>JAGTTD010000010.1:34458438-37265938 GCA_018398585.1 Simmondsia chinensis
GCCTGAATAAGGATGGCAGAGGGCTGCCTGCGCCCAAAAGCGATGGTTTAGCCAATTATGGTAGTTGTTCTACGAGAGCGGTTTTTCCAACAAGATAGGCCGGTGAGTTTCATTAAGGCAAACGATGCAATAGCCTTAGGAGTGATGATGGTGATAGGCTAATTGCAGTTGATAGCGGAGCTCTTTGTTGGGGAAGCACCTAACCATATAGAATACTTGCACCTTAGCTATTCTATGTGACCCTTCTTAGCTCCCCTTGCGCGAGGCATCACCCGGGACACAAAGACTCTTCTTCGGTAGCGGAGTCAAGAGTCAAGCCTGTTAGAGAGGCAGTAACTACTATTGATGTTAAAGCTTTACTCGATGTGAAACTCAACTTTGACTACTTTGTATTAACTTGTTGAAGGGGTTGGGGCTATAAAGTCTTTGCATGGGACCTCCCCCCAAAAAAAATACGCTCTGAATTTAATAATAGATTGTCAGAAATTAATTTCTAGATTCGCAATGAGCCTCCTCCTCCTCCCCAACTCAAATTTTTACCTAAAAAATTTACTTGCTAAGAAACTAAGTATTATTAAATAGATTAAGCTCAGTGTGGTGTTCATGGATTCCAATTGAGCTAGTCTAGTGTTTTGAGTAAGATAAGTGCCGAAGTTATTCTGTACTACGTGAAGCAAGTAATATGGATAATGTGTGAAATTGGAAGAATGGAGTTTATCGAAGGCTAGGGATCGAGTTGCAACCTCTGATTGAGGAATTGCTGGAATAGTATTTAATGAGTCCTCTTATCTTGTGGGTATACTTCGTGTTTTGGGGTGTACTAGTGGGTTTGTGTGTTTTGCTTGGAATCTCATGATTGTATAGGTGATAATGTACTTAGATTATCTACTATTAATAAAATTTCAGTGATCAAAAAGAAAAAGAAAAAATACTTTAGAATTGTATTTGATTGAAATAATTTCAATTATGTAATAATTATTTATTATAATCAAAATATTTAAGAACTAGATTGATATAATGTACACAGTATAAAGACTGATAACGTAAAATACCTAAATTTATAGACTATACCTTACTATAGTTTTAGAACTTCATGCAATCGAAATAGTAAATGTTGAAATGTTCTTATACTTAGTTGATAAATGAGTTTTTTTTTTTTTTTTTAAATCAACAAGTTATTTACACTATTGGTTCATGATATTTTTAAGTTTATTTAAAATATTATTTTTTTTTCAAAATAATTCATAATATTTATAACTTTGTTCAAATTATTCTCTCGTATTTTCTTCTATTCAAAATAATTCTTCATATTTTATATCATGACATAATAGGTTGCTCACCTCTCTTATTTTTATCTAATGCTAGTAATTAAGCGAGAAAATAGTTTCGTTATAAATTAAATTATTAGATATTAATTTGAACAAAAGAAAAAAAATGGACCGATTTTGTTATAAAATAAAATAACAATTATTTTAAATAAAAAATAATAATTTGAATAAATTTAAAAATATTAGAGTAATTAATTCATTTTCTTTTACACCAAGCAATCTCCTTACTAGGGGTGAACAAAAATCGGTTCGGACCAGCCATTTTTAGTGAAGGACCGGATCGGACAGACTATATATCAATCCGGTCTTTGGTCCTAGTTTATAGGTTTAATCGGTCTTCAGTCCAGTTAGGTCCTATACCAAAAAACTCGAAAATCAGACCGAAGACCGATCAACATTAATTTCGCATAAAATATTTTGGGTACATTAGATAATTTTAATATATAATTAATATATATTATATACGTCTAAAAATATTAAATCTAAGAAAATTAAATATTTCCTTTTTTTTACTATTTAATAATTATAGAAATATCTTGTATAATTATTCTTAAACTATATATATATAGAGAGAGAGAGAGCAAATTATACCATCATCTTTTTTTTCTAATTTTTAATTTATGTATGGAAACGATTTCCTTCTTATTGCACTTGTTAAATAAAAAATCGGTCCAAATCGATCCAGACTAGTTTCAAACCGGTCTTGGACCAAACTGAACCAATTTTAATCCGTCCTGTTCTCTATCTCATAATTTGATGTAATTTGATCTTCGATCCGATTGGATCTTATTCGGTTCGGTCCAGTCTTGGACGGGCTGATTACAACAAATTGCCTCTCCCGGAAGTTAAATCCACACAAATGAGGAGGATAAAGAGTGAAGAAGACAGCAGAAATAGGAAAAAAGAACCGGAAGCCCTGAAAACCCTAGCTTAACAGTCGGTCAAAAATCAATTCAAAACCTACCAGTCTTCAAATTTCCTTTCAAGTTCTCATTTTTATCACTAATCCTAATACCCCTTTAGATCTTCATCCTTTATTTGATCTTCATTTTTTTACATCTTTAATTCATCTTTTCTCTTCAATTCTTGCATTTTTTTGGGGGTTTAATTGATTGTTGGATCGAATGGCTGGAGCTGGGAACAAGAATATTCAAGCAAAGCTGGTGGGTATGTCTTGTTTAATTTTTTTATTTATTTTATTGATGCTTGTTCTTCATCAAATTTTGAATTTTTTGTGTTTTTTGATCCTTTTGTGAGTGATAATTGGTTGTTTTGATCTTATTTGGACGAGGGTTTGTGTAGTTTGAATGATTAATATTTGATTTTAGTTGCTAGAATAATGTGAATGATAATATCTAGTGACCATTAGCTTAAACTTTTGGGATAGTTGATTCTTTGTGTTAGAGTATAAAGCTAATCATGAGCCTTCACCCATCAGCTTATGCTTTTGTGAGAATTGGTTCCTTGATATGGTATCAGAGCTCGAGTTTGAATTCTAACCATTCTTACTTTCAATATTAACATAATTTAAGTATAAGGTATGACATGAGTTTGTGCAATATCCACGCTTCAAGCCCAATGGGCATTTGTGTGGAGGGGTGTGTTAGGATATAAAATCAATCATGAGCTTTCACCCATCGACATAAATTTTTGGGAGAGTTGGTTCCTTTACATTTTGATATGGTATATAACCTTGTTGATCGAGAGATCATGGGTTGAGAACTGTCCTGGCGTCCTCACTCCCAATATTAATATTATTTTAGCATAAGATATGAGGTGGGTTGTGCACCATCCATCTTCAAGTCAAATGGATCATATTTTGGGCCTTTAACAATCAGTTTAAAACTTTTGGAATAGTTGGTTCCTACGCTAACATGATAGCTATTTGCTATTAACAGAAATTGAAAGAGAGGCCACAAGTAACAAGATGTTTACTACTTGGTCTTGATTGTATACTTGTTTTCCCAATTGAGCCTGGTTACTTCAATTTCTCCTTAGGGATTAACGTGTATATCTATTGGATCAAATCATTTAATGTTCATTCGAATATGACTATAGTTAGGGATAAGATTTGCCATTCTTGCTTATGGTTAGTGCTTAGAGATTACAACAACATTAACCACAACAATCCAGTGCCCAAGAGGCTCCCGCCAAGGCAGGGTCCATGCCGCCTTACCCCTACAGTGGATGAGGCAGTTCCTCTAGTAGAGAGAGGGTTTTCGCAAGAACTTTTATGTGTTGATTTTTCATTTTTTTTTTCTTCCGCTTGTGCTTGATTGTGTTATTTTTCCCAACAATGAGTGATTTGATTGGCAAGGAGATCGATGGGCATTGAATTACCAACTTTTTTGAACATCTTCAGGTACTTCTGGGGGATATGGGAACAGGAAAGACAAGCTTAGTGTTGAGATTTGTCAAAGGGCAATTTTACGATTACCAGGTTCGCATTGGTTTATTCCACTCGTCTGCTTCAATAGTCCTTTCATTCCTCATTTTAGTGTGGTCTTTCTGAGAAGTGTAAGTTGCAGGAATCGACGATTGGAGCAGCATTTTTCACTCAAGTTTTGTCTCTAAATGAAGCGACAGTTAAATTTGATATATGGGACACAGCAGGGCAAGAAAGATACCATAGCTTGGCTCCTATGTATTATCGCGGTGCAGCTGCTGCTGTTGTGGTCTACGACATCACTAGCATGGTAATTATTGATCCCACCACCCCCCGAAAGAGAGGAAATGATACAATCTAAAATCGAAAGTAGACAGAAACTAAACCAAAGTAGTGAATTGATTGAAATTAAAGAGGTTTATAAGAAGAGATAGAAATGACATTTGATTTCATTGACGGTTTGCTAATACGTTCTCAATTCTGTTTATAAAGTTTCTTGTCCACCCTAGGTCAGGCCCATTCTACTTCCTCTTGGGTGGTTGTATTACTCCGGTCTGTATTCTTATTTGGGCATGTATCAGGAAAGCTCCTGATATGCGATTTTTATGTATCTTCCTGCGTGAATAGAAAATCGCATTGACAAATAACCATTTTTGTCCCCGTTTTCAATTTCCTTGCTCTATGCTATTTTCTTTTGCAAAAATACATTTCTATGCCAATCCCCAATGTCTTCATTTGCATCACTGAGAGGCCATCACTTGAATAACAAACTATTGCTATCCTTCTATCTCATTCTGATAGTTGATGAACTACTTCCTTGACTTAACAGTTTCTGAATCCAAATCCTCTTCTTTTGCTTATAAGCGTGCCAATTAACTGTCGAGTGTGTGCATCTATTGTATCAGAGTGTTTGCTTTTGTCCTTTTGACCATGCTTATAATCCCTACGTCATACCTCAGGCTGCTGATTGATAGCTTACATCATAATTTCTAAGGTGAAGAAATAACGGTGGCAACTACTATGTATATGGGAATGAGGGTTTGGATCTTAACATTTTCAGAAGCATATTTGAGGGTTGATTTGGGTTTGGTGTTAACTGATTACTTCATTTACTCTCATCTTTCCATGACACGAGAAGGCAATTCTGCACCATCTATCTTCAATTCTACTGGCTTAGCAGGTGCACATGGCCAAATGGCTGTTGGTAGGAGCCCTTCAAAGCTGAACAATTACGAAGTTCACGTTTTAGTTCAAAATAAACCTGAGAAATCTAGGATATTTCATCAGATGTACTGATAATGGGGGAAATTCCAGATCTGTAAGCCTTTGCAATGCTTATGTCCATTGAAAGTTAATCTGAGCATGTTTATGTTGGTGTAGGAATCATTTGATAAAGCCAAGAAATGGGTTCAAGAATTGCAGAGACAAGGTGACCACCTCCTTTCCTTTTCTTCTTTCTTTTTAGCTATTGTCACCATCTAATTCCTAATACTCGTATTACGTTCTATGCTTCTTATACATGGACAATGTTACTAGGCCTGAGATAAATATTGTGATACGTATAATTCTTGTCATTGCTTGTCAAGACATGATGGCAGCCCTTAACGAAGCACTAACATCTCCTAATTGCGCTCCTCCATTGAGTTTGAATACGTGATGGCTCAGATATATTATCATGTCCTAGCATTTGCTGGTGGCTTTCTAATCATGTTATAGGCAAAAAACTTCAATGGTGATATGGTCCCATCGGCCTTTTTTGATTTTGTGAAAACCAATAGAAAGTGTTCGCTATTCTCAAGTCTCTGTCAGAAGATCAATACTGCCTTTAGCTTTAAGATTATATTGGCATGAGTTAAAATATTCTTATTAACAGTCCATTTGTGTTGTTATATTCATTGTAGGAAATCCAAACATGTTTACGGTGTTGGTGGCAAATAAAGCGGACCTTGGTGAGAAGAGGAAGGTGGATAATGAGGTATATAGCTCAAGATCACTTAGGCTACATTTTTTTACGTTTAGGATACTTGTTATTCACCAACTATATATATTGGGTAAGGAGAAAAGTTTGTCTTATTTTCGGGAATTTGGCTGCCTAGTTGCTTTTCTGGAAAACGGCTTCTACTGTAGTAGCAGAACTGGTTTGGATGCTTCAGCTGCCTTAGCTGAGCCACTTGTATTGTTTGTTCTTCTGCTCTAATCCGATTGTTGAAAGAATGAACACGAACTATGAGGAGTAAATCGTGATAGTTTAATGAGGGAGAACAAATATGGTAAAATGATGCATTTTTGGTTCATATCGACACATTTGCTTTACTGGTCACGACTTTAAAGTCGCTATCTTTTGTTACATCAAAGATAATTCTGATCACCGAAATGACCGAGTACAGCTTAGAGCCAGATTTGTTCACTTTATGCAAGTTCCAATTATAGTATAATCTTTTGATCCTTGGATCATCCATTTTTCCACTGGGAAACGACTTTCCTTGTATTTTCTTGAAGTTTTGGTTGATCTGAATGAGCATGCTAACTTTACTGAGTTTTTCTGCAGATTGGTGAGCAGTATGCAAATCAAAACGGCTTGCATTTCTTTGAAACATCTGCGAAAACTGCACAGAATGTCAATGAGCTTTTCTTCGAAATAGGTGAGTTCATTCGTTTTTATTACCAAAGAGGACGAATAACGAAATTAACTCAAGTACTTATTAACATATCATCTTAGCAAAGACGATAAATGGCTCTAAACCCTGATTATATCATCCACTAAGTGAATTTAAACTTTGTTCATATATAAAGACAAGTTGTAGTTTGATCCATTACTCCAGAAGAATAAGTTGTCATGAGAAAGGTAAAGAAGCTAACATGCTTACAAAGGCGAAATTCACTGGGCCTGTATGAGGTCCACATATAAACCCTAAGGCATTAAGTAAAGTAGTCCACTAGCCTTATATGTTGATCTATTCTCTCACAACTCTAATGTAAGACATTTTAAGTATATACAAATGTGAAGTTCTGAACTTCGAACATGTAAATTTCCGCAGCAAAGAGATTAGCAAGAACTTGTCCATCGCGTCCAACCGGAATGAAGCTGCAGAATAGATCACAAGAAGGTGGGAGAGGACTGTTTTGCTGCTCTGGCTGATCCCTGCAACATTTCCAAGTGTATGTTCTTTTTGCTATTCCAATACTTCATGTTTCTTGTTCAATTTTTTTTACAAAGTAGGTCCCTTATGAATCAATCTAGCTAATAAAAGAAAATTTGTGGGTTACTTTGCAGAAGGGTGTTCAAATAAGTATGTATGATTATAATCTATTAAACATATATTGTTAATTTTCTAATTATGAATTGTGATGAGGTAGAATTTAACTAACTTTCTAAAAGGAGCTCTTATCAAATTGGGGGTCTCAAATAACTGATTTGGTTGTCTGAGGTCTGGACCAGTCTTGGGCAAATATCTTAAAAGTTAAATGCCCGTTTGGACCTGAAACTTAGACAGTACCTGGACATTCTGTTCTAGACCTGACCGATGGTCCAGTCTTTTTTTTGTTTAGTCTGGTCAGGGACGAAGAGCTCTAGTTTTACATAGTGTTAGGAAATTGTCTCAAGATTGGATTTTGATAATGAAAAAAAATGAAATATATGATTATAGTTTGAGTGATATATGAACAAGATATGATTTGGACAAGATTTAGTTACCTTGATAAGATCGAACAGAAATTAGGATAGGATTAGGTAACTCAATTTTAAAAGGGGCTTACAGGGTAGGATAGAGTGATTTTGTAAGGGGTGCCCAGGAGTACCTTGGGTAAGGGAAAAATATGATTGTGAGTGGTTTGTGTGTTGATCCGAGTATGAAAAGAGTCATGCTCTAGTCGTTTTGATCAACGGTTTGTAACTTTTTAATCCAAAAGTTACATGTGTGAAGGTTTGTAGTTTTATCTGTACAAACTGTAACCGGGTTGAGTGATTGTGAGATTAAGTTGTGCTCTGAGATTGTAATTCCTAAATTCAGTAGTGGATGAAGAATCCATTTGAGTCCTGTGGTTATTCTCTGTAGTTGAAAGAGGGTTTCCACATAAATTACTGTGTTATTCAGTAATGGATGAAGAACCCATTTGGGTCCTATGGTTGTACTCTGTAGTTGAAAGAGAGTTTCCATATAAATTACCGTTATTCAGTAATGGATGAAGAACCCGTTTGAGTCCTATGGTTATTCTCTGTAGTTGAAAGAGGGTTTCCACATAAATTACTGTGTTTGACGCTTTTACACTTCCATTTGTGATTTTCCCATACAGGTTGTTCAGAAATGTTGCTGAAGGAGAATCCAAGAAGCTTGGCAACAGAGTTCCAGTTGTGCAGAAGCTATATAACTTTGATATTTTGTTGTATTATGTAAATGTTTAAATGTTTTTTTTTTTTTTTAATGTTTCTCTTATAAACCAATGTTGTTGTGTCTCAAAATTAATTAAAAATATTGAAATTAAACTGCATGGATTTTGGAGGATGACCGTAATTCGTCAGAGCTTTTTTAGCTTTTCTTTTTATTTCACGGTGAGTAACTAGGTTTAAGGGATTTGAATATATGACCTTTTAAGGGTTCATTTACCAGGCATTAATGCACTGGATCCCATTAGAGTTCCGAAGTTAAGCGTACTTGGGCAAAAGTAGTACTAAGATAGGTAACCTCTTAGGAAGTTCTCGTATTGCCAACCCTATAAGATTGGGGGTCCTCGGAAATAGGGGTAAGGTTGCGTACATCCATCCCTAGACCCCGATTAGGCTGCAGCCCTTGAAGTACTGGGTCTGTTGTATTTGTTTGAAAAAAAGATCTTTTACATTTTTGTTTACAGTTTAAATGGAAGATAATAAAATTGTTTTATAATTAAACAAAAATAGATGTAAGAGTAAGACTAGATCTTTTTTACAACTTATCAAGATGGATATTTTGAAAAGACTTTGTTAACCTTAAATCTTCATCATCACGGCCCACTTCCACTCTACACAGCTTCAAGTTGTTTTCCCTGAGCAACCGTCTTCTAATTTACGGTTAATGATCATTACCGAGTTTATGTTTTTCGTAAAACATAAGAAATGTTAGCTTATATGTTAAATTCTTTGAATTTTTTTTTTTTAATGTTTAGTCAATCATGTTGGGTTGAAATCAAAATTGAGTTGTGTTATGTCCTCTATATTTTGGAATTGTTTTACTAGGTAATTATGCCGAATGTTGCTTTGGGTCAAAAAGTTTGGAGTTTGATTTCCTCTGTGAACTTCTCCTTGAGAAATTCCTTACTTAAGATCATTAATTCTAGTAAATAAATATTATTCTTTATTGATAAAAAAATGTTTCACCCATTTTTCGCTATAAATTACAATGTGTTAAGATCATTTAACTCCATCACATAAAATTTGACATCTTTATTTCAAGCAAAGGCGAAGCGGAAAAATATGGAAATAAAGCAATACAAACTTTCGGTTTTTGCAAGCCTTATGCTCGTCTTTGCTATCTTTACCACAGTGGTTATTGCCCAAGAGAAGGATTTTGAAAAGCCATTGCGTACAGATTCATGGGCTGGTCTGCCACTACCCTGCAACCGGTACCGAGATTTTTCAAGTTAGTGGGAGAATGCATTGAGGCCACAACCAGAACATGTGGTCTTGAGATGTTTAATGCCATATTCAATGGCAAGACCATAAATGATTATTCATGTTGCCAGAAGATTGTGCATGCACAGTATATTTGTAATCGTTCTCTTTCTTACATACTTAGCCAGTTTGATAAGTTTAAGCCCAAGGCGAGATTGATTTTTCACCGGAGCAATGTTGTATTTGATCAATGCTCCAACATGATAAGAATGTAGAGTGATTGTATTTTTAATTTCTTAATAATATTATATGATCATCATTGAGAAAATCTCATTAGTACTCTAGCAATTTTCATATAGTGTGTAATGAAATTTGATTTTTAGGATCGGGGGTCCTTCAAAAATGGTCTCCATATATGGTAGCACCCTGTAATAGTAAGACTGCATTCACCCTCTTCTAACCCTGCCTTCGCAAAAACCTGTTTGATGTATTGGGTTTGTTTTTTTTGTGCCATGAAAGTTCTTAAAAATCTTTCTTTTTGTATTAGAATTAAAACTCTTTGACAAAATATGTCTCGGGTGGGTAGCTTTAATCTACAACTTTAGCCTAGGCTGGACTGGAATTACAAACTACCTTCATTTCTCACTAACTGGCCGCAAATATGTCATAACATTTCATTTGAAGTTAAAATTTAGCTATAAGACTACATAATTTATACGAATGTTTTTTTTTTTATTAAAAATAAAAATCTATACTATTATCTATCCTAATTACATATCATTTGAGATAACTTTATTTAAGAAACTTAGCCATATAAAAGCAAATATATGAAAAAAAAAATAGAATTCTGAAATTCAACATGTAATTATTATACTTTTTTAAAAGCAAAATATTTAAAAAAATTTGAAGAAAAATTGATGAACAAATATAAAATTATTTGGTCGTTTATTTTAATAGGTATTCAAACAATTGGCACAATAGTAGGATAAAAAAAGGAACATACCCAATGCCTCAAGTGCTCTAGCCTATGCAGGATCTGGGGGGACGGATGTACGCAGCCTTCCCCCTTCAGGGTGTTAACCTGAAGAGAGGCTGTTTTCCAGTGCCCCCAACCTGAGGGTGACACAATAGTACGATCTAAGTTAGAAAGAATATACAAGAAATTTAAATTAATTTACATACAAAATAGTAAGACGTAGACTAGAAATTTTTAGAATGCATATGACTAAACAATGTGTACACTTAATTAAAAATCGGTTTAACCCTTAATATCATATCAAAACTATTTATCTTTATTTTTTCTTATAAGATATATAATACACGATATCATTGCTTTCATCTATAATATACAAAACCTTATGCCAAAAATATATAAACAAGAAAAGCACAGAACCTCAAAATTGACGGCAGGCGCAAGCCCACCCTAGACTATGTGTAAATCTGTTGCTGGTACTTTTACCACTGCACCAACTCTAATGACTTAATCAGTTAGTATAATTACTCTAAAATATTTATCATTTTTTGAGATTCAAATAAGAAACAAATAAGGATTTTCTTTTTTATGATAATATAACTCACACGACTTCCTAAGTGCGATAAACAAATCATGAGAATTTATTTTAAATAACTCTACATATGAGTTAACTGTGAATCCTACATAGAAGTTGCAGAAAGAAGACATCAATATATAAGTCTAATAAGTTACTACACCTAATACCAATTAGTTTTAGAATAGAACCCCATTTTGATCTATATGTGGATCTTGTATGTTCCAACTCCGTGGCGTGGCCCAAAGGTCCAGTGAAATTCAACATTATATTTATATACCTTGAGTGTGATTCTTTTAGAGGAGGAAACCACTTAATAATAGTATATAAAAAATTAAAACGTAAATGTTTTTTTTTTTTTTTAAATAAGGGTAAGAACAAGGCCATAAGCCCCATAGAATTGCGTTTTCAAGAGAAGGAACCCTAAGGTTTCAACCCGAGAAATAGAAAGAAGGGCTTGAAAGAGTGCATGATCTCAAATAAAAACACTGGAACCCTCATTGACCACCATTGGTTAACCAATCAGCTGACTGATTCACTTCCGTGAAATAATAGTTGAAAGAGATGCTCTCTAGCAAAGAACTGATAGTGTGAATGTCTCCATAATTGTCACAATATCCACTTGAGTCGAGTAACCACCTTTAAGCGTTCCAAATTTATGCATAATCGCTTAAATTTAATTAAATGTAAGGGTATATAACTTATTTGGATCATCTGGCTCCAAATTTAAGCATAATCACTTACTAGAGCAGTCAAATAAAATATGAATGCCTAGACTTCGCCCTGTTTTATTTTCAGTATTTAGTCTTCTAGAGTACATTGCACCTCTTCCAGACCCTTCTTATGCGGGAGCTCATGAGGCACTGGGTCTATTATTGTTGTTGTTATTGTTGTAGAGTCTTCTAGCGTGTGTTGACCCTGTTTGCATTTCGTTTTTTGCATTCCTGTCCTTTTGTTTTGGTCTGTTGTTTGTGCTTGTCCTTTTTTTTTTTTTGTCCCTGTTTCCTTACGAGTGTCCTAGACCTCGCTTTGGTCGAGTAGCATGTATTGTATCAATTATCGGAAAAAAAATGAATGCTTAGACTTTCCTTGTGAAACATTACTAAAGATGTTGTTTCGTCGTTAATTAAATTTATAATACTTATTTAATGCTTGGAAAAAATGATTTTTCACTAATGAAATTTTTTTTTTATTTTTTTTTTTGGACAAAAGAAGCCTGAAGGCGCTCTGTAGATTCCGATCAATTACAAGCGAAGACAAAAGTCCAGGCTCTCTATAAAGTTCTACTCCATTTTCTCTATAAATTGCAAAATATTTGGCATATCTAATTTCATCCTGCAAAATGTGATATCTTTAAAACAATAAAAAGGCGTAGCAGTAGAAAAAATGACAACAAAGAAAACAGTTTTTGAAAGTATGATTCTCGATTTTGCATACATTTTCATGGTGGCCAATGCTCAAGAGAAGGAATTTGAAAAGCCACGGCCTACAGATTCATGGGCAAGTCAAGTATTACCAGAACAGCCAATGCCCAAAATTTTCAAGCTGGTGGGAGAATGCATTAAGATAACTTTCAGAACATGTGGCCGTGAAATGTTAAACGCCATATTTAAAGGTGAGATAACAAATGACCTGTTCTGCTGCCAGAAGATTGTGCAAGCATAATACGTTTGTAACCATTCTCTATCCTACATACTTGGAAAGTTTGACAAGTATAAGACTAATGCACGGTTGATCTTTCACCAAAGTAATATTGTATTTGATCAATGCTCAAAGGTGTTGAGCAAAACTAAGTGATTGTATTTAGATTTAGAATAATAACATGAACAGCATTAAAACTTTTTCTAATATATCTCGTATTTTTCATAGTTAAATCTTTCTTTCTCGATATTGATGACTTCTATGTGGCAGTTAAGTGCTCAACCTTTATCTTAGAGGATATTAGGCCTAACTTTACTTTAGATATCAATTATTTTGAGAAGGATACTCTAACTATTAAGTCAATATATATTACGTGAAAACCCCGCAATGGTAATACCAACACAATATATATAGCTCTAATATTGCTATTTCTTTCACATATTTTAAAGATTATTCATGCGAAAGATTTCTATACTTTGATCATTGTGTCAATTTAATACTTTTATTTATATTAATTTATTCCTATAGTAAATTGAAGTTTAGCTGTCAACAGAATTACTAACAGTTCAATCATGTCAGACACAAGTGATCCGTTACAAACCCAATAGTTCACCCAATTTATACCCACCAATGGCTTGATCAAGAAAAATTTTGTCGTCAACCTAACGTGGACTTTACTCTAGGACTAAATTGACATTATTTAATTTTTTTTGGATTAGACACAATTTAAGTTATACAAACTAAAGTAATACAATAGTCAAAGTACAAAGATACATACATATACATATATATATATATATATATATATATATGTATGTATATATTCAAATGATACAAAAGCCCATCTAAAAAGGAAAAAATAAAGGAGAAAACAAAAGTCTAAATAAAACAAAAAGAATTACTAGGAACCTAAGTCCACACCATGACCAATCCTTGGCAAAAAAAAGCGCGCGGATCTTTAAACATAGTCAGAGGGTTACATTGATCTTGACCAATAGTCCGGGTGTTGTTTTTCATGAAACTAAAAGTTCAGAGGATGACATTAATTTTGACCAGAGGATGTTTTTGATAAAACTAAAAGTTCGAGAGTTACTTTGATTTTGACCACTAGTTCAGGGGTCTCTATAAATATTATTGTTATACGTATACCTTCATATAATGGTCAAAGGTTCGATTCTTCACAATAATTTATTTCTTTTTTATATGTACTTTTCTAAGATAAGTCCTTGGTTACAACTTTTATTCGTTAAAAACTTCACATTAAGTCTAGCAGGATCCCATATAGAAAATGCGAGAGAAAAGAGATTTATATATAAGTCTCATGAGTTACTTCACCTAATGTTAATTGGTTGTATAATGAAATCCCACTTAGACTTATATGTGAACGACATATATGCCAACTGAGCCCACCAACTTCCTGGGCGCGTGGGGGTGCGTGATCGCCCACCCAGAGGCCGGAGCTCGATTTTTGGGGTCGTCAAGACCCTCCGGTGCTGGTCATGCCGGAGCTCGATTTTTGGGGTCGTCAAGGCCCTCCGGTGCTGGTCGTACGACGTTCGAAGGGTGATTGATGACTCTCAAAGGGTCCAACCCTTCGTCTCCCTCCTCGCCGCTCCTCAGGTCATCCTCCATCTCCACCGGTTCTACCTACACCATGCTCCCCCCAGTTCTGACCATCCACCGCCAACCCCCATCAATTCCCACCTTCAATTTCACCCCCCAACCACCAACCGTCATCTCCCTTCACCTCCCATCATCACCGCCACCTTCACCACCTCTTCATTTCCATTATCAGCCATCACCAACTCCATCTTCACCATCACCCTCCGTCATCCACACCCCCTCTACCTACGGCCATCTCCGCCACCACCAGGTGCAAACCCCCTACCCCAACGGTACTCTTCTCTCTCCTTTTTTTACCCATCTCCAACGTTATGGGGGTGTCTATTTTCGTTGATGGACTACCTGAAAGAACGACTAATTCTTGGCTTAAAACTATTTTTCGTGGCTTTAAGTCAATTTACGATACTTTTGTGCCCCTTAAGAAAAGGTTGAGGTCAAGATTGTCTTATGGTTTTGTCCAGTTCTCGGAGTACAGCAAAGCGGCCCGGGCGATTACATCCACGGATGGTAGGGTGATGGAGGCTAAACTCAGAGTTCAATGGGCTAACCCAATCAGAAGCTCATTTGCTCCTACTGTGCGAAATCAGCCTCAACCTAGGGCTCCCATTCAGTTCAGGAAAGCGGAAGACACTCAGGATCAGGGGAGGGCAGAGGACTCTGCATCTGTTAACCTTTCGAAGATTGTGGTATCAAATACCAATAAGAGCATGGAGGCTTGGCTTGAGTGGGCTTTAATTGCACATATGTCTAAGGAGGCTAGCCTTGATGATATTCTCACGTTTATCTCCGAGAACAATCTCTACGAGTTAACCCCTAGAGGGTTAGGCACTTCCTCCTTTATCCTGGTTTATGATTCTGTGGACACCCTTGAGTCCTACAGTGGGCCGCGCCTTGGGATTCTTTTGAGGAAATTCAAAGAGATATATAAGTATAACGGCGAGACCCTTGGCTCTGTTGAGAGAAGGGTGTGGATTGAGGTTTATGGATTGCCCCTTCAATGTTGGTCTAAGGATTGCTTCATAGATATCGCAAAATTGTGGGGAAGTTCGTCAGAATGCATATTAGGACACCCGCTATGAGGTGTGTTGATGTTGCTAGGTTCCTTATTGACACTTGCTCAACTACATACATTCATCAGACAGTCCAAGTTTAGTTTAGTGGGGGATCACGTTTGATTCTAATCAAGGAGGGTAATTCTGAGGTAATTCCGGACTATTCATTCAGAGTTGTTGCTTTAGCGGCTTCAGCTAGATTGGCCAGGGAGCAGGCCTCATCTGTGTCGCTCAATCGAGATAGTCATGACACAACAGTGACACGGCAATGCTCACGGGCTGAATCTCTTCCTGTACGAATGATGGATGCTGTAGAGTTCTGGTTAGAGCCTAATTTAGCTCCCCCTAGGAGTAGAAACGAGGGTTTGTGGGTCTTAGAGCATCCGTTTGGGATAGATGTCTATCCATCTCAATGGTCAATACTCTTGGAGATCGGCTTTGGAGTGCTTCTTTCCACAACTGTCAATTCTTCCCACCGTTGTGCATCCTATTTCTCTTCTCCCATGCCAGGATGTCCGTGAAAATCAACATCTTCCTCTTCTCCTCCCATGGGTCGAGGAGGCTAACTCTGAGGCTTTACAGCTTCATGCTCAGATATCGCCTTAGGAGAGTGAAGTTCGAGAAAACATCAGCGTCAATGACTCTTCAGACCCTGGTCCCGAATTCCCACAAGGCTTCGAGCCACCGGACTCGCTTAGGTACAGTCATATAGAGGCTAGTACACCTGAGAACTACCACGTGCATGTGCCGTTTGGGGAGGGACCTAGCTTAACCCAGAGGAAAAACCGGAAATTTTAGATGACAAAAAGGGGGAGGCGAGCCCTAAAGCATAAGGCGATAGAGAAGGAGAATCGGGAACTTCAGAAATTTCTGAAGGACATGTCGCCCGGTAGTAATTTGCAAAAGCGGACAGAGAACACTAGAAAGAAGAAGAAGAAGAACTTGGTGAATCGAGGCAACCACGTCGCTGATGCTGGTCAAATCGAGGAAGCAGTCCGAACAATATAGATGGGAGAAAGATTAGGCTTGGATTTTGAGGTTTCGATCCGACTATGGTGAGTGCTATTCTTCATGAAAGGCTGTGATAGGTTTTTTTTGGCTTCTTGGTGCCTTGCGTTCCATTTTCAGTTGTGAGTGTCCTGGTCTTCTGCTGGTTTCTGTGCCTCGGTTTGCTCCCTGTTCCTACTGTTTGATTGGTTTTTTGTTTCGTTGTTTTTGTGTGCTCGTGTTTGTGATGTGTTTGTTTTCCCTGTTTTTGTTTTTCTTTGTGTTTTTTGGTTGGATCTTATTTTCCCTGCTCTTGTTCGAGTGGGTTCAGGTCTCGCTTTGTCGAGTGGCCCTCTTGTTCCGCGACTCTGTCGCTTTTTTTTTCGATAATTAGCGATAAAATGGTAGAACAAGTAGGTCACTCGACAAAGCGAGACCTAGAGCCACTCGAACAAGAGCGGGGGAAACAAGAGACAACCAAAAGAAAGAAAAGAAAAACGAAAACAGGGAAAACAAGACACACCACAAACACGAACACAATAAAAAAAAACGTCCTCCATTGTCTAGGGATTGCTAGCACGCATCTTTTTATATGGTGAGAATATCCCAGTCCTAATAAGGCGATTGTTTAGATTAAGTTAGGCCTAATATTTCCTAAATACAGGTTGAGTACTAACTGCTTAATAGAAGTTAGCTATCCCTATCGAGAAAAGAGAAAACAATACTAACTAATATTAAAACCATTGATCATGTTATTATTTTGAATTTCGATACAATCACTTAGCATTGTTTAACATCTTGGAACATTGATCAAATACAACATTACTTTGGTGAAAGATCAATCTTGCATTGGGCTTGAACTTATCAAACCGACCAAGTATATAAGATAGAGAACGGTTGCAAGCATATTGTGCTTTCACAATCTTCTGACAGCAAAAAGAGTCGTTTACTATTTTGCCTTTGAATATGGCATTAAACATCTCATGACCACACGTTCTGGTTGTGGCCTTAATGCTTTCTCCCAGCAATTTGAAAAATTCTGGACTTGGTTGTTGTGGTAATGGTAGACTAGCCCATGAATCCGTTTGCAGAGGCTTTTCGAATTCCTTCTCTTGAGCAGTGACCACCGGAGAGATGAAGCCAAGGACGAGCATCATACTTGCAAAAATTATTTTCTTTGCTGCCATATTTTCTAGTGCTTTTGCCTTTTGTTTGAATTGAAGATGTCAGACTCTGTGCATGGGATTGTTGTTGTTGTTGTTGTTGTTGTAGACTCTATGGGATGAGATTAAACATTCCGAATATGTTGCAATTTATGGAGAAAATGTAGATAAAACGTTTTATTTATTTATTATAGAGTTAATTAACCAGAAGTTAAACACTATATATTAATGCTAAGTCGAATGTAATACTTATGGTAAAGTTCTTTCTAAGTTATGTTAGTTAACTCGAATAAATATCACTTTTCTACGTTTTTCTCTTTTCGTTTTTCTTTATAAATTACAATCTATTTGGATAATCTAACTTCATCCTATAAAATCTAACATCTTCAACACAAAGAAAAAGTGAAACACAGGATAATATGGAAACAAAGCAGCGTAGAGTTTCACTGTTTGCAGGTGTGATGCTCATCCTTACTTGTGTTTCTATGGTGGCTAGTGCCAAAAAGGAGGAGTTTGAAAAGCCGCGGCCTACAGATCCATGGTTTAGGCTACCATTGCCATCACAACCAGTACCCACGTTTTTCAATTTGGTGGGAGAATGCATTAAGTTAACGACCAGAACATGTGGTCATGAAATGTTTAATGCCATATTTAAAGGAAAAATAATAAACGACCATCATTGCTGCAAGAAGATTGTGCATGCACAGTATGCTTGCAATCGTTCTTTGTCTTACA
This sequence comes from Simmondsia chinensis, assembly GCA_018398585.1. NCBI lineage: Eukaryota > Viridiplantae > Streptophyta > Magnoliopsida > Caryophyllales > Simmondsiaceae > Simmondsia > Simmondsia chinensis. The sequence continues at coordinate 34,476,485 of JAGTTD010000010.1, forward strand.
TACTTGGTCGGTTTGACAAGTTTAAGCCTAACGCAAGATTTTTTTTTCGATAAGTGACACCGGAGTACCGATACAAGACAGGCAAACTCGATAAACGAGGCCTGAAGCTAGCCTGAAGCTAGCCGAAAGACGACCAAAAAACAAGAACAACAAAGGAAAAAGAAAAAAAGGACCTCAAACGAAGCAAAAGGAACACGGAGAGGCAAAGACCCGACAGGAGACCAACACAGCCACAACAAACGATGCAAGCGGACCCAAAGAAGACAAAAACCCAGACAGACAACCGAAACGGCAAACCTGGAAAGCAAACAGACAAACGGCCAAACAAGACAAAACACAAACACCACAAAGGAGCCGGAGCTAAACCAACAAACACGGAAACCCCAGCAACAACCAAAAACAACCGCTTGAAATAAAACCAAACCACACAAGCCAAATCAATGAGCAAGGATGTCTGCCAACTCAACCGGATTGAAACCATCGAAGTTGATGCCCACCCTTTGCCCTATCTCTATAACTCGCTCCGCAGTCTGGATCCTCTCATCATAAACTTCTTCCGTGATTTTCTGGATTCGATTACCCCTATTTCGGTTTTTCTTCTTCTTCTTCGCTGACTTAGGTGATTTTCCATCAAAGTAATGTTGTGATTGATCAATGCTCAAAGTTGTTGAACAGCACTCAGTGATTGTATTTAGATGTAGAAAAATAACACGATCAATATTGAAATTTCTCTCCAATAGTCTTGTTTTACATTTCATCCCGCTTCTTGAACTTTTATACAGCTAAATGCACAAGCTTTTTTTACATTGGTAAGTAAGGAAGGGATGGAGCATGTCGCTATTACTTGATTCGATATTGGGTCATGTTTTTGGCCCCCGGTGATCACCACTGCTTGTGTAAGGCACCTAGCTAAATGCACATACACTTTCATCATGTTTCATCTTTATCAAATTGTTTAAAATCTTCTATTATGATCTTTGAAAAACGGGTTAGCTACTCTTTAATGTTGCGTGGTTGGCTGAATTTGAATTTTTTTAGTCACAGTGAGTACTTCTCAATCCAAAACCCGATGCATGATATCTATTTTTTAGTAGCATCATATTTCCGAGGTAGAACATATACCACTTCTCCGGCAAATGATGTCACCTATTTTACAAAATCTTATCATGTCGTCGATAGTTGGACCAGAAAATTATTTTACACCAACCAAAGGATTAAAATATTCGAAAGCAACGCATTTAAAATAAAAAATTAATTTCATAAAAGTATAATTAAATCAAAAAATCATTCTATATACTAAAAATGACCGATTTTAAGTGTAAAATTCAAAAAGTACTACTATGCTCACGAGTGAAGTCCCTGTTCTAGTCATCAAAGTGGACAAAATGGACAAATCCGTTATTCAAGTTAAATTTTGGAACATTTAAGCTCATAGTTCTTAATAAAAATCTCTTTTGGTAAGTCAAAGGCTTTAAAATTGACAAGTTGATCACCCGAGTTAAATTTAGAAAACTCTATTACCCAACTTCAAATAATTAAAAACTCATTCTGATCACTTAAATGATTTACAGCTATAAAATTCGTCACCCAAGTTAAAGTAACAAATGTAACTTTTGACTTATGATAAATTTAATCAATCATACCGTTTTAAAATGATAAAATTAATCACCCAATTAAAAAAAATATTTTCAATATGAGCACTATAATTTATGGGGCCATAATAAAGTTAAAAATATGTGAAATTTTTTTAAAAAAATATAAACTCGTGTTGCAACATCAATTATCTTTTACTAATTATATTTTTAAGTATTGGAATATCCACATCAGAGCAACATCAAAATATTTAAAAAAAAATTGAAGAAATGAAAACTATAAAAGATTACATTGAATTAAGGCCAATATATTGAATTTATTAGTCTTTATATTTGAAAGTTTATTTTAGTTGATTTTCATTTTATAACAATATTTTTATTGTATTTTATTTTGTTATAAAATTGACTTTTTATCCTCTAGTATTCACCAAATGTCAGAAGATTAGGATCAATTTAGTTACAAAATAAAACATAAAAAATTATTTAGAAAAACAAAATGAGGAATTTAATAAAATTACAAATATTAGAGAGCAATGAAATAAATATATAATAACTCAACAAAAACATAAATTACTTATTCTTTGGATGATGAATTTTATCATTTTTAAATTTCGTGACTAACTAAAATGAGTTTTGATTTGAAATTGGGTGATAGAATTTTCTAAATTTTCACTTGCATCGTTGGAGATCGAAGACAACACAACCTCGGGGTTAGGTGTAGGGTTCAAATTTGGGGTTCGAAATTTAGGGTTAGGGTTTGAATTTGGGGTTTAAGGTTAGGGTTAGAGTTCGAATTTGGTGGGTGGTTTTAGTGGTGGGCGTAAGGTAGGTTTTCACAAGGTGAGTGGTGGCGGCGGTTAGGGTTTCAGTGATGAACAGTAGGTGGCGGAGAGGAGGAGGGATTCGAAGTGTTTGATGGCTTCAATAGATATTTTTTTCTCTGTTTCTTTTTCGTTTTTAGCTCAAAGAAAGAAAAAAAAAAATTGGATCGATTTTTGCTCTGATACCAGGATACCAGCCTATTTGTTTTAAACCACTTGGACAACCAACTAGGATTTTTATAGAATTTGAGTAACTAAATCTTCCAGAATTTGATTTGAGTGAGCAAATTATCGGGTTTTCCCCTTTTTGGTAACTACAGCATTAACACTAATAAATGTCGTTCTCTATCAGAAAGATCATACTACTCTCTTTTCTCTATAAATTGAAAACTATTGGGTTCATCTGACTTCATCCCATTAGGTCTAACATTTTCCTTTTAAAATACAACAGAAAATTTAAAAAATGGAGATGGGGCAATATGGAGTTTCACTTTTTGTGAGTACGATGCTCGTCCACACTTGCATCGCCATGGTGGTTATTGCTCAAGAGAAGAAATTTGAAAATCCACGGCCTTCGGATTCATGGGCTGGTCAACCATTACCATCGCAACTAGTGCCTGAGTTTTTCAAGTTGGTGGGAGAATGCATTAAGATAACTACAAGAAAATGTGGTCTTGAGATGTTTAATGCCATATTTAAAGGCAAAACAATAAACGACCATCACTGCTGCAAGAAGATTGTTCAAGCAGAATATGCTTGCAACCGTTCTTTATCTTACATACTTGGTCGGTTTGACAAGTTGAAGCCTAAGGCAAGAGTGATATTTCACCAAAGTAACGTTGTATTTGATCAATGCTTCAAGATGTTGAACAAAAATCAGTGATTGTATTTAGACGTAGAAAAATAACACGATCAATATTGAAATTCCCTCGAATTGTCTCAATTTACATTTCTTCTCTCTTCTTGAACTTTTATACACCTAGCTAAATGCACAATTTTTTTTGAACATTGGTGAGAAGGGGAAGAGGCATTTCACTATTAGTGGATTCGATCTCGGGTCACGCCTTTGGCCTCTCGATGATCATCACCACTAGTCTAAGGCACCTAACTAAATGCACATATACTTTTCATCATATTCATCTTTATCAAATTGTTTAAAATCTTCTATAATGATCTCGCACAAAAAATAGATTAACTAGTGTTGCGTGGTTAACTGAATTTGAAGATTTTAGTATACTAGTTATAGTGAATAGTTTTCAATCCAAAATCTGGTGTATGGTATCAATTTTTTATATGGCATCATATTTTCAATGTAGAATATATGCCACCTCCTAGGAAAATGATGTCACCTGTTTTGTAAAATCTAATCAAAGAATTATCGACGGCTGAAATTATTTTACCCAAACAAACATACTAAGGTAAAAAATAATCTCACCAAACTTTAAAATATTAAAGTATAATTGACTTAGAACATCATTCTATATACCTATCACAAAACTTTTAGAAGAATTAACTCGAGTTAAGTTCCTATTTCATTATCAGAGTGGGGCAAAAATAAACAAGTTGGTTATTCAAGTTAAATTTTGGAACATTCTGTCATCAAACTCCAAATAAGAACCTCATTTGATCAGTCAACAACAACAACAAACCCAATGCCTCAAAAAGACTCCTTCGAAGATATGGTCTGGGGAGGGTGAGATGTACGTTGTTTACCTTTACAAAATGTTACCCTGTAGAATTTTTTAAAGAAACCCGATCATAAAAAGGTAAAGACGGAAAAATATTTATAAAATCTAAGTCAAATAAAGCAGTACAATACATATAACAATAGCAGACATACAAGCCTAGGGACGTTGTGAACTAGCAACGGTGTGCTCCTCCATCCTAACAGTTGTGTCAACCACACGTATTTTTAACCGCAACTTAGCTCTATCCATTGTCATATTCTCATTAAGGTTTAAATAGATAACATCATGTCTAATCATATTCGGTCTAACTTTTCTTTGACCCACCTCTACCTCTCTACCTCATTAAAATTTGGTCACTTAAGCGGTTTAAAATTGAGAAGTTGCTCATCTAAGTGAAATTCAAAAAATTATGTTACTCAGCTTCAAATAATTAAGAACTGATTTTGGTCATTTAAATGATTTAAAAGTGAGAAAATTTAACACTTAACTTATAACAAATGTTTTGTAAAGTTAAAAAAAAAAAGCGTATAACAAATTTATGGGGTCACAATAAAGTTATTAGAGTATAAAACTATTCCTGCGCCTTCCTCTATCAACTTAAGTTTCTGGATGAGATGGTTCCTTAACATGATATCTGAGCCTTGTGACCAAAGAGGTCAAGAGTTCAAATCTCAATAGCCTTCCAAATTTCCATATTATTTAAGCACAAGGTATGAAGTGGGTATGTGCATTATTTAAGCTTCAAGCCCAAACAAGTATTTGCGTGAGGGGACATGTTAGAGTATAAAACTAATCTTGGGTCTTCACCTATCAACTTAAGTTTTTGGAATAGTTGGTTCCTTGACATGGTATCAGAGCCTTGTTGACTAAAAGGTCACAAGTTCGAATCTCAACAGCCCCCACTTATTAAAATAATTTAAGCACAAGTTATGAGGTGAGCCCGTGGACTATTCACCCTTCAAACCCAATTGGCATTCCCATGAGGGGGTATGTTAGAGTATAAAAATATTCATGGGCCTTTACCCATCAGCTTAAGCTTTTGGGACAAAAGATTCCTTGACAACAGTTACAAATACATTAAAAAAATTTTGAGCAATTAGGATCCAACAATATATTTTACTAATAATGTAACATCAAAATATTTAAAAAAAGGATGAATTGAAAACTATAAACAATAAAATCACTCAACAAAACTGAGTGAGTTGTATTTGATTCAAAATTAATAACATTATCAACATCGAGCAAAGTACTTTATCATTTATTTTTAATAGATTATTCGTATTGCAAGGTGATTCTATTTTTTCTTTTTAAATTGGTAAGAACTTACAATATTACCCCCGTTCTTTTACAAGTGGACTCAAGTCTCGCTTAGTCGAGTGGCCTACTTTGTACCGCGACCTTGTTGCTAATTATCGGGGGAAAAAAAATACAATATTACCCAAATAAGAGTCATCAATGACTGCAGAGGGGAGAACGAGCTTCAAACTCAAGACCTCACATTTAGGAGATAGATTGTATACTAAACCCAACAACTGTGATTACGCATTTATAAAAATTACACAACACAGAAAAAAATATCCCAATCTTTTACAGAAAAACCTTTAAACAAAGTTTCTCATATTTTACTATATAACTCCTTACATTCTCCTTCTGTTATCCTCATTAACTTCATTATTATACTTTTATAACCCTACGAACCCGAGGGGTTGTTTTCTGTTCTGGAAACATTGTAGTAGGAAGCACCCCGTCTTGAGTGTTTTGAATGTTTCTATTGTTTGCCTTGGAACTCTGCTCTGCATTTTTATTCTTTTTCGAACTTGTATTCAAATTATTGCGAAATGCAAACCGGTTGGCTCTTTGCACCCAATTTCGATGTAACAGCTATATTCCAATTCGTCGAAGGCACAGAGGCCTTCACAAGAGGAGTTTAGAGGAGTCCAAAGGGCAAACAATATATATTTGTCTCCAGTAGCCCATCAAGAGGCATCTACTGCTCATATTTTGCGTAACTGACTCTTTGATCCTTGTTCTTTGACAAGAGTAAGTACTTTTCAAAGATTATATATTTTATTGAGTCTTCAGGTGTTGGAAAAAATAATTAAAAACTATTGAATCAAACCCCAAAAACAAAAATGTTTTTAGTATTTAACTTTTTAATGATAAAAGAAAAGTATTAAATACTCATAAAATTTTAAATCTTCAATAGTAACAGAAAAGCATTGACACGTCTTGTTGGGAAAATTCACAAAAACAACACACGAAATTTTTACGTGGAAATCCTTTCTCAACTAGAGGGAAAAATTACGGGACCCAACGGGTGCCTCAATCCACTATGAAATTAAGGATTACAATTTCTAATTATAACCCCCAATCCCATATACAATCATCAATCATCAATGTGACTAAGTCACCAACCCTCTCCAAGTGTAACTGCTGCACGGCGAGTCACCAACCCTCTCAATGTAAAGCTGCTGAATGGTGAGCAACCAACTTTTTCAAAGTGTAACTACTACACGGCGAGTCACCAACCCTCTCCAAGTGTAACTACTGCACGACGAGTCACTAACCCTCCTCCATGTAGCTTCTGATAGAGGAAGCTACAAAAACTCTCTTATCAATATCTCTCAATCACAAAACCTCTCAACATCAATCTCTCTCTCCCTACCCGAGGGCCTCCCTACCACCCCTTTATAAAAACCCTTATTCTCTATATCTTTTTCTCTCTTTTTTTTCACCACCTCTAACCTTCAACCTTTAACCTTTATTTATAATGAGTTATCTAAGTCTAATCTAATTTAAAATATCAATTCAAATCAATCTTACTTATATAACCCACTCTCAATCAAATATCTTCCAAATCAAATCTAAATCATATTAAATTAATATTAATTTTAAAATGAACAATATCCTAACACTCATGTACGAATTAATTTGAATTAAATACTTATATAAAAATTAATTTAAAAGTATATCATTAAGGGGAATAAATATATCATTATAAAAAAGAATAATGCAGTTAGAAATAAGAGTATTTACTTTTTAGAAATGAAGGCTCCATTTGTTTGGACGGAAAAGTACATTCTAAGAATTAGTTTTTCTTCGGAAAGGATTTTCTAAGGAAAATTTAAATCTGAATAAGGTTTTCCGTTGTTTGTTTCCAAGGAAAAGTTGATTATGTATTATGCTTTTTTCCTGTACAGTTTAAAAGAAATATTTTTTTACTAACCATCTAACAACTTATTATAGGACAATATAAGTAGTAATATAACTTATATGAGAAGTAATAGAATTATAATATTAACTATTAAAGTTATATAAAATAGAAAAATTATCTCTTAAGTATTCTAAAATTTCAACATTTATCACCTAAATACCCTGTCATTTTAATATATACAATGAATTACCCCAAAACATGAAATTTTATCATCTAAATATACCTTATATCAGAATCTGGTAAATTCTCATTAAAACTTATAAACTTCAGGGCACTTAGGTGGTAATATTTTTGAATTTCAGGGTATATCGTTGCATATTATTAAAACATCGGAGTATCTATATAATAAATGCTCAAATTTGATGGTCCCTCCCTAAATAATAACTTCCCTATATCATATTATATAGCTATTGAATATGATGAAATTTGTTTTGTTGAAACACTGACATCACAATATCTGGCCTTCATTTGATTACTCGATCCAATTTTCATCTATCATTATGACATTAATGGTTTATATTCCAATTCTGTTCATTTCAGTTCAATTAAGATTCGCATAATGATTGCCACGAAATTTTTTACTTCACTTGGAATCATGATTTCCCTTATTTTAAAAGGAATGTCATTTTCCTTCCAATAGCGGAAAGCTTTTTCCTTCAACAAATGCGCAACAAACAAGGAAAAAGTAAAAAATCTATTCCTAGAATCTACTTTATCTATTCCTATAATCTACTTTTTCGTCCAAACAAACGGAACCGAAGAGAAAAATAGAGTTTAGTGTGCCCTTATCTGAAGCCGACCATATTATAAGGTACTAAAGTCAATGCCTTCCAGTTTATATTATAACACCACAACCGCATGCTCTAAGCCTTTGTCCTTGTCGGCTGATTTTGTCTTATTTTTTTATACATTTTTTTTTATTAAGGACTTCACATATAAGTTTTATAGAATCCCACATTAAAATTAACAGAAAAAAGAGATCATCTTACAAGTCTAGTGAGTTACTCCACCTATTGCCAATCGATTTTAGAATAGAATCCTACTTGGGCTTATATGTAGATCTCATAAGTTCCAACTCCGAGCGTCGGACCTAAAGACACGGTGAAATTTAACACTTTTCATTTTGACATTGAAATACATTTAATTTAACAAGAAATAATGCAGCATTACTATCAAAAAGAAAAGGAAATTTTATTAAATTTAACTTCATCCTCAAATTTTCTGTACAAATATACACAATTTTCCTTGAGTGGACATCTTAGAGACTCGGAACGTAGCAGAAAAACAATGAAAATTTTAACTGCTAAGCCAACCCAAGAAGCTCGAACCACCAAAATATATACACATAATGGAAATGGACCACACTTTTTGAAAAAGGAGAGAGAGAAAACACAAAAGGTCAACTCTCACAATGCGAGGTTGTAAACTAAAGCGCTGCATCACACATGATGCACTTATTGGAGCTATCACTATAACATTTTCAATAGGATTATATGGTTTTTATTGTTCATACATTATATCATTGCTCTGATAAATAAAAACTTTTATTATAGTAATAACAACTCCCTTAAAAAAGGGTTATTTGTGCAACAGTACTGTATAGTTTACTAACTGTATCAATTCAGCCTTTATTTTAGTTGTTTCAGTGTAGTTTTTGTACTATTTTAAATGCGGCAACGTGTTCGAAAGGTATATATATCCATTCTCATATTTTTAACTTAAATATGAGACTGAAACAAGGCGAAATAATGGAACAAACATACACTTCGAACAGCATTGCAAAACTTAAAATAATGGAAAAGCCAAATTGGCACAATCAAAAGTATAAAGATAAATTGACATAGTTACTCTCTATTTGTTTCTTATTTGTAATTTTTTATTTTTTTAAAAAACTAAAACCACATTTAAGAAATGATTTCTCTTTTTTTTCAGCTTTTTTTTCCTAATTTGAGTAAAAATTAAAAACTAAAAGCGAGGACCCAAAATACCAGAAAAAATTGTTCCAAAAACCCAATTTATAGTGTCTCAAAAACTAAAAATCCCAAACAAAACACAGTAACTTAAACAGGCATTTAACAAAGTATAAGATACTTCAGTATAAATAACCCAAAAATTTAACTTTAAACCTTCAAATTACAGTAGTGTGTTCTAAATTTATGGTCAAATTTCACCCATTCTTTCTTTAAAAACATCAAATGTATACCTTATGCAGAGAAATAAAATGGATAGGAATCACAAGAAGCACCTCAAGAAGAACACAATGAAGAGGGTCAAGTAACTGTCATCATATTGAATCAACTCATGCTGCACTTGTCGTTCCATCACGGCGTTCTGTGGCAGCAGATCACTGTAGTACAGCAGCGTTGTCACCACCGCGGTTGGCTGCTCCATGAGCGCCCCCACCAGCCGCATCAGCGCCCTGAACATCAACGGCGTAAGTGACTGCATCGACCCAACTCGCACCATCAAACAAATGTCAAACACAGATGGAAAAAAATGGTCAAATTTAAGGCGATAGAGTGATTGATGGAGCTTACCTTGATCATGGACACCAGATGACAGAGTAAGTTAACTGCCAATCTGAAGTTGAACTGTCAGACCTACCTGTCCATGGGGTCATATAAAAGAAATAAGCTATGAATAAAAACTATATAATATAAAATAATAATGATAAGGAAATAAAGCATTTGTGACAGTGGGATGAAAGTTTATGTACCTAGTTTTGGCACTGACTTGGACCAGGGGTTATAAGAGAAAGGTAAAGTGAAAGAGAATAGGAGCTTTAACCGAGTAATGTAAACCAGATGCAAGTAAACATAAAAGACTTAAAATGAACGGAAAAAATAGTACTCGAAATATATTCATGGCCCTTCGGGAAACGGATACAAAGATCTAACTACACTGAGAAGCTTATAGCAATACAAGTATATAGCTAGATAATGTTCACAGCAGTGACTTCATGCTTTAGCCTTCCCCTTGCTAACGAGGCGCCTGGTTGAGAGCGACAATTTCAATTTGGGCTTCTTTTGTTTCCTTTCATCGTCACTGTTGTCGCTGTCCAAAACAATCACAGTTTCTAAAGCAATTGATTCGTGCTTATCTGACTTTTTGGCTGGTTCCAATGTTGCAACCGCATCAAACTTGCATTTCTTGTGATTTGGGCTAAGATCACAATTGCCTTGACTAAAATCCGAAGCATGATCACCAGCTCTGGGCGTTGTTGATGACAAGGAGCAAGACTTTGTTGAGTTTTGAGATTGTAGAATAGTTGATTTACACGACGGCCTGATATTCACGTTAGTGTCCTTTTCAAGAGTCTCATTTGAGCCTGAACTTAGCTCCAAGACCTTTCTGTTCACGGGAAACCTCTTTAGCTTCGTATCTATCAAGATACTCCTAATTTTGTCTGCAAAATCATGCTCAGAGCAAGAGAGAGATACTGGCGGATGCTCACGCATAGCATCATCAACTTGATCACTCGAGCACGACGCAGCCTCCGCATTTCTGTTGGCTAACTTACCATCATGACTCATATGGGTTTGTTTTCCAAAACCTGACACTTCCTGTTCATTAAACTCACAATTGCCCTTTTTAAATTGTCCTGAAGAATCCAAGGATAACTTCCTCCTGCTCATAGACAGCTTACTATGACTCAGGTGAAAATCATCTTGGCTAAATTTTAACTGATGTTCCGTTCCTCCAGTATTCATATTATTCCGCATGACTGAAACAGTCATGTCTTTTGCCGGGTTATCATCATCGATTTTCGAAGTGGATTCTGAAGGTGCTAGAGATAACCTCCGATGGATGCCACGCGGTTTGCTACTGCTTGCAAAGCTCTTGAAGTCATCACAATTCGGTTTTCCCTCTGTTTCCTCATCTTGTGACTGCTGCAGGATAGTGTGAGCTCAAAACATTATCAAAATCTAGAGACCAAATGATAAAAGTAATTTCCATAACACTAAGGGTATATATGAGCCGAGACGAGCTCGAACTCATTAGGCTGGAAGTACAGCTTGTCTGCCTTTAGCTCGGCTCAGCTTGAAACTCACAGAGCTTGGAAACTTCAAGCTCAATCTCAACTCGTCATAGGCTCTATCTCACCTTGGCTCGGTTGAGCTTGAACACGGCTTGCTGAGTTAAACTAAGCTTGCCTTGCTTAGGCTCAGTTAAGCTCAATCAAGGCTAGTATGGATTCATTTAAGCTCAAGCTCAGCTCATTTAGGCTCAAACAAGGGTCAATTGGGCATATTTAAGCTAAAAAATTATCTTAAGCTTGGCTCATTTAGGTTCGTTGAAGCTCACAAGCCTACAAACTCAAGCTTCACTGCACTGCAACACGGCTCGGTAAGCTAAACAAGCCGCTTAGCTTGGCTGGAGCTCAAGACGCGCCCTTTCGAGCTTTATGGCGAGCCAACTTGCAAGCTTGCCTCATGTACACCTCACTTACCACAAAATTATCCGAGGTATTCTGGATTCCAAGAATAGAGCCACCGCTTCCAGTGCATCCAGACTTGGCATACTTCTCAGTCATAACTCGCGCCTTCTGATCAAAAGCTTGTCGATTATACTTGTATTCCCTACTCTGCATAAAAACTAGAAATATGAGAATTACAAGTTATTCTTCAGCTGCAATACGCTTAGTAGTCTAATATAGGACACTCACTGCTTCACACATAAGGCCATCATCTGGGTTGGGCTCACTGAGCAGCAAGCCAATGCTGATCAATACTGTTGATATATTAAGTGACGGCTGCCACGCACCCTGCGTAAAGGTTGGAACCAGAATTTGTGATGTAACAAGGCTGAATGAGGGCCTGTTTGGGCGAACTTCTTCTTTGAAAAAATAGTCCTTTTCGGCAACAACACTTTATTCACAGTCTAAGGGTGTTTGACCTAGAAAAAAAGGTGTTTTTTAATACAAGCTAAGCTATTTTAATAGTTTTAAGAAAAAGCGGGAAAATAGTGTTTTTCTTTTGAAACAAAAGCAAAAGTAAAAACTAAAAAGTTTTCAAATGAAAATACATTTATTGAAGGCATTTGTTTTGCAAAAGTGTTTCGACAAAAGGTGCTTCTGAGAAAAGCCATTTATTCACAACTTGGTCAAGCAAGCTCTAATATGATAGAAGCCTCTGGTCCATTCGTACCTAACCAACAAGCAAAAACTTGAAATTCGAGAGAAATGCACCAAATTTATCACATAGTTGTGCGTGGGAAAGAGATTTGGGATGCTTGTCCTCAGCAAGGGTGCATTCAGTAAGGTCAGCGCTTAAAATCGACTTAGCAAATAGTGTGAACTCACTGTATACAGTCTTCGGGAAAAATGGCATAAGCCAGTCTTCAGGCCCGTGGCCATAGTGTTCCAATTGAATAACTATCCATTTAACATAATTTAAGCACAAAGTATGAGATAGACATATGCGATATCCACGCTTCAAGCCCTATTGACATTCGCAGGAGGGGGCATGTTAAATTTCGCCCATCAATTTAAACTTTTGGGATAGTCAGTTCCTTGATATGGTATCAAAACCTTGTTGACTAGGAGGCCACAGGTTCGAATTGTAATAGCCCTCATTTTAATATTAACATAACCTAATGAGGTGGACTTGTGCAATATACATGCTTCAAACTCAATCGACATTCGTTTCAGGGGACAATGCTAAAGTATAAAACCATTCATATGTCTTCCCCCATCAGCTTAATCTTTTAGAATAATTTGTTTCTTGATATGATATCAAAGCCTTGCCGACCAAGGTTCGAATCCTAAAAGCCCCCACTTTCAATATTAACGTAATTTAAGCACAAGGTATGAGGTGGACCAATGCATATCCACGCTTCAAGCACAATCAGTATTGGCATGATGGGACATTTTAAAGTATAAAATCATTCTTGGGTCCCACCATCAGCTTAAGCTTTTGAAAAGGTAATTCCTTGACAAATTCACTCCCTACTCCACAAAAATTAGGGCAATGAGTGTTAGAAAAAATACTTGCAAAAACCTTGCAACCGCGTATCCAAACGATCTCAGGTGTTGAGGCGTGTGATCACTATCCTTAAGGTTTATTTCGGTACACGAAATATCCTTGGGGATACAACAACTACCAAAATATGGAGTGAAGAAGTGTATGGGGAGAGATTGATAAAGATGTCTAGAGATTGGCCTGATTTTGAGAACACACCCTTTGAAAATCTCACAAAGAACACAAGAACCAAGAAGATGATCTTCAAATTTCTTTCTTGTGATATTACTCTACCAATTCAAATGTTTTCTTCTTCTTAATGAGAGGGGAGAATCTCTGAATTCATTGTCTTAAGAATGTCCCAAACCAAGAGCATCAACATATATAAGAACTGGGAAGAAACCGCGCAGAAAACCGTCAAAACCGACCTGTGTGTCGAAGTTGAGTGTCGACACACAGGTCGACACACTGGCTTACTGTAAGCCTGTGTGTCGACACACAATTTATGTGTGTCGACACACAGGTTTCCTCCATGCGCACCTGAAATGGGCTGTGTGTCGACACACGGGCCATGTGTGTCGACACACAGCTATCTCTCCTGCGTTCTATAGGATTTTGTGTCGACACATATGACCCATGTGTCGACACCTACTCTCAATAATGCTCTAATCACTCATACAAGTGTCGGGACAATCTCAAATACATCTTATATACATATAAACAATATTTAACACACATATATACATTTTATACAACAAATATTTTGAAAATACATCAACAATCCCCCACCATTTTCAAAATACAACCAATCTCAAAGTGACATCTCGTTTAAAGGAGGCCTTATTGTGCATCAACGAGGGTGTCTCACGATTGAACCCCCAGCTAGTGAAAAGACCATACAGTTAATCGGATCGAAAATGGTAGACCAAGCTTTGAACCATACAACCCATTTGACTAACCGACTATCTAATCACGCACAAGGCGTACTCCCCGTACACACCCTACACCTCCCAGATCGACACATTTATGGCCTTTTGTCCTGTACCCTTCGTGAGTGTTTCAGGGCCAAACCCTTGTCAAAAATCAACCCTTTGAAGCGGCCAAACTTCAACACTCACTAAGGTGGACCTCATTGATCATGCCCCTGCGATGCGACATTCAATAAGTTCTAAAACCAGGTCCATTAAGAGCATTTGCTCATCCTTTTATAATCACTAACGTAGATATCAAGCACTTCACACTCGGGATGGAAACAAACTCATTTAGTGCTTGCAGTCACACAGATGACAAGTCTCTCTCATTGAACCCGAGACCTAGCGTCATACTAGACGTCGAGTTGAGGGCCTATCATGGGCGACTAATTATGACAGGTTTCAACCCCATCCCTTCATTTGTTTTCAAAACCAAATCTCTAGCCAGGCCTTTAGTAAACGGATCCGCTAGATTCTGACAGGTTCTCACGAAGTCCACAGTGATAACACCTTCCCGAATAAGGTGTCTCACCATACTATGTCTCACACCAATGTGTCTGGACTTCCCATTATACACTTCACTGTATGCTTTAGAAAGCGTAGCCTGACTATCACAATGGATAGAAATAGGAGAAATCAGCTTCGGCCACAAAGGTATCTCATACAAGAGATCCTTTAACCACTCGGCTTCTTTAGCCGCAGAAGCAAGAGCTATAAACTCCGCCGCCATTGTAGAGTCAGATATGCAAGTTTGTTTCTTGGAACCCCAAGAAACCGCACCCCCACCAAACAGGAATACCCATCCACTCGTGGATGCATGATCCTCCACATCGGAGATCCAACTTGCATCAGTATATCCTTCCAAAATAGGAGGATACCCAACATAATTGAGACCATAATCCATAGTCTTCTTTAGGTACTTCAGTACCCGGTGCACTGCATTCCAGTGCAACTTGCTCGGTTTGCTGGTATACCTACTCAGCTTTCCAACAGCAAAGGCAATATCAGGCCTAGTGCTTGTCATGGCATACATGAGACAGCCAATAGCTCTAGCGTACTCCAATTGTGCCATTGGAGCACCCCCATTCGGTTCTAATTTCACACTAGGATCCATTGGTGTGGATATCAGTGCACAGTCAAAGAAATGGAACCTTTTCAACACCTTTTCGATATAGTGAGACTGAGTCAAAGAAATGGAGTTACCATTCCTTACAATTCTGATACCGAGGATCACCTCCGCCTCACCCATGTCTTTCATAGCAAAGTTTTCAGAGAGAAACAGTTTAGTTCTCTCTACTTGCTCCATATCAGAACCGAAAATCAGCATGTCATCGACATACAAACATATAATGACCCCTTTGCCATTATCAAACTTGCTATAGACACATTTATCTGATTCGCTTATAACGAATCCGTTGTTTAATACAACCTGATCAAATTTTTGGTGCCATTGCTTCGGAGCTTGTTTCAATCCATACAGAGAACGTATGAGTTTACACACTTTTCTCTCTTGGCCCGGAACAACAAACCCTTCTGGTTGTTCCATGTATACTTCTTCCTCTAGCTCACCATTCAGGAATGCCGTTTTGACATCCATTTGGTGTATCACTAGTTTAAAAATGGAGGCAAGAGCAATAAGTACCCTTATCGTCGATATCCTTGCCACTGGGGCATAGGTATCAAAGTAATCCAGCCCATGTCTTTGGGTGAATCCTTTAGCCACCAATCGGGCTTTAAATTTGTCAATTGATCCATCGACTTTCATCTTCTTTTTGAAGATCCATTTGCACCCGATGGGTTTACTTCCTCGTGGAAGATCCTCAAGAATCCAGGTATTATTACCTAAAATGGAATCCATTTCATCATTTATAGCCTCTTTCCAAAACGAGACATCATGAGACCTCATCGCCTCATCAAACGTCATGGGATCAGCTTCCATGACACAACAATATGGAACCACTTGGTCCACATCGTTCCTCGAACCTTCTACCAAATACGTGTAGAAGTCCGAACCGAAGGATTTCTCCTTCCTTGCTCTCTTACTCCTTCGGAGTTCTAGAGCCCTATCAGGGACATTCTCCCTCTCATGACGAATAACGTCATTAGACACTTGCGTGTCAATCTCAACCGGTACATAATCCCTCGGTCTAGGGATAGAAGTAAATCGATTCTCATCAAATATTGCATCTCTCGATTCTATTATCGTATTCACGTTGATATAATCATTAGGTTCAACAATATAGAACCGATATGCCTTACTATGAGACGCATAACCCACAAAGATGCAATCAATGCCTCTTTCACCTAATTTTTTCCGTTTAGGTTCAGGGACTCTAACAACTGCCCTACACCCCCATACTTTTAGGTAATCTAAATTAGGGGCTCGTTTGTTCCACAACTCGTATGGAGTTATTTTATTTCTCTTGTTTGGAACTCTATTTAATATGTGACAGGCCGTTAACATAGCCTCACCCCAAAATCCATCACTGAGACCGGAATAAGATAACATGGAATTAACCATCTCAGTTAGAGTCCGGTTTTTTCTCTCAGCCACGCCATTTTGTTGTGGCGTATAAGGTGCAGTTATTTCATGTATTATTCCTGTGGATTCAAAATATTTAGGATCGTAGTATTCACCACCACGATCCGACCTTAAACGCTTGAGGAAGGTTTCACAGTGTAATTCAGATTCTGCTTTATATGCTTTAAACCTATCAAGCGAGTCGTCTTTGTTACTTATCAAATAAACATAACAAAATCTTGAATAATCATCGATAAATGTAACAAAGTAATTCTTTCCACCCAAACTCGGTGTTCGCTTGAAGTCACATAAGTCACTATGGACTAGATCAAGTAGATTAGTCTCTCTTTGCACAGAAGGAAATGGAGATTTCGTTATTTTTGTTAGCATACAAGTCTTGCACTTGTCAACAACTTTATCTATGTGAGGAATCAACGAAGAATTATCCATTTCATGTAATCTACGAAAATTCACATGACCTAGTCTATAATGCCATAAAACGACGAATCAAGCATATAAACAGAATCAACGTTCTTATTATTAACATTTAGTTTAAACATACCATTACATAGGTATCCTTTCCCAACAAATACACCACCCTTTGACAAAATAAACTTGTCGGCCTCGAAGACCAACTTGAACCCAAACCTATTCAACAGGCCACCCGATACAAGATTCTTCTTAATATCAGGAGCGAAGCATACATCGGTTAAAGTAAGGGTTTTTCTGGATGTGAAAAGTAAGTCAATTTTTCCCTTCCCTTTAACGGGTACCGACACCCCATTTCCCATGAACAACTCAGTTCCGTTGTCCATGGGCTCAAAAGTGGAGAAGAACCCCCTATCCTTACATACATGCTTCGTGGCCCCCGAGTCAATCCACCAAGAATTATCACTCTTGATTAGATTGACTTCCGAAATCATCGCCACGAACCTTTCGTTCGAATTTTTAGTGCGATGATCAAGCCCTTGGCTTTGTTCTTTTTAAGGCGATAACAGTCTTTTCGCATATGACCGGGCTTCTGACACTCCCAACAAACAACTTTCGGCCTCTTTGGTCCCTTATTGTTCTTTTGGAAGTGTCCAGTTCTCTTTGGTCCCTTACTAGATTGGCCTTCCTCTGCGACGTTGATTTTACCAACATCACTCGGGCGGTCTTTGTTGTCATCTTGCACCCTGTAACCTTCCTCAATACGTAAATGGTTAGCGAGTTCCTCAATTGACATATCCTCCTTATGTTTTAAATTTTTCCTTACATCTTTCCAAGAGGGAGGAAGTTTGTCAATTAAGGAAGAAACAACGATTGTGTCGTCCATATTCATGTTATGTTGTTTAAAATTATTTAATATACGTTCTATTTCATGGAATTGCTCCATGACAGGACGACCATCAATCATCTTATAATTATTAAATTGACTAACCAGGAATTTTTTGCTTGTTGCATCCTCAGCCATGTAACGAGCCTCAAGTGCGTCCCATAGTTCCTTCGCAGTTGACATGTTAGAGTAAATGTCAAACAAGGCATCGGTCATCCCATTCAAGATGTGCCCTCTACAAATGTAATCATCGTTTTCCCACTTCAGTCTTGCCCTTTGCTCGGCCAGCGTTTCTTCCTCCTCAGAAACGGGGGATGGAGACGGTGTATTCAGGACATACACCACATTCAGCGTTGTTATGAGAAAATGCATCTTCCTCTGCCATCGTCGAAAATTTCCCCCATCAAACCGGTCCAATTTCACAAAATTGGATGTCATTTCCCTTAGTGATGAAGCCATAACCCAAACCAGAATATTCAACCTTAAGATTGTTAGAAAAAATTCAGAAAATACTTGCAAAAACCTTGCAACCGGGTATCCAAACGATCTCAGGTGTTGAGGCGTGTGATCACTATCCTTAAGGTTTATTTCGGTATACGAAATATCCTCGGGGATACAACAACTACCAAAATATGGAGTGAAGAAGTGTATGGGGAGAGATTGATAAAGATGTCTAGAGATTGGCCTGACTTTGAGAACACACCCTTTGAAAATCTCACAGAGAACACAAGAACCAAGAAGATGATCTTCCAATTTCTTTCTTGTGATATTACTCTACCAATTCAAATGTTTTCTTCTTCTTAATGAGAGGGGAGAATCTCTGAATTCATTGTCTTAAGAATGTCCCAAACCAAGAGCATCAACATATATAAGAACTGGGAAGAAACCGCGCAGAAAACCGTCAAAACCGACCTGTGTGTCGAAGTTGAGTGTCGACACACAGCTTTCTGTAAGCCTGTGTGTCGATACTGTCGACACACTGGCTTACTGTAAGCCTGTGTGTCGACACACAATTTCTGTGTGTCGACACACAGGTTTCCTCCGTGCGCACCTGAAATGGGCTGTGTGTCGACACACGGGCCATGTGTGTCGACACACAGCTATCTCTCCTGCGTTCTATAGGATTTTGTGTCGACACATATGACCCATGTGTCGACATATACTCTCAATAATGCTCTAATCACTCATACAAGTATCGGGACAATCTCAAATACATCTTATATACATATAAACAATATTTAACACACATATATACATTTTATACAACAAATATTTTGAAAATACATCAACAATGAGTGTACCTTGGGAGGAAGATTGAGAATGTCAAGACAAATGCGCCCTCCATTATCGATATTAGGGTGATAGATAGGCGTAGCAAATGTCACAATCGGCGGCTGAAACGGATACCTAACGTCACAACCCTAATTTCCGTCACCATACCATCCACAACATAGATATAGAAACACAGAGAATACAATGAAAGAATGAACCTGTCAGGGATTTGAATTGAGATCCGGAAGATGCCACGGGCGTAAACGGTGCCTTCAGGACCTTCAATTTGGGCGTCAATGGAGGAGAGAGAAGAGGAGAGATTGGGAAAGGAGGCACCATGAGGAGGATCGGAGAGTAGGAGAGAGATCTCCTTCTGCATTCGGAGGTTCAGCCTCGCCGCCTGCGCCATTTCTAGGGTTTTGGAGAAGGTGATGCATGGGCGGGCATTTGTTGTTGATATGCAAAGTTCAAATCTTTAGCCCCGAGTGGCAACGGGATAAAGACGAGTAAATTAAAGTAAAATAAATAGAGTAATTTTCTATTCTTATTTGGCAAATATTTTTGAAGGGTTACCTTGTATTACCCCTCTCTACTCCCTTTTTTTTTTTACTCATAATGTCTGTTTTTAACAATTAAATAAAGAAGGATAAAGAGGAAGAAGGTAAAGAGAGAGAAGATAAGATAATATTCGACTCCTAATTGGATATTTTAAATTAAGATAGGTAAATGAGTTATTCTTAGTTTGTAATTGAATAAAAGGATAAAGATAAAGTTATAATTAAAAGTAAGAGTAAAATTGTTCAAAAATTTTTAAAATTTACTTTATCCTCCTCCATTCCAATTTAAAAATTAAAGAAAATGGGGATAATGAGGGATAAAAAGGCTAAATTTTTAACCGCCCATGAACCCCCCCCCCCCCCCCCCCCCCGCCCCCCCCCGGTTGTCAAGCAAGAGGCAAATTGGGGGACATACAGGGTAAGATTAAAAATTTTACATAATTTTACTCTTATTTTAACTATAATTTTTTTTACTCATATTTATTTACCCAATTGTAAAACAAAGGTAACTCATTTACCCCTCCTTACCTTGACCCTTTTTATTTTGACATATCCAAACAACGATAGGATATTACCTTACCCGTCCTCTCATCACCCCTCTTTATCCTCCCCTAATTACCGAATTGTCAAACAAGATATTAGGTCCTATTTAAAAGACATTGTTATAAATAAGAAATTTTCACTCCTTTATTTATATGCTTTCTAAATATACACTCAACGCTTACATTTTGTATATATTTATAGAGCCAAAGAAAAGTACTATTCTTTGTATACGGTTTAGTTCAATGCTATACTTTTGGCCACCTCCCGAGGATGGCACTAGAGCACTCCGACACCATCCTGCACTAAGCGTGCGGATATCACTTTCCACTACAGTGGTCACCACTATCGGACAATCGGAATATGTAATTATTTTGGTACAACAACAACAACAACAGACTCAGTGCCTCCAAGGGCTCCCGCAAAAGCAGGGTCTGGGGCGGGTGGGTGTACGCAGCCTTCCCCGTTCAGGGGGCTACCCTGAAGAGAGGGTGTTTCCAAGGACCCCCAACCTAAAAAGATAGTCTGCACCAATCAGCCAAAGACATGGCAATAGGAGAAGCATCAGGATATAAAGAAAAGGATATAGAGAAAATGATAAAGATAATGAAGAAGATAAAGATAGAGGATAGAAATAGAGGTAGAAGGGATAAAGGAAAAGAGTGAGAAAGGAATAGATAAGGTAGAGACAAAGACTACCCTACTCCAGCAGGAACATCTAAAACCCCTATGCTAGCCCTCCATTGCCCCCTATCTAACGCCATCTCCTCCCGAAGGTTTAGGTGAGTGAGGTCATGTGGGATCGTCTCCAGCCATCTCTTCTTTGGTCTGCCTCTACCTCTTCTGCCTAGAGTAGTAAGGGGTTCGCATCTCCAGACTGGAGCATTGTTCGGTTTCCTTCTGACATGCAACACCATTATAAATGACGATTCCTCTTCTTCTAAGTCTTTTTTGAACACTCGCTTCGAAGTTAATATATACTTTCTTGATAAATTGTTTCAATATCTGTTTAATTAACACTTACATATATGTAATTGTCCAGTAACATAACATAATAGAGATAGGGGACCATTTTTCAGCTATTGTTAATTTAACTCTAATAAATGTAATTTACTGTCAATCGAAACGTATTCTCCTTTTTCTATAAATTAGAATATGTGCACACCATGTAACTTCATCCCAAAAAGTTCTTAATATTTTCGTTTGGACAAATAAGTGAAACATAATAAAAATGGAAGCAAAGCAATACAGAGTTCCTCGTTTTGCTAGTATCTTGCTCGTCTTTACTTGGATTTCCATGGTTGCTATTGCTCAAGAGGATGAATTTGAAAAGCCACTGCCTATAGATTCATGGCTGGTCAACCGTTGCCACAACAACCAGTACCGAGGTTTTTTAAGCCGGTGGGAGAGTGCATCGAGAAAACAACTAGAAGATGTGGCCGTGAGATGTTTGAAGCCATATTTAATGGAGAAACAATAAACGACCCTTACTGTTGTCAGAAGATTGAACAAGCGCAGTATGCTTGTAACCGCTCGCTATCCTATATACTTGGAAAGTTTGGCAAATATACGCCAAAGGCACGGTTAATCTTCCACCAAAGTAATGTTGTATTTGATCAGTGCTCTAAAATTGTTATACAAAACTAAGTAGTTGTATTTAAGCTAAAAATAATAACATTATCAATATTAAAATTTTGATTTTTTTTTTTTTTATAATTCTTGAGTTTTTTATATAATTAGTATTCTTCTGTCTTCTTGAACTTATACAGACTAAAATGCACGTATTTTTTTGTTTTGTTGAATCTTTGGAAATTGTTTAACATCATCATAGCCGTCTTTTTAGCATAATCGATCTTTTCCACGAAAATGAGCTACCATGCCACTTTCAAATGATAAAAGAGGATCTTTTAGGCCGATAGGACACTAATATGATCAGCTACTAATTTAATTAATATCTCATAAATTGAGATTCGCGGAAATCATCCCACTAATGTAGTGGGAGGATTTTCTCTCCTTTTTAGGGAATATTGGTTAAATGAGAACTAGGTTTAGTGCCTATAAATAATCCTCTCCTCTTTCCATGTTATTTATTCATCTGATTATGAAATCAGTAACTTCTTCAATACTTACCTCTCTCTATAAAGTCACAATCCACTACTCTTAGTTTTGTGATGTGGAAAACCTAGAGGACTCTGGTAGCTCTCTGAGTCGATACTTCAAGTTCCTAAGGCGATCTAGCAAGGCAATAAGGCAAAGTCTCGGTCATGTTCCGCAATTGAGGTATTCCATAAACTTAGTGTTTATCATTTACCTATATTTTCCTACAAGGCCTAATATCCCTCGAAAAGCTAATGCTAGAACTGTTGTAACGACCTTCGTGGGGTTAATTTGGCCCTCATCACAAAGCAAGTTTGGAGAGCCTTCAAAAATCCAAAATGCGTTTTGGGCTAAGACTCTCAAAGGGATCTATTTTCCTGGAAAATCCATCCTTGAGGCTGATCTCGAGCTTCATCAAGGGTCGGGACTTCCTTCTTAAGGGGATTCTATGGAACGTTAATAATGGAAAAAGCATTAATATTTGGGAGGACAAGTGGATCCCACACATGTCAGCCTTCTCGGTTGGTCTCAGACCGAGACAGGGAAATGCGGTTTCCTTGGTTTCCGACCTCATTTTTCCAGGAGCTCGACGTTGGAATCTCTCTCTTCTTTCGAGTATTTTTGATCCAGAAGTTGTCCGACCCATCTCCTCCATTCTGGTGGGGAATCCTTATCGGGATGACGAGCTGGTTTGGCACTTCTCAACAAATGGTGTCCATTCCGTGAAATCGGGTTACCGGCTATGATTGGACCTTTTTCACCCATTCTCTTCTCAGGATACTCCCTCATGTTCTTCGGTTGTCAATTCTTCTTCCTTATAATCTGTTTGGGATGCTAATGCCCCCCTAAGATCAAACATTTTATGTGGAGAGCTTTCTCTAATGCTTTGGCAACTAATGAAAATCTCTGGAAGAGAAAGCTCAAGCCTTTTCCCTTTTGCCCTCGATGTGATAGTATTCCTAAATCGGTGGAACGCCTCTTCTTCTTTTTGCCCTTGGTCCAAGACCGTTTGGTTTTCTTCTTCCTTTGGTTTCAAACCAAACGAGGAGGGTTTTTCTAGCTTTCCAAAATGTTGGGAGTCGCTTTGCTTTAACCCCATGATCTCTCGCGATGACTTATCCAGGATTATGTTTTTGTGCTGGAATATTTGAAAAAACAGGTGTGATCTTTTTTTCGAACACAAAACTCATCATCCGGTTGTTGCCGCGCAGAGGGCTTCGGTGGATGCTTCCTCTTCGGTTCCAGCTTCTGTTGCGTGCTTCAACACGCCCCAGCCCCTCATCAACCCAGAAAGACCCAGTCAATGGATTCCTCCTCATCATGATTATGTCAAAATTAACACTGATGCTGCGTTCTCCTCTTGCTCTGATTCAGCCTTGGCTGTGGTGGCTCAAAATTCTCACGGTTGTGTCATTGGTGGTTGGTGTGGATCTTCTAGGGCTTTTTCCCCTTTTATCATTGAGTCTTTGGCTGTTCGAGCTGCATGTTCACTTGCTTCATCTATGGGTTGGAAGAAGGTCATTATCGAGTCAGATTGTAAGTTAGCTATTGATTTTATTAATCGTATTGTATCCCATGCGTGGGAATGTAGTGCTATTATCCAGGATATTATTAGGGAATATTGGTTGAATGAGGACTAGGTTTAGTGCCTATAAAGAGTCCTCTCGTCTTTCTATATTTGTTCATCCGATTATGAAATCAGTAACTTCTCTAATACTCACCTTTCTCTATAGAGTTACCATCCATGACTCTTCGTTTTGTGATGTGGAAAACTTAGAGGACTCTGGTAGCCCTCTAAGTCAATACTTGAAGTTCCTAAGGTAATCTAGTAAGACAGTAAGACAAGTCTCGATTATGTTCAGCAATTAAAGTATTCCGTAAACTTAGTATTTATCATTTACCTATATTCGCACTTGAGGGTTTTTTTTAATACTTAGTTAGAAGGATGGTATCCTTAAAAGTATACATGTAGTTCATAATAAAGAAAGAGTATTACTTACAAAAAAATACGATGTATCAAAATATATAATTGATAATATGACAAAACATAGCTACAGAATAATCATATGGTACACCCCGATTCAACTAGAATACGAAAGAAATTTCACCATTACAAATAATCTACCTATAAATGCTTACTACCCATGCCTATCATAACGTTAAGAGAATAATGCATACAATAATCTTAGCCAAATCCATCCGTTGCTTATTCACTTCATCAACTAGAAGAGAATCCAATACATACGATATCTTCCTGCTGAAGTCGACCACAACCAAAAACGAATGAATGCTATTATCGTTCATTAAAACATAAAACTGCTAGAGATGGCCAACAGCCGGGTTGGATCACAACCCATTTGGGCCCGAGCCCAACTTGGCCCGCTCCCCCAAGCGGACTAGGCCTCCTCAAAAATGGGAGCCCAGGCCTGGCACATTGGGGGCTTTAAAATTAGAGACGAAGTAGAGATGAAAAAAATTCCATTGGTAACAGGGATGAGTTGTCCGTCTCTAATTAGAGACGGATACAATGTCTGTCTCTAGTTAGAAACAAATATAATGTCCGTCTCTAATTAAAGATAGCCCGTTTTGTCTCTATTCTGTCTCAAATTAAAGACCGAGGTACGATGTAAAATCAACCTTATATATAATTTTTTTTTTATAAATACATTAATATTTATCACCTGATATGAACTTTTTGTAACCAAAATATAAAGAAAACAAATACAATTTTAAAAATCAAAACAAACTCATATAATAACAAAGACATCAAATTCCAAATACATTGCTTCTTGATTAACAGATACGCAAAGCAAATCCGACATTTGTGATACAAAAGAATTTTTTTTTTTTTTAATTCAGAGTACAATCAACTAATCCAAAATAAGCAGGAAATCCGATATCAAAAACACACAAATCAAAACAAAGAAAGACAACAATCTTGAATTGAAAAAATTAAACAAGGCACTACCCATAGGAAACAGATAGCACTTCAACCCCATTACTCAGCGTCATGATGCAATTAATATGAAACGCCATCTTCCATGGATGCCTATCATATGAATTGATCCAACCCATTACTGTTCCGTAGAAGGATCATCGGGATTTGGTGGATAAGGGTTGTTTGAGAGTTGTCTATGTATCATTTCAGTTATTTCTTTGTACTCTCCAAAAGCACGTTCTAACTCAGAAACACAGCTCCTTAAAACCACGTTCTCCTTAGCCACTTCTGATTGTTGATGGGAACGAGTAGTGGAAGATGATTCACTCCACTTTGAGGCACTTAACCTTGTTGTTAAACCATAAATACGATTCTTAGAAGGCTCTCCAGTCGCCGCCATCTAAGCTTTTTTGTCAAGTTCTCATTCAGACGCGTTCTCTCCATGTCTTTTTCTTATCTCCTCGTCGTATTTATTCTACACATAAAAAAAAAATACTTATTAGTAACTCTTAACCATATATTCTCTTGTATCATTGGCGACAAGCTCGCATCACAGAAACCGACATCCCACCTTCCATTTTGCAATATTTGACTCACAAAGAGATTGATCAAAAGATGATAAAATTGGATTTTAAAGAACACCCGGATGAGATTTATATCAAATTAAAAATCAGTTTTTGAGCTTGACCAAAATTAAAATCCTGCATAAAGAAATAGAGAGAGAAAACACCAAAAAACAAGCAAAAAGAACAAGAAAATTGATTTAGATAATAAAACTGAATAAACTGAATTATTAAGAAAAAGCTTTGCAATCGATTATTACTAGAAGATGATAAAATTAAATTTTAAAAGACACGCATGTGAGATTATGGTCAAATTGAATCCACTAACAACATCCATCTCAAAATATTAACTATATGAATTTCTAAATTAAAAAAAAAAAAAAAAAAAGACCTAAAAGATACAAATTTAATGTATACTCACCATAACCTTTTTTGACCACTCATCGACAAACTCACCCTTATGTTCTCCTTTTTGTCGGAGGTGTGTTCGTTTGAATACTTCCACATCCCTTACTTTTCGATTCTCCTTCTTCACTTACAAAATAAAATAGAACAACATACCCCGAATAGAAAATAAAGAAAAATGAACAACAAACAACATAAACAAAAGCTAGAAAACAAAGAAAAACAAGCAACAAACAATATAAATGAAAGCTAGACAAGAGCAAAACACAACCACCCCAAAACAATAGTACCCATGACCAAAAGATGTTGCACAAAAACCGGATGCTACAAATTAATACAAACAAGAAGTTTGTCCAGCACATGCACCAAGAACCACAAGCAAACCCTAACTCAACACACACAGAACAATGTATCTCAACCATTCTCCATGTTAATTCCAATGTGATTAACACATAGTCATAACAACGTATATGTCCATTTTTAATCGTTCTTCTATATCAATATTCAAATACGAATACACAAAGAACACTCATAATGAGAACTCCAACTCAAGCCCTTCAAGTCAAATAATGTGCAATACAACCCACTTGTGTCTACCCAATACACAATGACTGTTAAGCTGACCATCAATTGAAACATTTTCACAATCTATCATAGACAAAAATGGTAGCATTAACCCCCAACAAAGATCATCAATCACAAATTGACAATAACACCCCCCCTAGTGCCTCAAAGGGCTCCCGCATAAGTAGAGTCACTACAAGAAAATGTTGCTATACTCGGCGCTTATTTTGGCAATTTTCGTCGCAAAAAAGCGTCGAGAATTTTATTATCGACGCTTAGGAAAAGTGCTGAAAAAGCAAACGTGAAGAATAAAAGCGTCGAGAATGTCAACGCTTTTATGCGCCGAGGGGGTGGACGCTTTTATGCCCCGAGATGTTTCGACTTTTTTAAGCGCCGATATTTTTCGACCCTTTTCAGCGCCGAGTGCCAACATATTTAAACGTCGAGATTTTTCGACACTTTTTTATGTTGGGAATGGCGACATATAGAACTGTCGAGATGATGTACATTCTTAGCAGGAGCATTTTACAAACTGTCTACATTCTTATGTGTTGTATCTTCGCTAGAAACTGTTCAGGGTGACAATTTATTTGTGCATATTTTCCATATATATATATATAATTACTTAATAATAAAAAAGAAAATCAGTTGCTATGATAAATTTTTCATAAGACTCCAAAAGATCAAACGTATTCGACAATCAAAATATCATAACATTGTCAATGTATCTTGATAGTTCAATACAAAATTGAGATTGTTTCCCCTCCAAATATCAACATAGTTGTAAGCCATAATAGAACCAATTTTCTAATCTAATATCAACCAAAATGAAAAAAGAAAAATACAATGCTAACTTAGTCAAGTATATTCTTCACAAATATGTTAATCAACTGAGTGAGCTTGGCGTGCTTGGAGATGCAGGAAAATTTGTGGGTTCACGATCACTTGATCCCGATTCATCTCTAGCCTTAATAACATTACTTATGTACCAAACATCAATCCACCAGTTTACTATCACATAAATCAATAACAATGAGCACATTCATTGTATTCTCAATTTGCAATTAAGAGGTGAAATGGTAATATGTTTTCAAACATCATCAATTTCATTATTTATAAAGGATTAGAAAGGCAATTATTGCAGACATAATAACAAATCTCAAGAAAGAGATAACCAGCTTGAAGCTTTGCCATATTTGCATTGTAGTACAAACAAATACAAGTTAAATAGATTATCTTACCAAATCAGCAGCCGCAGTAAGAACTACTCGACCTTCCGCTATGATTTCATCTTATGCTTGACCGGAACAAACAACATCATAGATTGGTGTGAGCTGGTTAGTAAGTGTTCTCATATGCTCTTTTACACTCGCCAATTCTATTTTCATGTTTTGCACTTCAACATGATCATTGGTACAGTCGAGTCCCCTTTTTTTTAATTCACCCCTTACTCCGTATATATCACTCCTCTTCACACCAAATCCATAGCCTACTGTTCGATAGCCCAGATTTTCTTGGTCATACATTAGTTCGGTAAATACTTCCTCCTCAATTTCTGAACGAGGTCTGGAAGAAGTTGCAGCTCGAGCCTCGACTACTTCTTTAGCAGTGTCCTACAGAGAAGAGAAAAGGCATTAAATACACTTAAATTAAAAGAAATGTGAGATAATAATAAAACCCACCATAAATTCTTGTGAAACAGTGTTCTCTAAAAAGCCACCACTTTTCCTGGTATGTGTTTCCTTGTCAAACTCTATACTCGTGGGCTTTCTCCCTTTGTCAAGTTCCTACAATAAATATGTCAACATAAGCCTTAACTAATTTGATAGGTAGATAGTAATAATACACTAAACATATACTAAAATCCTTACAAAACTATCTCTTTTATTTGCATAACTTGTTGAACCAGTCGTGTGAAACTGATTCTGCTTGGCACGAGCTTCTTTACCACATTTTCTCTTCTCATGACATTGGAAATCAACATCAATCCAACGAAAACTTTACATTCATAATAAACTATTTGATGAGCTGCTTTGCCAATCAAAAATTACTTAAAAAGAAACTGTTTTACCTTGCCTTGTGGAGAAAACCAATAATGTACCAAAATTATTCATCGGTCAAGATTAACTCCTTCTGGCACTCTATCAATAACTTCAGCTTCACTTTTGGTCCCTTTGCAATACATTGCTTTCAAACTACTCTTGTAGCCCCTCCACATTTTACCAAGATGTTGTAGTATTGATTTATCAATCAATACATCATTGGGCATTGAAAATTTCCCATAAAACATAAAATCCAACAATAATATGTTATGTAAGATAACATCATTTGAAACTGTGCACCTATAATACACCAGCATTAATGATCCATTCCAACCTGTGCACCTCTAAAATCCATATGCAAGCACAATGCAAAACAAAACCACCACCAATAACAACAACAACAATCCCAGTGCCTCAAGGGCTCCCGCAAAAGCGGGGTGGGGGGGGGGGGGGGGGGGGGGGGGGGGGGGGGGGGGTAGATGTACGCAGCCTTTCCCCTTCAGGGTATCAACTTGAAGAGAGGCTGTTTCCGGGGACCCCCAACCTGAGAAATAAGTCTTCATGGGGGCTGCCTAGAAGAAAGGCTGCTTCCAAGGACCCCCAATCTGGAGGCCTAGAACACTAGAGGTAGCACAAAAGTTGGACTACCCTACTCTACGCCACTACATCTGCTACTCCTATGCTAGCCCTTCATTGGGCTCTATCGAAGGTCATCTCCTCCCGAAGGTTTAGGTTGGTGAGGTCTTGTCTGATCATCTCCAGCCATCCGCTCTTTGGCCTGCCTCTCTCTCTCCTGCCTAGCGTAGTATGTGGCTGCTCGCATCTCCTAACCGGAGTGATACTCGGTCTCTTCCTAATATGTCCGAACCACCTCAAACGTTGCTTTCTTAATTGATCCTCAGTGGAGACCACGCCCAATTCACCTCTTATGACGTTGTTCCTGATCCTATCTTTCCTTATGTGTCCGCACATCCACCGCAACATCCTCATCTCCGCTACCTTCATCTTCTATGTATTGATGTTGTTTCATCCTCCTACACTCCGCCCCATAGGATATGGCTAACCTCACTTCTGTCTTATAGTATCTTCCCTTTAGCGTTGAGGGAAACTTTCTATCGCAAAGTGCCGCTGAGGCCATTCTCCATTTATGCCATCCTACTTTAATCCGGTTATTGACATCCTCGTCAACTTTACCGTTGTGCTATATCAATCACAAATTGAGATACTCATAATTGACCCCTAAGATATAACATCAATTTTTGACCTAATATAAAATATAACATTATAATTTAATACATTAACCAATGAATAATTGTAACCAAACGAGTATCACCATTCTTACATTTGCATTCGTTATGTCATTTGCATTTGTTATGACCACTAGGTGATTTGCATTTGTTATTTCATCAAAATTATACAATTAACATTACTTCAATTTCACGATAAAATTAAAATACTAATATATGGACAAATTAAAGAAATCTTTTATGCAAATAACCTTATTTTACAAAACATAACATCTATAGAAATAAATTCTTATAAAAATAATTTATAATTTAAAATTTCACTATAATTAGTTTCAATTTTAAAAATATAGAGACAATAGGTTATCTCTATTCCGTCTCAATTAGAGACGGATTAGAGAGGAAAAGCTGCCATCTCTATTTTAAAATTAGAGATGGCTAATGTTATCTCTACTCCATCTCTATTTAGAGATGGAATAAAGTGGAGCTTTCTTTCTCCAATCTCCACCCCAAATTTGTTGCAAATCCGTCCCTAAATATTTGTTGTCTTTACTCCCTCTCTAAATTTGTGACATGTGTGGGCCATCTCTAAGTATCTGTTTTCTAGTAGTGTAATCCCTTACAAATTCATTACAATTTGTAACAAATTTGTACGACGAACTATCCCTTACAAATTTGAATTTTCTAATGGAAGAGACCCTTACATGTCCGTCACAAATTGTAGTAGATTTGTAAGAGAACTTTATCTATTACTAATTATAACGGAATTGTAAGAGAAACTTATCCACTGCAACTTTAAGTTTTTAACGAAGTAGCTTCAATACAAATCCATTACAATTTATAACGAATTTGTAATAAGTTGTTTTCCATTACAAATTCAAATTTTGTAATGAATTAAATGTGTTACAAAATTAATTTTTCTAACAGTTTTGCAACGGTTTCTTTTTCGCTTTACAAATCCGTGACAAAATCATTTCTAGTTTTTTTTGTTACTAATCGGTTACTAATTTGTTATTAATTCATTACTAATTGAAACTGATCTTTTCTGCTATTAATTTTCTATTTCTAAATCACTATTTTCTAGTAGTGAGTGTTATTTACATTGACGAAGTCACAACCCGAAGCTAGGAGGTCAACTATAATAAGAATTATTATTTTAGTACTCGAGTGCGAGCAATATTGCCCATTCTCACTCGCACGTTATTCGCCACTGGTTATTTGCCCCAAAACCGACTATACTTTGTCCACCATTGAGTTTTATGGAAAATTAAATACATATAAAGATAAGAAACTTATCTTTAAAAAAAACTAATTTAAACAAACTTAAAAAGATAAAAAACTAATGGCATAATAACTCTAATTTAAGAATTAAAAGCAAACAAAAAATGAATAAATTAAAGACCAATTTAAAAAGAAAAATAATAGACTAAATTAAACAAACTTAAAAAAAGTAAGAAACCAACGGCATAAATGACTCTAATTTGAGAATCAATGATGTTATAGTATCGGTCTCTTATTTACCAACTAAGGCCTTGCCTCATTTACCAACTCTAATTTGATAAAGTATTTCTTTGGGTCAAAAGGTCTGGAGTTCTTTTCCCACTTGAACCTCTTTCTCCAAGAAATCCTTGACTTAAGTAGCTCCTGTGGTATGTTGATCGCCGCATAAGCTGGAATTTACCGATTAACCGGGTTCCTCATTAGCAAAGTAAAATAGTAGAAAGTAATGAAGCCGTACCTTAAATTCTTGCCTATTCCATCCATTCTCAGTAGATCTATATAAGTTGTTTAGTAAAGCCTGAAGATGGTGCCATAGTTAAGAACTAGCAGCAATTGAGAGTATTATGAAGAGTATCTGAGAGAAAGAGAAGGAGACACCGAAAGGGATTTATAAGGAGACGGAGAGCAGCTAGGGTTTTACAAGTTTATGGGCTTTAACTCTACACCCATGGCCCAACTAAAAAAGCCCAATTGGATCTGCTTACGTATTCCCGCGTGTATGCTTGTGTTGGGACGCGAGATCTCTCAAGTAATCCGTAACCATCAAATTTCTTATAAACAATTAATCTAAAAATAGTTGAATTATATATTAATATACTAAAAAATAATATAAAAGAAATAGAATTTTTTTATCCAATTGGCACAATTTTAAAAAAAAATTACCAAAATAGCGTACTTCAAAAAATATTTATCAAAATAGCACTATTTGGTGTAGCGCGTTCAACATACACCGTGTGTAACGGCGTACGTCCAGTAAACAGTAATTTATTCTTTTTTTTTTACGGAAGTATAGCTAATTTGTATTCTAAAAATTATTACATTAAAACTATTTTACATAAATAATTTAAAATTTTAATAATTTTTAAAAAAAAGTATACCAACTTCATCATGACATTGTATATGTCATCTTTTTTATTGTCGTGTCATCTACCACATATTCTTTTTAGCTGTTATATTATTTTTTTGACTAATTGTCTTGGTCACTTATAAATAGTTAACACCTTTTATGGTCCTTTTTCTAAATAATACTTTTCTTCTTTGTCATTTTTGCAAAGTATGTTACTCTTACGGTGTATAATATCATTTTTAAAAACTTTCACCATTTATGTTTTCATCCAAAAAATAATAAATTTTTATGTATATAATACTGGCTCAACAAAAATTTAACGAGTACCTAAATAATGAAATGACATGTATATATTATCGTTATTATTCATTGTATTAAATATAGTCTTCAACCAGAGAGGGCATCAACACGCCGTCACCGGATCCCATTAGAACTCCGAAGTCAAACATGCTTGGGCGAGAGCAGTAACAGGATGGGTGACCTCCTGGGAAGTACTCACCCTCCGGTTGGGGCCACTTGAAAACAGTTTCTCTTCAAGTTAACACCCTGAAGGGGGAAGGCTGCGTACATCCGACCCCTCTAGACCCTGCGTAGGTGGGAGTCTTTGAGGCACTGGGTATGTTCCTATTAAATATAGTCTTCAGGGTACAATTGGGACATTGGAAAATTTCTATTTACTATATTTAATACAGTGAATAATAATGATAATATATACGGATCATTTCATCATTTAGGTACTCGTTAAATTTTTATGGAGCCAATATTATATACATAAAAATTATGCATACTTTTTGGATGAAAACATAAATGGTGAAAGTTTTCAAAAATGATATCATACACAGTAAGGGTAACTTACTTACAAAAACGACTAAAAAGAAAAGTATTATTTAAAAAAGGACCATAAAAGGTATCAACTATTTATAAGTGACCAGGACAATTAATCGAAAAATAATATTATAACCAAAAAGAAAATATGGTAGATAATGTGACAATCAAAAAAATGACACATATAATGTTATGATAAAGTTGGTATACTTTTTTTATAAATTTTAAAATTAATTAAAATTTTAAAATATTTACGTAAAATAATTTTAATGCAATAATTTTTAAAATACAAATTAGCTGTGCTTCAGTAAAAATAAAAAAAATAAAAACAAAAACTGTTCATTGGACGTACGCTATATTGGGAAATATTTTTGGAAGTATGCTATTTTGGTAAATTTTTTTCAAAACTATGCCAATTGGGTATAAAATTCAAAGAAATAAGCTATGAATAAAAACTATATAATATAAAATAATAATGATAAGGAAATAAAGCATTTGTGACAGTGGGATGAAAGTTTATGTACCTAGTTTTGGCACTGACTTGGACCAGGGGTTATAAGAGAAAGGTAAAGTGAAAGAGAATAGGAGCTTTAACCGAGTAATGTAAACCAGATGCAAGTAAACATAAAAGACTTAAAATGAACCGAAAAAATAGTACTCGAAATATATTCATGGCCCTTCGGGAAACGGATACAAAGATCTAACTACACTGAGAAGCTTATAGCAATACAAGTATATAGCTAGATAATGTTCACAGCAGTGACTTCATGCTTTAGCCTTCCCCTTGCTAACGAGGCGCCTGGTTGAGAGCGACAATTTCAATTTGGGCTTCTTTTGTTTCCTTTCATCGTCACTGTTGTCGCTGTCCAAAACAATCACAGTTTCTAAAGCAATTGATTCGTGCTTATCTGACTTTTTGGCTGGTTCCAATGTTGCAACCGCATCAAACTTGCATTTCTTGTGATTTGGGCTAAGATCACAATTGCCTTGACTAAAATCCGAAGCATGATCACCAGCTCTGGGCGTTGTTGATGACAAGGAGCAAGACTTTGTTGAGTTTTGAGATTGTAGAATAGTTGATTTACACGACGGCCTGATATTCACGTTAGTGTCCTTTTCAAGAGTCTCATTTGAGCCTGAACTTGGCTCCAAGACCTTTCTGTTCACGGGAAACCTCTTTAGCTTCGTATCTATCAAGATACTCCTAATTTTGTCTGCAAAATCATGCTCAGAGCAAGAGAGAGATACTGGCGGATGCTCACGCATAGCATCATCAACTTGATCACTCGAGCACGACGCAGCCTCCGCATTTCTCTTGGCTAACTTACCATCATGACTCATATGGGTTTGTTTTCCAAAACCTGACACTTCCTGTTCATTAAACTCACAATTGCCCTTTTTAAATTGTCCTGAAGAATCCAAGGATAACTTCCTTCTGCTCATAGACAGCTTACTATGACTCAGGTGAAAATCATCTTGGCTAAATTTTAACTGATGTTCCGTTCCTCCAGTACTCATATTATTCCGCATGACTGAAACAGTCATGTCTTTTGCCGGGTTATCATCATCGATTTTCGAAGTGGATTCTGAAGGTGCTAGAGATAACCTCCGACGGATGCCACGCGGTTTGCTACTGCTTGCAAAGCTCTTGAAGTCATCACAATGCGGTTTTCCCTCTGTTTCCTCATCTTGTGACTGCTGCAGGATAGTGTGAGCTCAAAACGTTATCAAAATCTAGAGACCAAATGATAAAAGTAATTTCCATAACACCAAGGGTATATATGAGCCGAGACGAGCTCGAACTCATTAGGCTGGAAGTACAGCTTGTCTGCCTTTAGCTCGGCTCAGCTTGAAACTCACAGAGCTTGGAAACTTCAAGCTCAATCTCAACTCGCCATAGGCTCTATCTCACCTTGGCTCGGTTGAACTTGAACACGGCTTGCTGAGTTAAACTAAGCTTGCCTTGCTTAGGCTCATTTAAGCTCAATCAAGGCTAGTATGGATTCATTTAAGCTCAAGCTCAGCTCATTTAGGCTCAAACAAGGGTCAATTGGGCATATTTAAGCTAAAAAATTATCTTAAGCTTGGCTCATTTAGGTTCGTTGAAGCTCACAAGCCTACAAACTCAAGCTTCACTGCACTGCAACACGGCTCGGTAAGCTAAACAAGCCGCTTAGCTTGGCTGGAGCTCAAGACGCGCCCTTTCGAGCTTTATGGCGAGCCAACTTGCAAGCTTGCCTCATGTACACCTCACTTACCACAAAATTATCCGAGGTATTCTGGATTCCAAGAATAGAGCCACCGCTTCCAGTGCATCCAGACTTGGCATACTTCTCAGTCATAACTCGCGCCTTCTGATCAAAAGCTTGTCGATTATATTTGTATTCCCTACTCTGCATAAAAACTAGAAATATGAGAATTACAAGTTATTCTTCAGCTGCAATACGCTTAGTAGTCTAATATAGGACACTCACTGCTTCACACATAAGGCCATCATCTGGGTTAGGCTCACTGAGCAGCAAGCCAATGCTGATCAATACTGTTGATATATTAAGTGACGGCTGCCACGCACCCTGCGTAAAGGTTGGAACCAGAATTTTGGATGTAACAAGGCTGAATGAGGGCCTGTTTGGGCGAACTTCTTCTTTGAAAAAATAGTCCTTTTTGGCAACAACACTTTATTCACAGTCTAAGGGTGTTTGACCTAGAAAAAAAGGTGTTTTTTAATACAAGCTAAGCTATTTTAATACTTTTAAGAAAAAGCGGGAAAATAGTGTTTTTCTTTTGAAACAAAAGCAGAAGTAAAAACTAAAAAGTTTTCAAATGAAAATACATTTATTGAAGGCATTTGTTTTGCAAAAGTGTTTCGACAAAAGGTGCTTCTGAGAAAAGCCATTTATTCACAACTTGGTCAAGCAAGCTCTAATATGATAGAAGCCTCTGGTCCATTCGTACCTAACCAACAAGCAAAAACTTGAAATTCGAGAGAAATGCACCAAATTTATCACATAGTTGTGCGTGGGAGAGAGATTTGGGATGCTTGTCCTCAGCAAGGGTGCATTCAGTAAGGTCAGCGCTTAAAATCGACTTAGCAAATAGTGTGAACTCACTGTATACAGTCTTCGGGAAAAATGGCATAAGCCAGTCTTCAGGCCCGTGGCCATAGTGTTCCAATTTAATAACTACCCATTTAACATAATTTAAGCACAAAGTATGAGATAGACATATGCGATATCCACGCTTCAAGCCCTATTGACATTCGTAGGAGGGGGCATGTTAAATTTCGCCCATCAATTTAAACTTTTGGGATAGTCAGTTCCTTGATATGGTATCAAAACCTTGTTGACTAAGAGGCCACAGGTTCGAATTGTAATAGCCCTCATTTTAATATTAACATAACCTAATGAGGTGGACTTGTGCAATATACATGCTTCAAACTCAATCCACATTCGTGTCAGGGGGCAATGCTAAAGTATAAAACCATTCATATGTCTTCCCCCATCAGCTTAATCTTTTGGAATAATTTGTTTCTTGATATGATATCAAAGCCTTGCCGACCAAGGTTCGAATCCTAAAAGCCCCCACTTTCAATATTAACGTAATTTAAGCACAAGGTATGAGATGGACCAATGCATATCCACGCTCCAAGCGCAATCAGTATTCTCATGATGGAACATTTAAAGTACAAA
Organism: Simmondsia chinensis; assembly: GCA_018398585.1. Taxonomy (NCBI): domain Eukaryota; kingdom Viridiplantae; phylum Streptophyta; class Magnoliopsida; order Caryophyllales; family Simmondsiaceae; genus Simmondsia; species Simmondsia chinensis. The sequence continues at coordinate 34,513,650 of JAGTTD010000010.1, forward strand.
ATCATTCTTGGGTCTTTTCCCTATCAGCTTGAGCTTTTGAAATAGCTAATTCCTTAACAAATTCACTCCCTACTCCACCAAAATTAGGTCAATGAGTATACCTTGGGAGGAAGATTGAGAATGTCAAGACAAATCCGCCCTCCATTATCGATATTGGGGTGATAGATGGGCGTAGCAAATGTGACAATCGGCGGCTGAAACGGATACCTAACGTCACAACCCTAATTTCCGTCACCATACCATCCACAACATAGATATAGAAACACGGAGAATACAATGAAAGAATGAACCTGTCAGGGATTTGAATTGAGATCCGGAAGATGCCACGGGCGTAAACGGTGCCTTCAGGACCTTCAATTTGGGCGTCAATGGAGGAGAGAGAAGAGGAGAGATTGGGAAAGGAGGCACCATGAGGAGGATCGGAGAGTAGGAGAGAGATCTCCTTCTGCATTCGGAGGTTCAGCCTCGCCGCCTGCGCCATTTCTAGGGTTTTGGAGAAGGTGATGCATGGGCGGGCATTTGTTGTTGATACGCAAAGTTCAAATCTTTAGCCCTTATTCATAACATCGTAACAGAGTAAAGAGAGATAAATAAAGTCACGGATAAAAGTGATACTTTTTTTATTTCTATTTGACAGGTACTTTTGAAGGATAAAAAAGATAATAGGCGGTAAAAATTTATCTTTTTACCATATATTATGTCTCTCTATCTTTATTAATATATTAAGTAAAAGTTTCCTACTTACTCTAAACATTTTCATTCTTCAAATTTTAATTTTTAAGTTTCTATCAAAAATAAATTAAAAAAACCTAATAAATCCCATGTTTTATTCAACCCCTCAAATCCCATGTTATACTCTAAAAAAAAAAAAATTAAATCTCATATATTATTTAAATTTCATGTTTATCCCTTCAAATCCTTCATTTATAGATAAGAGTGAGAAAAAATTTTCCATAATGCATCACGATGTTAACTATAATTATATAATTGTCAGAAACTGCATACTACATTATCAAAGGAAAATTTTTTTATTGTGAATATTTTTACTCACATCAAACCTCTAATTCTTTTGTTAATCAACTCTTTTTGGTGATCATCTTTGACAGATCTTTTATTGCAATATGGTACAAGGTTGTCTAAGGCAGTTGATGATTATAACTCAATGCCTATATCACCAATCTCCTATTATGTTGTATCAAGGTAACATTCATCTTTCAATTTTTTTTACTTCATATCTTCTATTTTTATATGGTCCGGTAGGTTAATCGCTTCAAACACGCATAATCCATGCACCTTCATTTCAACGGTTTGGTTCTTAAATTTACAAACTGCAAAAAAAATAATTAAAAATATAAAATAACCTCTAAATTTCTCTTCTATGCATTGAAACCTCTGAAATCTGTGAGTGATTAACATAATATAAAAACAAATAAGATAAAAAATAACAAAAAGTCGACTAGATGGAAGTAAGAAGAATGAATTAAAAATATAAAAAAACATTTACTTCACAATCCATAAATGAATTTAGAAAAAGAAAAACATAGAAGAAAAACCAAATAATTAAAAGAAAAAATCCTTTAGCATCATGAATAAACTTTTTAGGTGGGGCATTACATGTCTTGACCCGTTGAACATGATAAGTTATTTTATACTTATATACTTTAGTTCGTTTATTATGTCACAAAATAAGTAAAAAATAAGACCATGCATCTCAGGGGAAAAGTAATATGTCTATAACTAAATAAAAAACCCAAAACTATGTAAAAAGGACAATAAATATCAATAGATTTAAACTACTATAAGTCGCCCACCAAGGTGCAAAAGAAAACAAAATAATAAAATAAAATAATCACAAAATTAGCACAAACCTATCTTACTAAAAATTTAATTCTCTATACCTTTCTTGCACAAAAATACTATACTAGCTGGTGAAAACAGTGCATAAAAGAATTAAGATACAAGAGATTTTTCAAACAAAATAATGCTATATATAATATTTTGATACAATTAATATAGTGTCGTATATATTAGAATGTTTTTAAAATGTAAATATCGTCCGTACATCATATAAGAACCTACTAGTTTTTTTTAACTCCCAATGTCTTGTTTAGTAATTAGATAAAGAGGGTGAAGGTAAAGAAGGAGAGGGCAAGATCGTTAAAATCGGGATTCTACTTAGAACTTGTAGGGCCCTTTTAGAATCGGAATTGTAGAATCGAACCGAGAATCGTAAGATTTTATTAAATGTATATTATAATTATTTTTTGTATTAATATTAGTTGTATAGTTCAAAAAATTATTAATAAAATTTTTACTTACATGGGTATATATTAAAAATATAATCAAATATATAAAAAATATTATCATGCAACATAGATTTCTCATTTTATACTACAATAATCATGAGCATTTTTACGATAAATGTTGTCAATCGAACTTTATATTAAGGTTAAAACATAAAACTAAACTTAATTTAAATTTCTTGAAATTATGTAACACTTAATTAACTTTATTTTACTTAATAACGTAATTTCATTTATAATATATAGTTGTTTTTTTTATATATTTTAACTTTTTACTTGTATACGTTGGTAAAATTGAGGTGGGATCGGTAGAATCGTAAAATTGTATTACGATTCTATCTGTTAATTTCATATAATATCAAGAATAGTAAGATTCTACAAAATTACGATTATACTTATGATTTAGATCGATTGACAATTATGGAATCGTAGAATCGTAAATTTTCAAAATTCAAATCAGGATTTTAATAACCATGGGAGAGGGTAAGGTAATATTCAACCCTTAATTTTATATGTTAAATTAAAAGAGGTAAATAAGTTATTCTTATTTAGTAATTGGATAAAAGGATAAGGATAACGTTATAGTTAAAAATAAGGGCAAAAATTGTCCAAAAGTTTTTAAAGTTTACCTTACCATCCTCTACTCCAATTTACCCCCTATTTGGCAACGAGGTAAAAAGGGGTAAAGGAGGATAAGGGTAAAGGGGGGTAAATTTCTACCCCTACCCCCCATTACCCCCCTTTATCCCAAATTTCTTTAACTCCCAAATTGGGGGGCAAAGGGGGGTAAGGGTAATTTTTAAAAAAATTTAACATTTTTACACTTATTTTAACTATAACTCTCTTTACCCTTTGCCCTTGACCCAATTGCCAAACAAGGGTAACTCAATTATCCCTCTTTACCCTTACCCCTCTTAATTTGACATATCCAAACAAGGGTAGAATATTACCTTACCTTCCCTCCCTTTATCCCTCTTTACCCCTCTTGACCCTTACCCTCATTTACCCCTCTTTACCCTCATTTACCCTGTTGTCAAACAAAGTATTAAAGGTTAAAGAAAATGGGGGTAATGAGAGGTAAAAAGGTAAAATTTTAACCGCCTTTACCCCTATTAATATTTTGTCAAAGAACCAAAGAGGGCACCAACACGCCGTCACCGGATCCCATTAGAACTCCGAAGTTAAGCGTGTTTGGACAAGAGTAGTATCAGGATGGGTGACCTCCTGGGAAGTCCTCACCCTCAAGTTGAGGGCACTCGAAAACAGCCTCTCTTCAGGTTAACACCCTGAAGGGGAAAGGCTGTGTACATCCGCCCCCCAGACCTTGCGTAGGCGCCCTTGAAGCACTGGATATGTTCCTTTTTAATGTTTTGCCAACCCCCCCCCCCGCGGTTGTCAAACAAGAGGCAAATTGGGGGATAGACAGGGTAAGGTGAAATTTTTTAAATAATTTTGCTCTTATTTTAACTATAACTATCTTTACTCATATTCATTTACCCAATTGCAAAACAAAGGTAACTTATTTACTCCTCCTTACCTTTACCTCTTTTAATTTGATATATCCAAACAAGAATAGAATATTACTTTACGCTTTCTCTCATTACCCCTCTTTATCCTCCCCTCTTTACCGAATTGTCAAACAAAATATTAGGTCATATTTAAAACACATTGTTATAAAATAAGAAATTTTCACTTTTTTTATTTATATGCTTTCTAAAAAAGCATTCAACGCTTACATTTTGTATAAATTTATAGAGCCAAAGAAAAGTACTATTCTTTGTATACGATTTACTTCAACGCTATACTTTTGGCCACCTCCCGAGGATGGCACCAGAGCACTCCGATGCCATCCTGCTCTAAGCGTGCGGATATCACTTGCCACTACAATAGCCACCACGATCGGACAATCGAAATATGCAATTATTTTGGTATAGACACTCATTTGATCTAATTGTTTTTACATGCAACACCATTATAAATGATGATTCCTCTTCTTCTAAGTCTTTTTTGAACACTCTCTTCGAAGTTAATATATGTTTTCTTGATAAATTGTTTCAATATCTGTTTAATTAACACTTTCATAAATGTAATTGTCTAGTAACATAACATAAGAGAGACAGGGGACCATTTTTCAGCTACTGTTAATTTAACTTTAACAAATGTAATTTACTGTCAATCGAAACGTATTATTCTCCTTTTTCTATAAATTAGAATATGTGCACACCATGTAACACATAAGTGAAACATAGTAAAAATAGAAGCAAAGCCATACAGAGTTCCTCGTTTTGCTAGTATCTTGCTCGTCTTTACTTGTCTTTCCATGGTTGCTATTGCTCAAGAGGATGAATTTGAAAAGCCACTGCCTACATATTCATGGGTTGGTCAACCGTTGCCACAACAACCAATGCCGAGGTTTTTTAAGCTGGTGGGAGAGTGCATCGAGAAAACAACTAGAAGATGTGGCCGTGAGATGTTTAAAGCAATATTTAATGGAGAAACAATAAACGACCCTTACTGTTGTCAGAAGATTGTACAAGCGCAGTATGCTTGTAACCGCTCGCTATCCTATATACTTGAAAAGTTTGCCAAATATACGCCAAAGGCACGGTTGATCTTTCACCAAAGTAAAGTTGTATTTGATCAATGCTCTAAAATTGTTATACGAAACTAAGTAGTTGTATTTAAATTGAAAATAATAACATGATCAATATTAAAAATTTGATTCTTTTTCTTTTTTATAATTCTTGAGTTTTTTTTATAGTAATTAGTATTTCTTCTGTCTTCTTGAACTTATATAGACTAAAATGCACATATTTTTTTTGTTTTGTTTAATCTTTTGAAATTGTTTAACATCATCATAGCCGTCTTTTTAGCATAATCGATCTTTTCCACGAAAATGAGCTACCATGCCACTTTCAAATGATAAAAGAGGATCTTGTAGGCCGATAGGACACTAATATGATCATCTACTAATTTAATTAATATCTTATAAGTTCAGATTAGCTGAAATCATCCCACTAATGCAGTGGGAGGATTTTCTCTCCTTTTTAGGGAATATTGGTTAAATGAGGACTAGGTTTAGTGCCTATAAAGAGTCCTTCCCTCTTTCTATATTTGTTCATCTGATTATGAAATCAGTAACTTCTCCAATATTCACCTCTCTTTATAGAGTCACCATCCATAACTTTTGGTTTTGTGATGTGGAAAACTTAGAGGACTCTAGTAGCCCTCTAAGTCAATACTTCAAGTTCCTAAGGCAATCTAGTAAGACAGTAAGGCAAGTCTCGATTATGTTCAGCAATTAAAGTATTCCGTAAACTTAATATTTATCATTTACCTATATTAGCACTTGAGGGTTTTTTTTTTAATACTTAGTTAGAAGGATGGTATCCTTAAAAGTATACATGTAGTTCGTAATAAAGAAAGAGTATTACTTACAAAAAAATACGATACATCAAAATATATAATTGATAATATGGCAAAACATAGCTACGGAATAATCATATGGTACACCTCGATTCAACTAGAATACTAAAGAAATTTCACCATTACAAATAATCTACCTATAAATGCTTACTACCCATGCGTATCATAACGTTAAGAGAATAATGCATACAATAATCTTAGCCGAATTCATCTGTTGCTTATCCACTTCATCAACTAGAAGAGAATCCAATACATACGATATCTTCCTGCTGAAGTCGACCACAACCAAAAACGAATGAATGCTATTATCGTTTATTAAAACATAAAACTGCTAGAGATGGCCAACAGCCGGGTTAGGTCACAACCCGTTTGGGCTTGAGCCCAACCTGGCCCGCTCCCATAAGCGGACCAGGCCTCCTCAAAAATGGGAGCCCGGGCCTGGCATATTGGGGGCTTTAAAATTAGAGATGGAAAAAATTATATTGGTAACAGAGATGAGTTGTCTGTCTCTAATTAAAGACAAATATAATGTTCGTCTCTAATTAAAGATAGCCTGTTTTGTCTCTATTCTGTCTCAAATTAAAGACTGAGGTACGATGTACAATCAACCTTATATATAATTTTTTTTATAAATATATTAACATTTATCACCTGATATGACTTTTTGTAACCAAAATATAAAGAAAACAAATACAATTTTAACAATCAAAACAAACTCATATAATAACAAAGACATCAAATTCCAAATACATTGCTTCTTGATTAACAGATACGCAAAGCAAATACGACATTTGTGATACAAAAGATTTATTTTTTTTTTTAATTTAGAGTACAAAAATCAACTAATCCAAAATAAGCAGGAAATCCGATATCAATGACACACAAATCAAAACAAAGAAAGACAACAATCTTTGATTGAAAAAATTAAACAAGGCACTACCCTTAGCTAACAGATAGCACTTCAACCCCATTACTCAGAGTCATGATGCAATTAATATGAAACGCCATCTTCCATAGATGCCTGTCATATGAATTGATCCAACCCATTACTGTTCCGTAGAAGGATCATCGGGATTTGGTGGATGAGGGTTGTTTGAGAGTTGACTTTGTATCATTTCAGTTATTTCTTTGTACTCTCCAAAAGCACGTTCTAACTCAAAAACACGGCTCCTTAAAACCACGTTCTCCTTGGCCACTTCTGATTGTTGATGGGAACGAGTCGTGGAAGATGATTCACTCCACTTTGAGGCACTTAACCTTGTTGTTAAACCATAAATACGATTCTTAAAAGGCTCTCCAGTCGCCGCCATCCAAGCTTTGTTGTCAAGTTCTCGTTCAGACGCGTTCTCTCTATGTCTTTCTCTTATCTCCTCGTTGTATTTATTCTATACAATAAAAAACAAAATAATTATTAGTAAAACTTAACCTATATATTCTTTTGCATCATTAACGACAAGCTCGCACACATAAACCGACATCCGACCTTCCATTTTGCAATATTGGACTCACAAAGAGATTGATCAAACAAGAAAATGTGGAAATTCTCGGCGCAAAAAAGTGTCGAGAATTTCATTATCGGCGCTTAGGAAAAGCGCCGAAAAAGCAAACGCCGAGAATAAAAACGCCTAAAATCTCGACTCTTTTATGCGCCGAGATTCTAGTTGATTTTAAGTGCCGAGATTTTTTGACTTTTTTTAAATACCCAATTCTCTTCTTAGTATAAACATTTTACAAACAGCCTGTGTTGCCAATTTATTTGTGCATATTTTTCACACACACACACATATATAATTACTTAATAAAAAAATATCATCTGATACGATAAATTTTTCATAAGATTCCAAATTTGACAATCAAAATATTACAATATTATCAATGTATCTTGATAGTTCAATACAAAATTTGAGATTTTTCCCCTCTCCAAGCATCAACATAATTGTAAGCCATAATAGAACCAATTTTCTAATCTAATATCAACCAGAAAAAAATAAAAATACAATGCTAACTTAGTCAAGTACATTCTTTACAAATATATTAATCAACCGAATGAGCTTGGCGTGCTTGGAGATGCAGAAAAATTTGAGGGTTCACGATCACTTGATCCCGATTCATCTCTAGCTTGTATAGACAACACAATAATAACATTACTTATGTACAAAACATTAATCTACCGGTTTACTATCACATAAATCAATAACAATGAGCACATGAAATCATTCATCGGAACCCGTCAACCCTCAAGTGTCCACAATCCCTTTTGGAAGGGAAGTAGGAGTAGATAAAGAAGGAGGCCTAGGTTGTGCTGCATCTCATGACTTCCATATCATGTGATTGCCATCTTTTTAGCTTGCCCTCCATTCTCATTTCCATTTAGTATGTGCTTCAAGCAAATGAAGAGTCTGCTACATCATAAGGCGACAATATAGCACATGAGATTCCACTCTCTGCCACATCTTGCAAAGCACAACACACATGATTCAAATTATATCTTGTTGTCTAAAGTTAGGCTATTCCTCATATGGGAAAAATTGAAAGATGATTATCAATGAAGATATTAGAGAAAAGATTTAGTAGAAGAAGTGTCAAAATATCCAAAAACCAAACCATCTTATCAAGCAGCAAGACAAGCATATCTGATTCAAAATTTTGCTTCACATGATAAATTCATGTAGTTTCCCAAAAGTACCAACCCCAATGCCGCCTTTTGTCTCGATCATTCACAGTGACATTGAAGGAACTGCCACTGCTAGAGTTATAGCCAAAGCCCCATCGATGTAGATCTGCTCTTTCTTCTCCAAACAAAACGATCTTATCTTTTCTACACAGACTATCTTGTCTATCTAAGTCAATGAAAAAGGGATTCCTCCTCCAAATGTTTGTATCATACACATCAACATTAACAAGATAAGCACCGTTTTCAAACATCATCAATTTCATTATTTACAAAGGATTAGAAAGGCAATTATTTGCATTATAGTACAAACAAATACAAATTAAATAGATTATCTTACCAGATCAGCAACCGCAGTAATAACTGCTCGACCTTCTGCTATCATTTCATTTGATGCTTGGCCAGAAGAAATAGCATCATAGATGGTCATGAGCCTGTTTGTAAGTGTTCTCATTTGCCGCTTTACATTGGCCAATTCTATTTTCATATTTTGCACTTCAACATGATCACCGGTACGGTCAAGTCCCCTTTTCTTTAGTTCACCCCTAACTCCGTATATATCACTTCTCTTCACGCCAAATCCATAGCCTACTGCTCGATAGCCCGGATTTTCCTGTTCATACATTAGTTCGGTAAATACTTCCTCCTCGATTTCTGATCGAGGTCTGGAAGAAGTTGCAAGTCGAGCCTCGACTATTTCTCTAGCTGTATCCTACAAAGAAGAGAAAAAGACATTAAATACATTTAAATTAAAAGAAATGTGAGATAATAATAAAACCCACCATAAATTCTTGCGAAACAGTGTTCTCAAAAAAGCCACCACTTTTCCTGGTATGTGTTTCCTGGTAAAACTCTATACTGGTGGGTTTCCTCCCTTTGTCAATTTCCTACAATCAATACGTCAACATAAGTCTTAACTAATTTGACAGGTAGATAGTAATAATACACTAAACATATACTGAAATCCTTACAAAACTATCTCTTTTATTCGCATAACTTGTTGAACCAGTCGTGCGAAACTGATTCTGCTTGGCACGAGCTTCTTTACCGCATTTACTCTTCTCCTGACATTGGAAATCAACATCAATCCAAGAAAAACTTTACATTCATAATCAAATACCAATCTGCTTCCCCCTTTTTAACCAATCAAAAATTACTTTAAAAGAAATTGTTTTACCTTGTTTTGTGGAGAAAACAAAAAATGTACCAATGTTATCCATTGGTCACGATTAACTTCTCGTGGCACTGTAGCAATAACTTCAGCTTCAGTTTTGTTCTCTTTGCAATATGTTGCTTTCAAACTAGTTTTATAGCCCCTCCACATTTTTTCAAGATGCTGTAGTATTGATTTATCAATCAATACATCATTAGGCATTGAAAATTTTCCCTAAAACATAAAATCCAACAATAATGTCACAAAAAGGCAAGGGAATAGTAAGAAGGCATAAAGCAGTAGTTGTACTAGTAAGAGAGCCACCACATTTCAGTTTGCTTATTTATAAACATATGATAACATAATATGACATAAAAAGACCGTACATTTACTTTAATCTTAATAAGAAAAATATATAATATATTTATTAAAAACAAATACATCAGATCCTTTTCCTATTATCAATGGCCTTCAAAACTCTACACTTACAAGATTTCAAGGCACCATAATCACAACTTGGAATTTCTGCATATGCCATGAGCTATCTCCTAGTAACTTCAATTTTAAATAATACTCAGTAACTGACATGGCTCCCTACTTCAAATTACTAATCATACTTTTAAGGTTGAAAATCCACTGTCCATTCTTTTGACCATATTGATGCTTCAATTCAATCCAAATCTCATAAGAAGAAGAAGCAAACATGATACTAGATGCTATTTCCATTACTATGAAACAATCACTATTATAACCCCTCCCACTAGTACACAAAGTGGTTAGCTACACTAGAAATGTTTTGTCTCTTCCAGAAATGTTTACATGATAGGAATCAACCAACCAACATAAATAATATTTACTCGAGTAACCAACCATTTTGTATTGGATTCATGAAAAACATAAAAGAGAGAAAATAATAATGAGTAACCAACCAACATAAATAATACTTACTCGAATAACCTCAATAGCTTCTGCTTTGTATTGGTCATTCATCGTCCGCCAATCTGTTACTCCGAGCGGACAAAACCGTCCCGTTTTTGTAACCTCAACAATAAACCTGACCAACAAATCGCCACCCTTTCTAATTGGTTGGCGTAGGTCATTGAACCGCACAATAACTCTTATGCCTTCGGGAAGATGCCATAATTCCTTAACCAGTATCGTCCTTAAGGTACTCAAGTTACCTTCGCCATCTATTAACCATTAAGATATATCATTACTTTTCTAATCGATTGAAAAATTATTACCATAATTAATGCTATTCATATGTAAATTTAATGCTATAAAATTGAAAACATTTACCGATAAGTTGAAGTAGCTCCCTCTCATCAAATGGCACGTTAGTGGACCAAACACCAACTTCCCTCACTGGTCCCTTTGCTTGAGATGTTGACGATCTTGGCCGATTGTCATCACCTCCTTCATGTTCCGGTGTTGCTGTTGACGACCGCACTGATTTGCTACTTCTAAAATTCAACCTCCTCATTGTGAATCCACGCTTTTCCAAAAACAAAAGAATTAGTAGATGTAAAATAGAACTTACAAAAATAAAACGAGAAGCAAATATGTTTCATAAAACAAATAATCAATAATGACAAACCAACATATTTATAACATAACTTTGACTCCGCCGTACAAAATCTTGTAAAAAAGAAAACTAACGTACATGGACAAAATGAAACAACCCGTAACATTATTTCACAACTCTAAAAAAACAAAGATCAAATCTCGCCTAGATCATACAAGTCTCTAGGTTTAGTCTTAATGACATGATACCATCCCTTTTGCATCTCATCTTGAATATAGAAAACTTGCTTTGCTTGAGATAAGATGACAAATGGATCATCTTTCAATAATCGACCCGTATGCATCAACTTAGAGAAGTTCACACAAGCACCATCATTTCTAAATGTTCTTAAGCCCCTATTTATATCTACCCAATCACAACGAAAAATGACAACTTTATAACTCCCATAATAGTCTAGTTCATATATGTCTGTCAATTTGCCATAGTATACTTGTCCATTAGCTACGACCATGACCCCAAAATTTTGTGTCCTCATATAGCGTTCACGATTTTCTATATGAAACTTGTATCCATTAAGGACAAAGCCCTTCATTCTTTTAGCATACTGATTTAGCCCACCGGCTCAAGCCCTTCTCAATCGGCCTTCTTCGGTAGTTGCATCAATTTTGTGCACCTCAATAAAATAAAAGGTAGTATCAAAATTAATGGTGAATATATAATATCAACTTCAACATCGAATAAAATATACTAACCTGGTTTTAAAGCCACTCAAAAAACTCTTCAACAATCCACTAATTTTTTAATGTTGCATTAGATCTACCTCTATGGAAATATGCTCGTCGTTTTTTACTTAAAAATTCACTATAATAAGGAAATTATTAGTAGGTTGAACAAAAATAGTTAATATTGACAAAGTTGCTTCTATTAACACTTACTCACGAAGTTCCTTGATTTCATTTAGCTGTAGTAGCACACAACGATGCGCTTGTTCCTTACTTCTCATATCAAGGCGAACAATTTTCTCTTTTCCAATTGCACGACCCCTAGAGTTTAACAAGTATTTACCCATACTTGAAATATTATCATCATTTCTTTTAGGTCTATTAAAAATGGTCGTAGCACCTTCTAAGTATCTAGAACAAAATGTAACAGTCTCCTCCATGATGTAGCCTTCAGCAATGGACCCTTCTGGCCGCGCCTGGTTACTTACGTATGCTTTCAAATGGGACAAATACCTTTATTACATAAAATATAATTAACACGTGAGATCAATTACTGGATGCCAAATATGAGAGATAAAAGTAAATTAAGCATTATCGGCTAACCTTTCAATCGGATACATCCATCTATAGTGAACAGGCCCACCAAGCTTAGCCTCCTCTACTAAATGAATTAGTAGATGAACCATAACTGTGAAAAATGTCAGTAGAAATTCCATCTCCATCTCACAAAGTGTAATAATAATGTTCGATTGTTGAAGATCGAGCATATTTGGGTCGAGGGTCGTAAAACACAAGTATTTGAAAAAGGAAGACAAGTCTGAAAGCAACTCAATGACTTGTGTGGCATTGGATGCTCGTAAAGCTACAGGAAGAATATCTTGCATAAGAACATGGTTGTCATGACTCTTAAGGTTTAAGAGTTTTCTTTGTTTCAACTTCACACATCTAGAGATGTTAGATCCATATCCATCTGGGACCCTAAGTTTCTGTAGAACTTTTAGAAACCGTTCTTTATCATTTGAAGACATATAGTAAGAAGCTGAAGGCATGTACGGATCTCTATTAGGACGAGGTTGTAGCCAAAGATGTGGCTTTATGTTCCTTTCTTCAAGGGCCCTTCTTGCCTTTTCATCATCTCTAGTCTTTCTCTCCGTATGTAATAGCGTCCCTAGAACATTATCACACACATTTTTCTCTATGTGCATGACATCTAGATTATGTCGAAGGAGATTGTACTCCCAATATGGCAAGTCAAAAAATATGTTTTTTTTCTTCCAAAGCACTTCCTCATTGTCCACTTTTTCTATTGAACTGTCTATGTGGTGCCTTTCTCTTTTCTTCTTACTAGTCTTTTGGGTTTTTCCGTACTTGTAACAAACTTGTTCTTGTGCTTTCAAGATATCAGTCCCTAATGCCGAAGTAGGAGCACAAGCATACTCCATTGTCCCATCAAACAATTGACTCTGAGATCGAAAAGGGTGATTATTAGGTAACCATTTACGGTGTCCATTATAGCAAATCTTGCCCCCAAACTTATAAGAATGTGTATGTTCAGTGCAATAAGGACAAGCTGTGTAGCCCTTTGTACTCCAACCAGACAACATAGCATATGCAGGAAAGTCATTGATAGTCCGCATTATAGCCCCTTGCATTCTAAAGTTTTGTCCACTATAGGCATCATATGCATCAATACCTTCCCATAACAATTTCAACTCATGCAGCAATGGTTGTAGGTACACATCAATGTCAAGTCCAGGGCCCGATTTCCCAAGAATAATCGAAGAAAGAATGAATGACGATTGCTTCATACATAGCCATAGGGGCAAGTTGTATGGGATCAGCACCACTGGCCATGTACTATAAGTAGTATTCATAAGACAGTACGGATTGAAGCCGTCACTAGCAAGACCAAGCCTAACACTACGAGGATCTGAAGAAAACTCCGGATACCGAGTATCAAATGCCCTCCAAGCTAAGCCATCTGCAGAATGCCTTAATTTCCCATCCTTCAAAGAGTCTATCTCATGCCATCTCATATCTTCGGCTGTTTTAGATAACAAGTATAATCTTTTGAGCCTTGAAATCAAAGAAAAATACCGCATCACCTTAGCGGGCTCTCCTTTCTTGATTGACATAGTTTCATCACTACAGCTGTCATCTTCCTTACCCTTAACTGTCTTCCATCTTGAGGTACCGCATGTATGACAACTCTCTTTTTCAGACATTTCACCCTAATACAACATACAATTATTTGGACAAGCATGAATCTTTTCATATCCAAGACCCAACTCATTGATCATTTTTTGAGCTTCATAATAAGATGATGGAAATACCATAATTTGGGGAAATGCATCAACAAGAAGTCTTAGCAACATCGTGAAGGACTCAGCAGACCAACTATGCATACATTTCAAGTGAAACAAGTGCAAAAGAAATGACAATTTGGAGAATGCACTACAGCCTGGATATAGTTCTTCATTAGGAGCTTCCAATATCTTCTTATACTTGGCTTTCTCCTCAGGAGATTGGTTGGGTTGTTCAAGGGGAACTTGGTCCGACCAATCATGTTCATCAGACAAATGGAGTTGACTTGTGGAGTGAGGAATATCAACTCCGATACTTTCTCGTAGTAATCCACCAATATCATCTCGACCTATGGCCCTTCCCTCATTATTATTGGTAGATGTTTGACTATTGCATCTCAATTGTTGAATAATATCTTCTTTTCCATGAAAAATCCATTTCTTATACTTTGGCCAAAAACCCTTAAAAAGGATATGATATTCCACTTCTTCTAATGAAAACCATTTGGCTACTTTGCATTTATTACATGGACATCGAATTTTTCCTTCTATAAGGTTTTCTTTAGCCAACTTAATGAATTCAATGACACCATCAATATAAGCTTGACTAATCCTTGGTTGCGTGATCCAACTCGTATCCATATCTCTAAATATTAAGTAGTGCAATCAAATTACCTAAAAGTTGAAAAAAGTTAGATTTCATAAGACAAATATTTAATCAACCAATCAAAATATATACAAATACAAAAACAGATAATTAATGGGACTTAGGAGAAGTTAGAAATTAAGGTGAGATACATGAGTTTCTTATAATCAATTTTAATCCTCTAATGTGAAGGTTCCATCTAAACAAGGGATATAGCAACAAAGTTTTATTTTTCCAAATTCAATAAGTGATGAGAAACAAGAAGAAAATTCCACAAATTCCACTCAAGCAATAAGAAATCCAACACTTTCATTTAAATAAATCTTTGATTTATAATGTCCCAAATTTTGGTCTAATAAAAATGATATAACACTTGTTGAAGAATCCAACTACTTCAACCATTGATTTATAATGTCCCAAATTTTGATTTATAATGTCCTTGCCCTACTTGTGTTAAATAGAATACCATTGATTGTACCCTAATTGTTTTTGCATCATGTCTCCCACACAAGTTTGGTCTTCTAAATGCTATTCTTAACAGCCATACCATTGAAGATTGCGAACTAATGTAATCAATATCATGAATTACATTTGTTTCGCATTCATTTTTGCAATTATCTAAGGACCATAGCATAAATTCAGGATGGCCATTGTGTCAGGGAACTAATTATTACAAAAGTTTAAATTGCAAAGACTCAAAATGGTTTCACAGGGTAAAATGCCCCCATTAGACCAATGTGATACAAACCATATCAATCCAAACAATTGAACCATTCAATCAACTCAAAAAATAGTAGTATATTAGTACAAAACTTGATAATCCATACAGCAGTATAGGATTACAAGTATAGGTATAATATAAAGGAAGGTAGGGGGTAAGAGAGACGAGAGGGATAAGGGGTAGGGAGGGATAGACCTAAAGAGAGAGATGGGAGAGAGAGAACTCAACATTAGCATCCCTATTTATAGAGTTAGAAGAGGAATATAGTTAATATAAAAGACTTAGTTTATTTATTAATACCTAAAGTACCTTTTACTTAACCACTATATTTTGGACTGTATCACAATGTCAATTAAATGCAAGGGTGCCATACAAGTCACTCATGTCTTATATTGATATCACGTCAATCTTATGAGTAAGGCTATTGGGATAAGACCTCAAGATTTCTAAGTCAAAAAAACTATAATACTACGTTAAAGAACTAACTATCCCAAAAACTTAACTGCTAATTGTCTGCTCTTAAACGATTTTATACCCTAACACAATCCAACAGGCACAAAATTGCTACAACTGAAAGCCCTAAACAAAAATTATGAAATCGATATCTAATCTCCCTGACATTAACAAATTGAACTCACAAGCGCCACCAACACATAATTTTAAACATCAATCAAACACAGTAACACAAGAATTTCGTCAAAACAACAATCTTTTGTATTAATCAATTCGAAGGATGAGATGCAACGATAGAATCATTCGAACCATAGCATTAAGATGCGCATGAAGCAGGGGAAAGTGTGAAACGGCGATAATACAAAACTATAATACAACTACTTCAACCAACTCAAATGATATAACACTTGTAGAAGAATAAGCAATCTAATAAAAATAAAAACCGAAACTAGGGCAAGGACATCACTTACAAACAGTAAAGCAAGAGCAACTGTGAAACGGCGAATAAATGGCGGCGAAACGGCAGCTTGATGAAGAGGCGGGCAAAATCGGATGTCTCAAATTCGAAATCGGCTATTAAGTATGCAAAATCTGATGAAGAGGCGGAAAAACGAGCGAAATCTGATGGTTAGACAGTGAGAGGCTAGCGGTTGAGGCCTGGGTTAGGGTTTGTGGGCGACATATGACGGTGAGACAGTGAGAGGCGACTGGGTTAGGGTTTGTAGGCGAAATCTGATGGTGAGAGCCAGAGGCGAGCGGTGGAGACGACGAGGTTGGAAATCGGATGGTGAGGGTGAGAGACAAACGCTGGCGGCGAGGGTGAGAGACAAACGCTGGCGGCGAGGGTGAGAGATGAACGGCGGCGAGGTTGGAAATCGGATGGTGAGGGTGAGAGAAGAACGCTGGCGGCGAGGGTGAGAGACGAATTCAATGGCGGCGAGGGTGAGAAATGAACAAATGGCGAGGGTGAGAGACAAATTCAATGGCGGCGAGGGTGAGAGATGAGGGTTAGGGTTTGCGGGAGGGTATATATACCCGAATAAAATCTCGACGCTTTTTTACACCGCGCCTTTCGACATAAAAAAACGCCGTTCCAAATTTGCGTCTTTTAAAAGCCCGAGAATTTTCGATGCTTTGTCTGGATGCATTTAAGCGCCGAGTTTTCTCGACATTTGCATAAACGCCGATAATTATGCGCCGAAAATCTACCTTTTTTGTTTTAGTAAAAAGATGATAAAATTGGATTTTGAAGAACACCTATGTGAGATTTATATCAAATTAACAATGGGTTTTTGACCAAAACTCAAACTCTGCATAAAGAAATATAGAGAAAACACCAAAAAACAAAAATAAAAATGACAAGAAAATTGATTTAGATAATAAAACTGAATAAACTAAATTATTAAGAAAAAGCTTTTCCTTTTGCAATTGATTATTACTAGAAAATGATAAAATTTAATTTTAAGGGACACCCATGTGAGATTATGATCAAATTGAATCCACTAACAACATCCAACCAAAAATATTAACTATATATGAATTTGTAAAATAACACTAAAAGATACAAATTTAACATGTATACTTACCATAACCTTGTTTGACCGCTCATCGACAAGCTCACCCTTATGTTCTCCTTTTTGTCGGAGGTGTGTTCGTTTGAATACCTCCACATTGCTTACTTTTCGATTCTCCTTCTTCACCTACAAAATAAAAACGAACAACATAGCCCCGAATAGAAAACAAAGAAAAATAAACAACAAACAACAAAAACAAAAGCTAGAAAACAAAGAAAAACGAGCAACAAACACTATAAATGAAAGCTAGACAAGAACAAAACACAACCACCCCAAAACAATAGTACCCATGACCAAAAGATGTTACACAAAAACCGGATGCTACAGATTAATAAAAACAAGAAGTTTGTCCAGCACATGCACCAAGGACCACAAGCAAACCCTAACTCAACACACACGGAACAATGTATCTCAACCATTCTCCATGTTAATTCCAATGTGATTAACACATAGTCATAACAACGTATATGTCCATTTTTAATCGTTCTTCTATATCAATATTCAAATATGAATACACAAAGAACACTCATAATGAGAACTCCAACTCAAGCCCTTCAAGTCAAATAATGTGCAATACAACCCACTTGTGTCCACCCAATACACAATAACTATTAAGCTGACCACCAATTGAAACATTTTCACAATCTATCATAGACAAAAATGGTAGCATTAACCCCCAACAAAGATCATGAATCACAAATTGACAATAACAACAACCACCCCCTAGTGCCTCAAAGGGCTCCCGTATAAGCAGAGTCTTGGGGGAGGGGGTTAGATGTAGGCAGCCTTCCCCCTTCTGGGGGCTGCCTAGAAGGAAGGCTGCTTCCGAGGACCCCCAATCTAAAGGCCTAGAACACTAGAGGTAGCACAAAAGCTGGACTACCCTACTCTACGCCGCTACATCTGCTACTCCTCTGCTAGCCCTCCATTGGGCTCTATCGAAGGTCATCTCCTCCCGAAGGTTTAGGTGGGTGAGGTCTTGTCTGATCATCTCCAGCCATCCGCTCTTTGGCCTGCCTCTCTCGCCCCTGCCTAGCGTAGTATGTGGCTGCTCGCATCTCCTGACCGGAGCGATGCTCGGTCTCTTCCTAATATGTCTGAACCACCTCAAACGTTGCTTCCTTAATTGATCCTCAGTGGAGACCATGCCCAATTCACCTCTTATGACGTCGTTCCTGATCCTATCTTTCCTTGTGTGTCCGCACATCCACCGCAACATCCTCATCTCCGCTACCTTCATCTTCTGTGTATTGATGTTGTTTCATCGTCCTACACTCCGCCCCATAGGATATGGCCAGCCTCACTTCTGTCTTATAGTATCTTCCCTTTAGCGTTGAGGGAAACTTTCTATCGCAAAGTGCCGCTGAGGCCATTCTCCATTTATGCCATCCTACTTTAATCCGGTCGTTGACATCCTCGTCAACTTCACCGTTGTGTTGTATCAATCACAAATTGAGATACTCATAATTGACCTCTAAAATATAACATCAATTTTTTACCTAATATAAAATATATCATAATTTAATACATCAACCAATGAATAGTTGTAACCAAACAGGTATCACCATTCTTACATTTGCTTTTGTTATGACCACTAGGTGATTTGCATTTGTTATGTCATTAAAATTATATAATTAACATTACTTCAATTTCACGATATAATTAAAATACTAATAGATGGACAAATTAAAGAAATCTTTTATGTAAATAACCTTATTTTACAAAACATAACATCCATAAAAATAATTTCAAATTAAAAATTTTACTATAATTAATTTCAATTTTTAAAATATAGAGACAGTAAGTTATCCCTATTCTGTCTCAATCAGAGACAGATTAGAGAGGGAAAGCTGCCATCTCTGTTTTAAAATTAGAGATGGCTACTGTTGTCTCTAATCCATATCTATTTAGAGATGGAATAGAGAGGAGCTTTCTGTCTCTAATCTCTGCTCTAAATTTGTTGCAAATCCGTCTCTAAATATTTTCCGTCTCCACTCCCTCTATAAATTTGTCACATGCGTGGGCCGTCTCTAAATATCTGTTTTCTAGTAGTGTAATCCCTTACAAATTCATTACAATTTGTAACAAATTTGTGCGACAAATTATCCCTTACAAATTTGAATTTTGTAATGGAAGAGACCCTTACATGTCCGTCACAAATTGGAGTGGCTTTGTAAGAGAACTTTATCTGTTACTAATTATAACGGAATTGTAAGAGAAATTTATCCACTGCTACTTTAAGTTTTTAACGGAGTAGCTTCGATACAAATCCATTACAATTTATAACGGATTTGTAATAAGTTGTTTTCCGTTACAAATTCAAATTTTGTAATGAATTAAATGTGTTACAAAATTAATTTTTCTAACGGTTTTGTAACGGTTTCTTTTTCGCCTTACAAATCTGTGACAAAATCATTTCAAGTTTTTTTTGGTTACTAATCGGTTACTAATTCGTTATTAATTCATTACTAATTGAAACTGATCTTTTCTGTTATTACTTTTCTATTTCTAAATCACTATTTTCTAGTAGTGAGTGTTATTTACATTGACGAAGTCACAACCTGGAATCAACTATAATAAGAATTATTATTTTAATACTTGAGTGCGAGCAATATTGCCCATTCTCACTCATACGTTATTCGCCACTGGTTATTTGCCCCAAAACCGACTATACTTTGTCCACCATTGAGTTTTATGGAAAATTAAATACATATAAAGATAAGAAACTTAACTTTAAAAAAAAACTAATTTAAACAAACTTAAAAAGATAAGAAACTAATGGCGTTATAACTCTAATTTGAGAATTAAAAGCAAACAAAAAATGAATAAATGAAAGACCAATTTAAATAAAATAGATTATAGACTAATTTAAACAAACTTAAAAAAATAAAAACCAACAGCGTAAATAACTCTAATTTGAGAATCAATGATGCTCTTGTATCAGTCTCTTATTTACCAACTAAGGCCTTGCCTCAGTAGTAGAAAACAAGTAAAATAATAAAGTATTTCTTTAGGTGAAAAGGTCTGGAGTTCTTTTCCCACTTGAACCTCTCTCTCCGAGAAATCCTTGACTTAAGTGGATCCTATGGTATATTGATAGCCGCATAAGCTGAGATTTACTGAATAACCGGGTTCCTCGTTAGCAAAGAAAAACAGTAAAAAGTAATGAAGCCGTACCTTAAATTTTTGCCTATTCCATCCATTCTCAGTAGATCTATATAAGTTGTTCAGTAAAGCCTGAAGATGGTGCCATAGTTAAGAACTAGCAGCAATTGAGAGTATTATGAAAAGTATCTGAGAGAGAGAGAAGGAGACACCCAAAGGGATTTATAAGGAGGCGGAGAGCAGCTAGGGTTTTACAAGCTTATGATCATGGGCTTTAACTCTGCCCTGCTGGCCCAACTAACAAAGCCCAATTTGATCCGCTTACGTATTCCCGCGTGTATGTATGTGTTGGGACGCGAGATCTCTCGAGTAATCCGTAGCCATCAAATTTCTTATAAACAATTAATCTAGAAATAACTCAATTATATATTAATCTACTAAAAAATAATATAACCTTATTTTTTAATTAAAAAATAACTCAACTTTAATTATTCTACCAAAAAATAATTCAACTTTAATTTGTCTATCAAAAAATAACCCAACTCTATTTTCTAACTAAAAAAATAACTCAACTATAGTTTTTCTACTAGAAAATAACCAAACTTTCTCAAAATTTGATTAAGAAAATATTGAATTATGGTGCATGATATGATGCTCCGGCACTATATTTTTCTTCTACGTATTTTTGGTTTGGCTTGTTCTCTGTGGGGCCGCAAATGAGCTAACCCGGCTCGCAAGCTGCTTTGACTCAGCTCGTTAAGGGCTCGGGTTGGGTTTGTCTAAGCCTGCGCGACTCATGTAAGGGCCACTCACTTAAATAAATGAGCCAAATCAAACCAAGGCCAAATCGACTTGAAAGGCTCACAAGCCGGCTTGTTTATGGGCTCATAAACCGGCTCGATTATTGGCTCACATGTCTACATTGCGGAATTGAGTTACATGTATCTTTTTTTTCAATTTTTATACATGATTTATTTTATTACCATTTTCTGAAAATTCAAGTAACAATAATCATAAATAAGTTTTAACACGCATAGTTATTGGCTCACATGTCTACATTGCAGAATTGAGTTACATGTATCTTTTTTTTCAATTTTTATACATGATTTATTTTATTACCATTTTCTAGAAATTCAAGTAACAATAATCATAAATAAGTTTTAACACGCCTAATAAATGAGCTTAACAAGGCTGGTAAATGAGCGCCAATGAGCCGGCAAAACTCAACGAGTCAGTTCGCCAAATAATCAAGCCTAAATGATATCAATACCTAGCTAGTCTCATTTAGATAAATAATACCGATTCCCTTCTGGGCAGCCCCCGGAAGGGGGAAGGCTGCGTACATCTACCGCCCAGACCCTGCCTGTGCGGGAGCCCTTTGAGGCACTGGGTGGTTGTTGTTGTTGTTGTTGTACCGAGCTTATCTCATTTAATTAACGAGCCAAGCCGAGCAAGCTGTGGCTCGGCTCGGCTCGGCTTAGCTTATTTGCAACCCTAGTTCTCTGGTTGTATTTCTTTGTTATTTTGCTTGTTCTTTGCCCCGGGTTGTTGCCTTCTTGTGATGTTATACTCCATTATCCAAAAAAATGCATATTTGGTTTGGTTGGGTGGGAAAAAAAATCAAGCAAACCAAAAATACATAGAAAAAAAGCATACTGTTGAAGCGTTATACTATACGCCATGCTTAGCCACCAATTTAGTATTTTTTAAAAATTAATTTTAGAGTTTGATTATTTTGATAGAAAAGTTAAAGTTGGGTAATTTTTTAGTAAGAAATTAGTACTTTTTGGTATATTAACATATAGATGAGTTATTTTTGGATTAATTTTTGAATTTTTGATTGTACATTGTTTTTTGTATTTAGGGTTATTAATGTAGGTGATTTGTAGTAAAAAAAATATATATTTTTTATATTTGGAGTTATTTAAATTAAAGGTTTTTATATTTTGTTTATTATATTAATTTAGTCCTTATATTTTTATTTGAATTAATTTGGTCTTTATATAACTTATATTGTATCAATGTCTCGTTTTTTGAAGCTCTATGTTTGTCAAGCCCTCTAATGTGCCCCTTTTTCTTAACACTATTTTAATATATTTACTTATGTTAATGATTGATTTTATATTAATTGTTAATGTTAATGTTAATGTTTATAATTTTAATTATTTAAAGATGCATAGCAAAAATGTATTGAAAACAAAAATTAATTAAAAAAATAACTAAATACATAGCCAGAGAACTTCAAATATTTTTTTTTTAAAACAAAAAACTTTTATACATAATTATTAGAAACAAAAAAAAAAAAAAAGGCTAAAACGTTGCTATCTTTAAATTTTAAAAAATGGGCTTCATTCCCCAAGCATTATTAAAACCTATTTATATATATACATGTATGTGTATATGTGTACGTGTGTGTATATATATATCATGCGAAGTATAAAAAAAGGTATTTTATAAGAAGAGAAGATAAATTTTATATATAACTTGAAAAATCAAAGGGTCTCCGATGATCTATTTATAGAAAAAAAAAACATAGTACTGTTTACGAAATAATTATATACATATATTGTACACTGTGTAAATAGACACTTGACTTTTTTAAAGTATACTTGTTTTCCATCATAATTTTATATAGACAGTTTATTGAAATCAATTTCAGTACATTGAGAACTTTAAATAAAATTTGATTGCATTTAAGCTGGTTTTATAAATTAACAAAATCAAACTTCACACAGAATATATTCATTGTTTTGATATGTACATTTTTTTATATATAACTGTTTTTACATGTGATAATATTAAAAATGATAATTTTCACTTTTCAATATTTGCTTTACCTAAGAGGGTACCAACCCGCAAGCACAGTTAAGGGTGCTTGAGCGAAAGTAGTACCAAAATAGGTGACCTCCTGGGAAGTCCTCGTGTTGCACCCCTCAGGTTGGGGATTCTCAGAAACAGCCTCCCTTCAAGGTATGCGTACATCTACCCCCGGACCCTACTTAGACAAGAGCTGAAAATGTTGCTTGTTGCTTTCAATACCTGCTTTCTTAATAATTAATAAACACTTAGATGAATGTGCAAAAATGTGAAACAATAAACGACACTTTCTATTGCTGAAAGATTGTGAAAGCACAATATGCCTGCAACCGCTCTCTATCTTACATACTCAGGAAGTTCGACAAGTATAAGCCTAAGGCGAGATTGATCTTTCATCAAAGTAATGTTGTATTTGATCAATACTCGAGACTTGTTAACCAAAAATAAGTGAGTTGTATTTATTAGGTTAAGTAATAATACAATTGTTATTTATAAAATGTCTTTTATGATCCTTTTTTTTCATATTAGATAGTACTTTATTTCTCTTATATGTCGTTCTATGATCGGCAGATTTTGATATCATACAAATTTAGTGAATTATGAAATAAATTGATACAAGCCAAAATGGGCTTAGGGGTATTGATACAAACACGACATTAAACCCGATTACCGAACCGGGTCAATAGAGAATGTTATGGTCATTTTAGAGTCATTAGCTTTAATATAAATAAGGCTATTAGCAAAGAGAGTGGGTCATGTTGATATATGATTATGTTAGTGTTTCTCTCTGTCCCTCAAATCTCTTCTATTTACCCCTCTCCTCTTTCTCTATGTAAGTACTCCTTTTAGGACATATACTTATCAAATACATATACAAATAGACAACGGGGCAGTCGTTTACTGCCCCGTAGCGTCGATTATAGCTTGTGTGAGTGTTAGATTCCATTGATTGAGCTAGATTCGATTTACTATCGTAACATAAATTTATAGGATTATAATGGAAGCTACATGTATATCATCTAAATAATATGTCATATTAGTATTTTCCGACAAAAAATCGTTTGAGTTGTACATAAGATACCTATATAATATCGTGTCTATATTTCACATCAGTATTTTCAAATGAAAATCCCATAAATTTTAGAAAATGATACTTGATTGTAAAATATTTAAACCTCGGGTTCAACCAATCTAGGGTCAAATGTGCCCTAATTGGACACATTTAGAGCTTGTTTAATCAAGCTTCTTTTTTGGAGAAAACATGTTTTTTTCTAGATTTTACAAGCGTTTGACCAGAAAAGAACAATATTTTTAAATATAAGCATAAGATATTTTCTGCTTTTATGCAGAATCAAAAAAATTATGCTTCTCCTTTAAAGTATAAGTGAAAATTACAAATTTCTCAGACAACAGGATCGCTATTAAAAATACATTGACAAAATTGCTTATGCAAAATGTGATATTGAAAAATGCATTTTTTTCCTTTACAGCTTAGTCAAACAAGTTCTTAGGCATATAAATCTAGATTAGCCTACTTAGGGATTGTTTGGGTACTAGGCTCGGGGTTGACTCGTTAAAATCAACAAGTTGGCTCAGTTTAGCTTGAGCTTGAAAAAAGTTAAGTCTATTAAGCATGACATAACCAATCGCCAATAGCTCATGATGACTCAAGAAACAAAAATGATCCACATTTTTGAATCCAAAGCCCAATAAATAATGGGTAACATTATTGCCAATGTAAATTGATATTGTTAGAGTAATATCGTAATTTTTTAGGTAATTTTGTGATTCTAACAGTTATAAGTTATATTATTGCTCTGACAATAACAAGTTTTGCCCTCACAATAATAACTTCCTAAATAAATTTCACTATAAATATAGGGACTTTTTAGGAAATGTTATTACCAAGGCAAAATTGTTATTATTACAGCAAAGTTATAATTTTTAAGGCAATTTTGTGACTCTTATTGTTTGAAAGTCACATCATTGCTCTAGCAATAACAATTTTTACTATGTCAATAATAATTTTATTTTTTTTGGGCGAAATAAATATAGATATTAATGTTCCATTGAAAAATAATACATATATCTTATTTACGCTATCATAAATTGGATATTTAAAGATATGTAAAATCTAGAATAAAAATAATATTAGATAATTACTTTCTTTATAAATCAATGTATCCGCGTTATGTAAAATTATATACATAATTAATTATTAAATATTTTTAATGTTATGTCAAAATATTATTAGAACACCACTTTTATTTTTTTGGTTATATTTCTTACTAATAAAAACGTATTTACAAAATATTCGTTGAAACTCGCTACAGATATTAAACTTTAAGTATTCAGAGATGCTTTCATTATTTCTAATAAGATGACTCGGCAATAGATCATTCAAAAGCACACCCCACTTGTTCCACTCGCAACAATGACATCTTTAGAAGTATTATATTTATAGAAAACAGTTAAATAAATAGGACAGTAATTATACATATATATAAAGATGATAACTTATAAGGCAAAACCCATACTATATGCCGCCTAATGTGAAATTTCACGGGACCTTAAGCATGTTCCAAGGAATTGATACGTTATAGGTTCATATATAAGCCTAAACGAGCTTTCATACTAAACCAATCAACGCAAGTGGAGTTATATACTAGACTTGTATGTTAATATCTTCTCTCCTATTGTAAGATTTTTATTAGATTCACATGTAGAGTTCCCAACACTTAATATTTTAGTACAGATTTCAAAGATTTTTGGTGTCGTTCTTCTTAACATATTGACTTTCTTATTGTTTAAATTTAAATAAATAAAAGAATGACATGTTTACAAGAAATTCTTATACTAATTATAAGAAAATAAAAAAAAAATCTTATTCTTCTTGTCGTCTCATAATAAATTGCTGCCTTTTTATATGCGATTTAAATATTTCAACTTTTATTTTTTAAATATCGCTAAGTTATTTTACCTTATAAAATGAATATTATATTAAAAAATTGCTAAATATATTGTACTAAATAATATGTAATATAATATTAGATTATTAGAATTACATTCTTAGATTTTAAAAATAAAATATAATGCCATGCAGATTGATATATGTAAATACATATTATTTTGGTAAATTAAATTTAGCACCTAACATCTGATGAAATCTTATTTTAAAAATTTGAATTTTTGGCCCCGTATTTATGGTAAAATCAAACTTAAACACAATTATCAGTAACATCTTAGTCATAGCTTTATAGGGTTAGTTACGTGATTAGCCCTTGTATTATACCTATTATTTCAAATTTTTTTAGCATAATTGTCTCAGTTTAGTCTTTATATTTTTAATTATATCAATTTTTATTTTTTTTACAATTCAAATGAAACATCAATATTTGATTAAAATTATAACATTAGTTCGCATCTACAAGATGGGTTTATCTTATGTAAACATAGAACCACACCACTTATTGTGAAAAATATATGCAAATATTAATTAAGATTTATGATTCATACAAAAGTTAATGTTAGTTTTAACCTTAAACTTGATTGAAATAATTCTAATTGTAAAAAGGGTAAATTTTTTTTTTTTTTTTTAATAGAGGGGAAAATAAAAAAACAGTTAAAATTTAAAAGCTAAATTACCATACAATAAATAAAATAGAAACACTGGGGGACATAAATGACATTTTTTTAGGGTTTTATTATTGTCAAAAAAGTTATTGTTACGAATTTCACAAAGAATTGTTAAAAAAAAGGGACTAATATACAAGGTCAATAAATTACTTCACTTAATATTAATTAGGCTGGTGATGGAAGACTTATACGTAGATCATATGTATGCCAACTCTGCAGATCGGGCTAATGTAGCAATTATTGTCAGAACAATGATATAAAATAATAGCTATAGATTTTTAAAAAAATTGATCTAATATTAATATTTTTGTTATGTTAGTAATATTAATTCTTTTAAACGTAATGTTATTATCAGAGCAAAATTATTATTGTCAAAGTAAGATTGGAGTTTTTAAAGCAATTGTATAAAACAACAAGAACACGGTTTCAAGGGCTTCCGTCTATGCAAGGTATGGGGACTTGAGATATACTCTGCAGTAACCTTTCAAGGTACTACTTTAAAGGGAGAGTGTGTCTGAGAACCCCAGCTTGGGAAGCAAAAAAAAAGCAAAAGCAATAAAAGTATATAAGTGTCAGAGTATAAGAGCACAAAAAACAATGGCAACAATGCCAGATAGCAAGCATGTAGAAAGCATAAAGCATCAATTGTTCGTAAATTACATCATTTCTTTGCTAAAAATAATTTTTGTTATTACAATACCAACTTTTTTAATCATTATTGTTTTGCCCTAAGGCTATGTTTGGCTGTTAGCTGTTAACTGTTGGCGTTTAGCTGTTAGCTGATGGATAATATATTTGGTAAAATTAGATATTGAAGTTAGTGGATTATTATAATATGATAAATAGAATTTGATTCCATAGCTTTTGAAAAGCTAAAAGCTAAATTGTTTTTCAAAAACTAAACGCTATGAAAAATATCAACAATAAAACTTTTACCAAATAATATTAGTTATTTGACTAGTCAAAATGTTAAATGCTATAAAAAGTTGCGTGCCAAATGTAGCCTAAATGTTTGAAATAGTCGAAATGCAAACAACAAAAACAACAAACCCAGTGCCTTAAGGGCCCCCCGCATAAGTGAGGTCTGAGAGGGGTGTATGTAAACAGCCTTACCCCTTCAGGATATAACCCTGTCGAGAGGCTGTTTCCGAGGACCCTCAATTTTATAAGGTTAGCAACACAAGGATTTTTTAGAAAGTCACCCATTCTGGTACTACTATCTCATAAAAATGCTTAATTTCGAAATTCTAATGAGATCCGGTGCCTTAGTACCTTGTAAATGAGCCTTCGGAAATCCAAATAGCGAAGGAAAAAAAAAAAAGAAAAAAAAGAAGGGAATGGCATCAGCAAGGAGATTAGCAAGCAAGTCTCATTGATAATCTCTTTCTTCCCCGCCGCTTCATCTTTCTCTCTCATCCTTGACTTCGAGCAACACCCAGTCAATCAAATCCTAAAAGGAGGCTCCTTTCCTGCAATTGAATGGTAAATTTGTGATGGGCGATGATAAATCGACGGGGAAGGCGATGATGGGGAGTAGTATTACTAGGGATCGCGATCGTGAGCTTCTGATTCCTGTCTCTGATTCTTCGCTTAATGATGAGCATTCCGCTAAGCCTTCTTCTTCTGCTTCTTCTTCTCATCATTCTGGTCACGAGGTGATTGATTTTGGTATCTTTGTTGATTGATCGATCTAGGGTTTGGTTTAATTTTCTAGGGTTTTAATGTTATTCTCCACAGGTAATGGTGTATTTGGGTTGAAATAAATGCTATGTGCTTTTAATGATTAGTGTATGCTAGTTAATTTCTTATGGAAAAAGAAGGTAGTTAATTTCTTACGGGAAAAGAAGGTCTTTTGGGAGTTTTTGGACGCAGAGCTTTGAAGTTTTTGCTGACATAGCCTTATGATATGAACCATATTAATTCACCAATGAGTCAACCAACTCAATCAACAAATCCACAAATCAAATTAGTATTCGTATATGTTCAGTATAAACTACAAAGTATAGGAAAATTTACAAGTAAATATATAGTATAAGAGAAGGTAGGGAAAGAGAGAGACTAGAGAGAGAAGAGGGAGGGAGAGACCGAGAGAGAGGGAGAGAGAGACTCAAATAAAAAATCATCCATACTTCTCCTCTACACTAACAGTCCCTATTTATAGAGTTAGAGAAGTGGTATGGTTGATAATAAATGACTTAGTCTTTTATTAATATCTAAATTACCCCTCACTTAACCACTGTATTTCTGGATTGTATTACCTTAGGCCATGTTTGTTTGCCGGCAAGGAAGTGCAAAAATTGGAATTCATGGGAAATGGGCATATGTCCTTGTGTTTGGTTATTAGGAAATTGGTAGAATATGGGAAGTGAAAATTCCTTAGCAATTTCTAATTCCTTCTGAACAACCTCTTGGTCTCTTGGATGCTTGATCTATCTAGGGTTTGCTTTAATTTTTCTAGGGCGTTTTCATTTTTTCCTTTATTTTCTTTTGAATTGGACATTTTCGTCTTGTTATTTATTGGGGCTTGCAAGACTATAAAATCATTCTTGGGTTTTCACCCTTTATCATAAACTTTTAGTATAATTGGTTCCTTGACATGGTATTAGAGCCATGTTGACCACACCAAGAGGTCATGAGTACAAATCTCAACAAACCTCACTTTCAATATTAATATAATTTAAGTACAGGGTTTGAGATGAACCTGTGCAATATCCACGCTTCAAACCCAATGACCATTTGCAGGGGGGCATGTTTTGTATAAAACCATTCATCGGCCTTTACCTGTTAGCTTAAACTCTTGGGATAGTTGGTTCTTTGAGAACGCTCTTGTGGTGTGAGATGATTGGGCCCCTAATATTGTTGTTTCACAGTAGTTTAACATGGTTTGCATTACTGAGGTTTGTTGTAATCCAAAATCCTTGGCAGTACTGGCATGATCTAGCTTAAGGGATCAAAGTACAGGGGGATCGCTTTTGGAAGTGCTGCTTAAGGATAAATTGAGGTCTAATATCTTCTGATTTCTTTATGATAACTGTTAGACTATAGGAAATTTTAGATTTATCTGGGTATGGTTGTTCATTTATTGCAATCAAGTGTTCTTTTTGGGGGTTGGAGGGAGGAAGGAGCCTACAAATTCTATCATTCTAAAGCTGGATAAAAAGAGAGTTTAGTTCTATTTTTTTTTTTTTTTTTTTGGGGTTAGGTAAGTGGGGTTTGGGAGATCTAAATATAGAACCTCTTGTCCGTGGGACTCAAATTTGCTAGTTTTACTACTAGGGCAAGGCATCATTGTCAAAGGTAGTAAGTACACATAGACGGTTTTGAGTGGGCATATCTAGGGAATTGAATGGTGTAAGTTGGTCTGAATTTCGATTGAACGCCATTTGGTTGAGGAAGCAATGTTCATATGCCAAAGTGAGCGTTCTTGTATGCACTTGTTTGTGTGCATGCACTTGATTTTGTGTGCGAGTGAAAGGGAGGGAGGTTGGAGAGAATTTAAAATGGACAGTGTCAATTGTTAGTAGTACCTGGATTGGCGGCTGGTTGTCAGCTTTGGTTGATAGTTATTGATGGTCTGGCTTTACAATGGAGGAAAATATAGCTTAGGTCATTTGCATTTATAATTTTTTATGATGAGGAACGAAACTCTATTAAAAGGGAAAGAATGGACAATATGTTAAAGATGTTAAAAGGAAAACACAAAAAGCTAGGACAAGAAAGCCCTCTAGTTTCTTAGCAAATTGACTAAGGCTTTATTGGTGAAACCTCCCAAACATTTTTCCGAAAGAGATTTGGGGTTCTAATTTACCTTCTTTGGGATACATCATTAACTCTTTTGTTATAGGGTTGGTATTCCAAATGACTCCAATAAGAAATGCTACCAGGGTTGTGTATGACTCCCTCTCATTTGCTCAACAGACATGCTGAAATTGTTTACTTTCTGATTTAATATGCGTGCATGATCATACCTTACTTACATTGTCCCATAAAACTTATGAGTTGTATCTTACTTGTACAGACATTTTACAAAATTATCAGGAGTTGGGCTTCCAAGAAGTTCATGACAGGATGGTCAGTTTTCTTCTCTCTGTCACATAAGAATCTGTTTTCCAATTCTGTTGAGTGAGAAGCTGCTGATGCTCTTTGTCTACCTAATGTGTATTTGTTGACTGCGTTTTTCATTCTTTACTGTTTAATTGTGATCTACTACTACCCTTGTCTTGTTTTGAATTCATATTTCTCGGCCAGTGTCATTTCCTTTCCACTGTATTTTTTAGTTTAATCTTCAATGCTGACATGAGTAACTTCCTTTGCGTCAGTTCTATTTAATGGTATACTAGGTATGGCCTATAAGGTATGAGATGTCATGTATGCATTTGAGAAGGATAGTTGGAGGGGTATGGTAAACAGTTTTGCCCGTTGGTTTAGGAATGCCCTGCTTTATCAAACCTGAGACATATGGAGGTGTTGTCATTGTTTCAGATGAGATCAGTAAAATTTTGATTGGGAAGATGAGGTCTTCTCAGCTTCAAGTTATAAGAAGGCTGGAAAATTAATGCTATTGCCTTACAAGACTTTGTTTTTCCGAGAGAATTGGTCACATTAAATTTTGGTGCTCAAATTGTTGTGCTGACCGAGCACAAGAACTTCCATTTCACTAGTTGCGTGACCAAGTAGTTCTTGAAAGTTGTTATCCAGTCTATGATGTATTTATTTTGTCTAGCAAATAAGGTCAGATCAGTTTTCCATTTTTTGTGAGAGGCATAAAGATGGTCAGAAGAATTGATTTGCATCTAGGAAAAAAATGTTAACTCATATTGAAGCTCAGTTACATATCAACTTTAGGGCAAGTATCCAATATTTTGATCGAAGAAATTATATTAAGAAAGAAAGAATGTATAACAGTTAAGGACAAGATGTCCTTGTTGCTGTTTGGTTTTGTGGATTTCAGATTCTGCTATTTGACTGTGCTTAATCTACTATTTGATTTCGATTTACGTCACTTTTTTTTGTTGTGCAGTGTCATCCTGTTTCCCATTGCCATCACATTCTACATAACCTGGTGGTTCATTCATTTTGTGGATGGATTTTTCTCTCCGATATATGCTCAACTTGGAATTAGTATTTTTGGTAAGCAGGCACGGTTCACTTTTCCTGTATTAGTATAAGCAGGATTAATTTTTCCCCCTTTGATATTCTTGCAGATATCATTTTAATGTCTGTTCTCGCAGTGACCCGGTCTCACTTATTACCTATAATATTTTAGTTAGTGCATGGAAAACGACTCCTGATGGACAGTGGATTTTAAATATTGCTTGTGCTTATTTGTTTACATTGACCATAATATTCTTGTGTTTTGCACTTAAATTTAGTTCAAGCCCTGGGCCTCATCGCAGACCCCTGATCTGATTAAACTTTCTGTTCAAGCTTCTTGGAAGATTCGTCTTATCCCATGTTCCCATCGACCTTTGCTCTTGACAACTGATAACCATCTGTAGGGAACCTTATGTGCTTCCATCATGTTCTGACCTTCAGATATAGAGCGAGGGGATCAAACTGTTTACCCAAGGCCCTCTATTATCCAGTGATGAGGATGACAATAAATGAGAAAATGCTTTGGAGCCTGGAAATAAGTATTTCTAGTTTGTGCGTTGAACTCTGCAGCATGTACGATTAAAAGTCTTTTATTGTGTGAGCCTATCAAATGCTCTGTTGCACGAGTAGTTTCAATTTTAAGATATGGCTTTGCAGAGTTGCTTCCTACTGCAATTTCTTTCTGCATGGGACTATCAGGATGGGTCTTGAAGAGGATCATGGGCACTGGCGACAGGCACAGGGTAAGTGGCAATGATGATGTAAAGATGAAATAACTAGGTTAGAGGATTATCAACCTGAATGGGTACAAGGTCGAGGTGGAATGAAGGAGGCTGGAATAAAGTGCCAACTATGATAATGTGTTAAGTTAGTATAAAATAATTTGTGAAATTGATGCAGGTCCAAAGCAGGCATGATCTACATCTCTTATTGGAATTAGTCTGTGGAATTGTTGGTTTCCCTTCTTTTTGCATTTCTTTTTAGGTGGAACTATGTAGTTAGTCTAGTTTTATCTATGTCAAAATGCTTCGTGTTTTTGCCTAGAGCACTTGTTGTTAGTAGTAGAGTGGTTATATGCTTCTTGCTGGGTCTCTGTGTCCCAAGCAATACCCTGTGAACATGTTTTGTCATGGCTTCAAAGCAAGGAATTGACTAATAAGCAAATACAAAGTATGTGTACACTGCAATTGGGGAAAAAAAAAAAATGAACATCTTGAGATTTTTGGCACCGTGTTTCCTTTACTAGGGGCTTAAAATGATGCATTATAAATTATGTAAGTTTGATATCTGAAATGAGTGTTAAAGTTGTGGTGAGAAAGTTCCAAATTATATTCTCGTCTTTTCAGCATCCAGATTTTCTAGAATCTGTAACCTCTGAAATGATTGACAATAGAGGAATGGGTCGATTTTTAAGGGCATCTGTAGCTCCCTAGCTCAGTTATTTCGTATGATTCAGATAGCAGTTTGGGCAGTGGCTCCTACATTACTCCCAAGACATGTAAAATTAGAACAGTGATACCTATTTGGTTTGCCTCGTTATGCTCTATGTATTAGTATTCTGCGCAATGTTGATGATAGTTCCTCTCCTTCCACAAATATCGTAAATAATTGGAACTCCTTTTATTAACTTGTTTTCTGAGGTTTTGCTGTTAATCTGCCAGTACGCATTAATGTATGAAGATGCAGACCATTCTTCCTTGATCTTGTTTTTATCTGACTGATTTCCTGGTCCAAATGCTCTTGGGCTCGTATAGTGTAAATTTGTACTTGGGCAAATTTCGTCCTTTGAAAATCCTTCATATTGATATTCGTTTACAGAATCATTAACTCTTTCTGACATTTCATCAGGCCTCGGTTTCATAACCTCCATAGCATTCATATTCTTGGTTGGGGTATTCATGTCATCATGGCTAGGCACGTCCGTTTTAAGCCTTGGTGAATGGTTTATCAAGCGAATGCCATTCGTTCGTCATATCTACAACGCCTCCAAGCAGATTAGCTCTGCCATATCACCTGGTACACTCTGCCAAATTACTCCATTTATTTTCTCAATTGAATTATCTTGCCTGACCTAGTGATGATAATTTCTTTTCGTCGAACAGATCAAAACACGCAGGCTTTTAAGGAGGTAGCCATCATAAGACATCCTCGAATTGGTGAATATGCTTTTGGGTTCATTACCTCATCTGTTACCCTGCAGGTTGGTGAATTAATTAAAGGAAAATTCTTTCCCTTGTTAACTTGATGTTTGAAATTGTGTTTTTATCATTACACAACATGTCATGGCTGGTCTTGAGATTTTGGGGCTCAAAAGCAAGTTTTGATTGGTGGATCCTTCTTTTTTGTCTCGGAGGTGTCCCGGCCGCCTTAAGCACACCTTAAATATTTATACTATATTATAATACCAGCTAATGTGTACATTTTAGAATTTATTTTCAAAAGGGTCCCTTAACAAATTGGAGTCCCGAAGCAACTGGTTGCTTTGGATCTGGATCTGAACATGTTCATAACTATTATTATAAAATTTTATCCAAAATCTCGACTATTTTTTGGCTATTGCACAGCGCATTACCATTGACTCTGGTAAGCGATTGAAATTTGAAAGTAGTTTCTTTGGCACTCAAAACCTCATCCAAAGTTACAACCTTGTGACAAGATCTTGATTATCAGAGTCACCCAGTTTCAAAGTCTATGATCTTTGCTAACTTCCTGCTGCTAAGAATACCGCTATTGCATTAACTATCAAGATTGACATTATCGAATAGCACCTTTTGATGAGAGATGAACAAGAGACTTTGAGAAAACTAGTGTTTTCTGAATTACATAAATGTCATTTAGTAATATGATTTTTTTTTCCTCGGTAAAATACAGCAGAATTATTCTGGGGATGAGGAGCTCTGCTGTGTGTATGTGCCCACCAACCATCTATACATTGGCGATATCTTCCTGGTGAACTCCAATGATGTCATCAGACCGAACTTATCCGTCCGTGAAGGAATTGGTGAGTGCTTTGAATCACCCCCCTCCCCGGTTAACCTGCATACTAGCCTGATTTTCACACTAAAAGGAATTGTATCAATAACAGGTTGCATATGTAATTAGTATATAACTTTGTAATATATTTGAATATAAACAAATAATTAATTGTAAGGAACGTTATCTGACTGAGGAGGTCTAAACAATAGTTCAACTGTGTTTTCCTTAATCAATTTTTTCCCAGAACATGGCATAACTGAAATTGTACCAATTAATGAAATTAAAGTATGCTTGATATTAAATGGAATGTAGTATGCAAACGAATGTTGTCAGTCAAATTCATAACATAATCAAGAATATGGATTCAATCACAATTCGTAGTTGTGGTGTTGCAGACATTACATAACGGGTTGATTCTTTAAGGGAACATAAATTTTATGTCTACAAAATTTTTGCTGAATAGCTGCACAAATCTTTTATTTCCCATATTTTTTGACACATATAATAACATCTATATGTATATGTTTTAGTAAATAATGTATAATATGTATGCATTCTCAGAGCTGTTACGAACGTACCATTTACTGTCAATAATGGTATGACTATAAAAATCCATGCACGACGGTCTTATTTCTGGCTTTTATTTTTATTGTTTGCAGAGATCGTAGTGTCAGGGGGAATGTCGATGCCCCAGATCCTGTCGACAATGGATATCGACAGAATCCGACCCAACAGAAGCTGAGACCGACGAATTATAGGGTTTAGATTTATTGTTTTGAGTTTGAAATGGCTTGTTGATATGTTAATATATATTGCAAGGAAAACCAATTTTTAGAATGCTGATTTGGTTTGAGTTTGATTTTTAATTTGTGCTAAAAGTATGGGTTGCATATGATAATGATGTACCATTTCATTGTGGGTTGCTGTGTACACCTTAGAATTTTTAGTGGTTTCTTCAAACTAGGGTTAAGAGTTTGATGTATCGTCATCCAGTGGCAGATTCAGAAAATTTTTGTTATTAAACGGGAAGACGAACAAATTTTTGGAATGATTGATGGAGATTCAAGTAGCAAGTAGATAGGAAGAGAGAAAAAAACAAAGTAGAATATATACATTTTGGAGTGATGTTAAATTTATGGTAATTTTTGTTATTGTCAAGGCTTCGTTTATGAAAGTTAAAGAGTGTAACTTTCTATTTGGCAACTAACGAGGGTACGTTTTTATTATTACCCCTCTTTTGGGGGAGGGTAAAGTTTTAGTAAGTTTAGAAAGTTTTGTCTTGATTAGTTTTTTATCCAATTATCCAATAAAAGTAATTTATTTACCCTTTTTTTTTTATGTTTAGCTATATTTATTAAATATACATGAATTAGTCACACTAGTAGTACAATGGTGCATAAAATGTTGTATTGAATCTTATTCTTTTGCTGAAATTTTGTTAGATGAACTTTAACCTGGGTCTGTGTTAAAAAAAAAAAAAAAGTTCTCTAACAACACCATCACAATAACAATATTCCCGGTGCTTCACGGGCTCTCGCAAAAGCAGGGTATTAGGGGTGGATGTATGCAGCCTTACCCCTCCAGCAAAAAAAACTCTAACCTAGGGCAAAATGATAAGGGTAAATTATAGAAAATATTTTTGATTTTTGTTTTAATAATAAAAAGCTCTCTCATAAATAAAATCACTTATTAAATTTTTGAACTTTTGAAAAATTTTCACTTTGTCCCCAATTAATCTTTTTTTGACCATTTTACCCTTCAATAAAAAAGTTATATTTTATCACATAATATTATTTTTATGAAAATTTTAAAAATATTTCTATAACTAAAATTAAACATTAGGGGTAAAATGGTCAAAAATAAATTATATGGGGGTAAAATGATAAATTTTTAAAAGTGAGGGGGTTTTGTGAGTGCTTTTATTTGTGAGGGGGGTTTTCTGTTTTTAAAGCAAATAATATTTTCTATAATTTACCCAAATAATAACATATGGGATTTTTTTTGGCTGTGACTTGATCTGAATTTGAACCGATCTTTTCGCCTGTAGTTGACGGATGTAGATTCAAAATGTATAGACATGCTAACATAGTTTGCTCCTAGCCCGTTTTAATGTCTATATGATTTACTTAACATATATTGATCAACTACTAATTTGTTAAACTAACTTTTCAAACGTGATTAAACTATTACACTTCTTTGGGCATGTTTGGTATAGCATTATTTTTGAAGAATTTTTTTCTAGAAAAAAAACATTTTCTCCGAAACTCGAGGCTGTTTGGCCAGCATTAAATAGAAGCAAGAGTAATTTTTTGCTTTTAAATAGAACCAGAAAAAAGTATTTCTCATTTAAAGTAAAAACATAAACAAAAATTTAAAATTTTTAAGCAAAATTACTTAAATTAAAAACACTTTTCACAAAAACATTCCTAAAAGATTTTATTACTCCCAAAAAAAAAAAAAAAGTTTGACCCATTAAAAATTGCATCTTATCATATTAAATTATTGGATTATTTACACCAAAAGTTCTTATACTTTTTTTATTGTAATAATTCAATTCCTTTACAATTTAAATTGTGTCAATTTAGTCGTTCACTCAAATTCAAGTTAAGTTATTGACATAATTTTTTATGTTACAACTACGTTAGATGCAAGTAATTTACTAAATATCTACCCTTTAACTCAATTTAATCAATCTATTGTCTCTAGCCCTTGGGCGGTTTAATGTTAAAAAAAAAAAAAAAATCTATTGTCGAACCACTAAAAATTTTATTAAAAACCTCATATAAATTCTACTTTAGGGATCAAATTAACATAATATCAATTATAAAAAAACTAAATTAATATAATTAAAAGTATAAAAATTAAATTAATATAGTTGACAAAAAACATAAACTAACATAAACTATTAGTGTAA
Source organism: Simmondsia chinensis (assembly GCA_018398585.1). Classification (NCBI taxonomy): domain Eukaryota; kingdom Viridiplantae; phylum Streptophyta; class Magnoliopsida; order Caryophyllales; family Simmondsiaceae; genus Simmondsia; species Simmondsia chinensis. The sequence goes on from JAGTTD010000010.1 coordinate 34,551,689, forward strand.
ATAACCCTAAATTATTTTTTTCAATTTGAACCCAAATTAAAACAAGGCCGGCCCATAAGCCCAATTTTGGGATGAGAACCCTAATTTCACATCCAATCCCTCTCTATATAACCCCCAATTCTTTCATATTCTTCATTTTTTCGCCTCTCTTCAAGTTTTCTAGGGTTTTTCTCTCTCTTCCTTCTCTTCATCTCATTACCTTTTCTTCAATGATGTTTATGGTTTTTGTGTTTCTTTTGTGTCTGCTATTTCTCGGAGAATAAAGCAATTGATTGTTGGGTTTGATTTGGGGGGACGACGAAGAGGGAAAGCGTGAAAGGTCTCGTTCGTCGTAAGAGCGATTCGAAACGTTTCGCCTTTGCCGACCATCCTGCTATATCACCACCCATAAGCGGCCCAACAAAAAAAAAAAAAAAAAAAAACCTTCTTTTTTGGGTTATTCATGCCATTAATCCCTCTGTATTTGCTCATTTTGTAAATTTAGTCTTAGTAGTTTTAATTGTGTTACTTAAGTTGGTTTGTAGACTTAAGTTTATATTAAGTTGATGAAATTATTAATGATTCAGCTGAGAGTAAGGTTAAATTGAGTCAATGGGTGGATTTCTAGTTAGTTGTTTGCATTCGGTGTGATTGTTTGATCATAGGACTTTATGGATACAATTTAAATAGAGGGTTTAAATCGACATACTTAAAAGTATAATGACTATAGTGTGGAGAATCTTGGCGAATGTGTTTTCAAGCTTGTGGTTTTGTTTCAGGTGTTTGGTTTTGTGGGGTGGCCGATGATTAAATACATTAGTAAAGACAAGCATATGTCTGAATTTACTTCATGTTGATTACCCTAATCTTCTCTCTGAGGCCCATCCATTAATCATTCATACTTACTTTTTCTATCCTATTTATTCAATTTTTTTTTGATTGAGATCTTTTTTTGTAAAATAATGGTATTTTTTGTTATAAATTTCAGATTTTGAAGTGTTTAAAATTCATGCCAATGATGAGAGCTATAGTGTTGTGTAATCTGTATGAAAACCCCATGATTACGATCACACTACTGCCTTCCTTCTGAGGCTATGCTTGTTCCTTGGCCAAGCAAGGATTTTTGAGAAGTTCGTATTTAGTCTTGCGTTATTTACTTTGTTGTTCAAATTTAGTTAAATTGTTTCATTTTTTCTTTTGTTCAAAATAATTCATATTGTTTACGTTGTTGTTTAAATTAGTCTTTCATCCTTTTCTGTTTAAAATGCTCTTTAATGTTGACTTTATGAGAGAATTAGTCCCTTCTCTAGTGACTAGAACGAGGTAAGAATTAATAGATCAGAGACCAATTTTGCCATAATATCAAATATTAGGTAGTATTTTGAACAAAACAAAAGATATGGGCTATAACAATATTGCTAATGTAGTTGTTTTGATTTGATTATGTGTTGGTGGAGAAATGGGTCAAATGATGAACAGAAGCATAGTTCAGATGATAATAATATGTGATTAAGAAACATCTGAATGTCTTTCGCTCCTATCTGATGACCTTATTGTCTGTATCCTCTTGCGTGGAGTAATGTTTGCTGCTTTTGTATGCGCTTCAGTTGTTCGAGGTTGCTACTTTGATTCGTGTATTTTTTGGGTTTATACAAAAGGTTCGGTAAAAAGTTGTTACATTTATGTCTTAGTTATGACTTTTAGTTGATGGTGTTACTTATAATAGCTATGGTTATAATCATAATACATGAATGTAATATGTTATGATCCGAGAATCCGAGGCATGAATTCTCGGTGGCTGAGATGTTGTCCTGCTGCCGTAGCTGTTGCTTTGGTCTGGTTTGGGTCTGTTGGCTGCTGTTGGCTGCTGCTGTATCTGGTGTGTGAGGCGTGGTGGCTGTTGTGCAGCCATTTGGTGATCATTTGATATAGGAAAGTTGTGTTAGTTGGTTGGTATTGTAATTAGTAGTGTAAGCTTTGGTTGTGTCATATAATAAGTGAGTTTTAGTATAATTCTGCAGTAAGGTTCGGTGCTGGGTTAAGTTGGCCTTGGCACCAAAATATCTTTGAGTTAGTTAGTGTTATGTTAGTTAGATATTCTTAGTTGATTTAGATATTTTCATTGCTTTAGATCCCATTTTGTAAGTAGTATAAATAGGAGGCTCTAGTTTGTAATCCTCATAACTTTTGATGAATGAATTGATATCTTTTGATATTTCTCTCTACTTCTCATCTCCTTTCCCTTCTTTCTCATCTAAACTATATATTCTTTATTTATCTCATACTCTCTCTATCCCAACCAAGGTTAAGGCTCAAGAGAATTCTTTGAAACCTTAACATAATCATTGCTATGTTTGCTACTCCATTCAGCTATTACCACTTGTATATCGCATTTTTGTTGACGACATCTCGAAATATGTGTTGAGGAGTATAAAATTAAGTTTGGACTTTCACCTATTAGCTTTAGGTTTTGGATAGTTAATTCTTGATATGGTAATAGAACTCTCTTGATCAGGAGGTCATGACTTTGAATCCCAAATGCTTTTGTTTCACTATCAAATGTAATTCAAGCGCAATGTATATTTACATCTTGACCCCATGCGCATTTGTGTAACACGGCATATTAGATTGTAAATGTGAAAACTTTAATTATCGGTCGTTCTGGCTAATTTTTCTGGTAGACATTGTCGCAGATGATATGTATGCTGTCATCCAATGAACATAGTTGATTTTGGACCTCAGCTAATGGCTTTTGCCTTTAAAATGCTCTTCCCGTTGCATCTCACCTAACCACCTGTATACTTCAAGGCGTCATGCTTAATTGGGGTATGCTGTTCATTATCGCTGTCGCTTGATGTCCTTCTTTGAATTTAGTGGCTGGAACAATATGTACTACCGTTGTGATGTGGTGACTTCCTTCGTTTATAGTCACTATTATATTAGTGTCATTCAAACTAAAGAGTCGTTCGTCTGTTAGTACCTTGTTGCATTGTAAAACCTATTTTGGCGCCTCCCTTGCAGTATAGCCATATTATAGCGGATTGATTATGATTGTTTGCTTGTCTGATCGTTGGCTGTTCTGTTGCATTGTCGTGCATATCTGCACTGATGTTTTGCAAACATAATCGCTTCTCTGAGTTGGGTTCTACAGATCTTTAGCAGTAGTCATTACTGTCCTTTATAATGAATCCTTGCGATACCAAAGAAACATAGTATCTACATAATTTCCTCCGTTCCGTATACTACATTTACAAAAGCACGTGAGTGCCTAAAAAAGGCTCATGTCAAGGTAGAGTTCGAGAAGGTTAAGATGCGCGATTCGTTTTCCTTATGTAATTATATTTAATGATTTTCATAGTTTATGCTTTTATCTGCTCTGTATAGTTCAAGTATTTTTTTCCTTAATTATATAATCACTCTTTCTTTAATTAATCCTCTGCTTTTCCTTATTTTTTCCTGCCCCCTAATATTGTTGTATTGGCACCCGTTAGCATATGAAATATAGATGGTTAAAAATGTTGATGTATTTTTAAAATAAGAGTTGTGAATAAATATTTAAAGTTGGTCCCAAAAGTTATTCCAAATGTTTTCAAGTGTATTGGGATGTGTGTCAACACATAGGGCACGTGTGGCGACACACAATCCTGTAAGAACAGTGCTGTAGAGGTGTGTGTCGTCACACAGTGCCCGTGTGTTGACACATAGGTCGGTTTTTGACTGGTTTTCCGGCGATAACTTCCGGACTTTGGTGCCTCTTTTTGGGGTGCCTTTTTGGCACGTGTCTTTTCACAATTTCTTATATAAATATTCCCTTTGGTCTTTACTTATTTGATTGAGGAAAGTATGAAAATAAAGAAGTGGATTCACTTGTATGAACTTGATAATTGTTCTTGAAAAACTTTATTCCCATTGTCTTTTCTATATCTCCTCATACATACTTTCACTCCGTCATGTTAGGTTATCATTGTATTCTCGAGACTATTTCATAGGCTGAAATAAGTCTTAAGGAAAGTGACTTCACGCCTCGAAACTTGTAGATTGTTTTTGATACCCTTTACTCGTGATTTGAAAGTGTTTGTTCCAACAATATTTGGTTACCCGGTTCCCGGAATTTTGAGGAGTTTACACCAACAAAAACTCTGTTTGGTTTCGAAAAAGGAATTCTCGCGAAATATTTTTTCAAGGAAAATTTTCTGAAGAAACACAAGTTAGATTTAGTTTATATATTTTTTGTTGAACAATACGTTGTTCCTAAGATATCGTTTTAATTTTAACTTAATTTTGAGTAAATTGACCCTCAAAGTCTGAATCCTCCAGTAAAATTTTGAGTACATTGACCCGATTATCATGGTTTCTACCATGACATGTTCAAATGGAATGTTCATGACTTCTTTCTTGGAAAGCCATATCTATTTTTTCCAGTTTTATCAGTGTTCATAAATTCAACCATGCCGAACTTTTTTACTATCAAACTTGGCAAATTTAGTGGCATGGAAGACTAACCCAAACTCGGGTTGGTGGGAAGAAGATTTTTGGCAAAACAGGATTAAGACATTGTTCGGCCTTGTGTTAGGTTTTTCGTTATGAAATTAATCGGTCTTTAATCTAGTCCATTCTTATCCAAGTTCAAAGTAATAAACATTTTAAACTTGATAAAATGTCAGTCCAACCATAAACCTAGACAGTTGTGGCTGAATTTGGTACTAGACTAGACCCGATTGATATTTTTGATTTGCTTATTGGTCCAACATATAGACTATCATCGATGTCTATCCCAATCTGGTACATTTTTGGCACATGTATTTCAAAATGGTGACTTCTAAGCCCAACTAGAGATTTGGAATCCTGCAAAGAGGACCCTTGCAGGTTTGTTCAAACCATTAAACTAAATTAGCTATTCGATTTACGACTGAACTAAACTATTGTTTGATATGGTCTTCGGTCCTTAATTCAGACAATTATCAATCTTTGCTTGGCCCGAGTGAGCGTGTAGAGACAAATACCTTTAGATAGTGCAAGGATCAAACTCGGGCTTTTTTTTTTTTAAATTAACATTTTAATCCGTTAAAAAATAACTATTTAAAAAAAAAAAAGAAAAAGATCAGACTCGACTAGTCCTTACTTTCTCCAGCCCTGTAATCTAATTATTCTAAAAAAGTATAAATTACATTCTACTTCACTTGATTTGTTGGACACTAAAAAAAATTAACAATATACGGCCAATATTTGTTGAGTATTAAAAAAAAATATATATTTTTTTCTTTCCTTATCCCTTATTTCCTTCTGCCTCATGAAGGGGTATGGGCCATCAATTGTTATTTTTTTTTAATGTCCAATAAATCTTGACCGTCTATTACAATGGAGGGCCAGAATTTGTCCCTCTCACGTTCTTCTCCTTTCATAAGAACATCCCCATATATATATATATATATATATATATATATATATGGGGCTATGATATGATGCATTAATTACAAATTGATATTGTTAGGAGATGTAGCTAAAGCACGACAAAAGTTTTATTGAGAAAACAAAATAAAAACACGAGATTTACGTGGTTCGGCTTAAGTGTTTATGTCCAAGGAGTAGCGAGGACATTTTATTGCTTAGAAGTGTTACAACTAGTGTTTTCTGATTTAACCACTCTCTTAAAGCCTAAATGGGGCTTATATAGACGTAAGCAGAAGAAACCATAATCACCTCATAATAAATCACCAAAATGGACCTGGGCCTTCACTTGAACAAAAAATAAGGTTGATCCTCGACTTCACCAAAATATAAAACTAGACTCCATATTAGAAGCTCAACAGATAAAATATTGAATAATTTTATAAATCATCCCCATCCTTTACATCAAAACCCCATTAGTCAAACATTTTGATCGTTTCTCATGCATCAGCTGTTACTAAAATTTATATAATGTGACTGAAAAAACTATAAAAACAACCCCACAAAAATTCAATATTATTTCTAAGTTTCCTTTAGATCCCACAAAAATAATTTAACCGAGTTTAATGAAGTTTTTTTATTATTAATTTTTGTTTCCAAATCTTCAAAATAATTTCCAAATTTCTCACTCTAAATCATCCGCATCCGTCACACCAAAACCCCCTTAGTCAAACATTTTGAGCATTTCTCATGTATCAACCGTTACTAAAATTTATATAATTTAATTGAAAAAATTGCAAAAAAAAAAAAAACCCACAAAAAATTCAATTTTATTTCTAATTTTCCTTCAAAACCCACAAAAATAATTTAACCGCATTTAGTGAAGTTTTTTTGTTGTTAATTTTTGTTTCCAAATCTTCAAAATAATTTCCAAATTTCCCACTCGCATCTGTTACACCAAAACCCCCTTAGTCAAATATTTTAAGCGTTTCTCTTGCATTAACTATTAGTAAAATTTATATAATTTAACTGAAAAAGCTGCAAAAAAAAAAAAAAAAAAAAAACCCCCACAAAAATTTAATTTTATTTCTAATTTTCCTTCAAAAGCCACAAAAATAATTTAACCTAGTTTAGAGATGTTTTTTTATTGTTAATTTCTGTTTCCAAATCTTCAAAATAATTTCCAAATTTCTCACTCTTAATCATCTGCATCCATTATACCAAAACCCCCTCAGTTAAACATTTTGAGCGTTTCTCATGCATCAACTGTTACTAAAATTTATATAATTTAACTGAAAAAGCTGGCAAAAAAAAAAAAAATTTCCCACAAAAAATTCAATTTTATTTCTAATTTTTCTTCAAAACCCACAAAAATAATTTAACCAAGTTTAGTAATTTTTTTTATTGTTAATTTTTGTTTCCAAATCTTCAAAATAATTTCCAAATTTCTCAGTATTAATCATCCCCATCCGTTAGACCAGAACCCCCCTCAGTCAAATATTTTGAGCGTTTCTCATGCATCAACTATTACTAAAATTTATATAATTTAACTGAAAAAGCTGCAAAAAGACCCACTAAAATTCAATTTTATTCCTAATTTTCCTTTAGATCCCACAAAAATAATTTAACAGAGTTTGGGAAAGTTTTTTTTATTGTTAATTTTTGTTTCCAAATTTCTCACTCTTAATTATCCCCATCCATTTCAACCCCCTTAGTCAAGCATTTTGAGCGTTTCTCATGCATCAAATGTTACTAGAATTTATATAATTTAACTGAAAAGGCTGCAAAAAAATCCCACAAAAATTGATCCCCTAAAATTCAAAGAAAAAAAAGAAGAGAGAGAAAATGAAGTATGTCACGCCGGATTTCGACATTACGAGCCCGGACCCGTCGGACTCTTCCGGGTCACCGACACAGCAGGTGTACTACGTGCAGAGCCCGTCACGTGACTCGCACGAGGAGGCCAAAACGTCGTCGTCTTCGGTGACGGCGTTCATGAGTCCGACGTCGTCGCCGTCGCTAACAGCGTCGTCTCAGTACACTCGCTCGTCGTCGGCGAGTAGGGTGTCCACGTCGATGAGGAAAGGGAGGTTTAGGTGCGGCCGCTTTTCGTTTTATTTACATATATAGTTTCTTAAGTAAGTTACGTTATATTAATTTTTTAATTCACTAACTTTTAGTTTAAATTATAGTTTTGTAAGTATGTAAAATAGGTCTTTTATTCAACTCTTATTCATTGAAAGTGTCACAACTTTACAATATGTAGGGTCAGCAGAATAGGTGAAATTACTAATAAAATTACAACATATTTCACACCCATTTACATTGTTGTTTGAATTATTTTATCAAATAAATGTAAATTTTTGAAAAAAAATATTTATTTGTCAAAATTTATCATGAAAAAAATTAAAAATCAAAGGTTTTAATATGTAATTTACCCTAATTTCTTTTACAAAATATTTTCCATTTTAAATATGTATTTTGTCATTCAATTAAAGAAAATAATTTTATTTTATAAATTTATATGAGATTCGTGATTGATCAAGTTGAGATTGTAATGAAACATATGTTGTGAGATTATAACGAAAAATGTTCTCGCTTCTGGGAGTAGTAAAAAGATATTTTTCATATTTGTATAAAGAAACAATAAGATTGAAACAGAGAATGATTTATATTAAAACAAAGGAAGCACAAATTTTATTTAATATGGCATTCCGACAAACGACAAATTGGCATACGATAAAATTCACGTATGTCATATTATGTGTTACAGTCGGGAGTACAGGGGATGGCGCCCTCAATTCCGTTTGATTGAGGAAGAGGAAGGGGAGATCGATGGTCGAGATGGAGCATGGCTCCTGGGGTGCCCCAGTGTGATGGCGATGGCGGTGCTGGTGGTGATGTTTGTTATGTGTTGTTTGGTTGTTTGGGGCGTTAGTAAACCTTACAAACCTCAAGTTTCTGTTCTGGTAACTTTTTTATGCTCGTGTTATTTTAAGGATATATTATTATTTTTTATTTAATTATTCTAACACTAACAAAAATAATTCCAAAAATAATCTCAAACTTCTCTTTTACTGTCCTTTCCTTGAATCTTTAGGGTGTTTTTGATATCGTTTTTTTCCGAATAGTTTTTAGTATTGTAAAGCTAGATTTATAAAATAGCTTTATTCTTGAATATTTTGGGGCTGATTTGTTCAAGAGTTTTGAAAATATATATAATATAAGATTTTTGGTTATTAAATTCAATAATAAATGAATAAAGTTGCAATGCAACTCTTGAAATTACGTTAAAGGGCTCCATACTTTCTTAATCGTATCAATTTAGTCTTTGTACTTTTAATTGTATCAATTTAGTCTCTGTATAATTCAAAGTGTGTCAATTTGGTCCATAGAGAAAATTTTATGTTAGGTTTTAATGAAATTTTTAACGGTTCGTCCAAGAATTGGGTTACATTGAGTAAACGGATGAATTTATAATAAGTTGCTTGCATCTAACATAATAACATAATTTTACCATTCAAAGTTACGACATTGGCTTAACTTAAATTTGACCAAAGGACTAAATCGACACATTTTGAATTGTTCAGGGACTAAATTGATACCATGAGCAAAGTAAAGGGACCTTTGGTATAAATAATCCTAGTTTTTATTTTTAACTTTAGTAAAAAGTACTATTTTTTTTACTTCTATTTTAAAGAAGAAAAAACTTATATTTTTATTTAAAAAATACTTTTAAATATTAAAAAGTGCTTTTTCTCATGATTTTGCATGATTTTCCAAAAGACATTAACCTACCATAAAAGTTTACTGTGGCATTATGCTGAGAAAGAAAGAATTTCCAAATAAAGATAATAATGATAATTGTTAAGTAGTAAGGCATCGGATCCCATTAGAATTTTGAAATTAAGCGTGCTTGAGCGAGAGTAGTACTAGGATAGGTGACCTACTGGGAAGTCATTGTGTTGCCAACCTGTCAGGCTGGGGGTCCTCGGAAACAGTCTCTCGCTAGGTTACATCTTAAAGGAGTAAGGTTGCGTACAACCACCCCTCCCAGACCCTGTTTATGCGAGAACCCTTGAGGCACTGGGTATGTTGTTGTTGCTGCTACGCCATCCAGCTTTGTATTAATTTGATTTTCTGTTTATTTTTTATTCCTTACTTTCACTTTTATGGCCTCGTTTGTACGAGTGGCCTGTTTTTTATTGCTGTTAATTTTAAAATAATAATAATAATAATTCAAGGCTTAAATAGTATATTTTGTTTCTTTGTTTTTGATTTATGAGAAACTAAAAAAAAATGAGCTTATTTGATACCGTTCCTTGCTTATAGTTTTTGATTTTTTTCCCCCTTTTTATTTATAATTTCTTCTAGTTTTAGTGAAAAATAAAAATTGCAAACGAAAAACAGTAAAAGTATTAATTTCACAACTTAATTTTTAGTTTCTAAAATACAAAAACTACAAACAAAAAAACAATAACAAACAATCCCTAAGTTCTGGGAAAGATTTTTCTGATCTTTTTTTGTTTTTGTGTTTGGTTTTTCTAAGTTTGAGTAAAAATTGCTCTCTCGCCCGCCTTATGCTTTGCCCCACTCATATGTTTATTACTCTTTTGCTGTTTGCTGCCAGGCTGTCATACTTCGATACTGCAGACTAGCTTATTAGGTTGGGGGTCCTCGGAAACAGCATCCCTTCAGGGTAACTCCCGGAAGGGGGAAGGTTGCGTACATCTACCCCCAACACCCTGCTAATGTGGGAGCCCTTTGTGACACTGGGCTTGTTGTTATTGTTGTTAAGTAAAAATTGGAAACAAAAATCAAAAATTTAGGATTTTTTTTTTTTTTTTTTGAAAAACTATAATTTAGCTTGTCAAAAACTAAAAATTAAAAAGAAAATTAAAGTAAAATTTTGGTTTGATTTACAGAGCATGAAGGTGAATGAATTCTACAAAGGAGAAGGGGTAGATCGAACAGGAGTACCAACAAAAATGGTGACCATAAAATGTAAAATAAAATTGAGAGTGCATAACCCATCTCCCTTTTTTGGCATCCATGTTAGCTCCTCTCCAATTCACCTTCTCTACTACAATCTCGTTGTTGCTTCTGGTCAGGTATCCCCCCTCCTTTCTTTCTCTCGATCGAGTACCAAACATACTAAAAGTTTATACGTACTGTGTCTCATAATAATTATTAAACACTGAACATACTATGGATTATTGGGACTGTTCATTATGGATTCAGGTTAGCACGAGTTAGTTTTAAGTTGGGTTAAGGTCATTTTCTACTTGAGTCATCTTGGTTCGAAGTGGGTAGCATCATTTAAACTTGAGTTATCTCAGGTTAAGTCAAACTTAGGTTGTTATTTAACCATATTTTAACGCAATTAGTACATCAAACATCATCTTCTGACTCATAGGAAAATTCACTGCACCAAGCTGTAATCTAGAAACAATAAGGGGACTTCTAATAACATACAAAGAAACTAATCATCCAAAAAACTTAACCTGACAAGTGAAGATCCAGTTACGGACTTTACGATTTCATATGGGAGTGCAGGTGGAGGGATACTACCAGGAGAGAAAGAGCTGGAGGGCAGTGAGTGTAAATATAGAAGGAAATCAAGTACCACTGTATGGCGCCGGTATTGAGTTTGCAGCAGCAGCAGCAACAGCATCCTCCAATACAGTTGGAGTACCGTTAAGGCTTCAATTTCAAATCAAATTCAACGGCTATGTTTTTGGAAAGTTGATCCAGAACAATCACCTTACCTCCATTTCGTGCCCTTTCTCTCTTCACTCTCTTCGCTCTCCTCGTCAGTTCGTCTCTTTCCAGTATCGCTCTTGCACATATACTTGAATTCCGTGTTACTGTTTAATATATGATACCTTATATACATTTGATGACTTGTTTTATTACTGATGATGTCTTAGGTAGATCGTTTTCTTGCAAGTACGCCTAAGCTTAGTAAAATACAGTATACATAAGAAGTTCGGTCAAGATTCGTGAACTTTTACAAGAATTGTATACGAGTACATTAATGTCTATAGTAACTCTGAAAATACATGTGTACATCAGTTGGTTAGTTTAGAAGGAAAACCCCGCATCTCGTCATAAAGGATCTTAGTGATACAAATAATAGTTTGTTTATCAATGATACAGACTGATAGTTTGAGCGGTGTATTTGATAGAGCCGAAGTCACTTTAGTTTTAACAAATAGTTCAGCAGTTATGCATAATCTTTACCAAAAGAAAACTTCAAATTTTGGAAATTGGAGTTCATAAAAATTTTACTGTTACTTTTTTTTTTTTCTTTTTCTTTTTTCTTGGAGGGCCAAAGAATTACTTCTCCATGCTAATAATTACCAAGTCTTGAGCAAATTGAACTCATCCATATGTATAGTATACTTTGGAGAGTTATTTTCATGGCAAAAATTATTATTGTCAAGCAATGATACGACTTACAAACAATGAGTTACAAATTACCTTAAACTATAATTTTACATTGACAATGACATTTTCATATTTTTGTTTCAATCACTCAGTAAAGAAGTAGACGAAATAATCATGGCATTTATAATCCCGCTAATACAATGTTGATTTATGTATAATCGGAAAACAATTGCAGTTCCTAATGAGACCTCGTAAATACCCTATTGAGATCGAGATCTTAAGACAACCAATCTTTTCAAATCTCTCTAACCCCAAGCAACATACCCAGTGCCCTAAGGCTCCCGCCTAAGTAGGGTCTGGCAAATCTCTCAAACCCCAATTACAAAAAATCACGACGAAGGTGAAGGTGAAGGCGAAGGGTTCACCTGTGTGTCCACGGCACAGCCTTTCTCTGAAGCGGTACCGCCTATTCGGTCTGGAGGCCAATATCTAAACACCGATCTTCCGATTATATTCTTCGCTGGAAGGGCTCCCCTATAAATCAAATACTGATACATCAGCTGGAATCAATCAATACAACAAAAGAAACCCAGTACTTGAAGAGACTCTTGCCAAGGCAGGGGTCTAGGAAGGTGAATATACGCAGCCGTACCCCTATAAGATAGTACCATGAAGAGGGGTTGTTTCCAAGAGGCCCCGACAGTACCATTCCTAAGAATTTGAGGGTCTGAACCAAATATTTATAATGGAGCCCTTTCATGTAATATTAACATTTTGCTTAGAAATATAAATATTACTTAAACAAGTATACAATAGAAATGTAGATCTGTCAAATTAAGGACCATCTGAGTTAGGAGCCCTAAAATTTGGGGCCCCCAAGCAGCCTTTGGGTCTTGACCAGTCCTGTACTTAGAACACAGATCGAGGATATATTACCACACGTGTGAATCATAGCTGTTATTACGATTGTCACCCATCACAAAGACCGAGTTCTCTGGCACACGCTGCACAATAAGACCACAACCCAGAAGTCAATTAAAATATTTCACATTGGAGTTGTAATAGAAAGAGATCAACATATAAGCTTAGTGAGTTACTCCACCTAATGCTAATTGGTTTCCAGATGAAATCTCACTTGGGCTTATATGTAGACCTCATATTACCAACTCTGTGCATTTGGCCTAAGGCTTAATAAAATTTTACAATACATACTGTAGGAGTCATGTTGTAGGAAGGTGGCTCCGGGACATATGCTTCGTCTCTTACGATACCGTTCACTATCAGTTTCCCTTCTCGCACCTGCATTAGGGGAAAAAATTTGTACCACGATATAAGTTGTTATCCAGGTTTTAAAATATAGTCAATGTCATGGTTATAGGGTTGCTAAAGCAGTGTGTTACAGGTGTCACAGTACAGTTGTTTATTTTTAGAAGATAAGGAAGTACAATATTGCTCTAAGATGGGCCAACATCTGAGGAGGGGGGGGGGGAATGTGTTTTGGAAGCATACTTAAGGGATACGCAGCGGTTACGTTAAGGTCGTTATTTAATACGTTGATTACAACGACAATAACCGACTCAGCGCCTGAAGGGCTCCCACACATGCAGGGTGAGCCTTACCCTTAAAGGGAGGTTGTGTTCGAGGACCCCCAACCTGAGAAGCATACAAGCATGAAGCATGAAGTACAAAGCATACAGCATGAAGCAGCAATAGGCCATAATGAAAGCATGAAGCATGAAGCAGCAATATGCCATAAAACAACTCCCAGACATATCAAGCAAATCAGACGGGCAGACATATATGCCTAGGGGCACTAGTGCTAACTAAAATATGCTCCTCAATTCTAAGCCACCACATTGGCTACCCCTATGCTAACTCTCCACTGGGCTCTATCTAAAGCCATCTCCTCATGTAGGTTTAGGTGGGTGACGTCGTTTTGGATCGTCTCCATCCATTTCTCTTTTGGCCTGCATCTCCCTCTCCTCCCTATCGTCGTATAGAGTTGCTTGCATTTAATACGATGATCATAGTGATGAAAAATATAATGTTATAGTTGTAGTCCTTATAAGCATTCCAACCTTGGTTTGAACTCAAATCAATAAGATTATTATGTTCAATAGTCAGCTCAACTCAGCTCCTTAGCCTAATGGAGACAAGTCAAGAACATTATAGAGTCAAGTCGAGCTTATTAATCGAGTCGAGTTTGATATAGAGTTGAGCAAGCTACTAAGCCTAACTACTAGAGTTACTATCGACTCATTATCAAGACATTTTCGAGCCATTAACGAGCCTTTAACAAACTCTAAATGGGCCCTTATCAAACTATTAGCAAACATTAACGGGTTGAGCACCTTTGTTCAAACTTGCTCGTTAATGCTATGAACATGCACAAACATAATGGTTCAACCCATACCATACCTCCACAATATCGCCTTCTTTGGCAACAATCCGTTTAATAAAAACATCGTCATCCGTGTAGCCGACTTCCTGAAGAACCGGTGGGCTCTTAAAAATCACTATGTCATTGGCACAAGGCTTCCGGAAATAGTATGTCACCTGGAAAGTTCTAAACCAAATATACCATTACATAACACATCAAAAGTTACCGTCACTGGACATGAAAAGATCGGAAAAGCAGAGAAAATGTAAAGAAATTTTACAAGGAGACCTCCTCAAATATAAAACCACGGAACACTAAAAGACCAAGAATTAATAACATAGAACTCTTCAGTTCCTCTCAAAATCAAAAAGTGTTGTATCAGCGAAGTCCACAAAACTTTTTGCCCAAAAAGATATTGGAAAGATATGAATTCATTGGTGCATTACTAAAGAATCATAATCTTGATCATGGAGAACAACATTATGACAACTTTCCTCCTTCGTACGCCATGGAATTTAATCAAAAAGATACTCTCAAGTCTCAACAAATCTTCGACAACCCACATCTGACCAGAAAGTAGTTTATGTTTTTACTTCCATGGATTCCATGAAATGTGGAAGCAAACGGCAAAAGTAAATTCAGTTTAGACTATTCATGGTTGATTCAGTAAAACTCACATTCGTCGACATTTCCTCCAAGCACATAATCTTTTCCTCCAAAAGATGCATTGGACTAAGAACTACATGGATATGAAAGCCTCACTTTTAGGAGGCAGCCACCAGGATTATAGCTCACATAGACTATGACAAAGATTACTATTTTTTTTTTTTTTTTTAACAACGTCAAGGAAGCCACATAGACTGCACAAGGGAAACTCTCCCTAAATCCCCTTAAACCTCCCTCCACAAATGATTAAGGTGGGATTTGATCCTAGATTCAAGCATCACCTCCCAAAAACTTTACCAGTTGATTTAACTGACACCTTTAGCAGAGATTACATACATTTTGTTGAAACCAGCAGTCTCCCACTAGATGACGTATTTTTGGCACGAGGACTCAAAGAACAAAAAAACCGATAGAGAAACCCACCAACACGAACGTGCAAGTCACATTCCTAACTAAAAATGACATTGCACATAAAGGATGTTTCACTCTCCCTCCCTAATTAATCGACTGCTTTAACATGTGCCTAAGTATTCTTCAATTATCTCCGACAACAACAGATAGATCCATTCCACCACCAACAACAACCGTCTCAGTGCCAGAAGGGCTCCTATTGAAGCAGGTTTGGGGAGGGTGAGATGTACGCAACCTTACCCCTTCAGGGTGTTACCCTAAAGAGAGGCTATGTCCGAATACCCTTAGCTCAGAAAAGCAAGAAGCAAGAAACAAGAAGCAAACGAAATAATAAAGCAACAATACAGCCTCAAGCATCACATCACAAAGCAAAGTAAAGCACAAAGCACCAAGCAACAGTGCAACAAAAACAAATCCATTCTGGTACCCTTTTTTAAACTAGTAAGGACATCACAAATTCTTTTAATAGTGAGTTTGAATTTCAGTTTGTAGCTGAAAGGGAACGGGAATTTTAACCAACAAGCCAATTCAAGAAAGCTGACCTTTAATACATCCATACGTTCCTCAAAACAATTGTCACGCAACTTGTGTGACAAGAAGCTGCTAGAGGAGACTCAAAGAAACAAGACAACAATAATTCGCAAAATATCTAATACATTACCAAGTTCCCTCCAAGCCTAAATTTCAAATTTCCCTCTAATATTTCAACTTTCCCTCTATTATTTTATCATATTATCAACTCTAAATCGGCATAAGCTTGTATTGGAATCTCATCAATGGAATCAAATGCTATTTCTATCTTTTTTGCTTTACTTTTTTTTAGTTAATTTCAGTCAATTTTAATTGTAGTTTATATCAATATCACCATGTTTAACAACTATAAACTCGTATGTTCTTTACAATACGAAGCCTAAAGATTCTGCATTCAATTTTCCAAGTGGTAGCAAGAGCGTCACCCATCTTTTCTTATCATGCTTCTATTTCCTACACTATGGCTCCATTTGGTTTACGAAAAAACATATGCTTTTTGTGAAAGATTTTTCTTTTCAAGATATTATCAATCAGAAATTTTATTCTTGGAAATTTTTGTTTTTCTAGCTGAAGAAAATAATTACATTCCATAAATTTATATGTGGTTCAAGCTTGGCCAAATTGAGGTTAAAGTTGATACGAGCCCAATAGCTAGATACCCGATGCCACATCACACGCCCCCATAACTGACAACGGGCCCCGCCTGGGATAAGCATTTTACTTTTCGAGGGGTCATGAGCTAATCTACAAATAAGACCCTCTTTTGGTAGGAGGACATATGAAAGATTTGGAGTCATTCTCTCTCTCCCTCTCCCCCCTATCTACTTCTTCCTCTTCCTCTTATATACTAGTTATAACCCTACTATAGTGATACTTATACTGTAAGTTATACCTATACTGAGTGATATACACATACTTATACTGAATGGAAAACATACAATACTTCATTTTGAGCTGATAGGTTTTGCAATTCGTGAATTCGGTTCCTTATTTTCGCATTTGAGTCTTGATTTTATCGAATTGACTCTTGTGGATTTGTATCAGAAGTGAAGCATGTCACGTGAGGTCACAGTGACAAATGTTTTTCCTAGCATAAAGAAGATTGTTTTTCCTCGCTTGAAGGGACCCGATTGAACAAATTTATAAACGTTATGGACCATTTTGGACAAAAGAAGAATGATCAATCCGAATAAACTTATAAACACTAAAAACCAACTCACTATACATAACCCCCAAAGACCAGCATTAAGAAGAAAAATCTAACCTTTTCTGCCACAATTCTATCTCCAACATCAAAAGTAGGATACATAGACAAAGAAGGTATATATCTAGGCTCAGCAACAAAAGTCCTAAACGCAAGTGAAATCCCAATCGCCGCAAACACCGTCTTCGCATCATCCGAAGTGAAATTCAACCATTCTGGCAACAACCCATCACCATCCCCCTTCTTTCCCATATGCCCATCATCTCCACCACCATCACCACCGCCATCGTCGTCGCTAACCCGCAACGCCGCCTTGGACTCATCTGGGTTTTCCTTGATGCTTTTGCAATTGCACCTGTGGAGGCGTTTTATGGGGAAATTGAGGTTGGGAAGGGCGAAATTGGGGGTTTTGGAAATGGAATTGAAATGGGGTTTGATTGAATTGAAGGGATTAGGGTTAGGGGAGGAAAATGAGATTGAGAAATTAGGGCTTTGGAATGAAGAGAAATTAGGGTTTTGATTGAAATTGGGGGAAAGAGAAGAGAGAGGAGGTTGAATCTGCGATAAAGTTATCATCTTTCTCTCTCTCTCCCTCCTCAATATTTGGAATTTGAGCACTCTAGTTTACCAGTTCACATACTATGTCTTACTCACACTCAAGATTTTTGTTTTTATTTTTCTTCTTGTCTTCTTTAATTGCATGTATGTATAGAACAAGTAGGTCCATAGGAACATAGCTTAGTGACTGAGTTCGTGGGATTCTTGATACTATTATTCGATTTTATCCACACTAAGAACACTATAAATTCCCCTTAAAGATAATTTATAGGGTATTTCTTATGCATTACCAATATAAAAAAATAACAAGTAAATTTGGTTTGATAAGTTAATGATTAAGTTGTGAAAAACTGTTGTTTTCATAAGCATGCAAAAGTGCAATTAGAAGTGCATTGTAAAATATTAGATTGAATTACATTACATTGAATATTTTGTTGTAAGAAAAACGAATTAAACTTGTGTTGACATGGGGTTTGATAATATTTTCACAGTTGGTTTTATTTTAGTTACGTTTTAAATAATTTTTTTCTTTTCAATGGGTGATGAGAGTATATGGTATTCCTGCCAAATTTATTAAAAAATTAGTCATTAGATTGTACGGGTATGAATCGATTATAAACGTTAATTAAAACCTGCCTACTATTCTCCTTTTATCCCCTCTCTACTCTTCTTGAGTTTAGGTATTTCAATACTCTTAGAATTTAAATAAACCAATGACCATATGAAAATTGTGACTAGTCAGGATTTGGAGGATATTGCCAGTTGGTGCGAAAGACAGCCAAGGGCTAGCGTATTAGTAGCAAGATAAGTAGGGCTGCTCTCTTGTGACTGTGTATGTGGTATGGAAGGAGTAGAATAGGAGAATTTTTTGTGGTAATTTGGTCCGCCCATATGGTTGTCAAAAAGATTCAGACGAATGCCTCCTAATAAGTTTTGTCATAGCTTTTCTTTTAGGTCTTAATTTTGTTTAGCTCCTTCTGTTGACCGTACATTTGAAAATTTGTTAATATATATATGACACTTCGCTTGCTTCAGTCAAAGAAACAAAAAACAAAAGTGTAATTAGTGTTCTTCTGACTCTGGAACGAGTGACCCTTTTTGAATTTTAAACTTTTTAAAATTTATACTACTCTATCCCAAACTGAATCAAGAAGAGGCAAAGATTCAGCTATAGAATTGAAGTTCTGGATCGAACAAATTGATGAATTCCAACATGCACTGCACGGATAAACTTGAGTATTTTTCGCTAGTTTCTCAAACAATAAAGATACTTCATGTCTATTTGATCAAGTTGTAATAAAGCTATTTTTTTGTCTAAAAAATTTTAATTTATGTTATGGTTTAAAAGATAAGCATATTTTTCTATTTTTACTTAAAAGTAGAAAATAATTCTCGTATATTTAAAAACACATTTATTTTTAAGTCAAACACTTAAATCTTAAAATTTTGAAAAACACTTATGTTAAAAAGATTGACTAAAGACGTCCATTATGATTTTAGTTTTTTTTTTTTAATTAAAATCACCTAAATTTTAGGTGCGATTTTAAAAATTCACTTAGATTTTTTTAATTTTTTAGTGTTAAACCTAAATTTTTGAAAAATTTTCAATATCACAACTTAGTATTAACACTATCAACATTCATTAGTTTTGCTGAAATGGTATTTTAAAATAAAGAGAAAATAATTTAAAATTTTGAATATATATTTAAAATAATTATAAAATATTTTAAACATATAAATCATTGCATATATTTAAAAAAAAATATTTTTGTAATGCTACATCAGCAAAAATTAAAGAATGTTAATGGCGTTAACATTAAGGTGTGACATTAAAAATTTTTTATAAAGTTTAGGTATGATATTAAAAAATTAGAAAATATAAGCGAATTTTTAAAATCATATTTAAAATTTATGTGGTTTTTAGTTAAAAAAAAAAAACCTAGTGTTTTTTCAAAAAACTAAGAAACAAATAAAATGGTTTTAATTATTTACATTGAGCAAAATAATAGAAATGGCCTATTAGCTCAGTTGGTTAGAGCGTCGTGCTAATAACGCGAAGGTCGCAGGTTCGAGACCTGCATGGGCCACTTATTTTTCCTCCTATTTTTCCATCTGTATCAAAGGCAGCGGAGTTGATACGCATCGTTTTATGGCCACTGACATGAACAACGCTGCTTCTTAAGTCTTTTCCCTCCTCAAAAGCAATCAAGCGTGTCGTTTTAAATCTATTTTTAAGCACTTTACTTTCTAAATTAAACATTTTTTAAACTATGAAAAACCTTTTTTTTTAGAGGAAAATGTTTCTTTCCAAAAAATAAGTTCAGCCAAACATATTCAAAAAGATTTGAAACTCGATTAAATCATTAAAATTATGTACGTAAAGTACAAAAATGGTCGTACAATATTTTTTTTAATTAATTTTTACTGTGTCTTATCTCTTGTCTTTTCAAAAATTTGGAGAAACAATGTCCCTATAAAAAATCTAGATATTGGGAATTTCTTTTTTATGTTTAGTTTCATTCTTCTGTACAATGTTCAATACGTCAACTTTTTCCTCGTTTGGCATTTAAATACTACTTTTCCAATTAAACTATAATTCCTATTGCTCAAATAACCAATTATTCCAAATAGCCAAAAGGTCAAGATGTTATGTGAAATTGGCACTTTGATATCATATTAAAAAACTAACTCACTCAATAACTTAAGTTATGAAAAGAAGAAAGAATAAATCCTCTGTACGAAGATTCTAACTACGTGGCTCATTTAAGTTAATCAGGGCTAATATTTTGTTGCATACCTCCGAAAATACAATAAATATAGAAACTTCAAACTCCAATCGTTCCAAAAAAAAAAAAACACAATATATCCAAAAATAGGGAAGAAAAACAAAGAAAAAAGAAAGGAACAATTGTGGTAAACAAAGGAGTTTTAAGAGTAACCCAAGAGTTTCTATATGCAACCAAAGGTATTATTATGATAAGTATTAAATTAATATATTTAGTGTATCTATATGTTATCATAAAATATAATTATATTATAAAAGATATATGTTAAATATTGTTCTGTATCAATTAATAATTTTATATTAATATACACACTAATTAGATATAGAAATGGCAATGGATCAGATTTGGGTCAGGTTTGTCTCCATCCAAATCCAACCCAGAAAAAAAACCCAATCCAACCGGAATCCAAAAAACTCATTTATTCTATAAAAATTCAATTCAAATCCATAACCCATTTAAACCTAGAAAAATTATAATATTATAATTTATTCTTAATATATAATAATAATGTAATAATTGTACCTTAAAAGTTAATATTTGGATAACCCATTACGTCTTTTTTTATTTTTTTGCACTTAATATGTATAATTATAGTAATATAATATTAGAAAATCATTCAAAAAACTCTTAACCAATAATCCTTATATACTAAATATAATTTCGGGTCAGATTTGGGTTGGATTTGATGCCATCCAAATCTAACCTGACCCAAAACTCATTTATTAACATCCAAATTCAAATCCATTGAAAACTCATTTTTTACATCCAAATTCACCATAAATGAATCGGATTAGATAGATATCCGATTGATTTGGGTTCAGTTGTTATCCCTAATTAGAGGTATTAAGATTTATTTATATTGTTCTAACGGATTCTCAGGGTACTCCTTAAGCTTAATTAGAGTTTCTAACAAACCCCACTATCACATAAATTTGGTTAAAATTTTAATATATGCTAACTAACCATAAAACCCCATGTTTCTTAGACTCAGTTGTTAGAAAATCTAAGCCTTATTTGATTGTCACATGAATTGAATTCTTATAAAAAGTTGTACTTCTTGGAAATTCCCGTATCAACTCACTAGATTGCAGGTAAATAATATTTGATTGTCATGACGGAAAATAGAACCTCTTTGGGAAGACTAGTTAAAACATATGAATTGAAACTTACATGAGGGGCTAGGTAAGTTATCAGCATTTTGAAAGAATTGAAAATTTTTTTAACAATTTTCACTCCCTATTTTCTGCCTACTTCATGCCAATCAAACAAGAGTCAAAATCAGTACTTCCCATAAATTCTGCTTTTCATATTTGTTTCCTACGTACCAAACAAGGTCCAAATTAGGATCAAAAACTGTCTTTTGGGCACCAGGGGCATGATTCGTATGAGGGAGTGAGAGATGATAGGAGAAAATATGGACCATTAGATCCAAATCAAGAAAATTTGAGCTATTGACTCTAACGAGAGGTTTAAAGATAATTCTGATCAAATAATCCATATTATCTCCTATCATCTCTCATCTTTTCACGTGAGTAATATATATTAAGTAGCCGTTTGAAAAATCAATTTATATGTACACTGAGGCCTCGTTTGGTTGCCGCATGAATTGAATTATTGCAGAAAGTTGTATTTTTTGGGAATTCAATTTGAATCTCAGCAGCCCCCACTTTCAATATTAAAAATAATTTAAGCACAATGTATGAGGTGAGCATGTGCAATATCTACGCTTCAAGCCCAAACGGGCATTCGCGTGAGGGAATATGTTAAAGTATAAAACCAATCTTGATCTTCTCCCGTTAGCTTAAGCTTTTGGAAAAGTTGGTTCCTTGACATGGTTTCATAGCCTTGATGGCCTAGAGGTCCTACTTTCAATATTAAAGCACAAGATACGAGGTGAGCCTATACATTATCTACGCTTCAAGCCCAATTGACATTTGCATGAGGGGGCGTGTTAAAACCATTCATGGGCATTTACCCATCAGCTTAAGCTTTTGGAAGAAAAAATGGTTTCTTGACCTTTATGTCAACTTCCCAGGAAGTAGGAAAAACATTTTTGGCTGCCTCGATGGAAATAGAACTTCCTTCGAGAGGCTAGTTAAAACCAAAGGAATTAAAACGTACCTAGGGGGTTAGATAAGATACTTTATCCGTTTTGAAGGAATTGGACATTGCGTAGTAATTTCCACTTCCCTTAATCTGCCTACTTCTTATAGATCAAACAAGAGTTAAAATCTATACTTTTCATAAATTTTTACTTCTCGCGTCTAATTTCTACATACCAAACGAGGGCTGAAAGAAGGAACATACCCAGTGCCTCAAGGGCTCCCGCCTATGCAGGGTCTTGAGGGGCGGACGTACGCAAGCTTCCCCCTTCAGGGTGTTAACCTGAACAGATGCTGTTTTCTAGTGCTCCCAGCCTGAGGTTGAGGACTTCCCAGGAGGTCACCCATCCTGATACTACTCTCGCCCAAGCACGCTTAACTTTGGAGTTCTAATGGGATCCGAGGGCTGAAAAAAGCGGGTGTTAATTGTGTGACAGGGCAAGCACCCGTTTCGGATGCATGTACAACCAAATGCAAACCCACCCTTCTTCCCCATTTCGCTTTTGCCCTCCCATTTTCCTCCAATCATAAACATAAAGCCAAAATCAGTTGGGAAAAATCTGAAGAAACAAAAGATAATCAGAAAGAAGTGAAATTATCGGTACTAAAGTAATGTTGAAGGTGTGGAGATGGTACCAGAATTGCCTATCAACACATCCCCTTAAGACTCAAACCCTTAGTTCTGGTGTTCTTTGGGGTTTTGGCGACATTGCCGCTCAATTTGTCACTTTCTCCATACATGAACATCGCCTTTCTCTTCTGGTATATTCCCTTTTGCTTATAGATCATGTTTCATTTTGATGTTCTTTGCATGTGGGTGTATAGATTTCATTATTGCAGAGGAATCAATTGTCTCGAAAGCTTAAGCTAATGGGAGAAGGCGTAGAAATGGTCTGATACCCCGACATGCCCCATTATGTGAATGCCCATTGGACTTGAAGAGTGTTTAATGTATAGCTCCTTGTATCTTGTGCTTCAACTAAAGCAATATTGAGAGTGTGGGGCTATTGAGATTCAAAGTCATGTTCTCTTGGTTGACAAGGTTCTAGTACCATGTCAATTATTTAGAAACCAACAATTTCAAAAGCTTGAGCTAATAGGGGGAAAGCGCAGGAATGATCCTATACCCTTACACATTGAGAATTGAATTTTAAGGGGATGGGAAGATGTATGTACTCTTCTTTTTTGATTGTTAGTTGAGTCTTGTGTAAAAGTTCATCAGGTGTTAGGCAGGACCATCGGATTTGGCGTATATAAGGTGCAAATATAAGCCAATGTGAGATTTCTTCCTAAAATTAATTGACATTAGGTGGAGTGACTTGAAGATACTGTTATCCTTGACTCCTTAGGAAAGCTTGTCCTGCGGAAAGGGCCCTAAGGAGTTCTTCTTCTTGCCATATTAAAAGAAAAATTAGGTGGAGTAAGTCGCTTGGCTTATATGTTGATCTCTTTTTTCTCGCAACTTCAATGTGGGACAGTTTAACTATACTCACACGGGAAGTTCTTAACATCTAGAACCCAATTGGGATATTTCCCTTCTCAATTTTGCTAGTGTAGGTGCAAATCTTGGCATCCTTTCCTAGATGGGTTTCTTGTGTTTCAATGAATTTTGCCATCTATTCTGGGTTTCCTAGTATGTTTTAATGGGGTTCAATATGTGCGTTTTGGGTAAATTTGGGAAAAGTATGCCATGATGGGGTTCACTAATAGCCCTTCATGATGTTGGACATTTGTATTCCCAGACAATATAGTTTGAAAGTTCCATTTCATTGCCCTCACTCTTCTGGGTACTCGTTGTTTTCGTAGTGATGCTTTTGCTTGAAAAAAAATGTGGTCTCTATGAAGTTTCTGAAGTATTAGAAGCATATGGGTGCCTGATCAAATGTTCAGCTTTTTTTCTTAATGATATCCCTACTTCTTCGTATAGGTTAGTATTTTTTATGACAAAACTAGTCCCTTATCTTCTAAAAGTTACCAAGTACTTGTCACCAGATGGGGGACAAATTTAGTTCCAAATAAAATGTGAAAGACTATGTTGAAAGAAAAAAGATAAGGGCCCAATTTGTACAAAGTTATAAATATTAGAGACTAACAAAGATTTTATTGGTTCTTATAGTTCATGATGTCTTTTTTGGTCTATGTCTGCATTAGCTTCAAACAATCCAAACTTCTTAAAGGCTGAATTCTGGTGATGAACGTTCACATTCTATAACCAATGAGCAACGGTCATATTATCCATCTAGGCTTTTGTTGATTCACTCATTTTCATTCTAATCCGACGAGACAGCTCTGACTGCTAGAACTTGTCAAGATATCAGTGCAACAAAGTGAACGTACAATTAGTAAAGCAGCTGCTAAGGATACACATTACACTTCAATGTGATGATGGACCTATATGATATAGCCTATATCATGGAATATCTTGAGAATCAAAGTTGTTGTATTTGGTATAGTGGTTACGCTACCCACCATCCAAGCATGAGGTCTTGGGCTCAAAGCCCATCTTTCCCCCTGGCAAAACATAGGTGGCCTTCTTAAAGCAGTGTTGTATTTCCTTATCTTTTAAAAGAATATCTTGAGAATCTGACTGTAGTTTGGTGCCTGTATCCATTGTATAGGAAGAGAATATACTCTCACACGAATCTAACTATGAGTTCTGCATCACTAAATGCTAACATTGCTGCATTTGGAAACTCAACAATGGGTTTATGCAGGTGTTTCAAAGAGGGGCCCTATTGCTTCACTTCATGATGAGAATAATTACAAGAAAGTTCAAATCATCTTCCATATGCCAGCGTTTTTCCATTAAGTGCTTAAGCTGTATAAATGAGATCGTTTGTTTAATACACTTATTTCGTTTAGTTACATCAGGGTTAATCGAGAAACTTTGAATGGGCCTTAACATTTTTATTGATGGTTTCCTTGGAGGAGTGCTTGACTCGTTAACATTCATGAATAGGCTGATAAGGGCACGTTAATGGCTCAATAAGAGCTTTTGTATGGCTCGTTAACAATAGGTATTAGCTTGAAAGTAGTTTGATAATGGCTTGATAGTAGCTCAAATAGCTTGGCTCTATTATAAGCTCAATCCGGCTCGATAATAAGCTTAGATCGGCTTGATAACGAGCATGATGCTGTTCGATTTGGCTAACGAGCTGAGTATCAAACATACTAACATCTTATCAAATCAGCTTGATAGGTGCCCAGCTCAACTTAGCTCGTTTACACCTCTAATATTTCCCTTTCTACACAAAATTAGTCTCGATAGGGCTTGTATTGTAGGTATGATACCACTATTTATAGTGATAAAATCTCTGAAAATGCTGTGGCAACAATTTCATTTTTTTCAAGTGTTCTTGTATGGGTCCTTGTGCATGTAATCTCATCTAGTTTCGTAATATTGCTCTTATATGGCAGGAAGCTGATAGAGACTACGTAATCAATTGGAAACGCGTAGCGATTACAAGTATATTTGGGCTTGGCTTTGTGGGTCCAGTGGGTCACTTATGGTATGTTTTCCACTCTTGTTCTCCATTTTCCTTAATATGAACTAATAATAGGTATTTCTTTAGTAAGGCATATCAGGTTTGCTGCACCCAAGTGCTATTCGTGATAGAATTTTTTACTGGGTCGAAATTGAGAAAGACCCGAGTGCATATTGGATTGATTTCTTGCATTTCAGATCAAAAGATGGATTTCCTACTTAAGGTGTTTCAAGTTTGAGATTTATTAAATCATAATGCTCGGAAACGAGGAAATTCTTGCATTGTAGAGCGAGGAAACTCTACTATGGACATTTTGGCTAAGAAACCGGTGTCCATTTAAAAATATTTGTTTCCATGATTTATTTTGGCACTGGATTTGTTGCAGTTGTTGTTTCCATGATTTATTTTGCTTTGTCAGAGGAAACATGATTGTTTGCATCATCATCATATTACTGCCCTTTTGCTAGGTATGAGAACTTAGACAAATGCATCACATCCAGGTTACGACTACAGCCAGAGACAGCAACGTTTGTTGCCACCAAAGTCGCAGCAGACGGGATCATTTTTGGACCCGTAGACTTGTTTGTTTTCTTCACTTACATGGGTTTTTTGAGCGGTAAGAATCTGATCGAGGTGAAGGAGGATTTGAAGAGGGATTTCTTCCCAGCATTGATACTCGAAGGAGGTGCCTGGCCGTTTCTTCAGATTGCGAATTTTCTGTATGTTCCAGTGAGGTACCAACTTCTTTATGTTAATGTGTTTTGCTTGTTAGATAGTGCTTTTCTTTCATGGCTTGAGCAACAAAAGGAAGCTCCATGGAAGCAGTGGTTTCAATATTCTTCTCTCTTTCCTAAGAAGGAAGAAGGCGAGGACCGATAGCAGTTTTTGTTCTCTAGTTTTGAAATCTTTCAGCACGTTGAGGGTATTGTTATTGGTAGAATAATTGTTGTTGCCAGCCTAATGATGTGACTTGTAGTGAATAAATAGCCAAGAATGTAAATGAGCCAAGGGCTCGTGAGCCGGCTTAACATAAAACTAGAAATGTTTGGCGCGTATTGAGCTTGAGTGGAGCCAACCTGGCTTGTTTGGCTTATTGAGCCTATCTCCAAACCTAGTAAAGCTTCAGCTCGTAGGCTTGGGAGCCTAAAAGAGTCTATTTTGGTATAAGTTATTAGCTGAAATATGCTCAATCAAGCCAAGTTTGAGCTTAAATGAGCCGAACTCAAATTGACTTTGATGAGGCTAAATATCACAAGTTTAGTCTAAACCTCGTCAAGGCAGTTCGAGCTCACCCAAGCTGCCCCGAGCTTGAGCCTTTGATGAGTCGAGCTCGAGTTTGAAATTTCCAAGCTCAGAGGGCTTCAAGCTAAGTCTCGAGCCTTTCAAGCTCGGGCTCAGCTTGGCTCAAATACATCATGTCCTGGCAATAACACTTTTGCTCCGACATTAACATTACCCTATCTTGATTGTGAGAGAAAGATCGACGAGCAGATATCCTTGTAAAAATGGAAAAGGTGGAAACTTTACCCTCGCAATGCAAATTTTGGTTCCTCAAAATTGTAGAAATTTCAGTTCTATTTGATTGATGATGCTTCTTGTTTGAGAAACTTTGGGTTTAGAATGTGGGGTTACCAAGTTGAACTTTTTTTGAATCTGTTGAGAAACGCAGCAACTAAATACAACGAAAATTTAACAACAAAAGTAAAATCAAACATACAAATTTACGTAGTTCATCCAAAATTGCCTACGTCCACGGAGTTGCAGGGAGATTTTTATTGGTTTGGAATTGTTACAGAGAGTTTTCTACCAATTCGTCCTCCTCTCCCAAATCCCAGAACCGGGTTTATATAGATGCATAATAAAAACCCTAGATTTTCCAATGAAGTCAGCATTATGGCTTGAACCTTAACATGGGCCGAAATCAAGGGCCAAAAATAATCGTGATGTGTAAAACCAGGCTCAAGCCCAACAGAACCATGGTGTTAAGTTGTTTTCAAACAAAAGATTGTGTTAATTTATGACTTACAAATCTTGAGACTCGGACTTTTATTATATAGATACCTTAACATTTTAGTATATACAATGTGATATTATTAGGTTTCTAACTTATCTTATTATAAATTATTTATAGCAGCACAAAGCAAAACCTAGTTGCAAAAAGGGTATATCCAGCTGACCTTAAATAAAGGCCCAAACCGTAGATTTCCGTTTCAAAATTTATACTAAAATTCAAGACACAACACAATAAAAGGTGATATCCGGGCAAATGTATAAAATAAAAGCAACCCGAAAATAATGCAATAATAATAAATTAAAAAATAATAATAATGAAAGACAAGAATATAGAATGTTTGAAAAGCTAAACCCGGCTGGGAGGGCTGTGAAGTCTGAACTGTCAAAGGTTTCTTCTGGATTTTGATTCTGACAACCTCATTTAAGCACTTCACTTAGCTGTATATTTCAATATTGTCTTAAGATTGTGACAAAATTATATTAAGGGTTATTTATCTTGTTGTTCCTGTATGTTATCCATTAGAGTTGCGAGTTTGAGCTTCATCGTTGGTGGGTATGGGTTCGGTTTTGGGTTCAGAACATTCCGCGCTGTCTAATTCAGGATAATCCTGCTTGTAGAGGTGTTTTAGTTCCCAACCATAGGCGTCTGTGTAGGGAGGTGACGCACTAGGTTCTAAAATACGCACTTCACTCTTGATTAAGCTCTTTGATGGGCAAATGACAATAGTTCAGATATCCACGAGCACAGAATAGGAGATGGGGCTTGACTTCTTTGGACAAGAAACCTTTTTTCCATGCTAGCATAGTTCTAGACTTAGTAAATAAATGATTAGGGCAATCATCAAAGCCCACATTAAGCGGGAATATCTCAATTATAGGGTCATTCTTCTCAAAAGATACGACTCGGGCGGAATCCAGTTAAAAATTACCATTCAAAACGGATTCTTGAATATCTTTTACGGTTAGATGTTGAATAAATTGAATTTTTGTTTGGCATGGCTACGTTTCTGGGTATTAAGCTCAACTCCTCTTTAGACGGTCGAGAAGAGCTAGAACTAGATCGACCAGCTCCATATAAAGATGAATTATGTGCCATTATATTGTTAATTTATAATTATAAAATGCTAGTAAGAATGCAAGTAAAGTAAATAAAAATGACAAATAAATAAAATTTTGATACTTTTTTTATCGAAGCGAAAACTGAAATTTGAACTTCTACAAGCTTCTACGAGCAGAATACAATTGAAACTTCGAGCTTGAGATATTGAGAGCAAAGAATTGCACATAAGTAGAGTAAGAGAGAATTAGAGAGAAGAGAGAATTGATAATTGTTGTATGGTGAAATAAAAAAAAATGTGGTTAGTATTTATAGGGAAAAAAAAAAAAAAAAAAAAAAAGAGTATCCCAATGGCTAAAAGAGCCGTTGGGTGAACGTTGGCCCCCAACCGGGCTTGGGACCGGGCCTCCTTAGGGCCTGGCCCAAATGGGATGGGCCAGGCCGGTTTCTAGTAGACCTAGCCCGTTGGCCACCTCTATTTTTGAGGCAGCCTGGCCGAGTTTCGGGACCAACCCGCCCCGTTGGCCACCTCTAATCTGAACTGTCAAAGGTTTCTTCTGGATTTTGATTCTGACAACCTCATTTAAGCACTTCACTTAGCTGTACACCTCAATATTGTCTTAAGATTGTGACAAAATTATATTAAAGGTTATTCATTTTGTTGTTTGTATATTTTGTCTATTATGTCAGTTTATTTTTTGTATTTTTAGCTGTGTTATTCTTAATCCCCACATAATTTATAATGTGTTATTTTAGTCCTAGAATAAAATTGGCTTAAATTGGCAATGAAATTTTAAATGTCTGGTACAGGTAGATTTAAATTGAGTTAATGTGTGAATTTATACCATTCTGTGAAAAATTATGTCATTAAATTGGGTCAAGAAAGGGAGTTTGTTACAAAATCACTTAATAAGCTTGTTAAGAGTTAGTTAACTCCTTATTGTTTACTTTGACAAAAGATCAACAATACTTGTTTATTAGCAAATCGAATAGTAAGATCAACAAGGAAGTTGACTCAACTCGATTAGACTAACAAGCCAAATCAAGCTAAGTATTAATCATACAAGTAAAGTACTAAGTGGAGTTCAGACAAAGGTTCCAAAACCCGTTTAAGGGTATGATTTGCCAAACCTTTTTTTGTAGATAAAAAACGTTCTTTTCCTAAAAAGAAATAGCTCGCTTTTTTTTAGTTTAAAGGTGTTGGGCTTAGGGAAAAAATATTTTTAAATAGAAATATAATTTTTTTTTCTACTTTCAAGCAGTACTAGGAAAATAATGTTTTTTATTTAAAAAATTAAAATTTTCAGATAAAAATGCCCTTAACAAAAATATTTTTTTACAAAAATGCTTATTAAAAAAAATAAACAAATAAATTCTTTCATTGTTTTGTCAAAGAAGCCTGAAGACCTATAGTTTTTTGTCAAGAATTACCAGACTTGAATTCCATTTTGAAGAAAGTGCTTGTGTTACTTTTTTATCGGGCAAGGATCCGGTACATTTGTTTTTAACAAATACACCATAAATTTTGCTATATTAGGTAAATTTTAAATCATTTATATATTTATTTGGTTTTGTACATGACAAAATATACCAAAGAGGGTATCAACATGCAAGCACTAGATCTCATTAGAACTTTGAAATTAAGCGTGGTTGGACGAGGGTAATACCAAGATAGGTGATCTCCTAGAAAGTCTTCATAGTACACTTCTCAGGTTGGAAATTCTTGGAAACAAAAGGGCAAAGGTTGCATACATCCATCCCCACAGACCTTGATTAGGCGGGAGCTCTTATGACACTAAAAATGTTATTTTATTTCATTTTATATGATAACATTTAATTTTAACAAATGCACCTGATTTTTGGCCCGTTTTTTCTCTTACCCCTTTTTGGGGGGAATGTTTCCCATCCATTTCTTGTTTGTTTCCTCAAAAATTCTAAGTGCAAAGTTTCAAACCAAAAGACATTTTAATTTAGGTTTGATTCTTCACATGATGAGCTTGACTTATACCATTTTCTTTTATGAACTTTCCAAGCATGTTAGTTCATCCCCAACTTGTTTCACACTTCACTTTTACTCAATAAAATTAGTTTCCTTATATACATTTTTCTAGAATTTATCTGATACACACTGATGGAGGTTTTATTTCAGAACCAATTGGCAATGAGTGGAGTACCAAACTTAATATAAACATTGGAATTTCTTGCTTTATTCACTACTATTTATTACCTAGATACTCTCATGTTTTAATATATAGAATGAATACCTTAAGATTTAAAATTTTTACTGTTTAGATATCTTGAAATTCTAGAATTTTTTTCTTAATTAGGTAATTTTCTACCAAAATTCAAGTGATTTTGGCAGAAAAATGTTACAGTGAATCACGAGTCCAACAGTATCTAAGTATCTTTGTTAGAATCTGATATTTTTTGATAGAAAGTGTTGACATGGCATGTGATTTTGGTAATATACAAACAATTTATATCAAAGTTTAGTGAAAACATTAATATGGCTTATATATATTGTCATAGTAATGTACTATATAAGCATAATCTGTATAAAATCGGTTAGATTTTCTCAAAAATTGGTGACATAAGTTACCTAAGTGATAAGATATTCAAACTTTAGGGTACTTTATTGTATATATTGAAGTTCCGAGATGGCTTACATGATAGGAGAAATATCATCACTTGTCAAGAGCATCTCCAGTGAGCTATGCGAAACCCTTATTGGATGATGAGTTGTTGGACATTTAAATACCCCATGAAAGCTCCAATGGCGTATTCAAATGCCAAGTAAGAATAATACCTAAGCACCGGGTATTCATTGTTGGCACCTAAAAATAGGCCTTTTATATTTTTATAACTAAGATTTTTTATTATTTTTATTTTTCTATGTAATTTGCCTTTCGTTCAGATTATTTTGCATATATTTTACATTTTTATATTTTATGATTACTTTATAAATACATGCTTATGGCATATTTTTATCACTTTTTTATTTCAATTAAATAATAATAACATAAATAATTATTTGTTATTTATAATGTTTATTAATACTTTCATTTATTTTCAAATTAGCAAAGCATAAAAAAATTAATGCTCAGGACCATAAAACATTAAAAATGTATCACAAAACATTTAAAAAGTAACAAAATTTGATTATCCCATTGGTGTGAGTGAATAGCTAAATAGTAATGTGAAAAGGAATATTCAAAATCGATGAGACGAAAGCTGTTAAGTACCTAATTTTAAATATCCCGTTAGAGATGCTCTAACATCATTGTAATTCCTTTTGCAAATTTAATATTATCCAATTATATTCTTCAATAGAATTTGATACTTGACTCAAGAGTTCCCGCCCAAGCGCGATCGAGGACGGTGGATATACGCAACCTTACCCCTTCAAATGCAACCCTTCCGAGAATCTATTTCCGAGGACCCCCAACCTTATAGGATTAGCAATACGAAAACTTCCTAGGAGGTCACCCATCTTGACACCACTCTCGCCCAAGCACGCTTAATTTTGAAGTTCTAATAAAATCTAATGTATTATTGTCTGGTAAATAAACCCTTGACTGCACCCCAAATAAACAAAAAAAAAAAAAAAATAATAATAGTAATAAAATTCCATGTCCATATTATTAAAAATAATAAAATTACAGCTCATTCCCAGCCAAGTTCCTGGTCTTCCAAGGCATTTGTACAAACAGACAGACCCAAAAGAAAATAAGACAAAAAAAAAAAAAACAAAAAAGACCCAAATCAAATATATTAATTGAAATTACTAAATAAGAAAAGAATTGACCAAAGTGTGCTTTTCTCTCTGTATAAGCAAACAATACATACAATAAGAGAAGGCTAAACCCAACCATTTCACAATTAAGATAACAGGGAGCATACAAAAATAATTATAAAAAAAAAATCCCAGAAAAATGTGTTAGGGATAAAACATACAATCCTCACCAAAATCTAATAAAAATCAATTAATATAATAATCCTCATAAGAATCAGTACTTGCAAACAGGTAATGTTATTGTCAGGACAAAACTGCTATTACCAGACCAATTTTATGACTATCATGTCCTACAAGTCATATTATTACCCCGACAATAATAATTTTTATCCGGTCAATAACAATTCTCTCCATAGAGGGTACCTTTATACATTTTTTTTTTTGCGGATGTTAAGAGGAGCTAGCACTGAATCCTTGGCTATTTTTCATCTTACGCATCTCCATCTCCCTTGTAGTTTGGGCCTCAGTGCTCGAGCCGGAAGGGTACATGCCGTACTCGCTGGTGGTGCCGCCATACTCGCTGCTTCCGTACTCCTGGCTCCCTAGCGCCATCTTTCTGAACCGGTTCATGGCATCCCTGTGTTGGGCGGTGTCGTAGTCTGAGCTTCCGCTGTAGATGGAGCTGTGTCCCGGTGTGATTCCTTCATTTAGATCGGAGAGTGATACTTCTCCTTCGAGAGCTCGGACCACCTGTTCATGTGTCGTATGGGAAAATGTAATCAGAAAACTAGTCAAGGAACCAACTTTACCAAAAGTTTGACTAATGAGTTGAAATTATATAAAATATTAAAAATAAGGCACTAATACTAAGAAACCAACTCTTTTTAAAGTTTAAGCTGAAGGAAGAACGCTCATGAATGTTTTATACTTCAACAAAATTGACCCAAAAAGCAGAATAATGACGGTGGATATCTTAGGGGTGTTTGGTATGTTTTTTGTCTGTAGTTTTTAGTTATTGAGCAACTAAAAGTAAGGTTTTGAAAAATGTTTATGTTTGGTTTTGGTTTTCTATTTTCGATTTTAACTCAAATTAGAAAACAAGGAGAACTTGAAACTAAAAACTACTTCCAAATTTTAGTTTTTTAGTTTCTAAAGACCAAAAACTACAAACAGACTCTGAGCTAACCACCAACCCACCACCTGACACGCGACCCCCAAGTGAAGACAATAGAGGTTGAGTTGAGATGTCGTAATCGACTTCCTTTCCATGCTTTTGCTTTGAGGCATGAGACATAATGTTACTCTTTATGACAAGGAAACATCACCAAGCACCATCCCCAAGTGTACATGTAAGAGTGTCTATGACACTATTTTCTTTAACTACCACTACACACGCACTATTCAAATATTTATTTTAGAGTATTATCCTGGAAAAAATGTTCTTTCTTAAAACGAAATACTTTTTCCATAAAAAAAGTCCGGCCAAACAGCCTAAAAAACCTGCTTCTTTTAGTAACTTTTTTTGCACAAATGAAGATACATTTTTTCTAAAATTTTTTTTAGTTTTTTCTTCTACTTTTTGCTTTTAAGAAGAAACACTATTTTTTCTGCTTCTGCTTAAAAGTAAAAGAACAAATTCTAATCCTATTTAACAACACTTTTTTTTCCTAGCCAAACACTTAAATCTAAAACAATGCTTTTTAAAAAAAAAGTAGTTCTCCCAGAAAAATCTTGGCCAAACAGGCCCTAGTAAGTACTTTGAAAAGAACGGCAGGCTACAATATAAGAAAAGGGGAGTTACAAAATACCTGGCTCATACGGGGTCGACGTCGAGCTGAATGACGCACACAAGCAGCAGCACATGCAACCATACGAGCCATTTCATTGGGGTTATAATTGTTTTGCAATCGCTGATCAACAAGAGTATCAAAACTGTTCTCTTCCAGCACTCTTGTGAGCAAAGGTCTTGCCTGCAGTAGCAACCAGATAGACTATTATTTTCCCGATCCCATTTCTTCACCTTTTTGTTTCTTTTTTTAAAAATTGTCAAGGAAAAATGTACAATAGTTGAGCAAAGGTTCAAAATGAAGCTTATTTATAAACGCTAAAGAAGAACTGAACAAATGCTTACCCAATCAACTAAACTATCATCCATGTAAGAGTTGGTTGTGTCAACAGGTCGTCGCCCAGTTATCAGCTCGAGAAGCATGACCCCGAATGAGAAAACATCAGACTTGTCTGTGAGTTTCCCACTTGACGCATACTCGGGTGCCAGGTATCTACAGGTGTCGGAAGAGAGCAAATAAATCAACTGCAAATTAATCTAGTATGTTCCAAGCAAACAGGGATGTATGATCCCACGCAACGGAGACACAGATTATTATGCAGGAAGTTCTAGGATATGGAATTTTGAGCAGAGTACTTTATGAAAACATCAGCACTTGTTGCTATAGTGATCTAGTAAACTGAATGTACCAACTAGCTCAGTTAGTAAAGTATGTGAGGGATGGTACCCGAGATATGGAATTAAATCCCACCTTTATCAAGCGTAAGGAGATTTATGGGGAATTTGGGGAGGGTTGCACAACAGGACTTTTTACCATTTTAAAAAAAAAGGAAAACTGATCTGAAAAATTCTGATGAAACTGGAGAGAAAAAAGAGAGTACCAAGGAAATTTTGAAGCAAATGCATCCATAGATTAACAATTTCCAGGAACTTGATGAATTTGCAGCACATTCATTATATCAACTATGATGAAAATTGAAACCGTAACCAAATCTTAACGATAATTAAGTTTCGAAAGCAGAACACTATGAACGATATCGATGGAGATGAAAGAGATCCAAGCATACCCAAAAGTTCCCATCACCCTTGTTGAAATATGAGTATTAACATCAGAAGAAAACTTCGCCAGCCCAAAGTCAGCAACCTGAACAAATTTCAGATTAGTCAGCAGAAAGAAACCCTAAACGTAAGTTTGAATCCACCAACATCTGCAAGATATTTAGCAAATACAGAAGTTACACATTCTGGAAACATGGCCAGGATGGCATAGATGCCAACTTTGGCGTGGGAATGCCAATCAAGCAGTCCATGGCAATATGAACAAAGCAAAATATCAAATAATGAGAAGAAAAGCTCACCTTCGCCTCAAACTTGAAATCGAGAAGAATATTAGCAGATTTAATATCCCGATGAATAATCTTAGGATGACCTACAAAGACAGAGATCATACATTCACTATCGTTACCCAGGAAATTAACTTGCGGAGTGAGTAGGAGGACTTACAGTCCTCATGCAAATAGGCCAATCCTTTTGCAGATCCTAGAGCTATCTTCAGTCTTGTTGGCCAATCCATAACAGGTTGTCCCTTACCTGCATCATGGTATATTTTATTAGATGGATATATTAGTAGTGAATCTTGAATAAATTAAGGTTTAAGAGAAACCGCGCCTAAAAGAACGTCCATTTGAGAGAAAGCAATCCACTACTGATCTGAAGGATAGATACAACCAGGACTGCACAAAATGCTACATATATATATGCAGAAAGCTAAAAACCGTAGTGGGTCTACTCAGACAGAATACAACACTCTTTTTGGCAGTTTTGTCTAAGAAAAAGAATGATCGTTGAGATGAAATACTAACCATGCAGGTGGAACTCCAACGTTCTGTTGGAAACGAACTCATAAATGAGCAATCTTTGTGAACCAGTGATGCAATAACCAACCAACGACACAAGATGCTTGTGATGCACACGGCTAATGATCTCAACTTCGGCCTGAAATTCTCGCTCTCCTTGGCCGCTACCTGCTTTTAGAGCCTTAACGGCTATTTCTTTCCCATTTGGAAGGAGTCCTTTATGCACGTATCCAAATCCACCTTGGCCAAGAAGATTGGACTCTGAGAAGTTATTAGTCGCCATTGCCAATTCTTCGTAAGTGAATGTGCTCTTTGAAAAACCTAACGCCATTCCAGGTGAAGGCGAGGGAAGTGGGTTGTCAGAACCAGAATAATTGGACCCAGAACCACCACTACTGTTCATAAATGGTGGTGGAGGAGGCGGCTGGGGTGATGGAGTACGTGGTGGCCGTGACTGGACAGCTGGTGGTGGAGGGTTGGGCTTTGGCACCTGATGATACTCAGCTTGTTGAGGGTAACTCTGCTGCCATTGCTGGACTGGGGCACCGTAGTGGCCATCTAGGAATTACAGAACCAGATCATAATCAGCAGAAGGGGAATTGCTACCAATATTTTTACATGACTATTATGACTAGTAAAATATAATTGTCAAGGAACCAACAGTCTTATAAGTTTAAGCTAATGAGTGAAGGTCTAGGAACGGTTTTATATTCTAACATATGCCTCCTTACGCAAATGCCCATTCGAGCTTGAAGTGTGAATAATACACAGACCCTTCTAAACCCCGTGCTGGAACTATCTTAATGTTCAAAGTGGGGGCTCTGAATTCCTGACCTTTCAATCAAAAAGGCTCTGATAACATGTCAAAGAACCCATTATCCTAAAACCTTAAGTTAATGGGTGAAGATTTAAAAATAGTTTTATACTCTAACAATAAAATTCAAGGTACATTGTCATTCTAGGCAACAAAAGCGCCATACAGAAAGAGTTTAACCAGCTAAATTGAACTACAAGGTTGAGCAAAATTTTACAATCCAAAGGGTTCGATTGAAAAACTCGCGTTTACACAAAAGATCACGGATCTAAATTGCAAATCAGTTCCTAAAACACCAAACTGTTAAAACAATTTAGACAAATGGAGCCACAAATTGTGCAGTTCATCCATGGATTTGCTCAAGAAGCTTAAGACCTCAAAGATATAGACACTACCATCACATGCTAACAAGAACGAACAATTCAACAAAGCATTACCATTTCTACACAAAGAAACCCATCAGATCGAAGCATAGCCTTCCTAACCCTAAATCAATTTCATAATCATTAAATTTAAATTGAACACCAATGACAACAGATCAACCGATCAAATCCATTCAAAATACCTATAAGAATCCAGAACAACACAGAAGAGAACTTAATTTAGAGAGAGAGAGAGAGAGAGAGAGAGGGAAGAGAAGTGGATTCAGACCTTTAGGTCCAGCAGGAGGAGGAGGAGGAGGAGGCACATAGTAACCCTCACCGCCATACTCATTCCTTCTCTTCTTCTTCCTCGCACAGCAAATGCACACCAAGCTCAGCACTAACAGCACCACCACTCCTCCGATCGCAATTCCAACCACAACTCCCGTCGATATACCACTACCACTGGAATCCTGCGCCGGCGATCTTGACGCCGGCGTAGATCCAGAGGACGGCGGAGACTTTGAACTGGACGGAGGCGTCGGAGTCCGAGTCTCCGGCGAGGATGAAGATCCAGAAGACGGCGGCGGCGGCGGCGGCGACGACTTGGTCCCCGGCGATGATGACGATGAAGTAGGAGGCGGAGGTGAAACAGAAGACGGAGTAGAACCACTAGGAGGCGGCGATGTTGACGGAGTCGTCGAAGGCGGCGGAGGAGAACCAGCGGGAGCCGGAGTAGACGGCGGAGGAGGAGATTGAGTAGTAGACGGAGTCGGTGGAGCCGCCGACGGACTAGACGGCGGCGGAGCTGTTACAGTACTGGTAGGTGGCGGAGTGGACGAGGACGACGCCGGTGGCGGCGTTGTAGTAGCGTTGGACGGCGGCGAAGGAGTCGGCGATGACATTTACTGATCGGACGGCGGAGATTGCTCCGGCGACGGATAGGTTGAAGGAGTAACCGCCGGAGGGAGAGAGAGAGAAGAGAGAGAAAATGAGGAGTGTTGGGGTTTCTGTACGTTGAAGAATCTATTTGGTGGGGTTTTGAAAGGAGAGAGAGAGAGAGAAGAGCTTTTTTCACATGGGAGCTGGGAGAGGGCGTATTGGTAAATTTGGTGACTGGAGAGAGAATTTGAGCGTCCAGCTAGGACTGCGGGGCCCACACGGCTGGCCCGCGGTTCGGGTTTTTTTTGTTTTTTTTGGTGACCGTCGGGACACGGGGGTCCTCTTCAACGGCGGAAGACGAGCAAAAATTATGAGAAGAATAACAAATTGTTATTTATATTTTATTATTCTGATTTTTTTAAAAATAATAAAAAATACCTTAATTTTTTAAATTAATAAAAATATTTTAAGTTTTTATCATATTAATAAAAAGACCTCTAATTTTTTATCATGTTAATAAAAAGTTTGTCTAGGAGTTGTTTTATTGTCCATTATACATCTCCCTATTTAATGCTTCATACTTTCTTTATACTTGCTCTGAGTCGTTGTATTTATGCTATTATACTATTATGCTTTATGTTTTATGTTTTATGCCTATAGAAATAGCCCCCTTTAGGGTAGCATCTTGAAGAGGTAAGGTTGCGTACATTCTTCTTCCCAGACCCTGTATATGTGAGAGCTCTTGAGGCACTAGATCGATTGTTATTGTTGTTGTTATTATTGTTGATTATTAATAAAAAGTTCACTTTCCAATGTGATAATGCCACTTTTTGTCGACAGAGTTGAAGTGACGACTATTTTTTTTTTATTAACGTTACAATAAAACATAAAAATACCCTTCAAATACTTTTAAACAAATTAAGCAAAAATAGGTAGTATTTACATAATACAACATATCAAATTTTGTGCTTATAAAGTAAGAATAAGAGTATTGAAGGGTACTTTTATCATTTTACTACAACTCTAATAAAAAACAGTTGCTACGTCAGCTCTATCGATAAAAAATGACATTATCACGCTGGAGAAGGGTCTTTTTATCCATACAACAAAAATTTATGGGCCTTTTTAATAATTTAAAAAGTCATGATTATTTTTTATTTTCTAAAAACGTCAGAGTATTAAAATGTAAATAACCCAATAAAAAATT
Organism: Simmondsia chinensis; assembly: GCA_018398585.1. Lineage (NCBI taxonomy): Eukaryota > Viridiplantae > Streptophyta > Magnoliopsida > Caryophyllales > Simmondsiaceae > Simmondsia > Simmondsia chinensis. Next base: position 34,591,279 of record JAGTTD010000010.1, read on the forward strand.
TATAGATTTTTTCAATACGATGCACATGTTATTTTTATTTCATATATTATCTTTTAGTTATCATTTTGTAAAGTCTATAAATCACATTTAATTTTTATTGTTGAAAATATTGTTTGACTTATTCAGTTTATGACTTTTATGACTTATTTTTTAATAGAAATCTGAAAGATATCATTTAAAATTGTTGTAATTGAGGTTTAGAGAGTTTTAAGGATAGAAATTTTTTTCTATAATATATAGAAATTTACTGAATTAGTTTATTAGTTATATTTTTTAATACTTTATATAAAATGTATACTACGTTTATTTTAAAACTGATCTAAATAAAGTTTACAAAAAAAATTAATGTTCTTAAAATCATAGTAAGTAAAAATGGGCATATAGTTTACATATTAAACATGTATCTATATTCTTTTGCTCAAAATCATACAGTAAACAATATTTATAACAACTCAGTGCCTCAAAGAGACTTCCACTAAAGCAAGTATAACAAGGATAAGATGCATGCAGTTTTACTTCTAAATAGAGCTCCCCAACAGGTAAGAGGCATGTGAGATACAATTTTATTAATATCTATTATTTTTAATAAATTAAAAACTACGAATTGAGTAATAATTCTTTCTTATTTTAAATTCTATTTTGTTTTTTATTTGATACCGTTTTATTTAACTTAACTTTGATTTTGATTTTGCCTTCATTTTATAAATATTGTTCCCTTTTTTGTGTTGGAGGCTCGAGAACAACCTCCCTTTAGAGTAGCTCTTTATAGAGGTAAGACTCCTTACATTTTAACAGCATGTTCCTTATATGCATACACGCCACGCATGACATTTAGGCCTTACATGCTTCCTTGCATGCTCCTTATATGCTCCCTTCATGCTCCATACTTCCCCCTTTCATGCTCATTATACAAGTCATTTACAACCTCTCAACTATCAGGTCGGGGGTTCTCGGAAACAGTCTCTCGTTAGGGTTTTACTCTGATGGGGTAAGACTGCGTACATTTTACTCCCCCCAGACCCCGCACAAGCGGGAGCCCTTGTGACACTGGGCATGTTGTTGTATCCTTGTTTTAGTGGGAGTCTCGTAGGCACCGAGATTGTTCTTGTTTTTTCTCAATATGACAAAACAAACTAAAAATTTAAAAACAAACAGAATTGCTTTTTAATTAATTTATGAAGGATAAAAACTGAAAAAAATAGCAACATGTACGGAACTTTGAAAGTTGAGTTGCATCTAAAATTATAATTTTCTTTAAAAATCTATTTGACAAATTATCTAAAGCATTTGTCCGGTAGGCCCAAAGGAATGATTGATGCCGAAATTGGCTCCCTCTTTTTTGCAATTAACATAATCTAAATTATATAAGGTATAAAATTATCGTAATTAATAATAAAAGGATCAAATTGATAAAATAAATAAAATATATTACATAAAGACCTCTGATATAAATAATCCTCGAAGCAAATATTATTATATAATTAGTATTGTTTTAAGTACATATAGCATTATTGTTCAGAAAGGAAAATATCTTTTGATTTAACTAATAAATTCTTATATCAAAAGGTATGATAAAAAGTTCTAATTACAAAAAAATATATATATATATAATTAGATATTTTTAAAAGTTTATAATTTTTAATAATTTTAAATATATAATTAATTCAATAGATTGCGATAATGTAGGTGAAGATTAGTCATTACTTAAAGCGGACAACATAAAATTTTTAATAGAAAATGTTTCATACATTAATTTATATAAAAATAATTGGACCAATAAAAATATATTAAATGAGATGTTTTTATTTATATAATTGAATATATATTAAATATATAATTACAAGAATATATAATACCATGTTTAACTCACAATAATGTGCATTCAACTGATACATATTTCATAAATTCATCGTTGGTTTCGTTTTCTGGAGATGGTAAGGTAGTATAACATTATCTTAAACAGGGTTACCAATATCCGAGGGAGGGGCCGAACTGGAAAAAAGCTTCAAATCTAAAGCTCATGCTTGTGGTTAGTAGTCTAATTATTACACCAAATTTAACAGCTTAAAGTTCCTCTTTATTCATCCCGGTAGATACATATTGCACTATTCTATAGGAAATTTAGTTGGTTCTAACTATTTTGTCTTTTTAATGCCTGATATTAAAGTGTGACGTTTGTTTTTGAGGATGACGTAATTTGCCTAAAACGGTATCATTTTGTGATCTATTTAAAGTGCCTTAAACGTTATTTAGAGGTATTCTCATTAAAATACTTTATTGATTAGTGAAAATGACTTGCCATATTAACTTTCTCCCGAAAAATGATGTCATCTTGCGAGAAATGGTCCTAATTATTAATACCAACAAAAACCTAAGGTACACAAATTCTTATTTATATTTTTAAAAACTACAGATATTAAAAAGTAAATAAACCTACCTTTAATACGACTATTCTTCTTGACAATAATAAATTTATTCTCTTTAATTGTACAATTTCAAATTATCTTTCATAGATAAGTTCAATATTTTTCTTTTACTGTAAAAAAGGTTAAATTCCAAAAAAGTTTTTTAAAAGTATAATTTAGTACTTTATGCCTTTTTAATTTCTTTTTCATTTTTTAAAAGAATATAGCATGTTCGTTTATAAAGTAGATTATGTCATTATTAGTCCTTGCTATTTTAGAATTTTCTTTTTCGAGGTGGATTCTATGTAGAGATAGAGAGAGAGGGGCATATATTCATTAGTCCACCGCATGGGTGTAAATGAGCTCAGCTCGATAAGCCAAACGAGCCTAAATGAGCCGAGTCCGAGCTTAAACGAGCCCAAACGAGCCTAAATTTTAAGTGTAAATGAGTTGAAATATTACAACCTTAGTTCGAGCTCGCCGAGCTTAGACCAAGCTGAGCCGAGCTTGAGCTTGAACCTTCCAACCTCAGCAAGCTTCGAGCCGAGCTCGAACTGAGCTTAATTCAAACGAGCCGAGCCTCCAGCCTGGCAGGCTCGGCTCGGCTCAAATACATCCCTAATCCACCCTACATTTTAATGAAGGTTTTGTTTGTCATATGGCCAGCGAATACATGCTAAGGTACATTAATTAAACCATGTTATTATTATATAGTTAATTGTCTCACATTTTGTTACACTTTTGAAAATTATATATAATATTGCTCAATCAAAATGCATTATGTTAACTATATTACACTAATAATAATAAGTTATTTATAAGAAAAGAAATAATAAATACGCAACTAATGGATATGGCTCATGATAGAAAAGGGACTGGCTAGTCATTAATCATTTAAGAGAATTTATCAATTTTGTATTTTATTTTTATCATTTTGATACCCTAATGTTTTAATATGTACCTTCTACTCAAATTAGGTGACTTTTTCTTGGATTATTAAGTCGTGAAACATGATTAAGATATATCGGAAAATGTTATTACATTCGATAGTATATAAGCACCTTTTAAGAATTCTGTGAATCTTTATAATAATGTAGTAACTTCTTAGAAACATTGGCACGACACATAAACACTGGCATCTGTGCTGAACCTTCACCGAACCCAACAAATTAAAGCGTTCATCAACTTCCCACGAAGATTATCCAGATGATAAAAATCTTGGAGTTTTTTTTGTTTAACTACAAATCACCTAAAGTTTAGGTACCAATTTCAAAAAACGATCTAGATTTTTTTAATTTTGTAAAGCCACATCTAAAGTTTTCAAATTTTTTTGATATCACACTTTAATATAATGCCGTTAATATCCATTAGTTTTTGCTGACGTGACATTTTAAAAAAATATTTTTTAAATATAAAATTGTCTTTATAATTTTTTTAGATTTTTAAAATATTTTAAAATTATTTTATGTGTAAATTTGAATTTTTAAAAACTATTTTGTTTTTTCCCCTCAAAAGCGACTTCAGCAAAAACTAACGGATATTAATAGTGTTAATATTAAGGTGTGACATTGAAAAAATTTGAAAACTTTAGGTGTAACTTTCAAAAATTAAAAAATTCAGGTGGTTTCTTAAAACTGTGCATAAAATTTAGATAATTTTCAGTAAAAAATTGCTAAATTTTTATATTTGAGGTAATATTACTTATACAATAAGACATCAAAATACTTAAGTAATAAATGTTTAAACCGAAAAGTATCTTAATAAAAAGGTAAGACAAATAAAATAGGTCAAGGATTAGGTGAACTATATTGTATATGTCCAAACGTGTTCAGCTGGGAGTAGCAGTAAGAAATGACCGTTAATTGCAAGGCAAATAACTAGCTGTACTTCCCAACTGCTTTTTAAAATATTTTCATTTTTGCTGTTATAGATGTTAACCTCTCTTCTAATTAGAGATGACAATTAAATCCGAATTTATTGGATATTTACCTAAATCGATTTATATATGATGGATTTGGACGTGAAAAATAAATTTTAAATAGATTTGGATTTGGATATTGATAAATGAATTTTGGGTCGGGTTGGATTTGGATGACATCAAATCCAACCCAGACCTGACCCGAAATTATATGTAGTTTATAAGGATTATTGGTTGAGAGTCTTCTGAATGATTATCTAATATTATATTACTAAATTATACATATTACATTATTATTATATATTAGTAATAGAATTATAATGTTATAATTTTTTAAGGGTTTAAATGAGTTATGAATTTTGGTCGGGTTCCACTTGATGAATTTGAATTTGGGTTGAATATTTATAGAATAAATGATTTTTTTGGATTGAGGTTGGATTGAGTTTTTTTGGGTTCGAACCTAAATCCGACCTATTGTCATTCCTACATTTTAATTCTTTCTTATGAGCGAGCTTGATTAGTTACATATTTATATTGGGAAATTTATTATTTATATACCCCGAGATTTGAGCATTTATCATTTATTCAAATATCATGACATTTTAACGTAATGTAATTTCTAAAAGTTTAAAATTTTATTGCTCAGATACTGTGAAAATTTTTTCAATCAAGTACTATTTAAATCAGATAAGAGGTTTTGCGCATTAGATCAACAAATAAAGCATTGCACAAGTCTCTGTTGAAGGGATCCTTTACTGCAAGGTTGTTAGAATCGGGATTCTATTTAGAGTCGGTAGAGGCTTTTATAATCAGAATTGTAAAATCGAATCAAAAATCGTAAGATTCCACTAAATATGTATTATAATTATTTTGGGTACTAATATCAATTATATAGTTTAAAAAGTTATTAATATGACCTTTATTTATATGGATATATGTAAGAAATATAATAACATATGATAAAAATACTATCATCCAATATATATGTGTCATTTTATGCTACAATAATCATGAGAGCTTTAAGATAGACGCCGCTGATCAAACTTTATATTAAAGTTAAAACATAAAACTAAACTCAATTTAAGTTTTTTAAAAGTATATAACGCTTAATTAGCTTTCTTTTACTTGTGCTGGCCTTCTGGTTCTTCTTCATCTAGGTTCCTTGTGTGTGATGGATCTGTGCGCGATGTTGTTTCTTGTCCTCTTGTTTTTTCCAGTCCTGTGCTCGGTGGTTGATGTGTCATGTTTTGAGGTGAGCAGTGTGATCCTGTTTTCTTGTTTTGTGTTTGCTTTTTAGTCCCCGTGTTGTTGCGGTCGGACTCAGGCCTCGCTTAGCGAGTGGCGGGCTTGTGTAGCGACTTTGTTGCCATTTATCGAAAAAAGAGCTTTCTTTTGCTTCAAACTAATAAAGTAATTAAGTTTGTTTATAATATATGCTAGATTTTCTTACCTTTTTTTGATAATTGAAGGTTTATTAATAGTAATAGGATACATAGACCCTAAAAGAACAAGCCAAACCGTCGAGTATACAACGCTAAGGCTAAGAATGAAAGAAACTGGAAACAAAACCCACAAGCGGACCAGAAAGCCAACAAGACACAGCACTACACATGACAACCCAACAAACCAAAAAAAAATCTAGAGACAAACGGCTCAAGAGCACCATCAACAAGACCCCAGAGCAAGACACAGAGCATCAGCAACCAAACAACTCCAGAAAAACCGCACCACCAAAGCCCAAGAAACAAATGCCCACTGTCAACCAGAAAGAACAGCAGCGCACCCAATCAGGGCAAGAAGTAGAGACAGCCCCCAAGAGATCCAAACAACTCCCAAACAACAGGAGCAAAGACAAGACAACCAAGAAGGAACCAACAACACAACCCACCAAAAACATCCAGCCACACAGCACCTGCCCAACCCCCTACCTAAACAAGAAAATAGGACGAAAAGAACACCACACCAACCAATCTCTCAGACTCCAGAGGAAACCACACAAAGGCCCAAGCTACCCCGTAAACCTTATAGTTTCCTTTTTCCTTTATCTTTCACCTTCTTGCTCATTTTAATAACTCTCGCGATTCCCTTAGCATTTGTCAGTGTTAGGTTATGTCTCAAATTATTTGTTTTATTTTATATGGGGCTGCCGTGTGGTCACCGATCGATCGGGAGGGAAAGCCGATCGATCGGGTGATTTAAGGAAAGAATTCGAAATTTTGGCAGTAAAGGGGCCGATCGATCGGGTCCCTCCCGATTGATCGGGAGTCGTTTTTCCGCCGACCCTAATTATTTTCTATAAATAAGGGCTTAGGGTTTTCGGTTTAGGTGAGAGGTTTCTCCCATACGTATCCAATCAAAGTGAGGTGAGCCGCCATTAAGAAAAAAAGGTGATTTCGTAATTCCTCCAAGATATTTGAGTGCTACGAGAGTTCAGAGGGTGTGATTGTAATTCTTCCATATATCTCATTTGGGAAGTGTCGTTGTAATTCTTCCGTTCAGTTAATAAAGAATCTCCATCTCCGCCCGTGATTTTCTCCCCTCTCGATTGTAGAGGGGTTTCCACGTAAATATTGTGTGTTCTTGTTTTGTTCTTTCTTTCTCCATATTTGTTTACTTCTCGTTTTGCGTGAGTCATATTATTTGAATCGAATCAAGCTATCAGGGTTTTACGCTTCCGCAATCAAGTTTTATTCCTAACAAATTGGTATCAGAGCATACTAGATTTGTTTAATTTTTTTATCAGTCAGTAGTTTATTTTCTTACATTTTAACTTTGTATTTGTATACGTTGATAGAATCAAAATTAGATTGGTAAAATCGTAAAATCATATTATGATTCTATCCATTAGTTTCATGTAATATCAATGAATTATAAGATTATACAAAATTAATTTTCTACTAAGGATTCAAATTGGTCGATAATTATGAAATAGTAGAATCGTAAGATTTTAAGAGTCGAATTAGGATTTTAGTAACCATGCTCGGATTTGCCTTTGTTGTTTCCATCTATCGGGGTAGATAATATTCATCTGATGAATTTTTTAAAAATAATGGACCCCACTGATTACGGGGTTCTCTACTTATTTATTTACAAGTGGAGTAGTACAAATTCCTTCAGCAGAATTAGATTCCCTCATGTAAGGCTAACAGTAACACAAATATCCCGAATGAGGAATATCAGGAAAAGGGGCGATAGTGTTAAAGATGCCGTTAAGCTCCTTGTTGTAGAGCGCATGTAGGAGATGGGGAAAAGAGTAGGGCTAGATTTTGACGGTTTTGATCCGCTTATGATTGAGCACCTTAATTACTTCAAGAGATCAGGAGCGTGACTTTCTTATATTCTTGTTTTTTGGTTTGTGCTGTTTCCGAAAACCTCCCTAGTGGTATTCGAGACTCTTAGTGTTTTGCCTGCTTTTGCTTGTATTTCTGTTTGTACTGTTTATGTTGTTTGATCCCCGTCCATATACGGGTTGTCTCAGGGCTCGTTTGTTTGAGTTGCCTGCTTTGTATCGCGACTATGTCGCTAATATTTAAAAAAAAACGATTATGTGTGATCTTTTTTGCTCTCGAGCTATCGATTCCATAAGAGTAGATCAACTTAAAAAGCATGAAATTGTTATAGGAATTGTCTCTGTCGTTTTGTGGTGCGAAACGTTAAATAAGTTCTTCAGAGTTAAACTTCACTAGTAGTGGGATATGAGTTATACACTTTTGCGCTTAAAGAAGTAATGATTCAACAAAATAGGAAAAGTCAAAATTTTGGAGTGATCACTAATTAAGAAAACTTCTGGAGCGGATGAGTTGACTAGCTAATTAAGCCAGGATTCAATAAAGCCTTAACGATTTCATGTTAGGGCATGTTTGGTTTCAGGGGGCACGAGGATTATTAATTACACCTTTAAAAAAAAATTGTTATCATTATTGCTCCTATTTTATTATTAGGCAAAATCAAAGAGCGAAAAGTTAAAACTTTGAAAGCTTTATCTGTAATGCAAGGGATGAAAAGTGTTGTGCTAATCTTTCCTAGCGTAACACTTTTAACCTAATGAGTTGAGTCGAGGGTCATCCTAGTCCAATTTGTTAATGACCCAACCTGCTTTCACACATTAGATAATGGTTTGAATCAATCCAAATCGGAATAGCACACAGGTTAGCGTGTTTTCACTTTCATTCATTTTGAACCACTCCATCCTTTCACGTGAACTTGACTAGGTACTTTACTTAGGACGACTCAATGAGATGATCTAGGTTGACCATATGGATTTGTTAGACATGGGTTGACTCGAACCTAACGTCTATAAGGTCAATCTAACATGTGTAGACTCAATCGTACAAAAAGGTTGAGTGGATTTTAGACTCGGGTCAATCTATTTGTCCTTTTAACTTGCACTTGCTAAATAAAATAAATGTTGCCCCCCCGAAAAAAAAAGGCACATAAAAGATTGCAATATTAAATATGATCCCGACTTTGTTTTAACATAATACTAAATGTGCTCTTATGTAACTAGACTGCTGTATAAAAGTATATAAATTACTCATAATTTGACTACCTAATATGCAACATAAATGATTAGACTATTCAAATAAATGCTCAATATTATTTTGTAATCCATTTATTATTTAATATCATGACTACGTATATAATATTTAAATTATATGCACGAAATTTTAAAAAAAAATTTATATTATATGTTTCATTTTGAAACATGAATAAATAATATATCATGTTGAAAACCTCCACCATTGTTATCATAATATAACTTGTACTCAAGTGTATGTAATGTAAGCACTACATTTATTTATTTATTTATCCTAAAAATCACAAAGTATATGTTAATGACAACCTGGTGGTCCACACGTATACTTAGGTAGAAGTCAAAACCATTATTATTATTATTAGATGAATTTTTTAAACCTAAGAGGATACCAACATGCAAGCAGTGGATTTGATTAAAACTTTGAAGTTAAGCGTATTTGGGCGAGAGTAGTACCAAGATGGGTGATCTCCTGGGAAGTTCTCGTGTTGCACCCCTCAGGTTGGGGGGTTCTCGGAAACAATCTCCCTTCAGGGTGGAAGGCTGCGTACATCCATCCTACCTAGACCCTGCCTAGGCGGGAGCCCTTGGAGCACTGGAAATGTTGCTTTGAGATGAATTCTTAAAACAGAGAGAATAAGAGAATTTGCATTTAGCGAATTTGAGAGAATTTGATACATTCCATATCGGTAGGATAAAATAAGAAATGCCAAAATATATACTAAAGGAACTACTCCACTCATTGTCAATTGTTTTGGGATGAAACATCCTCTGGTGTGTGGAATCGGAGCCACCAATCTTAAGTCATGGATTTTCGGTCATGTGGGGGGTTCGATGGTCTTATGGGGGACCGGTGTGTGACGTGTTGTAAGGTCCATGCTGCTAAAATTATTCAAGCCCCACCCCTAAGTCTCAAATGGTAACGTCAACGTTTTAATGCTTGCACGAGACTAGAGGAGACTCTAATAAAAAGCCATGTCTTTGCGAGGCGGTGACGTTAAAATTGTAGTGTTCGTCCAGGACTAAATATTAGTATAAAGTCAGTCCGTAAAAAGTGTAGATGGTGAAATCGGAATTACATTGTTTGCCTGGGACTAGTATCTAATGGATGCAAGATGGAAGTGTGGTGGATTGATACATCCCACATCGGTGAGATAAAGCAAGAAATGCTAAAATATATACTAAGGGAGTTACTCTACACATTGCCAATTGGTTTTGAGATAAAACCTCCTTCTATGTGTATCAAAATTTGTGAGTCCTGAGGTATTTTCTCATGATCCCTTATGGTATGGTGGAAGTTCCCTAGGAACATACCCTAGTGATAAGAAACACTGGAGTAGGTTCGATCCCCACTAGGAACATATTGATTCATGTTGTTGCTCGAGGTGAAGTCTCTCATTGTCTTTATATAGTATATTACAAATATTTTAGAAACAATTATTATTATCATTATCATTTTGATATTTTTTTATTATTATCATTATTATTGTTTCTATTATTGTTATTATTATTTGCTGTGTTTGGTAAATATATGACTTATGTCAGTCTTAATATTAGTTTTCTAAATTGAGTTAAAACAAGCTGAAAAATTAAGCAAGTATAAAATGCGTCACTTAATGTTTGGGAGTTATGCAAAACGCTGTGTTTTGCCTTGGAGACATTTGGAATTTAGGTATATTGGGGCAATGTCCAAATTGCGCCTTACTTGTTGTACTAATTACGTGTGTGCCATGTACTATGCTGCCCCAATAGAGTATTTCAGCTGCCCATGTGTACTGCCTTGCCCGTTTTTGTACTATGCTGCCCGTTACTTCAATACCTGTTGTGTAAAAGAGGTAAAAGGAGGGTTAAAAGCTGAGTTTTATAGCCTTGCACTGTTTATCTCCTCTTGCCCAAGCAACACCTGTTAGGGTTCTCTGCGAGGCTTCTTCGAGAAGCTTCGCCCTCCCGATCTCAGCCGTTCGTACTTCGACGCGTGTCACCAGATCCGTGGCTCACGTTGTGCTTGATGTGGGTAAGTCGTGTCTGTTAGATCGATTCTAAATCGACGGCAGTGATGAGGTTTAGGGTTCACCTGGATTGTAGCTTGGAGGGTTATAAATGCCAAGATTTAGGGTTGGAGAGGTAGATAACTGATCATCCTCCTCCTCTCCCCTTGCTCTCTGGCGATTTGTCTCTCTAAGGCTCTCATAGCAACCCTAACCCTAAATATGAACCTCTGAGCCAAAATAATTAGAGGTTCCAGCCTCGTGAGCCTTGGTTTGAAGTGATTTCGTGGTCGTGGTGCTTCGTTCGCGCTAGTGGAGGTCTGTTCGTGGCTAGTGTTGCTTGGTTCGTGATCGGTAGGGTCCGATCGTTGCTGGTGTTGCAGATTCCAGAGCCTTACAGGATGTTTCGAGTCTCATACTTGCAAATCTTGGTGAGATTTAAGTTCACAGGAAGAGGTATACTTCTAACCTAACTTGTTCGTTTGTTTTCTTGAATCTAGAGTTGTATTCTAGGTTTGTTGAGTGATTTGTGTTGTAATTAGTCCTGGTTTAGTATAAGTTGGTTCTGTTGGGGCAAGATCTTAGATCTTGGAGTTATTATCGTTTGTTTACTTAGAGTATCTTGTATAATCATTTTATCTAAAGTTATTTTGTGAAAGTATTGAATAATAGCACCTAACAAGTGGTATCAGAGCCGGTTAAACACGATTTTAAAACAAAATGACTTCAGCTAAACACGATATAGAGGAATTTACGGGTAGGAATGATTTCGAGCTGTGGAAAGTCAAGGTCCAAGCACTGCTTATGGCCCTTGGAGTAAGTTCTGCACTTCTGGAAGATAAAGATCCACCAGAAGGTCTCAAACCATCAGACAAGGCCAACATGGATAAGGTAGCTCACGATAATATCTTACTCTGTTTAAGTAACTCAGTTCTAATTAAAGTGTATGCTAAAAAAAGAGCTCTAGGTGTCTGGAAAAAAATTAGAACAACTGTATGGTACAAAATCCCTATCTAACCGAGTGCTATACATGGAAAGATTCTACTGCTTTAGAATGGACAAAAACAAAAATATAGAGGACAATTTGGATGAATTTTATAGAGTTTTAGCTGACCTGGACACACTAAAAGTAGAAATAACTAATGAGACTCAGGCTATAATACTTTTAGGATTGTTTTCTAAGTACCTAAAATCTCTAAAAGAAACCTTAAGATATGGTAGAAAGACAATATCACTGGCAGAAGTAGAGGATGCCCTAAGATCTAAAGTGGTAGGACTAAAGAAAGAGGGAAAATACTATACTAGTAACAGTGGCAATCACGGTGAGAGCTTAAACATAAGAGGAAGAACTAAAACAAAAGATCACTATAAAAGGAGAGGTAAGAATCATTCAAGATCCAGGTCCAGAGGTAGAAAAGACCTATCTAACGTCAAATGTTATGAGTGTGGTAAATATGGCCACTATAGAAGTATTTGCCCTGAACAAAATAAGAACCATGCTAGGGCTGATTATATTGCTGAAAATAACGAATGTGGAGAAGTACTGGTTGCTTCCACTGACTTTATTTGTCATGAGTGGGTGTTTGATTCTGGCTGTAGCTTTCACATGACATTTGATAAATCCTATTTCACTGATTATGTGTCTGTTAATGGAGGAAAGGTGATGCTAGTTAATGACTATGCTTGCAAGGTGGTAGGTGTTGGAGTTGTTAGGGTCAGAATGCCAGATGGCACGATCATTAACCCAGAGGGTGTTAGACATGTACCAGAACTAAAAAGAAACCATATATCCTTAGGACAACTTGATCTTAATGGACTTACCCTAAAAGCGTGTAGGGGAGAGATGAAAGTCCTGCAAGGTGGCCTTGTTGTGATTAAGGGAGAGATCAAAAACGGATTGTATGTCCTTAAAGGAGAGGTAGTTTCTGGGGAGGAAAACGTGTCCAAGATCGACCCTAAAGACAACTAACCTATGGCATAAGAGGTTAGGACACATATCTGAGAGTGGACTTATAGAGCTCCAAAAACAGGGATGTTTTGGTGCTGATTCTGTGACACAACTTGAATTCTGTGATCCTTGCATATATGGTAAGCATTATAGGATTGCATTTAGTGCAGGTTCACATACTACCCAGGGCATTGTTGATTATGTTCACACTGACTTGTGGGTACCCTCAAGGGTTCCCACAATAGGTGGAGCTCATTATTTCTTGTCTATAGTTGATGATTTCTCAAGAAAAGTATGGGTTTTTCTACTTAAAAACAAAAATGATGCATATGATACTTTTGTCAAGTGGAAAACGTTAACTGAGAATCAAACAGGAAAGAAACTGAAAGTCTTAAGAACTGACAATGGACTGGAATTTGTGAACTCTGAATTTGACACGCTCTGTGATGTTAATGGTATTAAACGACATAAAACTGTAAGAGGAACCCCCCAACAAAATGGCGTAGCCGAACGTATGAACCGGACCCTTCTAGGTAGGGTAAGATGTATGTTGTTTTCAGCCGGATTGTCAAAGCAATTCTAGGGTGAGGCTGTTAATACAGCTGCCTAATTAATTAATAGGTCCCCAAACTCTGCTTTGAAGATGAAAACTCCTGAGAGTGTCTAGACTGGTAAGACCGTTAGCTATGACAACCTGAAAGTATTTGGGTGTTCAACCTTTGCACACCAAAGGGAGGGTAAATTGGAGCCTAGGGCAGTTAAATGCATTTTTCTAAGCTATCCTTCTGGTGTAAAGGGTTTTAGACTAGGGATTAAGGAGGGAAACCGAAGTATAACAGTAATAAGTAGGGATGTCATCTTCAATGAAGATGAGATGCCCTACAACAAAGAATAATCGAGCAATAGTTCAGTTGTTAGGGAATTTGACCCTTACTACTACGAATTTGAAGTTAACCTACCTAGTCCTCCAAACCTAAGAAAAAAACTTGAAGATGACCTAGATAACTCTGAAAATATTGACAAAAATGCTACTGTAACTATGCCAAAACAGATTTGAAATTGAACCTAATAGGCCTGAAAATGAGGTATAGGACTTAGAGACCTACCAATTGGCTAGGGACAGAGCTAGGAGCGAGTCTAGAGTGGCTGAAAGATAGGGCTATGCTGAGTGTATAGCCTATGCTTTAAACACAGCTTTAGATTATGTAGAGACCGAGTCATTGTCCTACTCTCAAGCTATCAACAGCAAGCATTCAGCTGAGTGGCTGAATGCTATGACTATTGAAATGGAGAGCTTGAGAAAGAACAATACTTGGGTCTTGATTCCCAAGCCCAAGGGTATGAAGGTTATAGGTTCCAAATGGATCTTTAGGGCTAAAGAATCCGATACTCCTAAATGTCTGCCCTGGTTTAAGGCTTTTCGCAGAAAGAGGGGAAGACTACAATGAAATTTTTAGTCCTGTCGTTAAACATACAACAATTCGTGTTATTATGTGCTTAATTACTTTCTATGACATGCCGCTGCATCAAATGGATGTCACCACTGCATTTTTGCATGGAGAGCTTGAGGAAGAAATTCTTATCTCTCAATCCGAGGGGTTTGTTGAACCCGAGCAGTCTGAGCATGTTTGTTTGCTGAAAAAATCACTGTATGGGCTAAAACAGTCACCTAGACAGTGGTATAAGAGGTTTCATGCATTCATGATTGATAATGGCTTTAGTAGAACTGTTCATGACTCATGCTTGTACTTTAAAGACATTGACTGTTCTGATGCTATTTTTTAGCTGATATATGTGGATGATATGTTGTTAGCTAGCAGGTCCCAAAAGCAGATTTCTGATTTGAAATCTCTTGATATGAAAGATTTGGGGGAAGCTAAAAGAATATTAGGTATTGATATCATCAGGAATAGGTCTAAAGGAACAGTCCATTTAAGTCAAAGTCATTATCTTAGTAAGGTCTTGAAAAGATTTAATTTGTTTGAGCCAAAACCTATGAAACAACCTTTAGCATCGCAGTACCAATTTTCAGCAAGTCAATGTCCTAACACTGAGCAGGAAAAGCTTAAAATGAGCACAATACCGTATGCTAACGCCATAGGGTCATTAATGTACGCAATGACCTGTACTAGGTCGGACTTAGCTTTTCCTATGAGTATACTGTCACATTATATGTCGAATCTCGGTAAGGTACATTGGGATGGGGTTGAATGGCTGCTAAGATATGTAAAAGGGTTAATAGATTTGGGCTTAACTTTTGGTAGGGACCAATATGAACTTCTGTTGACTGGTTATGTAGATTCTGATTTTGCCAGTGACCTAGATAGGAGACGATCTACATCAGCCTATATCTTCACCTTAATGGGTGGAGCTATTAGTTGGAGGTCAAAGTTACAGACTTTAACCTCTTTATCTACTACTGAGTCAGAACTTCTAACAATATCTGATGCTGTTAAGGAAGTTATATATCTGAACGGCTTATTAAATGAAATAAAACTCGACCTAGGGTCACCTAAAATCTACTCAGATAGTCAATCTGCCATTGCCCTATGTAAGAACCCAGTATTTCATGATAGAACGAAACACTTAGCAGTTAGATGGTATTTTATCATGGATATTATAGAAGAAAATCAGATTGGAATGCTGAAAATTTGTACCGAGGATAACCCAGCTGATATGGGCACTAAAAGTCTTCCTTTGGAGAAGTTTACACGATTTGGTAAACTCGTCCAAATGGAATGGAACCCAGGGAGATGATGCATGTGAATTGTTAGCCATATACTTACCAAAGTGGAGTTTGTTGTGTTTGGTAAATATATGACTTAGGTCAGTCTTAATATTAGTTTTCTAAATTGAGTTAAAACAAGCTGAAAAATTAAATAAGTATAAAATGCGTCACTTAATGTTTGGGAGTTATGCAAAATGCTGTGTTTTGCCTTGGAGATATTTTGAATTTAGGTATATTGGGGCAATGTCCAAATTGCACCTTACTTGTTGTACTAATTACGTGTGTGCCATGTATTATGCTGCCCCAATAGAGTATTTCAGCTGCCCATGTGTACTGCCTTGCCCGTTTTTGTACTATGTTGCCCGTTACTTCAATACCTGTTGTGTAAAAGAGGTAAAAGGAGGGTTAAAAGCTGAGTTTTATAGCCTTGCACTGTTTATCTCCTTTTTCCCAATCAACACTAGTTAGGGTTCTCTGCGAGGCTTCTTCGAGAAGCTTCGCCCTCCCGATCTCAGCCGTTCGTACTTCGACGCGTGTCACCAGATCTGTGGCTCACGTTGTGCTTGATGTGGGTAAGTCGTGTCCGTTAGATCGATTCTAAATCAACGGCGGTGATGAGGTCTAGGGTTCACCTGGATTGTAACTTGGAAGGCTATAAATGCCGAGATTTAGGGTTGGAGAGGTAGAGAACTGATCATCCTCCTCCTCTCCCCTTTCTCTCTGGCGATTTGTCTCTCTAAGGCTCTCATAGCAACCCTAACCCTAAATACGAACCTCTGAGCCAAAATAATCAAAGGTTCCAACCTCGTGAGCCTTGGTTCGAAGTGATTTCGTGGTCGTGGTGCTTCGTTCGCTCTGGTGGAGGTCTGTTCGTGACTGGTGTTGCTCGGTTCGTGGTCGGTAGGGTCCGATCGTCGCTGGTGTTGCAGATTCTGTTAGTGTATTTTCAAAATATATGTTGTATAATACGTATTTATATGTTAAATGTTGTTTATGTAAGTATAAGATGTATTTGAGATTGTCCCAATACTTGTTTAATTGGTTAGAGGTTGTTAGGGGTGTGTGTTGACACATGGGCCATGTGTGTCAACACACAATCCTATAGTACCATTGGGAATCAGGTGTGTGTCGACACACATGGCCCGTGTGTCGACATACAACCTTGCAGAAGCGCACGGTAGGGTATTGTGTGTCGACACACAATCTTATAGTAACGCTGTGTGTCGAACTGTGTGTTGACACACAGCTTCGACACACAGGTCTGTTTTGACGGTTTGTCTGCTCGGTTTCTTTCCGGTTCTTTATTTCATATATGGCTTTTCATTTTGGGACGTCCTTTTACATAGGATACATATAAATAACTCCACACTTTTTGATGGTTGATGAATGGAATGAAAAACACAAGGGAAAACAAGATTCAAAAGTTCTTTGCATTCAAAGTGTTCTTATTGTTGTGTTCTTGAACAAAAACCAATCTCTCCATATCTTGATCTCTCTCTCCCCATACACAGCTTCACTCCATATTTGGTTGTTGTTGTATCCCCGATGATATTTTGTATACCGAAATAAACCTTAAGGAAAGTGATTACACAGCCTCAACATCTGAGATATCTCGGATACTCGGTTGCAAGTATTTTCAGATTTTGTACTAACAGATTCCAGAGCCTTATTGGATGTTTTGAGTCTCATACTTGCAAATCTTGGTGAGATTTAAGTTCACAAGAGGAGGTATACTTTTAACCTAACTTGTTTGTTTGTTTTCTTGAATCTAGAGTTGTATTTTAGGTTTGTTGAGTGATTTGTATTGTAATCAGTCCTGGTCTAGTATAAGTTGGTTCTCTTGGGGCAAGATCTGAGATCTTAGAGTTATTATCGTTTGTTTACTTAGAGTGTCTTGTATAATCGTTTTATCTAAAGTTATTTTGTGAAAATATTGAATAATAGCACCTAACATTATTATTATTATTATTATTGTTATTATTATATTTTGGAGGAGGCCAATTGGAGAGGCTTCTGGAAGGAGAAAGAGGGACAATTCAAACGTGTAAGGCAGCCGGCTCTGCATTGCATTTGACTTTCAACTATAAAAAAAATAATTTAATTTACTTTCTCTAAATATATGTTAAAATATAATTGAACTTACAATTTTAATATATATTTAATAAATTTTTTGTTGTATAATAACTTCGATCCTATAACTTAGATGGCTAAAATGTTGCCTCCCTTAGTTATAAACAAATGCTTATAGAAAATTTCTTCAAACTTAGTTTCTAAAAACATCGGTTTTTTTTATTAGAAAAGTTGGAAGATAATTTTTTATTTTCACATATTATATTAAAAAAATTAGAAAATAATTCTAAATTGCTTTGAAATTGATAATACTGGTGTTTTCTATAGTTTGTTTTAACAATGAATTATTTTTTTTAATGTTCGATTAAACATTATTAGTATGGCTGGAGGCCGTTTTCTCTATTAAAAAAACATTATTAGTATACTATTTGTACTTTAAAATTGTATAATCACCGCATACTTAATTGAACTTAAATCAATATTTAGTATAATTAGTACATATAGTGTTGATGAGTACTTTATATATGAGTCTTGTAGTTGAATCCTACATTAGAGTGGTAAGGATAAAGAGATCAATTTATAAGTATAATGAATTACTCCACCTATTGTCAATTGATTTTAGGAAGGAACCCTATTTGGGTTTATATGTGGATCTCACGTGTACCAGCTCCGTGGATCAGGCCAAAAAAGTCCGGTGAAATTTAACAGATAATGTCCAATATCAATATTTGTAATCCGAAAAAAAACATTCAAAATTGGTATTTGTACATGAATCAATATCCAAATTGTTATGAATAAGACATACTCAAACAAGCAATTATAGAATTGGGTCCCCCGATCATTCAATTGGGTCAAACTTGATTATTGCATTTTAGGATTTAGTGGGTATTACTTTATTTATGTCTAAAGAGAGGCTGATTAGTACTAAGATGGGTGACCTCCTAGGAAGTCATAACCTCTCAGGTTGGAGGTATTTGAAAACAGCCTCTGTTTAAGGTAGCACTCTGAAAGGGGAAGGTTGCGTACATCCACCCTTTAGACCCTGCTTAGACGGGAGCCCTTGGGACATCGGGGAATGTTGCACTTTATTTATGCCTAAAATTTTTATAAAAATCAAGAAAATTGTTAATCAACCTTACACTCTTTTTTCCAAATGGAAATAAAAATTAAAATCTGATTAAAAAAAAAAAGAAATAAAAATTAAAAATTAAAAATAAAAGATTAAAAATATTTTTCGTAGGTATATAGCTCTTTCAAAGAGAGAGTCAGAGGCAGTCATGGGCGTCGTTTTTATTTGACCTGTGTACATTATCACTACAACTAACAGACAATTTATTACTTAGTTATCTGATAATTTAATAATTTATCATCTAAGTATAATTATAGTTCAAATTTATAATAAGGTACTCTGAAGTTTAAAAATTTTATTAATAAGGTACCTGAAGTTTCAAAAATTTATCAATTAGATGCCTTTTGCCAAAATTTGACAAATTTTTATAAAAAAATTGTTGATGCGGAACCTAATTATAACAATATAGAGGTGTTATTTATCGTAATATTATCATTTTTGGAGTAAATATTAACATGACATATTATTTTGGCAATATATAGATATCTTTTATTATAAGTGAATATTTTTTCTCAATCGATTAGATTTTAGCTGAAAATATTGATATAACTTGTATATATATTTTTGTACTCATTATCACATCAATGTCCTATAATGAAAATTGATAGGATTTCAACAGTAGTTCACCAAGTTTCGACATAAGGTTGCCTAAGTGATAAAATTTAAAACATCAAGGTATATCATTATATACATTAATTGAAATGTAAGGATACAGAAGTGATAAAATTCAAAACTTCGAATAGCTAAGTAATATATTATCTAAGTAATACGATAATACCTAAAAAACACATTAATTATTTATCTAACAATAATTAAATTAATATTCTTATAATTTAATAATTCTAAACTATGACTATATTGATTACAAAATTGTCATTCATCCATTTTGCTGTGTCCAATCCACTGAGCTGCTTGGATTTTTAAAGGCACGAAGTATAAAATATTTATTGTACTCTAATACTTTTTTCTCTAAATTAATTTATCATTATAAAATATTAATTCTATAATTAATGAATTATGCTTCAATTGAAGAATATCGGAACTATATCATCAAGCAAATGAATTTTTTCCAAAAGAGAATAATATGCAAATTATCTTCGTCAGTGAGGTTTGTTGGCTGTATATAGTTTTTGAGGGTGCGGCTTGTGTGGTGCTTCTTTGTGCCCCTATTGTGTTGGCTCGACATTGTTGGTTGTGTTGGAAATATAGCGTGTACAACGACAGTACTGCGTGTAGTAATACGTAAAATACTGCTGTATATTACCGAAAATTAACCGAAAAATATAGTAAAAATAACAAAAATAGTACTACTGTAATTACAGTAAAATAGCCGAAATATTGTTGTAAAATAACCGAAATATTACTGTAAAATATTATAGAGCGAAAAACAGCAAACTTAAGCCGAAAATACAGGAAATTTTCACCGCGAAAACAGTAAAAACGCAGCATTAAGATTCGGTATAACACAGTAAATATTAATTATATCGAATAAATGCAGCCAAATAAATGAACATGACAATCAAATAATACCGAAAGAGGAAGAACAGGTTAGAAAATACCGAAGGTACTGTGCCGTGGGAAATACTACTGTCCTAAAAGACGATTTCGCCTCTGCTCCGGTGCAAACAGATATGTAGGCGGCCGTCTTCTAGGATTTACGCGGTCCGACCCTTAACGTGCACTCGTTAATTGCCGGTTAGGAACGCCTCGAACTTCGCCCAAATCATGAAGAGAATAACAACGAAGAATGAGAGAGAATTAGGAAGAAGAAGTTGCGGTTTTTTGGATGAATTGGAACTTAAGGTGGGATACTCTATTTATACTAATAAAAAATGCAATAGGTATAATTGCAGCAAATAAATACAGAGGTCCAACAGCTAGAAACGGCTCACTGTAGCAATTGAATAGGAAGTCCAACGTTTAAGATTATTAATGTTAAGCCCCAACGGCTAGTAACGGTATATTGGTATTTAAAACGAAGCCCAACAGCTATTTATCGTAAACTTCCGCAAAATAAATATACTCGGTGTGAAAAAGCTCACCCTTACCCGAGCACGGCGAGGCGGGGCGGGCGGCACGCACGTGTGTGGTTCCCACCATTCCTTCACCCTAGGCTTAATTCAAGTAGATTAAAAACGCTCACCCTTATAAACCCAACTACCTCCCCTCTAAATTGTCAATGTGGGATTGGGGTATTTACCAATTGGAATACAACTTTCCTACTAATTTGGATTTAGCTTGTATCATTTTTCTAACAGGTTGTTTCCGGTTCAATGCTTTAGGTATTGAGGTGTCTTGTGGGTGGTCTGTTTTGTTCGAGTCGCGTGTGTCTTTGGTTGTTTTTGTTTTGTTCATTCTATTTGAATAAATTCTCAATTATCTAAAAAAACTGCCTAATACTCAAACCTAAACCAACATGGAAAGACGATGAGGCATGGGGGAAGA
Organism: Simmondsia chinensis; assembly: GCA_018398585.1. NCBI lineage: Eukaryota > Viridiplantae > Streptophyta > Magnoliopsida > Caryophyllales > Simmondsiaceae > Simmondsia > Simmondsia chinensis. Next base: position 34,612,444 of record JAGTTD010000010.1, read on the forward strand.
GATTCAAAGAACGAAACGGTAAAAAATGACTTCTCGTCTCCTTAAAAATACAAAAAAAAAGAACAAATAGTGCAATAAGGAATAAGTTGTCTTCATTTTAAATAATTTTAGTTATTAGTTTATGTATGCAAATAATAAAAATAGGATGAAAGATTTTCTCAAAGCCCAATTGAATATTGTCACCCTTTCTTGAAGACGTGAAATTAGTTGCACCAAATGCTTTCCCATTCTTTTCTTGTAAAACGAGACATCCAATCTTACAGTCGATTTACAAGACCACTATGTATGCCTAATGTAATAAGGCCTAGAACTATACACTACAATGTGAAAAAAAAAAAAGTCTTGGAAAAACACATAGACAAATCAGTTTTGATTTGAATTCAGCTCAATCATAATTGTTCTGACAACTAATCAACCTAATTTCTATCGTATTTTAAAGAATGTGTGTGAATTCAATAATTAAACTATCAATAGAATATAACTCTAACTACATTTTCTTATATTGGTAAGAAGGGGTTGCGATAGTTTACTACTAGTGAGATTCAATCTTTGGTGACGTTATCGGCCTTCAGTGATCATCACCAACCAAACCAAGCATGGGTATGACCCCACCTACCTGGTGTCATGTGCACGACATCACATAACCCATGACATTACAAGGGCTACGCCTGAAGTCACGAAAATGGTGTCACACTTTGGGTTGTGCATAGGAAAGGAAGTTATGCGCATGGTTGTGCACATAAGGCGCATTGATGCGCATCACATGCGCATGAGTGCGCCGACCTTGCGCAAGGATGCGCAAGTCGTGCACCAAACAGCGCCAAGGTGGCGCAATGTTGCTCATGAAGGGAAGGTCAGGCGGATTCTGCGACAATGTCATGACAGTGTTAGTCAGGTCTCCACGTCCCAGCACCAGTGCCGTGCCCGTGTCCCAGCACCCGGCACACCTCCAGCTCCCTGTCAGCTGTCCCAGCCAGCTGGCGATAGCCTCCAAGCTACCAGCTCACGAAATAGTACAATAGCACTATACTATTTCAGCATTATCCATTTATTTCCCTTTTTTTTAGATATTTCAAATATTTTAGGTATTTTTCTAGATGTTTCTACTGTTTCTTTGAATTATTAGTTGTATTTTTTATTTCCTATAAATATAGGACACTAGCTATGTAATGGCAACAATTGAAAATTAATGAAAAATCTATCTTTTCTCTCTTCTCTCACCTCTGCCGGTTCTATCTTCTTCCTCATATAAAACACTAATTTCTTATCTCATCTCAAATATTAACTCTATTTCTATTCTCATCCCATACACTATTTTAACTTAATCTATCATTTTGTGTGTCACAAAACCGAGGTTGTGACACCTGGATGACGTCTTTAACCCTTGATGATCATCACCATTACACCGAGCTAAGCTCGGTCTAACCCTATCTACATAAGCGTCGGTGAAGATTTAACAACAAAAAATATGAAATGGCTGTTGGAAAATATTTTGTTTATAAATTAAAAGCATAACTTATTTTACTTGGGCATATCCAACAATATTATTTGCAACTTTAAATATGATTCAAACAAACTGGACGTGGGTCTAATCCTGTCTGTGCTTCGTTGTTCTTCCACCTAACTATGATAACCAAACTTTAATACATTAAATATTTAAAAAAAACACAACTAGTTTGTTACAATGGCATTTACGGATGATGATTACATTTTGAATAACTCAAAATAATATATTATTGTTAAAGTATAAAACGAATCTTGTGCTTTTACCAATCTGCTTAATCAGGAGTTCGAGTCTCAACAGCCCCCACTTTCAATATTAAAATAATTTAAGTACTAGGTATAAGGTGAGCCTATGTACTATCCACGCTTCAAGCTCAAACGGGCATTAGAGTATAGGAGTGGCCTAGGCCTCGTCTTTTCAAGCTGCCTGTCTGATCTTCGGCTTTGCCTATATTTATCAAAAAAAAAAGAGTATAAAACCTGAAAGGGAACTTAACAAATCTAGTATGCTAAGATACCAATTTGTGGAGGAAAACTTAATGCGGAAGCATAAACCCTGGAAACTTGATTCTATTCAAATAATATGACTCACGCAAAACGAGAAGTAAACAAATATGGAGAAAGAAAGAACAAAACAAGAACACACAATATTTACTTGGAAACCCCTCTACAATCGAGAGGGGAGAAAACCACGGGCGGAGATGGAGATTCTTTATTAACTGAACGGAAGAATTACAACGACACTTCCCAAACGAGATATATGGAAGAGTTACAATCACTCCCTCTGAACTCTCGTAGCACTCGAATATCTTGGAGGAATTACAAAATCACCTCTTTTTCTTAATGGCGGCTCACCTCACTTTGATTGGATATGTATGGGAGAAAACTCTCACCAAATAACCGAACCCTAAGCCCTTATTTATAGAAAGTAATTAGGGCCGGCGGAAAACGACTCCCGATCGATCGGCCAGTGCCGATCGATCGGCCCCTTTACTACCAAAATTTCGAATCCTTTCCTTAAATCACCCAATCGATCGGCTTTCCCTCCCGATCGATCAGTGACCACAAGACAGCCCCATATAAAATAAAACAAGTAATTTGAGACATAACCTAACAAAACCAATTCTAGGCCTTCACTCATCAGCTTAAACTTTTGAAAAAGTTTGTTCCTTGACAATTGTAGTTTTACAGCTTCATTGTCATCCCTATTCGCACCTCTTTTTGGCTAAATCCTAGGATTGAAACGCCTAAGAGTGAATATATGATCAAAAAGAAAGATTAAAAAATAAATACACATTCACATAGATAGGAGATGACTCTTATAAGAGGATAAGAGTAAGATGTTGGATTCCGGGTAACTTATTTAGTTGCTGACATATTGGTTGTTCCCATCATCCATCTTCCACTCGCCCCCTTTCTCCTCTTCAATTAAATGTACAACAACAACAACAACAACAACAGTCCCAGCGCCACAAGAGGCTCCCGCACGAGCAGGGTCGGGGGGTGGATGTACGCAACCTTTCCCCTTCCGGATAGAAGAGAGGCTGTTTTCGCGGACCCCCAACCTGAAGATTGAGTCGTCATGTGAACATCGTATCCTCTTCAATTAAATGTATGGTTTAGAATTCACCCTTTCAATCTCGCTCTGTCATAAAGTCATTCTCCTCCCCCGCCCCACATATATATATTTATTTATTTTCACAGTTAGTGGGTTGGCCCAGCTGATGACCCTATTTGAGATTATGGCCCAGCCCAGTTAAAACTGGGTTCCATAACATTTGCGTAGAAGTCATAGTACACATGCAAAATGCAAGTTTGTTTTTGGATCATTCACATGCCAACTATATTGAATCGCCTTCGATATCCCTTCGTCTGCAAAGAATTCTTGATATAAAAGCACAGAGACAAATACATAAAAGAGTGAACAAAGTTTGTATATGATTTTCTTTTTGATAATTAATAGTGATGCTGGCACCTGCAAGTCGGAGCCTGTTAAACCCATGTACGTCCAAAAGATTTCAAGCAATACATATATAGACGTGGGGTCCTTTTTGGTCAAGTTTCTTTTTTGAAAAAAGTTCCTTTGTCCTTAAAAAAAAACACAATTTTTTTAAATTTTGAAGAGTGTTAATAAAACTGCTTTTCTACTTTTAAGGAAGTGAGAAAATAGTATCTCTATTGAAGCAAAAGCAGATGCAAGAAACTAAAATTTTGAGACAGAGTACCCTTAAGTAGGGGCGTTCATGGTTCGGTTAATCATACCAGAAAGTATTTTGGCTTGGTTAACCGTAATCGAAATACTCAAAAATCTCTAATCGTTACCATAATCGAAAAGACCGGTTAATCAACTTTTGGTAATTCGGTTCAGTTATGTCGGTTAACCAGTAACTGGAAAAGTGATGCAACTCCTCTTTTATGTTGTACGATCTATCTCCTTAATGGTTTGCAAATGTCCAAAAAATACATTAAACTTGAGATTATTCAATAAATTATGAGCTTATAATACAATTCTAAAAAACTAAACGTATAATATCTTATTTTAGCCAATATGTAACCAAGCGAGTAGCACTAAATTATGGCAACGTAATACTTAATTAGTATTTGGGATATAACAATGAGGTATAAATACTCCATAATAGGAGATGAACTACGAAAAAAGATAAAGTTAATCATGCTTTATAGAAATGTCATTTATATATGGTAGAAAAACAAACTTAGTGAACAATATAATATTATGAACATGTGAAAATATATAAATAATATATATTATTTCGGTAAATCGATTAACCGAAATAGACAAAATCCTTAACCGTTACTATCTTGAAATACCTCAAGTTTTTTTAGTTTGGTTAACCGAACCGAAAATTTGGTATAGTTAACTGCATTTTTGGGTCGGTATTTTGGAATTTCGGTTTGGTATTTTGGGGCCGGATTTTTTTGAACACCCCTATCCTTAAGAATAGCACTTTTTACGAAAGTAATTCTTCAAATACTATAGAAAAAAGTACTAGGGAAAAAGAAAACAAACTTTCGAAGCCAAATCTATAGTATATTGTGAAATTTATGTGGATAGTTTTCGGGGTCACGTGAAGCATCATGTTTAAGTTTTGAATCTTATTTTTGAGTGTAAACAATTCTTCGGTACGCTTACTTTAAACTGTCCTTTACAAGTAGAAAAATTTTTAAATAAATAATGTATAAAACTTGAGAATTAGTCAAGATAACAAATATTTTAGTTATCTAAAAGAGGGACGGTGAGAACCGTGTTCGATGCAATTGGATAAATAGTTGACAAAAGGTTAAGTTTCTGATATTTTTGCCAGGCAATTATCAGTTGGCATATATATACATACCTAAGAGGGTGACCTCCTGGAAAGTCCTCGTGCTGCATCCCCTTAAGTTGGAGTTCTCGGATACAGCCTCCCTTCAGGGTACTCTGAAGGAGGAAGGTTGTGTACATCCACCCCCCAAACTTTGCTTAGGCGGGAGCACTTTGGACACAAAAAAAGTTATTTTTACTATATATATATATATAGGGCAATTCTTATGAGATGGTGAGAGTGTGGGAGGATTAAATCTTGACCGTCGGTCATAATGGACGGCCAAGATTAAACGATCTTAATGTAACTCCCCTTAAATAAAATAAAAAATAATCATAATACCCTTCCCCCTCTATCTCGTCCTTCTCCCTCCAACCCTCCCCCACCTCCCTCCTCTCTCTCTCTCTCCCCCCTCCTCTGCAGCCGCCATCTGTCGCCGACCCCCCACCACCGGCCACCGCCACCGACCGCCGCCTCTGACCTCCCTTAGCCCTCAAATACAACCCCTTCTTTCCCTCTCTCCTCCTTTCCAACCCTCCCCCCACCTCCCTCCCCTCTCTCTCTCCTCCCCTGCTGCCGGCCGCAGCCTCTGACCGCTGACTGCCTCCAATCCCCAAATACAACACCCTTCCCCCCCCTCTTTCCTCTCTCCCCCACCTCGCTCCCCTCTCCTTGCTGCCGCCACCCGCCAAAGGCTGACGGCGGGTTGGTGAGTGGTGGCAGCAGGGAGAGGGGTGGAGGGAGGTGGGAGTGTTGGAAGGGAGGAGAGAGAGGGGAAAGGATGTTGTATTTGGGGGCTAGGGGCGGCCGGAGGCAGCAGTTGGTGGCGGCGGCCAGTGGCCGGTGGTGGTGGGTCGACGGTGGGTGGTGGCTACAGGGGGAGGAGAGAGAGAGGAGGAAGGTGGAGGAGAATTGGAGGGAGAAGGAGAAGAGGGAGGGAGAAGAGTATTGTTGGAATTTTTTATTTTTTTAAGGGGGGTCGCATTAAGATCTTTTAATCTTAAGCATCCATTGTTATAGACGGTCAAGATTTAATCCTCTCACACTCTCACCATCTCATAAGAATCGTGCCATATATATAGCTTGCATTTATAATTGTCACATACAATAAGCGTGTGACAAATATCAATATTTGGATGTATCTCACAATATGCCAACATTTTGACTACCCCACTTTTGTTTGATAAGTAGGATGCAAGTTTAAATGTCATTAAACGTGCAGGATGGGGCTCGAAAATAAGAAATACAGAAAAAATTGAACTAGCACCTGAATTCTAACAAAAGGCTAATCCAAAACTCAAACAAACCAAAACCAATAGGTAAAAGTAACCACATACCGAAACAACCAAAACTAAAGTTAAAAAAACCAACTACACCAACAAAATTTGAGTAACAACCACAAAATGTGAGTCAAGGAAATCTTTTTTTTTTTATTTATTTTTAATAAACATCTATGTTTATAATATTGGTCCGGCACTTATTCACCCGACGACCTTGTATGGGCAACCCAGAATGGGCGAACGACATACGCATGTTACTTAAGCTACACTCGAATACTTAAACCCATTCAGGCGGACCAATACACAAGATCAAAAGGTACTTACTCACATGGTACTTATTGCCCCCGATGCTACGAGTCTAATAAATAGGTAATTATTATATAAAAATTAAGTAATAATAAACTAGACTTAAATTAGAATATGGGATCCGAATGTACCAAATACGTTAACCCAACTCAGCGGTACCATGTGTCACAAATGTGACACATGGCAAGAGTGAGAGGTGCTAAGGGACACCTTCCCCACGTCTCCCTTCTTCCATATAAGAAGGAAGTAAGAATAAAGGGGAGGGAGGCACAGGCCCCTCATATTTGCTTCCTTCAATACCTTCTCTTCAGAGTTCAAGTCTCCTACTCCTTTCAGGCTAAGGATCTTACATTTATTATATTTATTTATTATTCGCTTTTATTATTATTTCATGAGATCAATACTGACTTGACCGTCGGAAAGGTCCCCTATGGGCTACCCCACGAGCCCATCTTACTGTTTGTTTGATCCTGCAAGGAATATAAAGCTGGGCATGTAGCTAGAGCTTGAGTCCATCTTAATCCAATGAACCCCACCTCATACATAACTCTAAATTGATGTATAAGCACACTTACCAAATTCATCGTAAACAATCTAGAAATTAATAATCCTTTTTAAAATAGCATATTTACATTTTTATTCTCAAATTAACACATAAAAGTTCAAAATTATCAAAATATTACATAACAAAAGTTTTTAAAATAACATGTTTAGTCAGCACGACACAAGCACTTATATCACATAAGCAAGGACATTTTGGTAAATCTGAATATGTACAAGCTTTCGAAGAAGAGTAATACGAGATTAACTTTTATTTGGTTTGCTCAGCTTCAGTATGGCTTCACCAAAATCCCTAATATCCGTTCGCCTACTGCCAATTAACCCAATCTTAGGACCGGGTCGCTCAGGGCCGATGATATGAGTTTGTCGAAGACTAGTTCCATCATGTTAGGTTCAAGTCATCGCGGGCCCTGATATAGTTTGCCTAAGTAACAACAAGAGACACGTTATATCCAATCGACCTCCAACTAGCTTAATGTGACACTAGTCTCTATGCGGGTGCAGTCCCCATCATATAAATATCAAACCATCGTATAAGGTACTTGCAACTTTCTCGTAGACTACTCTTGCTCTATGCATTCTAAGATCCGCCATGACCTTCTCTATATTCAACACATGCTAATTTAAATATTAGACGGATTTCCCATATACAAAATCAATATGTTCCTAACAATTTCTTGAAATTGTAAAGCTAGGCATTACGAGAATATAACCCTGTTTAGCTTGGCTTTGATTTTGGTGTACCTTTTTTTTTTTCCCCTATTTGGAGCCAATGTTATCCGATTTTTTGTCCGTTTTTTATTGTTTTTCTCTCTTTTATATTCTTTATTTCCTAAGGATCTTATCTTCTAAGAGCTCCGGGTTTGTCATCCTAAGAGATGACAAATTTCTCCAGCCATATCTTTAATCTCGTATCTTTAGCCGCATTTATCCGTAACTCGCCTCGTCCAGAATCACGCCAAGCTATCAAGCCGCCAAGCCCCATTGACCAATTATCGGGCTGCATTATATCATAAAATTAATTGACGTTAAATAGAGTAAACACATATTGCTTAAAAAAATAAATTCACCACCCCTACAAAGAATGAGCTGGAACACAAAATGCTGCCATCTCATAATTTTTGCAAATTTAATACTCTTCTCAATGGCCAATTATATGAGAGGTGCACTTTCCGAAATATTAAATAAAAATATTTTGAATTTTTAAATTGTTTTGGGTCCACCGCAAATGATTGAAAAGCATACTGGGATGGGATATACATAGCCTTACTCTTTTAATATGATATTCTAATAAGATGTTATTTTTGAATTTAAAAAAAAAATCTGAGCCAATAGTATTGCGAGTGACTGATTGAACGGGCCATTAATATGCACCGAAATCACAATAGACCGAGATTAACTAAAAATAGTAAAATATGGTAACACCAACCCTAGTACATTGTCTCAAAAAGATTCCCGTTAAGGCAGAGTTTAAGGGTTAAAATGTATACAGCCTTACTTCTATAAAGTGCCACCCTGGAGGAAGACTGTTTTCCGAAAGACCCCAACCTTAAAAGAAAAAAAAGAAAGAACAACATTAAACAAAAAAAAAAAGTCAGATCAAATAAAAGAATATTAGGAATGTAAGTCACAATAAAGCAATCACAACAATAACATTCATGCAAGCCTAAGGGTATTATGAACTGGCATCGGCGTGCTCTTCTCTCCTAACTATTGTGTCAACCACAGGTGTTTTTAATCACCACTCAGTTGTATTTAAGGCTGTCTCTTCAGTAACATTTAAGTAGGTTATGTCACGTTTAATTGTCTCCATCCAGTTTTTCTTTTGTCTGCCTCTAACTCTCTTCTAGTGTGTGTTATGTGGTTATTCCTGTTTCCTGACAGGGGGGGCTGTAGTCAGTCCTCTTTGAATATGCCCAGCCATTGCAAACGTCACTCCCACAACGTATCGGCAATTGGAGCCACTCCTAATTTGTTTCTTATAACATCATTTTTTATTATATCGTTCTTAGTATGCCCACACATTTGCCGTAATTTCCTCATCTTTGTCATCTTCAACTTTTACTAAAACTAGTAAAATACTAAAATTAAAAGGATAAGGAAGGAGAGATAAGAGATGACTTTGATCTTCATTCATGTCTTTCGATACAAGGTTGAGTTTATTTGTAGGAGTTTATCCCCCACCCAAGTCCATCGTGCTCTAATATCTATTGGGTTACCATATTCTTATCCGGCTCATACACGCATTTAGGCATGTATTAGTCATGCAGGAATAAGGTTCAAATCTATTAGTCTCCATTAAATGCACCCTCCAGATCTATATATAGTAATAGGGTTTATTTACCAAGCACTAATGCAACCGAGTCCCATTAAAACTCTGAAGTTAAGCGTGCTTAGATGAGAGTAGTACCAGAATGGGTGACTTCCTGAAAAGTCCTCGTGTTGCCAACCCTATAAGGTTAGGGGTCCTCGAAAACAACCTTTCAAGGGTTACACCCTGAAGGAATAAGGCTGCGTACGTCCACCCCTCCTAGACCCCGTTTATCCGGGAGCCCTTGAGGCACTGGGTCTATTGCTGCTGTTTGTTTTATTGTGATGATAATATTTTTAATAGTTGTGTCATAACTTACAATTGGATTTAAATTGAACAGCCTCTCGGGAAGGTTACACCATGAAAGGAGACTGCGTACATCCACCCCTCCCAGACCCCACTTATGCGAGAGCCCTTGAGACATTGAGTTTGCTGCTGTTGTTGTTTTATTGTGATGATAATATTTTTAATAATTGTGTAGTAACTCACAATTGGATTTAAATTGGATCAATACGTTAGCTTATATTGATCATTTGCAAGTGACAAATTCGACTTGTTGAAAATATTTTGTTGGCTTAATTTTAACACTCCAAACCTTTAGGTATATACATCGTTGGCCCTTGTTCGCTTTAATTTTGTTCAAATTAGCCGATCATCTTTTAATTTATCGAGTCTTTCATTTTTTTTTTTGTTTTATTCAAAATGGTCACTATTATTTTACATTATGACAGATATGGTCACTCAATTTTTTAAGTTTTACCTAATTTGCTCACCAACTGGAAGATTAATTTTGTAATAAAAATTAGAAACTATTTTGAATAGAAGATGATGTACTAATTGAATAAAGTTACAAACATTAAAAACTCTTTTAAACAAAAAAATAAAAATAAATAAAAGACCAAATTTGAACAATTTAAAAAACACAGGGACCAATGTAATAAATAACTCGACAATAATATTACCAAAATAAAAAGGAAGATGATAATACCAAAGCTAATTTTACTATTGTCAAAACATTCATACTGTTAAAGACAATATACCTTTCTTTAAAGAAAGGCTAATTGACAACCCTTTTAAACTAAAGAAGGGCAATTAGGTATTTCGCAATGCGAATGCTTTGACGGTATAAATAGAGGATAAGAGTTGTTATTATCAGTATAAAAATTATCATTATTAGAGGATAATGTGAGGATTTATTCATTAAGCACTAAGGCACCGGATCCCGTTAGAAATCTGAAGTTAAGCGTGCCTGGGCGACAGTAGTACTAGGATGGGTGACCTTCTGGGAAATCCTCGTGTTGTCAACCCTATAACATTAGGGGTCCTCAGAAACAACCTCTCGACAAGGTTACACTTTGAAGGGGTGAGGCTATGTATATCCACCCGTGACCCCCACTTAGACGGGAGCCCTTGAGGCATTAAATTTGTTGTTGTTATTGTTGTGACTTATAATAGATTAGAATAACACAACAGCGATAATTTTACACTTACAATTAGAAGTGGTCAGTGGGCCGGCCTAACCCTGCCTGCTACAGTAGCGGGCCGGGCCCCGGGCCTCCTCAGGGGTGAGTAGGCCCAGGCCCTTCCCAGCCTATTTTATGGCAATTTAGGGGATTATTTGAATATTTTAATTTATTTTATATTTATATTGTTATAATTATATTTTTTTAATAAATTATAATACTTTAATTATATATATTTTTAAGAAAAAGGAGTGATCCATGCCTGGCTCGGCCCGATGGGGGCCCACATGCCTAGGTCAGGACCCTGCCCAACTCGGCGCGTGGCCGCCTCAACTTACAATAATTACGAGGAGTAGAGAGGAGGGAAGACAGTGAGCGCGAATTGACTACGACCCTGAAATCTCTCAGAAACACACATTAACGCCATTTCGTCTCTCTTTCTTCTTCTCTTCTTGTTCTTCCTCGCTCCCATTCTATTCTCTCTCTCTCTCTCTGTCTGCTGCAGGGAGGGAGAAATTCCCAGAATAAGAGATAACGCAACCCAATTCAATAATAATAATATACAATAAAGGAAAAGAAAAGGGAAAATGCAGCCGACGAGGGATCGATGGTCAAGATCTTCCAAGCCTGTCACCATCCACGGCTGTGCTCAGTGCGGTGATCTCATTGGCTTCCAAAGATTGATGAAAGAAAACCCTTTGCTTTTGAATGAGCGTAACCCCGTTGTATGCTCTCTCTCTCTCTCTCTCTCTTTCTCTGGGTTTTGTTGATTTGGTTTGTTTGATCTTTGAGTGCTTTGATTTGGGTGGCAAATTGGGGTTCAGATTGGTTTGTTGGTTTGATTTTGAAGTGGGTTTGGCTAGATGTTTGTACAGAATGTGAATTTGGATCTGGGTCGTAGCTGAGTCCAATTCAAAGTTGTGCATTGCTTTCTTTTCCTCCTTTCTAAAGGTGTTAGGAACCTGGACGAAATACTGAATGCTAAATCAAATCAGCAATCATAAACGAAAGGGTATTGAGCATTAAAAAATAAAAGTATTAGAATTTATGTGGTTTAGTCGAAGCCTACATGGACAATAATTTCACTATATCTTTGGAAGATTATATGAGACGTTCAACTCTCAACCTGATGTTAACATACACAATTCTAGTGTGTATATAAAGTTGCCCACGCCAAAATCTTAGTATGTCATGGGCCTCAATTGGATTGGCCCAATCATCTACCTTGTAAATACGGTCCACTATAACCAAGCTCCACACATAAATCCAACAAAAGGAAATGTAGAATTTGGTGTTGATTGTGAAGAAATTAGTGGATGAATTCGCGGAACTAGTGTGTTCTTTGTAGGATCTGAAAAGGGGTTCTGTTGTGGTTTGATGCGTGTAATTAGTAGTTGGAATTGTAAGTGGGAGATAAAGATCTCTCATCTAATGGTGTTGTCTGTTAAAGGAAAAGTGTGGTTTCTATATACATTCATTGCATTATCGTATATATGAATATAAGATCCTAATATATTTTATGATAAAGTGTATCAAAATATAGATAAGAGTTAGGGATGATCAAGATCTCAAGCAACCCAAACAATAGCTTACAGCGTAAAGGTTTCTATCTATGACGCATTATAAACGTATATGTACCCCCACCTGTGTTCTAAGTCTTGTTTAGACAACATTGAATTGAACCACCATTTTTTCTATGGAGCTTTCTTGCCCCTGATTTGTGTGAAAATACAATAAATGAATAGTCATTCGCTGAAAAATCATTTGTATTCATTATATATAACATAAAGGACTTCCATATTAGTTGATATTATAATATAAAGTAGATTATTCAACGTGCATTTGAGCTGACCTGAACACCTCCTATCAAAACTTGCTTTGCGCTTGCTCCTAAATCTCGAGATCAGCCTTGGATAGAGTTGAATTTAATGCAGATAAGGTTGGTTGCTGCTGCGGTGCTACCTTGTAAAATTCTGGTAATATCATTTGCATCAATTAGTAACCCAAAAGGATGAATTTACATGAAAACCAAGGTGACAGTTGTTTGGAATTAGGATCAAATAGCTAGCACTGAGTAAATGAATATGCTATGCTCACAACTATGATGCTTATGTGAAATGCATAAGTGTTCGAGCTTAGAGTTATTTACCTAGCCGGAGATATGATTAGTATATGATCTGTTAGAATCTCACATTACTGGGTCCATTCAGAAGAGAAAAAAGAGGAAGTTAAGGGGATGACAACCCGAACTTTTCAGTAGTAAGAAGATAAGTGACATTGAGATGCAATATTATGGGGTGATTTTGATGCATTTACAAGGCAGTACGAGATATACGTCCTTTAACCTCCTCACCAATTCATAAGCCAAAACAAGGAGTGCTTGAACACCTTCAATGCCCCTATTGGAAGAAAAACATGTAGAACAAAGTGAGTGAGAAGTCAGGTGTATTACGTTTTAGCTTATAATTAGAGTTTTGAATGCAAAAGTTTGATACTGGAAGTTTGGTATCCATTTTGGTCATGGTTTTTCACTCCAGAGCAATGAAGGGTTTTCCGCATAATTTGGCGTATCCATGTTCTTTGCTTTAGTGTTTGATATTTCCGAAGAGGAACATGGTAACTGGAAACAACCCGCCATCAGTAGCAGCCTTCATAAGCTATCAGCATAAGCCATCAGCTAATTTGGTTGGCTTTTAAATCTCTTGCATAGCATGCATGTAAATAATTGGTTAAAGCCATAGCTGAGATGTGTTTACATACCAATTGGAAATGCGGGTCTTGTGTATGTTTCTTTTTGACCATTGATAAGATCAATATTGTTGTGTTGTGTCTCGGATTCATGTCTCCATTCAGAAATGAAGATCTGTAGTGGTACTAAAGGACCCTGGCCTTTCGCTTCCTGCGTATGGACCTTTTTTCACGATTTGGCCCACTAAACCCATCTAGTGAGATCTGAAGTTTCTACTATGTCTATATATAATTACATATGCTGCAGCTTGTTGCACCTATTGTATCCGCCTTCAATCTTAGTGGATTATTTTCTCCCCTATATGTGGTTTTTCCATCAATTTTAGGGTTTTTCAAGCAAATTTGTATGTTATGTTTCTCTCTCTTCTCTCCTCTATTTTCTTTCAACTTTTGTTCCTTTGTACCTAAATAAAACCCGACTCTTGGGTATTTTGCCTAACAAATACGTTATTTTATCTCCTTTCCGGCCTCCATTTTCATTGTGAATCCTGCATGATTATGTTTGCTATCATTGTATTTTTACAAGAATGAGTGAGCTTCTTCTACATTCTTTTGATCAAATTTCTCTCATCGTGTTCTTAGTTTGACTATATGGCTTTCATATGTGAAAATAGATGGCACAAACTCCACTTCATGTAGCTGCTGGCTACAACAATGTTGAGATCATCAAGTGTCTACTCGATTGGAGAGGACTGGAAAAGGTTGAATTGGAAGCCAGGAATATGGTAAGTCGAATTCTTTCATAACGTCGACTAAGTCATGCAACACAACTTGCAATACAAAAACAGAACGCCCAAACTAAAAATAATGAATTACGCAGCTATATTTATAGGCAAAAGCAAATCCTTATTGGATAATTGAAGAGATAAATTCGAAATCAACTAAGAAACTACTCCTCTATGATAAAAATAACTAAACTTTCTAGTGAACAAAATAAAGAAGATAACTAAAATATCCTACTGATTAGAACAATACATATGTTCTAATCCCATATTATAGCCTAATTAAATTTATTCCTGGGATTTATGCAGTATGGAGAGACTCCATTGCACATGGCAGCAAAGAATGGTTGTAATGAAGCTGCGAAGTTGCTTCTCTCTCATGGAGCTTTTGCGGAGGCCAAAGCAAATGTAGGTGTTCTTTTTCATTCCATTTTGCATGAATGGTGTACTTGAAATATAAATGAATTTGTTGATCTTATGGGTCCTTTTTTTCTTTTTTGTGTTTCAATCTTGCAGAATGGAATGACACCCTTGCACCTTGCTGTTTGGCATTCGCTCAGATCCGATGACTGCTCAACTGTGAAGACATTGCTCGAACATAACGCTGACTGCAGTGCCAAAGACAATGTAAGATATCATTGTGTTGTGTCTTGAATTAATGTCTCAATTCAGAAACCTGCAATATGGACCCTTTAAGCTGCCTCGACCTTGTAGACCCATTTACAACAATCTAGGGTTTTCAATCTGCATACAAATACGTAGTTTTGTTAGTGTGTTGCTTTCTCCTCCGCCTGTGGTTTTTCTCACAATTTTGAGGCTTTTCTACGTAGATCTGTGCAATTATTGTCTCTCTTTCTCTCCTCTTCTCTTCTCAGTTTTTTCCAGATTTGTTCTTTCGCATTTAAATCAAACCTAGCCTAGCAGATATTCTGCTTTATTCTGCTATTCTTGACATGCTATCTTACTCAGTTCTATCTCCACGTAAATCTGTCTATTATTGGGTCACAGGACGGGAATACGCCTTTGAACCATCTCTCACCGGGCCCAGGAAGTGAGAAATTGCAGCGGCTACTCCAAGAATACCTTGAGGAGCAAAGAAAACGCAGGGCGATCGAAGCATGTAGTCAGACAAAAGCTAAGATGGATGAGCTTGAGCATGAATTATCAGATATCGTGGGTTTGAATGAACTCAAGTTACAGCTAAGAAAATGGGCAAAAGGGATGCTTCTTGATGAAAGGCGTCGTGCTCTAGGACTTCAAGTTGGTGCTCGAAGACCCCCGCATATGGCATTCCTTGGCAACCCTGGAACAGGTAACTTGTTAGTGGTAGCTGATAATTTGTCAAGGAACAAGCTTAATCTAATAGTTGAAAGCCCATGAATTATTTTATAGTCTAACATGCCTACTCATACGAGCACGTCCTACCTTGTGTTGAAATAATGTTAATATTGAAAGTGGGGCGTTAGGATTCGAACATGTGACCTCTCGATCAACAAGGCTCTAATGGCATGCCATGTTAAGGAACCAACTATTCTAAAAGCTTAAGCTGAAGGGTAAATGCCTAGGAATGATTTATATTTTCATGTAATTCTTTTCTTGTCTACAATAACATAAGCATTGGTGTTTTACTAACAAATGAGATGTCTTCTCCAATAGGAAAAACCATGGTGGCCCGAATTCTCGGAAAATTGCTCCATATGGTTGGGATTTTGCCGACTGACAAAGTGACAGAAGTTCAGAGGACTGATTTGGTGGGAGAATTTGTTGGTCACACTGGACCAAAGACTCGGAGAGTGGTAATGACTCTGCTCTCTTTATAACTCTTTTATGTTACCTTGGTGCAATCACTGAGGTTGCTCTACCATGACCCAACTATCATGTGATGAAGGTTTTAAAATAGCCTCTCCACAAAAGTGGGGCTATAATTATGTACATCTTAGACCACTCCTGATAAGAGCCTTATGCACTAGATCGCACTGTTCCTTTTAACTGGAGATATGGCTAACTAATAGTGCCTCGTTGGCAGATCAAAGAAGCCGAAGGAGGGATTCTTTTTGTCGATGAAGCCTACCGTCTGATTCCTATGCAGAAATCAGACGATAAAGACTACGGACTAGAAGCTCTAGAGGAGATTATGTCTGTCATGGACTCTGGCAAAATAGTAGTCATATTTGCTGGGTACTGTGAACCCATGAAACGCGTCATATCATCCAATGAAGGCTTCTGCAGACGCGTGACAAAGTTCTTCCATTTCAGCAACTTTGGTTCCAATGATTTGGCCAAGATTGCACATATAAAGATGAACAGCCAAACCGAGAGTAGCATATTATACGGGTTCAAGCTACATCATACATGCACTATAGATGCCTTTACGAGTTTGATAGAGAGAGAAACAACAGAAAAGCAACGGAAAGAAATGAATGGCGGTCTGATTGATCCTATGTTGGTTAATGCGAGAGAGAATCTGGATCTTAGACTGGGATTCGATTGTATAGATACTGACGAATTGCTAACGATCACGTTAGAGGATCTAGAAGCAGGACTCCGAATTTTATCTCAGTAAGAGATGAATCAGAGGCTTTCTTTTTGTCCTAGGACCTGATTCTTTTGTATGAGAATAGTATCTTGATCCTCCATTCTTGGTTTCTTTCTTTCAGAAAGATATTTATTGATATCGATTCGTTTATTGGTTCTTGAGATTTGTTGTATGAATGATTTGGATAATGTAGCCATGACCCATGAATGAAATTTTTGTATGAATAAGTGGAACTTCAATTCTTTGTTTCTTTGGTGTTTTTGTATGTTCTTCGTTGTGATATTTTTGGCCTAAAAGAAGCACTTTTTTCTCGGGATTTAAGTGTGTTTGTTATGGAAAGAATAGTGCTTTTAATAGAAGTATAATTTATTTTTTTTACTTTTAAATAGAAGTAGGAAAATAGTGATTTTCTTTTAAAGCGAAAGTAGAAACAAAAATTAGATAAAAATATCCTTAATGAAAGTAAAATTAAAAAAGGTTTTTCTACAAAAAGTGTTTCTAAAAGATGTAGTTTTTCGAGGCTTGGTTTTAAGGGCCTTTTGTCTATATTACACGTTACACTACTATTTTGCCACTGTTTATGACAGCTGTAATCCCCTCTGGAGATTCAAGTTTATAGTTTTTGTCATCTGATTTTTATATAGTTATCAGATGACAGGCTTCATCGACAAAAAGGATTCCTTCTTCAACCTCTTTAATCTGCCTACAATGTGGTCCATTGCATAGGGCTCCCACGAAGCAGGGCCTAGGAATGGTTCGATGTAAATAATTATACCCTAGCTTTTGCGGAAATGCTACTTTAAAACTTTGATCACTTGATATCCGAGTCACAGTAAAGTAATATCGGTGATTGCACCAAGGCAACGCAAGAGTTACACAGAACATTATCATTACCACTCTCCTGGTGTTTGGTCTAGTGTGACCGACAAATTCTCCCACCAAATCAGTCCTCTGAACTTCTGTCACTTTGTAAACTTTTCGAGAATTTGAGCCCGTGGATATAATAGTACCAACATGTAAGCATCGCATCCTATTAGAACTCCGAAGTTAAACGTTCTTGAGCGAGAATAGTACCAAGATGGGTGATCTCCTGAGAAGTCCTGGTACACCCATCAGGTTGGCGATTCCCGGAAATAGCCTCCTACCTTGAAGGGAGAAGGATTCGATACATCTACCCCCCTGAACCCTGCTTAAGCGGAAGCCATTGGGGCACTGAAAATGTTACTTATTTGCTTACACAGACAAATATCTGGCTATGGGAATAGAAAACCTGGGATGTTCTTTTTTTTATTGCCAAGATAACTGCTCCCAAATAGATGACATTAGAAAATGCATCAAGATGGAATCTCGACATTGTCTATGAAATCTTGACTTTGTCAAGCAACTAACTATCCCAACAGTTTAAAGTGGTGTGGTGAAATCATTCAAAGGTAAACAACTCCTCTCTACATGACTGGACGAGGGGGTCAACGAGCGGAGCCGAGCTGGGCACCCCCTTGTTCGAGCTCGAGTTCGAGCCGAGCACTTATCGAGCATTTCTAACCCTTGTTCGAACTCGGTTCGATAAGAATATAGTGTATTCAATACTCGGCTCGGCTTGTTAAGCTTATCGAGTCGAGTCGAGTCGAGCTCATTATCGAGCCCAATCAAGTTTAAAACAGAGCCAAGCTTGCAATCGAGTCGAGTTAATTAACGAGCCGAGCTTTTTAAGTTATTATCGAACCATTTTTGAACTAATACCAACTATTATCGAGCTCATAGCGAGCCCTTAATTAGCTGATATTGAGCACCTTAAAGAGCTCTTATCGAGCTCTTATCAAACTGTTTGTGAACATTAGCGAGCCGAGCACCCCCTGTTCAAACTCGGCTTGTTAAGCTTATCGAGCCTGCTCGAACTCGGCTCGATAAGCTGTCAAGCCCTCCTAATGAACACGAATGAGCCCTAATCGATTTTGAACATGAGTAGTTCATCCAACGCTCTATTCGCTTAGACTCCTAATTTCCACCCTTTCAAGTTTCTTTAATTAACTTTTATGCATGATAAACACGTAATTTTAACAGTTTTAGATATTAATCCTAATTAATTGATATTTATCAAAGTTGTAGTGACTGAGATCGTCTTAAATTATTATAGGTAGACCTAAAATTAAAAAAGGCTCAAAATAAGGCCCATGGAATTATAGTCCAAAAATTAAGCCCACTTAACCACCAAAAGGCCTAATGAATATTGTCCCATATTCAACAAAGAACAAAACTAAGGGCCTATTTGGCATTGCTATAAAAAAATGGTATTTTTTACAAGTACTTTTTGTAAATAGTACTATTTTAAATAAGTAGTTTGTATTTAGTTCAATCAATAAAGAAGCACTTACTATAATATTATGAGTATTTGGTCAATGTTTAAAAAAAAAAAAAAATTTCTATAAATTAACAAAAATAACCTTAACAGAAGTCTTTTATTGTTGAAAACAATTACCCCAGAACTATTTCAAATATTTAATATATTTTTTAAATATTTAAAATATTTTTGATTATTTAAAATATTTTCTAAATATATATAAATATTTTAAGTACTTGAAACTAATTTTTTATTCTTTAAAATAATTTTTCAATATTTTAAAAATATTTATTTTTTCAAAAAATTAAATTATTTTTCACAAATATTTTTAATATTTTTTCAAATATTTATTTAAATATTTAAAATATTTTTTCATATTCAATAAAAATTTTAAAATATATAAATTAATTTTTAGATATATTAACAAACTTAAATATACCTAAAGCAAATTTCTCAATTGTTTAATTTTTGCTTCTCCTTTTACTTAAAAGGACAACCACCAAATTTTTGCTTTTTCTTAAAAATAGAAAAATAGCTTCTATTTTTGATAAAAAACACTTTTTTATGGTTGCCAAACGCTCTCCAAACCTTAGAAAAGTTTTTTTTTTAAAAGAAAAAAATTTTTTTTTTACCCCATAATAAGTTAAGCCAAATAGGTTCCTAAAAGAGAGAGAAAAAAAAAAAAAGTGATTTCATGTACGAGATTGCCTCATGAATGAATTCCTATAAGAAGTTGTATTTCTCAAGCATTCAATTTCTGTGCTTAGATAGGGCCCAATGGAGGGCTAGCATAGGGGTATTAGATGTTCCGGTTGAGTAGGGTAATCCAGCTTACTAATGCTAGGTCCTCTTGGGGCACGTAGGCTGTTTCTGGCTCTCATGAGGATGTTACGTTGCTACTTGCCTACTTTTCTTTATCTCTACCTCTATATCTATCCCTATCTCCTTCCTTTTCTCTATCCCTTCTATCTCTATCTCTATTTCTATCCTCTATCCCTATCATGTATTTATCTTCATCTTATATATTGATCTGTCTTGTTGTGGCATGCTTTGAGCCTTTTACTTTGCTTGCAGTGTGCCTACCGTGAATTTGCTATAATCATGCATTTGATGCTTCTTCTGTTTGTCAGGTCTTTGGCTCATTGTTGCAGACCAGCTTCGGAAACAGCCTCTCTTCAAGATAGCCCCCTGAAGGGGGAAGGCTACGTACATCTACCCTCCCAGACCCTGCTTACGCGGGAGCTCTTGGAGGCACTGAGTTTGTTGTTGTTGTTATGTTCAATTTCTGTTTCAATTTTTTAAGAAATAGATAAAAAGTGTTTGGTTGCCTAAATGGGATATATAACTTCCTTGAGGAGGCTAGTTAAAAATAAAAGAATTATAACTGACTTAAGGAAACTAGGAAAGTCACTTTTTTGTGTTTTAAATACAAAAGAATTACTAAGTAATTTCCGCATTACGCATTCTGCCAATTTCTTGTCAACCAAACAAGAGCCAGAATCTCTACTTTCCATGAAGTTTTACTTTCCGTGTCTACTTCCTGCCAATCAAACAAGGCCTAAATCTAAATTATCAATATAATACAACAACAACAACATTCCCAATGCCACAAGGGCTCCCGCTTGCATGGGGTCGGGGGGGGGGGGGGGGGGGGGGGGGGGGGATAGAATGTACGCAGCCTAACCCCATCAGGGTGAGGCCCTGACGAGAGACTGTTTCCAAGAATCCCCGACCTGATAGTTAAATCTAAATTATCAATATGACTATATTAATTTTTCTCTGTGATTCATTCTTATTTCTTTTTCAGCCTCTCTTCAGGGTAGGCCCCTAAAGGGGGAAGGCTGCGTACATTTATCATCCCCAGACCCTGCTTTTGGGGGGAGCCCTTGGTGGCACTAGGCTTGTTGTTATTGTTGTTGTTGTATTTATTCTTATTTCTTTTTCTACCCTTAGATCGATATTTTATCTATAACATAATCCAAAAAGACTTGAGTTAGGTCAAATTTGAGTTTGAAATAATATTCATAATATAATCCAAAATATTCAAATTGGGTAAAATTAACTTCCTAAAGCATTTTATGCACAACGGAATCTAAAATATTCAAATTGTTATTTGGAATTTTCGGATTCTTGCATCCTAGTAGATTCAATAGTTTATTTATACTCATTCTTTCAAGTGCATGAATCCTCTCGAGTTCGAGGTTTTGAATTCTTAATTGTTCTTTAAGTAAAAAACTAGAACGAAAGAGCTCAAAAACAAAGAATCCTCGATTCAAGAAAGCAAAACTAAAAAGGTAATGAATTCAATCCGTAGAAATCAACAAGCAGGAAAAAAAAAAAAAAAAAAAAAACTCTAGAAATCTAGTACAGGATGACATTACATATATCAAAATTAAAGATTATGCGAGTAGAGTTAAAACTAAAGTGTAAAATACAAATCTCTCAAGCATGAGAATTAAAAATAAATAAGAAATTTGATGGCAAAATAATAAATAAGGACTCGGTCGACAAAGTGTACTACACGAGATGCAAAAACTGCCCGTAAAATTCTAGCAAAATCTCCAAGGTGTCAATTATGGGGTTTAAAGTCGCTCCTACTCCCTATATTTATAGGCACATAAACTTAATATCGTGATTGATTTCAAATTATGAAACCATAAGTTAACTAAATTTTCAAATTTAAGAAAGAAAAAGAAAACAGATTAAATCAAAGAAAAGAGTTATCCAGAAAGCGCTCGTAGCAATTTGTAAGAAGAATAAACTATTGTCATAACGGTATACAAACTTTTATCTATATTTTGCATTTCTAATTTCATTATTTTTAGCCCTAAATTTAAACTCTATTCACAATAAAATTTAAATATTCCAAGACAGTTCAAATTGATTTTAATAAAATAGATCCACAGAAAGTTAGGCCATAATCGAGTCATAATTCAGCTCTAAAATATTATACCCATAATAAAACCGAAGTGAATCAATTTTTAAAAGCTAATACTAACATTTTCACTTAGATTCGAAGTTTTGAATCCGTAATTGTTCTTTCAATAAAAAAAAAAAAACACAATGAAAGAGTTAAAAGAATGAAGAAGGAATCCCCGGTTCGAGAAAGCCAACCCGAAAAGAAAGTAACGAGTTAAAACTCTGTTGCGCAATTTGAACACATAGTGATGGACATGAATAAAAATTAAACATCATTGAAATAGAGTTAAAATTAAAATATATAAAAAAAAATCTATCGTTGTTTGTTTATCAAGAAGTAACACAAGAATTTAAAATTCATGAAAAGTAGATATTTGCTCTTTATTTTCGTTACAGCAAATTGGCGGAACATAAAAAGTGAAAATTTTCTATAAAGTTCTACTTTCCATGTAACAACCATAACAACAGCAGTCCCGATTGCCCCAAGAGCTCCCGCATATGCAGGGTTTGCGAAGAGTGGGACGTACGCAGCCTTACACCCTCAGGATAGGCTGTTTCCAATTCCCATGTAACAACCAAACACAAATATTTATTTCCTGGAAACTTAACGCAAGAATTAAACTCTTAGAAAATACAAATTCCCAGATAAATTTAATTTATCGTGTTAACCAAACAAGAAAATTGGATGGAACACTACCTGTAAAGATTTAGAACAAGACTAGAACGTGGAGAAATGAACAATATTATTTACTTGGAAAATTTAAGGTACAAAATTTTAGAACTTAAATTGAAAAATATAAAGAAAATGAAAAGTCAATTAAACACTAGAATCCTATGCAAAAACTAAGTAAATAATATTAGTAAATGATACTGATAATGAGGAAAAAAAGGGCCATAATGGCCAGTTACATGAAAGAGGAGGAAGAAGAAAAAGCTACGAATTACATAGTAATTACAAGATGTTAGGAAATATTTTAGACGCTAAATACAAAATACGAAATACATACAATAATACAAATAAAAAAATACTAGTATTCAACATTACCAGTCAAATTTGGTCATATTTATGAGGCATATGATGTATAAAGTGGCTCATCCTTTCTATATTTATAGGCACTTAAATTTAATTGCATAATCGTATCTAAGTTATAGATTCGTATCCTTCTATGTAGTTAACAAACCATCTTAACGGTTTAGGGTATGACCCATTTTAAAATTTAAAATTACGTTGACTTGATCTCTTAATTTTATACGAAGAAAATCCAATATAAGAAATTATCTATTGTTACAAATGTTAAAAATATTAAATTTAAAATTTAAATTGAAAAAAAATTTAAATTACGGTCATGAAAAGAAACAATAAGTGGAAAGAAAAAGTATGAAAAAGGTGTAAGGAATTCAGTAGCAGGTGGGGTTTCTTAGGCCCTCTGATGTTGTTAGTTGTTGTGGTGTTTTTGCCCCGTTGCGTTTACTGTGTGGGTTGAGAGTCAGCTTTCCTTTGTTTTCTTTGGTTCGGGCTCCTTCTTCCTCTTGCTGCTTTGGGGGTGTTCTTATAGGGTGTGTGCGGCTCGTGCGTTTTCCTTGTGTTTGTGTCGGTGCTGCTGCTGGTCTTTTTTCTGTTTTGTCGTGTTGTCTTTTTGGTTTATGTGGGGTGTTGGTGTTTTTGTGCTCGTGTTCTCGTCTTTGAGGAAGTCAGGGTCTTTTCTTTTCTGTCTTGGTTTGTGGATTTTTGTTGGTTGTTTGTTGTTTTCGAGGGTGGGGTTTGTGTGACGTTCTTTGCGCCCCTGTTCTGCTGGTTTGGAGTTGTCGGGTGTTCCCGGTTTGGTGTTTTAGGTGTTCAAGTGTCTTATGGGTCGCCTATTAGGTTCGAGTCGCAAGTGTGGCTGTTTGCTTGTATTGCGCTTATTTTATATGAATATATTCTCAATTATCAAAAAAAAAATTGAAAAAAAATTTAAATCAATATATAATGGACTGACATTCGGTTAGTGAGTTTGAGCATTAAATAAAGTCAAACTTATGTTGACTCAACTTTGATAAGGTACGAAGGCGAATCGAAACTAAGGGCCTGTTTAACTTAGCTTATCCTGAAAAAAAAAAAAAGTATTTTTATAAAAAATTCACTTTTATGAGATTTGGAGAGTGTTTGACAACTGTGAAAAAATGTATTTTATCAAAAGTAGAAGCTATTTTTCTAATTTTAAGGAGAAGTCGAAATTTGGTGCTTCTTTTTTCATAAGCATAAACAAAAGCAAAAATTAAACAATTGAGGAAATTTGGTTCAGGCATCTTTAAGTTTGTTAATATATTTAAAAATTAATTAATATATTTGAAAAATATTTTAAATTCTCTTAAAAAATCAAATGTTTTAAAATATTGAAAAAATATTTTAGAAATATTGAAATTTTTTTTAAAAACATTAAAAAATGGTTTAAGTATTTAAAAGATATTTAATATATTTAAAAATATTTTAAATAATGAAAATAATATATATTTAGATATTTACAAAATATATTAAATATTTGAAATTATTTTAGGGTGATTATTTTCAACTATAAAATATTTCTATTAATTTATAGACTTTTTTTTTAAACATTGGTCAAACACTCATAATATTATAATAAGAGCTTCTTTATTGGTTGAACCGAACACTAACAGCTTATTTGATACAACACTTTTACCAAAAGTGCTTCTGAAAAAAGCCATTTTTACAGTAATGCCAAACATGCTCTAAGTCAAGTATAGTCACAGCCTAATCTTAAGACTTGTGTTGATTTGATTAGAGTATGAAACAAGCTGAAATTGCATCCACTAAATGGAACAAACTTTACTTGATTATCGTATTTAGACTTATAAATTGTACCGAGATGAGGTTATTTATGCTAGTCCAGGCTCAATCATCACTAGGCTCGGCCTGGACTAGTTTAACTAAATAAGCTGGCTCAGTTGAACTCAAAGCAAGCTGAATCTTTTAAACTTTATGACCGGCGGGCCCCAAACCCCTTACGAACTTTGTTGGTTCATTTACAACCCTATGTAGTATTGCTTGGAGATTGTTGACTCTTTGACTTGAAAAAGGCCTTTAACCCATTATTTCTTTTGTGATAGTGTTTTTTTGTTTTGTATTACTTCTCATGTATTTGTGATACATGTATTAGTAAGTAATGAAGGGGTAATAAGAGATTAGTATAAATACTTGTATTAGATTAGTAATTGGGCATTAAATGACAAAAACAAATATCTTCTTATCTCTTCCTTCTAACTCCTCACCCCCTTCTTTCTATTTCTCTCTCTCATCTCATTCTAACTCCTAAACCCTAGCCCTAATTCAAGTTACATCAAATCGGTGTAACAATCTGTGAGTCATTTTTTTGTCGTGTTGTAGAATTGCTTGGAGTTTTTGGTATCTTTTGGCCTTCTCGGGTTTTTATCGGTAGGTTAGCCCCTTTTCATTTGTGTTCAATTTTTTATTTTGTTTTTCCTTACACTTTAGTGCATTTTATTCAAGTTACATTAAATCGGTGTAACAATCTGTGAGTCATTTTTTTGTCGTGTTGTAGAATTGCTTGGAGTTTTTGGTATCTTTTGGCCTTCTCGGGTTTTTATCGGTAGGTTAGCCCCTTTTCATTTGTGTTCAATTTTTTATTTTGTTTTTCCTTACACTTTAGTGCATTTTACAAGGTTATATCAATTATCGAAAAAGATAAAGTCCACTGGGGACTTTGACATGCCCACCAAGTGGTTGTTGGGTCACAACATTTTGATGGCATCTGAAATATATGCTGAATATATGTTTTCAGCAATAAACTAAGGTGTCTCTATATTTTTCTTTTTTAGATAAATATCGACAAGGTCGCGATATAAAATAGGTCAGTCGACCAAAGCAAGGCCTAGGACACCCTTCAAGAGACGGGGACCAAAAAAAGACTAGCATAAACAACAGGCCAAAACAAGAGAACATGAAAGCATAACGAAATACAAACAGACCTAACAAATGCTAGAAGACTATAGAAATTGAAAATAAAACAGAGCGTGCCAAGATCGGGCTGGGAGATGAAGCAGAGCATCAAGACCAGGAGGGATGGGAGGCACTCAAATCGAAAATTACCTAGTCCATCAATGCAAATCGCTCAGTCATGATAGACTCGTCACCGTTAAAGCTCAGCTCGAGCTTCTTTCCAGTCTCTCACGTACACTCCCGCAAGAAGTTTCTCAACCGTTATTACCTTTTTGATCCTTTTTCCCTCCTTGCTCTTTCTTCTATCATTACTCGGAGGCTCAGGTAATCTTCTCGTACTGCTTACAGGCTCAGGTGCCTCTATAATTTTGTGCAATTTCTAAAATCTGAATTATATAATTTTTCTTAAATAGGATGTAGAGCTACAAAACAGTTATTTACACCATTGGTCCTTTGTCCTTTTGAATTTATTCAAATTAGTCCTTTTTCTTTTATTTTGTTTAAATTAGTCCCTCACTTTTATAATTTTTTTCAAATTGGTCTCTTAATTTTTTAAGTTTGTTCAAATTAGTCCCTTATCTTTTCTTTTATTCAAAATAGTCCCTTATATTTTATTTTATGACAAAACTAGTCATCTATATTATGACTAAAATTAAAAACTGAGGGACCAATTTTGTCATAAAATAAAATATAAGGGGCCATTTTGAACAAAAGACTAATTTCAACAAATTTAAGAAGATGAAGGACTAATTTGAACACAACTAAAAATATGAGGGATCAACAATGTAAATAATTCGCTGCAAAATGGTGAAGAAACCCACCATGTATTCAGACCCACCATGTATTCAGGGTGAAGAGAGTTGGGAGTAGCTGTAGATCTAGAATTTTTATCAAGAGGGGAGTTCGGTTACAAATTTTATATTAAGTTTTTAAAGTTAAATTTTTAAATATATACGTATATATATTGTTTTTGACAGTAAAGATTTTTGACTCGGTTCTCCTTACATGTGGCCTCATTTGAAAATTTCTCTACAAAGTAGCCTCAAATTCCTCTTTTACATAAATATATGCCACATTACGACATGATTTTTCAGAAGTAATATATCTTAATGATGAACATTATACGATAGAGGTGAACTATATGGGAAATCAATGGTTCACATAAGTGATAGAATCGAGACTGAAACATAAATGACTATTATGATATTCAACGGAGCCAACCGATTCTTGACATCAACTATTGCCTCTTGTAAACTTCTCTTTTACAATCTAGCAATCGAAAGACCACGTTTTAGGTCATTCTATGATCCTAATCTCTAATCAAACCTGCTACGACATTATATGTCTATCTAGAGGTTTCCTCAGTTTAACTGAGTTCGAACAAGAGTTTTGATTACTTTGGTGTGAAATCTAATTCAGTTGGACTTCAAGCATTACAATTACCAAACCCGAATTCAATTGTGTAGTTGAGAAAACAACCCTTTTATCCAAGAGTCTAATTGGGATCGTTTTCCATTAATAGTTTTTGGTCTTTTGAGAAATAAAAGCCAAATTTTTAAAAACAATTCTTTTTTTCTTTATCTGTATTTGAAATACTAGTCTTAATTTCTGAAAACAATATGAATTTTAGTTTCTAAAATACTGAAAATAACAAATAGAAACCGATACAAAAAACAACTCTTTACAATCCCATTTGTACTAGTTGTGAGAAAGGGAGGGGCCAAGATGGGTCATGTGTGAGTGGATAGTACATGCCTTTCACTTTCATTGTATGGATCACATCAGTTAGTGGAGATTTAACCATCTTTAGCCATTTTCTTTTTTCAATTAAAGGTAATCCAAGACTTGTCCTCGTATGAGAGAGAACCTTTAGGTATCAGCCCAGATAAAAGAAAGGAAAGCTCTGTGCGGAATACAATCCCACACAGAGATACCAGAACCCTCATAACCTAGATTCGTCAGCCAATTTGCAAGCCTGTTAGCTTTCCTATAATAGTAATTGAAGAAGATTAGGTCACACTGGTGACTCAATAAACGAATGTCCTCAATAATACTGCTTGTCCATCATGATGAAGGACTTGATTTCCCATAGTCCCCAAAAAAAGTGACCCAATAATGTAGGAAAAAGTATAACAAGTAAATATGGGGTGGTTGCTTTCCTACTTTTTTTTGTTTTTGATCTATGTAGAGAAACTTCACTTGTTTTTATCACAGTGAAGAAGTTGGCTAAGTCAATTAAGATGAGTTGAAGTCAGTTTCGTATTCGGATCCCTTAATGGGAGGTATCATTTTGAAGCTCCTAAGGACTCTTTTCTGGTTTGGCGTTTTCGTACATCGTTCTTGTCCTATTCTGGTATGCCTCGGGTGTTTTGGCTCATCGTTTTTTTGTCATTAGGGTAATTCCTCTGGAATATATATTGTTGGAGCAACTCCTTTCTGCTGTCTTCTGGTGCTAATCATGGTGTAATTAGTGTAAAGTCTACCTTTACCTTTGATTTGGAATTTTTGTACTTTTGAGTTCAGGTTGTAGGCAACTTTCTGCCTTGGGTGTTTTTTATTGTATGCCTTCGAGCCCTGCTTGTACTATTGTATTTTCTAGGAATCGTATTTAAATTATCGATAAAAAATGAAGGTAGGGATTATAATCAATGATGAGAGGGATTAATTTCAAACCTAAAACTTTTAATTTAAGGTGAGTAGCTTTACTACTATACCAACTCTAACAATTACGGAAAGTTGTCTTTACTTTTACAGAATGTGAATGCAAATTTTCAAGAAAAAGAGATATTCCCTAAATGTGTATGACCATTTTGCTAGGCCTTTTATCTTTGACAAATAACGTGCACAATTTTTGTTAATGTCAAAATAAGGAATAGTTTGGTCAAATCGTGAAAAAAAAATGATTTTTTTTTCGGAATCACTTTTTACAAATTTGTAAAGTGCACTTTAAATAGAGATATTTTTGTTTGTAATTTTGAATACTGCTCTTATTAAAACCATCCTACTATTTTTCAAGAAATAGTAGTTGAAATATTGAAAGTCAATGGTAAGTGGTGTATCCATTGTAGAGAACATCATCCTACTATTAATAAATAAATAAAAAAAAGTAGTCTAAATATTGAAACTAGGAGGTAAGTGGTGTATCTAATGTTGTGTGCTCTTCATGTTCGTGTGATTTCTACGACGTTATTGAGAAACTTTTTTCTCCTTAAAGTGATCATGTTCATGACTTTTGAACTCTTGATACAAAAAGACTCTTTTGAATCTTCAAATTAGACAACTGCAACAGAACATGTTAAAAAATAGTCAGCTTTAATCATCGGATATATGATCTTCTCACAAGACCGAGTAATATAACCATTCACTCAAGACTGATCATACCACTCATTGGATATGAGTTAAATGTTACACTTGCGTTATACACGTGGAAGTAATTGTCACGTGTCCACGACCCATATATGTAACCTTCCTCAAATGCCTTCATGTCCACCCCCAAACGATATGTATACCTGCAAATGACAAATTTTACCAGCTTTATTGTCAAGCCTTTTCCTCCGGACGATGAAGCCCTTATAACCACCCAAATGATGCAGATACTCATAGGTGACGAATTTTACCTACCTCATTGTCAAGCCTAGGAGTGAATGCTGTTCTAGGACCAAACTAAACAAGACCAAACTGGCCCATGCCAAAAACCCAATAGCTCTAAAAAGTAAAACCGATGACCGGACCAATTTAAAATGGTCCAATCTGATGTAAGATACGTTAAACGTCAATTGGACCAGACCGAACCAACATGGACTAGATTTTTTGAACAATTCATTTTTAATTGATTTAATTACATCTATTAGACTCTAATAAGAAATACGGCTACCTTATGAGAGGCAATTGAATATAGGGGGGAAGAAAATCAACAACAGACACGTGTTATTAAAGCAACATGCTACACGCAAAAAAGAAAAATCAAGATCATGATAACATATAAAGAAAAGATGAGGGACTTATTAGAGTATATAGATCTACATCTACTATAGTCATTGATTTTGACTTATATTCTACTTCTATATCCAGATCTATATCTGTATTATCTAGTTAGGGATATTTTAGTCTTTTATCTAATATTTTACTTTTTATATATAATAATGTTGTAACCTTTCTATTATCATTTAATATAATACAATTTTATTATTTCATATAGTATCAGAGCAATCATAATTTTTTTTTAAAAAAATTTCCTAGTTTTCTCTCTCCTTAGTGGCAGCCTCCCCACACCCTAACCTAATCCTAGCCACTCAGCTGCTGCCGCCACCCCAGCATAGGTGGCCCAACCTCAACAGCCTGACTCCGGCAATGTCGCCTTTCACCGATCTCCTTCCCCCCTCTGCATCGTGCTGATGGCAGCGCTCCGATGACCCATCACCTGCGCTTCTCTCCCTTCGAGCTTCCTTTATGTCCACCGCAGCCCCGACAGGCCCAGCCACCATCTCCAAGACCAGCACCGACTAGCTTATTCAGGTTTACACCAATCTTCAATCCGAAGATGGATTCACTGCAAATATAGTGACCGAGAGTCCGAGAACTCGATAGATATATATGCATTTTGTCCGATCCTTGACTAGAAAAGCAAGTTCGGTCCATGATACTGGTTCAGATCTGTATATGATCACTCCTAGTCAGAAGTCATGTCAGTCGTTATCCGTCTATCCAAACAAGGAGAGAGAGAGAGGTTGTCTTGGCGCTATTGGAGTACATAGTAGGTGGAGTTGTGGGGATTTGGGATCATGGGTTTGTGGGGATGCTCATTCAAGAATCTAAACTAAAACCAAATGTATCATGCCATCTCACTATGGCCCAGTGTTACACTAAAAACTTAGCCTTTGTCCTTCCCTAACATAAGAAATGGGAGACCAACATTTTGGGCTCCGTTTGTTACAAGGAGAAAAAAAGATCGTAGGAATTGATTTTCTTTTTTATGTTATTTGATATGTATTCATCGACGAAAAAGATTTTGCAATAGAAAATGTTGCACACCCGTTGAGTGAAAAATGAATTCCTCTATGAATGAGGGAAATCGTCTTTCCAAGCCATTCAAAAAGTTTCAGGATGCCCATTAGTCCGAATCTTGATCTTATATACTCTATCACTACTTATGTTGTTTGTATAATAAAGTATATTATATGATTGATGGAAGATGTTTTATTTTAAACCAAATAAAGGAACATCATACATTGAAAACATATTTTCCATTAAAACAAATAGCGAAAAACCTCAAATTTATTTCAATTTCCCCCTTAGAGAAAGGGACTCTCCTTTTACCAAATGCAGCTTCAGAAATGAGGAAGATAAGCTCTGAATATAAATCTTCTCACTTAGATAGCTGAATAGTGAGATCTTTTTTTTTGTCTTGTAATCTTGTTTTCTCGATTTAGAATGTACTATTTTTTGTTTTTTTGTTCCCCATTTCCATACGAATCGACTTAGTGCTCATCTACACTAGTTTCCTATTATGTATTACGACTTTATCGCTAATTATTAAAAAAAACAAATGAATGGTGTGATAGATTTCCTGTCATGCTATTTCTATGGGCTCTCCTCCCCATAGCAAACCCATTCTTTAAAACCCGTCTCTTTTTCTCACTACACTAATTTAAACCCTAAAAAAAGGTCAGATTTTTATTGAGATTTACACAAATTGCAATACCAAAATGGAAGGAATTGAAATCCAATCCCAAGAACCAAAGCATTTAATGCCTAAGATGAACAAATATGTTCTTGCTTGTGCCCTTTTGGCTTCCACAAACTCCATTCTTCTTGGATATGGTAACTTGCTTTCATTTTTCTTCTCCTTTTTGCCCTATATTTTCATCAAATTTGCCAAATTTATACCAATTTTACACTTTCTGACACAAATTTAGCCAATACCCAGATCAAAATTTGAGTTTAAAATCGTATATTTGGGTTAAGAATCACATTCTAATCTGCAGATTTTACCCAGTTTCCCCCTTCTCGGCAAGAAAATTGATGAATACGCAGATTGGAGATCTAGAAAATATTGTGTTCGCACTCTGGCACAAATTTAGCCAATACCCAGATTGAAATTTCATATGAAACAGCCTGTCGATAGTAGCACGCTGTAGGGGGAAAACTACATGTATTTTATTGGACCCTACCAAAATTTATTGTAATATAAGCAATACGCCGCCAATACCCAGATCAAAATTTCATAGGAAAATCACATATTAGGGTTAAAACCCACATTTCAATCTGCAAATTTTACCCAATTTCCCCCTTCTTCCGACAAGAAATTTGAACTAATACCCAGATAGAAATCTAGAAGATATTGTGTTTGAACCAAATATAGGCAATACCTAGATCAAAATTTCATAGAAAATCACACATTTGGGTTAAAACCCATATTTTCAATCCACAAATTTAACCCATTTTCCCTTTTTTGGGCATGAAGATTGAAGAAAACAAAGTATAAAATCAATTACGGGTCTTTACTATTCTTTAATATGGTATTAAAGCCTTGTTGACTAAGAAGTCACAACTTTAAATTCCCATAGTCCTATTTCAATATTAACATAATTGAAGCACTAGATATAACATGAGTCCGCACAATATGCACACTTTAAGCCCAATAGACATATATTAGAGTACAAAACCAATACCGGGCCTTCGCTCATTAGCTGAAGCTTTCGTTACGGTTGGTTTCTCGATACCCATATTAGAAATCTAGGAAACATTGTTTTTGAACACAGTATAATCAATACCCAGATCAAAATTCCATATAAAATCACAAAAAAATCTGACAATGACGCTGATTATTTGTTTTGTTCTTACAGATATAGGTGTGATAAGTGGAGCAGTACTATACATAAGAGAAAACCTCAAAATCACATCCATTCAAGAAGAAATCCTTGTGGGTTCCCTCAATGTATGTTCCCTTATCGGATCCCTCGCCTCCGGCAAGACTTCTGATTACATCGGACGACGTTACACCATCGTCCTGGCGGCTGCCACCTTCTTCGTCGGAGCCCTTCTGATGGGTCTCGCCCCTTCTTACCCCTTTCTAATGGCGGGTCGCGTGGTGGCCGGAATTGGAGTTGGGTATTGTTACACATCTTGCTAGTTTTAGTCTTGATATTTTCAGTATATAAGTTAAGTTCATTGTTGTTTTAGCTCGAGTTTGTTGTTTGTTAGTAGTTGTAGCTGGGTAGTTAGTTGGTAGATTGCCTTCAACTTTTTAACACCTTAAAGACGTGAAAAACTCTAATTGATCATAGAGATAGCGTTTAAATAGAAAATGAAAAAGTTATTTTATGACTAAGGGTGCGTTTGGTTCAGCTTTTTAACAGCTTAAAGCTGTAAAAAAGCTCATGTTTTATAACTGCGCAGAAAAAGATGCAAAATTAGATCTTTTTCACAGCTTATTTCAGAAAAGTGTTTTAAAAAGACTATATTAGCATTAAATATTCACCAATATGACTTATTTTTACTTGTTTTCACCACCTCAACAACCATCACCCATTTTATCCTCATGAGTTGCTACACTCGCTACTCTGCACTAAGTCAACTAACTATTATCATGATTCGCTATTATCTACAATTAGTAGTGTTTTATATTATTAAGTCATTTTTTATGATTATATTAGATATTTTTTTAGCTTGTACCCAAATACTTTATTCTTTAAAAAAAATCTTTCTGCACTGTGCAACCAAACGTTTCACAGTAAAAAGATACAAATCTTAATAGACAGATTTTATAGAAACAGATAAGCTGAAAAAAGATAAGCTTAAATAAGCTGTATCAAATGCACCCTAAGTAAAAAAAAAAAAAATAAAAAAAAGCAAAACTGAATCTATTTCACAGTTTAATTTAAAATAATATTTTAAGAAAAAATTATATTAAAATTAAATCATCACCACTGCCATGTGACTTACTACAAATTTTTATCAACACCTGCACCTACCACCTTCTCTTTTACTCCCTTGTGTCGCTACACTCACCCAATCTTTTATTACAATGATCAGTCATTATTATGATTCTCTATCTACTGTTATTATTTGATTTACGTTATTAAGCATTTTTTGTGTTTTAGACCTGTATCCAAACATTCTAATTTGTAAAAAAGATCTTTTTACTTATTATAAAACGAACAGATGAATTTTGCTGTCACATTCATTCAGAAAAGTCCTCCATATTGCTTTTATTTTCCCCATAATGTTGAATTATAATAGGTATTCTCTGATGATCGCGCCGGTGTACACGGCGGAGCTCTCGCCAGCGATGACACGTGGGTTCCTGAGCTCCTTGCCGGAGGTGTTCATCACGGTGGGGATTTTGTTGGGGTACGTGGTGAACTATGCCTTGGCGGGGTTGCCACTGTGGCTGAGCTGGCGGGTGATGCTGATTTTGGCAGCAGTACCAGCGGTGGCGGTTGGGGTCGGGATGGCGGTGATGCCGGAGTCGCCCCGGTGGTTGGTGATGAAGGGGCGGCTGAGCGAGGCGAAGAGGGTGTTGGTCAGGACGTCGCTGAGTGAAGAGGAGGCAGGGGTGAGGCTTGGTGAGATTACTAGAGCTTGGGATTTGCAAGGTATGTTCTTTTGTCTTGATTATGATTTGTTGACGTTTGTGGAAATAATAAAATGGTATTTGACGTTTTTATTTAGTTTTGTAATACGGTTTGGTGTCATGAGTATTCTTGTGTTTCTGAGGAGAACGAAACGCACCGTTTTGAAGGATTTCCAACAAAACGATAGTGGTTTAAAAAAACCCGTGTCATCATCTTCTCTAAATCTCCAATAAATTAACTCGTTATTTTCTCCATATCATTATGCTTCAGTATGATGTCGTTTTTGTCATATGGACAATTTTGTCTTTTCGGGTTTCTGCTATTGGGTTTCGTAAGAGAGGATATTTAATCATTAATACATGTAAAACTTAAGGTAAAAGATCATAGCCTTCTTATTATTATCAGGAATATGGAGGTATTAAAAAAGTAATAATTTTTTTTTTAAACATAAATAGCTTTTTTCTTTTTTAGCACTAAATCTGTATGATTTTGAGTAAATATATCATGTCTTATATTTGGCATGTTACCGTACTTAGTATTCCATAAATCTAGACCAAAGTGTTCTATTAGATTTATAATTTAGAGTTAGATTTGGCCGGTTTTCTTCTTACGTCTCTAATTTGATGCTCACTAAACCCTACTTTTAAGGGTGTATTTGGTATGATTTAGACTTTGCGGTTTTTAGTTAAAAAAAAATTAAAGATTAGATTTTGAAATAATTTTTTTGAGTTTTTAACTTTTTATTTTTAGATTTTATTGAACTTGAGTGATTAAAAATAAAAATTAAAAAAAAATGATTTTATGGTCTAGTTTTTACTTTATCAATAATAAATAATAGAAACAGAAAATCATATCAAATAAGTCAAAAAAATTTGTATTTTCCATACAATATTAAAAAAAATGAAAAAGAGAGAGAGGTGGTGGGGCTCATGCCATTTAATGACTTCCTTAAGACTTTGCATAGAGTGTTCATAAAAATAATATTTTTTTAAATTAGTAAGGTCTTTAGATAGATTGAAGAGGTGTCTCGAATTCGAATCTCATGGATGGCCTAAAGCATCCTCAATCACTGAAGCACGACAATGTCGGGCATGTTAATAAAAGAATATCTAAGAAGTGTATTAATAAAAGAATTTTTCTTTTTAAATTGGTAAGGTCATTACATGGGGTGGAGGAAAGTACCTCGAACCCGAAACCCGAGAATAACCTAAAGCATCCCCAACCGCTAGAGCACAAGAGTGCTGAGCATGTTAATAACCAACTAGAGCCATCATGATTCATGAGTATGCCATCTAACCTAAAGGTAGTTGTACTAAAATCACTTGAATTCACATGTTCATCATAAAAATTGCACAACCATGAACTTTTTATTTGGTTTCTATGGGCGTTTGAAATTAACTAGAATGTATTATACGTATTGGTTTTAGGTGTTCTGATCCCTTGTCAATCCCATCTCCAGTTTCAGTACGGTTGGTCGTTTCCCCCTATCTATAGCTCGTCTCAACTTGTGGTGCTATATATATTTAATGCCTGTTGGATTCTTTTCTACCTTTCTTTTGTCTATTTCTTTTGTCTTGGCTACTTTTGTATTTGCTCCTTCATCCTCACGTTCATGCGGGTTGACTGTAACCTTGTTTATACGAGTTACTCGTTTTGTAATGTGATCGTGTCGCTAATTAGCAAAATAAAAACTCGAGAACCATAGCCAAAGACTCTAGCAGCTGCTCTAGCTTGTATCTTCATTCATGCATAATATGTTTAATATATGTATATATAAGGGGGATAACATATTTAAGAAAAAAAATGAAAATACCGACAAATTTTAGGGGAAAAAAAAAAAGCAAGACAACATAACTCTCTTAAAACATATTTCTTTATGAGACACAGGGCCGGACATAAATTCCAGCAACCCAAGTAATTTCTTACGTCGTTTGTATGTGTAATACACATTACGTCGTTTTAGTTACTTCTTACAAATACAATGCCCTCTAAAACGAAGTTGGTTTTTGCTTGAATTCGAGGCAGGATCAACCAATTGGCGAGGTCAGGGTGTATGGAAGGAACTACTTTGGAGGCCATCTCAGGCAACTCGCCGGATCCTCCTAGCCGCCATCGGGATAAATTTCTTCATGCAAGCGTCTGGCAACGACGCTGTGATCTACTACCTTCCGGAGGTCTTTAAGGCGGCTGGGATCCATAACAAGAAGAAGCTATTCGCCATCAACGTCGTCATGGGTGTCTCCAAGGCCTCATTCGTTCTTCTCTCCGCGCTTTACTTGGACAAGTTCGGTCGAAGGCCTCTTTTACTATTGGGCTCAGCTGGAATGGCAGTCTCTCTAGTAATACTAGGCTTAGGATCAACCTTTCTGGGTCACTCCGCACATAAACCAACATGGGCTGTAGTCGTATCGGTTATAGCCGTGTGTGCAGACGTGTCATTCTTTTCAGTTGGGCTCGGACCCATAACGTGGGTGTACTCTTCAGAGATATTCCCGTTGCGACTAAGGGCGCAGGGGACGAGTCTAGCGGTATCAGTGAACAGAGTGGTGAGTGGAGCGGTGGCGATGTCGTTCTTGAGCATAACAAAGAAGATCACATTCGGGGGAATGTTCTTCGTGCTAGCGGCTGTGATGGTGGTCGCTACGACGTTTTTCTTCTTTGTTATGCCGGAGACGAAAGGGAAGAGCTTGGAGGAGATAGGGGCTTTGTTTGAAGACAAGAAAACTAGCAGTGATGATGCAAGGGAAATGAGTGAAATTTGACTTGTAAATTTGATATAGTTTATAGTTTGCTTAACCCTAAAATGGGTAGTGTTTAGTAAAAAGTTAAATCAATATAGTCAAGAAACACGTAGGCTACCAAGTAAGGCTGGGTCTAGTTTTTTTTTTTTTTGATAATTAGCGATAAGTCGCAGTACAAGCAGGCTACTCGCCAATGTTCATCTTCGAGGGCCAAAGACGCCTCAGAATCAAAACCAACGAGAAGTAAAATACTCCTATCCTCTCCTTACCGATGAATAAAAAAAAATACGATCGACTTGATTTACTCAAAACTATGAGTGTGGATATTTTGCCTAGCTCCAAAAAAATGTATTCGTTGATAGGCTAAGGTGGAGAAATATATGAATGAGGGTGACGTTAGTTTTTTAAAAATTTTGGACAATTTTGTCCTTATTTTAATTATAGTTCTCTTTACTCTTATCCCTTTGATCAATTGTCAAACAAGGATAACTTATTTTTTATTCTTTATCCTTACTCCTTTTAATTTGACATATCTAAACAAATGTATTATATTATCTTACTCTCCTCCTCTTTACCTGCCTTTACCCAGTTGCCAAACAAAGCATTAGTGTCTCATGAGTTATCTCAATAACGCTGATAATTCTATTTTAACTCCAAATTAAATGTCCATTCAATTGTAAGACATGCATTCAAAATTTATAGTCGCTAATGAAAATCTAGTATACATAAATATAATAGAACATGTGAATCAATTGGAAACTCAAAAATAAATACAAGCATATGAATGAAAATCCAACCATATAACTAAATTTTCACTTAGGGTTGTAGAATTGTGTAACAAAACGAGCATAGTCATAAAATTTGGGATTTGGACTTCTAATCGTCCATCACCCTTGAATTAGTAGTTTACTTCTCTATAGAAATCTTAAAAAACACAAAACAGAAAAGAATAAAGGAAAAGGACTTATGAAAATGTCGATTCCCTTGATTCACATTGCCACAATCCCTTCTTCTATCTGCATTCGTCCCTTCTTGTGCACTTTGGCCTTCACAGTGATTCTCGTTCTCCAATAGCAGCTCGAGGAAAGAGACAATTTTAGAGTTCGAAAAAGGATCTCAAAACCCTAGACAAGTATATCCTATAAGTTGGTGTAAAGCACGGTCAGTCAATTTGTGTCAAATATTCATTTTGTCAATCAACCTATTAATTAGATAAATAGTGAATTCTCTTTCGCCAGGCCGATCTATTTCTCAGAGGAACTGATCTATCACATTTTGACCCTATTAGTTTCTTTCGTGCACATTGTGGAGTTTCTTATATGAATTCTCCATAAATGCCTAGTTTTTGTTCCAATGCTTTTGTAATCCACTGCATCTGAAAATGCCTTGGTCTGTTAAAAAAAAAAATTGCATCAAGAGGTATATAAAATATTCAAAATTAATATTGTGAGTGAGTGTATCATGCATATAAAACGAGAACATATTGAATGTGACTGTTAGAGTATAAAATTAATCCTGGGCTTTCACCCATCAGCTTAAGCTTTTGGGAAAGATGGTAAAAGAAAGTCGTGGGCACCCTTACGCATAAGGTCTCCCTTAGGCGTTTGAAGCAAGCACAATTGTTTGGACTCGGCTTCTCTAGAAGGCGAAAGATTGGCACCTAGTTCCAAATTTTATGGATCAGTCAGCTATTATATTTACTTTTATGTAGAAATGGTGTAATATTATTTGACTGCACTCATTGAGACTAGATTTCATGTCTTTTATTACTACTTGGATCCTCGTAGGGATCTTAATTAGATCTAAAGATATAAATGAACACATCAAATCTAGGATCAACAACTGTAATCAAGCTAATGTTCTTCATGTTTGTCAGAAAACTAACATGACTATTGACTGGGTAGTGAAGACATTGCCACAACGTCGAAACTATAGTTGTATGGTTCACTCCTCCTGTGTCCAACTAATTGCAGCTCATCATTTTTTCTGAAACCTTAAGTAGATCCCTTCTTCGTATGGGAACTGAAGGATCCTCCTTTACCTTTACAAAAGAAAATCAAAACGGACATAATATTTAAAGGTGAAAGGATTTAATTTTATGACTGCTTTGATATTAAGAAAAAATTGATTAAATGTCGGTTGGGTTTGCTTTATAGGTTAGACTATTCACTCTTTAAACTAAGGCCTTGGATTTAAGGCTCGTTATTAGATGATATTGTACTTCTTACTATTTTAAAAATAACAAAATAATTAATAGTGTGTATAATTAGTAAGGGTGACAAATCCAACTTGACCTAAAAAACCGACATGAAAAGCCCATGAACCGACCCAGCCCGAACTGAAAATTTGCCTCGATAATCAAATTGACCCAACCCGGCCCAAAATGAACCAAACTCTAACCCACCTGATCTAAAGCCCAAATTAACATAAGATCTTTAAATGCATGTCAATTATTACTTGTCAGGAGTACAACTAAACTTCATAAGAGATTATTAAACACCTATATCGATAATACAATAAATATAAAAATTAAAATATAATTTAAACTTTTGTAAATAGTTCATAGCCACAAAGGTACCAAATACTTTGATCATCCAAAACCCATATGACCACACCAAAGATTAATCCAAACCTAAAATGACCCAAACCTGAAACAACTTCACCCTGACCCGATGGAACCCCACCTGATTTGAAACAAATTAAAGAGACTCAAATCTGCATGGATCGAGCCCAACACGACCCGAATTTAGTATAAATTCAAAACAACCCAAATCCTAATAGATACTCGAATAAATTACCAAAGTGGCATATTTTACAAAAAAAATTACCAAAATGGCATAGTTGAAAAAATATTTACCAAAATGGCATACTTTACTGTAGCGTCAATAGGAAACGCCGTTTCAAACGGCGTTCGTTGAGCGGTCGGAGAAGTTACCTGTCGGACGCCGTTAGAAAGGGCCGTCCTAAGGGACGCCGTTTGTGACGTCCGTACGCGCACAGTAATATTTTCGTGACCTGCTTTTTTTCCCCTCCATTTTCATCTTCTTCTTCAACCTACTCTTTTTCCTCCATTTTTATCTTCTTCATCCCCTTCATCTTCACTTTTACCTCTATAAATACCACCAATTTCTTCAATATTTTTCACAACATCTTCTTCATCCCCTTCATCTTCACTTTTACCTCTATAAATACCACCAATTTCTTCAATATTTTTCACAACACTCAATTATTTAAATACATCTTTCAACTTATTATCCTCTCAAAAAAAACTTCCAATCTCCACTTCATTTTCACAGTTATGTAAGTCGTTATTATTGTCATTTTTAAATTTGTTAATACTTTTATATTATAATGTCATATTATTTTGTAGGAATTTTTTATTATAGTAATATTATTAGATTGATTAGTAAAGTTAATATAGTGATTATAATATATATAATAGCAAATTAAAAAATTTATACTGAAAAAATTATTAATTGTATATTTTATGTTATATTTCAATATATTCGTAATTTTTTGTAGCTTATATTATTTTTCAGTGTTAAACTTTATTATATGGCAATTTTAACTGTTTGTGATACCTTTCTGTATTTAAAATATTTTGTAGATATTTAAATTCTATATTTTGAGCAATTTAGATATGTAAATATTATCAGAATTGTCAGAAAAAATATTATCTGACATGATTATAGAATATAAGGTAAATTACAGAAAATTTCATTGACTTTTACTTCAAAAATAGAAAACCCCCCTCTCAAATAACTTTTGAAAATTTTTTCACTTTGCCCCCAAATTATGTTTTATTTCATAATATTTTTTTCTTAAAATTTTAAAATAATTATATTTTTATTAATGTCAAAAATTTTCTTAATTTTTTTTGCTAAAAATATAAAATATTGAATTTTTGTCTAATAATATAAAACCTTTTTTCAAAAAATAAAAATAAATATTAGGGCAAAATGGTCAAAAATAAGTTACATGGGGGTTAAGTGATAAATTTTTAAAAGTAAGGGAGTTTTGTAAGTGCTTTTATTTGTAAGGAAGTTTTCTATTTTTGAAGCAAAAGACAGGAGAGTTTTCTGTAATTTATTCTAGAATATATTTTATTAGGTTTGTTTAGTAATATTAATGTAATAATTACAATATATATAATGGTATATTATAAAATTTATTTATGAATATAATATTAAATAAGAGGTTGCTAGAATATATTATATATAATAGTATATCATAAAATTTATGTTTTATTTCAATGTAATATAACACAATTAATACTCACTTATTATTGACTACATGATTATTAGAATGTTATATATATTACAAATTTTGTAAATATTTAAATTCTATATTTTGAGCAATTTAGGGATGTAATTTTATTTTTTATATGTATTACGATTATTTTAAATTATTCCAATTTGTAAGACATTAAGAATTTTTAGAAAAACTATTATATTATTCATATAATATAAAATTTTTATACTATAAATACAATTTAGAGATGCAATTTAGAATTTTTAATATAAAATTGAATAAGAGGTTGCTATAATAATTTATTTGTTATTATGAAAAAATGTGTGAGAATAGAATGATTATAAGTAGAATTAAAAATAATTAGAAAACGGTAATTTTGATAGAAAAATAAGGGACATTGTATGTTTTATATTATATGAATAATACAGAGTTAATATATTGCATTTCTTAGTTTGATATAATATTGTTAGATACTCTGTAATGTTATTAATATTACATTGTATGTTTTTAATTGAGACTCAGTCTACAAATTATGGCGTGCAACATAGTCACATTGTTGTGTCATTATGATGGAGATACGGTGCAAACTGTTGATGGTGTTGATTACACGGGTGGAAGGCAGTTTATACTTAGGGTGCAGTCTGGAATTTCTCTTCCAGATTTGAAGGAAATGATGCATGAATTTACTGGCTGGGATCATAACACAATTGATATTGTGATTACATGGAGAATGTTGTTATCTCATAATCCTATGCGATACACACCTATTGAGATCGTTTGTCCAACGGCATTGAGGTCTATGTTCGAAATGGCTTTAGAAAATAGGGCAACATACATAGAATTGTATGTAACTGCTGTGAATGTTGCGGGAAGAGCTCAACATCGTGTGTCGCATACTGTAGTTGAGGCATCTAGAGGTCCAATGGTGGGCGTTTCACTGGTTGCTGGAATGGTTGCAAACGAAAGCACAATCATGTTTGATAGGGCTTATGCCAACAATGATTCCGAGGTATCCGATGAAGATGCAGATCTGGGGTTGGACGATGACGAGGATGAACTACATGATAATGATGGTGGTGCCGGGCCTTCATTTGCCCAAGCTCCCGTTCCTGAATTCGAAGATGTCTCTTGGGCAGACCAGGCAATATGTTCTGAC
The DNA here is from genome assembly GCA_018398585.1 of Simmondsia chinensis. Classification (NCBI taxonomy): domain Eukaryota; kingdom Viridiplantae; phylum Streptophyta; class Magnoliopsida; order Caryophyllales; family Simmondsiaceae; genus Simmondsia; species Simmondsia chinensis. The sequence goes on from JAGTTD010000010.1 coordinate 34,655,133, forward strand.
TGGGAGGAAAGTAAAAGAATTCGGTCAACGGGAACTATCTTGGAGGAGGGACAAGTGTTCCAAACGAAGGAAGAATTAGTCAATGCAGTTAAGGAGTGGCACATAGAAAACAAGCTCGAATATATAGGGCACCGGTCGAAGCCTACTTAGGTAGCCCTAAGGTGCGTGCAAGCACCACAATGCAACTGGTATCTACGTGGGGCGCTCAAACAAAGACTAGGGGCATTTGAGATTTCGGTTTTGAGGGAGCCACATACCTGTTCTACCACTGTATTGGCAGAAGATCACCGTGCCTTGACATCAAATTTTGTTGCAACTATAGTGTCACCTATTGTGATTGCTGATCTTAAAATGAATATTGCAGCAATTCGAGCAACAGTACAACAACAACATGGATACAACATTTCGTATCGGAAGGCATGGATAGCAAAACAGGAAGTGATTGAGCGGTTGTTTGGCTCCCATGAGGATGCATTTCCGATGCTACCTAAGCTACTCACTGCATTGCAACTGTCAAATCCAGGCACTATTGTCGATTGGCAATATAAAAGCGTGGTGGGAGATGAGGCAATCTTTCGTGGAGTTTTTTGGGCTTTTGGTGCATCTATTGAGGGATTCAAGAGTTGCCGTCCACTTATTAGTATCGATGGTACCATTTATATGGGAAATATATGGGGAAGCTGCTGGTAGCTGTCGCATTTGACGCTAACAATGGTATATACCCATTGTGTTTTGCTCTTGTAGACCAAGAGGATGCATGGAGTTGGGGTTGGTTCCTATTTTGTCTGCGTACATATGTGACTGGCGATCACCAGCCGATATGTATTATATCTGATCGACATGCTGGCATCAAGAATGGGATGTCAATCATTTGGCCTGAGCCTGAAGGGCAGCATCGTTACTGCACTCGCCACCTTGTTAGTAACTTCAATCACAGATTTAAAAACGCTACAATGAAGAAGAAGTTGAGTGAGATGGCGAGGGAACCTTCTAGGAGGAAGTTCGATGCTTTGTCTTACCATTTTATACACGCCAGTGATGAGATCAGAGAGTGGATTGAACGGGAGCCTAAAGAACGTTGGGCACTTTCGTATGATGGTGGTTATCGCTATGGCAACATGACCACTAATATATCGGAAGTGTTGAATAGCGTTTTGAAAGTGGGACGAGCCCTCCCAGTAACTGCCCTTGTGGAGATGACATTTTATCGATGCAATAAATATTTTGTCAATCACAGGGATGTGGCCGAGGCATATTTTTCACAAGGTCTTTTATGGCCGCCGAAAGTCTTTGCTGAAATAGAACTTGCCACCTTGAAATCAAGAAGACATACAATGACGTTGTTTGATCGAAACACTATGGAGTTCCAGGTAACAACTCCGAGTAGGCAGACTGAATCAGGATACAGAAGGGAGGGAGACTCGCCATACTATAACGCTGAACGAATGGAGTTGCACTTGTGGTACATGGCAACTGTTTCATTGTCCATGCTCACATGTGATGGCATGTTGTACCGCTTCTCGGCTCGAGTTCGGACAATATGTTGATCCATTTTTAAGCCTTGCCATGTATGCAAGTGCGTATGCTCCATTGTTTCACCCCCTTCCCGATCAGTCTCTATGGCCGGAGTACATTGGACCTATAGTGGTTGCAGATCACACAAGGTGGAGGCATGGTAGAGGACGGCCACGCTCAACCCGACTACATAACGAAATGGATGCAAGGGAGGGCTTGTCCAAAAATAAATGTAGCATATGTAGTGAAAGGGGGCATAATAAAAAAACATGTCCTAATAGACAGCAATAATGTTGTACTTAGGTTCATACTTGCATTTGATGTATTATTTACTGTAATTACATAATAATAATAAATATAATTTCTTTCTTGTGTTATGCTTGATAAGAATGCTGTAATATGTGTAATTTTAGTGTTAGCCCATTGGTTATTATTTTCAGTTTTTTTAGAGATATGGTAAGAACACTAGGAGGACATGCTTCGACTTCGACCTCGACTGCTCGGTATGGTGAGCAAAATCCAGGTCCAGATGACAGGTCTGTGTTGCGTCTTCAGGAGCGTCATCGATCGGAGGATGTTTGGAATGAAAGGGTATGCTGTTAATCGATATTTGTCATATAATTTTGAGTTATAATTATTCAAATAGTTGATTAATATATTTAATGTCTTTGTGTTACAGGGCAATGATGAGATCAGGGTGAGGATTCACCATCCATCAACCCTTCGCCCACAAATACGACCTTATGTTGTACAGGCTGGATTCATTGGAGTGGCCCAAGTAGGTCACATTCAGATTGATAACGCATTGGTTGGGGCTTTATTAGAGAGGTGGAGGCGGGAGACCCATACATTCCACCTACGTGTTGGTGAGATGACACCAACACTGCAGGATGTTACCGTTTTACTAGGTCTACGTATAGACGGTCGAGCAGTCACCGGTAGCACTACCTACAATTGGCAGGACCTCTGTCATTATTTATTGGGTGCAGCCCCCCCAGAATCAGCATTAAAGGGCAGCCTAGTAAGAAGTACATGGTTGGCGCAACTTTGTGCACAAGCCCCCCCACCTTATGCCGATGAGCAAGTGTTGTTGCAACACGCCAGACGCTATCATCCTTAATTTGTTTGGCTCCCTATTGTTCACCAACAGCACTGGTAGTTGGACATCAATGGTCTATCTTCCATTGCTTGAGACGATGGAGGGGTGTAGTGAGTATAGCTGGGGGTCAGCTGTTCTTGCCAATCTATACAGACAAATGTGCCAGTGTTGCATGGCAGGCCGTGCCCAAATCGGCGGGTGTGTTTTATTGCTCCAGGTATGGACGGTCACTTATATTAATGTTTAATTCTTTAATGTATTAAATCTCTAATTCGTATGTGCCATTGCATGTGTAGTTGTGGTCATGGGAACATTTACATATTGGTCGACCGTTTATATCCGCGCCCCGTCCACTTCCACCTGCAGTCAATGATCTGTTGCCGCCTTTGGGATCTCAGTAAGGGAAAATATTTTGTACATCTTGATTTAATGAATATGTAATATTATGTATGTATTAAAATAATTTATTTTGTACTTGATCAGCTGGGATGCGTCCTTGACATTCCGCGAGAATCCAAGGCAATGCCAATCCTTCTATAGGGACCAACTTGATATCTAAGAGCCACATTAGGTATATACATAAAAACAGACACAATTATATATTGTTAATATTTAATGTAATAACTAAGTTATTTTACCTGCACTTAGGTTCAATGGACGCCTTACAGGCAATCTCGGTTAAGCACCTTGCCAGCAATTTGTGTTGAGGGTTGTCATATCTGGCGATATCAGGGACCAATGATATGCTTTGGCATTGTAGAGCTGCATTGCCCTGATAGAGTGTTGCGTCATTTTGGATTAACGCAACATATCCCGGATTACATCGACACCCTTGACTCCTTGCACAATACATCTCGTTCGGGTAGGTGGGACGAGAATTGAGAGATCTACCATTCGAACTGGATCGAGGTATGGAACACACGAATGGATTATATCGCCAACGTACGTCACCCTCCTACATCGCCTACAGATTACATGTGTTAGTACAACTCTATCACTAGGCGTTATATAGTACGGCGTGAAGTGCATGTTCAGCGTCCATCCCGGCTTCGTTATGATCCAAGTGGCAACCAAATTCAACGTGTGGTAAGCACTTTTACAACATTTGTCTCCTTACTTATTCCACAATATGTTTCGTTAACATTTGAATGTACTATTTTCTAGGTCGATGTTCTTAAAAAGCATGCTAAAATGGCAGTTCAAAGGATACGTAATAATGTTGGCCACATTGTAGAGTCTGTCGCTACAGAATGGCTAACTACTTGCAGTACTGCAATAGATGTTGCCGGTAAACGACATTAATTTGAACAGGCTATGCAAGAAGAAGAGTTTGACTACCGTTCATTTGGTGCTCCACCCTCACAGCATCATGGTGAACCTCCAGAAGGAAGTAGACGTGAACGTCCGCGACATAGTTTTCCAATTCATATGGAAGGTTCACCCTCACAGCATCGTGGTGAACCTCCAGAAGGAAGTAGACGTGAACGTCCTCGACATAGTTTTTCAGTTCATATGGAAGGTTCACCCTCACAGTATCGTGGTGAACCTCGTCGTAGATCGACGTCACGTTTTGTACCATAACTTACGTTATTTATTTTTTTGTAATCTATTATTACAGTGTATTTTTTTCTTTTTTATTATTTTATACATTAAATAATGTAACTCTACTAAATTTTTTTTCTACTTTATTTTGTCATTTTATTGTTAATTAAGTTAGGAGGATTGTTAATTTTTTCTACTTTACTTTTATACAAAGGTGTGTGGGACGCCGTTTCTGACGGCATCCGACAGGTAACGTCTCCGACCGCTCAACGAACGCCGTTTGAAACGGCGTTTCCTATTGACGCTACAGTAAAGTGTGCCATTTTGGTAAATATTTTTTCAACTATGCCATTTTGATAATTTTTTTTGCAAAATATGCCACTTTGAAAATTTATTCTAGATACTCCTAAATCCGATCCAGATGACCTGATTGACTAATTGGCAATTAGTCCTCAATTAATAATTCACATCCAAGTTCAACAAGCTAAGCCTAATAAATCGACAACGTGCACTTTATCTATTTTCCAGAGTTTTCCAGGAGGCGCACGAAATCAGTGAAGGAAGGCAGCCTCCACCGACTATCTTCAACCACCGCCAATCGGCGACCGGTGCTCTTCACCGCTACGGTAACCGCCGATCTACTGTCGTTGATCTTTTTTTCTTAGTTTTTGGTTTCCATTTCGTCCGATCTGCTGTAATTCGAGTGTTGTTCTTCCAATCAAGTGAGGTTTTTGCCTCCATTGTAAAATTTCATGCTAAAATTACATCGTGAAAGTAATTGGCGTTAGGTGGAGTTCCTGATTAGGTTTATATATTGATATCTTCTATCTTGCAACTTCTTCTATGTGAGATTTTTATTAGAGTCAGATGTGGAGTCCTTAACAATATCTGTACGGATTGCTGGTCTTAACGAATTTATTTTCTTCAGGTTTCTCTTTCTCGTTTTGATTTTGGTGCTACTGAAGTAGTGTAGGGTTATCTTTCAGCGCGTGAAATCTAGGTTTAGTTATCCTCTTCAATTTATTTGTTTCGTGTGCGTCTCAATTTTGGTAGTTGATTGGTAATTTAGAGAGTGCGATCGAATTTGTTATTTTTTGTTACAATTTTCCTTCTTTTAATCTAATTGTACTCCGATTACTATGCTTTCTTGCCCCTTTAGGAAGCTTTCCCATTTCTATCCGAAATTCAACATGCTATGTTAGAGTAAAATCATTCACGACCTTTACCTAACAACTTAATCTTTTGAGATAGTTTCTCGATATGTGTACCGAGTCTTGTTGACCAAGAGGTTATATGTTTGAATCCCAATAACTCCTACTTTCAGTATTAAGTGAATCTGTCCATATTCTATGCTTCAAGCTTGATGGGTATTTGTGGCGGGTAGCATGTTAGAGGATGAAATCATCCATGAGTCTTTGTCTAACAACTTAAATTTTAATTATAGTTGGTTCCTTGACATACTAGAACAAATGATAGCTGTAAAGACGAATGGTTATTTTTTAGTGTCGAGGAAAAGAAAAATTGTTTAGACATCCATTCTTCACCTATCCTCTATTTCTGCTGCATAAATTGAGCTCGATTGAAATTGGGATTTTGTTTCTTCATGTAACATTGTTTACAAAAGTAGATAATATCAGTTTGGCTTGATTTTGTGGCTAAGTTTACCATTTCCGCTTTTTTGGAATGGACTAATTTTAGTTGATAGATTGATGCTTTCTAGTGACCATTTTATGTGATTATCAAAGACAAAAGGACCATTGTATCTTGTTAAATTTCACCAAACCTTAGGCCCAACCCTTCAAGTTGGCATACATGAGATCCATATATAAACTCATATGGGGCTTCATCCTAAAACAAATTGGCATTAGATGGAGTAGCCCACTAAGATTATATATTGATCTCTCCCCTCTTATAACTTCAATGTGAAATTGTTATTAAACTCACATATGGAGTCCTCCTTACCATACATTCGTAATTTTGCTACTAGAGATTCAGAATTGTTGTGGGTTCACCACCATCGCAAACAAATTTGTCATGACGATAATTTTGATTGGAAGTCCATGTTTATTGTCATGGTCTTTTGTGGCTAGAAACTCAAAATCATGAATAGAGTGAGCTAGTCGGAAATGCCCGATTATGTATATTTGCAGGAGTTTGCATTACCTGTTAATGATGTAGCCCGATCTTTAGGTACCTCTTTTGTCCGAATCATTACCTTTTAGGTACTTAACAAGACCTTAACCCTCTGCTATAGGTGCTCTTAGAAGTGTATTCTGGCCATAACTACCAAACCGCGAAGTATTTTCATTAGTATGGTGGTAGCATGAAGCTTCCTCGTTTTATTGAATCTTATATTCCCAATTTGGTTTTTTTTCTTTGTTCTTTGACCGTTTTCTTAGAAAGAGAATATTGTCCATAGTGTTTGTAATTGGTTATTTACATTAATTCAAATTGAGCTTCATCCTAGGCTTAAGAAACTTGGTTTCACTTATTTGGTTACCGATTCTTTTTGGTAAGTAAGCAGGAGGGGGGTTCCTAATGTCATAGAACCTCGACCTTGGAAGTGAAAATTGTGAAATTCGTTGCTTCTTTACACAAAATCCGTTAAGCAATGTGAGTGTAGACCTTTTGACACTATCTGCTGAGAATTTCCTGAAACACCAAAACCAAGATTTGATCTTTCCAGCCAACGTTCTTCTAGAAATTTGGAGAACACCATTAACACCATATTGTGGGACAAAATCAAGCAGGTCATAATTCTTTCTAACAAGCCCATTGTTGGTTTGCTTGTGAAAGTCTTAACAAGCCTCAATCTTCAATGCTTATTTCTTGAGTTTTTAACGCTTTGTTCTCTCGGGGAATACCCTGCATGAGATTGTTCACAAAGACAGGTGAAAAAGTCATGCCTATTTTCAAACTTGGTTGATTCTCTGTACGATCTTATAATTTGTTTTCGTTTACTTTGATAAGTGAATGAATTAAGCTCTTAGTAAGCTTTGGTTGTGAGATTTTTTTGGGTTTTATCAATGGACCAGCTGGCTCAAAACTCAATTTATCTGATCTTTAGCGGCAGTGTGAATTACTTTCATCTCATACCTTGTTTCGCTTTCGATCTGTGAAATAAATTCTCCAATATATATGGCTCACTAGTCTGTTTTCGCATTGTTAAAGCCATATTTTACGTCATGTGGGATAAATGAATGATCTTTCACATTATTCGGACTCTATTATGTGTTTTTGTTTCATACTATTGGGTAATGAAATATAATGATAACTCTAATTCAGGACAAGATAAAAATGAGAAAAATAATCTTCATAAATATGCATGATAACTTACATTGGAGGATCTGATTTATTTCATATCCTCCACCCAGTGGAAAAAGGGGTCAGATTCCACAAAATCAAACCCATGAGATGCGAGGAATTGTGGAAGGGAATAAAAGAAGAAAAAGAGGGTATAAATTAGAATAATCCATATTCCAAATGAAAACAAATTCAAAACTTTGCTCTTATTGAACTTGATTATTATTCATATAATCTAAATAGGTACGGTGCTTAATTACTTTTTGTGTTAATCGGGATTGTATTTTTCTTGTTCTTGTCAAATTTCGCTCTCTTTCCTATACTTAAAGTAGCTGAATTATCTCTTCTTTCTCCAATATTTCCAGACTGTATCTGCTTGAAGGATCTTCAAACGAAATCCATAAATGGAGTTAGAACCCGTGAAAGATGCATTTGATCATGTGACGAAGAAGCAAAAGCTGTCTTATTCGAAACGTCATGAATTGATAGAACAGTTAAGCCAAGAAATCGAACAAGCCCTAACGAAATTACAGTCGGTAGATGCGAGAACCGTACTCGCTGATCTCAAGACCAAGTTGAAAGAGATTTCTCCCCAAAGCCAACTAGAAGGTGCACAAAAGGAGCTAAATGTAGCATTAAGCAAGTACCAAAAGCAACTCGAGAAATGTTTCAATACCGATATATCAAAATCATACCGAAACGTTGATTTTGATTTCCATATTGTCAATGAAATTATCGCCAGCCATCTTTATAGAGAGGCCCTTTTTGATGTCGGAGACAAATTCGTAGATGAAGCTCAAGAGCAAGAAGCTGCAGCTGTAAAATACCAGTTTGTTGAAATGTACCATATTCTTGAAGCGATGAAGTCTCGAAACTTGCAACCCGCGTTGAACTGGTCTGCCACTAACCGAGAGAAACTTAGACAAAACGGATCCGACATTGAGTTTAAAAGTCATAAATTACAGTATGTTGAATTATTGCAGCTACAAGGAAGAGAAGATGCTCTTCAATATGCTAGAACTTTCCTTGCTCCATTTTCCTCAAAACATATGGCTGAATTTCAAAAGCTAATGACATGTTTATTATTCGTTGGGAAACTAGAATCTTCCCCGTATTCCGATCTGCTATCTCCAAGTAACTGGGATAGAGTAGCTGAAGAATTCACCAAGCAGTTCTGTAATCTCCTCGGACAATCCTTAGAGAGTCCATTGAGCGTTGTTGTAGAGGCCGGAGTTCAAGGGCTTCCTACATTGCTCAAACTAATGAACGTGATGATTGGAAAGAAGCAAGAATGGCAGTCTATGAAGCAGCTTCCTGTGCCAGTGGACTTAGATAAGGAGTTTCAGTTTCACTCGATATTCGTGTGTCCGGTGAGTAAAGATCAGGCGACTGACGAGAACCCACCAATGCTGATGTCTTGTGGACATGTCCTCTGCAAACAGTCCATCACGAAGCTCTCCAAGAGCAGCACGAGGTCTTTCAAGTGCCCTTATTGTCCGTCTCAGATTGAGGCGTCACACTGTAAACAGTTGTTTCTATGAATGTATGAACCCTAAAATGCATCGTTTAGCGTTGTACTGTACTTCATTTTCGTCAACTTTTCTCAGGTGAATATTATGCTTTTCATGGATTATCACAGTGTGGTATCTAATTTAGGTTTTTCATCAAAACATACGAGGATAACGCCTCTGTGTTCAGTTGAAAGATAAGCTCGATCTAAATAGACATTCTTTCTGTATTACTACGGAATTGTGACACATTGTTGCCAAATGGTTGTTTACGGATGGCCACCATCATCGTTCACCAGCCATGGCCGTTGGCGGCGGATGCATGTAGGCTGGATCATGGACCCTATAGTCTTATCACTTAATTTTTTGAGGCATATGTATATTGATACAAAAAAATACTGATAACTCATATGTATACATGGGATGACTCGGGTGATGGGGTGACGGTGGATTTTGAGCAACTCCTTTGGTTGAGGGGATGTTAAGTGGAAGGGGGATGATATCAGTAGTTAAATAAGTGGTCCATAATTTACCCACCTTCTGATTTTTTTACCCGAGTTGCGTCCTATATATATATATATATACACCTTGTAACATAGTTTGTTAGGCTAGTGATAAATTAATTTTAGGTTGGAGATTCAAGCCTCAGTAATAGTGAACATGTTACCTTTATTAGATTTTACTTAATTACTCCCTCTATCTCTCCTCTCTCCCCTAAAAAACTTGAACCCTATTTTGTAAATGATTGTTTACTTGTTTTGTCGAGGATAATATTTTGAAAGAGTACCATGATTAAGTTTCAACATTTAAATATATTTTTAGGGCATCTTGAACAAATGTGTAGGGTCGAACTGGAAGTGGCCTCCATCACGAGAACGATTTACTCTTTTTCTTTATGTTCAATTAAATGTTATAAATGTACAATTTGTACTTCAAAACTATGTAATTCATATATTTAAATTGATATCTAGTATAATTTTTTTCATCAAAGATATCTAGTTAAGTAGATAAAGTAGACGATATCTGGCCTCTAAACCTGTAACTTAGAAAAAAAAAATCTTAATTGAAAATTAAAATTGTTTTTTGTCTCACAACAAGGCCTGAATAGGCTTGCTTGACCCTTTTCCCTCTCATTTTCTCACTTTCGTTTTATGCTGATTGCATTACTACTTGAGTAAGTAATAAGGGTAAGAAAAGTTTTTAAGAGTTCTTTTTTTAAGAAAAAATAACACACTTTTCCTCGATAATTGATGATATACAACCTATAAATGTACTGATATATAAATACATAATAAGAAATACAACAAACTGAACTAATACACCAACATCTTTAGAAAGCTCCTGAATCAAATTTTCAACGCCAAAACCATGTAGGCCCTCAACAAAGCTACTCTTTACCTCGCTCGTTGAACACTCAACTAATTTCTTAAAACGTATGCGAGCACCTCAAAACATCTCTCAACCTCGAGCGAATCAAATCTCAAAGCATGAACACACAAATTTGACTAGGACTTTTTCAAGATTGCTGTCAACTCTCTCTTCACCGTTGCCTGCTTCGTAATGCTTGACTCGCCACTAGTACAAAGTTTGACCAATTGCTTTACCATAACTTAAAACATTCAACATTACAGAAATGATCAAGTTCAAACATGAGTAACTCACGAATTGGAGCTCAGTAGTTTTCATTATAGTTCACCGAGTCTCAGTTTTAATTCAAGCTATATTCTTTATAAATGATAAGATGACCACACGGATTACACATGGAGGCATAATTCAATCCCAGGTCTCAAATGCTTACTTCTTAGAGACTTTATCAAATAAGTTAGCTAGCTAACACCTCCAATTAATTGATTTACAAGTTTCAAGCAGTTGCTTCTGTTTGGTTGTTCCAAATTCTAACCCTTCCCGTCCATTCCGAAAATAGTCTGGTCTAGTCCAATTGTTAACCGATCTCGGAATAGGCCAACCCATGATGATCAATCCAGTTTCAGCTCTTTTATATAGGTAAGCGATTTTACGGTATGAGAGTTTAAAACTAGTACCTCTTGTCCTAGTTTAGAATACTATTCAGCCTTCAGTCCAGTCCGATCCAAGACTGAAATTCACCCTCCAGAGTACAAGCTTTTTGTTTCTGTTTTGGTCATTGAATTATACTGCTCTTTTACAACACATATTTCATGAAAATTGATATCATTACAAATCCATGACTCTTGAGTTCTATAAGAACCCTCTCAAATATGATACGCTTGTTCAAAATGCAAGAACGGGTTTTGACAACTGGGTAATGGAGATAAAAAAAGAGTAGTAATTGGTTTGGGGGGAGGAATAAATCATTAATTCCTATTTGACAATTTTCTTTGAGGGGTAAAAAATCGAAGTGCTTAGTAGGAAAATAGATCAAATTGTGGCTTCTCAGGCCAATCCTACTAACGTGTGTGCAATTAATGTTGCTGAGTCATTGTGGGTGCCAGCCTCTAGTATCTCTTTGTAACGCTGACCATTCTATTTTTTATTGCCTTTATGTCTCACAATACCCTGAATTTGTGCAGGACTACGTACGCACAGCATAGGGCTACTTGAAGGCGAACAACCTATAATTGAACACATACAACCCAGGATGGTGGAATGATCATAACTTCTTGGGGAGACTGAACGACAACCACAACACACCCCTACAACCTCAACCCTGACCACCATGAAAAACTCTTACACTATAGTCTAAACTATAAGCACAAGACACTCATGCAAATAAATTAGAAATCTAGTCATGGCTAAAAGCATATAAAAAAAAAAAAAAAAACCAATCTAAATCATAAAAGTCCCCGTAGGGTTGTAAAAAAAAGTGTAACATAAGTTATTATAGCAAACAAAATATAAGTCTGGGATCCGGACAATTAACCCTTTTTCACCGTAAACTATAAGTCTACTTCTTCATGGAAGTTTTACAAATCGCCAATTCAGAAGAAAAAGGGAAAAGAAGACTCATAAATTGTTGACTCCCTTGAATGATGCTGACGTGACCCTAGTTTTGATCCCGTAGTACTCCAACCACTTGCTCTTTGGCCTTCTGAAGAATTTGATCTCTTAGAGCGGCTAGAGGAGGAAGGAACGTGAGGAAAGAATAGAAGTACACAAAATATAACTCCCCTCCCCTGTTTATACATGTGGTGCGCCCTAAGGGGCGTTTGCAGGTATGGCAATCCATCGGGTGAAGACAGTGCATGCTCCCTTGGTCGCTCGGTCAACCTCCTGATCGGCCAACATCAGAAGCCTGTAGAACGAGGTTTTTGTTACTGAATCTTGACCCGATGGGGTCCCTTTTCCACACGTGGTTGGGTTTCTCAACTTAGTTTTCAAATATGTCCATTTTTGCCCATTCTTCACTGCTTTTCAAGTTGTCATCACTCTAACAAGTTCTAAGCCTATTTACACATAGATCACACCATAATACTCATGTGGCCAAAAATGTCATGAGAATAGGGTATAAAACATATTAAAAAAAAAGACACATCATGGGTTCTCCTCGATGGCCTGATCTGCTTCGTCACACAGAACAATGGTGTGAAATCAGAACCCATTGTCAAGTCCACTAGCTCCGAAATCTTTATCGTCTATTGCCCTTTTTTTTTTTTTTTTTTGGCTTCTTTTCAATTGTCAAATTCAGTTCGAGAAAAATAGGGAGTCCTTGAACTCCGGCTCCTAACGCAGCGGTAATAGACTCTCAACGGATTGACCAATAAGATTGCCAAATTCTTAGTAAAATCTTCAGCAAGCCTGCCCCAATTGTTATGAGGTAGTAAATCGGAATACAGGCAAAAAGTGGCTTGCAAACAAGCACTAGATATGTCACCAGCATCAATTCATCCATATGGTTGAAGAGTAACTTCTAACCTATTTGTTGTAATAACTCCACATAATGTATTCTTAAAGCCATAAAGCCGCGGGGTAACTTTGAGCCAAATTGAACCAGGCTACCATCAGAGAAACTCCGACAAATTGGATCCGTCCTTGAGTTTGAACTTCTGAACTGGGCTTGAACTCCGATACAACTTTACAAACTACAATTTCATTTACTGCAATTTCTCACCAACCATATGGCTAAACTAAGGCAAATAACATGATAGTTCTCGTTGACAACTCATTTTTTGCCTGTATTCCAATATGCTATCTCATAGCAATTGGGACAGGTATACTAAAGATTTTACCAAGTATTTCTGCAATTGCTTAATCCTTTAAGACCCCATTGAGTGTGGCAATGGGAGTCAAAGTTCAATAGCTCCCGCTCTTCTCAAGCTCGCAAACGTGATGACTGAAAAGAAACAAGAATGGCATTAGACGCAGCAACTTTTAGTGCACGTGGACTTGTGTGTCTTTGTGTTCTGGTCAAGATCATGTAAATAGACATTCTCTTTGCACTAACGTGCAGAAAGAAAATTTCACCAATTCTCTATAATGGCTCCTCAAGTATTCTTATTGCTAACGATCTATACGATAAAATCAAGAGTTAACTATCAGTGAAGTGCAATTTACTTGAGCATTTCCATCCATTAAGAATCAACAATAGATGCGCCTAATTCCCTGAGTTCCTCGTTAGCAAAAATATGTTGTGTATTATAATTCTTTGCGTGCATCAAACAAACAAGTTTCCTAAATATGTACAAATCTAGTATACGTAAATCGTATGAAAATTAAAAGACGCATATAGATTACGCAATTGAATCAAACTAACTCTAGTTCTGAAGGTTCCTTGGCATATGATATAATGCAAGCGCTTGAAGCACTGGACTTCTAGAAATGTCCCCGAAAGCATCTCTTTAATCTTCATACTGTCTGCCAACATGATAGAGGAAAAAGTTTAGTCCATTCTGCATAATTCTCAAACCGTCTCAATAAATTGTCAGAGGCATAGATTAATAATGTCACCAAAACTGATCTTTATACTATCATTTTCTTTTAGAAGACAACTGCATCATAGATAGATAATTTTGTATCAAAAACATATGGAGAAACAAAACAGAGATGCATACCAACTTTACCAGTCAATTCTGCCAGTGCCATAATGTCTTCACAAACATAAGAAAATCTTAGTATTTCGCCGTGTCTGATGTGACTGCAATGGCTAACGGCTACTATTTACTACTACCTTGATGGAAGTTTTCAGCATATTGGTACGACGTGACTGGTTCAAAACGTGAAAAGCAAAAACACTAAATGAAGATACAAGAAGGGACAAGGTGGATCTAGCTAAGGAAACATCAGGTAACCTTCATATCAAACTTTGGCTCAGATTGACTCGGATGCTCCAAATACAGCTGCAAACCAAGAGGTTCGCTACTCATAGACTTTATAGGTGTTATTAATGGGGTTTGCTGCCATTGCTTGGTATCTGTCGGAATCCACAACTCTGCATCTTTACTTGAACTAGCCTCAGGCAGTGCACGAAAGTAGGCCAGAATTTCCCACCTGCAATCTGCACGAGAATATGCTTAGAGAGTCCATCCCAATCTATACCAACTAAGAAAGAAAGAAATGCTTTAGATTATCAATTAAGAGAACACCCATATGAAGTGAGTTAAGCCTTAGGGCTTGTTAGTCTACCAAGAAGTAACCCAGGAATGTGGAATTCATGGAAACTTGCTATTTTCCCTCTTGTTTGGTTATCAAGATATGCATCGAACATGGAAAGTTCTCTGGGAAGTTCCAATTCCTTTGTTAGTAGGAATTAACTTACCTAGGGATTAGGTTTCTAATTCATGGGAAATTCTATTTCCTATCTTAGCAACCAAACACAAATACCTTACTTCCTGGGAAGTTGACATAAAAATTGAATACTTGGAAAATACAAATTCCTATAGGAATTTAATTATTGTTTAACCAAACAAGGCTTGAGTTCGTTTCTGGGAAATACATCTACAGGTTTCAAGATTAGGACAACATAATATATGGAAGATTATGAACTGCAGAAAATGGTAAATAGTCAAGGAGATGCTTGCCCGGTCAGTTAAGATGCTTACCTCCTGAGAGAACCTTGGTAAGGGCCTTTGACATTGAAAGCTTGACCAGGAACGACTTAAGAGAGAACCCCAAAGCAGTTTCTTCCACCTTTGATCCATAAGACTGGTTCAATTGGAGCTTGAATATAAATCTTTCCAATGGAATGTTGTTATTGTCAAAGAATATAACAGCTACTCTGTCAATCACTTCCTAAAGAGAAAATGTGCATCAGTTACTGAGATATTGCATGCCCCAGAGTCAATTTATGATGCAGGCCAAAGTAGGAAAAAAGGGGTAAAATAATGTAAAAGTAATAGATTTTAATATTCAGTTTTGTGTTAGTTTGCTAGATATTTCTGTATTTACTTTTGTATCCTATTTTTGTTTACAGATAGAAGATGTTGTAAGGGTTCGCTCCTAAGCATTAAAAATGAAATGAAAAGTTTCCCACGTTTTTCTCTCTCCCTCTTCCCTGGGTCTCTCTTCTTCCCCCCTTCCTCTAACCCTAATTTATATCCCCTTCCCATCTAATTTCTACTTTCACACTATCAAAAAATTTGGGTTCATTTACCAGGCACTAATGCAATCGGATCCCATTAAAACTCCGAAGTTAAGCATGCTTGAGCGAGAGTAGTAGCAGGATGGGAAGTCCTTGTGTTGCTAACCCTATAAGGTTGGGGGTCCTCAGAAACAGCCTCTCGGCAGAGTTACACCCTGAAGGGGTAAGGCTGCGGACATCCACCCCTCACAGACCTCGCTTACGCGGGAGCCCTTGAGGCACTGGGTCTGTTGTTGTTGTATACTATCAAAAAATTTGGTTCGTTTCAATATAGACAATAAAATAACATGTAACCTTTTGTATAAATGGAAAAAGTCCATCAACAGCAGAATGTATGTATTCTCTGAGCTCAGGATGCGTTGCCTTATGAACCACCATATTCATATACCGCCTCCTTTCAAATGCTCCTATATCCAATAAATGCAGTCATGTAGACAGGAAATAGATCAAAACTCTATCCTCAAACCCATGATAACACAGTAAAAGTCATTGTTAGGCAAAATGTCCAAGATCTGGGTTTAGTCACTAATTTGTAAATCTGAGAGAAAATGAAAAGAGAAAAGAGAAAAAAAAAAAAAAAAAAAAAACACAATAATGTGGAAAACCCACAAGTGAAGGAAAAAAACCATAGGCGGACTGACGAAAGATTTAGCTAGATCTAGAATGGAGGATACAATACAAGCAACTCACAAACACTCTCACTAGGCAAAAGTCGTACAAGGTTGTACATGTAGAGAGGAACAAATAGCAAAAACCTAAAAAATTCGGGTATAGTGGCCCGATCTGATACATAAGATCCATATCGTGGGGGCTTCAGCCCATGCGCCACCATGTACCCAGACTAAAAGGTTCAACATACAACACAACAGTCATTAACAACAGTTCACGTTAGCCCCATACAGTAGAGAACAAATTTTTAGTACAATTTAGAGAAGAGAGTGCACATACCCGATGGGTAAACGCCTTTGAGAAAAACTATAGAAGTGATGGCTACTTCTAGGAACTCCACCAGGATACGTGCAATCTCACCTGCCAATTAAGCCAAATTTGGAGCAAAATGGTTGAATCATTCCATTGAAAAGAGAGTATTAAAAGTCAAGAAGTTGGAGTTAATACCTTGTGGAGATTGATTATCCCTGCGGTCCATTTTGGGTTTCAATATTTCTTTCTGTCTTCTCTGAATCAGATTCTGTTCGCTTAAGTGCTTTTACATTTCCCTACAATCACAATAGCCATGATAAATGCAAAACTTTGACCCACATAGAATAGAGAATTTGATAAAGAAAATGAGGAAGTTAGGGATGTGGATAATTGAAGATAGACAATTGGTCAAGTTTAGGTTGAAGTGAAGCATACAACTTGAGATTATAGCAAAAGACGTTTTCCACTCCTTTAGGAAAATGTTTCCCCTTTGTTGAACGGAAGTTAATTTTGCCTTAATGGAGGAAAACATTTTCCGTCAAAACAAACAGAACCCCGGTGTTGGATCTACGACATGCTTTTCATCTTCAGGTTTGTCAAATAGAAAGAATTCCACACTTCAAAGATAAATATGAGAAACTCTAGCGGCAAAGCTGTAATTTTATACAAGTTTGTTTAGGGTGTCTTAGTTTTCTTATAGATAGCTTATAATATTCATTTGTAAGTCATTCTTACGTAAATTAATGAAAGATCTCATTTTCCTCTCTAATTTCTCCCCCTTCTCTCTCTCTCTCTCTTCCTCGTCTATTTCTTCCTTGAATTCCCCTTCCCTCCCTCGATTTCCCCCCTTTTCCCAAAATTTGGGGTGAATCGCGGCTGAATTCATATTGAATAATACAAGAAAAAACTCAGTGCCTGAAAATGCTCCTGCCAAGATAGGGTCCAGCCTTTCCCCCCCTACACAATGCTACCCAAAAAGCAAGCTATTTCTGAAGGGCCCCGGACCCTAAAAAGCAATTCATGAATAACAAGCCCCAAAATTGGGTCTTGACATACTATCTTTCCAAACATTTTCGCTTAATTCTGGACTCTCCAATCTATTGATTTCCATTACAAGATCTTCACCGAAACTCTAAATCATACACTTATCATTTTGCAGCAGAAAATGAGTAAAACATGACAAAATTTGCAGGAATTGTTACTCGCATCAAATCGAGAAACATCAATTACTCGAAATTGAGGTTCCGAAGTGAACTACATATACATGAGGGGAAAATTGCATCATAAATAAAACCAAAAATTTCAATTTCTGCTACAATTAAAATATAGTGTTCAAGAGATAATTTAGATAATTAATTAATACTAATACTTAAATTATTCCTCAGTTAACCGCTCTATTCCGATTTATCAATTTCTAACACAAAAACCAAAGAGGAAATAGAGAAATTACCTTCCAAGATGAGAGAGAAAGTCCGCGAATCCGGTAAGGTGAAACCCTAGAAATGGAAATGGCGGGAAGAAAAGCTGGCATATAACTGCATGGGCCTTAGCAAAGCCCAAGCCCAAGCCCAAGCCCAAGCCCACACAAAAGTAGCGGCTTTGTTTATTTAAGTAGATTTTCGGAATTGGTTTTTCTCTCTATTGTTTGACTCACATTTTCGGTATCGACTATTTTGGGAATATTTGTCTTTTGAACTGTATTTTGGAAATTTTTATTTTAAAATTATTTCCGGAACCGACTTCGATTTACTGACATAAAGTTCAATATTGTGATATGAAGTTCAATTTCTATAAAAGAAAATTTGGGCCGAGGAGGATCATAGTAAGCAATATAAAATACTACAAGTTAGTGGGATACTTTCTGTATTTTTTTACTAAACACATGTTAAGAACTCCATATGTGAATATATGTGAATCCCTAGTAGGAGTTGTGAGAGTGAAGATACCCACATAAGCTTAGTGGGTTACTCCACCTAATGTTAATTAGTTTTACGATGGAACTCTACTTGGGTTTATATGTAGACCTAGTATGTTTCAATTCCTTATGTCGGACCTAAAGACCCGATGCAATTTAACAACACAAGTCGTACTTACATAAGCAAGGGATGATTTAAATTTAATGAAATAGTTTAAGATGTTAAGTTGAACGTAGGAGGAGATTAGATTTACAAGTCTACTATTTTTTTTAAATTTAGGTAATAAAGAATTAGTTGTGTTTTAATTTCATGATCAGACATCGTCTCATGAGAACGAAGCCTAGGATATCGCAAGTGATGATGACTAAGGGTCCTTCAGGCCTGAGTTCGTGCTGGGTTTTGAGCCCCTTGCCTTGGCAAGATCCTCACACATAGAGGAAAGTCTGACCAGGAATATCCAAGTGTCGGTGCCATTTATAGACGAGTCTAGCATAGTTGGGCAGAAAAGGAAAAAAGTGTTGGCGGGACGTTAGATCCCTAAGTCGGGTGCAACGAAAAGGCGTAGAAGAGCATTGAAGTGCAAGATGAAAGAGCAAGCTAAGTGATAGCTACAAGATTTTCTGAAGGACATGTCGCTCATGAACAGTGCAAAAAGATCAACGAAAGCCTCTAGCAAACAAAAAAAGAGGAATCAGGTAAAAAGAGGCCCGAGGGCTAAGATTGCATTGCTTGAACATCCAAATGTAGCAACGAGTACAAGATAAATGGTGAGTTGTCCAACTAATCATGGGAATATCAATACGCTAAGTGGCTAAAAGCAACAAAATGAGCTACTTTGTTGCAGCCCCTAGGAATCCAACTTAAAAGAAACAGACTGAAACCATAAAACAAGTGATTTAACATCCTCAATGATAGCAAAAATGTCCAAACGAGCTTTGAAAAAAGAGTTGACACTCCATATGAACTCCTCATAATCAGATTTTAGGCTCCATTTGTTTCAGGGGAAGTACCTTTCTCACGAAAAATACTTTTTTAATGAAAAGTTTTTCCAAGGAAAACCAAATCCCGATTAACATTTCCGTTAGTTGTTTCGGTGGAAAACGTGCTCCCACCTCATAATATTGCTTATATGTTCTAAAAGAAATAATCTTCTATTGATCATACTATACCTTATTATAAAATAACATAAATTAGGGAAACTATGTATTATAAGTTATATATGTTTTATTTGGTTGTGAAAAAGTTATTTTTTAATGAAAAAATATGGGAAATTTATCATCTAGGGGCCTAATGTTTGACCATTTATTACCTAGATAATATATATATTTCAAAATTTTCTCAAAACTTATTAGTGAAATAATGTGTCATATTAACATTTTTCAAACTTTTTTTTTATTAGAAATTGCTAATGTGGAACATAATTGTAAAAATCTACAGAACTTTCGCAAATGGTTTGACAAAATTTTTAAAGTTCATGGTACCTAAATTATTAAGTATTGGAACATCAGGGTACCTCATTGTATATATTTAAAATTTAGTGTTAGATTGTCAAAAATATATTTACAAAGAAAAAGTAATTCCACGAAAAGGTAAATCGATAAATAATTTTCTTATACTTGGATTGATGTAAACATTGTTTCGTAATTATTTTCACTATACTCTGAAGTAGCAATGACCTTTAAACATAAAACAACAGTCAAGAATAAAAATTAAATTGGATCACATAATTCTGTCCAAGATCAGACCCGACTTATATTTGTCATGTCATTATCCCACATTATTTCCTCTAGCGATCTATGATCCCGTTTAATTCATTTTTATATAATCCATATCACGACTGACATATACCCCAAAGCTTTTTAAACCACTTGGAATATTGACTTCCTTTCTTTTATAAACAAAAACATTTTTCCCATTATGGAGGAAAAGCTTTTCCTTCGGAAATAGTTTTCTGGCAAAAAGTGCGCGCCAAATAACGGAAAGTAGAAAAATTATTTCCAGGATTCTCTTTTCCCATAGAAACAAACGGAGCCTTAGTGATGATATTGCTTCAAACTTCCATCCGAGCTAGGATCACGATTGTACAGACCACTAATGCCTCGGAAAGGAGGGGGGATCCACTAGTCATTAGTGATTTATTTTTGGATTTTAATTTGAAATAGTAGTAGAAGAGTGCCTATAAATAGGCATTAGTGATTTATTTTAGAGAGCTTTTGATTACTTGAAATTACTGTGATGAGTTTCGTTATTTTGAGCTGTGTAATTTTATTAAAGAGTTGAATAAAATTATATAACCCGTCTTTTAGGTTATTACTTGGGTATTCGCTGAATCAACGAGTTTTAACTGATCTCTCTTAATCCGGCATCGTTGGGTATATGATCAACGGGTTAGAGGCACTATATCTTTTCCCACCACGTATATTGGAGGTTTAAAGTTGGAGGGTGGATCTTTAGACCATCTGCATTAGTTGGTATCAAAGCCAATCAATTTGCATCAGTTTTGAATTGTATCACAATCCTCCCAATGAAGTGATGGGAGGATAATTGTGATAGAGTAGAAATTTGATATGATTATTATCGAGGGTCACGTTTGAATTAGTCTCGAGTCTTTCCGACTGCCATGTCACCCGTGGCACATCAGCAATGCCACATCATCAACTTAAACCCTAATTAATTAGTATAAATAAGGGTTAGAGTAAGGTAGTGAGTATGATGAGATTAATATAATGCGTTTTTCTTTCTGCTCCCAATTCTCTCTATGTTTCTTCCCCTTTCTTTTATGTAATTATCTCATTTCTTCTATCAACATAATATAGTTCATTATATATAAGCTTCAATTTTCGATTATGAATCGTAACAAAATTTAACTGGCTTGGAAAAGGGTGAAAGATTTGAAATTCGGAGTGAAAGAATTGTCAAAACAAGGACTAAAAGAAAAGGCAACAGTAACAATAATAAAGGGATTTGTTTGGATGCGGTTGGAAGATTCTACAGACGTTGAGATTCTGTGTCTCAAATGTAATGGTGACATCTAAATGGGCCCAAGATTCTTGTGAGTGTGCGGATAATGCGGCCCATTTCGTTGGGAATGTCAAATTTTTGGGGAAGGCCCATTAACATTTTTGTCCTCATTTAACTGTCTTAGTGCGATATTGACATTTACTTCTGTCCAATTTACCCCCCTCACCTCACTTCTTTCAAATCAACCCAAAATATGTGGTAATATTTGGAGCAAATTTTCGTACCTCACTACAGTATATTGATAAAAATATTCCGTTTTACATAGGGCTGGCAAAATCTGATACAATATGATAATACAATAAAAGCATGATACGAAGATAGCTGATTTGGGTCGGGGTTTTGAAGCCGGGTTAAATTTGGGCTGACCTGTTTAACCCGTTTAGGTAATTGGGTTGAATTTGAGTTTGACCTGTTTATATAGTTATGTTAGGCATTTAAGTAATATATATATATATAAAGAAAGAAACATACTCAGTGCCTCAAGGGCTCCCGCCTATGCAGAGTCTGGGGGGGCGGATGTACGCAGCCTTCCCCCTTCAGGGTGTTAACTTGAAGAGAGGTTGTTTCCTAGTGTCCCCAACCTTAGGGGGAGGACTTCCCAGGAGGTCACCCATCCTGGTTCTACTATCGCCCAAGCACGCTTAACTTCGGAGTTCTAATGGGATCCGGTGATGGCGTGTTGGTGCCCTCTTTGGTGTATATATATATTGAGTTAAGATAATTTTAACTATATTCAGTATTATTTTTTTATTAGTTTATTTTAATAGTTATAAATATAATAAGAAATTTTTTTTTTTTGATAATTAAACTTTTATTTTGACTGTCCAAAGGTATACAAGGTGATGCTCCAAAGAGTCACATAGGATACAAAACTCGGGGAGAAAAAAAAGCATCAAACAAACACGCACAACTTAAGCAAACCACACATTGAGCGGGCTACTTCTTAGCTAATGAGTCAGCATTTGAATTAGCTTCACGAAGCGTGTGAGTGAAAGATATTGATCAGAAGAATTGCTTGTAGAACGTGATCTTGTTTATAAAAAAGTTCAGCATGAGTATTTATTAGTATTATTAACTACGAAGTTTATTATTAATATATTTGTAAGTTAAAAAACTAACATTTAATGAAAAATGTCACCGATATAATTAAATGGGTAACCTACGGGCTACCCGTTTAATAATTAGGTTGGGTAAGGGTTAAAAGTTCCTATCCCGTTTAATAAACAGGTTGGGTTCGGGTTGACCCCATTCTTAAGACCCCTCACATAGTACGAACACGAACACGACACAACATGACACATTTGTCACCCTAGTTTGACATAACATGTCATTGCAATTATTCACTAAAAAAAAGAGTATTGACGGATGGAAATAACAGTTTTTCTCTTCTTCTTTAAGAAAAAGGATCCAGAGGCGTATATTAGTCAATGGTATAGTGAGTATTTAAAGTGACTTGTTACGTCAGCTTTCTCTCCGGAATATGATGTTATTATATCGGAGAGAATCCTATTTATTAATACGAAAAAAATTAAAGTACTAAAAAATAAATTAAAAGGTTCAGGGTGTTTTTTTTTTATTGTTTCCACAAACGTCAAGGTACTAAAATGTAAATAACTCTTATTTGGTAATTTTACTGTCATAAAAAAATTGTTATTTCCTACGTAATTGTGGCTATCATTTTTTATAAGTTACAGCAATACTAACAATAATAATTTCCGCTCTAATAAAAGCAACTCCATTTAATTATTTAATGAAAAAAATTGACTTGGATATTTTGAACTTCGAATATTTACTACCTAAATATCTTAAGTATCACTTACAGGAATTCAGTAAGTTTTTATCATAATTTAGCAAATTTTCAAGGGAAATAACGACATGACTCTTGATTCGATAATATATTTGCATATCTTTCCAAAACTCATGAAATTTGGACGAATGATTTTAGTTGAAGGTGCTTATATTTTCCCGAAATCATACATTACATTCATATTCACAATTTTTTACTAGGTACTTACACTAAAAAAGCAAAAGCAACATACCCATTGTCCCAAGGGCTCCCGCCTAAGCAAGGTCTGGGGGGCTGATATGCGCAGCCTTCCCTCTTTATGTTATTACTTCTAAAGAGAAACTGTTTCCTAGTGCCCCTAACCCGAGGGTGATGACTTCCAAGGAGACACTTACACTCACTTTCAAAATTCTTTTTTGAATTTCCTCGCTCATTTCTTTTCTTTGATTTTTTGCATGATGAAGAGTAAGCTAAATCATAGTAACCCACACAATCCGATTAAGCTAACAAGCTTTCTGAGCAAACGCCGCAGCAGAGGCAAAAGCGCACCAAAACCATTAAAAAGTAGCAAATAACAAAAACTCCAATCAAGAAATGCACCCAACAAAATCCCATCAGAAGCCTCAACGGAGCCTTGAAACAAGATACCGACAATCACATAAATGAGCAGCATACAATAAGAAGCTATAAAATAGTGGATTATTTACATTTTAGTATCCCAATATTTTTAAAAATAATAAAAAAACCTTAACCTTTTTGAATTATTAAAAAGGCTCATAAGTTTTTGTCATATTAAGAAAAATGCCTCTCTCAAACTTGATGATTTCATTTTTCATCGACAGAGCTAACATGGCAACTACTTTTTATTAATGCTACAATAAAATGACCTAAAGTACCCTTCAGCACCCTTTATCTTACTTTATAAGTACGAAATTCAAAATTTTATATTCTGTAAAAGGTATCTATTTTCACTTAATTTGTTTTAATATATAGTTATTAAAGGGTAGTTTTATCATTTTACAGTAGCATTAATAAAAACGTAGCTCTCACGTCAGTTCTGTCAACTAAAAATTGCATCATCACATCGGGAATGGGCCTTTTTATTAATGCAACAAAAACTTAGAGTCTTTTTATTAATACGAAAAAAAACTTAGGGGCCGTTTTAGTAATACAAAAAGATCATGGTCCTTTTTATTATTTTTAAAAATATCAGAATACTAAAATGTAAATAATCTTAAAATAGTGTGTGTATATATATATATATATATATTATAATATATGATATTGGAAGAAAGGGAGGAGTTGGGAAAGGCAAAGGATGAGACTCTTGCGTTTTGTCTTTAATCTCTCTGGGCCTTGTTTAGATTTGCTCCACTTTCTGGGAGTAGAGACTCTCATTTTTTTTTTTTTTTCTTTTCTTACATCGAAGTTAAGAATCAACTTGTTGATGTATTTTCAAAATAAAGTATTCTAAACGAGTTTTGGTTGGGATATGTTGTGCGTTGACAACTTTATTAACGGCTTACGTCATACATGTTCAAATTGCTTTTAGGGGCAATTTGTTTTTGATTCCTACGGTACTAATTGAATAAACATATTAACTGTTATATAAGTACGGACCCAATATATTATATATTGCGTGGTACATAAGTGGTCTCTTATATTATGTATATCACATACATATACTTATCAAATACGCGCACGCACACACACGCGTACCTATACACCACGCACAATGTAATTTGCTCTTTTGTATTCGTATTTCCAAAAACTATCTTAAGTTTTGCGTAATTTGCCTTTTGGACTCTATAAGTATAGTGATGAGTTTTTGCTAGGATTCTCATCTTGATGTTCGTTTCTGGAGAATCTCCTGAGTTGTTTCATTTGTGTATCTTTTGTTGTTATTCTACTACAGGCTTTGTTCTCTTTTTATTTGATAGTCATTTTTAGGGGTGTAAACGAGCCGAGCCGAGCACCCCCTTGTTTCGAACTCGAGTTCGAGCCGAGCTCTTATCGAGCATTTCTAACCCTTGTTCGAACTCGGTTCGATAAGAATATAGTGTGTTCAATACTTGGCTCGTTAGGCTTATCGAGCCGAGTCGAGCTTATTATCGAATCGAGTCGAGCTCATTATCAAGCCCAATTGAGTTTAAAACCGAGCCAAGCTTGCAATCGAGTCGAGCTCATTAACGAGTCGAGCTTTATAAGTTATTATCGAACCATTTTTGAGCTAATACCAACTGTTATCGAGCTCTTATCGAGCCCTTATCAAACTGTTCGTGAACATTAGCGAGCCGAGCACCCCCTTATTCAAACTCGGCTCGTTAAGCTTATCGAGCCTGCTCGAATTCGGTTCGATAAGCTATCGAGCCCTCGTAATGAACACGAACGAGCCCTAATCGATTTCGAATATGAGTAGTTCATCGAACGTTCTATTCGTTTACACCCCTAGTCATTTGGACCCGTATCCTCATTTGAATTCTAACTTCAATTATTTAAAAAAATTTAAACTTATTTTTCATAATATAATAACAATATAATAAATTAGAATCACTGAGAAGTCACAAGATAGAGTTTGAGATGGTTGGTGTACTAGGGACAGAGAGAAATGTCCAATTATGGTGATTAATATAGTCAGCAAAAAGACCTTGACTTAGATCTACCTTAATTGTCATCACATGAGAAAAAAGTATCATTTTTTTTATATTTATTAAATTAATTTTATATGGATGTACATAGTATTAAACACTTACATGAATATGTAAAGTTTATAATAATATTTGTTTTTAAAAAAAATATATTTGTTTAATTTGGTCGAGCACACAATTTACTTCAAAGAGTTAGCTCGTGAGATCTATGTATAGGTTCAAATAAAATTTTATGTACCAGAAATTCGATTGTCTAATTTAAATAGAGCGTGCAGATCCCCGCCTTTGCCCAATAAGTGGGGGTGGTAGTTGGCAACCTCAAGACACGAGTTCGATTCTGGAATTCTACTTCTCTCATGACATTAACAATGTAAAAGAAAAAAAAAATGACAGAAAGTAACTAGTAGCAAAGTACATTACTTTAGAGGTATCTCATAATTTTTTTGATGATTAATCGGGAGGAAAAAATGTATACAAAAAAGATATGTTAAGACTAATATTTTATTGTATATTATATAATATATTTGTATTATGCTATTTAGTATTTACAGGGTCGGTGCTGACATTCTCGGGGCCTTAAACAAAATTTTTAAATGAGGCCTTTTATATATATAACATTTTTTTGTAAAAGTCATTATTATTAATAATTGTTACTTTAAGAACGACCCCTAAAATTCAAGAGCCCCAAGCGGGTGCTTGGGTTGCTTGGTGTTATGTCCAACCCTGTAATAGCTTAATACATAGAATTGATAGCTAGCATTAATTAGTGTCGATTTCATTTCTTCCTCTTCCATTTTATAACCGGCCAATAGGTAGTAAAAGGCCAAATCAATTCTGGCTTTCATTGTAATTTTATTTTATTTTTAACTGACATTGTAATTTTAATTAGCTTAGAATTCCTCTTGTAAGTACAGTATCTATAGTCTTTTCATTCTTCTTGCTTGTATCATAAATACGAGCTTTTATTCATGAATAAAATTATCCAATTCCTCCGTTATCAAGTGTTGTTAAGTTAATATTTTGTTCTCTTATTGTACAATTTGTTTTAATTTATTTTGTTTTAACTTAATTTTTAAAAAATATAAAATGCATATAATGAGCCGAAAACAAAATATCAATAAAATATCAACTTCTCATGTCAAACACTATATTTAATTTGCACATCGATGTATAAAATATTTAAAATAACATTAATTTTTATTGTCCTATTATGTCCTTTTCTTATTGGGAATACATTCAAATATATCATATAATAATATATGTTTATTACAAATATAATACATTATAATTAAAATATGACTCAACAACAACAAAAACAAGAAGTCCAGTGCCTCAGGGTTCCCGCATGAGCAGCGTCTGGAAGGGTAGGTTGTACGCGGCCTTACCTCACTATAGTGGCACCCTAACGAGATGTTATTTCTAAGCATCCTTAACATGATAAGCGTGAAAAGTATGAAAATATGGAGGCATAGAAGCATAGTAGCAAGAGCAAAGCAAAAGCAAACATGCCTCTAGGGGTGAGAGCCCCCCTGCTGATAAAATGCAAGCAATTAAAATATAACTCAAATATAAAATAATTTACTAACTTAAAGAGTATATATATTATAATTTGATATGGTAAATCATTTACTACACCGCCACCAAAGGTAAACACCTAATTTTTTAGTGCTAAAAATAAAATGCAACAATAATTATTAAGGAGTTAATTATTCTAAAAGCTTAAGTTGATTGATAAAGTCTCAGAATTGATTTTATATTTTAATATACATCTTCACACAAATGCCTATGGAGATTGAAACGTGAATATATTTATTGATTTTTTTTGGAATTTATATCACGAATATTGGATATTATATTCAAGTAAGTAAAATTATAAAGTATCACTAACATTGCGAAGGTTTAATTAGTCAAAATAAAGTCACGGGCTCAAGGAAAATCATGGCTCCGTAAAGTCCGCAGTGGTGGAACTTTTATTTCAAATGGGTATTTTATAAAGTTTATTAAATTTATTGAGCCATTACCTAAAATAACACAAAAATAAAAAGTATTTCCTAAACTAGCCTTTTAAAAAAAAAAAAATTCCCCAAATGACATCTATGTCATCATTTTTTTTTTTACACATTTATAAATTTATAATATTTTATGTATTATAATAAATAAATTAAACTATATTATTTATTAAATTTTATATAAAATTATTTGCAGATAAATTTATTCTAAATATTTAATAAATAATTTATTTTAATTTATTTGTTGTGGTTAAGAAAGTATTATAAATTTAAAAAATTATAAATATATTAAAAATAAATTAAGAAAGGAAAAAAAAGTAAAAATAAAAAAAAAAGTTAAATGATGACATGGATGCCATTTTGGAAAATATTTTTCTTAAAAAACTAGTTTAGGAAATAATTTTTATTTTTGCGTTATTTTGGACATTGGCTCAAATTTATTAGTATTAGAAAATAAATAATTAGACCATAAAATTAAGGGTTATTTATATCAAAGGTTCCTGTAATTTTCTTATTGTATCAATTTAGTTTATGTACCTTAAATTGTGTCAATTTAAAACTCCGAAGTTAAGCGTACTTAGGCGAGAGCAGTACCAGGATGATTAACCTCCTCGGAAGTCCTCGTGTTGCCAATCCTGTGAGGATAGGGTTCCTTGGAAACATCCTCTCACCAGCGATATACCCTGAAAGAGTAAGACTGCGTACAACCACCCGGCTCAAACCCTACTTATGTGGGAGCCCTTAAGACACTAGGCATCTTGTTATTGTTGTATGATTGAAGTGAGAGGATGAGAAGGTGAAAGTAAATCCTGGATCACTCATTTTGATGCTAACATTATTTTCTTTCATCGAACATCACATTCTTCCTCCACTTTAACCAAATAATGTCTCAAATTTCACCATTTTATAAAAGTCATCACATATATACATATATATAATCGTTCTTTATCATTAGCCCAATATTATTGCCTTTAAAAATATTTTTACCTTATAACATAAATATAAATAAAATATTACTTTTTTTTTTGGATAAATAAGTATTTATTCTATTAAAAGATCCAATCATACTGTAAATAAAATATTACTTACTTTTGAGCCAACTGGATATGCTCAGTGTATCATATGCCATATACTCTACATTAATTAATATAAAATCTATAATCTATAATCATATACTAGCATATGATAAATTTTAATATATAGTAAAATTTGAAATTTGAATATAGTAGTATTACCCATATGCTTGAGTTACATATATTAAGGTATATTAATAGGATGGTCCTTACTCTTTGCACTGAGGTGTTTTTGACAAAGTGTCAAAGGTTAATATATATAGTCCTGTATTTTACTACTCCAGACTATGAATAAATATAGGGTTCACTTACCAAGCATTAAGACTCCGGATTTTATTAGAACTCCGAAGTTAAGGGTGCTTGGGCGAGGGTATTACCAAGATGAGTAACCTCCTAGAAAGTCCTCGTGTTGCCAACGTTATCAGGCCGGGGGTCTTCGAAAACTGCCTCTTGCTAGGGTTACACCGTCAAGGGGTGAGACTGCTACAATCACCCCTCCTAGACCTTGTTTATGTGGGAGCCTTTGAGGCGCTAGATATATATATATATATATATTTTTTTTTTTTTCTGTTGTAGACCTTGGATAAATGTAATGGAATATTAATTTCCATTTTTAGTTTCTGTCCTCTCTAACCTACACTTTGTTTCCTCTACTTTTATTTGGAAATATTTCTCCACTTCATATTTATTACCTACAAATGTCTAATTTTTTTTTTTTTTTTTTTTGATAACACGGAATCCGGTTATCCGGTAAATTTTGGGGCATGTAACAATCCACACACCACATGAACCAGTTAAGTCAGGGATTCCTTACGGAGAAGTTCAAGGAGGGAGTTGAACTCCAGACCTTTTGATCTAAAGCAACACTCTATACCCTCACTTGCCTTCTACCACTAAGACAAGGTCCAGATGGCTACAAATGTCTATTTTTTATTTGTTATAAATAACGATAATTAGCAATTGACACCCGGTATCAATACAAAGTGGAATTTCTGCAAGTCACTAGAAATTATTTGGTTTTGTTTGGATTATTTTGCTTAGTTGCCATTATTTAGAGTATCAGAATAGTTGTTTATGGATCATTATTCTCGGATAATTAGTGACAATATTTGTTAGGATAGATAGTATGTGTTAAGTAATAAAGCCTATCGCCTTGTTTTCCAGTTTTTGGTTTGCTTCTTGCCTGTGTTTTTTCTTGTTGCTCTTGGGCCTCCTTTTTCGTGTTGTGTAATTTGTAGGCTCGTTTCCTGTTTTTGTTGTTTTCTGCCCTGTTTTCTGTTGCCCCTCCCCCGTTGTTTTTTTCTCTGATCTATTTACCTGTTCCGTCTTCATTTTTCGTAGTTGTCAGGGATCGCTTTATCGAGGCCCCTGTGCTGTTCTTCAACTTTGCCAATATTTATCGAAAAAAAAATGCATAAAAAATGCTGCTAGTGTCTCCATATCAATTGTAAGGAAAAATTATTTTGAGTGCTGGACAGATGAGGTTAAAAGATTGACTATTAGAATAGTACTTATTTTAATTTATTTTATGAGAAATTATTATGTAAATCAAATAAAATATAGGAGATTCTATTTTCCATTTAAACAATCAAATATTTTTATACCTATTTTTGTGAAGTAAAAATGCAACTTTTTATAGAATTTTAATTATTTTATAGCTCTTACCTTAAACAACCCAAATGAAAAACAAATTAACACAAAACACTCAAATGACTAGGGCTGCAAATGAGCCGAGCTGAGATGAGCCACTGCTTGGTCGGCTAGGCTCGTTAACTAAATGAGACCAATTTGAAATAGTTATCATTTGTCTAATCGAGCTGTATATCTGTGCTCAGCTCGGCTCATTTACTAAACAAAACCGACTCGGTATCAGTATCATTTATGTTTGATTATTTGGCAAGCTGACTTGTTTAGTTTTGTCGGCTCATTGCGCTTATCTACCGGACTCGTTAAGCTTATTTATTAGGCTTGTTAGACTCATTTATTATTATTGTTACTAGGATTGCTAAAAACAGGTAATAAAATAAGTCATTTATGTAAATTAAAAATAAAAAAAAATACCAGTGACTCAATTTTGCAATCTGGATATACGAGCCAATAATCGAGCCAGCTGGTAAGCTTTTCAACCCGAGTCGGCCTCGGTTTGATTTGACTCGTTTATTTAAATGAGCCGCCCTTAAATGAGCTGAGTCAGCTCTAATTAGGTTAGACGAACCGGTACCAAATTCTTAAAGAGCCAAATCAGCCTGACTGACGAGCTAACTTGGCTCAATTGCAGCCCTAAAAACAACCACTAACATTTCAAAATCAAAACCCAAACACAAACCGAAAAAAAAAAAGAAACAAAACCCAATTGACTTCTGTCTCTAAATCCCCTAAAAGGATTACCTTTTTTCACGTCCAAACCCCATCAAAATCTCCCTATTTAACCCCCCCAAATCCTCCCATTTCCCCCCCACTTCACCATTCTCTCTCTACACACAAAAATGGCCAAACAAAACAACACCAAACCATTCAAATTTCGTTTCCCACGCATCTTTACTTCTTCCTCTTGCAAAACTCAAACCCCAGCTGATATAATCCACCATAAACATCATCCTCTTGAACTACAAAGACACCAAAAAGATCTCAACTTTTTTCATTCTACCCCTTTTGAACCCTTATCCCCACCAAATTACTTCAAACCCACAAGAGTTTCAAGCAATTGTTCTTCAATTTGCAAGCCTAGATGCCCTAAATGCTTCGATGAAATGGTCCTAGACACCTGCATTGTACCCAAATCCCCCTTTTCTCGCCGCAAAATCTCATTCAAAACGACACCGTTTCAACTTTTCGATGACTTCTCTGGCCTCCGGTGTCCTCCCGTCTCGCCCTTGAACCAGTACAAGAAGAGGAGAAAGAAGAAGACGAGTCAAAGAAGAAAGAAAAAGAACAATACCCAGATGAAAAAAACACAAAAAAGAGATCTTTTTGATCCATTCTACTCATCTTCTGATGAAACTGATGGGTTTTTTGATTGGTTTAGCAGCGAGGATGAGAGAGAATTCAACGAAAGGAATGTTTCTAAGTCATTTTCTTTCTCTTCAAAGTCAGTTTCTCTCTCATCTGACTCAGAATCTCACCATACTTATGCAGTAGTGAAGAGATCGAAGGATCCGTACAGAGACTTCAGGAAATCAATGGTGGAGATGATAATGGAGAAGCAGATATTTGGGGTTAAAGAACTGGAGGGGTTGCTTGACTGCTTTCTCTCTCTAAATTCTGAGCATCATCATGGGGTTATTGTTGAGGTTTTTAGTGAGATTTTGGATGCTTTGTTTTCTCACTTGTCTTAGCACAAACATCAAAAGAAAAAGAAAGAAAAAAATTTTCAGACAGTAAGGAGATACAATATTGCCTAGATAAGCGACACCAATGTCAGGAAAGAGATACTTTTTCAAATCCAAGACCGTAGAATTGGAGATGAGAAGATGGACACTCTAATCGTTATACCAAATCGAAGAACTCAAGAAAAGAAAATAACGGAAATGGAAAATTTGTGTTATGTTTTCATTTTACAAGAGAGCCGAATGGATTAGGATTCTATGCATTTGTTTTTAGCAAATACATTAGATCCTTGTCTAAGAGAGCAAGATTTATTGGTGTAATGATTAAAAGTTTTCTTATGTAATCATAAGGTCTCGAGTTTGAGCCGATCTTCACTATTCTGTATATTAGTGGTTCTATTTAAATCAAAGTTGTATGCTTTACAGCTCAAAAATGTTACTAAAAAGCAGTGAGTATTAGAAGACAGTAGTGATAGTGCTAGTGGTATTGTATTGATCTAACTGTTATTGAATATTATGTTTATTAATGCAGTTTTTTCTAATTTTTTCATACGGATGATGATTATGTTATCCGAGCCATACATTTGGTTAAAGAAAAGGGTTGATACTAAGTGAAAAAAATATGATGTCAGTAACTAAATAAACAACATTTTCAGTGCCCGAAGAGCTGCCGTATAAGTAGGGTGGGGGGGGGGGGGGATAGAATGTACGTAGTCTTACACCTTCAGGGTGGGACCCTAAAGAGAGGCTGTTTCCGAGGACCCCCAACCTAAAAGGAACGGAGCGTATAAATCATATAGATCACATAGATTATAGAGGTCATAGAGATCATGGAGATTATGAGATCATGAGAAGCAGGAAAGCATGTGAGTCAGTAACTAAATAAGTGGTCCAAAATGTTCCCTCTTACTCTCACTCTCTCGTAATAGTTACGCCCTATATTATCCTGTATGTATAAACAGGTTTCTTGCGTTTATCTCAAAACATAAGAAATACAGTAAATAAATAGCGTGTTTTAGTTTTAGAAATAAAATTGTATAGAGTTTGACTAGTTTATTGTTACTTTTTAATCATCTTTTCAAAAGCTATTTTAAATAATGTTTTTTTTCAAATTAGTACTCCATGTACTTTTGTCTTTAATTTTAACTTCTGCTTTTGATTTTTTTTTTCCCCCTCCAAAAAGAGTACAATTTTTCTAGTTTTTTTTTTTTTTTTTTTGAACAGAACAATGCCCGAGGGTTAGAAAAAATTACATAAATCATCAGAAATAATAGAAGACAGAACAATTTTTCTAGTTTATCTAAAAGTGACACAATTTTTTTTAATTTAAAAACAATTTCATGTTTGAGTTAGATGCCTAAAAATATTTAATAGAGTATTTTTTTTAATTAGAAAGCCCATTTTACTTCAAAATTAAAAAGAAAAAACAATGTTTTGATCAAATAAATAAATAAATAAACACATTCTGGTTTTTAAAAAAAAAAGAAAAAAAATGTGTCAATTCTCTCCTTTTCTTTAACCAACTCTCCTTTTTTTTAACCAATTCTCTACTTTGTTCATGTAAAAATACTTTGGAAACACATTATTGTGATAATGAAACAAATATATATATATATATATATATATATATATATATATAGTTATTGCCAAGGCATAAGTTAATAATTTGACTTTTAAATAATGATAGCCATAAAATTATTTTAAAAACTACAATTTTATTGTGGCAATAATAATTTTTCTCTGATAATAATATTATAATATATTGGGTTGTGTGTGTTGATACAACCAAAGAGAGTACCAACACGCCATTACTGGACCCCATTAGAATTCTAAAATTAAGTATGCTTCGGCAAGAGTAGTACCAGAATGGGTGACCTCTTGTGAAGTCCTCAGACTCAGATTAAGGGCACTCGGAATGCCCTGAATCTGAGTCATTCATAGTTGTCTGCTGAGGATCGTCCTGCGATGCTTATTTGTTATGCCTATTTGTTTTGCCCTTTTTTGCTCGTAGCCCTGTTTGTGTTTTCTGCTTCTGTCTTTTTGAGCTCCGCTTTTTAGTGGGTGAGTTAGGGCTCGCTAGATCAAGCATCTGTTTTGTTTTGCGACCATGTCACTAATTATCGAAAGAAAGAGGGGGTTCCATTACAAAACTATTTTTTGTAACAGCCTCCTTTCCACTCGTAAGGCTGCGTACATCACCCCTCCCAGACCCTGCTTTTTGCGGGAGCCGCGAGGCACTGGAACTGTTGTTGTTGTTGTTATATCAACAGAAGAGCACAAAACAAATTAATAATGAGTGGACTAATTATTTGGGTACGTATATTGGCATTTCCTCATCTAACCCACCATTGTGGTATTATATTTTTGACTGTATCACTTTCCGTTTGATATGCTCCTTAGTTATCAGAGTAAGGATGCTACAAATAATAAAAGTTACAAAATTGCCTTAAAAACTATAATCTTACTTTAACTGAGAGTGTATTTGAGCTGAGCCGAGCTTGCTCGGAGAGCTCAAGCTCGAGCTAGGCTTGATCTAAGCTCGATGAGCTTTGAATTAAGCTTGCAATATTTCAACCCATTTAAGCTCAATCTAAGCTTGTTTTGGCTCGTTTAAAATTAGGTTCAGCTCATTTAGGCTTATTTAATTAAATATATTATATTAAAAATAGCTAGTTTAAGCTCGCAACCCTCGAGCTTCATTGGACCCGGCCTAAGCTCAAAGGGAATGCATGTATCGTATTGGTATTATATTTTTGTCCACGATCTGCACCTAGTTTAAGAATTAAAGAACTTTTTTCTGTGCTCTTTTGAGATATAATTATAAAAGAGAGAGAGAGAGAGTTTGAAAGTTTATATGGTAGGCATTTTGTCAATATAATTTCCATGAAAATTTGACTTTTTTTTAGTTTTTGATTAATAATGAAACTTGAAAAGTTGATATTCATCAATTCAAAAAGAAAGAGCCTAAAAAGATGCGAAGTTATATTTTCTTTTCAGAATTTGACCTTTTTTGGGGATTACCTTTTTCTACAATTCAAACACACTCGATTGCATCTCAAAAGTATGCTTTTCGAATTATTTTTACGTAAATATCCGACCCACAGAGTTGACATATAAGAGATTTATATATAAGTTCAAGTGAAATTTTATTTTAAAACTAATTGATATTAGGTAGAGTAACTATAGGCTAAGTTTTGAAAACAATTATACAAAATCTTGTACAAGTAGAGTTACCATGTATGATTTTGGGAGGCATAGGGCTGAATTTGGACGATGAGTCTCGTGAAGTGATAGATTTATGTTCACAGGAAAGGGATATTGATTTGAAAAGGGTAGAGGGGATTTGCACAGTTAGGCTAAAACATTCGGGTTTGCTAGTTTGTACTGAGAGCACAAACTATGATCAATGTCTATGATAAAAACTAAGTGACATGTGTTATGACTAATCTGGATCTGAGTAGAAAGGAAAGGAAAGGAACGGAACATACCCAGTGCCTCAAGGGCCCCCGCCTACGGAGGGTCGGGGGGGGGGGGGGTGCGGATGTACGCAGCCTTCGCCCTTCAGGGTGTTAACCTGAAGAGAGGTTGTTTCCCAGTGCCCCAATCTAGATCTAAGTCTGGATCTAAAAATCAATTTACATGGATTTTCCTTACAGTATTTTTTTTTTTGAAAATTGCATGTATGGTGAGGAGGGTTCATTTACCAGGCACTAAGACATCGGATCCTAGTAGAACTTCGAAGTTAAGTGTGCTTGACGATAGCAGTACCAGGATGGGTGACCTCTCCTGAGAAGTCCTCGTGTTGCCAATCCTATAAGGTTTGGGGTTCTCAAAAACAACCTCTCAGCAGGGTTATACCTAGAAGGGGTAAGGCTGCGTATATCCACCCCTTTCAGACCCTGCTTATGCGGGAACCTTTAAGACACAAGGTCTGTTGTTGCTGCTGCTGCATGTATGGTGAGGAAATTTGAGTAGAGAAAGGAACAAAAGTTAGAGACACCAAAACAAAATAGACAAAATTATCAAAGTCGTAGACCCCACCTTGTGAGAAATCGACCACTCTACACCCATCACATTCTCAACAAAAAGGCTCTAAATAATTAACTAAACCAACTCTACATTTGAATATTTGTTCACTTTTGCCTGTTGGGTTGCCTATGGACAAAGAAAACCCAATAACTGTTAAGGAACCAACTATTCCAAAAACTTAAATTGATGGGTGAAAGCTCGTGATTGATTTTATACTCTAACATGCCTCCTTACGTAAATATCCATTGAGCTTTAAGTGTTGATAATGCACATAGAGTATAAAATTAATCTTGGGTTTTCTTCCATCAGCTTATATTTTTAGAAAAGTTGGTTCTTTCATATTTGAGTCTAATTTAAACAGACCATTTTCCTTGTCTGATCTAATTGGATCCAGCCATTGGAGAAGTCTTTGGCGCAACAAACTCAAATGCACTCATCTTCACGAGGACTTAGCGCGTCAAACAAGAGCTTAGGATCGTCCACCCACTCTGATACCATGTTAAATTTCACAGGCCTTTAGTGTTGACCAAACCCGGACATAAACCCAAGCAACCCAAGCACCCGCTTGGGGCCCCCAAATTTTAAGGACCCCATATTTTTGAAATTGTATTTTTAAAGTTTTAATTCTTAGTATTAGTAAATTTTATAGTCAAAAGTATTATAATTAGTTATATATGAAGGGGCCCCTTTTAGAATTTCGCTTGAGGACTCAGAAATGTCAGAACCGACCCTGGTGTCGACCCATGGAGTTGGCATACTTGAGATTCAAATATAAGCCCAAGTTGGAATGTGAATCCCACGTAGGAATTGTAAGAATAAAAAGATCAATTTATAAGTCTAATATGTTACTCCACTTAATGTCAATTGATTTTAGGATGAAACCCCACTTGGATTTATATGTGGATCTTAAGTATATCAATTCTGTCGGTCGGGCCTTTAACAAAATCCCATCTCATGTCTTATGCTTAAAATATGTCATAAAAAATTTATTGATCAAAGCCCTCATTTTTCTAAAATATATGTATTTATCTATTAAAAAATGTTAATATTGAAAGCGAAGGTTGTTAGAATTCAAACCCGTGGTCTATTATCAATAAGGATTTGATACCATCTCACATGTAGAATACTTCATTAGCCTTATATATTGTGATGCAAATCGGTCTAAAGATTCGATCGTTTCTAACAATTGTAGATTAAGAGGTTAAAACTCGTTGATTCTGCAAATACTCGAATAATAACCTAAAGAGAAGCTAATCTTTCAAAATAAAAATTACAAAGATCAACTCAAAAGAAACAATTCAAATTAATCAAAATCAAAAGCTTCCTAAAACAAACGACTAATTATAGACATATATAAAAAAAAACCCTACTTCTAATAATAATATTACTCTAAAACCTTAAACCTAACTACATAATTCAACCATGAAACCCTAATTAAAACCCTAGTTAAAAGTTAAACAAAATATCTAATCATAATTAAATTAGAAAACCCTAATGAAACCTTTTTCATTCTTGTAGTTGAGTCCGGGTCCTCAACGCCCTCGGGTCAGGTTTCTCCCTTTCTTGTCTCGATCAGGTTATTTTCATTCTTATATTGCTGTACATGCTTCAAAATCCATAATGATTACAAATACAAAATAGAGCAGGCTGAATTTGTGATACCTCTAGCTAGTTTCAACAATTTGGTGCAAATACTGTCACGAGAACACATTACATGTATTTAACTAATGCATTCAATTTAAATATTTAATAATGTAAATAATTACTTTTTATAAATTAGTAAATAATAATTAATCTAAAAATAACCCAACTACATGCCAATATATCAAAAAATAACCCAACTCTAACTTTTCTACTAAAAAATAACCGACTATAACTTTTCTATCAAAAAATAACCAAACTCTAAAATTAATTTAAAAAATTACTAAATTGATGGCTAAGCATGGCGTGTGGTATGATGCTCTGACAATATATTTTTCTTCTATATATTTTTGGTTTGGCTTGATTTCTTTTCTCACCTAACCAAACTAAAAATATATTTTTCTGATAATTGAGTACAACCCCACAAAAAGGCACATTCTGGGGCAAAGAATAAGCAAAACAATCGAAGAATACAACAAGAGATCTAAGGCTACAAATGAGCCGAGTCAAATCACAGCTTGATCGACTGGCTTGGCTCGTTAACTAAATGAGACCAACTTGATATTTGTATCATTTATCTAATTGAGCCGCATATATGTGCTTGCTCAGCTCGTTTACTAAATGAGACCGCCTACAGAAAACAAGCCAAACCAAACTACGTAAAAAAAATATATATATTGTCAGAACATCACAATCTAGTATTTTTAAATCAAATTTTTAGAGTTTGGTTATTTTTAGATTAATTTTAGTGTTTGGTTATTTTTTGGTAGGAAAGTTAGAGTTAGGTTATTTTTTGTTAGAAAATAGAATTAGGTTATTTTTTAGTATATTGACATATAGTGGGGTTACATTTAGATTAATTGTTGATTAATTAACTTATACCTATAATTGGAAGAGCTATTGTTTGAGCAAAAATTATTATTATCTGATTGATAATGTAACTTATAGTGAATAATAGATATAAGATTCCACTAATTTACTCTTACAATAATACTTTTGTCTTAAGAATAACATTACTTATAACTGCATAGATAATTTTAGCCGGTTCCCAAAATAATGCTAAAAAATAAAAAAATAATGCTGAAAAAAAAATATTTCCAAATCTACTGTTGAACCGCGTTTACAAAACGCGTTTAAATTTTAATAAAATTGGATCAAAATAATGCGGTTTATACTGGTTTATTTAAGTATAAACCGCGTTTATTAAACGCGGTTCACTTCAACATAAACCGCGTCTACTAAACGCAGTTTATACATGAACCGCGTCTACTAAACACGGTTTACCTATGAACCGAGTTTATAAAATGCGGTTTAATGCCAGGAATCCAAAATCCCCTTTATTTTCACTTATACTTACCATTATGCCGCAATTCTTCACTTTTTTGTTAGCTTATAGTTTTTATTATGTCACAATTTGTAATGATTATCATATTAATCCCATAATAGTAAGCTCCAACATCATAAGTGGAGGTCAAATAACTCCAATAATAGTACTTGAAAGATCTCTAGTGTATAAGCAAAAGAAAGGAGGAGGCGAACGACGTGACTGGTGGTGGGTTAACGAGAAAGAGGCAGAGAGATGGTGAGAGCAGCGGAGAAAGCACGCGTGAATGAATGGGCCGGAGTTTTTTTAGATAAACCTAGTAAACCGGGTCCAAAAGACGCGGTTGTAACAATTATAAACCGCGTCTACATAACACGGTTTTGTGTTTAATAAAACGCGTCTTTGTGACGCGGTTTAGTTAATATAACCGCGTTATTAAAACGCACTTTATACCATTGTTATACGCGGTTTATGGACGCTGTTTATTAAAGCCGCGTTTTGTAAACCCGGTTCAACAGTAGATTTGGAAATATTTTTTTTCAGCATTATTTTTTTAATTTTTTTATTTTTTAGCATTATTTTGTGAACCGACTCTAATTTTAAGTATATGGTTATTTACATTTTACCAAAGCTTCTTTTTTGTTTTTAATTGTGTCAACTCAGCCCTTGTACTTTTAATTGTATCAATTTTAGTCTTTGTATAATTTATATTGTGTCAATTTGATCCTTAAAGTAAAATTTATATTATAACTATTTGGCCATGAGTTCGGTTAAATAGAACGGATTGATTTGTAGTGGCTTATTTGTGTGTAACGTGATTATGTCGCTAAAAATTACGTCAATAACTTCACTTGAATTTCACAAAAAGACTAAATTGATATAATATAAATTATTGATTAATTAAATTAACACAATAAAAAAGGTATAGAGAACTTTGGTATAAATAATCATATTATTAAATATGTAAATTGATTGCATTACGGTTTATTTACTAGACAATAATACACTGGATCCCGTTAGACCTTAGAAGTTAAGTATGTTTAGGCGAGAGAAGTACCAGGATGGGTGACCTCCTGGGAAGTCACTCGTGTTGCCAACCCTATAAGGTGGGGGTCATCGAAAATAGCCTTTCGGCAGGGTTACACCCTGAAGAGGTAAAGTTGCGTAAATTTATCCCTTCCAGACCCCTGTTGTACGGGAGCCTTGAAGACGTTGAGTTTGTTGTTTTTGTATGGGAATTGATTGCATGTAGCAGTTTATTAAATTCATGAGAGAGAATCTGAATTATGAAGGTATGTTTGCTTACAATGAATGGAGCTTTAATTTTGATTTTAAACGTGTCCCCAAAAGCCAACATCACAAATTTGACAAATTTAAAAAAAATTATTTGGTAAGTACAAAACTTTTTCTCTTAAAAAAAGACTTAATGCAAGTATATAGAATCATTAATAATTTAGAGGAATCTGACAATTTTAGGAACACATCATCAATTTATAATATAATTGGTTATAGGGTTCATTTACCAAGCATTAAGGCACTGAATTCCATCAGAATTCTGAAATTAAGTGTGCTTGAGCAAGAATAGTACCAGGATGGGCAACCTCCTAAGAAATCCTCGTGTTGCCAACCCTATCAAACTGGGGTTCCTCATAAATAACCTCTCACTAGGGTTACACCCTAAAAGGGTGAGGCTGCGTATAATCACCCCTCCCACACCTTGCTTATGTGGGAGCCCTTGAGACACTGAGTATATTTTTATTTTTTTTTTGAACATAAAACTGCCCAAGAGCTAGGAATTCATTACTAACCGATCCGAGTTTACAAGAGGAACAACCGACGGTGGACAAACCTGCCACCAATCATAGGAACATCTACATTCTAAATGACACGAAGCAACAAAGTGGGCTACTCGATTACAAGATCAAGGTGCCCAACGAAACATAAAATTATTGAAGGAACTAGACGACGATAATAACCTAATATCTGCTATTATAGCACTACACTTCCACGCAGGGGAAGCTACATGAGAGATAAAATCAACAGCCTTTTTACAGTTAGACTTTACGATGACATTCTTCCAACCTCGGGATTCCGCAAGAGAGCCGGCCGCTCTGAATAACAAGTTGTTGTATTATTAATTTATAACAAGTTTTGACTGGTAGACTCCTTCTTTCATAATTAAGATGTTACAGTTTAAGAACTTAGCAGATCTTGAATAATTTCGAGTTGTGACATAGAATCTAAGTAGCTTATGCTGGACTTACTAGCCATACATCCCTCAAAGTTGTCAAGAAGTTTAGTTGGTAGACTCTCGAACCGTTGTGTATTAGACCTGAGATTGAATCTCACCCTTATTACAAGGAGAGGGGTTAAGCGATTTTAAGGGGGATTGCCCTCTTGTACAGTTTATTTTACTATTTTACCGTATACATGAAGGCTTCATTTGATTGCCACAGGAATTGAATTCCTATAGAAAGTTATAATTCCCGAGAATTCAATTAGAGAATAGGTAAAAGATGTTTGGTTGCCAAGATAAGAAATAGAACTTGCTTGGTAAGATTAGTTAAAAATGAAGGAATTATAACTTAACTGAGGGGCTAGGTAAGTTACTTCTTGCATTTTGAAGGAATTGGACATTGCTAAATAATTTCTACTTCCCATGTTCTGCCAACTTTCTGCCAACCAAACATGGAGTCGGTTCCCAAAATAATGCTGAAAAATAAAAAATTAAAAAAAATAATGCCAAAAAATAAATAATTACCAATCTACTGTTGAACCGCGTTTAAAAAACGCGGTTCACTCCAAAAAAACGGAATTAATTTTTTCCAGTAATAAAACGCGTCTTAAAGACGCATTTCATATGAACATAAACCGCGTTAGCGGTTCATTCGAAGATAAACCGCGTCTTTAAGACGCGGTTCATATGTGACTAAATCGCTTCTTTAAGACGCGGTTCATATCATTGTACAAGATAAATCTTGAAGTCAAGGACGCCCACGCTCGAAACGAATTCAAAATGAAATGGATGAAATGACTATACACGAAGGGTCACACGTGAATTCTGTAAGAGAAAATGTCATAATGTATTGACATGCAAGATAAAAAAGGAGCACGAGGCTCGGTTAGCGGCTAGTAGCAGTGAAATATATCACGGTAATATTTATTTATGTTTCATTTTTTTGAACATTTATTTATGTTTTATTTATATTATTTTTTATATAGTAGTTCGTTATTTATATATATCTATTAGTTTGTTATTTATGTTGTTTAATTCATAAAGCATTACAACCTCGTTTACTAAACGCATTTTGTGTGATTGTAAACCGCGTCTTCTAAACGCGGTTCATGTCTTATAAAAATTTTTTTGCTTGATGCGGTTATTTTTGCATTTAAACGCGTTTATTGAACGCGGTTTAGTATAACTGCGTTTATAAAACGCGGTTCAACAGTAGATTGGTAAATATTTATTTTTTAGCATTATTTTTTTTATTTTTTTATTTTTCAGCATTATTTTGGAAACCGACTCCCAAACATGACCTCAAATTTGTACTTCCCATATATTTCTGTTAGGAAAGTCAACAACTAAACAACAAAAAATTCAACGAGAAAAATAAATACAATAACAAACACACAAATTTACGCGGTTCGGCCAAAATTGCCCATGTCCAAGGAGTTGCAGGGATAATTTTATTGCTTTTGAACTATCATAGAAAGTTTCTTTCAATTCACTCTACTCTCTTAAACCCTTAGAACCAAGTATAAATAGGCGCACCACATGAAACCCTAATTTTTCAACTGAGATCTTCAATACGGGCCCAAACCTCGACCTGGGCCCAAAGCGAGGCCCAAAAACTTTTTCCGGGGGCGCCAGACCCCCATATAGAGTCAACAGGTACATGCCAATCCATTCTGTTTCGAATCAGACCTATTGGCCCAATCCTCCACACCATCAAACTCGTCCTATAGCAGTATAAAACTAATCTCCACACAAACAACCCAATAATTTCTACTCTCCGCGTTTACTTAAACGAGGTCAAAGAATTAATAGACACATCCGAACAAGAAAAAAAGAGAGAGAAAAGGAAAGGGGACCAAGGGAGAAGATATAATCGGGGAAATAATGAAGCATTCATTGATTAGGGACCAACAAAAACCAAAAGGGGAAGCCCCAAAGAGAGAGACAAATGACACAAAACAGACAGGAATTTAGTGTACACAGTAATCAGCGACACATATCTGCGACACTTCCCTCCGCATGAAAACTCAAAATAATAATAATAATAATAATAATAAGGATAAATTACAGAAAATATCCCTAACTTTTGCTTCAATAATAAAAAAATTTTCCTTATAAATAAAATCACCCACTAAATCTCCTAACTTTTGAAAATTGTTCACTTTGCCCCCAAATAAGTTTTTTTGACCATTTTGCCCCTCAACAAAAAAAAAGTTATATTTTATCTCATAATATTTTTTTTCTAAAAATTTTAAAAATACTTTTTATCTTCTTAACTTATATAATATTACTATAATTAATTAAAATAATTATATTTTTATAAATATGAAAAATTTTCTTAATTTTTTTGCTAAAAATATAAAATATTTAATTTTTGTCTAATAATATAAAATATTTTTCTAAAAATAAAATTAAATATTAGGGGCAAAATGGTTAAAAATAAGTTACATGGGGTTAAATGATAAATTTTTAAAAGTGAAGGGATTTTGTGCTTGCTTTTATTTGTGAGGGGGGTTTTTTATTTTTAAAGTAAAAAACAGTGAAATTTTCTATAATTTATCCTAATAATAATAATAAAATAAAAAAAGAGCCCTTTGGTTTCTACTTTTCTGCCTCTTTCTAGGAACTGCTGTATCATTAATCCCCCCCTCCCTCTCTCTCTCTCTCTTGATATGTCTGTTTCATTGTGAACCCCCCCACCAATGTCCAAACTTTTTTAAAAAAAAAAAAAAAAAACGGAGGAAAAAAGTGAAAGGAATTTCAAAATATGGTAACGTAAAGTGTTGTGTTGCGTTGTGTCTCGTGTTTTTTTCAGTGTGATTTTAGAAGCAGAGGTTTGCGGTGTCATAGCAGTCAATATCGATCTAGCTCATGAAATCCAATCCAATGTCACAATCACTCAAATTAGTAGCTACGGGATAGTAATCGGCTGTCTCGGATTGTATATAGTATAGATATATAACTCTAAAGGAGTATTTACAAGGATAGTCATAGAGAAAGGGGAAGAAATCTAGATGACAGGGGGGAGATATAGAGAAGATTTTGGAGGGGCGGGGGAGAGCGCTACATAGCACATTTCAACAAGCATGCCTAATTCTCTAACCAACTCTTCTTATTTATACTAGCAAACCTAAGATGAGGCAGCACTGGGGTTGACATGGCGTGGTGCTATGGCACTTTTGTTGACGCGACAGTAGGGAAGGCTTGAGACTAATTCAGGCGTGACCTTCGGTAATATTCGTATCACGTTAAGCAAAGAGAGCAAAGAGAGAGTAGGTGAAATCTATTTATTTGGGCAGAGGAAAATTTTCTTTTAGCCTTCATTTTTAGATTGAGTGAAAATTTTGCCTCCACTCGTGGGTACTGTTCTATCATTTAAGGGTTTTTCAACCTAAATCTCGGCATTCTTTTTTCTCTTACTTACTTATCTTCTTATTTTAAAAGTGTTATTTGAAATGGACATGTTGATAACACAAAGTAAGATGTTTTTGATAGATAATAAAAAGTGGTAGCAGCTCTTGGAGCTTTGGTGTGTTTGCTTTAAATT
The DNA here is from genome assembly GCA_018398585.1 of Simmondsia chinensis. Lineage (NCBI taxonomy): Eukaryota > Viridiplantae > Streptophyta > Magnoliopsida > Caryophyllales > Simmondsiaceae > Simmondsia > Simmondsia chinensis. The sequence goes on from JAGTTD010000010.1 coordinate 34,700,130, forward strand.
TTTTTGAAAATGACGGGACAAGTATGCTCCATCAAACCGAGTACACAACCTGATAAAAAAAAAACAAAAACGTACATGAAAAGAAGAGTAAAACAATGACACACCAAGATCAAAGTTAGGCTGTGAAAGAATCAAATCTCAAAAAAACACCTTGCTTTGCGATTAATCTGTCGCAGATTTACTTTTTCTCATAGAATGAACAAACTAAACATGACTAAAACTACTAAGTAAAGTCAAAACTTTGTTAATCAAGAGTTCCATTTCCACAGACTTGAAGCAAGCTGTAACATCCACGATATGATTAACGATTGTGCTTTGCAAGTTACTCTCGAGGTCCGATTATCGAAGAACTTAAAAACTCTATTATAAATAGGGGTATAAGTAGTTTGACAAGTAACTTTCACAGCATTATACCTCTTAACTAACCTAAAAAAATAAGAGAGAGAGAGAGAGAGTGAGGGGGGAAGCATAAAGGCAACAACAGTATGTATGTAGTACATAGAGAGAAAAGAGAATGAAAGCATTTAATTTTCTCTCTCTGCTCTTTCTGCTTTGATGTCTCTGTTTCCCTTTTCTATACAATTTCTCTTTCTCTTTTTACTTCTATTAATGCTTATAATAATGATAAGAGTTATTTATTTTAAAAGTTTTTATACTTTATTTATTATATTAATTTAATATTTATACTTTTAATCATATCAATTTAGTTTATAAATAATTTAGAATGTATCAATTTAGTCATTTGATCAAATTTAAGTTAAGTTAATGACGTAATTTTGAACGGCAAAATTATGTTAGATGTAAATAACATATTATAAATTTATTAGTTTACTCAATTTAACCTGTCAAACCATTAAAAATTTTCTGTAAGATTCAAATTGACACATTTTGAATTGTACAGGGACTAAATTGACACAATTAAAGGCACAAGGACTAAATTGACACAATGAACAAAGTATGGGAACGTTTGGTGTAAATAACCCTAATAATAATAAGAGTTCGGTGTCCTGAATTTTAATCATTTATTACTTAAATATACCGATATTTTAATATATATAATAAGTTATTCTGAGATTTGAATATTTTATTACTTGGATATCTTATATTTGAATTTGATAAAATTTTGTAAAAATTTGACCAATTTAATACAAAAAATGCGGATATCATACATAATTATAATAATATATGTAAATCATGCCAATATTTTTATAAGAAATTTAGTGAATTGTGATAAAATATTTTTCGAATATTAATATAAACTATCTAAATATTGTCAAAATTGTGCACCTTGTTAGTATTTTTGGGCAAAAAATCAAAATATCCTAATGAAGATACTAATATATTATCGAAATTGTGTTCAATTTTAGTATTTTTCAAAGAAAATCTATCCAATTTTAATAAAAGAGTATTTGATTGATAAAATGTAGAACTTTTGGGTGCTTGAGTAATAAAATGTTTAAATCTCAAGGTATTCAATTGTGTATACTAAAACGTCATGATATTTATATTATAAATGGTCAAACCTCGGAATAAGTAAGTAAGAATTTTCCTAATATGTTAATAATTTAGGGCCATTGGCATTGTTTTCACTTTTATAGTTTTTTTACCCCAAAATCCTAAAGCCTTACTTTTTTTTATTTTTATTTTCTTTCTAAAGCATAATTTTCTTTGGCTATTGATAATGTTAGGGCAAAAAATACTAATAATATAATATTTTAATATTAGGTGTTGCTTTAACAAATGTCCTGACAACCGTATTTTTGCCTTAGTGATAAAGGTAAATGAAGAGATAGAGTATTGTTTTAGACCAAAAAGTTTAGAGTTCTTTTCTCCCCTTGAACCTCTCTTTAAGAAATCATTGACTTAACTAGTTTATGTGATTTGTGAGCTACTGTATGAGTCAGATTTTATCAGATAACTGGGTTCCTCATTAGACAAAAATAGTGTTATTGCCTCGAAATTATAAATTAATTTTTTTTTGGTTGTATTTCCTTTTGGAAAGGAAATGTCAACCTTTTATTAAAAGGTATGGTTAATACCTAATATATATTCAAGTTATTTAAGTAAAATATTCATATATTTTATCTATTATATTAATTTAATATATTTTATATTTAATTATAAATTTAATTTTAGAATAAAATTAAGATTAAATTAATAATATAATTTTTAAGAATAGACAATTAAAAATTTTATAGGTAAAATTTGAAAGATGGGGTAGGACTCAAATGAAAGAAGGATTTTTTGGGTATATGTTAAAGCATATTAATTAATATTTTATTAATAAAAAATATTTACTATTTTTTATATTGATTAATAAAATAAAAAATTAATTTAAAAATAATAAATATGATACAATTAATAAACTGTTAGAAAAATCAATTTAAAGAATGTCTGCATGAATAGTAGTGCTTACTAGTAGAATTTTTTACCCAATTGGTATAGTTTTGAAAAAAAATTTACCAAAACAGCACATTTCTAAAAATATTTACCAAAATGGCACCATTTACTGTAGCTCGTTCAACCTACGCCGTTTGTAATGGCGTACGTACAGTAAATAGTAATTTTTTTTTACGGAAGCATAGCTAATTTGTATTCTAAAAATTATTGTATTAAAACTATTTTATATAAATAATTTAAAATTTTAATAATTTTTTAAATTTTTAAAAAAAAGTATACTAAATTCATCATTATATTATATGTGTCATCTTTTTTATTGCCATGTCATCTACCACATATTCTTTTTTATTGTCATATTATTTTTTTGACTAATTGTCCTGGCCACTTATAAATAGTTGATACCTTTCATGATCCATTTCTAAATAATACTTTTCTTCTTAGTCATTTTTGTAAAGTATGTTGCCCTTACTGTGTATGATATCATTTTTGAAAACTTTCACCATTTATGTTTTCATCCAAAAAGTAATACATAATTTTTATGTATATAATATTGGCTCAACAAAAATTTAACGAGTACCTAAATGATAAAATGACCCGTATATATTATCGTTATTATTCACCGTATTAAATATAGTAAATAGAAAGCAAGATACATTCCCAATATCCCAATGGTACCCTGAAGACTATATTTAATAGGAACATACCCAGTGCCTCAAGGACTCCCGCCTATGCAGGGTTTGGGGGGATCGGATGTATGCAGCCTTCCCCTTTTAGGGTATTAACTTGAAGAGAGGCTGTTTTCAAGTGCCCCCAACCTGAGGGTGAGGACTTCCCAGGAGGTCACCCATCCTGTTACTGCTCTCGCCCAAGCACGCTTGACCTCGGAGTTCTAATGGGATCCCGTGACGGCAAGTTGGTGCCCTCTTTGGTTGAAGACTATATTTAATACAGTAAATAATAATAATAATATATACAGGTCATTTCATCATTTAGGTACTCATTAAATTTTTGTTGAGCCAATATTATATACATGAAAATTCATTACTTTTTGGATTAAAACATAAATCGTGAAAGTTTTTAAAAATGATATTATACACAACAAGGGCAACATTCTTTGCAAAAATGACCAAGAAGAAAAGTATTATTTAGAAAAGGACCATGAAAGGTATCAACTATTTATAAGTGACCAAGCCAATTAATCAAAAAAATAATATGACAACCAAAAAGAATATGTGGTAGATGACATGACAATAAAAAAGATGACACATACAATGTTATGATGAAATTAATATACTTTTTTTAAAAAATTTAAAAAATTATTAAAAATTTAAATTATTTATGTAAAATAGTTTTAATGCAATAATTTTTAGAATATAAATTAGCTGTGCTTTCGTAAAAAAAAAAAATACTGTTCATAGGACGTACACAGTTACAAATGGTTTACGTTAAACGAGCTACAGTAAATTGTGCCGTTTTGATAAATATTTTTGAAAGTGTGCTATTTTGATAATTTTTTTTAAAAACTATGTAAGTTGGGTAAAAAATTCGAGTCGGTTCCCAAAATAATGCTAAAAAATAAAAAAATTAAAAAAATAATGCCGAAAAAAAATATTCAAAATCTACTGTTGAACCGCGTTTGCAAACCGCGTTTAAATTTCAATAAAACCGGATCAAAAAAATGCGGCTTATTTCAGTATAAAACGCGTTTACTAAACGCGGTTAAATTCAATATAAACCGCGTCTACAAAACGCGGTTTACATATGAACCGTGTCTACAAAACGCGGTTTACCTATGAATCAGACTGGGCTTTTTAGATAACCACAGTAAACCGCGTTTCAATAACACGGTTCTAACAATAATAAACTGCGTCTTAGTGACGCGGTTTTTATTTTAATAAACCGCGTCTTAATGACACGGTTTTATTGATATAACCGGGTTATTAAAACGCGGTTTATGAAAGCCGCGTTTTGTAAACGCGGTTCAACAGTAGATTTGAAAATATTTTTTTTTCAGCATTATTTTTTTAATTTTTTAGCATTATTTTGAGAACCGACTCAAAAAATTCTTACTAGTACTTGTAGGGGCCTCAGTTTTTGCAGCTCTTACCTCACACCTTTTACTCCTCTTTACTTTGTCCCTTTCTCATTTAATTCATCCCCTTTTTATGTTTTTAGGTCTCGTTTGGTTAACAAAGAAATTAAATTTTTATACAAAAACATACTCTGTAAATATTTACTTCCCTCATTAGCTTCCTATGAAGTAGTATAAAAGTGTTTTGTAGCCCACATGGAAAATAAAACTTTCTGAAAATTCAATTCTCATATTTTGTTTGGTTGACACAACACTTCCCATCAAATGCAATTAAAATGACCATTATGCCAATGTCCAATTTTTTAGCATCATTGATAGAGGGAGTAATAGGTAAACTTAGAAATTGTAGAATTATCATATGGATTAAAAGTCATGTAGGAAGTAGAACTTACTTGGGGGAGCTAGGTAAGTTACTTCCCCAATTTTGAAGCAATTGGAACTTATTTAGCAATTCCAACTTTCCACATCGTCACTTCCCATGAATCGAAACTTTCCTTGTTTCTGCATACCAAAGGAGGCCTTAATGTTTATATGGGGTAAGAATCTCGTGCATTTGTTAAAAGAAATGTACTGTTTATTAGTTATATTAAGTAAATAAATGATTTTAAAGTTACTTAATAAGACCAAATGTATGGTGCATTTGTTTTTGCAGCTTGTTCATTTATGTATGTTTAAGGTAATTTTAAGGGTTCAAAGTAAATTTTACTACTAGGCTTTTCTTTTTGGTAAAATAGGTATTGAAGCTAGCTTAAACACATATAAATTAAACTACTTTATATTGTAATATTAGCCAATATGTGAATTATTTGTATTATCTGTGAAAGAATGTGAATTATTTGTATTATCTATGAAAGAATGTAATTTAATATAGATCGTGACGAGGTTGTTTGTATTACCTGTGAAAGAATTTACTTTAGAATGTATCATACAAATAGTCTCGAGTTGTTGTGTTTCATGTAATAATTAAGCTACCCATCACCCATACGGCTTTTGTTCAAAGCTCATCTCCTTGTTTCCTTGTTCGTGTTCCTACTTCTACTTGTACATTAATTTGTTATTGTAAAAATATATAAATAGTCTTTAAGTTACAAAATATGAATTGAATGGTGAGATGTGGTAGAAAAAAACTGATAATGTTTCCCTGCAGTTTTGGTTGATCATGTTGTTCGATGCCTTGAGTAGTCGTGTTTGAGACTCGTGTTTGCCTTTTTTTAATATTTCCTGCTTTTTGTGGTCTTCTAAAGCCCCTGTTCTTCTACGGGTGGACTCAGGTCTCACTTAGTCGAGTAGCCTGTTATGTTCCGCCACCTTATCGCTAATTATCTGTTGGTGTAAACACTTGCAAAATCAAGTAAACGGGTAACTTTTCGATCTCCAGGTTTCGAGGCGTGTTGTCACTTTTCTTAAGACTTATTTCAGCGTATGAAATAGTCTCGGGGATACAACGATAACCAAAAATATGGAGTGAAAGTATGTAAAGGGAGATATAGGGAGATGTAAGTGAATGACCGGTTTTCACAAGCAAAGATCTTTTTTCATCATAGTTCATCAATCAAACTAGTGGGGTATATATAATAAATCAAGTGAAAGAAGACGTCCCAAATCATACCCCAAAAAAGGGGTGCAAAACCCGGGAAGTTAACGTGCGAAATCTTGCGAAAACTGTCCTTGTGTGTCAACACATAGTTCTGCAGACACGGTTCTGTTGATCTGTGTGTCGACACACACCTCTGCATTCCTGTTCTGTAAGAATATGTGTCGACGCACCATCCCTGTGTGTTGACACACATCTCAACATACTTCAAAAACATATAAAACACTTAGAACGCACATTTGGGACTAACTTTAAAACACTTCATTCACAATTTTCATTACACAATTTGAAAATACATCAACATTCCCCCACTATTTTCAAAGTACAGCCATTCTCACAAAAGACATCTCTAAGTTAAAGGAGGCCATGTCACGCATCAATGAGGGTGTCTATTGATTGACCCCCTAGCTAGTGATGACATGTTTGCAATTAATCGGATCGAAGATGGTAGACTAAGCTTTGAACCACTCAACCCTTTTGACTAACTGAACACATCACCACGCACTAGGCAATCTTCTCCCCGTACATACCTTACACCTCCCAGATTGACACATATGACGCCGTGTGTCCTGTATCCTTCGTGAGTGTATCAAGGCCAAACCCTTTGTCAAAAATCACCCCTTGAAGCGGCCAAACTTCACACTCACTAAGGTGGACCCCAACAGATCATGTCCTGCAACCGACATTTTGTTACAAGATTATCAAAGCCGGGTCCATTAAGAGCTTACGCTCATCCTTTAAGTCTCTGACGCAGTACCAAGCACTTCACACAAGGGATGGCAAAATTCTTTTGTGCTTGTAGCCACACGGATGACAAAACTCACTCATTGCGAGACCTAGCGTCTGACTAGTCATCGATTTAAGGGCCAATCATGGGTGACTAAAAACAACAGGTTTCAACCCCATCCCTATGCATGTTTTCAGGACTAAGTCTCTAGCAAGGCCTTTTGTAAACGGATCCGCTAGATTCTGACTTGCCCTCACAAAATCCACAGTGATGACACCTTTTTGAATCAGATGCCTCACTATACTGTGTCTCATACTAATGTGTCGAGACTTTCTATTGTACAGCTCACTGTACGCTTTAGAAAGCGTAGCTTGACTATCACAATGGATAGAGATCGGTGAGATCGGCTTAGGCCACAAAGGTATCTCGTACAAGATATCCTTTAACCATTCGGCTTTTTTAGCTGCGGAAGCAAGAGCTATAAACTCTACTGCTATCGTAGAATCAGCAATACAGGTCTGTTTCTTGGAACCCCAAGAAATTGTACCTCCACCGAGTAAGAAAACCCATCCACTCGTGGATGCATGATCCTCCCCATGGGAGATCTAACTGGCATCCGAGTATCCCTCCAAAATCGAGGGATACCCCACACACGAAATACCATAGTCAATGGTACTCTTCAGGTACTTCAGTACTCTATAGACCGCTTGCCAATGTACCTTACTCGGATTGCTAGTATATCTACTAAGCTTTCCAACAGCATAGGCTATGTCACGCCTAGTGCTCATCATGGCGTACATCAGACACCCAATGACTCGGGCATAATCCAACTGATAAACAGGTGGGCCCCTATTCGGTACCAATTTCATACTTGGTTCTATGGGTGTGAGCATCGGTGCATGTGCACCACAGTTGAATCTCTTCAACACACTCTCCATATAGTGGGATTGAGTAAAGGATATGGAGTCCCCATTCCTTCCAATCCATATACCAAGGATTATCTCAGCATCACCCATGTCTTTCATAGCAAAGTTCTTAGAGAGAAACCTTTTAGTCCTCTCTACTTGCTCTAGATCCGTACCGAATATCAGCATGTCATTCACATACAAGCAAATTATGACACCTTTGCCATTCTCGAACTTGCTATATACACACTTATCTGATTCATTTATCATGAACCCATTGTTTAGAACAACCTCATCAAATTTTTGACGCCATTGTTTTGGGGCTTGCTTTAGCCCATACAGAGAGCGTATGAGTTTACATACCTTCCTCTCTTGGCCCGGTACAACAAACCCTTCAGGTTGTTTCATGTACACTTCCTATTCCAATTCACCATTCAAAAAGTCCGTTTTCACATCCATTTGGTGAATTACAAGTTTATACATAGAGGCAAGAGCAATCAACACTCTTATAGTCGATATCCTCGCCATGGGGGCATAAGTGTCAAAGTAGTCTAACCCATGTTTCTGGGTAAACCCTTTAGCCACCAATCAGGTCTTGAACTTATCAATAGTCCCATCGACTTTCATCTTCTTCTTGAAGATCCATTTACACCCAATCGGCTTACTACCTTGTGGAAGATCAACTAATATCCAGGTATTATTGCTCATGATGGAATCCATCTCATCATTAATTGCCTCTTTCCAAAAGTCGGCATCATGAGACCTCATAGCCTCATCAAACGTCATGGGGTCAGCCTCCATGACATAACAACGTGGTACAAGTCCACATCATTTCTCGAACCTTCTACCAAAAAGGTATAGAAGTCCGGTCCGAAAGATTTCTCTTTCCTTACTCTCTTACTTCTTCGGAGTTTTGGAGTAAAATCAGAGGTTTGTTCCCTCTCATGGTGAACATCATCATCACCATACGACACCGGTGTGTCGTTATCAACCGGTACATAATCCCTCGGTCTAGTGATTCTCATCAAAGATGGCATCTCTCGACTATATTATTGTATTAATACCAACATAATCATTTGACTCAATTACATAGAATCGATACGCCTTACTATGTTGTGCATACCCAACAAATATGCTATCGATGCCTTGATAATAACAAAAGGGTTATCAGGCACTATTAGAACTCTAAAGTTAAGCGTGCTTGGGCTAGAGTAGTACCAAGATGGATGACCTCCTAGGAAGTCATTGTGTTGCCAACCCTATAAGGTTTGAGGTCTTCGGAAACAGCCTTTCGACAATGTCACACACTAAAGGGGAAAGGCTGCATACATCCATCCTCCTCAGACCCCACTTAAGCGGGAGCCCTTAAGGCACTGGATCTGTTATTGTTGTTGTTGTTGCTGCCTTGCTTTGATAATTGAAAAAAAAAAAAAAAAATTCCTAGATTTAAAATCACTCATTTTTATGGGACTTAATTTGTCAATATCGAAATAAACTACGTTTACTAAAATTTCGTGACTCACTAAAAAAATTGTTGCTAGAGCATATGTTAAATTTCACCAGGCTTTTTTAGGTCCGACCTACGAAGTTGGAACACATGAGATCCACATATAAGCCCAAGTGGGGTTCTATCCTAAAACCAATTGACAATATGTGGAGTAACCCACTAGGTTTATAAGGTGATCTCTTCTCTCTCACAATTCCAATGCTGAATTCTAATTATTAGGCTCATATGTGGAGTCTCAACACTCCCCCTCACATGTGAGACTACGACAAACACAACACTCGCCTTCTCCGATCCACTTGGATCCAACATTCACTGGAAAGGCCCTCGGTGCAACAAATTTAAATGCACCCCCTTTTTACGAGGACACGGTGCGACAAACAAGACATCAGGATCATCAACCCACTCTAATACTGTGAGAATGAGAGTTAGTGAGCATGCCCAATAGGGTTGCTGAGGCATACATTTATAATAGAAAGAGTAGGAATAATTATAGAATATTCTCAGCATAATATCAATATAGATATTATCCCTAATAAATACCATGTTAAATTTTCACCAGTGCTTTTAGGCCCGACCCACAAGTTGGAATATACGAGGTCCACATATAAGTTCAAGTGGGGTTCCATCCTAAAACCAATTAGCAATAGGTAGAGTAACCCCACTAGACTTGTAAGATGATCTCTTCTCACTCATAATTTCAATGCGGGATTCTAATTATTAGGCTCATATGTAGAGTCTCAACAGTATAAAACTAATTCTTAACTTTCTACGGTTAATTTAGACCTGTGAAAAAGTTGATTCTTTAACAACCGTACGTTGAATGCCAAACATTCATATTTTGTTAATCTTCATTGAAAAGGTAATTTCAAAACTTGATTGACGATTGAATGTAATTATTACGTCTTTAAGATCATTATATGATAATATTTTAATTCATTTAGAGGGATATTTTATTTTTAGGATCTTTTTTAGAGAAAATTATATGGTAAATTTGTCATTCTTCACTTATTACTGTAAGTTTTTTTAATTTTTCAATAAATCACTTTCAAAACTATAATCCTCTATTTGAAAAAGGTAAAAGCAACATTCCCGGTGTCCTAAGGGCTCTCGCCTAAATAGGATCTGGTAGGGTAGATGTACGGGTGCTACCCTGAAGAGAGGTTGTTTCCGCGAACCCCCAATTTGAGGGGTACAACACGAGGACTTCCCAGGAGATCACCCATCTTGATACTACTCTCGCCTAAGCACGCTTAACTTCGAAGTTCTAATGGGATTCAATACTTGCGTGTTGGTACCCTCTTAGGTTTCCATTTGAAGAGGTAATGGGGTAAACTCTTACGGTGGTTGTCTCACAAATACTTTTGAGTTGAGAATAAAAGAGAGAAATACCATTTTCTTTGAAAAAAAAATAAAAAAAAAAAAAGTATTCAACTATATTAAAATTTTTTTTTTCTTAACTTTTTAAGAGTAAAATAAAATTATATTTAAAATTTTTTTTGATAGTTAACTTTTTAATGGTAAAACAAAAACATTAGATACTCATATAAGGATTGATTTAGAATTGAGCACCCACATAGGAATTCATTTGGATAAGAAGTCAAACACGTTTTGAAAAATAACCAATAAAAGTAACATGTTTTGAAAATGACCAAAAAGGATATTGACTTCATCAATAATTGCACAACGTCACTTCATCGACCGCATCATCTTTTCGGCTTCCATTTTCTTGATTGCCACTACATCTGATGTAGCTGATTTCGGGGTTTTTTTTGGTCCCCCTAAAGCATGTTGCCTTCTTATTCGATTGTATTAACTAATTTTTTTTTCATTTTTAATCTTCAAAATCTCCTTTGCCAATTTGTTTGTTCAATTAATTAGGGTTCTATTTGCCCTAATATAAAAATAAAAACATAGAAAAAAAAAGAAAAATAAAATTTGTGTAACAAGAGAATATGCAGTTTTCATATTCAAAAATTATATATAGAGGGTTTAATTATTTTTAATTTTATTTATGTAAATATTGCAAATATTTTTTCCAAACTTTTCATATTTCTATGCTATTCCACGGGGATAATTAAGATTCATAAATATATACGAAGAATAATATAAAGAACAGACGGATAGTGTTTTCTACTGGATCCTCTTTGTCAAGGAGCCAAATATCTTAAAAGGTCGATGGCTGAAAGCCTATGATTGATTTTATACTTTAACATGTCCTCTCATGCAAATATCTATCGGGTTTGAAGTAATGTTGCACAGACCCATCTCATATCGTGTGCTTAAATTATGTTAATATTAAAAGTGAGAGCTGTTACGATTTGAACCCATCACCTCTGGTCATCAAGGCTTTGATATTATATCAAGAAACCTATTACCAAAAAGCTTAGGCTAATGGGTAAAGATCCATAATTGGTTTTATACTATAACACTCTTGAAGACGGATTGCTTAGCTTAGACATTCCGTTGATCTAAAAATTTGCGGATCAAACAAAGACATAGAAGAAAGCTGAAATACTATCTAACAGGAAAACATTTTTTTTTCGATAATTAGTGACAAAGTCGCAATATAAAACACGCACATAGGACAAGCGAGATCTCAGTTAATCTGTATCAAAATAGGATCAAAACATCTAATAAGAAAACATGAATGCATAGAAGACAATTTATGAATGTCAATCATATTATTATTTTTAATTTAGATATAACTTGATCAATTTTGTTTAACAATTTTGAAGCATTGATCAAATACAACATTACTTTGATGAAAGATCAACCGTGCCTCGGGCTTGTACTTGTCAGACTTGCCAAGTACGTATGATAGTGAACGATTGCAAGCATATTGCGCTTTCACAATCTTCTGGCAACAGAAAGGGTCGTTTATTATTTCACCCTTAAATATGGCGTTAAACATGTCACGACCACATGTTCTTGCAGTTATCTTAATGCATTCTCCGATCAATTTGAAAAACTTCGGTACTGGCTGTAGTGGTAAAAGTTGACCAGCCCATGAATCTGTGGGCAGTGGATTTTCAAATTCCCTCTCTTGGGCAGTGACCACCATGGACGTACAGGTAAGGACGAGCATGATACTTGTCAAAAGTGATGTTTTACGGGGTGGCTAAGGGCTCGCCTTGTCGAGTTCCTATATGTACTACGGCTATACCAGTAATTATCGAAAAAAAATACTGCTTCACTTCCATATTTTCTAGTACTTTATGGAAGATGTAAAACTCCATGAGATGAATCGAACGATCCAAATAGATAAATCAAACAATAAATGAGAAGGAAACTCCATTAGTTTGGCATTATGGCTCCGTTTGTTTAGGGAGAAAACCACATTCTAGGAAGTTGTTTTCTTCTTTTTCATTCTTTGGTGCGTTTTTTGCTTACAGAAAAGGTTTTTCGACGGAAAACCTTTTCCCTCAAATGAAGAAATATGACTTCCCTTTCAAAACGGGGGAAGTCATGATTCCACGTAGCTCAAAAACCTTCGCGGTAATTATCATACAAATCTAGATCGAATCGAAATAAACCAGACTGGACTTTAGACATTTAACGCCACAACATTCGACAAGAATTAGACCGAATAATTGAAAGCAGCTTGGATGTTACTTTGTTATAGTTGCAACAGAACAATTTTAATCAAGTTGAATTATTATATAATATTATACAAGGAAATTATCTAGGTGCCTTAATATTTGAGCATTTATTATTACATAGGTACTATGATATTTCAGTAATATACAAAAATGTATACTGAAGTTTAAAAATTTTCTTATGAATCAGGTATCTTTTGCCAAAATTTAGTAGATTTTAAATGAAACAACAATCTATATGTATCCTCTATCATCATGCGACAATTTTGTTGTCCGAAAATGCTAACATGACACATTTTTTTGGATAATATATAAGCAATTTTTGTTAGAATGTGGACAACCTTTTGATTATATGATCATAGTTTATACCACATCAATTTTTTGATAGAAATTAGCTAAATTTTAATGAAAATTCATTAGATTTTAACATAGTATATACACAAGTAATAAAAATTTTTATCTCATGGCACCTCATTGTATATATTAAAATGACAGGGTATTTAGATGATAAATGCTCAAATTTTAAAATACCTCAGAATAGTTTTCCTAATTTATACAGCTTTGATAGTTACTTTTTTTATTTGGCTACTTCATATATGTTGTATTGTTACTTATGTTGTCCTATAATAAGATATAAAATAATTGGTGAAAAATATTTTTTTTAAAACAGACAAGAAGATATTACAATGGGGAATTAAGTTTTTTTTTTGAAACAAATAACGGAAAACCCCACTCGGAATTTATACTTCATTGGAAAAACTTTTCTGAAGAAAAAATAATTCCTAGATTCTATTTTTCTGTAAAAACAAACGGAGCCTATATCTTTAAATGCTAACCATCTTTAATATTGTTTTTTATTTATAGTTTTTGATTTTTAAAAAATAAATATTATATTTATGAAGTTTATATTTTTGGTTTCACTATCAATATAATTTCATACAAGATATTAGAGGTTGATGTAAGACAAATAATCGAAGAGTTTATGGAGTAGTTGAACTGTTAGAAACAAGGGTGGGTTGAAAACACTAATTTGAGGAGGCAATTTTAAACGGCCATAACTTTTGATCCGTAAAGAGTTACGGAAACGATAAATTGTTGAATCAAAGCTCTCAGATCGAACTATGCAAACCCCAACCGCTTCGTCGCTGGCCTGTCCTATTTTTCCCAAATTCGGCCAGTAAACCTGTTTTTGGTCCACTTTTATATTTTGCAGATAGTATAGAGCCAATTTTGTAATTTTTGTATTTTTAGGGTTTTCTTTAGTTTTAACTTGTTTTTCATTCTCCAATTACTTAATACAGGAACCCAAATTTCTCTTCCCTTTCGGCGGATTTTGAGTTTACCCTTCGAATTTGACGTGCTTAGAATGTATGGATATGAGTATGAAATCGAGGGTCAAATTCTACTATTTTTTGGGATTTTTATTGGTATCTATTAATCTATGTATGTGAAGATACAAGTATTTTGGATGGAAACAAGACTAGGGATAGGGTTGTACACCCCCGAGCTCGAGCTGGTTAGACTTGATGGGGCTCGACTCATTAACAATTTTGCTTAGTACTTGAAAACTACAAGTTTTAGTCGAACCTTGCTTGGCTCGCACTCGACTCTTTTAGGCGCAAATTTTGGTTGATCAGACATACGAAGCCTATTAAAGTGTATTAGGTTCGTTCAGAATTGCAACCCTTTGCTCGAACTTCACTGGGCTTGGACTTGGCTCATTAAGTTAAACAAACTGGCTAGACTTTGCTCAAGCCCAAAATGAGCCAAGCCATTCTTGCTTTGTGTATGGTTTAAAGCTCAGCTTGGAGTTAAGCAACTTGTTTCAATATATGCAATAAGTACCTTAAAGTTTTAAAATTTTATCAATTGGATATTATTTGCCAAGATTCAGTGAGAAATTGCTAGCTTGGATCATAATTACAATAATATATAGGTACCTTCTATCAAGATGTTATAAAATGCTAATATGAGGTATTATTTTACAAATATATAAATATATTTTGTCATAATTTAGTGATCTTTTTCAAAACTAATTTGTTAAATTTTCATTGAAAATATTGTCTTAGTTTATATATATATATATATATATTGTTGTAATCATGTTCTACGTTGATATTTTACGGTAAGGTTTGGTAAATATTCACCAAGCTCCCGACATGTAGTACCTAAATAATAAAGTTTTTAAACCTTATGGTACCTTATTATATATATTAAATGTCGGGATACGTCAATGATAAATGATTAAACCTCATCAGACGTGAGTGATAAATTCTTTATTTATTATGTTATTTCCCTACTAATTATCAAAAAAAAAAAAAAGTTAATATTTTAGCTCTCCGATATGGGTTGTATCCCATTTACAATGATATGGGCCCAATTAGTGGTACTGGGCCGAAGAACAATGGCCCATCAAGGCATGGAAGTTGCAGCAAGGGAATCTCGACACCACAAATTGCATTTTTTTTTAAATAGGAAAATATGGGTAAATATTGGGATTATTTACATTTTAGTACCATAATATTTATCAAAGATCTTAATCTTTTTGAATTATTAATAAGGCCACTAAATTTTTGTCATATCAATAAAAAGGCTCTCTCAAAGGTGATGACATCATTTTCCATCGACATAGTTGACGTGATAATTGCTTTTTATTAATGCTATAACAAAATAACCTAGAGTATACTTCAACACCCTTATTAATACTTTATAAGTACAAAATTCAAGATGTTGTGTTATGTAGAAGCTATCTATTTTCGCTTAATATATTTCAAAATATGGTTATTAAAGGATATTTTTGTCATTTTATTATAGCAATAATAAAAATATAGCCATCACATCAGCTTTGTCAAGTAAAAATGACATCCCCCTTCAAATAGAAGCCTTTTTATTAATGCAACAAAAGCTTAGGAGCTTTTTTATTGATATGAAAAAAACTTAGGGGCATTTTTAATAATTCAAAAAGGTTATGATCCTTTTTATTATTTTAAAAAATATCCGAGTACTAAAATTAAATAACCCTAAATATTAAACAGGTTTAGATATATCTCAATAGACATGGCACATCTCTATTGCGAAATTGGATCTAATATAATGCCTTTCTTGTTAACTTAGCAAGTACATTGTTTATTGTGACAAACACAACGGAATGAGGAGATTTCTCAAATATTGATAATATTATTATTTTAATTTATACTCTCTCATTGCTCTTTAATCATTTTGGGCCGTCGATCAAATACAACATTGCTTCGGTGAAAGAACAATTTTCCGCTAGACTTAAACTTGTCAAACTTGCCAAGTATATAGGATAGCGAACGGTTGCAAGCATATTGTGATTCCACAATCTTCTGACAGCAGTAAGGGTCATTTATTGTTTCACCGTTAAAATAGCGTTGAACATCTCACGACTACAA
This sequence comes from Simmondsia chinensis, assembly GCA_018398585.1. NCBI lineage: Eukaryota > Viridiplantae > Streptophyta > Magnoliopsida > Caryophyllales > Simmondsiaceae > Simmondsia > Simmondsia chinensis. The sequence continues at coordinate 34,716,364 of JAGTTD010000010.1, forward strand.
ATTCTGGTCGTTTTCTCAATATATTCTCCCACCAACTTAAAAGACTTCGGCACTGGCTGGTTGACCAACCCATGAATCTGTAGCTAATGGCTTACAAACTCCTTCTGAGCAAAGCCACCGTGGAGATGCAAGTGACGATGAGCATCATACCTGCAAAAAGCATAGTTGTATATTGCGTTGCTTTCATGTCTGCTATTGCTTCACCGTTTTCAGCGAAGTGAAGATTAAGTCTTTAAGAGATGGAGATAGATGATCCAAATAGACGATAATTTACAGAGAAAAGAATGAACAACGGTTTGTACGATATTTATTAGAGTTAATTAAGATAGAGAAACTGCATTTATGCTACCCTGCTTGTAATGCAGAGGAGGGGGGAATTCCTTTCCTGTTCTCCACCCTCTTGAGGTTGTTCGTCTGTGTCAGGGAGGTGTGGCTGTGTGTGTGCCTGCTTCGGTTTCAACAGGTGCCTTACTAGCTTCTGGTCCTCTCCGGTTTGTGTGATGTTGGCCCGTTTGTTTTTTGGTGTCTGATTTTTCCCGTTTTGATCTGATTTTTGCACCCATCTTCGGCTAAGGGATGGTTGAGGTTTCGCCTTGTCGAGGCCCGGTATGTACTACGGCTTTGCCGATAATTATCAAAAAAAATATTTATAATAAGTTGTATCAGTTGAAAATTGTATTCATTAAGTAAATAGAAAGTAAAATAAAATGCTATAAGTACCTAAGATATGATAAAAAAAATTATTTGTTTATAAAAAAACTAATTAATTTAACGATGATTTATGCCATAGGTATATATACTTTATCCAATGCGTCAATTTAAGCCTTTTACTTTAACTGTGTCAATTTTCTTGTACAATTTAAATTGTATCAGTTTAGTATTATGCTGCAAAGAATATATAAGGTTATGATGTAATTTTTAATGGCACGATTTTAATTTGATTGCATATTATTACTACGTTTTTGATGTTGGTTATCCATATATTTTTGAGTTCTTAGCACCATATTAGGGTGAACGGTATCATATAAATGATTTTGAAAGCTGACCGCAATAATATGAGTTGGTTACTCGTCTTTGCAGAATAAAACAGAGTGGGATTTTGACATACCTAATAAGATTAGGTTCCCAATTTTTTGAAGAATACTAAACTATTTACCGAGGCCAAAAAAATTACTTTTTTTGTTTCCGTTCAATTAAGCATTATGAGTAGACAATCTACACTCTAGAATTTTGTATCTCAAAGTGGTATTTATACGGAGTCAATATCTAAATTCTGATGGATCAGGCATACTCGAAGCGATCATTTTCATATTGATTACCCTATTTGTTCATGTCGGGTTTGGATCCAATTATCATATTTTTCACATATACTAGTATTGCTTATGCCTATCCTATTTCATTTTCAACAAACCGGAAAAATAGTTGAATGCACTTTTTCAGTTTTTTCATATTGAAAACTTTTAACGATTTTTCACTCTTTAACATATTTTTTAGGGTAAAATATAGTAAGACCTCCTAATCTTTGTAATTAATCATAACATACCCTTTGTATTTTCAATTTTGAAAAATAGTCCCCTAAACTTTTGTAGTTAAATACAACACACCCCCTGTACTTTCAATTTCAAAAAATAGCCCTTTGAACATTACAAATTAACACAACACACCCTCTACAGTTTTAATTTCATAAAATAGCCCTTGAAATTTGTTATTACACACAACTCATCCCCCAAACTTTGTTATTAAATATAACACACCACTTAGACATTCATAAATTTCAAATTAAAGAAAGTATGAAATTAAAAATTTTGAATAAATTATGAAAGATATATTTTTTTAAAAAGTATGAAAAAAAAATATAATAATAATTTTAAATTTTATTTTTCAATATTTTTATAAATTTTTTTTTCATTTATTTTCATTATTTTAATTTCGTATAGTTTTTTAGTTTTTAATTCTTAATCTGATTTTAGAATTTATTTTTTTTAAAAATATTATATTCTGGCTTATAGTATTTTTTATAAAAATTTAAAAAATATTTATTATTTTCTAAATTTATAATATTTTTACTATATTAATTAAAATTCCTATATTTTGTATAAAACTAAAAAATCATTTATTTTTAATTTGATATATTTTTTTTATTTTAAATTTATTATTCTAGAATTTTTCCAATTTTTTTTATAAGTTGTTTTAAATTTTTAAATTTGATACATTTTTTAAATTTTAAATTTATCAATGTTTAAGAGGCGAGTTATGTTTAGTAATAAAGTTTGGGGGTGAGTCATGTGTAATAACAAAGTTAAGGAGGCTATTTTATGAAATTGAAAGTGCAGGGGTGGGTTTTGTGTAATAATAAGGTTCAAGGGGCTATTTTATAAAATTTAAAGTGAAGAGATGTGTTATGTTGGGTTAATCTGCAAAGTTCAGGGGGCTATTTTATGAAATTGAAAGTGCAAGGGGTGTGTTGTGTTAATTTATAAAGTTCAGGGAGCTATTTTTTGAAATTGAAAGTGCAGGGGTGTGTTGTAATTAATTGTAAAATTCAAGTGGTCTTACTATATTTTACCCTATTTTTTAAAGAAAACAGAAAAAGAAAAATCAGAAATGAAAGAAAAATTCGAGATAAAAAATGAAAATTATTTATTGTTTTTGACTAGGTTGATAGTCCTACATCTAAGATTTATATTGTGAATGCCTAATTATTTAAAAAAAAAATTATAATGTGAAGTTTTTCAAGTTAATTGGATTGAATCTAATTAAATGTTGGAGAAAGAAACACCAGCCGAAGCCTAATCAGAATCTTGTCGACTAAAAGATCAGGAGTTTGTTGTGTCTGTAACCTCCACTATCAAAAATTGAAGCATAAGGTAGTATGAGGTAAGTGTTAGAGTATAAAACCAATCTTGGGCCTTTACCCATCAGTTTAAGCTTTTGAAAAAGTTGGTTCCTTAACAGTAAGCGTATACATTATACATACTTCAAGTTTAATAAACATTTGCATGAAAGGACATGTTAGATTATAAAATCATTCCTAAATTTTTATGTAACAACTTAACTTTTGTTGTAGTTCTTTTTTTTTCGGATCAATAACTTTTGTTATAGCTGGTTCCTTAATATTGTAGATTCGTTCAAAAAGACGATGAAGTATTATCTAGTATGACAAACGCAACTGATTAAATAAGATTTTCTCTAATAATGATATTGATAATATTATAATTTTAAATTTAGTTACAATTCACTCATTGCTCGTTCATAATTTTGGAGCATTGATCAAATACGGCATTACTTTGATGGAAGATCAATCTGGCCTTAGAATTAAACTTGTTAAACTTTCCAAGTATATACAATAGAGAACGGTTGCAAGCATATTGTGCTTCCACAATCTTCTGGCAGCAGTAAGGGTCGTTGACTGTTTCACCGTTGAATATGGCGCTAAACATCTCACGGCCACAGGTTCTGGTTGTTTTCTCAATGCATTCTCCGACCAACTTGAAAAACTTCGGCACTGGCTACGCTGGCAACTGTTGACTAGCCCATGAATCCGTAGGCAATGGCTTTACAAACTCCTTCTCTTGTGCTATAGCCACCGTAATAATGCAAGTAAGGATGAACGTCGTACTCCGCCTTTTTGGCTCGGGTTCCGCTCATGTGGAATGCCGGTTTCTGTATTGCGATTATTCGCTTTCTATCAAAAAAAATAAAAATTATTGCTTCGCTTCCATATTCGTTGTTGCTTCACCTTCTTCGATGATGTAAAGATTAAATCTTTTTGAGATGGAGTTAGATGATCCAAATAGATTTTAATTTATAGAAAAAAGAAAGCATAACGTATTATTAGAGTTAATTAAAATGATATTTATTAGAGTTAATTAAAATGGGGATAAAAGGAATATATCTAGTGCCTCAATGGCTCCCGCCTACGCAGAGTCTGGGCGGGCGGATGTACACAGCCTTCCCCTTTTAGGGTGTTAACCTGAAGAGAGGCTGTTTCTCAGTGCCCCTAACCTGAGGGTGAGGACTTCTCAGGAGATCACCTATCCTGGTACTACTCTCGCCCAAGCACGCTTAACTTCGGAGTTCTAATGGGATCCGGTGACTGCATGTTGGTGCCCTCTTTGGTTAGTTAATTAAAATGGGGATACTGCATAAAAATAATATATGTTGTATCAGTTCAGAATCATATTAATTAAGTTTTAAGTAAACAGAAATAAGAGGAGAAAGTTGTCCAAGAAAACATTACGTTGTACAACGCAATTGAATTCAGAATACAAAATACAAATTTCAAATGAAAAGAAGAGGTTTACAACCGAAGATTGTACGTTGAGCATCATGATCAAAGTCGGCAATGGGGAATTCCAATGTGAACATTCCTCGCTTTGCAAAAGGATCGGTATTATAATTTCTTCTGTTTGGGAATGCCAAAATTACACACCACTGAATTTAAACTTCATTGTAAGAAACTTATTCACCATGAAATTCCATATCCACGAACATGAGGCAAGATTGACCATTCAGGACATAAGATTGGAGGAATCTCATTTTATAATCAAGCATCGATAGAGAAGCCAACTCCGAATAGCAAAGACATCCAAAACAAACCAAATTGGAAATAGTTCAACATAGTTTGCGTCGTACACTCCAATAGGACTAGAGAAAATATCTCCTGTCTTCCTTTACATAGCTGGAAAGCCTCGACCCTTATCAAGCTCAAGCTTATTTGAAACGATTCTTTTTGCTAAACGAGCTTCAATGAGGCAACCTAAGCCTGCCAAGTTGGATACATGCTCAACCAAGCCAAGCCAAGCTTGAGCTTTAAGACTCAAGGCCCAGCTCCAGCTAAGTACAATGCAAGTGAACCAAGCCTCAAATCTGACAAACTTGGGAATTCGACTTATAGATTGCAACTTTACATAATACATGCAAGAATTTTTCTTGGAAAATGACCATTGTTTACAACAACAAAAAAACTCAGCGCTTTAAGGACTCCCACCAATGCAGAGTCCTTATTTATTTATTTTTTATTTTTTTTTGGAGAGGGGATGTATGCAGCCTTACCCTTCAGGACTGTTACCCTAAAGGGAGGCTGTGATCGAAGACCCCCAATCTGAAAAGTATAAAAAATAATAACGAGAAGAGCAATAAGCAATAAAACAAAAGGAACATTGCTTGGCCTTCCATATTGTATTAATACTAAAGAGTCTATTTACAAATTATGCATTACAGCATAGGCTTACCTATTTTCATAAATATCACCCTCTTATATATCAAAAAAGAACCACAAAAAAATCTAAAAAATAAAGAAACATATATAAGATCAAATGCAAGAAGAGCTAAAGCAACAAATCTGTAAGAACTTCCTCAATCAACCCACCTAACACAAACTTATCGATTTCGCTTACTATATGCTCAACTTCAACTTCTGAACATACATTCCTCCACCCAACCTTCCATGTTACGCTCTTTCCCCTTAGATCTCGGTCTAGAAAACCGTGTAGACTATCCATGACGCTATCGTCAGAATAGCATCTCAAATTGTCAATCCCACGGCATATTTCCACCAACAATTGATCTAAAGAAAAGGGATTTCGCGGATTTATAATGTGGGTTTTTCTCAAAGGTGTAAATGCTTGTGTATATTCTAAGTATCTTAGTTCCATGAGTTCATTTGCACAGTCTAGCAGCACTCTAGTACTGGGTGTGTCAGATTCAAGTTCAGTACTTGTCTGCAAAACAGAGTTTACGTTTACCTCGCGATTGAAGAGTTCCTCAGCGTGGTTTACAAACGAAGGGCTCCTTAAGAGAAAAGCTTTCAATTTCGTCCTAAATGAAGGCGTTTCCGTTGGAGTTTCACATTGAGTATGTGCTTCTTTAAGCTCAAAGTTGGAATTCTGGTTTTCTTGTTCATAATCTTTGTTGTTTTCGTCAATTTTATTCATCAATATAGTCTCTCGATCTGTAGTTCCATGATGATCATTACGAGGCATTGTAATCTCACACAAAAAATTGATGTTGTCGTTGTCATAGCCTGCAGTAAGAAGATCAAACGGCTATTTTGTCATTCATTATACTCTTATTCTACCATGCTTCCTAAACTATAGAAATGCATGATGCTATCAAGCTGAGAAACTTAATTTCACTATCTACTGAACTGTAAAGATGTCAAAGAACAAAATATTCTAATAGCTTAAGGTCCTTCAAGGACAAAGCCCGGTGGGGAAATCCAAAGTCCAAAGGCCAGAGGCGCCACCTAGGTTCGATCCCCACTAAAAGTATTTCCCCCCTCCTCACATTATTAATGTAAAAAAAAAAAAAAAAAAAAAAAATCTAATAGCTGAAGGGCTCATTTGGTATCATCTTCTGCTTTCAGTTTCTAGTTTTTGATTTCCTGTGTTAATGTTTTGTCCAAGCCTTTTAAGAAATAAAAAAAATTAAAAACAACATTTCCACTACTATTTTCTCAAAAAACAGAATCCAATACCATAAAACAATATCAAACGCGCTTTTAGTTGCTAAGTGAATGACTACAAATGGTTCTATACTCTTAGCATGTCCCTTTATACAAATGTTCATTGAAATTGAAGCACGGCTATTGTGCAATGTTGATTTTATGCCCTGAAATGAAACTATATTAATATAATAGTGGATTGTTGAGATTCACAAAGGCTCTAAATTCTTAAATTATATCAAGAAGTCAACTATCTCAAAAACTAAAGTTGTTAAGTGAAGGCTCAATAATGGCTTTATTGTATAGCAAACACAGAGAGTATGCATCGCCACTATTGTGTGAAAGTTCCATTCTTCCTCAAAAGTGTGCTCCTAAGGAGTAAAATCATAAAAAGGAGACACAATCATAGACTAAGGCTCCACTTAGTTCAAAGGAAAATGTTATACTTAGTCGTTGTTGCTACGAAGTTATGCAAAGAAGTACAGAACTGAGATGAAAAGGTTTTTCGTCAAAACAAATACAACTTAAGTGTATAACATGACAAGAACAGGATTGAAAAACTAAATGTACTGGACAAATATTAGAGCAAGAACTTTTTCATGCTTACCTGGAAACTGAATCTGAGAGCCTTCAGCATGTTCATTGATAGCGAATTGATCTACAAATTTAGTGTCAGATGCAAGAGAAATAGACTCATGCTTGCACACAACATCAATCTCCTTTATACATGCAACCTCAATTTCCTTGTTCTTGTTTTTGTTTCCCTTATTAGCATCCTGTAGGAGATGAACATCTTATTACTCATACTCATCATGTTATAACACTTCAGAAGCAAAAGTTTACAAAAGCCCTAAGAATTTAGGCTGAAAACATGATTGTAGGAAGCCGTTTTCCCTTTTCCTTTTTCCCTTGTCTGGTGCAAAGCAATAAGCGGAAAATTATTTCCAAAGGAAAAATGTTATCCTCCACTACAAAGAATGTTCCATGGGAGCCGAATTTGGCTCAACGTTGATTTTCATAGATTCCCAATTTTTGGTCTCATTTGAAATCAATGCCTAGAGTCGAGGTGTTTATTGATTCAAACTCAGACCTGAATGGCTAAGAAACCAAAATATGTCTAAAATACCGAACTAAATAATGAATCGAATAACTCTAGTCTAGTCTGGTCATGTGATAAACTAGCCAGTCAAGTCCAGATTTTAGTCTAGATAGTATTAATACATTAACGATGTTCACTACAATGAACTTAATCAAACTAATGGAATAATATTTTCCTTTAAACTAGACAAAAAAAAAAAAAAATCAGAACTAGATTGTACTTTTGTTCGAAAATGTTCTTCAAGGAAAATATTCCCAGGGAAGAAGTTCTCCAAGACAAGGAACTCATGTTACTTATGCAACAGATCAATACAGGGACTCACAATTGATCTTGATTCTATTGATACCCCACTTTCATTGCGCAACTCTTTCTGCTTCCCGTTACCAGAGCTCTTACGCATTTTTACAGTCCTGTGCTTCGAGATTGGAGCAGTCACACCGTTACTTTGCATCCGTGATGTAAGATCCTTCGTGACGTGTGTTCCATTCATTTGCTTATTCATCTTTGATGCACTCACCTTGGTATGATCAACAGATTTAAATTCATTATGGGATCTTACATTTCTCATCTTCTCCTCTTTTCTTGTAGTTGAGTTCATTCTCTGGATCTCGTTCTTCTCAACTACCTGTTTTTTCTGTGCTTTCGGATGTGCATTGGAAGAAACCTTTTCCTTCAACCGGGCTTTCTTTTCTTCTACTTTCTCATCGATTTCTTCACCATAACCGTCTTTTTCGTCTTCTTTGCACTTCCTAATGGGATTTGAAGCTCCATAGTTCACAATGTTTATGGCGGGACAATCTAAATCCAGACATGAAGCGCGTAGAGGCTTCATGATCACAATAGGTGGTTTATCATCAATCCACATATTGTCATAATTGAGATCTTGAGTATAACTCAAGTCAGACCTCAGTTTGCTTCTTAAGAGTCCCTTGAATTTCATAGATTCGAATATTTCGTCGACTGTTCTCCATTTCCCATTTGCCTCTTTCTCATTAGATTGAGGTTTGATTACCTTTGGTGAATCAACATCAAACATAGGCCTCTTCTGATTCAGAATTTTCTCACTACTAATCGGTTTTCTAGGACTAGATGGCAATGATTCTAGACCCATAAGCTTAGCAACCAGATTCGATCTCTTCTTTTGTGAAGCTGTTGATGAAACAGAAGACTCGGAAGAAGAAGCAAAGTGACTCGAATGCAGCAAAGATGACTGACTAGAGCTTATAGAAGGCATCATCTCAGGAGAAGAATTCAATTTCCCATGAAAATCACAATGTTCTTCATAAGCAGGATTTGTTAGTACATTATGCCTAACAAGATTGCCTCTAATCACTTTCCTTAGCTCATCAAATGACTTCCTTGAAGACCCATCACCCGAAACACGCGCCCTATGATTCGATCCCATTGATCCAATCACGAAATCGTTATCCCTTCTTTCTCTCTCCAATGTCTGCTTCTCTTTTTCCACCCCCGAGATGCAATTTGAAGCTTGTTGAAGCCTACTGAGAATCACCAAAGACTCTTGAAGATCAAGGGCTCCTTTCAACAAGTCCTTAGCAACATCTTTTCGGTTCCCGGTGCACCAAGAGCTAATCACATGATTCAAATTCTGAGCTCCTTTTGACACCTCTAGTAGTTGAAAAGAAGTGGGACTTTGAACTTCACTTGTGATTCCTACATTGTCCATTTTCCTCTTTTCTTTCTGGTTTATTGAAGATGAACTTGGTATTTTCTCTTTGGTTTCAGCTTCAAACTTGTGAATTTGCTCCCTTTTTTGAGAACTTATCTTTGATTTTCTGATAGTCCCACACTCCACAACACCTTTTGGATCATCACATGTTACAAATGACCTGTACCCAATTGATCTCCTTTTGTCCTGAGGCATGTTCTATTCACAAATAATTCAAAAAATAAACATAAATTAGGAAAAAAAGAACTCTGATCTTATTTCATTTTGTAAGTGAAAAAAAAGGGGGGAAAAAAAAAAAAACTCTGATTACTAAATCATGGAATGGCAAATCAATTTGGAAAATGAAGCCAAACCCATATGAAATGTTATGCTATAATCTAAACGCACGTTACAAATATTGTCAATAAAAGAAAATACTGTTCATAAACAGTTAAATTTGGCTTCTTCAAATTTTATTTTCTAAAAAGAAGAGAAATAGAGGATCCCACCGCAAAAGCCAGGAAAAATGAAAAGTAGCGATATTGGTTTGTATAGTGGTATGTTAAGGGCTCTATGTGTGAATCTAGTAAGAATTATATGAAGAAGTTGTAAGGGAAAAGAGAGAACATATAAGTTCAGTAACTCACTCCACCTAATTTCAACTAGCTTTAGAATGAAAACTCACTTAGATTTATATATGGATCTCATGTATGTAAACTCCATGAGAATGAAGTCTCGGGTTCAAATGTAACAAAAACTCCCTGAGAATGAAGTCTCAGGTTCAAATGTAACAAATATTTTAAAAACCAAAAATGGAAAGCTCTGTGGGGAAATATTTCAAATACAAAGCGGGCACCTATCTGAATCGGAAAACATTGAAACAAAAATCAAAGAACTGGTCACGTAATGTATAATGTTAATAACAGCGCCACTTTATAAAAATTTGTTGCCGTTACTCACTTCAAATCACATTATTTACTCTAAAAATAACACTTTTTGCCATGTAATAACAAAACCCAAAATTTCATTGCAGAACAATTTCAGTTAAGAATTATAAAATTCCATGGACTAAAATGCATACAGAATCAATTTTTATAGGAAAAAATGAGATTAAAGGTTGCTGAAATATACCTGCAGTTGAATCAACTGTTCTTCTTCTACCCCTTTAATTCCTCTGCATTTTCAAAAAAAAAAAAAAAATCACAGAGAGAGAAATGCAGATATTGAAAATCAAAATTTCCAATACCCACTACCCTAAATTTCAGCAAAATAAAAGCAAACCTCAAATTTTTTTTCTTTTTTTATTTCTTTTAAAATAAAAAATAAAGAAAATAAAATATGGGTTAGAGAGAGGAGACTCAGATCCACAGAAAGAGGACAAGAAGAAGAAGCAATATGCAAAGAAATTGACTTCTCTGGGTGTGTATGCATGTAATGTACTGTACCCACCCTCCTCGAATATTCAAAAAAAATAAAAAAAGTTCTCAAAAAAATATTAAAAAAATTGGGATTTTTCTTGTGGGGTTTGACAAAGTGGGATTCTGAGATTGCTTGATTGGACAAATAAAAAAAAAATTAATTTTTTTGAAGACAGGGGAATCGTTGAATTATTGTGGGTGTGATTAAATGAGCAAAATTATGATTAAAATTTGATTAAAGGTTTGTCCTTTTTCTGGGTTTGCGCTATGATTGTGCAAAATCTACTCTAAAAGTTTTCTAGAGAGAGAGAGTGGAGTAGTTATTATGGTGTGAGACACGGTCAAGAACTGCCGTTGGAGAGGACAAATTAACATAATGTGTTAAAAGGATGCATTTAATTATTATAGGAACAAAATATAAAAAAATATTATACAAAATGTATAAAGTAAATAGATATCACATTCAAGTGTCGAAATGTTAAAATATCAATAAAGTAATAGTTAAGTGAGATACGTATCACTTTTTTTTTTCTCTTTTTTTGGGTAGGTCGTGGGGGAATCTCCTTAAAATTCCTATAAAGGAAAGCCACGAATATTATAGTAGAGATTTGAACCCGGGTGATGTGTAAGGTCGCCAATATTCTCTACTATTAGGCTATGTCTCTGAGGGAGGAGGCTTGGATCACGTTTTCAAGCAACAATTATTATATCTAATTAGACTTTTTTCAACTCATTCATAAAATTGGACTTATAATCAATTTATTGCAATTTAATTGAATGATATTGTATATAATACTGAGAAAGTTACAATTATTAACGACTCCGCATGTGAGTCATATTAAATTCCACATTTAAGTTGTAAGAGAGAAAAAAAAAAAAAACACATAAGTCCGATGGGTTACCTTATTTAATGGCAATTAATTTTAGGGCGAAACCTTGTTTGGACTTATATGTGAATCATCTGTGTGTCAACTCTATGAATCGGACCTAGAAAAGGCTGTGGAATTTAACGATAATAATAATTTTTTATGTTAGAGTGTAAACAGAATTTGAAGTATGTTAGGGTAAAAAATTGAGAATGGGGCTTTGATTTAGATGTGCAAAAATATAATTAAACTTGAATAAGAAGAGATAAGATAAACAGAAGCAATTACATAGAAATTTACATGAAAAACCCTCAAATAAAGGAAAAATCATGGGTGAAGGTAGAAGGTTTTTTGCTATGAATTTGAATCGAGGATAGAAGCTTAAAAAAACGACACGAGCTAACATACATGTATATAGGTATATAACTGAAACCCTAGTTAAGAGAAATGAAGGTCCCTCCAGTCCACCATAAACCCGTGATTGGAAATCAAAACTTGATTTCGAGATATAGCATAACAACGTACAATTTATTTGCCTTAAATTTGTTCAGTGGACACAGTTAGTCAAATCTGTTTACATTTTTAATCATTAAAGGTGAAGCAGTGATAAATTTTGCTGGGATTTCATGGCAGATGGAAGTTTTTGGGTAAAATAAGCCACTTGGTTGGCGATGACCTTGAGTGGCATGATCAGAATAGCTGGCCTTTTAAATAGTTGGAATCTCGATCTATACCAAGTGATTAAAGTATCTGCTTAGTAGCTGATGCATGATGCTTACTTACTTGACACATTTACAACTTATTATCCTCTTTGTTCGACTTCTGCAAAAAGCGTTAGCCATCTCTTTCTTGACTGTAGTTTTTTTGAACAACGTTGGTCTCGTGCTCGTTACAAAGGATGGATGAAGCAGGGGTCATGTGATGGTTAGCTAGTTCGATGACTGCAAGATATTCATAGAGCTCACTGATAAGTGTTGCGTAAAAGTTAATCAGATGCATCTCCCTCTTATGGACTGTTTGGAAGAATCGTAATGAAAAGGTCTTTCGAGGGCAATAGACTACTCCGGTCAAAAGTAAATTCGAAGCACAAGAGAAATTTTCTGGAGTAGAAGCTGTATAATCAAGTAGATCAAGAATGTGTGTCCACTACAACTCATAAGCAACCATGTAAACAACGTTCTTATCTACAATGGAGATCAACGAACCTTTGCAAGATTAAATATTAATTCTGATGGATCACAGGGGTATGAAAAGGTAGCTTATGGGTTTATTATGTGTAACCATTTAGGCAACTATTTAGTGTCCGGCTATCAAGGCCTCGATATTGCTTCAGTTTTAGTGGTAGAAACTCGGGCAACAAAAGTTGACATTCAGAAGCATTGACCCAATCGATGCTATTTTATTTCATTTTTTATAATCTTACTAATTATTTTAGGTTAGTGACTTGTTTGTGACCGGTTGTTTGGACATGTTTGACTAAGCTTCAAATTTATTTTTTTTTAAATATTGTTTACATGAGACTTTCTTTTAATATCCGACACCTTTAAATCACTTTACAACAACAACAACAACAGACCCAGTGTCTCAAAAGCTCCCGCCTAAGCGCGGTCTGGGGGGTGGATGTACGTAGCCTTACCCCTTCAAGGTGTAGCCTTGCTGAGAGGCTGTTTTCGAGGACTCCCAACCTTATAGAGTTGGCAACACAAGAATTTCCTAGAAGGTCACTCATTCAGGTACTACTCTCGCCCAAGCACGGTTAACTTCGGAGTTCTAATGGAATTTGATCCATTAGTGCCTGGTATAGGAACCCTATCTTTAAATCACTTTCTTCCAAAAAAAACCTTAACCAAACAGATACTTAGATTATTTTATTTGAAGGGGTTTTGGGGGACATGGCCTTGGCCATGTGGCCCACAATCATATTATTTAGAAGAAAAGAAGAACATTTATATTCAAATTCAACTTTATATTATAAAGTTTATATAGGAAAGATGTATAAAATGAAATAGACGTAGTTTAGTGACTTCAGTCAAATAAAGCATACACTTTTACTTGCACCCACTTCTTACATGATTTTTTGTTGCTTTTTGGTTTACTTTTATTACTTTTTAATTATTTAAATATATACAAGGATAAAAAAGTTGATCGAATAAATAATAGAAGACTGATAATATTATAACCGTGATTTTTCACCTACTTTAGTGAGTATCATAGAATCAAGGATACTCATGGCGGTATCGTTTTTTTTCTATGTTTCTAATTGTTGATACAAGGGTCAAAATAATGCATTTGTCGGCGTCGGAGTAGTACATTGAAGCCATCGAGTTTATTATTTTAGAATAGAAAATACTTTTTAATAAAAAATTTATTTTATTGAGTTTCTTAACCGTTTCGCCTGCACATATGATCTTTGAGGTAAATATAGAATCTACTTTTTATCATTGTAAAGACTAAGTAAATTGCTTTTTTTTTTTTTTCTAAAAATAGAATCAGAAGTAAAATTAAAACTTTTAACACAGGATTGTCCTCATTTACATTTAAAAAATAATTTTTAAATTTTTTTGACATATTTATTAAAAGAAGATAATAGTTTTTACAACGTGACCGGAAAGACCTATAGATATTTTTTGTTTGGTTGTGTCATTTGATCATATTTATTCTATAACTTTAATATCATCTTATTCCTTACTGTTTTATTATTATAAATGTTTATTTATTATTGTAATTATGATAAATTATTATTATTGATATTCGCTCAACTTGTCATTGTTAGGACGTGCAACAATATTATTGCACAAAGAATATTACAAGTAAAATTTTAAAATCTCAGGTTATATTTGAGAGAAAAAAAAAAAAAAACTAATAAACAAACTCATTAAATCTCTAGCTAGTTAATGTCAATCATTCCTAAAACAAAACTTTATTTAAAATTAAAAATAAATTTTACTCAAGTTTTTCTTTTCTTAATTAATCAATCCACATTTATGGTATATTAATACGTTTTAATTGTAAGATATTACATATAATTTATAAACTATAATAACTTTGATGTTATAATAAAAAGATCAGCAAATATAATTTTTGCTATTGTACAACAACAACAAAAGTCTCAGTGCTTCAAGGGCTCCCGCATAAGTAGGGTCTAGGGGGTAGATGTACGCAACCTTCCCCTTTCAGGCAGTTTTCAAGGACCCCTAACCTGTAAAGCGTGTCGTCATGGAAGCAAGTTAGCCTGCAAACATGGAGCAACAACAATAATTTTTGCTATTTCATAAAGAATTAAGACCTATATTTTGTCGTTAATTTTTAACAAAATGCGCCGACAATAACAAAAATTACGATGTGACAAATTGATTTTACATATCAACTTTGTTGGGTCCACAAAAATTTGAGAAATTGAGGTAAAGTACTGCGCTAACATCCATGACACTTAAAATGCATAAACTTTTTTTTAAAATATTTTTTTTAAAAATAAATGTTTAATTAGATATTTTTATATACAATATAAAATTTTAAAATAAATGTTATATTGTTAATTTCTTATGAGCTAATAATCAGTGTGTTATATACATATTTAATAGTTATTATCATGATAATTTTTGTGCCAAATGTGAATATAACACTGAGATTATTATCTTGATATTAAAAACATCATAATAATAATACTGGCATATTTTTTAGATAATGTTATCACTTAAGCAAAATTGTTAATTTGAGAGCAATTTTGTAAAAATTTATGGCTATTATTTATTATAAGTTATATTATTACTTTGACAATAACAAAACTCCACCTTTTGAAGTATTTAGAAGGGATGTATTTGAGTCGAGTCGAGCCTAAGCTCTCCAAGCTCAGGGATCAGCTTGTTCACATATATTAAGCTTGGCTCGAAGCTCGCTGAGATCAGAAAGTTCAAGCTCCAACTCGGCTCGTCAAAGGCTCAGGCTCGAATCGGCTCAGTTGAGCTCAACATAAGCTCGGCTAGCATTTATTTAAACTTACGATACTTGGACTCATTTAAGCTCAATTTATGTTTGTTTGGACTCATTAAAGGTCGGAATCGACTTATTTAAGCTCAAATAGGGCTCAAATGGGCATATTTAAATTAATATATTATATCAAGAAATGCTTGTTTAGGCTCGCAAGCCAACAAGCTCGAGCTTTACTAAGCTCAGACTCGGCTCAATAAGCTAAACAAATCAACTTGGCTCGGTTCGAACTCAAAGCAAATTGAGTCTTTTGAGCTTTATGACAAGCCGACTCGTGAGCCCTCATGAGCAGGCTCGGTTCATTTGCACATGTAGCATTTAGTATGTGAAAGTTGTGGGAAACTGTTAGTGTATAAAACTAATCTTGGACCTTTACCCATCAGCTTAAGCTTTTGGGAAAGTTGGTTCCTTGACATGGTATCAGAGCCTTGATGACCAAGAGGTCAAGAGTTTGAATCTCAACAGCCCCCACTTTCAATATTAAAACAATTAAGCACAAGGTATGAAGTGGGCCTATGCATTGTCCACGCTTCAAGCCCAAACTGGCATTTGCGTGAGGGGGCATGTTAGAGTATAAAACTAATCTTGGACCTTCACCCATCAGCTTAAGCTTTTGGAAAAGTTGATTCCTTGACAGAAACATCTTACGGTACACGTCGGTGCACCACATTTATGTTAATTTCTAGTTGTAGATTTTGCACCGCTCACTTAAATATTTTAAGTCCTCTTTTGTATTATTTTTTGTTTGTTATTTTTAAAAACTTAAAAATAAGATTTTAAAAATACTTTTTTTAGTCTTATTTTTTGAGGTTTTATATAAATTAAAAAGCTGAAAAAAAAAATAAAATAAATTATTTTATAATATAATTTTTAGCTTTTAAAGCATTAAAAACAATAAATAAAAAAGATATCAAACAAACATTTATTATTTTATTGCTTATTCCAAGATACTTCCTTTACTTTTTGTTCATTCTAAAATAATTGCATTTTTTTTTTTAACCCAGGGTGCACTCGTGTTTCAGATAACACAAAGTTAAAGTTCACAATATAATTTCAAGCACTATTTCTCGGGGCATCTTCACCCATTACACTTCGGAGATCCCTCCAGATTTGTCTTCATAGCCCCCCTTTAGAGGCAAACCAACATATCTACTGGTATTCGCCTTTGCGAAGCTCACTTAAACGGAACATTGATGGATCATTGACAAGTAAATTAGGTCCCGTTGTCGTTAGAAAGATCCTTTTAGATTCGCATAGCTCATTTCTAGCTATCTTCTCTGTTCCCATGGAACTTCAAGATTTCAACTATACCGAACTCTTATCAGTCATTTTTGCTTTTTATCGACATACAAACACACACTTGGAGGAAGGGATGTTTTTATTTTTCCTTGTCCGGTTTTTTTTTTCAATAATTGGAGAAAAAATTTTCAATACAAAATCTAATGCACCCACCAAAGTGGAGCCTGAGAAAACCTACAAGAACAGGACAAAAATAAAAAGAGAAGTAGCTCTCAAAAACCAAAAGCAACACAACCCAAGAGACCTAGATGCCCGCTGACTCCTAAGGCACTCAAAACTTCTAGTATTATAAATAAAAATTGGGTAGTGTTAAATAAATTTAGGCCCCCATAAGGACCAACCAATCTTTAAAATATTGCTTTCCTATTTTGTATTAGTGGTCCTCCACGGTAAAAATCAAGGCCGGACATAACCCCATGTAATTCAAGTACTCGCTTGACGTCCTCAAAATTTAGGGCCCTAAATTTTAAAGGATTGTATTTTAAAAGTCTTAGTTTTTAATATTAATAAGTTTTAGTATTACAATTTTTAGAATTTTATTATATATAAAAGACTCCCATTTGAAATGTGCGCTTGAGGCTCCGGGAATGTCAGAACTAGTCCTGGTAAAAAGCTTAACTTTTCAAATTTTTGAAAGGTTTCCTTTTATTTTATTTTATTAAAAAATGCCTAAATTTAGTTGTCACCGCTCAAGTTAATGTCACCGATCTTAAAGTGTGGATAATGTATAAACTCACTTATAATTTAGTTGTAACTAATTCAATATAAAAATGTATTTGTACTTAAATATATATCCATCAAAGCAGAGTCCGAGAAAACACACAGGAGCGGGACAAAAATAAAAAAAGGAAGTATCTCTGAAAATTAAAAGCAATACACTCCTGAAAACATAAACTCCTGCACCTGCGCCAACTCCTGAGACACTAAGTCCTATAACATTTAGAAACAAACACCAAAACTTAACCGAACACTCCAAAATAAAAACACTCCAAACCCACTTAACAACAATAACAATAACAGTCCTAGTGCCTCAAGGGCTCCCGCATAAGTAGGGTTCGCAGGGGGGGTTCAGGATGTACACAATTTTATCCCTTCAGGGTGTGACCTTAATAAGAGACTATTTCAGAATACGCCCAACCTGATAGGTATGAAGAGCATGGAAATCATAGAGATCTTGAGAAGCATGTAAGCATAGAAACAAAGCAGCAAGAGCAAAAGGCAAAAGTAACAAGCATCTATAGGAAAGATCTTACATGCAACACAATGCAATCCAAACTCACTCCTTACCTTCTAATACGATCAAAAACTCGCAGTTAAGGCACCATTTATATCATTTTCTATTTGTAATTTTTAGTTTTTGATAAGCTACAAATCAGCTTTTGAAAACAATTGTATCTTATTTTTGGTTTTCTATTAATAGTTTTCACTTAAATCGAAACTAACTTAAAATAAAAATAAATAAATAAAACATTTCCAAGATATCATATTTAGGATCAAAAAAAATCAAAAAAAGCAAACAAAAAACAACACCAAATACGCTCTTAACTATTCGGTGAAGACCCATTCAATCAGTTAACATATTTATCATAGTTTATTACATTTTACACCAAAGACGAATCCAAAACGCTAAAATAAAATACAAAAACGGAAGATTAGCATAACAACTATGTTCAAAAGTATTTATTTTTACGTAACCACTACAACCGTTATATATTTCAAAAAAAAAAACAACTTAGAAAATTTAAAAGTTGTAATCATTAAATAAAAAATATTTTTAAAACATATTTTATTTTTGTAAAAAAGATACAAAAATGATGAATAGAGTCACAGGAGTCTTGCAGTGTAAAAAGTATAAGAGGATTTAAAGTTATCTAGTTGGTGCCTCCCATATTAAATGCAAAATTTAATTCTCTATACTTCAATTTCCCACTGAAATTTAATCTGATTCTGATTTCATGTATAAAAATTATTATTTCAAATATATTATATGGTTCCAACTTTCAAAATTCACACTTACACCATATTTAATGTTACTTTATAATTTCATCATTTTTTTAAAACTTTGGCTTTTTTTCAATAAGTAGCGAGAGGAATCTCATGATACAAAATCTGTTATGTTACGGAGAGATCCAAGATACACAAATGTAGTGCAGAAAAAGGAAAAATAACAAGATATATCTAAACAAATCGTTGATACCGAACTCAAAACACCCAAAGCCAAAATTCAAATATTTTATATGATTCCAACTTTCAAAATTCACACATACACCATATTTAATGTTACTTCATAATTTCATCATTTTTTTGAAACTTTGGCTTTTTTGGATAAGTAACGAGAGGAATCTCGCGATACAAAATCTATCATCATACGAAGAGACCCAAAATACACATATACAATGCAAAAAGGGGGAACATAACAAAAAAATACCTAAATAAGTTGTACATATCGACTCGAAACACTCAAAGCCAAAATTCATAGAAGCTCAGATGCGACAAGCTATACCCCACCTCACAGAAGCCAAACTTTGGCCTTGTTTTTAATACTTCAGGTTGTTATTTTTGGGGTGGTAAATGTGTCGTATCCTGTCGTGATCGTGGTCGTGTTCGTGCTATGCGAGGGGTCTTAAAAATGGGATTAACCCGAACCCCACCCGTTTATTAAACGGCTTGGAAATTCTCAACCTTTACCCAACCCAATTATTAAACGGGTAACCCATTTAATTATATCGGTGATCTTTTTTATTAAATGCTAATTTTTCAACTTACGAATATATTAATAATGCACTTTATGGCTGATATACTAATAAATACTTTTTATATTTATAACTTCTAAAATAAACTATCAAATTAATATTACTAAATATAGTTCAAATTATCTTAACTCAAAAAATATATATAATAACAATAATGTGTTACTTAAATGCACATAACTAAATAAACGGGTTACATGGGTCAAACCCAAATTCAATCCAATTACCTAAATAGGTTAAACGGGTCAACCCAAATTCAACCCGGCTTCACAACCCCCGATCCAAACCCACTATCAGATTTTGCCAAACCAAGTTATTTTAAATTTGTAAATCTTATTATTCATTTTTTAAAGGGTTATTAACACAAAAGGTCCCTGTACTTTGCCCATTGTATCAATTTGGTCCTCTTACTTTTAATTATATCAATTTGATCCTTAGAGTAAAATTTATGTTAAGTTTTTAAAGAAAAGTTTAATGGTTGGGCCATGAATTATGTTAAATTGGGTAAATTGATAAATTTATAGTGGGTTATTTGCATCTAATGTGGTTATGCCATTAAAAAATATTTTAATAACTTAACTTAAATTTGATAAAGGAGCTAAATTGACACATTATAAATTGTAAATGGACTAAACTGACACAATTAACAATACAAGGACCAAATTGATACAATGAGCAAAGTGTAAAGATTTTTGGAGTAAATAAAAAGAAGCTCAAATCTTGAAAACGAATTGTACACCAAGATCAAAGTTAGGCATCTAGAAAAGCCCGGTTTTGGAAGGCAAATCTTACTATTGATGTCCAGTTAAAAAAAATGAATTAGGCCTCATTAGGGTGTTAACCGATCAATTTTGAACACGTCTTTTTGCTTATAAATAGAAAATTTGCATATTTTTGTCTTAAAGTAGAAAATCTCGTTTTGAAAATAAAACCAAACACCTAACCCGTATTTTTTGAGGGGCAAAATTGGACAACTTAAGTGTCTGATTTTTGAAAAGTGAAGGGATAAAGTATTTGGTTTATCTTTTATGAGGGGAGTTTTCTGTTTTAGAGGCAAAAGAAATGAAGATTTTCTGTAATTTACCTTTGTTTTAAATAATGAATATATTAATATTTATTTTCCAGTAAGTCAACGGGATTTTAACAAAAATTTTCATGAATATATAAACATAAATAATACACGTATATGTTAAATCTCTTTCAGTTATAATATTGTATTTTACTAAGAGATCCTTAAGATTTTTTTTTTTTTAATGTTTTTTATGATGGTAAAGCCATGGGGAGGGGGGGAGGGGATAAAACCCTTAAAGTCCTCATTAAAGAGGACACCACTTTGAGCTTTGTGGGATTCGATCCCGGATCACCTCGTTGGCACCCGGCGATCACGACCACCCGACTATGTCCCTAAGTGACTCCTTAAGATGTAACATGAGCACTAGTCGCTTTCAAGTTTCACAGTCTTGCTTTATAAATATATGTTTAATTTTTTTTAAATTAATTATAGAAGCTTCAAAAATAAGCAAAAATTAAAATTGGCAAAAATTGGTTACACTATGAAAGCACTTAGCTTTCGTACTTTTACGGTCTTCTTTTGCTGTGGTTTGTTGTTAGCTTTCTAATTTTATTATACGCTTGTATATTTTTAGGGCTTTTATTGTAATTAATTAAAAAAGTTATGACTTACCACGTGTGTCTTGATTATAATTGTTTCTTACTTTAACAATTTTAATTAATTTCTTTATTTCCGCTAAATTTAGTCAATTGGTTACTTTTTCTAATAAATCATTGTGATTAGCATAACAACAAAATATGGTTACGGTCGTGTTTGAGGAGATCTTGTGCCCTGTTTGAGTTTGTTTTAGCGCCTTGTTTTTCCTGTCTCCCGTGTCTTGTTTGATTTTGTGCTCGGTGTATGCTGTGTCGTGTTTGAGGCAAGCGTTTTGTTCCTATTGGTCTGTCTTTTTGTTTTGTATTGGTTGTTTTTAGTCCCCGTTTTGTTACGGTCGGACTTAGGCCTCGCCTAGCGAGTGGTCTGCTTGTATCGCGATTTTGTCGTAATTTATCGGGGGAAAAAAAAAACAAAATGTAGTTATGTATGTTATGGTCATTGTCAGTTAGTTTCTTGCATTAGTGGGTGGCATAGACATATTCATTTAACATTGTATGGAAGATCCTACAGATTCATTTGTTTTAAGAGGGCGAGCTAGAATCTTTATGTCAGGTTGGTTGTTTACTTCCCATTGTCATATCCAGATTCAGACCCATAATGATCAAATCACATGTCATGTAGTTCCCCCTAAGACATCGCCGCAGTTGCGGATATGGGAAAGTTGTGTGACTGTGGGCTGGCTTTGTCCATGTTGCGAAATTAGCTTAGGGGTTAATACTTTTACTCTTTTCTTGTTTTTAATTCGGTTCTTTTGAATCTTGTATTTTTGGGAGATCTTCCTCCTGCATATTATTGAGGATCTATCCCTCTTAATTATTAAAAAAAAAATGTTATAGATCATCGTACTTTGTTTCCATACCAATTTAATCCCTGTATTTTTAATTATATTAATTTAGTCTTTTTACAATTTATATGGTAGTCTTAGAGTAACATTAATGTTGATTTTTTAATGACATTTTTAATGGTCGTCTCGTTGCCCATAGATGAGCAAATTAGGTTAACCGGTTTGTTTATATTAGGTCCTTGCACCTAAAACGATAGGACCATTAAGAATTATGGTATTAATTTAATTTTAATATCCTCATATGATTAAATTAATATAATCCGATTGTACAATAATTAAATTGATACAATTCAAAGTAAATATTTAAAAAAACATGAGTTATATCATATAGTTTTTAGATTTCTCTTACTAATTTTATATATTGTGTTTACGTAAATCATATTGCATTATCTTAACAATCCTACCTATTGTAATCCTCTTACTATTGAGAACTCCACATGTGAGTCTAGTAGAATCCCATATTATAGTTATGTAAGTGAAAAGATCAATTTATAAGTGTAATGGATTACTCCACTTATTACATATGGCAATGGCTTTGATTCACCTTTCCTGAGTCCCGTGCTTCAATATTTTCAGTACGTCGTTTGGTCCAGTTTCCGACCGTCTGGTTGATCATGTTTTCGATATCTTGAGAAGTCGTGTTTATGGCTCGTGTTTTGCCTATTTTGGATTGTCTTCTTGCTTTTTTGTTGTCTTTTGTGGCCCTCGTTCTTAAACGGATGGACTCGGGTCTCGCTTAGTCGAGTGACCTGCTTTGTACCGTGACTTTCTCACTAATTATTTTAAAAAAAAAAAAATTGGTATTAAGATGGAACTCCACTTGGACTTATATGTGAATTTCGTATGTTTTAACTCCGTGGATCGGACCTAAAAGGCTCGGCGAAATTTAAGACATACTGTATTATTAATTAGGGATTTTTCTAATCAAATCACGTGCATTAATATTGTATATAATAAATCTTAATTACTGTTTTTTTTAAATACAAATGTGTAAACAACGCATCGTACATAAAAATTAAAAATTAATTCTACGTTTCACATGTTGCACATTTAAATTTGAGTGATATTATTAAAACAAAAATAAATAAATTGCCCTTGGTCAAAATTAACAAAATCACTAGAATACAATGTATGACGAGTAGTTAAGGAGTTCATAGAGTAGTTTGGACCGTCTGTAATCCTAACGGGCGGGTTGAAAGCGCTGATTTAGAGTTACGACTTAAAACAACCATACTTTTTTTTATTTATAAGAAGTTCGGGCTTTTTAATATATCAAAAATGGAAGTCTCAAATTGAATTACACAAAGCCAGCTGATTTTCTGCAAACCCTTCTCGTTTTGCCAAATTCAGACCCTAAGTAGCGTTTTGGGTCACTTTAGTGTTTCACGACTGATGAAGTGGCATTTTTGCAACTTTTATATTTTAGGGTTCTGTCAGGTTTCCTATAAATAGTCATTAGCAGCCCGTTTTTCATTCATTCCAGTCATCTTGAAATACAAACCCTAGAGAACGTTCTCACTCAATTTTCAGTGTATTTCCAAATTTCTTCGATTTTTACGTGTTTAATATCGTATTTTTTGTTTTCATTTTGCATTAAAATAAATTAACTATAATATGATAAATATAATAGTGATGGGCACATGCAATATAATGGATGCCATAAATTGGAGAATGTACTTGGAAACTCCCCACTTAAATAGAAAAACCAAAGGAATAATACGATGTGATTATTAATTTGCCAATCAATTAATTATTGCATGTGCCATGTGGAAATAATCTTGCAAGAATAAAGTTTTTCTTAATTATTGCCTGTACTTATTTGTGTCAACTTTTTTAAAGATTACTTATTTTGTATCGTACCATACCAACACGTCGTCACCGGATCTCATTAAAATTTCAAAGTCAAGTGTGCTTGGACGAGAGCAGTACCAGGATGGGTGACCTCCTCAGAAGTCCTCACCCTCAGGTTGAGGGCACTCGGAAACAGCATCTCTTCAGGGATAATACCCTGAAGGGAGAAAGCTGCGTACATCCGTCCCCCAGACCCTGCTTAGGTGGGAGCCCTTGAGGCACTGGGTATGTTGGTTTTACTTATTTTGTATCGTATTACAAAATATACATACAGGTCAAAAATATGAAAACGATTTGAACACGTTAAAAATAGAAGAACAATTCATAATCCACCCAAAGAGAGAACTTTATGAATAAACAAAACAACCAACAATCAAGAGTATCTATAGGCAAAATAAAGAAACCCTAAAAATGCGATATTATGAAAATGTCATTAAACTATCTGTAAAATATAAAAGTAGCCTAAAAATGTGTTTAGAGACTGAATTTGGAGAAAATAGGTGGGACAGCAACAAAGCGGCTGGGTTGCATAGTGCAGTCCTAGTGCTTCAATTTGACGGGTTATGGGCCCCGTAACGCCTTACGGATCAAATGTTATGATCATTTGAAATTGTTTGAGCAAATTAGTGTTTTCGGCTCATCCTTTTGAGTTTTTAGTAGTTCATTTGGTCTATAAACTTTTTGTCTACTCGTCTTACATTAATATATAGTCAAAACAATGAGTTTATAGAAGATAATAATAAAAGTTACATCTATAAATAATAAATAATCAATTAATGGTTCTTCCTTAGGTAACCTAGGTTTTGCACTATTAGAGGAGTTTTAAGGGACATTAAATATGGTTCCTTCTTGGCCATTTTCGTGTTTCTGATAAGCATTTATGATTCTAAATTACGCGGAGTTATTTGCAATCTGATTTGCTATCAGTTTCTCGACCTCTAAAGACTGATTATTCATGGTTGCATAATGATTAAATCCGAATCTGCAAATGTCATCTTCTGGTTGCACAATACTAGAAGTTCAAGCCCACAAAAATGGACTTTTTGTCTGCTTGTTCGGTTTGTTTTGCTTGTACACGTAGAGAAGCAAATTTTGTTGCGGACTGTTTTGCAGCTGTGAGTGTCAAAAGTAGATCCTTTCTTGGCCTAGCCACTCCGTCAATGGTGCAATTCATTTGCTTCCGTAAGGCTATTCTTCTCTTTTGTATTTCACTCTACTCATAAACATCATACAATGAGGAGGCTTTATCAAGTCTTGAAATGGCAACATGATTCTAAAAGAAGACTTGGAATCTTTGGACTGTTGTTACACGATGTTTGAGAATCTCCTTTACGTGATCCAAACAATTTGAAAGACCTTTTACAATAGTGGGAATTTCCTTTCATTAGAGGCTCAACCAAGAAAGTCTCGTTCATGTCATTCTACGCCATTAGTGCAATTTGGGAATCCACGAACGAATCCATATTCCATAACACAACTCCCGATTGGGAGAGCATCCTGGGTAATGCTAAATTGAGGGTCATTACTTGATTCAATGTGCTCGTTGATTGCACGGGCATTTCTGTCCATCACTGCTTGGAGAATTCTCGAAGATTAATATCTACAAATACTGCCAGCTCCAGGACTTCTAGTGTTCATACCCATCCAGGACAACCACAACTACCACCACTTCAAATGCAATAACTCATTTACTTCATTTCCAAATCATCGACATCATTTTCCTGGACACTTCCCTCGACTTCCTTAGCTTTGGCATAGATGATGGGAGCTTCATTTGTCTGGCTTTGATCATACTACGCATTTAGACTTGAGATTGAATAAATAGTTTTGTTTTCTCTTTACCTTTTTGTTTTTCCTTTTAGAAACTTTATGTACTAAAGGGTCTTATCTCTTCTTAATTATCAAATAAAAAAAGGAGTCTTTATCAAAAAAATGTTTTGAGCTTGCAAAACCTGACAAAATACGATAACAAAGTACGAATATCATACAAAGATAGTAGCTTTGGATCAACATTTTTGAAACCGGTTTGAATGTGGTTGACCTTGTAACATTTTTAAGTCAAATGTGTTTTGATCGGGTCAATCTAATTTCACAATTTTTAACTCATTAACTATATTTAATTGTGTTTGATTAATAATTTATTTTAACAGTTACATATATATAAAATGTATTCATTGCAAGTGTGAATTGTAATAGCATATTATGGGCAATGTATATATATAAATTGACAAATAAGCACATAACAAAAAAAGACACCCATGTAGTGAAAGGAGTAACCCACACATTAATTACTTGTCTATTATTAATTAAGCTGAATACGGATTATGCGTTTGACCCGTTTAATAAATGAGTTAGATTCGAATTAACCCTTTTTTCTAAAACCTGTCACCTAACAAGACTATGATATAACACAATACGATACATTTGCAGATTGCCATATTTTTTTTTTTTTTTTGATAATTGACCCATCATGGGATTTTATTGCAGATTGCCATAATGAATTAGGGTTTTAGTCAATTTGTTTCTCTATTAACCCCACTCCCAGTTTTGGTACACTGGATTTTCCCTTATTCCTGGTCTATACTATCCAGTGATAGTCGTAGTTATACAGTATGTATCAGTTGTTTGTGTGTGTTTTCTCAAGTGATCCTGTTTTCCTGATCTGTTGTTTATTTTCTTCTTCACTTTGTTTGTTCCCCGTTTTGCCACGGGTTGATTCGGGTCTCACTTCTACGAGATGCCTGTTGTATAGTAACCTTTTTGCTAATTATTGGAAAAAGATTTGACGGATGTCCCTCAAGGAAGAAGACACATACACCCAATGGCTATACATCATTTTCATGATATTTTTGAGAAAGACTGAACAATGTAACACCAAGTTTCAAAGTCAAGTAATGCAATTTTGAGTACATATATATATATTATATAAGTGTGTGTACTTTAAAATTGTGTCAATTTAGTCTTTTTATTTTTAATTGTGTCAATTTTATCCTTGTATAATTAAAATCGTTTCAATCAAGCCCAATTTTGAAATTAATAGTAATTTGTAGCAGAAATCTTGACGTTAAATTAGCATATACATATGTTTTTCTTGTGAAATAGTTGTTCAGAAAGGGGACAGCATTTAAAAGAACGAATTTGTCGGAATAATTTCAACATTGTACTTAATTCAAACAATTTTAATTGTACAATGACTGAATTAACATAAATTAAAATATAAAAACTAAATTGACATGATAAATAAAATACAGTAACTAGCGGTGGAAATAATTTCGGTATTTTAAAAATTTAGGGTAGGTGGGCAATAAGTGTCACAGATTAACATGCATGAAAATGACAAGAAGATGGAAAGGAGAGACAATGTTTCATCCACAAAAGGGAACCCAACCCATGTAATAATTGTATGGCTCATATCACAAGTTATTGTTTTTTTTTTTTTTTTCGATAACGAGAGATTGGGTTGCCCCAACCAACCTCGGCCCATAAGAAGGCCCATAATCCCCATGAGCAGGGAAGTTAAGAGTATATCCTCAGCGAAAATCGAACTCCTGACCCCTGAGCGATGACCGTATAGGTAGAAGACGCCACCAACTGAGATGTCCTCATGATGGGCCACAAGTTATTGTTGTAATAATGTGTGTTTTAAAGGACATGGCACTCTGTTTTACTCTAGTAATAAAACTATAAGTTTGAAATTTTTGAATGTCACTTACCTATTATAAAAATACGTATGTAAATAACTCGGTTTGACTGTATATACATGTCCCATTTAAATCTTGTGATATAGTGATCATATAATTAGAGTTACTGCACCAATGTATGACAGTGAGAATGAAGAGAGAGAGAAGATGCAATCGCATAAAATTTAAACTTATAAGTAGGGAGAAAAAAAGGTCCATTTCCTATTGTAATGAGTCTCGAAGAAAATGGTTGAGACATTAGGCATCTCGGCTGATGTTGGACGTACATATAGTTTAAGACAATTGGAAAACTTTGAGGTTGTTTGCCTTGATCACTTGATACACTCCTCAAACAATATCGAATAACTGAGAAAGAACAAGACCAGGTAACTGAGAAAAAGAAAATTAGAAATAGAAGGCGCACGGTTGATCAGGGATCCAAGCCAACACCTCCAGAAGTTCCAGCACCTCCAAATGTGAAGGATCTGCCATCCGAATGAGAGTTAGAACCGCGCTCCTTTACAGAGAAAACCTAGAAGTTTCGGCGTGAGTATGGTCTTCAGTTTGATGATGAAATCATCATCAGCTCCCTTTAAGACTTGTTAGGCAGAGGGACGAAGTCAAGAAAATCTAGGGTGACTGTTAGCATAAGCAGGGCCAGATATAACCCCAAGCAATCAAAACAAGCGCTTCGGGCCTCTAAGTTTGGCTGCCAAATTTCAAAGCTGTGATTTTTGAAATAATAATTGTTAATATTAATAGGTTTTAATAGAAATGTTATTATATATAAAGGACTCCGTTTGAAAATTTTATTGCTTGCCTTCGGGGTTGTGTCCTGCACTTTTATGCCTTTGGGACTTGTATCCTGATTATTAAAAAAGGGACTTTAACTTGGCTCCTCAAAGAATATCTATCGGGCTTGAACTATAGACAATACACATTTTCATCTCATCTTTTTTTTTTTGATAAAATAAATGAAAAAAGTCTAGATCGAAAAAATCCAAACTCATGACCTTTCACAGTAAGGCTCTAATACCATGTCAACAGACTAAATATCTCAAAAAGTTGAATAAATTACCAAACTGGCACATTTTCGAAAAAAATTTACCAAAATGGCATAGTTTTAAAAATATTTACCACATTGGCACACTTTACTATAGCAGTATCAATGTACGTCGTTTAAAATGGCGTACGTTGTTAAAAAAAAAAAAAAATTTTTTTTAAATTTTATATTATTAATATTATTAATTTTTTTAGATGGGTTAAATAAGTGTATTTAAAATTAATATTTAAGTATTCAAAATTTTTTTATGTACTCTTACTTTTTTATAATATGTGTTGACACACATTTAACGTACTCAAATTCACCACCAATATAAGAGTACCTAAAAGAATTTTGAGTACTTAGGTAGTGATTTTAAGTACATTGATGGTGAATCCGAGTACGTTAAATATGTGCCGACACACACCATAAAGACATAAGAATACCTAAAAGAATTTTAAGTATTTAGGTAGTGATTTTAAGTACATTGGTGGTGAATTTGAGTACTTGAAATGTGTATCAACACACATAATTTATATGTCGACACACACTATAAAGAAAATAAGAGTAACAAAAAAAAACTTGAGTAGTTGGGTAGTGATTTTGAGTATTTGTGGTAATTTTGAATACGTTAAGTGTGTGTCGACACACATAATTTATGTGTCGACACACACCATAAAAAAGTAAGAGTACCTAAAAGAATTTTGAGTACTTAAGTAGTAATTTTGAGTACGTTAAGTGTGTGTCAACATACATAATTTATGTGTTGACACACACTATAAAGAAGTAAGAGTACCTCAAAAAAATTTGAGTACCCATATCTAACCCATTTTTAAAAAATAAAAAATATTAATAATATTAAAATTAAAAAAAAAAAAGATTGGATGGGGGAACGCCGTTTCAAACGGCTTCCCCCCATTTGAAAAAAAAAAAATTATCAACGTACGCCGTTTTAAACGGCGTACGTTGATACTGCTACAGTAAAGTGTGCCAATTTGGTAAATATTTTTGAAACTATGCCATTTTGATAAATTTTTTTTGAAAGTGTGCCAGTTTGGTAAAAAATTCCAAAAAGTTAAACTGGTGGATGGAGACTCAGAAATAATTTTATACTCTAACGAAAATGACGTAAGAGTTACAAATGTTATGCTACTAAAATTTTACGCTTTTGTGTATGCAAGATGGGTCGACTTTAACTCAATTCAAATCGAACCCGACCTTTAATTTAGTTATCAACATCAAAATTCAAATTTATCTGGAACTCAATTTTTTTTTTTCCTCTCCCTTTTTTAAACCTTCAATAAATGGAATTTTTAAACAAAAATCCAACAAATTATTGTGAGATTGAAATCATAGTACTACTACTTCTGGGCCATTTAGATGGGCCGACTGGGCTCAGAAAATACAAACTTTTGGCCCTATTCTATAATCCATTAATTTAATAAGACTTTTCATAATTTAATGATTTGTTTGGTCAAGTTATAAAAAATCATTTGTCTGATTCGCTACTTGCCTACTTGCTATTTCCGATCTGCTTATTTGTTTACAGGCAATTAGTATTTTATCTGTCTATTATTTGCCTAGCATTTGGCTTGCTTTGAGTTTGTTTGTATTGCTTGCCTTATGTTTTGTCCTGCTCATTCTTTGTTGCTCTCTTACTGCCAGGCCACCACGCTTTATGTTGCTGACAAGATTCTCAGGTTAGGGGTCCTCGAAAACAGCCTCCCTTCAGGATAGTTCCCGGAAGGGGGAAGGCTGTGTACATCTACCTCCGACTCTGCTTATGCAGGAGCTCTTCCAGGCACTAGGATTGTTGTTGTTGTATAAAAAAAAATTATTTTCTATAAGCATTTTAAATAAATTACTTTAAAAAAAGTACTTTTAATATAAGTATTTTTGTCTGAAAATTTTTTAGGTTTTACTTTTATTTATGTTTTAAAAGAGAAGTATTACTTTTTTCAGCTTCTAATTAAAAATTAAAGCAGAAAAATTAGCTTTTACTTCTATTTAAAAATATTTTTTTCAAAATTAAACATACATAAATCTTTTATTTTTTTTCCCCCCTCTGGAAAAGCACAAAAAAGTTTAGCCAAACAGTCCCTTAAACCTAACCACTTAACATTCAACCACTCTACAGCTACGCTACTACCGTCATGATATTTTCAGAGTTCGAAGTGAAAGTCTTTAACGGGCCCTTTATCGTTTCCAAAAGAAATAATAATATCATTTATTTTAATAACGTAAATACTAGTACGATAAATTATAAAATTTTAATAATAACTCATTGATATTATTAAAAATTACTATAAAAATAAAGCAAATAAACTAAAAATTACTATAAAAATAAAACAAATAAACTTATAAGTAATCGCCTTTGGGGGGTCCTTAGAATTTGCGAGCCCCACGCGCTTGCCTGTACCGCTTGGGGTAATGTACGGACCTATCTTAGGAAGAATGGACTTAAGGAAACTGATTCTCGTTTTCCCGACCAACCTATAATCGAAATCAGTTCATCACTTTTTTCACATGTACCAAGGGGAAAGGTTATAGTAGTAACTGATAAGAGTTCAAACACTCCACCCACCATGGCTTTGCCTCAATGGTTGAAGGCAAGTAAGAGGATAGAGCATTGCTTTAGACCAAAAGGTTTGAAGTTCGATACCCCCTTTGAACCTCTCCTTAAAGAATCTTTGATTTAACTGGTTCCTGTGGATTGTGGCTCGCCGCATGGGCTAAGGTTTACCAAGTAATCGGGTTCCTAGTCAGCAAGAGTTTTAACACTCTCCAATGGTCTACCCAAATACGGATAAATGAGAACCTAGTAAATGTAATGCGTAAACTTACGTAAACGCGTTCAATTAACATAGTAAGTGAATGAACCTAATACCAAGTGATGCACGAACCAAGTTAGCATCGTAATTTTCAATAGTGACGCTGCACTCAGCTAAGTCGAGGCACACAAATTAAAGGTCATAAATGATCAACGTATGGCCAAGCTCGTTGGACACAAGACCTGATTTGACAAACTTGAGCTCAAACATGATTTGACAAATTCTAAGGCCAAGCTTATTTGCTTCATAAGCAATTGACGACGAGCTTTACTAGTTTTAGACTCAACGGCTTAGTTCAACAAGCTGGTTTGGCTTGTTTCAAACCTATTAAGAGAACATAAATTTTGCTTAAATCACGAGTTGTCTTAATAATAGCTCATAAACTGTCACAAACCCAAGGGTTGGCGACGGAATAATTACCAACCTAGGCTCGTGTTGGTGAAGTAGAGGTTACAACGAGAGAGAATCTGAGTTAGAATTTAGATGAGGAGGAGAATTAGAAGTATTTTAGTTGAGGAAGAGAGAGATAAGACGAGAATGAGAGAGAGATCATAAGAACTCATAAGTTTTTCATTGATATTCATATCCTTCCAAAGTACAATTACATCAACTTAAATAGCAAAAGAAAAGGGGGAAGGGAACACGAAGAGCCACCCGGCTCTCATGGCTGCCACCGGTTCCGAACCTACACCCACACTCCCAATGCTTCACCTCATTAATTATCTTGGGAATTATCCTAATATTATCTTTACTTAATATAATTAAAATATCTAAGGGTGGGATGACTCAACCAGTCCCCAAGAGACAGCCCAAGAAGGTGAGGCTCGGCCCAAAGGCAAGGCCCACAACTTGGATTGTGACAAGCGTTGGGCTGGGCTTGAGACAAAGGCAAGACAAGGCCCACGACAAGCCCAAGACAAGCCCAAGTGCACTTTTAACAAAACATCTTAGATATATTTCTTAAATATAAATAAATACTAATAGGCTTCTAGATGTCATGACAAGGTCACGGTTCTGGGGTCGTGACATAAACTGGCTCAACTCATTTGCACCAGTATTGGATAACCCAATTTGGAAATTTCAGTAGTTTTAATAAATTATTGAAAGAATAATGTGTATGTCACTGGAGCAATGATCAGCAACATTAACATCCCAAATACGACCAAAAACTAGCCTAGTACTTGCCAGCTAGTTTGTCTTCAGTTTAAAACTTTAACTCGCTCAATCTTGAGGCCTAGATATATAATTTGATTAGTTCGTCCAAACAAGGCTCGGGTTATGCAGCTTATGAGTCTAAACAAGCTTAAATGAGCCAATGTCAAGCTAGTTATGAGGTTAAATATGTTCAGAAGAACTAATTTCGACCCTTTGTTACACGAGCTTGAGCATAAACAAGCTCAACTCAAGCCTCACTGGGCTGAATTTGGCTCCAAACTTGTCAAATTAGATTCAAACTCAATCATGAAAACCATATTCTAAAGTCAAAGTCTCTAAGATTTATCGAGCTTCAAGCCATGGGCCTTATAAAGCTCGGGCATGACTCAATTCACATTTTTTTCCCCACATACGATAAGGAAGTCACAAAGGTTACACAAAGGGCCAACCCTCTCCAAATTTCCTTTAATTCCTCCTCTCAGTAATAAAGACACGATTCAATTACAGGTTTTGGACACTATCTCTTGTAGACTTTACCAGTAGAACAAACACCTTCATAACCCAATCGACATATACCAAAGTAATGAAGACCAGGTTAATATTGTTTTAATAACGGTCCCATCTATTGACGTACTCTTTTCTTTACATTAATTTTTTTCCTGCTATGACCTAGGAATAAATAATGTACTTAAATTTATAAAAATCATAAATTATTTGCACTAACATTACATGTATAGCACAACTAATGTCTAGAGACATGCAAAAAATGAAAAAAAGAAAAAAGAAAAAGAGAAACAAAATGGTCCCTTTAGAATCAGTAAAGACCATTTTATTAAGGGCTCATTTGATTTTTATTTATAGTTTTTGATTTTTAAAAATTAAAAAAATGCACTTTGAAAAATATTTTTTTATTTTTAGTTTTCTATTTTTAAATTTTTTTAACATAACTAAAACTAAAAATAAGAAACCAAAAATAAGAAAAAGATCATTTTTAAATATGGTTAAAAAAAAAAAGAACAATTAGAGTTGGTAAAATCTAACACAATTCGATAGCAAGACATGCAAATAGGGCTACAAAGTCGGGGTTTTTAAAGCTGCATTAAATTTGGGCTAATGTGTAATTTGTTTAAGTATTTGAGTTGAATTTAAGTTTCGGTTTAGTTAACCTGTTTTCAACACGTTCGTGTATATATATATAAAACGTACATTAGATTGCTTTTAAGTTTACTAAGTTGGATAATAATTGAGGATTCGTGACACGTTTAATAAACAAGTTGGATTTAGATCAATCCCTTCTCCAAAGCTCTAGCAATACCAACATAACACGATATATTGTACAATCACAGATTTATTATTAATATTTTTTGGTATTTTAGAAAATACAAATTACATTTTATAAATAGATTTTTCTATTTTTGTTTATTTTCTGTTTCTCTAATTTTAAATATTTTTAATTTAAAAAAAAAATTCCATTAACTGGATCCAGAAAGAGAAGCCGGCAAGGAGACAGGGAGGAAAAAATAATTTTATAAAAATTAAAAATTATAAAATTTATTTATTTTCCAAAAATTTTGCCAGAAAATTAGAAAAATAAATAAAACCTACACCATTCACTCCCCAAAATTGCCTTAAAATAATCAATTGACAAAAATAATCCATCCATCTCATTTTTTATTGTTTATCTTGACTTTTATTTTTAATTATTAATCTATTTCAGTTTTTATTAAATTAAAATATCCAACAAGTGCCATTTATAAAATAATATTTCCCAATTGTTTACGTTTTTTATTACTTGCAGATATTAATACGCTGGAATATTTATGCCAAAGATCTTTGCACCAAATACATCGTGTTAATTTAGTTTTCATACTTTTAATTGTGTCAATTTTATTCCTATATAAGTTTTTTTTGATAATTAATCTGTATTTAATACCTAAGAGGATATCAATACGCAAACACCGGATCCCATTAGAACTCCGAAGTTAAGCGTGCTTGGGCGAGAGTAGTACCAGGATGGGTGACCTCCTAGGAAGTCCTTATGTTGCACCCCTCAGGTTGGGGGTTCTCGGAAACAGTCTCTCTTCAAGGTAACACCCTGAAGAAGGAAGGTTGTGTACATCCACCCCCTGACCCTGCTTAGGCGGGGGACTGAGAATGTTGCTTAGACTAAATTGACATAGTAGACAAAATAGAAGTAATTTTATTGTGAATATCCGTATTATATTTTTATGAAAAAATAAGGTGAAATTTGATAGAATATTTAACAATATGATAAAAATGGGGCAGATGCAGAAATAATAAAACTAAGGAAGGCACCAACATACCGTCACCGGACCCCATTAGAATTCTGAAGTTAAGCGTGCTTGGGCGAGAGTAGTACCAGGATGGGTGACCTCCTGGGAAGTCCTCACCCTCAGGTTGGGCGCATTAGGAAACAGCCTCTCTTCGGGTTAACACCCTGAAAGGGGAATGCTGTGTACATCCAACCCCCCAGACCCTGCGTAGACGGGGAGCTCTTGAGGCACTAGGTTTGTTCCTAGATGCAGTAATAATAAAAAGATTGTTTCAGATATTTGAGCTTCATAATGCAGCAAGGCGGTGGAGTTAATAGGATGTCAATAACCGAATTAAAGTAGAATGATATAAGTGAAATATGGCTCCAACGATACTATGTAATAAAAAAGACAAGGTCTACTATATAAATAAGTGCTGAAAATGTTAGCCGACATCGCTTTTTTTTTTTTTTTTTTAAATATATGAACCCCACGTACTTTGAAGCATATATTATAAACAAAATATAGTTCTTTTTTCAAATATATTATATTAAAGGGTTATTTATGTTAAAATTTTTCATATTTTATCAATTGTGTCAATTTAATCTTTGTACTTTTAATTATATCAATTTATTCCCTATACAATTCAAAATATATTAATTTGGTCATTAGAGAAAATTTTATGTTAAGTTTTTAATGAAATTTGTAATAGTTTGTCTACGAATTGGGTTACATTGAATGAACGGATAGATTTATAATAAGTTGTTTGCATCTAACATAATTTTGCTGATGACTCGATCTTCAGGATGGGGGTCCTCGGAAACAGCCTCTCTTCCACCCGGAAGGGGGAAGACTGTGTACATTCACCCCCCAGACCCTGCTTCGTATGGGAGGCCCTGTGGTACTGGGACTGTTGTTGTTGTATCTAATATAATTTTTCCGTTCAAAGTTACGATATTAACTTAACTTAAATTTGACCAAATGACTAAATTGACACATTTTGAATTGTTCAGGAACTAAATTGATATAACTAAAAATAAAAGGACCAAATTAATACAATAGGCAAAATATAAGAACATTTGACATAAATAACCCTATATTAAATATTTCTGTCAAAAAATATAGGCAAAATAAATAAATAAATAAATATATATATATATATATATATATATATATATATATATATATATATATATAAAAGGTTCTTTTGTCATATTCCGTTAAAGAGAGTTTCATCCTCCCCACTTCTCCCGCACGTTCCATTTTTAAACTAAACACCTCTCTATTTCCACCAAAAAAAAAAAAAAAAAAAAAATTAAATAATAATAATAATTATTATTATTATTAAATTAAAAACCAAAAAAATTCAAAAACTTTTTCCTTTTCAACCCACCAAAACCATTTCTCTTTTTATTCATCCCTAACCACCTCTCATTTGACACAAACACGAAGGAAAGAAAAAAGTTTCCGAATTTTCCATCTTTTTCTTTCTCGTCCTCTTTGTTTCTTTCTTTCCTTCCCTACAAACCCGACAATCCCAAAAGAAGGGAAAAATATTTCCGTTCAGAAACAAGAATTCAACGCTTTTCTTATCACAGAAATGTTTGTTCCCTTCTTGTTCCATTAGAGTAAGAAGAGGAGAAAAAGAACCCCCAAAACCATTGATGCTTAGAATGGTACGATCGTTTGAACGCAGCGTAAGCAAGTCGGCATCGTTCAAACTCAAGAAAATGTTCGACATTACAGGGAAACATTCCCACAACTCAACCGAGTCAAGAGGAGTTGCAGATGAGAGGCAGGCATGGAGCCATGGAGGATCAATGGAGGTCAAGTCCGTAGGATCACCCTTCGCGTCTTCCCCTCATAAGGGCCCTGTTTCGAGGCTCACCAAGGATGGTGGTGGACCTGGTGGCTTGCCTGGCCGAGCACCCTCAGGTGATAAATACTTAAACTTTTCATCAGACAAATTTGAATGTATCAACGATATGGTTGTAGTAAGACGGATTTTTTAAAATTTTGAATGGTGTGAATTTTCTGATTACATTTTTTGTTTTTTCCATATGAAAGTAGGGATCATGACGATGTCAAAGGCCCGAATCCATGAATTTTGAAAACCCTATACAAGAAAATTTTCATAGAACATAGCATAATTATAGGATTGCATCACAACAAAAAAAAAGGAGAGCGAGACCCTGCATCGTATTGACACACTTTGATCCACATAACCATACTGACCTCACAAAGACATACATACATCATTGTCGCAAACAGAAAACTCTAAAGAGAACTCCCATTTCCTTTCAGATAAAATATTTTCCTAGGAAACTAAAAACATTTCTTTTGTTTGATGTGGGTTTCGATTCGATGTTGTTCTTGGTGGGGATGTTTCAGATTTGGAGTTGATGAAGGAAAGATTTGCAAAGCTTCTGTTAGGAGAAGATATGTCAGGTGGTGGGAAAGGTGTCTCATCTGCTCTAGCTTTGTCAAATGCCATCACAAATCTTGCAGGTATTTCTCTTTTATTTACTTTGTATCATTTCGTATAAGTCACATTATTATCCTAATAATAACAAAAGCTGACAATAACAAATGTCTTCTTTTGTTTCACAATGTAGTGAGGGTGTAATTATGATTTCCCCATCTTGAACTATGTTGCTATGATTTAGGGAGAAAAAATGGGTAATGTCTATATGACCAAAGTTGAATCTAGTTCGGCGTGTAAATGAGCTGAGATGACCCGCGAGCTCTTGCTAGCTGGCTCATTGTTTGGCATTCGACCCATTTAGGACAGAACTTGAATTGTAGCAAGCTATAGCTCATTTTAGCTAAATGACATGAGTTCTAGCCTGGTAAAACTTTCGCTCGACAGCACAAGGAACGAAATGTGCCAAACCTTGATCTAAACTATAGTCTTAAAAATGTTCACAATCCAATGGCTACTATTCCCTTTCTGCTAAAAAAATCCAGGTTCGAGATGTGTCCCAAATGAAACGGGTCATAGGACAGGTCGGGTCAACCTGGGTCGAAACAAAAAGAATTAACCCATGACCCAGACCGCTATAGTTGACCTGCCAGCATGGCAAATTGAACAAGTTCGACTCAGAAATGCGTTGGAAAAATCTTGGTAAGCGGTCAACCCAACCCCTTGGCGATGTCTAAAATGGACTGCATTTCTCTTGATAAACAAATGAAAGTACGGGCTTGTTTGGTGTCATCTTCCATTTGCAGTTTTTGGTTTGTGGAAACTAAAAACTGTAAATCAAAAACCATAAAAAATAATTTATTTTCGAACCTATATTTTAGTTTCTTAAAAATCAAAAACTACAAATTGAAAACAATATCACACAAGCCCTAAGCCCATAGAATGTTGATAGGTTCATTTTTTTTGGTTCATTATTTGCAGCTTCCGTGTTTGGGGAAACAAAGAGACTAGAGCCAATGCCACAAGAGAGGAAAGCGAGATGGAGGAAAGAGATAGACTGGCTTCTGTCTGTAACAGATCATATTGTTGAACTTGTCCCTTCACAACAGCAAAATGCTGATGGCTCAAACATGGAGATTATGGTGACTCGACAACGAAGCGATCTCCTCGTAAATATCCCGGCCCTACGCAAGCTAGATGCCATGCTTCTTGTACGAATATTATTCCTTTTCCGTTCCTGATCTTCTTATTTAATGTGCTTCTTCCATAGGAGGTGTAAATAAGTTGAGTCGTCTAGTCATAAAGCTCAAAAGGCTTGGCTCATTTTTTAGCTTGAATACAGCAAAGCTGGCTTATTTAGCTTGTTGAGTTGAGTCCAGCCTAGTGAAGCTTGAGCTCATAGGCTGTCAAGCCTAAATGAACTTAGTTTGAGCCTAAATGCGTCCAGTTGAAGCCAAAGTAGAGCTTAAATGAGCCTAGGAGTTTGTAGACAGTTCCAACTTGCCAGACATGACACATCCCATTTAAAACTGCCTCCAGATGCGCTAGAAACGGGTTGACACAAACCCAAATCCAACGCAATTACTGAAACAGATAAACAAGTCAGCCCAACCAAACCCTCTACATATCATGTCAGATTTTGCCAACCCTATAAGTTTTCATTTATCTAAATCTAACTTAATAAAAAAACTCTGACGAGCAGGACTGCTTAGATAACTTCAGAGGCCAGAGCGAGTTCGAATACGTTAAAGACCCGGATGAGAGTGGCCATAGGGAGAATGACAAGTGGTGGATACCCACGGTGAAGGTTCCTCCAAATGGGTTGTCAGAGATGACTAGAAAATGGCTGCAATATCAGAAGGACTCTGTCAACCAAGTTTTGAAAGCTGCAATGGCTATCAATGCTCAAATCCTCTCAGAAATGGAGGTCCCTGAAAGCTACGTTGAATCTCTCCCTAAGGTAATCTACTCCATGGAATGAAACAAAGGTCGTTACGTGATGCATTTTGAGTTAGTTGTTATGCGATTGGGTGTTACGTAATTATACGTTTGTAATTGGCTACTTAGTGTATATATATTTATGTTTTAGAGAATTTATCACTAAGGTACCATGAATTTTGATCTTTTATCATTTAAGTACCCTTTCAATATATACAGTAAGGTACCCAAGGTTAAAAATTTTGTCACTCAATTATCCTAAAGTTTTAAAATTCTATCATTAAAGTAAGGTGGATTTTCATTGAAAAATATTTACGTCAAACATGATTACTATAATATATAGGTATCTTTCATTAGATTCTGATAAATTTTAGCCAAAAAGTGTTGATACAACATGAGTTCGACAATTTATAGGTAGTTACATTAGATTTAGGCAAAATTTTATCATAATCCGTTAAACTTTCAATGAAACCAATAGCATAGCTCATATACATGTTATCGTGATCATGTGCCTAAATGGTACATTGAAACATCAGAATAATGCTTAAACCTCAAGATACGTAAATGATAAATTTCCTATGTTTTGTTCACTAAAATAGTTAAGCAATGTATTTACAGTTACATGTTACAGACCATCAAGTACAACTTTTGCAAACAAAAAAACTTAAAAAGTAACGTATTTTCCCTTAGAAAACCCTATCTGATCTCTACAAACTATTACGTAACATCTGCAACACTCTAATTAGCAAGAACTGACCAAATCCGAAAAGGATTAAATAAGAAACATCAATCTAATCCAACATTTGATTGGCAGAATGGAAGAGCAAGCCTAGGAGACATAATCTACAAAAGCATAACAGATGAGTTCTTCGATCCGGATGTGCTACTAAGCTCCATGGACTTGTCAACCGAGCACAAGGCAGTCGAACTCAAGAACAAAATCGAGGCGTCTATTGTGATTTGGAAGAGAAAGATGACTCAGAAAGACGCGAAGTCATCTTGGAGTTCTGCTGTAAGCATGGAGAAAAGAGAGCTCTTTGAAGAGAGAGCCGAGACGCTATTGCTCATACTCAAGCACCAGTTTCCCGGGATCCCTCAGTCCACACTTGACATCTCTAAGATTCAGTATAATAAGGTGAGAGAATGTTATGAAATGTTGCATCTAATTATGCTTCTTGAAGAATTATAAAAAGGAAGATTATCACTTAAGTACCTTGAAGTTTAAACATTTGTCACCTAGGTATTCTGATATTTTGACATACACTATTAGATAGCTTGCAATTTGAAATTTTATCACCTAAATACCTTATGTTAGAATATAATGAATTTTGCCAAAATCCATATAATTTGCACCAAAAACTGCTGATGTGGTAAATGATTACAATTATATAAATGCATTATGTCAGTATTTTCATGGAAATTCAGCATATTTCAAAACATTCGCATGATTCTAATAGAAGATACCTTATATATTTCCATAAATTATGTATTATGTCAGTATTTTATGGAAAAAGAATCGTCAAAACTCATAGAAGACATCTAGAATCATGTTTCACGTTACTATTTTCCAACAAAAATCCACTAAATTTCGGCCGAAGTTGCCAAATTGATTAAATCTTTGAACTTCAAGTGCCTAGGTGACAAAGTTTTTAAATCTTAGGATATTTTATTATTGAAACGTCGGAGTACCTAAATGATAAATGTTTAAACCTAAGGTACTATAAATATGAAACTGCAAGACTGACGTTTTTTATTTGTATTTTCAAGGACATAGGCCATGCAATACTAGAAAGCTACTCAAGAGTATTGGAAAGTCTAGCAGCTGCCATCATGAATCGAATAGAAGATGTATTCTATGCTGATTTGCAGGCTCAAAAGGCGTATTCTGAACAAAATGGGAAACAATCACCAACAAACTCCGATGATAAACAAGAGAAACTGGGAACACCAAACGCAATGACACTATTTGACGTCATGGGTTGGAATTTGGATCAAGGAGAAGAACCAAAGAAATATTCTAATGACTTTGATGGATATTTAAAGGAGCAAGAGTATGAAAAACTCACAAAAACTCCTGAACATAAAAAAATGTCGTATCTCGAGAAGCTCGAGCATTGGGGTGGCCTAAGAAGTCCAAGAGCTCGACATTAATGGGATAAAGAAGAAAGAGAAAGAGAGAGATAGGATTAAACTAACAGTCGTTTGTCCACCAAAAAGTAACACAGGTGTTTGGAATTCATGGGATGTAGGTATTTGCCTTCTTGTTTGGTTACTAGAAAATTCATAGAACATGGGAAGTTCCGATTCCTTTGTTACACAGGAATTAACTTACATGGTGGGGTTAGGTAAGTTCTAATTCCTAATAAATTTTATTTCTCATCCTGACAACCAAACACAAATACTTACATCCTAAGAATTTGACACAGGAATTGAATTCCTAGAAAATACTACTACCCATAGGAATTTAATTCCCATGTTAACCAAACAAGGCCATAGAGAGATCTTGACATATGGATGTGTACATATGTAGATCAAGTGAGGTTTCTGTTGAGTTAGTCCTTTAGGAGTTCTTCCTTCCTTTTTTAAAGGATAGGGAAGCAAAAATGTTCAACCGTTCTGGGTTATTTGTAGTCAAGGTAATAAGTTAAGGGTCTGTTTGGCATCGTTTTCTGTTTACAGTTTTTTGTTTTTGAAAACAATTTTTTCCTTCCTCTTTAA
Source organism: Simmondsia chinensis (assembly GCA_018398585.1). Lineage (NCBI taxonomy): Eukaryota > Viridiplantae > Streptophyta > Magnoliopsida > Caryophyllales > Simmondsiaceae > Simmondsia > Simmondsia chinensis. The sequence continues at coordinate 34,758,320 of JAGTTD010000010.1, forward strand.
TGGATATGGAAATGAGTTTGTAATGGATTTAGGAAGTGTTTTTTTCTAGGTTGTTTTTAGTTGAGGCAATATGTTATCCTAACATTAAAAGCAGTGTCTTTACGTATCTGTTTGACATCGCTCTGTTTGCAATTCTTTGGTTTTTGACAGTCAGTTTTTCTTGTTTTAGATTCTCTTTTACAGTTTTCACTTGAACTAGAAAAAAAAAAGCTGAAAGCAAAAGGCCAAAAACTATAAGAAAAATCGTTTCTAAAATATAGTTTGTTATGCTAAAGCTTGGCTATTAGGACTGAAAAAATACTCTGAGGGAGATCAGATCAGCAAACTTGGCTATTAGTTTGTTATGCTAAAGCTTGCTGTTGTTTCAATTTAACTTCTGGATGGGATTATTTAGATCAACGTTTTGCGTTCTTACAAAGATTGCACAAAAATAGTAGGTACAAGAATGTGTTGCAATTTAGTGCAGGGCTACAAAATATGAAATGACACAATAACACAATACGAAATGATGCGAACATAGTGGGTCTAGGTCGGGGATTTTGAATTTGGATTGACATATTTAATTCATTTCAGTAATAGGGTTGAATTTGGGTTTGTGTTGGATCAACCTATTTTCAACACGTTAACCCATTGAACAGTTATGTTGAGTTATTTGAGTTTTACATTTCTGTATAAACAAAAGGCTTTTGGACATGACTGTGTAGGTAATGAAATTTTGCTTTCCATACATTGCCATTACGAAACAATGCGAACATAGTGGGTTCCGGTCGGGGATTTTGAAGTTGGGTTGAATCTGAGTTGACACATTTAATTCATTTGAGTAATAGGATTGAATTTGAGACTGGGTTGGATCCACCTATTTTCAACCCGCTTAACCCATTGAACAGTTATGTTGAGGTATTTGAGTTGTACATATTTTGGACATGACTGTAGGTAATAGAATTTGCTTTTCATACATTGCCAAACACCATAACTAGGAAGCAGGTATCTTTGTTCAGTTTTTAACTCCAATGTTGCTATTATTACAAATGATTCACAAACATAATATATTATGAGAAACACATGTCTCGACACCGAATCTTCAGTATCATCCCAAGATTCTAACATCTAGCCTCACACTAAAGGCAAAAGCGGGGAAAAAAAAAGAAAGAAAAGGTTTGGAAATTTATGTTATTCAAAACTGGAAACACTGGGATACATTCATTATCCCGAGTTTCAAGTTCTAGCAAGCAACATGTCAAAGAAATGATAAGTATGAAAAAGGAGGGGACCTGTCTGAGCATATCCATGCCAACTTGACACATTATGTTGATCTAGGAGATCTGGGTAACAGAGATCTGGGTAACAGCAGCATGAATGGCATCTGTAAGATGAGGGACAGTCCTGGAACTCAGACCAGCCATGCTTATTCTCCTGTAAAATAAGTACCTTCAAGTCACATTCATAACAAGCAATGATGTACGGAAACAATCAACGTGGGGGAGGGGAAAATCGTTTCTTAAATCAATGAAAACCGGGCTTGCATATTGGAATTCACATGATTGATTTTGTTACATAAATATGACAAAGGCCGTTGATGACATTGATATCCACATTATAGAATTGGCAAGGGTTGTTTCATTTCAATGTCACATTTTTTTGTTTATTTGTTTTTTTAAGATTGATAAGAGTACAATATTTACCCTAAACATATGGGGTTGGGGGGAAGGTAAACTTGAACCCAGACCTCAAACTTGAGGGTGAGAAGCCTTAACCACTATCTGGACTTCACTTCTCCAGGACAGATTTTCACATTGTTTTTCTAATAGCATAGAAGCAATGAGCAACTATAATTATCAATGTCAACGAGGGACGAAGAGATGCATTCACGAGCAAGCGTTGTGCAGCACGGATATAAATCCTAGTCCATGGTTATGGTTGTGGTAAAGCAGAAAAAAGGTATCATAGGCGGCAAGTAATGGGTCACGGCGCATTTTTACCTAAAATAAGCTAATTTAAACCTTACGCTTGTAAAAATTTGAATGGAAAGTCATAGATTTATCAAGTTTAATATCTCATTTAATAGTTTTAACATGTAAACACAATTACATGTTTTAATAAATAAGTATAACATTAATGCTTATATGAGGCCATTACCAAAGTATTAATCCTGTAATGACTAATCATATAATAGCCAGCTCAATTATATTACAATTTACATTATATAATTACCTTTATCTGGTACCATATTGTATAACTCTTCCTTTCAAGCACAAAATTTTAGAAAACCTTTTTTGCCAATATTTGAAGGGTTTGTTCATTTAATTATCAAAAGAAGAGGGTCAGTTCATTCATTGAAGAGTACATCACAAACGTAGAAGCATTCGGTGGCTCCTTAGTTCTGACCTACTCCTTTGTTTCTTTCTCGCTTTCTTTTCCCTTTGAATTTTTTTTTTCTCATTCGGGATGGGGTTGGGGGTTGAAGAAGTTTAAGTCTCCCATGTGGAACATTGCTTCTTACCCATCAGAAGTCATGTAAATGTGGTACTCCTTGTTCATGAATTCAACTTGCTTTGCATTCAACCCAGTGAAAGTGAACATCCCTATCTGCTTGATGATGTGACTCCAGTCTCCAGGTGTACCTATCAAGGAAAAAAAAAGAAAAATGAATTTGCAACTGGTTCATAACCGAAGAGTTCTTTATACATGTACATGCAAGAATCCATAAGCAAAAATAGGCATATCCTTATGAAAGGTAGTCTTCATTCATTGTATTTAGGACCCAAAATACATGATAATTCCAGCTTTAATGTTGCAGAGATAAGTCTCTATTTGGTTGGACAGAAGTCTTCTTCTACCACATTGTTCTCGCTCACTTTCATATTAATGAATAGGGAAACTAATTCTATGGGAAAACCTTTTCTCCAATATAGGAGAAAATGACTTCCTATCGAGAATAAATGAAGTCATTTTCCTTCATAGCACTACTACCTGCCCACACCGATCATTACCCTTTTGACCCGAGTTCAAACTCCAACATATAAAACACCAAGTACATAGAATAATAAAAGTTATTTCAGAAACTAGATGTCAAAAAGTTTCACAGAAAAAGCATTTTTAGTTCAAAATGTCTAGAGAAAACAAACTCCATCCAGTCATCTGGGGCCTAAGCATACCATCAAATTATTTTGCTTTGGCGGAAGCTTTAAACAAGTGTTCCAGAAACAAGGAGCTCAAAGTTAGATAAAGCAACATACCGGTTTACATTACATGGTTGAGAAACGAGAGGGAAAGGCAGAGGAGGAAAAGGATACAGAGAAATAGAAAGGTCTTTTATTGCTCACCTCTAGCAGTTAATGCATCAAAAAGTTGCTTGCGCATGCTTATAATTCGATCGGCCATCCCCTTTAATTCAACAGTCCACTCGTTGTACAAATCCCTGCAGATACAGCGAAGGTTTAAATCAAGTTAAAGACACGGTCAATTTGAATGCCAAAACATCAAGCACAGAATCAAACCACGGTTCATGGTCCCAGAAGTGAGTGTCGTAGACATTACATTACATGTTGGCCAATTGCATTGAGCTTTTTGGAGGAAACATAAATTGCTTTTTAGCCTTACGTTTGCAAAACTTTGAATGAATAGTCATACAATTAGTAATTTTTATAACCCTTTGATAGTTACTGACATAAAAATATTCTTATTAATATGTTTCATGGATAAAATACAAAGCATATGCATATGAAGGCCATTAGGAATATTGTTATATACTAGTCAATCATGTAATAACTAGCTTGCCATCTATTACTTAATGGTTTTTATTTGATTCCAAATCAATTTTTTTGAAAGTGTTCCGACAGCCTGAGAGAGCAGGAGAGGCCACTTCCTATTGTCATTGACATGATAGCATAATATTAAGCTCCGTTTGTTTTGACCGAAAACATTTTTCATCTCAATTTTATTGTTTCTCTACACAATTTCATATCAATAAACACAAATACAGAAAACATTTTCTTCTATTTAGGGGAAATTGACTTCCCCTCAACGAAAGGGGAAAGCATTTTCCTTCACGGAAGGAAAAACAATTTTTGTCATCATCTCACATCATATGTTTTACTTCAACATCAACTTGGCCAAACGTGAACCTTATACGAATATATAGGATGAAACTATTTTCTTTAATTAGAGAGACAAAAATTTTTGAAAAAGTTATTTAGAATTGAAGTACTTTGTCAAAAAAATTTCCCAAAGAAAATGTTTCCCATTAACCAACGGAACCCTAATTGCTGATATTGACCATGTTTAGTGCGTCCCCAAACCTCAAACCATAAGACACACTCTGGAATAGTTTCGATCAATTTTTTCCCCGTTTGTCTAACTTTGAATTTTTCATCAGATCTTACTAATTTCTCTTTTGAATTTCTATATGACAGGAAGCCATGGAAGACCTATTAAAGGACCCTCCATATTACCAAAATCTCAGCAACAAGTCAATACGGTATTTTTACATTTCATGGGTCCCAAGCAACTGAGTTTTGCATGCATTACGACTTGATTTTTCAAATATAAATATTACTCCATTTTTTGCTTTTCATTTTTTTTTTTTTTTCGCTTTTTAGGATTGGAGGCCCTCGGAAACAGCCTCCCCTAAGGGTAGACCCTGTAGGGGTAAGGCTCCATATATTTCACCCGCCCTCCCCCCCCCCCCCCCGGGGCGCCCCGCAGGACCTTGCCTTGGTGGGAGTTGTTCAAGCACTAGGTTTGTTGTTGTTGTTGTTATGGCAAAGTTCTGAGCATTTCACAATAACTGCAACACCGGGCTTAAACTTTAAACTGGCCCATGTTAAAATCTTGCTCTCAGTTCTTCCCCCCAACCCCTTTCCAGAATGAGTTATCTGTATGATCAACAGCTAATATACTTGGCCAATGCATTATCTTGTCTACCAATTTTGAGAAACAATAAACCAATTACATAGAAGTGATGAAGATATTACAATTTCACAAAGAGACAACAATTGGAAATGGACATGAAAATGGTAAAAGGATTGTAAATTCTGAAGCCAAATGTACGCATAACATTTATGGTAAAAGAAGTCAATAGCAAAATGTCCCTTTTCTGATGCTATATACTTTATGTCCTATTCAGTGTTGAAATCCAAGCTACTCAAAACAGTATTCTGGAGGACGTATATATTATGAATTCAACCTAGATATGCTAATGAAACCCAATTTGAAGTTAACCAGAGACCTTAGTTTGAGATTTAGCATACAAACAATAGTTATAATGTGTATCCACTACAATTTTCAGGCAATGTCGACATTGGACTGTCTAAAAATACACGCTCCAAAAACACTTACAACCTGAAGTTTTAGTGTCTTTTCGCATCATTTTTGGTTTGCAGTTTTGGTTTTCTAGAAACTAAAAACTAAGTTCTGAAACCCATTTTTTCCAATCCCTGGCTTTTTATTTTCAGTTATTTCCGAGTTTGAGTGAGAATCGAGGACTGAAAGCCAAAAGCAAGAAAAAATCATTTTCAAAACTTGATTTTAGTTTCTCAAAAACTAAAAACTACAAACAAAAAAGAATATCAAACAAATAATCAAAGGAAAAAAAAAAGAACGAAACACATACTTGTCTTTAAGAATGGTAGCAACAAGAGATGCGCCGTGAATAGGAGGATTCGAGTACATGGGTCTGACCACAAGTTTGAGTTGGCTCTCCACCTTGCGTGCCACATCTGCTGTCTTGCAGACCTATAAAGCAAACTTAGTGTTACACTAGGGATGTAAATGAGCCAAGCTGGTTCACAAGCTCTTGCAAGCCGAATAGTCATAAAGCTCAAAAGGATCTGCCAGTTCCAAGCTTGAGTCCAGCTAAACTAGCTCATTTAGCTTATTGACCCGATTAATCACTAGGTTGCATGCAACACCCACCACAAAGTTTTCCCATGCACAACAAGGTCAGTTGGGGCTCAACTAGTCGGTGGCTTGAAAAAATTGTTTTCACTTAAAGGCAGGATTCAGACCCAAGACTTGATGCTTCATGAAGTGTCAAGTGTTAGTGTCTACCACTTGAGTCAATTCCCTAGGCTCAGCTTTGCCAAAATAGAAGCAAGTAACTTACAATGCTGAGAGCACCAACACGTTCTCCATAAAGGCCCATGTTTTTTGCATAACTTTGAGCAATAAGGCATTCACCTCCATCAGCAACGAACATACGAATGGACTGAGCATCAGCATCAAGACTGCCACTAGCAAAACCCTACAATATAAAGGGTTTGGTCAATCTCACTGCATAAACTAAAACAACATTAGCTGATATCTACTTCGTCGCTTGATGTTTTGTTTCAACTAAAACAAGACCGGTATTACCTGATAAGCACTGTCAAAGAATGGTAATAATCCCTTTGATCTCATTAACTTCCTTATCTCCTCCCATTGCTCTAGGGTTGGATCAACACCAGTTGGGTTATGAGCACATGCATGAAGAAGAACTATTGCTCCAGCAGGGGCAGCATTTAAATCCTCCAAGAGGCCTGGTTCGACAGACACAAAACATACTCAAGATAATGAATAACTCCTCCACAGTATAAACAAGGAAGTCAACTGAGAAACTGAACAATCAACAAATTCAAGCATCTTTTCATACAAAAGGGCAGAAGATTGAAAAGATGGATTACCTAGGACGTCCAAGCCCTGTGTTGCTGGATCATAGTAGCGGTAACTCTTTACACTCAATCCTCCTAAAGTGAAAACCTTTGGATGGTTTCCCCAAGTGGGCTGGGGAATGTATATCGTACGCTGGCAAACAGATAGATATATCAGCTCTAGTCTTCCTTTCAGGACATGATAAGAAATGTAGGCTCCGTTTGTTTTGACAGAAAACAATTTCCGTCTCAATTCTATTGTTTCTAAGGATAACTTCATAGTAACATCCTATTCCCATTTCAACCTCAATTTAGCTAAGCATGAACCTCTTACAAATTTATAGAAAGAGACTATTCTTTTTAGCTAAGACAAAAAACTTTAAGAAAAAAATATTTTTAATCTAAAATAATTTGCCATTGTTGAACCAAATGGAGCCTAATATGGAAAAGAGATCTCTACCTGGTGGTAATGCCTAGCAAGGAACTCAGTTCCAACCCTAAGTGATCCTGTGCCAGACAAACCTTGGGCAGTAGCCACCCTGTTCTCCAGAATAGCAGGGCTGTTGCAAGTGGGAAAATGTACCCAGAAATAAGGAAATGGAATAATGTAGGATTTTAAACATTAAGCGTCACATTAAAATTTGAGAAATAAAAAGCAAATCTCGATTACTATGATATAATGGAATAATAGAATAATAGCAAGGCTGCTGCAGCCTCTGTCCCCTCTTTCTCTCCCCTCCCCCCCCCCCCCCCCCCCCCCCCCTTCTTTTTTTTTTTTTTTTGGAGGAATTTGATGATCCTTTCAGCAGGAGAATTTTGCAAATCTCATATCGTAGAAGAAAGTAATAAGTATGAAGATAACTTCGAAAGAATGGTTCTGCCAATTCCATTCCTATGTTACCTAAACTTCACTATGAGAGTCAAGCACAGGTTTTGTGCCCAAAGGTCGCAGCTATTTCTCTAATTTGTCTACGTTTTGAGCCTGATATGAAATCACCCAGTGCTGTACCAATGTCAAGTACTCTAACTTAATATGAGTACTTTAAGAGAGGAGAATCGAAGTAAATATGTGCAACTGCAGGACACTTGAAATCATTGTATGCAACTAAATGACAAAGAAGATGACCCTCTATCATTGACAACAAAGGTACTGAAGAGACAAAGAATAACAACAGCTAAGCTAAGCTAACCATGGCAGCTGATAGCATAAAACCGTACCTGTCAGCGCCAAGAATGAGCTTTGCACTCAATTTATTAAAGTCCGCCAATCCAAGAATGGGAAGGTATTCTTTGACTCGAGACCTGAAAAAGCATAATGAGGGTATCAGCCGCTGTTTCAACAAAGCCCATTACATGGGGAAGAGGCGATGGAAGGGCGACAAACACTTACGGGTCATTTACCAATAGCTGCTCTGCTTTCTTCACCACATTCAGGACAAGAGGCTTTCCTTCCTGTCATGCACCAAAATAAAAAAGAGCTCATACCACAATATTTGAGGGTTTATTTGGTATCATTTTCTGTTTATAGTTACAAGTTTTTGAGACACAAAAAAGCACGCTTTAAAAACAATTTTTCTTGTTTTTAGTTTTCTAGAAAACCAAAAATTGCAAACAGAAAATTATACCAATCAAGCCCTAGGAAAACATAAAGCATAATATTTCACTATAATATTATACATGAGGCACTGGGATTGTGTTGTTGTTGTTGTTGTATGGAACTATACATGAACTAAGCAAAAAGGTTGAGACTCAAGCGATCTTATCATTCAAGGGAATGAAACATCATATCAATAGATGCGTTATTGAAGGATGCTGAGCTGATTGACTTAATATACGCACCTCAGTTCGGTAAGCACCTACACCCAGATTCAGTTTCACAGGGCTAGTGTCCTTGTTGTAAGCAACAGTGACCTGCGCGTAATGATAAAACAAGAATACGAGATCACCATGTCAGCCGAAACGACTGAGAAATCAAGCTTTGAAAGAATTCAGGGCAGCATCACCTTCTTTCAAGAACCATCTAGCATTACTTCTATTTAGAAATACTATATGGAATAGGAAGGAAACCAAATATTATCAGAAAAATTCAAACAAGAAGCATTTCATTATTTATTCTCGTTCCCTTAGCACTTCAAACTTCAGAAAACTCGTTTCCATATTGATGCATAAACTTCTGGTTATCCCATCTCCATGAACACCCACCCCCACAAAAAAAAAAAAAAAAAAAAAAAGGCAATTGGCATAAAATCTTGAAACGATCAACAAAATGTGAAATTTCACTAGGCTTATGGTCCGACCCATATAGTTGGAATATATGAGGTACACGTATAAACACTAGTGGGATTCCATCCAAAACCAATTGGCATTAAATGAAGTAGCCTACTAGACTTATGTTGATTTCTTCTTTGCTGCAACACTAATATGGAATTTCTTACCAGACTCAAACATGTTGTCTTCAACATGGAAAAGCTATATCACTCATGGGCGTCAATAACAAGACGTTCTCATACACTCTGACCAAAGCAATCAACTATGGCTCTACATGTGTTAAGGACTCCACACATAAGTTCAATAAGAATCCCACATGTGGATTACTTTATATGATGCCAATTGGTTTTAGGATTAATTGCACTTGGGCTTATATATGGACCTCATATATGCCAACTCTATTGGTTGGGCCCAAGTCCTGGTGAAATTCAATACCATGTCAAAACTAAAAAACCCGAGAGAAACTACAACAAATCAAGTTCACAGCGATCAAACAACAGCAAAATCACAGTCATGAGCAATCAATACTTCTACAATTTACTCCAACCCATCGATCTGATCAATTAACACCAAAATCAACAATCTAATCAATCAAACTAACAACTATTAACAATAATTGCTAAGAGTATAAAACCAATCATAGGTCTTCACCCATCGGCTTAAACTTTTGAGAAAATTAGTTTCTTGACATGGTATCAAAGCCTAATATAATTTAAGCATAGATATGAGATGGACCTGTGCAATATCCATGGTCTAAGCCTAATGGGTAATTGCGAAATCGGGTATGTTAAGAGTATAAAATCAATCATGGGCCTTACACCCATTAGCTCATACTTTTGGAAAAGTTGGTTACTTCGACACCTTCTATAATTTACTCCACCCCGTCGATCTGATCAATTACGCCAAAAAATCAACAAGCCCAATCGATCAAACTAACAACTTTGACCAACAATTCAATCATAATACACATCTAAAGCAGAAATTAGACCAAAGAAAAGAAAAATAACCCCTAGAATGGGATCTTCAGGAGCTTGAACAACATGAGCAAAGACAGACTCCATTTCAGTACTAAACTAGGGTTTTGTATTACTGAAAATTGAGAGGATAAGTAGAAATTGGGGGCAAATTAGAACAAAGAAATCACCTTTTAAAGGGGGTTCAGCGATAGAAATGGTAAACAGTGGCGGCAGTTGTAAAATTAGTGAAAATGATGGGCCAAGGAGAAAAACTGCCGGTTTTTTTTTTTTTTTTTTTTAACACCAACAAGCCGCGAGGACGAAACTACTTTACTGAAATATCGTTTGTTACAATCGACTGAAGTGGCGGAGGGATGACCGTCCACCAATCAATTTGAATGTTGGAATCTTACGATTTATGATTTTATAATTGTTGATAAATCTAAATTTTAAGTAAAATTCTAATTTTATATAATCTTATGATTTATTAATATTACATAAAATTAATGAATAGAATTGTAATACAAATTTTACAATTTTACCCATCCGACCTCAATTCTATCAATATATACAAATAAAAAAAAATTTGGATCAAATACAAATAAAAAGTTAAAATATAAAAAAAATTAAGTATGTATTATAAACAAACTTACTTTATTAGTTTGAAGTAAAAGAAAGTTAATTAAGCGTTATATAATTTCAAGAAACTTAATTCAAGATTAGTTTTATGTTTTAACCTTAATTTAAAATTTGATTAGCAGCATCTATCTCATAATTATTGTAGCATAAAATGACACAAGCAAGATAATATTTTTATCATATTTGATTATATTTCTTATATACTCATGTAAGTAAAGATCTTATTAATAATTTTTTGCATTATATAACTGATATTAATACAAAAAATGATTATAATATACATTTAGCAGAATCTTACGATCCCGATTCTGAAAGCCCCTACTGATTCGAAGTTGAATCCTGATTTTAACAACTTTGGTTTGAGTTGACCCTTACGAGCAATGCTACACGTGACAAGAAGGAGGCGCATGAAAATGGCACAAATAGAGCACAGTTTATCGTTGACTAACAAACTGGTTCCTAAGCACCCTATTTCTCGTGCCATTTTGTGGGATTTTTCTCGTGTCTTTTAGAAATTTTTTTTTATAGGTTTGGGTTTTGCTAAAAATCGCTTGAATTTTATTTGTGATTTTAGAAAATTATCTAGGTTTTGTTAGCATGTATTTAAAGGGCACATGTTAAAACATATTTATTATATTTAATTTCATTATTTTTGGTTTTATTTGGCAGCCATATGAATAGGATTTTTTATAAATTTAATTCCCGTGTCAATTTTTCATGAAGAACGTACAAAGTATTTGGTGTTGAAAATAGTAGGACTGGTATTATCTTGTATTCTAGTATTTCTTGTATTTCTTTCCAGTATTCCTTTGTATTTAATTTTTCTTGTATTCAGTTTTGTAGTAAATAGGAAGACTATCCCTTGGTCTTCACCGAGGCATAACCGGCCACTTTATTGACATAATTGTCGTACTAGTGTTATCTCGTGTAATGCACGAATGATGTTTATATAAATTATATATTATCACATTCAAATTTAATTGAATTTTGTTGGAATTTTATTGTAATTTTATAGTTGATATAACAATATACTTTGCAAAACACCATGGTAAAAAACTTGAATTTCTTGTTTTTGCTTCCCATGATCTAAAATATTAAATATCCCTCTCTTAAAATTGATTGGATTAAAGTTTAACGACTTTTAATGATACTCCCTTAAAATTGCTTCAATTGGAGTTTAGAGAATTTTGGGATCGGGATACTTAATATAATATATAAGATAGATTTAATTTCTTGTATTTCATTTGATGCAAGGTTGGTATCTTAGGACCTTTCAAGTTCTTGTTTGTATTATAAATTATTTGGATTTTCATGAATAAAAGATATTCGATCTTCCCTAAGTTTTTTAATGTTCCCGATTGTGTTTAGTTTATATTTTTTTTCCATCTGGTTGTCAAAATGGAAAATAAAACTTCCTTAAAAGGCTTAGGTAAAAAATATAGGAAGTAAAACTTACTTAAGAGGTTAGGTAAGTTACTTTATATGTTTTGAAGGAATTAAAAAATGCTAAGGAATTTTCACTTCTTATATTCTGCAAATCCTAGGTCTCCATGTTACAATATTCTCATGACGACTCGATCTTCAGGATGGGAGTCCTCAGAAACAGTCTCTCTTCCACCCGGAAGGGGGAAGGCTGTGTACATCCACCCCCCAGACCCTACTTCGTGCGAGAGCCCTTGTGGCACTGTTGTTGTTATTGTTGTATATTCTGCAAATCCTAGCAACCAAATAAGAGAGCAAATTTACCTGCTTTAATAAATTTCTATTTCCAACGTTTTCTTACTGGTAAACGAACAATACCTTTGTTTTTTTTTTTTTTTTTCCAATCAATTTTCGCCGGAAATATATACATATTAATGTACTGCATCTTAATTAAAATATATACATATAATTTATATAAGGTGTTGTTATTAGCAATACAAAAATTAGCAATAATAAATTTTATCACCTCAATAACAACACATTTTATAAAATTATAATAATATTTTTATAAAAAGCATGAAAAAAAAGATAATAATAATATAATATAATATATCTTCTATCTTTTATTTATTTATATATTATTGCTAACTACCCCGTCCCAAAAGCCTTTAAAACTCAATCCAAGCAATTCTAAAGAGGTGCACCAAAAAACTCCAATATAAACATTTCCAAGAGAAGACCATTTAATATTTAAGGTTATAGAAAAGAAAAAAAACAAAAATTTAGTATCTTTACTACATAATTTTGTAAAGTACATAATGTTATATTTTTTATACAATTAAATAAAATTTTAGTGTGATTATATATAAATTATATTGAAAAATATAAATATCTTTCCTGCGTTGTACGAGATGACGCTAGTATAATTAATGTATTTGTTTATTAGTCTTTGCTGCCTGTTAAATTTCATCGGGCCTTTTTAGGCCCGACCCACGGAGTTAGAACTTACAAGATCCACATATAAGCCCAAAAGGGGTTCCATCCTAAAACCAATTGGCCATAGGTGGAGTAACCCACTAGGCTTATAAGGTGATCTTTTCTTTCTCTCAACTTCGATGTGGGATACCACAAGACTCACATGTGGAGTCTTCAACACTCCCCCTCACATGTGAGTCTGTGACAAACGTACCCCTTGCCTTCTCCAATCCAATTGGATCCAACATACTGGAGAGGCCCTTGGCGCACCAAACACAAATGCACATCCTCTTCATGAGGACAAGGTGCGACAAACACGAGATCGGGATCAACAACCCGCTCTGATACCAAGTTAAAAAAAAACAAGAACTAAAAACACAAAGTAAATGGAAGGATGAAATGTATACTACTTTATTTTTGGATGATCAAAAGAGAACAAAGCTACCCCTATTTATACTATTACATAGAATAATCTATCACCTTCCCAAGCTATGAGTTACATGAAGTAAATAACAAGAAATATCTAAAATTCAATCCTAGTAATTACCGGTTGGGAGGGGAGAGCAAGAGATGGAGTAAAAGCTACCTACCCACTAATTACATAGATCATTCTAGAAAAGGAATAAAAGAATATGCTAAGTACAATATAAATGCGTACAAATACGAAGTACTAAAGTCTACTAAAAAAAAATACAAAGAAAAAATGAGAACTATTTTCAACACTCCCCCTCAAGTTGGAGCATGTAAATTTACGATGCCCAACTTGCGAAGGAGTGCGGTAAACTCTGTTGAACCGAGCCCTTTAGTAAAAATATCTGCCACTTGTCCTGATGAACGAACAAAAGAGGTCACAATCTCCTTGGACAAAAGCTTGTCCCGAACAAAATGACAGTCTATCTCAATGTGCTTTGTACGCTCATGAAAAACCGAATTAGAGGCAATGTGAAGAGCTGCCTGATTATCACAAAATAAAACAGAAGCATAGTCAATAGGAACCAAGAGGTCCGTTAATAAATATCGCAACCACACGAGCTCACTAGTCGTAGTTGCCATGGACCGATATTCTGCTTCAGCTGAAGAACGTGAGACCACACTTTGTTTCTTGGAACGCCAAGAAATTGGCGCCCCACCAAAAAAGGTGACAAAACCTGTCGTGGAACGTCTTGTAGTCGGGCATCCAGCCCAATCTGCATCACAATATGCCCTTAAACGAAAATCACTGTCAGAAGGTAAGAAAAGCCCTTGTCCCGGTGTCCCCTTCAAATATCGCAAAACCCGCATAACAGCCTCAAGATGGGGAATTCTAGGATCATGCATGAACTGACTTAAAATACGAACGGCATAGCTAATGTCCGGTCTAGTTATTGTCAAATAAAGTAGACGCCCAACTAGCCTTCTATACTGACCTTCATCCTGGATCTTATCCCCAACCTGATCTGCTCAACCGTGATTCTGAATTATGGGAGTAGAAGCCGGTTTGGCCCCCAATAAACCGGCCTCGCTTAAAATGTCCAATGTATACTTTCGTTGATTCAAGACCATCCCTTTTGGAGACCGAGCAACCTCGATCCCTAAAAAATATTTATCGGTCCTAGGTCTTTTATTCCAAAAGTATCATTCAAAATGTCCTTCACTTTAGTGATGTGATCTTGATTATTACCGGTGATTATAACATCATCAACATAAATCAAAACCCCGGTAAAAATCTCACCACGATGAAATGTGAAAAGTGAATAATCCGCCTTGGATTGTTTGAAGCCGATACCTAGCAAGGTTGAGGTGAATTTATTATTCCAATTGCGTGAGGCCTGTTTAAGTCCATACAAAGATTTTCGTAAACGACAAACTTTATCCTTATGCTGTTGTTCAAAACCCTGTGGAAGCTTCATGTAAACTTCCTCGTTTAAATCCCCATGTAAAAACACATTATTTACATCTAATTGATGTATTATCCAACTTCGAGCAATGGCAACTGCTAATAAACATCGAACTGTAACCAATTTAGCAACAGGAGCATAAGTGTCGTGATAATCGATACCTTCAATCTGCATGTAGCCCTTAGCTACTAACCTCGCTTTGTATCGTTCAATCGACCCGTCTGATTTGTACTTTACTCTATAGACCCATTTCGAGTCAATAGCTTTCTTACCCACCGGTAAGTCTTCTAGTGTCCATGTCCTGTTTTCCTCCAAGGCACGGATCTCCTTCTCCATTGCATCCTTCTAATGTTTGTGCTCCACTGCCTGTTTAAAAGTTTTTGGCTCATCACAAGATTTGATGGCATTTAAAATGTGGCAATGAGCGTTAGAAAAATGCACATTAGTGATGAAATTCGTAATAGGATACACTATACCCGAATTAGCTGTAGGAGAGGAAGCAGGAGTATGGGCTATAGAAGACGGAACATCACAAATGTAGTCTTGCAATTTTGCAGGTGCTGAACGCAAACGAGTGCTCTTTCTGATACCCAAAATACCCTCTTCACCAACCTGTGATCTCGAAGCATTCAAAATCTCAACCGATTCGACCTCGGCTGCTGGAGGACTGACCGAACCAGTCACTGCTGGTTCGGGTGGGCTGTCTGCACCAGCGGCTGCTGGTTCGGTGCTGGCTGGCACCGGTTGAACAGTGGGGGTCGGTGTTTGAGGCACCGGCCCTTCATTGTAATCAAGTAGTCCCGGGTTTCGTTGTATGTGTTCACTACTAGCATCTCGGGTTTCAAGGAAAGGAAATATCTTTTCGTAAAAATGAACATCTCTTGAAATAACAATTTTATTTTCCTCCCTATTGTAAATTTTATAACCCTTTTGCCCATGTGGATAACCAACAAAAATTCCCAACGCCGCCCGATCATCAAATTTATCACTACTCCTATCCTTCGTGCGATAATAACATAAGCTCCCAAACACACGTAAATGATTATATACGGGCAATTTCCCAAAAAGTATTTCAAATGGACTTTTATTACGAAGAACTGAAGAGGGAGTCAAATTTATCAAATAAGCCGCGGTTAAGTTACACTCACCCCAAAACTTCTTAGGTAATCCTGCCTGAAATCGAAGTGCTCTACCCACCTCCAAAAGGTGTTTGTGCTTCCGCTCAACTACACCATTTTGTTGCGGCGTCCCAACCAAAGAGGTTTGGAATTGGATCCCATGACTCGTATAAAACTCCAATAGCGGCCCATACTTGAATTCTTGCCCGTTGTCGCTCCTTATTTGTTTGACCTGAAACCCAAATTGTGTTTTGACCATACGACAGAAATCCATGAGTATCTGATGTGCTTGGGATTTTTCCCTCATTAGAAAAACCCAAGTGCACCAAGTAAAGTTATCGACAACAGTGAGAAAATTTCGAGCACCAGTTAAAGACAAAACTCGATAAGGACCTCAAATATCACAATGAATTAAGTCAAAACAACCACGAGTTTTGGTAACAGACGAAGGGAAAGGCAAGCGTGCTTGCTTAGCACGATGACAAACATCACAAATGACATCAGTTTTCTTAACATTCAAATTGGGAAAAACACGCAACTTCCGAAACGAAACATGACCAAGACGTCGATGCCACAAGACGGCATCCTTATTCAATTGAGCCGAGAAAACTGATCCACCCGCGGTTTGTGCTTGCAACAAGTATAGCCGATATCGCTGCTTACCCGCTCCAATCAGCCTCCTCGAGTGAAGGTCCTGTATATAACAAAGATTGTGATGAAACGTTAATGTGCATTTTCCCGTTTGAGTTAATTTGCTCACTGACAACAAATTATAACGAAAACCAGGCACGTAGAGCACATCATGGAGAGTGATATTTTCTGAAATTTTGACTTTTCCAATATGAGTTACTGCTAACGAGGTCCCATTAGGCAACTTAACTGGGCCAATCAAATTGTTTATTTTGACGTCAAACATAACGGAAAGAGAAGACACCATATGATCTGTAGCACCTGTATCTATTATCCAATCATGAAATGACAAGACTTGACCTGTCAAGTTAACACAAGGAGAGGACGTAGTAGGACCAAGAAGAGACACCAATTGTCGGTATTGTTGTGCTGACAGTCCCGAGATGGGGTTGTCTTCTCCACCAAGTGGGTCGGTCACAGCTATTCATCGGGCCTTGGTATCAGGCATCCTTATTCAAGAAGTCGAAGGATGACGTCTTGGTCATGTTTTATTTTGTGATAATCAGGCAGCTCTTCACATTGCCTCTAATCCGGTTTTTCACGAGCGTACAAAGCACATTGAGATAGACTGTCATTTTGTTCGAGACAAGCTTTTGTCCAAGGAGATTGTGACCTCTTTTGTTCGTTCATCAGGACAAGTGGCAGATATTTTTACTAAAGGGCTCAGTTCAACAGAGTTTACCGCACTCCTTCGCAAGTTGGGCATCGTAAATTTACATGCTCCAACTTGAGGGGGAGTGTTGAAAATAGTTCTCATTTTTTCTTTGTATTTTTTTTTTAGTAGACTTTAGTACTTCGTATTTGTACGCATTTATATTGTACTTAGCATATTCTTTTATTCCTTTTCTAGAATGATCTATGTAATTAGTGGGTAGGTAGCTTTTACTCCATCTCTTGCTCTCCCCTCCCAACCGGTAATTACTAGGATTGAATTTTAGATATTTCTTGTTATTTACTTCATGTAACTCATAGCTTGGGAAGGTGATAGATTATTCTATGTAATAGTATAAATAGGGGTAGCTTTGTTCTCTTTTGATCATCCAAAAATAAAGTAGTATACATTTCATCCTTCCATTTACTTTGTGTTTTTAGTTCTTGTTTTTTTTTTACTTGGTATCAGAGCAAAGTACGATCTTGCGTTAAGTGTTTTGCTTTTCTTCCTTGTTGGTCACGGCTTAAGCACCTTGGGTGCTATTGTGAGTTACACTTCTTCCCTCTTGCTTTTTTGTGCCTGTTCTGTGTTTTGATTTATTAAAATATGGCGGATGTTAACAATAACGAGTCTACTCAAGCTGATATTAACCAAACTATCATGCCGGCTCTCCCGACAGGGGAAGTTATTGATGTTAACTCACCCTTTTACTTACATCCCTCGGATAATCCGGGTTTAATATTTGTTCAAAACATTTTAACAGGACCCAATTACCCTTCATGGAGAAGGGCAATTCTTAAGGTTTTCAAAGCAAAAAGGAAAATTGGTTTTCTTGACGGCAGTATTGTCAAACCGGATGAAGATTCACCGGATTTTGAGACTTGGAGTCCGTGTGACTCCATGGTTGCAACTTGGCTCTCGAATTCTGTGTCAAAAGAAATAAACAAGAGTATCACTTATTTAGAAACTACGCATGATATTTGGCTCGATTTGCATGAGAGATTTTCACAAGGCAACGTCCCTCGTGTTTATGAATTAAAACGCGAGATTTCGCACTTGAAGCAAGCAAATTTACCCATTTCAACCTATTTTACTAAGTTGAGGTCATTATGGGATGAACTCTATACACTAGTTGAGATCCCACCATGTACTTGTGGTCATGCAAAGGCTTTTTTGCAAATTCGTGATATGGAGAAATTGTTGGACCTACGAAAAGATATTTCCTTTCCTTGAAACCCGAGATGCTAGTAGTGAACACATACAACGAAACCCGGGACTACTTGATTACAATGAAGGGCCGGTGCCTCAAACACCGACCCCCACTGTTCAGCCGGTGCTAGCCAGCACCGAACTAGCAGCCGCTGGTGCAGACAGCCCACCCGAACCAGCAGTGACTGGTTCGGTCAGTCCTCCAGCAGCCGAGGTCGAATTGGTTGAGATTTTGGATACTTCGAGATCACAGGTTGGTGAAGAGGGTATTTTGGGTATCAGAAAGAGCACTCATTTGCGTTCAGCACCTGCAAAATTGCAAGACTACATTTGTGATGTTCCGTCTTCTATAGCCCATACTCCTGCTTCCTCTCCTACAGCTAATTCAGGTATAGTGTATCCTATTACGAATTTCATCACTAATGTGCATTTTTCTAACGCTCATTGCCACATTTTAAATGCCATCACATCTTGTGATGAGCCAAAAACTTTTAAGCAGGCAGTGGAGCACAAACATTGGAGGGATGCAATGGAGAAGGAGATCCGTGCCTTGGAGGAAAATAGGACATGGACACTAGAAGACTTACGGGTGGGTAAGTTATTCCTTCTTTATTTCTGCCCTATAAAGGAATATTGACCCTTTTTTTTTTTTGATAAATTGCGACAAAATCGCATAACAAGCCGGCCACTCGCTAGGCGAGGCCGAAGTCCGACCGCAACAGCACGGGGACCAAAAAGAAGCCAACAAAAAACAAGAAAATAGACCCAAAACACGACTCAGCAGACAACGAAAACAGGACAGGACAAGACACGGGGACAAGAAACAAAAGCGCGCACAGAAACAGCAAAAACAGGGATCGAAGCTGAAGAGGAGACAGAAGGCCGGCACAGGGACCGAGAAAGAACCTGAAGACCCACCCTAACACTTTATCCATATCAATAAGCAAGGATGTCTGCCACCCTAACCGGGTCGAAACCATCAAAGTTGATGCCCATCAAAGGAATATTGACCGTAAATTGTTATTTTTTTTAATGTTCAACAAATCTTAGCCGTTCATTACAATGAAGAGCCAGAATTCACCCCTTTCACCCTTTTACCCTCTCATAAAAATGCCACCATATATATATATATATACAATTTATAATTTTGTAAATATAATACTAGTTTCGTAGATTGTTTGCTTAATTTTTGAAGTTAAAAGAAGCTACTTTCCATTTATACCAAACATGACTAGTTAAATAATTCTCAAGTAATTATAATAACACAAAATAGAAGTTATTTATGCAAAATGATAATTCCAACAAAATTAGAGAAAATTTGGTTCAGATATCATGCGATTTGCTGTTATATTTTTCAACTATTTGAAGATTATATTTCTAAGTATTTTTAGGACACCTTGAATTTTACAACTCTTTTTTACATTTCTTGCATAACTCTGTTAAGATAGTGTTAATTTATACTGACACGATACTTAAGAGAAAAAGAAAAATAAATCACACAGTCAAATTGACGACATACCCTTAATCTTTCACCAAATTACAAAAACACGAGTGAGATAACATTAAAAAAGCTAGTTAACCCACCAGTCAAAATTGGAGTATGAATAGTTGTCCATACTAAAAACCGAGACTAAAAGGTTAAGCTTCCGTACGTTGCCAAAACATTGATTAGGACCTTGTTTGGTCTTCGGTTCGGTCGTTTGTCTTTAATTCAAATCTTCATTAGTATTTAGTCTTGTCCAAGCTCAGAGTAATAAATATACTGTAGCTTGTCAAAATACCAACTCGGGCTAAATTTTGGAACGGACTAGCTAATTTTGTCCATTACCGTAGCATACCTATATTATTTGGTCCAATTCTTGTTCTAATAGTTATATTATTTGGTCGTTGGTCTAGTCCGACTAGTCTATTTTGAGCTTGAGCCGATGAACACCGTTTGATATAGGGTCCAGACAACTTTGACCACTATGGAATATTGACTTCCGCCCTTTTGCAGATACACCTAAGAGGGTACCAACACGCAAGCACCAGATCCCATTAGAACTCCGAAGTTAAGCGTGCTTGGGCGAGAGTAATACCAAGATGGGTGACCTTGGGAAGTCCTCGTGTTACATCCTTTAGGTTGGGGGTTCTCGGAAACATACCCTGAAGGGGGAAAGCTGCGTACATCCTCCCCTCCAACCCTGCTTAGACGGGAGCTCTTGGGATACTAGGAATGTTGCTTTGCCCTTTTGCAGATACATGATCAAACATTGTTTAAGTTATCACAATTCGACATAAACTAAAAAAAAAATATAGTACCACTAATATACAACTCGAACAACAAACAACTTACACAACCCAGACACGACAATACAAATAAGTTAAACAAGTTGAAAAAAGTTGACCGAAAGCAAACTCAAACTCAAAATAATTTCTTAGACGGATTATACGTATCAACTCAACTTCAACCTGACTCGAAAACTCTAATCCAAACCAGCTATCTTCATGTCATGTTATCATACTGATAAATAACGGCGACATTTTTCTTTTTTTTTGGGTAGACAAAAGGCGGCTTCCTAGGAAGGGAACGAGGGGACGAGCGAGGCCTTGAACAATCTAGAAGGCTCCTTCTTACTTCGTTGAAGAAACGATAAGATCTCCTTATCTTGCATCGACCTCCGATGCCACGATCTCCAACCAGTGCGCTTTTTGGTGTTCTGTATTACAACAAAATTGATCGAGAAAATAATGCACAAAATAAACCGTGTTAGATGAAGAAACAACACTAACAATCTAAGTGCTTTTCTGTAAGATTAGTCGATTACATAGATCAAAGTATGTCTAATTCCGACCTGAAAGTGGAAAGAAGAGTTCCTCAATATCGACGGGACTAGCAAGCCATCGCGTGTAGGAACTGCTGTCAAACGTTCATAGAATTCGCTTTAGTGGCAGAAAATACAGCGATACAAATACTACTCTCTGTTTATTTCGTCGAAAAAGTTTCCTGTCACATTTCTGTGGTTTTATTCTCTTAATGAGTAGCAGTCCTTTAATGGAAAATGCTTTCCTTCATAAAGGAAGTCGACTTCCTCTAAAGGAGGGAAAAAAATTTCCCTCGTAATGGCATGTCACATTCCATATCTTCAGTCTAAATTTGATTAAACGTGAATCTCATGTAAATATAAATAATTTTTCATAGCTAAACAAACAAAAATTTTCAACAAAATGATATATATGAATGAAAATATTTAGAGGAACATTTTTCCGAAAGGAACCAAGAGATCACGAGTTTGAATCCCAATTGCTCCCACTTTCAATATTAACATAATTTAAGCATAAGATATGAAGTAGGCCTGTATAATATCCATGCTTCAAGCCCAATGCGCATTTGCGCGAGGAGGTATGTTAGAGTATAAAACCAATCGTGGGCCTTCACCCATTGGTTTAAAATTTTGAAACAATTAGTTCTTGAAGCCTAAATAGAAAAAATGCAATCCAATGGTTCCCCCACCGCCACACCAGGGATGCAGTCAACACACACGGTCACAGCAACAAACGACCCTTCTTGTGCCTAAAACCACTCATATAATAAAAACACGAACACAAACATGACATAAAATGACACATTTGGCTAGGTAAAATCGAAGTCACCTGAGGCCAAACATGATGGAATTCCTCTGATACTACGAATGTTAGGAGTGGTACACATGAAAAGTGGCGTTTCTTCCTCTTCTTTGAGCTCTTGTTCGCTTGCTCCACTCTCTCTAGCTGAATCTCTAGCTTCCCTGCAACTGTTAATGTTAGAAATGCTTCAAAATTTCATTACGCTTTTGACCTCAACAGGACCGATCAAGACCCGAAGTAATAGAAACAGTTGCTTAGGGACCCTTATTTGTTAAGAGTCCCTTTTGAATTTCAGTTATATTATCAACTTGTTTTTACTGCATATCACTATTTATAATTGAAGAAACAACGACATAGGTATGATACATAACATATGTGTGTGTAACTTATGTATGAAACCAAACGAAAGCAAAAGGATTACGCAATGCGTTTTTAAGCTAGACCAAACACCTTGGTCACCAAAGAAGTCCCATCGATCAAACTTGCTTTGTATCCTTAAAATTTAGAAACAGGACCTAACACTACATCTACCCATAGAAAGTTACTTGTCTTGTGTATTGGCCACTTAACTACATAAATAGGTTAAATGTTTTGGGAGCGGGCCAACTCTATCTGAACCCAGTCATCTCGATTACTTAAACGAATTGCAAGCATCAACCTGAATTCAACCCAGTTGCAAAGTCCCAATCCGGGCTCGTTATCTTTGTGTCATGTCAGATATTGCCAGCTTTAATCAAGACCTGCTTATAACCTATGCTAACTGGACTCTTCATTCTATCCCAGAGTATACTTGTTCGAGCGTACAGACACTCGGATAAGATATGACACTTGATAACTCTAAATTAGACCAAAACACATGAAATCTTCGAAATTAGTTGGGTTTGATTTGACCATCTCGAGACTTCAGTATATACATGTTAAAAAGGATCAGAAATTTGATACCCGACTCTGAGTAACATAGCTGGTAATGTGTGTGTGTTAATGTCATGACGGGGAAGAAAAATAGTACCTGGATCCTCCAGTTGACTCCTTAACATTTGAATTGGCTGAAAAGAAGACAACAAAAAGGAACAAATTCAATATGTTGATTTGTTTTTTTCGGAAACAGTCTCTCTATGGAGTAGCACCCTATAGCGGTAAGGCTGTATATATCTCATCCCCTAGATCCTGTCTTGGCGAAAGTCTCTTTAAGATATTGGGTTGTTGTCATATGCTGATTTTTTTAAGTTGATAAGGAGGAGGCGGGGTTTATACAGGTGGAATTCGATCCCGGGTGGCTTCTTTGGCTCCTTGTGGTCAAAACCACGAGACCAAGCTGATACCCTAATGATAAAGCTATTGAATACAGACATGATATAACTCAAATATATTATAAAATTACTAAGAAAATATAACTCAATTTTGATCTGAACTGACATGCCTTATCAGTTCTTAAGCATATAGAACTAATTACTATACAGTAACAACAGCCAGTACTTCAAAGAGGCTCTCGCCATGATAGGATTTGGAAAGGGTAACATGTATGCAGCCTCGCCCCTATCTTTCCTATATTTTGTTACAGTTTAAGACAAACACGTAAAGTATCCGATCAGACGAGCTAATTATCGCCCTTTTGTAATCTACAGCTGCTGTCACAAATATGCGAAGCATGAAGTTGGTACTTAAGATTCATACATAAGTCTAGATGAGGTTTCACCCTTAAACTAATTGGTATTAGATAATGTAATTTATTGGACTTACATACTGATATCTTCTCTCTCATGATAACAATAAGAGATTTCTTACTAGACTCACATATGAAATCTTTAACATGAGAACTTACAGGATGATATGTAAAGGGGATAAAATCTCGGCAAATCCGGGCCCCACCTCATCTTTGTCAACGTGAAGTTCCGGTTGTACACCTCGCATGATTGGAGTTTCTGTACGGAATAATAGATTTTAATCAGCACGTATAAAAAGTCTGGTTATTTACGTTATAGGTTCTTACAATTTATCTCCTATGTTAATTTAGTTTTGTATTTGTAATCATGTTAATTTTATCTCCGTACAATTTATATTATGTCGATATTGTCTTATAGAAAAATTCATTAGAGGATAATTCATCCTACTGATTTGTACCCTATTATCATGACATTTTTGGCTAGTATATTTGTACTTGGATATATTTTAGGTGTATTTAGGCTTGAAACGTGTTGGAGAGAGGACAAATTGAAAAACGGTGAAGAATGAGACAAAATGGACAAATTTGGATACTATGTTGAGAAATCTGACCACGTGTGGAAAAAGGGCCCACTGGGTTAAGATTTGACGCTTCAAAATCATGTATTTTTGGCATCGGATACTGGCAGATGGATCAAATTACGACAAAAATGTTTCTATCGAGATCCGATGGATTGACTAGGGAGGCCGATCGATCGGATTTTACCTGCAAGTGCCCTAAGGGGGCTCTACCGGCATAAATAGGGGAGAGAAGAAATATTTCCGATACTCTTGCTTTTATTTTCACGTTTCTCCCCGAGCCGTCCTAAGAGACCAAATCCTCACAAAGGCCAAAGTGCACGTGGTCAAAGTACCATGGATTCAAAGTTAGAGGCATGTCAACATCAATCGAGGAAGTCTTCAACCCACGAATTTTCTTTTCCTTCTTTCTTTTGAATTTGTGGAAGTAAAACTTCCATGGAAGAGTAGACCATTAGTTTAGGGGTGAAAAAAGGTTAGTCGTCCAGATCCCAAATTTATCATTCGTTTATAATAATGACAGCAGTTATGCTATTTTCTTTCAAACCTCAGAGTACTTTCTATATGCAGTGACATGTCGTGGTACCTAAGTGATAAATATTCAAATCTTAGACAATTAAACGGTAAATAATTTCATATGAGGTGCTTACTTGTTTGAGGCAGTGGATTCTGAGTTGGGTCTCAGAAACTCTATCACTCTTCTCCAAATTGGTGTTGAGATTGGAAGAGACATTGCCTAAATGATCAACCACTGTTACCACCGCCCTGCATATGTATTCCTTTGTATTATCCATCACCCTGCATTCATTATATCCGTCGGGATCGAAAATCAAATCTAACTTTCCCGAAAGTTTAAACTGTTGGGTAAAGGCCAATGAATGGTTTTATATATACTCTTAACATATCCCCATCATGCGAATACTTATGGGGCTTAAAGCGTGGATAGCGCATAGGCTAGCCCATATGTTGCGCTTAAATTGTGTAAAAATATTGAAAGAAGGGAATTTTGGGATTTGAACTCGTGACTTCTTGGTCAACAAGGCTCTGATACATGTTAAGGAAAGAATTGTCCCAAAAGTTTAAGCTGATGAATGAAAGTATATGAATAAAAAGCAACATTCCCAGTGCCAAAAGGGCTCTCGCCTAAGCAGAGGGGGTGGATGTACTTAGCCTTCCTCCTTTAGGGTGGTACCCTGAAGAGAGCCTGTTTCCGAGTTACCCCAACCTGAGGGGTGAGGACTTTTCGGGCGGTCACCCATCCTGGTACTACTCTCGCCCAAGCACGCTTAACTTCGAAGTTCTAATGAAATCCGGTGCCAGCGTATTGGTACCCTCTTTACTGATGGTATATGAATGATTTTGTAATTTAACAAGCTCTTCATGAAGTGTTAGGCTTGGAATTCATATGGTCCCAAACAATTTCTTAGGGATAGTTGGTTCTTCAACATTTTATCAGAGTCTCGTTAACATATAGATAAGGTAAAGGCTAGAGTATTAAAAAAAAAAAAAAAACATTTTTGAATTTTCATCATCAATTTAAACTTTTGGACTCGTATCATAGTCTTGTTGATGGTGAAGTTACAAGTCCAAATCTCACCGTATAATCTAAAAATGGGTATGAGGTAGGTTTATATATTATCTACGCTTCAACTCCAATGAGTATATGTGTGAAGTTACACGGTACAGTATAAAAACTATTCTAAAACCTTGACACGGTCAACTTATACTTTTGAAATAGTTGATTACTCGACAGATAAGCGCAAAGACGAGACATACAGAGACTTGTCAGGGACAGGAGCATTGAAGAAAGCAAGTTCACAGTAATCAGCTGCATAATGTATCTGAGACCTCAATTCCCTCAGTTCCTACTTACAAATTTTCCATCAAATTATTGAAACAAAAGAAATTAACAAGAAAAAAAAAGGCTTTTTTAAATGAAATTTTCCCTAGAAAATTTTGAATTTCTAGTTAAAGATAATAATTTTAATCTGTAATTTTGTCTAGATTCATGCTTGATAAAGTCGACGTAAAAAGTACGAATAGATTCTTCATTCAAGAGAGGAAGAAGAGAGAGAGGTATGTATGCATACAAGGCTTCCAGGATTTGACTAGAGGTGTAAATGAGCCGAGCTGGCTTGCGAGTACGAGCCGAGCCCGCTCGTCACAAAGCTTGAAAGGCTCGATTTGCACTGAGCTCGAGCCAAGCTGAGCTTGCTCGTTTAACTTATTAAGCCGAGCTCGAGCCTAGTGAAGCTCGAGCTCGTAGGGTCGCGTGCCTAAACGAGCCTAAGTAAGCCTTTCGTAATATAATATATTTAATTAAATATGTCTAATGAAGCCAAATTTTAGCTTAAATAAGTAGAGCTTAAACGAGCCCAAATGAGCCTAGATTGAGCTCCAGTGATCCGAAATAATGCAGGCATGATTCAAAGCCCTGAGCTTTAATGGAGCCAAGCCAAGCTCTAGCTTGAACTTTCCGAGCTCTGCGAGCTTCGATCACCGGCTCCGTTCGACTCAAATACACCCCGAGTGGAAACTATTCTGTTGAAACGTATATTTCTTTATATTTTATTCATTTTGTGTTTGATTTGTTGTAAATATTTTGTAGTTGTTGTAATTAAGCTAGGCAATTATTCTCAGTGTTAATAACGCATTTAGTTGGGGACTTTTTCCCTTTAACTGACCACCCTCGTCATCACTACATCATCAATATGTTGGTTTTGTATGGTTCGGACACAATCCCGAAGTGGTAAGGCTGCATACATTCCCCTTCCCCGACCCTGCTCCGACGGGAGCCTTTGTGGTACTGGAATTATTGTTGTTGTTGTTAGTATCGGATTTTCATCCATCTCATATTTCTACATTCTCTCCTCTTCAAAATGTAACCCTTTTCCCCAAAAATATATAGTGTGCAGGTGATAGCTATTCGGTTTAGTGTAGTAGTTAGGCTACTCACTTCAAGTATGAAGTTTTGGGTTTGAAACTCGACTTTCCCCGTCCCGATGTTAGCAGCTCTTATTAGGACATTGTTATACCTCCTTATCATCTATAATAAAAAATAAAGTACGACGTAGGAGATACCTGGAGAGAGTTGAGGAAGCGAACGGTCGAGTCCTCGGAGCCGGGCTCTTCCGAGTTGCCATGGCGGATTTCACTATTTTTCTCCATTTTCTTCTCTATTTTCCCCTCCATTTTTATTAGTAATTTGTAAATTCGTTGAGGTCACTCTCCTATGCTTTTCTATTATTTATCCTCACTCTCTTTTCACTCATTTTTAACGTTATTATAAACTGTTGTACGGTGAGTCCAATTAAAGTACGAGAAAAAAGAGATCAATATACAAACTCGATGAACTATTTTATCCAGTTCGAAGTAGTTTTACGATAGAATCACATTTGAACTTATATATGAAACTCGTATATGCGAATTCCAGAAAAAGTGATTCAATTTGGAATTTTGAAAAAAAAAAAAAAAACAATTTCACATCGGTGGACACAAAAAAGAAATACTAAAAGTTTCTACTCTAACAATGCCCTCTCACGTTAATGCCCATTAAGGCTTGAAGTGTAAATTATGCACAAATCTACCTCATTGCCTTTATACTGAAATTATATTAATATTGAAAGTGAGGCTGTTGGGATTTGAACACGTAACTCTCTTGGTCAACAAGACTCTGATACCATGTTAAGAAACCAACTTTCCTCAGCACTTAAGCTGATAGGTAAAGGCTCAGGATTCATTATATACTCTAACAAAAAAG
The DNA here is from genome assembly GCA_018398585.1 of Simmondsia chinensis. Classification (NCBI taxonomy): domain Eukaryota; kingdom Viridiplantae; phylum Streptophyta; class Magnoliopsida; order Caryophyllales; family Simmondsiaceae; genus Simmondsia; species Simmondsia chinensis. The sequence continues at coordinate 34,786,359 of JAGTTD010000010.1, forward strand.
CGTTATTTTTACTGAAAACTATCTACATATTAGGTGAAATATCAGAAAATCAGCTAACTTTTCTAGTTTTTCAAAGTCACACCTAAACTTTTCAAAAAAATTTCAATGTCACACCTAATGCTCACACCATTAACTTTCCGTTAAATGAAACGTCGCGTTATTTTGGGGTATAAATGCATCAAAAGACAAGTTTAACTTAATTTAATTAAATTATATTACGTAATATATTTTGCAAATGACGAAATTACCCTTTACCTTTGAATTTTTAAAAATGTTAAGAGTTTGACGCGCTACTATAGGCTTTTGCCCCCCCAAAAAAAAAAAATATATATATATATATATAGGAGTGTTTTTTATTTGTAAACTTGTTTATAATTCCTTGACAAAAAACAAGTTTTATCGAGGATAGTTTGGTAATTTCGTATTTAATTTAACAGTATCAATATTAGGTATGACATTGAAATTTTTTTGAAAAGTTTAAGTGTAACTTTAAAAAATTAGAAAAATTAGGTAGTTTTCTAATACCTCACCTAAAATATAGCTGCTTTCAATAAAAATCCAATAAAATAAGTTACTTCATCCATTGTCAATTAATTTTCGGATAAAAACTAATCATCCGATTGAAAATTTTGAAAAATGGTTGACGTGGGTAGGAGAGTGAAGATTATAGTCTCGTGAATGGGGGGACACCACACAACACAACATGCAAACAAAACAAATCTCAATCAACCTCCTTAAATAGTGAAGATTCTCCATCACCTTCATAACTTTATTCTTATTTTTATTTTATTCAATACTTTTCGATTATAAAACTAATCGTGAGCATTCATATATATCAGCTTACACTTTTGAGATAGTTGATTCCTTGATAAATCTATATAAGGTTATATACACCAACGGTCCCTGTAGTTTGCCCATTGTGTCAATTTAGTCTCTATACAATTGATATTGTGTTAATTTGGTCCTTACTGTAAAATTCATGTTAAGTTCTGAATGAAGTTTTTAATTTTTCGGCCATTGGTGGGGTTGAATTGAGTCAACAAGTCATTTTGTAGTGGGTTAGTAGCATCTAATGTGATTGTACTGTCAAAAATTATGTCAATAACTTCACTTAAATTTGAGTAAAGGACTAAATTGACACTATATGAATCGTAAAAGGAATCAAATGACATAATTAAAAGAATAAGAATTAAATTGACACAATGAACAAAATACTGGAATAGTAGTTGGTGTAAATAAAGTAACTAATTACTATGTAATATTACTTATTATACAAACAAATTTAAGCATCAAGATGATATCGTTTTCTATTTATAATTTTTTAGAAACTAAAAATCAGATTTAAAAATGTTATTTTATAATTTTTTATTTTCTATTTTTAATTTTTACTTAAATTAGTAAAAAAATAAAAATACAAAAACAAAAAATAAAGAAATTATTTCTAAAATATAATTTTTTTTATTTTTTAAAAATTCAAAAAGTAGAAGCATCCAAAACCAAAATGCATGCCCGTGAACTTTTGCTCTTCTAAATGCATTTTGTTTTGGAAATTGTTATATATCAAATCATAATAGTAAAATATAATCTAACTATAAAAAAATAATTCTAAATAATTTTTTTATATAATTTTATGGTACTTTTATACAGTAAATAAATTAAATATATTAGTTTGAAATATACAGCAACACTAATCTGAGTTTTCTATTATTTATTTTATGTTATCATGATAATTTAGTGAAACTTCGTAGCTATAGTTCACTAGAAATCACATTATTGTCTGAACAATATATTTTGGTTTAATAAGAACGTCGCTAAAAAAAATTAATCAAAAAAATATTAACTTTATAAAAAAATAAATTTAAGATTACTTCAAATTTTATAACATTTAGTATTATTTACATCAAAGGTCCCTATACTTTGTCTATTGTGTCAATTTGATCCTTATATTTTTAATTGTGTCTATTTAGTCCTTTAATCAGATTTAAGTTGTGCTAATGACGTAATTTTAAACAGTAAAATTACATTCGATGTAAGTAACTTATTACAAATTCATCTGCTTAATCAATTTAACCCAATTTGTGGACGAATCATTAAAAATTTTATTAAAAACTTAACATAAATTTTTCTCTAAGGACCAAATTGACACATTTTAAATTATATAAAAATTAAATTAAGATAATGAATAAAGTATAGAGACCTTTAGCATAAATATGATACATTTAGCATTTTTAAATTATTTTTTGTGAAAGCCAATAGCATTATGGCATTTGGTTACAGTGAATACTGACAACAAAAATCAACATAAACAGTACTTCTTGTCTTCTTTCATTTCTGGAAACCAACGTTGAATGTTGGCCGACTATACGGCGTTACATGTAAAAGTGAGGATATGACTCAATTGAATTAAATGGTTAAAAAAAAAAATTACATGCTCTATTTATAGAGGTGGAGACAAAAATATTAAGATAAAGGTGCCCTTCTAGTTTACATGAGAACTAAGGGCAAATCAGTAATAATACAAATCCTAGATAAGATTGCCTAGGATAGAGGATATTATCCTCTAATACAAGATGAGCTTTCCTATAATAAAGGATATTATCCTCTAATATTACACACAAAATCAAAAATGACGGAGATAAGAATGCTACGGTGAATGTATCAATAAATTAGAAATAATGTTATTTAAACCATGTTAGATCTTGGCTCCCATTGAAGATAAATAGCTGAAAAAATGCCGGTAATGGTTAGGATATATTAGAAGGAGACCAACTACCTCCCTTGTTAGGAAATATACATAGCTACTTAATACACAATTACGGATCGCAATGGGGCAGGTAAAACCCGCCACCCGCAGGTACGGGTATAAGTGGGACGGGTAGTAAGTATGGGCCTCACCTCATGCTCACCGTACCCGCTTGATTTTGTACATAGTTAACTTTTAAATTAAAAAATACATGCTTAAATTTAATAACTCAAATTATTTATCAATGTTACAAAAAAATATAATTAATTTTTAAAAATAATATTAAATAACTAATATGAACCAGTATAGATAACGTTTTCTACGCACATTAGGGAGGATACGGGACGGGTAATGGATACCCATGGGTAATGGGGTGAGTATGAGTATGGGTATGGGTTTGTACCCGCCGGGGTGAATATGGGTATCCACTTCGTATCCATGGTAGATAATGGGGTGGGTATGGGTATAGAATTTGGGTGGCAGGTACAGGTATAAAGGAGGCACCCCCGTACCCGCCCCACCCCATTGCCACAATGGAAGACAGATAGAGGCAAGCTAAAAAAAGGCTTAATGGAGACGATTAAGCGAGATCTTACCCACCTCAACCAAAGAGATGGCCCAAATAGAGTTGAATGAAGATTAAAAATGCGTGTGGCTGACCCGGTTTATTAGGAGAGAGTAGCACATCAATGCCAGTCCACAATGCCCATAAGCTTGCATATATGTTATTATTGTTGCTTTATTTGACTCGAGTAGTCCTTGTTTGCATTAGACATGCTTATTTTTCATTTGACTTCATAGAATTCTTTTAGGGTTGAGGGACTCTCTACAGGTTAATACCCTATAGAGATAAGGATGCGTACATATCATCCTCCCAGATCCAACCTATTTGAGACGCTGGGTGGTGGTTATTTTGTTTGTACTAAGGTCTTCTTTGGCACATCGAAATGGAGTATGAAATTAGGACTAAAAATGTAATTGGGATCCAACATTCTAAATTTTTTGTTTAATTTACTTGCTGGAATTAGAATTACAATTTAAATGCCTAGTTTTATGCGAATTGGGTTTAACTCAAATTCATACATTTCTAATTCCTTAGGGTAGGCGTAAAAAATTGCAATGCCATATTAGGTTAAAACCAAAATGATTGACTTTAATGAACTCGAAACCCAAGATGACCTCAAATCCAAACACCTAACACAACCTAAATTTGACCCAAAACTGAAAATGACCATATTTGAAACACTCAAACACGAATCAATCTAACCCATCCTCTACCGACCCGATCTAACTCAAAGTTAGAAATACTTAAACCAATAGACCCAAAATCCAAGATGACTCAAACTTGGAATAACCCTACCGGACTCAGATCCGACTTAAACGAGACCCATCAAAGTTGATCCAAAACCGAGGATAACCCAACATAACTGACTTAAAACATAGGTACGACTAAAACTAAACACTATACAACATGACTTTTTTTTTTTTTTGGGAACATGGACATGACTTAGTCCAACCTTTATTTGATGCATCCCGGGTTACTAGAAACTGGAAATGATGCAATTTGATTGACATGGAAACAAGATAGCTCAAGCCCTGTATCACCCTACAAAACTCAAAACCGACCCATGCTACCCCAAGACCTTTACAAACTCATCTAATTAACCCAAGATTTTGTACAAATTGAGTATAATATGATTCAACCCAACTAAAACCCAAGCCAAGTTGACCCAAACTCGAAATGATCTAACTTGATCGACATAAAATTCGAGACGATTAGCCAAGCAACAAAATTTCAATTCCATCTGAATCGAAACTAGAATATCAATTCCACAATTCAATTCCAATTCAATGTGTCAAACAAAGCCTAAAAGGAGATTTGATGAAATTATTTTTCAGTGCGTGAACTTTGTGTAAGAATCTTTTAATCTCTTGATCACAGTGAAATAACTTTTGATCCAACCGCCAATCTCGATCGGATTTTACAAAAAAAATGACATCATAACATGGAAAGGTAATGTCATACCATAAAAGTAACCACATGTGCCAAAAATGCGATATCATACGCTAAATTTTGGAGTTAAAAAATTATTTCACAGATTCGAGCTCAACTTAAGCTCTATTTCCATTTCAACTACCATAAATACGAAAAATATTTTCCTCTATTAAGGAGAAACCGACTCCCCTTCAATAAAAAAAAAAATGAAGGAAAAATGGGAAAATGTATTCCATAATAATCTCATGTGATATATGCTTCACTTTAACTTTAATTTCGTCAAACGTGAACCTCATACAAAGTTTTCATACTGATACCATTGTCTTCATCAAGAATGACAAATACGTATAAGAAAAAACATTTTTATAATTGAAAACATTTGTGAAGAATGCCACGGCTACCAAGGTGGCGTCATATTTGAAAATCAATCACACAGCCACCGCGCTCCTCAGCAGCCTCGATATCCACGAGGACTGATCTCGGATCCGATGATACGGATTCTGATAGAATATTCCTAAGATTACGGAAGGCGATCACTGGAGATGAATGCTGGGAATCTGATTTTGGATTCTCCTTTTGATCCTTGAGTTGTACTTTTGAGGGATCTTTGTTACCTAAAAAGGAAGTGTAAATAGCTGCTAAACTCTTAATCCGAATCTTTGAGTCTTACAATTTTACACTTTTTGAATCACATCGATCCCAAGTCTTAGTATTTACTTAACTGAGTAGGATCCCTGCAATCCTTAAAAGACGGAAAAAAAACAATTGAGGGTATTGATCAAAATACGGTCTTATGGTCATATTGATCTTGCATCGATCCTACTAAAGCCACTAATTGCTAAAGTAACGAGCCTAAATTGAAGTCGATGTTAAAATAAACTTACTTTCTTGCTAAACTTTTTGAATTCAAGTAACCATTTATCGATTATGCAACCTTTCACACATTCCCAGAGCTAAAGTAAAGGTTAAAGACTAGAAGTACAAAAAAACTCGAAGATGTCCAGCGAATTTGCAACGATTTAGGCTCTGTTTGTTTTGGGGAGATAGATTTTCAAAAATGGTTTTCCGTCTTCCGTTGTTGCTTCTAAATTGTTTAGGTTTTCTATGATACTTTTCATATACTATAAACCTAATTTTAATATTAAAAACCATGCTCTCGTACATGTGGTAGAATCTTAAGATTCGTGATCCGATCCTACGATTCCAACTCCGAAGACCCCTGATGATCCTAGGAGTAAATGAGCCAGGCTTGAAAAAAGGTCGAAAGGTTGGGCTCTCCTTTTGAGCTCGAGTTAAGCCAAGCTATCTTGTATAGCTAACAAGCCAAGCTAGAGCTCGTAAAGCTCAAAACTCAAAGATTTGCGAGCGTAAGTGAGTCAACCTCAGTATAATTTGTGAATGTCAATGTGCCAATTAAGCTAGACTCAAGCCTAAACAAGTATATATTGAGCTCAAATGAGCCTAAATAAGACAAGCTTAAGTCAGAGCTTGCCAAGCTACGTTCAAGTTCAACAAGCCGACCTGAGATCAAGTTCTAGGTTTCGAGCCTCAACTACCTTCAGTTTGAGCCATACGTGGGTAAGCCAAGCTAGTTCAACGCATTTGTGCCTCTAGGGAGAGGTGCATTTGAATAGAGTGGAAGCTTGTCTGGCTCGAGCTGGGCTCATCACGGGCCCGAGCCTGGATCAACGAGTTTGAAACTAAGCTTGCGATTTTCAGGCTCAATTAAGCTCAATCTAAGCTCATTTACGATCAGGCTCGACTCATTTCAGCTCAAACTTGGTTTGGTTGAGCATATTTTACAATGGACTTCTTTAGGCTCACGAACCCACAAGTTTGACGAGTCGGCTCAAACCAAGCTCGAGCTTTATTAAGACTGGGCTCAAATCAATAAGTTAAATTGGCTTAATCCCGAAATGAGCCGAGATTTCTGATGAGCCGGCTACGGTCATTTCACCCCCACCTCTAGGCAAGCGTGCAAGAAAGTAAAACACAAGGGACCATTTTGAACTAAAAAATAAAAATAAAAGACTAATTTGAACAAACTTAAAAATATTAAAGAGCAATACAGTAAATCACTCGAGGATTACCTTGTGATTTAGCACGGGTAATGCACAACCAAGTCCTATCCTCTTCAGATTGGTGGTGTGATTCAACTGGAATATGCCATTCTCCTTTCTCTGATTCCTGTTTAAATTTACCCCATTCCTATCAATTAGTCTCTGTTTGTTGCGACGAAAAATATTTTACGTTTAAATCATATTATTTTTTTGCATGAATTCATAACAACAACCACAAATACAAAAAATATTTTTCTCCATTATGTTTTAAATATACCCTTTTGCATGTAACAAAAAGGGCGTTCAAATAAGCAACACAATCAGCTTTTCATTATCAATATATTTCTTGCTCCTTTTTCCAAACATGTTCTCCTTCTCAAGTATTTGTAGAACACAACCCCTTTCTCGTTTTCATCTTCCTCAAACTTAGTGTTATTCTAAAGTTTCATGCAAGTAAAACAAAACTTACAGCTTTCTAACAGCTAACAGCTAACAGCTAGCTAACCTGGATTACAACAGAACACGGTGGAGGCATATGAAATATGGGCCCAACTTCCGAGAAGCTAAAGCGAACCTGTCATCATCAGCAACAACCACTTGTGAGCATAATCGCTTTCCGAGCAGTGCATAACACGATTTTAAAGTTTCGTATGTTCTACACGATGAACAAATAAATAAAGTGAAGGTTTGATGATAAAACGATAGAGACACAATGGAGATGGGCTGAGTTCATGGACGTTAGCAACGTCAAGATGTGTAAAAGGTATTAGAGTATAAAACCATTCCTAGGACTTCACTCATCAGTTTAAGTTTTTGGATAGTCAGTTCTTTGATATAATATCAGAGCTTTAATGACCAAGAAGTCATGAATTCGAATTTTAATAGCCCTCACTCTTAATATTAATATAATTCAAACACAAGGTATGAGGTGAGGCTGAATGTTATCCACGCTTCAAGCCTAAAAGACATTCGCATGAGAGAGCATATTAGAGTGCCAAACCATTCATGCGCCTTCATTCATGAGTTTTAGCTTTTGGGATAGTTGGTGGTACGCCTAAAAAGACCTTTGTTTGTGTCAGGAAACTAATCACCCAAAAGCTTAAAGTTACGGGTGAAGGGCCAAAATGGTTTTATACTCTAACGTTCCCCTTCACGTGAAATGCGCATTGGGTTTGAAGCATGAACAAATGCATAGGCTCACCTTAGCTTGCTTTTGAATTATATTAATGTTCACAGTGAGAGATATTGGGTTTTGAACTCGCAACCCCTCGGTCAACAAAGCTCTAACACCATTTCAGAAAACAGCTATCTCAAAAGTTTATAAAAAAGATTCACAAACCATGTATCTGAGCTCACCTAGTGAGAAAAAACGCTTAGATTGTTGTTGTTTTATGGTCTAACATAAACAGGGATAATGTTGTCAAGGAACAAACTCTCACAAAAGTTTTAAGCTGATAGATGAAGGAGCAAAAATAGTTTTTACTATAACTTGGCCCCTCTTGCAAATTCCTGTCAGGCTAGAAACGTCAATAATACACAATCCCACCTCATTTTTTACTTAAAGTACACTGATATAAGAGTGAAGCTTGTGGGATTCGAACTCATGACCTCTCGGCCAACAAATCCCGAAACCATGTCAAGAAACTAACTATCCCAAAAGTTTAACCTTGTGAGTTAAGCCCCAGAATGATTTTATACTCTAACAGTTTCAATGCCTAGAGAGAAATAAAGAAGCTGGGATTGTTGTTATCGTGTTGTGGGCTATGATAAACAGGGACAACAAGAGCTACCCACCTGATGCCTTTCTTTCCACTTAGGAAAGAAGTCATTCCCAAGAAGCTGGAAAGTGTGATCTCTCATCTCATCATTCGTCACGATTAAGCACTTAAACTTTATAGCTGCATACAACCAGTACCTGAACCACCAGTTATTTCCCTTCGGATACTCGATAGTAAAAAGCCAGTGGCACAGGATTGTCAAACATTTCAATGATTATTGTAAACGAACTTATTTTACAGATACTAGACTTGGAATAGGGTGACTCACCAATCGTCGTTTGACCCAGTAGGTGTTGCGTAAAGAGCATCGGCATTTCTCCATCTCTCAACATATCCTTTATTCACGGGTTGATCCATCTTGCTTCCGGTGAGACGCTTGTTGTGAAGAACGATGAGTGGCCACTTTCTAGAAGGAAGCTTCTGGCGTATCCCGTTCACAACAGCATTAACCTAAAGATGCGTAGGTTTATAAGCGAATCAAACGTTCAATAAACTACTTATGTTTGAAACCGATTAAGGCTCCTTTGTGCTCATTTTGGATGCTCAATATCTTATTGAGCTGAGTTCAAGCAGGCTCAATGAGATTAGCGAGCCAAGTTAAAACAAGGGAAAACTAAACCCATTATGTTGCAAATAGTTTGATAAGGGCTTATTAAGAGCTCATTAGAAACTTGTTAATAACTCGGTATTAGCTTGATATCAATCGATGATGACTCCATAGTTTCCTGAATAGGTCAGCTCGATAACAAGCTGAGCATGACACCAAGCTCGGTAGTTGGCATGGTAGTGAGCTGAATCTGATAGCAAGCTCGGCTCTGTAACAAGCTCAACTCAGCTCAATTAGACTAACGAGCTAAGTTGAGCCGAGTACCGAGCACACTAATATATTATCAAATTAAGTTTGAGCAAAGACTTGACAAGGCTCAATTAGAGAAAGGCTCACAGTTTAGGCTCGTACTAAAACTTGTAAGACTTATTAAGCTCGAGTTTAAACAAGGGGTTGTTTGACTTGATTCATCTTGTTTACACCCTTGACCCCCACAAAAGTAAGAACAACGAAGAACATTCAAGGATACCGAAAAGTAACATAGATAACATGCCTTGGATGGTTTGAATCTCTTTTGACTGTAGAGGCCCACATTAGCTGCATCCACAACTGCTTCAAACGGTCCATAGTAGTTCAGCCACCTCTGCAAACAACTTTAAATGTTGATTCGAGCACCGAAATCAAATCGCAGTCAGTATGATCATGGTATCCAATTCCAGAAGCAAGGTCTCACAGATGTTATGTAATGGGTTGCAACCAGTCTTTTGGGATTTTTTAAAGGGAAATTAAGTCATTTTTAAGAATTACTTCTACAAAAATTTAAATGAACAACCATACAATCATTATTTTTTAATATCCAGATGATAGTTTTTAACACACAAATACATTTACAAATATGTTCTAGTCAAGAAAATACAGCATATTTGTATTATAGAGGTTGCTACAAAGGTACTTTTACGTGACTGTCAATCACATAACAGCTAGCTTAAAATCCATTTTGTAACATGCATTACATGATTAGCGACTTTCATTTAACTCTGTGAATGAAGCCAAAAGCATCCAAATCCATGAAATTTAATCGTAGCGAGGTGCCACAAATATTACATAAGGGTCGCGCCAATAATATATTGGATTTTCTAAGGAAATTTAAAGTTATTTTTAAGCCTTCCCCACTAGCAAAAATTTGAATGAATAGCTACGACAATCATTAAATTTATACTCCTTCAATAGTTTTTAACATGCAAATAGATTTATAAGTATGTTTTAGTATACAAGATACACTATGTATGTATCATGGTGGTTGTTACACAGTGTTGTTGTGTAACAGCCAAATACACAACGACAAGCTCAAAATCTCTTGTATAAGGGCCGTTACATTGCGTAACGACCTTTATTTGAGTCTATGATCGAAGCCAAAAGCAGTCATTTAGGAGCAAAAACTATAGAGTGTCAAAGGAGGACCTCATACTTGAAATTTTTGAAAGCTTGAGTTTTTCTCCCTCTTTATAGCAATTGAAGCAACTGATTCAGCAAATCTGTCAGTGTCTTCAGGATCAAGATCAATCAATGCCAATTTTTCCCCACAACATTTACAAAAACCATCAGCGTCAACAGACGAACGCAACACCCTCCACTTTCCGCGACCCAGCCATCCCTGTCCATGCCACCCTCCGCCAACATTTTCCATTACTCGAGCTATCATTTTTCGATCCCATTTCATTTTCCCAACTCGATATGCTTCTTTGCTCTTAAACCACTTTTCTATCAAATCTGCAGTAGATTGTGAGACTGACCTTACACAAGTTCTAAGTTTATGCAACAGATAATATACTTTGTCAGCTTTACCAGTTTCAACACTTACTCTAAGAAGGGCCTCAAGTTCAGGCTCTTCGGGATGAACTCCGTGTTCCAACATGTGTTTTTCTACAGCAAATGCTTTGTCGATCTCGCCACTAATGCAGAATGCAGAGAGAGCAGGACCGTAAGAGCGCAGTTTCGGATTTATCCCTAATGCTTTCATTTGTTTTACCATATCGAATGCCATGTCCCCATTGCCCATAGCCATTGCCATCCGTGCAACAGACGTTAAGGCAGCTTCGTTCATTCGGATTTTTTCTGAACACATCATTTTGTAGATCTCGAACCCTCTCTCAAGCGCGTATCTCTTCACATCTTCACTTACTTGAGTCTCCTCTTGTTCTTGCTTGATTTGTCGATCTTTCGTATCCGACTCCTCTTCCTCCTCCTCCTCCCCCTCCTCCTCATCATCACCATTTGCTGAAACACTTGCGCTATTGTACTTTTGTGGAACCAATTTTGTCAGAAAATCAGTTGACTCATTCACAAAATTATCACTACCGCAAGTACTTTCTACGTCTTGTTTTGGCAAATCCAACGAATACCCATTAGAACAAAGTTCTCCTACATCATTGGCAGGGATCATATCCAAACTCCGAGTACCACTCCCACTTTTCGCAGGCCTTATAACACCCATAGCAGCAGAAGAACACAGATAAAGAAGTACAGTATAATGGTATTGCCCTATCCTTATGCCTTCTCTCGTAGCTGAATCATACAAACAAATCGCCCCCATAACATCCCCCTTCTTCGAACACATATCCAACTCAACCCTCAACTTAAAATCTTCTGAATCCGCCTTACTCTTCTTAGACCCTTTACCCATCGTCTTCACTTTCACTCCATTACTAGCATTGTTTCCATTAACATATTCATTTTCTATCTTCTCTTTAACTGAACCGTTACATGCATAACTCGAAACCCTTGCATAAGAACCATCATCTCCATGCCTAACGGAACGAAACCCGGGATCCATTCGGGTACTTTTCTCAAAATCCCAACTTTGCCCTTTGCTTATGAACCCATTGCCAACACTTTCCACCATTTTTGTCCCTACCCATTTACCATTACACCTAGATGAACAAAACCCAGAACCCTTTCGGCTTCTGTTCCAAAAATTACCATTTTTCCCTTTGTTTTTAAACCCTTCTCTAACACTATCCGCCACATTTTTACACCCATATGAACAAACCCCATTCTTCACAAACCCTAGTACAACACTTTCCTCCAGTAACAATAAACTATTACAATCACCAAAACTACTCACTACCCATCCGAAATTACACTTAGATGAACAAAACCCAGAGTCTAATTTCTCATAAAGTTTGAAATTGATGCTTTTAGCACGCGAATTGGGGCTCAGATTAGCAGAAAAATGGATTGTATTTGGTAGAAATGTGTGGATTGAAGAGCAGAAGTTGAAAGCGGGAGGTGTTGAAGGAGAAAAGTAATTACAAGGAGGGAGAGGGAGAAGTTCCCGCCGTTGAAGAGAGGTGGAGGTGAAGAGAGGGGCCATTTGTGGCCGTTGGCTAAGTTTAGTTTGGATGAGGGTCATGTACAATACCTGGAGCGCTGAATACTGAACTTACCCCCGGTCCTAAAAATATAGTCCCTTTTTTTTATTAAAAAATTATCACTTAGGTATATAAGATTTGATTATTTATCACTTAAATATTCTGCCGTTTTAATATATGTAATGAGGTAGGTACCCTAAAATTTAAATATTTTATCATTTAGGTACCATATGTAGGAATTTTATGAATTTGTAAGGATTAGATTAATTTTATGCCAAGAGGGCACCAACACGCCGTCATCGGATCCCATTAGAACTCCGAAGTTAAGCGTGCTTGGTTGAGAGTAGTACCAGGATGGGTGACCTCCTGGAAAGTTATCACCCTCAAGTTGGGGGCACTAAAAAATAGCCTCTTTTCAGGTTAACACCTTGAAGGGGGAAGGCTGCGTACATCCGCCCCCCATACTTTGCGTAGGCGGGAGCCCTTGAAGCACTGAGTATGTTCCTTTATTAGATTAATTTTATACAAAAAAGCTAATATAGTGTATGTGTAATAATATATATGTCATGCCAATGTTTTTATTAAAAATTAAACTAATTATGACAAAAAATTCTCTAAATTTGGATGTAAACTACCTATATATCACTGAAATCATGTGTTATTTTAATATTTTTTGCTAAATAATCGTCAAGTTCCTATCAATATAATTATACATGATCACAGTCATTATCCACTTTGATTTTTTCAACGAAAACCTATCGAATTTCTGAAGAATGATACCTCAGTTATAATTCCCAAAAAAAATATATATAGTACCTCTTTTTTAAATTTTTAATTGGTGTCAATCACCAAATAGATGACCAATTTTTTTCATTAAATAAATCATTTTAAAACATAAAAGATAAGAGAATAATTCATCAAAGTTATAAACAATATGAATTATTTTAAATAAATATAAAAATAACATACTAATTTGAGTAAATTTACAATCACTGAAAAGTATTTTAAATAAAAAAAAGTGACCACTATAATTCCAAGTTGGGCCTTCTTGGCCCATATTAGACGGGGTCGTAAAATGGGCTTTGAAGAACCTTTATAGAATTCATTCGTTGAGAGCAAATAAAGTTTCAAAGGGTTATTTACATCAAAGATTCAATACTTTTTTTATTATGTCAATTTAATTCTTATATTTTTAGTTATATTTGTTTAGTCCCTTTATAATTTATAATATATCAATTTGGTCCTTTGGTTAAATTTAAGTTAAATTATTGATTTAATTTTAACCAGACAATTATGTTAGATACAAATAACCCATTATAAATCCACTTATTGACTCAATTTAATCCAATTCGTGGCCAAACTATTAAAATTTTTGTTAAAAGTAGCACAAATTTTACACTTGGGACAAAATTGACACAATATGAATTGTGTAAGGACTACAACAACAACAACAACAACAACAACAAAAAACCCAGTGCCTCCAAGGGCTCCCGCATAAGGAGGGTCTAGGGGTAGATGTACGCAGCCTTCCCCCTTCAAGGGGCTACCTTGAAGAGAGGCTGTTTCCGAGGACCACCAACCTGATAAGCTAGTCCGCAGCATAGAGCATGAGACATGATGATCATATAGGAGATTGTGTAAGGATTAATTGATATAATTAAAAATACAAGGACTAAATTGACACAAATACAAGTCTGAGTCAACGTTTCAAGGTGTCAAGTTGGGCCTTCTTGGCCCATTTGAAGTACCAACAAAGTAAAGCACTGCATTTTGGGCTTATCATCGCTACCAATTCAAAATGGGCCTTCTTGGCCCATATAATGGAATTGGTCGAGTGTACAAAGGAATAGGTTTTGAAGGGTAAAAGAAAGTACGCGCCACCACTTACAAGCGAGTGTGGGTGACTGTCTATATTGGAGTATTAAAATATATTTAATTATATTTTATAATTATAAGTAATACAATAGTTAAGTGTCAATTGTCCGCACTAAAGTACTAAAATAGTAATTCATATTATAGTTGACCCACCGACTTCAGGTTCTAGCTCCGCCACTGGGGTAGAGTGGGAACTTCAAAGCGCATTCAACTAATGAGTAAGAGAAACAAAGGAGCTGGCAAGAGCGGGTAATGTTTGTTACCCACGAGCAAGTGGGTCGATACAAGTAAGATACAAGTGGAAATACTCATCACGGATATGAAGCAGCTACGGGTGGGTATGAGTATAATGTTGCACTTGTCTGATAAGCACCCGCCCCATATTAATCTTGCATTACCCTCCAGCCAACATGTATTTATTTAATTAAAAAAAAATGATTTATATATCAAATATAATTGGATAAAAAAGCTATTTTATATAATTATACATAGGTAGATATGGATAAAGTTACTGTTAGCTGTACAAATTGAGGTTAGTACGGGGCTAGCAGTGAATACCTAATGAGTACCCACGGGTAGTGGGGCGGGGATGGGTATGGGTTTGAACTCCATCTGTTGTGGGTGTTTGTCCACTTCATACTCATGGCGAGTAATAGGACAGGTACCAGGTATGAATTTTGGCGGCGGGGTCCAAGGCTAGTATGGGGAGGCTTCCTTCGTACCCACCCTGCTACGTTGCCATCCTTACCTGTCCTCCAACACCTCAACTTTTTGATTGTCAGAGATATGTTGTATTAATGATACGAATTGAGATTGTAATAGTTAAAATCTAAATAAGAGCAGTAAAATATTAAAATTAAAGGAATGAGAAAGAAGAGAGAAGAAATGACATGTTTTTTTTAATTGTTAACTTTGTAACACAATTTCTACCTTTATTTGTAGGTAATGTTTGACTAAATATTCGAATTTTGGTATATTCGTATTCAGTGAATTTTTTTTTTTTTTTATTTACATGGGTAATGTCTTTTGGGGGGCGGGTGGAATCCCCTTAACTTAGCCACTTTTGTCCAAGTAAGGATTCCGAACCTTGGTGGCGCAAATGACCATCAGCGTTCTCCATCACTAGGCTATGTTCATAAGAGACCAATGAGTTTTATAATATTAATATTAAATTGTAATATTATAGTTTTTCCTAGAGATAAGTGTGAAAATAGTTTTGGTTGGATATTTATAACAAGAAAGAAAAATTAGATTTTTTTTTTTTTTTTTTAAATAGACAATCTAATTATTGTTAACCAAAATTAGATGAAGACTATTGAATTGAGCAGAAATTATAATCCCTAACTTCTGACACATAATATATGACTAACATTTACCCTCCAATCAGTAGTCGTTTTAGATTTTCAGAAGGTCTGAGCGGCTTTGAAATCCGTTGTGGTTAGGGTTGCAAATGAGTCAAGCTGGCTCACAAGTTAATTCGACTTGGCTCGTTAGAGGCTCAGCTTGGATTCGTCTAGGCTGACTTGAGAGCCGGCTCGGCTCGTTTAAGGAAGGCTTGTTTGGATAAACGAGCCAAGTAAAACCAAGGCCGATTCGGCTCGAAAGGCTCATGAACTAGCTCGCTTATGAACTAGCATGTCTAGATTGTGCTATGTAGTGCTTCCTTCACCATTCATCATGTGTTTTTGTTTAAGTATTTAAATGTCTCTTAGGGTTCGGCCTTTTAAGCCCTGGCCCCCCTAAAGGAGAGAGGAAAAAGAGAGAAGATAAATAATAAAGAAAGGGAAGAAGATGGAGCCCGGTTAGTCGGTTCGAAGGAGGAGCACAATTTCATGCATAATTTGTTTTATTACCCATTTTTAGCAACTCAAGTAACAATGATCATGAATGAATCTAACAAGTCTGATACATGAGTCTAACAAGCCTGGTAAATAAGTCCAATGAGCTGACCTGTAAATGAGCTTATAAAGCTCGATCAGCCAACTCGCCAAATAATTAAGCCTAAATGACACTGATACTGAGCTGGTCTCACTTAATTAACGAGCTGAGCCAAGCTATGCGTGATTTGACTCGGCTCGGCTCATTTGCAACCCTAATTGCGATTAACTATATATAGGATGTTTTTTGTTTGTCACTAGGATGGGTCGTCTAGGGTGTGTTTCGTTGGGATAGTTCTTTATCGCTGTCTTCTGACGTTTAATAATGGTGTCTTACCCTTAATTTAACTATTTTTTTGTTTAAAGTCCTTGTTGTAGCCGGTTTTCTCCCTTTGACATTTCGGATGTTTCTTTGTTTGCTTCGGGCCCTGTCCTGCACTTGTTTGTTATCTCAAACTTGTATTCAAAAAAAAAAAACCTCATAATACATTGCAAATCTTTCGCGGAGTTAGAATATCACATCATAGATGTTCTTCTGTCATCTTCTCTCATGCTTTGTCGGTTTGTCGTCTTACTTGCTCCTAACCCATTGCTTTCAGTCTTGTTTTAGTCTTGTGGTGCCTGTTTTTATTCTTTTGTGCTTGTTTTGTTAGTTTTGCACTGCTTTCCTATTTTCGTGCTCCTACTTCCCAATTTTTTCGGGTTCTCTTAGGCCTCGATTGCTCGAGTTGCCTGTGTTTTATTGCGGCTATGTCGCTAATTATCGAAAAAAAGGATGTGGACTTCAGCAGTTTTTAATACTGAGATTATTACGTGTAAGATCGTTCCTTTCTTAAAAATAACCCCTTTTTGTACTTTGAAAAAAGGAAAAAAAATAAAAATAAAAATAAAACACGAGTCACAATCAAGGACATAATTAGTGAGCCATATAGGATGGTTTCACATAGTGGATATGAATCACACTCTCCCCTACAAACATGTGATTCACATACCTCTTGTAGTCCACTTCCACACCTGAATCATGCACCATTTGGTGTCAACAACTTTAAGGTTTATGTTCTGATTTGGTGCTCTTGTAAGTCGTTGTTGTTGTGTCGTGGTTTGTCTTGAGTGTTTTGGTCTCTCGTGGTTTAGTCAGTTGTATGTAAAAGAGATAAGCTTCCTGGGTTGTGTTTCGTTGAGGTAGTTCTTTTCTACCGTCGTATGGGTTTTAATCATGGTGACGGTAGAGATAGGGCTACCCTAGCCTTGATTAGACGTTTTGCTTTTGGAGTCCTCATTTGGGGCAATCTGTAGCCTTAGATGCTTTGGTGTATTGGTTGTTTACCTTCGGGCTTTACTTTGTGCATCCGCAGACTTGTATTCAAATTATCTAAAAAAAATCACTTGCCATTTTAAAGGTTATAAATTTAGTAATATTAATTTTAAAATATTTTTGAGACATCTGCATTTTGGTAACTTTTTTTTTTTAATACTTCCACACACAATGCTAGAAATTAAATATGTTAATTTAACTGAAGTCAGTTAAAGTTAAAAATAACTTATTTAAATAAAGGTTATTTACTCCAAAGGTCTCTGTACTTTACTGGTTGTTTCAATTTGGTCCTTGTACTTTTAATTGCGTCAATTTAGTCCCTGAATAATTTAAAATGTGTCAATTTAGTCCTTTGGTCAAATTTAAGTTAAATTAATGACGTAGTTTTGAATTGCAAAATTATGTTAGATGCAAGCAACTTATTATAAATTCATCAGTTTATTCAATTTAACCCAATTTGTGTTTGAACAATTAAACATTTTATTAAAACTTAACATAAATTTTTCTCTAAGGACCAAATTGACACATTTTGATTTGTATAGGAACTAAATTGAAACAATAAAAAGTACAATGACTAAATTGACACGATGACCAAAGAGGGCACCAACACGGCGTCACCGAATCCCATTAGAACTCCGAAGCTAAGCGTGCTTGGACGAGAGTAGTACCAGGATGGGTGACCTCCTGGGAAGTCCTCACCCTCAGGTTGGAGGCACTCGAAAACAGCCTCTCTTCAGGTTGACACCTCGAAGGGGGAAGGCTGCGTACATCCGCCCCCTAGACCCTGCGTAGGCGGGAGCCCTTGAAGCACTGGGTATGTTCCTATGTTCCTAGAAATGGATAAGAGAAAATAAGAAAAGAATGACTGTGATTATATGATTGAGATTGAATAAGATTTAGGCTATATTTGGCTATAGCTGTTAACTGTTAGTGTTTAGTTGTTAATTGTTAGCTGATTGATTAGTTGTAAGGTAAAATTAGTTGTTAAAATTGGTGGATTATTGTAAAATGATAAATAAAATTTGATTACATAGCATTTGAAAAGCTGTTTTTTCAAAAGCTAACTGCTATGAAAAAGCGAGCAATAAATTTTTTTATCAAACAGCGTTATTAGCTGTTTGACAAGTCAAAAATCTAAAAATTATAAAAAAACGCTACGAAAAATTGCTTGCCAAACATAACCTTAAGTATCTAAATTATAAAAGGAGTTTATAATCTACCACTAGAGAGTACGGGTGGCAAATATGTCGTGTCGTGTCGTGTTTGTATTCGTGTTATAGGAGGGTCTTAGAAATGGAATCAACCCGAACCCAACCCGTTTATTAAATGGGTTAGGAACTCTCAACCCTTACCCAACCCAATTATTGGGTTACCCATTTAATTATATTGGCGATTTTTTTCATTAAATGCTAGTTTTTTAACTTACAAACATATTAATAATGCACTTTATGGTTGATACTATGAATAAATACTTGTTATATTTATAACTGTTAAAATAAATTATTAAATTAATATTATTAAATATAGTTCAAATTATCTTAACTACCAAAAAAATATATATAATAACAATAATGTATCACTTAAATGCCTAACATAACTATATAAACGGTCAATCATGTCGAAAACAGGTTTCATGAGTCAAACCCAAATTCAACCTAATTACCTAAACGAGTTAAACGGGTCAACCCAAATTCAACCCGCCTTCAAAACCCCCAACCCAAACCCGCTATCTTCGTGTCATGTCCGTGTCGTGCTATCGTGTCGTGTCAAATTTTGCCAGCCCTACTAGAGAGAAAATATGTTACGTGTTAGAATGAAATTGTAAGGGGAGCCCAAGGGTATTCCGAGTATAGGGGCAGAGTGATAAAAATTGATTATGAGCGTTTTGTAAGTCGTTTATGCCTGGTAGATTCAAGTATAAAGAGAGTCATATTCAGATTGTTTTGATTGACCAGATCCAAATCCATAATGTCGACTTCTCATGCTACTCAGTTTCCTCCCTATACAGCATCCTCAGTCGCAAACCATTAATAAAGTTGGGTAAACTTGTCTGACTTTGCCCATGATACGCTCCTAGTTTAGTTTTTGGATTTTGATCTTTTCATTTTCTTTATTTCTTTTGTTGCTATTTCAACTCATGCTTTTATTGGAGGATCATCTCCGATATATTTATCCAGATCTTATACCATTATTTTTTTGAAAAAAGTTTGTTTTGACGGAAGGTTTACAATTTTTTGTCAAAATGTTACATTGAAAAGAGTTTGACACCTTGACTATGCAAATGTCACATTTCGGGTTGACTTATTATAACAATGAGTTTGTTGTTGTAATTTGTAATCATAATTCTAATTCACTAGTTGATGAGGTAATCTTGTGGGTCTTGTGGGTTTTCTTTCTTATTGAGATATAGTTTTTACGTAAATTTTGTGTGTTGATTTGTTTTGATTTTTACGTTTTCGTTATACTATGTACGCTATTTTAACTAAATTACAACAATACCTTATTTCTTCCCTTCTTTTGGCATCCGCCCACCACCATTGTCGCCACCCAAGAACCGTCGTCATTGGCCTTCCCTAACCCTAGAAATGCCATTGTCGACCTTTACCAAACCAATTATCGCTGGTCTCCCTAAACCCTCATCGTTGTTGTTGTGGACAACTGATGCAGAACTGACGTAAAATCGATTGAACATGTCAAAATTAAAAGATAAACTCATAATCCACCGAGAAAGAGAAAACTAGGGTTTCAGATTAAGTAATAAGTGGATGAACAATAGAACCAGAAATAGCGAAGTATTTATAGGCAAACAGAGAAACCCTAATAATGCAAAATTATAAAGATGCCACTAAAATGCCAAATTACGAAAATACCACTAAGCTATCCGAGAAAACGTAAAAGTGGCCCATAAACACATTTAGAAGCCAAATCTGAGGAAAATAGGCGAGCCAGTGACGAAGTGGCCGTTTGAAGTTGCATGAGTAAATTAGTGTTTCTGGCCTCCCCGTTTGGGTTTCTAGCGATCCAACCGTTTCAGAAATTCTTCGGCTAGCCATCCTATATCAACAACCCTAATTAGTCTTTATTTTTTTTCCGACAATTAGCAACAAAGTCGCTGTACAAAATGGGCCACTCATACAACCCTAGTTAGTCTTTATGCTTTGCCCATTGTGTCAGTTTAGTCTTTATACTTTTAATTGCGTCAATTTAGTCACTGTACAATTTCTATTGTGTCAATTAGTTCCTTAGAGTAAAATTTTTGTTAAGTTGATGACACTTTTAATGGTTCAGCTGCATTTTGGGTAAAATTGAGTCAATGGATGAATTTCTAGTAGGTTATTTGTATCCAACATGATTGAATAGTTAAAAATTACGTTGATAAAATAACTTGAATTTAACCAAATCACTAAATTGATATAATATAAATTCTACAGAGACTAAACAAAAAGTACAAGGGTTAAATTGAAACAATAAGAAAAGTATAATGATCTTTGCGTAAATAGCCCTAAATTCTTGTGATGGTTGTTGCTGGGACTTTTTATTGAAAACCACTTAAATTTTAGATGTAGTTTCAAAAACCGCCTATGTTTTCTAATTTTTCAAAAACCACCTAAACGCCTTAATTTTAACAGCATTAACATCCGTTATTTTTTACTTACGTGGATTATGAAAAAAAGAGAAAATAATGTCATGATCGTAATAGGTGGAATAAATAGTTACAAGTCATTAGTCGTAATAGGAAGTTCGTCCAATTGTATTAGATTGTATTAGTCTTTTAATTGTACTTGTAAGAAAAATAATAAGAACAACACAACTGCAGCGACAATACGATGAAGTTTTATACCAAAAAGTCCCGTATAAAATTAACGAAAAATACAGAAAAATTCGCAGCTATAAAACAGTAAAATATACGAAAAGTACAGAAAAATACAGAAAAATAAATCTATAATGTGTTGTAAATATATACTGCAAAAGCAGTGAACTATCTGAACAAATTCAAGTGAAAATGCTGCTGGAAAATCAGTTAAATACTGCTGAAAAATTCAATCAAGTTTTTGCTGTAAAATTTAGTAAAGATGCAGCTACATAATATATGAACACAGCAATGAAATAACACCAAAAGAGGGAAAATAAATTAGAGGATACCGAAGATACCGTGCCATGGGAAGTACCACTGTCCTAAAAGACGATTTCGCCTCTGCTCCGGTGCAAACAGATAAGCAGGCGGCCGTCCTCCAGGATTTACACGGTCCGACCCTTAACGTGCACTCGTTAAACGTAGGTTAGGAGCACCTCGAACAATTGTAATTGCAGCAGTAAATGGTGGATTTTAATTGTTAACAGCCAGTAAATGAAAAAGGTTTTTTTTTTCCGTAAAATAAATATACCCGGTGTAAAAAACTCACCCAAACCGCGGCGCGCGTGTGGTTCCTTCCATTCTTTCACCCAAGACTTAATTCAAATGACTTAAAAATATTCACCCTTATAAACCCAACCACCCCCTCCTAAATTATCAATGTGGGATTGGGGGCATTTATCTTGTATTGGGCATTTGTCTTGTTTTTTTCGATAAATGACACCGGAGTGCCGATACAAGACAGGCAAACTCGAAAAACGAGGCCTGAAGCTAGCCTGAAGCTAGGCGAAAGACGACCAAAAAAAAAGACCAACAAAAGAAAAAGAAAAAACAGGACCTCAAACGAAGCAGAGGGAACACGGAGAGGCGAAGACCCGACGAGAGACCAAACAGCCAAAACACAACGACGCAAGCGGACCCAAAGAAGACAAAAACCCAGACAAACAACTGAAACGGCAAACCTGGAAAGCACACAGACAAACGGCCAAACAAAACAAAACACAAAAACCACAAAGGAGCCGGAGCAAAGCCAACAAAACATGGAAACCCCGGCAACAACCAGAAACAACCGCTAGAAACAAGCCCAACCATATAAGCCAAATCAATGAGCAAGGATGTCTGCCACCTCAACCGGATTGAAATCATCGAAGTTGATGCCCACCCTTTGCCCTATCTCTATAACTCGCTCCGCAGTCAGGATCCTCTCATCATAAACTTCTTCCGTGATTTTCTGGATTCGATTACCCCTATTTCGGTTTTTCTTCTTCTTCTTCGCTGACTTAGGAGATTTTCCAGCATTACTTGTAGGAGACATATCCTTGAGGAACTCTTGCAGCTCTCGCTTCTCTCTGTCCTTCATCTTGCGCTTAAACGCTTTTCTCTGTTTTCTTGTTGAGCGCACTTTTTCTTTTATTCTCCAGTCCGAGCTAGGCCCTCCCATGGAAGGAGCTGCATCTTGCTGACACGACAATATACTAACCTTAGCTTTAGAGTTACCCATTTCTGCAATGGGTTCAAATCCTGGAGGGAACTCAGGCCCAGATGCTGTGGACTCATTATCACTATTACTTTCCCGAGTATCGGTAACAGGCGCGGTTTTCTGGGCATGATGTTGAATCACTGGATCTTCACCACTCACAACCCATGGCAGTAGCAAAGGGGGATGTGCCACCCACTGTGAAGCACAAGGCCTGGCATGCATGATCAGAGGCTGCGGGGTCCATCTTCCAATGATTTGGCCGTTGCGGTGGAGGGAAATATGACCAGACGGCTGCCAAGCAACTTCCGTCCCTTCATTAGTCAACAGCAGGGCAGGAGTTCTAGACTCCTAACTAACAACAAAGCGCTCAGGCATCAGATGCGGAGAAGGTTGAATCTGTGATGAATGCCTTATCACAGTCGTGCACTCGTTCCCTTGAGGGGGATATGATGTGGAATAGGCCTGCTCCCTTGCTAATCTAGCAGATGCAGTTCTGGACACAACGCTTGGGGAGTAGTCCTGTAACAATGCCGAGCTTCCTTCTTTAATGAAGATCAAACGGGTTCCCCCACTGTGGTGAACCTGGACTATCTGGTGGATACATGTTGTGTGGCAAGTGTCCACCAGAATCCTAGCAACGTCAATGCACCTCATAGTGGATGTTCTTGGATCCACCCTAATGAACCTCCCCCAGAGTTTGGCGATATCGGCAAAGCACTCATTAGACCAACACTGGACCGGCAGTCCGTGTATCTCAAGCCAGACCCTTCTATTAAGGGACCCAAGCGTCTCTCCCGAGTATTTATAAACTTCACTGAACATTCGTTAGAAAATCTCCTTGCGGGGGCCGAGGTAGGCATCCATAGTATCAATCGAATCACAAACCAGAATAAAAGCATTGTTGCTTAAGCCTTTAGATGTAAGTCCGTAAAGGTCATTATCGGTAATAAATGTAAGAACATCATCAAGACTGACCTCAACAATGGACCGGGCAATAATTGACCGCTTAAGCCAAGCCTCAACTCTCTTGTTATAATTTGACACTGAAATTCTCGGAAGATCCGTGCTAGCATGTAACCCACTTCGGTTAGTTGAGTCATTCCCCCGGTCTTGGGTCATATATGTGGTTTTGTCCTGCTGGGCCGTGCTTAGCTGTGGTCGGCCTCGAGTGGATGTAGGAATTGCACTTCTGACTGGAGTTGCCCATTGCACCCTGAGTTTCACACCCGTAACTCATCTCCCGTTCATGGACTTGACAGCCCTTATAGCTTCATTCAAGTCATGAAACGGAACAAAGCCATACCACTCTGTAGTTTTCAGCCTTTTTTTCACAGGGACAAATGTGTCATATATTGATTTGAATGCACGGAAGACAGCCCTAAGCCACGAATTTGTCGTTCTTTCAGATAAACCATCAACGAAGATGGATGCCCCTGTACCGGCGTGCGGCATTTGCGGTGGTTGATTCTGCTGCTGGAGATGGTGAATTCCCTTGTAACAGCCGTGCTCTGCTGTGGGGGATTGTGCTCTGGAGGTGGTGAAATTGGAGGTTCGATGGAGATTTTGCGGGTGTTGGGGGAGAACGATGATGTGCTGGTGGGTGGTGGGTTTGGTGGAAGATGGTAGAAATTATAGGTGTACAGTGTTGGAGTAGGTTCTTGGGGAAGGTGGAGGAAGTATACCGGACGGATGATGCACGGTGGTGGCGCACCAGGATGATGAAGAGGGAGGAGGTGATGATCCCTTGATGACCACCCGAACGTTGACGGACTGCGGCGAGAGTTGTACGATCGGGTCGGCTGGCCGACGGCAAATCCTTGGCTGTCACTCCGGTCCCCGGTGAGCAGCCCACGCGCCCACACTCGCCGGGATTGGGTGGCTCGTGTGGGTCCTTTATTACCGTTGGGGGGATTTTCAGGAGAGAGAAGAGAGCGATTTTTACTTTAAATTTGCGCTGGGCATTTGTCTTGTATTCATAATGGAATTTTCTTACTAATTTAGACTTAGCTTGTATCATTTTTCTAACAGTACTAGTGTTGTGTAGGGAAGTCTAAGTACTAGTTAGATGTGTTTTGGAAGATGTGTTAGTTAGTTAGTTAGGTTGGTTAGAGTTTACATATTTTTGTGTTAGTTAGTAGCCACCTCTTTGCTTAGCTAGTATAAATAGTTGTTCTTGAATTATAATCATCATTCAATGAAATACAATAATCTTAATTCTCTTTTCTTCTCTCTATGCTCTCTACTTCTCCCTCTATTCTCTCTAATTCTCATCTCTTCCTCGATTCTTTTTCACCCCAAACTCTCTTTCTTTCTAGTCATAATCTGAGTCCACCTCAGGTCATGACAAATAATTTAAAAATTTTGAATGTATACTTAATTTATATATATTAAAAATTTGTATGTAATTTTAGAAACAATTTTTATATATATAAAAAATATTTTTTAAATGTTACATAAGCAAAAACTAATAGATGTTAAAGGCATCAACATTAAAGTATGACATTAAAAAATTAAAAAATATAAGTATTTTTTTAAAACCGCACTTAAAATTTAGACGGTTTATAAGTTAAAAAAAAAAAAAAAAAAAAACCCTTTTTTGTTTTGTCATTTGATTTTTATCTATTTTGGTATGTTGTGGATTACTCTTGCTTGTCTTTTGTTTTGTTTGTTTTGTTCGTTGCCTATCTTTTTAGGGCAATGCGGCTAAAGGTTATCGTATCGGGGTGCGGAACCCAATTATTGAAAAAAAGTTGAACAAGAAATAGAAAAATTATCACTTAAATATCTTTAAATTTAATTATTTGATCATCTAAGTATCTTAATATTTTAATATATATAACGAGGTATTCTAAGGTTTGAATATTTTATCACTTAGGTACGTTATGTCGGAATTCAATGAGTTTTTGTATGAAAATACCAATTTTATAGAAAATATGCTAATGTAGTGCATAATTACAATAACATATATAATACTTGTCAATATTTTCACCCAACGAATTACTACAAAAAAATTCACTAAATTTGGATATAAACTATCTATATGTTGCGGAAATCATGTGTCATATCCTCATTTTTTTATCAAAAAAATCATCAAATATGTATTGCTGAAATCATATTTCACTTTAGTATTTTTCAATGAAAATCAATTGAATTTCAGAAGAAGGGTACCTAATTGATAAAATTTTAAAATTTCAGGGTACCTAAGTGATAAAATTTTTAAAATTTTAAGGTACCGTATTGTATATTTTAAAACATTAACATATCTAGATAATAAATGATCAAAATCCATGGTACTTAAGTGGTAATAATCCTGAGAAATAAAATGCTCTTGACGATGCTTTAAAAGGAAAAATTTTGTTAAGAAAACTTCTCAGGTGCAGATAAAACATAGTGGGTAATGTTATTATCAGGGCAAAGATGCTAATATTAGAGTAATTTTGTCAAAATTCATGATTTTTATTCACTACAAGTCATATTATTCATTTAAAAATAATAATTTTTGCCATAGTCATAACAACATACATAATTTATGTTGAATTTAAGAATAAAACAAAAAGTCCCAATAGTACAAAAGTATATTATCCTTAGTTTTGACTTTTCTCTCGGTTTTATTGTTTTTCGCATAATTTCACAGCAACATCATCATCATCATCATCATCATCATCATCAAACTCAGTGTTACAAGGGCTCCCACTTGTGCAGGATCTGGAAGGGGTAGGATATACGCAGCCTTACCCCATCAAGGTGAAACCCTAACGAGAGACTGTTTTTGAGGACCCTCAACCTGATAGTTGTTATGTTGTAAAGAGCCTATCTAATGGGCCTAAAAGAGGCATGTAAGGATCATGGAAGGAGCGTGTAAGGATCATAAAAGGGGCATAATTTCATAGCAATAACTATAAATATAAAAAAATATTTTCCATCAATAATCGGAAATTAACTTTCCCTTAACGAAAGGGAAAACCATTTTTCATTATTATATGACATATATGCTTATTCACTTCAATCTCAACTTCATCGAGCACAAATCTCATACAAATTTATAGAATAAAAACATAAAAAGTATTTTTAATTGAAAATATTATGTGAAAAAAAAAAATTCATAAAAAAAAAAATTTTCTACTGAATCAAATATAGGTTAAATACAATAATTAGGTTCACACTCACCTAACAAAAATTAAAATGGATGAACCAAAAATAAAATAAAATTTTAATTTGGTGCAAATGTGAAACATATAAATGCAAATGTCCATGGAAGTGTGTAAGTATAATAAAATGGAAAAAAAAAAAAAATTAGTATTCGTGTACCCAATAAAGTTGTTAGGAGTTGGATATCATTTTATAATTACATAAACTGATGCAAATCGATGTAAAGATCTGATTTGTAGCCTTCAACCTCGACGACACGTGGCTAGAAGGGTGGGGTGCCTCTAGTCTGTTGATCATATCCAATGATGCTGGATTGAGATTAATCGGCTAAAACGCGTAGATTTTACAAATACCGAACAATAACCTAAAGAGGTGTTATATATTTAATTTTATTGAACGTTTTCCAAATAAATTAGAAAGATTAATTCAAAATACAAAAGCTTTCATAAAATAAACAAATGTGTAGGTACTCCTCTACTATTATTTCAAATTAAAATTTAATAATAGTTATATTATAACTCCAACTCTAACTACTCCTAGTTCAAATTAAATTTTAAAACAATATTATTCTAACCTTAACGCTTTAGATAAAAACCTATTTTCCCCTCCTCTTTTCTACTGCTGGAACTAGTAATCAAATGGCCTAAAACTCCTTTTTTTTAACGATTCCGACCAATCTCGAGCTCTGTTTCCTCCTTTTCTCGTCTCAACCATGCCATTCTCGACCTGTATTGTATCATAAATAGTATAGGATTGTACTTTCATACCATGACTTTCTTAATATAGGATCTGATGTCGGACGTACCCATGGTAAGGATTTCACGTGCAAGTCTCGTTGAATCCTATGTTGGAGTTGTAAGAGAAAAGAAACCAACTTAAAATCTCAGTGGGTTACTTCACTTAATGCCAATTAGTTTTAGGATTGAATCATACTTAACCTACTCGTAAACAAAAATAGAAGAATCTAGCAAAGAAGGGTAAAAGGGTTTGTAAATGTTGATAAGCTTCTTGGTACAAGACGTGCGTGGGAGATACGGACAAAGCCTGCCTAAGCTTTGATTGTAATGAATCGGTTATGATTGAGTGCATTGCCATGACGTATTAAGGTATTACCCAACCTATTTCCCTATTAACCTCATTCCCAGTTCCGGTACTTAGATCTTTCCCTTTTTTCCATACTGTCCGGAAGAGGTCATAGTCTTTTACTTTCTGTTGGTTGTTTTACCTGCGTTTTGTCCTATAATCCTATTTATCGGATATGTGTTATGCTTTTTTTCTTGTCTTTATTTTGTTTCCTATTTTACTACAGATTAAATTAAGTCTCGTTTGTATGAGGTACCTATTATATCGTGATTTTGTTGCTAACATTTTCCATCCTTTTTTTTTATCTTGAATGTGTGACGCACATGTTAGTCCAGTCCACACAATGTGAAATTTCAGGTCAATTTCTTGGTGAATTCCAGGTTGCATAGAAATAAACTATAAATAAAATCAAAATAATATTAATTAATTTCTTTGATTTTTCTCCTTTTTCCATTGACTACTGACTTAAATCTCAGTCTTATTTTCGAGTGAAAATCCTGTGAATTTCCTGATAATTTCTTACCAACATCTCATTTGCTCTTTTCAGTCACGGTAAGGAAGAGAAACGAGAAAGATCTTATTTGAGTGAAAAACGATGAACACCGCGCTACGGTAGAGTCGCTGTCCTAAAAGACGATTTTGTTGCTTCTAGGATGCGCGCGGAGACTCTAACATTTGTCCTCCAAGATTAATGCGATTCAATTTCTAATGTCCATTTGCTGGTTTCGGGCTAGGATTTTCAAACGATGTGTGGTTTCAGTTAATAGCGAAGAGTTTGTAAAAGATGAAGGTAGAGAGGGAGATTGAGGTGAAGTCCTCTTATAAGATTTTCGTACAAGTTTTTTGAGGTTGTTATATAAAATATAAATTTGAAAACACTTTGACTTGTATCAAATCCAACATACTTCTGTTAGATATCAAATACAGTGCAACTAATAAACTGTTGAATACCATATATTTTCTTGTATCAAATCCAACATACTTCTGTTAGATACCAAATACAGTGCAACTAATAAACTGTTGAATACCATATATTTTCTTGTATTTTTAATGTATTCAGTATTGTAAGCTAGTATTTAATTTTAGCACGTGGTTAACTAGGTGTAATTAAGTTTTGCATTTTTTTCTCTCCAATTTCATGCTCGTAATCGGCTTTAGCTTTATGCTCGATGTCAATGGGTTTTTTAGTTTTCTAGTCTAATTAGCTTAGGATTCCTTTTCATTTCACAGTGTTTTGGCTTTTCATTTGCTTTTGATGTATTATAAATAGATTAGCTATTTCTCAATTCATGTATTCAGAGTTTCAAGAATCTATTCTTTGTAAGTATTTTGTTTCTTTTATATTGTTGATCCAATACTCAATATGTCTTTCCAGATACTGTGAGTAACGGATTCAAGTCTCATTTTATTTTTCTTAGTTTATTTTAGTCTAAATTTTAACATAAATCCTTATAATAATACACAGATTTTAATAAAAGTGGTCCTAATTTTAAACTCATACACAAGTCCGTCAAAAAATAGACTACAACAACAACAACAAACTCAGTGCCTCCAAGGGCTCCCGCCAAAAGCAAGGTCTAGGGAGGGTAGATGTACGCAGCCTTCCCCCTTCAAGGGGCTATCTTAAAGAGAAGCTGTTTTCGAGGACCCCCAGCCTAAAAAGTTGGTCTGCATCTATCAGCCAAAGACTTGGCACAGGAGAAGCATCAAAAATGCATGAGTATGGCAAAAAAAAAAAAAAAAAAAAAAACAGATAGAGTATCATTGGGAGTCCTTGAAAACAGACTAACACATGATATTACTCAAATTTTATCTATTTTAGCATTGGGGGTCCTTGAAAACAGCCTCTCGTTAGAGTATCATTCTAAAAGGGGTAAGGCTGCGTACATCCCACTCCTCGCAAACCCTACTTATGCGGGAGCCGTTAAGGCGCTGAATTTGTTGTTGTTATTGTTGTTTATCTATTTTAGCGTATAGTATTGATTAATATGTTTATCACATGTTATTGTATTTTAAGAAAAAATAATTTTGACATTATATTATATATATATATATATATATACACACACACTGAGAAGCCGATTCAAAAAATAAAAAATAAATAAATAAATTAAAGAACAAAAGCACTCATGTTTTTTAAAAAAAAAAGATATATTAAATGCATTTACACAAATTAACATGATAATTAATAGAGTTATTTGCATAAAAAGTTCCTAGTATTTTTTTATTTTGTTAATTTAATCATTGTACTTTCAATTACAAAAATTCAATCTCATTGTAATTTATTTTTCTATCAATTTGGTTCCTCCATCTTTGTTGTAAATATCTTTTTTTTGGTATTACTGGATATAACGTTTGTTCTTTGGCAAAAAAATTTAGTTTCTCTATAATTTGTATTTTGGGTTTTTTTTTTACTACAAATCATATAAATTTTAAGTGTGATTTTAAAAAAACCATCTATATTGCCTAATTTTTCAAAAAATCACCTAAAATTTTTAAAATTTTTCAATATTACACCTTAATATTAATGCTATTAACATCTGTTAGCTTTTACTTACTTAGCTGGATTAACATCCGTTAACTTTCCAAAATTTTCACTAAAAATATTGATATAACACATATATATTAATTGTGTATCGTATTAATATTTGATGGTTAAAATTGATCAAATTTTGATAAAAATTTACTAAATTCCTACATATAATACCTAAATAATAAAATTTTAAAATCTTAAGATATATTATTATATATATTAGTAAGTTAAAATATTTAAATTATAAATACTTAAATCTAAGGTAAATTCATGTATACTTAAATGTAATTTCCCAAAAAAAGAAGCATTTACTTTTTCTTCCTTTTTTTATGCGACTTTCACACTGTGTGTCTCTCTCGCACTCTGTTAGCTATAAATATCTGAAAAAGCAAATCAAAAACCAACTTGAACGCTTTCATCCCCTCTCTCTCTCTCTCTCTCTCGCTCTCTCGCGGAACCCTAATTTGGCCGAGGAAATGGCGAAACCTCGAGTGACAATGGAGGTCGGAAACGACGCCGTTGCAGTGATCACCATCTTCAATCCTCCCGTCAATGCACTCGCCATTGGAAGTTTGTTCTTTATCCGCTAATTCTCATTTCAATTTTGTTTTGTGACTTGAATTTGGATCAAATTTGTTTTGATTCTTATAGAGCGTGTTTGTTTTGTGGATTTGGATTAGTATTTGCTGGATTGAAGGAGAAATTTGATGAAGCGATGAGGCGAAATGACGTGAAAGCGATCGTCGTTACCGGTAAAGTTAGAATTTTGAATCACTATACTGTTGAAATCTTGAGTTAGTGTTATGTGGTGTTTTCTATGCATCATGTGGTTTGGTGCATTAATTTTTTAGTTTACAAACTATGTGAAATAATATTATAGTGTAAAAGTTATGTGTATTTAATAAAATAGTCTAAATAACGGTATATAAGGTTTAAAATAGATCTCTCATCCAACTCTTCATGTGAGGAATGAGAGGAATAGCAAGAGGATGGGTGTACTAACAAATAACAAGTTTTATGCCCTTTCAAACTATTATTTGGATTATTGTATTAAATATATATCCACTTTTGGACTAAAATGTTATTTCACAAAGGTTATAATTTTAAGGTATTAATGTGTAATTTACTGTTTTTAACTTTGCGTGAAAATTTTCGAGACTCGTGATGTCAAAGTGGATCATTGACTTCTAGTTTCGTCAAATATGCCTTCTGAACTATCAACTGGTATCGGTTAAGTGTAATGTTTCAATTCCGCCTAAAATTTTCAGCACCGGAATCACATATTAGTTACTTTATTTGGACCTTCCATGTGATGTTTTTATAATTTTGGTTTTGAAGAAGTTTTAAAAAAATTGGATGAAATTAAAATAGTGAAGAGATTCTAGTAAATACAATTTTATAGGTTGTTTGTTTGATATTATATTGACATTTGTGGGGATGACTTTGATTTAAAGTAATAGTTTTTTGGTTTATATAATATGTTAGGCTTGTTTGGTATGATTTTTCTTGTTTTTCTTTATATTTTTCTCAAACTCAAAAAAAAATAAAAATAAAAGTCCAAAAGTTCAAAAAAAACCTAACTTTAATTTCTGAAAAATAAAAAGCTGCAAACAAAAACAACACCAGATATACCCTTTTGACTTTTGCTTGTTGTGTAATTCAGTTATTGCTCATCCAACATAATTCAATATCTTTTTTCCCAAAAAGAGTACCTCAAGAGGAAATTGGATTGGTTTGAACTCTTGATCAGGACTTTGACCGACTCTTCTGCGTCTTGTTGTCTCTTGCTGCTACTATGTCTGTTTTCTTATGCTTGACTTGGACAAGTTGCCTTTTCATTCCCTTTTAGCAAAGTATAATAATGAGTTTATTAGCTAGTCTGATTATGTATTCTTTGCTCACTTTAAGGCAATGGTGGGAAGTTTTCGGGTGGTTTTGACATCAACGTATTCGAGCAAGTTCACAAAACTGGTATTTGACGTTGAATTTCTCCTTCTTTTTGAAGAAATGGAAAGTAGTTTAAATGTTGGACATGGATTAACATATGTTACTATCTGCTGTGGCAGGCAATTTATTTCTTTTGCCAAATGTATCTATTGATCTTATGGTTAACACGATTGAAGGTATTTTCCAAACTCAAGTTTGGAATTTTTATCTAATCATAATAGCAGCTCATTTGGGTGGATGTGTTGAAAAGATTCGTAACTGAAATTTCCTTTGATTGCGTGATCGTAAACTTTAGATGGCAAAAAGCCTGCTGTTGCTGCCATACAAGGTCTCGCTCTTGGGGGTGGCTTAGAACTGGCAATGGTTTGTCTATGACTTTTTTTCTTGGTCAAATTTCTTCTTTCCTTTTATTTCTAATGTGTGTTTTTCGAATGTATTATTGAAGGCATGCCATGCACGTATTTCTGCACCGAAGGCTCAACTTGGGTTGCCTGAGCTATCACTTGGAGTTATTCCAGGAGCTGGAGGTTAGCAGTTTTCACATAAGTTCTACTGTTCTTAAATTGTTGATCGTAGTGATGTGCATTTGGTACGCGTCTATTTTTTATCTGATTGTTTCTGGTTATCCAGGTACCCAGCGCCTTCCGAGGCTTGTTGGTCCCAAAAAGGCTGTCGAAATTATGATGGTAAGCGATTACATCTTCGTGATCCTCACTGAAGCGATACCCTGTACATATGTCATGAATTCCTTGCCACAAAGCCTTGAGGCAATCTTTGTTAATGGAAGATCCAATCCTTTCCTCATGTGTATGTTTCATAGGATGGACAGCCTTACTATGTTAAGATTTTATGAATGAAGTAGTCGTTTACCTTTTAATTATGATGTCCTGAACGTTTTATCCGCTATATTCGCTAGATGAATGTATGTCTATCACATATGCCTTGAGGACTGCTATGCATCAGTAATTTAGGTTAAAAAATTTTACTTTGTGCTATGTGACTGTTAACATGTG
This sequence comes from Simmondsia chinensis, assembly GCA_018398585.1. NCBI lineage: Eukaryota > Viridiplantae > Streptophyta > Magnoliopsida > Caryophyllales > Simmondsiaceae > Simmondsia > Simmondsia chinensis. The sequence continues at coordinate 34,819,979 of JAGTTD010000010.1, forward strand.
GTTTGATGTTCAGTTGTTTATTAGAAGGCATTAGTGCATACCTTAACTTTTCATAGTCTATGAAAAGAGGCCTTGAAGACTGATATCCCTCACAAGATAACTTCTCACTGAGGCTGATTCCATCAATATGAAATCTGTTAGGATCTAACCGCCAGGAGCATAAGAAATAATTGCTTAACAGATGAACAAATTAGCCTGCTTCCTTGGCTATTTTGGCTTATTACCTACTAGTCTGATGATGAGATTGCTTGTTATATTATACATGGAAACTGGAGAAGTATATCTGTGTGCTTCATGACATCTAAAAAGCAACAAATTAAAACCTGGTTAATTTTCACTAAATTTGAATACGATGAATGGGGCAGAGTTCTTATGGAGGCAACTTCACGATTGACTTTGTTCATTGCCAAACCTATATTCGCAAATTAATAGTAATTTGAAAGTCGCATTTCCATCCACTGTAGAGGTTTTACGGATGATTGTTATGATCATATCTATCCAAGAAGTTTTCGTAGACATTTACCAATCTGATTTCCTTGGATTGTTTTGATTCATATTTGTGCAGTAGTTTTCTGGTTGGCACTAGAGTAGAAGCGGGGCAGACCTGATATTGCCATGTTTATAGTGTGTTAAATTGTTATCTATGTTTGGTGCTTAACCAATTCCCACATCTCGAAACAGCATATACGTGCTTGACCTATAGCATCCATTTATATGTATGGCATAGTTGCATACTTATCATCAAATGTTCTAACACAAAGGGCCTAAGACTTATTTGCTGATCCATGAACCTTCAATGTGTTCCTTAGAAGACTAATTATTACCTGTTTTCTAAGAACATGTCTCTGGCTGTATTATATTCTGTTCTCTAGAAGTTTGCTTGCTCTCTAATTGATTACGTTTCTGATTCCGGGCACATCTTTTTGCAGTCATCAAAACCAATATCTTCTGAAGAAGGGTATAAGTTGGGTCTTATTGATGCTATTGTCTCCCCACATGAATTAGTAAATGTATCTCGGATTTGGGCCCTAGATATTGCACAAAGGCACAAACCTTGGGTTCGTTCCCTCCAGAGGATAGACAAACTAGGCTCCCTGAGCGAAACCCAGGAAATCCTGAAGTTAGCTAGACAGCAAGCAAAGCAGAGTGCTCGAAATATGCCTCAACATCAAGCCTGCCTCAATGTTATTGAGAAGGGAATAGTTCAAGGAGGATATCATGGTATCTTAGAGGCATGTTAGCTTTTCTTAGAAGCCTCTTGTTATCGTTTGTGTCTCTTAACTTCTAGAGCTGACCAGAAAAACTGGCTACTGCAGGAGGAAAAGGTGTTTAAAGAGTTAGTTCTATCAGATACCTCAAAAGGTCTTGTGCACGTATTCTTTTCCCAACGTATGACATCAAGGGTATGCCACTAATTGCTTACTTCATTCCTTCAACTTCTTTTTTCCTGCTCTATGAAATGACTAGAGTTCATTTAGTTTTGCTCTTCAGATTCCTAGCACGTGTTGTGGTTGCTTATTTTGCGATGATTCTCGTGTCTTTACCATCTTGCATGGAATACTTTGCAACGGGATATGTCAGAGTTCCTCATTCACTCAGAGATGACCCCATCATCTTTCACATTCACTCACAATTTGTATGATCCTGGCAGGTTCCTGGGGTCACTGATGTCGGGCTTACACCAAGGAACGTGAAGAAGGTTGGTGTTATTGGAGGGGGTTTGATGGGTTCTGGCATAGCAACTGCTCTCATATTGAATGATATATATGTTGTCCTTAAGGAAATTAACTCAGAACTTCTTTTGACGGGGATAAAAGCTATTGAAGGTACTGTTGTTTGATAGAAACATTCTTCTTATACCTCCCAAAAACGCGGTCCTTGTCTTGTTTCTTGTTCCTTTTTGTGGGCTGCGGGTGAGCAAGTCCATTGAATGTACTATGAATTGCTGTCTTACCTAAGGCGATTTAGATGACTGAGATACCCTTTAAGTTCAACTTGCTAAATGATTACTTGAAAGTTGTAATTTGCCTTATGTTGCTTTACTGAAAGGAGGGTCTCATCCCATAATGGGAAAGAGGAAGTGGATTGCTCTCACCCGTGGAATTAAATCACGGTTTATAGTAGCATTGGAATTGCTGTTGCTACGGGTGTCATGTACGTTACTTGATGTAGTGGTAGCAGCGTTGAGTTTTTCAGGAAGCATAAATTGTTATTAAGTCTTGTATTTGCAAAAACAAAAAAAAAAAAAAAAAATAAAATTGAAAATCCATGTAATCATTGTTTTAATACCCTTTTTTGATAGTTCTCACTGACACACTAATAAATATACTTCGCTAAAGAAAATACGATACACAGGCATTATGGTGGCTGTTAAAAATTACCATCAAGTAACTACTAATGGCATAATTGTTAGCTCAAAATATCTATATAACAACCTTTATTTCCTTCTGTTCTCTTACCCAAGCTTGTTAAATGACTGCATATGATCCAGATAAATCTATTATCCTAAAACCAAATCGAATAATCTGAACACCAGTACACATGCATGTATGTTGTGCAAAGGTTACGCTATTCCTTTAGAAGTAGAAACATGACAGAGCTAAGTATTCCTCCAACAATAAACCTTTGGATTTTATCTTATACCATTATTTTCTCTTTTTGGCCATCGATCTGGAAGTGAGAAGTCTAGATCTGCAGAAATAATTGGCCAGTGTATGTTTGAAGATAACATCTAAAACCCTCACGTGGCAGGTAATGTCAGAGGTCTAGTAACAAGAGGGAAGTTGACACAGAATAAGGCAGAGAAAGCCCTGTCGATGGTCAAAGGTGCACTGGAATACACAGAATTTAAAGATGTTGATCTCGTAATTGAGGTGGTCTCAAATCCTTATATCTTTTCAGAGTCTTCGTTGAATTCACGTCCATGAATTCAAAGTCCATGTTCATTTCAGGCTCATGCCATTCCTGTAGCATGTGGCTTAGAATTGCTTGCTAAAGTTGTTTCTTAATATTGATTTGCAGGCTGTTGTCGAGAATATTTCACTTAAACAAAAAATATTTGGCGACCTTGAGAAAATTTGCCCTCCACACTGCATTTTGGCGACAAATACATCTACTATTGATCTTAATGTAGTTGGAGAGGGGACAACATCTCAGGATCGCATTATTGGTGCACATTTTTTCAGGTTGTTTACTTTGTTCTTTTTTAAACATGCAATGGAAATAAACTTTCCTTGTTTCTGATTTCCTTTAAGTCCTTTCTACCACCCATTTTCTTATTTCTCGAAGACTATACACTGAAAATTGAAAATGACACCAAATAAGCTCCAAGCGAGCTCACTCAGTTGTAACTGAACTTGTACTTATCCTATGTTTTTTCTCTTTACTGAAATGGTTCTCTGATGAACAGCCCCGCTCATGTGATGCCTCTCCTGGAGATAGTGCGGACAAATAAGACGTCTGCACAAGTAATTCTCGACCTCATCGCTGTCGGTAAAGCAATAAAGAAAGTCCCAGTCGTGGTTGGCAACTGCACTGGCTTTGCAGTCAATAGGGCTTTCTTTCCATACAGCCAGAGCGCACATCTTTTGGCTAACTTGGGCGTGGATGTTTTCAGAATTGACAGAGTTATCACCAATTTTGGCCTGCCGATCGGCCCTTTCCAGTAATTTTACTTACAACCTTCCATAAAATTTCTTTATCTGGCCTTGCATAAATTAATATATATTGTGCATGTCATCTTTATTCCATCTACTAGTTTTGGTTTATGTTATTCATTTGGCTGGTTTTATTAGCTCCCTCTTAGGTTTGGAATCCTATCCTAGGTTGATTATATTACGGTAATAAAGCAACTGGGACTTTTTGTTAGGATAATTGTTGTTCATGGACATCTAGGACACCTTGAATTCGTAAAATGTCTTATCATTTTCTATTTGATGTTTTTGATTTTTGAGAATCCAAAAATAAGGGTTTGGAAACAAGTTTTTCATATTTTCGGTTTTCTGTTTTTTGGGTTTCGCTCATATTAGGAAATAAAATTGAAAACAAGATACAAAATATCATAAAAGTTGCTTCGAGAATCTGATTTTCTAGTTTCTAAAAACCCAAAAACTTTGAACCAAAACAATGCGAGACTGGCCCTTAGTTTACAACAACAACAACAAACCCAATGCCTCAAAGGGCTCCCGCATAAGACAGGCCCTTAGTTTGAAGTGGAAAATTGGAAAAGTAACTAGGAAAATCGAGAAAACACAGGAAAATGACTCCTTCAGTGATGAAGGAAACCTTAGAAAACATTGGTATGGTGTTTTCTTGTTTTTAGTACAAAGGGATAGAAACCAGTAAACCATCTCTCCCATCTGGAATGAGCTGATCAGGGCCCAGCTCAAAATTGAGCCTTGATTGCGTTCCGAAATCTAAGAATAAGGTAAGGCAACCAAATACCTTAGAGCAAAACCACCTTTTGAGCGTATTTTCTTGGAAAACACAGAGTGTGGAACATTTTCTTATGAAAACGGAAAATTTTCATAAAGTCAACGCACCCTTGACTTAGGTTATCAGGTAAAACCCATGAATCCGTTGGGCTTGAAGTATAGATATTGCACATGCTCACCTCATTACGTTAAATTAAAATTAATACTTATTAAGAGTATGAGTTATTAGGATTCGAACTTGAGACCTCTTAGTAAAAGAGGCTCAGCTACCATGTCAAAAAACCAAGTATTCTAAGTTGACTTGCATGATTTAACTTGCATTTTATCTGGTAAATAACTCCTCAAGAGTAACAATGAAATGTCTCTTTCCATTCTTCTAGGCTTCAAGACTTAAGTGGATACGGGGTCGCTCTTGCGGTTGGAAAAGAATTTACTACTGCATTCTCTGACCGTAGTTTCCGGTCTCCATTAGTTGACCTTCTAATCAAAAGTGGCCGGAATGGTAACTAAAAATTCCATCTCTTTTTGCATAACGTATGTATATCTACAAATGGTAAGAAGCCCCATTGGGTTGCAAGGGGGAAACCCTTTCCAAATGTCCCGTAAATCCTTTCACTCCGGATGAAAGTGGGATTCGATCCTAGGTCTCGGGTACCACCCTCAAAGACTTCACCAGGAGCTTGTTGACACCTTCATTCTTTGTTATGTATCTTAGATCAATCAGTGAAGTTTGCTATTTCGGATTTCAGGTAAAAACAATGGAAAGGGATACTATTTATACGAAAAGGGCAAAAAGCCGAAACCTGACCCATCTGTACTTCCGATTATCGAAGAGTCCCGAAGGTTGACTAACTTAATGCCTGGAGGAAAGGTAAATTACTGTGGTCTTTGTCAAGAACCGAACTTAGCCCTAAAGCTTAAGTTGATTGGTAATTTTCTTAATGGTTCTATTTTTTCACTTCAATACGCCGCATGTGAATGTTGATTTGATTTAAAGCGGGGATTATAAAAACTGTGTTCGTGCTTTTGGTGGGATGGGTAAGCTAAATTCTAGTACATTGGGGTTTGATGAAAACTTTGTAACTGAATATTTTAGTCCATTGGTTGTGATAAAATAATTTTTTAGTTTAACAGTTGGTGATTTTTCAATTGGGCTTTACAAAAAGGTGATATCATACCTTAAAAAGGTGATATCATACTCCCAATATTGAATAAAAAATATTATGTCATGCTAACCAGTGGACTGAAAAATTAAAACACGAACTTTACAGACTAAAAACTTACTTTATAAAATCTCAAACTAAATTATAATTAACCATTAATAACTAATTAGAAGCGCGTGAGATTTGGTTCATTTGAATATGAGGATTTTATGTGAAACGGGCTATAAAACCTTATCAAGGAAGCAACTATTCTTAAAGGTTAAGCTATTGGGTAAAAACGAGAGAGAGATTTTATTCCTATATACTATGATGCAAAACTGGTTGGGTGTTTCTTGCTTAGCATTTCAGTGTTGAATATTCTTTCAATCCATGATGGTTGGTATCTTTATTATATGCAGCCCATAAATGTGAGTGATCAAGAAATTCTGGAGATGATACTTTTTCCAGTAGTGAACGAGGCGTGCCGTGTCTTAGAAGAAGGCATAGTTGTTCGAGCTTCAGATCTCGATGTCGCTTCTGTCCTTGGAATGAGCTTCCCTTCTTACCGGTTAGTCACTGGAAAACCGCTTGTACCTGCAATTATTATAGTTTGGCGAAAATTTCCAGTTTTTTAGGAAAATTTTTTAGAAAACGGGGTTTTTGAAGAAAATGTGTTTAAATGAAGCCCCTTTTTAGCTTTTCTTGCCACCTCCCTTGTTTTCTAACTTTTCTTTTATAATCAAAGGTGGAGTTTTCCCATGTTCTCTAATTCTCAGAATGTTCTTCAATTTTTCATTTTTTTAATATGAAAAACATAGGAAAAAGAAGAGAAAACTTTATCAAACTCGTTGTACCTGTCAAGGAACCAACTATTCCAAAAGGTTAAGTTGATATGTGAAAACCTATGAATAGTTTTATACTCTTAACACGCCCCATTACGTGAATACCCATTAGCTTTAAATGTGGATAGCGCACAGGTCCACCTCATACCTTATGCTTAAATTATGTTAATATTAAAAATGGAGGTCGTTGCTATTTGAACTCATGACCTTTATATCAACAAGCTCTGATACCGTGTCAATAACCAACTATTCCAAAAATTTAAGCTAATGGATGAAGGTCCAAAAATAATTTTATACTCTAACAATACCCTTAATAATTCGAGCTGTTTCATCTGTGGTAGGGGTGGTCTCGTATTTTGGGCCGACACAGTCGGGGCAAGCCATATATATAGGAGTTTGAAGAAGTGGTCCGAGATGTACGGAAACTTTTTCAAGCCATCAAGGTTCCTGGAAGAGAGAGGAACTAAAGGCTTGCCATTGGTAAGCAAACTATTATCCGTCCTTTCTGTTTACTGTTTGCGGTTTTTATTTCTTTTTAAACGGTAGGGAGATTACAGATTCTTTAAACAGGGATTGTCTTAAAGGGGATCCGCAATATTTCTAGTGGGATCGAACCCGGGTGGCTTGATAGGCCTCCGGATAATTTACGAAAAAAGTTATTCGGCATCTAAGAAATTTTTGATGCAATGGGCTTAACTTTTAGATTGGTTTTTTTTTAATATAAAACCATCTTCAAAATTAGTCGTCGTTTATTTAACTACCACAACTTTTCAATTCTTCAGAAAACCACATTTAGAAGTTCTAAAAAATTTTAATCGACTACCTACGTTGAGATTGTTAGTTTTCTGTTGAAATTATACGTGTAATTTTGCATTTTTTTTATACCGAAAAGGGGAGATAAACCTACATATTGATGTCAACCCCCGTGATAAAGCAGTATACCCTTGAATGGTCTCCATTTGCATGTTCGAATGCTTGTGTGTATAAAGATTCACACACACACACACACACACACAGAGTAAACTTAATAGTATAATGCTTTACTAAAATGAAAACTAATATGTTATGTTTTCCATGATTTTATATATAATTTAAGTAAAATCACATGTGTACTTTGAATGGAATACTAACAACAGTAATATAGGTAGTTGATTGAAAATATTTGAACTTTTGAAAGTGGTTTTCTAAAAAATCGAAAAGTTGTGTCGGTTAAGAGAAAGAGGACTACTTTTGAAGGCGGTTTTCTGGGAAAAAAAAGAAAAAAAGAAAAGAAAAGAAAGGACCCTTTGAATTGCTTCAACTTGTAGCAGTTAGTTTTATTAAAGAACTTTTGATTGATGCCAGTAGATAATCCGAACTTTATAGGAATGTGGAGCATCCACTTAATTATTAAAAAATTATTACGGCAAAGGAGTTATCTCGAATTCATATGTTTTATTCTCTTCTTTCTCTCGCAGAGCGCCCCGGTTTCAACACCAACAGCAGGAAGATCACGCTTGTAGACTTCACATGCCAACTCTTGCTGTACGCGGAAATATAAGATAAAATTGATACATAGAAAGCTATTTTTTTTCATGAATATCGTAATAAAGTGCGATATAATTTTTGCAAGTTTATTAGAGGTTATTAGCAAGAGAATGTCCGATGTGAAACAATAATATCTTTGGCTGATAATAACAAAGTTTCCAATTCTTTAGGTGCCACTGATTTTTTGTTTTTTTTTTAATTTTACAATGGTAAAGGATGTATGACATCTAGGGTAGCTCTGCTCAAAGTTTGCGAGCTCAAAAAGTTCGGCTCAAGCTTGGCATGTTAAAAGCTTGGACTCGGCTCTGCTCGTTCTAAGCTTAATGAGCTTCGAATTAGGCTTATAATATTTTGGCTATACGAGGCATTCAGAAATGGGGTCAATAAGAACCCAATTGTTTATTGAATAGATCAGGCACTCCCAATCTAAACACGATCCAACTAATAAACGAACAATTAATTGGTCATTTGCTTGGCCATATAAGTGGTATTTTCTACTATTAATTTATTTGCTTACAGAGTACTAAAAATACACCTTTACGATTGGTAATAACAATGAATATCTGAAATTTATTATTCTTAAATAAGTTATCAAATCGACAAGGTCAAAATAATAGTTCAAATTATCTTACTCCAATAATGGATCATATATGTAAAATTTGCATAATTTAAAGAAATCAAAGTTACCACCTTTTGTTCAAAAAAACCAAAAAAGAAAGTTACCACCTAAGATGGTACTAACACGCAAACATTGAATTCATAAGAATTCTGAAGTTAAATGTGCTTGAGCGAGAGTAGTATCAAGATGGGTGACCTCCTTGGAAGTCCTCGTGTTGCATCCCTCAGGTTTAAGGTTCTCGGAAACGGCCTCTCTTTAGGGAGCATCTTGAAGGGGAAGGCTGCGTACATCCACCCTCCCAGACCGTGATTAGACGGGAGCCCTTGGAGCACTGAAAACATTCTTTTGCTTTTAAAGTTACCACATAATCATATTAAACGGGTAAAAAAGGAGTTAAACTGACACCAAATATTTGAACTTGTTAAATATATCAATTCAAATACACGCAACTCTAAACACATCAACCTAAACCAGCTGTTGTTATGTAATATTTATTCCCTGTAATCATATTATGTTAGATTTGGTCTTTTTGTTGCACGCTCAGCCCTCACTCCTATAAGTATGTCTGCTTTATATTGTGACTTTTGTTGCTAATTGGCGGCGGGGTCCAAGGCTAGTATGGGGAGGCTTCCTTCGTACCCACCCTGCTACGTTGCCATCCTTACCTGTCCTCCAACACCTCAACTTTTTGATTGTCAGAGATATGTTGTATTAATGATACGAATTGAGATTGTAATAGTTAAAATCTAACTAAGAGCAGTAAAATATTAAAATTAAAGGAATGAGAAAGAAGAGAGAAGAAATGACATGTTTTTTTTAATTGTTAACTTTGTAACACAATTTCTACCTTTATTTGTAGGTAATGTTTGACTAAATATTCGAATTTTGGTATATTCGTATTCAGTGAATTTTTTGTTTTTTTTTTTATTTACATGGGTAATGTCTTTTGGGGGGCGGGTGGAATCCCCTTAACTTAGCCACTTTTGTCCAAGTAAGGATTCCGAACCTTGGTGGCGCATATGACCATCAGCGTTCTCCATCACTAGGCTATGTTCATAAGAGACCAATGAGTTTTATAATATTAATATTAAATTGTAATATTATAGTTTTTCCTAGAGATAAGTGTGAAAATAGTTTTGGTTGGATATTTATAACAAGAAAGAAAAATTAGTTTTTTTTTTTTTTTTTTTAAATAGACAATCTAATTATTGTTAACCAAAATTAGATGAAGACTATTGAATTGAGCAGAAATTATAATCCCTAACTTCTGACACATAATATATGACTAACATTTACCATCCAATCAGCAGTCGTTTTAGATTTTCAGAACGTCTGAGAGGCTTTAAAATCCGTTGCGGTTAGGGTTGCAAATGAGTCAAGCTGGCTCACAAGTTAATTCGACTTGGCTCATTAGAGGCTCAGCTTGGATTCGTCTAGGCTAACTTGAGAGCCGGCTCGGCTCGTTTAAGGAAGGCTTGTTTGGATAAACGAGCCAAGTAAAACCGAGGCCGACTTGGCTCGAAAGGCTCATGAACTAGCTCGCTTATGAACTAGCATGTCTAGATTGTGCTATGTAGTGCTTCCTTCACCATTCATCATGTGTTTTTGTTTAAGTATTTAAATGTCTCTTAGGGTTCGGCCTTTTAAGCCTTGGCCCCACTAAAGGAGAGAGGAAAAAGAGAGAAGATAAATAATAAAGAAAGGGAAGAAGATGGAGCCCGGTTAGTCGGTTCGAAGGAGGAGCACAATATCATGCATGATTTGTTTTATTACCCATTTTTAGCAACTCAAGTAACAATGATCATGAATGAATCTAACAAGTCTGATACATGAGTCTAACAAGCCTGGTAAATAAGTCCAATGAGCTGACCTGTAAATGAGCTTATAAAGCTCGATCAGCCAACTCGCCAAATAATTAAGCCTAAATGACACTGATACTGAGCTGGTCTCACTTAATTAACGAGCTGAGCCAAGCTATGCGTGATTTGACTCGGCTCGGCTCATTTGCAACCCTAATTGCGATTAACTATATATAGGATGTTTTTTGTTTGTCACTAGGATGGGTCTTCTAGGGTGTGTTTCGTTGGGATAGTTCTTTATCGCTGTCTTCTGACGTTTAATAATGGTGTCTTACCCTTAATTTAACTCTTTTTTTGTTTAAAGTCCTTGTTGTAGCCGGTTTTCTCCCTTTGACATTTCGGATGTTTCTTTGTTTGCTTCGGGCCCTGTCCTGCACTTGTTTGTTATCTCAAACTTGTATTCAAAAAAAAAAAAACTCATAATACATTGCAAATCTTTCGCGGAGTTAGAATATCACATCATAGATGTTCTTCTGTCATCTTCTCTCATGCTTTGTCGGTTTGTCGTCTTACTTGCTCCTAACCCATTGCTTTCAGTCTTGTTTTAGTCTTGTGGTGCCTGTTTTTATTCTTTTGTGCTTGTTTTGTTAGTTTTGCACTGCTTTCCTATTTTCGTGCTCCTACTTCCCAATTTTTTTGGGTTCTCTTAGGCCTCGATTGCTCGAGTTGCCTGTGTTTTATTGCGGCTATATCGCTAATTATCGAAAAAAAGGATGTGGACTTCAGCAGTTTTTAATACTGAGATTATTACGTGTAAGATCGTTCCTTTCTTAAAAATAACCCCTTTTTGTACTTTGAAAAAAGGAAAAAAAATAAAAATAAAAATAAAACACGAGTCACAATCAAGGACATAACTAGTGAGCCATATAGGATGGTTTCACATAGTGGATATGAATCACACTCTCCCCTACAAACATGTGATTCACATACCTCTTGTAGTCCACTTCCACACCTGAATCATGCACCATTTGGTGTCAACAACTTTAAGGTTTATGTTCTGATTTGGTGCTCTTGTAAGTCGTTGTTGTTGTGTCGTGGTTTGTCTTGAGTGTTTTGGTCTCTCGTGGTTTAGTCAGTTGTATGTAAAAGAGATAAGCTTCCTGGGTTGTGTTTCGTTGAGGTAGTTCTTTTCTACCGTCGTATGGGTTTTAATCATGGTGACGGTAGAGATAGGGCTACCCTAGCCTTGATCAGACGTTTTGCTTTTGGAGTCCTCATTTGGGGCAATCTGTAGCCTTAGATGCTTTGGTGTATTGGTTGTTTACCTTCGGGCTTTACTTTGTGCATCCGCAGACTTGTATTCAAATTATCTAAAAAAAATCACGTGCCATTTTAAAGGTTATAAATTTAGTAATATTAATTTTAAAATATTTTTGAGACATCTGCATTTTGGTAACTTTTTTTTTTAATACTTCCACACACAATGCTAGAAATTAAATATGTTAATTTAACTGAAGTCAGTTAAAGTTAAAAATAACTTATTTAAATAAAGGTTATTTACTCCAAAGGTCTCTGTACTTTACTTGTTGTTTCAATTTGGTCCTTGTACTTTTAATTGCGTCAATTTAGTCCCTGAATAATTTAAAATGTGTCAATTTAGTCCTTTGGTCAAATTTAAGTTAAATTAATGACGTAATTTTGAATTGCAAAATTATGTTAGATGCAAGTAACTTATTATAAATTCATCAGTTTACTCAATTTAACCCAATTTGTGTTTGAACAATTAAAAATTTTATTAAAACTTAACATAAATTTTTCTCTAAGGACCAAATTGACACATTTTGAATTGTATAGGAACTAAATTGAAACAATGAAAAGTACAATGACTAAATTGACACGATGACCAAAGAGGGCACCAACACGCCGTCACCGAATCCCATTAGAACTCCGAAGTTAAGCGTGCTTGGACGAGAGTAGTACCAGGATGGGTGACCTCCTGGGAAGTCCTCACCCTCAGGTTGGAGGCACTCGAAAACAGCCTCTCTTCAGGTTGACACCTCGAAGGGGGAAGGCTGCGTACATCCACCCCCTAGACCCTGCGTAGGCGGGAGCCCTTGAGACACTGGGTATGTTCCTATGTTCCTAGAAATGGATAAGAGAAAATAAGAAAAGAATGACTGTGATTATATGATTGAGATTGAATAAGATTTAGGCTATATTTGGCTATAGCTGTTAACTGTTAGTGTTTAGTTGTTAATTGTTAGCTGATTGATTAGTTGTAAGGTAAAATTAGTTGTTAAAATTGGTGGATTATTGTAAAATGATAAATAGAATTTGATTACATAGCATTTGAAAAGCTGTTTTTGAAAGGTAAAATTAAACGGGTAAAAAAGGAGTTAAACTCACACCAAATATTTGAACTTGTTAAATATATCAATTCAAATACACGCAACTCTAAACACATCAACCTAAACCAGCTGTTGTTATGTAATATTTATTCCCTGTAATCATATTATGTTAGATTTGGTATTTTTGTTGCACGCTCAGCCCTCACTCCTATAAGTATGTCTGCTTTATATTGTGACTTTTGTTGCTAATTATCGGGAAAAAAAAAAGTGTCAGATTTTACCAATTCTACGGGTATTTGAAGCATACAAGTTGAATTTTCCATTTGAAGTTTCAAACTTGGCATTTATACATGTTTGTATTGTATTTAAAAAATGACACTTATAAATATGGATTATTTATATGTTAGTACCCGAATATTTTTAAAAATAATAAAGGACCCTAATTTTTCAAAATTATTAAAAAGGTTCCTAAGTATTTAACAAAAAGGCCCATCTCAAGAATATTAGGGTACTAAATTATAAATAACCCTATAAATATGAACGGGCAAGTTTCTATACCCAAACAAATGGACGGCGGGAGGGGAGTTATTTACCCCAACCATTTCTAATACATTATAAGTTTATTTAAATTAGTCTTGTATTTTTTTTAATGGTCCTTAATATTTATAAATTTATTTAAATTGATCTCTCACCTTTTTTTCATATTTAAAATAATCCCTGTAGTTGTACTTTTTGATAAGGTCGATTCCTCATCTTTTTAATTTTTAGACAAAATTTGTCCATAAATTAAAATATTAGATATTATTTTAAACTAAAAAAATACCAATTTTTTTGAAACTAAAAAACAAAAAATAATAATAATAATAATTTAAACAAAGTTATAAAAATAAATAAATATTTTAAATAAAAAAAATAAACTTATAAATATTAGGACCAATAGAGTAAATAATTTAAGAGAGATAAAAAGCCTGACCACCGTAATTTGTACTCATGTTCGAAATACGTCACCATTCTATCAATTTATTTTCCATTATTCCAAAGTAAATGTCACATTTTTAATTTGATAAAACTGACTTTAGGTTTCGTAATATCAAAGGTCCATGTACTTTACTCATTATATCAATTTAGTCATTGTATTTTTAATTGTATTAGTTTAATCCCTATATAATTCAAAATGTGTCAATTTACTTCTTTGGTCAAATTTAAGTTAAAAAGAAGACGTAATTTTGAACTATAAAATTATGTTAGATGTAAGTAATTTATTATAAATCTTTCTATTTACTCAATTTAACCCGACTCGTGGCTGAACCTTTAAAAATTTTATTAAAAACTTAATATAATTTTTTCTCTAAGGACCAAATTGACACATTTTAATTGTACATGTACTAAATTGACACAATAAAAAAATATAATGACTAAATTAATATAATAGATAAAATATAAGGACCTTTAATATAAATAACCCTTTAATAAATGGTTTCTAAACATTAACAAGTTGAATACACTGTGTCTGACCCATGAAAATCTTCTGATTGCCCACTTCAAACTTTTCCGTAAACATTAAAATAAAGGACTAAAGATTCTTGTATTTTATTAATTATATTAATTTAATCTTTATATATTTAATTATATTAATTTAGTCTTTATACTATTTAAATTATATTAATTTAGCCATCTACTATTCCGATTGTATCAATTTCGTCCTTAGAATAAATGTTAAGTTATTCATGAAATTTTTAATGGTGCGGTCATAGATAGGATTGAATTGAGTCAATGAGTAGATTTATAATGAATTACTTATGTCTAACATAATTATGCTATTAAAAATTACATATTTTTGCTAATGAGAAACCCGATTACCCGGTAAATCTCGGTCTAATGCAACGACTTACACACTACAGAAGCCAGATAAGTCATACAATCCTCAAAGAGGGGTTCAAGGGAGAAATCGAACTCTAGACCTTTTAGTCTAAAGCAACACTCTATCCCCTCACTTATCTCCTACAACTGAAGCAAAGCCCTTGTGGGTCATTAAAAATTACATATTAACTCAAGGGTTATTTACATTTTACTACATTGACTTTTTTGGTAATTATAAAAAGGACCCTGACTTTTTGAAATTATTAAAAAGGACACCGAGATTTTATCGTTTTAATAAAAAGAACCCTCTTCGGCCATCTGACGTTATTTTGAAAGGTTTTTGAGCCATTTGGTTTATTTCGATTTGTTCTGGATTTGCATGATAATTTCCGTAAAAGTTTTTGGGCCACTCAGAATCATGATTTTCCCCGTTTTGAAAGGCAAGTCATTTACCCTTATTTGCCAGAGAGAGTCTTTTTTATTAATACAATAAAATCTCGGGGTAATTCCAAAACGTCAGGGTTCTTTTTATAATTACCAAAAAGGTCAAAGTAGTAAAATGTAAATAATCCTTAACTTTAATTTGATTAGAGGACTAAATTAACACAATTTAAATAATTGAAGAACGAAATTAACATAATTAAAAATATAAAATTAAAGTAACATAGTAAACAAAGTAACAAAATCTTAAGTACAAATAACCCTAGAATAAAATATCAAGCATTTAAATACATGAACATAGAAGAAAACATATTAAATCCAATGTCGTCTACCTAAAATAGTCTCAGAGAATAGGACTATCCAACTTAGGGGTACAAATAAACCGAGCCGGCTCGCGAGGCTTGATTCATTTTGAGCTCGAGCCTAGCCAGCTCATTTACCTTATCGAGTCAAGCCCGAGCCTAGTGAAGCTCGAGCTTATTGGCTCGCAAGCCTAAACAAGCCAAAACGAGCCTTTTTTATTATGATATATTTGTTTAATTACTACTCAATAAAGACATATTAAAGCCTAAATGAGCCGAGCCTGAACTTAAACAAGCTTAAACGAGCTTACATTGAGCTTATATGAGCCGAAATATTGCAAGCTTAATGCGAAGCTTGCCGAGCTTAATGGTAACAAGCCGAGCCTCGAGTTTGACAGGCTCGGGCTCAGCTCGGCTCGGTTCGGCTCAAATACATCCCTAATCCAACTAACGAATTACAGTGAATTAAAAGATTCCTAACAAATGACAAGGTAAAGTGTTTGATTTTTTATTTCAACTAACCCTTTATAATTTATTCTAAAATTTTACATGATTTTATGAACCGGGATATATTTTGATAAGGGAATAAAAAGCACGAACATTTTTTAGTATTCGAGGTCCTTCAAAAACAGCCTCTTCACAGGGTAACATGCTATAAGAGTAAGGCTATATATATCTTATCCTCCCTAAACTCTATATTAAGAAGAACCTCTTTGTAGCACGGGATTGTCGCTGTTGTAATAAAAACATGAATCTCAAAAAACATCCACAGTGGACTCAATGGTGTTAAACGACAACTAGCAGAAGAAAAGGAAATAGTTATTTACATCATTAGTTTTTATACTCTTGACTATTATATCAATTTAGTCCTTAAACTTTTAATTATGTTAATTTAATCCTTATACAATTGAAATTATGAAGTCCAATTCCAAAATCAATGTCAATTTGTGATCAAAATTACAACATTAATTTAACAGCTGCATATACTTTCCATCAAGAAACTTGCGCTTGCATATCCTTTCACTAATTTCCAATTCAAATCGTAACCTTAATTAGTCAAAACTGAACATTAATTTTAAAATTGGACTAGACTGAAACAACATCAACTATACAAGGATTAAATTAACACAACTAAAATCTAATAACTAAATTAACACAGTAAACAAAATACAAACACTAATAGTGTCAATAACGAAACAAAAACAATAATACAACAATTAAAATTGAAAATATTTCTTCACAATTTCAAGTAAAATGGAAAATAATCAGGGAGAAAATTAATCATCATTTACAAAGGCTGCTATCTCATGCCTGCTAGTGTACCCTAACGAACTTATACATTCTATTTAGGGCAACAATGCATTAAAAATTTTCTTTTTTTTTTTTTTTCCAGTTTGCGTATTAACTCAAGTGAGATTTCATCCTTTCCGAGCAAGCCTCTAGCTGAAGTAACCCACTGAACTTATACGTTACTATCTTCTGTATCAGATCTCCAAGGTGGGAAGCTGGGCTCCAAGTTATTCTTCAACTACACTAAGAACTTAAAATGGTGAAAATGAGTCAGCTTTAATGATTAAGTGTCTGTTTGGTATTGTTTTCTAGGGATATTTACGTAATAGGTTCTAGTACTTTGTCCATTATTTCAATTTAATCTTGTGGTTAATTATGTTAATTCAACCCCTGTACAACTTATATTATATCAATTTAGTCATATAATAAAATTAACTTTAAGTTGGGCGTACAATTTTAATAGCGAAGTCACAAGTGGGTTTGTATTGAGTTACTTACATCTGACATGACTAATTTGTTATAAATTACGTTATTAACTTAACTTTTAACTTCAATAATGGACTAAATAGACACAATATAAATTATACAAAGACTAAATTGATACAATTCAAAGTACAAAGACTAGATTTACATAATGAACAAAGTACATAAACCTTTTAATATAAATAACCCCATTTTCCATTTACAATTTTCGGTTTTTAGAAACTTAAACCCACATTTTTAAACCATTTTTTTTCTTAATTTTATAGTTTTTGTTTTCAATTCCTTCCTAGTTTAAGAAAAACCCAAATCTAGAAAACCAAAACCAAGAAAAAGAACATTTTTTAGAATCAGGCCTTTTATATCTCAATAACTGCAAACAGTAAACAATACCAAATAGGCCCTAAGAAATTAGCATATAATATCAACAGTATAGCACCAGTTTTGACAAGCATTACCTTGTATCAGTACCCTCTGAGTCATCCTTTGTACATGTACTCTTTAAAAACTCGGTTTCATGTCGCCGTTTGTTGTTGGGGGTGGATTTCGAGAGACGGGCTCGTTATTCAAGGCTTCTGTAACTGCATTAATTGTCAAAGGACGTTTGTTCAGAGGCAAAATAATGGGTCTCGATACACCATTGCCAGTATGTGGCGATTGAGCGCCGTTGCTGGCTGGGTCTCTTTGGGCAATGGATTCTGATCTTGCTAATGAAGCACATTTCGTTTCTGTGAAGAGAGAGAGAGAGAGGTCAATAAAACAAATAACAATTTAAGTGCTTTCTTCGCTAGGTGGCGTGGGATAATGATTAAAGTATATCATTGAGTAGTAGCATAAAAGTCGTGCATTTTTGCCTGTTTGCATTAGACATGTTTGTTTCTATTTGACGGAATGGAATTTTTTAGGATAGAGGGCCCTTGGAAAACAGACTCTCAACAGGGCAGCACCATGTAGCAGTAAGGCTACGTATATCTTACCCTCCCAAACTCTGCCTTCGCAGAAGCCTCTTGGAGGCACTGGACTGTTGTTGTATACGATAGTCTTTTAAGGAACTTTTTAGACAGAGCTTTGGACACTTCCCTAACATAGTTTTAACAGATTTGCAGAGAGACTAGAGGGCTCTGTGACATTCATTTCGATAAAAAAGACGATACCAGAAATAAAATGGCAAATCGACCTGCATCATAGTATCTCAATGCTCAGTTTTAGCATTAACGGTGATTGTAGTAATCTGAAGTTGACATCAAAAGCATATTTCTTCGCCGTGAAGCTTTGGTAGTGGGAACGTAAGATCCATACATAATCTAATCAAGGTTCCATTTCAAAATCAATTGGCATAAGGGGAACTCGTCATACCAAGTATGAATCCCAGGACGCAGAAATCATTCAATACGTTGAACGACAAAATATGAATAGTACAGAAATAAGATCTCATCAGCAAATGTAATAACTAATAACGATTATTTCTCTCTTCCACGTTCATTCTGAGCACGAAAACATTAACACGCATGTACTCACTTGCAGCAATAGGCTGCGTTTGGTTCAATGGACAAAATTGTCCTCGTGGAAATTTCTATTATTTCAATAAAAAAATATTTTTCTTAAATTTTTTCTAACTAAAGGAAATGGATTCATTATATAAGTTTCTATGAGGTTCATCCTTAGCCAAGATGAGCTTGAAGTGAAACATATTAGATTACCGCGGAAGACGTTCTCCCCAAGAAGAAAAATGTTATCCCCTTTCATTGAAGGGAAGTCAATTTCCCTTCAAATGAGGAAAACATTTTCAATATTTGTGATTGTTGCTATAGAGTTATACAAAAAACAATCAAATAGAGCCGTAACACGGTAATCTTATACACTAGAGAAAACACGAGAGCGCATACCTTTGAATTCTCCCAATGTAATAAGCTTATTGAGGCACTCTCGAAACTTCGCCAGCACACTAAATTCTTGCTCCGCATAGACCTCACTATTACCTTGCATAGGCAACTGTGACGATGTCATTTGGACATGGTTCGCCAATCTGTTAGGAGAACCAGACGCCATGAACATCGTATCTTGTTCATCGCACATGAGTCTTAATGTCTCAGGGGACATTGGCCTCGCATTTATGTCATTACCATCGGAATAAGCCTCATCGGGACTTAGTTTATCCTTGTGGATCCCACTTGCAGAATCGTCGGTTGCAGTTTTTGAAGTGGTGGGTCCCTCGTGAACTTGGAACCCCTCTCGATTTGATGATGTAGGTGAAGTCTCCTGTTGATCGGTTGCTTGCCTTTCCATGGCATTGTTAGTTTCTGGAAGAAGAGAGACAAGACCCATTAGATCAACATGATATGACGTGCTGGTTTTGACTATTAAAGCATAAAATTATTCGTGGGTCTTCACTTATTAGCTTAAGCTTGTGAGAAAGTTGGTTACTTAATATAGAATCAGAGCCTTGTTAACAAAGAGGTCAAGAGTCCAAATCCTAACAACTTCCACTTCTAACACTGATATAATTAAAAGCACAAGGTATAAGGTAGGTCTCAGCTTTAGCTTGTGGGAAAGTTGGTTCCTTACTAAAGAATTTAGAGCGCACATGTCAGAAAGAAAAATCATGAAGGCCTAGATATTTACTCAAAAGAGCATGGATCTTAGTTGTTTCCTTCGTAAGGAAAATACTTGCCGGATTACGATAGTGGACCGTCAACATCAGGACCGTCAACATTAGGGGGTAAATCGCCCTAATAAGGACCGTCAACATTAGGGGGAGGGGGGAGATGAGCTTCAAACCTAAGACTACATGCTTGGGGCTGGGTAGTCCAACCATTACACCGAATTGAATGACTCATTACAATAGTGCATAGGATATCATGAGTTAAACATTCATTTCTACTGCTAAATCATGTTATCTAAAGCCTTATTACTCCCTTTTCAATCTGGAAATATTCAACAGGAAAAAGGTCAAAGAGATCAAATAAAAAGGAAAGGAAATTGCTTACCATTAATTATTGGTGTCGTTTTCTATTTACAGTTTTTTTTTTTTTTTTTTAGAACTAAAAACCATATTTTAGAAATAATTTTTTCTGGTTTTTCATTTTTATTTTTAGTTTTTTCGTTATTTAAGTGAAAACTAAAAAAAGAAAACCAAAAACCTATTCAAGTTCTGCAAGCAAAGAATGATACCAAACAAGCACTATGTTTTCAAAAAAAAAAAAACACTACTAAGCTTGAGGCCATAGGACAACGATTCCTAGACTCCTAGGTTCACCCAACCCTGAATATTTACCAAAAAAGGTATGTTTTGTTTAATTTAATTTTTTATTTATTTTCTCTCACTCCATACATCGAAAAATATTCTACTTTAATTTTTTCCCTTTTGAATATTCCAGGGTCAACCATACAGGCGGCAGTTGACAGAATCCACCAGCTTAGTAATTGTATCAACAACACTTCATTGTTTCATTAATATAACACCAGCAAACGTGAACATAGTATAAGCAATTCAAGCCGCTACAAAACATCAACTTATATGCTCTACAAGAAATCAGGGAGTTGAGCTTCAATTCTGGCTTATAAACATGTACAAAAATGGAATTACAATAAATAAAAGATAATGTTATTGCCAGAGCAAAAATGTTACTGGTAGGACAATTTTGAGAAATTTTGTGGCTATCATTCACTATAGGCCGTATCATTGCACTGGCAATTACAATTATTTATCTGGTAACTAAATAAATATGAAGATGATGGGAGAAGCTAGAACTTCTACGATCTTTTGGATAAAGAGTTTCCAGGGCTTCACTGACATAGCCTTTATTGATTTGCAAAGGAATTGGATAGTTTTATGTTGGTTTTTTAGTGTTTCGTGGTTCTATATTCATGGAAATCTTGTCCTTGATTCTTTGTACATTCTTTCTCACTTAATAATATTTCTTTGTTCGAATAAAAAAGTAAACAAAACTAAAAAAATGTTGAATCATATATATAGACACACAATGATAGTTAAGGTTCTCCACAAGCAACTCTACCTGCAAATCGTTGGGCGGCTTGTTGTGCATATACCACCAAAACCGAGCAGAGCTCCTTCACATCTTGTGGTTGAATCATGTCAGCTAAGAGAGACCTTCAGAGCCATAATTAGGGCGTACGTTACTCCAAATACACATACAACTGGCTATTATTCCTCATTTGGCAACTCGAAGGATTCCTTGTTGGGCTTCTTGTATGGAGCCCGGTTTTTTATATACTTTAGTGGGCTAATATCCATGGAGCAGAGGACCGGGCCAATACGGCCAATCCTAAGCGGATATGGATTGGCTAGTGCTTATAGAATTTTAATAGGTTCTGGGGGTGTAGCCCCCAGGAAATTTTTTTGTTTATCAAAACCCTATTTCGAGTTCTGAGAGAACAGTGTGTGAGCAAGATAAAATTTCTCTATAAAAACTTCTCAAAAATTGCAACAATCCCTGCAATTCCATGAATATAGGCACAATTGGCTGCACACATAAATCTTGTGTAGTGTTTGTTTCTCATTGAATTTTCCATTATTCTTTTGCGTTACATTATCACATTATGAGACATTGTACAGAGAAAAGGGGTAAGTACCTAAGCGGTAACTTTGAGTGGCCTACCGCAACAGTGTTGGAAGCTCGAGCAATGGAAGCTGGAGACATAGAAGAGGAGGATCCTGATGGTTTTACATGGTTGACCTGATAAAGATAAAGAACCAATCACGAATAGTGAACATAATACTTCAGAATACCAAGGTTGCTAGAGAGAATCATAGTTACTTCAACTGTCCCTTTCTTTTTGTCTGAAGTACTTTGGACGTTGGTATGACATCATTACAGTTGAAATAAACCAAAAAACATAGAAGAATTTCATAAAATAGTTGAGTCCAATCCCCAGACAGAACCCATATTGGACTCTCATATCAGTGTCCGCAAAATATAGCAGCATATCATTGTAAAATGTTGGGCAGCAGGGAAGAAAGCTAGGAATTAGATATAGACCAGGAAGGCTAGACACAACCCCGGTCAATATCCCATGCAACTCAAGCAATTGCATGGGACCCTCAATTTGTGAATGACTCTTTTTGAAAATTAATTATATTGTGAGCTTGCTTATATTACATATTATCATTGGAGCTATAATGACCTATGTACATACATTATAAATGTATATATGCATGTATAATAGGACCCGCCTAAAATTATTAATATATAGTGAATTATTCAAGGTATACTTAAACTAGAACCGTACACCTCCGTCTTTAGAAAAGGGTCCGTGAATCAAACCTTGTTTTCGGCCCGTATAATCTAGGGATTGGTACTAGCTAGACGACTCAACAATTAGTACCCAGCATCATAGGAATTCAAGGATAACTCTGATTGGAAGCATACAAATATTCCTCGTTATTGAAAAACCAAGATTTGATTGAATTTACCTGCTGGACTTGCGCAAATCTTTGACCACATGAATCCTTTGAGGTTGGCGGGTAGAAGAGCTCCTGACCCTTCCGTTTCTTGGATAATGGAGTAGATATGAAACCCGACGATCCAATAGCTCCAGTAATAGCAGCATTTGCTGCTTGCTGGATGTAAGCCATGTTATTGGCATGGTCACCATGGAAGAGAGCTTGTCGCTCTTCACTTCCTTCGAAGTTTTTGCAGTCCATACATTTGCAGTTGTCAGAGCACAGAATGTTTGCTTGAAAGCATTCACAGTACTTTTTAAGGCACCCCGATTTCTTGCAATGGCAGCCTTTATTATGTTTTCCTACCACAACTTCTCCAGCTTCCTCCTGCGTGAAATATGCTTGTTGAAAGCTGGCATAAAGGGTTATAGCTCTTGAACAAAATAACAGCCAATAGACCAATATTTTCACCTAAGCTCTGTTTGTTTCAACGAAAAATTTTTCTTCTCAAAATATTTTCAATTAAAAATATGTGTTTTCTTAAAATTCTGTCTTTTTAGCTAAAGAAAATGGTTTCATTTTATGAAGTTGCATGAGATTCACACTTGGCCCAGTTAAGCTTGAAGTGAAGCATATGAAGTGAGATTATCTCGGAAAACGTTTTTGCCTCCATGAAGGAAAATATTCTTCTCTTTTGTTGAGGGGAAGTCAATTTCCCATCAATGGGGGAACATATTTTATCTATTTCTGGTTGTTTTGCAGCTATGTAAAGAAACAACAGAAATTATCTATTTCTGGTTGTTTTGCAGCTATGTAAAGAAACAACAGAATTAAGATAGAAAATGTTTTCCGTCAAAACAGAAGTAACCTACTCTTGCATCAATTTTACTGTTAAGAACCCAATAGCATATCAATTTCATTGGGTACATTTGCACTTAATAGCGCAACAAATAGTCAAAACTTGCAAAGGAATAAGGATGATCATCTTGTGAGTCATGAGCAGATAAGTTCTAGAAAACCAAGAAGCTGTATCTCTTATTAGCCTAATTTCTTCACCAACAGCAGATTCTCACAATTAAAACTTTTCTTTTGGGCAGTGACTACAACAGCAGGGGGAAAAAAAGACAGAATTTGGAGAGGAACTTTTACCCACTCAGATGTACAAGTAACAAAATATACTGTTGACTTGTAGTGGAGAGAAGAAGGTATTTCTTTTTTTACATTGGTAAGAAAGGAACGTCAGAGGCATCTCCTAGAAAGGGTCTGCTCTAACGCATCAACCATTATAATAAAGACCATAGGTTAGGCTAAGAAAACGAGTGGGTCACAAAACCGACTTTATAACCTTGCTTTATAACCCAATCTGCTGCTGAAGAGGAGGTATAGAAAAGCTCCTGCTAAAATGCAAATCAGACATACAGCAAAACTCTTTTTGGAGAGCATTTGTTTTATCTTCATCAAATAAACAAAAAAGTTCAAGGTGATTCTTCAGAAATTTTGGCAAGTTATACATAAAAAAGAAGAAAGATAAATACACATCAACCCTGCATACCCGGTTGTCCCTGTGTCCGTGTGGACTGCTGGCAATTTTCGGTCTGAATGCATTTGGATTACGCTCTAATGTGGCTTCAACTGCTTCTCTTCGAGCAGCTTCATTCTCAACATTGTTACAGCAATTTACACAATTGCACCCGTCACAGTATACTCCAGATGCAAAGCACTCGCAATATCTGAAAACACATAATAGCAACAGAACTGAGATGTGAAACTCACGTGTCTTGAAAAGCTTTGAGTGACAATGGTTAAAGGAGAAGCAAAGCATCTTCACTGCATGTTAATTACAATCACTGTGCATGTTGCAGCGCGTAGCATCACGACACTCCTTGGAAAACCTTAACAAGGATACCGATGGGCATCCCCACCTGACCAAGATTTACGGACATTGGTTTTGTGATGACAAGAACCAGATTTGGGAACTGTGCATGGAATAGAGGTCCTCAGTGAAAATTCTATTTATCTAGCTGGTAAATTCATGATAAGGTTGGAGACTCAGTCAAAAATATTTAAGATATCTTGATTATTTATTTTCACTAGACTAACATTAACACGATGACAATGCAAAATATCAAGAAGCAAACTCAGAATTTTTTCTAATTTGCAAGTATGATAGTGTGAGCAAGTAGACTTGCCTATGCTTTTATGCGTGCATCTTGAACGTGTGTGCACTCACTTGGACACACGAGAAAGAAATGAAGGTGACACTATTTGATAAACACCCACCCAAAAAATTATGGTTATAATTTCGTATCAAATACGCTATGCGTGCAACATAACGTATACAGAGAAAGTATACTAGAATAACCGTTACTAGAATAACCGTTACTATGAGTGGGTCCCACTACTTTCTCTCTCTCTCTCTCCCCCCATCTCTCTCCGTGTATATATCGTTATGATATTGGTCTCTCATCTTGCACAGCAATATATGAGCGGTTAAGTGTTAAAGAAACGAACAAAAACATCAATCTCACCTAAATGGTCTTGCCAACCCGACATACAATAAGAAAGACCAGCTAAGATAATATATTACATAATTCCACATTAGAACTCCAAAGTTAAGCGTGCTTAAGCGAGAGTAGTACCAAGATGGGTAACCTCCTCAGAAGTCCTCGTGTTGCCAGCCCTATAAGGTTGGGGGTCCTCGGAAACAGCCTCTCGGCAGGGTTACATCCTGAAGAGGTAAGGCTGTATACATCCACCCCCCAAACCCCGCTTAGGCAGGAGCCCTTGAGGCACTGGGTCTGTTGTTGTTGTTGTTATAATTCCACAGCAACACACATCCTAATTAGAAGAATCACTCTCTTTTCTCCTCAAAAGAAATATTGCCAAGGATAGAAATTTGCTCATCTATATTCAAGAGATTAAGGATTATGAGCAAGGCGGAAGTCTTTGTTGGATTTCCTTTATTTACCCCGTCATTGTCTAACTTTCTAGATAGATATTCCCTAATATTCATTCCCAGACCCTGCTTTTGCGGGAGCCGCGAGGCACTGGGATTGTTGTTGTTGTTGTTGTTGTATTCATTCCCTCACTCTTACTTACAGATATATTTTTACCAAGGACAAGGAAGCCAACAATGACATATTTCACCTATCA
Source organism: Simmondsia chinensis (assembly GCA_018398585.1). Lineage (NCBI taxonomy): Eukaryota > Viridiplantae > Streptophyta > Magnoliopsida > Caryophyllales > Simmondsiaceae > Simmondsia > Simmondsia chinensis. Next base: position 34,845,619 of record JAGTTD010000010.1, read on the forward strand.
CACAGATTACGATAGGGTTACAGACAAAACACCACATTGCTTGTACCAGTTGTGATGACTGCAAAACTCACACAAATGCAGAGTTGTCTGACTGGGGGACAAATGGACCAATGCGGAGACTTTTACATAGTGAACAATCATTTGTGTAATATATGCTACTTATACCATAGCAGTGTTCTTTTCAGGACATTGCTCATGCATTGCAAGTGCTAAAAACCTCGCATCACTAGTCTCAAAGAAGAAGGGTTTCTAGTATTCCCATGTCTCAGCATAGACCGCTTCAAATTATACTGAATTATCAGTCAACCGGAAAATAAATTAGCCACTATCATGTTCTCCCAGCTGCTATTGTTACATTACAGGTTAACTATGTAACGACATTACAATGTTATTTGCCCCCAACATATATCGATAAGAAAGTTACAGCTTTGATGTCTCCTCCCTTGCCTGGTGGTGATCAAAGTTCTTCCATGTGTCCTGAAATCTTTTCCGTATCCTACGTATATGAAGGAACATCTCCTAGAAAGACATGGTGCATCTCAACCCAGACCCCGCTTATGCGGGAGCCCTTGAGGCACTGGGTCTATTGTTGTTGTTGTTGTTGTACATGGTGCATCTCAAGTCCAACAACGAAACTAACTTGGACAGATTATGGTAGCCAACATTTCCTATCACTAAGACCAACTAATTCAAATTTGAAAGCATAAGTACCTACTCACAGCTCTATACTTTGGTGTTACAGTACAACAACTTAATGTTTTTGTCATAAAGAATTATCTCAGCTTCCAACTTCGGGTGTCCCGCAAACAAATGGTCCATGTTGCCGCTGCAGAACCAGTTACAGGAGTAAATTCCTATACAACACTTTGACCAAGAGCTCAACTTCTTAAGCTTGGTTCAGTAAGCTTTTTGTGAATATTCTTCCAGACTCATTCATGGACTCTCTGGGATGTATTTCTAGCAAGCCCAATTCCATCATCAAGCTTACATTCATTCCTTTAACATTAGGCCTTGTCCTGAATCTTAAATGAGCCAATCACTCTGGAAAGCAGTGAGTATTAAAGATTCAGAGTAAATGTGCAGTTAGGGGATCACGAGGGCAATTGTGTACAAGCATACCTAACAGGCAAGAACAGTCTTGAGACTTGATGAATGAACATAGTTACCTCATTTAATGTATTCTCAAGAGCTACTGCACACAAATTGACATGACAAAACAGAGAGAGAGAGAGAGAGAGAAGTCTGAAATCTTCAATGCAATTGCACTGTTAGATGGATATTCCAGGAACAAACAAAAAATTAATAACAAGATAATGGTCTTTGCACTATCAAATGACCCTGAAGGTTGGAAGCAAGATTCTTTGCTTATACAACTATTTCTTCTGACAAAAAATTTTAGATGTTTGATTTGCATTTTATCTTTTGTACCTACAACATCTTTTGTACAAGCAAAAGCTTACTAAATTTACTGTTTTTTATAAAACTACTTAGTTTACCATTCAACAATCAAATAATTCAGCCAACTAAGCTGGAGGAGTAGACAAAATAATAAGCCCCATTATGGAACATGTGCATATACAGAGGGAAAAAAATGCACTTACAACTTTAAGCATCGTGAGTGTTTACAGTTACACTGCTTTTGCCTCTTGGGAGTGCCATCTTTCGCTTCAACACTAGGCCGTTGTCGAGCTCGTGGAGAATCTGGTTTGCTGGTTAAAGAAAGTGAATTATAGACAAATTACCAAAAATGGCTTCGTAAAGATTTGACGAATACATAAAGAGACAACAACATGAACATTCTCTCAAACATTAACTCTATAAATCCCAATTCCAATAAGGGCCAATACCTTTAAATACATCACCACTACCAAGGGTCCAAGGGGGGGATGGTGAAGCAAGCAAAGAAGTCAAAACTGAAGTTAACTTTTAGAATTTTCATACCAAAAAAGGGAATGTTATATGCATTCATGCTTTTATATAGAAACATAGAATTGTCAGATTGTTAATTGAAGTTAGGATTCTTACATTATAGAGACGGGTATGAGTCAAAAGGAAGAGGAACAATACATGCCAACTCCCTTAAATGCAAACTTGACGAAATAAAACACAATGTCCAATGAATAAGTGGCTCTATTCCCATGCTATAAGAGTACAGTGAGCCAGTGGGTACAGTTATTTCATCCGGTAGGACATAAATCCATCTACAAGACCCAGAGAAGAAAAACAATACTTCTTGAACTGTAATACTAGAAGAGGTAAATGGAACAGGAACTGAAGGGGCGCTACTATTAGGATAGAGGACAATATTTAATGTACCAAACAGTAAATGATTTTTTTTTTTTTTTTAAATAATGTTAAGGAAGTAAAACATTGTCCTAAATAAGGCAACCATCATCTAGGGAGGAGGAGATAAGCTTCGACCCTAGGATCTTATGACGGGAGGTAGGTGTTCTAATCACTATACCAAATCCAATGGCTTGCTAATGACTACAAAGAAACTGCAATCACATTTCTCAGAGATTTATCCGCCTCACAAACTCAATCAACCTAAAATTTAACAAATACCCTAAAGACTAGTTTAAGCTACCTAAAGTTATAATTGTTCGACCAAAGATTATATGAAAGTGTCAAAGAACCAACTTTAAGCTGATGGGAGAAGGCCAGTGAAAGATTTTACATGCTAACATACCCCCTGTCACGATTGTCCATTGATATTGAAGCTTGGACAATGCACAAGCCCATCCCGTAACTTTTGCTTGAAATAGATTAATATTTAAATAGTGGTTATTAGGATTCGAACTCGCAACCTCTTGATCAACAAAACTATGACACCATATCTAGATATTAGCTTTCCCAAAAGCTTAAAACTGATGGATGAAGACCCAAGATTGACTTTATACTCTAACATGGCCCCTCACATGAATGTTCGTTGGGCTTGAAGCGTAGGTAATGCAAAAGTCCATCTCATACCTTGTACTTAAAATAGATTAATATCTAAAGCGGGGTTGTTAGGATTCAAATTGTATCCTCTTGGTCATCAAGGCTCTGATATTATATCAAGTTCTCCAAAAGTTTAAGCCAATAAATGAAGGCTCAGCTGCAAGTTCAATGCCGCAAGGATGAAACAAAGTTTCCAGTAACCAATTTTACTATTCCATGAAATTTCAGGCATGTCATCTCCTCGTCAAATTATCTAACACATTTACAATCACACCTAACTTACACTGATGTAGCAAACCGATCCCTTAAACTAACAACAGTAAAACCCTCGATTCAAGATCAAACTTTTATCTACAAAAATCAAAATAAACATCAAGGAATCGTCATAACACACTTACGGAATGCGCATTGAAGGATGAGCCTCCGGTTGTGTAGGCAACGGGATCATCGACACCGGCTGCGGCTGAGGAAGAGGCTGTAATGGCGGCTGCTGATGTGGCGGCGGCTGCTGCTGCTGAGCTGGCGTCTCAGTAACTGCCGGTGCCTGCGCCACGCTGGCAGTGAAATCCAGCTGCCTCGCGAGCTTCTTTGCCGGCATATCCAATGTAACCGCCGCCGCCGGAGCCTCCGGAGCCACCACCGGTGCCGGCGGCGGCTCAGTCGGCGCCGTCGATTCGCCGCCTCCCTCATTTTTCTCCATATTTCAAATAACAAAAAAGGAAAATTAAAAAAAAAGATTCGACCTTCAAATTTCAAAGAAGAACCACAAATGAATCACAATTTCAACAAATTTCAAGCTCAAGTTCAACACTTTTCGGATCAAGAACACCGAATTTCATTCAAAAAATAAACAAAAACAAACACTTCATTCAAGCTCAAGAACAATCAAAAACCGCCAAATCGAAGCGAAATCGAAACCGCAACGATCTTCAACCGCAAGAGAGAGAAACTAAGTGATTCTAGAGAGAGAAAGCAGTGATTCTAGAGAGAGAAAGAAGTGATTTTAGAGAGAGAAAGGAAGAAGAAGAAGAGGGAGAGGGCTTCCCTTTTCTCTCCCTCTCAATGCTCCAAGGTTTTGAAATTGAATTTTGTTAATTTTGGACGGTGAGATTCGTGTGATTGTATCATCCGACGGCTGTAATTGATCTGATTCATCGAACGGCTTGAATTCATAGGAGAAATTTATTTTTCTTTTTGTTTTGGGTAAGATTCGTTTGATAGTAGCATCCGACGGCTGGAATTGATCTGATTAATCGGACGGGTTAAATTCATAGAAGGTAGAATTTATTTTTTTGGTTATTTCCGCCAAAGGTCACTGCAGTTTATTTATTGTGTCAATTTTAGTCACTATATGTATACGATTCAAAATATTTGAAAAAAATTTATATTAAGTTTTTAATGAAACTTTTAAATGTTTGACCACGAATTGGATTAAATTGAGTAAACGGATGAATTTATAATAAGTTAATTATATTTAACATAATTTTTCATTCAAAATTACGTCATTAATTTAATTTAAATGTGACCAAATGACTAAATTGATTCATTTTAAATTGTACGGAGATTAAATTAACATAATTAAAAGTATAAGAACTAAATTGACATAATGGACAAAGTTCAGAGATCTTTGGTGTAAATATTATTGGGTAAATTACATATTAATATCAAAATATTTAATTTGTTAATTTTATAGTCCATGAATTTTAAGAAATAATACTTTACTCCAAAAATTACATGCATTTTAGTAAAATAATCTAAACAATGGTGTAAAAGAGCGCAAAACTCGTCGTTATTAATATCTTTGGTGTAATAAAGATCTTTGGTGTAAATATTATTGGGTAAATTACATATTAATATCAAAATATTTAATTTATTAATTTTTTTAGTCCGTGAATTTTATGAAATAAGGTGACCTCCTGTGCAGTCCTCCCCTAAGGTTGGGGGCACTGGGAAGCAACCTCTCTTCAGGTTAACACCTTAAAGGGGGAAGGCTGCGTACATCCGCCCCCCAGACCCTGCTTAGGCGGGAGCTCTTGAGACACTAGGTATGTTCCTTAATATTTTACTCCAAAAATTACATGTATTTTAGTAAAATAATCCAAACAACGATGTAATAGCGCGCAAAACTTGTCATTATTTGTTGGTTCTTCATGCAGGCTCTTCATACAGAAACATCAACTACCAAGTTGGGGGTCCTCGAAAACAGTCTCTCGTCAGGGTTTCACCCTGATGGGGTAAGGCTGCGTACATCCTACCCCTCCCAGACCCCGAGCAAGCGGGAGCCTTTGAGACGCTGGGAATGATGATGATGATGACGACATACATAAATCTTATGTTATGACACTGTTAACAAACAAAAGATACGTAAGATATCTATTTTAAGACTCTTAGGCACTGTCATTTGACTAACTTATTAAATATATTTCACAAAGTTTATGAAACGAACGTTAATATATCAAGGGTAATGTTTAATACCGGGGAAAAATTATTATTCGCATAGAAACATCATTATTTCTACGAAAATTTTATGGCTATTATTTTTTATAAGTCACATTATTATTCTAGTAATAACAACTTTTGCTTAGATAATAACAACTCCTTATATCTAATCTCATGATTCTAATGTGTAATTTATTAATCTCATTGGATGTAATTTATTAATAAATTTTTATTACCAGATAAAAAAAATTTAATAATTAAAAGGATAAATTTTCGGAGACACATCAAAGATAACATATTAAAAAAAATATTTAAAGCAATAAAAACCAGCCAAAAACAAAGAAAATGACATATTAATGGAACGCGTCACGGGCAAAGCCAAGCAACACTAGCCCGGCTTTTCCCATTGTCAGCGACTAGAAGGGCTGCCTAGGAAGGAAACTGTGGAGCAGGATAAAATTTGTTATTGCTAGAGCACTAATATGACATACAAATTATGATACGAATGTTAATGCTGACCCAATGATTCATGATATTAATTCTCAGCACGTGACTAGCACGTGGATTCTCATTATTATGCTTAATCACAATTAAGGAATTATTGTTGCCAACTCTACAAGATTAGGGGTCCTCGAAAACAGCCTATCAGTAGAGTGACACCCTGAAGGGGTAAGGCTGGCCACATTTACCCCCCAGAGCTCACTTAGGAGGGAGCCATTGAGGCACTGGATCTGTTGTTATTGCTGCTGTTGTTGATTGATAAACTCTAGACTCTCTGTCTTTCTCCTGTTCTTCTTTTCTCCCAACTCTCTTTCCTCTTCTTCTTCCAAACCCCTTTTCTTTTGCTTATACTTTTATACTTACTTACGTATTTCTACTCATAATTAGCTTATATTTTTCTTAAATCAATACAAATCTTACGGAATTAAGCTATTATGGAAGTTTTGCACTGATTTTGTAGCGTGAATTGGAGTGTTGATTTGTTGGGCTGCATCAAAATATAAGAGTTATAAAAATATCATAAAAATAATGATCTTGGTAGGATAATAATAATTTTTTCTGACAATAATATTACCCTTATGAATACATTTTTTTTTTGTGTGTGTGTTATGGTCTTTGTATTGACCGTCAGATAAGTTTGTTCTTTGAATTGGACTGCGAATGAATAACAACGAGATTTTATCGGGTGCTACGCAGGACATATGGGAAATGTGTTGTACACCGTATCTGGATGCTTGACACGTGTCCATGATGTCAGATAATGACACTTGGCAAAAGGAGCGAGAAAATGAGGATGGTTATTTCGTACGATTCGAATCCAATGTGGTTAATTATTTGAAATAAAAGGAGCTTTTTTATTGTAAAAATAGTCTTTTAAGTTCTATATACACTTTGATTTATTGTCAAAGGGGATCGTCAGCAGCGTTAGGCTTTGTCATCAGAGATGCCAGTGGTAAGATCCTTCGAAGCGGTACTAGAAAGCTGGGTAATGCTCCTGTCATTGTGGCTGAGGCGTCGGCTGCTCGTGATGGTATGTATGAGGCCATATCCCTGGGAGCCGATAGTGTAATAGTCGAAGGAGACAACGAGGTCGTCCTCAAAACTTTCAAGGAAAAGTATTATTGCCCAAATGATATTAGAACCATTAGAGATGAAATCAGAGCCCTCATGGGAAAGTTTAGAAATCTTAAGTTCTCTCATGTATTCCGCAAGACAAATAGATCTGCAGATTTTATGGCTAGCGAAGGTTTGGAAAGTATTGGGTTCCAGCTGTATCTCGTGGAGCCATCCGCCCCCCTCCTTCTCATCTCTAGTGCTGAGGCTTCAGGATGTTCGACGCTGAGGCGAGGACGTTAAAGTCTCTTTCTTATCTTTACCATTTAAAAAAAAAACACTTTGATTTAAAAAAAAAAAAAGTTTCTATGTACACTTTATATAAATGAAATTATTATTTAAGTATTATTGTATTTGAATATTTTGATATTCGAATATTTACGATGAAGAATCATAAAATTTTAATATTTTATCACCTTTGTTGTAACTATACTGAAATTTAATAAATATTTGTAAGAATTGGACTAATATTTTTAATAAAACTTTAGCAAGTTACGATAAGTTTTACCGGATTTTGATCTGACATGTATTTTGCCAAAAATGTGGGTTAAGTCAGCATATTATGGCAAAAAAAATTCAAATTCTAATGGAATATATATATATATATATAGTTAGGAGTGTAAGCGAGTCGAGACAAGCCAAGCTGACCCGAGCCGAGCCGAGCACCCCCTTGCTCGAGCTCGAGATCCAACCAAGCTCTTATTAAGCATTTCAAACCCTTGTCCAAACTCGGTTTGGCTCGTCTTGCTAGGCTTATCAAGTCCAAATGAGCTTAAAATTGAGTCGAGCTTGCTATCAGTTCCAGCTTGCTATCGAGCCAGACTTTTCAAGTTACTATTAAGTCATTATCAAACCATTATCGAACCAATACCAACTTTTTACCGAGCCCTTAACAAGTTTTTAAAGAATTCATGCGGAGCCCTTATCAAACTGTCTGCAAATGTTAACGATCTGAGCACCTCTCCTTTTCGAACTCGGCTTGATAAGCTTTTGCGCCCTCGTAATGAACACGAACAAGCCCTACTCCTATATATATTTTTTCAATTTAAAAAAATTCAAAAAAATCTATCGAATTTCCTTACAAGAATATCTTATTAATACAATTTTAAGATTTTAGAATATCTAAACAATAAAATTTTTAAATCTTAAATATCTTATTGTATATATTGAAACATAGTTTACAAGTGATATTTTTTCTAGATAAAAATAGTTGTTTTTGAATTTTTAGCAGAAATTAAAAAAAATTATTTTCTCTCATAATTTAAGAAGTTACTTTTAAAAAAGTAATTATTTTTCACAACATGAAACAAATAGGCCCTAATATTTATATTTAATTTATATAATTCTAAAAAGAAAAGTGTAAAATAAAGATTGGCGGTAAAAGGTCAATGCCATCGTTGACTTGAATTTGTTTTTGGGTTTTGTTCTCTATTTTTCGCGCAATAAATTTAGTTACATTAGTTAGAAAATGTATAGAATTAGTTTTTTTTTTTTTCTAACCAGGAACCTGGTTTCCTGGTAAATCCCGACCCAAGCAGTGACCTACATACCACGTGAACCAATTAAGTTAAGGATTCCTCAGGGAGTAATTTAAATGAGGAATAGAACTCTAGATCTTTTGGCCTAAAGCAATATTCTATCCCCTCACTTGCCTTCAATCACTGAGGCAAGGCCCTTGTGGGTATAGAATTACTAATTCCAACATGAGAAAATAAAATGTTCCCGAAAATATAAAAACAAAAGGTTAATAGGATATTTTTGTCAATATATTATAGTTAGTATTTAATGTGACATGCCACGTCAGTTTTCCCTCCCCGAAATACAATATCATAATATTGGGGAGGGTTCTATTAATTAATATGAAAAAGGTTTACGTTACTAAAAAACTAAATCAAAAAAGTCATGAACCAATTTATTATTTTGGGTAAATTACAAAAAACTACAACATACTCAGTACCTCAAGGGCTCCCACCTACGCAGGGTTTGGGGGGGCAGATGTACGCAGCCTTCCCTCTTCAGGGTGTTAACCTGAAGAGAGGCTGTTTCCTAGTGCCCCCAATCCGAAGGTGAGGACTTCCCAGGAGGTCACTCATCCTGATACTACTCTCGCTCAAGCACGCTTAACTTCGAAGTTCTAATGGGATCCAGTGACAGCGTGTTGGTGCCCTATTTGGTAAATAACAGAAAACTCTCCTGTCTTTTGCTTTAAAAACAGAAAATCACCTTTATAAATAAAACAACTTATTAAACTCCCTCACTTTTAAAAAATTATCACTTTACCCTTAAATAATTTTTTTAACTATTTTGTCCCTTAAAATAAAATAGTTAAATATTTAATTTTATTTTTAGGTAGGATTTTATATTTTGAAGAAAAATAAGAATTCTTTTATATTTATAGAAAAAGGGATTTTTTATATTTATATAAATTATTATTTTAATTAGTTATATAGTAATGATATTATAATATCAATAAAAATATTTTATATTTTTTTATAAAAATTTTAAATATATTTTTTATCTTCTAAACTTATAATATCATTGTTATAATTAATTAAAACAATTATATTTTTATAAATATATAAAATTTTCTTAATTATATTATGAAAAATATAAGATTTTTTTAATTTCTACCTAATAATATAAAATTTTCTTCTAAAAATATAATTAAATATCTAAACCCCTCACTTTTAAAGGGCAAAATGGTCAAAAAAAAGTTTCATAGGGGTTAAGTGATAAATTTTCAAAAGTGAATGGATTTTGTGAGTGCTTTTATTTGTGAGGAGGTTTTTATTTTTTTATTTTTGAAGCAAAAGACGGGAGATTTTTCTGTAATTTACCCTATTATTTTTATAAATTTCAGAGTAGTAAAATTAAAATGTAAATAAATAGTACCTTCAATTTATTCTTATTAATAAATGGAATCATTTTCCTGTGAAATGAGGTCATATTTGGGGGAAAAAAAGCTGACGTGACAATTTGAACACCCAACAAGGTATATTGATGAAAATACCACTCGAACTCCTTGGGGGCATTTTAAATGATCGCAATGACATCGTTCTAATTATCTTACCGTCCAAACAGTGTGTTTATTTGGCATCGGGAATAGGAGATTTACCATGGTGCAAAACTTCAATGACAGGCACCAATATGACATTACCAAACAGTGTCTTTTTTGATGTTTGTTTTTTACGTATACACTCAGGTATCACTCTTGCAGGTGCATCTGTTTTGTATCATAACTTCTGTGGCTAATTATAAGGGGAAAAAAAAAAACCAAACTACTCACTAGAAACACTTTGTAGCTAGAGGTATGGAACATCACTTTGTCTGAATTCAAGCTCGACAAGCCTTAACAAACTTGAGTTTGATCTGTGCTTTATCGAGTTAACAAACAAAATATTAGTGTGCTCGATACTGTCGAGTAGGGTCAAGCTTGCTATCAAGTCAGGCTTGCTTCTATACCAACTTGTAATCAAGTCGAGCTTATTATCAGGCGGATGTATTTGGTATACTACCACATCGGCTTTGGTCCATTATTGTTTGAAATGGTTAATAATATTTTTAAGTGTGTTCAAATTAATGTACTGCCGTTTCTTTTAGTCAAAATGATTCATAACGTTTTATATAATCACGAAATTGGTCCCACATATTTTTAATTTTCACCTAAATAAAACCATTGAGTGAGGGACTATTTCTTATAAGATAAAAATATTAGAGATTATTTTAAATAAAAAAGAAAAGGAATTAATTTAAGCATATTAAAAATTATTAGAAACTATTTTAAATAAAAAATTAATTTGAATACATTAAAAATATCAAGAATTACTAATCTAAATTGCTGTATTGATAATTAATATAAAAGTAACTCAATTATATCTCAATGTATCAAAAAATAAACCAACTATATTTTCTAATAAAAAAATAACCCAACTATAACTTTTTTTTATTAAAAAATAACCTAACTCTATATCATAAATAAAAAATAACTCAACTTTAACTCTTCTACTAAAAAAATAACAAGAGCATCATACCACGCGTGATACTTAGTCACCAATTTAGTATTTTTTAAATTAAATTTTTAGAGTTTGATTATTTTAGTAGAAAAGAAAGTTGGATTACTTTTGGTTAAAAAATAAAGTTGTGTTATTTTTTTTAATGAAAAAGTTTAGAGTTGTATTATTTCTTAATTAAGAGATATAACTAGGTTAGTTTTTAATATATTGAGATATATTTATCAGTTAAAAAATAGACATATTTGAGTTACTTTTGAATTAATTGTTATATATGTATATATATACACTTTTCTCTAAAGCAACCCTGCCCTCGTACTAGTATATATTCTTTGATCAGCCACCACACAAGGCGCACATTAGCGCGGCATTTATTCTCTCTCCTCGCAATACTATCTCTAACCTTCGCGTGCCTTCACCCTCTCTCTCTGTCTCTCTCTCTCTTACTCGCACTTGATTGAAGTGAAATCGCGAACTCAAAACGCAGAGCGATACAGCCGCGATTTCTCTCTGTTTATGATCATCTTCACTTGCATGAATTAATCAGGTACTTAGCTTTGAAATTCCCGCTAATTTGGCTTAATTACAGTTTGTTTTTGGTTCGATTGTTATTTCTTTTACTTTTTCTTTTTTGATTATTGTTTTTGCACGCTAAGAATCGCCTTTCATGGTGAGATAATGCATCATTTCATCTTTTTGTGAAGTATAGCGGTTATTGAAGTTATTTGGAGCGGTAATATGTTAAATTATTGCTTGAAGTTGAAGTGATTTATTCAATTATTAATTTTATGGAAAACAATTGCCTAACTGTTAGTTTATATGAATTAGACTCTGTATTATAATTTCCTCTGAAATTATGCTCGCTGTTTTTTTTGTACATAGCAAATCACTGATTTTGGATGTTGATGCAGTTAAAAAGGGAAGTTTGTTGCCATATAAATGGTTATTGTTAGAGCAATGATATGATTTATAAAAAAAATACGAGCCACCCAATTGCCTTGGAAATAATGATTTTGTTCAGGCAATATAACTTTGTCCGATTATCCTAAAAAATTGGATGAAACTGAAATCGAAAACATAATTAATAGAAATTGATTGTTTAGAGAGTCTTTGTTGAAATCAGAAGTTGCCAAACTTGATTTCGATCAATAGTTCAAGACTTGTGTGGGATTTGTCCTATATCTGGAATTTAGAACTTACAATTACGGCGGTTTTTATGGTTATGAGGGGCAAATTTGTTTCTGAGAACTCAGTGCGTAATTTCTGTGGATTGGTAGACTACAACTGAAAAGGTACAAAGAAAACGTCGAAGATTGAAGCTAAGTGGTCTTGGAATCAGATGCGGAATGGAAATGTAGAAATTGATCTGAAGACATCAAGATTGAGAAACAAAGCGAATCTACCGAAATCAGAGAGAGAAAATTAGGGTTTCATATGAAAACCCTTGAATGAACAAAATAACCAACGTAAGGGCTATTTATGGAGAGGACGAAAGAAAACCCTAAAATGCAAAATAAAAAAAATGCGACTGTACTATCCGCAACTCCTTAAAGATCAAAAGTCATGGCCTTTTGCAACCATAGATCAGTGTTTCTGGTCCGCCCATTTGAGTTTCTAGCGATCCAATTGCTCCATTAAAAAAAAAAAAAAAAAAATCTTTGGCTACTCGTCCTATATTAAAATCGAAAGGCATGACTGTTTGTTAAATCTTGTGTTTTTGCAGTTCAATTCAAGGTGTTACAAGTATCATAGTCAAAAGTGGAGAGTGTATTTGCTGGTGGCATGCGATTCTCAACATACAAGCGCATGGCGTCAAGAGATTATTCCGATAGTATGGACGTTGAGGAGAATTCAGGTGAGATTTATGAGGAAAATAAGGAATATAAAGGGAATTTATCTTATAAGTACCATAATGTTTGAGCATATATAACTATGTACCTTAGTATTTCAATATATACAATAAGATACTATTAGATTTGAGAATTTTATCACGTAGGTACCCAATGCCGTAATCTAGTGAATTGTTTGTCAGAATTTGACTAATTCTTTCCAAAACATGCTGATGTTGTACTTTATGATAATGTATGAGTTATGTCAATGTTTTTAATGAAACTTTAGCTAATTACAACAACAACAACAACAACAGACCCAGTGCCTCGAAGGGCTCCCGCAAAAGCAGGGTCTGGGGAGGGTAGGTGTACGCAGCCTTCCCCCTTCAGGGGGCTACCCTGAAGAGAGGCTGTTTCTGAGGACCCCCAGCCTAAAAAGATAGTCTGCACCAATCAGCCAAAGACCTGGCAACAGGAGAAGCATCAGGATATAAAGAAAAGGATATAGAGAAAACTTTAGCTAATTACAATATTAGCATTTTAGCTGCCAAAATAAAAAAAAAAAAAAAAAAAGATTTTGATAGAGCAAACCTAAAATCATGTTTCATGTGAACAATGCCTACCGAAATTCCACCGCATTTTGGCGGAGGGTACTTGATTGATAAAGTTTTGAACTTTGGGATACCTAAGTGATTAAAATTTTGAATGTCAGGTATCTCATTTTATATATTGTGACATCTAGATGGTAAGTGGTCAAATATCATAGTATCTAAGTGATAAAAACCTGATATAAATGGGGTAAGATTTTCTTTCTGCTAATATTATGGTTCAATGCCTTGGGATTAATAGTGGTTGCTGAAGCTGCTTTGGAAAGATGTGAACTTTTGCATGAATTGTGTTTTTGCTAGATTTTTAACTTCTTGATGAATTCCTTTCTCTTTGCTTTCCTTATACCCATAACCATTCTTCACTCTTCTGCACCCCCTTGTTCTCCCCTGTACGTTTGCTGCTTTTAGAATATTGATGTAGTAGGCTTGCACTTTTGATTTATACTCCGGATTCAGATCAAACTTTTTATTCCCTAGATTTCAGAGGAGAATATGGTATGTTTAAGCTGAATTTTTTGTGTTTCCGTCAGCTCTGTTGCAAAACGGTGTGTGGCAAGAAAGTGAAAGACCTTCATGGAAGCGTTCCTTACCCCATGTGCTCGTGGCAACAATATCTTCATTCTTGTTTGGCTACCATCTCGGGTATGTTTGAAATCTTCAGCTTGCTATATTTCGACGCGTCTCTTTCAATATTTCTGAAGTATATGTTGAAGCTTGCTGTTATCTTGTGGCTCTCTTTCTCTGCGCAGAGTCGTTAATGAACCACTTCAAAGCATTTCCTCAGATCTTGGCTTCAATGGAAACACATTGGCTGAAGGTGACTAATTTGCCTTTAGAACTCCCCCCTCCAATACACACAGAGAAACACACTATCTGCATTTTAAGTTAGGGAATTTATCATATAGATGCCTGAAAGTTTGAGAATTTATCACTAAGGTACCTTGACATTTCAATAAATATAATGAGATGCCTTAAGGTTTAAAAATGTTATTAGTTAGGTACCTTGAAGTTTGAAAATTTTATCACTTGGTATCTTTTGTTGAAATTTGGTAAATTTTTGATGGAAAATGCTGCTTTGGAACATGATTGTGATTCTAACAATATATATTTACCCTCTTTTAGGTCTGATGACTTTTTGTTGGAAAATGCTGATATGACATGATTCAAAAAAGATATATGTATCTTTCATCAGAATCCGGTGATTTTTTATCATACTTCATTGAATTTTCGCTAAAAATTCTGATAATATCAATATTTTCTCGTGACACTAAGTTCGATTATGATAAAAATTTACCAGATTCCGTCATAAGGTACCTAGGTGATAAAATTTTTAAACCTTAGGGTACTTGATGTTAGGGTATTGTTGTATCTCATTAGATCATTTGTGTACTTCCTTTACCTTCTATAAAAAATGTGATAAATGCTCAAATTTAAGGTTAATGTAAAATTTCCTTTAAATTATGTTCCTTTTCTTTCACTTACCTGATACCAAATGAAGGTCTTGTGGTGAGCACGTGCCTTGGAGGTGCCTTTGTTGGATCTCTTATTTCTGGATGGATCGCTGATGGTGTTGGGCGCTGTAGAGCTTTTCAGATATGTGCGTTGCCCATGATTGTAGGTGCATCTGTAAGGTAACATATCTTGTCTTTCACAAGCTATTGTCTTCTGAAATGATTTAGTATGTCAATCTAATTTTAAGTTTGACATGGATGGTCTATTTGATTTCATCTTGAAAGATGTGCGGAGTTCCTTTCCCAAATTTCAGAATAGCATGACTTTGTTACAAATCGTGAATTGTTTTGACTTGGGACAGCTCATGAGCCTAATTGAGCTCATTATCGAATCGAGCCAAGCTTGTTATTGAGTTGAATCTCACTAATAAACCGAGTCGGGTTTGCTATTGAGTCGAGCTTGCCAATCGCTACCGAGCTGAGCTATTTGAATTACTATTGAGCCAGTGTCGAATCACTTTCGAGCTAATACCGATTGTTAACAAAAAGAGCCTTTAATGAGTTTTTTAACGAGCTTTTATAATGAATTCTTTTCAAAATGTACGCGAATGCTAATGAGCCAGACATACCCTTACCGTATTCTCCTCGATATGTTATTGAGTCCCCATAAAGAACAGAGATGAGCTGTAATCGAATTGGAACACAAGTAGTTTATCGAATGTTTAGTTCCTTTAGACCCCTACTTGCAGTATGCATATGCCTCAATAGATTATTAGTTGACGATTTTAAAAAGTTACTCTTATCTGCTGATTTTCTCTCTTCTGCTGGTTCTTGGAAGAATGAAGAATTGAAGGCACATCCACGACTGATTTATGACGCTTCTCGTAGCTACTTTACACGAAACTTATTCAAAGATTGAAAACATTGTTATTTATCTTATCATTTTTTTATTTTAGAAAGGGGCAAAGGGTTAGCAGCTCTTGTTTCTATACGTTTCTGATTTCTTTGCTTTTGCCTGAGCAATTAGAGGCAGTTGGAACTAATCGGTGTGATATTTACATCTTTTCTTACAGTGCTACTTCAAAAACATTACAAGGCATGTTACTCGGAAGGTTGTTGGTTGGAGTTGGTATGGGATTGAGTCCCCCAGTTGCATCACTTTACATAACAGAGGTGCGGATCCTTATTTTGTTTCCACAGGAGTTCTTTTTAACTTAACCCTTTATTGTTAATTCCAAAGGAACATGTGACGTAGGGATGAATTAAAAGGTTGTATCTTAATTGATTTGAATAGGTTTCTCCTGCCCATGTGAGAGGTACATACGGAAGCTTTATTCAGATTGCAACTTGTCTTGGCCTGATGGGAGCTCTACTTATTGGGATTCCTGTTAAAGACATTGGGGCATGGTAAGAATACAAATTCGGTTGCACTTTTTTTTTCCTCGATAATGTTCTGTTGAGCTACTATCTTGAGCCGACAAAATCTAATATGATTTGATAACATGACACGGATATGACGTGAAAATAGCTTGTTTAGAATGGGGTTTTTGGAGACTTGCAAGTTGGTTGAATTTTGGTTGGCATGTTTATTTCATTTAGATAACTGGGTTGAATTTTTTTGGGATTGACTCAACCCATTTTCAACATGTTTAATCCTGTTTTGAGTAATATATTATTGCTATTATATATTTATTTTGTGGCCTAGTCACATGAGATAATTTGAACTATTTTTTGTCATGTTAATTTGATAATTTATTTTAATAGTTATAGGTATGTCATGTATGATTGCTAGTATGAACCATGAAGTTTTTTATGGCAACATTTGTACGTTGACAATTAACATGTAATCAAAAAAAGTATTACTGGCTAACTGCAGGTTACCATTTATTAGTTGGGTTAGGTAATGGTTGGGAGTTTTAAACCCGTTTAATAAATGAATTAGATTTGGTTTTACTCCTTGTCTAAAAAACCTCGCATAATACGAACATGAATACAATACGACATGACACGTTTGCGAGCCCCTAATACTATCTCTATGTGACTAATAGTGTTCCATTCCTTCGTTGTGGACTTACAAGTTTGTTTTAAGTCTGATCTTTATGAAATTTGTACATTGAAAATCAGGTGGCGTGTGTGCTTTTGGGTATCTACAATCCCAGCTGCTGTACTTGCTCTATCCATGATGTTCTGCGCAGAGAGTCCACATTGGCTTTACAAGGTTTGCTTTATATCTGGTGCATATTTGAGAATTCAGATTATTGGCTTCTTCACATAGTTGCAAGAAACTTCTAAACTACTAGTGTTTCATGCTTAGAAAAGCGATTTGGTATTTCAAAGTCAAATTCTCATTTTGAATGCGTGTTAATCAAATTCAAGGGAAATGCGATGGAAAAATATTGGAATCATTCTGATGAGAAAATACTTATTAGATGATTTATTGGCTAATTATATCGATCAATTCAAAGAAGGATTGAATTATATGGAGATGGGGTGAATTTTCTTGATCATATTCAGTGGGTTTCTGATTTTTCTTGGGTATTGCGTAGAAACTTCTATGACTACTCACTCCCTTATTCTCGTTCCCGCTCCCATGTTTTGCAACTATGCTTCTACGTGTACTGGCAGATGGCCATTTTCATCAATCATCATGCATGAGAATTGTGTTGATATGCTCGTTCACATGTGTGTACTTTTCTCTTAATGCTCTTGTTTCATGTCACTTAGCAAGGAAGAAATGCAGAGGCAGAAGCTGAGTTTGAGAGGCTTCTTGGAGAGCCACATGTCGATGCCGCAATGACGGAATTAGCAAAATCAGACAGTGGGGGTGACTCAGATACTGTGACATTCCGAGAATTGCTTCATGGTCGCCATTCTAGAGGTAGGTTGGACCCTATTTTACTTGTTAAGGATCCAAGGCCGGTCAAACCCCAAGTAGCTCCCGAATTCTGACGGCCCCTAATAATTTAGGTTCTTATTTTTTTATATACCTAAATTTTTATGCTATAATTTGTTAATTAATATTTATGGTTTTTTTTTAAACTAAAAACCACCTACATTTTAGATGATGTTTTAGAAAACTATCTAACTTTTCTAATTTTTCAAAGTCACACCTAAACTTTTCAAAAAAATTTCAATGTCATATCTAATGTTGACACCGTTAACTTTCCGTCAAATGAAATGCGCGTTTTGAGTATAAATGCACAAAACACCGAGTTTAATTTAATTAAATTAAATTATATTAAGTAATGTACTTTCTAAATGACAAAATTATCCTTTACCTTTGAAGTTGTAAAATTGTTAGGGGTTTGGCGCGCTGCTATAGTCTTTTGCCACTAAAAAAATTTAGAAGTATTTTTTATTTGTAAAATTGTTTATAATTCATTGATAAAAAACAAGTACTATTGAAGGTAGTTTGGTAATTTTATATTTATTTTAACAGAAAGTTAATAGTATCAGCATTAGGTGCGACATTGAAATTTTTTAAAAAATTTTAGGTGTGACTTTAAAAAATTAGAAAAGTTAGGTGATTTTCTGAAACCACACCTAAAATGTAGGTGGTTTTCAGTGAAAAAATCCTAATATTTATGTCGTTAAAGAATGTTAATCCATATGAGGAGACCCGGCCTACTTTAAAAATGCTCATGTCGGGCCTTAAAACTCTTGGGACCGGCCTTGTGAGGATGCAGTTGCTTTCCATGTTTACATCTTTGTTTCTTCTCCCCTAGATGCGTTGTATTTACTTATTTCTTTTGCAGTTGTTTTTATTGGATCAACACTGTTTGCTTTGCAACAGCTATCTGGAATAAATGCCGTTTTTTACTTCTCTTCCACTGTATTTAGAAGCGCTGGAGTCCCATCAAGCCTTGCGAATGTCTTTGTTGGAATTGCCAATTTCACAGGTATTGGTTCCATTATTATTGAGCTAGATAACTCGATATTTTATCAAGCTTTTGAACCTTTATTCGAACTCGGTTCTATAAGATATTAATATGTTTGATACGCTGTCCAACTCGACTCATTAGCCTAGCCGAGTTCACAATCGAGCTGTGCTTACTACTAGCTCGAGCTCGCTATTGAGCTGGCTATTCGAGTTACTGTCAGGCTATTATTGAACCACTTTCAAGCTAGCAACCGTTAATGAGCTCTTGACGAGTACTTAACAAGTCGTGAACTAATTCTTAATGAATACTTATCGAGATCTTAATGAGCCCTAATAAAACTGTTCTTGAACATTAACGAATCGAGCATGCTTTTTTACGGACTTGGCTTCCTAAGCTTATCAAGCTTGCTCAAACTTGGCATGTTAAGCTATCGAGCGCAGTAGCGGACATGAAAGTAGTTTATTGAATGTTTGGTTTGTTTACTCTCCTACTATTGGAGCAATTGTGTTGATGTTCGGCTGGATGATTAAATATTTTCAGGATCCATCATTGCAATGGTACTGATGGACAAAGTGGGGAGGAAACTGCTGCTGCTTTGGAGCTTTATTGGCATGGTAATTTCTCTATGTTACCTTCGGTACTCGATCCATTTGCCAAGTAGAAGATTACATACTAGCCACGTACTCAGATATTACTTAACGGCCATTACGTGATGGATATTCAGTTAATTGTTACGCGATTGACCATTACGTAACAATGTTTATTTAACAACCTCCGTAAAACATATGTATTGTATTTTATTTACCATAACTTATTACCTCAAAATATATTATATATTAGAAACTAGTAAAAGAAGTTTAAAAATTAATGATTGCATGGCTTTTTATTCAAATATTTGTAAAATACAAGGCATAAAAGTATCTTACGTTACTTCTTAAAACTCAATGCAGTCACTGCAATCTTTTAGGCAAATACCCAAAAACTAGGTTCTATTTAGATATCACAGAACAAATATGGAAGGTATTGAGAAGAGTACGAGAGAACAAGAAAAGAATAATGCATATTTACTTGGAAACCCTCAAGTTGTGGGAAGAATCGCGGGCAGATAAGAAAGCACTAAGAAGTCTAAAGGCGGATACAACTAGGAGGAACAGGAATATCTGTGTGTATGTGTGCGTGCGCGCGTGTGTGGAGGCTAAGTAGAAACCCCGTATCTTACTAAATGGGTCTAATGCGCCACATCTCAAAAGAAGGTGCTACACTTAACATGCTTATCTCATCTACAGGCTTTGTCGATGGTCCTTCAAGTTGCTGGTGCAAGTCCGTACATGCCAGAGGCAGGAGTATTGTATTTATCTGTTGGCGGCATGCTTCTGTAAGTACTTTCTGACGCTTATATAAGAATGAATTGATGAGATGCCAGTTTGGTTTGGAAGGCCCCTCGTCCATCCGTTTTCTTTATTTGATTATATTAATGATTTCCAACAGTAATTTTGGGAGAAAATCTTTTTTCTCCATGGAGAAGAAGTAAATATCCTCTTAGAAAGAGGGGAGGTTATACTCCTTTTTACAAGGGAGAAAACCTTTTCATCCTAATATTATATTGTCTAATATCAGCTAAACATCAATAGGAACAAATGCAATTTATGCAAACACATGCAAATGTACATAATGAAACTGATTGCTAAACCAGTAAAAAGGATATTGAAGAAAAAAAGGTATTGTAGTTGAAAAATCTTTTGAAGAAGAATATTTCCAGAGAGAGCTATAGGAATTGATATAATGGTAAAGTTACCCCATCCCCCAACCTGGGGTCTTGGGTTTGAAGCTCATTGCCCCCATTATCTATTGTAATCATTGCTGTTCTTGAGAAAAAATCCAGGAGGAGAATGTCTTTCCTCGACCAAACATAGCCTAATGTGCCGTCCAACACAGACCAACAGTAATGTGGTAGTGCTTTCTGTTGTTATATTGGATAGATATTGTTTTCTCTACGCTTAAATGGAAAATGTTTTCTTGTACATGTTTGTGTACTCTGTATATGTGACAAAACATAACTGAGTCAATAAAACTAATATCCAATGATTATTTATGTTAAACGACTTCGTGGTATATGTATAGTTACATAAATTGTGTATGATTTATGTGCATTCATATCATTGCTCCCCTAAAACTGGTAAAATAATGTGAAATAACCTTCTGTATTTATGGGTTGCAGGTTTGTTCTGACATTTGCCATAGGTGCTGGACCAGTTCCTAGCCTGCTGCTTCCAGAAATTTTCCCCAGCCGAATTAGAGCCAAAGCTATGTCGTTTTGTATGTCGGTCCACTGGGTAAGAGCCTGTTTTCATATAATTGCTGAAGGACAAGAGACCATTTATATTCTGGCTGGTATGTGGGGGTTTACGATTCAAGCGTGAGACCTTTTGTTTTGAGGCCTCAACCTCGGTAGTTTTTCCACTGGTTCAAGGCCTCAGGAAGGAAAAGAAATCCACCCTACTATAAATTTCAAAAGCGTTCAGCCCTAGTTAGGGGTGAGCATGGGTCGGGTACCCTATCTAAAGGTATCCAAAACATTAAAATCACCAAAATCAATATCCATAATGTGATCTAAAAATTCGGGTACTCAGATCAATTGGGTACCTTAAAGACCGAGTCAGGTACCCACCCATTTAATTAAAATTTCTTATAAAATTAATTTTATAAAAGACAAACAACTATCCATTAAGTTGTTTGTGGGTATACGATAAGCGTATTATAACACCATTTCACTTGAGCTTCATAATTTAAAATTAAAAAAAGATCAATGCACATAATTGCTATACTTTAATGGTCACAACATAAACCATCTTAAAATGAAAAGCTTCATAAATATGTGAAAGTAAAAAGATCCTTATATTATACTAATCTATTGTTACTGATTCATTTAAAAACTAAGAAAAAAGCCTTTTCTTGATAACACCATTTAAAAACTAATCTATTGTGTAGATAGCTGAAAAATTAAAATTTTGTTTAATAAAAGTAGGGTAAGCTTTTGTTGAAAGAAGAAAGGAAAAATGCATAGTTTGAAAAATATTTTTTGGGATTAAGAATTACTCCAGTAGTCTTAATGTTTAATGAAGACAAGTAACCAATTATTCTAAATACAATATAAATATTTATTTAAGACAATATATATGATCGATATCGGGTCAAATTGGACACCCGTAAATTTTAGTGTGTGCTCAAGTTAAATGTTAATGTGTTGAGCCTCGAGCCCTATGAGCTCAAGCATGGCTTGGCTTGGCTTGGCTTATGTACACTCCTAGTTGACGGTACTCGATGTGACCTTGATATGAATTTACAACAACAACAACATTCCCAGTGCCCCAAGGGCTCTCGCTTGAGCAGGCTCTTGGGGGGTAGATGTACGCAGCCTTCCACCTTTAGGGTGCTACCTTGAGGGAGACTGTTTTGAGGACTTCCAATCTGAGAAGCGAGGCAGCGTGAAAGTATGATAGCATGGAATCCTGGTACCCGTTGGCAATGGGTACCATTACAAAGTATCGGTAGTTAAGCGTGTTTGGGCTAGAGTAGTGCTAAGATGGGTGACCTCCTGGGAAGTCCTTTTGTTGCACCCCTTGGGTTGGGGTTAGCACCCTAAATGGGGAAGGTTGCGTACGTCCGGGAGCCCTTGGGACACCGGGGATGTTACTTGATATGAATTTACATGGACTATAAATGAAGCCTTGGTCCAGTGATAAAACATTACCTCCAATTTGAGGTCCTATGTTCAAATTCATCAACCCCACTTTCCAATAGAATTATTTACAGGGGCCACGACTGAAACACAAAGGTCGTTGATTGTAATTATCGAGCATTTATGGTCTCAACGACATTTATGCAGGTGATAAACTTCTTTGTGGGGTTGCTATTCCTGCGTCTACTTGAACAACTAGGACCGCAGCTATTGTACTCCATTTTCAGTACCTTTTGCTTGATTGCGGTCATGTTTGTCAAGAGTAATGTGGTAGAGACAAAAGGAAAATCGCTCCAGGAAATCGAGATTGCACTTCTTCCTGAGCAGTAGAGGTACGTTTTCGTCTGTTTTGAAGCAATTTGCTAGTTTAGCACTTGGGCTCTGTTTATTTCAACAGAAAATGTTTTTGGACTTTTTACTATTATTCTTTCATAAATGCATAACAATAGCCATAAATATGGATAATATTTTCCTTTATTCAAGGGACATGGACTTCTCCTCAATGAAAGGGGAGTACATTTTCCTTCAAGGGGAAAACGTTCTTTGTCATAATCTCATGTCGTATGCCTTACTTCTATATCAACTTGGTTAAGCGTGAATCTCATGTGAATTTATAGAAGGAATTTATTTTCTTTAGCTAGAAAGACAAAAAAAATTAAGGAAAAAAATATTCTTGGTTTAAAATATTTTGAGAAGAAAAACTTCCAATAAGAAAATTGTTTTTCTTTGAAATAATTGGACCCTTTAATAGATGGAATTTTTCCAGGATAGAATTATCTTGGTGTTTGCTGCTACAACCCGTTTAATTGGACAAGTAAGAGGGACATTAACTTTTAAAAGAGTCCGAAAATAATTTTCAAATCAGTTGAAATAAATGAATTCTTGGTTATTCGATCCAGTAGAGAAAACTCAATGGAATTCATAACTGCTTTAATCATTTTTTATGTAAATAAGCTGAGGTGTGTCCTGAACACGAGTGCGTTGGCTCGTCATGATCTTATAAATCTTTAGCCCTTTTGACTGTTAAGAGTGCAGGAAGCTTGGAGGAAGTGAAACACGTAAAGAAATTCAACGAGGAATGCTCAGAAATGTAATACAAGGAGAAACAACAATTCTAGCTGGCCCCCCCTTGTGTGTTACTTAGTAGAGCACTGGTACACTATTAAAGGTTGGTCCCCATCAGCTGAAACTGTACTTTGAATGTTGTAATACTAATACTATGCTTTGGACACTAATTTTTATAGTACTTGTTACTGTGTCATGCTACTTGATGGGTGTTAATAAGCTTGAGTTCGAGCCTAATCTTTTTGAACTTATGCGTGATGTCAGTTTGGTAAATATAGTAGTGTACTCTATACTGGGCTCGGTAGCTTGACCGAGTCGAGCTCCCTACTGTACTGAGCTTGCCATCAAGTCTTGGTCGTTTAGCGCTGTTTGAGTTATTGTCGAGTCATCATCGATCCATTATTAGCCTAATACTAAGCAATGAATGAATTCTTTATTAGGCAGCTACTATTGCTTATCAAAATATTTAAGAACTTTAATGAGTCGAGTGCTCA
Source organism: Simmondsia chinensis (assembly GCA_018398585.1). Lineage (NCBI taxonomy): Eukaryota > Viridiplantae > Streptophyta > Magnoliopsida > Caryophyllales > Simmondsiaceae > Simmondsia > Simmondsia chinensis. The sequence continues at coordinate 34,869,689 of JAGTTD010000010.1, forward strand.
TTATTTGAATTTGGTTTGTTAAGCTCAGTAGACTTGCTCATAGTTAGCTCAATAAAGTATTGTGAGGAAGACCTTACTTTGATTTTACCGTAGGATTAAATTGGTACAATATAAGCTATACAAGGAGTAAATTGACATAATTAAAAATATAAGACTAAACTGATATTGTGAGTGAAGTGCAATAACTTTTTACATAATAACTCTTAATTTTATATTTTTTATAGAAAAATAATCATTATTTGTTATTTGTAAAGTTATTAATTTCCTATATAATTAAAAATATAAGACTAAACTGACATTGTGAATGAAGTGCAATAACTTTTTACGTAAATAACTCTTAATTTTATATTTTTTTCAGAAAAATAATCGTTATTTTTTATTTGTAAAGTTATTAATTTTCTAAGCACATTATTATACAAAAATTGAGTAATGTGATTGATATCTTTTCTTGTTTGTAATTTTTAGTTTTTGAAAGACATTTTTTAGCTTTGGATTTCGTTTTCAATTTTCAATCAATCTATTAAAAAGAATAAATCATAATAAATAAAATTTTATGAAAAATTATTTTCAAAATGTGATCTTAATTTGTGAAAAACTAAAAATTATAAATAGTTCATTAGACAACCATGTGACCACCCTAGCCATTGTGGACCAAGAACTAGGAACGATCCTCTGCTACCCGAGTGAGCCGAGGCCCACTAGAGCTGCTAATCACGCTCTAGTCACACGGTCATAGTTCATCAACCGAACGTAGGTTCCTGTCTCCTTAGAACTCAAGGATACAGAAGTGTGAGCCTATAGAATAGATCTTGTTCAAGTAAGGTCGTTAAAAATTATAAATAGTTGACAATACTAAACGTAACCGAAACTATCTTTCCAATTTGTAATCTTTTCGGGGTTCATTTTGTTAAAACCAAATATACAGGATCTTTACCCTATATTTTACGCATTTGTTAGGATATTTGAAACAATTTACATGCCCTTGTAACTATTACAAAGGTTTTGTACTTATTCAACAACAACAACAAACCAGTGCCTCCAAAGGCTCCCGCAAAAGCAGGGTCTGGGGAGGATAGATGTACGCAGGCTTCCCTCTTCAGGCGGTTACCTTGAAGGGAAGCTGTTTCCGAGAACCCCAAGCCTAAAAAGCAGGGTTTTGTACTTATAATTGCATAAATTGAGCTCCAACGAACATGGGTAGGGGTGTAAATGAGCTAAGCCTGATTATGAGTCCTCATGAGCCCGCTCATCAAAAAGCTCACCTTGCTCGGCTTGTCATGAGCCCAAGTATTATAAAGCTCGAACTCGCGAGCCTAAACAAGCTTTGAATATGATATAATAAACTTCAACTGATATTTAAAATCTAATTCATATGTATTTAAATTAATATAAATTTGAGCTACACATCTTACAATTCAAACTCATACACCTAATAAATGTACGTCGGCATTCATTGCATTGTAAGTTGCTAAATAAAGTTATAACTGCACATTAAATGTTATTTGCATGCGTAGTTACTTTTTAATTTTAAATGATAAAGAAGAAAAAAATTAATTTTTTTCCCTTTATTTTGACACGTGAATATGTATGTGAAAACTATACATATTGGCGACTTGACACCGAACTATGTTATTGCATAATATACGATTGATATGTATTATAGTATTAATATATTCTTTGTTGCTGAAATTATATGTTTGGATCTAAAGTTCGAGCTCAATCGAGCTATCAAACTAAAATAACCGTAGGTGGTGAACTTCAAATTGAGCTTGAGCTAGTTTCAAGTTGAGCCATGACAAACCAAACCCGAGCTTATGACCAGCCGAGCTAAATATTGACTAGCCGAACGTCGAGTCTAACAAGCTCGGGCTCAGCTCAGCTCATTTATACCCCTAAACATGGGTTGCCTTGATTATTATTGCACAAAATCAAGAACGTAAATGAGTCAAGATGAGCCCAAACTTGATGTCTGGCTTGTTAACATTTAGCCCTACAAGGACTTCTCTATTCATATGCTCAGGCTCAATCTAGGTTGGTTGAGTTCAAACACAGCTTGGCAAGCTTCATGCCAATGCCAAGATCGCGTTATTTAGACTTAGTTAAGTTTAATCCAAGTTTATATGTACTCAAGCTGGATTAAGTTACGCTTAAACTTGGTTTAATTTCACATCTTTAGAATAATAAATTATATTATCAGACTTATTGAGGCTTGTTACAGAGTTGTAAGAGAAAAAAATCAATATATAAACCTAACAGATTACTCCACATAATGCCAATTGGTTTTAAGAGGGAGCATAAACGAAAAAAGTTCATATAATCCATACGGGCCAGCATTATCCACAAAAGGCACAAAAATTACACATTACACAAACAATAGTACAAGCATTACAACACAAGGCTAAAACATGATTCCAATGGCCGGAAAATGCACAAGAAAATGCACAAAACCCGGCCTTAAACCGATCAGCTACTACCTAATCGTCCATCGTTAGAACACAAAAACGATGCATCAACGAGCATCACATCGATTCATATTACGAGAATTATCATTGAAGAGAGGTACATGTTTAACAACCCCCGGTGGATAAACAAATTCACGCGACACATCCTCCGCATATCCTGCAGTTCACCAAAAAAAAATTATATTAATTAGCTTGTTAAGATTAGTAAATGTGTTCTGTCATGTCGTGTTTATGTTATATGAGAGGGGGTCACATAAATGGAGTCAATCTAAACACTACTCGTTTATTAAACGACTTGGAAACGATCAACTTCTCACTAATTATCCATTTATTTATATGGGCGACTTTTTTAATACATGCTAGTTTTCACCTTATGAGCATATAACAGTGCACCTCTATGAGCAGTACATACTCGGCATATTTGTAATTGTCTAAATAATGACTATATATAGTTCAAATTATCTTATGTTAGATAGGCTATAGATATAGGATGGTACTTCAATAACCAAACATAACCACACGAACGGGTTAAATATGTTGAAAATAGCTACTTACAGAAACGAGCAACCAGACCTTCTACGCCTCGTCTTCCTCGTCACTTCTTTCCGCCTTGGAGGTTGAAGTACAACTTTGATGGCAGTATCGAACACCGCTTTCACATTCTAAACCACCAATAACATAGAAATTATAATCACATATTGCACAACGAAAGCGCAAAATCAACATAAAAAATACACCAAAAATTACGTGGAAACCCTACAACAACAACGACAGACCCAGTGCCTCAAGGGCTCCCACGTAAGCGGGGTCTGGGAGGGGTTGATGTATGCAACCCTACCCCTTCAGGGTGTAACCCTGGTGAGAGGCTGTTTCCAAAGGCCCCCCACCCTTATAGTGTTGGCAACTCGAGGACTTTCTATAAGGTCACCCATCCTAGTACTACTCTCGCCCAAGCACGCTTAACTTCAGAGTTCTAATGGGATCCGGTTGTATTAGTGCCTGGTAAATAAACCCTGTGGAAACCCTCTAACAGCTAAAGGGAAAAACCATAGGACTCAAATGGATGCCTCGTCTACTATTGAATCAATCTCGAACACAACCCTAAAACGCAATCTCACAATGGCTGATCTCAATGTTAACTTTTGAATAGAAACAAACCCTCCCCAATGCAAATTTCGAATGGCAAAACTATAAACCCTCAATCGAAACAACCCGAACCAATCACACAAACTCCGAAACAAAACGCTCAATCATTCTCACTCTCACAAATTCAAACAAGACCCTCATATTTTCGTCTCTGATGGTGCACCTAACCATCATATCGTAAGCCCCTTTTACAATCAAGTTAACTTAGTCAGATTTCGATTAAATCTTACCCAAATTACGTCTATCCTTTTTTACCTTATCCAATTTTGCGCCAATAATATCCTAACAGCCCGATAGTGTTTTGCTACTGAACCAAGATCTCGCTAACACAGTACTCAGTACTCAATGTCGTTATACGAGCATATATATACATGTATTTTACGAATTGTCGTGGTATATATACCTGCTGAGTTTTAGAACTGCACTCTATATAAGCCGCTGCACCGATTTGCTTCCTCAATTCTTCTCCCTACAAGATTATGAATGTCAATATCACTAAATTTATCGAAATTATTCGAAGAAAGACGTGAAAATCGGACAAACGAACGAAAATACTCACTTGAGCAGGAGTTACGATATTAGATCCTGTGGGATCAGCATATCCTCTTTCTTCACGAAGATCTGATGAATGCAATTAGAGAGGAGAATTTTGAATATTATTTTGCATATTTGATAAAATCATACGATCGATGCTGCATCGTAATTTCCAAGAAAATGTCTTCGGATTTCATGTTTTCCTTTGTAACGAAAGAGTTGTTAATAAAAACTTAATAACTCTTGTTTGGCAATTGTGTAAAATGGATAAAGGATAAGGGTAATGAGAGTTACAGGTTTACCATTGTTTTACAACCTCGTTACTCCCCATGGAGGTTACGAGTTGTCCACTGTTTCACAATTTGTCCCTATTTTAAGTATAACTATTTTTACTCTTAACAGTTTATCTGATAGCCAAACAAGGATAAATCATTTACCACTCTTTATTTTGACATCTCGTTATTAAACATATTCAAATAAGGATAGGATAACCCTTTATCCTCCCCTCTTTCCTCCCTCGGGAATTGCCAAACAAAGCATAAGATAACAAAGATAAACACCAATTGGCCTATATAAGTACAGTTTTCTACTTGTACGTATAAGTTTTTGAAAAATTTAAAACTAATGACTTTTTCTGGTTTATGGTCTCGTGCATTTAGGTCAAAATAAAAAATCGACAAAAAACCCGTTTTCAATACTTGAATTTTAGTTTCTCAAAATAAAAAATTGAAAATAGACAACTATAACAAACGTACTGGAAGAAAATCTTCGGAAATTGAAAGCAAAATGAGTATGTATATAACACGAAGATTTTTGCATACCTAACTTCGTTCCCACGAGAACTACTGGAACATTGGGTGCAAAACGCCGAAGCTCGGGCATCCACTACATAAAAAAAATTACACGTGTTAGGGACATGAAATAAAAGAACCAAAAAAAAAAAAAAAATCAACACAAGATTTATGTGGTACAACCAATTATGTCTACGTCTGCAGAGTTGCAAAGACTTTCACTATCTTGTACTTTCGAGTAAAAACTAAAAATAGAAAAAACCGCTTTAAAAACATGATCTTTACTTTCTCAAAAATTGCATTTGTTAAAGACAATCATGGATCATATCTTCGTTACGCTTGAATGAAATACGGTAATCACATGGGCTAAGAAACGACGAAACCGAACAAGAGTACTCATTAAGGACACCACATGTAAGTCCAATAAGAATCCCGCGTTGGAGTTGTGAGGTAGAAGAGATCAATATTTATGCATAGTAAGCTACTGATCCATTTAACGTCAATTGGTTCAAGAATGAAACTCTACCCCACTTGAGCTTATATATAGACTTCATATATTCCAACTCTGTGGGCCAGACCGAAGGCCCGATAAAACCGTTGCGATGTAGCAAATACCTTCTTAAGGACATTTTCATAGCTAGCTCTGCTGATTAAAGAGAAAGCCAATACAAAGATGTCTGCTCCTCTGTAACTCAATGGCCTTAACCTTGAATAATCCTCTTGACCTGAAATATGTAGTTTAGGGGGGAAAATTATTTATAAATATAATTAAACAAACTAGTTAAAACTATTATTCTTTCAATGAAATCACAAAATCAAATTGTCACAACCCACTAATAGAGTATAAAACTATTCATGGACCTTCACTAAACGAGTTAAGCTTTTCGAACAATCGGTATCTTTGTACCCACATGTTAACACTACAAAATCATTCACTAGCTTACACCATCAATTTAAACTTTCAAGATAGCTAACTCTTCATGTGGTATCAGAGTCTTATTCATTAAGAGGTCATGGCGACGTGAGTTTGAATTCCAACAATCCTTAATCTTGATAAAGCAACATTCCCGCCTAAGCAGGGTCTGGAGGGGGTGGATGTACGCAACCTTCCCCGTTCAGGGTGCTACCCTAAAGAGAGGTTGTTTCTAAGAACCCCCAACCTGAGGGTTGCAACACGAGGACTTCCCAGGAGGTCACCCATCTTGGTACTACCCTCGCCCAAGCATGCTTAACTTCGGAGTTCTAATGGGATCTGGTGCTTGCGTGTTGGTACCCTCTTAGGTAGCGCTTAATCATAATATCATTATAAATGAAGCATAAGGTACGAGGCGGAATATACATTATCCACGTTTCAAACAAAATGGGTATTCACATAAAGTGCAACGTTACAATATAAAACCATCCCTACTCCTTTACGCATCCGCTAAAGTTTTTAGGGCAATTGATACCTAAATACTAACAAAGATGACAAAATTGTATGAAACACAAGCATACCAGCAGTATCCCAAAGCCCCAAGTTAACAATGCTCCCATCAACAGCCACATTTGCACTGAAATTGTCAAATACTGTGGGTATATAATCCTGCAAAATCAAATGCATAAAAATATAGCCAAAAAATGAATCAATGAGAAAAAAATTTAGAACCCATGTTACAATATAAAACTATTTCTAGGTCTTCACCTATCAGCTTAAGCTTTTGGGAGAGTCAGTTCCTTGACATGGTATCAGAGCCTTGATGACCAAGAGGTCACGAGTTCGAATCTCAACAGCCTCCACTTTCAATACCATAATTTAAGCACAAGGTATGAGGTGGGCTTGTGCACTATCCACGCTTCAAGTTCAGTTGGTATTAGCGTGAGGGGGCAATGTTAGAGTATAAAACTATTCCTAGCCTTCACCCATCAGTTTAAGCTTTTTGGAGAGCTGGTTCCTTGACAACCCATAAAAATAAATGTTGTATATTGATAAGATTGCTCCATCATGACAAAAGAGCATTTTTTAGACAATATTGTATCTAACTCTACTTGAAAGACCAGCTTACTATGTGTTATCGAGTATGGAAGCATTTTTGACCTTTCATCTATCAACTCAAGCTTTTGAAATAGCTAGTTTCTCGATATGGTATTAGAGTGTTGTTAACTAAAAGGTCATGAATTTGAGTCCCAACAGTCACCACTTTCAACAAGAACAGCAACAACAACCTAATACCTCAAAAAGGCTCCCGCCAAGAAGGGTAAGATGTGTGCAGCCTTGCCCTGACAAGGTACTACCTTATAGAGAGGTTGTTTCCAAAGGTCCCCCAACCCCTCGATCCATGCTTCAAACACAATGGGCAATCACATAAAGTTTCATATAACAATATAGAAGTAATACTAAGCTTTCATCCATCAGTTTAAACCTCTACGAGAGTCGGTTCTTTGACAAGGAGGGACACCTTCAGCATATAAACTCGCACATATCATTGTACCCAATATACTTCAACATCGCTAAATTCAAATAAAGAGAACAATCCCTACTAAAGCGAGGTAAAGTTCATATATTTAATCTTTTTCCGAACGAATGTTGAGTGTTTCTTTTGTAATTGTTAGAGTATAAAACTATTATTAAGTCTTCACACGTTAAACTTAAACTTTTTGAACAGTTGATTCTAATGAGGTACCTCTAGCTACAATGTGAGTAGCTCACTGTTGGTGCACATGACCCAAATTGGGCATTCGAGCTTAACTAGATTCTAGCCGATCCTTGAGACCTTGTGCTCAAGCTTGGCTTAGCTCGATTTCCAACCAAGCAGCTCAGCTTGGTTAGGCTCATCTACGCTTAAACTGCGCTACTCAAATTCGCACATTTAAACAGATTAGGCACAAAACAACAGATTTGACCGTTTCTACGAGGACCCATTCACAGATTTCAACGGATAAACATTTGAATTTCAAAAAGGTGAGAAAAATGAAGAAACCTGACAAAAAGGAAACAGGGTCCCTCGACAAAGCAGAAAACACTTTTGGAGATTAAAGTTTATGAATAATTTACCAAAATGGCACATTTGCCAAAAAAATTTACCAAAATAGCACGGTTGCAAAAATATTTATAAAAATGGCACACTTTACTGTAGCGATATCAACGAACACCGTTTCGAATGGCGTCTGCTAGGGAATCCCTTTCGGACGCCGTTTCTGACGGCGTCTGAAAACAGTAACCCTGTGTGTCGATGTATGTGTCGACACACAGGACTGCTTTCTGGCAGTTAACTTCGCGCTCCTTTCCCTGTTTTTGGTGTTTTTTCCTTGGTTTTTCTTTGGGACGTCTTCTTCCGTTGGATACACATTTTATTCTCCCATTGGATTTGGAACCCGAATATCCATCAAGGAATAGAAGAACATCTTCATGTGTTCTTGTGTTCTTGCACGAATTCAAGTGTTTGGTTTGTTAAACTTGATTAATCTTACTACATCTTTGTTAATCTCTCCCCATACACATCTTCACTCCATATTTGGTTGTTGTTGTATCCCCGAGGATAATTCGTATACCGAAATAAGCCCTAAGGAAAGTGATTACATAGCTTCAACACCTGAGATCTTTGGGTTACCCGTTTGCAAGGATTTTGCGAGTATTTGTGAGATTTACACTAACACCGTGACCCCATCTTCATCTTCATCTTTATCTTCATCTCCATCCTCCTACATCGCCTACAAATTACATGCAATGGTACTCTTCATCTCCATCCTCCAAAAACCGGGAAAGGGGCACGAAGATAACTGCCAGAAAGCAGTCCTGTGGGTCGACACACAGGGTTACTATTTTCGGACGCCGTTTCTGACGGCGTTCGAAATTCCAGTTCCCCAGCATACGCCATTAGAAATGGCGTTCGTCGATATCGCTACACTAAAGTGTGCCATTTTCGTAAATATTTTTACAACTGTGCCATTTTGGCAAATTATTCAAAGTTTATAACGTTATTAGCAGGGCAAAGTTGTTAATTGTCAGAGTATAATTATAATTTTAAGGCAATTTTTTGATCTCATTGTATGAAAGTTACATCATACTCTAATAAGACTAATTTTTATTTCGATAATAACAACTCCTTAAATTTTAACGAACAGCAAAACTAATTTAGAAAAAGGGTTGATGAACTTAGACATCGGGACCTAGCAAAATGGACAGAAATTTAAATCACTAAACCAACCCAAGAACCTAAAAAATAAACTTTTAGGTATTGTTATTATTAGAAGAAAAAAAGTACATAATTGTCTGAGCAATTATAAATAAGAATTATAAATTTTTATGAAGTTTTGCCTAAATTTTTTTCTAGATTCTAATTTGAAACAAGATTATGAAACCAGCTTTTCTGGGCTTTTTTCAATTTTTAGTTACATTAGAAAAATAAAAACTAAAAATGTGTTAAAAACTAAAAATAAGAACAAAAATAAAAATATATATATATTTATAAAATAGGATTTTTAGCTTTACAAAAACTAAAAACAAAACAAAAAATGATAATAAATCAACCACAACAACAACAACAACAACAACAAGGCGGAAAACATACAGTAGGGAGTAGGGGTGCATTTGAGCCGAGCGCTCGACTCGTTAGCATTAAGCTAGGCTCAAAGCTCGCCGAGCTTTGAAAGTTTGGGCTCAACTCGATCTAAGCTCGGCAAGTTTCAAATTAAGCTTGCAATATTTCAGCTAATTTAAGCTCAATATAGGCTAGTTTGGACTCGTTTAAGCTGAGGTTCAGCTCATTTTGGTTCCAATATGGCTCCATTGGTTGATTAGAGGGTACAGCAAATAAGCTTTTTTAAAATGTTGCTTGATATTCTATTTTTATCTAAACAAAACAAAAATTAAACTACTAATTTGAACAAAGTCACAAACATTGGAAACTATTTTTTTTTTAAATTAACGAACTAATTTGAACAAATTTAAGAACATAAGTGATAAACTGAGTAAATAACTCCTAAATCAACCAAAAGAACTCAAAAAAAAGGAAGAAAACATACAGTAGGGAACTTGTTACTGGTATAGCAAATAAGCATACAAGTCTTCCCCACAGCTCCATCTCCCACTGTTACACATTTTATGAACTTTGATGCACTCATTCTCCCTCTTTTCCCTCTAATCAACCCAAACTAACAACAACCAACGATTTTTTGCAAGTTTGTTAACAAATTTACATAAACTAAAGAGAGAAATTTGAAGGAAAAAGAGATAGGTAATTGATTGAAACGAGCAAAAGCGAGCAAAAGAAGAAGAAAATGGGGAGAGTGAGAGAGAGAGTCAATAAATTTCAAATGACACAGCGGAAAATTTTCCACCGCTATGCTTTTTGTCGCTCTCAATAAAAATTTGGAAATGTTAGGGTTCTTTGATAATACAAAATTGGGTTATTTATACGCATCATTTTTATACTTTATTTATTGTATTAATTTAGTTTTTATAATTTTAATTATGTTAATTTAATTTTTAAATAATTTAAAATATATTAATTTAGTTATTTAGTTAAATTTAAATTATATTAATGACGTAATTTTAAACAGTAAAATTATGTTAGATTAGGGCTAATAAAATCTGACACGATATGATAATACGATACAGACGTGACACAAAGACAGCGTGTTTGGGTTGGGGGTTTTGAATGCTGTTGAATTTGTGTTGACTCATTTAATCCGTTTAGATAATTGGGTTGAATTTGAGTTTGACCCGTATAACCTATTTTCGACACGATTGATTTGTTTATATAGTTATATTAGGCATTTAAGTGGTACATTTTTGTTTATATATATATATATATATATATATATATATATATATATATATATATATATATTTTGGTAGTTATGATAATTTAAACTATATTTAATAATATTAATTTAATAACTTATTTTAACAGTTATAAATATAATAAGTATTTATTGGTAGTATCAACTATAAAGTGCATCATTAACATGTTTGTAAGTTAAAAAATTAGCATTTAATAAAAAAAGTTAACAATATAATTAAATGGGTTGGGTAAAGGTTGAGAGTCCCTAACCCATTTAATAAACAGGTCGGGTTCGGATTGACCCCATTTCTAAGACCCTTTGCATAACACGAACACAAACACAACACGACACATTTTCCATCCCTGTGTTAGATATAAGTAATTTATTATAGATTCATTTATTTACTCAATTTAATCCAATTAGTGGCCGATCCATTAAAAATTTTATTAAAAGCTTAACATAAAATTTTCTGTAAGGACCAAATTTGACACATTTTAATTTGTACAGGAACTAAATTGACACGATTAAAAGTATAAGGACAAAATTGACACAATAGACAAAGTACATGGACTTTTAGCATGAATAACCCTAGAAACTTTTTCAGTTTTTTAGAAAAAAAATTTGAAAAATTGGAAAGTGTGTTTAGCAATTCAGTTTTTTAATTCCAAGAGTTGAAAAATAGTTTTTCAATTTTTCCTATTTCTTTACGGATTTAGAAAACAGTTTTAAACTATTTTCCTTTTTGTTTGAAAATGGCACCGTGCTTTCCAAAACTTGGCACTGTATTTTTCAAAGCTTCCCTTTACATTTTCAAGGTAGAGGACGCATAAGAAAATCATACGAGTTATTTAATTATAGACATAGCTAAAGAGTTTTACCGCTTTACTTTTTGTCACTTTCATTAAATTTGAAAATGTTAGGTTTTAATATGGGTAATATTTTCGGGTTACGTTTGGCATCAACTGTTAACTATTAGTTATTAACGTTTAGTTAATCGATTAGTTGTTAGTTATTGGGGGATAAATACATAAGTATTACATGTTTAAGTAAAATTAACTATTGTGGCTAGTTTTTTATATGTAAATTACATATAAGGACATTTATATAAAAAAATTATAGAGTTAATAAAATAACACGACTTAATTTCTTTTTTATCATTTTGATATTACGTTTATAAATTAGGTAAAATAGTTTTATGAACTAAATTTTTTCATCAAAGTATGATTAACTTATATTGTTTGAATTCTAACATTAAATTTTTTTTTTTATCAACCTAACTATTAAAATATTGATAATAATAAAATACATTTAATTTAAATTAATTAATTTTTATTATTTTTAAATTAGCTTATAACTCCATCTGTAAACATAATTTAATATTTTTAGAAAAATAAAATAAGTAGATCATATATTACAAAAATAAATGAACAATAGAAGGGTATACTACTAATTTAATATATAAAAGTTAAACTCTAAACTTCATAACTTTTCAAGAGATACTTTAAACAACTTTTCAAAAGCTAACTTCCAAACACTGAAAGCTATTCAAAACGCTATGAAAAAGGCATTGCCAAGCATACTTAGAGAACAAAAATATTATTATCAGAATACAACAACAACAACAATCCAGTGCCTCGAGGGCTCCCGCAATAGTAGAGTCTGGAGGGGTAGTTATGCGCAGCCTTCCCCCTTTTGGAGGCTGCCCAGAATAATAATATTATTTTAATAAAAAAATTTAGCTAATATTTTGTATAAGTCATATTATTACCAAAGAGGGCACCAGCACGCCGTCACCGGATCCCATTAGAACTCCCAAGTTAAGCGTGCTTGGGCGAGAGTAGTATCAGGTTGGGGGCACTGGGAAACAGCCTCTCTTCAGGTTAACACCCTGAAGGGGGAAGGCTGCGTACATCCGCCCCTCCCAGACCTTGCATAGGCGGGAGCCTTTGAGGCACTTGGTATGTTCCTTTATTAAAAATATAAATATAACCAGTCTTGGACCTTATCAATCCAGTTTTAATTGGTTTGATCTATGGTCCTTTTTTGATCCATGCTCTTATGGTTTGAGATAATGAGGTCTTTGGTACGGTCTTAGATTGATATTCACCCCTAGTGACGTCCATTCATAAAGTTGTAATTTCAGCCTTTGGCAGCCTTGTAACGAAACAAGTTAAAGGTTTAGTGAGTGGTCTAGTTCTTCCTAGGATCAAACCATTAGTTTGATCGGCTCTTCTAGAGAGACTAAGTTCAAAAGAGTGATAGGTTGCAATTAGGGTTTTAAGCTCAAGTCAGGTCCTTTGTTCTTTTTGCTCTATCAACAGTGAATCTTGTATGTACTTATTTCTCTGTTGCAGGTCGTGGACCCTTTGGACCCATATTTTCAAATGGTGAGGATGCCGAAATAATTTGAAAGCCCTTTTCAATCAAAGGCGTTTTGAACTCTCGACGGTCTACTAAAAATAGCATAGATAATTATCTTATTTGTAATGGTTAGTACAATTCGGCGTATAAAAACTGCACTTCTTTTCCCGAGCACGATCCTATATTGGAGTCAAATCTTAAACAACACTAAACAGAAAGTCATATTGTGCTTTCAAGTGCTAGTTAGTCCTCGAAGGCTATCAATTCACCACTAGACCAAACTTATCTATACTGGTCCAACACAATATAGACCCTTGGGCTGTGTTTGGAGTATGGAATTATGGCCCAGAATTTCAATTCTGTTGTTTGGTTTGCCTGTTGGAATTAGAATTACAACTCCACTGTCCAATTCCATAGAATTAGATTTTAAGTGAAAATTATACTTTTCCAATTGGATTTGGTTCACCCTATATTTCATCATTAAAACATTAACCACTGCAACATGACATAGTAATCGATTTAGGGCTCTACTTCACTAATAGGTAGAGGTGGCCAATGGGCCGGGTTGGGTATGGGGCCCGGCCCGAGCCTGGTATACACTGGGCCGGGCCCGAGAGTCCACCTAATTAAAAAAAATATATATTAATTGCTTTTACTTTGTATTTTTTGATAAGCAAATTTGTACTTTTAAATATTAGGCTCCAACTGCGTTGTATTTGTACTTATTACGTTATTTATTTATCATTATTTACTATTACTTATTATATATTTTATTTTATTACATATAGTTAGTATTATTAGTGCTTGGATAAAATATATTTATATCTCATTTAATTTATCAATGAATTATAATAATTTTAATACAAAACGACTTTATATTTTTTAAATTTTGCAATTTTTTTTTAAAGCCTACAAAAAATGGGCCGACCTGGGCCCCCGGCCTGACCCGTGGCCACCTCTACTAATAGGATGACTTTAGCTCCATGCCCACGGAAGTGGAATTTATTGATAAACAAATTTCAGGCTTTACCGCTGAAGATCTAAAATGTTTATTTTATTCATATTCATCGAGATTCTAATTTGATAGCAAATTGTAAAGCCCAATGAACGAGGCATGCTTAAAAAATCGTTTTAAATTCTTTTAGGACGTCATTAGTGGCAGAGCAAGGATTATTACTCTTAAGATAATAATATGACTTATAAAAAAATAATAATTTTACTGCAATAATAATAATTTAGCATTCATAATAATATTATCCTTATTTTGTAAAATTAATGGACTCATAAATCATTTCACCATTTTTTTTTTAAACACAATATGTAATTTACCCTTACAATAATAAAGAGAAGTGCAATAATTTGGATAAATTATATATTAGTACCACGAGATTTGATGTATTCATTTTTTATTTCATAAATTTTGTAAAATAATTTTTTTCTAAATTGTTACAGGTATTTAATAAAGTAATCCAAATAGCACTATATAAGGTTGCAAAATAGGTCCCACTGTTGTTAATTTATATTATTATTTAGATTATTTTATTAAATATATTTTATTTTCTGGACTAAAAACTACTTTAAAAAATTTATAAATTAAAAAATTAATATACTAAATCTTAAGATAATAATATGTAATTTATCGATTTTTTATCCAATTGACACCTTTTTAAAAAAAATTATCAAAATGGTACCCTTTTAAAAATATTTACTACAATGGCACCATTTACTTTAGCTTGTTTAACGTACGCCATTTGTAACAGCATACGTTGAATAAATTTTTTTTTTTTAATAGTTTACTCAACATACTCTATTTAAAACAGAGTATGTTTAGGAATTTTTTTTTTTAGCTTACTCAACGTACTCCATTTGAAACGGAGTACGTTAAGTAATTTTATTTTTTTTCCAAAAGCACATCTAATTTATTGCATTAAAATTATTGTATTTTGAAAAAGAGAGATTGTTTCCGAGTACCCAAAGACCTTGCATAGGTGGGTGAAGGCTGGTACTCTCATTCCCAATAACCCTTAGAGTCTGATATCTGTTCACCCACTTATGCAAGGTCTGGGGGTACTTGAAAACAGTCTCTCTTTAGAGTAGCACCCTGAAGAAAGAAGGCTGCGTACATCGACCCCTCTAAACCCTGCATAAGCGGGAGCTATTAGGGCATTGAGAATGTATATTGCTTTCTATTTATTATATTTAATATAGTGAATAATAACGATAATATATACATGTCATTTCATCGATTAAGTACTCGTTAAATTTTTGTTGAACCAATATTATATACGTGAAAATTATGCATTACTTTTTAAATTGAAACATAAAAGGTGAAAGTTTTCAATAATGATATTATACACAGTAAGGACAATATACTTTGCAAAATAACTAAGAAGAAAAATTTTATTTAAAAAAGGACAGGAAAGGTACCAACTATTTATAAGTGACCAGGACAATTACTCAAAAAAATAACATGACGACAAAAAAAAAATATCTGGTAGATGACATGACAATAAAAAAAATGACACATACAATGTTATAATAAAGTTAATATACTTTCTAAAAAAATTTAAAAGATTATTGTAATTTAAATTATCTATATAAAATAGTTTTAATGTAATAATTTTTAAAATATAAATTAGCTGCACTTTCAAAAAAATAAAATTACTCAACGTACTCCGTTTTAAATTGAGTACGTTGAGTAAACTATTAAAAAAAATTACTCAAAGGTGCTACCTGTTTAAAATTCAATAACCGTTACCACCCGTTTAAAACGGAGTACATCGAGTACGTTAAGTGGATGTACAAAGCCTTCTCTCTTCAGGGTGCTACCCTGAAGAGAGATTATTTTCGAGTACCCCCAGACCTTGCATAGGTGGGTGAAAAGATATCAGGCTTTGGGGGTTATTGGAAATGAGAGTGCTAGCCTCCACCCACCTATGCAGGATCTTAGAGTACTCGAGAACATCCTCTCTCTTTTAAAATACAATAATTTTAATGCAACAAATTAGCCATACTTTTGGAAAAAAATAAAATTACTCAATGTACTCCATTTTCAAATGGAGTATATTGAGTAAACTATAAAAAAAAATTTACTCAACGTAGGCCATTACAAACAACGTATATTAAACAAGCTACAATAAATTGTATGGAGAGACCCAGTGAAGCTGGAAAGAGAAAAGGAAAAGGACTGATGACAAAAAGGGAGAGGAAAGCGTTGAAGCACAAGGAAAAAGTGAATGAAAACCGGAAGCTTCAGGAGTTTCTGGAAGATATGTCGCATAGGAATAGCACGCCGGAAAAGACAAAGGCCTTAAACAAGCGAAAAAAAGGGGAATGAGGCGAAATGGGGAAGATCGTCAAAGACAGCCGGGAAGAAGAAAAAACGAAATAGGGGGAATAAGTATGACAAAATCTCGGAAGCGAAGTATGACGAGATGATTATGCAAGCGAAGCGGGCTATTAAGATGGAAAAATTAGTAGGATTTAATTTTGGTGGTTTCGACCCACCTAGGGTGGCAAAGCTGCTTGCTAATTCAGGCGGTTGGTTTTGGGGTTGAGGTTTCAGTCCAGCTCCTGTTTTTCGTGTTTTTTTGTCTAATTTTTCTTCAGCTGAGATCCAGTGAGGTTGGTTTTGGGGTTGAGGTTTCAGTCCAGCTCATGTTTTCCGTATTTTTTGTCTGCTTTTTTCTTCAGCTGTGATCCAGCAAGGTGTTCTTTTGGATGATTCTGCTTCAGCTTCTTCCGTCGTCTTTTCTTTTTTGTTTTTTTGTCCCCTTCTCTTATTTTGGTGGTCTTGGTATGTTCTGTTTTTAGTTTGGTTGCGCCTATTTCTTGTTGTTTTCTCCCTTTTTTTTCTTTTGGGTCTTTTCTGCTGGTCTCCCGGTTTCAGGATTTCCAGGGGCTCGTTTAGCTGAGTGCCCTGTTTTGTTGCACGATTTTTCCGCTAATTATCCAAAAAAAAAAACAAGCTATACTTAATAATGCTATTTTAATAAATATTTTTGAAAGAATATCGTTTTGATAATTTTTGTCTAAAAAGGTGCAAATGAGTAAAAAAAAAAGTCTAATTTATCGTAAAAAGGAGGAGGGGGGAGGGCCCAGAAGAGAAACGGGCACAAAGTTGATGACAGTTGGGATACAACTGTCTCTCATTTAATTTGCTTGCCTTCTCTTGCAAGCCGTTACTCCCCCCCTTTTCATTTTTCAAATTCAATTTCCAAACCTTTTTTTTTTCCTTTTCTTTTTAATATATTTCTAAATTAGGTATTTAGGATCTATAATATTATATATTTTAGTATTAGAAGAGTCTAATAAATAGTATAATAGGTCCCGACTATGGAGGGATTATTTGCCCATCATGAGGGTGTCTCAGTTGGTGGCGTCTTCTATCCATGCAATTATCTCTTAGGGGTCTGGAGTTCGGTTCTCACTGAAGATATACTCATTACATACCTTCTCATGGGGACTTTTGGGCTGTTCTCATGGGTCGGGGTTGGTTGGAGTAACTCAATCCCTCATTATCCAAAAAAAAGGATCATTTTATAAATGGGAGGTTCTTATATTCACAAGTTATAAATTAAATTAAATGTCATCTTTCATATTTTCTCTCTTTCATCTCTTTATTATCAGTATTTTACAATTATTTTAGTTTCACTATATTTTTTGTTTTAGATTGTATCGCTTTTTTTGGGGCAATTTAAACTCAAACTTTCATAGAATTTAAGTTGCTGTTAAAGAGTATTAATTATATATATATATAAACAGTCTATATCACATTTTATGATACACAGAATAAGTCATTCATCTAATTTTTATTGATTAGAAGTGTCATAATATTGTGGATTATGCGTGAAATAAGAGGTATAGTAAAAAGAATAGTTTAGGTTAACTACAAATAATAACAAGTTTTGTACCTTTTTGCACCGCTGTTCAAACTATTTTATTAGATATACATAACGTTTGAACTAAAAAGTTATTATAGAGTCTTAAAGACTAAAAATTAATAAATCAAACCTTATGATATTAGTATGTAAGTTACCCTTTTAATGACTAGTTTGGCTAAGTCTCCTTTTAAAAAAAAATACATTTCTTAAACAAAAAGATTACTGACATCCAAGAAAGGCGACATCTTGAAGATGTTGGCTAAATTTGCCGAGGTCCGTGTTTCTCGTGTTATTCAAAAGGTAACAAGCTAGGCGACAGACAAGGTAACATTAATAGGTCTCCAGCAACAACGTCAGAGGAGAGTGAAGGTTGGTCTATTGCAAACATTAGAACGGATAATACGTACTAATTTGTTAGGACAAACTATTTATTGATAATGCGTCTAGTGTTACTCTTATATTTGAAAGAAAATTTTAAAAGATGTCAATATATATATGTTGGTACTAGATTGAATTTGTGGTTGTACGAAGTTTTTTTTCTAAAAGTCACCCATCAGTCTTGCCTCAATGATAGGAGACAAGTGGGAAGATAGAGCATTGTTTTAACTCAAAATGTTTAACTTAACTGACTCTTGTGGTGTGTAGTTTGTCATATAAGTCATAATTTACTGGGTAACTGGATTTCTCGTTAGCAGAAAAAAAAAAGAAAAGAAAAAAAGTTTATTTTTTTTTTTTTAAAAAAAGGGGAAACTATAAAGAACCAAAAAAGCATAAGCACCAAGGTGTTTGTCTTCTCTTGCCTCGCAAGATTTGTATTTTTTCCTGTATTATTATTATTATTATTATTATTATTATTATTATTATTATTTTTATGACTCAAAGTTCGATTTTAAATATAATTTGCCTCTTAACCCAAGATTAACCCCTTTTTTATATTAAAAAATAGCATTTAACATCAGTAAAAAAAAATAGATGGATTATGTTTTGCGGGAAGAGTTTTTTACTAACTTTTCGTATAGTCCTTAACGTTTTAATTAGTCAAACAGTCAAATGTTATGTTTGGTAAATATTTTTTTTCGTTAGTGTTTTGATGTTTGATATGTCAAAACGCTAAACAATGTGTTTGATAATGATTTTTTTATTTAGCGTTTTTACTTGCTTTTTGCCGAATAAGCACAACTTTTTATGATAGAAAAGATAATTTTAAAAAGTAATTTTTTGCTCCCATAAGCTAGCTAGTGGGAGAAAAATTATACTTCTATTTAATAATTGTTAATATATTCACATTTTAAGTTGGTATTTATTTTTTAAATTTGTTTTCTGAAAAAATACTTTTGTAAATATTTGAGTAAGTGGGGAAAAAAAAAAGTTAACTAAAGATTGTCGCTATTAAATCAAGCCTTACTTAGGCCTTGTTTGGTTGCCACGTGAGTTGACTTTCTATAGGAAGTTGTGTTTTTTGAGAATTCAATTTCTGTGTCAACTTTCTAAAAAGTATATATAAAGTATTTGGTTGGCATAATGAAAAAATATAAACAAAGAAATTAGAACTTTATTGGAAATGCTAGTTGAAAATAAATGAATTATAACTTACCTATGAAAGATTAGGTAAGTTACTTTTTGCTATTTGAAGAAATTAAAAATTGTTAGGCAATTTCTATTTCCTACATTCTGCCAACTGAATAAGAACTGAAATTCTTACTCTTCATGAGTTTTTACTTCAGTATCTACTTCTTGCCAACACCTCAAGTGTAACACTTATAGGCTAGCTTAGTCTCTGATCATGCTCCTTCTTCTTCTTCTTCCTTTCTGCTACTTTTTCATCAAAATGCATTGGTTATTGATTGGTAGTTTATCTGCAGCACTCAACTACTTCAGATTGGGGGTCCCCGGAAACAGTCTCCTTTCCAGCCGGAAGGGGTAAAGCTGAGTAGATCACCCCCCCCAGACCCTGCTTTCTACGGGAGCCGCAAGGCACTGGGACTGTTGTTGTTGTTAATCTACTTCTTGCCAACCAAAAAATTCCTTAGGCCCCGTTTAATCACCATATAAATTGAATTCCTGCGGGAAATTGTATTTCCCGGGAATTCAATATCCAACCCTAGAATAGCTATAATGTCCTGAAGTTTCCTATGTCAACTTCCTATGAAATAAGTAAAACATATTTGGTTGTCAGGATGAGCAATAGAAATTCTTTCGGGAGGCTAGATAAAATTAAATGAATTAGAACTTACATAAAGAGAGTTAGGTAAGTTATTTCCTACTGTTTGCCTACTTCCTGCCAACCAAGCAAGAGTTATAATCCGTATTTTCCATCTTTTTTTTTTCTGCATCTAATTCTTGCATATCAAATAAGGCCTTACTATGGGAAAAGATTGGGTAAAAGGTGGGGAAGTAAAAGAGGAGTACAAGTGATGTTAATCGGTCCAATATTCGACTTGCAGCCTCGAATCTCGACAACGCATGGTTGGATAGGATAGGGAGCCTCTAACCGGTTGATCTTACCCAACGATGCTGGATTGAGAGGGATTCGCTAAGTCTCGTTGATTTTACAAATACTCGAGCAATAACCTAAAAAAGAGTTATCTAATTTTATTGAACTCTTTCAAAATAAAATTACAAAAATTAACTCAAAATGTAAAACTCATCAATTCATCAAAAACTTTCTAAAATTATAAACTAATGGCCTATTTTTTTTTTTTATCAAAACTAATGGGCTATTTATAGGAATAAAAAATCGGACTCCTAATAATAATAAAACTCTAAAAACTAAGACTATTTCAAATCAAACTCTGCCACCTCTTAATAATAATAATCTAACTCTAAAATCTTAAATCTAATTATATAATTCAATAAAATTAAACACTAATAAATAAGATTCTAATTACATCATAATTAAAACTCCTTTATCGTCTCGATCGGGTTATTTTAATACTTATTTGGATCAATAAATGAGAGCGTTGGATACAGTTGACACAAGATTCTGAAGGCAATTAATGTACATACTAATAATTAATGATCACCTCCCAGAGTGTGTTACCTATGACACGTGCTTCGTAGCCCCCATAACTTGCCAGCCATTAGTTACTTGTCTTTCTTATTTGCGGCTGTCACGTGCCCCCTTCCTGTTTCCCCAACTACTCGTACTTGGAATCAGTTGAGATTTTAATGTAGTCCCGTCTTTTTTGACGGATAGTTTGGTGAATGAGTCATAGACGGATTGGCGGCTATGACTCGGCAAGATCAGAAGGGAGACAGTTGGAAGAGGAATCGCGGCTTAAAGAGTTGATGATGATATCGGCAACATCTAGGCGAGGAGGGATTGGAGGCTAGGGAGGCCCGGTGGGTATGGAGACTCACCACATGGATTAAAATGCGGCAGAGTTAGAGTTTGAGTTAGATTAGGATTAGTATTAGCTTTAGATTTAAATTTTTTAGTATTTGTACTTATCTTTAGTATTTTAATTCTCTCTTAGTATTTTAGTACAAGCGCTTTTAGCCTAGGAAGATGATTGTTAAATTTCACATAGCCTTTAGGCCCGACCCACGGAGTTGGAACTTAGGGGTCCATGTATAAGCCCTAGTGGGATTTCATCCTAAAACCAATTGGCTATAGGTGGAGTAATCTACTAGACTTATAAGGTAATCACTTATTTTCTCAACTCCAATGTGGGATTTTATAAGACTCACATGTAGAGTCCTCAATAACGACAGCGCTTGATGTATTATGTTGGAAAGCTCCGTGTTATCAGGGAAGGCTGTTGAATCCTTCCTGTACCCATAAATCCCACCTTACGTGCTGCATCGGCGGTTATATAGGTTAGATAGTTTGTCAAGTCAAGTTTGAATAAGATTCAGTAAACTTAACGAGTCAAGTTCAAATACAAGATGCTCCACTTGTTAACTTTTGCAAATGGTTTGTTAAGAGCGCGGTAAAAGCTTGTTAGAAACTCGTTAAGGGATCGTGAATGACTTGTTAATAGTAGGTAGTAGCTTGGAAATGAACTCAATAGTATCTTGAATAAATCAACTCGGTAGTGAGCTTGAATGGATAGCAAGCTCGGCTTGGTTACAAGCTCGATTCGGCTTAATAATGAGCCTCGATTAGGCTAACCAATTGAGTATCGAACACATTAAAATCTTATTAAATTGAGCTTGAACAAAGGTTGGAAAGTCAAAAGCTCGATAAGCATATTGAGCCGAAGCGTGTCGCATTAGCATTTTGAATAAAAATTTATAGGGGTGGACACCACTCTAACGGAGTGAGAAAAATGGCTTAACTCAAGTTCTTGGATTCATGAAAAGAGAGCCCAGGCCCACATCAAGTAATTAGCCCAATAAGACTATCTAAGGCCCAGGCCCAACATTCTCAGCTAACTTAGTTTTGTCTGATCAAAAAAAAGTTTTTTTCTTTGAAAAAAATATTTATTTTAGAAAAATGACTTCTTTTAAATTTTAAGGATGTTCGGCCACCCAATTACTTAAGCGACTTAAACTGTTAAAAAAATCAACTACTCTAAAATGTTATCAAGAATAATTTTATATTCTTACACGCCCTATCACACAAATGTTGTTAGTGTACAAATCCATCCTATATCTCGGATTGAAATTATATTAATATTGAAAAGTGTGGGATACTGTTACTTGAACTTGTGACCTATTAGTTAAGAGGACTCTGTTAAAAGTTTTACGGTATGAGCGAGGGTCCACAAATGATTTTACACAGTAACATAAACATGTCAATCTAAACTAACCCGACTGGAAAAATCCTAACCCAAGCGCTATTTTCATATCATGTTTATATCGTATTATTGTATTATACTAGATTTTGTAAACTCACAATTAATACAAATTTTTTCGTTATTTGTGCATATACAATACGGACATAGCACGTAAAATTTACTCACATCATTCAAAAAACCAGTCTTGATCTTTTGTATAAATTTCGACTTGAATTTTCAAAAAAGAATCATCCAAAACACCATCGATACAATTCAAATCATTCTTAATTTATTAAGGATTCAATTTATGTGGGTATGTCTTGGATTCGATATCATTTATCTTACTTGGAATACACTCGACACTTATTACAAGTGAAGTAATCCGAGCTAATTACAAGATGATTTCGCTCACTTCTTCCACTAATTGTATCATATCAAATCCCTTTTTATATAATTAAGGAGGAAAAGATTCTCACAAAATATACAAAGTGTCGGTCTGGTGCCACAAAACGAAAAGATCAAATGCCTATAAGCCATGATTAAAGCTCGATGATAAAAGGATGAAACCTTGTCGGACCTAATTTTGCATAATTGTTCGCTACAAAGCCGACTTTCATACATGTATGTAGAAATACTACTGAATTTCAAAATTAAATGTTGAATTTTATTGACTAAAGATTCCATTTTGTTGACTTGACAGATCCTTGATATTCCAAACTTAAGATATTCACGAAAACCTAAGAGCTAGGAGGATGATATAGAACTAGAAACACCCGAAAATGCTTGCTTCTTTGCGCTCTATGCTTTTAATTACCGTAGCTATGGAATCTAAAGATGGAAAATCGGACTTGAAAAACCTGTAAATTGATCCAACCCGAACTGAGGATTTGTCTTTAATAATTGAACCTGAAGTTGAAATGACCAAACTTGAAACCAACCCGACTTGTTCTTTGTTTGACTTGATAGTCAATTTGCCTCAATTTGACGTACTGTTGGCCCGAACCAACCTGACACGACATCACCTAAACACTAACCCGACCTGACCTAAAGCCCAAATTAATCCAATTTCTTCAAATATAATATAATTATTACTTGTCAATAGTACACTAAACTTCATAAAATACGTATATTGGGAGTACGATAAATATAAATTTTTTGAAATATAATTTAAGCTTTTGTAAACAATTCATGCCATTAAGACTCAAAATAGTGGAGTTATGATGACCTGAGATCCATACAATCTGACCTAAGATTGATCCGAACCCAAGATGACTTGATGTTAAGGTGGCCCGAACTTGAAATAACTTGACCCTAACCCAACCCATACCCGAGCAGGGGTAAATATGAAAGTGACCCAAGCTTGATAACCCCGACCCGAGTTTGTTGTAAACCCGAAATGACCAGAAACCCAAACGGATACACCCAAAACCGACCCAGATGACCCAGTTGTCACCTCTAGTACAAAGTTTCCAAGTTTTGTGCGCTTCTAGAAGATTGGATGCACGGAAGAGCTTCCTGTCCTTCAAGCATTGAGATTTGGCTATCTTTTTAGGTTATTCCTTCATGAATTCGACACTTTAGATGAAAAGAGAAAGAACAACACAAATAACTCTTCCAAATCTCTATTCTGATTAACCATGTATCATCGACGCTATACAATTGAGGTTCATCACTTGTTTCCAAGCATTAGCAGATTGTACTTGTTAGAGAAATGATACAAGCTAAATCTAAATTAATAGGAAAGTTATGTCCCAATTGGTAAAAGTCCCACATTGTGAATGAAACTCCCAATCCCACATTGGTAATTTAGAGGGGGGTAGTTGGGTATGTAAGGAGATATGTTTTTAAATGATTTGAATTAAGTCTTGGGTGAAGGAATGGAGGGAACCACACGCGCGTGCACTGCCCGCCAGCCACACTGTGCTAGGGTGTGGGTGAGTTTTTTACACCGGGTATATTTATTTTGCGGAAAATATATTCTTTACCGTTACTTCATTACTGCTATTACCGTTGGTCTTTATGACTTCAGTTTTATTTCCATTAATTCACACATTATACTTATAATTTTCACATTAGTCAGCCTTGAGCCATTTTTGAACGTTGGCCGTGTTAATTTGCTGTATAAATAGGCCTAAATCAATACACAAGGCACACAAAAACAGTACCTTCTTCTCCCTTTCGTTCTCTATTTTTCTTCATACTTTCTTGCGGTTCTCTTTACTGTTTCTGGGCAAAGTTCGAGGCATTTCTAACCGACAATTAACGAGTGCACGTTGAGGGTCGGATCGTGTAAATCCTGGAGGACGGCTGCCTACTCGACTGTTTGCACCGAAGCAGAGGCGAAATCGTCTTTTAGGACAGTGGCATTTGCCATAACATGGTATCTTCGGTACTCTCTAAACCAATTTCCCTCTTTCGGTATTTTTTGAGTGTCGTGTTCAATATTCGACCAAGTTTATTTTGCTGTTTTGTTTACTGCGTTTCACCTAAAATAAAGTTAAATATTTTGACTGTTTTCCTGCGTTTTTTAAGTTCGAAGTTACTGCGTTTTTGTCGGTTCTTTTCTGTAATTTTTAGCAGTAATCAATTCATCAATTTCGCTGTAATTTTCGGTTAAAATTTCTGTTTAATTCTCGGTTAATATTTCGGTATTATTGTACGTGGTATTGAGCGTAGTATAATCTTTGTACACGCAATATTTCCAACATTCTAAAAGACGATTTGGTTTAACGCACTAATATTTGAACATGGCAATAAAAATACCCCTTCCCGACATGTCAAATGTTGAACCTCTTGACGGGAAGAACTATAAGAGGTGGTCCCAAAAGATTCTGTTTTTCCTACAGTTGTATGTCTTGATTATGTGCTGTACGACAAAAAGACTCTTGAAGATGAGAACGAGAAGAAGGCCTATGAAGAAAAATTTACCACAGATGACCGAACCTGTAGGGAAAATTTACTGCATTATATGAGTGATGGGTTGTTTGATATCTATGTAAAATTAAGTACGGCAAAAGAAATTTGGGATTCCCTACTGAAAAAATATGGGGGTGATGATGCGGGTACTAGGAAATATGCAGTTAGTAAGTGGTTAGATTTCAAATTCGTGGACAATAAACCAATAATTGAACAAGTCCATGAATATGAAAATATTGTAACTACTCTATTGTCAGAAGGCCTTAAAATTTGCGAAATAACTCAAGCGCATATCTTAATTGAAAAACTTCCACCCTCCTGGAAGGATTATCGAAATTTACTCATGCACAAAAAGAAGGACCTGACATTAGAGGAGTTAATAAACCACTTAAAAATTGAAGAAGAAAATAGGCTTAAGGACAGGGGGTATGCATACTCCGACCATTCTAAAGCTAATATTGTCGAAGCTACCCAAATTTCAAGCCTGGAGCAAAGATTCAAAAACCAAACAACAAATTCCTCGGAGACTGCTATCACTGTGGAAAGCATGGACATATGGCCAAAGACTGTAGAAGTAAAAAGCCCAAAGACTCGAAGAATAAAGCCCACCTTGTACAAGCAGAGAACATTGTAGCTGTTGTCTCAGAGGTGAACCTGGTCAACAACTTGACTGAGTGGATAGTGGATACTGGGGCTACTAGGCACATCTGCACAAACATAAGCATGTTTCAGGAATATCAAAAGATGTCCGAGGGAGAGGTGGTCTTTATGGGCAATTCTGCAGCTGCACCAATCCTCGGAAAAGGGAAGATTTCTTTAAAACTCACTTCTGGAAAATTTCTTACTTTAACGAATGAGCTGCATGTGTCTGATATGCGTAGAAATTTAATTTCTGGTAGTCTCTTGATAAAAGCTGGGCTGAAATTATCCTTTGACTCAGACAAATTAGTCCTGACTATGAATGGAGAGTATGTGGGCAAGGGTTTTTGTAATGGTGGTCTGTTTGTTCTTGATGTTGTTTGCATGAATAACACTGCCAGTACCTCTTCTGCTTATATTGTTGAGTCCCTTGAATTATGGCATGCTCACTTAGGACATATAAATGTTGAATCGATTAAAAGGTTTAAGAAAATGAACATGATCCCTAACTTCAGTGATATCAACTTTAATAAGTGTGAAGTATGTGCAGAAGCTAAATATGCTAAAAAACCCTTTAAGTCTGTTGAGAGACAAACTGAACTTCTTGAACTAGTTCATACTGACTTAGGAGACTATAAAAGTCTGATGAGTAAAGGAGGAAAAAGATACTACATAACCTTTGTAAATGACTACTCTAGATACTCAATGCTATATCTCCTAAGCATTAAAGATGAGGCAGAAGAAATGTTTCTAAAATATAATGCTGAAGTAGAAAATCAGTTAGGAAGGAAAATTAAAAGAGTTAGGTCTGATAGAGGAGGAGAATATGATCCAACCTCTCTAGAAAGATTTTGTGAGGAAAATGGAATAATACATGAGCGAAGCCCACCCTACTGCCCACAGTCTAACGGTGTTGCAGAGAGGAAAAATAGAACTTTAAAGGGTATGATGAATGTTATGCTTATTAGTTCTGGACTACCTGACAACATGTGGGGGGAGGCTATACTATCCGCTTGTCACGTACTTAATAGAGTTCCTCACAAGAAATTAGATAAAACCCCATACGAAATGTGAAAAGGTTATGCGCCTAATCTAAAATATTTAAAAGTGTGGGGGTATCTACCTAAGGTTGGGTTACCTGACTTTAAATGTAGTAAAATCGGAACTAAGACTGTCGATTCCATTTTTATCGGATATGCTCATCACAGTGCTGCTCATCGTTTTTTAATTAAGGGATCAAATTATTCATATGCATGTGGTAGTGTCATGGAATCTAGGGATGCTAAATTCTTTGAACATATATTTCCCTTGAAGTCTAATGATGCACAGCCTTCTAGCTTGCCTCCTAATAATGTAACTGCTAGTTATGATAATACTAACGATATAGACACTCCTGAAATTCGTAGGAGTAAAAGAGCTAGAAAAGAAGCCAACTTTGGACCTGACTTTGTAACCACTTTCCTATCAGCAGATAACTTCGTAAATGAAGATATTGCGAACGTGTATATGTTAGAAGAAGACCCTAAAACCTATGATGAGGCCATAAGGTCAATTGACTCTACCTTTTGGAAAGAAGCCATTAATAGCGAACTAGAATCGATTCTAGGTAACCATACATGGGAATTGGTAGACCTTCTTAGAGGTTGTAAGCTAATAGGTTGTAAGTGGGTCTTTAGAAAGAAAATGAAGGCTGATGGGACAATAGACAAGTTCAAGGCGAGGTTAGTGGCTAAGGGTTATACCCAGAAACAGGGGTTAGATTATTTTGATACTTATTCACCTATTGCTAAAATTGCCACCATTAGAGCTTTGATCGCCCTTGCGTCTGTCCATGATTTAGTAGTGCATCAAATGGATGTTAAAACAGCATTTCTTAATGGTGACCTAGACGAAGAGATTTACATGAAACAACCGGAGGGTTTTGTGGTTCCTGGTAATGAAAATAAAGTTTGTAAACTTGTAAAATCTTTGTATGGTCTCAAACAGGCGCCTAAACAATGGCATGACAAGTTTAACAGCACGTTAGTAGCTAATAATTTCCTTGTAAACAATGGTGATTCGTGTGTGTACTCTAAGTGTGATTCAGATGGGTGTGTAATAATTTGTCTATATGTTGATGATAATGCTGATATTTGGCACAAATTTGAATGTTGTCAATGAGACGAAAACCTTTCTATGCTCTCTAAGTTTGAAATGAAAGATATGGGTGAGGCAGACGTGATCTTAGGAGTTAAAATTGTGAAAACTCCAGAAGGCATATGCCTAAACTAGTCTCATTACGTTGAGAAGATATTAGAAAGTTCAATATGATCAATACTGATCCTGTTAGAACACCTTATGATCCCAGTGTATATTTAACTAAACATAAAGGTGTTGCTATGTGCCAATCTGAGTATGCCAAGATAATTGGTAGTGTTATGTTTCTAATGAATTACACTAGACCTGATATTGCATACGCTGTAAGTAGACTCAGTAGATACACACATAATCCTAATCAAGAGCATTGGAATGCGTTAAAAAGATTGCTTAAATATTTGAAAGGAACCATGGATTGGGGACTTCATTATAGGAAGTTTCCCACTGTATTAGAAGGATATTGTGACGCCAATTGGGTGTCTGATAATGATGAGATTAATTCCACTAGTGGATATGTGTTCACACTAGTTGGAGGTGCTATATCCTGGAAATCATCTAAGCAATCTTGTACTGCCACGTCTACTATGAAATCTGAGTTTATTGCTCTTGAGTTGGCAGGTCATGAAGCCCAGTGGCTAAGAAGTCTACTGGGAGACGTGCCATTGTGGGGGCATCCAGCTCCATTAGTGTCGCTTCACTGTGATAGTTAAGCTGCAATCGCTGTGGCTAAGAACAAGGTTTACAATGGCAAAAGGAGACACATTCGTCTCAGGCATAAGATCGTGAAAGATCTACTAGAGAGTGGAGTGATATCACTAGACTATGTAAAGTCTGAAAAGAATCTTGCGGATCCGTTGACAAAAGGCCTTTGTCGTAAAATAATTGTAGAAACATCGAGGGGGATGGGACTGAAGTTTGTACACAAATAAACTATAATGTATCCAACCTGGGCTTATCAGGTTCAATGTGAAAAGTCATAGTTTCATTCAAGATATGCACTGTATTTTATGTTGTCCCTCCCTATTGTGTGACAGTACGGAGACGGGTCCAATGCCGTGTATTGGCAGTGTAAGTGTGACTTGCACATGACGGACGCTGTTTGGAGACAGGTCCAATGCCGTATGTTGGCGGTGTGAGCACGACTTGCACATGACAGGACACTATCTGTATGTTACAAAGGGTAAGGTTGAGCTTTAGCTCTTAATGGACCCATATCCATATGTTTGGTGGTGTGCAGTAACACACACTTGATGGGATCCATCTATATAGGTGTGGGAGTCTGGCCGCTCCCTATGAAGGATTAAGACTTGTCTTCTAGAGCACCTATGAACATCCAGGACGAGCGCATGACCGATTAAATGCGCCAAACCGCAGGAGTTGCCGAGATTTGGAGTTTGGTATGTGTCCAAGTGGAAGACTATACAACCCCTTGTGAGGTTCAAGACGAAAGTCACCTTGCAAGATGTTGGTCCTAAACTTGGGTGACACTAGGTGACGATTCAAGTCGCAAGACATCGGCACTGAAAAACCGAACTCCCTTTGCCCAGTCTATTCCTTTCTTCTTCTTCTTTCGCTTATATCCTTTGTGGGGGATTGTTAGAGAAATGATACAAGCTAAATCCAAATTAATAGGAAAGTTATGTCCCAATTGGTAAAAGTCCCACATTATGAATGAAACTCCCAATCCCACATTGGTAATTTAGAGAGGGGTAGTTGGGTATATAAGGAGATATATTTTTAAGTGATTTGAATTAAGTCTTGGGTGAAGGAATGGAAGGAACCACATGCGCGTGCGCCGCCCACCTGCCGCGCCGTGCCGTGCTAGGGTGTGGGTGAGTTTTTTACACCGGGTATATTTATTTTGCGGAAAATATATTCTGTACCGTTACTTCATTACTGCTATTACAGTTGGTCTTTATGACTTCAGTTTTATTTCCATTAATTCACACATTATACTTATAATCTTCACATTAATCAGCCTTGAGCCGTTTTTGAACGTTGGCCGTGTTAATTTGCTGTATAAATAGGCCTAAATCAGTACACAAGGCACACAAAAACAGTACCTTCTTCTCCCTTTCGTTCTTTGTTTTTCTTCATACTTTCTCGCGGTTCTCTTTACTGTTTCTGGGCAAAGTTCGAGGCATTCCTAACCGGCAATTAACGAGTACACGTTAAGGGTCGGATCGTGTAAATCCTGGAGGATGGCCGCCTACTCGACTGTTTGCACCGAAGCAGAGGCGAAATCGTCTTTTAGGACAGTGGCATTTGCCACAACACGGTATCTTCGCTCTAAACCAATTTCCCTCTTTCGGTATTTTTTGAGTGTCGTGTTCAATATTCGACCAAGTTTATTTTGCTGTTTTGTTTACTGCGTTTCACCTAAAATAAAGTTAAATATTTTTACTGTTTTCCTGCGTTTTTTAAGTTCGAAGTTACTGCGTTTTTGTCGGTTCTTTTCTGTAATTTTTAGCAGTAATCAATTCATCAGTTTCGCTGTAATTTTCGGTTAAAATTTCTGGTTAATTCTCGGTTAATATTTCGGTATTATTGTACGCGGTATTGAGCGCAGTATAATCTTTGTACACGCAATATTTTCAACAGTACTTACATATCCATACATCATTGCATAAAAGACCCTCGCTGGTTGATTTCTACCATCACTCTTGGATCCAAAACCATATTGGTCGCTTCACATACTCGTCAGTTACCTTTCTAAGCAGCACTTATAGCCCAGTAAAATTTAGCCTCCCTTTGTCTATGTTACGCACCTAACTCAGGGATTTTCCTTCAGCCATTCTCCCCTGCTCTTCTTCTGTTTTTCTGTTTGTGTTTTTTTTTTCCCCGCGTGTATCCTTGACGACTTTCTCTTATATCCTTTTGAGCCATAATTATCAGAAAAGAAAAAAATAACACAGATAATAAAGTAGAACCAACTTTATGAATAACCATAAGATAAAATTCGATTAAAACCCGACAATAACAACAATATCGTAATTTATAAAGCAGCACACTAGAAAAAAGGGGAAATTAAAGGGGGGGAAAACATATCATCATGAGCAATCAACCTTAATTTTGAATTTTTTGAGCAGATTGACTGCTCATGATGGTATATTACTTGATTTTCATGTAGCTCGAGTGTGCTGCTGCGGAACCAGATAATTTTTTTCTAACGAAACGCAGCGTTGAAAGCCGGAGCCCAGTAATCCGCTGCGTTTTCACTTCCCACGTGCAATGTGCATGACACTGGGACTAGGCATAGTCCCCTGCTCCTTAAGTCCTTCTTTGGCTCTTCATATGATTCCTATAAAAATAAGAAAAACAAAATTGATATTATAAAATTATTTCAGTTTTTATTTAATTATTTAGAGGCAATTTGAGATTTTTTTTCCGAGGATTAGAGTACAAGCTCGAAAAAGTACAGTAGTATAAGATAGGCTTTAAAGGCAAATAACCGGAACATCAGAACGCACAAGGCAATAGGCTGCTCGCGATTCAGACCTAACACAAAAAACGACTAAACTAGAAAGGACCTATCTGAAAGGATGTTGACTATGAGTTAACCGGTCTGTCACTTATTTTATCAGTTGAGATAATATGGGAATAATCCTATCAGAATAAGGAACCTAATTTATAAGCGGGCTATGGCTTGGTGTTTGTAAGTAAACCCTTTTCTCTTCCATTTCTTACTCAGCTCTCTCTCTCTACAGGACTTTAGTAACCCTTTTAGTTAATTCTACATGGTTCTTAAGGCAATATACCGAAGCAGTAAGACAATTTTAGATTTAATTATCTATATATTTTCCACATTTTATTTTCACAGTTTTTGGTTTTGGGTAACTGAAAGTTAGATTTTGGGAGCTTTTTCTAAGTTTTTCGTCTTTATGTATGCAATTTTGATTTGAGAAACTAAAACAATGTTTAAAAATGTTTTTTTTATTGTTTTTAATTTTTAATTTTTAATTTTTACTTCAATTTTGAATAGATAGCATTTGATATGATAAATTCTTTCATATTATTTAGCAATTATTTATCAAATAATAGTATGATTAAGCTCAAAAAGTGAAATACTAAAAGTAATTATAAACAAATTGGGTTTATAAATTATAGTTTTTCTGCATATTATTTAAATAAATAAATTAATTTGTACTAAAAGTAACTATAAACAAATTGGGTTTATAAATTTTGCTTTTTTCTGCATATTATTTATAGAACAAAAAAAGGAAATCAATTTATGCTAAAAGTAATTATAAACATATTGTGTTTATAAATTTTGCTTTTTCCTGCATATTATTTATAGAACAAATAAAGAAATTAATTTATACTAAAAGTAATTATAAACAAATTGGGTTTATAAATTTTACTTTTTTCTGCATATTATTTGATAGAAAAAATAAAGAAATTAATTGATATTAAAAGTAATTTTTTACCTGATCAAGACAGCCTTTTCTCTTCAAGCAATTTTCATTCAAGAGCTGTATTAAAAAGCAATTAAAAAAAAATAATATTAAGGGCATATATAAAAGTATGGGCATCTTCTGCAATAAACAGCTTTTGTAAGGAGTCAAATGCAATTTTATAAAGTTAATCCTCCCTTAATCATTCTTTAATCACTGTTTTTGTACATCTTAAATCTCTCAAAAGCTGCTTCTTCTGTTCTCTTAACCCCCTCCCCAAAAAAAATAAAAAAAGAATCCTTTTTCCTTATTTTATATCGAAAATTGCTTTCTGAATTAATAGGAAATATAATATCGTATTTGAGTTGCGAGAGAGAAGTGATTAACATATAAGCCTAGCGGACTATTCTATCTAGCATTAGTTGAGCTTATACATAGATCTTATGTATGCCAACTTTAGAAGTCGGGCCTAAAAACACTGTGAAACTTAACAAAATGAAAAAAAGGTGATCTTGATGAATGGAGAGAATAAAAACGGATAAGAGATTACCAAGTGGGGTTAGCAAAAAACTAATGATATCATAACACGAAACAAATACAATGTGAAGATAGTGGGTTGGGTTGGAGTTTTTGGATGCGGGATGAATATGGTTTTATACTTTGAAATAACTGAGTTGAGCTTGAGTTTTGATTGGGTTAACCTATCTGCATAATTAAACGGGTAACTTCAATTAGGATTGCATAAAGGTTACCAGTTCCTGTATTAGTTAAAAAGCAAGTTAAATTTGGATCGACCCCTTTTCTACTATCCTAACATAACGCATACACATCACAAGACATCAGTTATATCTAAGACCAAAGGTCGTAAGTTTAAATCCTATAACCCGAACTCATTTACTTACCAAAAAAGAAAACCCAAAAACGGGTAAGCTTTATTTTAAATTTTTTTGTATTTTAATTAAAAAAAAACCCACTAAAATATGAAAAAAAGGTATAAATTTGGTAGAAAAGAGGGCATGGATCCAATAAGAAGCGTACCTGTCCAGGGTCTTCAGGAAACATGCTATTCTTTTCTCCACTTTTCACCTGCTTTTCATTTTTTTTAATTAATTATTTATTAAATTAAATAATATTTATCATTTATTAAGCAATAATAAGAACCAACATTCCCAATGCCTCAAGGGTTCCTGCCTAAGCCGGGTTTGGAGGGATGAATGTACACAGTCTTTCCCTTTCAGACCCTTAAGAGAAGCTGTTTTCGAGCACCCCCAACCTGAGGAGTGCAACATGGGGACTTTCTAGGAAGTCACCCATCTTAGTACTACTTTCATCCAAACACGCTTAACTTCGGAGTTTTGATGGAATCTGGTGCTTGCATGTTGGTATCCAATTAGGTAAATGGGAAAATAAATAATTTAGAGAAAATGGAAGTAATTAGGGGGATTCTCACAGGGTGTGTCTGCCTCTTGTTTCCTGATCCACCGCTGAGGTAAGGTAGGCTCAGTGCCTGCCATTTTATTTCAAAAATTAACGATAAAGTTGTAATATAAAACAGATAACTCGTACAGAAGGTACAAAAATGTCTTAATAAGAGCCACAAATATCTGGAGAAGAGATAGATAAGGTTTGAACCGAGATCTCATGCTTAGAGATAAGTAGTCTAACGATTACACTAATTCCTGCAGCTCTTCTAATTTGGTATTTAAGTTCCTGCTTTCTTGATTATGTAGTAGATTATTATTGAAATTATTTATAATTTGTATCACTAGAAAAGTGGGCATTTTTGGGGTCATTTACTCATTAAATTTTTATAATTATTGATGCAGTGCGTAAGTGAAAAATTAGGGAACAATCTTCTTTTTAATTTTAATAAGAAATAATAAAATTTCAAGAGAAAAATAAACTCGATTCTCACAACCGGATAAAAGAGGCTTTAATTTTATTTTTCTTTTTGAAGTTTTATTTAAAGGTAAGGCAAATGATAGGCCACCTACCCATAATTAGTACAGTCTAGCGATTCAAGAGAGATTAGTCTCTATATACTCGGAAATTGACTAGCTTCATTTATCTTTATATCTTATGTTGGAGTTTCTACCCTTTACAAAACTCATTAAAAGCCATGTGTAATTTTCTATGAAAATGCAGTAAGTTTTAAAGAAATAAATGAAACTAGAAAATTGAGGGAATTCTATTTTCTAATTTTTTTTAATTATAAAATACAAAAATACGAAAACTATATTTTCTTGCTATTATTAAAGCATAAAAATGTGATCTTGAAGATTTAAAATAATCGGAAAATCATTTGTTGTTTCCTAAAATGCGTAATTTGTTGAGGATTTAGAGGTTGTGACCATGATAACTATCCCACTTTAACTTATAAGTGGCTCGATTCGAATCTTATCACGTCCTTCCTAATTCAAAATGTCTAAAATTAAAGTTGCTCTTTTACTAATGCTCTGTTTGATTCAACGAAAAATATTTTCTTTATGAAAATTTCCTTCACAATATTTTCAGCTTAAAACATATTTTTCATTTTTCATTTTTCTAACTAAAATAATAGTTCCATTCTATAAAATTTGTATCAGATTCACACTTTACTAGACTAAGGTTAAAGTGAAGCATATAATATGAGATTACAATATAAAATATAATTTCTCCTCAATAGAAGAAAATATTTACCATATTTTTTTATATTTGTGACTGTTACTAAAAACTTATACAAAAAAATAATAAAATAAATATAAAAAATATTTTCCGTCAAAACAAACCGAGCCTCGATAACCTTTAGATTCTCTTCTTTCACCAATAAAGGAAAAAAAAAAAGAAAAAGCATACCTCAATTTGACTCTGGAGGAATCTAATGTAGCCAATAGCCTCTAACAAGACAGAGGCTGTGTCAGTCTGCCCACAAAAAAGAAAAAACAAAAAAGTACATTAAAGTTATTATTTTTCGATAATTAGCGGCAAAGTTATAATACAAAATAGAGAATTTATATAAACGAGCCATGAGTCAACTCGTATAAAGACGGGATCGAAAAAGAAAGAAAAAAAAGTTAAAGTAAAATGGGGCAGGGCTTGTTATGATACAAGTATGTATAAATGTGTAAAGATGATAAAAAAGTGAGTTTGTAGAAATGAAAGACAAACTACACACAAAAAGTAGCTTTCTTATGTGGAAAGAACCTCACTTTATGCTTCTACCTAGATTATTGAACTCTGCCATTTTTTTTTCCCCGATAATTGGCGACATAGTCAGGATATAAAATAGGTGACTCGAGCAAGCGAGGTATAAAAGAATCTGAATAAATCGGGAGATAACAACATGGAACAAAAGAAAGCCAAAAAGACAGGAAGATAGGAGGGCAAGGCAAAAACAACAAACAAATACAAAAGAACAAAAACAGGCACTATAAGGCTAAATCCGCACTAGGTCTGTTTACTTCAATGATAATTCATCGTTTTGGGCCTGTTTAGTGTCATTTTTATCTGGTATTTTTAATTTTTAGAAACTGAAAGTCATATTCTAGAAACGGGCTTTTTGTTTTGTTGTTGTGTTCTGTTTTTTCATAGTTTGAGTGATGTTTTTTTTAAAGATCGTTTAGATGTTTTAACATTTCAAAATACGTATAATAAGATTGTCAAACCCATGAGATATGATTCTTTGTTGGAGCAACGTGACATCTTTTGGAGTTTTGGCCATGTATTGCTGGAAATGATGAAGTGAGATATGAATCATATGATTCTTGAAACACGTTTATATTTTCCAACGAAAATCTAATGATTCTTTGTTGTAATCTGACTAACTTTTATTACAAACAATGATGTGACACATCGAAAAAAAAAGATATGTAAGTACTTTTCAGCAAAAATTTATCAGATTTTAATAAAGTTCCACTGGTTCTTGTAGAGCCTATCCGGGCGAAGACATTTTGAAATCTTACGATATACCTGATTGCATGTATTCTTTTGTCATAATGTTGAGATGATTTTTATGTAAATGATTTAATCAAGTCAAATTTGTTTTTGTTTTAAAATATTATAAAAACACAAAACTCTTACTTCTCAAACTTTGGTAAACCATGTTGGATACGGGTTGAAATTGAGTCATGTCGCATCATATATGAGTAGACGTATTCGAGTTATGTTATCAGATCATACCAAACCCTACTAGTCTACTCGAACACTAATTAATGAAGTTAATTAGCATTCTAATTAAAACTATAAACTATAATAATACATGTTAATTAAGAAGTTGACAATGACAATTAATGAAGAAAGTAAAGTTGGTGGTAAAGCTTACCTTTCCAAATGGTGATACTAGCTGGTGAAGTGCAGTTATCCTATCCCCTAATTTCTCCTTTCTCACCTGTTTAATTATATTAAATTATTTATAAAAAAAAATTAATTCACAATTATAAGAAAACAAAAAAAAAAAAAAAAAATTGAATTTGATTTTGAGAATAAAAGGGGTGGAAAAAGATAAAAAGTTGCGAACTGGGCTGTTTCTCGAACTGAAACTGGATTAGTCTGATCGAATTATACCAGAACCACCAAAAGTCCAAATGTCAAATTCAGGATCACTAATCAATTAATGGGTCATCTGGGTTTCAGTCTGAATAAGTTTTTGAAACATTTTTAAGATGTTCGGAACTCTGGTTGGATTGCAGTGAGTTGATCGGTCTAATCTTGAACCAAATACCACTGTATAGTCAAATTTTCACTGTAAACAGATATTTAATGATCTGTATATAAAAATATGTAATTATTCTTCCAAAAATGAATAAATCATAGAAAAAGAATCAAAAGAATGAAAGAAATGGACATGGGGAGAAAGACAAATAATGATAGCACAAAGCAGGTATGTCTTTATGTGTAGAGATGTGCATGTGTTTTTGTGCCTTTGTACTTGTATGATTGTTCTTACAAGTATCTTAGTGAAACTAAATAAAAACCGATCTGTTCAGGATTTGACAGAGTGATAATTACTAGATTCTATATTTAGAAGTGGCTCGAGTTCAAACTTCATCGCTCCCTTCAATACTTGTGTGTTTGTCTCCCAAGTGTTTCAAATAAATCAAATACGAAAAGATCTGTTCAAAGCCCATTTACGGGCTCGAGTTCAAACCTCGTCATCCCCTTTCGATATAAGGCTTCACATATTTGCAGCTTTTCTGAAAAGGGCTCTTAAGACTTTTCCTTACTTTTGTGAAAAAAAATGTAATTTTATTTTTACCTTGATTGTAGTCGGGGTTGAAGAAGGAGGTTGAACCTTTGCTTTCTTTGGTGCTCCTCCACTTGGAGTATTGCTATTACACTACACAAAGTAATGTACATAATCAATCAATACGTTTTTTCGATAAATAGTGAGAAACTCGTGATACAAAAGTTGGCGTTTCACGAGGTAGGACCCGAAGGATACACAACTAGTTAAGATTAGACCTTCAGCATCACATTATATGATATGCACTTGATGGTTGTTGACAGAGTTAAACAATGGATAAAACTATAATTAGGGTTTAATTAATACAAAATGATAGTTTGGAAGAAGAGTGATGAAGTCAAAAGTTGAGGGAGGCACTGTAATTTGATTTCAGACAATAATTTAGTAGGTATCTGTATCTCTAATAAATAATCATTGTCAAAAATCCAATTTAAGCAGTTAGATTTAAAGTTGAACTAGAAACTACTTTTTAGAAAATCAAAACAAGCAAAGAAATGCATGAACAGTGGAGAATTGTTGCGAATCTCACCTCAGACGAGCGACTTGTGGCAAGGGGGGAAGGAATATTATGCCGATGGTTGGTCATTTCTGAGCTGTTGTTGCTACCGAAATCTAACATGTTGGGGTTGAAATTGGTGGTGATGCAAGACTGAGGGGACGAGGTCGCGGGGATCATTTGAGACCAGCTATTATTATTACTACTACTATTATAGCTATGGTTTTCAT
The DNA here is from genome assembly GCA_018398585.1 of Simmondsia chinensis. Classification (NCBI taxonomy): domain Eukaryota; kingdom Viridiplantae; phylum Streptophyta; class Magnoliopsida; order Caryophyllales; family Simmondsiaceae; genus Simmondsia; species Simmondsia chinensis. Next base: position 34,908,382 of record JAGTTD010000010.1, read on the forward strand.
TACCGTGAACTTGCTGAAACTGTTCTTCGTTATTATTATTATTACATCTATTATTTGTATACAAGCTTTCTTGTTTTATAAATTGAGTATCCCAATTGTCCATTTTCTTTGCTAGAAATTGGCTTATCCCACTTCCTTTTTCATCTTCCCCCGTTAATCCACCCCTACAAAAAAAAAAAACCCCTTATTAAACAAATTTAATAGGGAAAATAATCGTAATAATAATTATTATTATTATTTTGATAATTAAGAAGATAAAGTACTCAGAAATATAGCTGAGATGCTCCTCCAATAACATTAATAATAATAGTAATTATATTATTGTTATTATAGTTATTGTTATTGTATATGTTTATTTTCTATTAGAAGAGGTTGATAGATGAATTATATTATAATAGGGATAAAGTAAAGGTTTATTTGAGGAAATTAACAAGAAAAAATACACATGCATAACCAAGAAAAAAGTAAAAAAATATTCTTTTAATATAAAATAAATTATAAAGGATATATTGGTAGGAGAAATCTAAAATTATAAAGAGAAAATAGCACAAAGAAATGAAGAGAGATGTATAGCAATTAATATTACTACTAAATAAACTTAAAAATAATGTAAAGTGCTACTAAATTTGGCACATTAAAACAAGAGATCTTAGTTCAAATCTTATTTTATGTAGTTCTTCAGTTAAAAAAAAAAAAAAATAAATAAATTATTTACTTTTTAATTTGCAGTTCTTAGATTTTGAGAAACTAAAAATTAAATTTTGAATATCAAATTTTCTTGTTTTTGATTCTTTGTTTTAGTTTTTACAAGATAATAACTAAAAAAAAGAACAATAGTTTCTTAAGCCTGATTTTTATTTTTTTAAAAACTAAAAATTGTGAACAAAAAATGATACGAAACGGAATAGAAACATGCAATCCAAAGAGATATGAATTATAGCTTTCACCCCGAAAAAAAAAAAAAAAAAAAAGCGTTAAAGCTCCCCTTCCTATCATATTTTTACGATTTTTAGTTTTCGAGAAACTAAAAATTAGATTTTAAAAATAAATTTCTCTTTTGATTTCTAGTTACCCAAATTTTTCAAAACCTAATTCTGATTTCCAAAATCTCAAAAAGTGTAAACGCAAAACAATACCAAACAAACCGTGTTAAATTTCCCCGACCCTTTAGGCCCAACCCACATAGTTGGAAGAAACGAGATCCACATGTAAACGCAAGTAGAGTTCCATACTAAAACCAATTGTTAATAGCTCGACTCACCCACGAATCTTATACATCAATCTCACATTAGACTCAGATGTGGAGTTATTAACAAACCGAAAACACAAAGTAGAGAGAGAGAGAGAGAGAGAGAGAGAGAGGTATACAAGAGGAGGTGGCTGAAAGAGCAATCAGGGATAGGATGCTCAATAAGAGAGAAAAGCTCAGGTGGGAAAGATGAGAAACTGAGCTGACTATGAGTGCCTGCCACCGGAGGAGGTGGTGGTGCCGCCATGTAGGGCGGTGCAAGCGGCGGTTGTGGTGGCGGAGGGTTGAGTGGGGTCCAGAAATTAGGGCTCCCAGGCAGCATGATTTGGTGGTGCACCCCAGCTGCTCTATGCATGATCTTCTATACTAAGTTTTTTTTTTTTGGGGGGGGGGTTGTTTGTTTTGAAGATGGGAAAAATGGGTTTGTTTTTGGGGGTTGTGGGGTGGGGAAGGGCTTTTTAGAAAGTTTGAGGGATGTGGGGGTGGTTTGGTTTATGTAGGTGGAGAGAGGGGATGATCTCGGCTTTTTTGCGTTGGTTGACTGTGGCCTCGTTTTGTACGAGTTGTTGTTTTGTATTGTGACTGTAAACTTAGTTATAAAAAAAAAAAAAAAGGGAGAAAGGAAGGGGGATTTTGTATAAAATAACAAAGATTTGTTTCAATAATGACATTTTCAGACATCAAGTGTTCTGCTAGGAAAATATGGCTAATGATGTTTTATGCTGTTATCAACTCAATATGGGAATTGAGGAATGCGCTTATTTTTCAAAACTCAGCTCTGGGTTAATTGGCCCTAACGCACTAATCAGAGGTTTAGACATTCCTTTTTACCATTGTTTGGAGGACCCATGTAAATTAATTTTCTCAGCAATCCTCAGATCCAATATATTAAGGTTTATTAACCATGTTTAAAGTCGGGTGTCTTCTTCTCTTCTGGCTTTGGCCATGGTGTACAATTTGGCTTCAGGTGTTAGAACTTTTTATTTACGTTTTTATTTCCTTTCCATCTTTAAGCCTCTTGTAACTTTCAGAGGACTTCTCTCCAATAACTATCAAAGAAAGGGGGAGCGGGATTTAAATAATGGGTTACAATAGGTTCTCTTCCTTCTTTCTTTTCAGGGTTGGGGGTCTTTCAAAAATAATTTCTCTATAAGGTAGTACCATAGCGATAAGACTATATATATCTTAGACTCATTAGCCCCTCCCTTAGACGGACTCTTTTTGAGGCCCGAGGTTGCATGCTGTTGCTGGTTACAATGGTTTCTCTTCCTATACGTGTATTTATTTTATAGGTAAGGAGGTTATAATTTATTTGAATTGCGATATTAACTTTGGAGAAGAGGGATCGATGAGTTTCAAGCTTAGAATTTAGCTGAAAAAGTGGTGGAATTTTAATTACTAAGTTAATCCAAGAAGCTCGGCTTTGTTTCCTTCTTTGTGCAGTAGTGAATTGCGAAGGTGTTTTTTGATAGGAAAAAGTGAGATGTGAGTATTTTTTTTGATGTTTGCTCGACCTGAAAAAGTATTTTTAAGTAAAAAGAAAATATATTTTTCTGCATTTAAAGAAAAACAGAAAATTGGCGCTTTTTCTTAATTTAAAGCAAAATTAAAAATTTTTAGAGAAAAGTGTCATGCATAATTTGAAAAAAAAAAATTCTAAAAGAAGTAATTATTTCATAGTATGGTAAGCATTCTCTGTATCTGTCTTTTAATTTATGGCTTTTTTCTTTTGAGTAACGAGTTTGATCAAATGATAAGACACTTGAATTTGATGTTTTATGAAATAAAGATCTACAGTGGAAAGTGTCTCAAGTAATATTAAAGGCCTTTCTGATCATCAGCGCTTGTGCCATGCTTACGGGTTTATTCCAAGAATAGTGTCATTCATTTGGCTGTTTGAGTTTTTAGGAGTCGGTAAAGGTGTTCATAATTTGGCCTTTTGTGTTTCAAGAATTGGTGTGTGCATGAACAACCAGGTTCTTTGGTGTATGCTGTAGCGCTTCATGAGTTGGCGTGGTTGTAGGTGTCTAGGTGTTTTAGGGGCTGTTGCTATTTTTTTTTTTGGCTCTTGTGGACTTTCTCGAGCTTTGCTTTGGCGGGTACGCCGGTTTTGTATTGAGAGTTATCTCTTTAATTATCGAAAAAAGTTTGGAATCTGCCATTAGGAGGAAACAATTCCTTGGAGCCATTTAGTGGGTTGGTGAGCCTAACTAATTGTCATATAACTATTTAGCATTAAGGAATCGACTACCCCTATAAAATTTAAGCTATTAGGTAACGATCTAAGAACAGTTTTACACTCTAATGTGTCTCCTTATGTAAAAGCTATGGAACTGGAACTATGAACAGTGGATTGATCTACCTTATAACTTGTGCTAAAATTTTATTAATACTAACATAAACGGTGTTAGGATTCAAACCTGCGACTTTTTAATCAATAAGACTTTTGTTAGGAATATGAAATAAATCTGATATACTATGATACCAATTTGTGAGGGAAAATCTTGAACAAACTTGATATACTCGGATATCAATTTGTTAGGAAATTAATACCTCTTTAATGCGGAACTTAACACTCCAGAATTGGATTCAATTCAAATACTATAACAAACAAGAGAAGTAAATAATAGGATAAAAGAGAACAAACGAAGAACACAGATATTTACATGGAAAACTCTTCTTCAATCGAGAAGGGAAAAACCAAGGGCGGAGATGGAGATTCTTTATTGATCACAAATAATGGAAGAATTACAAAGATACTTCCTCTGAAAGAGATCTATGGAGAATTACTGAATCACTCTGTCTAAACTCTCGTAACACTCTCAACTCAATGATGACGGCGGCTCACTTTAATTGGATCTGATTGGATCACCTAAAACTGAAACCCTGAAGGTCTATTTATAACCAACGGCTAGGGCATGCATTGCGCGGCCCCTGATCGATACCGATCGATCGACTCCCTTTCTGCGGGCGTCCTTGATCAACGAAGTGCCCGATCTATCGGCTGAGTACCCCGATCGATCGGCACGCTTGCGGCTTCCCTCATAACATGAACAAGTAATTTGAGACATATCCTAACAACTTTGATACCATATTAAGGAACTGTCTTTCACTATCTTTTTCTTTCTCTATCTGATACTACTTCTAAAGGATGAAGGCACACGAACAGTTTTACACCATGATTGAAAAGTTTTGAATCACGAACCTTTGTGATTGACAAAACTTTCTCTCACTCTCCCTTTTCCTTTGATTTCTTTCCTTTTTTTAAACGACCTTTATTTTCGGTTTTTAGAAAGAAAGTAAGGATTACATAGAGAACGAAGGCCGATGAGGTTCAAACTTAAACCATTATCAGGTGGAGGCTGAGTAGTTACCAGTTTCCGCTACACATCCTCATAATACCTCTTCCTAAAAGGAGTTGGCTCAAACAACACGAAATTGCCCGCATGTCTCATAAAACCGACAAATGTGAGGTTTGAATGATATTATTAGGTGTAAAAATAGTTTCTTAGTAGATTAGACCCTAATCAGTCTTCTCACGTAACCGAATTTTTCAAATAGACAATATATTTCACGTAAAAATAAGTTGAAATACGTGTTAAACTGACCCGGATACCTCAATTCGAAAAAAAGACTTTTCTCTTTTTTTTCTCTCTTTTTTTATTATTTTTCTTTTTTGGCTTACTTTTTGTTAAATTTCCCTTTCTTTGCTTTTGCTTTATCTCAAAGTGTGTGGGGCAAGGAAAAAAAGGGGTAAGATTTATTTTTTTCTATCTATAATTAAAAAAAAATGACTAAATAATAAGAAAAGTACTACACGTATTGAATTTCTGTATATATCTAAATTATATATCTAATGCGGTGTAGAACGGAAGCGGGTTTAAGAATTGTAAGTTCGTGAAACACATGAATGAGTGTTGATCGAATTTCGCTCGAAAGACATATTTGGAATCCACTGAAAAGAAGTCCCTAAACTCGAAAAAGTAATAAAATATTTTATTGAATAGTTAGGGAGAAGTTTCCTCTTACAATAACCTAAGGTCCCTATTTATATAGATAAGAAACCTAAACAATATTAATTAAAATACAAATAAGAAACTTAAGTGAAATCAAAATCTAACGCAAATAAAATGTAATCCTAAATAATCTAAATCTAATCTAACTCAATAAATCTTAAAAATAAACTAATATCTAAAGAATTTAAAACTTATAAATATCTTTAAATTTTTTGTAATTCAAATACCTTCATGAATCTCTTATTTTACATTATCTTCATACTGCATCATAATGACATGTTGATATATAATTAAACCATAATAGTATTAAATATATGATTCTTTTCAATAATGAAATAATTTTTTTTTTGAGCAAAATAATGAAATAAATTTATAAACATAGAATTGGATATATTTAAATAATAATATTAGGTCCATACCGATCGATCGGCTCCCTTTCTGTAGGGTTTTTTGACTTTTTCTCCAGTGTTGCTCTCCGATCGATCGGATGTAGCACCCGATCGATCGGCTTGCTCACGGCGAGAGTTATGACTAAATTACACAAATTTGAGGCATATTTCTAACAATTTTAATTAAAAAGAATTGATACAATTAATACATATTGGGACCAATTACAACAGTGAATTCAATTTTCAATGTTTCATTGAGCTCTCGATATCAAAGATCCAATACTGACTTGTATTAACTTATCTGATGAAGGCATCTATATTCTAATTCACATATTTTTCAAATAAAATCAGATCCATCATAAATAAAATACATAGTGACTAAAACGTACTCAATAATGATTACTAACCAAAACTTTTGCTTATTTCAAATGAATTACTATATTAATCATAATCATCATACATATTTGAATTTTGATGAACAAATGGGCTTTAATTAGTCAAAGTGTTCATTAATTTATTGTCACCATTTTCACACAATTCTACAAGTGTACTTACTTAGAAAACTCGACTTGATTATCACGGTCTTTTTATTTTTGGTAAACTACCGACTACTTTAATTTTGACAAATCGCATAAACGTGGTCACGTCTGAAAGCCTAAACGACCTTGAATAAATTTTTTTCAGGTAAACTTTATTACATTAGAAATACGCTTTATTTATTTAGAAGGAAATTTTGTTCCACTTTATTGATAAGAAAATCTCTTCTTTATACGAGAAAATGTTGACTATGCTGTTAGGAGACCGAAAATTAGTTTTCTTTTTATTCTTTTTTATTTCTTTCAAGAATTTTCACCTTTTCACTTTCCCCTTAGCTTCCAATGACGTTAATTTCCTAAGCTAAATGAAAGAATTTTGCTTGTGGTGCACGATGACCTCATCAGTGTGCTCGAACCCGAGAAAGAAATGGTTCGTGGGTGTGTTGGATTGTTTTGCAGGTTCAAGCTCGATTAGAAGTATTTACAAAAAAAAAAAAAGTTTGTTTGTAATTTAGGGTTCGTGGAAGTGGCATGTTTTGGTTAACAAGATCCAGTCTTTATGTTTGATGTGATTTAAAAATGTTTCCTTCTTACCCGGCCGAAGGGAAGGCAACTTTGTTTCCGATCATTTTGCAAAGTTATGTGTTACGAGGCTTGACCCTTATTTTGATCATGATGCAAATTATATATTTTATTTAGTATTTGTGTACTATTTATATATTTTATTGTACTTATTCTATTCTTATAATTTGAATATTTTAAAATATGAAACATAAAAACAAAATGTGAAATATTAAAAAAAATTAAAAATCATATATACTCGAATAGGCGTAAAAAATATATAAAAGTTTAAATATTTGAGACAGTAAACTGTCACGGATTTGTCGCTCATTAGAAACAACATTTACTGAGACAGCTGCAACTGTCTAAACACTTTAGAACAACCCATGCCCTCTGTAATTGAGACCACTGTGGGTGGTAGTGTCAAGGCCATCATAGATTAGCGACGACTTTAAGACCGCTGCTGCTGTCTCAATTTAGAGTGGCTGTTTGAAGACGATGGCTAAAAGGCTATTTCACAACTGTAACAAAGCCATCACAAATTATTAGCTATAAGTTCGTATAGTTTAGAAGACGAGTTTTTGTTGTCTCAAAGCCATTTATTTTTTCACTTTGCAACGGCTTTCAAAGTGTTTTGAGATACTTAAAAGCCATCACTAAGACTGAGTTTCTTAAAGTGTGAGAGGTAAAGTGATCACTAAAAAATTGATGTATTTGTCAACACAACAAATTGCTCTAAAGTGTGGGATTTGTGAAAAGTAATCAATTGAAGTGCTAGTTTTTCGCCAACAAATTTTCTATTCTTGAAGCAAAACGATAAGAAAATTTGCCCTAAAATTAAGCAAAAAGATATATATATATATATATATATAAAATGACTCTTATGAAAGGGTGATTATTATTATTATTATTATTATTATTATAATGAACGGCCAAGATTTGTTGGACATTAAAAAATAATAATTTAATGCCAAAATTTGTTGATTATTAAAAAATAATTTTTTTCCCTTACCCCTCCTTTCTTTTTACTATATGAAGAGATGTAGGCTGTAAATAATTTTTTAATGTTCACAAATCTTGACCGTCTATTATAATGGAGGATCATGATTTGTCCCTCTCATGCTCTCTTGCTCTCATAAAAATGCCACCATATACATACATATATATATATATATATATAATGACTCTTATGAAAGGGTGATTATTATTATTATTATTATTATAATGGACGGCAAATATTTGTTAGACATTAAAAAATAATAATTTAATGCCAAAATTTGTTGATAATTAAAAAATAATTTTCTTCCCTTACCCTACCTTTCTTTTTACCATATGAAGGGGTATAAGCTGTAAATTATTTTTTTTTTTTAATGTTCACAAATTTTGACCGTTTATTACAATGGAGGACTAGAATTTGTCCCTCTTATGCTTTCATCATCTCATAAAAATTTCACCATATATATATATATATATATAAACAAGTGAAAGATGACTTGACGAAGGTACACGAAGCAAACACTCTTGATCCACCTTTCGAGAAGGTCAAATTAATCTTATAAACTATGATACAATTTCCAAGAGTCTCACTCTTTTTTTTTTTAATCTTTAAAAAAAAAACTTATTTTATGGGGAAATATTTTCTTTGAGGGATTTAATTAAATAAATATAAAAATAAACATGTTACTAGAGTAAAAATGAATATCAAAACATTTAAAAATGTAAAAGCCGTCGCATAATTTTCTATTATACATGTAAATTTTACATATTTATTCTAAATGCGAAGTTTGACAAATTAAATTTATTAAGAACCGACAGATAAATGAAAATTTCTGATTATTTATTTTTTTTTACTGAGATATTGATCAGTTATATGATCTAATTAAAAAGAATCAATAAGAAAAATTAAGCTAATTTCATATAAATAGTAATATTCATATTATAATTTTTTAAATGCAAACCCCTAAATAGTGCATGCACTCAAATTAAAATTTAATTCGTTTAATATAATCAAATCATCAGAATTTATATTCTTAACTTTACACTAATTCTACCATAAGATGTAATTTTTTTGATAATTAAGAAGTGGAAAGAGATGATTTTCTAAAATATTATTTTTTTATTTTTAAAATAGCATGTAAAAATTAAAAATTTCTAAAATTTTGGAAAATCACCCTATTAAATTTAAGGTTATTGACATGAAAATAATTGTTACTACAACAACAACAACAACAACAACAACAGGCCCGATGTCTCAAGGGTTCCCACGAAAGCAGGGTCTGGGAGGGTAGGATGTACGCAGCCTTACCCCTTCAGGATGATACCCCCCTACGAGAGATTGTTTCCGAGGACCTCCACCGGAAAAGCATGAATATCATGGAAGAGCATGTGAAGCATTGAGATCATGAAAGTATGGAAGCATGGAGGCATAGAAGCAACAGCAAAAGCAAGAGAAAACGGTAAAAGCAAACAAACATCTATAGGAGAGTGCCAATGTAGTATCAAAATGCAAGCATATACAGAGTGTAAACAGTGAGTAGCAAGGGAAAACAGCGTATAAACAAATAGGCATGCAAGAACTCTCATAGCGCTAGTATTAGCTTATAAGTGCTCTTCGCTCCTAAACTGCTCTATCAGTTACACCTATACTAATCCTCCAATGAGCTCTATCTAGGGCCATTTTCTTATTTAGGTTGAGATAGGCAAGGTCCTGTCGAATCACTTCCATCCAACTTTTCTTTAGCTGGCCTCTACCCCTCTTCCCGTCTGTAATATGGAGTTGTTCGCATCTCTTGACAGGAACAGAAGTCGGTCTCCTCCTAATATGCCCAAACCACCGCAGCCGTTGCTCTTTCAGCTTATCCTCGATTGGGGCCACACCTAATTTATATAAAGAAAAAAAGAAGTTACTGCTAGAATAAAATCGTAGTTTTTAAAATAATTTCTGACTCTCATTGTTTGTAAGTCACATCATTAATCTGACAATAACAATATTTGCTTTATTAATAACAACTCTCAAAACTTATGTAGATAAATATAATTAACTCGAGCATGCAGCACGAACAACAAGGTCATTTAGAATTTGCTTATAGTGAATGTCATCTTTGAATCTAATTGCAAAGAGGTTATTTCTGCCATTTCTTCGGATGCCCGCCCTCCTAATTGCTCCTATTGTTGATGATATTCGGTTGACGTTATCTTGGTTTATTTCCTTTTTCTTTTCTAGGTGTAGTAGAATTGTTAATGATGCTGCCTCATTGTGCAGATAAATAGTATCGGGAGGGGTCTTGTACTCATGACTGGATGATTTGTCCCCATCCTCAGTTTTGAATACTTTTGTTAGTGATCATAATAAGTAGAATCCTTCCAGTTTTTTTATAAAAAAAAAAATAATTAACTCTATATAGCATAGAATTGGCACATTAGCATATGACATGTAAATAAATAATACTAACACATTTCAAATAAATAAACAAACAATAAAAACATTCTCCTCGTATTTGTTAAATAGCAGGTTTGTTGTACCAAGATGACATATATTCCCTCTATAATTTTATTTAATTTAATATTTATAATTTATATATATATATATATATATATATATATATTTTTTGTTTTTTTGGGGGCAAAAAGACAATTTAATTTCTTAAATATCGAGCCTGTTTCTTAATTTATAAAAAAAAAAAAAAAGAAAGGAATAATAATCTTAGGTAGAGTTATGGGGGTCTCTTTGGCCGTACTTCCCAAATCTTTGTCGGGTGGTGCGGTGTCGTTTTGCCCCCTTATTCTATTTTTATTTATTTATTTTATAAATATTAGTACGTCTTGGTGATTATTTTTTATTTAATTACTGTCATATTTTTATTTTTGCCAGGTTGAGGGTCCTTGAAAATAATCTTTTATCAGGGTCTCACCCTGATGAGGTAAGGCTACGTACATCCCGCCCCTCCCAGACCCTATGCAAGCGGGAGCCACTGAGGCACTGAGTATGTTGTTGCTGTTGTTGTCATATTTTTATTTTTCAATAAAGCACATGTAGCAATTTAATTTTAGGTTGTTTATATCAAAAGTTTTTGTACTTTATAGGTACATCTAGTTGAATCTCACATAATAATTCTGAGATAAAAGAGTTGTAATTGAAGTAGGTGAGGGCTTCTCAATGAGAGGTGTGTTAGGTATATGTCTCAAAATTACTTGGCGCATTAAGAAGAAGAGCCGTGAAGACCCTGATTGATCGGGTGGAGCTCGATCGATCTGGAATGTTACGTAAACAAAGGACTTCTGCAGTGAGGCGGCCGATCGATCTCCGATCGATCGATCGGGAAACAGGGTTTACGCGGCCTATATAAACGGATGTAGGGGTTCGTCATGAGGCATCCAAAGTCAAAGAGAGGCTTCCCTTGCGCGGCGCCGCACCAAAATAAATTGAGTGTTGAGAGAGAATCTTTGTAATTCGTCTTCTTCTTTTGTTCAATAATAAAAGCTCCGATCTTCGCCCGTAGTTTTCTCCCCTTTCAATTGTAAAGGGGTTTCCACGTAAATCCTTGTGTCTATTGTTTCGTTTCTCTTTTAGTCCGATTATTTCTCGTTATTGTCGTGGTATTTGACTCGATTGAGATCCGAGTATATTGTTTATTTCCGCATAAATTGGTATCAGAGCTCGATTCTTCAAATTGATACAATGACGTCAGGTATTAAAACCGAGGTTGAGAAATTCAATGGTCAGGGAAGCTTTAGCTATGGCAAGTCCGTGTGAAAGGACTCCTGACTCAGAACGGCTTGAAGAAAGCACTGGAGGGGAAAGAGAAGAAACCAGAAACGTTGACCGAGGCACAGTGGGAAGAGTTGGATGAGAAGGCTCTGACGGCTATACAGATGTGTTTGGCTGACGATGTTTTGTCAGAGGTATTGGAGATTAAAACCGCACAGGAGTTATGGGAGAAATTATTAGACAAGTTTTGCCACAAGTCAGTCTCCAACAAAATGGCAGTGAAACGGCGGTTGTACACTTTTCGTATGTCAGAAGGTACATCTCTTAAAAACCATCTTAGCGAATTTACCTCAATTATTCATGAATTAAAGGCTTTGGATGATGTCCCTAAGGACGAGGATCAAGCTATGATATTACTGTGTTTGCTCTCAAATGCGTATAAGGGCTTCGTAGAAAGCATGACATACGGGGGTAGGCCAACTATTACTGTTGATGAAGTAAAAAGAAACCTAGTGAGTAAAGAACGGGTAGATAAGGAATTATCTGACTCGGTGAATGACTCGGGTAGTGGCTTACATGTGAGAGGTAGATTAGAACATAGGGGATCCAATGGTGGGAACAAGTCTAGGTCCAAATCTAGACATAAGAACCTGTCGTGTCACTATTATCACAAAAAGGGGCACATAAAGAAAGACTGTTACAGATATAATAATAAATCAAAAGATGGTAACAGGGGTGACCAGGGTAAGGACAAGTCTGCTGAGGCTTGTGTTGTAGAGGAGGATAGTGAGGGGGAGTTTCTATAAGTTGCTGATTCTCAGTCCAGGCCCATAGATAAGTGGGTCATGGATTCGGGTTGTTCGTTTCACGTTACTCCAAATAGAGACTGGTATTCCACGTATAAGTCTATACAAGGTGGGGTTGTCTTGATGAGTAATGATGCTGCTTGTAAGGTAGTAAGTGTTGGAACAGTCCGTGTGAGAATGTTTGATGGAACTATTAGAACCTTAAGTGATGTTCGTCACGTCCCAGATTTGAAAAAGAACTTGATTTCTCTAGGTACCCTAGAATCTAACAGATACAAGTACACTGCCGAAGGTGGAGTCATGCGGGTCAGTAAGGGTGCGTTAATTGTGAAAGGAAATGGGGTTGGTACTTTGTATGAGCTTGCAGGTACAACCGTGACAGGTTCAGTTGTTGTTTCCACATCTGCTATGACAGATGCAGAGATCACAAGACTATGGCACATGAGAATGGGTCATATTGGTGACAAAGCATTGTCTGAGCTGAGTAAGAGGGGACTTCTTTGTGGTCAGTCAACAGGACTGATGGAATTCTGTGAGCACTGTATTTATGGGAAGCAGAAGAGAGTCAGCTTCTAGGCAGCAGTGCATCAGACCAAGGGGACGTTAGACTACATACATTCTGATCTGTGGGGACCTTCTAGAGTGGCTTCTAAAGGTGGGTCCAGGTATATTCTAACGTTCACTGATGACTACTCACGTAAAGTTTGGGTCTATTTTCTTAAGCAGAAAAATGAAGTGTATGATATCTTCAAGAAGTGGAAAGTTCTGCTTGAAAAACAGACAGGGAAGTCGATCAAGAGGTTGAGGACTGATAATGGTCTTGAGTTTGTCGAAGGGGACTTCACTAAATTTTGTGAAGATCAGGGCATAGTCAGACACAGGACATGTATAAGTCGACCTCAGCAGAATGGAGTGGCTGAAAGATTAAATAGGACGTTACTTGAGAAGGCTCGTTGTATGCTTTCAAATGCAGGTTTGAAGAGAGAATGGTGGGCAGAAGCAGTTAGCATGGCTTGCTACCTTGTGAACAAGACACCGCATTCTTCATTACAGATGAAGACTCCTGAAGAGGTATGGTCTAGTTCAACTTCTGATTATTCTCAGATCAAAGTTTTTGGTTGTCCTGCATATGCATATGTTAATGATGGAAAGCTGGAGCCTAGGGCCAAGAAGTGCATCTTTCTTGGTTATACGTCAGGTGTGAAGGGATATAGATTGTGGGATCCATGTGTTCAGAAGTTTCTGACGAGTAGAGATGTTACTTTTGATGAGTCTGCTCTACTTAATCTGCCACACACCCTCCATTGATAGAGATAAGGTTCAGGTTGAGACACCTGATGATACAGAGATACAGTCAGATCAGCAGATTGTTCAGCTTGAGAGTATTCCAGCACCTCAGGTACGGATTTCTGATGTTGTTACTAATAATGCAGAAACAGGTCAGCAGGTGGAGAATATTTCTATAGCTGGTGGTAGACCGAGGCGACAGATCAGGCCTCCTGAGAGATATGGGTATGAGGAGATGATTGCCTATGCCCTCTCTACTGCTGAAACGTTAGATGACAGTAAGCCGACTTCGTATACAGAGGCTGTATCGAGATCAGATACTGAGAAGTGGCTCGTTGCTATGAATGAAGAGATGCTGTCTCTTCATAAGAATCAGACTTGGGAACTGGTAAAGCCTCCTACAGGGAAAAGACTGGTTGGATGCAAATGGGTCTTTAAGAGAAAAGAGGGCATTCCTGGAGTGGAAGATGCGAGGTACAAGGCACGTTTGGTAGCTAAAGGCTACAGTCAGGTACAAGGTGTTGATTTTCATGATATTTTCTCACCTGTAGTTAGACACACTTCAATTCGTGCATTATTGTCTTTGGTTGCCATGCATGATTTTGAACTTGAACAATTGGATGTCAAAACTGCATTCTTGCATGGTGAACTAGAAGAGAGTATCTTTATGCATCAGCCCGAGGGTTTTGTTGTTGAAGGAAAAGAAGATCATGTGTGTTTGCTTAGAAGGTCTTTATATGGTTTAAAGCAATCTCCTAGACAGTGGTATAGGAGATTTGATCAGTTCATGACAAGTCATAATTACATCAGGAGTAAGTACGATAGTTGTGTGTACTTCAGAAAGACAGATTCAGGCTTCATTTATTTGCTTTTGTACGTTGATGACATGTTGATTGCAGCACGAGCTATGAAAGATGTCGATGATTTGAAATCAATGCTGAAGAGTGAATTTGAGATGAAGGATCTTGGAGCAGCTAAGAAGATATTAGGCATGGAAATTCATAGAGACCGAGAAGCTGAAAAATTATACTTGTCTCAGGAGAAGTATATTGAGAAGGTGTTAGCGAGGTTTCATATGAAGGATGCTAACCCAGTTAGCACGCCCTGAGCAGCTCATTTCAAACTCTTAGCGTTAGATTCGCCTCAGACTGAGGAGGACATCAAGTACATGTCTCAGATTCCTTATTCTAGTATAGTGGGCAATATTATGTATGCGATGGTCTGTACGTGTCCAGATATTGCTTTTGCTGTGAGCAGAGTTAGTAGGTACATGGCGAATTCGGGCAGAGAACATTGGCATGCAGTAAAGTGGATTCTCAGGTATCTTCGTAGAACCTCTTATTTGTGTTTGGAATGTGGGAAAAGTAAGTGCTGTTTGGTTGGGTATGTAGATTCTGATTATGGTGGAGACCTTGATAAGAGGAAGTCCACTTCAGGGTATGTGTTTTGTTTAGGTGACACAGCTATCAGTTGGAGAGCGTGTTTGCAGCCTGTTACAGCACAATCTACTACCGAGGCCGAGTACATGGCAGTAACAGAAGCGTTCAAAGAAGCCGTCTGGTTGAGAGGATTGATCAGTGAAATCAGCGTCGAGCAGGGAACAGTTAGAGTATACTGTGATAGTCAGTCCGCTATTCACCTAGCGAAAGATCAGATGACTCATCATGACCGAACGAAACATATTGATGTGAAGCATCATTTTATCAGAGATCTGATTGACGAGCGGAAGGTGGAGTTGAGGAAGATTGGGACTGAAGATAACCCAGCTGATATGTTCACAAAAGTTCTACCAGGTAACAAGTTCGAGCATTGCTCGAATTTAGTGGGTCTTTCGGTTTGATGTATGTTGGCCCCGGTTGAGGGGGCGATTGTGGAGAAGGTGGAGTTTGTTTTATTGTTGATGTTGATTTTGAGCCAAGGTGGAGATTTGTTAGGTATATGTCTCAAAATTACTTGGCGCATTAAGAAGAAGTGCCGTGAAGACCCCGATCGATCGGGTGGAGCTCGATCGATCGGGAATGTTACGTAAACAAAGGATGTCCGTAGTGAGGCGGCCGATCGATCGGGACCCCCCGATCTATCGGGAAACAGGGTTTACGCGGCCTATATAAACGGACGTAGGGGTTCGTCATGAGGCATCCAAAGTCAAAGACAGGCTTCCCTTGCACGGCGCCGCACCAAAATAAATTGAGTGTTCAGAGAGAATCTTTGTAATTCGTCTTCTTCTTTTGTTCAATAATAAAAGCTCCGATCTTCGCCCGTGGTTTTCTCCCCTTTCGATTGTAAAGGGGTTTCCATGTAAATCCTTGTGTCTATTGTTTCGTTTCTCTTTTAGTCCGATTGTTTCTCGTTATTGTCGTGGTATTTGATTCGATTGAGATCCGAGTATATTGTTTATTTCTGCACAAGGTGTTATTGTGATACAATTATTATTGAGGGTCACGTCTGATTTAGTCTCGATCCTTCCCAACTGGCATGTCAATAGTGCCACATCAGCAGTGCCATGTCAGCAGTGCCACGTCATTAACTTAAACCATAATTAATTAGTATAAGGTTTTGGTAGGGTAGTGAATATATTGTGCATTGTGATGTGTTTAGCTCCCTCTCTCTCCCTCCCTCCCTAATCTTCTTCTATGTAATCCTTTCCTTTCTTCTATCAATATAATACTATCTTTACGTTTTTATGCTCGAATATCCTGATTCAATTATGTATCGTAATAGATTGAAGTGGACTTAAATGTGGGGAGAAGTGTATTTGAATTTTTTGTGCTTAGGGCTTCTCTGGTGAATGTTGGGTTGTATTGGATTAGAGTAGGTGACGGGTGCGATTGAAGAGGACTTACATGTGACCGGGAGTATTAATAGTTCCTACATGTAAGTCTGGTTCAATCACACATAATGATATTTTACATTACTTATTATGTTAATTTAATTCTTGTACTTTTAATTACCTAAATTTATTGTATATACAATTTACAAAGTATCAAATTAGCCAGTGACAATTAAAGTTAATTTAACAACAATTAATATAAAAATAACCTAACTCTAATTTTTTTAGAAAAAAATAACCAAACTCTATTTTCTAACCAAAAAAAAAAAAAAAAAAACTCAACTCTAACTTTTCTACCAAAAAATAACCAAATTCTAAAATTAATTTTAAAAAATTAATGAATTGATGACTAAGCATGGCGTGTGGTATGACATTCTAACAATATATTTTTCTTCTATGAATTTTTGGTTTGGCTAGATTTCTTTTCTCACCTAACCAAACTAAAAATATGTTTTTTCCAATAATTGAGTACCACCTCACAAAAGGCAACATCCCTAGGCAAAGAATAAGCAAAACAACCGAGAAATACAACCAGAGAACCAAGGCTGTAAATGAGCTGAGCAGAACCACAGCTTGCTTGGCTCGGCTCGGCTAGTTAACTAAATGAGACCAGCTCAATATTGGTATCATTTATCTAACCGAGCTGCATATATGTTCTAGCTCAGCTTGTTTACTAAATTAGACCACCTACAGAGAGCAAACCAAATCAAAAATACGTAGAAAAAAAATATATTGTCGGAGCATCACAATTCAGTATTTTTTAAATCAAATTTTTAGAGTTGGGTTATTTTTAGATTAATTTTAGAGTTTGGTTATTTTTTGGTAGAAAAATTAAAGTTGAGTTATTTTTTAGTATATATATTGACATATAGTTAGTTTATTTTTAGATTAATTGTTGTTAAGTTAATAATATAATTTTTAAAAACATAATCATGTCAGATGCAAACCTAATACAAAATCTACATGTTAGACCAATTTAAACCTATCGGTGATTGGACTATTAAATAATCTTTTGCTAAATTTTATTCAAGTACCAAACTGACACAATTTAAAATGTATAAAGATTAAATTGATATAACTAAAAGTACGAGACTAAATTGACACTATGTGAAAAGTACATCGAGCAGACCTAAAAAACTACCTTCTCCAACAACAGAATCACCAGGGTATAATTGTCGTTCCTGAAGGGGGAAGGCTGTGTACATCCGTCCCCCCCACACCCTGCATAGGTGGAAGCCCTCGAGGCACTAGGTATGTTCTTTTTTTATTCTTATAGTATATCATCATAGCACAAGACAAACACTATCTTGTTGTCCTTTTCCTTCTTCTTATATTCTTCTCTTTCTAAATTAATATTTGCATTATGATTAAATCAATTAAATATTATGCCTTAAAAAAAATATGATTATAGGGTAACAAACTTTGGTGCAATCAGTGAAGTTACTGTTGTTAATTATATCGCAAATATTACGAGTTTAGATCTGCAAACAACATTTTTATAAACGTGAGAATACGGTTCTTATATCATATTTTGTTTTTTCTTCAAAAGATATTTTCGTGACAACTGTAAATAGTAAGTCGACTACCTTTTTTGAAAAATATGATTTGGTTGCGAGTTTGATAGAGGGGTTGACATAGAGGTGTAAAGAAACCAAACTGGGTCGTGAGTGTGCTCGTCATAAAGCTTGACTCGCTCTAAGCTCAAACCAAGTAGATCCCAGGTGGAGCTCGTCTTTTAAGGAGGTGCCTAGTATAGGTATAGTTTGTAGGCACTTGAGGCTAAATAAGCATATCTTGATATAAATTTACGAGTCCAAATGTGCCCAGTCAAGTAGAGTTCGAGTTCAAATTAGCTAAAGCCTAATCCAACTCAAATGCGCTTAATAAACGTGAGCTCGGTTGGAAGCTCATTGATCAAGGCTCGAGATCATGAAATTGAAATCAGCCCAAGACTACAACAACCGGAGCTTAAGCCTAGACATTTTAGACTTGGTGAGTGTTAAATTAAGCTATATATTAATGAGTTGAGTCATAAGCCTGATGAATTAGGGCTAAAATCAACTCGTGGATTTAAAAAATCTGGTAGAATTAATTTCTCTTATAATTATTTTTGAGTTTCACCTTTAATTTTCAGATAGATGTCACTGTCCAAATTTAATAATATCATCCCACCTTAGTCTAATTTGTGGTTACAAAATTAATGATAATAAAATATTTGGTTGCTATTATCATCCTAGAAAAGAATGAATTGGTTGAAATCATATTATAAATAGACAATAAGAAGTTTATACATTATAATAAATGCTATATATGTACACTCTCCTAAGGTAAAAAGAAACAATGTGTTCAATTTTGAATTTTTTTTTTTTAAAGAAGTAACAATATAAATATGTAGTTAAAATGTCGTTTTCGTGGGTTTTCTCGAACTCCATCTTGACGGGTGCGACAGATTTTGTTTGCAAGTTTTCTCGTTGATTACCGAAGAAAATAAATATATAGTTATATAAATGTTTTTTTATGTTATGATTATTATAAGGTTACCATAGCTTCTTCAATCGTCTTTGATTTCTGCAAGTTTTTCTTTCTTTTGTTTTTTGGATTTTCCTATATTATTTCTGTTATTTAATTATGTATATTTCTTGTAATATGTATTTTTATTCTTGGAGAGCATATTCTCGCTACTCCTACTCAATTATCACTTGAGTAAACTGAACCTGATATATATGTTAAAATACAAAATCAATCATAAAACTTTTCTCATAAGCTTAAACTTTTAAAAAAGTTGATTTCTTAACATGGTATCAGAGTCTTGATAACCAAAAAATCACGAGTTTGAATCTTAACAACCCCCACTTATTAAAACAATTTGCAAAAAATAGCATGTGAATGAGATATTAATTAAATATAAGCAAATAATAGAGTGGATTATTAAATTAAAACACCATACATCCCTGTCCACTAATTTTTTCAATTTGCCAAAAAAAAAAAAAATTAAAAAAAACAAATCATATGGAAGTTGATGTTGACATATAATGACTATCATTTTCATATGAATTTAAAAACTATTTTTATTTATTTTTTTATTTGTGAAAATTGACATTCCTTTTAAAATTGCCGTGTCGTTTGCTCTAATCACATTGGAAAATTTTTTCCCTTTTTTTTAATTTTTATTTTTATTTTTTTTAACTGAAAATTGCCTATATTTTAAATGAGATATCAGAAAATCATCTAACTTTTTTAATTTTTTAAAGTCACGTATAAGCCTTTCCATAATTTTTCAGTACCACATCTAATGCTAACACCGTTAACTTTCTGTCAAATGAAATGTCGCGTTTCAGAGTATAAATGCATCAAACATCAAGTTTAGTTTAATTTAATTAAATTATATTAAAGATTGTATTTTACAAATGACGAAAATATCCTTCACCCTCGAATTTGTAAAATTGTTAAGGGTTCGGCACGCTGCTATAAGCTTTTACCACCGTAAGACTTTAAAAGTGTTTTTTATTTGTAAACTTATTTATAATTCATTGATTAAAAATAAGTTTTATTGAGGGTAGCTTGGTAATTTTGTATTTATTTTAATGAAAAGTTAACAGTGACAGTATTAGATGTGACATGAAAAAATTATTAAAAAGTTTATGTGTGACTTTAAAAAATTAGAAAAGTTAAATGATTTTGTGATACCTCACCTAAAATGTAGATGATTTTCAGTAAAAAGAAAAAAAAAACCCAAAATGTTTTTGTAAGGAAAATAGGAATGTTTTAGAAATTTAAAATCATAAAATCATTTATTTTATACAAATACTTTTGTAAGTGTTTTCTATTGAGGTATTTTTGTTTGAAAATATTTTAGTTTTTGCTTGTTTTCAATTATATATAAAAGCAAACAACAACTTCTATTTTTATTTAAAAAATTTTTAAAGCCAAATACTCTTAATATTTAAAAAAATTATTTTTTAAAGTACGCCTTTTAGAAAAAAAGTTTGACCAAACAGATTAAGAAGGATGTAATTTTAAGATACTTATCTTTGCAGAATATGTGATAAAATTAGGGTCTATTTGATATTTATTAATTTGACAGTTAAAAAGTGATATCAAATAAGCCCTTAGCTATTATACAAAAGTGTACAACACTTAACTGCGTTAATACATGTTAAATTATCACCAAGATATAAAATTAGAACAAAATAGCTGCTTTTATATCGGTTTTTTTAACGGGTACAAATCAATTATTTGTCTTTCTTGACAGAGCAAACCATTATTATTGATATCGTGCTCGTAATGAAAGTGATAAATTTAGATTGGAGGGTATTGCATATATTTTATAAAATTGCAATAATGACCTGTGTTATTATTCCAAAATACAGATAAATATGTGCATTCACTACGTCTTTTCAAGCACCCTTTAGACACCGGTTAGAAAAATCGCTTTTATATAAATTAATAATTTTTTATATAATAAATATAAAATATGTAAATTTAATGTGTATATTATTGAACTAGAATACAAGGCTCTATTAAACATAGGATTCCTCATAATTATGCATTAATTAAAGATAATTCCCTAGAAGTTATCTAATACTCTACTTTAATATCCCTAGAAAAGAATGTTTGTTCCCCTATTTACAATCTCTTAATTGACCCGCAACTAGACGTGAACAAATATCGGTCTATATCGATTGCAGATTTACTTTCGAAATTGGTTTATTTTCTTCTTTTGTTTTTCTTTTTCTAACTGACGATATAAAAAAGAGGAAATACGTGTAGCTTAACTATAAAGATGGACGTAATCATCTTTGGATGAACCTTAGACAGGCACAAAGCGAGTCTGTTTGGTGGGTCATTTTTTGGGAATTGATGTGTTCCGGTTAGCTTATGCACACCTTGACTAATGCGTTTTATACTATAGTATCACCTTGTATGTGGAATATTTATATTGTATATATACATATTCGCATATATAATGAATCATACATAAGTCATTGTTTCTTTGACGTAGATGATGATACAATAGAAGCAAACTGATAATATGACTGACTTTTAGAAACGAGCTTAAAATATTGGAGGTTTTCGTTACTTGGGATCTTGCACGGTTCTGCATAGAATCAATAGTCCTTACGCTAAGAAATCGATACGCTTGTAATTCATCATCAACACTTCAAATTGAAGAAGTGAATAGTCTTGGATAGCTAAGTAGTTTGTAAAGTTGTTGATTTTTTTTTTTTTTTTTAATGTATAACTTTGACCTTTCTGAAGCTTTGACAATGAAATATTTTATAAACGAGGTATTAAAACTCTAAGAATTTGTTTGTGTTGGATAAGTAGGGCAAAGGAATGCTCACAGCAGATACAATGTATAAAAAATAAAATAAAAACGTGTGGGCTCGAATGCCATTATTTGCATCATGATTAGAGCCCGACAATAGAAGCATCAAGTCTTGTAACAGTTTGCTTTCCAAGGAATAGTAACTAAATTATCTACGGATTACTAATAAACCGGTGGTACACAGTTATCTCAACAGCTTCATCATGCTAATAGAGCTCATGTCCAATTAAATTAAAAATAGACTCAAACGTGGCTATTATTTTCGTAACAGAATATGAAACTACACCATGGAGATATTGCAGCGGATCTGAATTTTAGTTAAGGACGGTTTAGGTTACGAGCTATGTTCCCATTTTATTTGCCATTTCTAATCTTTTCATTCGAAGTTGTTGTTTAAGCTCAGCAGTTTTAAGCAGTTGTGTGAAAGACTTATGAGAGCACACATACGAAATGCCCTTTATTGGCAATGTATGCACACATACGAGAGCACATAAATACTAAGTATATAAATTATAAAATAGAAATTTAGCTACGTGTTAAATTAACGACCTTATAATTTATGAATCTCTAGAATTTCGAAGTCCAAGCACCTGCTTCTATTATTCCTCGAGACATTGACCAGCTGTGTTTGCAGCAGAGCGTATGATTTCTTTAGGAAAATTTAAATATAATCAATAAAAAGACTGATAAATTAAATACAAATTTTTTTGGTTAACTAATTAAACATAACCATAAATTTTTTTTTATAATTTTTTTGTCAATCATGTTGTTAATGACTTGATTAATCAACGAACAAGTACTAAATCATGTTGGGAGAAAAGGCAACAATAAAATTTAATTGATTGACACAAATTGACATAAAATATAACACTTTCAATTTTGTTTGCTAATTAAAGTAGAATATTGACTGGGTTAATTACTTATATATAATTATATATTCATAATTTATATATATTATACATGATTTCACATAGCAATAATTTCATGTTATCTATATATTAAGTTTAGACACCGCACGTAACTTATATCCACTTGTTGAACTATTCATATAGACTTTCTGAAATATCGATCATACTAATTATTCAGATACGGCTTAATTTATTGGCGATTAAAAAGTGGTTCCTTTTCTTATATTTCTCCCATTTTAGGTTTAGTAAAGGAAGGGTATGATAAAAAAATGACGCTATAAGAAACAAATTAGGCGTGCCTCCTATTGGGGATAAATTGAGAGAGTAACGTTTGCAATGGTTTGGACATATGTTAGGAGCAAAGAGACTACTGCCCCTGTTAGAAAATATGAACAACTACATAATATGTACTGTAAGTGAGCTAGAGTTAGACCAAAGAAAAGTTAGATGGAAATGATTCGATACGACCTTAGCCATCCAAACCTTACTAAACCGATGACTGTAGATAGAGCTTATTGACCATTAAAAACATGTGTGGTTGACACAACAGCTAGGAGGGAGAAACACACAAATGCGAGGTCACAGTACCGCTGGACCTGCATGTCTGTTATTATTGCTTGCAGGTCTCATATTGCTTTATTTAACTTTGTTTTTCATAAATATTTCCTCCTTTTCTTTGTAAGGTTAGAGGCTCTTCGAAAATAGCCTTTCTACAGGGTAGTCTCTCTTTGAGGCACCGAACTGTTATTGTTGTCATCGTTATGCTTGGCAAAGGAAAGACTTAGCAGCCAATCCTATTTTTGGGTAAGAAATTTTTTAAAGAAAAACACTTTTTTCAAGAAAAATACTTTTAAATAAAAATAAATTTTTTTTTCTTCATTTAGAAAAAAAACCAATAAAATATAGCTTCTTTTGAAAGAAGCAGCAGCTTTTTCTCATGATCTAACTAAACAGACCTTTAAAATTCTCTGTTTCTGTATCATTTACAGTAAATTATGTAAATTTTATCTGTCTTCGATTACTTTTTTTTGATATATATATATATATAGAGTTGCTTGACTTATTAGAAATGCCATTTAAAGGCATTTTCATTTAATTGGAATTTCTATTATTTGATAGTATTATAAACTTTTTGGCACTCTTTTTTCTTAATATTTGACCTTTCTTTTTACTAATTGTTGTCCACTTTAATTTATTCCTCATTAAGGGTCTTCTCCATATTATATTATTTATTATTATTTTTAACGTAGTTTAAAAATTATAGGGCCAATCGAAAACGCAATATTTTGGGTAACGAGGAACTTGGGTTGCCCCAATAAACTCCAGTTTATGAGGAGGCCCACAATCCCCCTGAGTAGGTCAGCCACATGTATATCCTTCGGCGAGAATCGAACTCCTGACCCCTGAGTGATGACTGCATGGATAGGAGATGCCACCAACTAAGACACTCCTGCTATGGGCCAAGAAAGCAATATTTCATAACACAATTCCTTATTGGAAGCTAATCTTGGATAATGTTAGATTAAGGGTCATTAATTGGTTCAACAAGCTCATTGGATATACCCGCATCTCCATCCTTCACTGATTGGAAAATACTCGAAGGGTAATGATACGAATAATATTACCGAGGGTCACGCCCGAATTAGTCTTGAGCCATCCCGACTGCCATGTCACCCCTGCCACATCACCTCAGTAGTGCCACATCATCACATATTGCCACATTATCAACATTAAACCCTAATTAATTAATATAAATAAGTTAGGGTAGAGCGGTATTGGTATGATGAGATATTTTGTGATCTGTAGCTCTCTCTCCCCCCCAATCTTCTTCTATGTTTCTCCTCCCTTCTTCTAGGTATTTCTCTCCTTTCTATACCATCTAATATAGTTTATTATATACAAGCTTCAATTGATATCAAATTGGATTGATTCGATTACGAATCATAACAGGTAATATCCGTGGCTACTGCTAGCTGCTGGACTTTTCGTCCTCATACCCATATTTGGTTGTGCTACCCAAAAAAAAAAAAAAATTCGCCCTTAAGTAGGATGATTTGTCAGAGAGCGGCTTTAATTAGAGTGAGTCTTCGAACTCATGAAAGAAGTTTCAATCGATTGTTGTAAATGATTGGTTTCCATGTGTTAAAGGATCTTGGGTCGGATACTAAGGGAAAACTCGGGTATTTGATTGGATTATTAGTTATATCGTCAAATTTTGTTGATCCCTCGTGCAATCGAAGTCTTATTTTGAATCGTTCAAGTTGTTCTACATAGTTTACACTTGACACTTTGCATTAATTTTTTTAGATAGTTTCTTAACATTGTATTAGACATTTATTGGCTAAAAGATTATGGATTCAAATTCTAATATTTTTCATTCTTTATTAATATAATTTTTACACAGAAAATGAGGTAGATTCTTACGTTATTATTGCTTCAAATCTAACGAGTATTTACAGGAAGTAGGTATGTTAAAGTATAAAAACATTCCTATATTCATTAGCCATTAACTCAAGGACCTATCTGATTTTGTTTACAATTTGAAAATTTTCGATTTTCGGTAACTTAGAAATATTTTATAATCGATTCTTTTTTAATGTCCGACATGAAATTTAGAATAATAGGACGCTTTACTTGATTGGCTTTGATCATGATACGATTTAGATTCGGGATTTAATATTTATATTTTTAGTTTCTTTTCTTTTCACTTTTTATTTTTGTTTTTTAACATTTTATATATTAAGAGAGTTCCCCTTTTTAATTATAAAAAATAAAGAAGTTTAGAATAGATGGTTCCACATTAGCTTAGGCTCCGTTTGTTTCAGGGGAAAACCACATTTTAGGAAGTGGTTTTCCCCTTTTCCTTTGTTTGGTGCGTCATTAGCTCACGGAAAAAGTTTTCCGACGGAAAACCTTTTCCCTCAAGTGAGGGAAAATGACTTCCCTTTTAAAATGGGGGAAGTCGTGATTCTAAGCGACTCAAAAACCTTCTCGGTTATCATTATGCAAATCGAGATCGAATCAAAATAAACCAGACCGCACTGTAAACATTTCATGTCAACATCGGACAAGAATTAGACTGAATAATTAAAAGCAGCTTCGATATTACTTTGTTATTGTTGCAACAGAACAACTTTAATCAAGTTGAATTGTTACATAGTATTATAGAACAAAATTATTTAGGTAATATTTTAGCATTTATTACATCGGTTCTGTGATATTTCAGTAATATACAATAATATATCCTGAAGTTTAAAATTTTTCTCATAAATCAGGTATCTTTTACTAAAATTTAATATATTTTAAATGAAAACAGCAATCTATATGTATCCTATATCATAATACAATAATTTCTTTTGTCCGAAAATGGTAATATGACACATTTTTTTATAATATAAAAGTAATTTTTGTTAGAATGTGGACAATCTTTTGATAGTATAATATTTATACCACATCAATTTTTTGGCAAAAATTACCCGAATTTTAATGAAAATTTACTAGATTTTGACATAGTATATACACAAGTGATAAAATTTCTTATCTCATGACACCTCATTGTATATAATAAAATGACAGAGTATTTACATGATAAATACTCAAATTTTAGAATACCGAAGAAATAATTTTCTTAATTTATACAGCTTTGATAGTTAACTTTTTATTTTGTTACTTCATATATGTTATATTATTACTTATGTTGTCCTATAAAAAGATATAAAATAATTGGTGAAAAATATTTTTTTAAAAGATACATAAAGACATCACAATGGGGAATTAAGTTTTCCTTTGAAACAAACAACAAAAAACCCCACTTGGAATTTATATTTCCTGGGAAAAACTTTTCCGAAGAAAAATCAATTCCTAGATTCTATTTTTCTGTCAAAATAAATGGAGCCTTAATGTACACGTTTTTCCTTTGCAGCCGGTTAATATTGTCCAATAAATAACTTATCCATTTTTTATTAAAAATTATCTAAATTTTAAGTATAATTTTAAAAAATTATTTAAAATTTTTAATGTCATACATATACTTTTCAAACTTTTTTAATGTTACATCTTAATATTAATGTCGTTAATATCCGTTGGTTTCTGCTCACTTGACCTTTGAAAAAAATGAGAAAATAATTTTAAACAAATTCGGCTTTACATTTAAAGTAATTTCAAAATATTTTAAATATTTAGAAAGATATTTTAATTATCTAAGAAAATTGTAAATATTTTAAAAAAATATTTTTTTAAATGCAACGTAACCAAAAAGTAACGGATGTTAACGGCGTTAATATTAAGGTGTGGTATTGAAAATTTTTGAAGAATTTAGGCATGACATTATATATATACACATTTTTTTTTGAAGGGCATGTATAACTTGACATACTAATGAATCGCATGTTCCGTCCTAGATTTATGGGATTTTATCTTATCGAACATAGCAGGTGCTAGAATATTTATACTGAATAAATTGTTCTCTTCAGTCTCATGCAGAACATATTTTGTTTTTTGGCTTAAGATAAGCGCAAAATTCTCACTAATATTAAAGTACAACCTTGTACAGTCAACTATCAAAAAGAAGCAAACAAACAATCTTCCCGACATATACCGAGCCTCTGCCCATAACTATATATACCTATATCAAAATCTATACATATATTATGGTATCAACAAATCAAAAGACATATTAGTAAAATCTAATTGATCCCATATTATCTTATGAAAAATATGAAAGACTTCATCAATTGATTTCTTTCTGTTTCAAAAGATCCCACTGTTTCTGTCTTCCCAGTTAAGGTACATTACAGCTGCCAAGCAAAGCCGCTTGATCTTGCTTGTGTTCAGCTTATTACAGATATAACGTTTGTACGATCAAGAGTCTTCACCAAAGTCTTCTCTGACTTAATTCCACACTATCTACCTATGCAGAACACGTTACAGGAGAAAAAGTGTTGATATAAATAACCAAGTAATCATAATAATATGGGTCAAAAGAATGACTTAACAGTTATTTGACGTAGCTATTTATGCAAAGATCCGAGTAAATCTTTCGATATGGGACAAAGACTTAAAAGAACAATTTTGACACCTAATTCAAAATTTTGAAACATATTTCTAACATAGATAACCAAAGTAACCATCAATATTTTTGGACAGTTAAATATATGAAAAACAGTCCTTCTAAAATAAAACGGCCATATCAAGAACGACTCAAGATATTTGTGTATCAAATCAAATTTTGGTTGCTAGATTCTTTTTTTTTAAATACAATAAGGTACTATAGTGTTTGAATATTTAATATATTAAAATTTGATGAATTTTTATAAGAATCCAGCCAATTTTACACGGAAAGTTCAGATGTAGTAAATAATTGCAATAATGTATATAAGTCTTGCCGATGGTTCAACGATAATTCGACAAACTACTATAAAAATTTCATTGGAATGTTGATGCAAATTACTTAAATATTGTCGAAATTATATGTCATGTTAATATCTTTTGGGCAAAAAATACCAAATTTTAATAAATATATTAATATATTGTTGGAATCATATTTTATTTTAAACTTTTCTAACAAAAATCTGTGGAATCTAGACAAAAGAGTGCCTGATCGATAAAACTCCAAAAATTTTAAGTTACGTAAGTGATAAAATATTTGAATTTTGGGGTATCCTATTGTATATATTGAAATGTTGAGGTACCTAGTAATAAATAGTCAAATCTCAAGGTATTCAAGTGATAATTTATTTTTATTATAAATTTTTTTTTACAATAGAGGTGTTCAGATCAACTTAATCTCAAGCAATCCACTTTATATCATAATATTAGCCAAAAAGACCACTAAGACATTAAAAGCCCCAAATAACTGTACATAGATTGCTTGGAATTTTGACTGACTTCTTCTCTGGATGGAATATAAAAAATTGATGAAAAATCGTTTGTTTTAAGAAGGTCAAGACGAGGGATGGCAATGGGGCTGGGCGGGGCGGGTACGCGGGGCTCCTCCTCCATACCCGTACCCGCCACACAAATTCGATACCCCGTACCCGCCCCATTACCCGCCACGGGTATGAAGTGGGTACCCGTACCTGCCCCGGCGGGTACAAACCCATACCCATTACCCACGGGTACCCAACGGGTACCCATTACCAGCCCCAACTCGCCCCGTACCCGCCCGTACCCACCCCGTACCTGCTCTTCGTACCCACCTTGTTACCTATCCATCGTCCAACTTATTACACATAAAATTCTTTTCTTTTTCCCTTCTATAATAACCATGACTTCATAATTACAAATTGCTGAGAAATTTATTTTATATAAAATAACATAACTGGGATATGTGGGTACGGGGAAGAGGGGGGTGGATACATGCGGGTACGAGACGGGGCAGGGTGGGACGGGTAGGGGGCAGGTACAAGCCTATAACCGTACCTGCCCCATACCTGTGAGGGGTATTGAAGTGTGTACCCTACCCGTACTCGTTACCCTATCATCTATACTCATACCCGCCCCAAACGGGGCGGATACCCATGAGTATCGGGTTTTACCCTCCCCATTGCCATCCCTAGTAAAGACAAACAATCTCAAGACTGTCCACAAGGACAGGGAATTCTAAAGCATCAGCTCTGACAAGAGAAGAAAAGGCTCTGTCTGGTGAATTTTGCCACACAGAAAGATTAGACCCCCCAAGACTCAAATTCGCTAACCAATTCAGTGGACTATTTGCTTACCGGAGATAATGATTGAACATGACTTTGACACACTGCTGATTGATAAGACATCTCTAGCCACCATAGCTTCAGGCAACAAACTAGAAACATTTTCCAACTATCTCAAGCAAGCAAGAAGCATTTCCCCGTCGTGATAGTGAATAATGAAACCTGCAAACAAAGTTTCACTCCTCGAGCCATCAAAATTCTCCCTAATGCACATCACTAGAGGAGATTCCAATAAATCCAGGAGTCTCTACTATACTTTCTAGGTCTTGACTGAGCAACCGTGCAACCGGTCTCCTCATCCACTTGGTGATGGACCGTCCATTCAAGATGCAAATGCTTAGCACGAATGACCAGCTTGCAGGAACTAGTTTTACCACTTAGAAACACCCAGTTGTTTCTATCCTTCAAGATTATTCAATAAAGTGTACAAGTTCGCCCCAACCCTGTTACCTTTTAGAACTGTACACCTATTAAGCTCATTAATAAATTCTGGTTGGCTAGGCAACATATCTAAGTAACCAATATAACGTGTGACTTTTCAAATTGTCATGGATTGACGAAATGTTCTTCCAGCCTTGTTATAGGGTGTTGGTGCTCGTATTGCGATCCTTTCGCTATTTATTGGGAAAATAATTATTAAAATTAATGTTTTGTTCTTCTTTTGCAAATCCAAATAAAATACTAATCCCTATGAATAATCCACATCATTTGCTTTCTTTTTATTTTATTATTCCATTATTGCTTTGTCCTCTTATTCATTATTTATTTTATTTTATTTTTTAAATATCCCCACTTTCCCTTTTCTCTTCCCACTCACGCAAAAATTCATTAATTTAATTTTGAACTTTTATTAAATAATGAATTAAAACTTTATTAAAGGATGATTAATCAATATTTATTAACAAGTATATCTTTGTGGTTGCTTTATTTTTGCGCCATGTGCTAAAAGGGAATTGGATTAACCTATTAGAAGTAGTCAACCTAATAACAATAAATTTACAACAAATGCTTTTTTCATTACATTAATATATATATATATATATATATTTGATAGAAAGCGAAAAATCACAATACAAAAACCGGTATTCCACATGAGCGGAACCCGAGCCAAAAAGGCAGAGTACAAGCCAAACCCGAGCCAAAAAAGAAAGGTACATTAGAAATCAGCAACCCAATAAAACCTAAAAAACAACACCTGCAATAATCTGAACCCATATATATATATATATATATATATATATATATATATAGACATTCTTGAGAGGGTGAGAGCATGAGAAGAGCGAATCCTGTCTCTCTATTGTAATGGACGGCAAAGATTTATTGAACATTAAAATAAAAAAATAATTTACTACCCATATCCCTTTATGGGGCAAAAAAAAAGAAGGGGTAAGGGAAGCAAATTATTTTTTTCAATACTCACCAAATTTTGGCTGTAATTTTTTTTAATATCAGCATTTTTTGTATAAAAGTGATCGGATTTTTACAAAAATTTATTAAATTCCGATATAGAGTATCTAGGTGATAAAATATTTGAACTTAAGTTAATTCATTGCATATATTGAAATGTTATATATCTGAGAGATAATTTCCTTAATATATAAATTAAACATATGTGACAATATGGTGATAGTTAAAGTCATTAGGAGGAGCACGCTTGCCCTTCGCAATTGAGCTCGATTATAGAAGATATCTGATCTTTATTGGATACTTGTGAGATTGAAAAGTTTCCCATATATTCAGAGAAGGTACCAGAGCGGCAGATATGGTAGCAGTTAAAGGTCTTTGGGAGTATACGAACCACGAAATATTGAGCAATTAAATGCTGATTTTATTAAGATTATCCGGGATGAAGCACTAAGTTGGCTTATTTATTGATGGTCTTTTTACTGTTCTTTTTATTATTATTATTATTTTTTAAAGTAAACATATGTGTGTCTATACTTATAAAAATACAATATTTATTATCTAATTTTTTTTTATAATTTAATGATATTTTATTCAATTGTTTAAATATTAATTTGATATATAATATTTATCATCTTTTAAGTGGTCCACTTAGGTGGACTATTATCTCATGTAAGTGTCATAGGCAGAGGCTGCTTAAATATTTTATGATTTTTCTAACTTTGGGCCTATTTAATATTACTTTTTTGACTTTTAATTTTTAAAAAACTAAAAATTAAATATTAAAAATGAATTTTCTTTTCAAAAAAAACTTTAAAAAAAATAAGACTGTAATTTGCATACAGTTGAATAATATGTTTATGATTGAATCACAAAATGATCGATCAGGTTGGTGTATGATTGTCCTCACTCGTTCTAATTAGCATTTTTTATATTTTATTTTAGGGCGGCGGCTGAAAATATACCAGAAGAATGATTCATTTAGAACAAGAACTCTTTCAACTCGAGCTACTTCTTTTGTCGGGCAAGTTTCCAACCATTAAGTTTTAAAATATACTTCCAGGCTCGAAAAGATATCACTTCAAGAATATGATTTTTAGTGTTTAAATAATCAAAAGCTACAATAAAAATAATACATATATTATTCAGTTTTCCATTTACTATAATACATGAAAAAATAAAATAGTAATAATATATTTACATCGAATAATGTAATGGATAATTCACCTTAAACATGAATAACTACATATAATTTAACATGTCAAATATATTTTAGTCATTCTTATTTTTCTTACAACAAAATGGACATTAGTGTCTATGAGAAAACAATAAAGTGGAAAATATAGTTGTTATTAAATGAATATGAAAGACAATGAAGGGCTCTATATATAGAGCATACAAGGAAGGTAAAAGACCAGAGTAACCCTTTGGCTATAATTAAGTAGGAAGGGTATAAGTGTCAAAAGAGATCACCCTAATTATATTTGCCTATATTACAATAGTCTTTCCTTTAATAGGCCCCCTTAAGCTGAGCGGGGAGCGCGCACGTGAAGATTGGCTTTGTGGTAGTGGAAGAGATCTGGAGCGAGACCTTTGGTGAAGATATCCGCGAATTGTTTTGTTGTGGGAGTGTAGTGGACTTGAAGATCATCTTTGAGAAATTTTTCCCGGACATAGTGAAAATCAACATCAACATGCTTACTTCGATCATTAGATACAGGATTGGAAGCAAGGTAGGAAGCAGAAACGTTGTCGCAGAATATGATGATCTGTCCAGAGTGATGAACGCCTATGTCGCACATGATGTAGCGAATCCAGTCACTTTTAGCAGCCGCTTGTGCTACAGCCCGGTATTCAGATTCGGTGGATGACTTGGAAACAGTGGCCTGTTTCTTTGCACGCCATGAGATGAGATTTGGGCCAAGGAATAGAGCATAGCCAGTAGTAGAGTGGCGAGTGTCGGGGCACCCGCCCCAGTCAGCGTCAGCGTAAACCACAACTGAGGTACAAGAATCGGGAAGGATGGACAATCCATGGTTAGGGGTGCTTTTGAGGTACCTGAGGATTCGTTTGACAACCTGCCAATGGCTAATCCTAGGAGCATACATAAACTGAGAGACAAGATTAATAGCATAGCATATATCGGGTTGGGTCATGGTGAGGTATTGGAGGGCACCTACAACACTACGGTATTCGGTTGGGTCAGGCAAAAGGTCCCCTTCGGGTAGGGAGAGATGTGTGCGGGCGGGAAGGGGGGTCTTAATTGGTTTGGACTCATGCATGTTGTGTTTAGTAAGAAGGTTAACAGTGTATTTGTGTTGGGAAAGAAAAAGTTCAGTTTTATTTCATTTTACCTCAATACTTAGGAAATAGTGAAGCGGACCAAGACCCTTCAGAGCAAATTGGTGTCAGAGTTGATGTATTAAGTTATCTATGGGGCGGGGATTAGAGCTTGTGATAAGCATATCATCAACATAGAGTAGGAGACAAATAATATCACCAGAATTATGAAACAAGAAAAGAGATGGGTCAACACGACAGTGTGTAAAACCAAGACTGTAAAGGAAAGAATTGAAACGTTGAAACCAGGCTCGAGGAGCCTATTTGAGGCCATAGAGGGCCTTGCGCAACCGACAAACATGATTTGGAAATTTTGGGTGTATGAACCCTTTAGGTTGGCACATATAAACCTCTTCCTTGAGAGAAAGATGTAGGAAAGCATTTTTAACGTCAAGTTGACATACGGGCTACTCTTTAGTGACGGCAAGGGAAAGTATAAAACGGATTGTAGAGGGTTTCATAACAAGGCTAAAAGTCTCCTTGAAGTCAATACCTTCACGTTGGTGAAATACTTGAGCCACAAGTCTAGCCTTAAAACGTTCTACAGAGCCATCCACCTTATATTTGACCTTGTATTTCCAAGTGCTTGCTACAATGTTCTTAGTGGGGTCATACGAGACAAGGTCCCATGTGTTATCTTGAAGAAGGGCATTAAACTCATCAGCCATGGCTTCCTGCCACTTAGGGTTCTTTACAGCATGTGAAAAACATGTAGGTTCCTGTGTTACATTTATAGAGGAAAGGGAAAGGGGATATTTAGGTTTTCGAATTCCATCTTTGAAGCATGTTGTCATGCGGTGAGTATTTTGAACAGGACAGGGAGGGCCAACAACTGCTATTGGTTCAGTAGTACCGTGTGAGGGGTTGGAAGGACCTGGTGGTTCGGGTGAGGCGTGAGGACCGGGAGACATGTCCATGTGTGGTGGCTCGGGTGAGGCAGGCTCCGTGTGGACGGTCGGGTGTTCGACCTCGGGTGACTGGGCTGCGGTGGGTTGGGGCCCCGGAGTGACAGAGCCACCCTGCAGCAGTGTCGGTGAGGGCGGAGATCGAGGGGTAGGAGGTAGCGGCAGTGGGCACCACCGCAGTGCGGTGGTGGGCTGGTTTCGGTCCAACCGAAGGAGAGAGGTGGCAACCATGAGCCACCACCGCAGTGCGGTGCTGGGCTTGGTGCGGGCAAGGTGGAGGGAGATGATCACGGCAGTGCCGTTGGCTCCGGGTGCAGATCATGAGGGTTAGGTGCCAGGTGTAATGGGAGAGGGATGTGTAAGTCGACCATGGACATGGTGCTACTGGGTGACGGGTTGACTGGACGAACAATGTCAGGGTAGGGAAATTTAATTTCATCAAATTGGACATGACGATAAATGTATATTTTACCGGTTAAGGGGTTAAGACACCGATAGCCTTTGTAACGGGCAGCGTAGCCCAAGAAGATGCGTGGAATAGACCTTGGGGCTAGCTTATGGGGGGCCCGTGGTTTTAGGTTAGGAAAGCATAGACATCCAAAAACACGAAAACTAGAGTAGTTAGGGTGTTTATTGAAAAGTTTTTCAAAAGGAGAAGAGTTTTGAAGAGTCGGAGTTGGAAGTCAGTTGATTAGAAAACAAGCGGTACAGGCCGCATCCTCCCAAAAAGTGTATGGTAGTCTTGATTGTAGTAAAAGTGTGCATGCCGTTTCAATTATGTGCCGATGTTTTCGTTCCGCCACCCCATTTTGTTGTGGGGTATTGGGACACGAGAGTCGGAGGTGTATGCCATGTTATTTACGTAAATTATTCATTTGTTTGTGGTCAAATTCGCGACCGCCATCGCTTTGAAAAAATTTGATTTTTGTGGAAAATTGATTTTCAACGAGGGTTTTGAATGTTTCAAAAATTGTACAAACTTCTGATTTATATTGCATGGGATAGATCCAAGTGAAGCGAGAAAAATCATCAACAAAAGCGACATAGTATTTATTGCATGAAGTAGAGGCAATCGGAGATTGCCATACATCGGAGTGAATTAATTGTAACGGAGCAGTACATGAATGTAAAATGCGTTGAAATGGTAGGCGGTGAGACTTACCTAAACAACGTAGTTGACATAAACCTGAAAAACGGGAAGGGGGTATGAGGTTGCTTTTACATAAAGTGTCCATAGCAGGGCGACCTAGATGTCCTAGACGACAGTGCCAAAGATCACCGAGTTGGGTTTGCGCGACCAATCCAAGTAAGTGAGACGAGAAGCTATAGAGTGGACCGTTACTGTGAACTCGAAGCAGTGGGGTCCCCGTAGCCTTGTCCTTTATGGAAAAAAATTTTGAGTCAAACTCAACGTGGCAATTATTGTCATGACAAAGACGCTTAATAGATAAGAGATTATGAGTTAAGTGTGTAACAACCATAACGTCGTTAAGATGCAATATTTTAGATTGAGTTTTAAGTGTAGAGGAGCCAATGTGTGAAATTGAGAGTAAGGTACCATCTCCAACTAAAACATGTTTTTGACCACTATAGGGAAGAGGGTTATAGACGATACCTGAGTTTGAAGTCATGTGATTTGAGGCGCTTGAGTCTGGATACCAGCTGTAGTCCTGACCGTCACTGAGAGTCATGGTATTCAGGAAAGGAGAAGGATCTAGGAAGGAGTGTTGGTCTTAGCGGTGAGGGCACGAAATGGAACTGTGCCCGGAGTGAGAGCATACCTGGCAGAATTGAGGAACGGGTCCAAGGATGCCGGGAGTATTGGCGGGGGAAGGCAGTGCTTGGCCGTGGTGATAGGGTGGTGGGGTTGGGGTATGAGATGACCCATGTTGACCCGAGGTATGCTGCTAATTTTGTCCCCCATTGCGGTCCCCTCGGTTGCCATGGCCTTTGTTACCCCGACCGCGACCACCTTGACCTATATTGGATCCTTGGGTGTTTGTACCTACAGCCACAAGAGCATGAGTTTGTTCGGGGGGGGGGGGGGGGGGGGGGGGGGGGGGGGGGGGGGGGTGTGTACGCCCTTGGTAACGGTTTTGGGCCCCCTCTTCATTTAGGAGGGCAATTTTGAGTCTTTCAAAATTGGGAGTTGGGGAGGTATTTCAAGTAAGAGTGCAAAAGGCAGCGTACTCAATTAGAAGGCCCGAAAGAGCATAGTGTACTAGTTCTGTGTTTGATACGGGGGAATCTATGGCAGCTAAGTCATCAGCTATGGATTTTAACTCTGAGAAATAATTTTCCATTGTTTTGCCATCTTTTTGAATATTAACAATACGGGTTCGTAGTTCAAATTCCTTGGCTAGTGAATGATCTCTAAATCGTTTGACAAGGGCATCCCACATAGCTTTAGATGTAGGTTGTCGGACAATGTCATTAATAAGAGGACGAGAGAGGGTAGCAGCAATACACGAGCGAAGGCTTTGATCAGTTCGAATCCAATTTAAGTGGTCGGGATTAGAGAAAGTGGAACCATTAGGGTAAGTGAAATTTGCAGAGGGGCAAGGGTAGGTACCATCTGTATATCCCATTAGTTGATGGGCAATTACGAGCATTAAGAATTGTTCTCTCCAAGCAGGATAGTTTGATGTGGTCTCGAGTTTAATTGTCACAATATTCGTTATGCTTGAAAGAGGTAGGATAAGTGGATTATTGTTGTAATAATTGGGGGTTGATGAAGGGGAAAGGGAAAATGGGTGCTGGAGGGAGACGTCACCACCACCGACCAAGGGACAGAGATGGGACGCACCAGGTAGACCTGCCGTTGCCGAGTCACCAGCACCAGTGACAGGTCCCGGTGCACCGAACACAGTGCCCGGACCTCCTGGAGCAGGGGAGAGAGACGGGAGACCAAGGGTGTAAGAGGACGTGCCACTGGTCACGCCTCTCATGGTGGCGTCTGACACCGGGTGAGGGAAGGGGGTAGCGTGTGGGGGATGCCCGAACCAAAAAATTGAGAAAATTGTGGCCTCGTGGAGGCTAACGGAGTGCCGGAGATGGCGACGCCAGTATCCGTTAGTCCGGTGAGGATTGAACCCAAGGTTAGGGAGCCGATATGGGGAAGATCGGTCCTAGTCAAGGGAGGGACTCCCGGACGTTCAACCGACCGACCACCGGCATGGGAGGAGCCGGGGGCGGTGGGCAGCGAAGTCATGACAATCAGGGAAGGGGAAGAGGGAGAGGAAGAAAGGAAATTATTAGCTGCCATAATTAAATTACTTACCCGTAATAGCTATGATTAAGGAAGAGAGAAAAAAAAAAAAAGGAAACACAGAGGACTAGTACTTGTAAAAAAAATTAAAGAACAGAAATCGAAAAAAAAGAAGAGCCTCTTAGAGAGGCTCTGATACCATATGAGAAAACAATAAAGCGAAAAATATAATTGTTATTAAATGAATATGAAAGACAATGAAGGGCTCTATATATAGAGCATACAAGGAAGTTAAAAGACCAGAGTAACCCTTAGGCTATAATTAAGCAGGAAGGGTATAAGTATCAAAAGAGATCACCCTAATTATACTTGCCTATATTACAATATTCTTTCCTTTAATAGTGTCATAGCAAAAGCAACATTCTCAGTGCCCCAAAGGCTCTCGTCTAAGCAGGGTCCCCGGGGGCGCCCGGGGGGGGGGGGGGGGGTACGCAGCCTTCCTCCTTCAGGGTAGGCTATTTCCGAGTACTCCCAACCTGAGGGGTGCAATTCGAAGACTTCTCAATATGTCATCCATCTTGGTAGTACTCTCGTCCAAGCACGCTTATTAAGAGTAAACTTCCCCGTGAATTTAATAAAGTAAATTGTGATGATTTGAATTGAATTGTGTTGTTTTATATTATTTATTAAAAACCGGTGATATATACTATCTATTACTTTTCTTAATCATTGGATTTTTTTTATAATAATTATGACGAGTTGTTCCTTCATAAAGAACATGAATTAGTCTTCCAAATATATAAGACAGAGAGAGGAGAAAAGATACAAAATGGGGTCGACGGCAAAAAATTGAACTGTAAATCTACATGATTAAAGCTAGGTTAAAATCGACTAGCTTTGCCTATGGTCTGTAGCTGGAGATGAAGCCTAAGATGGTGGTTGTGGTAGCCGTGTAAATTGTGTAGCATGTGAATGGCCATCCTGTGTCTGGAGCTAGGCATAGAGGATAAACACGAACTGCGAAGGTCTTCCATTCAGTGTGATAGATACATCTGGGTAACCCACAGTAGCCGCGAATCAAGTGATGACTTTCAATTTATCAATGTCGATGATACGTGCCCAATCAGGAGAAGTATTTTAGAAGATGACATTTCTTGCTTCCCAATTGTGTTGACTACAGCGAAGAAGGACATGAGCCATGCTTTCTTGGTCGAGCCTTTGAGGAAAGATAGTTGTTATTGTTGGAATAGATCTTTGAGGTTATTTTGGACAAATAAGAGTGATCCCTTGCAGTTGCGTGATTTGAGTACAAAGACTCTGTGGTTCTTTGCAAGTAGGAAAAACATGCATGTATGTTTTGTTGCTATGTGAATAGAAAGGCCAATGAACCCAACTAGTATCGAGAATTGCAATTCTCATTAGTATTTCTCTTCTATTTAGTCTTTCTGGAAGAGCCAACCATGTGAGAAGCTCGATTATGGCAGGAATAAGCCCACACCAAACTCCTCTGACCTAGTTTATAATTGAGTTACTGCATGCAATGATTACAACCCTGTAGAAGGACTTGGTGGAAAAAATACCTTTAAGATCATGCTGCTATGTCAAGACATCACCAGCTATGAGACAGAGAAAGGCTTCCTACAAGTCTGGGTTTATCACTCTCCAGGGCTGAACTTCCCAGTCAAATAACTCATAACAACATCCTAGATTCCAGTACTATCCCAAAAACCCATGAGCTCTACAGTGGAGAGTTACCGTATGGAGATGGAGAAAAGTCTAGGGTATCGTCCTTCATGTGTCCGACCACCGTTCAAATGTGCCCCCAAATGAGAGTTTTTAAAGATCTGCCAGTGATAAAAAGTACCTAATAACATATATAGTTGGAATATATTAACTCATGAACTAACTAATACAATTTTGTAATTTAATTATTTTCAATTATATTATTCAATATAGAAAGCAGCATTCTTAGTGCCCCAAGGGCTCCCGCCTAAGTAAGGTCGAGGTGGATGTACGCAGCCTTGCCTCTTCAGGGTCCTCAACTTGAGAGGTGCAACACGAGGACTTCTCAGGAGATCGGCCATCATGGTACTACTCTCGCCCAAGCACACTTAACTTTGGAGTTCTAATGAGATTCGGTGCTTACGTGTTGGTATCCTTTTAGGTATATTATTCAATATATATAATTAAATATTTAAATGGGACATATTAAACAACATTGACAATGCAGTTAGAACTTGCCATGATTGCAACTGCATCCAATCATTCATCCTTTAGCCTCTTCCACATTTATTTGGTTCCTATGATCTCAGCATTTTTTGAAATAATTATAATTTTTTTAATAAAGGTTGGGGTCATCGAAAATAGCCTTTCGACAGGGTTATATTCTAAAGGGGTAAGGCTGTGTACATCTATCCTTCCCAGACCCCGCTTTTACGGGAGCCCTTGATGCACTGGGTCTTATTGTTGTAGAAGTTATTAGTAAAATTATCTAAATTTTAGATACATTTTGTAAAATCAATTACATTTATTAATTTTTTAAAATCACACTTTAATTTTTTAAAAATTTTCAATGTCACACTTTAATATTAACGCTGTTAACCTCTGTTAATTTTTTCTGATGTGGTATTTAAAATATTAAATTTATGTTTTTAAATATTTACAAAATTTAAGATAATTTAAATATTTTTAAATGTAAAAATTTAAAATTATTTTCTCTTTTTTCAAAAGTTGTTTGAGTAAAAACTAACATATGTTGATGACGTTAACATTAAAAAGTTTTGAAAATTTTAGATATGACTTCAAAAAATTAGGTAATTTTTTAAAACTACGCTTAAAATTTAGATAGTTTTTATTAAGAAAAACCCTAATAATTAATTTGAGTTAAGTTATCAGGTAGCCATCTCAAGATTTGACCATTTATCAACTAATATCCTGATATCTAATATATATAATTAATACCTTGAGGTTTTTAAAAATTTTCTTACTTAAGAGCCCTCAAGTTTCAAAATTTATCAATCAGATACCTTTGTGGCTGTCGGGTGTGTCCGCTTCGTCGTTTTGTATTGCATTTTTTTTTCTATTTTTGTCTTGTGCTTTAGTGAGTTGTCATTGACGCTTTGGGTGCTGCCTTGGGTGTTTTCTACCCCGAGTAAGAAAATAAACAAAAAGTACAGGTGAAAATAACTTATGTTGATCCTAAAATAATCTAAATAAGACGGATTTATCTCAAAGCTTGACTCGTTTGGCTAAACGTGTTGTTCAACTCAACTTAAGTTCAAACCCATGTTAAGTATTCCCTTACTCGAATGTGAGCGTTATAAGCCTTAGCGGGTTCGAGTTTAAGCGACCATAGTTTGAAGTCGATCCAATAAGACATTAGTATTCTACATATATAGATCGATTGGGCAAATTAGTCTAATCGAGTCAATTTGAGCTTGTTATCAAACCAAGCTTGCTACCTTGCCAACCTTGCTACCGAACCGTGCTATTTGGGCTATAATTGTATCATCATTTATCAACTATATATCGAGTTTTTACTGAGCCATTAATGTTTGTTTAGCGAGTCATTAATAATCATTTATCAAACTATTCGTAGATGTTAACGAGCAGGCACACTTTGTACTTCACTCAATAAGCTATCAAGTCCCAAAATGAACATGAACAAGCAACCATCGATTTTAAACACGGGTTACTAATGAATATTTAATTTGTGTCCATTCTAACATAAAAGTAGCGCGGATAAATGTGTCGTGTTGTGTCATGGTCATGTTCATGCTACGCGAAATCTTGAAATTGAAGTCAAATAAACCCAATCCATTAGAAACTTTTAACCATTACACAATCCAAATATTAAACGGTTAACCGGTGGGTTACCCATTTAATTAAGTTGGTATTTTTTCAACTTACATACATGTCAATAATATAACTAATAGTTAGTACTAGCAATAAATACATTAAATATTTATAATTATCAAAATAAATTATCAAATTAATAGTACTAAATATAGTTTAAATTATCTTATATGAGATAGACTATCTAAAATCTATATATATTAATAATAGTATATCACTCAAATACCTAATATAAGTATACAAGCATTTGAGTGTGTCGAAACTAATTACTCAAACGAATTAAACGGGTCGAACGAAATTTAACCCGACTTAAAAAATTCTAATCAAAACCCGCTATCTTTACTTGATATTTGTGTCGTGTTTGAGGCTTTAAACAAGTGTGAAAGAGAACATCGAGCCGTGGACCCCTATGCGAAATGTGGGCCGACACTAGTATTTATAATAGACTATTTTAAAAACTTATTAATGTCAAGGTAAAAATTGTTATTATTAAAGCAGTATTATGATTTAAAAATAATGAGAATCATAAAATTACCTTAAAAACTATAATTTTATTTTGATAATAATAATTTTGTTCTAACAATAACATTACTCTATTTATATTTTTGGACTATATACTGAGCCAATTTAGTTTTTATACTTTTAATTTGTGTCACTTTGATACCTAAATAATTTGCATTACGACAATTTGTAGTTCTACTTTAGTTCTAAATTGATATTAAATACCGTAATTTACAAAAAAACCCGTCCTAAAAAAATATTATTTTTTGTTTAATCACTATAATTTTTTAATTTTTCGGAAAATCACATCCAAAACTTTGAAAATTTTCTATCATCTACTTCAAATCACACCGTTAATCTATCTAATACATTATAATCTTCGCAATTTTAGAGAGCAACCTTTGAGTTGTCCATTTTTCAAGAATATTAAAATTAAGACAATGAGTAATTGAAAATACAATATTAAACAAAATTTTAAAAATAAAAAACATATCATATAGTCTTTTTTTTAGTGATGAGTGCAATACGCAATATCGAAAATAAAAAGTGATCTATTAACTGTGCATCGCACGGGGTCACTCCAGTTAATTTATTGCCTATTAACTGTGCATCGCACATGTGACACCTTAATATTAATATTGTTAATATCCGTTAATTTTTATTGACCCAATTTTTGAAATAAAAAGAGAAATAATTTTAAAAAATTTGAATTTACAATAAAGTAATTTTTGAAAATATTTCATATATCTTAAAGAATTTGTAAATATTTTATTAGTAATCTTTATACTTAAAAAATATCAATAAAAATTAACAGATGTTAATAGTATTAACGTTAATGTGTGACATTAAAAAATTTAAAAAAGTTTAAATATAATATCAAAAAAATAAAAAATTTTAAAATTTAAAGTAACTTTTTGTAATACAACAATAGCACTATCAGTCCCAGTGTCTCAAGAGCTCTCGTGTACACAGAGTCTGGAAAGGGTAGGATGTATGCAGCCTTGCCCTTTCACGGTGAGACCTTGACGAGAGGCTATTTTTGAGGATCTCCAACCTAATATATATGAAGAGATGAAAAGCGTATAAATTCTAAGAAATATGTAAGCATGTAAGCATATAAACAAGCTTTTTGTAATAATATTTAAAATTTAAGTGATTTTTAATAAATTATTGAGATAAATAACTCCGAATGGGCCCTAAGTGGGCCAGCCTCTGTCTGCTACCCTGTGAAAAAGAACACTGTACACCGACCCACAAGGTGGGGCCCGCTTCTTTTTTCTTTTTCTTTTTTTTAAATTATTTTTTCTTTGAAATCAACGGGTGGCCCACCACGTCATCATTTGCTTTTTATTTATTTTATTTTTTTAAAATTCCGTAATCTCTGTTCTCTTGTCTTTTGTGGTCCTCTTTATTTTCGATTATTTATTTATATAATTATTTTTTATTTGATGTATTATTATTTGCGTCATCAGGACGTCATCTATGATGTAATCATTTGGGTCTTTTTTACCCGACCCGTTTCTACAATTTGGGTTATATATATATATGTATATTTATTTTATAGATTGGTAAGGAGATTTTTGTACATCGTGTTTAGAAACATAAAATAATTTTATTTCGTACTTAGATT
Source organism: Simmondsia chinensis (assembly GCA_018398585.1). Taxonomy (NCBI): domain Eukaryota; kingdom Viridiplantae; phylum Streptophyta; class Magnoliopsida; order Caryophyllales; family Simmondsiaceae; genus Simmondsia; species Simmondsia chinensis. Next base: position 34,951,554 of record JAGTTD010000010.1, read on the forward strand.
TTTTTTCAGATTTAGTTTTTGTTAGAATATAAAACCAATCATGGGCTTTCATCCATCAGCTTAAATTTTTGAAAAAGGTGATTCTTTGACATGATATCAAAGCCTTGTTGATCAAGAGACCACGAATTCAATTCTCAACAGCCTCCACTTTCAAAATTAAAACAATTTAAGCATAAGTTAAGAGATGGATTTGTGCATTATCTACACTTCAAGCTCAATAGGCATTCGCGTGATGAGACATGTTAGAATATAAAACTAATCATGGATCTTCATCCAACAGCTTAAGCTTTTGATAAAAATGGTTTTTTGACATCTTTTTATTTGGAAAAAAATTTAAATGAAAAATCGATAACTGTTTCCCAAAATGGTTATTTCAGCTTTATCATTTCAGATGAAAAAATTATAAGTACTAGAAACACCTGTAAATTAAAATACACAATAATCTAATATGAACTTGATCCAAACAATTTGCATAACTGTTATGATAACGAACGGTTCAAGTATATATATGTATGTAAAAATTCGAATATTGGTTCAATTGCATTTACCACTTTGGGTTTTTCTTCAGCCTGCAAATTTAGATATCCAACATTGGCTACTTATATCTACGAATTATACTGGACATTGATTTACATGTCAAACAAATATATGGCTTACCCATTTATAATTCAAATTGTCTATATTCATAATACTTAATTGAATGAACAGGGAAGTAGTTTCTGTTGAAATATATATAAATGTTAAGGACTCCACATGTGACAAAGAATCTGTGGTCTCATGTGTATCAATTCCGTGGGTCGACAAATGAGTATAAGTGTATGTTTCCATTTTTGCTTGATACTTAGGTTTTACCAGTGTTGTAGTTGCTAACTATGTCATCGTAATCTTTTTAGGGACCTGAATTTGAACTTCATTACTCCCTTCCTTGTAAAAGGAAGGGGTCATTTGTACTATTATTTTTGGTACTTTGTCTGTTGTATCAATTTTAATATCTGAACTATTAACTGGTAATTTAGTTCTTATACATTTAAAATTATTCCAATCAAATTTAATTCTAAAAGGTATATGAAAGTGTTAATTGACATTCCAATTACAGTCGTTAACAAACATTAATTTTAAAATTAGATTTGATTGAAATAGTTTCAACTGAATAAGAACTAAATTAACATAACTAAAAGTTCAGCGACTAAATAGATACAATAGTAAAAAGAATATGGACTAGCGACATAAATAAACCGATACCTTATCCTAATTTTTATTTAATTTTAGAGGGGTCAAGGAAGTGAGATAAAGAGAGATTTGCTTACCTAATCCAAGAATTATATAGTCAGCGGCAAATGACTGCAATTGACCTTGCTATTCTGTTTGGTATAGTTCACATGTTTAAACTCGGGTTAATTATTCGATATAGCACGATCAGACATTATCCCAAGTAACTTAAACAACTGTATAAAACCCCCAATTTTGTAGGATCTTCAATGAGAATTACATGTAAGTTTACTTGTTTTATTTTTTCAGTTATTTTTTAAACATTAACCTAAGAGGGTACCAGTACGTAAGCTTCAGATCCCATTAAACTCCGAAGTTACGTGTGCTTGGGCGAGAGTAGTACCCAGGTGGGTGACCTTTTGGGACTTCTCGTGTTGCACCCTTCAGGTTGGGAGGTCTCGGAAATAGCCTCCCTACAGGGTAGCATCCTGAAGGGGGAAGACTGCGTACATCCACCCACCCAGAACTTACTTAGGCAGGAGCCATTGGGGCACTAGAAATGTTGCAAAACTTTTTTTAAACATTAGCTTTTAGTAATATTATCGAGTTTTATTATTAAAGTCTTCATAATTTTTTTTTATGTTGTTAAAAGAAATGTTATATATGAACGGTCTTGTTGCAAATGTTTGCTCCAAGCTTCGAAAATGACAAGACCGGCCCTAGACAATCAGGATCAGTGGCCGTAACAACGGAATTTTTTATATCACACAAGTTTTGAAAAGGACGAATTGAGAATTGAAAAAGAAGTTGCAATAAAATATAATGATAATAGTTAAAGTTATTTTTATCGTGTATATCTAATAGAGAGGGCGCTCATTCAAGTAATGACGATATGACAATCCTTAAATAAATATATTTAATTTGGATTATAACCATATTTATTTAGTTGAATTAAATAAGTTGAAAAGAAAAGAATCAAAAACACTGTAAGAAGCCAAAGCCCTCCTGGCCCAAATGGTTGGGTAGGCGTTTGCCACCCACGGGATCCAGTGTTCGAGGCCCGGCATCCCCCCTTCCCTTGCCTTTAAGGCGTTTGTACTGTTCAAAAAAAAAAAAATACACTGTAAGAAGTATTAAGAAATAAGATTTTGGATATTCTGGCTCCCTGTCAATCTCATCTCCTATTTTAGAATGGTTGACCGTTTCCCCCCTATTCCTGACCCGTCTCATCTTGTAGTAATATATCCAAGTAGTGCTTGTTTGTTTTTATTTTGCCCCGTTTTCCTTTTTTGTTGGTTGTTTTTGTCTTTGTTTCGGGCTCTCACTTTATGCAGTTTGATTGTGGTCTTATTTTTACAAGTTGTCTATTTTATACTGTAACTTTATCGCCAATTATCGCCGGGGGTGGGGGGAGTTGTCAAGGACCACACTGAGGTTATATAGGGTCGGCCGCAGCATAAAAGTAAACATGTAAGAAGTCGGTAGATGTATTTATTTGCTTGACTTATTTAAAGATATATAGATCATATGCTAGGCTTTAAACAAGTACGTAATGGGTGTACCTTAAAAAAAATTAAAATAATTAATCTAAAAATAATTCAGTTATATCTTAATATATAAAAAAATAATCTAACTTTATTTTCTAATAAAAAATAATACAACTCTAATTTTTTTATCAAAAAATAACCAAATTCTAAAATTTTAATTTAAAAAATACTGAATTGGTGGTTGAGTGTGATATATGGTATAACACTTTGATAATGTATTGTTCTCCTATGTTTTTGGTTTGGGTAGGTTTCTTTTCCCACCTGGTCAAACTAAAAATACACAGAAGAAAAATATATTGTAAGTACGTCATACTAATGGTAAAAAATATGACGGTAAAAAATACAACTCACGCGCTGCCCAGATCCGGCGCGTGAAGGCGCATCGCCGAAATTCCCGGCCCAGGCGTTGCACCGACGGAATCGCCGCCACCCCCCGGTTCGTTTCGTACAAGCATCACTTTTGTCCGGTAGAGGAATATCAGTTTATACTTCGTCTTCTCCGAACTCTGGCAACAACCATTACTGCGCCGCCTTAATCTACCGTCTCCCACCATTCTTAAGCTCCTAAACACCACTGCAAACACCACCACAAATCACCGACATCTCTCCACCAAAACACTTCTCTCCTTCACTCCACTCTCTCTCTAACCGTCCCTTCCCTATCTCCCACCACCACTAGCAGATCCAACACCAACAGCAACCCAAAATCAACAACTACAGCCTCCCCAATCCGATCAGTCTCCACCACCGAGCCTCCCCACCAAACACCATCCCAACCCATTGTCCTCTCTCCCCAATTTCATATCCAAAACCATTTTTGAAATGCCAACAGCTAGTGAGACAGTATCCATCTTCGTTGATGGCCTACCAGAAAGAACAACTAATTCATGGCTTAAAGCGTGTTTTCGAGAATTCAGGTCAATCTATGATACCTTTGATTTGGGGAAGAAAAGGTATTGAGGTCTAGATATTCTTATGGCTTTGTTCGATTCCATGACTCGAGTGAAGCCGCACGGGCAATTACATCCATGAATGGAAGATGGGTGGTGGGTGTTAAGCTCAGAGTTCAACGGGCTAACCGATGCAGAAGACCAACTTCTTCATCCTACCGAAATCAGCCTCAATCAAGGGTTTTTCAGCAGGCCAGAGAAAATAGAGGGAATCAGGATCAGGGGAATACTTCAATTAGTCGGGTCGGAGATGCTGTGAATGCAAACATTCCGAGAATTGTGGTGTCGAACGTAAATAAGAGTGTGGAGGGATGGCTCAATCGATCAATAATTGCGCACTTGACTGATGAGGTTAGTCTGGACGATACCATCACTTTCATCACGGAGAACAACCTGTATGGATTAACCCCTAGAGGGTTAAGTAATACCATTTTTATTTTGGTCTGTGACTCTGGTGGCACCTTGGAGTCTTATCTCAACCCGCTTAAGGAGACACTACTTTAGAAATTTAAATAGGTTTATAAATACAGCGGCGAGACACTAGGCTCTCTGAACAGAAGAGTGTGGATTGAGGTTTATGGACTGCCTGTCCAATGTTGGTCAAAGGATTGCTTTACTGACATCGCAAAAATATGGGAAAATTTTGTTAAGGTGGACTCAAGGACGTCTGCTATGAGATGTGTTGATGTTGCTAGAATCCTTATTGATACATGTTCCACACAATGTATTCACCAGACGATCCAAGTCCAGTTTAGCAGGGGACCACGTTTGGTGCTTGTCAAAGATGGCAATTGTGAGAAGATTCCAGATTACTCACCCAGAGTTGTTGCTATGGTGGCCTTGGCTAGATTGGCAAGGGAACAGGCCTCTTTCTCCTTGCAATCCTACCGAGATAACTAGTGCACCACAGTGGCACGGCTTTCTCCAAGGGTCCAACCTCTTCCAATGCAGATGACAGATGTCTTAGACGACTGTAAGGAGGTTGGAGCTCCTCCTTCAAGGCCTATGAATGAAAGTATGAGTGTCTTAGGGCAATCATTGGGACAGATTGCCATCCATATTGGTAGGCAGTACTTTGGGAGGTGGGCCTTGGATTGCATTGGCCCGCGCCATGTACTACTTCCTACCGCGGCCCAGCCTGTGGCTCAAATGCTGCACCTGGAGACTCGAGTAGATCAGCATCTCCCCCTTCTCCTCCCGTGGGCTGGGAGTGATAAAGCTAGAACAATACAACCCCATGCTCAGATATCGCCTCAGGAAAACGAAGTTTGGGAAACCGCTAGTGATAATGATTCCGCAGCCTCTGGCCATGAGTTCCCACCAGGATTCGAACCAAATGACTTGCTCAGTCACCCGCTTACAGAGGTTTGTAGACAAGAGAAATACCATATGCTAGGCCCGTTTATGGAGGGACCTAGCACAACTCGAAGGAAAAAGGATAAAATGCAGATGACAAAAAGGGGTAGGTCGGCATTGAAGCGTAAGATAAAAGAGAAGGAGAAGTGGGAACTACAAGACTTCTTGAAGGACATGTCCCCAAGGAGTAGTGCGTTGAATCCGGCTATAGCCTCTAGCAAAAAGAAAAAGAGGAGTAAGATGAATCAGGATGACAGTGTCATTGATGCCAAGAAGATCGAGAAGGCTAGGAGGGTAATCGAGATGGGCAAAATACTAGGTCTGAATTTTGATGGTTTCGACCCGCCTAAGGTGAGTGCTATGCTCCATAGAAGGATGTGAGGGATCGACTTAGATCATTAGGTGTTTAGTGGTGTGGCACGAGGTGACGTTGTTATGAATGATGGTATTGGCTGTGTTCTAGCTTCACTGAGTCCCATGTTTCAGCATATTTAGCGCTCTGTTACTTCATTTTCCTGTCGTTTTGGTAGATCTTGTAGTCGATGTCGAGTCTGTCGTCGTCGTGCGTTAGTCTTGTCTTGAGGTGCGTGTTTTTCCTGGTTTAGTTTGTCCTCCTGTTTATTGTCGTTTGTTTTCTCTTTTGGCCCCCGTTCTTTACAGGTGGACTCAGGTCTTGCTTGATCGAGTGACCTGTTTTGTTTGCGATTTTGTTGCTAATTATCAAAAAAAAAAAAAAAGTACGTCATACCACGCTGTATACTTAGCCACCAATTTATTATTTTTTTAAATTAGACTTTTAGAGTTTGGTTATTTTCGGTCGAAAAGTTAGAGTTGGGTTATTTTTTGGTTAGGAAATAGAGTTGGGTTATTTTTAGATAGAAAAGTTAGAGTTGTGTTATTTCTTGATTAGGAGATGTAGTTGGGTTATTTTTAGAATAATTGTTGAAAAACATATGCACATCGTGTTCCTTTACGCGACTGTTTGTTGAGATTGAAACGTGAATATTGCAAAAGTCCACTTTGTATTTTATTTTTAAATTGCTATTAGAGATTCAAACTCGCAACTTCTTTGCAACAGCAGATTTAGAAAAAACACCCACAAGGGCATCCGTGGTGGACTATGGACTAGCTGTATATACTAATATCAAATATAATACCATTAATATGCTAATTATCCACCACTACATGGAGGAGCCCTGCAGATTGATTAGCAGTTCTATTCCCAGATTAAGACAAAGATTGGTTGCTCTTGACGTCACCTAAACTACCATCTTTTCAGATTAGTTCCTGTTTCAGATTACCCTTTTTCAGTGCTCCTCAAACTCCCTTTTAGCAGTGGTCCCTTTCACGAACCATGGGCAAAGCTAGGCGTGCAATGCTTTACTTTGCCCATGTTGCGCTTTCAACTTGTGGCTTTTTCTTCTTGAGATCTTATTTTATTTCTTTCTTTTGCTTCGTTTATATTGTAGAGGCTCTCTCTATGATGTTACGCTTAATTATAAAAAAAGGCTAATTATCCATAATAATAACATAATTTTTGTAGCGAAACTTAAAACCTCAAAATCCCAAAATAAAAATTCACAAGCAGAGTTCCTCGGCTTATGCCTATTGCTTACCAGAGTTGGACTACGACAGGTGTGGCCGACGGGCTGGACGACCACCAGCAGTGCACGACGGTGAGTTGGGTCCTGGGGCTGGAGGCCTCATAAAGTAAGAACGAGATTTATAAAATTTAAGTGTAAATATTTACCAATATTAGGTATTCAGATCCATCTCTATTTTTTGGGCCAACGTAGCTCTTATCATATTAAGGAATCAATTGTATCAAACACATAGTTGATGGCTGAAGGTATAAGAATAATTTTTTTTACTCTAACTTTATTGATGGGCCTTTTTTTTTTTTTTGTTAACCTCCAAAAGTTTGTATTATTTCTTTGACATTAAAAATATATATATATATATCATGACGATAATACTAGTTTGTAAATACGATACACAAAAATTTTCTTACCAAAATTTTTTTTCTTGATAACTAGCGACAAGGTCGCAATAAATAACAGGCTACTCGACACAAGCGAGGCCTAGGACATCCGTAAGGAAACGGGGACCAAAAAAGGACAAGCAAAAACAACAGGACAAAATTGAAAAGCAAAAGATAGGAATGCAAAAAGAAATACAAACGTGACCAACAGACGCTAAAAGATTACAAAAATTGAAAAATAAAATAAGGAGTACCAAGATCGGGATGGGAGATGCGAGCACAGATATGGTTGACCCCAGAGTCAACATACCATGCATACCAAGTAGTAGGAGAAATGATTGAAGCTCCACACATCACACATGTGGCTGTGACAACTTAGGCTCTTCATGTCTCTTTTGTAATTTATTTATTTTTTTTATATGTAGTTGTATAATCATACCATATCCTATATTTTATCAACATGTTAGATCAATATTTTATTAGTATCTGTTAGAAAATGCTTCAATTTTTCTGCTTGTATGAAATGGGGAGCAATCATCGAGTTTTCTGAATGGAGTGGGGTGCAAGAAACCACTCCTATGTGTTTTTTTTTCCTTCTAAATTGATGGTTCTTTGCTTGAAATGAACACATCAATCTCTTTCTCGACTCTCTTCTCTTCAAATTCTAACCTGTTTTATTCAATTATTGAGTAAGTCAGGTCGTACTCTAGTCCAACTCCCTGGAGTACACTATTAGAGATAATATCAGGATTGATATTATGCTGATTATATGCTGAGAATTTTTTGTAATTATTCCTATTCTTTCTATTATAAATATACTGAGGTGGGCGTTGTATTAACCCTAGGAGTCAGAGTGTTATTGGTCTCATTGTACCTATGTGGAGGCACAAACGACTTAAAGCAATGGAGTTCTCCACGGTGCGACAATTCTTTGGTTAATATCTCATTGCTATTTATATATTTTTTGTCGTGTATTTTTGTAGCTCGAGATTAGTTCTATTTGTTTAAAGTTGTTTATATATAATGCGAAAAGTTGATTATATATGAGGCTGATTGATGTTTTTAAGTTTATTTTAGTTAGTGTCTTTTCCTTTTCTCACTAAAATTATCGCTAATATTTATAAATTTGTTCAAATTGACTTCTCATCTGTTTTTAATTTTCAAAATAGTCCTCCATGTTTTATTCATAATAGAACTAGTCCCTAATCTTTTCAATTTTCCCTAATCTCTGGCGATGTATACGAGACTAATTTTTATAAATTTATAAATATTAGAGGCTATTTTAAATAAAAAAATTAAGAAACCAAATTGAATAAACTCACTAATATTATGGATTATTTTAAACAATTTAATAAACAAACGTACAATATCAAGGACCAGCATTGTAAATAACTCCTTAATTCTTCATTAGAGAAAATATATGAGCTAATTAAATTTTAATAATTAAATGTTTTTTTCTTACTATATATCATTTTAGTTCAATTATTAATAATTTATCAATTTTAAACTTACTTTTCTCACCTAAGGAGTAATGATAACAACTCATTGTTTTTTGCTGGACAAGTTGCACACTTTAATTAAAGTTAGGGTAAATTCTTATTCCAAAAATTAAAAGGCGTTAATGTTGTCAGGATAAAAATTATTATTATTAAAATAGTAATATAACTTATAAATAATAAGAATTATAAAATTAACTTTAAAACTCTGATCTTGTTGATACGGGCAAAATTTAATACCACATAGGTGGGTTAGTAAATAGAATATTAATTTATATACCAAACACCAATTGCCATCTGATTTTGGGATGTAACCTCCTTTGGCTTGTATCACTTATTCTGATAATAATAATTTTACTCTAATAATAACTTTATCCAAAATAAAATTATGTCGTTCTATTTTGACTTTGCATAAAAAAAATGTGAAAATATATATATATATTTTTTGGCTTTAAGATATGCTTGCTTTTTGTGTGTTCTATAACAGAAATGATAGCCGTTTTGACCAATTTAACGTCAACTTCAATTTATTCTTTGTATTTACAAATAAAGAAGAAATTTATTTTTATAAATCTATAGTATTAATACAGGATGGAAAATTTGAACAGACAAAGAATCTGTTTGGCTAAACTATAAGAAAATTAATTTTTTGAAAGTATTTTTGCAGAAAGTGCTTTAAAGATGTATTATTATACGAAAAATCTTTAGTTTTGCTAATATTTTTGATATAACAGACATTATTTTTCTAATTTTACTTAAAAGCAGAAAAACAATTCCTGCTTAATTCAAAACTATTAAATCATAAAACGTATACATTTTCCTTTAAAAAAAGGACTTTTTTCCGTAATAGAACCTTGGCCAAACATTGTACATATTTTATTTATACTTCGTTTGTTTTGACCGAAAATGTTCTTTTATCACATTTCATTCTGCAAATAAGTAGTAGTGTTTGTTCGAACAAAAAGTATTTCCCTCCAGACAGAGGAAGTTAGCTTCCCCACAAAGAAAAAGAACGACATTTTTCTTTACAAAACCAAATATATTATCCAACATAATATCACGTCATATATCTCTCATTAATCTGAACTCGATCAAGTGTGAATTCCATACACATATAGATAATGAGATTATTAACTAATGATGCAGTCTATATCTTGGCAGATCAGGTTCTTGGGGAGACGGGTTACTCGGAAGAATCGAAGAGAGACGCGGATAGAGGGGAGAGACGAGAAAGGGTGAACTAGATTGAGAAAGTTAACATCAATTACTAGACTTTAGATTAGATTAGATTAAGAGATAATTATTAATTATTTAGATAATTAATAATTATTCTTCTATTTATCTTCTAATTTTTAAGTCTTTTAGTTTTAGTTGAATTAGTTCCTCTATTGAAGCAAAAGAAAATCTCTAGACTCTTTATTCTAGTTATGGGGGGTGAGAATTTAGTTAAACTCTTTATTCCTTTTTGTTCTTAATTATTTTCGTTATAAGAATTTAAAGGAAGACTGTTGAACTTTCCGTTTCTCTTATTTTCCATCTATGCGCTGCATCAACTAACCAGTCATAAATTTTAACAACAAAATATTTACTAATAAACATATTTAGAAAAAAGAACATTTTTACAGATAAAAAATATTTTCCTTTGAACCAAATAGATCGTGCTTGTTTTCGCTTCTTGTTTTATTGTAGGGGTGGTGGATCTGGGACAAGTAACAATGATAGCAACTTAATTACTCTACACACGTTTGCAACATGCTTTTTCTTTTTCTTTTTCTTTTTCTTTTTTTTTAAATTCTTTTTGGATCATTAATTAAAAGATTTGCAAAATGATTACTTAACTAGCAAACTGTTCTTTTAGCCCCTCTCTCTGTCCTTTATTTTATCTTTTATTATTCTATTTTTCTCTTAATTTTAAAAGTTGGTTAAAAAAAAAAAAAAAAAGTTGGTTGATCTTAGTGCAGATATAAAAATTTTATCATGTTTATATATTTAAACTGGGTCTAAAAAGAAAATAACTGTAATAAAAGTAATAGTTGATTAAATCTGAATTAGCCTAATAATCAAAGCCTAAATTAATCAGGGGAGACAAAGCTTACCCAAATAGGTCTCTCGCTGGTTGGTGGTGTGATACATCATCCGTGTCATCTGCACTGGTGGCTAAGGCTCTAGCTTTTCGTGCGGTTGTCTTGTTTTGTATCAGTCAGGGTTGGAGGAATGTGATTGTCTGCTCGGATAATTTACAAGTGTATGCAAGGCGATTAGCTATGATTGTCAAGTTCCTTGGGAGATTGAAGAAGTTGTTGAAGACGTTAGACTTTTGTTTTGATACTTTTGCTTGTAAGTGGGTTCCCAGGAATTGGAACAAAGTTGCTTATTATGTTGCGAAATGTTATGCTAGGAATAGGTGTGATCACTTGTGCGTAATCTCTTGTATCCAAACTATGTTCGGATATCAGTTTTAATGTTAGTGTTGGCCATCGGACTTTGTTTTGTTTAAAAAAAAATATATATCTAAGTCCAAATGATTTTCAAGTCAAACGGCTCCTCAGTCGAATATAAACCCAAAACTTGGGTCCAAATGACGTTCAAGTCAAATGCCAACATCCAAGCTCACAAAGCCTTCGTTCTAAAGTAAGTTCAGGTCCATGTGGCATTAAGGATAAATGAAGCTCAAATCTGTAAAATCTCATAAGTTAAACCGAAGGTCCAAAACTTCGAGATTTTTGCTGTGTAAATAGAGCATTCCCTCTACATTTTTTTTTCTTGAGTATGGGGAAGTAACTAGAAAAATACGTAAAGAGACCACCAGAAAGATCTTGAGATAAGCTATTGGAACTCTTCCAGTGCTTTCCTATCTAAGTCATCAAATTCCGTAGATATTGAATCAGAGGATTTTTATGTATTTCATAAAAAGAATTTCTGCAAATTATGATAAAATTCACCGAATTTTATATCAATGTTTTTGAAAAAAATTTAGCAAATTATGATAAAATTCACCAAATTTGGATTTATGCTACCCATGAATTGCTGAAACCATGTATTATGTCAACATTGGGAAAAAAAAAAAATATCAACCTTCAACAGAAGATACTAATATATTGTTGGAATCATGTTACTTTCCATAATTTTCAAACGAAAATTCATCAAATTTCAATGAAAAAGTACCTAAATGATAAAACTTTAAAATTTCATAATACCTAGAAAAAAATACCTAAAAATATTATATTGTATATATATTAAAATGTCAGACTTCGTATGTAATAAAAAGTCAAATATCGGATATAGAGTCGGCTAGCTAGTATTATCACTTGCGTTGCGCAGAGGATTTTTTATTTTTAAAAATATAATTTTGTATAATTTTAATGTATTTAGTGCAATAAAATATATGAATATTTATTTTTTTTATATTTTCCTTTTTAATTAATTAACTTTAATTTTATGTTTATGCATTATAGACCAGAGAGGGTACCAACACGCCGTCACCGAATCCCATTAGAACTCTGAAGTTAAACATACTTATATGAGAGCACTACAAGGATGGATGACCTCCTAGGAAGTCCTCACCTTCAGGTTGGGGGCACTCGAAAACAGCCTCTCTTCAGGTGTAATATCCTGAAGGGGGAAGGCTACGTACATCCCTCCGACCCTGCTTACGCCGGAGCCCTTGGGGGACACTGGGTATGCTGCTTTTGCTTTATGCATTATAGAATTACTTGAATTGAAATTTAGAGACTTTTGATAACACCTCCTTAGAATTGGTTGGATTGGAATGTAGAGGCTTTTGAGGTGGGGTACTTGGCTATAATATATTGTATATATTTAAGGGTTATTTATGCCAAAGGTTCGTATACTTTGTCTATTATGTCAATTTGGTCCTTATACTTTTAATTATGTCAATTTAATCCTTGAACAATTTAAAATGTGTCAATTTAATCCTTTGGTCAAATTTAAGTTCATTTAATGACGTAATTTTGAAGCAAAATTATGTTAGATATAAGTAACTTATTGTAAATTCATCCATTTACTCAATTTAATCCAATTCGTGGTTAAACCATTGAAAATTTTATTAAAAACTCCACATAAAATTTTTCTCTAAGGACCAAATTGACACATTTTGAATTGTACAGGGACTAAATTGATATAACTAAAAGTATAATGACTAAATTGATACAATGAATAAAATACAGGGACTTTTGGCGTAAATAACCCTATACTAACAAATAAATGTTAGCAAAAAAATAAAAAGGCTTTTTTAAGCTCTTAAGGGAGTCTACTCTCAACTGGGCCGAAAGCCCATAATAAAATAAAATCCGGCCCATGGGCCCATAATTTTCCAAAACCAAAACTAAGCCCAAAACAGCTTTTCATCTCTTCCGTCGAGCTTTCTACCAGATGCTAACCATCCTCACCCTTCGACTCTCACCGGCGGCGGAGACGGCGGCTGAAGAGGCGGCGGAAGTGCGAGTACGGACTTAAATCATCTTCTCGATTCCTCTTTTGCTTTTTGCGACTCTGATCAGTCGTTCAAAGATCAATTTCGAAACCCTAGACCATAAAGGTCGAATTTTTAGGGTTGAAGATGGCGATTTTACGAGCAAGGTTATGGATTTCGAGAGGATTTTGTTCTCTGTCTTGTAATCCATTGCGCGTTTGTATCGTCGGTAGCGGTCCAGCTGGCTTCTACACTGCTGAAAAAGTACTTTCTTCTATCTCTTTGTATTTTTCTGCATTCTTTTTTTGGGGGAAATTATCACTTATTTTCCTTAGATTTTGATCACCTATCACTTAATTACTATAACAATTGAAAATTTATAATGGAGTCCCTCGATGTTTAAAAATTATATCAATTAGATATTCTTTAGTTTTTATTTTGTTAATCAAGCACCCTTTTGCCCAAATTTATAGATTCTCATTATAAAATGCTAAAGTGGAACGTAATTCCAACGAGATATAAGTGTATTCCTTAGAATGTGTTGATTTTTAGCCAAAAAATTGACATTACACATAAGTTTGGCGATTTAGAGATAGTTTATATCGGAATTCACTTAATTCTTTATCGTAGTTTGCTGAATTTTTGCTAAAAAATTGACATGACTTATGTATATCAACGTATTCATGTACTATGTTAGCATTTTCTAAATAAAATTGGTTAGATTCTTATGAAAATTTATTTAATTTCAACATAGGGTATTTACGTGATAAAATATTTAAATTTCAGGATATCTCATTGAATATATTAAAATGCTAGAATACTTGGTTAAACCTCAGGGTACCTGAGTGATAATTTCCCCTTTTTTGTACATCTCTCTAATTACCATTCATCCATTTTTGTGTTATCGAAATTTCAATTATGTGCAGTGATCCAGATAGTTATAATGTAATCCTGTTTTAGCATGTGTGAACTTTTATCCAAAATTATCAGAAATTCTGTTTAAATTTTGTTTGTAGATGATGAAGGCGCACAAGAAAGCGGAAGTTGACATTTTGGATCGGTTGCCAACACCATTTGGATTAGTCCGATCTGGAGTGGCACCTGATCATCCTGAAACCAAGGTCTGCTTATGCTGTGTGTTGTGTTTGATTAATCGTTCCTTAATTTTTGTTAGCGTCAATTAAATATTAGTAACCTGAAGTTTGGTGTATTAATTTGTTAGTCCATAAATATTGTGAAATAAATTATTAGTCTAAAAAGTTACATATATTTAGTAAACTTCTCCAAATAGTGGTGTGTATGGGTGTAAAATGGGCCCCTTTTCCAACCCTTTTTCTTTAGTAACGTCAAAAAATTGCAGTTTATGTGTAGGATGTGGGTAATAACGAGGAGATGGTGGGTTATCAACAAATAATAACAAATTTAACTTCCTTTTGTGCCATTGTTTGGGCTTTTTTATTAAATGTATCCGAGTTTTTGGTTGGAGCAAAAGCGCTATTGAACACTACTGCATTGCAATTAGGCAATGTCTCCGACTATTCCTTTTAGTAATTTGATGCCAATAGTGAAGGAAATGTTGAACAAATGATCTTTTCATGTGCTTTTCAACTAGTTATCCATGGTGCTTTACCTATGACAAATTTCTATATGGGGTTTCGGAGTAGATTTGGTAAGATGCTCATCTTCAAGAGAACTTGTTGTAGGTTGTGGTCAATCAGTTTTCTCGGGCTGCACAAAGTGAAAGGTGCAAGTTCTTTGGAAATATTAATCTTGGATCATCTGTTTCTCTAAAGGAGATCCGAGACTTGTATCATGTGGTGAGATTTGAACTTTGTTGCCTTTTTCATCTTTTAAGGAATTTAGTTCTTTTTCTTTTTTCATCTTTTCATTGTTGGTTGTACCAAATTTTGATAGTCTATTTTTATGATGTTTGAATTTGATTGACCAGGTAGTTCTTGCATATGGTGCCGAAAGCGATAGGGTCCTTGGTGTTCCTGGAGAGGTGAGTTCAGCGGAGTTGGGATAACATTGAAGTAACCTCAGTTTTTCGAGATGACTTAATATCCATTACGGTGGCATATGTGAAAATACTGATCTTGCTCTTTTATCTTAACTTTCCGTATTTTGTGGAAGAATGGAGTTAAGATCCTTTCGGAGAGCGTTGTTTCGGTTTCATTTCATTCTTCCTCTTTCCTGTGTATTATTTTACATTTCTTTTCGGCATTTTTTGAAGGATTTGGAAGGTGTATGCTCAGCTAGGGAGTTTGTTTGGTGGTATAATGGGCACCCAGACTGCAGAAATTTGGCCCCTGACCTGCAGAGTACAGATACAGCAGTTATTCTTGGGCAGGTATGTTGGCCAGAAGTAGCTTTATCTAAAGCTCATGCTTGCCATGGTTTCATCAAGCCACGTAACTTGGGATGTGCCTTATTATAGGGGATTCATTTGTGTAGTTTGGGCAGTGTGGGTGAGATTAGCGCACATGCAAATTATCTCCTTTAACTAGTTAATGCATTATGTGCTATTTATGTTGCATATAATCACAAAAGAAATAGGTCCCTCAAAAACAGTCTCTCTCTAGGATAAGACCCTATAGGGGTAAGGTTGCATACATCCCACAAGCCCTGCCATGGCGGGAGCCTCTTTGAGGCACTAGGGGGTTGTTTAATTGGACATGAAATAGCTGACAATTTAACTTCCAAATAGTTCTGGTTATGATACTTTCACATTTTTGAAGAAATATATGCTTTTGTAGAGAATTGAATGACATTGACCAACTCCAACAGGATATGAAATCATTTTGCACCTATCTATTTTATTATAGTAGCTTGTAGTGGGCTCTGTTGCTTGAAATTTTCTTGTGTTGACTAATTTCATCAAACAAAAATTATTCAATAATTGTTCATTCCTGGGAAGACTACTCCATCTTCAGGATGGGGGTCCTCGGAAACAGCCTCTCTTCCACCCGGAAGGGGGAAGGCTGTGTACATCCACCCTCCCAGGCCCTGCTTAGTCTGGGAGCCACTGTGGCACTGGGACTGTTTTTGTTGTTGTTGTTCATTCCTGGGAACTTCTTAGTCACCAGCTACTTATTTTCTGACATCGGCTATAAGTATTCTACTGTGTCCTCCTAGCTTAACGAATTCTGTGAGACATAGGTTTTTTTAATTTCAGGAACCTACATGGAACATTGCTCTCTTCTTTTTGTTGCCAAATATCGCAAAGAGCTTCTTTGCCACCATGGAATTGAATAGAGGTTGTTATGTAGAGTAGTGGCAGTTATGAATTTTCGTGCTATTAACCTTTGTTTAAGGGGTACTTTTAGTAAGCTCCATTATGGCTCCTTGTAATAGTAACTCTTTGTACTTTCAAAATAAACAAACTAACCATTGGACAATAAAATTTTCATAATATATAATTAAGCATTGAAGAATTAATCATTTAAACATTCTGAATATTTCTTCTCCTTGAATGTAGCTTTACAAAAAATAAGGGTCAAATAGAGTTCGCATGATTCGATCAAGGACATATAAAAGGGTTAGAGAGGTTACAGATAGGGCTAAAGGAAACAAAGGAACATACCCAGTGCCTTAAAGGCTCCCGCCTACGTAGGGTCGGGGGGGGGGGGGGGGGGTGGGGGGGCGGATGTACGCAGCCTTCCCCCTTCAGGGTGTTAACCTGAAGAGAGGCTGTTTCCCAGTGCCCCCAACCTGAGGGTGAGGACTTCCCAGAAGGTCACCCATCCTGATACTACTCTCGCCCAAGCACGCTTAACTTCGGAATTCTAATGGGATCCGGTGACGACGTGTTGGTGCCCTCTTTGGTAGGTTACAGATAGGGCTAACAGGTATTATACTTGTCTACACAGGTAACTATCAAAGGGTACATATTTAGTTATTTGGTTCAGAAATGAGGAAACTAATGAATAAAGAGAAGGGAGGAGGAAGGAAGCAAAAGCAATCAATTTGCATCATTTACAGAGTCGATCATGGTATGGTGGAAGGAATGCGAAGTGCAGGCATTAGCCAACTTTGTATTTACTTCCAAGCTTAAAGCCTTCCGTTCTCCTTTAATCTCTAGAAACAGCTAGTTATGGTGCACATTACTTCATAGGGAAAGTACAATTTGCATTTTCCATTTCCTTTCTTTACTGATGATTCCAATTGTCAAGTGAAATTCCGATGTGGAGAGGAACAAGTATTGAGTTTGATGCCACTGCCTGTACCTTTTCTGCTTTATTTTCTTCCCTTCAATATGTGTGACTTATTCTCATTAATCAGCAGCTATGGTTTTTTATGTGTACCAATGCAACATATACCATATAATCAGCAGCTATCCTTGTCAGGGCAATGTGGCTCTTGATGTTGCGAGAATCCTTTTACGACCGACTGCTGAACTGGCAACAACAGACATAGCTAGCCATGCTTTGGCAGCTCTGGAAAAGAGCTCAATAAGGTTTACTATCTTGCCATTTAGTAGCATTCGGTAGCAAGTAAGCAAACACAGATTTGGTGACTTTTGGTGTTTCACAAATTGAAATGCATTGCAGGAAAGTGTATCTGGTTGGAAGGCGTGGACCAGTTCAGGCAGCGTGCACTGCAAAAGAGTTGCGTGAAATCCTTGGTACTTTCCAGCATCTAGCAGTGTATCAAATTATTAGTTTAAATATACTATGGTTTTTAATGCAGTTTTTAAATTCTATGTCATACCTTGTTTTGTATGCTTTTTTGGGGTTGGTATTTTGACATAATTGAGATCGTTACTTGGCTTTTAAGACCTTCACAAGATGTTACTGGTCACTTTCTATTGAAGCCGGAAATCAATTTTTATGGTTTTGGAGATGGATTTTTTTCCTTCTTTCAATTCTTAGGCATGTTCTTTGACTGTTCCCTAACTGGTGGCTTGATTTTTGATCTGATAATGCACCCTCCTTTTCCATATGTACTGGAATTTTGTGCTGGTAGTTGGCATGCCATGGTGTTTGTACTTTGGTTTTTGAGCTACTAATCTAGCAGTTGCATTAATATGGATTGCAGGTATTAAAGATTTGTATATTCATATCAAAGAAACTGATCTGCAGAAAAGCCCAGCCGAAGAGGTATTGGTTCCAAATACTTTGATGCTGCATTCATGATTACTGGGTGTTGGTTATGGCTTTCAGCTTTCTGCCTATGTATGGTTGCATTCTGTGTAGTCCAGGTCATTTCTATACTTCATATTATCAATGGATTGTTTTCTCCTTTTCCTGTGGTTTTGCCCTCAATTTGAGGGTTTTTCATGTAAATCTGTATATTATTGTTTTCTCTTTCTCTCTTCTCTTCTCAATTTGTTTTAGGTATGTTCTTTTACATCTAAACCAAACGCAATTCTTGGGTATTTACCTAACTTTATATGGTGCTCGTTACATCGGCTACAGCTACTTCTGATGGTTCTTTGTTCTGTAATTGTTTTTTGGGAAGGAAGAGCTGAAAAATAGCCGAATCCGAAGAAGGGTTTATGAGTTGCTATATAAGGCTGCTAGTTCAACACCTCCGAATACTGCTGCCTGTGAACGTGAGCTGCACTTTGTTTTCTTCCGGAAACCTGATAAGTTTAAGGAATCGGAAAAGAGAAGAGGCCATGTTGCTGCAGTTCGCTTTGAAAAGACTGCTCTGAAAGGTTGTTTCTATATATCGTCACTGGTGGTTAATTTATTATCATGACATGAATTTTTCTTAGTTTTTCTGTCACTAGTCCTTTATAATTTGGAACAGATAAGGTAGCATCCAATGCATAATGTTGAAAAAAATTTGGGAACATGTTATACCATAGGGCCTCATTCTTGGCGATACTTACTAATGGTTTTGTCACGCTTGTGCATGTCCTCAGTATATGTATGAGATGTTGGGCATTTTCTAATTATTGTGAGTTTGAATTTGACTGTAATAAGGTCTTAATTATAAATTGAAGAGTTGTAGAGGAACTTTTGGAACCCAAAATGTGCAGTCGTACACGTTTCAGTTTCTTTTACATGTATTATATGTTGAATTGTCATCTAAAACCGTGCTTTTTATCAAAATTTTATGGGTGCTGAATCATTGTCTGATTGATGCGCCTTCATCTTTTTTGTTGGACAGAGGACTCTGGTAAACAGATTGCAGTTGGCACCGGAGAGTTTGAAGACATTGAATGCGGGTATGTGTTTCTATTTCAAATCCATTCTGGTCATGATCTCTGCTCAATGAAAGGTTCTCCTGTCAAGAGCGTGGAAGTAACCTCAAATTGGATTTCGTTTGATGGCTCGTTTAGAATCTCAATCTATGTGCCTGCACGTGCGTGTGAGTGTATGCGTGTTTCTACATATATAAATATATATACACTCATAAATTATCTATATGTTAAAAACTATCAATGACCGTATGCCAATTTCATTCAGATTATTTGCAAAGACAGCGATCAACAAGCTACTTATGTCCTTGAAATACCCAATGCGATTGCTGTGACCTATTACATGATGCCCATGGTACCTCACTTCCATGACTCACTCAAGTCCATGTTAGAAATGGGAGTGAAACAGAGTTACGGTAGAAAGATCCTCAATGAGTTGATTATCGATCTTTTTCAGCAGAGTTGGGCCCTGATTATCTCAGCAATGTTTCTGATCTTCGCAGGCTGGTGCTGAAGAGTATCGGTTACAAATCAGTGCCAGTTGATGGGCTACCGTTTGATCCTCACGGAGGTAAAATGACCGTAACTGAATGCGTTTGTAAAGTGGTTCAAATGAAAGAGGTCGAGAAACACTAAGTTTGGCAATAATTCTGCAGTAAAAAATGTAAATGCAGTTTGATTAGATTTGTAAGATGCATGATATACAAATTACATGATTTTTGTTAATGCGTTTCGACTTTCTGAAGTTCTGCCATCTCAGTATGTCAACTCTTTTGATATCGTTTACCCATGGAATCACGTAAAGATAATTACTTTGAGTTAGCCATTATGTAATTTGCAGTAATTTAACTGTACTCTTGTCATTACCTCCTGACAGTATTTTATTTATGAAAACATATTTACTGATTTATTTATGTGCCAAAGTTACCAAAGCAATACAAAGATTAATAGGTCTCTTGTTTTTTATTCAACTTTTTGCAAATATATGGTTTACAAGAATGTCTGATGGTTAGAATCAGTTCTACTTTTGCCTGCCATTGTCATCAGATGTACAAAAGATGTGTATGTGTACGGTCTCAATTCATGACCATGACTGTCTGCTGTTTCCAGGTGTAGTTCCTAATGTCAGAGGCCGAGTCATACAAAATGCTTCAGAAGATGATACACAGCCAGAGGTGGGTCTGTATGTATGTGGATGGTTGAAGCGTGGACCTACTGGGATCATCGCTACTAATTCTCACTGTGCTGAGGAAACTGTAAGCATTATTTCTTTCTTTTTTTAATTAAAGCTGGTATCCTGTAACGAATATAAAATATCTGTTACCAGGAAATGCGTAGGCATGGAATGAAACTACAGTTCACAGTCGTATAGTAGCAGTAGTTGCAATATTGCAGGTGTTAGGTAAGGGGTCACGGTCATCGTGCAAAGATTATTCAAGGGAGAGCATAAGTTGCTGTTAACCTTTATATTTGGAAAATTTTGAATGAACAACCCTAGCCCATGACAAAAGTACAACGAGCCAATCCGACATTGCTTCAACTCAACTTGTGAAAGTAGGAGTCCCCTACTTTGCCCATAATCAACCACTTAAGCTCGGAAGGTAAAAGATTTATTTACTAAAATATAAGGGTGATGTCACTTCTAAATTGTTCAAACTCAATACATCTATCCAATGTGTGATTTAAGGCATTACCAAACGTCCCTTGCGTAATAGCTAATTGCATAATTGCTAGCTCAGCCCCCATTAATTAACAGTCCTTATTTAATTCCACGTCCACAAAGGATTGCTTTGCCATTATCATATTCGGGGACAAATATACAAACTATTATCATCTAACTTCTTGTTAGCAGGTTGCTACCATAATAGAGGACCTTGAACAGGGACCCTTAACAGCGATTTCCGGCTTGCCAAAGCCAGGCAGAGAGGGACTTTTACAGCTACTAGATAGTAGAAATATCAGAGTTCTACCATTTAATGCCTGGGAAAAGGTAGATTCCGAAGAGAAGAGAAGAGGGAGTTTGAATGACAAACCCAGAGAGAAATTGACCTCTTGGGAAGAGTTACTGAACGTTGCATCCGGATGAAATTCGCTGTCTTTCTAAGAGAAGAAGCCATATTTTTGTACCATTTAACTGTTCTATTTATCATAAGCAGTTATAAGTTATAAATAAAAGGGAATTTATCGTTTTGATGCCTTGAGATTTGGGAATTTATCGTTTAGGTAGCTTGATATTTTCATTTATACAATAAGGTACCTTGAGATTTCAAAGTTGTCATCTAGGTACCTTTCATGTGGCACATGAATACTGAAACATATGTATGTGCTATGTGAGTAGTTTCTGCGAAGAATTTGTTAAAATCCCAACAAAAGTCACCAATATATTTTCGAAATCGTGTTCCAAATTAGCGGTTTTAGATGAAAGTGCATTGGATTGTGACAGAGAATACTCATGTATTGTTGGAATCATGTGTTTGAGTCATCATTTTTTTACCAAAAATTCCTCGGACTCTGGCATATGATACTTTGGTGATAAAATTTTTAAATTGCAGGGTACCTTGTTATAAATCCTCAAAAGTCAAGGTCCATGAGTGATAAATTTCCTGAAAAAAAATGTTATTCTTTTCCTTGCTGGTGTTGTGAAAATAAAGCATTTACTTAGCTCTTGGATTTGCCAATTTGTTTATGCAGAGTACTGCTTCATAATGTTAATTTTTAAATACTTTTGAAACTCTTACTGTCAAAAGTGTATTTGGACATGCCCAACAATAGTGGTATTATGTTTCTGATAGCTTCATTTGAGGAACGACATCCGTTAGTTTTCATTCTTTCATTTTTTGCCTAATTTTAGATGTTTAAAAGGCCCTTTTAGCTAAATTTTTTTTATTGGAATGTCTTTTTCTTAAGAAAAAGCATTTTTTTGAGGATTTGAAGGTGTTTTACCTGAAAAGAAAATACTTTTAAATAAAAGTAGAAATTTGTTTTCTGCTTTTAAATGGAAAAGGAAAAATAATGTTTTTTCTTTAAAGTAGAAGCATAAGTAAAACTTAAAAGTTTTTCTGCTAGAAATGCCTCTATTGAAAGTATTTTTACAAAAAATTGTTTCCGCTATAGGATTTTTAAAAAAATCTTTTCACCCTTTGGTTAAACAGGCCCTTAACATGTAAGTATCGTTATCCAATATGCACACTTTGAGGCATAATGGAGAGTTCAATGTTATTATGTTTTGTATTATTGAAATTACGTGAACGTAGCGTTGTATGCAGATATTTCTTTGATGTCGCTACGGTTTCTACTACCAGAATTCGAAGCAATCTTTAAACTGGAGCTGCTTCCCTTGACTATCACGGTATGTTCTATGGAAGTCCTTTTTTTTTTTTTTTTTTTTTGGCAAGATGGCATGTAAAACGTTCGTTAGTATCAAACTTTTAAATAGGGTTAATTCCATACAGTATCTAGAAGTTTAGTGTATCCGTTCTGCTTTCCAGGGTTGAGGGCCCATTGGACATGGCCTCTTTTTAGGGTTGCACCCTGTAGGGGTAAGGTTGCGTACATTTAACCCTTCCCCTAGACCTTGCCTCAGCGGGAGACTCTCAGGCATTGGGTTGTTATTGTTGTTGTATCTGGAGGTTTAGTGTATGAAATTTTTTAGTCCACAGATTTTGTAAAATACTTTGTTAGTCTAAAAGTTACATGCGTTTAATAAAATAGTTCAAATAGAGGTGTAAAGATGTGTAGAACTTTCCATTATTTGTTGGTAACCCCACCGTGCCCTTGCTGTTCCCGTCATTCCATACATGAATCACAATGTTGTGATACTGCTAATGTAGAACGAGTTGGATGAGGGGCCTGTTTTATACCTTTACATACTGCTATTTGACTATTTTATTAATTCTCGGGACTTTTGGATTGAAAAATTATTTCATAAAGTTTATGGACTAAAAAATCACTAAAGCAATTATATATGTACAGCCTATACACGAAAACGCATCAATATGACAGTGACTTACTGTTCCTCTGATTGTCATACTGCTCGTTTTTCCTGCTGAAATGGCTTTGTTTGTATTCTGCATCGTGAGATCTATGTTACCCAAATCCAGGTAGGCTTCTTTTTTGGCTATTGTTATTGTTAGGACAGTTACTGTTACTGTTAGAGTAATTATACGATTTATAGTAAATTAAGACACCAGATTTCACAAAGTTATTGTGAAAGTAATAATTTTGTCATGATAATAACATTACTTTTCGTTTTCCTAAGATTTTCCTTTTTGTTTTTGGTGTACAGGTACTTTATGGTGGAATTGCAGGTCAGAGACATTGTGCACGGGCCCTTCTCACCGCTGACAATGCTGCATAGGAGTGTATATGAGTTAATTAGAGCTCATTAGGCTTGAAACTTAGCTCAAGCCAGGCTCGGCTCGGCTTGGCTCGACTAAGTTTGAACTTATCTTGAGAAGCTCCGAGTTGAACTTTCTTTATTGAGGCTCATTTAAGCTTGATCTAGGCTTGTGCGCATTTGAGTTTGACTCATTTAGACTCATATAAGGTAATAAGTTGTACTTAGTTAGGCTCATTTAGGCCTGTTTTGGCTCGCAAACCTATGTGCTCGAGTTTTATTAGATTCGGCTCGATAAGCTAAATAAGTTGGCTCGCAAAGAGCGTCACTCATTTCCACCCCTAAATAGCTGCAATATTACTACGTTTCTTAGACATAGGCATTCGGCCTTGATCTACTGGTACAAATACTAGCAAAGGTTGACACCATGAAGAAGAGATTCTAGGTTTAAATCCTCAATCCCGCTTACCTATCAAGAAGACTTTTACTACCCGTTTAAAAGGTGAATATAATCGGGGAATACTCTTTTACTACCAATTTAAATCGTCAATCCTAAATTTTTATTTTATCATTTATTTGATTAATATTTACGTTAATGAACATGTCAATATGTACGACGTTAATGAAAATGTCAATATATATAAAGGGTCCGTTTTAAATATTTGCTTCTTGCCCTACAACTCTTGGGATCAGCCCTACTTCTAGTTGGTTCTTGATGTCTTCTCTTAACAGCGATAAATATCCGCTTCTTTCATAAATTTATGGGATTCTTCATCCGTTTATTTCGTAGAACTTATTCTTGAAAGGAGAAGCACGTAACATACAAACTCGTCCTCAAGACCTTTGTATGTAGATGATTTAGGGTTATGATGTGTATCTCATTATCATTTCGAGCCTCCATTAATGTTCGAAACCAAGGAGAAGTCAAGTCAGACATTGACCTCTAAAAATAGACAAACGTTTGATCTTACATCCTGGAGAGTGATTCTAATTCATAGAGGTTGTAACTGTAAAACCCACTGTATTGCAGTACATTTAGAGGTTGTATTTTATTAACTATTAATGGGAAACAACATCTCGTAAGGGTATTACTCTAAAGGGGTAAGGCTGCGTATATCTCACCCCTCCCAGACCCTGCTAATGCGGGAGCACTTGAGGCACTTGATATGTTGTTGTTGTTGTTGTTGTATCTTATTAATTATTAAAAAAAAGAAAACGAGAAAAGCAAATGGGGCCTTAAACCAAGCGCTTGGAGTGTAATGTCGCTATAATATTAGAGAATTAGAATATAGAATTATTTCCGATCCTTTACTTAGCCGCTTAATTTTCCAAGGTAGTTACTTTTTTAGCATAATATTAGAACCTTATTAGCTCAGATGTCACAAGATCGAATCCCAGCAACCCTCCATCATTCATACTAATATATTTTCACTACAAAATATAAGATAAATCTATTGATTATTTACACTTCAAGTCTAATAAGCATTTATATAATGGGATACGTCAAAATAAACCCTTGGCGTTGTCTTTGATTCACGAGGCATATTAGATGTACTATTTTGGTTGCTTTTAGCAATTGGGAGGTCGCGTTGCTATTGCTTGGGGTGTTTTGCCTTAGTTTAGTGTTGTTTTTGTTTTGTCTAGAGTGGTGTGGTTTTGGGTACTGGTTTTTTTTTTCAGTCTAATTATTGTAGGTGTTTTTGTTTTTGTTTTTTTTTTTTCACACTCTGTGTGAACCATTTGAATTTTCCTTTGAAGATGTCGATTTTTGTATCATGAGTTTTACCCGTTAATTATCGGAAAAAAAATAATCAAAAGCTAACACATCACATCCAATAAGATTAAATTTTTGTAGCCACCCACAAAACAAGGAAACATCTGCCCATAATTTGTTTAGGAAGACATATTTTTTTATACTTTTATTTTATATTTATGTCTTTATATTTTAGTAATTAAAATAAAAGCCCATAACTTGCATGCAGTATTGTCAAAAGCGAATTATTACATTAATTTTCTTCTGATGTGACATTGGAATGGGGCAATTTTTGTAGTTTTTTTAATTTTTTTGAAAATTATATATTGGAAAATTATTATTTATGTATCCTAGGTTTTGACTATTTATCATCTAAGTATCTTGACGTTTCGATATATACAATAAGGTATCTTGAGGTTTGAATATTTTCACAGAAAATCAACAGGTTATCATAATGTATATGACGTGTATAGGTGTTTTGGCAAAAAATATCAGGTTATAATAAACATGCATTAGATTCGAATAATAGTAATGTTATTGAAATAATACATATTAATATTTTACGACAAGAATCATGCTT
Source organism: Simmondsia chinensis (assembly GCA_018398585.1). NCBI lineage: Eukaryota > Viridiplantae > Streptophyta > Magnoliopsida > Caryophyllales > Simmondsiaceae > Simmondsia > Simmondsia chinensis. The sequence continues at coordinate 34,977,342 of JAGTTD010000010.1, forward strand.
CTCATATTTTTTAATGAAAATTTGCTGAATTTATACTATAGAATTAAAAGTTTTCAACCTAATGATTTTAAAGTGCTATGATACTTAAGTGATGAATTCAAGACCGTTCACTTCTATTATCAGTACTCGTTTTCTTATTTAAGTTATTTGCACAAAAGGTTCATGTATTTTCTCATTATATTAATTTAGTCCTCTAAAATTTATATTGTGTCAATTTGACCTTTTGATCAAATTCAAGTTGTCGTTAGATTTAAGTAACCCACTACAAATCCGTCAGTTGACTCAATTTAACTCACTCGATGACCAAATTATTAAAAATTTATTAATTATTTTACATAAAATAATAACTTTTGACATAAATAATTCTTTTATATAGTAATAAAAAAAGGATAAAGAGTTAGAACCCTAAATAATCAGCTATCACATCAGGAGGTCGCCATCAATCTCAAAGAAAATTTTTTTTGATCGACAAAAACGGCCACCGGCCCGTTATGAAAAAATGGATTGTAGCATTTACAACAAGATTCATTTATCAGACACTAATATATCGGATCTTATTAGAATTCTAAAGCTAAGCGTGTTTGGGCGAGGGTAGTATCAGGATGGGTGACCTTATGGGAAGTCCTCGTGTTGTCAATCCTATACGGTTGGGAGGTTGGGGGTCCTCGGAAACAGCCTCTCGGCAGAGTTACATCCATCCCCCCAAACCCCGCTTAGGCGGGAGCCTTTGAGGCATTGGGTCTGCTGTTGTTAGATTGTAGAATTTACAACGCCATTTTATAAGTTGGGTTTGTCTATTATGTGCTTGATAGCCACATTTTAAGGTACATTTATTGCATCACATTCTAGCATTTTATTAACTAATAAAAAAAAATAATAATTAAAATTTTAATATATTATTTTTTAATAATTGGATGATTTTGTAAAAAATGAATGAATACGAGTGCAGTTAATACACTTTAATAGCACATGTTAGAAAATCCCTTTTAAATTTACTTATAAAATGTTAGTAATTAAAATTTTTTGTCCTCTTCAATAAAACTTGGTCTTTTAAGCAAAAGACAAAAAAATGTATAATTTATTAAAGGGTTATTTAAGCCAAATGTCCGTATACTTTGTCCATTGTGTCAATTTGGTCCTTGTATTTTTAATTGTGTCAATTTAGTCCATGAACAATTTAAAATATGTCAATTTGGTTTTTTTTGTCAAATTTAAGTTAAGTTAATGACGTAATTTTATGGCAAAATTAATTATGTTAGATGTAAATAACTTATTACAAATTTATCTGTTTACTCAATTTAACCTAACTAGTGGCTGAACCATTAAAAATTTTATTAAAAACTTAACAAAAATTTTTCTCTAAGGACCCAATTGACATATTTTGTATAGTACAGGGATAAAATTGACACAATTAAAAGCGCAAGAATTAAATTGACACAATAAATAAAGTATAGTGACATTTGACGTAAATAACCCTTTATTAAATTTATATGTAATTCATAGTCAACTAAATTGAGATTGAAGTAATAATATAACACGATCAACGTTTTTCTGTTCATGAAGTAAAATTTCCTCTTTTACTGCGGGATGTTCATTTTACTCAACGGAGGAGCGCATTTTTTATATTTATAGCTGCTATAGTGAAATTTAAAAAAAAAATTATAAAATAAAGATAAAAATATTTTTTTTTCAAAATAAATTAAGCCTAAATCATTTTCAGTTAAATAATTTTTTTTAAAGTTGAGGTACATATTTTATCATGAATTGATAGGTTCTCTATTTAATAATTGGTAATTTTTTAATTGTTTTTATGTGTACACTTATGTCAACATGAATCAACAAATATTAATAATAAATATATAATTTCAAGTTACCATATGATTGAAAGTACATATGCTTCTTATAATATGTATTCTTTTATGAATATATAAATGAATTATTTTTTATGTTAATTAGTCAATTATTATTGCATTAAGAAAATTTTTTTAAAAAATTTGAATGTTGATGTGACATAAAAAATAAAATAAATAACCTCATGCTTCAGGCTCGATATGGAATACTTTATCTAGTTCGATCACCAGAAATAATGTATGAAAATTATTGTCATATTAGGAACGATGTATGAGACCACAGTACGATTGACTAAAATACAATGTGTATATTTTGCCGAGTGTAAAGCTACTTTTTAAAATTGTATATCATTTTTTAGTTGCAGTTTTGGTTTTTTGAAAACCAGGTCTCAAAAACGCGAGCTTTTTCTTATTTTTGGTTCTGTATTTATTTTCGCACAAACTTCGCAAAAGCTGGGAAAAAACCAAACTATAAAAGATAATTTATGATTAAATACAGTTTTTATTATCTCAAAAACTAAAATTATTGTCACAAAATCATTACCAAAGACATTCTTAAGCTTTTAAAGTCGTTGGGGCAGAGTATCCGTAGATCGGGTGCTGATTTTGAGCCTTTTGTTGATGCATCGAGAGTCTATCTAGGCGACCGTCTTGCTTGAGATGAGGGTAATGGTGCATATAAATTTGATGCAAAGGAGGGGGAAAAAAAAACAATTAGTCTTCAATTACGACAATGACAAATACAGGATGTTAAAAGTCGAAAATCAAAATGAAGTACGAGAGTGATCAAAGGCTACACAACCAAACTGGGTGCTCAAAATTAGAGCCAAACGTTAAACTGTTGAGTCCTCTATGCACCTTGCTTTGTGAGTCTGCTCGATACAAACTATCGGCTTCTCTTCATTTTATTAGTAATACAAACATATTTGCAAAGGCGTGATTAGGCTTTCAGTTAGTGGAATGTGGAATATTGTTCCTGTTTAGCTCAAGCAACTGTTGTAGAAGACTCGTAACCAATCATAAATTAAATTTGTGCATTATTCATACTTCAACATATTAGAAATTCACTCGAGAGAAAATCTTGGGCCTGTTTAGCTATGCTGTGAATTTATTACTTTTTTCAGAATCACTTTTTTAAAACTTTATTTTTTTTCAAATATAAGTGAAAATATTTTTATCTTAAAAGTTTAGATTTTGTGTTTAATTCTATTGTCATAAGAAAATTATTATTTTGTTTACTCTTACTTTAAAAATCATAAACACATTTTTTTTAATTTAAAAGTTCTTTCACATATAGAAACACCCGAAAAGATATAGACTGTCGTTATTGCCAAAGTTGTCATGATAATGATGTGACTTATAGTTATTGACAGCCACTAGATTTCTACAGAATTGGCCTGTCGTTAATAATTTTGATTTGGCAGTAATATTCTCGAGATTCGATAAAGTATTTTTCTTATAAAAAAAAGACTTTTTGTTTGTTAACTTTAGAATAACATAATCAAACAAACAAATTGGTTAACAATATGAAAATACAAATTAGATCATGTATGAAAGCACTAGGAATGTTGGTTAAGGGGACAATTAAGATCATATCTCTTAATATTTATATTTATTAATTTTTTTCATTTAATTAAATATTAATATTATTTTGCCAAAAAAATATTGATATTATGACAAGCTCCACATCCAATAGATAGGCTCCACGTGTACTACAACCATGCAGCAAATTCACATGTTAGCCTGAAGCTACTTCGAAGTTTCCTGGGTCCCATTTCCAGTTGTATTAATATTAATTATTATTATTTTCCTTAATTATTATTCTTTAATTAAATTTTAGATTAGATTAATTGCAACTTTTGAGGTGATTTGGACATGTTAGAAGGAGACCGGACAACGCTGCAGTAAGGAGGTGTGAACAGCCCCATAATACACTAGGCAGGAGAGAATAAGCAGGCCAAAGAAGAGATGGATGGAGAAGATCCGACAAGACCTCACCCACCTAAACCTTCGGGAGGAGATGACCTTAGATAGAGCCCAATGGAGGGCTAGTATAGGGGTTATAGATACTCCAGTTAGAGTGGGGTAGTCTAGCTTACTAGTGCTAGGCCGTGATATCCTCCTGGCGCACGTAGGTTGTGTATTTGCTCTCGTGAGCTACTACTTGCCGGCATACCTGCCTACCTATCCTTTTATTTCTACTTGATGTGGCTTGCTTTGTGTCTGTTGTCTTGCTCGTCCTGTATTTTGCCTTACTCATGCTTTGTTGCTCTCCTGCTGCCAGGACACATGCTCTCTGCCGCGGACCAGCCTCTCAGGTTGAGGGTCCTCGCCTCTCTTCAGGGCAGCCCCCTGAAGGGGGAAGGCTGCGTACATCTACCCCCCCAGACCCTGCTTTTCCGCGAGTCCTTGCAGGCATTGGGTTTGTTATTGTTGTTGTTGTAATTAAATTTTAGATTAATTGACTAAAGTTTACTCTATTGGCTAAAGGAAAATTCTTAATTCCACATATAATTTAGATATATATGACTATATAATGCCTGGAATAGTTACTAAATTAAAAGATGATGTTAAATGATTTATTTTTATAGTCAATGACTTTCTGTCGAGCATCCCATTGCCCTCAAGCGGGCTCATAGGGCATGGGACATAGGGAAAAGAATGAGCCTAAACTATGATGTTCGTGAGTTTGATATGCATTGACTTTTTTGCTCTCTTGAAGACGAAGCCCGTGGCAGAGTAGTCCAAAAGAAGAAGAAGCTTCGCAAGAAGAAGTCAAGCCGTGCTTCATCCCACGTCAGACCTTGATATCATTGGTACCCTTCGCTTGGATTTCTTGGGGTAGGTGTGAGCTGAGTATCGATTGGAGTGTTGGTGGCAAGTGTTTCTCGTCGCTCATAAAAGTTGGTGGTGTTTGTAATTGTAGGCTTATTCTTTGTTGTTCTTAGAAAGATGAAGGCTGTTAGAGTATAAAACCAATCCCGGACCTTCATCCATCAGCTTAAGCTTTTGGGATAGATGGTTCCTTGACATGATATCAGAGCCTTGATGACCAAGAGGTCAGGAGTTCGAATCTCAATAGCCTCCACTTTCAATATTAAAACAATTAAGCATAAGGTAAGAGGTGGGCCTGTGCATTATCCACGCTTCAAGCCCAAACGGGCATTTGCGTAAGGGGGCATGTTAGAGTATAAAATCAATCATGAACCTTCATTCATCAGCTTAAGCTTTTGGGATAGATGGTTCCTTGACAAAGGGTATTCTTCATTATTGGTGCTCCTTGTTCATATTTAAGTTTTCTTTGGCTCAGATTGGTGTGATTCTTGTGGCGTTTTCATACTCTAGGAGTTGGGCATTCGTGTTTTTAGGCGTCCTTAGATTTTCAGGTCTTTTATTTTATTTTGTTTTTTTTCCAGCTCATGCGGTCTTTTTTGGGTTTTGCTTTGGGGGTTATATGTCGGTTTGTACTGAAAGTTTTCTCTCTAATTATCTAAAAAAAATAGTCAATGACTTTCTCTCACCTTTTTTTAATAATCAAGAAAACTAGTACAAATCTTCAATCTCAAGTTTAGATTTTTTTTCCGGATAAATAGCGTATAAACACGTTATTAGATAGGCGTAGGCGTGGCCACGGGCCGGGGCCCGGCTGGCCCGGCACTGTAGGGGGCCGGGCCTGGTGGGCCCGGGTTGGCCCGCTTTCGTCAGCTTAAAAAAAAAGTAAAATTTAAATAATACAAAGTCGTTTTGTACTAAAATTATTATAATTTATTGATAAATAATATGAGATACAAATACATTTTTTTTCAAGCACTAATAATGCTAAGTATACATGTTCAAAAAAAATAATGCTAAATATATGTAATAAAATAAAATATACAATAAGTAATAGTAAATAATGGTAAATATCTTATCAAAAAAAAATAATGGTAAATAAATAACGTAACAAGTACAAATACAACGCAGTTGGAGCCTAATATTTAAAAGTAAATAATTGACATACAAAAGTGTTGATATCAGTCGCATGGGGGGGTTGCTATGCCATCGTTTGACGTATCAGTGGTGCGGTCGTCTTCTTCATCGCTCGATGAATCCAGTTTCATTTTCCGTTGATTCCTTGCCTCAGCTAGCAGCCAATCTTTCAAGCACACGGACATCTCCAAGCTTGATGGCGATAGCTTCGTCCTTTTCGTTCCAAGTAACCTGCCACCAAGACTGAAAGCACCGGACAACTTAGTATATCATGTGCCATGGTGGAAAGCACGGGATACTATGCTTGGTTTGTGTTCCACCATTGTAAAAGGTCAAAATGCTGGTTGGCCGGCGGCCCGAAAATATGGACCAACGATGTCCGCAAATAATAAACTAGCTCGTCACATGACGTGGGGGCTACTGTAGGCGTAAATTGGTCCAACAGCTTCCACGATTATGACGTGTGTAAACTACTTTCACTAGATGTGGAAGATCCTACTACAGCAGTATTAGGATATGGATTATTGGACGCTAATTTTCGGGAATATTGAGAAAATAAACTATGCAAGTCGTTATCGACTTCGGCAATGAAAATGTCGATATTGCGACTAAGATACAAATATTTGAAAAAATATTGGCAAAACAAGTTTAAACCCCCGCGTTTACAACGAGGATCTAAAATAGTTGCTAAGCAGTATGTAAGAGGTAGTTTAGAATAATATTTAGGAAACTTTTCTTTCATTGCCTTAATCTATCCAAACAAAATGGGATTGGATTCATTACCCGCCATCCAATTTACAATATCACGCAATCTTGATATTGCTTGAGCCATGGTCGGATAGTAGCAACCTGAAAAAAATGTCGTGGCCTCTTTAAACATGCAAAAAAATTTACAAATTTCATCTATTGTCTCCCAATATATACCGTCCAGGTTGTAATCGCTCCATTCTGTACGATTGTCCTGTGTGAATTCCATCAGAATGTCTTTATATGGTAGAATGCGCTCTAACATTTCTACCGTAAACGACCACCTAGTTTAGAAGTCTAATTTGAATTGTTTATATTCTATGCCATGCAATATACATAAATTTCTAAATCTTTTTTTTCTAGTGATACTATTACGGATCTTAAGGTGGTAAGGTATGCGTTTACAAGCTCTAAACCATCCATTACCATTAAATGCAAACCGTGACAAATGCAACGAATATGGAAACACTTCCCACCTAACATGGGTCTCATGTGCCTAATTAAATGTGTAACGGATGCAGTGTTGTTGGTAGCATTGTCGAACGTAATACTAAAGATACACCGCTCTATGCCCCAGTCACGGACTACCGACATAATCGCACCCGTAATTATCTCGGCAGTGTGGGGGCAATCTAAAATACCAAAATGAATTATTCTCTTTTGGAGGATGTAAGAGTCATCGATCCAGTGTGCCGTTATGCACATATAAGGTTGGCCGGGTTTCGACTTCCATATGTCCGACGTCAACGAGAACATGCTCGTATTCGTCGCAAAAAGTGTTAAGACCCCAGCTTTCATACTGTGGTACAACGTAAAAGCGTCCCGCTTTATGGTGTTCTGAGAAATCCTCACAATGGCGGGGTTCATCCATTGTTGGAGGTAGTCGACGAAATATGGGTTTTCGCCGGTATTGAAAGGCCTTTCACCCAAAATTATATATTTAGCTAGCCCCTTTCGGTTGCCCTCTTGAGAGAACCTAAAATTAGCAAGTGCACCGGTCACTTGCTGTATTAGACGTTGTTGACTCTTGTCTGGGCATTGCTCGGGGTGGCACCTAAGTATATGTCTGCTTAATGTGTTTGTCCCACTACCAGGTTGATGGCTAAAAGTCCTAGGCGAGTCACATAATTTACAAGTTGCTTTATTAGTTGTCCTATTAAGGGTAAAGTGATTCCATACCCCACTAGTTGTATGCCTACTAGTAGAGGTACTACTTTCAGGCTAGGCTTAAGTGGTGGGCGTGGGTTCCTCATCAGTTTGTGAGTCTCCAACCCCACCACCCGACTCATGATAATCTTGTTGTTGCGAAAAGTCATAATCTATGCTATCATCAGTGTATGGGGGTGATGGGTCTGGTTGTATAAATGCTCGTTCTTCCGTATTATGTATGACAATTTTACTCCTTTTAGGGATTCTGGGTGGTCGAGAAGAGCTAGAAGTAGCACGACCGGCTCCAGAGGATGATGAAGAGCTGTGTGCCATATTAGTATAAGTGATTAGTATTTATAAAATGCAAGTAGTAATGCAAATTACATAACTAAAAATGCGAACCAAATAAAATTGCGATACTAAAATTACCGAAACGAGAGAACAATGAAATTCGAACTTCAGCCAAACACTTTACGAACTTCCAAATTTAGAGCACAACTTTGTAATTAGCAAAGTTGAAGAAGATGGGAGATGATGTATGTATAGAGAGAGAAGAGATGATTGAAGATTTGGTGACGAAATGGGTTGGGAAGGATTAAGTATTTATGAAAAAAAAATATAAATTTTTTTTTTTAATTTGAGAGCCGTTGCGCCTGGCTCTTTTGAAAAGAGCCGTTGGGGCAACGGCTCTCTAGCCGGGCCACACCGGGCCCAGCGGCCAATTTTTTTGGCCCTTGGCCAGGCTTGGGCCGGGCCCCAGACGGGCCGGGTCGGGCTCGTTTCGAGGCCGACCCGGCCCGTTGGCCACCACTAGACAGGCGTAATCCCAAAGACAAGGCCTGGACCAGTTACAATAACCGCCAGTACAAATCTTTAATCTCAAGTTTAGATGCACGTGGTTATCAAAGTTAAGCGAATTGCCAAGCTTTTTATCAGTTGTTTACATGAGTACTCAAATTATATATTTGTTGTCATTTCTTTTTAATTTTTTTAGTTTAAAAAAAAAAAAAACAAAAAAACTTTGAAAGCAAATTTTTATGTAATTGGTTTCTTGTTTTTAAATTTTAAATTAGAAAATCTAAAAATAGGGAAAAAAATATTTTTAAAATACAATATTCCATTTTTTTAAAATTAAAATTACAAATGTAAAATAATAATAAGTATCCCCCATGTACCTTATTATTAGAGAATAATTTGAACAGTGTACTTATTTCATACTTCTTGAAATAGTCGGGGATACAATGGAACCTTAATTTTAGAGAGGTTGCGGCGAAAAAGGATTTTTGAGATTTAAAGACAAGAGAAAGAGATAACAAACAAGTTTCGAGATATCATCATTGCAAGTGATAGGAAAGTATTTATGAGAATCATGTATTTCTTCAAAGAGACATATCTCTTACAAAAGATATTTTAAATCGCACCAAATAATAGCCAAAAATACCTGTTGAAACCACCAATTTTCAGGGTATTGTTCCTTCCGTAAGTTGTGTCGACACATAGCAAATCCAAGACAAATGACTTTACATTGAAAGTACTTCAACACATACAGAATTACTCCCGACTAAAAAAATGGTAGAATTTCTATGAATGGTTGAATATAATAAGATTACATTCGATCATGAAACCATATACTAATAATTATAAAAAAAAAAAAACCATATAATAAAATAAAATAAAGAATTTTGGAGCTAGGATTAGGCCAAAAATATGAGAATAAATAATAAAGTATATGCTCGCATGATTCTACAAATCACTAGTTGTTAAGATGGTGTGTATCTCTAGAGATTTTCTTCATGCAAGTACTCTTGGATTAGATTCTCTTTATTCTTTAAATATAATACAAATCATGTGGCTTACATTATAATAACAATTATTATAATAATATGAAAACTATATAATAAAAATAATGGGATATCAAGATCAATCACTTCCCTCTATGAGGATATATTGCATGTTATTTTGCTTTTTTATGAGGTTGTTCTCGCTCATGCAACTTACATATATATAATCCTTAAACAAATTATGTTGAGACTTTACAATCTGGTTCGTCCTCGATAGTTTCATTTTGAAAGAGTGTTTGCTTTAACGACACATAATTATTGAGTTAGATTCTGCTAAGGTGGTCTCTTTAATGCACTTACCGAATTTGTGCACATGGAAATGGAACTTAATTCCTAGTCAACAAGGTCCAGCCAACATTCTGGAGATTAACGTATTAATGTAATGTTATTCTTGCATAGAGATGATAATTCTATCATGAACCATTTTGCAAAGATAAGATTATGAGAGTAGACACTGTCATAGCTTGATTTTGATCACGGAGTGTGTATGTGTGTGCGCGCATGCATAAGTGTTTGTGCGTGGATCTTTCTCCTTGCCCGTTGATTTAGGCTTCTGAGTTCCGCAGCCCAAGCCTATCCACCACCTGAGGATTGACTGACGAAAAGAAATAGAAGGACTGTTAGAAAACGATCTCAATATAAAGGCTTGAGAAATTTCGAGTTGGAACCCATTTCTTCCCCAACAACGCTCCAACTCTCCTGGACTTTCCACAGGCTAGAGGCACAAAAACCTTGAAAAACTTGTGCTACATTAGGCATTAGGATAGATGCGTGAGGGCAGTTGAGACCGTAGAACACAAGGATTCAAGTGTGTTTAGGAATCTATAATTCTCCACTCTCCTTCCATCTCTTAGGATTCTCATGACAATTTTAGTTTGGAACACAAATGGTCTCAATTTCAACAAGAAAAAAATAAACTCTCTTCTAGGTTCTCATCTGTACATGGAATTCTGATTCCTTCATGTTATTCGATGTCTCTATTTCACTGACATAGATTGCGGTCTTTGGAAAATGGGTTACTAACGACTTTAGATGCACTATAGTTAATGTTTATGCACCTTATGTCGGAGTCAAATGCCTTCAATTCTGGGATAGCTTAGCTTAGCTTGAGTTTTCCCTTGGCCGCCGAATAATGCTCGTGCCTTGTAGGAGACTTCAATGAGGCCTTACACCCAAATGATAGGAAATGCAGCCAAGTATCGACCATGGCGGACATGTGCCCTTTCCAAAACTTTGTAAATATGAAGGAAATGAACTTCCAAGAGATACAAAGATTCTTCAAAAGGAAGAACTGAGAAATCAGAAACAAAGAAATCAGTAACACTCAAAGAAACAGAAACCAAAAGTCTAAAACCTATATCCACATCATGATCAAACTTTTTTTTTGACAATTAAGAGCAGCATAAAGTGAATCTTTACAGTAATAACGAGCAAAATAAAGAAATAAGAAGAAATTTCAGGATAAAATCACGAGTTGGAAGCGCAACATGAGCAAAGCAAAGTAATGCGAGCCAGCTTTGCCCATGGTTCGTGCATGAATAATCGAAGTCTAAGTAGCATATGGAGAGGTCAAACCTTTGTCTTGGTCTAGGAATGGAATTGCAAATCAATCTACGGGATCCTTCATGCATTTGGTGTATGCATCATGCTTGTTAGGAATATGTCTCAAAATTCCTTTGAAGTCTAAGTTGGGGAAGCCGTGAGGAGGCCGATCAATCGGGTGAAGCTCGATCGATCGGGAATGTTACGTAAGTTTGGGACGCCTGCAGTGAGTTCAGAACGATCGAGAGCCGCGTTTCCACGCGGGTATAAATAAGGACGTAGGGTTACGTCAGAAGCAATCTAAAAAATTCTTTTCCCAGCAGCGCCGCACCAATCAAAGAGAGAGAGAGAGAGAGAAAAGGAGTGATTGTAATTCTTCTTTTCGATTCAATAATAAAAGCTCCAATCTTCGTCCGTTGTTTTCTCCCCTCTTGATTGTAGAGGGGTTTCCACCTAAATTGTTGTGTTCTTGTGTTTGATTCCCTTTAGTCTATTTTACTTCCTAATTGTCATAGTATTTGATTCGAATTCAGCGCTTGGGATTTCCGCATTTCCTCACAATGATCAAATCTAGGTGACAGATTTCTCTCCTTGACAATTGAAAAGAAAACTCGCAATAAAGTAAATGGTACACTTGCAGGAAGTGGAGACCAAGAGCAAAAGCGACAATGAAAGATGCACCATCTGGGTCTGACGTGCACTGAATTATGTGCTCTATGAAGACGAAGCCCGAGGCTGGGTTTTCCAAAAGAAGAAGAAGCTTCAAAAGAAGAAGTCAAGCCGTGCTTCTTTTCACTTCAGACCGTGATGTCATTGGTGCTCTTAGCCTAGATTTCTTGGGTCGCCCGTGAGCTGATTTTTATTTGGAGTGCTTGTGGCTAGTGTTTCTCATCATTCGTAAAAGTTATTGGTGTTTGAGATTGTAAGCTTCTTTTCTGTGCTGTCCTTTGAAAGATAGAGCGCGTTCTTTGTCATTGGTGCTCGTTGTTCATATTTAGGTATTTTTTGGCTTAGTTTGGAGTGGTTCTCTAGGCATTTCCCTTCCCCGGGAGTTGGTGTAGGTGTGTTTTTAGGCATCTTTTAATTTTCAAGTCTTTTTTATTTTACTTTTTCCCCACTTTTGCGGTCTTTCTAGGGCCCCGCTTCGGTGGGAGTGTTCTGTCTAATTTTTTTAAAAAAAGATGCACCACCTACTACAACCTAATATACCAATAGGCTAGTCGTCATCGAATAACTTAGTTTTTAAAATAATTGATTCCTTGCGACATTACAGTATAAATTATTTAGGGTAGAAAAAGTACAAATGTTGGGACCAATCTAAAGGTGTGGGTTTTGTCGCAAGATGAAACCTAACACATGCAATGCAGCCGCAAGCTGATTAAGCCCCACTTTCGACAATGACCTTTCTTTTTCGATAATTAGCAAACAAAGTGCAGTACGATAACGACTTTAGTAGTATTTCTTGTCTGTATAAGGAGCTTTTTGAGAGAGCTGTCTTCGATAGTATTTGACTATGTTTCTTTGTTTTGGGTACTGGATGCATAATTAAGTTTCTTTATTTGGTGTTTAGCTGTTTGCTTCTAGAATTGCTTTAGCGGGTGTTTTCATATTATTTTTCCCTTTTTTCACACTGTGTGTATGTCTCTCGAGTATCCTGTTATGAGATGTCAATTTTTGTATCACGAGTTCTCTAGCTATTTACCGAAAAAAGGGACAACGAGCTCTGTTAATTTTTGAGAATAATTATTCTACTAACTAATTACAAGTCACCTATTGAAGTTATAAAAATAAAATTAAATTAGTTACTTGTTTATAAGCAAACATGCAGGGAATAACTTTGGAGACTAATCTGCGAGAGTTCTATATACGCCAAAGAAAGTCACGAGCCATATGTTATTTTGGTTGAGCAATTGAAGAAGGGAATTTGCCACTATTGAAATAGGTCTTTGAGATTGCTTAGACATACAAAAATGACCCCTCGCTATTGCATAATTTCTGTCCGAAGGCTCAGTGTAGTCTTGTAAGTAAGAAAACATGTTTGCATAATTTGTTACTACAACAACAACAACAGTCCCAATGCCTCAAGGGTTTGCATAATTCGTTACTACAACAACAACAACAGTTCCAGTTCCCCAAGAGCTCTCGCATAAGCAAAATAAGCAAAAGAACTAGTTATTATCAAGAACCCATATTCTTTCCTTTTTTTTTAATTATAATTAAGAGGAAACATTCCTCAAAAATACGTCAAAGATCACGTCTAATAAAAATAAATGAAAAATAAATAAAGAAATAAAAATGACATATAAAACAACATCCCCATATCCGGAGCGCAACATCGGCAAAGTTGAACCACCGTCACCCAGCTTTGCCCATGGTCTGCTGCTAAAAGCACTACCTAAGCAAGAAACTAGGAGCATAAGGATTGTGCATTATGATTCTAGATCCAATCTGAGGAGACAAAAGTTATTGGGAGAGAAGATGACGTTGAACTTTGAAAACGACATGCAATAGCAAAGCTTCAATAGGGAGGAGCAGCAAGCCTTATACTACTTTGAAGTAGGAAAGCTTCAAGGATCTCAATTCTCACCAGCCTCGTTTAGGTTCTTAAGAAGAGTCCACCATAGAACCTCGATTCATAATCCTTTTACCTAATCTATGGTTGGACTATCAGATTTAAAAGTTAGAACCCTATAAAAAAAGTTGGTTGAGAAAAATACTCCGTGTAAAGAGATCATCACTAATATGACAACTAGTAGCTTCCTAAAGGTCATGATTTATCGTTGCCCTTAAATTAACTTATTATGTCTGCATATATATATATGTATTATAATGGTAAGACCTTGGGGAGGTGAAAATTCCCCTTAAAGGGGACACCATTTGTCTTTGGTGGGGATCGAATCTGGTGGCTGTTAGAGTATAAAATCATTCATTAACCTTTATCCATCAGCTTAAACTTTTGGGAAAGATGGTTCTTGGACATGGTGGGGTTCATTCACCAGGCATTAATGCAATCAGATCTCAATAGAACTTTGAAGTTAAGCATGTTTAGGCGAGAGTAGTACCATGATGGATGACCTCCTGGGAAGTCCTCTTGTTGCTAATCCTATAATGTTGGAGAGCCTCGGAAATAACCGCTCAGCAGGGTTACACTCTGAAGAGTTAAGGCTGCGTATATCCACCCCTCCCAGACCCCGCTTATGCGGGAGCCCTTGAGGCACTAGGTTTGTTGTTGTTGCTGTTGGCTCTTGGACATGGTATTAAAGGCTTATTACCAAGAATTCACGAGTTCGATTCCCAACAGTCCCGACTTTCAATATTAACATTAAGCATAAGATATAAGGTGAGCCAATGTACTATCCACACTTCAAGTCCAATAGGCATTTGAATGAGAGGGCATGTTAGAGTATTAAACCATTCATTAACCTTCATCCATTAGCTTAAATATTTGGGAAAGATGGTTCGTCATCAGTGGCTTCTCCGATTCCTGAAGTTCTACGCCTCGAGATTCAACAACAACAGTCCCAGTGCCTTGCGGCTCCCATATAACGCGGGGTCTGGGGGGGGTGATGTACGCAGCCTTACCCCTTCCGGCAGAAAAGGAGACTGTTTCCGGGGACCCCCAACCTGGAGTGGTTGAGTTCCTGCAGATAAACCATCAATTCATCAATCGTGCATAAAGAAAAAAAAAAGTAGGAAGGGAAGGAGAAGAAGAGGAAGAAGAAGACGGAGGAGAAGAAGAAGAGGAAAAAGATCGATGTCTAAACTAGCCTAAGAGTGTTACACTACAGGTTATGCTCGCCTATGGAACTTAGACCACCTACCACTCCCCGCCCTACTCTACTCTGCTATCTCCACTACTCTAATACTAGCCCTCCAACGTGTCCTATCTAAGGCCATTTCCTCTCTTAGGTTTAGGTGGGTTAGGTCTTGACGAATCGTCTCCAGCCAGCTCTTCTTTGGTCTGCCCCTCCCTCTTCTGCTTATCGTTGTGTTGAGCTGTTCACACCGCCTGACTGGGGCTGAAGTCGGTCTTCTGCTGACATGTCCAAACCATCTTAGGTGATGCTCCCTCAATTTGTCCTCTATCGAGGCTACACCCAGCTTGCATCGAATCATATCATTCCTAATCCTATCCTTTCTTGTGTGGCCACACATCCAGCATAACATCCTATCGGTCTTCTACGCCTCGAGATTATATCCTTAAAAACGTGCTTGTGTGCGTGCGCGTGTATGCACATTATGGAAGCGTTGAAAATGAAAAATAGGGATTGGCACAGAAAATCATCAAAGAAAGCAGTAGAGTTATAAGAAAGCATGTGCTCCAAATCTACAGTAGATCATATCTTGTTCACACTTCTCTTTTTTATTTTATTTTTATTATTAATTAACTAATAATCCAGCTCAATTATATTTTTAATTTACTAGCAAGTCATTTTGTAAATTAAATTAAATATCCATATATAAATGGCCAAGTATATCCTTTTTTTGATCTTATAATCTCGTCTTTATTCTTGCATCTTCTCCTTTTTTTTTTCGATAGATAAAGAACAGCAGCTCACAATACAAAACAGGGTGCACCTACGGGAAGTAGGGCCCGAAACAGAGTGAAAAGGAAGAGACCAAGAAAAACAGGAAAGGGGCAAACAGGAGCCCAACAAAACCAAACAACAAAAATTCTCCCAGAACCGCCTCATCATGCAGTAAACCTTATAAATTCAATTTAAGCAAAAACACAGCAGCATTCGACCCACAAACATCTATATCAGCGATTTGACCTAACATCCTCCAAACCTTCAATGTAAATACCAGTCGAGCCAGATAAGCTACAGCAAGCAGTACCCGATATAGAGAAGTTTAAGCAGTCCCGGTAGGTAGTCAAATAGTAGCTGAGCCTTTCCAATAACTGATATTATCCACATTCCTGGCAATCTCATCCGGCGAGTATGGAAATTCTACACACCAACCCTTAATCCAGAAGCCTAATCTCATTCTAACGCTCCAAAACACTTCTCTATGATCGGAATTCCCATTTTCAAAAACAATCTTGTTTCTGGAGCTCCAAATTTCCCAAATAATGACAAAGAACAAGGTTAACCAAGATTTCTTATGAAATTTACCACCTATATCTTATGAAATTTCCCAATTCTTGCATCTTCTCCTCTGTCTCGTTTCTTCTTTGTTTGCTTAATATTTGGTAATTTTCGGGTTTAATGCGAACTCGTGTTTCAATATTTAGTGATATTAATCCACTCTTGGGTCTAAGTAGATGTCTAACAGTGTTAATATAGGTGACTGACTGAAAGATTCTAAATCTTTTTTTTAGTAATTAAGGAGCAACAACTCGCAGTACAAGACATGATACACACCCATAAGAAGCGGGACTCCAAGAACGGAGATGTTCTCAATCTTCTACTGTGGTTTTTGAAAAATTTTTATAATGGTTTGAGTAAAATTAACCAATTGTAAATATTAAATTAAATGTGAACAAGACTAGAGACCGAAGCAGTTCTCTTTCCCTAGACATGGACACAGTTGCAGACCATGGGCAAACCCGAGCCAGAGTTGCTCGATCGGTTTGCCCATGTTGCGCTCCCAGCTTAAGGATTTCCTTTTGATCTGTAATTTCTTTCTCTTGCTGCTTTTTGATGTCGTTGTTTTGTTAAAGACTATCTCTAATATACCACTTGAGATTTTTCCTCTTAAAAACAAAAGACTAAATACCGAAGTGAATAATAATTAGATGTGCGGCCTTACTCCGTTATCAAAGACTCATCGTCTCTAGTTAAAGAGTTAGCTAATTTTTTGTCGAGCATCCTTTTTTATTTTTTTGTGGAATTATAGAAAAAGTCAATACACGATATATAAAAAATGAAAATATAGTCTTATCTTTATATTTAATCCCATATCTCAGACATATAACCAAAATTTATAGAGAACAATATATTCAAAATTATAATCAAGATTAAGGTATTAACTAATATTGATTGATGTTTCCTTATATTTCTTTGCATGATTTACCTAGTTTGTGTATCTATTTATGTCATAAAATGTTATAGCTGTAAAATTTAATATTAAGATCGTAATTTTTACAAGATAATGAACTCTTTGCGTATATTTTAATCGTTAACAAATTACATATAAGTTAATTATATTTTATTAAAGGACTAAATTAACATAATATAAATTATCAAGGGACTAAATTAACTTAATTTAATATATAATGAGCAAAGTATAAGGACTATTTTCTTAGTCAATAAGATTCAATCATTATTTTCGAGATTCAGTTATTCACTATGTTATTATTGTACATACGCAAAGATAGACGAATTTTATTGTAGACCATTTTGCAAAGTCAGGCATCATAAGGGTCGACCCGCTTAAAGCTTAGCCGTGATCATGGTGCACACCACTATTCTTGGGTTCCTCATTCTTCTTTTTCATCTTTCTATCTTGCTGCATCTTGTACAGTATAACTTGAGCATCTCGTTGTTAGAGTATACCGTTATCCAACATCAAATCTTTAACATGGTATCAGAATCTTTAACGTGGTATCAGAGCTTTGCTAACTAAGTACTTACACTTTCAAAATTCCAACAATAAATGTTAACATATTTCAAATACAAAGCCATATGCGTGGACTTGCACATTATTTGCACTTTAAACCTAATAGATACTTACATAACATGACACGCTACAGTATAAAATCATGGGTCATTTACGCAAAAAGTCCATGTACTTTACTCATTATGTCAATTTGATCCTTGTACTTTTTAATTGTGTCAATTTAGTCTCTCTACTATTTATATTGTCACTTTGGTTTCTAAAGTAAAATTTATATTAAGTTTTTGATGAATTTTTTAATGGATCAACATCAGCAACAAGTTCGGTTAAATTGAGTCAATTGATGGATTTGTAGTGGATTACTTACATCTAACATGATTATACCCTCTAAAATTACATCAATAACTTAACTTTAGTTTGATCATAAGACTAAATTAAAACAATTAAAAGTACAAAGACTAAAAAGACACAATGAATAAAGTACAAGGTACTTGGGTGCAAATAAGCCTAAAATCATTTTTAAACTTTCACTTATCAACTTAAACTTTTAAAACAGTTGATTACTCAACAGTTTTCTTTCATAATAATTATTAAGGAAAAGGGCTCACTTCTCTAGAAAGATTGTGACCCAAAATTGCAGGGCAAAAATATATAAATATTAATTGGTTTTGATGAGATCCAAAAAAATGCAAGCAAATGAAAGGGCATTCCACCAACCATGCAAATAATTAATGACTTAATTAATTAATATATTATAATTTAAGATTTTCTTTATATATATATATATATTAAAATCATATGGGCAAATCAGTCTAAGTTTTTTAATTAATTAATTGGGGGTAAAATCTACAGAATCTGATCCAGCAAAGCAATACTTATTATTGGTTAGCTTATAATATATGCTTCACACATTATCTCATAAATAAAATTCAACCCTCTCTTGTTATTGTGTGTTATTTCTTTTGCTTCCTCTTGCTCCTCTTTTCTCGTTTCTCTCTTTCTTTTGCTCTCTCGATCTCGTGTCTGCCTGTAGTCTACGTGTCGGTTTTCAATTAGTAAGCGGAGGTAACAGATTTGAAAGTCTTGTTAGTGTTTTTTGTTGCTGAACAAGGTCTGATTGACGCGGTTTTTGTGGAAGAAAGGAGAAAGAAAGAGAAAGAGAAGGATTGGAGATGGGGAGCAATTATTATGGGGAGATGGGTAAAATGGGTGGCGAGAGTTCCACGTCGAGTAGGGCATCATCGACAAGGAGGAGCAAGAAGAGCAGTTCTGGCAACGTGGACAAGCCAAGGCAACCACAGAGAGGGCTAGGAGTGGCTCAGCTAGAAAAGATCCGACTCCATAGTCAGATGTCTGCTTGCAGTGGCTATCTACCACATGCCAATTCTCTCCCCCTTTACTCCACTAGTACTCCCTATCACGGGGATTTGCCAGAAGCATATGCCACGTTACAATCCCCAACTTATGGATATCACCCTAGCTTCACGGTATGTCTGTATGCTGAATTTGGTAGACTGATTAATCAATTTTATTTCGTTTTGAAATAAGTTTTATTTTTGGTGGTTAGTTTTCAAGATGATCTCCAACAATAAAGAAGAAACAAATCATTCGTAGATGAGATATACGTGATCTTTTACAATGCATATTTTTCCTTTTAATTTTAAAAAACGATTCAATCTAAATTACAAAACAAGAAATAGACACAATAAATGTTATCAGGGACATTGAAGCATACACGTTGCACCATGATCAAAGCCAAACTATAAAGAGGTCTAGCTTTGTAACACCTAATTTTGTAAAATGATTCAAAATAATTAAAATGAAAACAAATCCTTTTAAATATCTTATGGATACTACATTCCCAATATTAGAGTATAAAATTATTCGCGAGCCTTTCTTTATCTGCTTCAACTTTTGGGATAGTTGGTTTCTTAACATGATAGCAGATCTTTGTTGAACATGAGTTCAAATATGAGGCGAGCTTGTACAATATCTACGCTTCAGGCCTCGTAGGTGCGCCCTTCCTTGTATTGTACGCTTTGGCTACTTAATTATCGGAAAAAAATTCACACCTGAACCTTAACAGGCATTCACATGAGGGGACATATTAGAGTATAAAATTATTCATGAGCTTCAGCAATTAGCTTAAACGTTTCAAAAAGTTGGTTCCTTAGCACCTAACTCGATGTATTGTGATTGGGTATTGATTGTGCAGATGGGATATGGCGATTCTCAATCTTCTAGTAATCCCTCTACAAGGTAACGTGCATGTTTGCTTCATCATCCAACTATAATATTAAATAAAAAATATTAATTATATCCAATTTAAATAAAAAATATGTATATGATTAATAGTGTGATGGAAAATTATTAGGTTGTAGAAAATAATATTAAATTAAATATTTTTCTATAAACATATTAATTTTTATTATGGGTATTGACTAAATTTCTCCTCTTTGCACCCTTTAAAAAAAGCTAAAATAATATATTTATGAATGGAAAATTCTAAATCTATCATATTTGAATATCAAATTTATCTATTAAAAGTTGTAGCGAAATTTTGGTTTAGATATCGAGATTTGGTCATTTGTATTATTAGAGTATAAAACTATTCATGGACCTTCACCCGTCAGCTTAAACTTTTGGGAAAGATCATTTATTGGCATGGTATCAGAGCCTCGTTGATCAAGAGGTCACGAGTTTGAATCTCAACAACCCCCACTTTCAATATTAAAAAATTTTAAGCATAAGTTATGAGGTGAGCATGTACATTTATTCACGCTTCAGGCCCAATCAGCTTTCGCGTAAGGGGGCATGTTAGAGTATAAAACTATTCCAAGACTTTTACCAATCAGCTTAAACTTTTGGGAAAGATGGTTTCTTGACATGTATCTCAGCAATATTTCAAAGCCTAAAAAATATATTACCAAACCTCTGGTACAGATTACGTTCTAAACAATAAAAATGCAGCATTAAATAATTAATATAATAATTTTAATTAATTTAATTGTTTGTATTTTTAGTAGATGGATAAACCCTAGCAATGGGGAAGCACAATACACACAGCCAAGCATGACTACTAGGCATCTTCTTGAGCATGTTGATCAGGTAATCTCACCATTATTTTTCTATTAATTTTTCATTTAAAATATATGATTTTTTTTTTTATAATCAAATTAATCCAAAACTGATTATTTTATATATAATTCATCGTTTACATTTAATGTTTTTATCTTACAGAGGAATTCGAGCGACTTGTATGAATCAGCGGATGGAAATACTCAAGAATTGGATCTGGAACTGAGACTATAGCGATAACTCCAAGTTCGAGGGGAGAGTTATGTATGTGAATAGTGGGATCGATCTAGGCACTGGGCTGCCCTTTTTACTTTGAAGAACATGTATTTTTATTGCACATTATTATTCATTGGAATTCGTATAAGAGCAGTCTAGTGTATACTGTTTTGGTTTGAGAATTTATCATTTAGATTCTCCGACATTTCAATGTATGAAATGAGGTATTTTGGGTTCGGAAGTTTTATCATTTGGCAAAATCTTGCATATTGTAGATGAAAATTATTAACGTGGCACAGGATTAGAGTAAGATATGTGTGCCATGTTAATAATTTTCCGAAGAACATTGTCTAAATCCGACAGTAAGTCACCGGTTAAACCAAAGGATACCAATATGTTGTTGAAATCATATTCTGTGTTCGCATATCGCAACAGAAATACGTTGGATGGAGGATATTAATATATTGTTGGAATCATGTACCAAGCCAGCATTATTTAAAGAAAATTTATCATTTTCCGACAAAGGGTATACCTAAGTGATAAAATGTTTAAATCTCAAGATACCTTATTATATATGTATTGTGATAAAATGTTATAGGTGCGCCCTATTTTGTATTGTGAGCTCTTTTGCCCTTAATTTATTGAAAAAAAACCTCACTATATATGTTAAAATGTTATGACACCTAAGTTATAAATTCTCAAACCTCAGAATACATAAATAATAAATACTGTAATTCTTTTAACGAATTGTGGGTATGAAAAAGAGTACACGTAAGCAACCAATTCCCCATATTTGGCATAAAGTTTGTTCGAGATTAGTCTCCTGTTGTGAGATGTCGATTTTTGGACCGCGAAGTTTCACGCTACTTATAAAAAAAAAATGGTATGGTTAAATGAAATGTAAATATGGGGCTCCGCTTTAATGGAAGCTCCGATTTTGTACTGAAAGTTTTTATCTTTGATCATCGATAAAAATAATGGAATATAAATTGGGGTTTTGGTCCTCTAAGTTGTGGAAAAACTTTTTTTTTTTTTTTTTGTTTAATCAGAGGAAAAACTCATTTTCACAAATGCTTTTTATTTTGAAATTTTTTTAATTTTTTATTTTCACTTTTGTTTACAAGCAAAATCAGCCTTTGCTTCTATTTAAAATTATTTTTTTTAAGGTCAAATGCTCTCAAATCTTAAAAAAGTATTTTTTTCAATAAAAAAGCTTAGTCAAAGATTAACTGATAGGGTACAAATGAACGAAAAAATTAAACTCCATTAAATTTAAATTCGACTAATTTAGCTAAACGAACCGAGTCTTTCGACAGCACACATAATTGCCATCATTCATGCAACTTTTTAGGGTGTTGTTTCTGCTTGTATTTTTTGCTGGCCACTTAAGCAACATCACACACAGAAAATGAAGGTAGCTGAAATGAGGATATTGAGATGGATGTGTGAACATACAAGGAAGGATAGGATCAGGAATGAAGTCATAAGAAGTAAATTACGAGTGGCCCCAATTGAGGATAAGTTGTGGAAGCAACGTTTGAGGTAGTTTGGGCATGTTAGGAGGAGACCAAGCACTGCACCTGTCAGAAGATGCGAACAACTCCATATTACAAATGGAAAGAGACGAAGAGGCTGACCAAAAAAGAGTTGGATGGAAGCGAATCTCAACCTCGGTGAAGAAATGGCCTAGATAGAGCTCATTGGACGATTAGTACAGGGGTAACAGATATAGCAGGGTAGGAACGTCGAACACTTCTAGGCTAGTACTAGTGCCACCAAGCTTTTTGCATGCCTGTTTGTTTATACGCATTTCTGCCTTTCTTCTTGTTGCTTACATCATTTATATGCTTGTAGGTTGTCATTAGGTAGGCTCTCTTCTATAGATGCTTGGTTGCTTTCGCGTTTTGCTCTTGCTTAGATGCTTGTAATGCTCTCCATGCTCTCCGTGCTTTTTATGCCCTCTTGCTTTTTAGGATGGGGGTCCTCGAAAATAACCTCTCATTAGGGCATCCCCCTGATACGGTAAGGTTGCGTACATCCTACCCCTCCCAGATCCTACTCATGCGGGAGCCCTTGTGGCACTGGGCCTGTTGTTGTTGTCGTTGTTGTTGTTTCTGCTTGTATTTTTAGATTTTTCCTTTGTTTGTTTTGCTGAACGTTTAGTCTGGTTCGAGCCTCGTGTTTGAGAGTGTATCTATTTTATAATACGTTTTAACGCTATTTGTCAAAAAAAAAAAAAACCTTCATATAAATGCATGATTCCAAGGTGTTCTCGTCTTCAGAGCCTTCTCCCATGATTTCACAACCCAATTCTTTATATAAATAGGAAAGCAGTTTCTTTTCCGATAAGTAGCGGAAATCGCAATACAAAAGTTGACGTCTCACAACGTGAAGACCTAAAAGACACACAAAGTATATCAGGTAGGAGGAAGATTATGTCAGCAATTAAATAAATGGTCCAAAATATTCCCTCTCACTCTCATCCTCCCACAAGAGTCATGCTATATACGTACATATATATATATGGTGGCGTTCTTAAGAGAGCTTGAGAAAGGCAAATCCTGACCCTCCATTGTAATAGACTGCCAAAATTATTGTACATTATAATAATAATTTACTACCAAGATTTATTAAGTATTGAAAAAAATAATTTCTTTCCCTTACCCCTTCTTTCTTTCTGCCCTATGAAGGGGTATGGGCCGTAAATTATTATTTTTTTAATATTTAATAAATTTTGATCATCCATTACAATGGAGCGCCAGAATTCGACATTCTCACTCTGCCAGTCTTTCATAAGAACGTTACCATATATAAATATATTGAAATATTTAATCTGTGTAAAAAATGATGTAATAAATTTTATTATGATTATTTGTAGTTTTTTTACAAAAATGGCATTTTTCAAAAAATATTTTCCAAACTGACACCCACGTGCAATTGGTGTACATGGATGCCACATCATTTTTTCTTTTGTTTTAATTTAATTTAATTTAAGTGTTATAAATATTAAAATTTTAGTTGAAAAAATATAAAATATGTATACATGCACGTGCATAAAAATATATGCACAGGCTGTTAACTGCTATCAGAGGCAACGGTAATAATGGAAGAATACCTCCCCCATTGTCTTTAAAAAGCTTTATGAAAATTTTAAAAAAAACGAAGACAAATGACGGGGCATCCACGTGTACCAGTATGCTAGTTTGGGAAAAAATTTCAAAAAATATATATTATTTTGTTAAATATTTTTATTTTGCATTATTTTGAGCAATGACTTTTAATGTGTAATAAATTTTTTTGATGGCTATAGATGATCAAACAAATTAATTATATCTAAAATCCTATAGTTGCCAATTTGCCAACATGCATGAACTTTTTTTTTTTTTTTTTTAAGTAGGTGCAAATAATTATCAGATAAAATAAAATAATAGAAATATAACAGAAGATCTGATCTGAGTGTAATTGATGTGCACCAGAATCAAAGCCGAGCAATAAAAATGTAAAGCTTCTTGACACCTAACTTTACAAATATCGAAGAAATAACATGCATAAACTGTATGACAAAAAATCTTATATACATTTCTTCAAGTATTAAATTAAACCTATTATTAAGATATTAGTTTTATTATTAAATAATTAAATAAACAATTTTTAAACATATATATTGAATAAGATATTAGTTTTATTATTAAATAATTAAATAAACAATTTTTAAACATATATATTGAATAAGTACAATGGTAGAAAGTGAAAGCCTTTAATATAATTAGTCTAGCATGATGGAGCATGAAGCAAACCGCTTCGAGTATACTTTATTTTCGATAATTAGCGATGAAAATCACGATGTAAAATAGGATGCACCCAACAACAGTAGTGTTACAAAAAAGAACCCGTTTTGAGGATACTAGTACCATCGGTATATAAAAATGCCACAACATTATAAACATTCAAAAAGTATATTCAATTTACGTTTATTTTTTTATTTTTTAGTATCTAATAATTTTCTGAGTATTAAAATTGAATTCATTTAGAATGTTTCACAAAAATAATGAGGCAACGAGATAAAAATTGAAGAGAGAGTGTAAATGAGTCTCATTTTTTCAGCTAATTAAGTCTCGATAAATTTTAAGCTAAGCCAAGATGAGTTAGCTCATTCAACTAATTGATTCAAGCATGAAAGGTAAATGATACGGAGGCCTCAATATATTGCGATAATGAAAAAAAATACTAAAAAATTATCCGAAAAAAATATATATATTATGTTTTGATGCTTTAGTATACATTGCTTTAATATAAATGATATCAAGCTAAGTCGGATACTAAAGAAGGCTATATATTTCTTCTTCTTTTTTTGATAATTAGCTACAAGATCGCAATACAAAGAAGGCTAATTATAATTGTCAAGTGTTTTCATCAAAACTAAAAACTAAAATATTTTATTGCAAAACATGTGAAAATAATCCCTAAAAAAACTATGAAATAAAATGGGTTTTCATAAAATTTAAATAGATGGATCTTCTGGAACGAATCTTCTAAAAAAACGATTGAAAAAATTTTCATAAACTGAACACGGTTGGTTCGTGATAAAAGAAGTCCAATGACAACCACAAATTCATTGTACCAATAAAGTCTGTGAAAACATTGGAGCTGTGGAAGATCTTTAAATGATCATCGAATTGGGAAAGATATGGCTGAATCCTTGTAAAACGTGATTCTCTCCCCCGAATTATGGTATCTTGGTCTTTGTCTTTTCTATTATTTTCCATTTCTGTTACTTTTGTTTCTTATCGGTAGCAAGACTATCCCATGCACTTCACTGGGAATTTTTATGGAAAACCTCTGTCTTCCTAGACGGAAGAACAATAAGATCCAAACAGACGTGCCTCGTGTACTATAAAATTTTAAAATTATGACATGTAATTGTAACCCAAAATCCCATGACATCTCTCATCCTAAATGTAGCTTTTGTACGGTAAACCTACAAATCTTTCTCGACACAACCTTTAGACAGTAAAACATGATTGTCTTCATACTCGGGTGAACTGCATTCAAAACTGATTCAAAGCGCTGTCAAACGAAACACACAAATAAATCTCAGTCTCTTCTCTTACATTGTATCTTCTGTAAAGATCCTTTTCGCCTTACCATAAGAAAACGAGTTTAACGGACTAAATTTTTTTATCTGACACAAAGCATCATTCCCTTCATTGCATTTTCTTCACTTGTACTTCCACATTGTATTATACGATTATTTAAATTTTAGTACTAAATAATTTTATAAATAATAAAAGGGCTTATGACCTTTTTTTAATTTATTTTTTTAGTAGCTCAAATTTTCTCCGTGTTAATAAATAGGATCATCTCTAATATGATGAATTCATATTTCGAGGGAAAAGCTAACGTGTCAAGTCACTATAGTATATTGATACCCATTTTGACGTGGCAGATAACTTTAGAGACCCAAAAGAGTGCAGGAGTAATAACGGCTGGGAATGAAGGTTTTTGTTTTTTTCTAAAAGAAGGGTCAAGATCGGTCAATATATTTTAGCGGGTAATTTCCCTAGAATATGTTGTTATTACGCCGAAGAGGGATTTATTTATGAATATAAATCAAATTTGTAGCATTCAACAATAAAATAAATTATTTATTTTCTTATAAGTTACTATTATTAATATACCTAAAAGCGTACCAACATGCAAGTACCGTATCCCATTAGAACTCCGAAATTAAGCGTGCTTAGGCAAGAGTAGTACCAAGATGGGTGACCACCTGGGAAGTCCTTGTGTTGCACCCCTCAAGTTGGCGGCTTTCGGAAACAACTTCTGAAGGGAGAAAGCTGCGTACATCTACCCCCTCAGACCCTGCTTACCCGGGATCCCTTGGGGCACTGAAAACGTTGCTTTACTAAATGCATAAATTAGGAATTTAAATTAAATGAATATATATGAAATTGCCACATATTTTGTAGAATCACATTCCCCTTTTAGGGTTCTGATTCCTTTTGGATGATCTGGTGGGACGTCATCGGCTACTTAATTTACTAATTAATTCGTTAATTCTTTGTTCGAAATTGCCCAATAATAATATGCTTTTCAAATTTTAAACCGTCGCAACAACTTAATTTTTTTTTTTTATAATGAGAAAAGGAACTCGCAGTACAAAATGGGTACATCAAATTAAACGTTCTCGAGATACATAAACCGGAATGAGAAAAAAGAACAAAATAAGAAATTTCCAACAGCACTACAAATGCGAAGTCGAGATGAACTATTAAACGCCTATCACGCCATCGACAACTATATACCAAGTCTTGAATTGATGTTTCCCGATGTATCCTCGGGGGAGTAAGGTGGTTCTTCACACTGTGCTTTTATTCAGAAACTAGCCCTCGTCTATGAATTTCAAACAGCTGAAATAACCATGAAAAATATAATGAACCTATCTTTACTGAAAGTCCCCTCGCCCAATTAGATCATCAGAATGAACGATTGGGTAGGAGAATAATACAAAAGGGTGCATTTGGAGAAGACTCGAACTTCTTTTTTACATTTAAAAGATGGTGAACTAATGGCGACTCATCAAATAGAGTGCAACATAATCAAATACAAGAAAGATAAATGAAAAAAGGAAGCCAAAACAAAGGAGATGCGAGTTGTGAGGGAATTTAACCTCGTTATGTCTTACTTTGCAAAACGGTCTGTTGCAAAATTGATTTCTCTTAGCAATAAATAAACTGAACATTAATGAACTGACTAACTAAAGTCATGATTTTGTGGATCAAAAGAGTCTATTTCCACGAGCTGAGCTTTGTTAAGCATCCATGATATCACTATTGATGAGTCGGATTCAATTCTGAAGTTGTGTTGAGTTAGACAATCCCTAGAGCTGGACGTTTCAAGGACAAACTATATTGCAAAAACCTCAGCATAAAAAAGACTCAAACAGGTGAATATGTAGTAATAAAGTCTCACATTGGAGTTGTAATGAAGAAAAACTCGGCATTTAAATCTAATTGACTATTCCAAGTATTGTTATTTATGGAACGGGGGTTTCAACTCCATAGGTCACGCCCGACTCAATGGGATTCTACATATCAATTATAGACTATCACAAACAATAAAATACATTACCATTACTAAAATAATATATGTTAAAGTAATTAGAGGAATTTACTGCAAAATTTTACCGGGTTAGGCTTGACCTACAAATGATACTATTGGGAAAAATCATATAATCGAGCATGATGGAAGGTAAAGTATCAAAAGCATTGAAATAGTCAAAAAGAAGTACGCAGAAACTCTCTCTCGACTTGAGGAAACCCATGGAACTCGGCTTCATCCACTATAAAATTTAGATTACAATCTCTAATTGAAACCTCAGATCTCGTATCACATCTTTCGACCCAAATGTGGATATTGCATGGTAAGCCACCAACACTCCTTAATGCTGCTACTACATGTTGAATCACCAACCTTCCTCAATTTAGCTACTGTATAATGAGCCACCAACCCTCCACAATGTAGCTATTAATGCACGGTGAGCCATCAACCCTTGTTAATGTAGCTATTGCACAGTGAACCACGAACACTAATCAATGTAATTTGGACAAGAAAGCTACAAACTCTCTAATAGCTATCAAGCAAAGTGATCACAAAGAGATCTTTCTCTCAACCGTGCCCTCTAGGCACCTCTTTACAAATCTCACAAACCTTTAGATGTTTCCTCTTTTTTTATTAATAAACAATCAATACTTAAGCTCCGTTTACAAAGTTATGAAAATCAAATCCTATTCTAATTCAAATCACAATCCAATATGATAGCTGTTAGAATTGGATTTAACTCCGATAACTTGATTATAAATGGAGCTTATAAAGGGATTGAGGCAATAATATCCCAAAAAACACATATGAGGTCCACATACAAGTACAATAGCGGGGTGGGTTGTCTTCGGTGATGTAGATCAGCCCATGGTGTTGTTGCTTCTCTTTTTGTTTTTTGGTCCTTTCTTGATGTTCACTGTGTTTCTTTTGTCGGGTCTCCTCATTTGAGACGCCGTTTGTTATATTCCGAGCTTTGCTCGCAATTTATCAAAAAAAAAAAAAATTGTTATTAGGTAAAGTAGCTCACTAGATTTATATGTTGATATTTTTTTTCTTACAATTCCACTATGAGATTTCTTGTTAGACCTATATATTAATAAAGATAGAATACAGATAGAATCCAAGATAGGATACGATAAGATCGATAGATATGATAATTCCCTTTTTTTTATTTTGATAATTAAGAGGAAAAGATCTTCAATAGTATACAGAAGAAGGATCTTCATAAAATATAAGATTCAAAAGAACCTAAATAAAAACAAGGAAAGGGTAAACGTACGTATTAAACCCTTAGCTAGTTTTGCAACATGGGCAAAGTCGGGTTACAATCACCCAGCTTTTCCCATGGTCCGCAACTAAGGCGATACTAGAAACGACATTCGCAAGCAATTTGCGGGGATCCTTCATGCACTAACAAATGAATATGTCTTTGCTACTACCAGTGCGTGGAACCCACTGATGACCCTTAATTTTACGAGTTTGCAATATTTATGTACCAATGTATTTTGATGTAAAAGAATATGCAAACAAATAATTATGGATTATGCTCAATAACTAATATAGTTAGGCTAAACAAAATTTAAAAAATACTATATTCATTATGATTCTTGAAATGACAAGTTGTTGAGTTGTCGTGTGTATCTTGGAAGATTTTATGCATGATTCTCTCATGACTCACATGCACATGATCTTGTGGTCCTATTTTATTTTTATAAATAATTTTAATTATTTTGATAAAATTAATGAACATTTTATGATTTTAAAAAGGCATTCAATTTGCATTTTAAATTGGCCCCTTTTTTTCTGTTAAAAGAATATGACCCCGTGAATTATACAGGATATAGTCCTCCAATAAATACAGTGATCAAACAACAGCAAAAGAAGCTCGGTGCACATCATGGTGAAAGTTAGGCTAAAGTCGTCTAGCTTTGACAAGGGTCCACAACATTCTTGATCTGGATCTAAAAATAACAGCGGAGACTAATCAGAGTGATGAAGTAGTGCCTAAGGATGAGAATGATCACGGGACGACCTAGATCTAGAGTTAGATGTGGAGATTACTCTGTGAGGATTCATCAAGCAATGGTGAATGGAGATATTGGGGCAGCCAACTAGCGCTTAGAACCAAATTATTACCTCAATTTTACATCATCCTGGAATCCCAAATTGCATTGATGATGGTAAAGAATGATATAAGCAAGCTTTACTGGTGGAACCTTTGATGAAAGAAAATTATTACCGTTGGAACATGTCTCTTCGATTACTCTGGGCAAGTGAAAGTGATTTCCCGTCATAGCACAAAGGTTCCAGGTCATCCTGCAAGTAAGAAAAAGATGTCTGCTCATTTCGATCCTAGTGTAACAAAATGAAGATAAAACTGAGAGCCATACACTAAAAAGAGATTAGTGCATTTTGAAATACTTGATTATAACCGGCTTCCTTGCTCATTTTTCTTTTTTAGCCGTGGATCACATAGGCATATTTTTAATACTTGCAAGACCTGATGATATCTGTGGGGGATTTCTCTCATTTACCCGCGAGAAACCTTAGAGATTTGTCCCATCACGAGAAATTCCCATTTCGCAAAGGCTCAATCATAAAGGCTTTGATCATAACATACACTTCGTTGTCATTAGCGCATGCACTTCGGGACTCCGGGAAGCCCTCATCTTTCAAAACTCAACACCATACTAGTCTCTTATTTTGTACACTATAAAATTAATTGAGGGTACTCGCTTGGTTTCAAGTGATGCTGTGATTTCCTAGTATCTCCATTCACCAATGTATGAAAAACCTCTACAGATTAATCTCTCCAACTACTTTAAGGATCAGGCTACTTCAATGACCCACTGCCTCATAGGACCCATTAGCAACTAGTAATATGATGGACCATTTCGCAAAGCCAAGCATCCTATTATTTGGCTTTGATCATGGTGAGCATTTTGTTCCCTGGCTCCATGATTGTGCTTTCTTCTAGTTGCTTCTTGTTGTATTGGTTATTTTTGCTTACTTTTCATATACATTCTACATATCTATTAGAAGTTTCATTCTCTCTCTCTCTCTCTCTCTCTCTCTCTCTGATAATTAAGAGGGAGGAAAGAGCCTCCAAATATGTACTGAAGCAAATGAGTTAGTGCATACGGGGTGGTTGTAGCAGTGGTCGTCCTGGATGAGTATGAGCATAGGAAGTACTAGAGCTGCTAGTATTTGCGGATACATTGATGAACACATTACTCAAATCAAGGCTTCCCTCGAATGACTAGAAACAATACGAGAGTCCAGGATACTCGCTCACTCAGAAAGTTTGGAAATCACTTCCAATACGACTTCTCGCTAGTCCTGGTACAGGAAAAAGGAGCAATTTCGGAGACAGAAATTTAGTGTTATAAATGTCAAAGAAGGGGACCGGAATATAAAAAGGTTCACATTCTTGTGATGCCAAATTTTATACAATTTAGCTTTCTATGGAGACGTAGAGAACTCAAATTATTAAGGGCATGTTTAATCAGGCCGTGAAAAAAATAACTGTCCTTTTTCTAAATTATTTAGTAAAAGCCTCGTTTATTACAGGTATTTTTGTTTGAAAATTTTTATTTTTTTTCTTTTATTTCTATTTTAAATAAGAAATTATACTTTTTCTTGCTTCTACTTAATAAATTCCAGAGAGGAATTCAAATAGATCTTTTACAGACTTTATGTGCGTACTCAATTTTTTACTTTACATTAACGCAAAGTTTTTCCTGTCCTTTGGTTCATTCTGCCCTATTTCTGGTTCACTTCGAATAGAGAAGTGGTTGAGACATTTAGTGTATATTGGTTTTTGCCTTTTTTTTCTTGCCTATATTTTTCTTGTAGTCTTATCTTATGGTCTTTTGTTCCCCGTTTCTATACGGGTTAACTCATGACTCGTCTATACGAGTTGCCTATTTTGTATTGCGATTTGATCGCTAATTATTAAAAATATAGATCAAAGCAAAGCATCAATTAATTGTTTATGAAAAGAAAGTACAAAGGGAAGAAGCTGACACCTACAGAGATTACACAATCAATAAAAGGATAATCATGATTAATTTAGAAAGATTACATCACAGTTGTCGATGTTAAATTATAATCTCTCTTTGTTTTTGAAGAATCTTGTGTAATTATTTATTCATTGGTTTTAACCTTTTGCTTTTAGTGATCAAAAAGAAGTTTTTGAGCTTTGCTTTAAGTGGTGGCTGATCGGTTGTTCGGTTTTAATTTTCGAGGGGAACAAAGACGTCTAATAGTTGTTTGCTTTGGTTTGTTTCTTCTTTGGACCTAAGTGTGTTGCAACCCTATGTCTGGGCTCATATCCAATCATAAAAAAAATGATTAAAAAGAAATATAAATATAATATAGTATAGCTGATAAAATATGATTGGATATGGTGAACTGATCAAACCTGATCTCCTAACCCAAAAAGTTCAAAAACTATTTGGACCCTAACCGAAAAATGGCTAGACCTAACCCAATTAGAACTTGATCCAACCTGAAATCTGAAATGACTCAACCAGAATTAACCAGAGCCATGATGACCTAAGACCAAAATCAGACCCACCCCAAGTCAACCCAACTCATTGTTAGCCCAAACCCAAGGCTAACCTGACGTGACTCAAGATGGACCTGACCTAATATTCCAACCCAACTTGATTGCCGAGTCCAAGGCGTAGGCTCTGTTTGTTTTGATGAAAACGCTATTCTATCTTAATTTTTTTTATTTCTTGGAATGACATCACAATCATATATTCTTTGCACAACTCCATATCAACAATCATAAATGTAGAATGCTACGCAACTTTATTTGCTTACAGGGCAAACTTGTGAAAAAAAACTTACCACGACTAGGGGTAAAACAAGTTTGAGCCACCCATGATTGACCTCGGTTAATCACTTATTTCATTTTTGGCATTTCTAAAGTGGATTTGACTTCAATTTCCACTAAAGTGGACTCTACCAATACTCCAATCAAAGAGAGTTTCATGAAAGTAATGGGGCGCACAAGAATTAAAGACACATGTAGGATATGCTTTTACTCAATTGTTCTGTTCTTTTAGTGTGTATTTTTTATTGCTTTTCCTTTTCTCTTCATATATTCTTCAATCTACTACCTAAGAGGGTACCCACACACATGCACCACATTCCATTAGAACTCCGAAGTTTAGCGTGTCTGAGCGAGAGTAGTATCAAGGTAGGTGACCTCCTGGGAAGTCCTCACCACTCAGGTTGGAGATGCTCGAAAACAGCCTCTCTTCAGGATAGCACCCTAAAGGAGGAAAGACGACGTACCCCCCCCCCCCCCCCCCCCCGGGGGGGCACTAGGAATGTTGCTTGCTTTATACTCTTCAATGGGCTCTTAATTTTCAATATATATTAGTTGAATATGGTGGATCGCAATAGCAAAACTACTTTATTACTTACAATAAGCGTTGAAAAGAACCCCTTAATTAGTATAATTAATTTCACAACATTGTTTAATTAAGACAATGAAAAAGAGTCCAAGTCGTGGGGCCAAATAGTGTTAAATAAATGAAGGGTTCTTGTACTATGTACTATACTATATATTTAGAGAATCTTATATTATATTGGATTTGAGATTTGATATGTTATGTTTTTGGATGAACCTGGACATGGGTGTGGCTTTCTTTATTTTGATTAATTCGATAAAATTGACAACTATAATTTACTAAAGTGTATAATTATTCATACATCTTTTCCTAACGGTTTTAATACTTGAGAATATGTGTTATCAGTCTTTTTTCTTAATGATTAAGAAGAAAGCAGTCTTCTTACTACATAAAGTATTTGAAAGGAAAAACAATAAGGCAATGAGAAAGCAGAAGTATAGATCCTCATAGTCTAAATGTGCATTATAATCGAAGCCAAGTAAATGAAGCGTCCAGCTTTGAACATGGTTGGCGTCAAAGCTGACTGAAAGAGTAGAGAGAAGTGTCCAGGTAAATAATGCAGATGATAAGAATTGAAGTAAATGAAGTAGTGCATCTGAGATGGGTGTTATCAGAGTCTTGTTCACCAATAGGTCATAAACTGGAATATGAAAAACCTTTACTTTGAATATTAATATAATTTCAGTATAAGATATGAAATAAGTCTATGTCTGTTTTTTGGCATTTGCTTTTCTTGGATTCATGTTGTAGGGTTCGGCCATGACTCGGGATATATCCCTCATAGATTGCGTGTATTTGCTTGTTCATGATATTTTGGGTTGATTTACCTAAAAATGTCTATGCATTGAGTCGACCATTAGGACTGGGACATGCTATGGAGGACAGGGGAGGGAACCACCAATAAAGCCAATGGTCAGGTCATATTTGACGAGTAGGGTGAGCGATCATGTGCCATGGGTAGGACAAACACCCGTCAAATTCGGCGGTAACAGTTTTGTCTAGATTGGGAGTGATGAGCAGGTGGGGAAGAGTGACAGCATCATCAGGAAACAAAATAACTATAACAAGACAATAGTCGACCCCAAAGGGAAGGAGGGAATTACAAACTGGTCAAAATCACAACCGTGGTGGAGCCGGTGTAAGGCGAAATGAGAGAGGAGGGGAGGGCAAGCAAGAAGAGGTCTAACCGCAGATCAAAGTGGGGATCAGACTTGCGAGGGTCAACACAACAACAGTGAGTAGGGTCAAGGAGGAGAAAATGTGGGACCTTCGATGGAGGACAAAGGGTTGGGCGGCGATCCATTGTTTGGGTTCTATGGTGGCCCGAGGGGTAGTGTTAGCCACAATGAGGTAGGAGGAGAGGCAGATGAGTGGTTGCGATTAAGATTTTGGGAAAGACTGATTTACAATTTTTATGGGCTCTGATATCATGTTAATAAGCTTATGCATGTACGAAACTCATGCCCTGCTGCTCGAGAACATCATCCCAAATTTTTCATAAAAATTACCTGTAAGATTCAATACATTTTTTAATTCATCCCTCAAAATCCTAACCTCAGCAACATCTTCGCCTCCTTCCTGTCGACCACCCCTCTTCGTCGACCATCGCCATGCTATCAACCACCTTTGTCTCGCACCCAGGTGCGTGCTTTTCCGCACATCAACCTTCATCATCTTTAACTACCGTTAAACACCGACCGACGTAACACTTTTTTCAAAAGAAAAAAATTAGGCCAAATATACCCTAAATTTTTTTCTGTTTTAAGCTAGACCTAGACCCCACAAAATTTAGGATTAAAAGTTTATTTTATATGTTAAATAATGCAAAATCAAGTGCCTCAGATTGAAATGTGATACCATATAATACAAGTTTCTCTTGTACAAGGCGTATAATAATACCAACATTTTTTTTAATATCATATGATTCATGTAACTCTATAAAATAATTTTATATTCTTAATTTTTTATCATAAGGTTATGTTTGATTGTGAGAAAATTATTTCTTTTTCATATATTTTATAAACTTTCTTTCGATACAATAGAAGAGGAATATTTTCACAAGTACAAATAAAAATACAAAAGTACTAAGAATATGTTTGGTCAAACTGTGGAAAAAATTACTTTTTCGTAAGCACTTTTTGTTAAATGTGCATATAATTTTATTTAAGAAAATTTTTAATTCTTGCCTTTTCTTCTGTTTGGAGAAGGACAATTTTTCTCTTTTATTTAAAAGCAGAAAACAAACTACTATTCTAAAGGCATTTTTTTCCCGGGGCGAAATGCACTTGTCTCTTGAAGAAAAAGTACCTTGACCAAACAAACCCTAAGGCTATAAAACCGTGATGCAAAAGCTATGGCGTGCATTATAGTCAATGCTAATTTATGAAGGAATGTATCCTTGAGATAACTGCAGTTGCATAATGCTCCACGAATAATTCAACTTTACTATTGACTTAACTATATGTATACTCAGGCAGACATTGCTAGAAACTTTGAGTGTTTCGGGAGGTGACGCGGGTGTAGGCGTCCAGATTCTTGGGTGTTTTGCTTCTGACTTTGAGAGCTACTTTTTTTTTGTTTCTTTTGTCCGCTTTTATGGGCTTTCTCGAGCTGCGCTTCATTGGGTGCACCGTCTTTTGTATCAAGAGTTTCTTGTCTAATTATCGGAGGAGAAAAAAAGTTAGCTTTACAATGGGTGTGCAGTATATACAAGGTTGTGATCAACTCTACTCATTTATAACACCTATATTTATTGAAAAATAAAACTTACTTCTAAAACTAAAATTAAAAATAAAATTGTCAAGCATAATTTTAAAAAATTAATTTCAAAAATATGAATATGGCCAAATAAGCTTAGATTTGCTGTTTTGTCAACCCATCCTTTATTAATTATATCCCTATCATATCTTTTTTTTTTTTTTTTTACCATGAATAGTACATAAATTTTGCATTAAATCCTTCAAATTTTTTTCTGAAAATTTAAATAAAATTCAAACTTGAACTTTTTTTATTTATTTATAGAGCTATAGATTTTTATTTTTCAGGTTCATATGAGTCAAATCTAGATATAATTATTGAATCTGATTTAGGTGTAGATTTTTTATTCCATTTTTGATATATTATATCTCTCATGTGGATTCTTTCATACTGGTGAAAAGACATTTGAGACTTCAAAAGTTATAAAAAAAAAAAACGATTATTCAAGCATATTTAGTACTGAATATTTTGACTAGAACTCAACATCTCACTCGAAGTTAATCCTTATAATATTGCCAAAATGATTTCTAGAAACTTACCTAGAAATTAATTTTTTTCCCGAATGTAAATAAAATATGGTCACTATTTGAACGTTGCCATTATGGTTTTGTTTATTGGCTCGATTGATTGCTATTTAGGATTGATCCCTAAATACCATTCAGTAGATTCTTTTAATTCAATTCGAATTTAGAATTTTTTAAAAAAAATATTGAGTAGGAGGAAGGAATCGTTACTGAAGATATGATGTATCTGAAATTAAATAAAAGATCTGATACTTAGTATCAAGCCTCGTAACACCTAACTTTGTAAGATGGTCCGCAACAAAATTAGCTTTCTTTACGTATACACAAGAAGTGGTAGATCGAACGTCATGCTCTAGACTAGAACCTGTATCAAACTGACTCATTCAATCCATAATTATTCTTCTATTAAATGTTTATAGTTCTTTGTGGATCTGACTCTGCTTTAGACCGATAACAGTTAGAATCACTCATCATTATTTTCAAGCCAAAAAATAGTGACTTCCCTATTATTTTAGGGAATTTATCACTTAGATATTCTAAAATTTGAATATTTATTATTTAGATAACCTAATTTTTGAATCCAGTGAACTTTTGTCGAAATTCGTCAAATTTTCATTAAAAAAAATGTTGATGTGTCACATGATTACAATAATATAAGTCATATCAATTTTTTTAATGAAATTTTAGCAAGTTACGATAGCCTATCATGAGAGCGTCTCAGTTGGTGGCGTTTCCTACATGCGGTCATCGGCCAGGGGTCAGGAGTTCGAGTCTCGCTGAGGGTATACTCATGACTTATCTGCTCATGGGGATTGTGGGCCTCCTCATGGGCCGGGGTTGGTTGAGGCAATCCAGTCCCTCGTTACCAAAAAAGTTACGATAGAATTCACCAAATTCAAATGAAAGTTACATATATATTTTTGGAATCATGTATTAAACTAGGAATTTTTTGTCAAAAAGTTCATCAGAATATAATAGAGGATACTTTATATAATCATAATCACATTTAATGTCAATATTTTCCAACGAAAATCCACTTAACTATGACAAAGAATACTCGAGTGAAAAAAAAATTTAAACTTCAGGGTACCTAAGTAGTAATATTTGTAAACTTTAAGATACCTTATTATATATATTAAATTATCAAGATACATAGGTAATAAATATCGTATTTCGAAACTACTCTCAATTGGGGATGATTACCAAAGTAAAATCTTGACAATATTATATTCCTATATAAAATTTAATAAATATAAGAAGTATATGGTATACAAAATGATGAAATATTATATATATTATCATACAGTATTTCAAGAAGATGTCATTTATTGGTTGTGTATTTGATGTCTGTTTGTTTAAATTTGTTGCTTCTCTACTTTTCAAATGATACTTCTTCTTTTTTTAAACTTAACCTGCCACCTTACCTTTTTTTCCGATAAATAGCAAGTGAAACTCGTAAATATAAAAGAAGGCTCACTCGCTAGGACAGCGCCCAACAGAACCAAGACACGTACAAGACCGAAGAGACATAACAGGAAAAAAACAACAAAATACAACGGAGAATCAAAAACCAAGAGCTAAAGCACAACCAAAACGGATCTAAACAAGTCGATGTCAAATTTATTAATTCTACCTTTCATAAAAATAAAAATAAAAAAAGAAAGAAAGAAAAGACAGTTGAGATATTAATATTACATATCTTACATCCTTTGTATCTTTCAGCATATACTAACATATATGACGACTGCATCTCTTCCCAAATAAGCATGTTTTAAAGTAGAACTAAGGTCAATATCTTTAAAAATAGTATCACAGGTAGTTTCATTTTTCGATATTTGGCCTCTGCTTTTGTTTGCCACATAGTTCATGTTGCGTATAGGGGAGTGCGTTAGATATCTCACGTTGTCTAGATGTGTTAATATCTCACGATATCCTCTCAAATCTACCTTTATTAAATCGTATGGACCATACCCTACTCCATATTGTGATGATAATAACATTAACAAAAAATGGTTATTTAAGTCATTAGTCCTTACACTTTGCCTACTCTATCAATTTAGTTTTCGAACTTTTATTTCTGTTAACTGTCTTTCTTTCTTTTTACTTTTATTTCTTTGACTATTCTAGAGTTCATTTACCAGACATTACTGCAATCGAATCCCATTAGAACTCCGAAGTTAAGCGTGCTGAGGCGAGGGTAGTTCCAGGAGGGGTGACCTCCTGGGAAATCCTCGCGTTGCCAACCCTATAAGGTTGGGGGTCCTCGGAAACAGCCTCTTGGCAAGGTTACACCCTAAAGGGGTAAGTCTGTGTACATCCACCCCTCCCAGACCCTGCTTATGCGGGATCCCTTGAGGCATTAGGTTTGTTGTTCTAATTGTTCTTTGAGAGCCGTTTTCTAAAATGGCCCAAAATTTATAAAAAAAACTATTACCCAAAATGACTTATTTTAAAAAATATTTCCCCAAATGGCCTCCACGTCATCAATTTTAAAAATTTAAATTTTTTTTTTTTTGTGTTTTGGGTACTTGAAACTTTAAACCTTTTTAAATTTTTTTTTATTTAATTTTTTAATAAATTATTAATTATTAATTAAATTAAATATATTAATTATATTTTTATTATCATGTTATATTTAGCTTTATAACATGTGTTTTAGTTAAATTATATATGTAATTTATAACAAAAAAATTTAAATTAAGTTGTTTGTTAAATATTAAATTATATTATCTATACATAATTTTTTAATTTACTCATTATTATAGTTATATAATACTAGTTGTTTGCTTATATAATATTTAATATAAATTATTATTTTAAAATTATTATCACAGGGAGGGAGGTATTTTCAAACAAAAAAAAATTCCAAATTTGATGACATGGTGGCTGTTTAGATAAATATTTTTTGAAATAAGTAATTTTGGGTAATCGAGTCAAAGTCTAAAATAACACTAAAAGATAAAGTATTTTTCAAACTAGCTTTCAAAAAAAATATTTTTCCAAATGGCATCCATGTCATCATTTGACTTTTTTTATTTTTTAACTTTTACTTTGTATTACTTTCTTATTTTATTTTCAATACATTTATAATTTTTTAAATTTATAATACTTTCTTAATCATAACAAATAAATTAAATTAAATTATTTATTAAATATTTAGATTAAATTTAAATAGTTTTATTTAAAATTTAATAAATAATTTATTTTATTTTATTTATTGTAATACATAAAATATCATAAATTTTAAAAACTATAAATTTATTAAAACAATAAAAACTAAAAATAAACTATAAATATAAATGATGACATGAATACCATTTGAGAAAATAGTTCTTTTAAAAAGCTAGTTTTGAAAATATTTTTTATTTTGTGTTATTTTGAATAATGGCTCTGTTCTTTGACTGCTCTATTGACCAGAGGACTTACTCCTATTAACTTACAAAGATCTCTTCCTCTTAATTATAAAGAAAAAAAGTACAGTATGTTAGAGTACAAAACTATTCCTAGACCTTTACCCATCAGCTTAAACTTTTGGGAAAGGTGGTTCTTTGATATGGTATCAGAGCCTTGTTGACCAAAAGGTCACAAGTTCGAATCTCAACAGCCCCCACTTTTAATATTAAAAATATTTAAGCACAAGGTATAAAGTGGGCCTGTGCACTATCCACGCTTCAAGCCCAATTGGCAATCACGTGAGGGGGCATATTAGAGTATAAAACTATTTCTAAACCTTCACCTATCAGCTTAAACTTTTGAGAAAGTTAGTTCTTTGATACAGTAAATATTTAAAAATTCAAAATACCAAAAAGGAGGGAGATTATAGATTAAATCATATAATATAAAATCTAATATTAGCATATAAATCTCTCCACAATCTCATCCAGCGATGCAGTAGTTACTATTCCTCTTTCCCAAATTCAAATTTAAAAAAAAAATATATATATATATATATATATATATCTTTAAAAAGGGAGCCACCAAAAAGGATCTCTCTCATCTTATGATTTTAGAGGAGATCCAAAAAAAAAAAAAATTTTTTTATTTTTTTCTCTATTTTTTCTGTTTTGCGATTATTATTTTCAATTTCGAGCATCAAAAAAATTGAATATAAATAAAGATGTGGAGGAATTATCATGGGGAGGGGAGTGAAAGTTCATCATCATCATCATCGGCAAAGTCATCATCAAGGAAGAAGAGAGGAAGTGGGTGAAACTTAAATTTTATCGGGTTTATAAACTGATCTCTTTTATATTACGATTTTGCTTTGAGATTTTTGTTACTGTACTCATATATAAAATTCTCGACGCTGTCATATATCGGTCTATCAAAGTATAGTGATCTTCTGTGGCCTTACTTTATGTCATGAAAAAGGGCTCTAGAGGGTTGCAGCCTTTGTCATTAAAGAAAATTGTTTAAAAGTTAATTCGAACCTTAGATCACGTGTTATACTGGGGCTAAATTTCAGAAAAAGGTGTAGGACCGGGATTAGTGTAGGTGATGTTGCTTTTAGAGTGTACAATTTGGGTGGTTTTGGTCTTTACTCGCAGGCGTCTTTTGCTGCCTTGATCATTGTTAGGCCTTTCGAGTTTGGGTTTTGTTTTGTATTTTGGTTTATCATTTTGTCTTGCGGTCTTGATCTTTCTCCGCACTTTGATGTGTTTTTCGAATCCTATTTCGGTGGAGTGCCAGACATTGTACTGTGATCTTTTCGCTGATTATCAAAAAAAAAAGTTACTTGCTATTGTGACAGGTGATGAATTTCTAAAAAGTTAGTTTTGCTCGTACCTTTATAAAAGTTAGGCATAGTAAAGCTAGAGCAAACAATTTGTTCTCCTTTGTTTCTATCGTCTTTTAGATTGTTGTACTTTTGCAGAAACTCTTGTATTTCTACCTGTAGAAGTAATATCACGATGGATGATGAAAAGTGGATCTGTAGTTCGAGTTTCAAATATCTAATATGCTCTGATGTCATGTGAAACTTCAGATAACTCAGAAAAGTCGAAACAGCCACCGCAAAGAGGGCTAGGGGTGGCTGAATTGGAGAGGATAAGACTCCAATCACAGATGGCTTCTGGTTACATCCATGGTCCTTACCCTGCTCCTCCGTTCCAGGTGATCTCACCTCCCCTTTGTTCTCTTTTTCTCCCTTTTTGTGTACAGGTAATACGATTTATCTGTCTATTCCTCAATCTAATTTTTACTGACACAAAACATCGTTTTAATTAGGGTTATTTATATTTTAATATCCTGACTTTTTTGAAATAATAAATAGGATCCTGACCTTTTTAAATTATTAAAAAGGTCCCTAAGTTTTTATCGTATCAATAAAAAGGCCCCTTTCAAGCATGATGAAATCATTTTCCATCGATAGAGCTAACTTGGCAATTGTTTGTTATTAGTGCTACAATAAAATGACCTAAAGTACACTTCAACTCCTTTTTTAGTACTTTATAAACACAAAATCTAAGATATTGTGTTATATAGAAACTATCTATTTTCGCTTAATTTGTTTCAAGATATGGTTATTAAAGGGTATTTTTATCATTTTACTGTAGTATTAATAAAGATACAGCTGTCACATCAATTCTGTCGGCTAAAAATGACATCATCAAGTCAGAAAGAAGCTTTTCTATTAATGCAACAAAAACGTAGGGGCCTTTTTATTAATATGACAAAAACTAAGGGACCTTTTTAATAATTCAAAAAGGTCAGGGTCCTTTTTATTATTTTTAAAAATATCAGGGTATTAAAATATAAATAACCCTTTTAATTATCAAGAAAAGGTTAAATGGGCTATCCCACCTAATATTTATTAATTTTGGAATGAAATCTCACGTTATTTTTTTTAGATATGATGTCTTTTTTTCCTTTTTATAACCAACAAGAAACGAGATATGACATATCTATTAAAGTTGGTAATTTTATTTTACATGTAATCATTTACTAGATTATTATTTACAATGCAATTATTATTTTAGATTACATAACAAATTTTTTTTATTTTTTTAGTTAATTTAATTAGATTCTACATTGATTGCAGATGGGTGTGGGAGATATAGAAAGATCAAACATAAGATATGCTGATCACCAACCATCCCCTTCAACAATGTATGTATATTCTTCTTCTCTGCCCGCAATCTGATGTGAGTTTCGGGTATTCATCCACTTTCTCGGGAAGATTTCTTGGATTTCACGGGTCGTGTTTCTTGTATGCACAAGGAGCTTTTCGGGAGGGTTATCTTCGGGGGAGTTTGACTGTGTTTCTTGTTTTTAGTACCAAATGCAAAATTAGGTTTCTTTGTTCAATGCTTTAGCTATTTGCTTCTCAGATAGCTTTCGTATGTTGTTTTTCCCTTTTCCACACTGCATGTGTCTCTCAAGTCCCCTGCTGTGAGATATCGGTTTCTATATCACAAGTTCTCTCACTTCTTATCAAAAAAAAATTATGTTTGCCGATATTTGTGTTTTTGTTTATCAAAAAGTCTTGATGTAATCGGTATAGCTTTTTTCGTTCAGCCATGACATTGCACATGGCTTTTGAAATTGGCTAGCACATAATGTCGTTTAGAATTAGATGTGTTAGGGTTTTCATAACGAGTGATCCGATATTTTGATCAGTGTAGAACTATATTAGATATTTATATTTAGAAAGGCGGTGTAGAGGAACAGGAGCCATTAGTATGTCTAAAGACCGTAAGTGAAGCAAATATCATTTAAGTGTTGTTCATGCCAGGCAGGATAGTTAGTAGTGTTACCCAATTTTCTAATAACAAAATTGGTAACATTAGAGATGGAAAAAAGAGAAGGGAGAAAAGAGAGAGAGAGAGAACCAAATTGTAGCAGAGAGAGCTGATATGTCCGAGCTCCAGATTCTGAGCACTGTCAACCCGACAGTGGACAGTAGCATGTCAGCATGAGAAAGATCATTCGTTAGGGATACCAAATTCAGCATCTCTTCATCTATTGTTTTAATAATATATATTATATATACTGGACTATCTATATAAATTCAATGGAGTTTGAATGATCGAACTTCCTCCAATGCAGGTGGAATAATGACACAACTAATTCACCAGGGATGATGACACAGCATCTTCTAGGGAATGTCGAGGTATGTAGTAATTTTTACCATTATTACATCCATTTTTCATTGTAAGGAGATTATAAGTTTCCTAAATAGATACTGTAATTCGAGAAAAGAGATCGGTGAGCTTTGAACTCGGGACCTAGCTAAAAGAGGATGGGAATTTTAACCACCAATTCACCCCATTAATGCGTATAGTTTCTTTGATATTGAAGTTTAGAAATACAAGAAAAATCTAACATTTCGTACTCGTATCTTCGCCAGGGCTCAACGCAAAACAGAGGCTTTGAAACCATGGAGTCGAGGAGCCAAAACTCGGAATCTAATGAGAATCAAGACGTGGATTTGGAGCTCAGATTGTCGAATATAGACCGTTAGATCCACATAGCATGCACCGAGGGTTTTTGTTTATATGGATTGAAACATCAAGAAAAAAAATTTTCTCAAAGTAGCGACATT
The DNA here is from genome assembly GCA_018398585.1 of Simmondsia chinensis. Taxonomy (NCBI): domain Eukaryota; kingdom Viridiplantae; phylum Streptophyta; class Magnoliopsida; order Caryophyllales; family Simmondsiaceae; genus Simmondsia; species Simmondsia chinensis. The sequence goes on from JAGTTD010000010.1 coordinate 35,021,646, forward strand.
TTGTAAAAACTTACATTTTTCCTTTGTGCAAATTCAAAGAATCAAGGGTGAATTCATGGAAATTTTTTGATGAAAAATATTTGTAGGGTTTTTTTTTTACAATTACTAAGGAAAAGAACCTCCAACGATATAAAGAGTCCTCCGAAAAGGAATAGAAAAGAAAAGGAACCAAAAAAAAAGGAGAAGACAATAAAAGGTCTGAAGCCTATATCCCGACCATGACCAAACCTGCACAAAAGGTTGTGCCTAACTTTGAAGCATGATCCGAGACTTAGGTGGCTTCATATAGCTAAGTAGTTGGATGCAATAGCCTAGATCTGGGTGTGGCTATGGAGACCAATTTGTGGGGGTCTTCCATACAGTAATGGATGCAATTGTTCAGTCAGCCAACAAGCGCCAGAAACCATGTGATCACCCTCAATTTTACATTACTAGGATGCGTGACCGATATGGAGTTGAATTATGGATGATAAGTGCATTCCTAGAGTCCCCAAGTGCATTGATAACCGCAAAAAAGTTATGAGCCATGCTTTCTTGGTTCAGTCTTTAATGAGTGATCATTGTCATTGGTGTAATACATCTCTAAGACTGTTCGAACAAGTGAGTGCGATTCCCCACCATCTTATAATGGCAATCCACAAGTTCCATGATGTCACGCAAGTAATAAAAAGATGTTTGCACGATTCGTTATTATGTCAGAGCAAATTATCATTACCAAGGAAATCTTATGGCTATCATTCTTTGCAAGTCACATCATTATACTTACAATGACAATTTTAATCGTAGTAATAACAACTCCATATTTATAAGTTCAATAAAATTTCCTTAAAATTAAGCAATGAGAAACCACACGTATTGCTCTTTTTAATTTTACAAAAATTAATTGTTTAACATTATTAGTTATTGTTGTCGATGTATTCTATATATAATTATAATTTTTTAATTAAAAGGAAAAAAAATATCAAATTTAGAATATAAAAAGTCTCTAAAATATTCAAAGAAAGCAAAAGAAAATAAAAAAAATAAACCTAGGGAGTGCAACATGGGCGAAGCCGAGCAACCCTCTGCCGATTTTACCTATGTTCTGCAACTGGGGGACGCTCCCTAAGTAGAAGATTGTGAGGAGGGAGGAATCTGGGTCAGGGTGCAATTTCAAAAACTATAATATGAGAATGCGCATGGAATGTCTGAGTCATATGAGTGTCGGCCAATGAATCTAATATTCTTCGTCTTGGCTAGGCTCTGGGGATGGAATTGGAAATCAGTCGATGAGGATCCTTCATACATTGGTGAATGATATGTCGGTGCCACCAACTATTGCTTGGAACCAGGTAATGAGCCTTAGTTTTATTGTGTCGATGATGGCGTGGCCAATCAAGAATGGAGTCCTGGAAGACGTATTTATTTCTTGATTCCCAAATTGCATTTACCACGGTAAAAAATGTCATAACCAGAGATGAATAACCAAAGAGATGAAAGTGGAAACGATGAACATGTAGAGATGGAAAGGGAAACAGTTCACGGAAACAAGCAAGCTGTAGAAACAACAGTAGCAAAAGATCAAAGGGAAGCTGAAAAAGATGGATGTTCCACAAATAACGGAAGAAGGGACGGGCATTGGAATAGCAGTCACACCACAAAAGGAATCACCATGGCTATATGGGAGGCATAAAGTGGGAAATGCTTGTCAGTACACAGATCAAGCCAATAGCTTCCACATTCAAGGTCAAACCATAGACCTCGATGAATCTGATGATGAGTTCCCTCCCGGATTTGTCAATTTGTATGACATTAACGTGGTGGCAAAAACTTCAACTGACAAAGTTGAATCAAGTCACCAACAACACAGAAATATGGACAAGGGCAACTGCAGCAGTGGAGATGAATTTACTGAATCTGAAGAAAGCACACCGGACGACTCGCAAAGAAAAAGTTCTACAAGGAAGCAAGCGAGGAAGATTTGGAAAGCAGGAAACGAGTTAGGACTTCACTGGAATGGTTGTGATGTGAATGTTATTGAGGAGCAGTTAAGAAAAGCAAAGGGAGTCAAGAGAGTAGAGAAGAGGCGGAAACAAGTGGATACCAAAGGGAAAAGGAAGGAATGAGGAGGTCTCAGAAAAATACAGAACAACAAGGATACTTGTATGGAATGAGTATGAGTAAGGAGTATGGATTAATACAATGACAATGATGAGATGATCTAACGAGCAAAGAATGTACTGAAGCTTTGAATGACCCATTCTTATTAATGGAACATGAATAAGGTATTGAAGTGGGTGAAAGACTTGGATTATCAAAGATTATGAAAGAATGGAGTGCGCACATTATGCTGTGGCCCTCTCGTATATTTATAGAACTATAATGGGCTTTAGATCATATACAAGGCAGGCCCATTGGGCTCAGATACATACAATAATAATACCTATACAATATAGTCTAACATCCCCCCTCAACCGAAGCAGGGGATAATCGAATGCGAGGGTTGGACTTAAAAAGCAGGAAAAGAGCGCGCGGAAGATTCTTTGTGAAAATATCAGCAATTTGCTGGGAGGAAGGAATATGAAGCACCCGAACAAGACCCATCTAGACACGCTCGCGAACGAAATGGATGTCAAACTCGACATGTTTCGTACGAATATGCTGAACGGGGTTGGTAGACAGGTACATAGCAGAGACATTGTCACAATAGACTAATGTAGCCCGTGGAAGAAGAAGGCCCAACTCACTGAGGAGAGAACGGAGCCAACAACATTCTGAAACGGCATTGGAAACTGCACGATATTCGGCTTCCGCACTAGAACGAGAGACGGTGGGCTGTCGCTTGGAGGACCGGGAGAGAATGTTGCCTCCGAGAAAAACACGGAAACCAGAAGTAGAACGGCGAGTGTCAGGGCATCCAGCCCAATCAGCGTCGGAGTAAGCTATAAGTTGGTCAAGACGAGTCGGAGAGATAGTCAGACCATGATCAATAGTGCCCTTGATATACCGAAGGATGCGCTTAATAGCCATCCAGTGTGACGAGCGTGGAGCATGCATAAATAGACAGACCTGTTGAACGGCGTAAGAAATGTCAGGACGAGTGAAGGTGAGATATTGAAGAGCACCAACAATGGACCTGTATAATGTGGGATCAGTCATGAGTTCGCCGTCTTCGAGAGAAAGCTTGGATTTGGAATCTGTAGATGTGACAACAGGCTTGCAAGAAAGCATGTTCGCTCGGTCCAAGAGATCATGTGCATATTTAGACTGAGACAAGAACAGATCTGTAGATAAGTGTGATACGGAGATGCCGAGAAAGTAATTCAGACGCCCCAAGTCGGTCATGTCAAACTCAGATCTAAGAGAGCGAAGGAGGTCGTGAAGCACCGCATGAGAAGAGGCAGTGAGAACGATATCATCAACATATACCAGTAATGTAGCCATGTCATGTCCATGATGTAAGATAAATAAAGAGGAATCAGACTTGCAGCTGTAGAAGCCCAATTTATGTAAGAACGTAGCAAAACGAGTATACCAAGCACGAGGAGCTTGCTTGAGACCATAAAGGGACTTGTTGAGCTTACACACATGATCAGGATATTGTAAGTTAATGAAACCCGGTGGTTGCTTCATGTAGACCTCTTCATTTAGAGTGTCATCAAGAAATGCATTTTTAACATCAAGTTGATGAATAGGCCAGTTGCGAGAAGTAGCAATAGTTAAGACAGTACGAACTGTAGCAGGTTTAACAACAGGACTGAATGTTTCACCATAGTCTATGCCATACCTCTATGTAAATCCCTGAGCAACTAATCGAGCTTTATACCGTTCAACTTGACCTGTAGCCATTTGTTTGATGCGAAAAACCCACTTGGAGCCCACGATATTACCACGAGACGGCGGAGGAACAAGATCCCATGTCTTATTACGAATAAGGGCATTAAACTCATCAATCATGGCATTCTTCCAATTATCATCAGTTAGAGCCTGTTTATAAGAAAAAGATACCTCGGGCAATGAGTTATGAGCAATCATAGATGGTTTCAGAAGAGGTTTCACAATACCAGCCCGTGCACGAGTTACCATGGGATGAATAGATGAAGTAGAGGGAACCGAAGTCCGAACATGGGAAGGCACATGCAGCTCGGGTGGCGCTGGTGGTGCTGCTGCTGGAGGGGAGGCAGCTGCAGCAGGTACAGGTGGGGCAGGGGGAGCCGCCGCAGCTGTCACAGCAGGGTCGGGCGGCGGGAGTGGTGGTGTACCAGCGAACGGAGAGGACATCAGCGGTGGGTAAAAGTCTTTATGAAGACGTGTCATTGTAGTTTGAGAAAAATGTCCCAACCGTGCAAAGGGGAAATCTGCTTCATTAAAAACAACATGCCTCGAAATAATAATTTTGTTAGTGGAAAGATCCAGACATTTATACCCTTTGTGACTTGGTGGATATCCCAAGAAAACACATAAAGTGGAGCGCGGCGCAAGTTTGCAGGGTGTAGTGGCACTTAAATTGGGATAACAGGCACAGTAGATGACTATAATCAACTTTCTTTTTATATAAACGTTGAAAGGGGATCTTTTTCTTAATGGAAGTAGATGGTAGGGGGTTAATAATGTGAGCGGCTATAGAAACTGACTCCACCCAAAATTCCAACGGCATACAAGCTTGGAACAAGAGGGAACGCATCATATTACCAATGGTACGATGCATGCGTTCAGCTTTCCCATTTTATTGGAAGGTATGAGGGCAAGAGACCCTACTGAGAATGCCTCTTTGCTGAAAAAGACCATTAAAGTCACGATTGATATATTTAGTGCCATTATCACATTGGAAATGTTTAACTTCCACACCAAATTGATTCAACACAAGACTGCGAAACTGAACAAATAGGTCAAAAACCTCAAACTTGGCACGCATAGGGTAAATCCACACAAAATAAGAATAATCATCCAAAAATAACAAATAATACTTAAAACCACTGAAACTGGTAACAGGCGATGTCCATACATCATAACGAATAATATCAAAAGGACGCGAAGTACTGGTTACAGATGCTTGAAAGGGTAAACGACTATGCTTACCTAGTTGGCAAGCATGACATAAACTGGACTCGAAAGAACTAGAGCAACAAATAAATTTTTGCTTAACTAAAGCAGACAAAACTCGTTCTCCTGGATGGCCGAAGCGACGGTGCCAAAGAGAAGAGGAGACTCGAGACGCGACGAACGATGTATGGGAAGAGGATGATCCTGGAACATTGAAGAGTGGCCCCGGGCTAACACAGCGAATGATGGTGGACTGCAACTTAGGATCCTTGACAGAAAAACCAAAACAATCAAATTCAAGAAGACAGTTATTGTCAGAACAAAATTGCCGCACAGAAAGTAAACTTTTGGAGAGACCGGGAACGAGAAGGACTTTATTTAAAGTGAAACGACCTGCAGGAGTAGAAAGAAAACAAGACCCAATACCCGCAATAGAAAGAGACGCACCATTACCCACCAAGATTCTATCAGAACCAGTATATGGAGACAAGGATGTAAGAATACCTGGGTTATTTGTCATATGAGATGAAGCCCCAGTGTCCATAATCCAGGAGGAGTCAAGAGTGGGGGTGGAATATGACTGTGGGGGAAACTGACTCGCATCAAAACTCGGGTAGAAACCATATCCAGTGGTATAAGCATTATTTGCAGGATGAAACGTGGATAAGAGGATACATTAACACCCGGAGGACCTGAGCCAAACTGTGGCATGCGATATGGCATGGGCCACGGCATCGACCACGGCATACCCCTAAAATTTGAACCCCACATGTGGTGCATCCATGGATCTCCATAACCATGACCATTACGTCCTCGACCTTTACGATTACCTCGACCCCCACGACCACGACCATTACCTCTACCATTACCAAACTGATTTCCAGAACCGGGTGTAGATGAATGCTGATGAGCGGGAAGGGAAAGAGGAGGCTCGGGTGCCGGCACGGGCGGCTGCGCAGCCGGCGGTGGCGGCACAGCGGTTGAGCCGGCAGCCAAAAGGAGAGCAGGGGTTGTGTTGCTAGCATTGGTTAAACGAGATTCTTCATTCATTAGCATGGAGCGAGCCTCAATAAACAAGGGAAGAGGAGTTCTAGATGTAATAGAGGTACAAACAGCATGAAAGTCTTTATCATCAGAAAGACCATCAACAGCTGCTAGAACCATATCAACGTCAAAGATAGAGGCACGCATAAGGTTGTCAGCCAAGGATTTAATTTTTGTGAGATATGCTAACATAGAGAGATTGCCCTTTTTAATGTTTGTTAATTCCCGTTTATATTGCAGTTAACGTGATTGAGCGAAATCAGTAAAAAGTTTAGTAATTGAACCCCAAAGAGATGCAGCAGTTAAATCATCATCATCACCACACACAGCACTAGCAAGGTCGGAGGAAATAGTACCAAGAATCCAGGATATAAGGAGATTGTCAACCTGCCTCCAATAGCGATAGGTTGGATCGGTAGTAGCGGGTGGAGGAGATGAACCGTCCAGATGGTCGTCAATAGCAGAACCCCGACAAGAGGAGATAAAGGAGCGGCGCCAGACCAAGTAGGTTGACGGATCATTCAAATCAAGGGTAGAAGGTATGTGTTGTCGAATATTAGAGATGCCGAAAGGTGTGGGAAGAGACGGCATGGTGGCGGGCACAGTGGCGGCGGTGACGGGAGACGTGGTAGAGGAGGAATCAGCCATAACTTAGAGAGAGAGAGGGGCGGACGGCGGGCCTCGGTGACGAGAGGCAGAGAAGACAGGGGTGAGCGGCGGTGCAGGGGTGGCGGCGGGACAGGGAGGCGCAGCGCTGGGTTAGGGTTAGGGTGGCGGCGCTGGGTTAGGGTTCTCGGCCTCTTTTTTTTTTTGTGGAAAGAACGAAAATTGAAACGAAGGCTAGAGTTTGCCTTTATGAGAGGGCTCGGGAGAGCTCTGATACCATGAAAGAATGGAGTGCGCACATTATGCTATGGCCTTCTCGTATATTTATAGAACTATAATGGGCTTTACATCATATACAAGGCAGGCCCATTGGGCTCAAATACATACAATAATAATACCTATACAATATAGTCTAACAGATTGTAAGAAATTTGAAGGATTTCAGAACATGAGTTGAAGGCAATGAGTTCTTTGACCTCCCTCTCATGGGCAGAAAATATACTTGGGGAAAGCGACTGAATTCAGCAGGATTGTTTGATCTTTTGTATTGATGGTTTCCCTTGTAGGAGCTTGGATGGCGGGTTGAATTGGAGGGATTTCTGCAAAGCTGTTTAGATAGGACTTTGGATGGATGTTATAGATTGTACTGTACAAAGAAGGAACCCTGTGTTTTTTTGTTGTCTTTTGATGTCTTATAATGTCGTATAATAAATTTTGATGAATGACAAACCAATTATCAAAAAAATATATATATATGTTATTACTTTCTGACAAATAAATTTTTTTTATAATTTGACCAAAACAAACTCCTAAACAGCTTTATTCCACTCTATGCAAAGGCTATTTCTGGCCAACCAATCAAACTTCTAGATTAGGGTAAGTAATCAAATGTCAACAATAAGTCAAAACTAGTAGATACAGCATAGTGTTACTGTAAACAGGGCTGGACGTAACCGTAAGCTATCCAAATATTGCTTGGGCCCCAAAATTTTTAGGGCCCTCAAATTTTTGAAATTGTAATTTTTAAATATCAATTGTTAATATTACTAAGTTCTGTGATTATAATTTTTATGATTTGTTGTAGATGAAGGATTATAGTTGAAATTTTTGCTGCAAGCCCCGAAAATATTAGGCCTAGCCCTGAGTATATACTAAAAAAATGTAATTTCTAGAACGAAATTGCTAAACTTGTTAAATATGGGCATCAATATATTGTATCTCGAATTTATGTCTCGATTCAAAAATAAAGGCATGCGATGGGTTTTTGTTTTTTAATAGTTAAAATGGAGGAAAAGAGTGGGTTTTTTGTTTTTTAATAGTTAAAATGGAGGAAAGGAGCATGCAACAAATGCAACTAGTTCTCAAAAGAAAGAACAACGAAATCAAAAATAAATGTTAAATTTCACTAAGCCTTTTTAGGCCCGACTCACAAAGTTGGAACACGTGAGATCCATATATAAGCCCAAGTGGGGTTCTATCCTAAAACCAATTGGCAATAAGTGGAGTAACCCAATAGGCTTATAAGGTGATCTCTTATCTCTTACAATTCCGACGTGGGATTCTAATTATTAGGCTCACATGTGAAGTCTCAGCAATAAAGAAATCAAAAAAACTCAAAGCAACAAAAATCAAAAGTCGCTAAAAGATGTGCCTCGCATTGAAGCGTGACAAAAGACCGAGATGGATTCCTATGTATATGGACATGTACACAACCACCCAGATCTGAGAGTTGTTGTGGTAAGTAATTTACGAAGATTCTCCACACAGTGGTGAATGGATCAAAAGTCATTAGCTAATTTGTATATATTAATAACTTTTAGGATTATTTACACCAAAAATCCTCCTACTTTTAACATTGAGTCAATTAGTCTTATACTTTTAATTCTATCAATTTGGTCCCTGTACAACGTATATTGGGTCAATTTAAATTTTGGTCAAATTAAATTTAGTTAATGACATAATCGCTTCAAATGTAAATAAACCACTACAAATCCAGCCATTGGCTCAATTTAACTCAACTTATTGTCTAACCATTAAAAATTTCATTAAGAACTTACCATAAATTTTACTCTAATTATCAATTTAACACAATATCAATTTTACAGGGACTAAATTGACATAATTAAAAGTATAAGGACTAAATTAACACGATAAGAAAAGTACAGTGACCATTGCTAACAAGGAACCCAGTTACCAGGTAAATCCCAGCCCATATACCGACCCATGTTAAATTTTATTGGGCCTTTCTAGGCCTGACCCATGGAGTTGTGTTGAGGAATCTGGACAAATCTGATATGCTTTGATACCAATTTGTGAGGAAATTAATACCTCCTTAATGTGGAACTTAACACCCCAGAACCAGATTTGATTCAAGTACTATAACTCACACAAGAGAAGTAAATAACAGGATAAAAGAGAACAAATAAAGAACACAAAGATTTACGTGGAAACCCTCTTCAATCGAGTGGGAGAAAACCACGGGCAGAGATGGAGATTCTTTATTGAGTATGAATAATGGAAGAATTATAACAACACATCCTCTGAACGAGATCTATGGAGAATTACTAAATCACTCCCTCTAAACTCTCGTAACGCTCTTAGATCAATGATGACGGCGGCTCACATTGATTGGATCGAATTGGATCACCAAAACAGAAGCCCTAGACCCATATTTATACTAAATGGCTAGGGTACGCAGACAACAACTCCCGATCGATCAGCACTAGCCGATCGATCAGCCCCTCTTCTGCTGCAATTCTTGATTTTTCTCCAGCATTGCTCTCCGATCGATCGGTTGTACCACCCGATCGATCGGCTTGCTCACAGCAAGGCTCATGACTAAATTACATAAATTTGAGGCATATTCCTAACAACTTGGAATATACGAGATTAACATATAAACCGAAGTGGAGTTCCATCCTAAAACCAATTGGCAATAGGTGGAGTAACCCACTAAGCTTATAAAGTGATCTCTTATCTTTCACAACTCCAATGTGGGATTCTAATTATTAGGCTCACATGTGGAGTCTCAACAACTCACACACCACAAAAACCAGTTAAGTCAAAGATTTCTCTGAGAGAGGTTTATCCCTTCACTTGCCTCCTATTACTGAGTTAAGGCCCTGGTGGATAAGTACAGTGACCTTTGGTACAAATAGCCTTAATTTTTAAGTTATTTATATTTTACTATCCCGATATATTTGGAAATACTAAAAGGGAGTAACATTTTTAAATTATTAAAAAAAAAAACCCCAAGTTTTTGTCATATTAATAAAAAGGCCCCTAAGTTTTTTTCGCATTAATAAAGGCTCACTCTCCGACGTGATGATGTCATTTTTAATCGACAGAGCTAAGGTGATAGCTGTCTTTTGATTAATGCTGCGCTAAAATAACAAAAATACCCTTTAATAACCACATTTTGAAACAAATTAAATGAAAATAAATAGCTTCTACATAATATAACATCTCAAATGACGTGCTTATAAAATAAGAATAAGGGAGTTAAAGCGTACTGTGTCATTTTATTGGAATATTAATAAAAATTAGTTGTCACGTTAACTTTATCGAATGAAAAATGACGTCATCATGCTTGAGATGGGCCTTTTTTTTTAATACGGTAGAAACTTATAATTTAAAAAGGTCAAAATTTTTTTATTATTTTCAAAAATATGAGATACTAAAATATAAATAGCATTAATTTTTTTTGTTTAAAATGTAATATATTATTGTTTCTAGAATGGGCCGACAAAAATAAACACAAAATGCATCATCCTGCTGGTAATTAGTGGGACAAAGAATAAATAAATAAATAAATAAAGTCTCCTTTTTCCAACGGTCAACTTTCCACATTAATTTGGTAAGGACCATACATGCATTATATATATATATATATATATATATATTTTTTAATATTTTATTACATAAATAAATAATCTAAGAGGGTATCAACATGCAAGTACCAGATCTCATTAGAACTTCGTAATTAAACATGTTTGGATGAGAATAGTATCAATATGGGTAACCTCCTGGGAAGTTTTCTTGTTGCACCCCTCAGGTTGTGGGCTCTCGGAAACAGCATCTCTTCAGGATAGCACCCTGAAAGGGAAAGGCGTCATACATCCAGCCCCCCGAACCTTACTTAGGCGGAAGCCCTTGGGGCACTCAAAATATTGCTTTGCTTTGTTTTATTAGATAAATAATATTAATCGTGGATGTTACATATATGATATGTACTGTATAAATACAATAAAAAATATATATATAGGATAAATTACATATTAGTACTTGTAGTTTTTATGTAAAATAATATTTTAGGACAAAAGTTACATAGGACAGAGCTGATTCCAGGTTATTTTTCCAGTGTTATTGCTTTGGCAACATCAGCCAGATTAGTAAGAGAACAGACCTGACATTATTCTAATTTTATTTACTGCATTTAAATATAAAATAGGGTAGACTTACAAATAAAATTAACTTAAAATAATATACATTATATATAAAACTTATAAATAAATTTAAACTCAGGGGAGCTTGAATCCATCCTTAACCCCCGCTGCTTTTAATAGTGTTAATTTAGTCCCTTTATATTTCATATTGTGTCAGTTTAGTCTAATGTTCTAATTAAAGTTAAGTTAATGATATAATTTTTGACACTACGATCGCATTAGATGCAAGTAATCCACTACAAATCTACCCATCTATTTAATTTAACCCAACCAATGGTCGAACCATTAAAGTTTCGTCACTAACTTTACATATATTTTATTCTAAAGAGCAAATTGATAAAATATTACTTATATAAGGACTGAATTGAAAAAATTAAAAGTATAATAGACAACGTATAGAAACTTTTGACGTAAATAACGCCTTTTTTTTATCTATTATTGTTAGTACTCTCACTATTTGGATGATGAATAAATTTGGTGGGCCTGGACTTTTTGGGACTGTCTTGTGGGTTAAATCTGGCCCGGCCCAAATGTCTTTTTTTGGGTCACAGGCCCAAATGTTTAGACTTTTTGGTTTCTTGGTAAATAAATGAAGTTAAGAGAAATGATATAGAACATCGAACCACATCTTTGAAAAAACATTATTATATTAAGAGAGGCTCTTTTAACGCCTCACAAGCGTGGGAAATCGAGCTTTACTAGACTGAGACTCAACTTAGTAAGTTAATTAGATAGTTTGGCTTCGGTTAAGTTCAAAACGAGCTGAGCCTTTCTATCTTTATGATGAGGCTCTTGCAAGTTGACTCAGCTTACTTACATCCCTACTTAAACTCACGGTCAAGTGCATTTAGACTTAGATACGTGATTTTTTGAAAATTCGTGGCTCCATTTGTTTTAACATAAAATATTTTGTAACATATTTTTTGGGCATAATTTCAAAGTAATAATCACAAATACAAAAAAATATTGCTTTCTATTGAAGGGAAATGACATTGCCTAAACAAAAGAGGAAAACATTTTCAGTCTCGAAGCGGAAAACGTCTTCTCTTGTAATCTTATATGATATACTCTACTTCAATCTCAACTTGAGTAACCATAATTCTCATGCACGTTTATAAATTAAAATTATTTTCTTTAAGGTAGAAATCCAAAAAAATGAGAAAACATTTTAAATTGAGAATAATTAGTGAGGAGACATTTTGCGTAAGAAAATGTTTTCTTATTTTCTTTTCTCTAGAATCCGACGTTAACAAAAATTAACAAATGTTAACACCACATTAAAGTTTGACCTTGAAATTTTTTGCAACATTTAGGTGTTACATTCAAAAAAAAAATTTTAGGCAGTTTTTTCCGCATATAAAATTTAAGTGGTTTTAAAAAAAAATAATTATATAATTTTTTTTTTTAATTAAGGAAGAGGGTGAAGACATTTTGGGGAAAAAAAAAAAGAAAAAGCAAAAGTTTTTCTATTTGTTTATTTATTTTCATTTGTGCTTTTCCTTTGTTTTTTTTTTTTTCCTTCCTCTTGTCTTTTTTTTTTTAATTTAAATTGTTTTTCTCCTTCCCCTTAATTTCTTTTAAGGCGTTCATCTGAATTTAATTTCTTCCACAAAATTTTAATTTTAATTTTAATTTTAAACTAATTATAGAAATTAAGAAATGCCAAATTCAAGCTCAATTAGAACCATAAAATTTCCTCCACAAATCTAATTTTTATAACAAACCCATCTTAAAATAGCAAAATTTAGAAATAACCCACCGCTATTTTTAACCAAAAAAATAAAAAGGAAAAACAAATAAATTTAAATTATTCCAGCCCCAAAATGGCAAATAAACAATAAAAAATAGTCATTTAAATTCAGATTAACACCTTAAAAAAAATTAAGGGGAGGAGAAAAACAATTTAAATTAATAAAAAGACACGATGAAGGGAAAAAAAGGAAAAAATTAAAAAAATAAATAAAGCTTTTCCTTTTTCTTTTTTCTTCCAAATGTCTTCACCCTCTTCCTTAACAAAAAAACATTTATTAATTTTCTCTCTCCTCTTCGCCGCCGCCAACGCGACGCTCTTTGGCGGCTTATTCGGCGGCGGGGGAATATTAGGCGGCGGAGATGCGGCGGCGGGGGCGGCGGAGACGAATTATAAGGGGAAGTGGGAGCTGGTGTCGCAGAATGCAGGGGTGTCAGCAATGCACGTGCAACTCATGCCGAATAATAAAGTGATAATGTTCGATGCCACGTCATTAGGGAGGTCCGATATAGAGCTGCCACGTGGAAATTGTCGGAGAGATCCAAAGACTGGGGATTTGGATTGTTATGCTCACTCTGTCGAGTTTGATATTCAGACCAACGATGTTCGCACCCTCAAGGTTCTTTTTTATTTATACCGTTACCGGACCTTTAGACCCGATCTTTAAAGTAGTAGCACATAAGATCCATACATGAGCCCACGTAAATTTTCATCCTAAAATTAATTGACAATTGATAGAGTAACTTACTAACTTTTTAAATTGATCTCTTTACTTTCACAACTCGTATGTGAAATTCGTTAAATTTCACCAATTTTTAGGTCTGATCCTCGGAGTTGGCACGCATGAGATCCACATATAAGCTCACGTAAAGTTTCATCCTAAAATTAATTGACAATAAATAAAATAATTTACTAACCTTATAAATTAATTTCTTCATTTTTACAACTCCTATTCGAGATTCTAATTATTAAGCTCACATGTAGAGCCTCAACGTATTATATTTCTAAAAATCACATATATTTTAAATATGGTTTCGAAAAATTATATAATTATTTTTTAATTTTTAATGTCGCACCTAACAACAATAACAACAATCCCAGTGCCTCAAGGGTAATGTCACAACTAAACTTTTCAAAATTTTTAATGATACATCCGAGCGTGACACCATAAAGATTCTACAATTTTTGCTAATGTAACTTAAAAACAAAAAAAAATTCCTAATATTTACAAACTTTAATCCAACCCGACCCACCAATGACCTAGACCCAACCCAACCCAACCCAAAATGACCAAAACTGAAGTCTAGCATGTCTTGAAACTCAAATTAATCCAAAGTTTTTAAAAACAATGATAGTTATTATTTATTAGTTAAACACCTATAATTCTAATATAATAAATATATTGGTAAAAATATAAATTATCTAAACTATAGTTTAAACTTTTGTAAATAGCTTACACCAATAAGGCACCAAATAATAGAATTATGTTGACCCTGTTGACCCGAAACCCATAATCTAACCCCGGACTAACCCAAATCCAAGACATCTAACCCAAACTAAAAGATAACTTGAATCAAACTCGACCTGAATATAGGTAAAAACCAAAAGTAACCCAAGTCTGAAAGAGTCTAGCCAGAACTAATCCTAGTTTAATATAAACACAAGATGACCCAAACCCGAATAAGTACACCCGAACCCAACCCAAATGCCCCAAATAACCCAAATGCCACCTAGTTCAATTCAAAGAGTTTCAGTGTACATATCTATATCAATGTATTATTGTGATGTGAAATTTTTGCACGTGCACGTAACGACCCATTGGCATTGTTTGTTCCAGGTAACAACAGACCCATGGTGTTCAAGCGGCGGCCTATCACCCGACGGCACCCTCATAGGCACCGGCGGCTGGGCCGACGGTGAGAAAACCCTCCGCTACTTCACCCCCTGCGCCACCTGCGACTGGCACGATTCGCCCATCAAACTCTCCGACAACCGCTGGTACGCCACCCAAACCCTCCTTGCCAATGGGCAATTCGTCGTCATTGGCGGGCGCCGTGCGTTCTCCTATGAGTTCATTGCACCGGAAAACGCCCCCAGCCCCGGAAAAATCAACCTCCCTTTCCTCCGTGAAACCACTGACATCCATGAAAACAACCTCTACCCGTTTGTTCATCTCGCGGCCGATGGGAACCTCTTCATTCTTGCAAATAATAAGGCCATTTTGCTTGATGTAAGGGCTAATAAGGTGGTGCGCAAGTACCCAGATCTTCCTGGTGGTGCAAGGAACTATCCTGGATCTGGGTCATCGGCGATTCTTCCGATAAAGGTCGGGAAAGGAGATGCGGAAGTTGAGGTGTTGGTTTGCGGTGGCGGGCAGCCGTTGGCGTTTGGTAAGGCCGAGAAAGAAGGCGTTTTTCTCCCGGCGTTGGATACTTGTGGGAGGATCAAGATTATGGATAAAAATGCAGTTTGGGAGATGGAGAAGATGCCTACTGCTAGGGTTATGTCAGACATGTTGATCTTGCCAAATGGGGAAATTTTGATCTTGAATGGTGCTAAAAAGGGTGCTTCTGGGTGGCAATTTGCAGATGATCCTAGTTTGGTGCCGTTTTTGTATAGCCCGGATAAGCCAAACGGTCAGAGATTTAAGCAATTGAAACCTAGTCAGATTCCGAGAATGTACCATTCCTCCTCGGCCGTCTTGCCAGACACCCGGGTCCTGGTAGCCGGAAGTAACACCAACCCGGCTTACCAGCTCCAGGGTGTTAAATTTCCTACCGAGCTGCGAGTTGAAAAATTCTCCCCGCCTTATCTCGACCCACAGCTTGATTCTATGAGACCCGTCATTTCGGTGGCATTAGCGCCGAGAAGCACCAGGTACGGGATGAAACTGGTGATCCCGATTGAGCTGTTTGCGTTCGTGCAGATGGCAGATGTGACTGTGACAATGTACCAGCCACCGTTTACCACACACGGGTATTCGATGAACCAGAGGTTGTTGGAGCTGGTGGTGGAGAGCGTGCTGCCAGCATTACCGGGGAGGTTTAGCGTGGTGGCTCAGGCACCGCCTACGCCGGAGCTAGCGCCACCGGGGTACTATCTGTTGTTTGTGAACTACCGTGGGGTGCCAAGTACTGGAGTGTGGATTCAACTGCAATTGTAAGAAATGTGAAGGATTAGTAGAGCCAAGATGTTTAATTTGTTGAATCACATGATATAATGGGAAAAAAGGGGCTATTCCTTTAATGTCGATAAAGTTTCGGGGGGTGTTGTGTTTAATAGTTTTGGTTTCCAGCAAAAGGATTTCCATGTCCTTGATTTCTGCCCCCGTAAGCAACTATTTAGAGCCTTGAATTTTAAGGTTTTTAAATTATAAGATTTTTAATCCGAAATAGGATTAAATTTCTATTTCATAATCCATTTTAATTAACGTTTATATTGTTAAAGAAAACGCTAATACGTATAAAAGGTCCTATTTCCATTATTTATCAGAGAAAAGGAAAGAAAAATACTACTATGTTTATGATGAAACTGCTAATGTCAATATTCGAGTCAAGGACATCGAAAATTTCTCAATCCTTTTTAGAAAGGTACGGAATTTTCTCGGGATCCTTCAGAAGAATGGGTATATTTAAGGAGTTAAGAGCGAAAATTAACCGCAATTGGCTAAAATTAGAGGGCACAAACCATTCTATTACCATCTGGACATGGAATCCAGCCTCCGCAAACCAGTCGGCCGCCACCGATCATACTCATTTACTATTGAGTTGATGTTTTTTTACCGTGCTTTGAATCTTCCAAGGGACATTGCAGTCCTCCTTTATTGCCTCGTCTCGATGTCGCTTTCAATGCAAAACTTTTTGTATCCATGGAAAAAGCCATGTAAATACCATCTCTGGCCGCCGTTGTTGCCTCAGCTGAGATTATCAGCGGATCATCCATATATCCCTGCTTTACTGTATTTCACCAAATTCATAAAGCTGCAACGCAGATCTTACTAGTAAAGATTCAAACATCAAACTGAGGTAAAAAAAACCAATGTCTGGCATGGTCTAGTCTTTAACTAAATGACCCTGGTACGATCTGGGTTTCGGTCCAAGCTAGTTTTCAAATGCTTGTAAGATATTTTACTAATTAGATACCAAAGAGGGTACCAACACGACGTCACAGGATCCCATTAAAACTCCAAAGTTAAGTGTGTTTGGGCGAGAGCAGTACCAAGATGGATGACCTCTTGGGAAGTCATCACCCTCAGGTTAGGGGCACTCGGAAACAGCCTCTCTTCAAGAGTCATACCCTGAAGGGAGAAGGCTGTGTACATCCGCCCCCTCAGACCCCGCTTAGGCGGGAGCCCTTGGGGTATGTTGCTTTGCTATACCTGACTGGACCGGAGATTAGTAAAGTTTCAAATACAAAATCAAGGGTCAAACTAAATAGCTAGGGATTTTCTTTAGTCAAAACCTAGATCATATCAAATACCGGTAACGCATTCGGACCAAATAATAACTTCTTCTGTTCAATCTTAAACAAAATAACCCGATCAGGACCGAGTTCTGGTCAAATCAGTATTTCAAAACTTCAATGAGGTTCTCACCAGCAATGGTCGGGGTCTAGGTCGGGTTTGCCTTCATCCAGCTCCAACCCAGAAAAAACCCAACCCCACCCAAACTCGGAAAAAGTCCATTGATTCCATAAAAACTCAATCCAAATCCAAATCCGTTGGGTGGAACGGATATCCGACCCAAATCCATAACACATTTAAATCCTATAGCAAGTTATGACATCACAATCTAAAATTAATATATAGAACAATAATAATACAATAACAATACCTGAAAAACCAATATTTAGATTAGACAAATCAATATTGCCTTTTTTCCATTTAATATTTGTAATAATAATAATACAATATTAGGTAATCGTTCAAATTATACGTAGATTTCTTATATTATAGTGCTAGAACAAGCTCCAAAAATATTGGCACAATGAAAAAATTGTTGGAATATGATTTGGCATGTTAAATACTCAAAATTTAGTAATTTTAAAATTTTATTCTACACTAAACATAATTTTGGGTCGGTTTTGGGTTAGGTTTGATGTCATCCAAATTCGACCCGACCCAAAACCCATTTATCAACATCCAATCTACTTAAAACTCATTTTTTAATCCAAATCTATCATAAGTATATAGGGTTGCATAGATATCCAACGGATTCAGGTCCAATTGCCATCCCTTCAAACCCAATCAAAAACCGGTAAAAGTCCAAATGCAAGACCAAGAACCAAATGGAATAACAAACTATCAAAAAAGCTTAAACTGATATTGAAGGCCTAGGAATTTAGTCTAACATACCCTTTCGTGCAAATGCCCATTGAGCTTAAAACATTGACAGTGCACAAGCCCACCTCATATTTTATGCTTAAATTAAATTATATTAATATTAATATTGAAAGCGGGATTGTTAGGAATAGAACTTGCAACATTTTGGTCAACAAGGCTTTGATACCATGTCAAGGAACTATCCCAAACACTTAAGCGACGGTTGAAGGCCGAGGAACGGTTTCACTCCAACATAAATTGTTCGTTTCGGAAATAAATAAATACTTCGGGATTTTTAGTCGAAACAAATATCTGAATATCCCTAGTCACCATCATGTCCATAATTAACCATACACAAATGAATTTGCTTGAACTGGTAACAGCCCTAGGTGGGTAATGGTTATTTCCTTTGTTAGTTTCTAAATTTATTCAAATTAATGTGTTACCTTTCTTTTTTTTGTTTTAAATGGTCCATAATGTTTGTAATTTTATTCAAATCGATCCCTCATCTCTTTTTTTGTTTAAAATAGTCACTACAACAACAACTATCCCTAAAAAGGCTCTCACCAAAGCGCAGTATCAACAGAGTGAAATATATACAGCCTTACCCATAAAATTCCATATTACCTCTACTGACCTAAAACTCAAAATGACCCAAGTCAATCATCCCGATACCTAAGATGACTTGAAATCAAAACATCCAAACTAACCAGCTGAATTTGAGCCGAAACTCAAAAGGACCCTAAGCAAATCACTCAAACCTATATTAATGTAACCAATCCTAAACTAAACTTGATTTAACTCAAAATTGGAAATACTCTAACTGATAGACCCAAAATCCGAGATGAATCAAACCTGAAATACTCTACCTAACTCAGTTCTGACTTTATTACGACCTAACAGAGTTGATCCAAAACCTGAGATAACCTAACCTAATTGACTCGAAAACTGAAGATGGCTAAAACTAAACATGACGTAATGTGACTCAGTCTGATCTAAATATGATCCAGTCCAGGTAACTCATAATTGGAAACGACACAACTTGATTAACTTAAAACCAAGATGGTTCGAGCCCTAATTCACCCTACCAAACTCAAACCCGACCCCTGCTAACCCGAGTCCTAGAACGAACCCATCTAATTAACCAAAAATCCTATACAACTTGAGCACAATATGATTCGACCCAACTAAAACCTAACGCAAGTTGACCCGAAACTCGAAATTACTAGAATCCAAAATGATCTACGATGTCCTAAACTTGACACTAGCTGACCCAAAATACAAAACGATTGATTGACTGAAAACTCGAGACAATTAGTAATGGAATTACGATTCCCACGTCCAATTCTTCGATTATCCAAACAATGGAATTTCAATTCCATCCATTTCTAATTCCATAACAATTGGAATTAGAATTATAATTCCACAGTACAGTTCAAATCTCATGTGTCAAAAAGGGTACCAACACGCCGTCACCGGATCCCATTAGAACTCCGAAGTTAAGAGTGCTTGGGCGAGAGTAGTATCAGAATGGGTGACCTCCTGCGAAGTCCTCGCCCTCAGGTTGGGGGCATTGGGAAATAGCCTCTCTTCAGGTTAACACGCTGAAGGGAGAAGACTGCATACATCCGCCCCCCCAGACCCTGCGTAGCCGGGAGCCCTCGAGGCACTAGGTATGTTATGTGTCAAAAAGAGTCTATGTTCAATCAAATGAGTCCATAACTTTCTTTTTGTTTAACATAAGCCCTAATATTTGTAAGTTTATTTAAATTGATCATTCATCTCTTTTTTGTTTAAACTAGTTCCTGATGAATTTAGTTTTGTTTTTGAACACCATGAATTTAGTTTATGATAAAATCAATTCTGCATCTTTTAATTTTTGCCTAATTTTGGTCATCAAAAGAGCAACTAATTTAAACCAACTTACAAATATTAGAAACTAATTAATGAGTAAATGACAAGTGGGCAAATGTAAAGGCATGCACGTTAGGCCCTCAAAACGAAAATAATAAATAAAAAAATAAAATGAAATAGATTCTCACCCGCGGGTGACAGCTTCACAAGTGCAGACATTAGTCTTCTGCACGACAGTCCTCTTCTTACCATCACCGCGTCCAGCTTCTCTTTCAAATAAAAACGGCATTTTTTTTTTAATAATTTCTTCCTAGTAAATATATTATTATTTGAAAACAAAACAATTTATAAAGGAATCATGTCATAAAAAACTATGTCTAATCAACAAGAATATCAATATGCAATGTATTTTATATATCCGCAACATCCTTAAAAATGTATTTACATGTTAACATTGAAATTAATGATCGCACACTCATATTCGAAACCGATTAGAGCTCTTTCATGTTCGTTATGGAAGATCAAGCCTAGTTCAAACAGGCTCGATAAGCTCAAAGGATCGAGTTTGAATAGGGATGGTGCTTGACTAGCTAAAGTTCACAAATAATTTGATAACAGCTCATTAATAACTGGTTAACAACCCATCAATAGTTGATTTTATTTTTTTTTTGATTGAACGTCAATAATTGATATTAACTTGAAAATGGTTCAAGAATGGCACTAAAATAACACGACCTTAGCTCAGCACTAAGTTCGACTCAATAGCAAGCTCGGCTTGACCGAATAACATGCTCAACATGGCTCAATTAAGCTACCTCACTGAGTATTGAAAAAACCAATATCTTATCAAGCTCAAGTGCAAACAAGGGGTGCTCATCTCAACTCGACTCATTTACAATGGCCTCAACATGACCGTGATCCGCTATTTGATCCTATGTTCATTGAACTAAGATTAAAAATGCAAAGAAAGTCAAGCCAAGACCATGTCAAAGAGAGAATGAGTGTGTGTCCAATAAGGCAAATAGGGCTAGTCATAAGCTATAAAAGACATGGCAAAACCAACATTAAGACCCATCCCTCCCCATTTCTCCCAAAAAAAATATCCAAGGAGAAGAACCTGTGAAATTTTTGAGTAGAAATGGGGAACCAAAAACTCGGACTCGTAGCTCTATCTGTCTTTGCGTTTGCTCTTCAAGTATGCTTTGTCGATGCAGGATTCTCAGATGCCTGTTACTTTTATTGGGGCGCTAGCCGTGGCAAGATCACTGGCCCCGATAGTCTCGAACTTCGGCTTAATAAAACTGGAGGTACGTATCTTGGTATTTGATAATATGGATTCTGTTGTAACAAGGAAGATCCGTTAGAGAAAAGAAGTGGGTGAATATCGGTCTAAGATCATATCGGTCGAGGAAATTTTTCTTCACTACGGAGACTTTTTGTTCACAAAATATTTTTCAATAAAAATATAATTTAAAAAGTTCACCTCCATAGCTAAAGAAAACGGTTTTATTCTATAAATTCCTATGAGGTTCACGCTTTGACCAAATTAAGATTGAAGTGAATGTGAGATTACGATGGAAAACTAGTTCAAAAAGAAGTAGAAAGTGGTCCAAAATGAACTAACTCGAGTTTCCGAATGACACTTTTTTGCCAAACACAACATTTTCTTGGCCTGTGTATAAATTTTCAGGATCAGGAATATCATCAAAAGTCAGTTACATGTATGGAAGCGTTACAATGAATATCAAGATGGTGCCTGGGAACTCTGCCGGAACTGTAACAACCTTCTATGTAAGTCTCCCAGATAAATTTTTCGAATAAATTACATATTAGTACCCTTAGGTATTAATTTTTTAGACCATGAACTTTGTGAAATAATTTTTTAGTCCAAAAAGTTGTGTGCATTTAATAAAATAGTCCAAACAACGATATGAAAGAGTGAAATTGGGGCATGTTTACTACACTCACTCTTTGGATTATTACATTAAGGCTCCGTTTGTTTTGATGGAAAAGTAGAATCTCAGAATTGATTTTTCTTCGAAAAAGGTTTTTCAAGGAAATATAAATTCCGAGTGGGGTTTTCCATTGTTTGTTTCAAAGGAAAACTTAATTCTCCATTGTGATGTCTTCTTCTATGTTTTAAAAAAAATATTTTTCACCAATCATTTTATATCTTTTTATAGGACAACGTACCAATAATACAATATATATGAAGTAACAAAATAAAGAGTTAACTATTAAAGCTGTATAAATTAGAAAATAGTTTCTTAGATATTCTAAAATTTTAGCATTTATCATCTAAGTACTCTGTCATTTTATTATATACAATGAGGTGTCATAAGATAAGAAATTTTATCACTTGTATATATATTGTGTTAAAATCTGGTAAATTTTTATTAAAATTCGGCTAATTTCTACCAAAAAACTGATATGGTATAAATATCATATTATCAAAAGGTTGTCCACATTCTAAAAAAAATTAATTATATATTATCAAAAACGTGTCATGTTAGCATTTTCGAACAAAAGAAATTATTGCATTATGATATAGGATATATACAGATTGTTGTTTTCATTTAAAATATACTAAATTTTGGCAAAAGATACCTAATTCATGAGAAAATTTTTACACTTCAGGGTATATTATTGTATATTACTGATATATCATAGTACCTATGTAATAAATGCTAAAATAATTACCTAGATAATTTCCTTCGATAATATTATATAACAATTCAACTCGATTAAAATTGTTCTATTGCAACAATAACAAAGTAATATCCAAGTTGCTTTTAATTAATCAGTCTAATTCTTGTCCGATGTTGTGACGTTAAATGTCTACAATGTAGTCTGGTTTATTTTGATTCGATCTCGATTTGTATGATAACAACCGCGAATGTTTTTAAGCCACTTAAAATCATGACTTTCCCTGTTTTGAAAGTCTGATTCGATGTCGGATTCGATCCTTCTCTTCTAATGAAGGTCTGATTCAATCCCAGATCTCGGTTACCAACCCTAAAGACTTTGTCAGCTAAGCTAGTTGGCACCTTCAAGTCACCCAGATAAATCAACAAGGCACATTGCACTTGAGCACAAGAGAGAAAATGATTATAAAAAAAAAAAAATGCACGATTACTGTATAAAAATGGCATACTTATTCTTCCTAATTAAAAGTCTGAAAGCCCACATAGTTATTTCCACTCTTCATTTTGTCCTTAAAACACCCATATTGAATAAGCGTATTTAGCCAAAGCCCTCCTGGCCCAAATGGTTAGGTAGGCGTTTGCCACCCACGGGATCCAGTGTTCGAGGCCCGGCATCCCCCCTTCCCCTGCCTTTAAGGCATTTGTACTATTCAAAAAAAATATATATATATAAGTGTATTTAGATATTGCTACGACACGCGGCGAACTTAAACCAAAAATATAGAAAAACCTTAGAAGCAAAGGTCAAATCTAACCTCATGTCCAATATCCTGGGGTCCAAAACAAGTTTTTTTTTTTTTTTTTTTTTAATCAAACAAAACAAGTTTGATTGTTAGGCCCCTTTTTGGTATCAAGGTGTTCAAGTCAGTTTAAGCACATCTCAAATAATTCACTTTATACTACATACTAGTCAATATGCAGATCCATTATATATATAAAATCCATTAAAAACATGTTATTCCTCCTATTATGAATGATTATGAGCAATAGAAACAAACTGATAATATAAATAATTTTCAAAAAGGGGCCTCTAAAAAATTGATGCCCAAAGCGACTATTTTGTTGCTTGGGATCTTGACCGTCCAAGTGCCAATTCTCATAGGCTGCACCCAAATCATTGCCTATTGAGAAACCAATGCGAAAGACTAACAATTTCTTGTTGTCAAATCCTGCAGTTGTCTTCAACTGGCGACAAGCACGACGAGATAGATTTTGAGTTCTTAGGGAATGTATCAGGGCAACCTTACACAATCCACACTAACATCTATACTCAAGGATATGGGAAAAGAGAGCAACAATTTAAGCCCTGGTTCGACCCAAGAGATGGTTACCACAACTACACCATCTTTTGGAACCCCTATGCCGTTGTGTAAGTCTACATATCTCTGTCTTTTAGCTACAAAAAGGAGTGCAAAAGTCCAAGATGACAGTATTCGTATATACAACCACCACCCCCCAGTGCCTTATAGAGGCTCCCGCATCCCACCATGGTAGGGTTTAGGGGTAATATGTACGCAACTTTACCCCAACAGGGAGGCTGTTTCCAAAGGGTACCCACCCTAAAAAGGAAAAGAAAAGGAAGGAACCATATAAAGGCTAAAATATCTTAAAAGGGATCATATTTAGTAAATGCGTGGAATAGGCAATATGTTTAGTAAATGGAACGAGAAGAGCATCGAATGTAACAATCAGTTGCCTAAAAACTGATTGGAATGCCCGAAAACTATTACAACGAATTACATGGTCAGGTTGCTTTCCGGTGTCCTTTTTATTAGTGTTCAATTAATGCCTTCTTATTCTTGTTACAGAATGTATCAGTATATAACTCTATCCATGTATTTATAAGACATCATGTCTTTCATGTTCCCTGACCAAGGGTGTGTATGAGCCAACACAAGCCCAAGCTCATCAAACTTGAGGGTTAGCCATCTGTTAATTAGCTTGGCTTAGCTCAACTCGATTGAGCTTCTTGAACCTAGCTCGACGAGCTCCAATCTAAGCTTGCCTTATGTAGGGTCATGTAAGTTCAATCTAGACTCGTTTGGACTCGTTCACGAGCTCCGTTCATTTAGGCTCAAACTTGGCTTGATTAAATATATTTAAGCTAATAAATTATATTAAATTAAACTCACCTAGGCTCGTTTCAGCTCACGAGCCTACAAATTCAAGCTTAACAAGCCGAGCCCTTTGAGCTTTATGACAAACTAGCTCACCAGGGCTTACAAGCTGACTCGGCTCATTTACTCCCCTATCCCTAACATAGTAATCTTCTTCTATGGCATTTCGCCCATACCCTAAACTCTCATTTCATCACTACAGGTGGCTCATTGACAACATCCCAGTCCGAGTGTTCCGCAACTACCATGACCCAGAAATCAACTTCCCAGACTCACAACCCATGAAGGCATACTCAAGTCTATGGAATGCTGATCAATGGGCTACCCAGGGTGGTCGCGTCAAGACTGACTGGACTCTCGCCCCATTCATAGCCAGCTTTCACAACTACAAGGCACGTGCTTGCTTTTGCCCCAACCAAAACAGCATCCAAAAGTGTACCAGCAAAAACCCAGCTAACTGGTGGACTGATCCCCAGTACATCAAGTTAAATCCTTCTCAGTTGGGTAAGTTGAACAGGGTTCGGACCAACTATATGATCTATGACTACTGTAAGGATTCCAAGCGATACAACGGCCAATTCCCCAAGGAATGTTCTCTTCGGCAATTCTAAAATGACACGTTATTGATTCTGGATTGTTGATAAGCGTTTCCCGCTTTGTTTTCTTTCATATTTGTGCAATTTCATGGAATTCTATTTGTTTTCATTGATAAAAATAAATGCATTTTGTGTTTTATAGTGCTATTTGCACTCTCTGTATAACAAAAATATTAACAGCAATGCAGTATTATCATTATTGTTTCTTGCTATGTTGCAGCACAGATAAGATTTTAACCCACTGTATGATACATGCTATACTAATTATCATTACTGCTTGAAACTCCAACCAGTATCATACTAAAGACATTCGAGTATATTTCATATATTACACATGAAGAATTCCATATATTTCTTGGATGAGTTACTCATGTTTGACATAAATTAGGGCTCGTTAGTGTTCATTTTTTGGGGTTCAATAGCTAGAGGAGTCAAGTTTGAGCAGGTTTGATAAGCTTAACGAGCCAAATTGGAACAAAGAGTGCTCAACTTTTAACTTTTGGGAACAGTAAGAACTCGTTAAGAGCTTGATAAAGATTAGATAAGAGCTCGATAAAGATCAATATTAGCTCAAAAATGGTTCATTAATGAGTCGATAGTAACTCAAATATCTCAGCTCAACAGCAAGCTCAACTCGATGGTAAGTTCAACTCAATTACAATCTCAACTTAACTTGATAACGAGCTCAACTTGGCTCGATTAGGTTAACGAGCCGAGTGTCGAATATGCTAATATCTTATTGAACCAAATTCGAACAATGGTTCAAAATCTCGATAAAAGTTCGGCTCGAGTTCTAGCTCAATGAGCCTTATAGAACTCGAGTTTGAACAAGCGGATGCTCAACTCAGCTCGGTACATTTACACCCTAGCTGCATGGTACAGAAAGGTAGCTACTGAGAGGGTCCCCAATTTATATAAAACCATCCTTAGTAATAAGGTATAGGCTCTAATACCACTTGCTATATTCATGGACGAAATTCACCAATGACATCTAGCTATCAAAGGAAAGTCCTAAAAGACTACTTAAACCCACATCAAACTCTACCTATGCCTGCTTTTCATGCTTCATGCTTCTCAGGTCAGGGGTCAGAAATAGCCTCACGTCAGAGTTACACCCTGAAGGTGTAAGGCTGCATACATCCCACCCCTCCCAAAATCTACTTATGCGGGAGCCCTTAAGGCACTGGACCTATTGTTGTTGTTGTTGTTGAAGGTGGTAGTCTTTACGTATTATCATGAAGGAGGAGTGTTAAAAGACTCCACGTGTGAGTCTAATTCTATATTGGAGAAGTAAGAGCGAAAATACCAATATATAAATTTAGTGGGCTACTCTATCTAATACCAAGTAATTTTATGATGGAACCCCACTTAAACTTTCGTGTGGACCTCATATGTTCTAACTCTATGGGTTAGACCAAACGCAATCAGCTTGGCAACATCCAATACCACAAGAAGTGCATAAAACTGCTAGAATTTGACAAATTAGACGCAGAGATCAAAACCCTAAGATTTTCATACTGCTTGCATAAACGAGTCAATGAACTTTGTAAATCAAATATCAAATTTCACAGAAAGTGAACGGAAATCAAAGCATAGAAAAGCGAAAATTGAAGAAACAAATAGAGCATTACCCATAGAGAGTTCCTCTACACTGCAACGAACACAGCAGTTGTTGAATCACTTACATGTGGAATGTGAAGATCAAAATGACCTAAAAGAGAAAGAGAGTACCCCGGCCGCGAAGCTTTGAGTGGCAACAAGAGGACAAGCAATGAACCAAACTGTAACCCATCAAGGCCTTGCTTCAGCGGTTGAAGGCAAGTAAAGGGTAGAGTGTTACTTTAAATTAAAAGGTCTGGAGTTCGATTTTCCCTTGAACCTGTCCTTGAGGAATCATTTACTTAACTGGCTCCTGCAATGTGTGGGTCACCGTATGAGTTAGGGTTTACCGGATAATCAGGTTTCTTGTTGCCAAAAAATAAAGCAAACTGTATTTTAGAGTTCTTTGCTCGACTAACTTTTATGTTTTTAATTTTGTTCAAACTATTTCTTTAAATATAAGAGTTGGAGGGCTAAAATAGGTATAACCGATATAGCGGTTTAACTAGATAAGCACAACTAAGTTAGTTGTCACAGTTATTTTATGAGCTAGGTGCACGGTGAGGTTTGCTCACCTGAACAAGAACAACAACAAAGAAATGAACACAATAGAAATTCAAAGGGAAATGTAAGACACAATTTTTCACACGAAGGGAAGAGGCTTTCTCATTAATGTTTCAGAGATTACAAGATATCCAAAATGAATGCCCATTACATCTATTTATAGCCGTGGTCAACCCCATGAACAAGGAGTAACCGTTCCCGCCATTTTCCCTCTTTCTTCAAGCCGTGGTCCACTCTCCCATGCATGCCTTGGCGGTTACAAGTCCAGCTGGTCAAAGCACATGTTATATTTATTTAGGCGCCTGATTTTAACTGGCGGTTATTTCCACCTCAGCCCACTCTTCCATTTTCCCGCACTTTACCTCGTTTGAACTAGTCAATGCTCATTCCCGCTTCTTTTCCTTTGGTAACTGTCACCAATATGTGTCACGTGCTCTTTATTACCATTTTACATATATTTAGTATTATTAGTGCTTGGAATAAAATATATTTGTATCTCATATTATTTATCAATGAATTATAATAATTTTAGTACAAAACGACTTTGTATTTTTTAAATTTTGTATTTTTTTTAGTGCTGGTGAAAACAGGCCGACCCGGGCCCGGCCTGGCCCGCTATAGTGTCGAGCCGGACGGGCCCCGGCCCAGGCCCGGCCCAACCCGTGGCCATATCCACAGTGCTTCCTGTTTTGCTGCTTGTTGTTTTGCTGCTTTATTGTTACTTTATGCTTTCTCTGTCTCATTTGTTTTTGTGCTTTTTAGGTTGGAAGTGCTCAGACACAGCCTGCATTTAGGGTAGCATCCTAAAAAGGTAAGGCTGCATACATCTCACCCCTTAGACTCTGCATTAGCAAGCCTCTTGTAGCACTGGGTTTGTTATTGTTGTTCTTTTTTAAATAATCTTTAATGTTATTAAGTTTGTTTAAATTGGTGGGAGTCTAATTGAGACACTAGTTGATGAGTGTTGTTTGTTAGTAAGTTTGATCAAATTAATATTTTATTTTTTTTTAAATAGTTTCTAATTTTTGCAACTTTATTCAAATTGGTCAATTTAAACAAACTTAAAAAATATCGAGGGCCAACGAAGTAAATAACTTCTTTTTTTTAGCATCCGTTTAAGATAATTTGGTTCAATTCAAATTGTGGTTGGATTAATAGGTTTTTAATATGTTTTAGCATATTTTTATAATAATGTTAGATTATTTAAGTCATATATTATTAATATTTAGATATATCACTCGGAGATAATCATAAGATTTGGATAATTTTTTTTTTAACATTATAAATATGTCATGTACACATTGCTAATGGCATGTTACCGTATTTGCTTTACGTTACCATGTCATGTCAAATTTTACCAAACTCTGAACATGTTCTTGCATTACATATACAACACCTAGAACACACACGAGCCCAGGAAATATAGCACCAAATAAACTTATTCCCAGGTAACAAAGATATAAAGTTACAAGAAAATTTTAAATAACAGCTAAACATCATTCAAATGTACACATAAGCCAGTGTTTTAGCTAAAGAACATCTTTTTTTTTTATTTTAACAGTTAATAAAAACTCTTTAAGATCTTTCCCCAAGAAAGATCTACCAGCAAAGTTTAGGATAACAATTTTCCTCAGCAAGGGAAGATCCGCTCCATCTTCCAAGTTCTCCTTATTTCTTCATTTGCTACTTAATCAGCGGCATTGTGAGCTTCTTCAGATGTATGAACTGCTTCAATGCTGAGCGTAACATCTTACAATGGCTGATAGATGACGTGGTCACACAGGTAACTATGTGTTGCTACTCACCATACACTACTATATTTCTATGGTCATCTTGTTAATGGCTTCCAGGTCCAAATTTGACTCCCATATTACCGAGATAAACATCTTTCATTACTTGCGAAGTGTGCTCGACTGTAGTCAACTTAATCTTAGCTCATACAAGTTCCAAAAAGATTTCGCTTAAATAGAGCAGATGATGTATCATTATAATTACCTTAGATAGAAGGAAAAATGTCGCCAAAACAGATCAATATAAACATGTTTAGACTGAGAGAATGTTGCCTTTCCTTCATGTTAAAGACATACGGGACCCTAATCTCTCGAGAGTGCAATGAGTCAATAAACTCAATTTAATCTATATCGAACCCATTAAGCATCTTTACTTGACTTTCTATCCCAACCAAAGGTATATGAAGAAGTGGAACCTTTTGGTAGGTAGCAAGGGCTAGTACACAACGAACATTCAAGATGCTTTTTTTTACTTCAAATGATCAAAGCGATTTAGAGTTGAATATCAGTAATTATGGCAACAAAGCCACTCTGACATTTATAACACATGTCTGTATTTGAGTCATCTACAAAAGATTCAACCCATGGTCACTTTAGAACTGTTCGTCAAGCCTTCAGGCCTAAGGCTCCTACAGCAGGTTAGCAATGTCGCTCTAGCCCAAATTCGTACTCAAAGGCATTCATCAATAGTACAATACAAGATAACTTTGTCCCACTGGCTTTTCAATGAATTACAAAGACCAATCGATTAAATCAACAGTTCCTCCTGTATTAGGTCAAGAAAGAATCTTCACCTCCATCCAGTAAATATACAGCAAAACGAATTTGCCTTAGATCTACTTCACATAATAATGCAGTTTAACAACCTCCACCACCCAAAACGAGGGTCATGTTATTGTTGTAATCCTTACTAATGTTAAATAAAATAGATGCACTAATGTACTAATTATGTAGATCCTTCCCACAGCAAACTTGCAGAACTTCACCACCACATAACCAACCATAGTAAAGACTCGAACCAAGGTGAAATGTAAGGCCGCTAGTGTTATCTACCACTAGGCTGTCCCTAGGAGACAACACCAATAATAACACAACTTCCAATGTTGTATTACGTGGAAAAATAAATTAATCACGTTGCAGGACATATAATTGAATAGTATTTTAATAGATAATTTTATCTCAGCAATTTAAGTAATTTTCCCAGCTTTTAGTCGACCTCTCTCCCCGAATTTTAGTATAAAACCACTATTAGGGTTGTACGAGCAGAGAAATAGATGAATACTAACCAGATTTTTTTTCTTCTACCGATTACTCTTCTTTTGTTGTCTCTCAATTTCTATTATCAACGCTAACTAAACTTTAAAAAGGTCAATCTAACCACTCTTTTTGGTGTTAACTGCATCAGATTACATCATCATAAACTCAATTGTTAGAACATTTAAATACTAAGCATCAACAGTACAATATCAGAAAGGAACCCATTTGATCTAAAAAGAATGTCACAATAAACTTACATCAAATGTTTGACTTTCATACAACAACAAAATCACAAAAACCCTAAAATTTTCAAATGGGCATAGTTGATTTCCTAATCCCAACAAAACCCACCAAAATCTCACACTGAAATTCATCATTTCCTACTCATAAGCCAAAAATAGCCCTAAATTTTCAAATGGGCAGTTCTAATTTCTGAGCAATTCACTCAATTGGTCCCGATATTTATAAGTTTGTTCAAATTAGTCTCGTCTTTTCTTTTGTTGAACATAGTCCTAATGTTTATAAGCCCATTTAAATTGGTCCGTCGTTTCACTTGTTAATAATAAGAGACTAATTTGAACAAATTTAAAAATATTAAGATCAACAAGTAAATACCCTTACTTTCTTAACCCAACTACCCAACTTAAAGACTCTACATGTGAGTTCAGTTGAATCCCATAGTTCTAAGTGAAAAGAGATCGATATATACACTTAATGGGTTACTCACCCAATACCAATCTCTTTTACGATAGAACTCCACTTGAACTTATATGTAGATCTCGTGTATCTCAATTGGTTTTGACAAAATCAATCACATAACACAAAGCCAAACACCCAAAACAATAACCCCCACACCCAACCCCGCAAACCCAACCCTTACCTCCTCACCTAACACCACACCCACCACCGCCGTCGCCGCAAACGTCGTCGCATTGGTAACGGGCACCGCAACCGAGATCGGAGCGCGCCCAAGAATGGCGAAGAACGCGGCGGAGGCAGAGAGATTGACGAGTAACGGGACTGAGAACTGCCATGTTTGGATTAGCGTAATGTAATTTCGAAGAGAGAGAAAGATGCGGTGAAGAGGATGAGAGGGTGAATTCGAGTGGTGGGGGGTTGGGGTTTTGGATTTGGTGTCGAAAATGAGAGCGCCTTTGCGCATGAGCGCGTTGGTTGCGCCCCATACGAGGCCTACGAAGATCATCTTGTCTATGTCGCTCGGTGCCGCCATTGTTGTGGGTCTTTCGAGCTCGAAGATGAAGATGAAGATGAAGAGCGGATCGGGTGATGAAGAATTGTGGTGTGATATGCGACGTGGTTAGAGTTTCTCGTCCGAGTACGCTATGTTCAGCCGTTTATTGAGTTTAGGGTGTAATCGAGTCAGACCAAGCCGAGTATCTTAGTACTCGACTCGAACTCAATTAACCACTTGAATATTTAAATTTATAGCCGAACTTAATTTTAGTAGTTAATTTTGCTTGAATTCAGACTTGATTAACTATTCGAGTACTCGACTTGGCTACTCGTTTATTAAATATATGAACGTTGAACAAATATGCTCCATTATAATGTCCCTTAGGGACATGGCATAGTGGTAGTGATCACCGGGCGCCAACAAGGCGACCCGGGATCGAATCCCACTATGCTCAAAATGTGGTCCTCTTTGAGGATTTGAGAGGTTTATCCCCTCCTCTCCCCCCTCTCCTGGCTTTGCCTGTCTTTAAAAAAAATAAAAAATAAATAAAAAATGCTCCATTATAATATTATATTATACACTTGAGCTTCAATTATACTTAATTTGGATACTTAATTATTGCTCACACCGTATTTTAGCTTAAACAATCATAAAACACCGATATATTAATACCAAATATGCTTCAAAACCTAAGTTTTAAAAAATACAAGCAAATCAAATACATCCAGTTATAAGAAACTCAAGGTTCTTTCACTCCACCACAAATGTAATACACTGTCTTTTACAAGAAATTTAAGCTTCATTCTTTTATTTTACTATTAGTATCACAAGCCATCTATTTAAAAGAAAATAATACACGAGATCTGCTTCATACAAGTCAAGTATCGAGTCGAGCTGAGTAGTTCACTACTCGACTGATACTCGTTTATTAATCAAGTATCTTTTGATACTCAAACTTGAACTCGAACTCGGCTAATTCGAGTTCGAGTTGACTTTTATTCGAACTACTCGCGAGCAACTCGGAGCGTTTACATCCGTAGTTGAGTTATTTACACAATTGGTCCCTTATCTTTTTAAGTACTGTTCAAATTAGTTCCTCATCTATTTTTGGTTCAAATTAGTCCCTTAGGTTTATAACTTTTTTTCAAATTGATCTCTTAACCTTTTAAGTTTGTTAAAATTAGTCCATCATCTTTTCTTTTATTCAAAATGGTCACTCGTGTTTTGTTTATGACAAAATTAGTCCCCGTATTTTGACAAAATTAAGTAAAAATTAAAAGATAAGGAACCAATTTTGTCATATAAACGAAACATGAGAAATCATTTTAAACAAGAGAAAAGACAAAGAACCAATTTCAACAAATTTCAAAAAGAGATGGAATAATTTGAACAAAATAAAAAATGAGGGACAAGTTTGAACAAAACTAGAAACAGGGACCACCAGTGTGAATAACTCTCAAATTATGCTATTGTTTATTAATGGAAAATTATAATTGGGAAGTTTTAACCCCTGTTTGGCAATAGAGTAAACGGGTATAATGATAATAAAACGTAAATTCTTACCTTTGTTTGATAAAATGAATGGAAATTATCAGTCTGAAGTCTTATTCTCCTTACCCCTATTTATTTAACCCTTGAACTGGGGGATAAATGAGGGTAAGGTCAGTTTTTAAAAAAATTTGGATGTATTTGCCTTAATTTTAGCTATAATTCTATTTACTTTTACCATTTTACTCAATTGACAAACAATGGTAACTCACTTACCCCTCTTTGCCTTTACTCCGCTTAATTTGTCATATTCAAATAAGGGCAAGATCTTGCCTTATCCTCCCCTTCTTCGCTCCTTTACCCAATTATCAAATAAGGCATTAAGGTAAATTCCACATCAGGGCTTGAAATTTGATGAGTTCATTTTTTAGTTCACAAATTTTATGAAATGATACTTTAATTAAAAAAAATTGCGTATATTTAATAAAATCGTCCAAATAATGGTGTGTAAGGATGTTAAATAGGCACCTCATTCAAATTTTCTTCATTATTAGTGTTACGACATTTGCAGGATAAGAGAAGTAGAAAAGAGATGTTGAGTTTTCCAAAAAGTAACGTTAAATTTTATACTATTTTATATCATTATTTGGGTTATTTTATTACATAAATATAAATTATTAACTAAAAAATTATTTTACAAAGTTTGTAACTTAAAAATTTAATTCAAACATTTATGTACTTTAATATTGTAATATATATATTATATGTTAAAAAAATGCTTGCAATAAGGTAATTACTCATATCTTGATATTTGATCTTTTTTTTTCTTTTCGACACTATAAAATTTTGTCGATTAAATACTTTTGTTTCTGATTTATATATTTTGTTGAAAAATATTAAAATAAAATATAATTTCTATATAGTATCTTGCATTATAATTTTATAATTTTTTGCCAAAATATATTATTATGACACTTTTAAATTTATCTTTTGTTCTTTGTTTTCATACGGGATGCCTCAGGGGTTTATCCGTACAAATTGTCCGTTTTATATTACGATTTTATTGCTAACTATTAAAAAAGTCGTAAGTCCATGGAATTTTATTATATATATATATATATATATATATATTATTGTGATATGTATTACATCAATACTTTGTTTATAAGACCAGCCAAATTCTTAAAAAAAAAAAAAACCTCGCTGAATTCTGACATAGGTACCTAGGTGGCTAGGTTTGTATATATTGAAATGTTATGATACTTAAATGATGCATGTCTAAATCTTAGGATACCTAAGTGATATGTCTTATATTTTATATATCCCGTAAAATCATTCTCATGATATTTTCAGCTATCATATGTGTATTATGGCATAATTTTTATATATTTATGCTCGATACATGTTGAAGCAAGGGCAACTCAGAAAAGGGTGAAAATATACTAAAATGGACAAATTCGAAAACAAAGTTGAAAAACTCGATTATCTGTGGAAAAAGAACCCATTGGATCAAGATTTACCTTTCAAATCATGTGTCTTTGGACGTATAGCATAGCTGATGAATTAGATGTCGAGTACACACCGCACCCCTCACAAAAAAGAGAGGGGAAGCTATTTTTTGTGTTTTTTGCTTTTCATTCACCTCTCCTTTCCCAAATCACTAGAAAAGATTCGATTTTCACGAAGACTGATCAGTGTAGCAACTTCCTCTGAATAAACCCCTCTCTACTTTCATCAATACTGATACTTTAAAATTCTCTATCTATCATGGATGGTTTTAAAATCGGTTATTTTTATCTCGGAAAAAAAAAAAGCGCACACACATATAGGGCTAAACAAAAATCGATCCCGACAGGCCATTTCAGTCAAGGACCGGACTGGACCGACCATATATAGGTCTGGTCTTTAGTCATAGTATATGGGCTTAATCGATCTTCAGTTATGCATTAAATATTTTGGATAAATAATTTTAATATATAATGTATGTATTTAAAAATGTTAAATATTAGAAAATTAAATATTTATTTTTCTACTATTTAATAATTATATAAATATCTTGTATAACTAACATTATATATATACATATATATATATATATATATATATATATTGTACAAATATACTATTATTATTATTTTCTAATTTTTTACTTTCATATGAAAATATTTTTCTTCTTATAATTGCAACAACAACAGACCCAGTGCCTCCAAGGGCTCCTGCATAAGCAGGGTCTGGGAGGAGTAGATGTACGCAGCCTTCCCCCTTCAAGGGGCCACCTTGAAGAGAGGCTGTTTCCAATGACCCCCAACCTTGAGAATCTGGTTCGCAGCATAGAACGAAAGACCTGGCAGTAGGATAACATCAATCATGAGTAGGGCCAAACACACGACGAGCAGAACAACAAACTCAAAGCAAGCCACATCAGGCACACATCACATATAAGAAGAAGGTAATGATAGGGATAGAGGATAGAGGACTGTGATAGAGATAGAGAATAGAGATAAAGATAAGTATACAAGTAGCAGGTAACAGCTTATGATAACTAGTACGCAGCCTACGTGAGCCAATAGGATGTCAAGGCCTAATACTAAAAAGCTGGGCTACCCTACTCCAACCGGAGCCTCTATTACCCTTATGCAAGCCCTCCATTGGGCCCCATCTAAGGTCATCTTCTCCCGAAGGTTTAGGTGGGTGAGGTCTTGTCTGATTGTCTCAAGCCATCTCTTCTTTGGCCTGCCTTTACCTCTTTTGCCTAGTGTAGTGAGGAGCTGTTCGCATCTCCTTACTGGAGCGTTGTCCGATCTCCTTCTAACATGTCCGAACCACCTCAGATGTTGCCCCCTCAATTTATCTTCAATGGAGGCTACTCCCAATTTGCCTCTTATGATGTCGTTTCTGATCCTATCCTTCCTTGTGTGTCCGCACATCCACCTCAGCATTCGCATCTCTGCCACCTTTATCTTTTGTGTGTGCTGCTGTTTCATTGCCCTGCACTCCGCCCCATACATCATGGCTGGCCTCACAATCGTCTTATAATATCTTCCCTTTAGCTTCAAGGGGAACTTTCTGTCACACAGTACCGCGGATGCCATCCTCCACTTATGCCATCCCACTTTAATCTGGTTGTTGACATCCTCGTCCACTTCGCCGTTGTGCTGCATCATGGACCCCAAGTACTTGAATCTGTCCTTCTTCGATATGGCCTCCGATCCAATCTTGACGTCTTCCCTGCTAGGCGTGGTAGAGGGATCAAACTTGAGTTCCATGTGCTCGGTCTTGGCTCTACTTAGTCGTAAACCCTTCGACTCTAGTACCCCTCTCCACAATTCCGGCTTCTCATTTATCTCTTCCCGCGACTCCCCCACCAGTACTATGTCATCTGCAAAAAGCATGCACCAAGGTACACATCCCTGGATGTGCCCAGTGAGCTCTTCCATAACCAGAATGAACAGATAGGGGCTCAAAGCAGACCTTTGGTGTATCCCTATTGTTATCGGGAAAGTGTCTGTCTCCCCATCCACTGTACGCACCATAGTCTGTGCCTCATCATACATGTCTCTAATGGTTCGGATGTCTGGCACGGGGATGCCTTTCCTGTCCAAAACTCTCCAAAGGACCTCTCTTGGCACTCTATCATACGGCTTCTCTAGATCAATGAAAACCATATGAAGGCCCTTTTGTTTCTCCCTGTATTGCTCTATCGTTCGCCTTAAGATGTGGATGGCTTCTATAGTTGATCTTCCTGGCATAAATCTGAATTGGTTCACGGACACCTCTGTCTCTTGCCTTAACCTCCTCTCTATGACCCGTTCCCACAACTTCAGAGTGTGGCACATTAGTTTGATACCCCGATAGTTGGCGCAACTTTGAATATCGCCTCTGTTCTTATATATCGGAATCAGTGTGCTCTTCCTCCATTCCTCGGGCATCTTGTCCCCCAGAAGGATTTGGTTAAATAGTTTAGTCATCCATCTGACGCCCTTCTGTCCAAGGCATTTCCATACTTCTATGGGTATGTCATCTGGGCCAACTGCTTTACCCCTTCCCATGGATTTCAGGGCTTCCTTGACTTCCTCAGGGCTAATTTGCCTACAGTCATAGTGGTTTTGTTGGCCCTCAGATGTTTGAAGATCACCTAAGGATATATCTGTCCCACCTTGTTCGTTGAACAGCTCATGGAAGTACGTTTTTCACCTATCCTTGATTAGATGCCTGTCCACGAGTACCTGTCCATCTTCCCCTCTTATGCAATGTACTCTATCCAAGTCCCTAGTCTTCCTTTCTCTGGCTTTGGCGATTATGTATAAGTCCCTCGCACCCTCCTTGGTCTCCATCCTTCGTAGAAATCCTCATAAGCTATTGATTATGCTTCCCTAACTGCTCACTTCACTTCTCTCCTAGCTTGAAGATACCGTTGTCGCTTATCCTCATCTCTGTTATGATCCCACTCTTTGAAACAAACTCGTTTCGCCTTAATCTTCTCTTGGACCTCCTCGCACCACTACCAGGACTCCCAGTTGCTTGGTACCCTTCCCTTTGATGTTCTGAGAACTTCCCGTGCCAGTCCTCTCATCTTTTGGGCCAGTTGGTTCCACATCTGGTTTGTATCTCCCTCGAAGTCTTCCCCGAGCGCGGTCTCCACTCTTTCCTTGTATGCCTTATACTTCTTCCCCTTCAATTCCCTCCCAAAGGTATACGTTTGCGTAGGTTTGAAGGTTCTTTTGGGCCTCTTCTTGGCCTTTATATCCGCCAACAGCACCCTATGTTGTGTAGACGAGTCTTATCCTAGGGTAGCCTTGCAATCCCTGCAGTCTCTTTGCACCCTTTTCCTTAATAGTATGTAGTCAATCTGTGTTCTTGTCCTACCGCTTTGGTACGTGATGATGTGTTGCTTACGCTTTCTGAAGAAGGTGTCGGCCACCGTTAGGTCGTATGTAACCGCGAAGTCTAGTAGGGCTTTGCCCCCTGCATTCCTGGTACCAAAACCGAATCCTTCATGGTAAGAAGTGTAACCGTCCTCCGTAGAGCCAACGTGCCCATTGAAATCCCCGCCAATCATCACTTGTTCGGTTTGGGGTATGCCTTGCATCATTGTGTCTAAGTCCTCCCAGAATGTTGCCTTCTCATGCTCAGTTAGTCCAGTTTGAGGTGCGTAGGCACTGATTACGTTCAGTACTTCTCCATCTAGTACCATCTTGATACTTATGATCCTATCACCAGCTCTTGATACTCCGACTACTTTATCCTTGAGGCTGCTTTCCACAATGATCCCAACTCCATTCCTGCCTCTGATCTTGCCCGCATACCAGAGCTTATGCCCCAGCACATCCCTGGCTTTCGCCTCACCCATTTAGTCTCTTGCAGACAAAGGATGCTGATGTTTCTTTTCATCATCATTTGGACCACCTCGAAACTCTTCCTCGTCAGTGTCCCGACATTTAGTGTCCCTAGTCTGAGGTTCCCTGTCCCCTTTTGCCCCCCGTTAAAGATGGCCTTAATGTTGGAGTTCCATAACTGGTTGCGATTTTCAACT
The DNA here is from genome assembly GCA_018398585.1 of Simmondsia chinensis. Lineage (NCBI taxonomy): Eukaryota > Viridiplantae > Streptophyta > Magnoliopsida > Caryophyllales > Simmondsiaceae > Simmondsia > Simmondsia chinensis. The sequence goes on from JAGTTD010000010.1 coordinate 35,060,531, forward strand.
AGCTGTGACTAACGCGGGTAAGTGATTAACAAAGATAAGGAGCTTAATATAGCATATATTCACGAGAATACCGCCACAGTCAATAAGATCACATAAATCAAAAATAATGAAAGGAGAAAGAACCAAGCGAACCAAGTGAGACCTACACAACAATGCAAATTAAACACTGCCCTGCTGTAATAAAGGATAAATCAAATCTGGGGCTGGATCGTTGTTGGTACTCTGACCCGGCTAATACTTACCTGGGCCCGCTCCTGATTGTCAGTAGCGGGCTGCTGGCTTTGGAGTGTTGGCGGTGGTGCTGGTGGCAATGAGGGGTTGGCGGTGGTGGTGAGGCGTAGAGGGGTGCGGTGGGCTGGGTTGGGTTAGGGTGGGGTGTGGGTAGCGCAGTGGTGGTGCTGGTGCCGGTACGGGTGTCTAGTTGGGGGGTGGTGATGGGTCGGTGGTTGTGAGGTGGGCGCGGTGATGTTGCGTGTGTAAGGCAAGATGGCGGTGGTGGAGTTCGAGACTTGCGTTGGCAGGCGAGGTGGTGGTGGGGTTGGGGTACGATATCGGAGGTGGTGGGTGTTTGGGTGAGGCGAGGTGGTGTAGATGGTGGTGGTGGGGTTCGATGGCGAGGTGGTGTTGTTTGGGTGAAGCGAGGTAGTGGTTGGGGTGGTGGTGGTGGTCCGGTTCAGTTCGGTTCGGTCCGATTTTTCTTCTTATAATTGCAATTGTTAGATAAAAAATTGGTTTGGTTCGGTCCGGTTCGGACTGGCTTCTAACCAGTCTTGGACCGCACAATCCGATTTTAATCAATCCGGCCCTCAATCTTATGATTTAACGTACTTCGATCTTCAATGTGGTCCAGTCCGATCGGTCATGAACCGATGTGCACCCCTACGCACACCCAACAAGCCCTTACGACCTACCATCAATGAAAATGCCAAAAATGCCCCCCATCTGCTTCCTCTTTCCCCTTCTTGTCCATTTCCCGTTTCTTTTCCCGTGTAAAACTCCCAAAAAAAATAAAGAAAGAAAATTGCGAAACGCCTCTCTCTCTCTCTCTCTCTCTCTCATATTCGTCATTGAATGCTTGCTGTGCGCTTTAACGGCGATTTTCTGCACTAATTTCTCCGCAAAATCATCAAACCCTAGCTCTTTTGATTCATGCTTCGAAAATCGAATCGAAGAAGAATCGTTTTGTTTTGATCGATCGGAGTTTGATGGATCGAGTCGTTGGAAGCAAGTACAAGCTCGGTCGGAAGATCGGGAGTGGATCGTTCGGGGAGATCTTTCTAGGTGAGCTTGAAGTTTAATGTTTTCAATTGATGTTTTTGTTTGATTTTGTGGTGTTGATGATGTGAAGATTCGAGTGATGATTGTGGATTTGGTGTTTTCTTGCAGCTACGCATATTGATACTTGCGAGATCGTAGCTGTGAAGATTGTAAGTTTCAGTTGATTGATTTTTTTCTTTTTTTTGGTTAATTGTTGTGTTTGTGAGGTTCATGCTTGTTTAGTTTAGTGTGGCCTAATAAAAGGAGTTCGATTGAAAAAAGTTACAAATTATCAGTTTTGCAGTTTTTTTTCCGATAATTAGCGAGAGAACTTGCAATGTAAACCGGGCGCACCCACAAAAGTGAGGCCCGAGCTAACACACTAAGCATTATCAGTGTTGCAATGAGTGAAGGGACTATTTTTATTGGTATTTATATGGAAATGCAAGTCTACCCTTTGTTCAAAACGATTCGATTAGGGATGTTTATAGAGTTATTTGTACTATTGGTCTATGATGTTTTTAAGTTTGTTCAAATTAGTCCTTCGTCTCTGTAATCTAGTTCAAATTAGTCCCTCATCTTTTTTTTTTTGGTTCAAAATGGTACCTAATGTTTTAGTTTATGACAAATTGGTCCCCCACATGGTGAATGAGCAACCAATTTTGTCATAAAATAAAACATTAGAGACTATTTTAAATAAAAGAAAAGATGATGAATTAATTTGAGGAAAGCTACAAAGTTGAGGGACCAGTTTGAACAAAAGAAAAGATGAGAGACCAATTTGAATAAATTTAAAAAGATAAGGGACCAATGGTGTAAATAGCTTGTTTTGCAGTGAGTGAAGGGACTATTGTCATTGGTATCATATGGAAATGGAACTCTAGGCTCTGTTCAGAAAGATTTGTTTCGGGATGTTTATGCTACACGACCCATTTATGGAGCTCAATTTGGGGGGCAGTATTTTTTATTTATTTATTTATTTTTTGTTGAAGTGGTAAGGAAGATACACCATTTTTCTTAAATAGGGATATTAACATCTAGGGGATGGAGGGATGAGCTTTGAACCCAAGACTTTTTGCTTTGGGGTGGATAACTTAAGCATTGCGCCAACTCTTTTATTGCTTCTAGAATTTGCTGCCCTTGAATGTTTAAGTCTATTTCCGGTTGATCCCATTATGATTGTACCCCTTATTCATGTCATTTTGCAGGAGAACACTAAGACTAAACACCCTCAGCTGTTGTATGAGGCGAAGATATACAACATTCTACAAGGAGGAAGTATATAACTTTGGCAGCATGCTTACATTTGTTATCCATTCTATCTATTTTCGTAGAGACTAGTTAAAGTGAGAATGAGTATGTATGAGGTCTTTTCTTTTGGTTGCTGTTTCAGGTGGCATTCCTGGTGTGAGGTGGTCTGGTGTGGATGGGGAGGATAATGTTCTTGTGTTGGATTTGTTGGGGCCAAGTCTTGAGGATCTCTTTGTCTATTGTGGGAGGAAGTTCTCCTTGAAAACAGTTCTCATGTTGGCCGATCAAATGGTGAGGAGACCCCTTGACTAGGACCTTTTGTGGAAACCAACCATATCATGGGCATGCTTGTGCTAGTTCATTCATGGAAATGAATGCATTTCAACCATTTTCCCTTTCTCATTTGTGTTTTAGGCATGCTTATGCAACTGAATAGTTTCTTTTTCTGTTGGTTTTTGTTGCCCTCTAGAAGGTGATTTCACTGTTGAATTCAAACCTTTGAAGAAAAAATGTTGTCATCTCTTTGTTTCAGATTACTAGGATAGAGTACGTGCATTCCAAAGGATTTTTGCACCGGGATATCAAACCTGACAACTTTCTGATGGGTCTTGGTCGGAAAGCCAATCAGGTGGCTGCTATTCTTCCATATCATCTCTTTTTAACGTTGGTTTCTTCTTTCTCCATCATGCCTTAACACCATAGTTTTATTGATTATTGATTGTGAATCAACAGGTCTATATTATTGACTTTGGGCTCGCTAAAAGATACCGTGACCCAACCACGAATCGTCATATTCCCTACAGGTGGGATTACACAGGTCAAGTTAGTTTGTCTGTCACCTTTGCTATCAATTACTGTGTGTATGAGTAATAGTGCTACATTTGGAATCTGTAATGCAAATATCCTTTTCACGATTTAATCCATCCTTGGAGTCTGTAATACAAATATCCTTTTCACGATTTAATCCATCTTTTCTAACTGTGGTGCAGACAAATGTTTGTTATCAGTTACTTCTCATGCCGTGCTAACCTTGTGATGTGTTTTTGAACTTGCAGGGAGAACAAGAATTTAACTGGAACCGCAAGATATGCAAGTTGCAACACTCACCTTGGCATCGGTAGGTTTGTAGATTAGAATCTATGATTACTTCCTGTATGTAACTTTTGCTTCTTTTCATGTTCTGTTATCACCTTCACAGAGCAAAGTCGGCGTGATGACTTGGAGTCACTTGGATATGTACTTCTCTATTTTCTGAGGGGAAGGTAAGGAGTATGTCCTACTGCATTTTCTCTTTCTTTAAAGCATGTCAGTGAGGCAGAATGTGTTGACTGTCTTTATTGTTTGGTCTTAATTCATTGACCATGATCTGTCCGCAGCCTTCCATGGCAGGGTCTTAAAGCTGCCACTAAAAAGCAAAAGTATGACAAAATATGTCAGAAGAAGTTATCTACTCCTATTGAGGTTCGTACTCACCTAATGTGATCAAATGGAACACAGCTTCTTTATATTAGATTGTTAACTCAAGCTGACAAGTTGGTTTCTTTCCTTCTTACAGGTCCTTTGCAAATCACATCCGGTTGAATTTGCATCTTACTTGCACTATTGCCACTCTTTAACATTTGATCAGCGACCTGACTATGGATTTTTGAAGCGTTTGTTTCGTGAATTATTTACTCGTGAAGGTATTGTTGGCAACTTATCCGTTCTTCTAGTTTAAACTATGAGGAGGTTGATAGTTATCTCTTGTTTACAGTTTGTGGCTCTTAGTAAGGAGTGGTTAACCCTTGATTTCCTTTACAGCCGCGTTGATGTATTTTGTTCTAAATGATGTGAGCATTGCTTACTGGTCTGGAGGCAAGTGCCTTCTATGGTGAGTGTATTATGTGTCTAAAGAAAAAGGTTCAGAAGTCTAGTATGTAATTAGAAGATGCAAAGTAGTAGTGTTGCTAACATATGATTTTGAAGAAGTTCATTTTGCTTTTGAGGGATTGTCTTCTGTGTGTTTCTCTGTTATGGCATTTAATTATCGATTTTCTGGTGTGTTTTTGGGTAAATAATTTGACGAGGAAGACATTTATGTGGGAAAAAGAGAAATAAGTGACATAAGTGTGGTCGTCTGTGGAGCAACTAATAGTTTCTGTCTGCATGCAAATGATATTCCTGGGTATTCCTACATAGCTTGGCGCTCTTTGTTTGTGCATGGGGTTAGTTCATCAGCATTCATTATGGCTGAGGTGTTGTGCAGGTTATTGGGAAAGTGTCATGTTGTTTAGTGCTTCAGCCTTCATCTTCATGAATATTTGCAGTTTGGTAATAGATTCTGAATATTGTTTCTTGATATATAACTAGACGGATGATGGCGTTCAAGTGGATTTTGCATGCTGCTTTCAAATTTTAATGATATTTGTTTTTGGACCATGGATGTGGAGAATATTACATTAAATATATATGTTGCATTTGCCAGGATACTCTTTTGATTACATCTTTGACTGGACTATCATGAAGTACCAACAGGCGCAGAAGAGCAGGACCCAACCACAGTCATCGGTTAGTATATGTGAGAGGACCAAAACTGGTTCAAAGTTTGTGGAACCTGTAGTTAAGTTATTGTGGTCATATAAAGAATTCTTTTTTTTTCCCCCCTTTTCTTTTCATATCTTTTCTTTTTCTAAATCTCTTGTTATTTAAGGGATATATTTGCTTGATATTAGCCTATGCCACTGCAAAAGGTTTCAGAAAAAATTCTGAATCATCCACTTTTTCATATTTTCCTGTTACTGTTGGGGTAAGGTTGATGTTGCTTCTGACAAGGATCTTTATTCAACTGTGCAGCCAGTTCCTGGAGCAAGTGGCAGTAGAGCAATGCCAATGGAAGTTGATAAGCATCATGGTAAGACCTAGTTGATGTCTACATACCTAAATTGGGTGGGAGCTGCAATTTGTGGAAGTCTTTGCAGAACATGCTATCCTATAGCAGCATTTCCTTGCAATGATTTTAGCGAGGCTGATTGAATTAATGTGGTTTCCCTCCCTTTTCCCGTGATTTATTTGAGTTTTCATGCTTTTTTATTTTGATAATTAAAAGTTCTGTTGCGGAGATCTGAATGTGGTTCTCCTGGGGGACAAACAGACTCGACTAGTCATGCTTCACTTGTCTTCTGCAAATCACTCAGAACTTTGGATGGTTTCCATAATTATTTCTTTTAGTATAAGCTATTGGCACTAAAACAGGTCATTGAAATCACTTTGAATGCTCTGATCTATTGACTATTTCGTCTGGCTTTCAAGAGATAATAGTGGTGTGCAATAATTAATATGTTGGGGTTGCAGCAGCAGCAGCAGCTAAGCGGTACAAATACTAGTTGAACTGTTAAATACTCCCTTTTTTGTCCCTTCTCCGGACGTATTCAATTTCCTCATAATTTTTAATTAAGCAGATAATTTAGTAGGTTTTGTTTATAACAATAATGGAATGGATTGAGACTCCTCCGTTCAGAACTTTAGTTTATGAAATCAAATATCCAATTGTTTGGAGCTTTAGTTTGTAACATCAAATATCTAACTGGAATAACATGATCCTGTACAATTTATTTTCTGATTGACTGGGCACTGCCACTGCATCTTGACATGGTGGTGTGTGAATTTCAATTTTGAAAAGGATGATGGCTCGGCAGTAAATGAGCCCAGATTGGGATTAACTACTACATGGGGGAGAAATATGGTTTTGCTGCTAGATGGCTGCGACTCTTTTGTACTTCGGTGAACTAAGCAGACTTTGTCAGTTATGTTTTCTCAGGTGGGCAGAATGCTGTATATACAGCTGGTGTCAGTGAGCAGGTTAGAGTTGGCAATGGCTCAGGCATTGGTGCTTCTGTGCAATCTGGTTTACCCACAGAAAATAACTGGAATTCTGCAAGATTGGGCTTAAATGATGTAAGCTTTCTTTCGAGGATCGATGTTATTAACTTCGATGCTTCTTAATGCAGATTCCTTTTTAGGTCCGTTTTCTTGACAATTATATGCCATTTTTGGCTCCAACCTGATTTTTCATATACTGTGAATCTTCAGCTGCCATCAACTTCAATTTCTCCTGTTGGCGTTGTAAGAAAGGCGGCTGAGCCTGTCTTGACTACTGAAACTAAAAAATCTGGTCAGGGGCGCGGTAACAAGAGTGGTCATTCAAGCAGCTGGATTCCCCCACTAATGCGGATATCTTCTGCAAAATGATCATCGGTAGGGAACTTACTTCTGGCAGTGCTCAAAGCCTTCTTTTTAAACTTGCTTTATGATGCTCCCTGAGTTTAGAGTACTGACTACTATTTTTTTTTGGTTTTTAAATTGTGCTTGCAGGTAAAAATCGGGGTGTTGTGGTTCCCGTGACGCTTTCTTTGAGGTTTCAGTGCAGCTGGGCTGTCATATGAATTACTCTGCCTGTACGCGGTTGTGTTAAAGTATTCTTCAAAGTGACTGCAACGTGTTGCCTGACGCTGCTACATAAGATATTGAAAACTAGGTGGCATTACTCTGAAGATACCCACATCAAGCTTGTATTCAACGTCCCTGTAATTTTAATGACATGTGGGGTTCTTTCTCTGTTTTTCTGTCCATAGGTCTTGCAGCTTCATGTGTGCCACCTGTTGTCATCAACGATGTTCATATATTTGGGTTCTGGTTTTGTGAGTTGCATTTGTACTTTGTCAGAATCTCATGTTTGTGACTGGAGCACTGATAATTAAAGCTCTGGATATTAATTATCATCTTAGTAAGACAATGTTTTGGAATGTTGTTTTCGCCTGTTTACTCCTATGCAAAAATGCAATCAAGCACATTTATCTGTTTGTATTGCCCCTTAAGTGAGGCTTGAACTTCCTTAAAAATTCTTGTCTTTCTTTTCAAAGCATATTTTGGAAAGAGGTTTTCAAAATAAAAATTTTCAGATGTGAATTTTGCTCAGTCTTGCACAAATTTTTTTATCTATCTCTTCCGTTTCCAAGGATTGGAATTCACTTTGGGAGTTCTTTTACTGTCAGTGGGTTGTTCCCATGCCATTTCCTTTTGATTAAACTTCTGAAAATTCTTTTGGGAAGCACCTTAACTTATGGACCTGCTTTATTAGTTATTGAATTTGCCATTATCATCTAGTTTTGTTGAATTTCATAGAAGTGGGTGCTTACAGTATCGTACTTTGAAAAGATTTTCATTTCTGAAACAAAATTTGAATTTTCCGTGTTCATAACTTGGTTACCCAAGCTGCTGTTCATCTGTTCTGCAAATTTAATAATTTTGAAATGCCATTCTCAACATTTTTGCAGCTTCCCGTGCCCCTCGCCTGATTGGCATTGTCTCTTCTTTTCATTATTTTCCTGCCTTTCCCTACTTTTTTATAGTGTTTCTTGATTTTGGTTTACCAACAAAATGTGTTGCATGATTTTACTACACTGCCAATCTTTTCCCCCAAATTCTATCTAAATACATTTTCTCCAATAGTTTAGGTTTGCATTCTGGGTTTTTATTTCTGAAAAGTGGAAGAACTGCCCTTTTTGTTGTCTTAAAAGCAATCCTTACAAACTTATACTAGCATCATATGCATGAATAGCACTTCCAATTTGATGGATAAACTTCCGATAAGTGATCTTCTTTGATATTTAAAGTCATGAAATTTCTTTATTGTTTGAATCTAGGGCTGCCTCACATTTATTATATGCTTGAACATGGAAGCATTTCCTCCCCTTTTCTGAAACACGAGTATAAGCATGTGACACATTGATGTTAAATGGAGCTATAACTTTGTTCTATTAACTGCTCAATGCTCGAGTTCACTCTTTCTGCTCTGCAGGGCTTTTCAGAAAGGCAAAAAGGAACGGGGAAACTACCATGTAAGTTTTTCTTCAAAGGAAACGTTGAATCTGGTGCCAACTACATGTATATTATCAATGTCTTTTGGTGCCAAAGGTTATATTGTATTCATAAGGACAGGTTTGAAGGTATTATGTTGTTTCAGATTTATCTTGGGACAACCGTGCTTGATTTTTGATTGGAGAAGAGATACATGAGAGATTTCTCACTTCCCAGGACGAACGGCGTTCACATGTTACGATATCTGGTAGCACTGATCATTTCTTCGGATATATTGTCTGCACCTCTCTCGGCATTTGCGAATTCTACATTAATCGAGAGTGGTAGAGAACTATATGTTTTATTTGGGTACATAACTGTGTGTCAGTTATCCAGGGTGATGCCTATTGAATAATAAGAGATTTTTCTGAAATTTGAAGAGTATGTATCTTCTGCATTGCGCTTCTGGTTGCAAAATGTGATCGTCTCGGAGATATATTTGCTTCATGTTTTAATTGGCGTTGATCATTGTGAGTAATGATTAATGAAACTTAGAGAATCCATGGGAGAGGAACTCGTATGTGGCATCAAACTACAAGGGTGCTATTGATATTGTTTGGAGGAATAGTTGACCTCTCCAGAGGATTGGGTTATGTTGACGTGTCTGATATTTGACCCCTGTTGCTCAGTTGCTTCAATGAACGTGTAGGATTTATGTTGACAGGTGCGTATTTATCACAGGACTTAAGTTTTCAGTAATCTTTTCATTTTTATTTTGTATGTTCTTTTGGTTTCTACTGTTCTTTCTTTACTAATCTTATATGTGTTGGTGTTTTTTTTTTGCTTTTTTGTTGTTTTGTTTTTTATTTTTTTTGGGGGGGGGGGGGGGGAAGAGAATGTGGTGTTGATTTGTGTTGACAATGTCTGTTGCTATTCAGACATATGACAAGGGACTGTCCTCTTCCTTCCGTCCTTTCGCCTTTTTCTTAGGACTTGTTTGGCAAGGTTTTCCCTTAGCAATTTTTAGTTTTTGAGAAACTAAAAGATCAGGTTTTAAAATGATTTTCTCTTGTTTTCAGTTTTCATGTAAATTAAGAAAAAATTGAAAATAAAAACCAAAAACAAGAATGAATTGTTTTCAAAATATGGTGTTTTTTTGGTTTCACAAGAACCATACCAAGCAAGCCCAGTGAATAAAATGATTCCAAAATTGTCAATGGCATGATCAGTCGAGTCAGGCTTTAGTTCAGTGGTAAAAGACTAAAAGGTTGAGTTGAGGCCCTATACTAAGAGATTCTTAGTTTGAACTACTGCAACCTTGATCTTGATATGCCCGAAATGACATCTCAGTTGTGCGGTAGCACTTCAGGAGGTGTATATGTTCTTATAATTTGAAGTGTCAACTGTGGACAGGCTGTCCAGGCTACAATCTGCGAGGGATTAAGTTTCTAGGAGACATTCGTTTCTCGAAGTGTCCAAGCCAATATGATGGTTAGATGTGGTGTGAGCGACAGCCAGCCAGCCTGCCTCGTGCATCAGGTAACTGAATGAGCACTCGTCATTTGTACATATCAAAAGAAGGGCAATTTGAGCCTTTCTCGCACTAGAGAGATGCATCAGAATATGATACAAGAGAACGGTCACATTATACGATTCTAAAATCCAGGTGATTATTATGAGCTTATCACTGTTGGAAGGATGTTGGAGGTATGGGAGTAAATAAGCCAAGGCCAGCGAGTGCTCGCGAGGCTTGAGGCTCCCTCATTAGCATTTTGCTTGGCTTGAGTTTAGCTAGATTTGGTTTTGCTGGATCCTAGCTCAACAAGTTTGAAGCCAAGGTCAAGTTAAGGCTCATTTATGCTCAAATTTGGCTCGTTAAACACATTTGATCTAATTTTTTGCTCAAGATTGACTGGTTTATCTTTACTCGGCTTTGGCTCAACTTGCTTATCTATGTAAGTCAGCTCAACTTGGCTTGAGCTAGAAGAGAACCATGCTATTCGAGCTAAATGACAAGTGCTACATTGAGCAATCCAACTCGGGTCATGGTTGGAGGTGGTATTTGTCTTGGCATGGAAAAAGAAGTTCATAATCTTTGCAAGTGCAAGCAATAACCTGAAAAGCATATCGTAACGCTGGGAATGTGCAACTGTGGAGCTGAGTTGGTCACTATGGACAAGCTATTCAAGGCTCCAGGTAGATAGAACGCGATTGAAACTTTGCTCTGCTTGCTTTGCTTAAAGGGCATATGTTTTGCATGCAGATTAGGGCATGTGGGCATGTATATGAGTCAAGTCGAGCCTTGAGCCTCAGCTTGTCAATATTGAGTCCAGCTCAGGCATAACTCCAAGCTAGCTGGGCTAAGCTTGTTACAAGCTCAGGCTTGGCACTGTCAGCTTCGGGCTGAACTTTCCTTATATTGGCTTTGTAAGTTCAATGGAGGCTCATTTAAGCTTGAGCTAACTTCATTCAAACTCGAATTTAGCTTGATTGGGCATATTTAGGCTAATAGATTGAATTAAAATAGGCTAATTTAGACTCATCTAAGCTCGTGACCTCGGGCTTCAACAGGTTCAGGCTCCGCTTGTTATGGTAACAGGATCGCACGTCGCTCTGAGAGACGTGGGTAAAATTCTTTGTTCAAATGTACTTGCCCCAATTGAGGCCACTTTCTTTTCACTATGTTGTCCTATCGGTTCTAGTTAACTCCGTAAGGTATTGACAAGGTCAGAAGGTGAGAATAAACGGTAAAGAGAGTTTTTCGGGTGAAATTATAGTATTGGGTAAGTGTATTTGAGACAGGTAGTGGGTACGAGCTAGGTATATGTGCTGATCTGTTTCGGTGTAGGGCGAATATAAACTTAACCTCCCCTTTATCCCCGTTTTGTTTTACTTCCAAATTGGGGTAAAGAGGAGGGTAATTTTTTAAAAAAAATTCGACAATTTTGCTCTTATTTTAATTATAATTTTTTAAATTTTATCTCATTATCTAATTGTCAAATAAGGATAACTTATTGACTCTTCATTTCCCTTACCCATCTTTATTAAGTATATTTAAATAAGGGTAGAATAATGCTTTGTCCTGTCTCTCTCTACTATCCTTATTTACCTCACTTTACCTTGTTGTTAGATAAGGCATTATTGGCGGGTATTGGGCAAGTAATGGGACTTGTAGGCTATCCATGTGTAATGGAACGGGCATGAATGGCTTTGTACTTGCCAATGTGTCGCATTCATTTAATATCCTTGACGAATAATAGGGTGGGTGTGTAGCGGGTATCGACTGGACTCCCTGTTATACCAGTCTTAGTAATAGCATTTTGCACATGATGCACGTACCTCATTTTTTTTTACATGCATAATTTGCTTTTAAATATAACTAAATACTTCAAAAATATTGAAATCGGTTTTTATACAGGTTCGGTCCACCAATATTTTACCGTAATATCTGCTTCAATTTCCTCCTATTTTCTTCAATTACCTAAATTACCAGAAATTACATATTAAAATACTAGTAAGTCTCATACTTAATATGTGATTAAAATTGCCCGTGATGATCGTGGGGACATCGTTTTTGCCGGATTGAGAAAACTCGGATATACTCTTATTATTGTTGTGGTTGAGGTAGTAACCGTTAGAGATATCATTTTTTAAGTTGTCAGGAGAGGGGCTCGAAAAGTCATTCTCAAAGGAGATAATGATGTTGTCATTAAGGCTTTCAAGGGGGTGCTTTCCGTTCCTGCAGATATTGTGATCATGGGAGATATTTGAACTATCAGTTCTTCTCTGGATCAGATTTGGTGCATTCATGTTTTTAGAGAAGCGAACAAGTCTGCCGACTGGTTAGCGAATGTCAGTCACGAAAGTGTGGGTGTTTCTTTATGAGACAATGCTCCCTCTTGTACTTTTCTCTCCATTTCACGAGCTGAGGCCTTTAAAAAAAGCGTAATTAAATTATTATTATTGTTTGTCGTTTTGCTGCAACATATCTTTGCCTAAAAATCACCCTTGTCATCCAGGTTTAAGGTCGAGACATTATCCTTTATTCCTTTTGGGTCAAACATAATGACTATTAAAAATAAATATAAAAAATCAGCAAAATTATGCTTGAAAAGAAAAAGTTGGATTAGATTTATTATTAATTTTTGAAAAATTATCATTTAAGTATTGTAAAATTTAATCATTTATCACTTAAATACTCTGACATGTTAATATAAATAATAATGTATCTTAACATTTTAATATCTATATTGATACTATTTGTTTTTCCGCCAAACAGCAAGAAAGATAATTTTTATTTAACAAAATATTTTATTTATATTATATATTAATTAAAAGTATCATTAAATTTTTGGACTATTATTTCAAATCTCCCCTTCCTTGAATGCCCACTTCCACATTTATATTATATTTATATTTATGTAATAGATTTAATTTATGAAAGGTTTAATATATATATATATATATATATATTAACTCTTTTTTTTAATTTAAATATATAAAAGTCATTACGTAACTAAACTCTAGTTTTTATTTATGTCAATAATATAATTTGGATAGTGTTATATTTATGGCAATTTTTGTTATTGCTTGGGCATATTCAATTATAAATTAAAGCGTCGCTTTGAGTGGCCTGACAACAACAAAAATAGTTTTGAATTTAACAAATTATGATTTATTAATTATAATATATAAATATAATTGTCTAAAATTTAGTCACATATCGTGTATTGCATGGGAAAACTCTACTATAGAATAAAGTACCTTGAGGCTTTAACATTTTATTAGCTAGATATTTTATATTGAAGCTCGATAAATGTTTTTAAGAATCTGATCAATTGATTAAGATTTATATATGTCATGTTAAATTTTGAACAAGAATTCATTGAATTTTGTTCCAAAAAAAAACTCAGTAAATTATGATAAAACTTTATTGAATTTTCATGTGAGTTATTATTATAAAAATCATGCGTCATGTCAGCATCTTTATAACAAAAAAAATCAAATTTTTAATAAAGACATTTATCTATTGTTGGAATTATGTTCCACTGAAAATTTTTTCAGTAAAAGCCTATTAAGTTTCAAAAAAATGGTATCTAGTGATTAAATTTTAAAATACCTAAAAAATTAAAAATATTTAAACCTCAACATAGGGATGACAATAGGGCGGGTAAAACCTACTACCTGCGGGTACGGGTATAAGTGGGGCGGGTAGTGGGTACGGGTTCGGTGTACCCGCCCCGTGCCCGTCACAGGTATGGGGCAGGTACGGGTATAGTTTTGTACCCGCCCCGCCTCGCTCCACCTCATACCCGCTTTATTTTGTACATAATTAACCTTCAAATTAAAAAAATACGTGTTTAAATTCAATAACCCAAATTGTTTATCAATGTTATAAAAAAATATAATTAATTTTTAAAAGTAGTATTAAATAACTAATATAACTCGGTATAGATAATCTTTTTCTACGCACATTAGAGAGGGTATGGGGCGAGTAATGCATACCCGTTGGATACCCACGGATAATGGGACAAGTATGGGTATCCACTTCATATCCGTTGCGAGTAATGGGGCGGGTACAGGTATGGAGGAGACACCCCCGCACCCGCCCCGCCCCGCCCCATTGCCATCCCTACCTCAACACATTCTATTACATATATTAATTAAAAATTTAAGTTCACCTAAACGAGTGATAATTTTTCTAAATTTTTTAGAAAGTTTGATGAAGGCAGAGTGCCAGCCAAGTTTGTTGCCTTTTTCGTTCTCAAGCAAAACCCTAATCGCATCCCACCGCCTCCTTCGACGGCGTCATCTTCTCTCTCCTCGTCATTCTTACCGGCGCTTTCCACCTTCCACCACCGTCGTCGCCTCCACCACCGGCAGACATTTCTCCACCTTGCTCCGCCGCATCCACATTTACAGTAAATTTTATTCAAAATTAGCGTAGCAAACCTTCATTTTTATTCCACTGCAAGAGTTTGTAAGTTTCTGTTTCCTTAGGCACCGTTTTGAACTCCGAAAATGATGTAAAAAGAAAAAGAAATTGTAAAACAAAGTATTTTCCTCTGTATTTGATCTGAAATTAGAGAACTTGGATGAGAAACTTCAAAATATTACAATAGATTTTGAGAAAAATCATTTTATTTCGGAAAACTAGTAAAAAAATCATATCTTTTTTTCATCCTTTTCATTCACGGCCCCTTAATTTATTCAAATAAAAGGAAGAAAAAAAGTTATTTTTCTTCTTTTTTTTCCGCTAAAATTTTCTTAATTTCAAACGGAGCTTAAATGGGCCCGCTTTTCAGACTAAATATCTTGTGGGTTTTGACAAACAGAAGATTATCTCGAGTTTCATCAATGAAACATTTAAATGGAAGTTCATCTGCAGTATTTGCTCAATTGAATGAAACCCTAATTTCAGACCTTTCTAGGGTTTATGGGGTTAATTCATTTGCTACTCAATCCAATAAATTCCCTGAATATGAAATGCCATCTGTGACTTGGGGTGTAGTCCAAGGGCGCAAAGAAAGGCTTGTCTCCAAGGTGATTATATGTGATTATCTTAAGGGTTTAGGTATTGTAACTGATGAATTAGAAGAAGTAGAATTGCCGTCGACGGTTGAGGTTATGAGAGAGAGAGTTGAGTTCTTGCAGAAGTTGGGGTTGACAATTGATGATATGAACGAGTACCCGTTAATGCTTGGGTGTAGCGTGCGCAAGAACATGATTCCTGTGTTGGGATATTTGGAGAAAATTGGGATTTCAAGGTCGAAATTAGGGGAGTTTGTTAAGTGTTACCCTCAGGTTTTACATGCTAGTGTGGTGGTTGAACTTGCTCCGGTGATCAAGTTTCTTCGTGGGCTCGATGTTGAGAGACAAGATATTGGATATGTGCTTCAGAAGTACCCAGAGTTGTTGGGGTTCAAGCTCGAAGGAACAATGAGTACGTCAGTGGCATACCTCGTTAGTATCGGGGTTAACCCTAGAGATATTGGTCCAATGGTGACTCAGTATCCATATTTTTTGGGGATGAGGGTTGGGACCATGATTAAACCACTTGTTGAATATCTGATCTTGTTGGGATTGCCAAAGAAGATATTGGCTCGTATGCTTGAGAAGCGGCCGTACGTACTAGGATACGATTTGGAAGAGACTGTGAAGCCAAATGTCGACTGTTTGATTAGCTTTTCCATTAGGAGGGAAGCACTTCCCTTGGTCATAGCTCAGTATCCTCAGATTCTCGGTTTACCTCTCAAAGCGAAAATGTCTTCGCAGCTCTACTTTTTTAACCTGAAGCTAAAGATTGATCCAGAAGGTTTTGCGCAAGTAATAGAGAAGATGCCTCAAATAGTTAGCCTTCATCAGCATGTCATTACGAAACCTGTCGAGTTTCTTCTTGGACGAGGAATACCCGCAGGAGATGTTGCAAAGATGATCATTAAATGTCCACAGTTAGTTGCTCTACAAGTTGGCATTATGAAGAACAGCTATTACTTCTTCAAGAGTGAAACGGGTCGGCCAATCCAAGAGCTCATTGAGTTCCCCGAATACTTCACGTATAGTCTGGAGTCGCGGATCAAACCCAGATATCATAGACTACAAACCAAAGGGATTAGATGCTCGCTTGCGTGGTTCCTCAACTGTAGTGATAAGAGATTTGAAGAGAGGGTTCGGGGTGATTATATTGAACCAGATACTGCAGGACCCTCTTTCTATATGGGTGGGAAGTTAGAGCTTCCAGGGAACGAGATTTTATCAGATGAAGAAGATGAAAGTGAAGAAGAAGTGCTTTACAGGCGCACAGTTTCCCTATAGAAAACCATTATGTTTCGATTTTTGGTCGTTTCTTTTCTCCTACTGTTCTTTTGCTCTCTGAGTAAGTTATATCACAGCTAAGGATCCCCTGGTTTGTTGAGTATCGGTCTTTACGAAGGAGAAACAGATTCAAAGCTCATTATGTGACACCGGTGAGTTGCTCCTCTGTCCACTTAATCATTTTGCACATTAAATCCTTTGGCTAAAGTTAGTGTTTGAACCCTCTGATTGGTATAAAATCGGGTCACGGGTAATTGAGTCAGGCCTACCGATTCATTTAGGCATCGTTTGGTTCATAGGAAAAAAAAATTTCTTATGAAAAAAGTTCTCTTCATAACATATCTTCAATTAGATATATTTTTTTTTAAAAATTCTCTCTTTAGCTAAAGAAAATGGTCTTATATTTTTGTTTGAGATTTACACTTGGCCAAGTTAGGTTGAAGTGAGGTATATGATGTGAGATTATCACAGAAAATATCTTTCCCTCACGAAGGATAATGTTCTCATTTGTTGCTATAAAGGTATTCAAAAAAAATGATAGAAATGAGACAGAAAGATTTTTCTACTAAAACAAATGGAGCCTTATTCTGAAGCACAATTTGTTGATCTTCTGGGTGACACTGGGAGTTACAATCTCGAAGTCTCTCCTGTGAGGTTATCCTAGTTGGTTCTCTGTTAACTTTTCAATGTTGAGGTATGAAAGAATACGTGGTTTATGTGGATGTTTCTCAAATATTGGATTGAAGTAGAAGAAATTGTGAGATCTGTAGAACCGTTAAGAGGTAGTTTTCTGATTAACGCACGGATAGGGATTTTTAACATACCCAGTGCCTCAAGGGCTCCCGCCTACGCAGGGTCTGGGGGGGCGGATGTACGCAGCCTTTCCCCTTCAGGGTGTTAACCTGAAGAGAGGCTGTTTCCCAGTGCCTCCAACTTGAGGCTAGGTCCCAGTGCACGGATAGGGATGAAAGTGAAAATCCTAGCAGTTGGCTCAAGCAGTAAGACATTTAGATATGACGTTTCATGGCATGTCTAGAGCTTAAACCCTGTTGTCGGGTACAAACAATTCTTTGCGACCTTTTTCGTCTCTTTGTTTCTTCTTTCCGGGTATTTTAATGAAAATCCTAGCAGTTGGCTCAAGCAGTAAGACATTTAGATATGACGTTTCATGGCATGTCTAGAGCTTAAACCCTGTTGTCGGGTACAAACAATTCTTTGCGACCTTTTTCCTCTCTTTGTTTCTTCTCCGGGTATTTTAATGGAAATATGATCTTTTTTCTTACAGGAAACCACAGGTTTTCCATACTTGTTCGTTGTAATGACAACAATCCAGAGATTATCTCCGAGACAAAATTGGGGATTAGGCTGCATGCATAAAACTCCTTTCCAAACCCCCACTTGGACGGGAACCTTGTATGCTCGACTGCCCTTTCTCAAACATGGTGAAGACTACGAAGTCCAGGGATCATATATTCTAAAAACGCAGGTTTGTAGATATAATGGAGGTTTAGTTTTGATTCGATAAAATATAGAGATGAGATTTGGATGAATGCAATTGCATTTGCTGAGTGAATTTAATTGTGGTGGGTGTGAATGTCTAATGACATGTATGTGTTTTAGCTATTTGTCACTGAACTAGAGTTGTTGAGGGCGCTTGCCACCCAGAAAAATTAAGGATGTTGAGCAGGCTGCAAATCTCGGAATTAGCCTTTTTCCGAGGTAGTACCCTGTAGGGATAAGGTTGATTACAACTTACTCCCATCGAGACCCTGCTGTGGCGGGAGCCTCTTCAACGCATTGAGTTGTTGAGCAGGCTGCCAATTTGAATGATAGAAAGTGTTGACTCGCATAATGGTTTACTTCAAAATGGTACATTTTTACTTAGCTATTACAGCTTTCATATTTTTCAAAAAATCATAGGTTTTTTTTTTTTTTCTTAAAAAATTTTTTTATCGAAAACTACTTACATTTTAGTTGAGTTATCAGAAAATTATCTAACTTTTCTAATTTTTTAAAGTTAAATCTGAACTTTTAAAAAAAATTTCAGTGTCACACCTAATGTTGACACTGTTAACTTCTCATCAAATAAAACACCGTGTTTTGGGGTGTAATTGCATCAAAACATCAAGTTTAACTTAATTAAATTAAATTATATTAAGTAATGTAATTTGCAAATGATGAAATTATCTTTCACCTATTACAGGCTTTTGCTACCAAAAGAATTTAAAATGTTTTTATTTGTAAACTTATTTATAATTCATTGATTAAAAAAACAATTTTTATTAAGGTTAGTTTGGTATTTTCATATTTATTTTGATAGAAAATTAACAGTGCCTTAAAAGGTTTAGGTGTGACTTTGAAAAATTAGAAAAGTTAAAACATAGGTAGTCTTAAGGGAAAAATCTACAACTATATGTTATAAAATCTAAAATTTTGTAATCAACCACCTTTAGCCATATAGTAGCATTTTCTTTAAAATTTTCATGTGTTGTGCACTCCAGTTATTAAGCATTGAAAACATATAATATATGGATTAGGAATAAGATTATTTATCATGGTTCGAATTTGAATGCGTATTCACCTATATCTCGATTAGTTTCGTGCAACTTTTTGTCCAATTTACTTTTTGACTTTTATTCAAATATCTACTCCCAAAACTCAGTTGCATAATATTTTAAACAAAATGTTAATGACATTTCTCAAACATGCAACAACAATAACAATAAACCCAGTGCCTACAAGGGCTCCCGCAAAAATAGGGTCTGGGGGGTAGATGTACGCAGCCTTCCTCCTTCAGGGGGCTATCCTGAAGAGAGGCTGTTTCCGAGGAACCCCAACCTGAGAAGCTGCTCCGCAACATAGAGCGTGTTAATGACATTTGTCAAGCATGGTTGATTAAAAATATTTGAATTTTTCTGACCAAAAAAAAAAATATTTGAATTTTAACAATGTAAGTCACAACAGTTAAGTAAAGAATGATTACTTAAGTGATTTTGCATAAAAATTTGTGATTAAAATGTAATCTGTTTCCTATTAAATTGTTGCCTGCTGGATTATATGCTATTTTTTATTTTATTAGGACCAAAGCAAAGTCATAAGATACTGAAATGGGCAACATGTACGTGTGTGTGTATATATACAGTGGCATTTTTATAAAAGGGTGAGAACGTGAGAGAGGCGATTCTTGGCTCTTTATTGTAATAGACAGTCAAGATTTGTAGGACTTTAAAAAAATAATAATTTACTGTCAAGGTTTATTGAGTATTGAAAAAAAAATTTTCCCTCCCTTACTCCTTTATTTCTGCTCTACGAAGAGATATGGGTCATAAATTGTTATTTTTTTTAATATTTAACCAAATTTGGCCATCTATTACAATAGAAGGTCAAGATTCGTCCTTCTCACGCTCTCACCCTCCTATAAGAACGTTACTATATATGCGTGTGTGTGTGTATATGGTAACGTATTGTAAAGATAAATTGTTAATATTAGAATAAACTTGTAAAATTTTATATCTATTATTTATTATATTATTACTTTAATAATAATAATTTTACCCTTGTAATAATGATACCATATATATATATATATATGTATCTCTAGTTCCTAAACTAATTAATTATATCATTTATGTACAATTTTTATCTTTTAGTTATAAATATGAACACTATTATTAATTTCTTGCACATTCGAGCACATGCTCTTTAGCCTAAAACGAAGATTTGTAGTAACAATTCGTTATGTTCGCATTATCATTTGTTATTGTGCTGCTTATTGGGAAGTTCTTGTTAAGCGTGAAGACTATTTATTTCCGCTAACTGTTATTAATAATGGCGATTTGTTAGGACTTATGTTAATGACATAACTCTTAAGTTTCAAGCGGTTTCGAATGTAAGAGGCCTATTTTTATAGCACTCTTATTGTGCTGGTGTAATGTTAGCAAAGTGAGGAAGAGTGAATTCTAATCCTCGACTAATAGTGAATATTATCACTCCCCCTCCATAAATGTCGGTTTCGGTTGAACAATGTAAATTCCGATGTCTAATATTTTTCCCAGTTCCCTTTCAATCTGTATTTGCTATTTCGAGTTATAATTTGGTAAATTTGTAGGGGGTTCTAACAGATTATTCAAAAAATAATCTCTAAAAATGTAATTTTCCGTGCAAAATTATAATGTAAATTGAACACCGCCTTAACTACATTAAAAATAACAAGACAAATTACCACGAGATGCAAGAATCAAAAACTGATTCATTAAATAAATAAATAAAAGAATTTAGGGGCTGTTCATTAAACCAGGAACAAGGAACAAATTATCATTTTTCTGTCGCATTTTTTGATTTTTTAGAAACTAAAAACCAAGTTTAGAAAAAAAAAAAAAATGCTTCACTTAAACCAGGAACAAAATGAAACAAAAAACAAAAAGAACACAATAAATTTCTATCCGCGCATCGTTTTAAATTTCTAAAAAACTAAAAACCACAAAACGATGACAAAACAAGCCGAAAATTGAGAAACTTATGTAGCAAATCAGATTACTTTCTCACTTGAATCTCCCTGTACCATAACACAAGTCAAAATTACATTTCTTTTTCAAAATTTACTTCCATTTATAATTAAGTAACAAATTAACCTTCTCATTCTCAGTTGCCTACTTCAAAAATACAAAACTTGAGGGCTGAACCGGGTTCACCATTTTGATGCACTTAGTATGCAGTTACCTACATAAAGTTAATTTGTTACTTCAATGTTAAATTTATCTACGGGTAGAAGTGTTTTGTCCACGGGATAAGACTTGTATATGCTATAATTCGACAAAAAAAAAAAATTTCACATCACCTGGCGCGTCACTGGCAACCAAGTTCATCATTTGTGGAATACCAAAACTGGTCTGTTGAATCCTGCTGTGGCGCCTGATATACTGGAAGCTGCGTTTTCTACAGATCTGAATCCAATCTGCCACCATAAAACGTCATTTTGAGCTGTTTAGGTATGATATATGGGGACCGACCAAGTAAAGCTTGAACAAATACTGGTCTGGACCGACTAGTCATTCAATAAATAATTATTACACTTATGTGTGGAGTGGTTTTAACGGCCTTATCTATGATATAGGCATTCTATTACGATGTTCTATTTTCCTCCCCAGTCCCTTAGTTTGTGCTGCTTGTTTCAATTTAGGGTTTCCGTGTGCGTTGGTGTTCCTAACTAGGGGTGTAAATGAGCCGAGCCGTGGCTCGTCATGAAGCTCGAAAAGCTCGGCTCGCTTTGAGCTCGAGCCGAGCCGAGCCGGCTTGTTTAGCTTATTGAGCCAAGCTCGAACCTACTGAAGCTCGAGCTCATAAGCTCGCGAGTCTAAACGAGTCTAAGCGAGCTTTTTTTAATATATTATAGTTGCTGAAATATTGCCCAATGAATGCATATTGGAGCCTAAATGAGCCGAGCCCAAGCTTAAACGAGCTCAAACGAGCCTATATTGAGATTAAATGAGCCGAAATATTACAAGCCTAGTTTGAAGTTCACCGAGCTTAGATCGAGCCGAGCCGAGCCGAGCTCGAGCCCGAATTTTCAAAGCTCGGCGAGCTTCGAGCTGATGGCTCAAATACACCCCTATTGCTAACAAGCACACTTTATCTTCCTGGTCCAGTTTAGTTTTTGACAGGTTCAGTCCCGGTTTGGACTAATCCTCGAGCAACCAAAATTTCAGTCAAAGTGGTTCTATTTGGTTCAGTCCGCTCTTGAACTGATGTTCACTGATCCGATTGGATAGAAGATAGAGATCAACTGTATAGCTATCTTTAAACCAGAAGCAAAAGAACCAGATGAGCTTTGAACTTAAGATCTCATGCTTGGGGTAAGTAGCCTAAGGACCATGCCAAACCCAACAAATCAGAAGAACCTGATGTGCATACCTTATCAAGAAGTATTTCCTGAAAGCTCTTTGGATAAAGCTTGATTTTATGGAAATTGGCCTGCGTAGTCTGCAAAACACGTCGCAACAATTGCTTCAGAACGTCTGACTTTAAAAGGTTTAACCAAGGCTGATGAACATAGTGAAACCGAAACTTCCACATAGAGTTTTCATATAACTAAGAGAATTTATCACTTAGGTTTCTTGAGGTTTGAAAACTTATATTTTAGGTATATGGACATTTCAATATATACCATGAGATACTAACGTTTCAAAATTTCATCTGGGCACCTTCAAACTACATCCAGTGAATTTATGTCTGAATCTGGCAAATTTTAGATGGGAATTGCTCATGTATCATATAATTACTGCAATACGTGCCACATCAATATTTTCTGACAAAAAATTTGCTAAATTCTACCAAAAAAACAACCGAACAAGAGCAAAGGGGGACCTATATATTGTTGAAATCATATTTCACATTAAATTTCTAACCGAAATACATGGGTTTCTGGTAGAGTATACCAATATATTGTCGGAATCCTAGTTCAAGTCAGCATTTTGTAATGAAAAAATCTCGGATTCAGACAGAAGGTACAAGGTGATAGAACTTTTGAAACCTCAAGGTACCTTATTATATATATTGAATCGTCGGGGTACCTAGATGATAAAAGACTAAATCTCAAGGTAACTAAATGATAAATTTGGTATGACTGACAATGCCTCATGCCCGACACATGCACACTTTATAGAATTTCACAAATCAGTTGCCTCACAGAGTTCACAGTAAGTATCAAAGTACTAAGTTAACTTTGTAGCAATTCCCAATCCTGGAAAAACGAGGGCGGTTTTCCATAGCCAAAAACCAACGTAAAGCCTTCCGATATCTTTTTCATAGATCCTTGGGTCCATGTAGCTCATGGCTTAAATGAGCCAAGTCAACTCATTATAAATCTCCAAGGCTCAGCGTGTTTCAAGCACAATCCGAGCAAGCTAGCTCATTCAGTTACATGAGGTGAACCCAAATCTAATAAAACTTGAGTTTGGAGGCCCAGAGTCTAAAGAAGCCCAAACAAGCCAATCTTGATAGAAGTTATAAGTTTGAAGTTGCCAAGTCTAAGTTCAAGTATAATTGTGCTCAAAATGCATATACCGAGCATTTGCTCGAAGCCTGTTGTGTTCGGTTCGTTCTCAGCCAGGCCATGCTAAACTATAGCTCATGATACGGCTTAAGCTCGAAGTCTCTAGTCTTAGCAAGCTTCGAGTGGAGTACAAGCAAGGAAAAATATTATGCAAGCAGAGCCTCATCAAGCTCCACTCAGCTCATTACAGAAATATTTATTTTTGGATCAAAACTAAGCATCACTTGTTTACCTCAGTTATAAGACGATTTTTGTAGTAAGACTCCCATGGCTGAGGTTCCAAAACAAAAATGCCTTCCTGCTCACGATACACAACATAACAAGAACAAAGAAACAACGAATTTTCACTAATCAGTACTAAGAATATGATGATAAACAAGAAAGAAAAATTAATGCAAAACACATACCGGGCGCAAAAGTCTCCATATCTTAGCAAATAAGGAAATCAATCCCTCATCGCCCCAATTCAAATGAACCCATTTTGTTACGCTCAAACTGCAAATCAGACCAAAGTAAATCCACCATATCAGCAGCATAGTGATATTCATAGAAACTCTTTTGACAACACACACACACAATATGCTATTTTCCCTTTCCTTTTAACTGTGCTCCCCAGCCCTAACTTTTCTCAGGGAATGGAGGTAAAGAAAGCAAACGATAATGCTATGCAAGGATGTCTAGACGAGTCTAATCTTTATCTATAGTCAAGTATCTTCCTACGAAACAAAATTCAGGTTACCATTTTTATGTGGATTAATTAATGATGACTTTTTTTGGAATTTATCAATTAGGTACCCTAAGCTTTAAGAATTTAACATCTATGCACCCTAACATTTTAATTATATAGAATGAGGTACTTTGAAGTTTCAAAGTTCTATCATCTAGGTATCCTCCAATGTAATCAAGAGGGGTTTTTGTTGGAATCCAGCGAGTTTTAGATGGAACATGATTGCGTAATATATACATGCCATCTTAAAAAATTTACTGAATTCCAAGAAAAAAATTTCCAGGTGAAAATAAATAGCATTCGAGGTAAAGGATACCCATATAGGTTGGAATCATGTGCCGAGTTTGCATTTTTTTTTTTTTTTTTTGGCCAAACGGCAAGAACTGATATATTACTCAAAACTAAAATCAAATACACATAGCCAAACGAAAACCAATGAAAGATCCCCCACCCAAAATCATCTAGACCCACTCACTTCATTAGTCCCTATACAAAAAATTGAACATACACCAGGCTTGATTCACAATAGACCTACACAACTCATCTTCTCGACATTTACAATTTAAAAAGATCCAGTTTGCATTTTTCAACGAAGCATAAAGTACCTATATGATAAAATTTAAACCTTGGGACATTTGCATGGGCTTACCACACAATGGTGTCATAGTGCTTCAGCGGAAGAGGACGCCAACTAGTAACAAAATTTTCACATCGAAAAGAGACCCTATCCAGTAGATTTTGTTCCGTGGAGGAAGTGTCAGTTCTAGTTTGGCCCAGTTCTTCGCTTGATGCAACTTCAGCTTGTTCTACAACACCAGTACCTTCCACCGCTTTTGATTTGCAAGGGTTCAAGCTGGCCATTCTAGCTTTTTCCTTTCGGAAAGTATTTCTAAGGTTGCATTTGGCATCTTCTATTCGATCTGCAGAGTATGTAGATTATTTTACAGAATCAAAATCACAATGATATTTTAAAGTTCATAAAAACTACAACTGTACAACCACAGATGCAAGTTAATACTTTCTTTACAAATGGACTTTTAGGGAGGGAAATAGGGTGTTAAATTGCTTTGCAAATGCAACCTATTAGAAACAAGCTATATACTCTATTGATCCCTAATGTTTATAAGTTTGTTTAAAATTGCCGCTCATCCTTTTTTGGCTTAAAATAGTCCCTCATGTTTTATTTTATGACAAAAATTGGTATCTCATCTCTTAATATTCAAATAGTGTCGGTCACTGGATTAGGGAACTAATTTGGTTGTAAAATAAAACATGAAACACTATTTGAATAGAAAAGGGAATGAGGGACCAGTGTGAACAACCATACAAACATTAGGAACTAATGAAGTAAACAATTCTATTACAAACCAACCCACGAGCAGTAGGATTGCTAGTCTTTCTAGGAACTTGACTGATCAATCTTCAGTGCATTCCTAAGGATGGCCACCATTAATAAGAGGGTGCTTGGTTTCCTCCTTACATCATTTAAAAGGATAAACAAAAAGGATAAGCAGCACCTTGATTCATATCATGTGGTACAATTAAGCTACTAGAACTAAGTAAATGTAAAACCGCACCAATATTTCTGGGGTCTTGGCATTTGGTAATGTATTCATCAATGATTCAGTATCGTCTACATACAATGAAGCTCACTACTTCAACTTTTGTCAGGTATTACTCAGTCCCAAATTGTTAAGTGACTGCTATCTCAAAGCGTGAAACTTATATAATGTAATCTCATATCATATACTTCACTTCAATCTCACTTGGTCAAGCATAAACCTCATACAAAATTATAGAATGAAACAATTTTCTTTAGTTAGAAAGACATAAAATTTTAAGGAAGAATTTTTAATTGAAAATGTTTTCCTTTGAATCAAACAGAGCCTTAGATTCTAACATGCTCCAAAGGAAACAGGAGGCAAACAAGCAACACACAGCATCAAATTGATGTACTAAGGTGTATTATAGATCCTTACCATGATCAATGTCAATCCCAAGGATGGTCCGGCAATGGAACTTCTTGGCTGCATGAGATGATAAAACTGTGTATGTGAATCATACTAAGGTGAACAATTAAGCACCGACAGAAGACAGGAGTTAGCTTGAGCAACAAAGACTCTAATATGGGAAAATGAGAAACTACAAATCCGGTTACTTACCAATATTAATGGTTATTAGCCCATTATTGCACCCGATGTCAAGACAATCCTTTCCTTCAAACCATTCCTTTTTTAATACTTTGAATCGTGGATCTTTCTCCATGTCACCGCCAACCTAGAACATCAAACTGAATGTTGATTCAGGGACTGAATGCGCAGAGAGAAAATTCAAGAAACAAGCAAAACACCAGGGAGGAGAGGGCCAAGAGATTAGTTCATGATAAACCAACATAGAATATAAGATATAGCGTAGGAGCTCTTTTGATCAAGTATTAAAGCAGGGATAATTGTATAAATTTATACAAAAATGAATCCCAAAGCGAAGGCTTTGATATATAATTGCAAGTCAAAATCTCACGTAAAACAAATTCAGCTCCAGTTCTGTGAGAGGGATAATTAAACTTGAACCTCCATTGATATTCGCCCTCAAATCAACCAATCGCTATGGCCCGTTAAAGTAATCCACTAATAACCAATTTTTCACAAGTCACATGAAATCCATTACATTCGAACTTAAATTTACATACTCTTCTATTTGAAAGCTACGAATAGAATTCTGATGTCAAGCTCGGGATCAAGATGGACATCTACCAACAACTAGAGTATAAAATCTCTAGCAACAATATTAGGTATCATGTTTTTTGATCACAGGCCATTATTCTAAAAGTTATACTCCGTATAGCTATCAAGCATAAATTTTTAGCTCACTAATCAAGCTTGTCGTTCTCTCCATTCAACCTCTTGACCTCTTAAACATAAAACCAAGAAATCCCGAGCCATCAAACCAATGAAAGAACAAAGCGCCAATGCTTTACACATACATACAGAGAACATTCCTCTTTGAATTCACTCATGCTCCCACTAGTAAAATACTAATACTCTAGAGATCCTTGAACTATTGGTTGAATCAAATTGATCTCTCAACTTCCAATTTCATCAAACACACTCTCTTTAAGTACTGGTGGTATCAATAAGACCCATTATGACAATTTCATCCAAGTTAGTTAAATCTATCCTCAGTTAAAATAACATGATCATCTCTTTATTAGTTTCAATTAGAACCTCCACATACATATAGTGATTTGTTTGTTCATAGAGTTAAAACAGTCCGACGAAGCTGAAGTAGAAAGTCTAATCAATACAAAATAATAGTATGACAGGCCTATTTGATGAAATTTTAAGCGAAAGGTGCAACTTTGATTGCTAGTAATAGTTCAGGACTTCTCTATGGTACTAGTCATCAGCTGAAAAAGGTAAAAATATTGCAGATTTACAATATAAGAACAAAAAGCAAAGAAATTATTGAAGTATAAACTCATACATGTGTCTTTACCGATCAATTTAAGCTTTTAAGGAAGTTGGTTCTTTTACATGGCAACAAAGCCTTGTTGACCAAGAGTTCATAGGTTCGAATCTCAAGCACTCCCGCTTTCAATATTAACATGACTTAAGCACAAAGTACGAAATGGAACTGTGCAGTATTCACACTTCAAGTCTAACAAGCATTTGAGTAGGGGGCATATGTTAAAGTATAAAACCATTCTTGGGTCTTTACCCATCAACTTAAACTTTTAAAAAAGTTGGTTCTTTTACATGACATCGAAGTCACATGTTCCAACCCCAATCATCTCCACTTTCAATACTAACATAATCTAAGCACAAGAACCAAGTGGGCATGTGCAATATCTACGCTTCAAGGCCAACGGACATTCACACTAATACAAACTGAATTGGAAATAGACTGAAAACTAAATCAAAGCAGTAAAAATACAAAAATTAAAGAGTAAGTCAAGAGAGAATAGAAGTGACATATTTTATTGCGCTATATATAGAAATTGCCCCCCATCTCAGGCCAGGCCCGCTTTACCTCTTATTGGACTGTCATATTACTTTAGGCTCATATACTTAATTTGAACATGTATAACACAGGAGGAGACATGTTACAATATAAAATCATTCTTGGACCTTCATCTATCAGCTTAAACTTAAAAAAAAAGAGCAAAGAAGTAAGGAATTAAAGAGGATTCTTACGCGATAACCATAGTAAAATCGGTAGTTTCCATAAGGAGCAATATCTTTGAATTTCCTCTTCTTCTTCGATGCTGCCCCATCCTCATTGTTGCTCGAATTGTGATTCATCTCTGGTTCAGATGCTTGCGCCATTTTGTTCCAAAACTATGAACACAAAATTAGGGTTTCTTCCAGAAAACGCAGGGCTAGGGTTCCCCAGGGAGAGAGAGATGGGCTTAAGACGAGTGTTGTTTGAAGAAACCAGGGTTTTATGTTGTGAAGGGGGAAACGGAAGTATCCCGCCAAGTGGAATCACGAGCCCGCCTGTCATAAATCTCGAAAAGCTCAGCTCGGTTTTAATTAGAATTGAGCAGAGCTCGAGCCTAGCAGAACTCGAGTTCATAAGCTCGCAAGCTTAAATGAGCCTTTTTTTGATATAATAAATTAGCTTAAGTATATTCAATTAAGACATGTTTGAGTCTAAATGAGCTAAGCCCTAGTCTAAACGAGCCAAAATTAAGCTTAAATAAGCCTTAATGTTGCTAATTGAATTTGAAACTTGCCAAACTTATATTGAGCTTAACCGAGTCAAGCCAAGCTCGAGCCTTTGACAAGCTCAGCTCGAGCCTGAAATTTCCAAGCCAAACCGAGCTTAACGTAAATGAGCTGAGGCTCGGGCTTCACTCAGCTTAAATACACCCCCTAGTTATTGTGAATTGTTATTGACATGATAAAAAATATTATTAACAGAATAATGATGTAATTTATAAATAACGAGTTGCAAAATTATTTTAGAAAATTACGATTTTACTCTAGCAATTATGATTTTATTTTGTAATAACATTACCCTAATTATACCATTCATTTTTGTCTCTTTAAGTTTTGTTCAAATTGATCCTTTTTTTTTGGTATAAATTGATCTCTCGTCTTTATGACTTTATTCAAATTAGTCTTTATCTTTTCTTTTATTTAAAATATTTTCTAAAATTTATTTTCTGATAAAATTGGTCCTTCATATTTTCAACTTTAATCTAATTTGGTCACTTTGTGAAGACAAGTGAAACATTATAAACCAATTTTGAACAAATATATATATGTAACTAATTTGACCAAAGTCATAAAGATGAGGAATTGATTTCATAAAATATATATGATAGATTGATTTTAACAAATTTACAAACACGAGGGATCATTAGTATAAATAATTCAATTGTAATATCTGGAGCACCTTATGTGTGTTTTATTTACTTTGCTGTTATGGATATTTGTAAATTTGTTAAATTAAGTTTTTATCTTTTAATTTTTACATAAATCTTGATGTTTTATTTTATAATAAAATTCTTCCCAATGTTTCTACGTTTAGCTAATATTGGTTAATTAATGAGAACTAATATAATTATAAACTAAAATATGAAAATTATTTAAAATATTAAAGGATCAATTTAAATAAAATTATAAATATTAAGTTATAACAGAGTGAAAAATCCCCTATTTAACTCCTCTTTTCGGTCAAATGCAATTTAAAATATATAATATATGCAATGAAGTATGATAAACTGCATAGCATTAATAACTTTATATTATAGCATATTAAAAATATAAATTGTATATATATATTTACATATACATGTGATATCTCATGTCTCTATTGAAAAAGGAAAATTTTAAAAGACACGAAAAATAGCCCACAAAAATGACATGAGAAATAGAGTGCTTAAGAACCAGTTTGCCGTCAACGATAAACTGTGCCCCATTCGTGTCATTCGTGCACCTCCTTCTCATGACATGTAATATTGCTCATTGAAAAAATAGGTAATATCAAGCGCTGGGAGGCATCAAGGTACATATGCGTAATCACGAGCAATACTATTTCCAATGGCGACGTTGAATTAAAAAGTTAGCTTGATTGATAATGCTATTAGATTTTGTAAGATTCATCGTGTCTTAAACCCAAGTCACGGAATTGGCATATATAAGATCCAATATAAATCTAAGTGAAATTCTATTTTAACACCAATCGTCATTAAGTGCAGTGAGCCATTAGGGTTATATATCGATTTTTTCTTTTCTATAACTCCTATGTGATATTCACATTTGGGTTCTTAACAAATTCTAAGCGCATTTTTTATTGGTTAAAGCTAACTAGTTGATCACTTAATGTTAATCCATCAACTTTTTGTCCAATCTCAGTATACCCTTTTTTTTCCAATAATTAGCGATAGAGTCACGATACAACTGAGTATGCCCTTATCTTCATCATATTGCACTCAAAGCTCGACATTTTGCTTTCTAATAGGAACAGAAAGTTGTACAATAACAACAAACCCAGTATCTCAAAAAGGCTCCTGCCAGAGCAGGATACAGAAAGAGAGATGTACGCAGTCTTATTACTCAAAAGTATTACTCCGTAGGCTATTTCCAGAGGACTCGACCCTAAAACAAAGAGTAGACTCTCTATAGAGGAAAATATTTGCACTCTCTTTAGAGTTGGAGCCCGCGGACACAACATCCCTCTAAGGTAGCACTATGAAGGGATAAAGCTGCATACATCTTATCTCCCAAACCCGCATCAAGTCAACTTCCCCCGAGGAGCAAGGAACACATTTCCTTCATGGAACATAAAACGTTTTCCATCATAATACAGGCCACATATCCACCCAGACCTCAACTTGATCAAACGCGAGTCCCGTATAAACACATATAATGAAATTATTTTCCTTAATTAAACAAACCAAAAATTTCTAATAAAATAATTATTTCAATAAAAGTAAATTTTTCCTCCAATCAAACGAAGCTGAAGAGGGACGTGTTAAGAGAGACATTCTATGCTGCAAGTGAAATTACAGATTCTATCTACAAATTTATGCAAACTTGATACATTAATATAAAGCAGAATCACATGTAAAAGAATGGTTTTTTTGCAAGAAAAGATCTCACTGATAAATTAAAGACAGCAGAAATATTAATCTTACATTGATTTTATCATCAAAATCGTAGCGTTCCGAGGATCACTCGAGTTCCTTCAAAAAGTCGATATTATCAACAAACACCTGCACCGATGCAGAGGAATCAATATGATAATATACGAGTAGTCAGGGTGGTAATGTGTTGTGTCGTGTTGTTTCTGTAAGTTAATCATGTTGGTTAAAGCGTGACAAGACGGAGAAAACATGTCAAAATTGCTTAATTAAAATGATACATAGATCGATCCCTGTTGTGTTCGAATTTCTCTTCATAACTACATATTATGTTCATGTCGTGTTATCATGTCGTGTTAGACTTTATTAGAACTATGGGTAATGGACATAATCATCAAGAGAAAAAGCAGCAAGTGCATGCACCAATAAATTTTCTACTATAAAGTTCAGACAATGCAGCCTATGGAGGGGTCTAAACGAGTTGATTCGAGCCGAGCATCCCCTTGTTCAAACACGAGCCAAGCTTTCACTAAGCTTTCGAACCTTTGTTCAAACTCAGTTCAATAAAATATTAGCGTGGTCCATACTCGGCTCAACACAACTTGTTAGCCTAATCGAGTCAAGCAGAGCTCGCTATCAAACGAGCCCAGCTCATAATTGAGCTGAGTTTGACATTGAGTTGAGCTCATTATCGAGCCGAGCTATTTGAGTTACTATCAAGCCGTTGTCAAACCATTTTCGAGCTAATACCAACCGTTAACGAGCCATTAACTAGCTGTTAACGAGTCCTTTCAAACTATTCATGAACATCAACGAATTAAGCATCCTATGTGGAAACTCGGCTGGATAAGTTGTTGAAGCTTCAAAGCAAATACAAACGAGCCTTACTCGGTTTTAATGCGAGTTGTTCATCGAAAAATCCAGTTCATTTACACCCCTAGATATACAATAGGGCAACTAAAGAGGGGGATAGTCCGCTGCCTACAAGTGGAGAAGAAAGCCCTAATTAATAGAAGTATGCATGCAAAAATGGGCTCGTAGGTAGACCAGCAATTGTCGACCTGACCAGACCCGATCTGACCAAAGCAGCAGTTAGACCCAAATCCATTGGAATAGTAAGGTTGGGTCAGGGTTTAGTAACCCGAATCCAAAATGACCCACGCATCACCTGATTTGACTAATTCGATTGCCAGGACTATCCTAGGGCAACTGGGTTAGTATAACACGCTAGTTCACAACTGGGAGGCGTAGGATGCAGCTTTCCTAGTCGAGCCTGCTCACGAGAGCACTTGAGGCTACCCTAAGCTGATTTGAATCGTATTTGTTTTATGAGCAAGAAGCCACAAGCTCGGTATAGCTAGGCACGGTGACTACGAGCCTGAACATCGGAGCTTGGCTTAGAGCTTTTCAAGTCAAGATCAAGCTCAACTAAACAGAGCCTGATACCTCATGCATTGCTCGATGTTTTACACCGACAGCAGAGATAAAAAAGAACCCTTTTACATCCGCTAATAATGATATTGAAGCAACTCAAATACAAGAGTATGTATTTACTCTCTAATTCTTGGCTACACTTGCGACCACAAAATTCCCTGGTCAGCATGTCATGGGTCTGAGCATTACGCACAGGTAAGTCTAGAGGTCTGACTCGTCCCATTTCTAAGACTTCTTTACGTTTTTAAGCTAACTTGACAAGTCAAAGGTCTCATACCAGCATCTAAATACCCTTATCCGATACACGTGCTTTAACGAAGTCAAAATAACCATGCTTATGTTTAATATATAAAACACCCAACCAAAGGAATACGTCGTCAAATTCGCACTCATACCGTTTTCCAGCCATCGGGATCAAGGCATGCCGTAATTTTGGTGCTGATTCCAGGCAACGGTCCAGGCTCCCGCGTTATTTTTCCACCGCAAAGTTTAATCGCTTCTGCAGTTTTATACACATCGTTTGTCCCTATTGCAATCTGCACACCACATAGAATCGTATCTTACCTTTCTTGGAACAGTAGGAAAATTACCCAGCAAAATTAACTCAAGTAGTGGAATATGAAAGTGCAAAAAGGGGCGTATATGAGCCAAGCTTAGGCCGAGCTCATTAGACTCGAGGCTCGGCTCGAAGCTCACCGTGCTTGATAACTTCAAGCAGGAGCTTGGCTCGTCATAGATTCAAGCCTGACCCAGTTGAGTTTGTACCTGACTTGGCAATTTCTAAACTAAGCTTGCCTTTGATTTAGCTCATTTAGGCTAGAGCTTGGCTTATTAGACTTAAATCAGGCTAGATTGGGAATATAATTAAGCTAATAAATTATACTCGGATAGACTCATTTAGGCTTGTGAGTCTACAATCTCAAGCTTTGACTTAGTTAGCTAAACAAGTCATTGAGCTTGGCTCAAGCTCAAAACAAGCAAGACTTTCAAGTTTTATGACAAGCCATCTCGCACGAGTTCACTAGTTGGCTCAACGCATTTACAGCCTAGGGGTGGCAAACACGTTATATCGTGTCACATCAGTAAGTAGTGTCAAATTCCTATTTGCTTTAGAATGCAACAAAACAAAGCAAACATGTCAATTAGTTAAATAGCTTAAAAAGGACAAAACTGTGTGCAGTTCGTGTCAGAATTGAGTCATGTGTATTCAGGTTTCCTTCAATAATTTCATGTCAAACCTTGTCAGCCCTAAGTGCAAGGCAGACGAAAAAGATAGATTCATACCTGAGCGTAACCGTTTCCTTTGTCATATTCCGTAACACCATAGTTATATGTCAACTCCATGACAGCACTTTTATCTTCAGGACCATAACCCAGCATTGCTATTGTATACTGAGACAAAGATAACAGATTCACATCAGAAACAAAGAGATGAACGAGTTCATTGATAGCTGTAATAAATATTGTAAGATCCGAAAGAAAACGAGAAAGGCAATTGGTATTTTATGAACAGGAGATTCGAGTGAAGAAAGTGTGAATAAGTTGATATCGGTAGTGTTAGAAGAGAGTCATTTACTCTATTGGTCACTAAAGTTTATAAGTTTGTTCAAATTAGTCCTTTTCTTTTGTTCAAAATAGTTGGTAATGTCTGTAAGTTTGCTCAAATTAAGTCCTTATCTTTTTTCTTGTTTAAAATAGTCCCTCATGTTTTATTATACGATAAAATTAGTCCCTTATCTTTTAATTTGTATCTGATTTCAATCACTAGATGAACTACTAATTTTGTCATAAAAGAAAACACTGAGGTCTATCTGAATAAAAGAAAAGACGAACGAGCAATATGAATGAAATTATAAACATTAGGGACTACTGTAAACAAATGAAAAGGCAATAACAAATTTGAATAAACTTTTAAACATCAAGAACAACAAGAATCAGTAACTCCGTTAGGAGATGAGGGCATAGACCCAAAACGAGTTGGATAGAAATACGAAATCCTTTCACGTTAGAGTGATCGATGTTAAAAACACTACCAAAGTTAAAGCCGTATGACAAGATAACAATTGCCAGGAAAAAAAAAGGTATAAACAGGAAACATTGTTTTTTCTCTAAAAGGAAGCCACAGCAAAAATTTAACATTTTTCCAGCAAAAAACGCCTCCTATTGATAGCACCTTTTACAAAGATGTTTCGGGAAAAATTTGGACAAACAGCCTCTTCGGGTGAAAGGATATAGTTTACCTTGTATTGTGGGTTATCTCGTGTGCGAAGAAGCTCCATGCCAAAAGCCTGTAACAGGATGGCAAGATTCAAAGTAGTTTCTTTTATGGAAACATAAGAGGCAACAGGCTAATATGTCTTTTGAGGACTCGGGCTCTATTTGGTTCAATGGAAAGCATTTTCCTTATGAAAAACTTTTCTTCACAAAATATTCTCAATTAAAGATATTTTTCTTAAATTTTTCTCTTTCTAATTAAATATCATCTTTCTAGTTAAGGTTGAAGTCAAGTATATGACATGAGATTAATACATAAGAGATTTTCCCCTAATGAAGGAAAATGTTTTCCCCTTTTGTTGAGGTGAAGTCGATTTACCTTCAATGAGAAAAACATTTCTTGTATTTTTGGTTGTTACCATAAAGTTATGCAAGAAACAACAAATTCCGGATGGAAAAAGGCTGTCTATCAAAACAATCAGAGCCTTAAATAAATATTTATTGCACTTCTCACCTTCTTATAAAAATCAATAGAGCGATCAAGATCACTGACACGCAACATTACTTGACAAAGAGGCTCAGGTGTAGGCCCCCTTTCTATAAGTTCAAACTTGTAACCATCAGGATCTTCGACAAATGCGATAATGGTGCTGCCACCTTTAACTGGACCTGGTTCCCGAGTCACTTTGCCACCCTTGGCCTTTATGAGATCAACGATCTTAGCAACCTAGAAACAGGAAAGATAGAGATCTTAGAAGAATTTCCAACTATTACTCCCAAAGAAACAAAAACACTTGGATGAATTTTGACTTCATCTAGGATTTGACTCTATCTAGAACCTTTCTTGTTGTCTAGTTATTATAATCAGGTTAAGAGTCATTTATTGAGTAGAACTCTAGCTTCTATTTTCTATATATATCATTGTAGAGTCGTAGTTAATGCCGATTGGGAAAGCTGGATAATAATGCTGTTTCATAATCTATTTTTCATATGCACAGGGCTGCCTAATAGGAGGATGACGTGTTAAAAGAAGATAAATGCCACAAAAGAACTCGCCAAAGATGCCCGTAAGATTGAAGATGACAAGCATGGAATCAAATCCCAGTCTGCAATTATGTATAGGTACTTTCATGATGGCATCCATAATGCATATGCATTGTAACTTATAGTTAGAAAACATTTATAAATTTATCTACAATTATAAACTATCAAAGTGGCGTAAAATATTAATGACCGTAACGTTATTAATTCAAATTTTTGCAATCATAAGGCTTAATAACAACTTATTTCCCTTTCAACATGAAAGACCCCACTGTTACATAATGTACGTGACACCCTGCTTCCTTGACACAATGGCCATGAAGGTGAGTCGACCTCAAACGCAGTCCAAATCCATGGTTTTAAAGGGTCTTAAGTTTGTTTATATGGCCCATAGTTGCATGAAGCAAAATTGAGTTTCATTTGATTTTTTTACACATTTGAAACACACATCTGACTTCAAAACGCCCAATCACGTTTCAAAGTATGAAATGTTAGCATTTTAGGAGTTTCCTATAACTACGATAAGACCTACTTACTAAAATTTCACATTAAACTGCAACAAGTATATTGCTCGAACATCAAGGGAGAAAGAACCACACACATTGTTATGGAGGCATAAAAAGCAAACTTATCAAAGAAACGTCAAACCGATACTTGTGATCCATGGGGCTTGCATTTATGCGGTTCTTAAGATGACTTTGCACAAATCAATATGAAATAAGGGCTTGGTTCTACTTTTCATAAAATCACAACCAAACACAAATTTATCAAGATAAAGAGACAAAAATAGAAGCTCACATCCTCTACAGCAATGCCAAAATGACCGAAACCAGTTCCAATGTCATACTTGTCAACTCCATAA
Organism: Simmondsia chinensis; assembly: GCA_018398585.1. Taxonomy (NCBI): domain Eukaryota; kingdom Viridiplantae; phylum Streptophyta; class Magnoliopsida; order Caryophyllales; family Simmondsiaceae; genus Simmondsia; species Simmondsia chinensis. The sequence goes on from JAGTTD010000010.1 coordinate 35,097,108, forward strand.
TCTGCAAGCAAATCCAACCACAAACCCAGGAAAAAAAAAATCGTGAATTCAAGTATAATGAATGATAGAGAAGAAGAATGAATGATCATTGGGATAGGCAATAGATTACATAAACATCAAGGTAGCTTACTGTATGTAAGTTCTATGACAAAATGAGAATCTTCTGGCCCATAGCCAAGAAAAGCATTTGTGTATCTCTCCTCAGGTATGTCACGCTTTCGCAACAGCTTCATTCCTAGGCACTCCGTGTAAAATCTACAATCATCAAGAAATAGTACTTAAGTGAAGTATCACCGGAAAAAAAATTGAGAATAAGGCTCTGTTTGGTTGGATGAAAAACATTTTCTATTTCCTTTCAAGATATTTTTAACTAAAAATATTTTTCTCGTCAAAATTTTTTCATGTCTATTTCCATAAATGACTTTCATTGCATTAGTTTGCATGAATTGTTTCATAAATGACTTTCACCAAATTTAGGCTCTATTTGGTTTAACATAAAACATTTTCTTACATATTTTTTCTTTACAAAATATTTTTAATTAAAAATATTTATGCTTAAAAAATTTTATCTTTCCAACTAAAAAGAATGGTTTAATTCTATAAATTCATATGAAGTTCATACATGGCCAAGTTGATGTTGAAGTGAAACATATGACATCAGATTATGACGAAAAACGTTTTGCCTTTCCTAAAGGAAAATGTTTACCCCTTTCATGTATGGAAAGTAATTTCCCCTCAATGGAGGAAAATATTACAAATAGATGATTATTGCTATGAAGTTATGCAAAAAAACAAGCGATTTAAGATGGAAAATGTTTTCAATCAAAACAAACAGAGCCTTAGTGTTTAGCACATTTAGGATTGGCTTTAGATGGGTACAGTATAGGGTTCAGCAAAACTGTACAAAGAAAAATCACTCTTTATCCTAGCGATGAAGTCATTTTCTCCCACATGAATAAAAGGAACTTTCCCTTAAAATTATTTTCTCCATCCATTCATATAAACTAACAGTGAATTGAACAGATCAAAATTTCCGTCCAACCAAATGGAGCCTGAACATGCAAAACGATGTGATACAAAACATACTTTATCGTCCTATCTAGATCTCCAACACGGTAAACAACATGAAGCATTCGTCGGTCATCTTTCTTGGCCCACTCCAATACATTTTCTTCTGCAGCAGTAGTACTTGCTTGTGCCACATTTCCAGCCGCGGCAACAGCCAATCTGTTTCCCTCTCTCAATAACTTACAAGCTTTTAGGCCAAAGCATTGGGATTGCGGCACCACTGAAAGACATTCCAAACCATTTAGCAAGCCAACATATAGTGCTTCAAATGTTATTATATTTCAAGCACAAGGTTTGGTCGGCATGTGCATTATTTATGTTTCAAGCCTCATGGACATTTGTGTCAAGTAACATGTTAGAGTATAAAACCATTTCTAAGCATTTACCTAACAGTTTAAGCTTTTGGAAGAATCCATATTTCGACATTTGGTATTGTCTATAGGAACATAGTCCATCTACTCACCGCTTCCTAGTCCTTGATTAGGGCGATGCCGAAACCAAAAGATCCCACTTCGCTAAGAAGTCAAGAGGCTACCTTGGTTTCAACAAATCATTACCCATAAATTTTCATGTTTGAATCCTTTGGCATCTTAAGAACTCAATTAAACAAGAAATCCCTGCTTTGTATTACTCATAATTTGCCAAGGAGGCTTCCGGGGTCAGTCCCAATATTTTTGGGGCCAAAAGCAAGTTTTGACTGGTGGGTCCTTTTTTTGTTAACTAATGTGTCTAAACCACCTTAAGGACATCTCAAATAATTCACTTTATATTATAATACTAGCTAAGGTGTGGTTCAAATATATGTATACATTCACACTTATAGTGTATCATACATAAATTGTTATTTTTTCAATTTTGATTCGTGGGATGCAGTAGAAACAAACTGATAATATAACTAACTTTTGAAAGAAACTTAATAAATTGGGGGTCCAAGTAACTGCTTCTACTATATAGGCTATTAAACTACCCTAAAGGCTTCTGTTTAGTGGTAGAAATGCTGTCAAGGTTCAAACACCATGACAAAAGGTTTGTGAGTTCAAGTTGTTAAGGAAACAAAAGAAAAGAACAATAAAACAATTCAACAAAGGAAAGTAGACTAGACACAATATTTACGTGGTTCAACCAATTGGGCCTATGTCTCACAAAGATGCTTTGATCCTTTCAGAAGTCTAGAAGGGAATTCTTTTTCTTCTCACACAGTACCCCGCAAAACCTTAGAAGAGACTATATACCACCACATAGAACCCTAGTGCACCTGAAAACACCCTTAGATTCAATCCTCTGTTCCAAAAACACGCTCCGGTACAGAATAAAACCAATCTCCACACCAAAACCACAACACAAATCCCTCTAATCCCCACTAACCTAACAAAAAGCGAAAAAAATTGTTAAATTTCACCGGCCATTTAGGCCCAACCAATGGAGTTGACATACATGAAATCCGCATATAAGTCCGAGTAGGGTGAGATTTTACTAATCTCACATGTAGAATCCCAAACAAAAATTACACCCACAATTCAACAATAAACAAGCACCCAAATCAAAATTCAAGCGCATTTAGACACTTGGTTTACTTCTAAAACTAATTGACACTACCCACTATGCTTGTATACCGATCTCTTCTCTCTCACAACTCATACGTGGAATTTTACCAGATTCACATGCTGACTCCTCAGCTGTTCAAAACATCACTGAACCTTTTAGACCCGACCTATGGAGTTAGAGTATAGAAGGTCCACATATAAGCCCACTGGCATCAAGTGTGCTAACCCACTAGACTTATACATCGATCTCTTCACTCTCATAACTTCTATGTGCCATCTTACTAGACCCACATGTAAACTCCTCAACCAAAATCACACCCACAATCGAATAACAAACAAGCATCAAAATCAAAACTTTAGGGCAAACAGAATGACTCACAACTGCGAAGATGAAGAAAAGAGAGACGCCGGGACTGAAGAGGGAAGCGAGAGGAGGAAGAAGATAATCTGAAAGAGGAGAGAGAAGGTCTGAAAGTGGAAGCCATGGGTATGATTCTCACCATTACCTCCCCTAGCTCTCTTTCACTCAACCCCCTTACAACAAAATAAAAATTGCACCTTTTTGGTATGAATGAATGAAGCAAATAAAACCCTTGAATTTGGGATTGAAATTGGATTTTGGACTTTTAAGGGGAAGTATTGATTGAATTGAGATGGGGTTGTGGATTTGGTTGTTACTGGTTGTGCTGAGATTGGAGTGGGAATGATAGAAGTATAATTGAGTTTTTTGATTTATCAGTGGAAATTATCTGCTTTTTTCTTCTTCTTTTTTTTTTTTACGCAACAAAGTCCGAGGTCAAAATTAAATTCCTTGAGTATCCGAATATACAAGATCAGACAGGGGGCGGGGGGGGGGGGGGGGGGGGATAGCTCCACCAATTATGAAGACAGTTACCCAAGAAGTGTCCTTTAACAACAAAATGGGTAATCCTATTACAATTTCTAGAACATCAAACAAAAGACCAAGACGGAAAAGAAAAAGCACAAGAGCAAATGTCATCAACAATAGCAAGGATCTCCCAAGCACCCAAGTTCTTCGCATTAATAGCATCGATGAGAGCCTTGCTATCCGATTCAAAAAAAATGCAACTCCAGCCATGAGTCATTGCAAAAAAACAGGCCGCCCTTAAAGCGAGGGTCTTAGCAACAAGAGGGGAAGAAGCGGGGAATGAGCCACACTACCCCCCGACAATCGATCCAGAAGAGTTCCTAGCAACAATAGCAGCCACAGCCAAGACATCCTTAGACTTCCAAGCAGCGTCAGAGTTGATCTTGACAGTACCCCTAGGAGGAGGGGACCACCGAGCCACACCCGATGGGTTGGGGCGTCCAAAAGTAAGACAGGATCCCTGCTGGTCAAAAATCTCCAAAGAACCCCGCAGAGAGTCCTGAACGATCTGAGACGGCTCCCTAGAACGACCTTGAAAAACAAAAATATTCCTGTTTTTTTAGAGTTCCCAACAAAGAAAAGCAATACAACTGAGACTTTTAGAACATAAAGATAAATGAATACAAACATGATCCCACCACCATCTAAAACCTCTAAACCCTTGTTTAAAAAATCGAAAACCAAACTGAGATCCAAACCAGGCTGCCCTGGCAGGAGGGTAGAAAAAGAGAAGATGTTTAAATATTTATTATTTAGTTATTCTAATATATATATATATATAAGGATTTATCTAATTTTATATGAAAAATTTTAATAATAATATATAAATACAATATATATAAGTCATGTCGGTATTTTTATTAAAAGTTTAGAGAATTATTATAAAATATACACTGAATATTAATGTAAATTATATTAATTTTGTGTAATTTTTTCATTAAAAAAAAAATCAAATTCTAATGAATATTATTGTCATAATTATATGATTTATTTATCAGGCACTGATGCACCAGATTCTATTAGAACTCCGAAATTAAGCGTGCTTGGGCGAGAGTAGTACCATGGCATCCTAAGAAATCCTCGTGTTGCCAACCCTATAAGGTTGGGGGTATTCGAAAATAGCTTCTTGACAGGGTTAAACCTTGAAGGGGTAAGGCTGTGTACATCCACCCCCCAGACCCCGCTTAGGCGGGAGCCCTTAAGGCACTGGGTTTGTTGTTGTTGTTGTTCTTGTTGTATTGTTGTCATAATCATGTTTTATTTTAACATTTTTCAATGAAGATCTAACGAATTTTAACAAAAAAATATTTCATTTGCAAAATCTCAAAACTTTAGAGTACTTAAGTGATAAAATGTTTAAAACTCAAGGTACATATTGTATATGTTGAAACGTCAAAGTACCTAGATAATAAATGACTAAATCTCGAGATACCTAAGTGATAATTTCCCTTTATATTTTATTTTATGAGATTTTAAGTATATTTGGTACATAGATGAATATACTTAGTACATGAATGAGATATTTTAATGTTTAAAACTTTTATCATCTAGGTACCAAAATATAATCAACTTTCAAAAAAAATGGTGTCAGACACAATTACGATAATTCATATGACTTATGTCTGTTAGGACCAAAAAATCGCATCCGAAAAAAACCGACACGTGGCCCCCCATGAACCGCAATGAAGGGATGACACGTGGCCTCCGGGCACCACGCTAATGGAGTGACGTGTGGTCCCCGAGCACTGCAGCATCTTGCCCCAAGATGCCCTCCTCCGAGAGCGGGCCGGGCAATAACGGCTACAAGGCATCACGACTTGGGTGGAAGATGACTTGATGCTCGGAACCCGAAGAGTCTTGCTGAAGGACACCTTTTCCGAGGAACACCTCTTCTAAGGGTCCCGGACACAGCTCGTGCCGAATGACACCTTTTCCGAAAAGCACCTTTTCTGAAGGTCCCGGAAGCAGCTCTTGCCTAACACATTTTCCGAAGGACGCAGCCCTGGTCTGACACGCCTTCCGAGGCCCCGGACACGGCTCTTGTCGGCCACCCCTTCCGAAGCCTCGGACGCAGCTTCCGCCAAATGCACACCTGATGACCCGTCGTACGCATCTCCGGAGACCCGCTCTCCGAAGCCCAGCCACCCTATAAATAGGGCCCTAGCCCCCATACCTGAGCACATTCATACATGCTCATCAAGACATCCATACTCACCCGACTTCACCCCCCCTCTCGGACGTTCTCACAGCCCTTCCCCCAGGACTCGGCTGAAGGACCCCCGGAGTAGCGGGACCCCCCTCGTTTTTTCTTTTATTTTTTTGTATCCCATCAAAAATCCTTGTAATAAAAACGCTTATAATTAATAAAAATTTAAATAAAAATAAAGGGCTTGTATCATCGCCCTCCATAAAAGAACTCCTATCACTGTTATTAAAACAACGTCATTGTCCTTTGCAATGATTTAGCAAATTATGAGAAATATTAAGCAACTTTTAATAAAAGATACACATATATTAAAAAATAATGTGTCACATCATCATTTTTCAGTAAAAACTCATAAGATTATGACAATAGGCACCCGTATACTATGGACATTATTTTCCCATCAACAAGAAGCAAGAAGCAACATCTCAGTGCTCTAAAGACTCTTGCCTAAGCAGGGTCTGGGAGGTGGATATATGCAGCCTTCCCTCTTCAGGGTGCTACCCTAAAAGGAGGCTGTTTTCGAGAACCCTCAACCTGAGAGGTGCAACACGAGGACTTCCCAGGAAGTCACCCATCTCGGTACTACTCTTGCCTAAGCGTGCTTAACTTTACAGTTTTAATGGGATCTAATCCTTGCGTGTTGGTATCCTCTTAAGTATGTTCCCATCAACAAAATCTGAGTAAAAATTCATAGAATTTAGTAATAGGTACTTGACTGATAATTTTTTAAAACCTTAAGTATTTAAGTTATAAAAATTTTAAACTTTATGGTATCTAATTGTATGTGTATTGAGACATTAGGGTGTATGTAAATAATAAATGTTCAAACCTTAAAACGTCTAAGTAATAAATTCCATTTAATCTCTTTCCTTTTAATTTTTTACTCGATTTTACCTAACAAATAAAATATCAAATTAGTTAAAAAAATAAAAATAGAAAACTATTTTGGAAAATAAAATATATAATAAATATTAAAAGGTATAAAGTAAATAACTCGATTTTTAAATTATTTTTGGGACAAAAATAACTGGAATATTGGAATAAAGAAAAAAAGTGAAGATAAATAAAAGACATGAAGTGATTCATCTGATTCTTTCATGATTTGTCACCTCACTTCAACGGCATCAAATGCTTGTTTCAAATTATCAAATTGAATGACAAATTTTTAAGGATAATATTGTTGAAAGGTTAAAATTTGTTAATGTCCCCGGTCAGAGCCTTGCTTTAGTGGTAGGAGACAAGTGACATGATAGAATATTGTTTTAGATCGAAAGATCTTGAGTTAATTGGCTAACGTAGGGTGCGGGTCGCTGCATAAGTTGGAGTTTATTGGGTAATCGGGTTCATCGTTAACAATAAAATTTATTAATGTGAAAGTAAAAGTTAATTTTTTATAATATGATGTTAATTTCTTATAACTTAATTTTTTATAATATGATGTTAATTTCTTATAACATATATGATTGTTTTGACATCAATAAATTTAGCAGTACAATAATAATATCTTATTTTAGGGTTCAAATTAAACTTAATTAGCTTAAACATATTTTAAATAATTCGCTTTATAGTGAAACACAAACTAAGATGTAATTATATATATATATGCACACACACATAAATGTTTATATGAAAAGTATTAAAAAACAATAAACTAGCTTTATATACATTTTCTCAGTACTGTACCTATAATTAGGTTGGGGGTCCTCGGAAACAGCCTCTCTTTAGCTTCATACCCTGAAGGGGGAAGGCTGTGTACATCAACTCCCCCGACCCCGCTTTTGCGGAAGCCCTTGAGGCACTGGATTTGTTGTTGTTGTCGTCTAAGTATTGTACCTGCAAAGTTAAAAGAAAATGTTTATACTAGCCAAACTAAGTATTTTTGCATTGAATTAGGCATAGACTAATTTTTTTATTATTATTATATGGTAAAGTTTGCGACTCACTTAACACATACAAGTTTATGTCATTTTTAACATAAAAATAAATAATTAATAAAATATCAAACTATTTCAATATAAATTTTTTTAGCATTATATTTATCAAAACTAAAAAATTATTATTAGATAAAATAAATATTTTTAAAACTAATTTTTTTAAACACTGTACAGTGTCCAAGTCTAGCCTCGAGTAAGTTAAGCACTGCTGTGGGATTCCATGGGCTTGCAGGCCCATAAACGTTTGATTTTTGGGCTCATTCATGATTTGATCAGAAATGGGCTCTTAGGCCCAACATATTTTCAAAGACTTGAAGAGAAAAATACATTCCGAGTGTTCAAAGGGCTCCCACATAAGCAAGGTTTGGGGATAGATATACGCAGCCTTTCTCTTTTAAGATGCTCCCTTAAATAGAGGCTATTTCTAAAAACCTCCAGCCCGAGGAGTTGAAGAGAAAAGCTCATGCAAAATTTTGTGAGAACATGGAAAGTTTCCCTATTAGTTACGATAATTAAACTGGATCTAATACGTATATATATTATTCGAATTTATATATAAAAAGTTCGGTCAAATCTTAATGATCTATAAAAGTAATGAAAAACGTTAGTCAAAATAGTAATAGCAGAATTGTTTATATAATAAATGATACAATAAAATAATTTGACAGTTAAGTAATATATTTAGCAAAATATAGAAAATGAACTTTTAATTTATCTATAGCTAGTGAATGTGAATAAGTAGACATGTATTTACCATATTATTAGAAATTATACGTAAACACCCTTTTTAAACATGAAAAATACAAGTACGTATCTAAAATGTGTATTATACGTGTTTTTTATTAACAGGGGAAAGTAACTAGCAAAAAACAGTATTTTCATTTGAGTTTTTCGCATTATGAAAAATGCTAAATGTATTCAATTAGTAACCTTTTCACAATGGAACATACCCAGTGCCTCAAGGGCTCCTGCCTACGCAAGGTCTGGGAGGGCAGATGTACGCAGCCTTTCCCCTTCAGGGTGTTAACCTGAAGAGAGGTTGTTTCCAATGCCCCCAACCTGAGGGTGAGGACTTCTCAAGAGGTCACCCATCTTGGTACTACTCTCGCCCAAGCACGCTTAACTTCGGAGTTCTAATGGGATCCGGTGACAGCGTGTTGGTACACCTTTTCACAATATATTTGGTATATAATTCGTTATATATTTTTGGATGCTTATACCTTTGCTCAAATATTATTTAGGCAAAAAATTAACATAAATAATTAAATAATTAAGCTTTTAATTAATCGTCTGTATGTGTAAATCCATTGACTTATTGATCACCTCAAATTATTTCTTGCAAATTTAGAATTAATTACGTGAACAAATGGCAAATATTAATTTATTGATATGTCATATGCATCATTTAAAAGCTAACTATATAATATTTGGAAACGATATAAATTATTTATTTTATAAATAAGAAGGCAGAAGATCCGTGGGGAATAGAGTATTGCTTTTGGTCAAAATATTTGAAGTTCGATTTTCCCCAAACTTCTCCCTAAGGGATCACTAGTTTAACTGACTCTTGCAGTGCATGGGTCGTCGCATAGGCCGGGTTTATGGGGTAATCGGGTTCCTCATCAGCAAAAAAAAAAAAAAAAAAAGGCAATATATTTGGGAAAAATAATCACGAGTTATTTATCTTGTCCGTCCATAATATTTGTGCGTTTGTTCAAATTGGTTTGTTATCTTTTTTTAAAAAAAGTCCCTTTATTTGTTATTTTATGATAAAATTGATTTATCGTCTTTAAACTTTTACCCAATATTGATAATGAAATGGAGGATTAATTTTATTATATAATGAAAATAAAGGAAAATTTTAAATAAAAACAGATTAAAGACCAATTTGAACAAAAAAAAATATATATAAGGGACTAACTTAAAGAAACTTACAAACATATACACCAGGGACCAACGGAGTAAATAGCTAAATTTCTCACTAAATACAACCGACCCCTTGCACTTTTAGTTAAATACAAAAACAATTCCCTGAACTATATTACAAAATTCAAATAACCCATACACATTAAGTTCTTTTTTTGATCCAAATACAAATTAAGTTCTTAAAGTAATTACAACAACAACAATACACAATCCCAGTGTCTCAGGGTCTGCGAGGGGTAGGATGTACGCAGCCTTACCCTATCAGGGTGAGATCCTAACGAGAGACTGTTTTCGAGGACCTCCAACCTGATAGTTTATAGTTATGACAAGCCTGAATGCAGAGCATATAAGGAGCATGTAAGGCATATAGATCATGCGTAGCATGTAAGTATATAGGCAAAATAATAAAAATAATCATGTAAGCATGTAAGTATGTATGTATGGGGGCATAGCTTCCACAGTAAAAGATAAGAGCAAACAAGCATGTAAGGAAAGGATCACACAAGCGACACCATGCAAACATTTAGAGATACTAGAGCGTCCAAAGAGTATGGGGAGAGAGGGGGAGAGAGAGAGAGAAAGTAGAGAAAGAGAGTGAGAGAGAGGGATAGAGAGAGGGAGAGAGAGAGAGTATAGAGCATAAAGAGTATCAACATTTATTAGCATTACATCCGAAGGTAATAAATCCTAGGAGCACTAAGCGACCAACGAACGCCCGTACTGCTTATCTACAAATGGGCATCCTCATGGAACTAGAACTAGCTTACGGGTGCTCGAAGCTCCTACAGCGCTAAATCGCTTACCCCCAAAGCTAATCCTCCACTGAGCTCTACCTCGGGCCATCTCTTTTTTTAGGTTGAGGTAAGTGAGGTCATGTCTAATTGCTTTCATCTAACTCTTTTTTATTCGGCCTCTACCACTCTTTCTGTCAGTAATATGGAATTGTTCGTATCTCCTTACAGGGGCAGTGGAGTTTCTCCATCTAACTCTTCTTTAGCAGGCTTCTTCCTCTCCTCTCGTTTGTGGAGTTGTCTCCACCCAATCCTAAGAGCATTGATCGCCCAGCAAATACCATAACTGCGTATATATATCCAGGCATACAAGCATTCTTTTTGTATCTTACTGATGCTCGATGTATTTGTAAGGTCGTTGCTCCTGCCCCCCAATATCTGGTAGACTAATCCTCCACTAAGCTCTATCTAGAACCAGCTTGATGTATCTGTAAGTTCTTAAAGTAATTATTTAACTTAAAAAAATAATTCTCTAAAGCATATTATTAAACTTAATTTACGCCTAACATAATTAAGACATGATTAGGCTTTCATGAACAATCAGATCGTTAGTCAATTAATTATTTAATTAAACTTAAAAAACACATGATAATGTCAGTATAATATATAAAAATATTGCATCATGACATGACATGCATATGTGTCAATCATAGAGTTAAATTAGTTGGTTCAGATACTCAAATAAAAATATTCGTTATTTATATCAAATATCCATGTACTTTGTTAGTTGTATTAATTTAGTCCTTATATTAATTGTGTCAATTTAGTAGTATAATCAAATTAAAGTTCAGTTAATAATATAATTTTTAATGGTAAAATCATATTAGATGGAAGTAATCCAAAAATCTACTCATTTACTCAATTTAACTTAATCGTGGCTACAACATTAAAAATTTTATCAATAATTTAAGATAAATTTTACTTTAAGGACCACATTGACATAATATAAATAGTAAAGGGATTAAATTGACATGATTAAACGTATAAAAACTAAATTGATAAAATGAACAAAGTACAATTTAAATAACCTTAAAAATATTAAAGATCACACATGTAACATATTATATTATATATGTCAAGGAACCAACTATTCTAAAAGCTTAAATTGACGGGTGAAGGCTCACGATTGGTTTTATACTCTAACATGCCCCCACAAGAATGCCTATTTGGACTTAAAGCGTGAATACTACACATGCCCACCTTATACCTTATGCTATGTTAATATTAAAAGCGGGGGCTGCTGAGATTCGAACTCATGACCTCTTAGTCATCAAGGCTTTGATACCATGTTAAAAAATCAACTATTCCGAAAGCTTAAATTGATGGGTGAAGACCCATTATTGATTTTATACGCTTACCAATATAAAATAGAAATCCAAGTTTGTAAATTATTTGAGAAATTGGTGACCTCTTTTATATTTTAGGGTGGTCTTTGTCTACCATTTAATTTAATTTTTGTATAAGTTATATTTTCTGAATTTCATACATGAATAAAATTTAGAAATATAAATTTTAATGGTCTGATTATTGGTTTGTTTAAATTGGTTCAAAAATAGGTTTGTATGAGTCCCTTACATAGAATATGATTATACCGTTAAAAATAATGTCATTAACTTAACTTCAATTTGTCCGTTAGACTAAATTGATACAATTGAAAATGGTTGTCGTTATTATTAGGGCACTAGTTGTTAAATAATGTGACTTATAGTGAATAATAACGATAAAATTTCATAAAGTTGTTCTAATATTAACAATTTTGCCTATATAATAATATTACTTTTAAAAATACGATTAGTAGACAAAATTTTAGGGTAAATGATCCTATATTTTATATGCATTCGCCAATAGTAAAGGACATATTTGACATTGTATCCTTTTTTAAAGTTTGTAGTTATCGTGAAATTAAAAATTAGATTTTAAAAATAATTTCTTATTATTATTTTTTTTTATTAATTTTCTCTCAGAATTGAGTGAAAATTAAAGCAAACAATCAAATCCAAAACACTGGTTTTAATTATATAATTTTTAGTTTTTAAAAAAATAAAAAATATTAGCAAAAAAAAAAAAAAAGACACCAAATAGACTGTTTAACATGTATATTATTTGATTTTCAATGATTATGAAAGTTTTTTTAATTTTTTTTTGTGTTATTGTTTATATATGAGATTCTTAGAACTTGATAAAATTTGAGTTGTTCAAACTATACATGATTAACAAAACCAGGGTGGCAGAATTTTTTTAATTCCCTTTTAATAATATTTTTATTTATTTACTGGTAATTATTAATCTAAAATATTTTCTGAACTCATCATCAATTATTGATTCAATAATTTTTTTTTAGTATTTAGCGATAGAGTCGCGATACATAGCATGCAACTCGAACAAGCGAGCCCTGAATCAACCCGTAAAAGAACGGGGATCAAAACAATAAAAATAATACAAACAGGAAAATAAGCAAAAATAAAGAGCCTCAAACACCACTAAGGAGGACACGGAACCAGGACAAACCAAAATACAAGAAAATAGGACAATACAACAACATACCCAGTGCCTTAATGGCTCCCGCTTGCGCAGGGTCTGGGAGAGGCAGGATGTACGCAGCCTTACCTTCCGAGGACCCCCAACCTGGCAACGCATTCATGGCAAAAGGTAAAGGCAAACAAGTAGGCACACACAAACATACAGAGAGTAATACGTCTAGGGAGCAGCAAAAGAGAGAGAGAGGAAGAGGGGGGGGGGGGGGGGGGGGGGGGGGGTGAGCGAGAGAGCGAGAGGGAGAGTGCAAAGGTATCAGCAGTGTGTATCACTGCTCGGAGCTTGTATACCGCTAAATCGGTTATCTATATACTAATCCTGCGTTAAGCTCTAAACTAGGGCCATCTCTTCGTTTAGGTTGGGATAGGCAAGGTCCTGTAGGAGTATGTCATTATATATTTTTTGCTCAATGATAAAAAAAAAAAAAGAATTATTGACTAAATTTGATGTGAAATATGTGTAGTTTAATTTACAATTTTCAGTGTAACAGAGTCTACGGGATAGAACTATCTCCTCTCTCATATCCCTTGGGATTCTCAATCCGCCACGGATGATTCTAAGGCTGTTTTGTCATTACCTCTTTAAAAAAAAATTATAGTTCAGAATAAATAGAAAAAGATTAAAATAAAATACATAAAAAATTAAAAAAATAATAATAAAAAGGTTTAAAAAGTGTGTTCACTATACATTATACAATGAGATTTGCTTATTTTCTCTATTAGCAAACCATTGAATTGTTCTCCTAGCAATAGGCAACCATATACTTCTCTTTCTATCCTCCTCTTTCACATCTTCCATAATCGTCATCGTATTTTTTTACTTCAACCTCTTTAAACCTCGAGATTACTGTAATCTCTGACATTGACCTCTTTTAATTTATTGGGTTGATAGTTCTTGTGAATCCTGAACAGTTTAGACTTGAATCTAACACGGGAATTTGACTCCTTAAAGAAGTATTGGTTGGAGATAATGACGACCCAAAATCGATCTCGGATATTTGCCTCTTTTGATCCCTTGTGTTCATGGTCAAGCCCCTTTCCATTGACATTGTGCAACCACGATGCGAATTTGATACGGAAATTTGGCGGTTTGGATGAGTATTTGTTGAAGATACTGATGAACCAAAATTACTCGTCTTGATTTGATTAATTTTTTGCTTAAAGAACCTCTTCCTCCCCATCTCTTCCTTGATTCTCATTTTCTCGTTTTGATGATCATCATCACTAATTTGCACATCAACTGCGGTTTCTCCTCTACTCTCATCCAAGTTTAAAGGGGAGAGTTCGGCGTTGGACGTTGCATTGAGCATTTTTGAGTTTAAAAACATCAAATCGGATGAGCTAACGTTGCTCCAGCGGTGCTGGAACACCACATCCGAGACCATTATGCGGTGGTTCAGTTTGTGGAGGAGAGCCCCTCCTTCGCCTTCCCCCACCCCTTCCCTTCTTCCCTTGACGGGTTTTCTTAAACATTGTTCTTCGGCGTCTTCTTCCTCCCTCGCTAAGTGGAGTTCTACCTCTTGTTCGTCAATGGAATTTTGAGTCTCGTTTCGATTCCCGTTTTCATTCCAATGGCCTATATTATACCTGTTAAAAAATCCGCATATAACTTTTGTAACTGCTAGTAGTGTCGCGAGCTGACTCAAGTTATGCACCCTCAATTAAACTCGGACTCAACAAGGCTTATCGAATTATGCATTTATTGAACTTTAAACCACAATTCAAATTCAGCTTGATGAGATAGCAGTGTGTTCAATACTCGCTTGTTAACCTAATTGAGTCGACTCAAGCTTGTTATTGAGATGAACTTGTGGTCGGGCCTAACTTTCTACCGAGCTTAGTTATTAAAGTAACAACGCCAATGCCGACAGTTAACGAGCCCTTATCTATATCTTCACAAACCTTTAACGAATTATTAGGGAATATTAGCAAGCCAAGCATCCCCTATTCGAACTTGACTCATTATTCTATCAAGCTAGCTCAAACTAGCTCGAGAAGCTATTGAGTTCCCCAAAAGGAAAACAAGCAAGTCCTATTGATTTCGAACACGAGCTAGCAGTTCATCAAACATTTGGTTCGCTTACACTACCAACCTGATGCTAGTTGAACCGAGGAACGAGTCCAAGTCATCGGGGGTGACAGGGCGGCGGCAGAGGGGACAAGAGGAGTGAGAGAGAAGCCACAAGTCCACACAATTAAGATGGAAAGCATGCCTGCATTTAGGCAACAGCCTTAAGGTCTCAAACTCTTCATACTCTGATAAACATACTGCGCATTGTAGCCCTTCTTTTGCTCCCTTCACTGACCCATACCTGTACATGAATTACATTAGACCTGGTAAGGCTGCGTACATCCCTACCCCCGACCCTGCACATGCCGGAGCCCTCGAGACACTGGGTCGGTTGTTGTTGTTGTTGTTTGATAAAATTGATCACAATATGTTATATGTTAAATTTTATGGTCTTATGTCCAACCTATGAAGTTGACATATATTAGGTCTACTTATAAGTTTCAGTGGGGTTTCATGTTAAAAACAATTTGTATGACATGAAGTAAACCTACGACAGTTATGCGCTAATCTTTTTACTTTTACAACTTGTTGGATCAGAAATTCCGCATTTTGTTTCAATGGAAAAATTGTTCCCGCTTTATGATGTTCCTTTGTTTATTTTAAAAGAAAAATATTTTTCACCAATCATCCTATATCTTCTTATAAAAAAGGAACATACCCGGTGCCTTAAGGGCTCCCGCCTACGCAGGTTCTGGGGAGGGTGGGTGTACGCAGGCTTCCCCCTTCAGGGTGTTAACCTGAAGAGAGACTGTTTCCCAGTGCCCCCAACCTGAGGGTGAGGACTTCCCAGGAGGTTACCCATCCTGGTACTACTCTCGCCCAAGCACGCTTAACTTCGGAGTTCTAATGAGATCCGGTGACGGCGTATTGGTGCCCTCTTTCGTATCCTATATCTTCTTATAGCTAACACAAACTCGAGCTCATCCAAACTCAAATTGATGAAAACCTCGAGCCTTTGGATGATAATTTCCCCCGTTTTATAAGGCAAGTCATTTTCCCCCTTCAGGGAAAAACATTTTCTGATCAAAGAATGCGCTCCAAACAACAAAAATGCAAAAACTAATTCCTAGAATCTAATTTCCTCTAAACAAACCGAGCCTATATATTAATATCTTTTCCCTGATAACTGCAACACAGGATAACTTAACTATACTCCATTTCAAGTTTTTTTTTTTTTTTTCCAATAATTAGACACACAACTCTAAATACAAAACCGACACACCCACCAAAACGGACCCTGTGAAAACCCGCAAAACAGAAGAAAGAGATGTCAAGTTTGACGAGTGAGGATGGCCAAACCTGAAGAATTGAGGAGAGTCAATGACCAATCTATCTCTTTCATAATTCCATCGTGGGATAGTTTAACCATATATACTCACATGCCGAGTTTGACTTCTTTTTTTTTTTTTTTCAATAACTAGAGACACAACTCTTAATACAAAACCGACACACTCACCAAAATGGACCCCAACATGTCAAGTTTGATATATAAGAGTAACGGCAAACCTGAAGAAGGGGAGAGAGTCAACGACAGATTGATCAACCCCAGAAGACAATCTCAAACACCCATCTCCCCTATTACCCACCTCCCCTCGCCGGACCCCGAGGCGGCCCGTATCGGCCGCCCTGCTGTGGATGAACTTAGCGTAGAGAAGAAGAAAGAAAGTGAGGGTGAGAATGAAGGAAAGAACTCCAATCACAACAAAGAGGCTGGGTTGGAACGATGTGACTGCATCTTCTCTTGCAAAATCATCATGAGTTTGTTCGAGTTCATCTGGGGATTGTTGCTGAGATAAAACAACAGGGATCGATGAGATGAAGAAGAAGAAGATTGTTAATGGAAGGTCCATTAATGGCCGAACAGTTTTTTCTCGATAATTAGTAAGAAAACTCATATTACAACAAAAGGCATAACAGGAGAAGCGGGACTCAAGAGAAAAAGAAACAAGGCTAGCACAAAAAAGTAGAAATAGAAGCAAACTAAAGGCCAAAAACGTCAATCGTCTGCCGACCCTCGTAAGCACACCAATTAGTGAGCAGTTTTGTTGGTCTTATTTTTGTTTTTGGAGAAAGGGAGTAGGTTGAGATTCGAAGGTGGTTTGGTTGAGTGTTGGGAGGGCTTTAAATATGATAAGAAAAATTCTAAAAGTCACGAGAAAACACTACAAAAATGTTACGAGAAGCAGAATGTTTAGGAATAAGTTGGTCGTTAATGATCAATTGTGCCCGATTTATGACATTTTCATGCATCCCCTTCTCGTGCCGTATAGCGAAGCCCATATTATAGTCATAAATACTAAAATGTGGTAATGAATTAAACTACATTTAATATGATCATGCATTATTTTAGAGTATAAATTTAGTTGTGGGTCTTCACTCATTCGGTTAAAGTTTTGAGATGGTTACATAACATAGTATTAAAGTCTTATTGATTAAAAGGTCACGGGTTCGAATCCCAATGGCTCGTTTTAATCCCGTTTTATAATTAGAAAGATAACTCTTATTATAAAGTTGGTGCACTCACCACAAGAACCCAAAAATAAAAAAAAATAAAAAAAAGGGCGATCCCTTTTCAATATTAACACCATTTAAGTATAAGGTATATTTGAGCTTCTTGGACATTTGTATAAGGAGGTATATTAGGGTATAAAACCAATCTTGAACCTTCATTCACTAGCTTAAAATTTTGGGATAGTTGGTTTCCTAATATATTATTCGACTCTAGACGTATATAGTTTAGTTAAAATTTGTTAACTAATTAAAAAAATTATATAAGATTATATTCACTTTTTATAATATTTCCTTACAAAAATACTGACAAAGTAGAGAGGGACATAATTTAACCAATTTGACTTTTGTTTGATGTTATATAACAACAGTAGCACGAAGCACAATACCGTAACAAAAAGATATAAATGAATGACAAATTAAACAAAGTGTAGAATATAAGTACTTAATTTAGGTATAAATATGATTATTTTCGAGTAATCATTTGTTTTTAATCAAAAAAAATAAGGATGCGTTTAATATATTCGTATTTTACTAAAAATATTATGCTATAATCTCATAATAATTTAATGTATATTAAATTAATGCTAGAGTTATGTAGTGGTGTAAAGGTGGAACAAGCTCTCACAACCACCACATAGGAATGTTCATACCATGCAATTAAAATAATTAACTTAATGATTCACCTAAATAAATAAATAAATAAAGGTTATAATATTTGCAGACATTGAAACTGTTAGAATATAAAACCAATTTTGAGCATTCACTCATCAGTTTAAGCTTTTAGGACAGTTGGTTATTTTACAGAAACAACTATAACTAAACAAAAAGGGGTTAGGGATGTGAGTTACAATGTTCAAATTTTAGATTGAACCCTAAAGTCCATATTAGAAATGAAGGTTCGGTGCCCAGAAGGAGAAGACCTGACCCGTTGTTTCTCAAGCTCAATTCGGATGCAGCTTGGAGTAAAGATGGTACGGGTGCTTTTGCAGTTGTGGCTCGTGATCATGAAGGACATTTGGTTTGGAGTTGGCGTGGGACAATGCATACTAATAATCCTCTATTCTTGAAGCCATTTCGATCCGGCCTGCTTGTTTTGGTGCCATATCAGCTGGGTGGAATCATGTCATTGTGGAATCTGGTTGTAAATTTGTTGTTAATGGTCTCAATGGAGGCTTGTGTATTCCTTGGGATAAAAGAGCCATTGTTGTAGATATTTTGAATCTAAGGAGCCATTTAGTTTGTATTAAATTTAGTTGGGTTCCCAGATGTTGTAATAGGGTAGCTCATGTGGGAGCGAGGCTATATTTTGCTAACAATTGTAATCACGAGTGGTGGAGTGCCCCACCACCGGAACTATGTAATGCTATTTTCTTGGACTTAATGTTTAGTTCGAAGGCCTAAAGGCCGCTGTTTGCTGTTCAAAAAAAAGTTATAGATTGATTCTGAACCTTCTCAGTAAAAGAAACTCTAACAGTAAAGAAACGACAACTTTCGAAATTAAACCGTAGCAATAAGAAAATTGAAGTTGTTAACTGAGAATATGACATAATTTTAGACTGTAATATAATTATTTTACGGTCTAAAAGTTAATATGTCAATAGAACTATCAATTTGGCATGGGTATGAAAAATATCTTTGATGTTGTAAACAAGATTGTCGGATGATTTTATATACTCTAATGCACCCCAACTTAAGTCTTAGCGATCGAAGATATTTTTATATCATATGAAAATAATTATATCAAAAGCTAATTAAGTAATTATGTGAAAATTAGGATAACAAGAAAGAATAAATTTTAGGGTTGTTTACTCTGAAGGTCCTTGAATTTTGTCTATTGTATCAATTTAGTCCTTGTACTCTTAATTATATCAATTTAGTCCCTGTAAAATTTAATATATGTCAATTTAGTTCTTAGATAAAATTTTATGTTAAATTTTTAATAATTCGGCCACGAATTTGGATAAATTGAGTAAACATATGAATTTATAATAAATTGCTTGCATCTAATATAATTTTTCTGTTCAAAATTACGACATTATTTGACTTAAATTTGACCAAAGGATTAAATTGACATATTTTGAATTGTTCAGGGACTAAATTGACATAGTTAAAAGTATAAGGACCAAATTGACACAATGGACAAAGTACGGGGACGTTAGGCGTAAATGACCCTAAATTTTATTATTGATGGTACCACTATTTTTCTTTTTCTTTTTTTAAATGGTGAAGAAAAAATCCTTAAGATTGTCCTCTCTTCAAAGGAAATCCTAAGACATCCACACGACAAAAAAGAGAAGGGCTCTGTTTGGAGTATGATTCCGCAACAAAATGTCAGGACTCATACAACCATAGTTTGCCAACCAATCTACTAATCTATTATTTTCTCTATAGCAACGTCTGAAAGACACTTGATTATATTGGAAACTTAAGAGTTCTTCCACAATACTAAGATTATCTACTGAAATTGAATACGAGTCAAAACTGCTTTGATGACCACGTCATGAAAATACCACTATACTTAGAAAAGAATGTATTGATATACGAATGATGTCACCATAATGGTCATCATATACCAGAATTTTATTTCCCAAAATAGAAAATTAATTTCAGAAAACTTTTACACAGAGAAACCTCCTTCAAAATAGTACTATATAGGGATAAGATTGCATAAATCTCATTATTCTTAGGACCTGTGTTGACAACTGTCTTTTAAGGTACTAGATTTGTTGTTGCTGTTGTTTGTTGCATTGTTATAGTGAAGTAAACTATTCTTTTTTACATTGCCAACATGGGAAGGAACTTCTTTTTTTTATTTTTGTCTCGCTCCTATGGGCTTTCTCGAGCTCCGTTTAGGTGGGCGTCCCGAATTTTGTATCGAACGTTTTCTTTCTAATTATCGAAAAAAAAATTTGCTAACATGGGGAGGGGCAAGGGAGAAATGCCCCTAGTAGGAATTGAACCAAAGTCATTCCTCCGATCTCAGGAGTTTCCAACTATGCCCTTGAAAGACGTACTATGTTATCATATTGTATTGTATCTTTTATTGTAGTAGATTTTACATTTATCAGCCATAATCTCCTCTTTTTAACTTAAGGAAGACGTATCTTCAGTTTAAAGGTTTGCAGACAACCCCCAAAGTTGGTATGTGAGATTTACATATAAGTTTAAGTTTCGTCTAAAAATCAGTTGCTATTAGGTGAAAAAGTCTGCTAGACTTAATTATATATCATTTATCCTTCCTCATATCTCTGCAATAAATTTCTTATTAGACTCACATGTAAAGTCCTTATCATTTTTCCAAGAAAACTGAAGGGGAAAAGCAAGATGTTAGAAAGAGCATTGTTACACGTCACGAGAAAAAAGCGCACGAAAATATCATGAATAGGGCACAGCTGGTTGTTAACGACTAACTTTTTTCTAAGCACACTCCTTCTCGTAATATTTTCGTGACTTTTTTCTTGTGATTTGTAGACTCTTTGTGTTAGGAATACATGCAAACAAGAGATCCGGCAGCATTTGCTCGGAGTTGCACATGCAAGATGCATGATTCTATAATCCTCAACTATCAAAATTTTTAATATTATATTTAAATTACACATATTTTAAATACTCTAACAAGTTATAAAATTATAAAACAACCGACCCAGTGCTTTGAGGACTTCCGCATAAGTAAGGTCTAGGAAGGGAAGAATGTACGCAGCCTTACCCCTTCAAGGTGCTACTATAAAAGGAGGCTGTTTTCGGGGACCCCTAACCTAAGAAGTATAAAAGTATGACAGTCTTCAAACCAAAAATAAATAATCTTATTAAATGAACCAAGGAGGAAGAAAATGAGTAAATAAATTTAACATATGATCTCTTAATCAACACCACAAACCTACAATACATTATGACCTATACTTACTCTGTAAAGGACAGCTCAGTGTACAAGACTCTCATAGTAACTTCAACACAAAACCGACCCGTTTAGCTCTATGCTGAGGCAGCGGGATTGCTCGTGGGAAGTTCGGGAGCTAACCCGTTTGCACCTTGCGAATCGGGTTGCTCTTCCCCGGCGTGCTGGATGAACTCTTCAGGGGACAAGTGGTTCCCATGACAAGCACATACAATCTTGATCTGGGTTGCACTGACTCTGAATGTAACGCCAGAAATCGTCCTCCCAGTGGGTCCCGGTCCAGTTGTCGAGACCCATGGGAGATTCGGGAAGGATCCCGAACCACCGAACTTGACATCGGCGGAAATACCGGGTTTTATATCCGGATATTCGGATGGGACAGTGTTGACTCGTGACTTTGCGTCTTCATCTGGGTGGTGAGACGAGGACCCTTCTTCAGCTAGTAGAGGATTGGCCACGGCTTTGGCTTGCTCGGTCACAGTCCGAGTGGCGTCAAATGAGTTCGGATTAGTCATTTGCATTGGACCTGTACAAGAGGGGAGAAAAGAACCCATTATCAAATTGAACCTGTACAAGAGGGGAGAAAAGAACCCATTATCAAATCTA
This sequence comes from Simmondsia chinensis, assembly GCA_018398585.1. Classification (NCBI taxonomy): domain Eukaryota; kingdom Viridiplantae; phylum Streptophyta; class Magnoliopsida; order Caryophyllales; family Simmondsiaceae; genus Simmondsia; species Simmondsia chinensis. The sequence continues at coordinate 35,119,083 of JAGTTD010000010.1, forward strand.
AGGCCTTAGTTTGATAGGTGGGCCCTTTCTTTGGTAACCGAAGTGTCTAAGGCAGCTTAAGTGCACCTCGGATAATGCACTTCATATCATAATATCAACGAAGTGTGTTCCTAATTTATTATGTCTGAGTCTTGTTTCTTTGTTTATGACTGGTAATGTGTGACAAACACAAACTGATAGCATAACTAATTTTTAAAAGAGGCCCAAACAAGTTAGGAGCTCTAAGCAACTGCTTCCATTACTTGGGATCTTAACCAACCCTGAGAGGATTACGTTTAGAATTCATGATAGGCTAAATGTGTTAATATCGCATGCCATGTATGTCGGTCGTATAACTCCATGTACAGAACTCGTACATGTTGCTTATAATAAACGAGTCAAGTTTGAGCCTAACCAAGCTAAACTTATCACAAAACTTGCTCAGTTGACACGAGCCAAACTTAAAAACTCCATGCTAAGAAAACTTTGAGACAATCAAAATATTGTCAAGACGAGCTTTAAGCCCAGCAAGCATGGCTTGACTCCGCGCATATATAACCTCACCCCCAACCTTGCCAACAACCTATATTGTCCCACATATATAGAATCTTATAGTAAAATGAACATGAATGTCACTATATGCAAGGCGAGCAAATATATTAGGGCTTGTATCATATCGTTTTCGATTTATGGTTTTGGTTTATTATAAACTAAAACAATATTTTAAAAATGATTTTTCTTGTTTTTAGTTTTTGTGTTTGTAGTTTCTTCCTGGATTAGATGAAACCGAAAATAGAAAATCAAAAACAAGAAGAAATTGTTTTCAAAATTTGGCTTTTAGTTTCTAAAAATCAAAAACTATAAAAAGTAAACAATATCAATCAGGCCCTTAGTTTGAGTTCTTGCCACACCAATTCACATAGCAAAACTTCCGGCTTCAATGATAGAACAAAAATTTTCATTTGAGTTTCAAAATCAGTTCATACAGCTGCAAATACAGGTAAATCTGTTTCTATGATATGTATATCGAGCATTTTCCGGTCCAGATTCGATATCATATATGAGCAAACTGAAATCGAAATGTTTGAGATGTATTCAGCCTTACCCCTTCAGGGTGCTACCTTGAAGAGAGGCTGTGTCTACAGGCCCAAACCCAGTTGCACAAAAACGAAAATAGTTCAGATACTCCCCCACCACGACACCCAAAACCCTTCAAAAAAGAATACAGGCAACAAGCAGAACACACTATTGAATGAAACAAAAGCTATTATGTAAAATAACAATTGTCCTTAAGTAATAGATTTTGAGTTAACTGGGACATAATCAGTCATTAAGTAATACGGCTTTTGTAATGGCCATTGCAGTGGATGTACACTGTATTTCGATAAGTAAGACAAGCTTATGATTGTATTTTCATGTTGAAAGTGTCAAAGGGTGTCAAAATGAATGACTTATAGCAATTATGTCCCCGCAAAAGTTCTACGTGAATGTCACGACCCATCATATAACGTCCATGACACCTCACGTCCGGTACCACATACGATGAGGCGGTTCAGAACTGATGTTTGATTCCATGACACACACAACAAGAGAGACAGATGGGAACAGGGAGAAGAGAAGTAACGTGAAACTTTACCTGAAGTCGACAAACTGCCACTGACATAAGAAGGCTGTATAGGCTGAGAACGAGCCACACCCGCCCACGAACTATCCTTATCTAACACGGGAAGTTGAACAGGAGAATATCCAAAAGTCAACGCGATGCTCCCTTGATTCTGGGTCACAGCACGCTTATTACTCGTAGAAGGCATTGCCTGCATCATGCCAGGTAATGGAGTCTCTTTCATAGCTATTGAGTATGGCATGTTACTTGCATTTATGGACTTTATACCAAATCCTGAGTCTCCAAGGTTTGATTTTTCATGCATTTCCTTCGGAATCTGAGACAAGATACCACCCTCGACACAGGTTTTAGATCCATCTTCATGGTGCGAGACTAACCTCGAGCTTGTACCGTCACCTTCAGATTCTGCAACATCTTCATTTTCCGCTGTTGAACCGTCTTCTGTTGTTAAGGAAATATTGGGTGTCTTGGCCTTATCAGGCTCCTGCTTCTTTGGATGATTCATATAATCGAACAAGGACTTACGCTTCTCACCGACTACTGACCCGTTACCGAGATCAGTACCGGCCAGGGGAAAGTTACTGAAGAAATTCTCCTGAGAGTTTATAGGATTGAGGAAATTCTTGAAGTCATTTAAAATTTTGCTGGTTCTCTCATCATCATCGGTTCTAGAACCAGAAGGGTTACCATTTCGATCCTTTGAGGTGGAAGATGAACCTCCGCCATATCCCAGGCCCAAGCTAAGCTCGAGCCCCTTGTCGTCTTCCATGCCGTATGATCTAAACACGTTAAATTAAACATCAATCAGTCAAGATCTAGTCTCAGTCCTTACATACAACAAGTAAAGGATGTCTTGCTAATCATAAAATATTTCTAGATTTCTACGGAATTCGTTTTTCCTAGTTTTCTAGTTTTCACCTCTTTGTACTAAAAATTGAAAAAAATCTTGCCCTTATTTTCCAAGTTTTCCATTTTTAATAAACGAAATTTTCCATTTTTCACTAAGAACACATAACCTATAGAAATAGAAAACTAAGAAAAGCGTTTGCAAGCCAAACATGCTATAAAGTATTTTACAAATGCATTCCTGCAGAGAGCATATTACAGTTCGAAACACAAGGAAGCCAGGTAGAGTTATGGCAATTGTCTTCTCCAAGGATACGAAGGAAACCGCTACCATAAAGTAAGAACTGAAGCAATGATATCTCTTAGAATGAAGAGCTGATAGTAAAACCAACAAAATTGAGGCCCTATGATAAGAGGTATTAGGTTTAAATCCTAGCGACTCAACTTATCTACCCTTCGAAACAAGAAAAATCTATAAACATCAGCGTGACTAGATACATAATCTATAAACAATGGGATTGTTAAGATTTGAACTTAAGACATGTAGGTCAAGGAGACTATAACACCAACAACAACAATCCCAGTGCCACAAGAGCTCCTGCTTGCGCAGGGTCTAGGAGGGGTAGGATGTACGTAGCCTTACCCCATCAAGGTGAGCCCTGACAAGTCAAGGAGACTATAACACAATGTCTCAAAAAACGAACTATTCCAGAAGCTGAAGTTGTAAGGTAAAACCTAAGAAACAATATATCATAATCTAATACTAAGATTTCCACAAGTACCATTGATGCCTCATATAAACCATAATTCAGGCAGGAAAAGCCAGTTCGTATCACTATAATTTGCTTTCATTAACAGAGTCTCACAATCACATCCCTTATAACATTTGAATATTCATCCACCCTCTATAGACTTTAGCACCAACATCGCTTGCCACAATCTCTATAGCTTCAGAGTCTGGAGTCTATAACCATTTTTGAGCCTTCACTCGTTAACTTACGCTTTAGCAATTGTTCCTTATGGTATGAGTCTTGTTCACCAAGTGGTCGCGAGTTCAAATCTAACATCTCTCATTCTTAATATTGTTATTATTTTGCACAAGGTATGAGATAGACCACTTCCTTATCCCCGCTTCAAGCTCAAAGGGCATTTATGTGAGAAGACATGTTAGAAAATAGAACAGATCCTGACTTTCACCTATTACCTTAAACTTCTAGAATAGCTGGTTCCTCAACAATCAACGAAAATATCAGATTTACTACCACTACAACATCAACTAATCTAAACTAAACCCAACCCAGAAAAAAAATCTCCAATAACCCAAAATCACTAAAACAAACACCTGCAATCATCAAATTAATCAAGGGCAAGAACAAATTAAACAGATCTGCAAATCCCAATTCAATCAGATAACAGAACATAAATCAAATTCAAAATCAAATGCAAACCCAGTTCAAATTAAGATCTACCCATTAACAAAAATCCCAAATTTCACATACCCGGAAGCCCCAAAACACTTAAATCCACCAAAACACAGAAGATTTCAATCAAAATCGATAAATTAACAACAAAAGAATGAATAAAAGTAACTGATTACGAACCCTAATTAAAGATTTGGGGAGGAAAATGGTGAAAGCAGAGAAGAAATTGGCGTTAAGGGCAAACGAAAATGGGGAAAAAAAGGCAAAATACAGTTAAATTTCAGGCATGATTTTTAATTTAAATTTAATTTTAATTGCTGAAAATTTGCGCACGTGATTGTTATGGCGTGGGCTATTTGGTAAAGTCATTGGGGCTATTTTAATTTTAATAACAATTAATCTAAAAATATGCGAATTATAAATTAATATTCTAAAAAATAATTTAACTCTATTTTTTAACAAAAAAATATTCAAACTCTAACTTTTCTATCAAAAAATAACATAACTTTAATTTTTCTACCAAAAAATTTAGAGCTATGTCACTCATATTATATGCAGATGATACATTTTTTAAGTTATCCAGATGACCATAATTTTTATTTAATTTTAATTTTAAGGTCTTGTTTGGTTGCCTATATCGGAAACAAAATTTTCTAAGAATTTAATTCGTATGTTTTATTTGGTTGATATGACAACTTTTTATAAACTATAATTAAAATGATTATTATACCCATGACGAAGCTTTCAATTGTCACTAAGGAACGGTAAAGTTGATAAAGGGGCTTATAATTATAAGGGTAAAGTTATCATATTTACAAATTACGAAAGATATGATTGTTATATAATTTAAAAGTTACTAAGGAAGTAGAACTTACCTATGAAAGGTTAGTTAAGTTACTTCCTGCGCTTTGAAGCAATTGGAATCTGCCTACTTCACGGATATCAAATAAGAGCCAAAATCCGTACTTCTCATAAATTGAAACTTCACACATCTACTTTCCACACAATAGAGGCCGTACTCTTTTGAAAATTCACATATCCACTTTGGGTTATTTTTATTTAGAAGGATAAAATGGTTAATTTGTAATATTAGACTAATAAATAAATAAAACTAAATAAAAACTATTATCCTCCTGATAACTTAAAAAACGTATCATCTTTATATAATATGAGTGACATAACCCTAAATTTGTCTTCAAAATTTTAATTTTCTTTTTTAGTTCAATATTATAAAATGAAAATTTTGAAAATATTTATGTGGTAAGGTCATATATTGATTCAGCATTCTATTTTGAAAATTTTCAATTTTTGATGCTATTTTTAAAATAAAAATACATAAAAGTACTATTTTAGAAAATTACCCTCATTTTGTCAATTTTTTTTACCAAACTGGCATATTTTCAAAAATATTTATCAAAATGACATATTTTTAAAAATATTTATCAAATTGGCATATTTTACTTTAGCAACATCAACGTACGCCGTTTGAAACGGCATATGTTGATGCAAATTTTTTTTTTTTTTTTTAAATGGGGGTACTTCGTTTGCAACGTCGTACCTCCACCCAATTATTTAATTTTTTTTTTAAATGGGGGTACGCCGGGGTTCCCCCACCCAAATATTTTTTTTCTTTTTTTTAATTATTAATATTTTTTATTTTTTGTAAATGGATTAAATGGAGACACCGTTTCTATTAAATTTTTTTTTTAATTTATTAAAATTATAGCATTGAAAAATTATAAAAAATTTAAAGGATTATTTATGCCAAAGGTCACTGTACGTTCCTAATTTTGTTAATTTTGAACAATTTAAAATGTGTTAATTTAATTTTTTTGATAAAATTAACCGGAATAATTACTCGAAAAAAAAGATGACAGATACAATGTTATAATGAAGTTATTGTACCGCAAAAATTAGGGTCTTCTTTTTCATCTCCGATTATTAAAAAAATAAATTTTAAAACTTATTGTATTTAAAAATTATTAAAATTTGAAAGGGTTATTCACGCCAAATGTCTCTATGCTTTCCCAATTGTGTTAATTTTATCATTATACTTTTAATTGTGTCAATTTAATGCATGAATAATTTAAAATGTGTCAGTTTATTTTTCAATTGTGTTCGTTTCCCAATTGAGTACATAAAATGTGTGTCGACACACACCATAAAGAAAGTAAGAGTATCTAAAAGAATTTTGAGTACTTAGGTAGTGATTTAAGTACATTGGTGGTGAATTTGAGTATGTTAAATATGTGTCGACACACACCATAAAGAAGTAAGAGTGCCTAAAAGAACTTTGAGTAGGTAGGTAGTAATTTTAAGTACATTGGTGGTGAATTTTGAGTATATTATGTACTTAAAATCACTATCTAAGTACTCAAAATTCTTTTAGGTACTCTTACTTTCTTTATGGTGTGTGTCGACATACATTTTACGTACTTAATTAGGAAGTTAACACAATTGGAAAATAAACTGACACATTTTAAATTATTCATGGACTAATTGACACAATTAAAAGTACAATGACAAAATTAACACAATTGAAAAAATATAGAGACATTTGGCGTGAATAACCCTTTCAAATTTTAATAATTTTTAAATATAATAAATTTTAAATTTTATTTTTTTAATAATTGGAGATGAAAAAGAAGACCCAAATTTTTGAGTTACAATAACTTCATTATAACTTTGTATGTGTCATCTATTTTTTTCGAGTAATTGTTCCGGTTAATTTTATCAAAAAAATTAAATTAACACATTTTAAATTGTTCAAAATTAACACAATTAGGAAAGTACAGTGACCTTTGGCATAAATAATCCTTTAAATTTTTTGTAATTTTTCAATGCAATAATTTTAATAAATTTAAAAAAATTTGATAAAAACAATATCTCCATTTAATCCAATAAAAAAAATAAAAAATATTAATAATTAAAAAAAAGAAAAAAAAAATTTGGGTGGGCGTACTCCCATTTAAAAAAAATTGCATCAAACGGCGTACGTTGATACTGTTACTGTAAAGTGTGCCAATTTGATAAATAATTTTTAAATATGTCATTTTGGTAAATTTTTTTTCGAAAATATGCCAGTTTGATAAAAAAATCCATTTTGTCTCATGCTTTTTCCTGTTGTTTATTAAAAAAAATAATGGATGTTTACCTTCCTTATTTGTTTCAAAAAATATATTTGTTACTTTTTAAATTTTATTGTAAAGCATATTGTTTTTTTTTTTTTTTTTTTTAATACTTACCAAAAAAATTTACTTTTTAATGTATTATAAATATTGTATTTTACAAAAAATTGTATTAGTATTTCGAGTTGTAACCCATCACCACATTTTAGAAGTACTTTTAATTTTGATAACTTTGGTTAATTTATGCAGTCGTGAAAAAAAAATATTCAATATAATACTTTAACTTAATTATATGTCAATATATCAAAAAATAATCTAACTCTATTTTCTAACTAAAAAATAACCCAACTCTAACTTTTCTACCAAAAATAATCAAACTCTAAAATTAATCTAAAAATAACCTAACTCTAAAAATTTGATTTAAAAAATACTAAATTGATGCTACGACGATATATTTTTTGTCTACGTATTTTTTGTTTGGCTTGTTTTCTGTAGGCGGTTTCATTTAGTAAATGAGTTGAGCGATCATAGATATGCGACTTAGTTAGATAAATGATACCAATATCGAGCTGGTCTCATTTAGTTAACGAAACGAGCCGAGCCGAGCCGATCCGATGAAGCTGTGGTTCACCTCGGATCATTTGCAGCCCTAGTTCCCTGATTGTATTTCTCGGTTGTTTTGCTTGTTCTTTGCCTCAAGATGTTGCCTTTTTGTGGGGTTGTACTTAATTATCGGAAAAATATATTTTTAGTTTGATTAGGTGAAGAGAAATCAAGGCAAACCAAAAATACATACAAAAAAATATATGGTTGAAATATCATACCACACGCCATGATTAGCCATCAATTCAGTATTTTTTAAATTAATTTTAGAGTTGGGTTATTTTTTATAGAAAAGTTAAAATTGGATTATTTTTTGTTATAAAATAGAGTTGAGTTATTTTTTAGTAGAAAAGCTAAGACTTCGGTTATTTTTTTTGTTAAAAAATAAAGTTTAATTTTTTTAATATATTAATATATGATTAATTTATTTTTAAATTAATTATTTAAAAATAAAAGAAATCCCAAACTTCAACGTAGACCCACCAACCACTGATCAATGGTCAATGGTTGAGGTTGACCATTCCCACCTCCAATACAACGTTTGCAAAAACTAACAGATGTAAACAATATCATCTTAATGCATGATATCGACAAATTTTGAAAAAAATTTGTGTAATATTGAAAAATTAAAAAATATATGTGATTTTTTAAAATAGTATATAAAATTATGTGATTTTTAGTATAAAAAAAAAAAACAATTTGTTTTTTTTTTTCAAACATATTACATTTAAAAGATATTTTTACCTGATAATGATAGAAGTTTAAATTTATAGAAGTTAGGTTGTTTCATTGACCTCAAAATATAAAAATATTCCTATCATCATCCTATTAAGATAATTTAATCTTTTGATAAAAAAAAAAGATAATTTAATATCAATTTCCTGCATCATCTGGTAGAATATAGAATCATTCTTCTGAATGACTCATCATCTCAAGCATTTAGTATAGTTAGTTACTTGACATGATATTCTTCAAGCTTAATAGGTGTTCGCATCAGCAAGCATATCACAGTATAAAAACATTTTTGAACTTTCGCCTAAGAGCTTAAATTTTTGAGATAGTTGGTTATTTGATACAGTCATACTGCAAGTAATTTCTAAATAAGGTACCTCGTGGATATTGTACGCATAAATTTTCCAATAAAGTAAATGAACGAAATAATATTACAACAACATTAATAATAACAGTCCCAATGTCTCAAATGAACGAAATAATATTGTCCCATAAAAATAAAAAAAATAAAAAAATTTGTCGCACAAAAATCATTTGGGTGACTTGAAAGTTAACGTTGGCTTTAGAGTCAATCACTTGGACATTAAGTTTGATTCAAATTCAGAAGTTAGGGTTCATTTACCAGGCACTAAGGTACCGAATCTCATTGGAACTTCGAAATTAAACGTGTTTGGGCGAGAGTAGTACCTGGATGGGTGACCTCCTGAGAAGTCCTTATGTAGCCAACCATATAAGGTTGGGGGTCCTCGAAAACAGCCTCTCGGCAGGGTTAAACCCTGAAGGGATAAGGCTGCGTATATCCACCCCTCCCACATCCTACTTATGCATGAGTCTTTGAGGTACCGGGTCCCCCTTTTTTTTTTTTTTAATTTTTAAATTCAGAAGTTATCACAGTTTTAGTCTTAGGCATTTATGTTACAACACTTTGAAATTTGTGGCTATGTTTGGCTGTAGTTATTAGCTATTAGCATTTAGCTGTTAGTTGTTAGTTGTTAGTTGATGGGTTGTATTTGGTAAAATTAGTTGTTAAAATTAATAAATTATTGTAAAATGATAAATAAAATTTGATTACATAGCGTTTTAAAAGCTAAAAAATAAATTGTTTAGCTTTTGAAAAGCTGTTTTTCAAAAGTTAAATGTTATAAAAAATGCTAATAATAAAATTTTTACCAAACAATGCTATTAACTATTTGATAAGTCAAAAAGCTAAAAACTATAAAAAATTATTTGCCAAATATAGCCTGTAATTACCAAAAAAACTTGGGCATAGGCCCAATAATCCTCTTGGTTCTTGGGCTTGGCCCAATATTCCTTGATGACCTCTTTAATATTATAATAAGACAATGAATACATTAAAATTGGACATATTTTTAAATATTTGATACACAATAGTTGTATAATTATTATGAAACAACTATTAGTTAGTTTTAAATTTTGTGATTAATTTTGTTTTTTTTATATGTAGGGTACATTTGGATACAATACAACAACGACAACAACAGTCCCAGTGCCACAGGGATTCTCGCACGAAGCAGGGTCTGGGGGTGGATGTACACAGCCTTCCCCTTCCGGGTGGAAGAGAGGCTGTTTCCGAAGACCCCCATCCTGAAGATTGAGGCGTCATGAGAACATGGTACCCTGGAAACCATGGAAGCCACAAAGCTTCAGCTTAGGACATCGCGTTAAACTAGCAGTATAAAATATACCCCACAGAAGACAACTACAAGGCATATAATAAAGCAAGTAGTTCATGGCATAGGGTACATTTGGATATTCATACTTTATATTACAGATTATTTTTAATTACGGTTTTCAAAGATTATATTTAGGATCAATTTTGTTTGTATCCCTAGATTTTATAGATTAACTTTTTGTAGACAAATTATTTCTTCGAATTTTCTACTTAATTTGTTATAGTAAATAATTTTTTAGTCCAAATTTCAATGTATGATATCACATATCACCTTTCCGATATTGACATCACCCCTCCGCAATATAATGTCACATTTTTTTTGGATCTGATACGTCAAGTAATTTCCCTGATGGTTTAACTAAAATATATTCTACTATAATTAGTGGACTGTAAAATAAAATATGGAGTTCATTTAAAAAAATAATAATTTCATCTAATTATCGGATACTAAAATATAGTTATGTTATGCATTATACCATGAGCGGAGATTGGTATACTATTACAGCCCCAATTCGGTCTTCCTTTTTCTTTTGATAAAACAAAAGCAACATTCCGGGTGTCCTAAGGGCTCTCGCTTAAGTAGGGTCCGAGAGAATGAATGTACGCTGTCGTCCCCCTTTAGGGTGCTACCCTGAAAGAAGGCTGTTTCCGAGAACCACTAACTTGAGGGGGTGCAACACAAGTACTTCCCAGGGGATCACCCACCTTGGTACTACTATCGCCCAAACACGCTCAACTTTATAGTTCTAATGGAATCCGGTGCTTATGTACTGGTACCTTTTTAGGTATAATACGAAACAGACGCACTTGTAAGTAATACGCATAAAAACGTGTACCGAAAAGGAACAATAGAGAGATACCTCAACATGACAACGAGATAACTGGTTGATTTTTTTATAAAAACAATTATTAAATATTTTTTACAAAAGGAGCCTTAATTTTATTTTTCTCATCATTGTTTAAAAAAAATAAATAAATAAATTATCCCCACACTTTCGTTGACCAATGCAGAATCTCTAGGCTCCTACTTGTATTATTTTATTTCATTGGGCTGGTACATTAAATTAGCTTCAAAAATTCATATAATATAATAATAAAAATATTTTTAAATTTTTTTTTATTTTTTTTTAGAATTCAAAAATCAAGTTTAGAAATTATTTTTCTTATTTATTGTTTCTTATTTTAAGTTTTCACTAAAAGTAGAAAAAAATAAAAAAGGCCAAAAAAATTGCTTTCGACATATCTTTTATTTACCAAAAAACAGAAACTACAATTAGAAATCGGTCTCATTTACATATATAAGAAGAGAGAAATGAGCAATATTCTACTAAACGTATAAAAGGGCCTAATTATCTATAAATAAATTTGTTATATTCTTTTTTAGTAATTAGCGATAAAAGTTGCAATATAGAATAAGCACACCAATAGAAGCGAGACCTGAGGGAGCCGTCATAAAAGCATGCAGTAGAAAACGGGCAGCACAAAATAACAATCACATCACAATCCCAAAAAAAAAAGAAAAAAAAAAAAGAAAAATAATTTATTATCATATATGTTATAATGTGTCAGGTAAATAGAAAAACTTTGTTAATAAATAATAACAATAAAGTCCCTAGAGAATATTCTACTATATAATACTAAAATATTATACTAATATTATATATATATATATATATATATATATCGAATGGGGAAATTATTACTTAGGTACTCTAAGGTTTGAGCATTTATCACTTAGATACCTTGATATTTTAATATATAAACTAAGGTACTTAAGTTTTAGATATTTTATCACTTAGGTATCTTAAAGTGTTAAAATTTTATCAATAAAATACCTTTTGTCAAAAATTCAATACATTTTCCTTAGATAATGCTAAAATTGAATACGATTTCAACAATATGTTAGTATCTTCATTATAATTCTATGATTTTTGCGAAAAATGCAAAAATGACACATAATTGTGGTAATTTTTAAGTGGTCCACATCAACATTAGGTGAATATTTTAGCACAATTTGTTGATTTTTTATGAAAATATTGGCATTAGCTTATATATATTACCGTAATCAGGTATTTTATGAACATATTTTTATAAAATTTATCAGATTCTTATAAAAATTTACCAAATTCCTACACAGAGTACCTATGTGATAAAATATTCAACCATCAGGGTACCCCATTATATATATTGAAATGTCAAAATACTTATGTAATAAATGTAATTTTAGGGTACCTACGTGATAAAATATTCAAATTCAAATATCAGAGTACCTATGTAATAAAATATTTAAACATCAGGTTATCCCATTATATATATTGAAATGTCAAAATACTTAAGTAATAAATATAACTTTAGGGTACCTAAGTGATAAAATATTCAAATTCAAACATCAGAATACCCATGTGATAAAATATTCAAATATCAGAATACCTCATTGTATATATTAAAATGTCAAAATACCTGAGTGATAAATATAACTTCAGGATACATATATAAAAATTTTCCTATCGAATATAGTGATGAGTGAGAAATTATTAGGTGACTTGGGATCACCATGAAGACATAGCGACCCCCGCTACTTTCTATATTCATGTGTATTTGAAAGCTTTTTTTAATAATTAAAATTTATTATTTAAATTAATCTTAACTTAAAAATAAAAAAAAATATACTGAAGTCACCGTATCATTATAGTAATCCCCGGGTCACCTCATAATTTCTCGACTATATTTGTTGTACCTGCTTGCCCGTTTGTAGAAGTTACCAATGGAAAAGATTTTAGTAAAAGAAACAAAGAAAAGCACTTCATCGGTTCTGAATGAAAGGTCGGATGTAACCCCAAATAATTTAAGTATTTGTTTAGGATATCTGAAATTTAAGGGCCCTAAATTTTAGAGGATTGTGTTTTTAAAATTTTACTTGTTAATATTAATAAGTTTTAATATTACAATTTTTAAAATTTTATTACATATAAAGAGAACCCCAACCAAAGAGGGCACTAACACGCCGTCACCGGATCCCATTAGAACTCCGAAGTTAAGCGTGCTTGGGAGAGAGTAGTACCAGGATGGGTGACCTCCTGGGAAGTCCTCACCCTCAGGTTGGGTGCGTAGGGAAACAGCCTCTTTTCAGGTTAACACCCTGAAGGGGGAAGGCTGCGTACATCAGCGCCCCCCAGACCCTGCGTAGGCGGGAGCCCTTGAGGCACTGGGTATGTTCCTTTTTTTTATAAAGGGAACCCCATTTGAAATATCCGTTTGAGGCCCTGAGAATGTCGGAACCGGCCCTGTATGAACGTTATTCAACGTGTCAAGTTGAGATTGAAATAGAGTATATAATATAATATTAGATTAAGATGAAAAAATATTATCCTTTAGTGGGAGGAAAATTTTTCCATATTAATAGTTAGGGTTCTTTACGCAAAAAGTCTCTGTACTTTTATAGTGTTATTTTAGTATTTATACAATTTTCAGGTTGGAGGTCATTAGACATAACCTCTTTTTAGGGTAATACCTTGAAGGAGTAAGGCTGTGTACATCTCAACCCCCCCCCCCCCCCCCCCCCCCCCGCCCCCCCGCGACTCTGCATTAGTGGGAGCATTTGAGGCACTAGGTTCGTTGTTGTTATTGTACAATTTATATTATGTTACTTTAGTCTTAATAACATAATTATAGAGGACTAATAGACACAATTAAAAATGTCAAAATTTAACTAATACAATGATAAAAGTATATAAAATTTCAGTATAAATAACCTAAAAATAATAATAAAGGTTCAAACTTTTTTTTGGGATCACTACATAGTAGAAGTCCACCTAAGAGGGTACCAACATGCAAATACTGAATCCCATTATAACTCTGAAGTTAAGCATGCTTAAGCAAAAGTAGTATCAAGAGTAGTATTAGGTTATAGGTTCTCGAAAACAACTCTTTTCAGAGTAGTATTCTCAAGGGTGAAGGTTATACACATTCACCCTTTCAGACCCTACTTAGGTGAGAGTCATTATAGCACTAAGAATGTCGCTTATTTTATACAGTAGAAGTCCTTTTTTTTTTTTTTTTTTTTTTTTTTGTGAAGTCCAAACATTTGAAAAGCAATTGCGGCCGTTAAGAGTCAACGACTGTTAGCACTGAACAAAAGAAAATATAAAAAAAAGATAAATTAGATATTAATATTGTAAAATAGATATATTAATTTTTTAATTTATAAATTTTATAAAATAGTTTTTTAATTCAAATATTATATGTATTTAACAAACCAGTGTGCAAAGGAGTAAACTTTGTTGTTATTTGTTGATGTGATAAAACACTGGATTTGTTATTGTATGGTTCATAATTGTATCAATGTGATATAATAAAACTGCAATTAAATTAAATTCATGAATTATTTTCTAGCGATACAGTCATTTGGAACAATTAACATAATACAAATCTACTCATTGGCCTATTTTAAACCCACATATGATTCGATTATTAAAAACTATGTCACCAACATTAATTTTACTCAACTACTAAATTACCATAATAGGATTCATTTACCGCGCATTAATGCATCGGATCCCATTAGAACTCCGAAGTTAAGCATGTTTGGGTGAGAGTAGTACTAGGATAGGTGACATCCTGGGAAATCCTCGTATTGTCAGCCCTATAAGGTTGGGGATCATCGAAAACAGCCTATCGGTAGGGTTATACCCTAAAGGGATAAGGCTGCGTACATCCACCCCCAAGACCCCACTTAGGCGAGAGCCATTGAGGCACCGGGTCTATTATTGTAACCTAATATGATACCAACAGGCAAGCACTGGATCCTATTAAAACTCCAAAGTTAAGCGTGCTTGGGCGAGAGTGGTACCAAGATGGATGACCTCCTTGGAAGTTCTTGTGCACCCCTAGGTTAAGGGTTCTCGGAAACAGCTTCTCCTCAGGGTAGCACCCTGAAAGGGGAATGCTGCGTACATCTATCCCCGATACCCTACTTAGGGGGGAGCCCTTGGGACACCGAAAATGTTGCTTTAGTGACATAATGATGCAATCAATGGATCTATCTCTAGATGAATTATTTAATGCATTTCCTTTAATTTAAAAAAATAGAACATATATATATATATATATATGTATTGTAACTAGTAAAATCAACTTTGCAAAAGTTAACTCCTTTAATTTTTATAATTTTACGTCAAAAGTTTCTAAATTTTGTCGATTATGCCACCTTAATTCATTTACTTTGAATTATTATAGATTTACTGTTTATTACAATATACATAACAATCAAAGAGGGCACCACCGTCACTGAATCCCATTAGAACTTCGAAGTTAAGTATGCTTGGACGAAAGTAATATCAGGATGGGTGACCTCCTGAAAAGTCTTCACCCTCAGTCTCTCTTCAGATTAACACCCTGAAGGAGGAAGGTTGCATACATCTGTCCCCCCCCATATCTTATGTAGGCGGGAGCCCTTAAAGCACTGGGTATGTTCCTTTTTTACAATATAAGTAACACTAGGTAAAACTAAAGTTAAGTTAATATAACTTGACTACCAAACTTTCAACAATTTAACACCAATTTTATTATAAGATTAAATTGAGAGGATATAAATTATATAAAGACAAAATCGATGTAATTAAAGTCTGAGACAGAATTGATATGATGACAAAATACAACGACATATGATGTGAATAATCTATTTTATATTTTTAAAAAAATATATAAACTCAATCTTGATCTTTTATCAGCTCAAGCTTTTGGGAAAATTCATTACTAGATATAGAAGAAGGTACGAGTTAGGCCTATATAATATTCACGCTTTATACCCAACTGACATTTATATGAGGGGGCACGTTATGATATAAAACCAATCTGAGCCCTCATCCATCGGTTTAAACTTTCGAGATAGTGAGTTTCATGACAAAATTTATTATGAAGTTATAAAAATGATAAAGTACCAATTAATCAGTCATATTTATTTAATCCTCTTATTTAAAAATATTTTTTTTTCTCATATTTATCCAATAAAATCTCTCAAAATATAACAGTTAAACGAAAATTTATCCCAAAAAAATAAATAAATAATAAATACAAGATAGTAATAGGATAAGCTTGGAGTGTTATAGGTAAAAAACTGAGTCAGCAAATTAGGTCATAAGATGACCTGCTAATTCATATCCAGCTCATCATTTCTACTTCGGATCGAGATTTAGTGTATTAATTTTTTAATGCATAAATTTTGTGATTTTGTTTCGATAAATTATACATCAGTATTCTATGACTTATTGAATTAATTTTTTAGTTCAAAAAGTTACGTGTATTGAATAAAATAGTGAATACAACTATATGGAAGAATGAAAAGGAGACCTGTTTTGTACTCTTGCACATTACTATTTAGATTATTTTATTAAATTTATGTAACTTTTTGGATTAAAAAATTATTTTACAAAGTTTGTGGACTAAAAAATTAATACATCAAACCTTGGGGTACTAATATGTAATTTACCCTATAGTCTTTTAGTTCTAAAATTACATATATTTAATAAAATAGGTAGACTGATGTAAAAGGGTGTAAAACTTGTTATTCACTAATAAACCTGCCATCCCCTCGCTAATTACCCTGAACCCACATACGAATTGCAATGTCGTGACACTATTAATGAAGAAGAATTGGATAAGAGATATATTTTTACCCTTATACGTCGTTATTTAGACTGTATAAAAAGACTTAATCCTAATCATTTTTTATATTTCTGCAATAACATAGTTCTTTGTCCTAAATTCATCAAGCTACTTTGCAATTTTTAATTTAGATATAGAAATTATTTTAAAAAAACAAAACTTGAAAATGTTTACCAAAATATTAAAGGTTAATTATATTTCTTATTCTTTTAGATTTTTATGATAACTATTAGAATAAAGACGGTAAAATTTCAACAGATAAACTCAAATAACAGAGTATCAATCCTGGTAACATTTTATCATTGGACTAAACCGTTGTTCAATATCCATTAGAACTTTATGACATGGTTAAACTTTTATTTTATCCTAATAACAACATTATTTATAATAAGCTACAGTGTTAATATTTATATATATATATATATACTGATCGCAATAAATAGATCTTCTACACTTTTTTTTTTTTTTTTGAGCTTAAGTAGATCTACTTCATATACATGAAATATATGATTTTGACATCTTTATATAACGATTATGCAAACGGGTGTCAAATTGGCACCCGTTAACACAACAAAATTAAGAGAGAGGGGAGAAATAAGGAAAGGTAGAGAGAAATTAAGAAACGAGTGATTGTATAATTAAAGAAATTTTGATGCGTTTATCTAGTAAAATAACAAAAAAAAATATTTTAATTATATATTGATAAAAGATTATGATATACACGTTTTTTTAGTTAGTCATATTCTTTTAGGATAACAAATTAGATCATCTTTCTAATGTATAACTATTATTTAAAAAAAAGAAATAAGGTAGATAACGTCAAATAAATATAAAAAAGTAAAGACAGGAACGAGAATGTGACCTAATAGTTACATTTCTCCTTCTAACGTCGAGATTGTCTTTCTTATTTCTTTTCTCTTAATTTTTCTAGGACGAATTTTCTCTTAATTATAGTTCTACATAATCCAAATTGTAATCCTAAAAAATATAATTAAACTAAAGAAAGTATATATCATTATTATTTATACAAAAATATTTTTATTAATTAAATAAATGCAACAAGATCACTGTATAAAATACTAAATTACTTTCTTTAATTTCCCCTGCTACCTTTCCTCATTTCCCCCCTTACCTTGATTTTGTTATGTTAACGAGTGCAAATTGTCACCTGTTAGTATAACCCATATATATAAGGTATCATTTTTATGAGAGGGTGAACGCGTGAGAGGGGCGAATTCTTACCCTCTATTGTAATGGACGGTCGAGATTTATTGAACATTAAAAACAAAAAAAATTTACATCTTATACCCCTTCATGGGGCAAAAAAAAAATAGAGATATGGAAGGAAATTTTTTTTTTTCAATACTCAACAAATCTTGACCATAGATTATTATTTTTTTAATGTTCAATAAATCTTAACCATCCGTTATAATAGAGGGCCAAAATTTATTCTTCTCATGCTTTTTTATTCTTTCATAAAAATGTCACCATATATATATATACATAGAAAGTTGTACTCAAAGTCATCCAGTTGAGTGTTAAAAAAAAAGTCATCTAGTCGCCTTTATTGACTGTCTTCCCATAAATCATTATTTTATATAATTTTATATATAACAGATATACTTAATGTGTACTCGTAAATTTAGTAACTAGTCACTTTTATATAAATTTAAACCTAAATCTAAATATGGAGATGGTTTGAAATAGAGCTGAATAGCGGGTTAAAATATGTGTGTTGTATAGCAGTTTGTGATAGAGGAGCACAACGAAGCTAGGCCATGGTACTCTTAAGCTTACATATTGTATCCTTTATCGTTGCTCTATTATTGGTTTATTGTTTCATTTTTGCGTTTGGGTTGGGGGCCCTCATACATAGTCTCCCTCTAGGTACCTCCCAAGACTTTTATGTAACTTTTAATTAGGTTTCTTCTGGTGCGATGCATGAGTGGTATTTGTTCTGTACTGTATTTTTTTAGTTGTGAATTTTGCATTAACTGAATTTAATTATTTGTAAGTTGCAGAAAATTATGTTCAATATATGTAATTCGCATAGTGATAAATTACAAATTTCTCTATCCAAAAGATTACGAAATTATGTTCATAGTTCCGTCTCGATAATTGGTTTGCTTGCCTAAAATGAAAGTATGTTATGATTATTATTCGTGTGTTTTTCCTTTTGAATAGTAAAACACGTTTCCTTATACATCTCACCTCCCAAGACTTTTATATAAATTGAAATTATTTCGATCATAACATGAATTATCATTTACACGTGTTTTTCACGTCAAATGGATGTTTAGAAAGGTATTAACTTTTACATAAAGTTAATGCATTGTTGCAATTTTAGCCGAAAATGAGCATTAGCCTCAACATCGAACTTAATTTGAATAATTTCAATTGTCCATGAATTGAATTGATACAATTAAAAAGTATAAAAACTAAATTAACACAATTAAAAAAAATTATTATTGTCAGAATAAGATTATAGTTTTCACGTTGTTCGTAAGTTACATTATTGCTCTAGCAATAAAAATTTTAGCCCGGTAATAATAACACCCTATAAAAACTAATAACATAAATAACTCATCAGATAATATAACATAAAAAATGCTATTAGTTTTCGTATGCGTTCTATTTATTATTATACATTATGAATTATTTTTTGGGGTATAAGTGAGAGAAATTAAGTTTTTCAAATGAAGAAATAAAAAAAGTAGACTTTTTAGTATGAGAAATAATTCTAAAAAAGGAAATTTTGACATTTTCAATTTGTAAAATAAAACTAAAATAAATTAAATCCTTAACAAAAGTTAATTAAGTATAGACACAAACAAAACACTTCCTTGAATCAAGCAACAAAACACTCTAACTAACTATACACTCATATCACATCGAAATATATCTAATTTATGTATCGAATCATGTACTTTCTGACTACTTGTCTACAGTTACCTTCCCCTTGAGTCTGCTTCGTAACGTTTGGCTTGTGCTATGTATTGCTCTAATACTTTGTTGCTCTCACGCTTCTAGGTTCTATACTTCATGATGACATGCTTTTTAAGTTGTGGATTCTCGAAAGCAGCCTCCTTTTAAGGTAGCACCCTAAAGGGGAAATGTTATTGTTGTTGTTGTTATGTATTGAATCATATTATATAAAAAAAATATTTAAATCACTAAAAATAATAGTGAAGTAATTATTTTGTTTATAAGATAAGATTTATTATCATGAATATTAGATACACAATTAGATATGTTTTATTTCGTGACCAAAAGTCATCTCTCTGTCCGTTAAATCTAGATTACAGATAAGATACTAATTCTATCATTAAATGAAATATGAGATTATCTTGAAAAAGGATAAAACAATATTTTAAGGCATGATTGATATATTTTATGTTTGTAATTTTTAATTTTAAAAAATTAAAAATAGATTTTAAAAAATAATTTATTTGCTTTTGTTGTCAATTGTGAGATTTCACCCAAATTAAGGGATTAACAATAAAAAATAATATTAAACAGGTCAAATATGTTAAGGTTTGATGAATTAATTTTTCAGTCTGTAAAATTTGTGAAATAATATTTTAATCTAAAAGTTACATGTATCTAATAAAATAGTTCAAATGATACTATGTAGAGATGTAAAATAAGATTCTCATCCAATTCTTCTTGATTAATGATGTCACAACACTGCACTTCGTAAGCAGGACAAGAGGAATAACGAGGGAATGGTCGGTTTACCAACAAATAACTAGAAGTTACACCCTTTTAAACTCTACACTAAAACACTGTATCACAAATTTTGTGAACTAAAAAATTAATTTACTCTATAAATAAATTAAAAAAGTAAATAAAAAAAATAAAAAAAGTGATTTATTTCTACATATCTCAATTGACCCCTAAGATCTTGTCAATAGTTATGGATAATAACACCCCATCACACCATTTTCCTATTCTTAGCAAATAAAAAAAATAAAAAAAAACTAATTTAACAACTTTTCAAACTCCTTTTTTTACTTTTTTTTCTCTATAAATTCATCCCTCCCCCATTCAAACTTCAAATTAACACTCAATTTCAAAGCTTTCACCATCTGGGTTTCTCTTTTTTTCTCAAAAAAAACTCTAAAAATCAAATTTTTGTTAATTGATTAATCTGGGTTTTTTATAAAAATTAATTTTAAAATTAAATAAAATGGCAGGAGGGGGATTTGTGGATGGAGTGCCTGCTGGGAGAGCAGCAAAGTATGAGTATAGAATCACACCTTACTTTATATTTGCCTGCGTCGTTGCTGCTAGTGGTGGTTCTCTTTTTGGATATGATCTTGGGGTTTCTGGTGAGTTTAAATTTTCGATTTTTTTGGGTTTGATTTGTTGTTTTCTGATCTGGGTTTTGATTGGTTTTGTGAATTGTGTATCGGGTTTTACATATGAGTCTAATTGAGGATCTATTTTAAGGGTAATTGCCTTTAGAACGAGTACCCAATGTACAATCTTGGTGTCTTCTTCGGTGAGTTTGAATTTTGATTTTTTGGGTTTCATTTGTTGTTTTCTAATCTGGGTTTTGATTTGTTTTGTGAATTGTGTAATGGGTTTTACGTATGAGTCTAATTGAGGATTTATTTTAAGGGTAATTGGCTTTAGAACGAGTACTCAATGTACAGTTTTGGTGTCTTTGGTGAGTTTAAATTTTGAATTTTTTTATTTTCTTGGGCTTTTTGTGTTTGATTTGTTGGTTTTTTGATCTGGGTCTTGATTGGGTTTGTGAATTGTGTAATGAGTTTTACGTATGAGTCTAATTAAGGTACTATTCTAAGGGCAATTGGCTTTAGAACGAGTAGCCAATATATAATCTTGGTGTCTTCGGTGAGTTTGAATCTTAGTTTTTTGGGTTTGGTTGGTTTTGCAAATTATGTATTGGGTTTTACTTATAAGTATAGTTGAGGTTCATTCTAAAACTGATTGTTTTTGCAAATTATGTATCGGGATTTACGTATAAGTATAATTGAGTTTCATTCTAAAACTAATTGATTTTGCAAATTATGTATCGGGTTTCACGCATGAGTCTAATTGAGGTTTGATTCTAAGGGTAGTTGCTTTAAAAGAAGTATCTAATTTACAATCCTTTTAGTTTTTATTAAAATGTTTCTGACAATCCCATACTGATTTTGATCTTGGTGTTTCAAGTGTGTTTAAATTTTGATTTTTTAGAATTTTGAATTTGATTTGTTGATTTTTGATCTAGGGTTTGATCAGTTTTGGAAATTATATAGTATGTTTTAGTTATATATAAGTTCAAATGAGGTTTCGTCTTAAAACTAGTCGACTGTATTTCTGATAATACCTCATTGATTTTAATAAATTTGCTCAGAAGAATACATAAAGTTCTTAATAACTACAAAAAAAAATGGTAATGGGAAGCGAAAACACTTGATAATTGATAATTAGTATAGCGGATCTCTTACTTAAACCTCAAAAATAATTTCTAAAACTAATTTTATTTTAATTAGTAAAGTAAATTATATATATATATATATAATTTATCCTTGAGGTTGAGATTGAGGTCAAATTAAAAAAAAAAAGTGGAATTTAAGTCCCAAGTCAAATTTCTTTTTTGGCTTTATTAAAAAGGTTAGAGGAAACTAGGATTATGATACAAAATAATTAAAAAATAATATTTTAAGTTAATATTTTTTAAAAACTTTTATTTAAGTCAATTTAGTAAACTAATTTTATTTCTTAGATTTTATAAAATACATATTTAATAATTAATCTAAGATTGTACCTAGGATTATGATACAAAATAAATTTTTATCCTAAATTTGTTCCTTTTGTTTTTAGGATTTTTTTTAAATACCTAAATTATTTTTCTAAGGATTTACAAACTTTTTAGATATTTAAAATATTTTAAAACTATTTAAATGTAAATTCTATTTCTTAAAATTATTTTCTTTTTTAGAATGTCCCATAAAATTTTTAAAAAGTTTAGATATAATGTTAAAAGCTTAAAAATTTAAATAATTTTTTAAAGCCGATGATTTTCATTACAATAAAGTTATAAAAATTTGATGTGTCCTTTTTCCAAGTTTCTTGGAGGATGTCAGAAATTTTTATGAACTTCGAATTTTGCAGTTTCTGATACTGATTGAATATGCCTTTTTCTTTCTTTCTTTTTTACTTTTTTTTTTTCCTTTTCTTTTCTCAATTTTTTAGTTTTTGAGGGCATGTATCAATTATCTCGTTATAAACTCAAACCCATATCAGTTGACTACGAGCTTAGTTCACCGTATTTAGGTAAGGCTCAAATTCAGCTCATTAGACATAAACTTGACTCGACTAAGCGTGTTTTACCTTGCTTATTTAGTATTCTTTAAACTCGCGAGTCTACAAGCTTGAGTCTTTAACTTACTTGAGCTTGGCTCGTGTAGTTATCTGATGAATCTTCGAGTTTTTTTTTTAATAATTAACAGTATAATGGGCATTCATACAAAATGAGCCGCTTGTGTATAATGGGCATTCATACAAAATGAGCCGCTTGTATTCAACACAAAAATTTTAGGAAGAGAGGCAATGCAAAATGCACCTTACAATTTCAGCTGTATTTGGTTCAACAAAACCTCTTTATTTCGATAATTAGCGGCAAAATTGCAATAACAAAACAGGCAACTTCAACAGACGGGCTTTGAGTTAAGCCGTATAGAAACCGGGAACAAAAACTTTTTTCTCATCACAATTCTATAATTTCTATATGTTACATTGTTATTCAATAGGACCACTAGACCAAAGAAAATATGTTTTGATATATATGAGAAAATAATTCAGTTTTCATCCAAACTAGAAACTAAAAAAAGCAAAAAATCAAAAAACTAGAAAAAAATCATTTCCAAAATATAGACGGGTATATAACTGGGTATTGAACATTGTTGCAGGAGGAGTGACATCAATGGACGATTTCTTGAAGGACTTTTTCCCGAAAGTATACGAAAGGAAGCACGCGCATCTACTGGAGACCGATTACTGCAAGTACGACAACCAGATCCTCACCCTTTTCACGTCGTCTCTCTACTATGCTGCGCTTGTCTCGACGTTTGGAGCCTCGTGGCTGACCCGAACCAAGGGAAGGCGGGCCAGTATCCTTGTTGGAGGCGCAAGCTTCTTCCTTGGCGGTGTCATCAATGCCTGCGCCAAGAACATCTTTATGTTGATCCTCGGACGAGTCTTCCTTGGGTTCGGTATTGGGTTTGGTAACCAGGTAAGAATGCACATATATAGACTGTTCAGAAACCAACTATTCAAAAAGTACAAGCTTAGGCCTGTTTAGTACGATTTTCTATTTGCAACTTTTGATTTTTATAAACTAAAAAGTGTATTTTAGTAATACAACAACAACAATAACATTCTCAGTGCCACAAGAGCTCCCGCTTGTGCGGGGTCTGGGGGAGTATGATGTACGCAGCCTTACCCCATCAGGGTGAGACCCTGACGAGAGGTTGTTTCCGAGAACCCCAGACCTCTATATTAGTAATGATTTTTCTTGTTTTTCGTTTTTGTTTCCATTTTTTTATAAACTGAGAACAAGAATAAATCGTTTTTAAAACCTAGTTTTTAGTTTCTTAATACCAAACTGGCCCTTAGCTAATGCACATACCCACTTCATTTGTTCAAAAACGATTACCATGCATATCCGCAGCGTTTTTGCCTCTGACAATCCACGTAAAACAGGCGGTTCCATTGTATCTCTCCGAGATGGCACCTGCAAAAATCCGTGGAGCAATAAACCAACTCTTTCAACTAACAACCTGCCTTGGCATCCTCATAGCCAACTTCATCAACTACGGAACCGCGAAAATCCACCCATATGGCTGGAGAATCTCGGTCGGGCTAGCCACATTACCAGCCAGTTTCATGTTCATTGGTGGACTCTTCCTTCCCGAGACCCCCAACAGTCTCGTCGAACAAAACCGATTGGAAGAAGGAAGGAAAGTTCTAGAAAAGGTTCGTGGTACCCCGAATGTGGATGCTGAGTTTGCGGACCTTATTGATGCCAGTGAGCAAGCTCGTGCAATCAAACATCCCTTTAGGAATCTTTTGCAAAGGAAGAACCGGCCCCAGTTGATCATCGGTGCTTTGGCACTCCCGGCTTTTCAGCAGCTAACTGGGATGAACTCGATTCTATTTTATGCGCCGGTGTTTTTTCAGAGCATAGGGTTCAGCTCGGATGCGTCTTTGTACTCGTCGACAATCACTAATGGGGCGCTTGTCATTGCTGCTTTGATCTCAATGGCGTTGGTTGATAAGTTTGGGAGGCGAGCGTTCTACATCGAAGCTGGTGTAGAAATGTTGCTTGAAATGGTAAGAGCTTTAAACAACATAGGATTTGACTTGTCGATAGTTTGGTATCATCTAGCGTTTGCATTTTAGATTTTGCGAAACTAAAATCAGGTTTTGGAAACAGGCTTCTTACGGGTTTTAGTTTCCTGTTTTCAGTTTTCACTGAAATTATGAAAAATTCGAAAACTGCAAACAAGGGTACTTGGTTTGAAAATCTTTCACCTTTTACTTCTACATCTTTTGTTTTAAAGGAGAAACACTATTTCCTTATTTTTAAAAGAAAAAGCAACCTTTGTTGAAAGCATTTTTCGTTCTAAACGAAACACCTTTAAAAAAAGTCTTTTTAGGGGAAAACAAACATTTTTTTTAGAAAAGATGCTTCACCAAACAGACTCTTAAATTACGTCCACTCTTGCAGCTTGCGGTCGGTATTATGCTAGCCATCTACTTTGGCGACGGAAAGTCGATCCCAAAGGGACTCAGCATCTTCCTCATACTCTGCATCTGCCTATTCGTCTTAGCCTACGGGCGTTCATGGGGGCCACTGGGTTGGCTCGTACCAAGCGAGCTCTTCCCACTTGAGACACGGTCAGCCGGTCAAAGTATCGTCGTCTGTGTCAACATGATCTTCACAGCACTAGTCGCCCAGTGCTTCCTCGTCGCTCTTTGCCACCTCAAATTCGGCATCTTTTTGTTATTCGCAGGGCTAATCTTGATAATGACAAGTTTCGTCTACTTCTTCCTTCCGGAAACTAAACAAGTCCCAATCGAAGAAGTCATCTTCCTATGGAGAAACCACTGGTTCTGGAAGAACTACATAACAGAAGACGATATCAAAGCTATAAACGCAGGCAAGGTGGAAGCGTAAAACATTCAAATAAAGTTCAGAGGGAAAATCATCGGTTTCTTTTTCATATGAATACTAACTGATATGATATGGCGCGCAAGTTAGTGGACTTATCGTTTACTTGGTTTTAAACACTGGTTTTTGACAGTGGATGTGAAGCCTACTGGCACAAGGAAGCATAACCGGAAAAGCTTGGAAAAAAAACTTATGGGTTTTTAGTTTGGGTTTAAGTGGTGATAGTTGTATTCTTTTACATTTGCCATTTTATGATGATATTCATTTTCAATCATTTTTATGTCAACATGCAAAAAGCAGTTGGCGTATGCTATGAGTCAGAAAATGTTTAGGCAATTTCGGTTTCGTTAAACAATAGATATTAGGTCTTGTCTTTATAGAAAACGACCTTCAAGAGTAGTTGATTTTCACTTAATGACCACATTCTTTTAACTTTTCATAATACCACCTTTAAAAGTTCGAACATTTTTAATCGACCATTTACATTAATGCTATTAGTGTTCCGTTTTGGTTTACATGGGTGATTTTGCTTTGGTTGTATATAAAATTAAGGAAAACATAACGCATATCAGTTTTAGCTCAGTTAATAAAGCACTGTGATCCGGTCTGAATCTCTGTACACGCAATCATATAGTGGGATTTGAACATGCACATAGAGCCTCTTTAACCCATATTGTTTTACCAAGTGAGTTAGTATCAGCATGTATGTTTATCTCTCCGTATTTTATATAAGGAAATGTAAAATCACTCGTGTAGTCTTAACAAGAAACTAATGGTATTAATGCAAGTGGTTAGTCGAAAAAAATTGAAACTTTTTGAAGGTGATTTTCTGTAAAAAGAACCCTAGATATTATTACATGATTTAGAAGAGGAAGAAGAAATCATTACCAGCACTGCCTGATTTAAGAAGCATCTCCAACCAGAGGAAGAAAGGCGCGGCTCGGTGTCTGATGTCAACTATCAAACTTAGATTAAAACAAGCTCAGACGGCCGTAATTCATCGTCTTTGATTAATCATTCAAGTATATAATGATCGCTGTTGGGGTCTAGGCAACTAAACCCAATTTCAATTAACCACTTAAGCCAATATCAATGACAAATATAAATTACAGGGCACACTAATATCAACGACGAAATAAATATGCGGAAATTAAAATCAACACCAGATATAACGTAGAAAACCCTCCAGAGTAGAGGAAAAAACCACAGGGCAAATCGACAGCAAAATCCACTATAGAAAATAGCAATTACAACGTTTATGGTTTCAAGATGTTTGCTCTAACTTGAAACCTACAAGCAAATTAAGCGATGCAAGTATTACCTCCCTAGGCCCGAGAACAGTTGATTCTCCCGATCAATTAACTCTAACCAATGCTTAGAAAACCCGCTCCAAATTGCTCCAAGATTAAACCCGATCTCACTATTGTCGTAGTACTACGTCTCTCTTTCTCTCGTTATTTTTGTGAGTTATTTCCGGCCGTCACTTTATTTCATGCCCTCATCAAACACCCTCAAACGTTTTGGGTATGTATATATATAATGTAATATATATTTAAGAGAGAAACCTAGGCTTAGTAATCATGGGCCATAACTTAAAATTCAAATATTAATTTTCTTTTATTTTCATCCCAAAAAATAATGTTTAACTTGTGGGCTGGATCATAGTACATATTATGTACCCCACAATCGCGACGACGTTGCGATAAAAGTTTGAGAAGAAGCTGCTCTTAACTATCACATGACAAGTATTAACAATTCAGAAAAAAATCAACAGGAAGCAAATGATCAGCTATTATTAAGTGCTATCTTGATCACTTAAAACAAGCCACATTGCTCTGATAGGAAAATGAAAGTCATTTACTCGGTTAGTCCGTAATGTTCGCAAGTTCGTTTGAAGTAGTTCCTCGTCCTCTTTTTTTTGTGTGTTCAAAAACTCCGTCTTTTATTTTGTGACCAATACTAGGTAAAAGTCCAAGGACGAAGGACTAATGTGGCTATAAAATAAACCTTAAAGGACTATTTTATATAAAAAGCAGGTAAGGGATCAACTTAACAAACTTATAAATATTACGGAACAATAGAGTAAATAACACAAGAATTTGAAACAATCTAACCTTAAGTGGATGCAACTTCGAGGTGAAACCATAACTTTCTGCAATTTTACAGTTTCAAGAGCTGGTGAACAACTTTTGGCACAAAAATGGCTCTTCTGGCCAAAAAAAAAACATCAAGGTATATTATAGGATCTATTTGGTCGAACTTCTTCTCTTTAAAAAAAAAAAAAAAAAAGGTTCTCCATAAAAAAAGCACTTTCTTTAGGATCTAAAAGTGTTTGGCGTGGAAAGAAAAGTGTTTTCATATAGAAGTAAAGTTGATTATTTATCTTTAAGCAAAATCAGAAAAATAGTGTTTTTCCTTTAAAACATAAGCAAAAGCACCAAAATACTTCTAAAGGCATCTTTTTATACAAGTGTTATGCAAAAGATGCTTTCTTAAAAAAGCATTTTTTTTACAGTTTGGTCAAACAACTCGATTTTTTGGGTTGGTAAGCAGAGTTCAGGGTCAAGGGGATTCAAACCCAGGACCTCATATCTTATGTTCTTAACACCTCGACCTTGATCATGTATTTACCACTGGACCGAGGCCTCCTCATTGGCATCTAACTGCTGACCGATGCCCCTAAGAAAGCGAAAGCATACAAATGAAGAGTCCCAAGATTAAAGGACGATAAACCGGACATTTTATTAACAAATCTAGTAATTCAACTAGTAACATATTAGTAGAATATCAAGCTAATAACTTGGCAAGTTCATCCACTTTAAGGCTTCCTTGAGGCACTACTACACCCAGATATTCATCTTCAAACTCCATTTTATTAGTTTTCGAACTCCTTTTGTCCTTCATCTTCTTTTCCGGTGACGGAACTTTCTCTTCTGCAGTTGATTCAACAGTTTCTTGCCTCTCATCGTTCTTAACGATGACCTTCCTGGGCCGGTGCCGGAAAACAGGCCCAGGTGGAGCAACCTTGGCAAGGTCAACTGACCTTTTAAACACCACATCTGCGACTAAAGATGCATCATCCAAGACTAGTGCACTTCCATTCTCTACAGCTTGGGTTAGAAGTAACCGTATGCCTTCTGTACATGGTGAAGGTAACTGTGGTAGAGTTCGGTGTTCTGGATTCGGTGTCAGATCTTGCATTTGGCCATGAGTAACTTCATCTGGTAAGGAAAGCTTTATCTGATTATTGCAGATTCTAGTATCATCCTGCAATGAGTCAGATATTAACGCGGCAGCATTCGACTGCTCTTCTGCAGAGAAACTACCATCTGTTGTAGTTTCACTGCCAGGCATTTCGCTCTCGTCTGGAAAGTATCCATCTTCAGGTTCCTCGACATCTGAATTATGCATTGAATCGGGTAGATCCGGTGTCTCAATAGAAGTTTCCGGATGTAAAATATTAGAAGAACAAGATGTTGATGCCTTGTACTCTTCTGAAAATGAAGAACCAGCAGATGTTGCGATATCAGTCTCCGAATTAGTAACATTCATTTTATCGTCATCGGGTACATCAAGGGATGATTTCCAATCTCTTCCTCTCCACATAAGTATGTGTTCTTTCTCAAACGAGATCAGCACACACGGGACAAGATCCTAGAAGCAGAGATATGAGTTAAGAACTTTGGCACAATAATGAGAGGAAAGCAACACAAATTTTCGGAATTAAATATGCCAGACCTTAAGTTTTGCACCAATTTTATGGTAGTCACTTCCGTTCATCCCTTGGCAATTTATCCGCACCAATTCACATGCCTCAAAAGCCTCCCTTACATCTCTGACTAAGTTAACATACACACCATTTTTTGCTGCAAATCGATGAAACAACATAGTGAATTCAACTTTGAACAAGCACCAACTTACCAGTTCAATTTTATATTTTCACAGGCAAGAGCATACCGAGCTTGCAAATTGGTATCAGTTGCCGCCCTCTCTTACGCATTTCAGTTGCTTCCTCCAACGTTAAACCTTCCGGAACTCGTTGTATCAATCTAGGATATACAGGTGTGACTGGTTTCCACAACATAAGAGGGAAACGAGGGCGCGTCTTGTAGTTGTAGTTTCTACCACGGAAAAGGTAGAGAACACCCCCTTTACGGTAGATGATTTTGCCCCCGGTCTTGTCCTGCAAATTTGTGTAACTATAAGAACAACAAAGCCCCCGCCGGAAGCTCACACAAATGGAGCACCACTAAACCCTAAAAGCAGGATCATGGACGAACCAAGCATTAGGTGAATTATTCGTGTTCGAGATTGATAGAGGTCAATTCACGTTTGGTTCAGGGCTTGATAAGTAAAGGAGCCAAGTTCAAGCATGCTCCACAAATTTAAGATGCCATGTTCGAACATTGAGTGCCTGGCTCGAGTTTGTAAACATTCATTAAAAGCTCGTTAAGAACTCAGTAATGGCTCAAAGCTTGTTCATTAACGGATAAATAGTGGCTTGTTAGTAGCTCAAATATCTTGTTAAATAACCATTTGATATAAGATTATTACTTGCTAATAGCTCGCATGCTCAGCATGATAGCAGGCACTCATAGCATGCTTGACTTCGGCTTTGCTAGACTAACAAGCCAAGTATAGAGCAAACTGCAACTTAAGAGAACAAGTTCAGATAAAGGTTTGAAATTTGTTTCAGCCTTAGCTTGAATTCAAAACTCACTGCACTCAAGTTCAAACAAGGCTTTGCTGGGTTTGTTTACGCCCCTACACATACCTCTAG
Organism: Simmondsia chinensis; assembly: GCA_018398585.1. NCBI lineage: Eukaryota > Viridiplantae > Streptophyta > Magnoliopsida > Caryophyllales > Simmondsiaceae > Simmondsia > Simmondsia chinensis. Next base: position 35,149,739 of record JAGTTD010000010.1, read on the forward strand.
TTGTTGACAAACATTGTCCATGTCCACCGTACACACACCTTTGCATTTTATCTTGCAAACCCTCCTTCGTTTCCAAAGAGCATGGATGTTATCCAACATGTTATGCGTCAAGCCATCTCTGCCTACAAGACCATATCCAATTCAATAATAAAGAAAAAGCCACACAAAAAATCACAACTAGGAACAACATTAGCATATATTTCAAGGTTGGGGGCCCCTTGTACACAGCTTCTCTCTGGGGTAGTATCTTGTAGAGGTAAGGCTACATACATTTTACTCCCCACCCCCACCACCATCCCCCAGACCCTGCCGTGGCAGGAGCCTCTTCGAAGCACTGGGTGGTGGTGGTTGTTGTTGAACAACATTAGCATATAATTCAGAGAACTAATTAACAATGGTCTAAGAAGAATACACACAATTTGCATATCATCTAGATGGAAAAAGCTACAATAACAAAGAAGATTATCACTAACAGGGAATGAACCTAAGAATATGGATAATCAATCAATGGTTAGAAAATCAACCCTTTAGCTTCACAATCAACATTTCTTTAAAAAACAGTAAGGGAAGGCTTCAAGAGTCTTTCCTAGAAAGAAGCAGCTGAAAGTGGTGATCGAACCTGAACCCCTAAGTTGGTCTTGGGTAGTCGTAAAACATAGCTTATCTCTTACAACTTGTATATACTCGGTTATAGCTTTCATCGCGGTGTTAAGATAGAGTTTGTTGCACCTCCTGACGATTTCTCCTGAGGTTTCTAGACATAGCCTCAGGATCAATTAGAGCAAGTGATTCTTCCTTGTGGTTGTACTTCACCTCTCATTCAATTCAAGTAATAAACGAATTGAGATTTCATGGTTCGTACAGCGATGCTTAAATTAAATAAGAGTTACTAGTACACTAATCCTAAGATCCTAGCATCACAAAGAGCTTGAACTTTTGGGATAATTTAGCTGCTTGACACAATATAGAGAGTCTTCTCTAAAAGATCTCAATTTCAAATCCCCATAACCTACTCTTGATATCGATAACAAAATTATTTAATACGTATGCTTCAAGCTCAACAAGTATTCGCATGAGTCAATATCATATTAAAATGAACCATTCATTAACCTTTCGCCTAACCAATCAAGCTTTTAGATAGTTGGTTCTTTAACATGCATGAACAAGAATGTGAAATTTCACCAAGCTTTGGCCCAACACACGAAATTGGCATATATATGAGGTTGAAATATAGGTCCTAGTAGGGTTCTACTATAAAACCAATTGGCATTACGCTTAATAGTTCACTAAGCTTATACATTAATCTCTTTTCTCACAATTCAAATATAAGATTTGTTGCAAGACTCAAATGTGGAATGCTTAATCGAAGAAGGGAAACGAACAGTGACCAAACTATGGCGTTGTTTGGTTACCAGAAAATAAGCACAGGAAATCGAAATTCATGGAAAGTGGCCATTTGCCCTCTTGTTTGGTTAGCAAGAACTTCGTTAACAATTTCCAATTCCTTTAAAACACAGAAAGTAAATTACCTACCCCCTCTATGTAAGTTCTAATTCATTTGTTTTTACCCACCACCCCTTACGAAGTTCTATTTCCCGTCCTGACAACCAAATGCTTTATACATACTTCAACAAGTGAATTAAATTTCTCAAAAATACAACCTCCCGTAGGAATTGAATGCGTAAACTACACAAGGACAATACAAAACCATCAAAATGCAATTGCATACCCATATTCAACTGCCTTTTAGACTTCAAACACCCTTCAACCAACACCTTCACCTCCTCCTCCGTCAATGGCTCCCCCAACACCTCCTCCCTTGACATAACATACTTGGGTCCAGATCCCGGCAAAAATGGTCCCGGCCTCTGCACCGGCTTCACCCCCTTCTTCTTTGGTGGCGCCACGAAAGAATCAAACTCCGGCACCTTCTTCTTACTCTCCGGCAATGGCTTCCGCCCCGTCCATGGCCGCGGCATTGTGGCCGGCCCAAAAGGCGCCACCGGCGCTTCCCTTAACCCAAGTGGCTTCACTTTGGGCGTCTCAGTGTAACTATACATGAACTCAAACGGAGCCCCAGCCACCTCATACACAACCCCATCTTCCCCAATCTTCACATTAGTCTCCCCCGCCGGCCTTTCATGCTGCGGAAGCTTCGATTTCCTCGGAAGCTTCCGGAACGCAGGGTGAGAGAATCTGGAATTGGAATTTTTCTTTGAGTACTTCGATTTCTTCCCGGGGATTGAAGGCGACGACGGAGCCGAAGGGGTGCCGATTGACTTGAAATTAGGGTTTCCGGTGGCGGTGGTGGAAGAGTCGGCGGTGTCGGCGATTGTTAGGGCGGATTCAAAGCGGCGATAGCGGCGGAGATCGTCTTCGATTTGCTTCTGAGTGCGCTGCTGGCGGAGGAACTTGTCGGCGTTGGCGTTGTTCCACCGGGAGAAGCGGACTTCGGTGGTGGTTGTGGTGGTTGTCACGGTGGTGGAAATTGGGGACGGTGGCGCGAAAATTGGGAAGGGGATTAGGGTTTTGAGCGCCATTTTTGGAGGACTGAAGGTCTAGGATTTGTGATTTTGCATTTGAGGAGCTCGCCGGAGGGCGAAACGGCGTCGTATTAGTGGTTCACAGAGGAAAGAAGTGGCAACTGGCAAGCAAGACAGACAGGAGCTGACAGAGTGAACGATAATTGCAGCAAGACAGATAGGATCAGGTTCGGGTCCTCGGAAATATACTCACGTTAGAATATTACTTTGAAAAAATAAGATTGTGTATATCACACTCCTTTCAGATCCCGTTTATGCAGGAGCTCTTAAGATACTGTGTACGTTATTGTTGTTGGGTAATGTTACTCTCATGCAAAAATTATTGTAGACCGAGTGAGAGCGTAGTTTTTCATGTATATTTATGATTTTTATTATTTATAAATTACATTATTATTTTAATAATAATAATTTTTGTGTCATCATAACAACTTCAAATATAAAATATATTTGGGCCTTGTTTGATTGTCACATTAATTTAACTTCTACAATAAATTTTTTTTTTGAAATTTTAATTAATATGTCAACTTTCCAAATAGTAGATACAGATTGTTTGGTTGTCATCGGAATGGGAAATAGAATTTCTAAACTAGTTAAAAATAAATGAATTAGAACTTATGCAGCGAAATGGGTAATTAAGTTACTTCCTTTGTCTTGAAGTCGAATACTATCAACTTTTTGCCAACCAAATAAGGGTTAAATTTCATAATTTTTATAAGTTTCTACTTCCCGCATCTACTTTTTTTTTTTTTGATAAATTTTATTTTTTTCAAAGTAATATTCTAACGTGAGTATATTTCCGAGGACCCGAACCTGATCCTATCTGCCTTGCTACAATTATCATACTAAACGAGGCCTTGGTTTGTGCGTAATTACTTATCCTTTTTCAGTTAATAATACGTATTATAATATAAGTTTTCACTTCCTGCATCTACTTCTTACGTACCAAACGAGGCCTTAATTTGTGTGTAATTACTTATCATTTTTTCAGTTAATAATGCATTTTTAAACATAAAAATATAAATACATATTGTAACACGTGTATTATATAAACTAGTATTATTTCGTATTATATATATATATATAATTTTACATATTATCATAGTGAAATTTATTTAGTATGTATTTATTTCCTCATTTTTTATATAGAAAAATCTAAAATGATATAAGTAACGAAAAACTGATGAATGGTCGATTGGAAAACTTTAATGGTGAAATTGAAAAGTTGCTATATTATGAATAGTAACAACACTTTTTTTTTTTAAGTTGGTCTAACTTTAGAGTCGGTTCCGAAAATAATGTTAAAAAAAAAATAATAATGTTGAAAAAAAAAATAATTCCAAATCTACTGTTGAACAGCGTTTACAAAATGCGGCTATACTAAACAGCGTCAACATGAGGCGTTTAAAATAACAGAAAATCGCGTTTGCAAAACACTGTTTATATTGAATAAACCGCATTCAAAAAATGTGGTTCACAATGAAATAAACCGCATTACAAAAACGCGGTTTACATGAATAAACCGTGTTAAGAAAGCGCGGTTTTATAGTGAGGCGGTTAGAGCCGAGGAGAGGGGAACACCGGGAGGGGGAACGCCCATAAACCGCGTCCCAAGAACGCGGTTTACTTCAAGGTAAACCGCATGGTTGAGGCGCGGTTTTATTGAGGTATAACCGCGTTTTTAAGATGCGGTTTAGTGGAAAAAACGGCGCGCTGTTTTGTTTTAGTTGAAATGCGTTTCTTTGACGCGGTTTACTATAACCGTATTTTATAAACGCGGTTCAGTAGTAGATTTGGAATTATTTTTTTTTCAGCATTATTTTTTTTATTTTTTTATTTTTAAGCATTATTTTCGGAACCGACTCCTAACTTTATGCAGAAAGAAAAATGTTATTGTTAGAATAGTTTTTTGTTAATTTTAAAGCAATTCCAACACAATAAGCTAAAAAAATATTTATAATTGATCTAATATGAACTAAAATTGTCATGACAATAATATCAAAAAAAAATTATATTCTTTTTCAAATGTTGTTCTTTATTCTAAAACGAGTTTTTCACTAAAAATTACAAAAATTTTAGACGTGATTTTAAAAAAATAATAATAATTTTAAAATTTAAATATACATTTAAAATATTAAAATATTTAAAAATATATTTTAAATATCTAAAAAAATTGTAAATATCTTCAAAATAATTTTTATATTAAAAAAAATATTTTATAAATATCATATTAGCAAAAACTAACGGATGTTAAAGACTTATTATTATGGTGTAACATTGAAAATTTTGAAAAAGTTTAAAAGTGATATTGAAAAGTTAGAAAATGTCAAAGAACCAACTTTTTCAGAAGTTTAAGCTAATAGAAAAAAGTCCATGAGTGATTTTATATTCTAACATGCCCTTCAAGCGAATGTCTATAGGGCTTGAAGCGTGGATTATGCACAGATTGACCTATACCACGTGCTTGAAATAGATTAATGTTTAGAGTAGAGATTGTTGGGATTCGAACTCGTGACCTCTTAGTCAATCAGATACTAATACCACAACTTTTCCGAAAACCTAAGTTAATAGATAAAGGCCCATAAATAATTTTGTACTTTAATAGAAAATCTAAATAACTTTTTAAAATCGTACTTAGGTTGCGTTTGGTTCAGCTTTTTAACAACTTAAAGCTGTAAAAAAACTCTTTTTGACTGCAGGGCTTCCGTTTGGTTGGTAGAAAATATATTTTTATATCTTTTTTACAGCTTAATAGAAAAATAAAAAAGGTTGTTTTATGACTAAGCAGAAAATAATACAAAACTAGATCTTTTTTACAGCTTATTTTAGAGAAATGCTTTAAAAATATTGTATTAACATTAAATTTTCACCACCATGACCTACTTTTACTTGTTACCCCCTACTCCCATCGACCACCACACCTTTTATGATCATAGGTCGCTACACTCTCCACTTTCCATTACCATGACCAACTATTGTTATGATTCTCCCTTACCTATTATAATTAGATAATTTTTATTATTAAGTCATTTTTATGATTATAGTAAATAAGTTACTTTTTCAACTTGTATTGAAATGCTTTATTTTATAAAAAAAGATATTTCTGCATTGATAACCAAAACTGTAAAAAGATACAGATCTTAAATAAACAGATTTTATTAAAAAGGATAATCTAAAAGAAATAAGTTGAAATAAGCTGAATTAAACGGACGCCGAATATTTTAGTGTTTTTTATAAAAACCAAAAGGAAATCCCCCGCTGAAATGCCCTCTCTCCCCAGCACACTAACAATCTCACTGAGCTTGTCAGATAAACTTTCTGCAATTTCTAGGGTAAGTTAGCTTCAATTCTCAGCTACTATTTTCTCTGATTTTTGCTATATGATCTTTAATATTGTTTTTCATTTAGATTTTGTAGCATGAATTATAGCTTCTTTGTTTCCTGCTAAATTTATAGTTTGTTTTATGCCTAGTTGTTAATCTGATTGCGAGTTATAGTGCTGAAGATTTGAGAAATTTTTTATTGTTCTAAGTGTGTTGATTTGATTTGTGATGTAATATTTAGTGTTCGTTTCATAATTGTTGTTGTCTGCTTGAGATCTCTTGTTTTTAGGACAACCTGCAAACACCGAACCACAAATCAGAATAGCAAATTCAGATAAAGGGATTGGGGGAAATTGTTAAATTTCACCCGTGTTTTAGGCACAACAGGCCTGCAAATGAGCCGAGCCAAGCTGAATCACGGCTATCTCGGTTCGGCTCGTTAACTAAATGAGACCGGCTCGCCTTGGTATTATTTATCTAATTGTGCCGTATATCTATGCTCAGCTCTATTCGTTAACTAAATGAGACCGGCTCGGTATCAGTATCATTTAGGCTTGATCGAGTTGGCTCGTCGAGCTTTACAGACTCATTTACACTGCTCGTCGGGCTCATTTACTAGGCTAGTTAGACTCATTTATCAGGCTTATTAGACTCATTTGTGATCATTGTTACTTGTGTTGCTAAAAAGGGTAATAAAACAAATCATGTATGGAATGGTGCTCCTCCTTTGAGCTGACTAACCGGGTTCCGTCTTCCTCCTTTTATTTATTATTTCTCCTCTCTCTTTTTCTCTCTCCTTTAGTGGGGCTAAGGTTTGAAAGGCCAAATCCTAAGAGACATTAAAATACCCAAACAAAAACATATAATCAATGGTGGAGAAGGTGCCACATGGTGCAATGTAGACATGCGATCCGATAAACGAGATGGCTCGTGAGTCTTTCGAGCCGAGTCGGCCTTGATTTGATTTGGCTCATTTATTTAAACGAGCCGCCCTTAAATGAGCTGAGTTGGTTGCCGAGTCGGAGTGGATCCAGGGGATCTGTTGATTGAATCCATTCTTGATGATGTGCCACTAACAAGGCCTACCCATTCTCCCGAAATAGGAGTAGAGGAAGGAGCCGGTTTTCAAAGACGAATCCCAGCCAAGCCCTTAATGATCCGAGTCAAATCGGCTTGCGAGCTAGCTTGGCTCATTTGCAGCCTTGCACAGGAGTTAACATACACGGGGTCTACTTATGAGCCTAAGTGGGTTTTCATCTAAAAATCAATTGGCATTGCGTGGAGTAACCCACTAGACTTATATGGTGATCTCATCTCTCTAACAATTCCAATGCCGATTCAACTAGCTAGAATTTATGCGGTTCAGTTGAAGCCTACTTCCATAGAGGGGAAGGAACAATATTTCACTATATGAAGATGTTAAGGACTCAACATGTGGGTCTAGTAAGAATCCCACATACGATTTGTGAAAGAAAAGAGATCAACATATAAAACTAGTGGGTTACTTCACCTAATGCCAATAGGTTTTAGGATGAAATCCCACTTGCGTTTATATGTATATCTCATATATGCCAACTTTGTGGTTCGAGCAGGCCCGATGGAATTTAATAGAATAGAGATATTACAATACAGTTTGTTACTTACACTTTACGTTCCACTGTTTGCTCTACATGTTTCTATTGCTTTCCCCCTTGCCACTACAAATCTTAACACATGAACTACTCACCATGTAATTATTGGAATTTCAGAATTTTCCTTTTCCCGTTTTTATTGATTATTATTATTCAAATATTTGTTGTTCATTTCCATGCTTGCTCTTGTAAAATAACAAACCATTTCAAAAACTTATGTTGTTTGGTGAAGGTTAAGGGATGATTATAGAATCTAACATGTCCATTTACATAAATACCGATTGGGGTTTAAACGTGGAAAATAATCAGGTTCACCTCATACCTTATGTTTAAAATAAAGTGGAGATTGTCGATTATGTAACCTCTTGGTCAAAAAAGTTTTGATGCCATGTGAATGAACTGATTATTCCAAAAAATTTGACTCTTAGGTGAAGTCCAGGAATTATTTTATACTCTAAGTTGTTATCTGATTGAGAAGTCAGTTGTTTAGTGATCTACCAAGATGTAATTGCTGAGATATCAGAAATTTCTCATACCTCGTGCTTAAATAATGTTAATATTGAAATTCGGGCTATTGGGACTTGAATTCACAATCTTTTGGTCAACAGGGTTCTAATATCATGTTAAGGAACCAATTACCCAAAAGCTTAAGTTGATAGGTAAAGGTTTATGAACAATTTTATACTCAGACATTCACTAATTAAAGTTTTTTTTCCTGTTCACAGTTTTCTGCTTGATATATCTATTACTAATAATCTGTCCACAATGTAATTGCCGAAATGTCGGAAGATTTCTCATTGCTCGAGGTGTGTTCTTATGGTTCATTTATAATTCTTATTTTGAGCAAATACCTTGCCTAGTTAGCTTGAGCTTATATGCTCGTGAGCCTAAACATGCCTAAATGAGCCTATCTTCAAACAATTTATTAGATTAAATAATGCCCACTCGATCCAAATTTAAGCCTAAATAAACTGAGCTTGAGCCTAAACAAGCCCAAACGAGCCTAGGTCGAGCTTAAATGAGCTTAAATAAGACAAACTCAATTGGTGCTCGTTGAGCTGGGTTAGTGCTCAATTGAGCCGAGCTGAGCCTGATCCTAATGCTGGCAGAGTTTGAGCTTGAAGTTTCCAAACTCGTTGAGCTTCATGTCGACCCTCTGAGGCTTGGCTTGGCTCAAATATGGCCCTAAGTGTTCTTGCATTGATCTGCGCATCAATTCATTATTCATTCCTGACATATCTGATCTCACCCAATATTTTATTCATCACCCAGATTTCTATAACAATTCTTTTCAGTAACCAGGGTGTCCGAGCTAGATTATACAAACCTTGATTATTCTCGAGCCACAAACACCGAGATTTCCTTCAAAATGGTAGAGTGAATTATGCATACTTTCAACCGGGACTTGTTGTCCGGGAATGGAACACACCGTAAAATTCCCAAACTCATCTCAAATGCAAGCAAGGCGGTTTCTTTTCATATTGGCAATAGTTGCAGTGACCTGCTTGGTACTCCAAACTTTAATGCTTCCTTACCGAAATGTTCTTCAGTCTCTACTTCCTGCTAACTTAGCTTCAGTAGAAGACCGTGTCTTTCTTTCAAGCTCAATACCCTTGAAATCAGCAGCTGGAAAGTTCGTTAATCCTTCAAATTTTGATGGCTCGATGAATGATAAAGTTAAGAGTCGAGATAGCATGGTGTTAGCAAATGCTCCTCGAACTGAACAAGTTGTGGAATCAGGTTATCAGATCAGATTGGATAATAGTTTGGAATCAATCAAAAGTTCTAGCCCTGCTAGAAATGAGAGTCTGGGGCACTGGTCTGCATCACGTACAGTTCCATCTGTCCCAGAAACTGTACCAAACGATCACATTATCCGAGATAATTCTTTATCTGAGGTAAGTGACTCTTGTGTAATTTTGCCGGGTCTGAGCCAAGCCCATGGAGTGGGCCCTTAAGATCTTCATATGAGCTTCAGTGAGGTTTTATCCCAAAACTGATTAGTATTTTGGTATTAAGTGGAGTAATTTATTAGACTTATATGTTGGCCTATTCTTCACATAACTTTAATGTGGGACATTTGATTATAGTTGCATGTAGACTCTTATGTTAAGGAATTAATTATTTCAGAAGTTTAAGTTGATGGGTGAAAGCCCAAAAATGGTTTTGTACTCTAATACGTCCCTTCACGCAAATGCCCATTGGGCTTGAAGTATGAATAGTGCACAACCTCACCTCACCCTTCGTGCTTAAATTATAACTCATGACCTCTTGGTTTAAAAAGCTTTGATTCCTTATCAAGAAACCGACTATCTTAGAAGCTTAAACTGATAAGCAAGCGAAGGCCTAATAATGGTTTTATAGTCTAACATCCTACACATCTGCAGTTAGAGATGAAGCAAAGTGATTTTACTGCCTCGGGCAATGGTTCAGTTATTGTAAGTAAGCATCGAAGGAAGAAGATAAGGCCAGGAATGCCTCCTTTATATGTAAAATCAATACACGAGATGAACAGGATCTTAGCACGGCACCTTGTTGCATCAAAGAAAATGGTAAGCAACCTCTTCAATTTCTTTTTTTTCACAGGCTTAAAAGCAATAGCCTTTGGAGAAAAATCCTCCCTTGTTTGTGTCCAAATCACCAAATCAAATCGAGGTTTGCAATCGGGTAACGCATTAATGCCGTAAAGCTGGCAAAATTGACACAACATGAAGATAGCGGGTTTGGGTTTGGGGTTTTTGGGGTTGGATTGAATTTTAGTTGACATGTTTAATTTGTGTAGGCAATTGGGTTAAATTTAGGTTTCAATAGGGTGAACCCTACTTTTCTGCTTCTTAGGTTGGAGGTCCCCGGACATAGCCTCCCACCCCAAAGAGGGAAGGTCGTATACATGCCCCCCCCCCCCCCCCCCCCCCCCCCCCCCCCCCCGTCCCACACAAAAAAAAAAGTCCCTGCTTAGGCGGGAGCCCCTAAGGCACTGGGTTTGTTGTTGTTGTTGATGGATGAACCCGTTTTCAACCCATTTAACATGTTTATATAGCATGTTAAGTTATTTGAGTAGTATATATTCTTTTGTAGCCTATGTTGTATGAGATGATTTGAATTGTATTTGGTCATGTTAATTTGGTTATTTATGTTAATAATCATGTCTTGTATTTATTGCGAAACTGCTAATATCAATTGTATAATGTAATAGTGATATGTCTATAAGCTAACAAATTAACATGTAACAAAAAACACATAACTAAATGGCTAAACATGTGACTTACCCATTTATTACTCGGATTTGATAAGGGTTGAGAATTCCTGACCTATTTAATATCGGGTTTGGATTGACTCCTTTTTTAAGACTCCTTATATGACACGAACATGAACATGACTTGACACATTTGCTAGTACTATGTAATGGCTGTGGTTGTTACATGATAGGTTATATATAATTGTGTTAGGTTTTTTAAGGGAGTAAAAGTCATTTTTTTAAGCCTTAAGTTTGCAAAATTTTGAATGAGTAGTCATATAATCATTACTTTTGTACTTCTCTAATTGTTCTTAAGAATACATACATAAATATATTTTGTTTAGTTAAAATAAATATGCATTTCTTATGATGGTTAGGAGGTATCATTGTTCTGAATAGGGTCAGCAACATCTGGGATAGGAGGGAGATGGTTTTGAATCCAAGACCTCATGCTTGAGGGGTGGATAGCCTGACCATTACGCCAAACTTGACAGCTCTAAACAAACTATGCATGCATTGTAGAATCCTTACAAAAGTACCCTTACGTAACAGTTAATTGCATAATATAAGAGAACTTACGCAATGTAATGACTTTCATTTGATAGTCATGGTTCTCATCTTCGGAAACACCCGTTGACTTCTGCGTATGTTTGGTGTAGCAGAAATATCAAGGGTCATCTCTTCGAGACAAAGAAATTCTGGATGCAAAATGGAAGATCTTAAATGGTCCTGCTCCAAAGAATGATCCTGAACTTTACGCTCCCATTTTTCGGAACATTTCCATGTTTCTGAGGTAATGGGAAAATTTTGTTTCATTTTATTGGAATAAATCAACACTCATAAAGGTGTAATCAATGGTGATGTGGGATTTTGACACATGCCTTGCACTAATGTTTCAAATAATATGAAAACCGGCTTATCGAGGGAGGGATGTCCTTGATATGCTTTGATAAGCCGGTTTTCTAGGAGGAGTGAGTTCTAATATGCTTTGATAACAAGAACGACAAAAATGACATGCCTTTATTTGAACCCATTTTTGTGTGTTGCAGGAGCTACGAACAAATGGAACGAACACTAAGAGTGTACGTTTATAAGGACGGAGAGAAGCTGATATTTCATCAACCGATACTAAAGGGATTATATGCTTCAGAGGGGTGGTTTATGAAGTTAATGGAAGGAAATAAGCAGTTTGTGGTGAAAAATCCGGAAAAAGCTCATCTATTTTACATGCCTTTTAGCTCAAGAATGCTCGAGCACTCGCTATACGTACAAAACTCACGTAACAGAACGAATTTACGAGAGTTTGTGAAGGAATACAGAGAAAAGATTGCTGCAAAATACCCTTTCTGGAACCAAACTGGTGGAACTGATCATTTCCTTGTTGCTTGTCGTGACTGGGTATGACTTTTACCTTTCTACCTAAAGAAAATGGTTTCGTTTTATAAGTTTGTATGGGATTTACGCTTGACTAAGTTGAGGTTGAAGTGAGACATATGACTTGAGATTACCCGCGGAAAACGTTTTTCCTTTTGTGAAGGAAAATGTTTTCTCCCTTTCGCCGAGGAAAGTCAACAGAGGGAGATATTTGCACATTTGTGGTTATTATTATAAAGTTATGTAAATACAATATATGGATAGAATACACGATAAAGATGAGTTATTGTACGATAGAGTCCTAATACGTGTAAAACTATCCTAGAAGAGTTTCTATATGATAACAGTAATGTCTACTCAGGCCCTTTATGAAACAAGACACCATATGGAGAACACCATCAAGGCCCTATGCAACGCTGATATAACCATCGGATTCAAGATTGGAAGAGACATCTCGTTACCCGAAACCTATGTTCGTTATCCAAGAAGCCCGCTCAGAGACCTTGGGGGTAAGCCTCCATCTAAGAGGCACATCCTCGCCTTCGATGCCGGTAATAGCCATGGATATTTGAGACCGATCTTGCTAAAACAATGGAAGGATAAGGATCCCGACATGAAAATATATGGCTTGCTTCCTTCAAGTGTTGCGAGGAAGATGAGCTATATCGAGCACATGAAGAGCAGTCGATATTGCATTTGCCCCAAGGGGTACGAGGTAGCGTGAAATTTTGTTGTGACCTGATCTACATATAAGCACGAGTGAGGTTGCATCTCAAAGTCTGTTCGTAACATAGTAGCCTTAGATGTTTAGTTTTGGTAATCAAGATGTTCTGGCCAGCTTATTTGCATCTTAACTAATCTCTTAGTTGAATGCATCGCCTGCCCAAAAGTTACCTTATGTGCAATAGGGTAAGTTGCTACCCATAGACCCAATGGGTGGCCTTAGGGGGTCTAAATTAGCCGAGTTGGGCCCAAGAGTTTAAGCTTGATCACAACTTTCCTGAGCTGAGCTGCAACTTGGCTTTGAAGCTCTGAGTTAATCTTGCCTTGTTTAAACTTATACAAGCTAAACCTTGGCTCGTTTGTACTCGAGCCAGGCTCATCTTTGCTTGAATTGGGCTCAATTGGAACAATGAAGTTTATAGTTTATATCGAGGTTAACTTGCTTGGGTTCGCGAACTTCTGAGCTTGAGCTTTTGCCAGGCTTGGGCTTGGTTAACTCAAGCTCAGAATGAACGAAACCTTTCGAATTTTATAACAAGTTAGCTCTGACAAGCCAGTTCAACTCATTTACACTACTAGTTGACCCAAGGCGTCTTTTGCATGAGATGGCAAGATTGAAACCCCAAACCAATTGTTCATATGAGGTGTCAAGTCCAAATACATCATCACTTGAGGCAACTCCTCAGAGTTACTAACTCTATATGTCGATATCTTCATTCTTATAACTCTCATAGAACTCTCATATAAAAACTCTTGCTAGACTCATATGTGGATTTCTTAATAGGTGAACAGCCCGAGGGTGGTGGAAGCCATATTCTACGAGTGCGTTCCTGTGATCATATCAGACAATTTCGTCCCTCCCTTTTTCGAGGTACTAATTTGGGAGGCGTTCTCGGTGATCGTTGCTGAAAAAGACATGGCGAACTTAAAAGACACTCTGATGTCAATACCCAAGGAAAAGTATCTTGAGATGCAACTCACAGTAAGAAAAGTACAGAGACATTTCCTATTGCATGCTAGGCCTGTAAAGTATGATCTTTTTTACTTTACTCTCCATTCGATTTGGAATAATCGGGTTTTTCGAATATCGTGATGATGATGATGGCATCGAGATTAAGTCGGGTTTGTTACAAGAATGGATGAATATGAGTAGACGATGCAATAGATTCAATAGATAGGGGTGTATATGAGCCGATTCAAATCCAAGGCTGGTCTTGACATTTTCAAAGCCTAGGTGAACAATTCTAGTGGGGCTTGTTAGAGTATAAAATTATTTTTGAGCTTTCATTCATCAGCTTAACCTTTTTGAGAAAGTTGGTTCCTTGATATTATATCAGAGCCTTGTTGACAAAGAGGTCACGAGTTTAAATCCTAATAGCCCCCACTTTTAATATTACCATAATTTAAGCATAAGATATAAGGTGAGTCTATGCATTATCTATACTTCAAGCAGCCCAATGAGCATTCGCGTGAGGGGACATATTAGAGTATAAAATTATTCATAAATATTCACCTATCAGCTTAAACTTTTGGAACAGATGGTTCTTTAACAGGTCCCTTCATTGTCAAGCCTCATATTTCTTCAACACGCCACGTATCTACTTTTTTTTTTTTTTTTTTTTTTTTTGTCTTCATTTGTCGACTCAACCTTTTATCTCACAAAATTATCCAAAGAAAAATATTCAAAATTTATTAAATAAAAAATCTTATCCTGTTCCAATTTTTTCTCTTTTATCTCTCTGTTTTGAATTTTGTGTATTCGGGTCTGATTTTTCTCCAGTAGAAACTCATTCCGAAAATTATGGGAATTTATCAGTTAGGTACTTTACAACTCGATCAAGAGCTTAACAGGATTATTTATGCAGAAGCGTGAAGTCGGCTTATTTTTTGATGGCTGTTTTAGTTTTTTTTTTAAATTTATTAAAAAAATAATGAATTTACCAAAAATACTGATACTATTTATGATTATAATAATATATATAATATAATGTGTTAGTATTTTTCGTAAAAATCTAGCGTATTATGATAAAAATTACTGAATTTTGATGAAAATAATGTATGTTTGCAAAATAATGTGTATATTAATTAATACTTTATTGATAAGAAAGCGTAGCAGCCTCTCTTCAGGGTAGCTCCCTAGAAGGGGAAGGCTGCGTACATTTACCCCCCCTTAGACCCTGCTTATGCGGGAGCTTTTGGAGGCACTAGGTTTGTTGTTATTGTTATTGTATAAGAAAGCGTCATATTTATTACTAATACCCCGTGTCAACAATTTCAATGAAAATTCATCGAAATTTAGTTGTACTTCGTTTAGTATAATAAATTATTGAGATAACTATATAAAAATGTGTAAATTTTAAGGGTGTTTTATTTTAAAACTAATTGGTAATGAAAGGGGTAGTTCGGTTAGTATATATTTTAGCATTTTTGCTTATTCTCACTGCTATGGGATGCATCAATTCACCGTGCTTCGCGTCTTACATTCAGGTGAGTTTGCACTGGATACTAATCTTGGGCAAGCATTGCAATTTTGTTGTCACTATCTTGCAATAGACTTAGATTTACGCTAGATTTCCTCCTAGTCGTGGGCAAACATTGCAATAACAATGTCATTATTTGAGACTCGGGGGTGTAAGGCTTGTATATTATTAATGGCAATCAACTTTACAACATGTCACACATCAACCCCTCGTGATACAGTAGGGTGATGTCAACCCTTATTGAAATACATATTTTAATATTTTGTATTTTGTACATGTACTATCATTAAGGATGGCAATGGGGCGGGGCGGGGCGGGGGGTGCCTCCTCCATACCCGTACCCGCCACCAAAATCCATACCCAGATCCGTCCTATTACCCGTCACAGGTATGAAGTGGATACCTATACCTGCCTCATTACCCTCCATGGGTCTGAAGTTGATAACTATACCCGCCCCATTTTCCACGGGTATCCAACATGTATGTATTACTCACAGCATACCCGCCCTTATGTGTGCAGATAAAGATTATGCATACCTACTCATATTAATTATTTAATACTATTTTTAAAAATTCACTTATATTTTTCTATAACATTAATAAGAAAAAAATAGGTTATTGAATTTAAGTACGTATTTTTTAATTTGAAAGTTAACTATGTAGAAAATAGAGCGGGTATGAGGTGGGATGGGAGGGTATGGAGTGGGGAGGGGCGGGTACAACAGTATACCCGTACCCGCCTCATACCTGTGGCGGGTACGGGACATGTACACCAAACCTTTAGCACTACCTGTCCCACTTATATCCATAAGACGGATACTCACAGGTAGCGAATTTTACCCATCCAATTGCGATCCCATACATATTTAATGAAATAATCATCCAATTTTTTATTCAGTTTTGTCCTTGCCTTGTTTTGAATTTTGTTCCCGTAATTCTTGAATTATTTTGTTTTAAATCTTTTTTTCTACAACCCTCGATATGACCACCAATTCGCAGCACAACACTCATGACTCTGATACCAGTAATAAATACCAAAGAAGGTTCCATTCAAAAGCTAATCAACAATAGGTAAAATGATACGAACCCAAATTATTATTTAGATACGTAGTATTACGGTAACCCAATAGATAATACAGCGAGTCACACTTAAAGGAGAGGATTAAATATGAGTAATGTTGTATTATAAAGAATCAATGAATACAATATCGTTCTTATTTATTTAATTTTCAGTATTTTAATACTTTACTTTAGTACCGTAAGTCTTTTATTATATATTTTGGTATTTTTAAAAATTAATGTTGGATGCATCAATACTATACTTAAATTATGGGAGCAGGGTGGCAATGGTATCTTATCTGCGAAGCAAATTGAAATTGCTTGCAATCTTTAGGGTTTGTAATGAGTTTGTCACAGAAAAAGCGTGAGTAGTGAAAATTATTTTAAATTTATGGGCGGTGAGATTCAATTGATTTAGGGCTTTTTCAATTCGACTCCATTTCAACGAGACCCATTTCTGTAATTTTTTTAATACGATTTTTTCCATACAGATTCTGACATCTCGAATCACTTCCTAGGGTTTCGACCCCCCTTTTGCTCTCCTGTAAATTGGGAAATTAGATTTAAAGATATTTCGAATTTCGCATTTTAAACATTTTACAGAGGCTATATTTGTCAGTTGGAATAGAATTGAAATTTTATTCTTTGATTAATTGTAACAATCGAAGGTTGAAATTCTAGTTGTTAAATTTCACAGGGACGGTTTTAGGCCCGACACACGGAATTAGAACAGATAAAGTTTATATATAAGCTCAAATGAGATTTCATTTTAAAACTAATTGGCATTAATTGAAGTAATCTACTAAACATATATGTTGGTCTCTTTATTAACACTAGTTTCACAATAATTCAGTCATCGTCAGTTTTGGTCATTCAGATTGGAGCAGTTTAAGTTTTAGATCAGATAGGATCGGGGTTTAATCAAGCCATCATTTTGATTTTAATTTATTTCGAGTTTTGGGTGAACTCAGGCCAGTTTTAGTCAGTTTGGATCATCTTGTATTCGATTCATTAAGTTAACCGGGTTCTACATTTAGGTCAATCAGATTGCCTTATTTTAGATCTCGAGTTATTTTTAAATTTCAGGCTATAATTCGATGCAGAAGATTTTTGTTCAAATTAAGCAAAACCCATCTCCCAATTTATTCAAAATTCTTGTGGGGGTGACATGAAAATGACATCATGGTGTGGGTGACATCTGTGGGTCAAAGCTGGACTAGTGAAGTGGATAAAGATCATTTTTGGTATGTTTCTTATGTATTGACATTACCCATTTCTCATTTGATGCCTTCTCTTTTTCTCATCCAACTTGCATTTCTCAATCTGTAAGTAATATTACTTTATATCAATTGGTGTAGCGATTAAGACTTTTCTCACTTCAGCATAAGTTCCTTGGTTCGAATTCGTTGTTTCCATCCCCTTTGTTTGTGTCCCCGTTAGAATAATATAGTGGTTACACCACCAATATTGGTAGCCGCTATTTAGGACTTATATCTTCTTATTAAGACTATCCACTCCGAAATACTGTTGTATCCCTTCACTTTCTTAAAAAAATGTCATATCTTTTTACTATTATAAAAGAAGAGTACTGTATTGTCTTGCTATAAATAAATTACTTTATTAGTATGAATATTTTTTGAATTATAAATGTCTGATCTTTATTAATTTACATTGCAGATTTTACTGGAAGAGGGGTGGACAGACGGTGGGGGAAGAATGGAGATTTCCCCATCTCTGGGGATTCGTGAATTCTTTGATTTAATTCAATTCTGAAGCAAAAATTGCAGCTTTAATGGGTTTTGCAGGTTTGTCTTCAATTTCTTTTTTGTTTTTTTGCACTTTTGCTTTTTTATCTCATACTCAAAACTTTTTTTGATTTTTAAAGGAAGATATTTAAGTTATTTAATCAGCTGAGGGAGTGGATTTAAGGGTGAAGTTTCCTGTTTTTGATCAGATTTTCATTGATATGAGCATCTGGGTATGTGCAAAAATCCGAATTGCAGTTATTAATATCTTTAAGTTTGTTTGGATTGATCATAGTTTTGTTCGAAATAAGCTTCAATGTTTGTAAATTTATTCAAATTAGTACTTTATATTTTTAGTTTTTCGTATTTTCACTAGTTGGGGGACTAGTTCTGTTGAAGAGTAAAAGATCAAGACCTATTTTGAGCAAAGCAAAAGATAAATGAGTGATTTAAACGTATTTGCAAATGTTAAGACTATTTTGAACAAAAATAGACGAGGGACCAATTTGAACAAAACTTATAAGTAACTTTGTTTCAGTGGAGAAGTGGAGTATTGTCTTATTTTTAGTTGCTTGATGAAATTCGGAAATTTTGAAGTTTTTATATCCTGTGTCCATTTTTTTCAAGGATTGGTTTAAGTTGGTGTTAGATATAAAATGATTCCTTGGTCATTATCTACTTTTGTGATAGTTGGTTTTTTGACATGATATTAGAGTTTCTTTGATTGAGAAGTCTCAAATTTGATTTCCAATAGTTCCCACTCTTTCAGCACAAGGCACGAAGTGGGCTCGTGTAATATGCATGCGTCAAACCCAATGGCTATTTCTCATGAGTGGTATAAAAGTATCTCCGGGGGCTTTCACCTAATAATATAAGCTTTATTTTTTTTCATCTTGTGACCTTGAAATTTATTATTCCCAAGTGAAATTTCATTGGCCCGACTTACAGAGTTGACATATTTTTGTTCCGTATATAAGTTCAAGTGGGGTTTCATTATGAAATCAATTGGTATTGAACTATTGAGTGGCTCAATAGACTTTATATGTTGCAACTCTTCTCTCTTACAGCTCTAATATAAAAATTCTGCTAGGCTTAAGTGCGAAGTCGTTAACGCTTGTATCGTGTCATCTGTGTTTATGAAGTTCTAGGTCTTGTAGATTAATGATTTACCCGTGACTAACGTGTTAAACTAGAATTAATGTTCAAATTCTAGAATAGAGCGGAGGAAAATGACTTCTTCTTTCCTTGAGTAGAAGGCAAGTTCTTTCAAAGGAAAAGATTTTTCTCTGGAGTCTTTTTCCTGTTAGCGGAGCCTGAAATTTTCTTTTGACATTGATTGAGATTTCGATATTTCGTGTATAAATCAATGTACATTGCTTGGTGCAGCACTTCAGCGAACTCCTTGGAGCAACTGATATTCAAGACTTGAAAATGGATGATTTATTTGCGAGGATCTTGAATTTGACTTCTTATTTAGAAAGCCAAATTATCCATTTTATTGGTGAGTTCCTCGTCTGATTCTTACATATAATGAACGGGTTCTCGAGAACCCCAATGCGTTAGTTGACTCATGTGATAAGACACTTGGAATTAATACCTTATGAAGCGTTATTTATAGGGTTCGAATCTTGTCATTGGGTGTGGGTCAGAAAGCAATTTCTTGGTTCAAGTCTGCACGGAACTTCTTGTCACAAAAGGACAGCCTTTCTGGGATGGATTTGACTCGGACTTGTCAAGATTCATGACGACCCAACTAACCATTTTGCGACACGAACCGTGAAAGCAGGAAGTTCATTATTGGGCACATAATGGACCATTGAAACCCAAAGGGGAAGGCCTTAAGTCACTTATAAATTGGTCAAACTCCACACATCTATTTGATGTGGGATTGGGGCGTTATAGTTTTCGTCTTTGAAATTTTAATCATGCGCTATGACTTTATTCTTGCCTGATTAATTGATCATGAGGTTTGATTTGTATTCATTTGACTATGTAGACGATTTTTTCTACCAAAGTGTCCATCGATGCTCCGAAGAATTGCCATTTATTTGTTCTCAAGAAGCTTTGACGCCTTCGAGTTATAAAAGTGCTTGCGACGGGTCCTCATCATCTTCTAAGTACTTCATCGCGGATTCAGAAATATGTACAGGAAGCACGAATGCCGTAGAAGAATTGAGTACAGATACAAGGACATGTACGCAAACGAATCGAAATCACAGCTTGCCCCTTGTTCTCCTAGGGTAAATCGTTCTTCTTTCTCCAATTTGATTTTCTGATGACTAATGCTTGATATGCAGGCTCCGTTTATTTTGACAAAAACAAGTCTCGTCGCAATTTTACTGTTTCTTTGCATAACTTCATAGCAACAAGCACAAATACTAAAAATGTCTTCCTTTGTTGAGGGGAAACTGACTTCCTCTCAATAGAAGGGTAAACATTTTCCTTCACGGAGGGGAAGACGTGTTTCTTCGTAATCTCATGTCATATGTTTTACTTTAACGTCAACTTGGCCAAACATAAATTTCATACAAATTTATAGAATGAAATCATTTTCTATAGACAAAAATCTTTAAGGAAAAATATGTTTTGAACAAAAATTTTCCATTAGAATCAGACGGAGCTTTACGCTAACATCACACACACACAGACACATATATTCATATTTTGCAGTTTTTTTTCCATATTTGTGTAGGTTGAAGCTACAATTATATGGTTTGAGAGTCATTCGGAGGGTAGCATTGGCGTATTGGAGATATGTTGTTTGCTGTGCCAAACGCATTAAAGTTCATCTTAGTAGGTATGTTTGCAATTAGCAATTTGGTTCATATTACGGGGATAAACGAACCAAATGTTCAATAAGCAATTTGTTTTTGAAAAGAGTTGAGTTTGATTGAGCAGGCTCGGTAAGCTACACAAGCTAGAAACTCGTTAAGGGATCTATATGAGTTTATTAATTGCTTGATATTAGCTCGATAATTGACTGATAATGCCTAGCTCATATTGCTTTTAAGTGAGAACCCTTAAGATAATGACTCGCTAGTAACTCGAATAGCTCATCCCAAAAAGAAGTTCCACTTAGCTTGGCTTGTGTTCACCCCTTAGATTAGTTTTGTGGCACAACTTGCTGTCCAAAACCAAAACTCAACAGCATTTGACTCAAAATTAAAAGTATAGAATTACAAAGCTATCCTAAAATAACATTGGATAAGATAAGATAAAACAAATACTAAATTAACTAAGAAACTGCTTTCCTAAAAGTAAGATAAGATAAATACTAAACCAAATAAAACCGTACTGCACCACAATGTTTCAGCAAATGCTTTGTCAAGGAACCATCCCAAAAGCTTAAGCTGATGGGTGAAGGTCCTAGACTGGCTTTATACTCTAACATGCCTCCTCATGTAAATGCCTGTTTGGGCTTGAAGTGTGGATACTGCACAGGCCCACCTCATACCTTGTGCTTAAATTATGCTAATATTAAAGTGGGGGCTGTTAGGATTCGAACTCATGACCTCTTGGTTACATGACTCTGATACCATGTTAAGGAATCATCTGTCCCAAAAATTTAAGCTGATGGGTGAAGGTCCTAGATTGTTTTTCTACTCTAACATGCTTATTTTGCACCACGCCTCTAAATCGATACTGCCAGCTTTTTCTCGTTTTTGCTTTTTGGGTTTCGGATTTTTGATTTGGGTGGTCATTTTGCATCTCACAGCACTATTTCTCGAGCGAAGACGAGTCTACGTGGCTCGTCTGACGAGATTGGATGGTTACAAAATTATCCCGGAATGGCTCCTGTGGAAGATGGTACTGCTAGATTTATGGAACTTCTTCAAGGCATCAGGTAAAATTAGAAGACAACATTATGTTAATTTTCATAATTGTGACTGTTCAGATTTCGATTTCGATGTCGGTGTTACACTTCAACACTTTAAATTAGAATAAAAACCTAGAGAAAAAAATTTAAGGGCAAGGTTGATATCATTTTGTATTTGCAGTTTTGGTTTTAAGAAACATAAAACTAGATTTATAAACAATTCTTTTTTGGTTTATGGTTTTCGGTTTTTGCTCAAATTAGTGAAATATTGAAAGCCAAAAACCGTAAGCGAGAAAAATAGTTTCCGAAGTATAAATTTTAGAACCAAAAACTATATATAGAAAATGATATCAAATAAACCAAAATTGTTGGTGTGTTTGGTTTTGTCTTCTAAGGGCCTATTTGGCCTTGCTTTTTCGGAGGAAAATTTTATTTTGGCCGAATTACTTCTTGTTAAAAGTAGAAGCTGTTTAAGCATTTGGGTTTGATTCCAGTTTGTTTCGTTTTGTCTTCCGGTTTCCAAACGCATGAACTCAATATCCGAAAATAACGATACCTTTGCCCTTCAGGAACGGACAACATACACTGCCCGACTCATTCGTTTATCTTCTAATACCAGGTGAGACTTCTCCATCCTTGAGTTTCCCGTTTGACCGAGCCGTAAAAAAACACGTATTTTCATACACACTTTTGTAGAAGCACTTCTTACAAAAAGTTGTATGAATAGGTATGTTCTTCAAAAAAATTTAAGTTTTTAGTTTACTTCTGCTTAGAAGGAGGAGCACTACATTCCCGCTTCTGCTTCGATTTAAAAACACTTTCCTTTCCACGTCAAACACTTTTTTTATTCATAAAGAAGTGTTTGGCCATTTGAAGAACTCTTCCCGCCCTCCACCCCCCGGAATAGAAGCTTAGCCGAACAGGCTCAAAGTATGCTCGGTTTTTGCCATTCGACTTGTATTGTGAAATAATAGAGCTAAATGTCAGGGCTATTTAGCAACCATGCTCCCTTGTACTTTGTCACCACCAAGAAGTTCTTCTGCAAGATGGGCCTTGCGTGCCATATTGCTCGTATTCATAGTGAGGTAGTATTTTCTCTTTCGTTGTTACTTCAATTTCTTCGTTACAGAAACCACGGCTCCGTTTGGTTTAAAGGAAAACATTTTTCTCTCGTGAAATTTTCTTCTTTAAACATTCTCGTGGAGAAATATTATGTTGTTTAAATTTTTCTTTGTTTAGTTAAGGAAAATAATTTCAGTATCTATGTTTATATGGAATTTATGTGTAATCAAGCTGAAATTGAAGTAAAATATAAGACGTAACATTATAATGGAAAATGTTTTCTGTTATGTGAAGGGAAATGTCTTTCCTTTTCCTTGAGGGAAAGTCAACTTTTTGTTTATAGGGAAAAATATTTTCTGTTAAAGCAAGGATGGATTGGTATTCATTTATACAACGAAACTATAGAAATGCGATGTAAATGAATACTCTCAGTTGTTTGAAGAGAAAAGCTCTTTCCTAAGCAAGCGAAAGTCGATTTCAAAGAAAAGGTTTTCTAGTTGAAATTATGTTGAGAAGAAAAATTTTCCGAAGGGAACATGTATTTCTTCCAACCAAACGGGGCCTAAGTTTCTCTTTCTTCCTTTAGCAACCTATGCTTAGGCTATAAATGAGCCAAGCTAGCAGCCTGTCATGATGCTTGAGAAGCTTGACTTGTTGCAAGCTTGAGCAAGTCGAGCCAAGCCCATTAGTTTAATGAGCCAAGCTTGAGCCTAGCAAAACTTGAGCTCGTAGCCTCGTAAGCCTAACGAGCCTAAATGTACTTATATTAATATAATTTATTAGCCTAAATATGCGCCATTAAGTCAAATCCAAGCATAAATGAGCGTAACTTGAGCTTAAATGAGCCCAAAGAAGCCTCGATCGAGCTTAAATGAGCATAAACAAGGCAAGTCTAGCTCAAAGCTCCTCGAGTTGGGTTCAAGTTGAATTTAGCCGAGCCAAGCTCGAGCTTGAAGTTTCCAAACTCTGTGATCTTCGAGCTGAGCTTCAAGCCTAATCTGCTCAGCTCATATACAACCTTACCCAGTACACTTGGTCTCTCCTTTTATATAGTATGTGCAATTACTAAAACAGTCGTTGCTTCTTGACATTTTCGCTTCTAAACGAAGGCATCGGTGGAGCACAACGCACGGGAACTCAAGCATTACATAGAAGAGCTATATTGGGGATCGGGGAAGCGGGTGATGCTACTCGGTCACAGCAAAGGCGGGGTCGATGCTGCGGCTGCATCGTCGTTGTATTGGACCGAATTGAAAGGGAAAGTTGCGGGGTTGGCGCTCGTGCAAAGCCCATATGGCGGAAGCCCCATCGTTTCTGATTTTCTTCGCGAAGGTCAGCTTGCAGATATGGAAACTCGGAGAATCATGGAGCTTATTATTTGCAAGCTTATCAAGGTATGTCGTCTTACTTGGCCGTAACTACGTGTTTCCATTCGTATTATATGTCGAAAATGCTGCAGAAGTTATGAAGCTTTTCTTGTCGGGAATTTGGCATGGCTAGCTCTTATCTGCTCACCAGTGGGGGTAAATGAGCCGAGTCGAGCCTAGCTCCCCCTTTCGAATTCGAACTCTATCGAGTTTCTGAACCATTGCTCGATCTCGGTATGAGAAGACACTAGTGCGTTCGATACTTGCCTTGTTAACCAAATCTAGCCAAGCTTGCTAATTTGTCGAATTACTCAAGTTACACGAAGCCATTGCTGAACCATGAGTTAATACCAACTGTTAACGAGCATGTATGAGCTCTTAATGTGCCGTTGTCAAACTGGTCATGGATGTTAAACAAATCGAGTACCCTTGTTCGAACTCAGCTCATTAAGTTAATCTTGATTAGATATTGAGCCCCCGAGCGAACACAAATGTGGTCTAACCGATCTCGGACAGAAGTAGTTGATTAAACATTTGGTTTATTTATATCTGTCCTTGCCTTGTTTTGCGAAGGCATTCAGCAAGTCTTTGCTTCATATGCCCGCTACCCCATTGTTTTGATGTTCGGTAAGGATATTCGGACACTGATATGAAACTCGGTACTTCAAATTAGACAAAAAGCATAGGAAATTCTAGGAAATAAGACAATGTGACCTTAATAAGCTGCAAGATTGGTGATGTAGTACAACTTACTACCCAAG
Organism: Simmondsia chinensis; assembly: GCA_018398585.1. Classification (NCBI taxonomy): domain Eukaryota; kingdom Viridiplantae; phylum Streptophyta; class Magnoliopsida; order Caryophyllales; family Simmondsiaceae; genus Simmondsia; species Simmondsia chinensis. Next base: position 35,174,858 of record JAGTTD010000010.1, read on the forward strand.
AATTGCACCCAATGATATTTCTCGAAATTGTTAATAATGAATTAAAAAGCTATATTTATAAGCAACACTAATTCATAAGATATTATTTGAAGATTAGAGAGATAAATACTAACTCTAGTAGGAAACTACTTCCTTAGAAAAAAGAAAGTAAATATCAAATGAACGCTCAACTGAACATACCAAGTGCCTCAAGGGCTCCCGCCTACGCAGGGTCTAGGGGGCGGATGTACGTAGTCTTCCCCCTTTAGGGTGTTAACCTGAAGAGGGACTGTTTTTCAGTGCCTCCAACCTGAGGGTGAGGACTTCCCAGGAGATCACCCATCCTGGTACTACTCTCGCCCAAGCATGCTTAACTTCAGAGTTCTAATAGGATCCGGTGATGGCGTGTTGATGCCCCCTTTGGTTTAAATGAATGCTCAATTGCTTCCCTGAAATAAAGATAACTAAATTATCCTATTTACTAGGCTTATTTCATATCATTTTTTGTTGAGTTTAGAAACTAAAAACTTTATTTTGTTGATTTTTTCTTGTTTTTGATTTTTGCTTCTAGTTTCTTCCTAGTTTAATGAAATCTGAAAACAGGAAACCGAGAATAAGAATAAATCGTTCTCAAAATTTGGTTTTTAGTTTTTAAAAACCAAAAAACTAGAAACAAGAGACAATACCAAACATGCCCTAAAATAACGGAATTAGAGCAATCTATTATAAAACCTGCAAATAGAATATGCTACAAATTACAACCTGAAATAAGATAACTAAATCTATCTTAATCCTCGCCAAATCTTATAAGATACAACTTGAAATAACAACAACGAACCTATTGCTTGGAAAGGCTCCCGCCAAGGCAGGGTCCGGGGAGGGTGAAATGTACGCAGCATTACCCGTACAGGGTGCTTACGTGAAGCAAGGCTGTTTCTGAAGAGGCCTTTAAGGTCATCTCCTCATTAAGGTTTAGATGGATAAGGTCACATTTTTTAAAACCGTTAAATCCCATTTTACATGCTGCATCAATCGGTCTTCATAGTTCATCATGAAAACGCTTGACCGTTCACTCTGTAGGGTGACTTGAGAGCCATGGAGGACCTCACATACAAAAGAAGAAGAGAATTCATCCTCACCCACAACCTCCCTAATGAAATTCCTCTCATTTCTTTCCATTCCGAGGCGAACATCGCCCCGAGCATCCTCATGACACTAAACCACATCGCCCACGCTGAGCTCCCGTGGATCCCGTTCCCTCGACCGACCCCTGACCACCCAGACGACTTCATCCATATGGCGCCTCGCGTCCCCGTGGTAGTCCCCATGTCAGGTGTAATGGCTATATGTGCTCTGCATCTGCTCCTCCGATACGGGGAGAGAAGCGACGGGGTGGTGACTTGTCGCGATGCAGAAGTACCCGGATCAGTTGTTATTCGGCCTGATAAGAAGCTGGATCACGCTTGGCTGGTTTACTCGTCTTGGAGGAAGAATGTGAACGAGCCGGATTGTTCCGAGATGTGCGAGGCTATTCTGACTTTACTCGTTGAGATCGAGAAGCAGAAGGACGTTGGAAGTCGCAACCCGGAGTGATCTCCGGGAGACAGGTGCAGGGAGCGAATTCGGAACAACCGATGATCTGTTTACACGTGTTTTCTTCTTATAGGGTCTTACGGATATTGTTTGTTTGATTATACTTTAGTATATGGTGTTTGATGCACTAATTTTTTAGTCTACCGGTTATAAGGTATAATTTAGTCCAAATGGTGTCAACAACAACAACAGTCCTAGTGCCTTGCGGCTCCCGCAGAAAGCAGGGTCTGGGGACGGTGGTGTACGCAGCTTTACCCCTTCCGGGTGGAAAGGAGGCTGTTTCCGAGGACCCCCAAATGGTGTACGACATTATATTTCTGTTGTATCACATCGCTTTTTATGAGTATCGCGTCGTCTTTCTTTGTAAGACGTTACTCTTTTATAGTACGATGTCATTTTTTTTTGTAAAATACGGTTAAGGAATTAACAACGAGTGAATTAATGAATTATTTTATCATAACTAATGGACTAAAAGATTCAAGCATGAAATTAAAAGTTTAATTTGTCCATATTTCAATGTATTGAAGTTTGATTTACGTTGTCTTTTGTAGTTCATTTGTGTGGGTGAGAGTGAGACGGAACATTCTAGACCACTCGTTTAGTCGTTGACATTATTTTTATTCCACCTGATATCATTTTCTTACCTCACTTTAGCCAAATGTGTGGCGCTATATATATATATATAGGGTGTCGTGCTTATAAGAGGTTGAGAGGGGCGAATTCCGGTCCTCCATTGTAATAGAAGGCCAAGATTTGTTTTTTTCCCTCCCTGATACGGCCAAGATTTGTTGAATATTAAAAAAATAATAATTTACTGCACATACTCTTTTATAGGGTAGAAAGAAAGAAGAGGTAAGGGAGGAGAATTGTTTTTTTTTTAAATACTCAACAAATCTTGACCATAAATTATTTATTTTTAATATCTAACAAATCTTGGCCGTCCATTAGAATGGAGGGTCATGATGCACTCCTCTCACGCTCTCACTTTATTATAAGAACGTCACTCATATACATATATATATATATATATAGGCATCGACTCTGGTGAGAGGGTGAAATCTAAGCGACTCATTCATTTAAGGACTGGAAGGGGTATGATAGGTCGAAGAAGGACGATGTCTGCGATCAAATGAGTAGTCCAGCATGCAACATCTCGTGTGCTCATGCGGGCGGGCGAAGTAGATCTTGTTGTACAGGGTGGGTATATATTAATACCCGTATATGTCCCATACATTTGGATATTTCCACGTGCATACTATTCGTACCCGTTACCCTCCCTAAATGGGGCGGATATCAATGAGTAATGGATTTTACCCGTTTCATTATCATCTGCATCCTTATAATTTTTTTTAATAATTAAAAGCTGATGCATTTATATTAAAATAGGATAAAAAAAAGTTAATAAGTACAGTTGCAGAATTGGGCCCCCATTGGGCTGCCATAGTCTTGTAAAAAATTGATTACTATGGGCCCATTTTTGTGGCCCGGCCCATTAGCTTTTGCTCCTCAATTTTGTATCACATTTTATATATGTTTTTCTTTGGTATGACTTTTGTGTTTATTGTTTTTGATTTTTGAAAAACTAAAAATTATATTTTGTAAATTTTTTTTTTGTATGTTTGGTACTATGTGTTTAGTTTTTACTCCAATAATAATAATATTATTTAATAATATTTTATTATACATATTAGACACTTAAACTGAGTGCAGAATGCATTAATATTATTCCGTGAGTTTTATTTGATTATCCGATTTGGAAAAAGAGAATAAATTTTATTGTGACTTGGTTCAGCCTTTTATATACGATGATGTTACGTTTCTTTGGTGACTTCGAAGGGCATAATATTTGAGAAACGGATTAATAAAGGCGTAACGTTTATCATATGTAAGAAAGAAAAAAAAAAAAGCTCAGTCAGCCGAAGAGGTCCGAGTAGAGTGATGAGAACTGGAAAATATCTGAGGACTTTTGAAATAATAATGGACGGAAATTTTGAGGTACTTTGTGGACTAGAGCTTGGAATCGAAGACTTGCAACAATTGGAAGAGTCCTTAGGAATAGCTCCGGTCTTTCTTGGCCACGCTTTTAGCACCTTTCGGAAATTAAGAATTCAGTTACGCTGAAGGTTTTGTAATTTGTTCACTTCGGCTCCAAGGAATGGATAAGCCAACAATCCTTCATAAGCAAATTAGACTTTACAAATGCAATCTCTTGGACGAGGGATCCACAATCTTCTTCGTGGAAATATAACTTTTTTGGTGAAAAAAATTAGATCTTTAACTTAATGTTTTAATAGCATCACTTCTGTACAAACTCGTAGGAAACCAAACTCGGATGCGAACCATTTCACAAAGGTAGACATATCAGGAGATAATTCATTTGTTGTCTGGCTTTTGTGCTTCAGTGCTTGTTTTTTTTTCTTGTACTCTTATGACTATACTGTTTTACAAACAATGAAGTCTTTTCGCCCCATATTTTACCCATTAAAAAAACAAATCTTGGAATTCGACGATGACTTTGAGTTTGATAGAATCCCATATGTGTTACGAGTCTAGATCGGGATCTTAAAAGGTGAATGAATTTTCGTGATCCCATATTACATTGATGATGATAAAAAGCAGATAAGGCATGCTTTCCTCGTTGCACCTTTGAGGAAGATGAAATGTCATCAGTCGAACAAAACTTTGAGGCTCTTAGAGCAAACGACAGTAACACCCCATCAGCTCTTGATATCGATCACAAGACCCCACGAAGACCAGAATATAAAATAGGTGACTGCAATATTTTACGACCAGAACATCTACAGAACAAAATGATTGTAAAGCAAAAGAGATCACAACCTCAAAGCAAACAAAAACAAGTGGGTCATTCAATGTCGGCTTATATTGGCCTAAACAACTCAAACAACAACAACCACACAGTGTCTCAAAAAAGACTCCCGTCAAAGCAAGGTTTGCGAAAGGTAAAATGTACGCAACCTTACCTCTATAGAGAGGCTTTTTTCGAAGGGCTCGGTTACTAAATAATAACTTACTGGTCAAAATTATTCTGATCTCCTAAAATCACGAGACCGAGCTTAATAAATCAAGTATACAAACAAGTTGCATAATTGGAGATAATTATGAGATGATTAAACCCAAATGGAGAAACACATTAAAAAGAGAACATGCATTTTATATGAAACACTATGATGAAAACAAATTTAGTTGTGAAAATATAGACAAATTAGAGGTCCCAAAATTATTATACAGTAAAGTTTTTAATTATTATTTATTCATATTTGATTGAACTTTCATTTTCATTGGAAATAATAATGCTACAAAATGATCAATTAATGCATGGAAAACAAACAATATGATGGTCTACATGGATGGATAATTATGTGTGACAAATATTTTTCAACTAACAAATTTATGGGGTGTCATCGTACTCGCCATTACGACTTATGGATCGGTTTGATCGTGCTGTAAAAATAACTTTTAAATTAATTTAAAAAAATTTCTTTCAGAATCCCCTTTTCAATTTATAAAGGAGGGCAGTATTGAGTTAAAAAATTTTTAATTTTATTTCTGCTTAAAAGTGTAAGAATAAGTGTGTTTTTACATATGAGCACTGCTGTGTTATGGCCAAACACAATCGAAAACTAAAAAAAGAGTACCTTTTGCTCTTAAAAAAAGCTTAGACAAACGGACATTAAGGTTGTAACTGAATTTCGAGTTAGAGTTATAAATAAAAAAGAAATGAAGATATAATTATTTGGTCTAAATAACAACTCCAGCTAATTCTAGTTTTTATTGAATGAAACGTTACGGGGTGGTTTATACTCCAAAATTGTTTTACCTGATAAGGGTCGAGTTTCGAGTCAAGGTGGTGCAGGGTGTTGAGAAAGATAAAGTGTTTGTTGGGAAAACCCAGTTGAGATGTTCAAGGTCCAACAAGGACAAGCTGATTAGCTGTCATGCGTGTTTTCATTGCTAGTGACAGCATGCTCTATAGGCGGGTTTTTGGCTCGCCCAATTCCCTCAACATAGGAAGCGATACAAGTTACCATCAGTCTAGTCAAACCAGGCATTTCACAACATCAATCCCGTTGGGCTTTACAGTATTCTCATTTTCAGTCTGTAGAAACTTGTTTGTCATCTCCTTCCTTATATTGGGTATTTCTCTTTTTGCAATTTTTTTGGTTGGATGTGGATGGATTATGCAAGCTTTGTCTATCTCTCTGATCGTCTCTTTTGAACATCAAATCTAATTATCAGAAAGAAAACGAAACATTGCCTAAACTTATACGTGAACCTTACAAACCCGAGCACGAAAATAACAACCATTATGGGAATGATTTTCTTTCCTAAATTAAGAGGGCATGAATTACAAATCATGTTAGTACTTTTATGTTTCAATGTAGAATAAGAAGGCAACCTTAGTTATTGTTGCTTTTGAATTTTGATGGTTACTTTTAATGCATTAGTGTGACTCACCCTACACCCCCCCTATAACTAAGAGAAGTCATATCGATTGATAACAAATTTAAGAAAACGATACGATAAAACTGGTATCCTGATAAATAAACGGCATAAATGCATAGTATGAACTGATATTGTTAGATCCTTTTCATTTGGTTTGTCGAATGTATGATATGATCGAATGTATCTTGACTTGTGATAGATTGGAGCTTTTATTTGTCATGTTAGATGATTTGATTCGATCTCGGTGGAGGCTAGATGATTTCATCTTTTTGCTACTGTTTATGCGTCTTATATTATATTGAGAATCGAATTCGATACTTCTCAAGTAAAAAAGGGTCCAGCGTTGTGTGAAAAAACCAACCATCTGAATAACTTTACTGGTAGAAAAAAAGGATCTTGATAACTGATTTTCTAAACCATGTAAAATAAAGACCATATCGTTCTTTGTTAACTGCTTTTCTTCTTTATTCATAACTAAATATGACGCTCGGTATTAATATAAGGCCAGTAACTAAAAAAGCCAAAAATAAAAGTTCCCAAAATGGACTCATAGCAACCAAATTAAAGGAATCTTGTAACATTTATGAGTCTACCTACATAGGAAAAAAACATTTTAGATTATTATGTAGCAATATTAATTAAAAATAGAGTTATTTACGCCAAAGGTCCATGTACTTTGTCCACTGTATTAATTTAGTCCTTATACTTTTAATTGCATTAATTTAGTCCTTGAACAATCCAAAATGTGTCAATTTAGTCCTTTGGTCAAATTTAAGTTATGTTAACTACGTAATTTTGAACAGAAAAATTATATTAGAAGCAAGTAAATTATTATAAATTTATTTGTTTACTCAATTTAACCCAATTCGTTACCGAACTATTAAAAATTTCATTAAAACTTAACATAATTTTTTCTCTAAGGACCAAATTGACACATTTTGAATTATACATGGACTAAATTGACACATTTTATATGGTATAACTTAATCGTCTTTTAAATATAATAATTATTTTTCATAGTATAACTATATATTTCAATTTTTAGCATATTATTAAATATCTAATTTGATTGAATAGTATTTTCCATAAATAGTAACCATGTTAGGCAATAATTTCAAAAACAACGGTAACTAAACAACAATTACATAAAGATCAATTATTGGCTTTCCTTCTTAGGCCTCTTTGTTTCATTTTTTTTACTATCGAGGAATCCGGTTGCCCATTAAATCTCGGTCCACACAGTAACCCATATACCATAAGAGTCAATAAAATCAGGAATTTCCCAAAAAGAGGTTAAGGGGAATCAAACTCCAGATCTTTTGATTCAAAGCAATCCTCTTTGTTTTATCTTTTTTTTTCTCATTTTCTTTTTTAAATAAAAATCATTTTGTAAGTTAACGACTCCATATGTTCACTAACAGAGAATTACTACAAATTCGTAATAAAGAATATATGATTTAAAGTAGAACCTGATTTTATTTTATCTGTGAATCTCAATGATTTGGTTTAGGATCCAATGATTAAGTAAATGAGTTGGTGATTGTCTTCGTCCTTGTTCAAGTTTAATTTTGTTCATGTTTGGGATTGGTTTGCTTGAACTCGGGGTTGCCATGTTCGAGGTCGAGATATGTTCTGCTTGAAGTTTTGAGTTGGTCCTTTTGGATTAAATTTGTCTATCTCGAGTTCGTTTTGTCTATCTTAAAGTTCAAAATTTAATTACTCGTCATCAACTTATTTTCCCTAACACTATCTAGATCTAAATCTATATCATCTAGATCTTCATGTCATTCGTTGAATTTATATTTCGTAGTTACGACTAGGGATGTAAATGAGTTGAGCCGCCGAGCCCGAGCCTAGTGAAGCTCGAGCTCGTAGGCTCACGAGCCTAAACGAGCCTACACGAACTTTTTTTATTATGGTATATTTGCTTAAATACTACTCAATGAAGCCATATTGGAGCCAAAATGAGTCAAGCCCGAGCTTAAACGAGCCTATATTAAGCTTAAATGAGCCGAAATATTGCAAGTTTAATGTGAAGCTAGCCAAGCTTAGATCGAGTCGAGTCGAGCCGAGCTTCTTTTAAAGCTCGGTGTGCTTCGAGCCGAGCCCGAGCATAGTTTCATGGTAACTAGCCTAGCCGAGCCTCGACCCTGGCGGGCTCGGCTCGGCTCGGCTCGGCTCAAATACACCCCTAGTTACAACCCATCCCTACAAACAAGTCAAAATAGGTTAACTCACGACTCGGCTTACTTGCCATCTCTATTATCCGCCAAGCGACAAGGGGATGGATCGATCGATATCAAATAAGCAAAGCCAGTACTGAACCCGACCCATCTGCATAGAGTGACCCGAGTTTGAAGCTCATTAATGACGATAATAAAAGAGCCAGCTAGGAGAGAGAGGGAGAGGACAGCTGTGACATGAATGGAAGTAGGGCAGGGGAGAGAAGGCGTGGGGGTTATGGGGGAGTGTCCGTGTACTGAGCAGTGTCATTTATCACACTTTATGTCTTTGGCGCTCGTGTCTGCTCCTCTGAACCTCCCTCTCTCTTTCCCTCCCCCTTCTTGGGACGACAATTGGACCTGAATTTATCGGATATCCATCCAACCTAATTCATTTATGATGGATTTGGATCCGAAAAATGGATTTTAGATAGATTTGGATTTGGCTGTTGATAAATGGGTTTTGGGTCGTGTTGGATTTGGATGACATCGAATCCAACCCAGACCTAACTTAAATTCGACTCGAAATACATTTAGTGTATAACGATTATTGGTTCATAGTTTTTTTCTTTTAATAAATTGTCCAATATCATATTACTAAAAGTATACAAATTAAATGGAAAAAAAGGACGCAATGGTTAATGTGAGAGAATAGGATAGGAATGCATGCTAAGGGATTTGCAAGATCGGAATCAGATCAGGATTCTACAAGATCGGATCATTATCATCAAGCGAGTTCACCGAATCGGAATCAGATCAGGATTCTACAAGATCGGTAGGCAAGAAGGCTGCGAGGATTTGCAAGACGGCGAACATTTTGGGGCTACGATGGGAGGACATGCATGACACGGTGGTAGAAAAGCTATTGAAATGCTAAGAGTTTTAAAAGGGTGGGTAAAAGAAACAAAAAGATGAAAGACAAAGGAAAAACTAAGATATAGAGAGTTTTGTGGCAGCTTGGGTGTGGGTGCGTTTTGAGCTTTGGGCTTTTGTGGGTGTTTTGGGTGTTTCTAGTCCCTGGGATTGTGCTTGGGTGGCTATCTTGGTGCCTGTTTTCGGTGGTGGAGGTGTGGGTGTTTTGTCGTCTTCTCTCTTTGAGTGTCCTTTGCTCATGCTAGGCCGGGGGTTTGAGGTGTTGTAGGCCGTTGGTTTCCTGTTGGCCTGTTTGTCTGTGGCGTCCATTGTTCGGTTTGCAGGTGCGGTGCTGTTTTCTTCTCGTCTTTCTGTGGTGGTGAGTTGAAGTGTGTTGGTTTGCTTTTCGTTTTTGTGGTGGTGTGTTCTCGCTGGATGTTTGTGTGGGGTGTTTGCCTTTGCTCTCTTCTCCTTGCTCCCGTTTGCTCGTGCTGGCCGTGTTTGTGTTGTTCTTTTGTTGGCCGTGTGGGCTGTTGGGTTGTCGCTTTCGTGCCCTTGTTGCTTTTCTTTGATGGTTGCTTTTGTGTTTTCGTGGTGTCTTCTTTTCTTCGGTTGTTGTTGAGGCTTGGGGCTGTGTGGAGTGGTTTTTGTCGGGTTGCCTGTGATTGCTGGGTTTTTGTGGTTTGTGTTTCCTTTTGATCTCTTGGATTTGTCCTTTCTGGCTTAGGACTTGATTTGTCCTTTTTGATCAATGAAATTTCAATTATCAAAAAAAAAAAAAGGATAGGAATGCATGCCCAACAGGATTGCTGAGATGCGTCTATATAATAATATGAGAGAGACAAATTACAATATTGCCCTTAGGCTGATAATTATACAGATAAAAGGAATAATGTATAATACACTAATATGCCCCCTCGATCTGAATGGGGGAACCAACGTGCAGATTGACTTTGTGGAAGCAGATGCGATCAGTAGCCAACCCTTTTGTGAATATATCAGCAACCTGTTTGGTAGTTGGTGTGTATTGAACCTGGATATCACCCATAGCAGCCTTCTCACGCACATAATGAAAATCCACATCAACATGTAAGTGAAATAGTACGAACCCTATTTTTTTAGGCGCATTACCTTATGAATTTTGGGTTGATGCTGCCTGTACTGCATGTTTTATCATAAATCGATTACCTACTCCACTCTTACATAACTTGTCTCGTTTTGAAAAGCTTTTTAACCAAGCACCTAATTATAATGTTTTTTGGGTCTTTGGGTGTGCGTGTTATCCTAACATCACATCTCGTACTGCTCATAAATTACCCCTGCGCTCCATGCCCTGTGTGTTTCTCGGGAATGCTGCACGGTATAAGGGCAACCGCTATCTGAATCCTGTTACAGGTCGTGTTCATGTTAGTTGTCATATTCATTTTGTTGAACACATTTTTCCCTATAGAGATCTAGTTTCCAATTGCGCTGCGCCGCCTAGTAGTACCTTTGTGGAAGTCTCTCTTCCACTTCCCCCCCTCATTTGGAGGACCTACACTAGCCTCTCCGACCATGCTACTCGGGCCTGCTCCATCTGGTGCAGTTACCGAGGTTCCCCTTAGGCTAATAATTATATAGATAAAAGGAATAATGTATAATACACTAACAGTTAAGCTAAAGATTGATTTTTAAGGTACAATTATTACATTATTATTATATATGTTGATACTAGAATTATAATATTATAATTTTTTCTAGGGTTTAAATTTGTTATAGATTTGGGTTAGGTATTCGTTCCACCCGATGAATTTGAATTTGGATTGAATTTTTATAAAATAAATAAGTGTTTTTCGGGTTGGATCAGGATGGAGGCAAACCTAACCCAAATCCAACGCAATGCCATTCCTACCCTCTATTGCAGATTTATTTACATTTTAGAATTTGACATTTTTAGAAATAATAAAAATTACTTCAATCTTTTTAAATTAATAAAAAGCCCCAAATTCTTGTCGTTTAAATAAGAAAGCCCCTACCCGGTGTGAAGAAGTAATTTTTTGTCGATAGAGATGACGTGTGTATCTTATTATCAATGGTACATTAAAATAACAAATACCCTTTAATAGCCTTATTTTTACTTTACGAGCTCGAAATTTGAGATGTTGTATTATCTAGAAGCTATTTATTTTCGCTTAATTTGTTTAAAATTGTGGTTACTGAAGGGTATTTTTGTCATTTTAGTGTAGCATTAATAAAAGAATTGTTGCCACATAGGATTTATCAATGGAGAATGACATAACGTCAGAGAGAAGCTTTTTTATTATTACGACAAAAACTTAGAGGTTTTTTAAATTAATCCAAAATGGTTAGGATTTTTTTTATTATTTCCAAAAACGTCGAATACTAAAGTGTGAATAACTCTTATTATACTATATACTGTTATTAATCTATATATATATATATATATATTATATATTAGTTAAAAATTCCTTCTCCCAAGATCCTTCACTGCCCGATCTTAAAATTTATAAGCTATTACTTCACCTCCCCTCTTTTAGACCTCAACTCTTCGTTTTTTTTTTTTTTTTCCTGATAATTAGATACATTGTCGCTATACGAAACAGGGTACTTGACCAAAGCGAGGCTTAGGACACCCGGAAGGAACCAAGAACTGGGAACCAAAAAGGGACAAGTACAAACAATAGAACAGAATTGAAGAAACAGGAAAGCAAAATGAAATACAAACAGAACCAACAGATGCTAGAAGACTATAGATACTGAAAAATAAAACAAGGAGTGTCCGGATCAGACTGGAAGATGAGAGCATAGCATCAAAGTCAGGAACGATCACCTCCACTTATCTATGACTATATTTACATTAGAGGTTTAATTTATAATAGTATCACCTCTTTTCTTTTAATTTAAATATACATATGTCATTACATAGATAAAGTCTATTTTTATTTATTTATAATAATATAATGTATCAATTACAATGTATATTATAATGATTTAAAATTTTGTTACATATCGTGCATCGCATAGGAAAATTCTAGTATATTAGTAAAAGGAACGTATCTAGTGCCTCAAGGGCTCCCGCCTACGCAGGGTCGGGGGGGGGGGGGGGGGGGGATGTACGCAGCCTTCCCCCTTTAGGGTGTTAACATAAAAAGAGGTTGTTTCCTCATGCCCTCAACCTGAGGGTGAGGACTTCCCAGGAGGTCACCCATCCTAGTACTACTCCCGCCCAAGCACGCTTAACTTCGGAGTTCTAATGGGATCCGGTGACGGCGTGTTGGTGCCCTCTTTGGTTAAAATTCTAGTATATTAGTATATATTAAAATATAGGCTTATTTACATTTTTATACTTCGATGTTTGTGGAAATAATAGAACAACCCTTGACCTTTTTTATATCAATTCTCTCCGGCATGATAACGTCATATGCCGGGGGAAAAAGCTAATGTAACTAGCCACTTTTAATATCCACTACAATATAATGATTAAAATGTCCCTTTTTGACGTGTTATGCCACTTTAAATATCCACTAAAGCGAAGTATGTATTAACAGTTTGAAACGAAAACTTTTCTTTTCTTTTTTTTTTTTTTAAGAAAAGGTTAAGAGGCGGATTTTCATGAATATTATTAAATCATATTTTTCTTCTATTAGTGAGTGAGTTATTTTTATATACACCAACAACAATAGTTCTGTGGGTCGAGGGTTCCCGCATATACGGGGTCGGGGGGTGTACGCAGCCTTACACATTTAGGGTGTTACCCTAAAAGGAAGGTTGTTTTCGAAGATTCCTAACTTAAGATGCACAAAAGTATAACAACTTATAAACATAAAGCATAAAGCAATTACATAATCAAATATCATATTATAAAAAAAATACACATGTCAAAAATGAATATTTTATTAAAATAAATAAGTCCAAAAAATTATAAATGAACCCCAAAAGCCTGAAGGGGGATGCACTTTCCAGAGATCTTTCCACGAATATACCCTTTTATTTTTTTAAAATAATGTTACATTTATTTCATTTAAAATATTATATAAAACTTTAAATTATAAAAAAAAAAAAAGATAAATATTTGACATTACAAAAATATCCTTTTTTATATTTAATAGCGAATATTATTTAGATATTGAAATTATGTGTGACTGTTTCCCGTATTGGTCCTCTATTTCTTTTTCTTTTGGGATCCCTGTTTTTTTTTTGCTGCCAGTTTGTTGATTGTTTGTTCTGGTCTTTTTGTTGTACCCACTTCCGTTTACGGGGTGGCTAAGGTCTCGTCTTTTTGAGTTGCCTGGTTATACTTTGGCTTTGCCAATAATTATCAAAAAAAATGTGTGACTGTTTCCAATTATGGGCAATAAAATTGAAAATATATTTTTTTATAATTAAAATTAGTTATTTTAATTTATACATTTTCATATAATAGAAATTGAAATTATATGAAAATAATTAATAAAAATCCCTTTCCATCGTCGTCAACACTAGATCAACCGGGCAATGGGGCATGGTGGCACGTAAGTTTCAAAATTCGGGTTGGGGATCGTCGGAAATGAGTTAGGCTATCAGAATGCATAGTGAATTTTTATTTTACGTTCGTTAAAAAAAGGCGTTAAGCGAGCCTCCTAAGGAAGGATCCATTTGACGAATAAAAAAAAGGGTTCGAGAAAGAGATCAAACGGTACAATGGAGTTACAAGGGCGTTCTAGTGCATATGGGACATGAAACAGCTGTCTCAATCCCAAACAGTCACTTCTAAGAAAGAAGACAGTAATTGATGCTTTGGAAATATTTAAGATATCCATGAAATATTTTCCAACACCGAAACACCTAAAATATGTATATATTTTTAACATTGGTAAAGAATATAACATTTTTCTCAAGAGAGAAACCAACCCTCGCGAAGGAGAGCATGATCAATTTTGAACCTAAGAACTCTATTCTCAGTGGTAATTGAAAGACAAATCCTTACGCCAACACGTTTAGCTCAACCCCTCAAATGTCGCGAGCTGGGCTTAGCTCGTAGTCTATTCGAGTCGACCTCAAGCCAACCAGGCTCTCAAGTCTTAAACTTCAAATTATTACACTAGTGTGGATATTCGAATCGGGTACTTCTTGGTTAAACTAAAGACATTAACCATCTCGCTAGAAGTCCTTGATGCTTCTCTTCTATATATAGCGATAAAACTTATATTTCTGTTACTTTTTTTAAGAATAAAATTTGAAATTAAACCACTAGATAATGTGGATTTGTAAATTTTATTAGAGTATTATAAATTAGAGTTTGAGTATATTATTTTTCCTACATAACGATATTTAAAACTGTCAAGTAGATGCAATTGAAACAGATGCTAGTAATAGACACAAGCGAGCCTGGACAAGCTTTGAGCCGAGCCCGAGTTCAAGCCAGGCTAAAACATGCTCGAGTCCCGTGACTCTGCTCGACTTAATTATACCCCAATCTGAAATATATATTACCGAACCTTACGATACCTATGATATTTATTTTTAGAAAAGACTTTCCCACAAAATCTCCCTCACACCCACCCCTCTCCTCTCTCTCTCTCTCTATATATATTTCCCGCCTGCTCCTTTCATCCACCCTACCTCTCTGTCTATCTCTCTCCTCTCAACCAATTAGAAACTCACGAATTAAGACGACGTCGTTCTAACTCTCTCTGCATAATGCCCGACCAGCAATTCGCCGAACCGGACTCGTCCTCAGCCACAACCACAACCACAACCACATTCTCTACGGACCAGGTCCAAACCCGACCCATGAAGCGCCGGCTTGACCAAACCCCCACGAAACACCCACTCTACAGGGGAGTCCGAATGCGAACATGGGGCAAATGGGTATCTGAAATCCGAGAACCCCGGAAAAAATCCCGGATCTGGCTCGGCACTTTCCCCACTCCCGAAATGGCAGCACGGGCTCACGACTCTGCTGCCATTTCTATCAAAGGTTCTTCCGCAATCCTCAACTTTCCTCACCTGGCGGGACTCCTTCCCCGCCCCGCCACCTCCGCCCCACGTGACGTCCAACTTGCTGCAGCTCGAGCTGCTGCGATGGACTTCCTCAGCCCCTCTTCACCGTCCGATTTGTCATCGGCCTCATCGACGGCTGCCATTGAAGAAGACGATCAGTTGAGTGAGATTGTGAAGCTACCAAGATTAGAAGAGTTCGGGTTCGGGTTATCTGAGTTTGTATTTGTTGACCCGGTTGATGAATGGGTCTATGAGGATCCGGACCCGATTTGGGGGTATGAGCAGAGTGTTAGTACACCTTCATGCTTTGAAGCATTTTTATGGCAAAATTAAAAAAAAAAAAAAAAAATTTGTGGGTTGATTTTTATTTTTTATTTTCAATTTTGGGATTTGATTTATATAACGTAATAATGGGAGTAAAAATACCTCTTTCAATTTCTATTTTTTTTAGATTGTCAAGAGGCAGAATATAAACAATTTTTGTTACTATAATTGTTGTTTATTTGGATTGTTCTCCACATTGATATACTTGAGAGATGACAATGAGACAGGTAAAACCCGTTATCTACTGTTATGAAATTAGTATAGGTATAAGTAAGGTGAATAGCGGGTACAGGATGGGGATAAATTACAATACCGGTCACGGGAATAGAGTGGGTATGGGGCTATAATGTTGTACCCGCCCACCCCGCTTTATACCTGCCTCGCCTTAACCCGTACCTACCATACCCACTGTAATTTATATTTTATTTCTTTAACAATAAGAAAATATATTTGACTTAATGACCCAATTTTGTATCAAATATGAGAGAAAATTATAATTAGATTCAACATATAATAGTAAATAGTTTATATGGGCGAGTATTGATAATCGTTCGGTATCCACGTTAGGGCGGGTACAAAGTGGGTAATGGATATTTGGAGGATACCCACGGGTCAATGGGTGGGTATATATGGATATCCATTGTATACTCGTGGCTCTATTAAATAAAAATTATAGGGTAAATTATTTATTAGTATCATAAGTTTGATATATTAATTTTTTAGTCTAAAAATTTTGCAAAAAAATTTTTTAACTTAAAAATTACACAATTAATAATATAGTCTAACTTATGTTGGGTAAGAGTGTAAAATAAGTTCATCACCCAACTCTTTTTTATTAGTAGTGTCGTAACATTGTGGTTCGTGTTGTGATGACAATAGAGAGGAGATAGTGGGATTAGTTCCACACATGTTTACAATGTATTGGACTATTTCATTAATTACATGTAACTTTTGAACTAAAAAATTATTTTACAAAGTTTGTAGACTAAAAATAAATATAGCAATCCTTAGATTAGTATTACATAATTTAACCAATTATAGCATTTGTGTAATTTATTTTGGATTTTGTTGAATTTTAGTTACATATTTGGGGATTTTTTTTGAAATTTATGATGTCTTGCTAAGGTTAGGAACTATATTTACAACAGGGGAATGAGAAAATAATTTGCATAACTCTGTGTGTGCCTTTCGGATCTCTCTTTAATATGTCGGTTTTCGTATCTCGAGTTTGCAATCACTATTGTTGCTAAAGCTAATATGTAGCTTAGATATGATTGGCTTAAGTCAGTGCTTAAAAAATAGCTAAAATCATAGCAACTATACGAAATTTCCTGGTGTTTGTTTTCATATTTCCCTTCTTCCCTTCTTTTTTTTTGTCTTTTATCCACGATACTGTCTCGTCATAATTATTAATATCAGAGTAATTTTGCAAAATCTTTTGACTGTTTTGACTATACGTCATATATAAATTTCTCTTTCTAATTTAAAAAAAAAATTGAGGTACAAAATATTAATGTAATGCAAGAGTGAATTAATCGAGCCAAGGCATGTAGCATACAAAATTTCCCTTTTTGGGAGGACGTTACTGGTTTATTTGGTATTATTTTTTGTTTTTATTTTTTTATTTTTAAAAATATAAAATTAGATTTTAAAAATAATTTCTTATGTCAATGTCCTTTTGTTTTATTTTTTATTCAAACAGAAGAAAAAAAAAACTGAAAAAAGAAAAATTCATTCTCAAATCTAGATTTTTATTTCTCGAGAATTAAAAATTGCAAACAGAGTACTATACTGAATATACCATAATTTATTTGGTCTAACAATATACAGTGACTAACATAGTTATGACTATTATACTTCTGTTCTTCTATACACGATCTTAGTCGTTTGCTTTTGTTTCACAGATTTGCAAAGTTTCATCTAGCTAGAAACCATTACCGACATTAGCTAAGGGACGTAAATTAATGGAATCATATCTAATAATTATCGGTTTTTTTTTCAAAAATTAATAATTACGGACTATATTATGCATATGCAATAATTTTTTATTTTCCTAATAATAAAAAGGCAGAAAAATGAAAAATAAAATGAAGAAAAGGACATGTACACAATAATTCAAAGGCATGGAAGACCTGCAACCTTTTTAATAAGAAAAATATTATACGTATAGTTTAAATATAGTTATTATATAAAAACCGAGTCTCCTGTTATAATATGTCGATTTCTATTTTTTCGGTACATATCGAAAAAAATATATTATAAAAAAAAACTTAGGTAAGGAAAAAATAATATTACAAATGTCTCTATGAGTGTCCTTTAAATTATTAAAAAAAAAAAATGTTATAATTTTTAATAATTATTATCATGTATTATACTTAACGCAGATGAAATGTCGACTTCATGTAGTCACGAGAATTATGATTTTTAGGAAATTATTAAAACAATAATTGTAACTAATTAAAATTAATTAATTAATAGAATCTTCTTATATACTGTCTATGTCCCATGATAATCACATAGTGCTAATATGCTTATTCTATAATAATAGAATCTTCTATTATGGTTGCTGATGCAATGCTTTTTTCGTTCTCGGTTTGTGTTGTTTTGATGTCGTACTTGGTTTGTTTATAATGCTTATGGTGTGTTATTGGGGGTTTCGTGAGAGTTAACATATTTTTCGTTAGTTACGATTTTCATAGGTGTTTGTTATTTTGCCTTTTTCGTACTATGTGTGCGCTTTTTGGGGGTCTTTTCGAGAGATGCCAACTATAGTGTCGTGGATTTTCCTCGTTACTTATCGAAAAAAATGGTTGTTGATGCAGTGACAATAATTAGACATGTTATTCTAAGGGTAGACAGTTTGCGATTTTATAGGTTTTAAGTGCAAGCGAAAATGCGATCCTGATTAATGCTCTTAACGGAAAGTTTCAGATGTATGGTAGATTTAGATGATTGTTGAAGAGATTATGTGGATGAAAGACTTTAAAAGAAACATTACGGTTAATCCATGCTTTAGAGAAGCAAACATGACTGCTGTTTGGGCGGCGACATTTGGACATTATATTTCTCAGTAGTCAGCAGTCTTCGGTGCCTAGCTCCGACATCAGCTCCATTGTATTTGCTGATGCTTTATGCATTTACCATTTGAAAAAAATTATATAATACTTGAGTTGAGTTCATCTCCACCAATCTCGAGCAAGATCAGTTTTGAGATTTTAGAGCCCGAAGATATGGACATGTGTTTTGTACTCAAAATGTCTTGGTGAGTTTAAAACATCTCGAACAACCCATTTTATATATAATATCAGTCAGTATTTAAATCATGCGTATATGACATATACTCTACGTATTTTTAATATTCTTAGTTTACGTATGCATCATTTTCTAGATTGGGGAGTTTCTAATTAAAACTCGGGTTTTAAAATTAAATTTTTATTATTTTTGTTATCCCATTTTTTGTTCTCACCTAAATTAAGAAAACTGAACAAAAAAATAGTTAAAATATAGAACATTATTTAAAAAATATATAACTTTTAATTTATACAAAACTGAAAATTGTTAATAAAATACATTATCAAATAGAATCTAATTTTTACCAAAGAGGGCACCAACACGCCTTCACCGGATCCCATTAGAACTCCGAAATTAAGCGTGTTTGGGCGAGAATAATACCAGGATGGGTGACCTCCTGGGAAGTCCTCACCTCACCCTCAGATTGGGAGCACTGGAAAACATCCTCTCTTCAGGTTAACATCTTGAAGGGGGAAGGCTGCATACATCCGCCCCCCCAGACCCTGCGTAGGCGGAAGCCCTTGAGGCATTTGGTATGTTCCTTTTTTAAATAGAATCTAATTTTTCCCTTTTTTTTTTTAATTTAGACCCCTAGATTTTCAGGTGGATCTACAGTATTTGACAGCCTACAATTAATTTTTAAAAAAAGTTGATTAATAAATATAATTATTAATTAGTAAACATAAATATCTGAGAAATAATTAATGCAAGTATTATATATCGCAGTTAAGATCTCATTGGCTTCATGAAATTAATAATAATAATAATAATTAATAATCAGACTGACAAATATTGATGAATTATAATATTTATTTATATTTATAGTATTAAATGGAATCAACTGGAGAATTAATGATATAATGTTTGATCTGCAGCTGCCAAAAATATAATTTTTTCTACAAATATATTAAAAATAATTAACGATTTATGACCTTTGTTAAGTGTTTGACGTAATTTGACTTAATAAATTTGTTTAGATGTAATTTGTATCAAATAATTCTTACTAAAAAGTGCAATTATGTTTTAAATAATTATATTGATATATTATAGTTGAAATAATTATATAATTAAAATAAATAAAAAAGAATATGTTAATATAATGACTTCAAATTAATGTATAGGTTTTTTTATAATTAGAGAGATAATTCACAGTACAAAACCGACGCATCTACTGAAGTAGAGTCAGAGAAATCCCACCAAAGCGTGAACAAATTAATATATAATATAGATATATATAGATATAGATTCTCATTTTATTTTATGACAAAATTGATATTTTATCTGGTGATCAAATCTAGTTAAAAATTTAAAAAATGAAAGGTCGTTTTGGCCATGTAATAAAACATGAAAGACTATTCCAAATAAAGAATAAGATGAGGGACAATTTAAATAAATTTAGTGTATTTTGAATATAATACATGAAATAGTGAAAATGTTTTCCACCAGAACTTCAAAGGACAACCCTCTACGAAGCTAATGAGCGAGGGCCTCCCTCGGACCTTCTAGGCTCGGTTTGCTCAAAATACGAAATGCCAAGGAGGCTTAGCTCGAATTACTTGACATGTTGCTGAAAACCCCCTAGGACGAATGTTCAAGTCACCTTTAACCTACTGTATCATTTCTTATAGTGAGGATTAAACGAGAAGACCAGTCTATATACTTTTAAATTCCTTATTAGTCTAAAGACAATCATGATGTTTTTATAATGGTAAAAGGGAAAGTGCTAGGAGGGCATCTTAGGGACGAAGTTAATTCTTTTTGCTAACAACAAACCCAGTTACCCGATAAATTTCAACCCATGTGCTGACTCGCACACCATTGGAGCCAGTTAAATTAGAGATTCTTTAAAACAACTTTTATTTTATATTTATATTTATATATATGTATATACACATAAAGGTCATGTGTCTTTGAAAAAGCTTAATGAAATTCTCACTAAACACATTGTTTGGTCAAACATAATTAAAATAAAAAAAGTGTTTTGTCACACTTCTTTAGATCTTAAAGGTTGTTTGACATGAAAAAGTTATTTTCTAAATAGAAGTAAAAAATTATTTTTTATTTTTAAGCGGAAGTAAAAAAAAAAAAAAAAAGCAAATTTAAAAGTTATTTGTCGATCCTTCTTTCTCAATCCAATTGGGATGCCCCAGCTCTGACATGTCTCTTGGGTGGAGTAACATGAAGCTCAGCCCAATCCTCGCTCGGTACCAAGGGTAGAACTTCATGATTGATTCGGTGTAACCGGTCTTTGATCAAGGTTCTTTATTACTTATTCTTTAGAGCCCTCATTAGGGCCCGTCAAACTTGGAAATTCGATTAGAAATTGGGTCATGATCGTGACATATACCATCTCTTTTGCTCTCTTGAATGCAATGTCCCTGATGGGACTACCTGTAAGAAAACGAGGCATCGCAAGAAGAAGTTAGTCCGGGTTCTGTCCCCTGTTTGACATTGATAAGAGATGTAGCTCAGGTTAATGGGGTTACTTTGAGATGTTCCAAGTAATAGTAAAAGGCATATTTGATCATTGTCGCTCATGTCTTATTCGTCGGGTGGCTTTTTGTGTTTCAGAAGTATATAAAGCTGTGATCCATTTGACTTTTTGTGTTTCGGGATCTGATATGGGTTCAGGCCCCTAGGTTTTTCTAAGGTACACTATTGTGCTTCAGGAGTCCGTGTGATGACAGACGTCTGGGTGTCACGAGGTTTATCGCTATGTTCTCTTTTTTTTTTTTTTTTGCTCTTGTGGGTTTTCTCATGTTCCGCTTCAATGGGGCCAATTTTTTATACTAAGAGTTATCTCTTTAATTAACAAAAAAATTATTTTTTAATAAAAAAATACTCTTATTAATAACACTTTTTATAAAATACTTGTGACAAAAATTATTTATTCACAGTTTAGCAAAATAGGCTCTAATAGCGGGGCCCTTTTGAGGGTCCATAAATATGTACAAGATCTTGCCCACCATATAATATAATTGTTTAAATATATTATTATTCATGTGTATTTTCTGACCTGCCGCCCCATAATAATAATAATTATTCATCACAATTCTCGTACAAAAAATAAATATATTAAAGGTGGGTCAGATGGACAAATAAAAAACAAAAAATACTTTCTATTTTGAAAATTATTAACATAATGATAAATTTTAGGGTTATTTACGCTAAAGGTTCTTGTACTTTGCTTATTGTGTTAATTTAGTTCTTATACTTTTAATTGTGTCAATTTAGTCACTGAACAATTCAAAATATGTCAATTTAATTCTTTGATCAAATTTAAGTGAAGTTAATGTCGCAATTTTTAATGTCAAAATTGTGTTAGATGCAAGCAACTTATTATAAATTTATCCTTTTACTCATTAAAAACTTAGCATAAAATTTTCTCTAAGGACCAATTGACATATTTTGAATTGTACAGGGATTAAATTGACACAATTAAAAGTGTAAGGACTAAATTGACACAATAGACAAAGTACAAAGACTTTCAGCGTAAATAACCCTAAATTTTATAAAATAAAGCAAAAGCAACATACCCAATGCCCCAAGGGCTCCAGCCTAAGCAGCGTCTGGGACGGACGGATCTACGTAGCCTTCCCCCTTTAAGTTATTACCTCTGAATAGAGGTTATTTCTGAGTGCCCCCAACCTGAGAGTGAGGACTTCCTAGGAGGTCACCTATCCTGATATTGCTCTCGTTTAAGCACGCTTAACTTTGAAGCTCTAATGGGATTTAGTTACGGAGTTCTAAATTTTATAAAATAAATAAATAAAAAAGTTTCTTTTTTTTATTTTTTAAAATTATAAGTCAAAGCAGTTTGACCATTCCACATTATAGCTGGAGAACTCATTGTGGGGGGGGGGGGGAATGCATTTTCAAGGCAAAGGTCACCACTCTTGTTCTCATTTTTTGTCCCTTTCTAAACTATATTTTTTTTTCATAAATTATTATTTAATATTTTAATATTTATTATTTTATAAAATATATATATAGGAGATATAGAATAAGCAATCTGAATATTAAAATTGTTAGTTTGTCACATATATAGAGAACAAACAAAAAGAATACATTAGAACTTCGAAGTTAAGTGTACTTGGGCGAGAGTAGTACCAGAATGGGTGACCTTCTGTGAAGTCCTCGTGTTGCCAACCCTTTAAGATTGGGGGTCCTCAAAAACAGCCTCTCGGTAGGGTTACACCCTGAAGGGTTCAGGCTACATACATCCACCCCTCTCAGACCCGCTCATGCGGAAGCCCTTGAGGCCCTGGGTCTATTGTTGTTGTTGTTGTAGTCAAAGAGAATACATGATAGAGCAAAATAGAGGTTGAGAATAGAAAGGACTGTCCTAGGAGAGGTTATATCCATTAATACCCCTCTCGATCTGAAGTGGGGAAGACCACTGATGATAGATTGTCATAAAGATTAAGTGAATTGAGAAGGAGAAAGACACTTCGTGAAGAAGTTTGTCAACTGTTCCTCTACTGAAATATATCAAACTTGAACGTCACCTTGTACATGTTTCGAACTCTTGAACATAGTGGAAGTCAACATCCACATGCTTGGTTTGATTGTATGAAATGAAATTAGCCGATAGGTACATAGTTGAAATGTTATCACATTAAAGATCTATCGGATTTCTAAGAAAGAGTCCAAATGTCACGTAAAAGATGCCAAATCTAGTATTCAGCTAAATAAGCTGAAGCTCGATGCTCCAATTCATGGTGGACAAAGAAATCGTAGCTTGCTTATTGCCTTCCAAGAGATGAGGTTTGACTGTAAAAAGACCGCATAGCAAAAAATTGAACATCTACTATCGGGACAACCCCCAATCTGCATCATTATATGTTGTGATGTGAATATTGCGACCAAATCAATATAAAGAGGCCATGATCAATTATACCTTAAACAGCAAATGTTCACTTCACATCATACAAGTATGGTTCTCAATTTGATTCATGATGTCGACAGAGAATGAAATATCTGATTAAATAGAGGTGAGGTGTTGAAAGGTATCCTTCGCACTCCTATATAGGATCGAGTCAGCAAGTAACAATCCATATTGTGGGATAGACCGGTTTGGAGGAAGGGGATCTTAATTGATCCAGGCTCAAGCCACGTCAAAATGAGTGAGAAGGTCAGTGACATATTTCCGTTGAGACAAAAGAAGTGCTGTAACAATGACAGGCCCCAGCCCCATAGAAATAGAGGAGGTTTCCTAGATCGTTCATCGAGAACTAAAATGAGTAGGCAGGTATCATCAGTTGGCTACAATGTACATAAAGGAGAAGAAGCATGATACACCGACTTGGTTGTAAGCAAGGGATCAACAGGATAACACCGAAAGCCAAACAGAAGAATGACAGTGCTAAAGCATTCAAACCGAGCTTTAGGTGCATGCTTAAGATTTTATATGGCTTTACATACATAACGTTCCTTTTACATCGGTAAAGCCTAGGGGAGGGGCAATGCCCAATTCGAACCGACGTCCTAGGGTTGGCCAACTACCACGCTAACCATTGAGACAAACAGATACCTGACTTTACACCCATGACGCTGAAAGGCCAAGTGAGTGAAACTTGGAGTCTGTTTCATATAAACGTCCTCATTGAGACAACAACCACATTCCTATTGAAATTTTAATCATCAAAACATGATTAATTTTTTTCTAGGGTTAGGTTTTGACAGCTATGATCCGCTTATGCTGAGTGCTTTGTTTCGATAGATTACGGGCTTGACTATCGGATATTCCTGTCTTTTATTTTGTCCTATCCTCCTTGAGGCTCTTAATGCTTGTCTGTTTTTACTTATATTCCTGTTTGTTCTGTTTTCTGTTGTTTTGATCTCCGTCCTTGCACGGGTTGATTCAGGGCTCGTTTGTTTGAGTTGCCTTTTCTGTATCGCGACTCTGTCGTTAATTATCGAAAAAAATTCAAGCTGAGAGAGAGCAAGATGACTTAAGCTAAACAAAGACAACCATATCTGATGTTACATCTACAATAATAAACTTATATTTAATTAAAAATATTAATCATTGCTCGATGATAATTTATTTAAAAAGTTGCAATTGTTGATTTGCTTTTATATTTCATCTTCAAAATAAATAATGTATATTTCCCAAATACGAACAATATATTATATTAGTATTTGTTATAATATTTTTAGTACTAATAAATAAAAATATAAAATTAAACAATTTATTTCTCAAACATTTTCAATCAATTAAAATATCTCTTTTCTTAATTTTTTTTTAAAATAAAAATGATTCCAAACTATAAATTTTACACTGGTTAAAGCATGACTTATAATGTGAGATTAAGATAAAAATTATTTTTCCTTCTTTTGTCCAAAAAACGGCACTTTCTAATAGAGGAAAATATTTTATATAACAGTGACTAGTGATAATTATGGCTATAAAATTATATAAAAAAGAGTAATAATAAGATTAAAATATTTTTCATTAAAACAAATAAAGACTGTGAAATATAGGGCATTTGAAACCTAGCTACGAGTCATATTTACTTATTAAAGTATTTTTCAATGATCACGACTATCTACCAATAAATTAAAAATTAAAAAACCCATTTAAGATCTTGTTTAGTCAAATTTTTTGGAACAAAAAATGTTTTTATTATTTTTATTTATTTTTTTGTTTGTTTGTCAAAATGCAAAAATACTTTTAGATAAAAGTATAAGTTGTATAGCCTTCTGCTTTCGAACATAATTTGAAAATAATATTTCTTTTCTAAACTAGAAGTAGAATTTAAAATTCTTTAGAAAATATTATTCGTTATTAATTTGAAAAAAATGATTATTACGGTATTATAATACGCCCTTTAAATTGGGCAATACATGAACCATTTTCTAAAAAATGCTAAAATATTATTAAAATGGTTATTTACGCCAAAAGTTTCCGTATTTTTTTATTGTATTAATTTAGTTATTTTACTTTTAATTGTGTCAATTTAGTCCCTTAATAATTCAAAATATGTCAATTTAGTCTTTTAATCAAATTTAAGTGAAGTTAATTAAGTAATTTTGAATGCCAAATTATGTTAGATGAAAATAACTTATTATAAATTTATCTGTTTACTCCTTTTAGTCCAATTCGAGGTCAAACCATTAAAAATTTAACATAAAATTTTCACTGAGGACTAAATTGACACAATTAAAAGTACAAGGACTAAATTAACACGATGCATAAAGTATATGGACCTTTGGCGTAAATGACCCTTATTAAAAATATAATACATATTTTATAAGTTAACTAATTTCTTATATATAGGGTGAAGAATATTATGAATACATTGAATTCTATTTAATTTTCATAGCAATATTTTACGAACTATGGTTATTAGTAGGGGAGGCAAATGTGTCATTTTCGTGCTCGTGTTATGCGATGGGTGGAGTCAATCTAAACCCGACCCATTTATTAAACATGTTTAGGAACTCTCAACTCTTACCCAACTCAATTATTATACAATTAGCCCACGGGTTATCCATTTGATTGTATTGATTTTTTTCCATTAAATTCTAGTTTGTCAACTTACAAACGTGTCAATAATACACTTATTGGTTCAACAATAACAACAAACACAGTGCCTCTAAGGACTCCCGCAAAAGCAGGGTCT
This sequence comes from Simmondsia chinensis, assembly GCA_018398585.1. NCBI lineage: Eukaryota > Viridiplantae > Streptophyta > Magnoliopsida > Caryophyllales > Simmondsiaceae > Simmondsia > Simmondsia chinensis. The sequence goes on from JAGTTD010000010.1 coordinate 35,201,193, forward strand.
GGGAGGGGTATATGTACGCAGCCTTCCCCCTCCAAGGGACTACCCTGAAGAGAGGCTGTTTCCAAGGACCTCAGCCTGAGAAGCTGATCCTCAGCAAAAGCCAAAGACCTGGCAAAAAAAGAAGAATCATCAAGTGCATGAGTATAGCAAACTCACGGCAGGTACACTGCAAGCAAAGCAACGGGCTCAAAGCATGCCACATCAAGCGCAGATCAACATATAAGATAAAGATAAATATATAATAGGTAAAGAGGATAGAGATAGAAGGGAAGAGGAAGGGAAGGAGATAGGGGTAGGGGTAGGGGGTAGGGATAGTGTTAGGTTATATCTCAAATTACTTGTTAGGGTCACCGATCGATCGGGAGGGAATCCGATCGATTGGGCGATTTAAGGAAAGATTCGGGGAATTTTGGCCGTGAGAGGGTCGATCGATCGGGACCCCGATCGATCGGGAGTCTTTTTCCACAAACCCTAAGGGCTTAGGGTTCGGCTTTGGTGAGTTTAACTCCAATTATGATCCAATCAAAGTATGAGGCGTCGCTATTGAGAGAAAAGAGGTGATTTCGTAATTCCTCCAAGATTTTGAGTGCTATGAGTGATTGTAATTCTTCCATATATCTCATTCTGGGAAGTGTCGTTGTAATTCTTCCATTCAGTTAATAAAGAATCTCTATCTCCGCCTGTGGTTTTCTCCCCTCTCGATTGTAGAGGGGTTTCCACGTAAATATTCTGTGTTCTTGTTTTGTTCTTTCTTTCTCCATATTTGTTTACTTCTCGTTTTGCGTGAGTCATATTATTTGAATCGAATCAAGTTATCAGGGTTTATGCTTCCGCATTAAGATTTCCCGAACAAATTGGTATCATAGTATATCAGATTAGTTTAAGTTTTCTTCAACAGATAGATAGAGAGGAAGATAAAGATAATTAGACCAGTAGCGGCGTACATCCTCATGAGATCCATAAATAGCCTACGTGCACCAAGAGAAGCTGGACTACCCTACTCCAACCGGAACATCTAATACCCCTATGCTAACCCTCCATTGGGCCCTATCAAAGGCCATCTCCTCCCGAAGGTTTAGGTGGGTAAGGTCTTATCGGATCGTCTCAAGCCATCTCTTTTTTGGCCTACCTCTGCCTCTTCTGCCTAGTGTCGTAAGTAGCTATTCACATCTCCTGACCGGGGCGTTGTCCGGTCTCCTTCTAACATGTCCGGTCTCCTTCTAATACTAGTAATAAATACATCACAATTTTACATATCAAAAAGAAAACACATGACATTTTTGAAATTGTTGTTATAAACTATCAGATTAAATTACTAAATATAGTTTAAATTATTTTATGTGGGATAAACTAGTAAAAATATGTATATAATAACAACAGTGTACCACTCAACTATCTCATAGCTATATAAACAGGTCAGGTGTGTCGAAAACGGGTCAAATCGGTCAAATCCAAATTTAACCTATATACCAAAACAGGTTAAGTAGATTAACCCAAATTTAACCACGCTTCAGAAATTCTGATTTAAATTTGCTGTCTTCATAATCGTATCATATTGTTATGTCGTGTTAGATTTTATCAGGTTAATGTTAGTGATTTAACAAGGTGGCTCTCCTAACATTTTGTGCATCTTGAGATTTGCTATGTTGCACGTGCAACATCCCTGGCTGCATTTGACCTCTATTAATTAATTGATTAATTAATTACCTATGGAATTTACTCGAACCAATGCTAATATATTAATTAATTTAATTTAATTGAAAAAACATCTCACGACTCATATATCTGAGTAATGCTACATGACACGAGAAGGGGGTGCACGAAAATACCACGACTAGGGCATAGTTTGTCGTTAATTACAAACTAGGTCCTAAGCACCTGCTTCTTGTGATATTTTCGTGGCTATTTTTCTCGCAATGTACAGTATTTTTGCATATATATTGATGTTCACATTAAGGCCTGCACATTCTTTTTTCTTTTATTTATATAGCAAAAATTATTTACATAGAAGAAATATTTTTAAATTCTCAGGGAAAAATATTTTTTCTTAAGAGAAAAACATTTTTGTCATACTCAATTTGGCCAAATATAAATATTGTTATAGTATGAAATAATCTATGTGCCTTTCATTCATCAGCTTAAGCTTTTGTAAAAGTTAGTCACTTGATATGGTATCAGAGCACCTTCTTTAACAAGAGGTCACAATTTTGAATCTCAATAACCCCCATTTTAATATTAACGTAATTTAAGCAAAAGTGTGAGCCCGGTCTGCGTAATATCTTTGTTTCAAGCTCAAAAGTCATTTGCGTAGGGGACATATTATAATATAAAGTCATTCTTGAGTCATCACCAATTAGCTGGTGCTTTTGAAAAAGTTGATTTCGCGATGAAATGGTACAAATTTAGAGAACAAAATTATTTATTTAACTAGAAAAACTAAAATCTTTAACAAAATGATATTTATATTTATATTTTAAAATATTTTTTTTTAAAAAAATATAGAAAATAAAGCTTGAATGAAGGCTAAAAATATGCCTTTGTTCATGTGATTACTTAAATTAAAATTCCATTTAATATTATGCTAATTCTACATTAATCTAACTGAAATATTCTCTCCTACAATAGTACTATTATATTAACATTGATTAAGTTCAACTATCCTTCGATTCAAGTCAAGTCGAGTCGAATGAAAAATTATGGTAAAATTCTCTTTTTTATAGAAAAAATTACCAGTTTAGGTTCTCGTCCAATCTATAGAATGATTTTGTACCCTAAATTTTAAGAAGTTTTTCAAAACACAGGAAGTAACTTATCTAACCCCCTGCCTCTAAAAAGTTTTCTTTCTCGTTTTGACAATGAACCCTATGTACCTACTTTCAAACCTTTGTCAGATCGCTTTGAAAATTTTATAGAGAAATTGAGAGAGTTACCAGAATCCTTGACTTTCCACATCATTAGAATTTACAGCCAAAGATTGTAACTCTAAAACGAGAATCTCAATTTTGGGCGAATTAATTACTAACAAATTAGATAATTAACTATGACCGAAAATAGCTTTATTTACAGACACAAAGCTATATAATATAATACTAATTCAACAATTGGAACTTCATAAACTACAACACCTAAAATTGAGGTCTCAAGCAGTTACTTAGATTGTTTGGAGTTATGTCCTACTCTGTCAACATTTAACGCACCCCAAGTAAGAGACTCTGGGTTTAATCTGATTCTATATTATTAGAATATGTCTCAAATTCCTTGCATTTATGAAGAGGGCCGTGAGAAGCCGATCGGCCGGAAAGTACGCAGAAAGAACACGGATCTAGAGAGTTTGCCGATCGATCGGGAGCCCAAACACGCGTGCCCTAGTACGCCCGGTATAAATAGATGTTGAGGGTTTCAGTTTTAGGTATCCAAAGCAAAGAGAGCCGCCGTCATCATTAAGAGAGAGTTAAGAGGAAGTGTCTTTGTAATTCTTCCATTATTTGTAGTCACTAAAGAATCTCCATCTCCGCCCGTGATTTTCCCTTCTCGATTAAGGAAGGGTTTTCCACGTAAATCACTGTCTCCTTCGTTTATTCTCTTTTATCCTGTTATTTACTTCTCTTGCCTGTTATAATATTTGAATCGAATCCTGTTCTTGAAGTGTTAAGTTTCGCATTGGGAAGATATTACTTCCTTCATAATTTGGTATCATATCATATCAGATTTGTCCAGATTTCTAATAAATTGATATCAGAGCATATCAAATTGTTTAAGATTTCCTTACATGTATCCCAAACAATGTTTGTGTTAAATTTAACTGGTCCTTAGGCTCAACCACAATATTGGCAGTTATGAGATGCATATATAAGTCTAAATGTCATCTGACAAACAGAGAACGGAAAAGTTCGTAAAGAAGGGTGACAATGCCAAGGATGTTGCGAAACATAGATGGGAGTTTGGGAAAAGGCTCGGTTTGGCATATTGAGCTTTTTGCAAGGATGGAGTAGGACGTTGTTTGGCCAATGCTTTTGTCAATTTCTCTCCAGCTAGCCGGTTCGTCATCTTCCTTTGCTCTGAGCCCATCCCTCCCAGTGTTGATTCAGCCCTTTAGTGCTTGTTTTTTGGCCTTTTATGCCTTTTTTATGTTTCTGATCTACTTTCCTGATATCCTTTTTTTTTTTTTTGTTATCTTCTGTTTTTGTGTTTCGATCTTCTAATTTTCTCGGGTTCTCTTAGGCCTCGTTTGCTCGAGTCGCCTATTTTGTAGTGTGACTGTGCCACCGATTATCAAAAAAATATATATATAAGTCTAAATGGAATTATATTCTAAAACCAATTAGTCTTTGATGAAGTAACTCACCAGACTTATATATTAATTTTTTCTCTCTCACAGTTAATATGTGGGATCCAATAAGACTCACATGTAAAATTCTTAATAGTTTGTGTTCCCGTTTTAGCAAACACCGAATCTTCTTTACTAATATTTCAAAAAAAAAGAAAAAGTAGGATGGGATCTAGCTAATAAAATAATATAATGATTATGGCATGTAAATCTCATTAATGAGAGCACCGTACATATTTAATTTTTTAATTAATTAAGTAATATTTTAATTTAATATTTATATATTCAAAATGAAAAATAAAATCATAAGATCCCCGTGGCACAAGCTGCCATGCCCATTTAGTCATCCACGCGCTCCCTTATCGCATGTTCTCCACTGGCTCTAATCATTAATGTTCGTGTAACCCAACTGAGGCCTCATCTGATACGCAGAAAGCGAACAAGTGAAGTAAAAATTTATAGGCAGTATAGATTTTAGTTCTTATTTAGTTGGTAACTTTTATAAGAAAGTTTTATTTCTCATCCCAACAACCAGACATCTTTTACTCATTTCTTGAAAAGTTGATAAAGGAATTGAATTTTCGGGGAAATATAACTTTCCGTAGGAATTCTATTTTTATGGTAACCAGATAAGGCCTCAGGCTAATAAGTTTTATCAAGTTCGGGTGCATATTGAGACCTTAGTGAGCTTTCGAGTCTATTTTATATAAGTTGGATAAAAGTTAAGAGTATACTTAGTGCTCGACTTGGCTCAATTAAGTAGGCTAATTAAGTTGAACCGAGCTCATTATCGAGCTAAAATTTTTTATTGAGTTGAGCTTATTACTTAGTTGATTGAGTTATTGTAGCTGCTAACTAGTCATTATCCATCGACCTATTATTAAGCTAATATTAAGCAGTAGATAAACTCTTAACACGTTATTAACAAGTGGTTATCATTAACTCAGTTAAAAGCTTTCGAGAAATCCTTAACAAAATATTCACGAATTTTAATAAGCCAAACATACCCGTATTTAAACTCAACAAGTAGGTTATAGTAGTTCTACTTGAACTCATATATGTCACTTAGGGACGTAGCTTAGTGATGGAGTTATCCGGCTGTAAATGACTCTGATCTAAAGTAGACATGGAAATTATAAAGTAAATCATGAAAAGGTTTGTTTAAATATGTCGCTCAAAAAGGTTGTTAGTCTAAAATATAAGCAAGTTGATTAATATTTGATTCGTTCCTCGATTTTTGATTTAGATGCTCATTTGTGTTGGATAATTTTAGAACTTTACAGGTTTTAAACAAAACTCAAATTTTTCCAAATGAATCGTTGTAGGATCCGTTATTATTTGGTTTTTCCCTCGATATACTATATGAAGCTTCACCAGTAAGTTTCTTTGATAGTCGTAAGAGAAGGAATCATCATGAGAGAAGGTCTGTTACAAAATTAGCCTCTTGCCGATCTTTTATATGGTCTGATCTGTTATGATTCTATCGATTTAGGATTTGGAACGTCCTCGGTACTAATGTAGCAAAAGTACATATGATGGACTTATTACCATTGTGAATGAAGGAAAACAACATCGAGTAAGCTCGACTTGATTGAGCTTAAACTTTATTGTTGAGCATCATATCGACCTTGGTTACTTGTTCAAGGTCAAATTTGGATCATTTAAATTTATAATTTAAAGAACATTTAGTTTTGGTAACTTAAAGTTTGGTAATATATTTTTCAATTACTTCGAGGTACTTAAATATTTTTAAGATACCTTAAACTTTGGTAATTTTTTAACAAGTACATGCATCCCGATAAAAAATAATAGGGATATCTGCAACAAAGGTCCCTACATTGCTTGGCATTATGTTAGTTTAGTCCTTATAATTTTAATTGTATCAATTTAGTTCATGTACAAGTTACATTGTGTCAATTTAGTTATTAAATAAAGTTTATGTTAAAATTGTGATGAAAGTATTAATCATCTGGTCATGAATTGGTTTAAATAACTTCTCTTTTTTTATTTTTGACCCGCTCCTGTGGCTGCACTGGATTTTATATCAAAAGTTTTCTTTCTAATTATCTGAAAAAAATAAATTAAATTGAATCAGCAAGTGGTATTTTATTTGATTATTTGCATCTTTCATGATTTTATCGTTAAAAATTTCATCACTAACTTAACTTAATTTGTACATATGATTAACTCAAAACAATATAGATGGTATATAGACTAAATTGACACAATAAAAAATAATGTTATTTACATTAAAGGTTCGTGTACTTTTCTCACTATATCAATTTTGTTAATGTACTTCAATTATATTAATTTAGTCTGTATACAAATGATAATGTCAATTTAGTCCTTAAAGTTAAAATTTATGTTAAATAGTTAACAAAATTTTTAATAGTTCAGCCACAATTCGGGTCAAATTGAGTCAATAGGAAGGTTAGTAGTGGGTTACTTACATCTAACGTGATTGTACTGTGAAAAATTACGTCATTAACTTTACTTCAATTTGACTATTGAACTAAATGGACACTGTATTAATTGCAAAATGATTAAATTGACACAATAAACAAAATTAAAAGACCTTTGGATAAATAACCTAAAAAATATAAAAATTAAATCAATACAATAGAGAAGTAGGGATGTACTTGAGCCAAGCCCGAGCCTGCTAAGCTTGAGGCTCGGCTAGAAGATTGCTGAGCTAGGAACATTCAGGCTTGAGCTTGGCTCGATCTAAGTTCTACGAGCTTTAAATTAAACTTGCAATATTTCTAATTATTTAAACTTCAATATAGGCTCATTTAAGCTTGGACTCGACTCATTTAAGCTCCAATTTGACTTCATTGGACAATATTTAAGCAACTATATTATATTAAAAAAGACTCGCCTAGACTCTATTAAACTCGCAAGCTTACGGGCTTGAGCTTCACCGGGTTCAGACTCAAATCAATAAGCTAAACAAGCCGACTTAGCTTTGTTTAAGCTCAAAGTGAACCGAATTTTTTGAATTTCATGACAAGTCGGCTCGGCTCATTTATATCCGAGATAAAGTACAGAAAATTAAGGTGAAAATGAGTGTCGGGCAGGGGGGAGAGAGAGAGAGAGAGAGAGAGAGAGAGAGAATACGTGGTGGTCGTATAAGCTCAGTACGTACCTTTAGTCAATACGCTGTCGGGCCGTGGGGTACTGATTCGATAGGTCACCAAATAATTCTGGATAAATTTAGGAATTAATTATATTTTAATACCTTATATTTTTTAAAATAATAAAAAAAATTTTGACCTTTTTAAATTAAATTAAAAAAGTTCTAAAATTTTTATCATATTAATAAAAAGATCCCTTTTAAATATAATGACGTTATTTTTTATCGACAGAGTTGGCGTGGCAACTCCTTTTTTGTTAATGCTATAATAAAATGACCTTAAGTACGCTTTAACACTTTTATTCTTACTTTATAAGAATAAAATTTGAGATATTGTATTAAGTAGGAGCAATCTGTTTTCACTTAATTTGTTTCAAAATATAATTATTAAATGTTATTTTTGTCATTTTATTGTAGCATTAATAAAAACGTAGTTATCACTCAGTTCTGTCAACTAAAAATGACATCATCACGTGGGACATGAGTCATTTTATGAATGCGACAAAAGTTTAGTGGCCTTTTTATTAATATGGCAAAAACTTAAGGGCTTTTTTAATAATTCAAAAATGCCAGGGTCTGTTTTATCATTTTTAAAAATATTGAGATACTAAAATATAAATAACTCTAAATTAGAGGTTTAATGTATTGAATTTTTTAATTTATAAATTTTATAAAATAATTTTTTAGTTCAAAAGCTATATATATTTAAAAAAAATATTCTAAATAATATTATGAAAAAATTAAAGTGGGGCCTGTTTTAAACTTTTATAAATCATTGTTTGAACTATTTTATTAAATATATGTAATTTTTTTGAATAAAAATTTATTTTATAAAGTTTGTGTAAATAAAAGAAAGAGAACTATAAAATTAATTTAAATTAATTTAGAAATATTGAAAGAATTTTAAATAAAAAAGATTATTTACGCCAAAGGTCACTATACTTTATCCATTATTTCAATTTAGTTCTTATATTTATAATTGTGTCAATTTAGTTCTTTTATCAAATTTAAGTTAAGTTAATGACGTAATTTTAAATTACCAAATGATGTTAGATACAAATAACGTACTATAAATTCATTCATTTACTCAATTTAACTCAATTCGCAACTGAAATATTAAAAATTTAGCACAAATTTTTCTCTAAAGACTAAATTGATATAATAGACAAAGTATAAAAATCTTTGGTATAAACAATAAAATAAAAAAAAAAATTGATTTAGTGAAAACAAGGGCTAAAGAGTCAGTAAGCCGACAAGTGACAGTCTGTCACAAAAAGGCTACACTTCACCTTAGAAAAATGGGGCCCGGGCCCAGGGCCAGGCCCAGGCCCAGGCCCACAGCATCTCTAACTCGTTTTGAGTCACCGCCCTTAATATTTTTGCTTTGTTCAACATTTGCGGCTGTCGACATTCCTTTTTAATTTTAAGAATATCATTTAGGTAGGGGTGTTCGTCGGTCCAAACTCGGACCGGACAAGATCAGATCGGGTAAAATTGAAGACCGAAACTAGTCTATTTTGAGGACTGAAGATCGGGCCAAACTTAACCGCTCCGGTCCAAGACGGGACCGATTACTACATGGACTAGACCGATTTGAACCGATTGTTATTTCTTTCTTTTTTATTATAAGTTAGATTTTGTTATTACTTTATAAGTACGAAATTTATGATATTATATTCATGGAAACTATCTGTGTTTGCTTAATTTGTTCAAAAGTATGGTTATTGAAGTGTATTTTTGATATTTTACTGTAGTATTAATAAAAAAAAAAGTTGTCACATCAGCTTTGTCGCCAAAAAATGACGTCATCATGTCGGAGATGGGTCTTTTTATTAATGTGACAAACAACTTAAGGGCCCTTTTATTGATATGACAAAAAACTTAGGGGCATTTTTATTAATTCAAAAAAGTTAGGATCCTTTTTATAATTTTTAAAATATTAAAGTACTAAAATATAAATGATCCTAATAAAATTATAGAATTATTCATGCTACCCTAAAGAGAATGAGAACCCCCAACCCGAGGGGTGCACGAGGACTTCCTAGGAGGTCACCCGTCTTAGTGCTACTCTCGCCTAAGCATGCTTAACTTCAAAGTTCTAATGGGATCCGGTGCCTGCGTGTTGGTACCCTCTTAGGTATCTTAAAGTTAAATATTTTTTTATTTGTCCTAATCTAGTATTTGTTTGATAAAACAAGTCCAATTTTCAAAATAAAATGTCGTGTGGTACATAATTATAATAATATATATGATTCAAATTGGTATTTTACGTGAAAATTAATCGGATTACAATGACATTTATCGAGTCCTAATTAGAAATACTTATATTAAAAAGAATATGTTATATCAAAATTTTCACGCAAAAAGTTTATAATTTAACAAGGGGTATAACAGACTTGATTTATACAATTTTTAAACTTGTAGTACCTGGATAATAAAATGTTTAAGGTTCATTGTATATAACGAAAGATTAAAATATCTACGTGATAAAAGATTAAAATTGTTTACCCAATAATACTGATAGGGTGGGGACAAATTCATTTTGTTTAATGAAGCATGTGTCTAGCACGTGATAAGAAATAAGTCCAAGGAAAATAATCATTTACCAGGGGCATTGATGAAAACTCGAGCTCAAAGTAGTTATCTAAGACATTGTAAATAGACTTGAACATTAGCTCAAGGTAGTTACCTGAGATGCTAAAAGTAATGGGCCTCACGGGCAGTTATAAAGAAGTTGAGAGATGTGGGAAAGAAGGTCGTTGACCCAAACCTCTTTTGTTTTTGGAGGAATTCTCGCAGATCATGGAAGGCTCGATGCTAGAAACGAGCTTACATGCTCGTATGATATTTGGGGAAATAGTTAGAAGCCGTGGCCTACAAATAAGAGAACCGATAACTAAGTAAGAAGTTCCACAACCATACTACAAACTTTCTGCTTTGTCTTATGCACACTTGCACCTTTATCTTTCTTCCTTTTCTGTAGGATTAGTCTTAATTGTAGTCCTCATTTGCTTCTGCAAATTCAATTACAGTGCTAAAAGCAGTGTTCGAGAAGGTATAGTTTCTGTGTGTTTTATACCATAGTATCTAACATTCACCACTATAATGAATTTGACTTGTGCCATTAGCTCAAGGCTTTGATTGACACGCATTTTGTTAAGTTTGATCTCGTTCAAGTTATTCTCAGTGAAGGTTTACGAGCATAGACATGATTGAATTGGGCTCAACAAAGTCTGTCAAGTTCTCAAGCCTATCTCCAACCCAATTCTGAGTTCTTAATTGTTTGAAGTAGGCGTTTGAGGAGCGTTTTTCACTACTCCCCTCCAACTGCCACTTGTATGTTGTCCATATACCTTCGCTTTCTTGCATTGGCAAGATCCACACAAAAAATAGTCTTATAATTATCTGACAAAAAAATATTAAATAATTTTATCCCATTTTCAGTGACATGATACCAAAGTCTTACTGAATGAGAAATTACGAGATTGAATCTCACCTACCAACACTATCAATCAACAACAGACTCAGTGCCCTAAGGACTCCCGCATAAGTAGGGTCTGGAAGGGGTGGATGTATGCAGCCTTACCCCTTCAGGGAATAACCCTACTGATAGGCTGTTTTCGAGGACCCCCAACCTTATAGGGTTGGCAACACAAGGACTTCTCATGAGGTCACCCATCCTGGTAATACTCTCGCTCAAACACGCTTAACTAAGGAGTTCTAATGGGATCCGGTGCCTTAGTGTCTGGTAAATGAACCCTAACTAAACCAACACTACCAATATTAACATAAATTTAGTAGAAGGTATAAGGTGAACCTTAAATATCTACACTTCAAACTCAATAGACATTAGGGTGAGAGGACATGTTCGAGTTTAAAATCAGTCAATGATTTTCACCCATCTGATTAAACTTTAAGTATAATTGATTAGACAACAATTATATTATATATGAAATGTGCTGCATGATAACTTTATGCCAAAAGATTCACAATCTATGATGGATTATAAATGATGATAGTCACACACATTTAAGAGAAGTCAAATTGTTAAAAAGAAATTATAAAGTTATTCTCATTATACCATGTCTTTTGTAAATAAAGGCTTATTTCTTTTACTTAAAAATATATTTTTATTTCGGAAAATGTATACTTTAACGAACCTAAGAGGGTACTAACACGCAAGCACCGGATCCCATTATAACTCCGAAGTTAGATGGGCGGCCTCTTAGGAAGTCCTCGTGTTGCACCCCTCAGGTTAGGCTCCTCAGAAACAATCTCCCTGAAGGGGGAAGGCTGCATACGTCCACCCCGTCCAGGCCCTACTTAGACAGGAGGCCTTAGGGCACTAGAAATGTTGCTTTTTTATATACTTTAACGAGATTTGAGGGTGACTGGCTATAAAAGAAAAGTGTTCTTAATAGATGCAGCGTCAAGCCTGTATGTCAGGCCTTGTCCCATGATATGGACGCCGCCTCCCCTCTCATTCGTAAAGCTCAACGTGGATGCTGTGTGACGGGGGTAAGAGGGCTGCGTATGTGGTAGTCGCTCATGACTCCTTGGGCACTGTTATTGGAGGCTGGTGTTCCACTTTTTGTTGTGTTTAACTCCCTGGTAGCTGAGTCAATAGCTATCTGTGGAGCGTGTTTTTTGGCCATCGTATCGGGTTGGTAGCGTGTTATTATTGAATCCGACTGCCTTGAGGCTATTGAAGCCATCAATTAAAGGGACGATCCTCCTTCGACCTTCCAGGCGCTCGTGCAAGACATCGTTAGACTTAGATTTCTGTTTGATTGTATTTTATTTAAATGGGTGCCTCGTTATTATAATTGTGTTGCTCATATAAGAGTAAGCTCCATTTTGATAATATGTGTAATCGTAAGTCGTGGAATGAAACCCCCCCCCCCCCCCCCCCCTCCCCCCCCAACTTTCTGATGTATTATTTCATGATTTAGTTAGCTTTCCTTGAGGCCATTTGGCTGTTTCATTCATTCATCGAAAAAAAAAGATGCAGAAGTTGTTTTTTGTTTACTAAAACATTCTACTTAAACCGATATGATCTCAAATCCGAATGTCGACGTTAGTAGAATACGATTCAATAGTTACATCACAGTGCAGCAGCCAATTTTGCTCCTAAACAGGTTGAGTGCTAATCAGATGGCGAAGAACTTTGCGCAATCGGAATCCAATATTCCAATAAGGTAGAAGACAAAGTAGATGTGAAGGTGGTATCATAGCAGTCGACACGACATTCACATTCCATTTTAGTGATTATTTGTAAATGAAGGTATCCGAAGTAGACCCGACTTAAAATATGGATAATACATGTTCGTTTTAATACTTTGTGATACTAATCATAATCAAATTAACAAAGAATACGTTTTCTAGAATATAAACTCGTATAGATAAAGTTTGAAATATAAAGTTTTAGAATCTAAATTCATTTACGAGCCTTCATTCATCCGCTTAAGCTTTCGGGTTGGTTGAGGGCCTAATACCACTAGTTATAATCGCCTATAAAATACCAAAACATAAATCGAAATAACAATCATAAACGAGAGGGGATAGGGGAGAACACTAGAATTTATATTGTTCAGCTGAAGCATATATACACGTACGAGAGCACAATAATTTCGTTATTGAAAGTTTACAGCATACGTTTCTCATCAATTCTCAACCCGTAATGGTAACATATATGCATATATAGAATCACCACACTAAAACTCTAGTGTATCGTGAGCCTTAATAGAATTGGCCAATCCTATATATCATAAACAAGACCTAATACAACCATGCTCCATACGTAACCCAATAGGGTTAGTTGATTTTTTGGCATGATATCAGAGCATTGTTGATCAAGATGTCACGAGTTCAAGACTCAATCCCCCTACGAGATGAGCTTGTGAAATATCCACGCGTCAACCCCAATCATTCACTAGCCTTCACCTGCCAGTTTAAGCTTTTGAGAGATTGATTTCTACCAGCTACAAATGAAACTAATTGGTATAACAGTTAAGACTTCTCGTCTCTAAATACGAGGTCTTGGATTCGAGTTTATCGGTCTTAATTTTTACGTGTTGGCAGCCTATTTAGAACAAACGACATGGAAGTACTATTATGGTTATAATTAGAATAAATTACCAAAGTGGCATATTTTGCAAAAAAAATTACCAAAATGGCATAGTTGAAAAAATATTTACCAAAATGGCACACTTTACTGTAGCATCAATAGGAAACGCCGTTTCAAACGGCGTTCGTTGATCAGTCGGAGACGTTACCTGTCGGACGCCATCAGAAACGGCGTACCGACGCCGTTAGAAACGGCATCCGAAAGAGCCGTCCTAAGGGACGCCGTTTCTAACGGAGTCCGTACGCCGTCTCTTTCTTCCGTACGCGCACAATAATATCCCCGTGACCTACTCTTTTTCCCCTACTCTTTTGTACCATAACTTATGTTATTTATTTTTTGTAATCTATTATTACAGTGCATTTTTTCCTTTTTTATTACTTTATACATTAAATAATGTAACTCTACTAAATTTTTTTTCTACTTTATTTTATCATTTTATTATTAATTAAGTTCGGAGGATTGTTAATTTTTTCTCCTTTACTTTTATACAAAGGTGTGTGGGAAGCCGTTAGAAACGGCGTCCGACAGGTAACGTCTCCGACCGATCAACGAACGCCGTTTGAAACGGCGTTTCCTATTGATGCTACAGTAAAGTGTGCCATTTTGGTAAATATTTTTTCAACTATGCCGTTTTGGTAATTTTTTTTGCAAAATATGCCACCTTGGTAATTTATTCTTATAATTATAAAAGAAAAAGAGAGAGCTTCAACGAGGCACTCATTTCAACTTTTTTAGCCTTTCAACCCATCTTATAATTGTTGTTGATATGCCTCCAAAACTATACATGCATGCGTATCATGCATGTTGAGTAATATCTATAGGTAAATTATTTTTTACGTATCCTGAGTTTTGATCATTTGTTACATAGGTATCCTGATGTTTTAAAATATAAGACGAGATACTCTGATGTTTGAATATTGAACTTTGCTACATGGCAGGAGAAGGGGGCACCCGAAAATATCACGAATATCGTTAACAACCAACTTGTTCTTAAGCACCCTGTTTCTTGTGACATTTTCATGGGTTTTTTCTCGTGACTTTTAGAATTTTTCATAAATATTTTATCATTTAGGTTCCCAATGTTAGAATTTGATGAATTTTTGTAAGAATTGTGCCAATTTTATATAAAAGATGCTAATGTAATGCATGATTGCAGTAATATAGATAAGTTGTGTCAATAATTTTTTTGCTAAATTTCAAAAAATTACGATAAAATGTTCGCTAAATTTGAATGTAATTTACATATATATTGCTGAAGTCATGGGTCATTTCCCCTTTTTTTGGTAAAAGATCATCATATTGTAATTGTGAGGGAAATCTTGAACTTTCCTGATATGCTATGATACCAATTTATTAGAAATCTGGACAAATCTAATATTCTATGATACCAATTTGTAAAGGAAGTAATATTTTCCTAATGCGGAACTTAACACCCCAAAAACAGGATTCGATTCAAATACTATAATTCACAAGAGAAGTAAATAATAAGATAAAAGAGAATAAACGAAGAACACAGATATTTACCTGGAAAACCCTTCTTCAACCCAGAAGAGAAAAACCACCGGCGAAGATGAAGAATCTTTATTCATCACAAATAATGGAAGAATTACAAAGGCACTTCCTCTGAACGAGATTTATGGAAGAATTACAAAATCACTTTCTCTCAACTCTCAATGGCGGCGGCTCTCTCTTAATTGGATTGGATACCTAGAATAAAAACCCTGAAGGTCTATTTATAACAAACGGTTAGGGCATGCATTGCGCGCCCCCGATCGATCGGCCACTCCCGATCGATCGGCTCCCTTTCTGCAGGCGTTCTTGACTTGCGATCTGCCCGATTGATTGGCCCTGTACCCCGATCGATCACCTTGCTCACGGCTTCCTTCATAGTATAAACAAATAATTTGAGACATATCCTAACAGTAATGATTATGCTTCTATATTGTTTTAATCATGTTTTACTTTTAACATTTTCAAAGAAAATCTGTAAATTTTTGGAAGAAGGATACCTTTTGATTAATAAAATTCTAAAACTTCAGGATACCTAAGTAATAAAACTTTTAAATCCAATTTACCATATTGTATGCATTGAAATATCAGAATACCAAGATGATAAATGATCAAACCCCAAGGGGTATATATATATATATATATATATATATATATATATATATATATAAATATATGTATAAATAATTGTTGTACCCTCACGTTTTAGCTTAAACTTTTGGAAAGTTAATTTTTTTACATGATATTAGAGTCTTATCAATTGAGAGATCACGAGTTCAACTCACAACTACCTCCACTCTAAGTATTAATATGTTCCGAACACAAGATATGAGAGGTACAAGAGTAGTTGAAGATAATTCACTAAAGAAACTGAGTACATCTACATCAACCACTTTTACCTGCATCCAATATAACATGATAATAAAATTATTTTGATAATCACGATATAACTCGCAAAGAAAAAATTAACGAACCTGCAGAGAATCCCTTAAAACAATAGTTCAAAAATAAATTTTCTATAAAAAATTGGATAATATTATTATCAAAATAAGATTATTTTTTAAAAAAATTTATAACTTTTATTATTTATAAGTTATATTATTATTCTAATAATAATAATTTTTACTCTGCAAAATAACAATTCTCCGGACAATAAGGTGTTTGTGCTTTTTACTTTTGCTTTTTGGGGTGGTTTGCTTTGATTTGAAGCTGGTGGCTTCTAGAGAGGCCACGTTTACACATAAAACGCTAATGAATTTCACGTTTCTTGACCTGTTAGTTTTTTATTGTCCATGATTGTTCGTATCGATAGAGTAGTTCACTAAATTTATATATTAATTTTTATTTTTTTAACTTTAATATAAAAATTTTACTAGACTTATATGTAAATTCCTTAACAATTATAAAGTTTGAACCTACACTATTCCAAAAAGGAAACAATATAATTGCCTTTTTTTTAGGAGTGTAGATGGGCTGAGTTGGCTCGTAAAACTAAAATGGATTGGTTTATTTTGAGCTTGAGCTTGAGCTTGAGTCGATCCAAGCTAGCTCGTTCAGCTTACTGGGCAAAGCCTAAGCCTCATTAGGCTCGAGTTTGTGGACTTGTTAGTGTAAACAAGCTTATCTTAATCTAATATATATCCTTGAACATGCCAAAATAAGCCAAATTTAAGCCTAAATAAGCTAATTATGAGCTTAAACGAGCACAAATAAGCCTAAATTGTGCTTAACTAAGTATAAATATTGCAATCTTAGTTTGAAGTCCACCCAACGGGGTTCCAGTTCAACCGATCCAAACCAAGCTCAAGTTTGAAGTTTCCGAGCTCAGCGAGCTTTGAGCAGAGCTTGAACCGAACTTATTGCAAACGAGCCGGTCATCGAGCTTATGAGATTAGGCTCAGGTCAGCTCAAATACACCCGTGCTTATTTATTATGTATTTAGCAAATATATAGTCCTTTGTAATGGTCCCTTCGTAAATAGCCTCTTTACAGGGCAGTACCTAAATACATATTACTTTCTCAAATCCTGCTTTAGCAAGAGCCTCTTTGAGTTACTGACCCATTTTTTCTGTATTATCGTTTTTAATTTTTTTTTAAATAATTTTCTTTTAAAGACATTTTTTTATGAATATAAAGTATTACTAAATCGAGGTCCAAATAAAGAAATAAAGGAAAAAACAAAAGTGATACTAATAATTGTAAGATATATAGAACACCAAATATCGTGCAATTATTATTATCAGTGTAAAAATTATTACTACCAAAGTAATAATGTGACTTATACCAAATAAGAACTACAAAATTATCTTATAAATAACGATTTTCCTCTTTTATTGACAATTTTACCCTGATAATAGTATTACCCAAATAATATTATGTATAAGGAATTGTTATTGTCAGAATAAAAATTATTATTGTCAGAGTAACAATGTGACTTATAAAAATAAGAGCCACAAAATTACTTAAATACTACAATTTTATTCTGATAATAATAATTTTTTTTCATGTTATATATTTTCTCTCATTCATGCGGGTAGGGGTGGCAATGGGTCTAGTTTGGGTCGGGTTCACCTTCATCCAGATTTAACCCAGAAAAAACCTGACCAATTCAAATCCAAAAAAAATTCATTTATTCCATAAAAATTTAATCCAAATCCAAATTCATCGGATGGAATGGCTGTCCAACCCATTTAAATTATGGAATAAATTATAATATTACAATCTAATATTAATATATAACAATAATGTGCAATATTTTTTCAATAATTAGCAACAAACTTGCAATACAAAGTAGATAACTCAAACAAACGAGCCCTAAAACAAATAATACAAATGCAATAATAATATCTCAAAAGCTAATATTTGAAATTTTTTTCCTTTTTCCATTTAATATGTATAAATATAATAATAATTTAATATTAGACAATCATTCAATTAACTCCTAACAAATAACCTTTATTCATAAATGTTATATCATGGTTTTATAAAAAATATTATAGTGCCAAAACATATGTCAAAATATTGGCACAATAAACAAAATATTGAAATATGATTTGGCATTTAAAATTGCATCCTACGTTAAATATAATTTCGAGTCGGGTTTGGATTAGGTTTGATGATGTTATTCAAATACGACCCGACCCAAAACTTATTTATTAATATTCAAATTTAAATTTATTTTAAATTTTATATTTTTACATCCAAATTTATCATTAATGAATCAAATTGGATGAATATATAATAAATTCGGGTCCGATTATGAATAAATTACCAAAGTGGCACCCGCAAAAAAAATAACCAAAATGGCATAGTTGAAAAAATATTTACCAAAATGGCACACTTTACTGTAGCGTCAATAGGAAACGGCGTTTGAAACGGCGTTCGTTGAGCAGTGGTTTACGTTACCTTTCAGACGCCGTTAGAAACAGCGTCCGAAAGGGACCGTCTATGGGACGCCATTACTAATGGCGTTCCAAACAAACGTGTGTGGTATGCCATTTCTAACGGCGTCTGAAAGGTAACGTAAACCACTACTCAACGAACGCCATTTCAAACAGCGTTTCCTATTGACGCTACAGTAAAATATGCTATTTTGGTAAATATTTTTTTAACTATTCTATTTTAGTAATTTTTTTTTGTAAAAGGTGTCACTTTGATAATTTATTCTCCGTTTATCATCTCCACATACATGTCAGTGCGGTGCAGGGAAAGCCTGTGCACCTCCGCCACACTCTATCCCTCTCTCTCTCTCTCTCTTTCTATCAAGTGTCACTTCCAAAAAAAGACAAAATGGGCCTAGTACTGGGCCTACAGTAATCCAAGTCAGAAGAGGCCCAAGCCCACTTCCCAATGTGCTCTGTCCTCTCACTGCAATATTCTCTTATCAATAACACCTGATAGTACCTAGTAGTCTAGTACCACCTTCAGTACTGAATTTTTTATAAAAATTTAATTAATTTTAATTAAAAAATTAATATAATATGATGGTTATTTACATTTTACAGTTGGAGTATGATAGTCTAGCTTACTAGTGCTGGGCCGTGTTATCCTCCTAGCGGGCTTAGGTTGTGTACTTGCTCTCATGAGCTACTACTTGCCTGCTTACCTATCATTTGATTTCTACTTGATGTGTCTTGCCTTGTGTCTGTTGTCTTGCTCGCAGTGTGTTTTGCCCTATTCATGCTTTGTTACTCTCTTACTGTCAGATCATATGCTCTATGCTACGAACCAGCCTCTCAGGTTGGCGGTCCTCGAAAACAGCCTCTCTTCAAGGTAGCCCCCTGAAGGGGGAAAGCTGCATACATCTACCCCTCAAACCCTGCTTTTGTGGGAGCCTTTGCAGGCACTGGGTTTGTTGTTGTTGTTGGACTACCGTATCAAGTTGGAAGTTCTTGGAAATAGCTCCCGGAAGGGGGAAGACTGCATACATCGACCCCCCAGACCGTGCTTATACGGGAACCCTTTATGCCACTGGGTTTATTGTTATTAATTATTTATATTTTAGTACCCTTATTTTTTTAAATAATAAAAAGGATCTTAAAATTTTGAATAAAAAGACCATTTAATTTTTGTTATATTAATAAAAGGTCCCTAATTATTTTGTCATACTAATAAAAAGTCCACTATCCGACGTAATAACACAATTTTTTCTTGACAATGTTGAAGTAGTAACATTTTCTATTGATGTTACAGTAAAATTAAAAAAAATACCCTTCAATAATAATACTTTTATTCAATTTAAGCAAAAACAGATAGTTTCTGCATAATACAACATATTGAATTTTGTCCATATAAAGTAAGAATAAGAGTAGTGAATGGTATATTTATCATTTTATTGCAACATTAATAAAAAAATAGTTGCGACATAGTTTTATTGATGAAAAATGATGTCATCACGTTAAAGATGAGTTTTTTTTTTTAATTAATAAGACAAAAACCTAGATACCTTTTTAATAAATAAAAAAGGTGAAGATTCTTTTTATTATTTTTAAAAATATTGGGTACTAAAATATAAATAATCCTATAATATACGAAACAATGCCAATATTTTAAGTCAAAGTTTGAATTTTGATAAAAAAAAAAACTATATATATATATATAATCAGAATTATGTTTAGTTACCCACCTTTTTGCCAAAAAAATATCAAATTTAAAATAAAATTACTTATATATTGTTAGAATTATATTTCATATTAGCATTTTCTAGTGAAAAAGTTTACTCAATTTTGGAGAAAGGATATCTGATTAATAAAGAAATACTTCACATTGTCTAAGTAATAAAAATTTTAAACTTCAAAGAATCTCATTCTATGAAAAGTTAGGGCACTTAGATAATAAATAATTAAATCTTACGGTATATAAGTGATAATTTTTCTAGTAAAATATATTCAATGTCATTAGCTTAAAAAATAGATATTTAAATACAATTTTATAATCCGATGATGCATTGTTATATTATTTAGGTTTATTTACGTTAAATCTCTTATGCTTTCCTCATTTTAATCCTTTTATTTTTAATCGTGTATTTTTAGTTCCATTTGATATTATATTATGTTAATTTAGTCACATAGTCAAATAGAAAACAAAAGAAAAATATTTTTTAAATAGAATTTAAAATTGTGCTTTTATTTTAAGTAGAAACATGAAAATGATGTTTTTCCTTTAAAATAGAAGCAAATGTAAAAACTAAAAGAGTTATTTACACAAAAGGTCCATGTACTTTGCTCGTTGTGCCAATTTAGTCCTCATACTTTTATTTTTGTTAATTTAGTCCCTGAACGATTCAAAATGTATCAATTTAGTTCGTTGGTCAAATTTAAGTTAAGTTAATATCATAATTTTGAATACAAAAATTATGGTAGATGCAAGTAACTTATTATGAATTCATCTATTTACTCAATTTAACCTAACTCGTGGTCAAACCATTAAAAATTTTATTAAAACATAACATAAGTTTTTTGCTAAGGACCAAATTGACACATTTTGAATTGTACATGGACTAAATTGACATAATTAAAAGTATATAGACTAAATTAACATAATAGATAAAGTACAGGGACTTTCTAAAATACTTTCTATAGAAGTGTTTCTGATAATTTTGAAAAAAAAAATTCACAATTTAGCTAAATCAACATAATTTGGTCTGAAGCCCAAGTCTATCAGGCCCAATCATTAGTCGTTTGGGCCTAACACATGGAACTCGAATTTTCCTTTCATAAGTAAAATAGAGATTCAATGATACGACCCAAAATGAGTTTAGGGGTATTGATGCAAATTCGAGATTAGACTCGATTACTGAACCGGGTCAGTAGAGTATATTATGGTCGTTTTAGAGTCAACAACAACAACAACAACAAACCCAATGCCTCAAAGGGTTCCGGCATAAGCAAGGTCCGGGGTAGATACGTAGCCTTCCCCCTTTCAAGAGCTACCCTGAAGGGAGGCTATTTCAGAGGACCATGGTCATTCTAGAGTCATTAGATTTTAATATAAATAGGGCCCTTAGTAGATTTTAATATAATCATCTTGATTGATTCTTGCTCGAGTTGTTTGATCTAATTGGAGTTGGTTCTTGAGTTTTGATTGGGTTTTAGGTCTTAGATTGATAT
Source organism: Simmondsia chinensis (assembly GCA_018398585.1). NCBI lineage: Eukaryota > Viridiplantae > Streptophyta > Magnoliopsida > Caryophyllales > Simmondsiaceae > Simmondsia > Simmondsia chinensis. The sequence goes on from JAGTTD010000010.1 coordinate 35,222,897, forward strand.
CAATTTGGTTTGAATCGATTTGGTTCGTATCATTCAAATTCGAAACCTATTGTTGTCTGAATCGTAAATAACGATGAACCTTTTTTCAATGGACTTGGAAGAAAATTTATCTGTGTCTAACCAATCTCTAAATATGTTTCATGACAGTTTAGAGACGGGTTTAAGACGATTGCTGTTTATTAGAATAATGCACATATTTAGTATTAGTAGGAGTATTTACTTCTTTACATTATGACATTTACGAGAAAAATTTACTAGGATCATTTAAGTGAGTGCATTACGACAGCATGAGAGCAAACTCTTGACACGACCGTAGTAACCAATTTAGTATCCTAGGTGCCTTCCACTCGATTGCGATGTTCATTGTTTGTCTCTCATATAAGATATTTTTTGTTTCTCTTTCTTGCTACGATTAATTATTTCCATGGTATATTCACTTATATTTCTAACAAGTTATAATACTACTGTAAACTACTGTAATATGAAAGATGGCATGAGGTTGGAAGACGGACGGGCAGCTAATCTTCAATCTTATTTGTTCATGATCTTTTAAAGAGTTTTTTGATTTGATGTCATATGTAGGATGTTATAAAATTGGTCCCTATATGACTTAACTATGTCAAGAAAATTTAAGTCAAGAAATGTTCAAATATTATAGATTAAAGGGTGTAAATGTCAAGTGGCATAAGTAGTAAATTTTTTAGGTAAATATATTTTTTGGGTACCCAGCTATTACTGTACATTTAAATAAATCAAGAGGTAAAATGCCATTGCTGCCCCTGACCGTGTGCGTTATTTACTTGCCCGTGCCACTACCCGCTGCCCGAAGCTTCTCCAGGAAGCTTCCCTGTTTTCAGTTTAAGTAGATGCCACGCGTCAGCCATCCGGGTAAACTGTTTGTGCTTCTTGTGGGCTTTTATGGACCGTTGATCTGGTTCGTACGAACGGCCGAGATTGAACCTTGGAGCTTTGCCACGGATCGGAGTTTGGTTGCCTATATATACTGACCCTTTTAGGGTCTGCCGTACGCTTTTTCATTTAGCTCTCCGTTTTTCTCTTCAGCCACCGCCTCTCTTTTATTTGCTCTGGCGATCTTGAGGCGATCGAAGGCGATTGAGTATATCCGTGGGTGTTAAGGCTTGATCGTTCAAATCTTGGTAGTTTGGAGCATGTATGAAGCCTTGTAGGCTTCGGTTGTAAGCTTTCTTTTCCCTTACTCTTTATTTTCGTTCTTCTTTAGGCTTCTGACTTAGAAGCCTTAAGGATCAGTTTTGTATAAAGTTGTATATCGTTGAAGTCTGGTCTGTAATATTTGAACTCGACTTATAGTGGATAGACTTCCCTAGAAATAGGGAGCCGTGGAGTAGGTCCTTCTTTAAAGGCTGAACCACGTAAATCTCGTTGTTATCGCTGTGTTCTTTGTGCATGTGTTCGGTGTTGGATGAATCTTGCTAAACTACAGCTAAAGGTTTCTTGAACTAGATCTGAAGTGGTGAATCCTTGTTGTTATTGTCATTTTATCAAGAACTAAAGTTGATAAGATTAAACCCTAGGAATACGACCTGAAACTCAACAAGTGGTATCAGAGCATCAGGTTCTTTACCTTAAAGAAACAGTATGGCGTCTGCTAGGGTTGATATTGAAAGGTTTGACGGTAGGAATGATTTCAACCTATGGAAACTAAAAATGAAAGCAATCCTTATGGCACAAGGTGCTGGAACTGCACTTTTGCCCGAAAAGGATCAACCAACTTATCTAACTGAAAAGGAGAAAGTAGAAGTCGAACATAAAGCTTATGCTTCTTTATTACTTAGTCTTGATAACTCGGTACTTAATCAGATTCGCTCTGAAAAGACCGTAGCAGATATATGGGCTAAGTTAGAGGAAATCTACATGTCTGAGTCATTGTCCAATAGGATATTGTGCATGGAATCCCTTTTCACCTTTAAGGTGAGTGAGACTAAACCCCTAGAGGACTCTATAGATGAGTTCCATAAAATCTGTCAAGATCTAGAAAATGTTAAAGTTACTGTTGCTGATGAATTGTTGGCTGTATTGCTACTATGTGCCTTACCTAAATATCTTAGGTCCTTTAAAGACACACTAAGATATGGACGTGACACTGTAGCATTGAAAGACGTAACAAAGGCCCTAAGATCCAAGATCCTAGAACTTAGGAAGGAAGGGAAGTATCCACCAACCAGTAACAGTGGGGAAGGGCTGTCAGTCAGGGGTAGGACAAAGACTCGAGACAACCATAACAACCATAACAACCATAACAACCATAACAACTACAACAATAAGGAAAGGAGAAGAAGTAAGAGTCGAAACAGATCTAGTTCAAGACCTAGAAGAGATTGTAGTAAAGTAAAGTGTTATGAGTGTGGTAAACTAGGCCACATTAAAAGATACTGTCCAGATTACCAAAGAAAATTTAACGGCACAACTGATAACACTGAATTTAATGACGGATATGACTCCGCTGAAGTATTAGTAGTATCCACAGACCAAACTACACATGAGTGGGTTCTAGACTCAGGGTGTAGCTTCCATATGACTTCAGATAGATCCTTCTTTACTGAATACCGGACTGTAGCAGGGGAAAAGGTGCTGTTGGGAAATAACCACGGATGCCAAGTAGTTGGGATAGGGTCAGTTAGGGTTAAGGGGTCAAACGGGATTGACTTTACCCTAAAGGGAGTTAGGCATGTGCCTGAACTTAGAAGGAACCTGATTTCTCTAGGACAATTAGACCAGGCTGGTATGACCTTAAAGGCACAACAGGGGGTAATGAAGGTCCTTAAGGGTTCCCTTGTAATGCTAAGAGGAGAGGTCAAGAACGGTCTATATGTGCTTAGAGGTGACGTAGTTCCTGCTGGCTGCTCTATTGTAGAGAAAACTGACCTAACCAACCTTTGGCACAAAAGATTAGGACATGTATCAGAGAGGGGCCTGAATGAGCTGAACAAGAGAGGGCTGTTAGGGGGTGGTTATGTGTCTAAACCTGATTTCTGTGAGTCATGCATATTTGGAAAACATCATAAACTATCTTTTAAATCTGGAATCCATATAACTAAGTCACCGTTAGACTATATCCACTCTGACCTGTGGGGACCAGCAAGGGTACCCACTTTAGGTGGAGCATACTACTTCCTATCTATGGTAGATGATTTCTCTAGGAAGGTTTGGGTTTACCTACTTAAAACAAAGGATGAATGTTTTAGTGCCTTTGTTAGGTGGAAGAACCTTATAGAAAATCAAACAGGTAGGAAGATTAAGGTACTTAGAACTGATAATGGACTTGAATATATAAACACTGAATTTGATAGTTTATGTGCTCAAAATGGTATTAAAAGACACAACACTGTTAGGAAAACTCCTCAACAAAACGGACTAGTTGAAAGAATGAACCGTACGCTCCTAGACAGGGTAAGATGCATGTTATTTGCATCAGGACTTGGTAAAAACTTTTGGGGGGAGGCTGTAGCTACTGCATGTTATCTAATTAATCGTACTCCCTCCTCTGCAATTGATTTTAAAACTCCTGAGGAAAAATGGACTGGAAAAACAAGCGACTATTCTATTTTAAAGGTTTTTGGATGTGCTGCGTATGCACATCAATCTGAAGGAAAACTTGAACCCAGGGCTATAAAAGGTGTTTTTCTAGGCTATCCGGATGGTGTAAAGGGGTATAGGGTGGGTGTTAGGGATGGAAACAGAACCAAAATCATAATTAGTAGGGATGTAACCTTTAATGAAGAGGAATTCCCTTACTTGGAGAAAATAATGGCTGCCGATACAGCAGCCACTTCCTCCAACCCTAGGAAGTATGATCCTGAACTCTATGAGTTCGAGATCAGCCCACCAGAGCCTATATACCAGGAAAACCAGACCTTAAATCCTGAGGAAGAGGTGACTGACAGTGCTGAAGGGAGCACTGAACCTCAAGAAACAATTGAACAAACAGACCTATCAAACTACCAACTAGCTAGAGATAGGGAGAGGAGAGAAATTAGGGCACCAGTTAGGTTTGGCAATGCGGATTGTATTGCATTTGCCCTAAATACTGCCCTAGAGTATGTAGAATCAGAACCTCTCACTTATACTCAGGCTATTAGTGGGGCTGCCTCTGAACAGTGGCTTAAAGCCATGACAGAGGAAATGGAGAGCCTCAAAAGGAACAAAACTTGGGTTTTGGTTCCTAAACCAATGGATAGGAAGTTGGTAGGTTCTAAGTGGATTTATAAGGTAAAAGAACCCGATACATCATCTGGACAGCCAAGGTTCAAGGCTCGACTAGTTGCAAAAGGTTTTTCACAAAAGGAAGGGGTAGACTATAATGAGATTTTTTCTCCCGTTGTAAAGCACACAACTATAAGAATACTTATGGCACTAACTGCTAAGTTTAGCCTATTTCTGGAACAAATGGATGTTACAACAGCTTTCCTTCATGGTGAGCTGGATGAGGAAATCTTTATGGCCCAACCTGAGGGCTTTTATGAACCAAACCATGAAAGCCATGTTTGTCTACTTAAGAGGTCTTTATATGGCCTAAAACAATCCCCTAGACAATGGTACAAACGCTTTGACCAATTTATAAGAAGCAGGGGCTTTAGTAGATCAATACATGACACTTGTTTTTATTTTAAACATGCTGATACTGTTGATGCACTGTATTTGCTGATTTATGTGGATGATATGCTGCTGGCCAGTAAATCCATGAATCATATTAATGATTTGAAACTAACGCTTTGTGCTGAGTTCGATATGAAAGATCTAGGAAAGGCCAAGAAGATACTTGGTATGAAAATTACCAGGGATCCAGCAGCTGAAACAGTGCACTTATCTCAACAAAGGTATTTGGAAAAGGTATTGGTCAGATTCAACATGTCTGAATGTAAACCTGTAAAATTGCCCTTAGCAAGTCAGTATAAGTATACAGTTCAACAGTGTCCCACGAATGAGATAGAAAAGAAACAAATGGAAAGAGTCCCATATGCGAATGTTATAGGTTCCTTAATGTATGCTATGACTTGTACACGTCCAGACTTAGCTTTCCCTTTAAGTGTTTTGTCTAGGTTTATGAGTAACCCCGGAAAGGAACATTGGGATGGAGTTAAGTGGTTGTTAAGGTACATTAAACAAACCTATAAACTGGGACTTACTTTTGGTCGGACAAAAACCTACCTTAGATTGATAGGTTACACCGATTCTGACTTTGGGGGGGACGTGGATAAAAGGAGATCCACTAGTGCTTACATTTACACTTTAAATGGTGGAGCCATTTGTTGGAAGTCTAAGTTGCAGCCTGTGACTGCGCTGTCAACCACTGAGGCTGAATTTGAGGCCCTCACAGAAGCCATAAAAGAGGCTACCTGGCTGAGAGGCTTACTGTCAGAAATAAACCTCGATAACGGGCCTCCCGTACTGTTTTCGGACAGTCAATCAGCCCTTGCATTGTGTAAAAACCCCGTGTTTCATGATAGGACTAAGCACTTAGCTATCAAGAGGAATTTTGTAAACGACATGCTTGAAAGGAACACTGTTGAACTGCGAAAAATCTGTACTGCTGAAAATCCAGTGGATATGGGCACAAAAAATTTGACTTTGGACAAGTTACTTAAGTGTATTAACTTGGTTCAAAGTAATTGGGACCATGGATGACGAACCCAATGTGTTTTTGCTCCTATTACTAGGGAATGTCCAGTAGTTAACCCATATAGGTACCAAGGTGGAGAATTGTTATAAAATTGGTCCCTATATGACTTAACTATGTCAAGAAAATTTAAGTCAAGAAATGTTCAAATATTATAGATTAAAGGGTGTAAATGTCAAGTGGCATAAGTAGTAAATTTTTTAGGTAAATATATTTTTTGGGTACCCAGCTATTACTATACATTTAAATAAATCAAGAGGTAAAATGCCTTTGCTGCCCCTGACCGTGTGCGTTATTTACTTGCCCGTGCCACTACCCGCTGCCCGAAGCTTCTCCAGGAAGCTTCCCTGTTTTCAGTTTAAGTAGATGCCACGCGTCAGCCATCCGGGTAAACTGTTTGTGCTTCTTGTGGGCTTTTATGGACCGTTGATCTGGTTCGTACGAACGGCCGAGATTGAACCTTGGAGCTTTGCCACGGATCGGAGTTTGGTTGCCTATATATACTGACCCTTTTAGGGTCTGCCGTACGCTTTTTCATTTAGCTCTCCGTTTTTCTCTTCAGCCACCGCCTCTCTTTTATTTGCTCTGGCGATCTTGAGGCGATCGAAGGCGATTGAGTATATCCGTGGGTGTTAAGGCTTGATCGTTCAAATCTTGGTAGTTTGGAGCATGTATGAAGCCTTGTAGGCTTCGGTTGTAAGCTTTCTTTTCCCTTACTCTTTATTTTCGTTCTTCTTTAGGCTTCTGACTTAGAAGCCTTAAGGATCGGTTTTGTATAAAGTTGTATATCGTTGAAGTCTGGTCTGTAATATTTGAACTCGACTTATAGTGGATAGACTTCCCTAGAAATAGGGAGCCGTGGAGTAGGTCCTTCTTTAAAGGCTGAACCACGTAAATCTCGTTGTTATCGCTGTGTTCTTTGTGCATGTGTTCGGTGTTGGATGAATCTTGCTAAACTACAGCTACAGGTTTCTTGAACTAGATCTGAAGTGGTGAATCCTTGTTGTTATTGTCGTTTTATCAAGAACTAAAGTTGATAAGATTAAACCCTAGGAATACGACCTGAAACTCAACATAGGAGAAAAAAAGAGAGAGACACGTTAAACTAGCGAAATTATATTATTCAGGTCTTCATTATGCTTTTAAATCTTTCAGAAATTAGTTCCTCATTACACCCCTTTTTTATCTCGATCTCTATTTGATACAAACTTAGCATAGCTGCACCCGCCAAGTTCTCCACGGGTGAGTACAAACATGACATATACCTAGCATCCACCAACCCAGTCTGGAATTTGCCTACCCAGTCTGCATCTCGCCTACCAGCACCAACACCAGGGATGTCTTGAGCTCCCCATCTCTGCCACACTTACCTCTATATATTTTCTAGATATTTTGCCCTTTCCGTTAGTTAGGGCGAGGCATGTGAGAAGTGTGTGCTCTTCCCCTTCTCCCCCAAATTCTCTCTCTATGTCTTCTCCCCTTTCTTTGTAAATCTTCCACTGTTGGAGCTTGTACATACACTTAGATATACATAAATATACAACAGGGCAGCCGTTTACTGCCCCGTAGTCCCATTATTGCTTGTGATTTTCACTGATTAAGCTTGATTTGTTCTAAGTTCGTATCACTATTATAACATCGTTTTGTGCTTTTTGACATTATAAAGGCATGTTATGCAGATAATATTCATCTCTCTGATCTTTTTTGTACCGATACTGAACATCAAAATTAATTATTAAAAAACAATATATGGAAGTTAGAGTAATCAATCACTTTTGGTCCTATTCAATCTTTTTTAACTAACACAATAATTAAACCCACTTCTTTGAAGCATAATTATCCAGATGAGGTGGTCCTAGTAATTGTCCATGCGTCCTTTTTTTTTTGATAAATTGCAACAATGTTGCTAAGCAAACAGACCATTCTCTAGGCGAAGCCTGAGTCCGACCGTAACAAAACGGGGGACCAAAAGCAGCAAACCAAAAACAAAAATACAACCAACAAGATCAAAAGCTCGCCTCAAACATGATACCACAGACATCGAGTACAGACCATGCAAGACACGAGAGGCAGGAGAAACAACGCGCCAGAAACAGCTCAGACAGGGATCCCAAAAGAAGAAGAACTAGAAGATCAGCACAGAAAACACGAGCAGGACTGAAGCCTCAACAAAAAACCCAACCACCTTTTTGATTAGCTGTTTGATATTATTTGAGTAAATTATAGAAATTTTTTTTGATTTTTGTTTTAATTATAAAAATTTTTACTCAAATAAAATCACTCACTAAATTTTTTAACTTTAGAAAATTTTTCACTTTAACCTCAAACAACTTTTTTTTAACCATTTTGCCTCTCAACAAAAAAAAAAAGTTATATTTTATTTCATAATTTTTTTTTTGAAAATTTAAAAGAAAATTTTATCTTTTGAACTTATATAATATTACTATAATTAATTAAAATAATTATATTTTTATAATTATAGAAAATTTTCTTAATTTTTTTGCTAAAAGCATAAAATATTTAATTTTTGTCTAATAATATAAAACCAATTTCTAAAATTAAAATTAAACATTAGGAGCAAAATGGTCAAAAATAAGTTGCATGGGGGTTAAGTGATAATTTTTAAAAGTGAGGGGGTTTTGTGAGTGCTTTTATTTATAAGAAGAGTTTTCTTTTTTGAAGCAAAAGACAGAAAAATTTTCTATAATTTATCCTATTATTTTTAGAGCTTTTTTACAAAAAAATTATCTAAAATTTAGGTGTAATTTTAAAAAATTATATTTTTTTTTCTAATTTTTTAATATGATACTAATTTTTTTAAAATTTTTCGATGTCACATCTTAATGTAATATCATTAACATCGATTAGTTTTTTTTTATATGACATTTAAAAAATTTAAATGCATAAATTATTTTAAAAATATTTACAAACTTTTTAGACATTTTGAATATTTTAAAACATTTTAAATGTAAGTTTTAATTTTTAAATTTATTTTTTCTTTTTTTCATACTGTCACGTTAGCAAAAACTAACAGATGTCAATAGTATTACATTAATGTCTGACATTGAAATATTTTGATGCTTTTTAGTAAAATCCTATTTTTTATTTTTAATAAACTAGAATTTTAAAATTGGAATTTTAGAAATAGATTTTCTTGTTATGTTTAGTTTTTAGTTCAAGCATTAAATAAATTTAATTTTACTTGTAAAAATCAAAAGTAAGAATAAAAAATGATACGAGAAAGATTGCTTTTATTATGTTGAAGAATATAATTAAGACTAATAACTAATCTATATAATAATAATTAATAACTAATCTATATTTATATAATAATAATAATAATAATAATAATAATAATAATAATAATAATAATAATAATAATAATTAAGGAGTACACTAATTGACGAGGATGGAGGGTGCACCAAATTGAGTACACAGCTGGCCATTGGGGTGTTCAGAAAAACCAGTAACCGAAATACCGATTTGAAAATACGGTTAATTAATTCAAATTTTCGATATAGTTAACAAAACCGAAAAGATATGTGGGATTTTAAGATGGTAATGGTTAATAATTTTGTTCATTTCGGTTAACCGAATTATCGAATATATATATATATATATATATATTTTTTTTTTAATTTATACATCAATAAGCTGGTGAGTCCAAATCTTCGTATTTATAATTGTTTAAGATTTGAGCTCCACCAGATCTATCTTTTTCTTAACTAATAATTATCATTACTTTACTTTTTCTAATAAATTAAAATTTTTTAAAAGTCAAATAATAAACTAAACTCTACAAAAAACTAGCTAGCCAAATGAAAATTGAAATTTCGCGTCCTCAGTATCCAAGCTTCAATCTCTTATTAATGGAAAATCGGTACTCAAGTCGTACACGTAAAAACTATCTTATACTTGATGTTTATCATTCTTTATTTATTTGTGTTATAATTTTAAGAAAAGAATTATTGTAAGTAATTGGTTATTGTCAAGAATATCTTTTTATTGTTTTAGAAATTCATCAATAATTTTTCACATGCGTATTAGAGTTTTTACAATTTGTATGAATTTTTTGTTCGGTTATTGCTTAACCGGTTACTTTACCGAAAAGCGGTTAATCGGTCGCTTCGGTAACGGTAACGGTAACGGTTAGAAATTTTTGAGTATTTTGGTTACAGTTAACTGAGCTGAAATATTTTTTGGTATGGTTAACCGAACCATGAACATCCATCCATTTTATTCATGTGTATTAAGAACTTGCTTGGCCAATTTTATTATTTTTTTTTGCAAATAAATATTTTTTTAGGAAAAATATATTTTTAAAAAATTAAAATGTGTTAATTTTAGAAAGAAAATTATTGTCAAATAAATGTAAAAATTATTTTTCTACTTTCAAACACACACACACACACACACACACACATATATATATATATAATATTTCTCATTTAAAGTAAAAGTAAAACCTAAAACCTAATTATACTAAAATATACATATTTAAAACTCCGAAGTTAAATATATCAAAGAGGGTACCAACACGCCATAACCAGATCCCATTAGAACTCCAAAGTTAAGTGTGCCTGGATGAGAGCAGTATCAGGATGGGTGACCTCCTGGGAAGTCCTCACCCTTAGGTTGGGGGCACTCGAAAATAGTCTCTCTTCAGAGGTAATACTCTGAAGGGGGAAGGTTGCGTACATCCGCCCCCCAGATCCTGCTTAGGTGGAAGCCCTTGGGGCACTGAGTATGTTATTTTATACATATTTAAAACACTTTTTGAAAAAGTATTTTTACAAAATGTGTTTCTAATAAAAAAAAAAAAAATCACAACTTAACCAAACATGATGTAAAGATGCTTCATTTGTTTTTTCTTTGAATCCTTTGTAATTCTTTAATATAACTAATGAAGTTATAATTTTTCTAAACGTGAAAAATAATTTGGAAAAAAGGGTTCATGAATTTCTATCTTGTGACCTAGGCTATGTTTGGATATTACTGTTAGCTATTAGTGTTTAACTGTTAGCTGTTAGTATTTAGCATCCAACTGTTAGATGTTAGTTGATTGATTAGCTGTTAGTTGTTAGTTGATCGGTAATATATTTGGTAAATTAAGATGAAAAGGATGATACAAAATGATAAATAAAATTTTATCACATACCATTTGAAAAGCTAAAAGCTAAAAGCTAAATTGTTAAGCTTTTGAAAAGCTGATTTTTAAATGCTAAACGCTAGCAATAAAACTTTTAACAAACAGGGCTTTTCACTGTTTGACTAGTGAAAAAGGTAAAAGTTATGAAAAAAATAATGAAAAATTACTTGCCAAACATAACCTTAATTCGAAAGGATCAAAAATTTTAAATATTAAGCTAACACAACCATACTCTTTTTTTTTCTTTTTTCTTTTTTTACTGTTTAGCCATTTAAAAAAAATAAACTTGTTAAATTTTTTTAATTGAAGCATGAAACAATGTTATTTTTGTCACCGCATATTAAATACAACTAATAAATAGATTAAAAGTTCTCGTTAAAGTTTGAGTACTAAAAAATAATTAACTGTATATATATATATATATATATGACACTATATATATAACAAATATTATTATCATGATAAAATTATTATTGAGAAAGTAAAACCGCTATTTTTAAGATAATTTTATTGCTCTCATCTTTTACAAATTACGTTATTACTTTGACAATAATAATTTTCATCTTAACAATAACAATTCTCTGTTTATATAGGTCGGAGTAGTTACAGTATGAACTATTCACCCACCTAAACAGTCAAATAAGCGGTCTAGGTGCAATGCTACTTAACTTTTTAAGATACTTAAATAAAATTGCATATAACACATATATAAATGAAACAGCCTCTCTTCAGGTTAACACACTGAAGGGGAAAGGCTGCGTACATCTGCTCTTCTAGACCTTGCGTAGGCGGAAGCCCTTGAGGCACTGGATATGTTCCTTATATATATAAATAATTAAGTAGAAAATAATATTAAATAATTATTTTATAACACAATATTATTATACAAATATGAGTTATTTACACTGTTAGTACCTTATCTCTTTTAACTTATTTAAATTGGTGCTTTATTTATTTATTTTTATTCAAATTGATCCATAATCTTTATAACTTTGTTCAAATTAGCTTATCACCTCTATAACCTTGTTCAAATTAGTCATAATATTTTCTTTTGTTCAAAATAATCTCGTTTTTTTTTATAGCAAAATTAGTTCCTCGAAGAATGACTAAACAACAATAATAACTCAGTGTCTCAAAGAGACTTCTCATAACGGCGGAGTCTAGGGGTTGAAATGTACGCAATTTTACCCTATAGGTTGCTACCTTGAATAACAGTTGTTTATGAAGGCCCCATCTTTAAAAATGGTGACCAAAATTAGATAAAAATAAAAATATAAAGTGAATAAAATAAAGCATGAAAGGCAAGTGAATAAAACAAATTAAATAAACGAAAGACCAATATAAGTAAGAGTTTTAAACTAAAAATCACCTAAATTTTACATGTGATTCTAAAAAATCATCTAAAATTTCTAATTATTAGAAAAATCACCTAAACTTTTGAAAAATTTTAGAGGTTCTAATGGATGTTAATGGCATTAATATTGAGGTGCAACATTAAAATATTTGAAAAATTAGATAATTTTTTTGAAAAATTTAGGTAAATTTTAAAAACCATACCTAAATTGTATATAAGTAAAATAAAAGGTAAATTACATATTAGTACCCCAAGTTTGATATATTAATTTTAATTCATAAATTTTGTAAAATAATTTTTAACCAAAAAATTTATATAAATTTAATAAAAATAATCCAAATAACAATATGTAAGGGCACAAAATATGGCTCATTTTTATTCTTTTATATCATTATTTGAATAATTTTATTAAATACATATTATTTTTTAAATTATATAATTATTTTATAAAATTTATAAACTAAAAAAATTAATACATTAAATCTTACAATATTTATATATAATTTATACTAAAATAAAATAAACATGAGGGATCAAAATTCAAATTCCCAGAGTGTTAAAAAAAAAAAAAAAATTCAAATTTCCACACTCGTCTTCCTTGTTACTCTTTCAACTCTCTCTCCTCTCTCTCTCTCTCTCTCTCTCTCTCCTTGCAATCCAAGCATAGTATAACTCTACCCACCTCCTCTTTCTCTCTCCACTTCACTCGACAACCCAATTCCAAATTCCCCCTTAAAAAACCCTTCAATTTGATCCCAATTTCACGTCTTTCAATCATGGGTAGCTTCACAGATGGGGTCCCCAACCCGTTTGGCGAACTGGGTACTCCGATTTCACCGTCGGACCTCCGGGAAACCGCGTACGAGATCCTCATCGGCGCTTGCCGGAGCTCCGGCCCCCGGCCACTCACTTTTGTGTCGCAGTCGGAGAGGGGGGAGAAGACGGCGGGGGGATCGGTGTCGTTGCAGAGGTCGATGACGGCGGTGGCAGCGAGCAAAGTGAAGAAGGCTCTGGGGTTGAAGTCGTCATCGTCGGGGTCGAGGAGGAGAGAGAAAGAGGTGGCGGGCCGGAGGGTGGCGGCGGGGACGGTAGGGGAGATGGTTAGGGTTCAGATGAGGGTGTCGGAGAAGAGTGATTCTAGGGTTCGTAGGGCTTTGCTTCGGATTTGTGCTGGCCAGGTTGGTTTGATTTCTGTTCAATTTTGGGATATTTGTTAAATGGAATATGTTAGGATTAATGGGGTTTGAGCAATTTTTTGTATGAAGTTGTTATTATCGGGGTAAAAATTGTTATTACCAAAGCAATCAATGAGAATTACAAAATTGCCTTGAAAATTACGATCTTGCTCTAGCAATTATGATTTTGCCTTGGCAATAGCATTACCCGTTTTGTATTGATTTTGTGTTAAGGACTCGACACATGAATCTCCTAAGAATTCCGTATCACTATGGAAGCCTGGTGAGTTACTCCATCTTACGCTAATTGGTTTTAGGATGGAATTCTACTTGAACTTATACATGGACCTCGTATATTCCAACTTCGTGGGTCAGGCTAAAGGTCCAATTTTTGTGATATTTTCTTTAGCAATTTTGTTCTTTTCATGGAGATATTGTTTTTTTATATGTATATATTTCTTCTTGTTTGAATTGAAAGGATCCTCACAATTTCTTATTGTTAAGCAATCAACAATCTCAGTAGCTTAAGCTTATAGACGAAGGACCAAGTTTTATACTGTATATTTCCCCTAACTCGAATGGCTATCTGGCTAGAATTTTAGATAGTGTACAAATTCTTCTCATACCGTGTGCTGGAATTATATTAATACTTAAGAGTGAGGCTTATTGGAATTCGAATATATGACCTCTCACTCAATAGTACCATATTAAGGAATTAACTATCTTGAAAGCTTAGGTTGATTGGTGAAGATCCAGTAATAGTTTTGTTCTCTTAAAGACTTACGTTTAGAATATGGAATAATCGAATTCTGCTATCTGAAACTCTGACTGTGTTGTCCATGACTGAGCTTCAACATTAACTTTTTTTTTTTTTTTTGGTTTTTGGGCTTAGACTGGTTTATTGTATGTATATGTGTGCGGATATATATATGTATGTGCGCGCGCGCGTGCGTGTGCGTGTGCGTGTGCGTGTGCGTGAAAATTTAAGTTAGGAAAGTTTCATCAGTTTAAGTAGTCTAGGTTTTGGTTTCTATCATCTAAGTATCATAACGTTTCAATATGTATAATGAGGTATTTGAGATTCAAAAATTTTATTATTCAGGTACCTTGAAGTTCAAAAGTTTTTATAAATCAAATGCTCTTTGTCTAGATTTGATGATCTTTTTGTTGAAAAATGCCTACTTGGCACATATTCAACAATATATAGGTATCTTTCGTTAAAATCCCATGAATTTTTTGGGTACTCCGCTGAATTGTCGCTAAAACACTAATTTATCTCATATATTGTTATAATCATATACCATGTGAGCAATGTCCGATGAAAATTGGTTGCATCTTAACAAAAGTTCACTTGATCTGACATACGGCACCTAGGTAACAAAATTTTAAAATCTTGTACCTCATTGTATATATTGAAATATTATGTATCCAAGTTATAAATATTCAAACCTTAGTATATCTATGTGATAAAATTCCTTATGTTATATTGGTCCACGGTGACGCAAAGAATCCCCAATCTTTAGTTCATTTGAGGTATTAGTGTTACATTTATGCATCTTTCAATGTCAAAGTTATTTCTCAAAGCTAACTTTACGTCCTCGATTCCTTTCCGCTAGCTCGGGAAACGCATAGAATCAATGGTTCTGCCATTGGAGTTATTGCAACAGTTCAAGTCCTCAGATTTCGCCAACCAGCAAGAATATGAATCATTCCAGAAGAGAAACCTAAAGATCCTCGAAGCAGGTCTCCTACTTTACGCACGCGTACCCTTAGATAAGTCAGACTCTGCTGCTCAGCGACTTAAACAGATAATTCGTGGGGCCTATGAGAAGCCACTAGAAACAGGAAAGAACAACGAGTCTATGCAGACCCTTCGAACTGTCGTTGTGTCTCTTTCCTCGCGATCTTTTGATGGGTCTCCATCAGAAACGTGTCATTGGGCTGACGGGTTTCCACTAAACGTTCACCTCTACCGGGTGCTGCTCGAGTCTTGTTTCGATGTCAATGATGAAACTTCGGTTATCGAAGAGATAGATGAAGTTTTAGAACTCATAAAGAAAACTTGGGTGATTCTTGGAATGAACCAAGTGCTGCATAATCTATGTTTTTCATGGGTTTTCTTTCACCGTTATGTAGAAACGGGACAGACAGAAGATGACCTCTTGTTTGCTGCAAGTAATCTTTTACTGGAAGTTGAGAATGATGCGAAGACAACGAAGGATCCGCTTTATTCAAAGGTCTTGAGTTCGATGTTGAGTGTGATGCTAGGTTGGTCCGAGAAGAGGCTTCTCATTTACCATGAATGTTTCAACAGTGGTAATATCAATTTGATGCAAAGTGTCGTTTCTCTCGCGGTAACTTCAGCTAGAATATTGGTGGATGACATCTCTCATGAGTACCGTAAGAAGAGGAAGGAAGTCGATGTTGCTCATGACAGAGTTGATACGTATATCAGGTCATCTGTTCGTAGTGCCTTCGCTCAGGTAAATGCTCAACATCGTCGTATTGTCTACTTCATAGGATGTTGGAGTCGGGTATGAGAGTTGGACATAGGTCCATGTCTAGAGGTTCTACTCAGCTATTTTCTTGGATTCTTGTATATATTTGTGGCCTTTTTGGCCAACTTTTTCTTGGGGGAAACAAAAGTGTTTTCTTTCTTTTTTTCTGGGAAAAGCACCCTTTTTAGATTTTAAGGGTGCTTGGTTTATACAAAAAAGTGCTTTTAAGTAGGAGTAAAAGATGTCTTTTAAGTAGGAAGTAGGAAAATAGTGTTCTCCTATAAAGCGAAAGCGAAAACTAAAATTAAAAAAAAAAAAAAAAAAAAAACCCAATTGAAAGCACTTTTTCCGTTTTACAAAAGTGCTTATGCAAAAGGTGTTCTTGAAAAAGATAATTTTTTCACAACTTGGCCAAAGAATCCAAGTTGAATTGTTCAAGTGTCATAACGATGTCTAGTTCTTATCTACATAGGTACTCGAGAGCAAAATGAAAGTGAACTATTGAGTCTGTTGTTACTTGTTAACTCTAATGGCTTGATGCTGAAATAACTATTACTATATTCTGTAGTGAATAATACTTTTGAAGGAGTCAACTAACTCAGCTGGTAAAGTCTCTGTTCGAGAACTGAGATTGAATCCCACCTTAATCATATGGGGAGAGTTCTTTAGAGGTGGTGCCCACTTGTAATGTGGCTTTCTTACCATTTCTATCAAAAACAAGAAAAGAATAGCAATTCGGTTTCAATTTGAGGTTGAAAGCATAAAAATCATAATGAATAACATAAAAAAATGCGCTTTTACAAGGTTAATCTTTGTGTTTTATGTCAGAATAGAATCCCTAAAGTTGTGTTTCTTTGCTCTAAGACAGAGAATGGAGAAGATTAACCGGAGCAGGAAATCATCTAAGAATCAACAAACACCGATACCCATCCTCTCCCTCCTCGCGCAAGAAGTCACTGAATTAGCCATCAATGAGAAGGAAGTTTATGGGCCCGTCCTTAAAAAATGGCATCCGCTAGCAGCGGGGGCAGCAGTTGTCGTCCTACACGGGTGCTATGGGAACGAGCTGAAGCAGTTCGTTAGTGGGATCAGCGAGCTGACACCCGATGCAGTGCAAGTGTTGATTGCTGCTGACAAGTTGGAAAAACAACTGGTGCAAATTGCAGTAGAAGATGCTGTCGAAAGCGAGGATGGCGGAAAAGGGATAATTAGGGAAATGTCTCCTTATGAAGCAGAAGGTGTTATTGCAAGTTTGGTGAAATCATGGATTAAGATAAGAGTTGAGAGGCTTAAAGAATGGATTGAAAGAAATCTCCAACTAGAGGTATTTTGTTTCTTCCTTTCCGACTCTCTTTTCCCTATCTGTGGATCCGTTTATTTTGATAGAAAACATTTTCCGTCTCAATTTAGCTGTTCTTTGCATAGCTTCATAACAACTACGACTAGTACAGAAAATGTTTTTCATTGTATCCCATGTTATATGCTTCACCCCCTCGTACAAACGAAGGAAATAGAGTAGGAG
This sequence comes from Simmondsia chinensis, assembly GCA_018398585.1. Lineage (NCBI taxonomy): Eukaryota > Viridiplantae > Streptophyta > Magnoliopsida > Caryophyllales > Simmondsiaceae > Simmondsia > Simmondsia chinensis. The sequence continues at coordinate 35,240,251 of JAGTTD010000010.1, forward strand.
GCGGAAGCCTATGTTAATCAAATTATGAGAGTCAGACGTAGATGTGCCCAAAGGTCAGAATCAACTGTTCTCTAAGATTTTTCCATAAGAACAACAAGAAGCCCAGTGCTTCAAAGAGGCTCCCGACAAAGTAGGGTCTTTTTGTTTTTTTTATTTTTTGGGGGGGGGGGGGGGGGGGGGGTGTGAAAAGTACGCAGCCTTACCCCTATAGGGTGCTACCGAGTAGACAAGCTATTTTCGAAGGGACCCCCACCCTAAAAAGCGAAGCGAGAACAATGTTTTATAAAATCCAAGTTAAACAAAGCAGTATCAAACATGTAAGCAGCATAGAGCAAAGTCCAAGTGTCAATACCAACGTACAGATACCTTTATCCCAACATGGTACATACTTTAGGTAAGAAGAGAGAGTCAAGATAACTGTGACAAAAGCTCGAAGAAAGCACATTATATTGGGTTAAAATTAATAAAGTCGACGAGGTCCTGGTCTAGTGGTAAACACTAGCAAGTTGAAATCCGAGAATAGGAGGTCCTAGGATCAAGTGAGATTAATGTATTTGGAGAAAAATTTAGAGTTCTTACTTGACTTGATTTGTTATATGTAGCTCTAACCTCATGGGACTCGAGTATGATCTCTTTTAGCAAAAAAAAATTGTTAAGAACTAGGGAAAAAAAGACTATTTTATACCCAAAAAAAGAAATTTGTATGCAACGGTAGGGGCGCGTCCCAATATTAGGGTTGGGGGTCCTAGGACGCAGCTTTCTAAGGCTGCGTACATCTCACTCCTCAAGACCCTGCAATGGCGGGAGCTCTTGTGGCACTGGGTTTTGTGTTGTTGTAATTTCCTCCAATTCAGTAGGAAGAAAAAACTCATAGCTCGGTTTTGTAGGTGTGGAATGTGCAGGCTAATAAAGAGAGAGTTGCACCCTCAGCCATTGAAGCTCTTCGGATCGTCGATGAAACCTTGGAAGCTTTCTTTCTCTTGCCTATTCCGATCGATCCTTCCTTGGTTTCTGATCTGCTTTCAGGATTCAATCGTTGCCTTCAAAATTACATTCTCAGGGCGAAATCTGGTTGTGGTAGGTGCTCAAACGCCATGGAATCAAATAAAAGTTAATTTAACTTAATAGATTTTGAGGTAGCTGTTATGCGATTGGCATTTACATAGTGATACCGTTGTAACGGACTCTAATGCATATGTTTTGTGTTTTATCCTGTTCATTTAAAGGGTAAAATAAAAGTTAATGATTGAATTCCCGGTCATTCAAAGTTCTACAAATATGAACTTAAAGAAATGACTTATGTTTCCGTGTGAAACTCAACGCGATCAGCTACTTGTTTTGTGTTGTACACGATACGGAGGCAGCGCAAATAATGGTGAAGTTCGGGTCATATACTCTTGTTTGGTCAAATTGTAGAAGAACTATTTTTTTACGGAAGTACTTTCTACAACATTTTTGTAGAAGTGCCCTTAATAAGGGTAATTCGGACTAGAGAAGTTTTAGCTTTTGCTTTGAAATAGAAATATTATTTTTCTACTTCTGCTATAAAGAGAACAATAACTTCTAAATAAAAGCACTCTTAATCTGTGCCAAACACCCTTAAATTTTAAAAATAGTGCTTTTTCAAGGGGGAAAAAAAATCTCGCTTTTACGAAAAAGAAGTTTGGCCAAACTGCCCTTCGTTCTTGTATGCCAATTAATGACTTGTTCCATTTATGATGTGTCAGGGACACGAAACACTTACATACCTAGCTTGCCCGGGTTAACCCGGTGTTCAACCGGGTCAAAGTTCTTCAAGAAGAAGGAAAAGCCTCCGACGATCCTTCGTAGGAGATCCCAAGTTGGAAGTACAACCGAGAACGAATCTTTCGGGATACCTCATCTCTGTGTCCGAATCAACACGCTCCAACGCATCCGCTCGGTCACAGATTCTCTGACAAAAAAGGCCGTTACGTATCTCAAGAATTCAGGGTCAACTGATGATATCTCAAACGGGCTTGAAAAGAAGTTTGAGCTTTCAATTTCCGCTTGCGTTGAAGGGATTCAACAACTTTGTGAGGCCATTGCTTATAAGGTAGTATTTCATGAATTAAGTCATGTTTTCTGGGATGGATTGTACGTCGGAGACGTGTCATGTTCTAGAATTGAACCGTTCCTTAACGAGCTCGAGAAATATCTCGAAGTTATAGCGACAACTGTACACAATCGAGTCAGAACCCGGGTCATTACCGAGGTAATGAAGGCCTCGTTTGACGGGTTTTTATTAGTTCTACTTGCCGGTGGGCCCAATCGAGCTTTCACCATCCAAGATTCAGTAATGATGGAAGAGGACTTCAAATTTCTTTCAAATCTGTTCTTTTCTAACGGGGACGGACTACCGTCTGATATCATCGATAAGTTTTCAACCACTGTAAGAACCGTTCTTCCGCTTTTTCGTATGGACACGGAGAGCTTAATCGAACACTTTAGGCAGGCGACACTCGAGAGGCACGGTGCTAACGGCAAGTCCAGGTTACCGTTGCCTCCGACAACAGGTGATTGGGGCCCGACTGAGCCGAACACGCTTTTACGGGTTTTGTGTCATCGGAATGATGATGCGGCAGCCAAGTTTCTTAAGAAGAATTACGACTTGCCTAAGAAACTCTGAGTTCAGCCATCGAGAAATTATTAGGTGTTTCTGACTACACACTCAATAGATAATAAGGTTATTATTGATTTCTTGAAATTTGTATATAATTTGATTTGTATAAGGATCTCATGTAGTTATTGTGAGGGGTTCGGCCAGGATTACTTATCTGTATTAAGGGTCTCTTTTTTTCATCGGAAAGGTTTTCTGTCTCAATTTTATTGTTTTTTGGACATAATTTTATGGCAACTATTTGTTCCTCCGTTGACGAAAAATGTTTTTCTTCGTGATCGTACAACATATGCTTTGTGTCAATCTCTAGTGTGAATTTTACATAAATTTATAAAACGAAATCTCTTGTTTTCTCGGACGACAAATTTTTATGAAAACAATACTTATTTTGGGAAGGAAAATTGTCCGCTGAACCAAAAAGAGCCTAAAGTTTGGGCACTTCAATGCCGAATGCTATACTACTTTTATCCAAGCATATTAAAACACTATTAAAGTTGAGGTCTAAAGGTCGGGAATGAAAAGATTTGAATCCGTAACTTTTTTTGTTGTTCGATTGTCTCAACTAAATCGAGGTATAGTTGGTGCGACAGAAATGTTGCTCGATACTTGTTTAAAGGATGTTTATAAAAAAAGAAATTCGATGATACATCATTATATACCAAGATTATTGTCTATTGAATCAATTTATTCATTGTATATTTAATTATATAACTTAATCCATATATAATTTAAATTCCATTTTATAACAATATAGTGATTTTATTATGTATTTTTTATTGTAATTTCTTTTTGTTATAATTTCATTACTAACTTCACATCAACGTCACCATAAAGACTATTCTTTTACCCCCACATTGTTATAATTTAGGGTTATTTATGTCATAAATTCGTATACTTTACTCATTGTGTCAATTTAATCTTTGTACTTTTAATTGTATCAATTTAGTCCTTATATTTTTAATTATATTAATTTAGTCCATGTATAATTCAAAATATGTTAATTTAGTCATTTGATCAATTTTTTGGCAAAAATTACCCGAATTTTAATAAAAATCCACCAAATTTTGACACAATATATACACAAGTGATAAAATTTCTTATCTCATGACACCTCATTTTATATAATAAAATAACAGAGTATTTACATAATAAATGCTCAAATTTTAGAATACCGAAGAAATAATTTTTCTAATTTATACAGTTTTGATAATTAACTTTTGATTTTGTTACTTTATATATGTTATATTATTACTTATGTTGTCCTACAAAAAGATATAAAATAATTGGTGAAAAATATTTATTTAAAAGATACACAAAGACATCACAATGAGGAATTAAGTTTTCCTTTGAAACAAACAACGGAAAACCCCACTCGGAATTTATATTTCCTTGGGAAACCTTTTCCGAAGAAAAATCAATTCCTCGATTCTACTTTTCCGTCAAAACAAACGGAGCCTAAAAGTACAAGAACTAAATTGACACAATAAATAAATTATAGAGAATTTGGTGTAAGTAAACCTATAATTTATTGCATAGAAACTGAATGGCCATGTTTCGTATTTATTTATAGTTTTTTATTTGTCCAGAAACCAAAAACTACATTTTAAAATAATTTCCTATTTTTAATTGTTCTATTTTTCCCTTAATTTGAGTAATATTTAATATAGAAAACTAAAATAAGAAAATATTGATTCCAAAACCCAGTTTTTGATTCCAAAAATGTCAAAAACTACAGACAAAAAATAATGTCAAACATCCCTAAATTGAAAACAATATACATTATGATTTCTTAATAAAGAGAAACATAACGAGATCTTAATGAGGCTCTCATTAAAGCATCCTATTTCATACATGAACCTATGATGTAAATAACTCGATACTTTGAATGATGTATTTTGCTTTAGTTTAAGCCAATGTAACCGGTTTGCTTTATATTTCACAACGTTCCAAATTTACCCGGACGACGATTTCAATTAACATGTCTACTATACTTTATAATATTTTAGAACATATACATATCGACATGAAACGACAAGATTGTCACCCGTACTAGAAACCTAATACATTCCGCGAATTTATCCAATATCCAAGTTCAATTCCCACAGAAAGTAGAACTAATGAACCGTTTGTTATGACGGAAAATACTTTTCATCTTAATTCTATTATTTCTTTGCATAACTTCACAATAACAATCACAAATATAGAAAATGATTCCCTCCAATAAGAGGATATTGACTTCCCCTTAACAAAAGGGTTTAACATTTTTTTTACAGATGGAAAAATGTTTTATGCCATAATCTTACCTCATGTTTCACTTTAACCATAGCTTGACCAAGCATGAACCTTATACAAATTTACAGAATAAAACCATTTAGTTTAACCCAAAGCACAAACTTCCTAAGAAAACAAAAATATTTTTAATTGGAAATATTTTATAAGGAATTTTTTAATGTAAGGAAAATATTTTCTGTTAAACCAAAGAGAACCCAAAAGAAATTATACAATCACCTGAAACTAAGCAACAAGTTAGCATAAACTGGTGTTACATTAAAGTATTAATTCATACGCATTTCAAATAAGCAAATTCCTCAAAGGTCTAGCCTACATATGGTACCGAATTCGGAGCAAAAAACCTCAAAATCTGAAGAAGAAATTATATTGTGAGAGACTAATTATAATTTCCAATCATAGAAGTATAAGAAAAAAGTGAGCAAAAAGTTTACCATGGGTGCTTTGTGTGTATTTTTCCTCACTTGCATCTGCTGAACCGACCGAGCTCGAATAACGGTTTGAGAAGTTCAAGATTCTTGTGAAAGTATGAGACTTACCAAGAAACTGAGGACTCATATGAGATTCATACTCCGGATAAGTTAATGCCAAGGATTTCTTTTGGTGGTTCCGCTTTGTTTGGAGCTTGTCGAGCTTGATTTCTAAGAATGCAAAAGGGAATATAAGTTAGTGTTTGGAGCATAGAATTAAATATTGGATCGCAGTGTCCTGAAACGGAGTGTTGCTAATGTTACATAAGGGGCTGCGACAGTGACATTAGGTTGTTCTAGAGAACACGAGTGACCTTAAGTCTTATGTTTGTAAGAGCCTGAATGAATAGTTATACAAATATTAATTTTAGAGTTATTTAGTCAAAGGTTTATTTACTTTATTTATTATGTCAATAATTCTTTTACTTTTAATTGTATCAATTTAGTGCTTACAAAATTTACATCACGTCAATTTGGTCTTGTGGCGAAATCAGAGTTAAGATAATGATGTAATTTACAGCTCAGTCATTTCTAATGCAGGTCACACGACACAAAACCCACTTGTTATCCCAATGTAATCCCACCTCTGACCCAACCGTAAAAGTTATTATCACCAACATAACGTCAATTTTCCTATAAGAACTAAGTTGGCATAGCATAAATCATATAGGAACTAAATTGATACAATTAAAAATAGAGGGAATAAATTGACAGTGGGAAAACTATGCAAGCTATGGTCTCAACAACAACAACAAGCCCAGTGCCACCAAGGGCTCCCGCCAAAAGCAGGGTCTCGGGAGGGTAGATGTACGCAGCCTTCCCCCTTCAGGGGGCTACCCTGAAGAGAGGCTGTTTCCTAGGACCCCCAGCCTAAGATGATGGCCTTGCATCCATCAGCCAAAAGACCTGGCAAACATAAGAAAGCATAAGTATGGCCCACACCAAAAAAAAAAAAAAAAGGGTAGATGAGAAAAGGAAAGAGAATGAGAGAGAGGATGAGATAGAGATAGAAAGATAGAAAGGGATAGACAGATAGAGATAAAGACTACCCTACTCTAACCGAGTCATCTAATACCCCTATGCTAGCCCTCCATTGGGCCCTATCTAAGGCCATCTCCTCCCGAAGGTTGAGGTGGGTGAGGTCTTGTCGGATCGTCTCAAGCCATCTCTTCTTCGGTCTACCTCTGCCTCTTCTGCCCAATGTAGTAATAGGTTGTTCGCATCTTTTAACTGGAGCTTCGTCCGGTCTCCTTCTGACATGTCCGAACCACCTCAAACGATGCTTCCTTAATTTATCTTCAATGGCAGCTACGCCCAATTTGCCTCTTATGATGTCGTTTCTGATCCTATCCTTCCCTGTGTGTCCGCACATCCACCTCACCATTCGCATCTCCGCCACCTTCATCTTCTGAGTGTGCTGTTGTTTCATCGCCCTGCACTCCGCCCCATACGCTATGGCTGGCCGCACCACCGTCTTATAGCATCTTCCCTTTAGCTTCAAGGGGAATTTCCTATCACAAAGTACCGCAGAGGCCATCCTCCACTTATGCCAACCCGCTTTGATCCTGTAGCTGACATCCTCGTCCACTTCGCCGTTGTGCTGTATCGTGGACCCTAAATACCTGAATCTTTCCGTCTTCGAAATGGCCTCGTGTCCAATCTTGACTTCTTCTCGGCTAGGCGTGGTAGATGGATCGAACTTGAGTTCCATGTGCTCGGTCATGGCTCTGCTCAGTCGCAAACCCTTCGACTCTAGAACCCCTCTCCATAGTTCCAGTTTCTCATTGATCTCTTCCCGCGACTCCCCCACCGGTACTCTGTCATCTGCAAAAAGCATGCACCAAGGTACACATCCCTGGATGTGCCTAGTGAGCTCATCCATAACCAAAATGAACAGATAGGGGCTCAAGGCAGACCCTTGGTGAACCCCCACTGTTATCGGGAAAGCGTCTGACTCCCCATCCACTGTACGCAACATAGTCTGTGCCTCATCATACATGTCTTTGATGGCTCGGATGTATGGTACGGGGATGCCTTTCCTGTCCAAAACTCTCCAAAGGACCACCCTTGGCACTCTATCATATGCCTTATCTAAATTAATGAAGACCTTCCTGTCCAAAGCTATGGTCTCAATAACCCTAAATTTTAATAGCCATTTGACAGTTGCTACCATGCAAACACATTTATACGTATATTTTAAATAAAAAATTACAAAGTGATCACTATAGTGGCCATTACATTACGTAACAAAATTTATACACTTCCATGGTCAGAGGAGTGGTTGGGCTTCCTATGTGGAGCCTGGTTTTACATTGTTACGACCCATGTCCATGAAGCGAAGAAAAAAAATTTGGGCCTTCTTTTGGTCCTCGGTGGATACCGAGGCCGATTAGGTGATTTCAGCTAGGGTGATTAGGGTGGTGAAATTAGAAGAACTTTATGTAAAACTTTTAGACAATAAAATATCCATGTCATTCAATGGATGTAGGCATTTTAGGCCGAACCACGTAAATCTTGTGTGTGTGCTTTTGTTTCCTCATTGAATCTTTCTTTGTGCTTTAATTGTTGCATTTCCTGACGTAGAGTATGAAGTTGACATACCGATTTTGATTTTGATTTCTTAGTCTTTCCTCGAATTCTGTTCTTCAGAGGTTTTAGTTTGTATATCCGGACCATCCAATGGTGAGAAGTAAACGCCTGGATAGTGCATGATGGAAGCAAACATAAGCGGAGCATAAAAAAATGGTTTAAAACATGTAGCAGAGAGATTGGAACATCAATTAGTGGCGGAACTTCATAATATGATTATCCAAAAATGGACAAGAATGTGTATGATTTACGAAATATAAGGGCTTGTTCGGGTATTGTTTTCTGTTTGTGGCGTTTGGTTTTAGAAATTAAAATCATATTTTGAAAATGATTTTTCTTGTTTTCGGTTTTTCGTTTCTAATTTCTTCCTAATTCAAGTGAAAAGTGAAACCAAGAAACCAAAAATAAGAAAAAATCATTTTCAAAACCTGCCTTTCAAGGCATATTGTGCCAAATTGTGAAAAAACCGCTTTTCCTAGACGCACTTTTACTTAAGCTCTTTCGTAAAAAGTTCTTTAGATAGGGGTATTCTTATTTGGAAAAATTTTAGTCTTTTCCTTCTGCTTCTACTTTAAAGGGAAAACCTATTTTTCTATCTCCACTCCAATCCCCAGAAAAACGCTTTTTTTTGTTAAAAAGGCATTATTTTCCAAAAAAGAAATTTGGCCAAACAGACCTTAAATTTTTAAATAACCAAAAACTATAAATAAAAATCCGATACTAGACAAGCTCTAAAGCAACAACAAGATACGTAATAATAAGATCATTTTACCTCCTCAAAATGTGTGAGCTTGAAATACTTCTTCCCGATCTCAGTCCTCCTTACTCTGTCAAACCCTTTACCATCCGTCTCCACAAATCTAAACTTATTGAACAAGGTTACAATTAAGTAGGGATGAAAGATTAAAAAAGGAGGGGAAAAAAGGAAGCAATCACACGAAAACGGTCAGAAAAGTTAAAATCGAACCTGTAATATGAGAGCTTGTACATTAAGCAGTTTAGCATTGTTGGAGTAGCCTGAGAATCAATCCGGTATTGACCATCTCTCTATCCAAAGCCAAACGGATAAATATTAGGCGATTGACGGTGTTAACTATAATCTATATTTTGGGTGGTAGATACGATCCAAGATGCAAAATATCGATGTCTCTACAATTACTATGGAAAGGGCCCAAAGCATATTTGATTGGTCTAGCTCTAGACAAAGAGATCTTTAAGTTCAAAAGGAAGGAATTGTTTCGAATTTAACCAATTGAAATAGGAGAAAATATCCATGTGTCACGTGTATATTTAAATTTGAACCTCATTTGCCCAATCATTTTCCACAAAATGGCAGTTATCATAGTTCTTCTCAGCTTTTTCCAAGTAAGCTTCATGTTTGTTCTTCAACAATTCTGTACGTTCTTTTGCAACATATATCCTGAAATTTCTAGTTCTTCTACTCATTACGATTCATGAACTTTACTGTAAGTTTTTTGAAACAAAATCCATTCCTGGACCAGTTTGGTATTGCCTTTTGTTTGCAACTTTTAGTTTTTGAGAATCTAAAATAAAGCTTTTCGAAAACAATTTTTTTATTTTTAGTTTTCTATTTTCAAATGTCGCTCAAACTAGGAAAATACTGGAAAAAAAGGGGTTTTTTTTTTTTTTTTTAATTGAACACTACCTACATTTTAGGTAAGGTATCAGAAAACCACCTAAATTTTCTATTTTTTCAAAGTCACACCTAAACTTTTCAAAAAAATTTCAATATCACACCTAATGTTGATACTGTTAACTTTCCGTTAAAATAAATATAAAATTATCAAACAACCCTCAATAAAACTTGTTCTTTAACAGAAAGTTAAAGGTGTCAATATTAGGTGTGAAATTAAAATTTTTAAAAAGTTTAAGTGTGACTTTGGAAAATTAGAAAAGTTAGATGGTTTTCTAATACCTTAACTAAAATAGTTTTAAGTAAAAAAAAAACCAAAAAAAAAAAAAATTCCAAAAACCAGAAGAATATCATTTCCAAAACATAATTTTTAGTTTCTCAGAAACAAAAATCTGAAAAGAAAAAAGGCCCAATGGCAAACACAACCCTTGATTAGATGACCAAAAATTAAATTTAACACTATATGCATAGCACACAATAAGAACCCAGTTACAGAAGTATACAAGAACCGCGAAAGTATAAAACAGATGCACAGGTTAAGCGAATACAGAAAGGGGGCGATTGTGAGCCATTAACTGGAAAATTGAATGGAAAGTAAAAGGGAAAAGATTTTAAAGGAAAGAAAATGACATTTTGAACTACATTTTCCTGATACATGACTAAAGTTTCAGAACAAAAGGTCGCAGCTTCAAATCTCTTCACCCTTAACCCGCTTACTTACCAAATAAGACTACGTGTTCTTTACTTTCCATGCAACTTTTGTTCCATCTTATCTTCCTCAGACATAGAAAATGTTTTCCTTCCAACTTTTTCCTTTTTTTAAAAAAATTTCCATCAATTTTCCTACTCATAAGAAAGACTTACCAGATAATCAGGCTCCCTGATATGAGGGAATACACCTCCTCCAATGCGAACCATCCAGAGGAACTTGTTGATATCATCACTTGGGTAGCCAACAAGCCCTGGGTAAAACAGTATGTCAAAAATGAGTTAGGCGACAAGGTTTGAATAATATAATTTCGTCCCAAAACTGGTTGAGAGTATCCTTCTTATCAGGTTTCACGGCATAGGGAAAAAAGGATGTTTTAAGATTTTAAAAGAGAGATATAGACTAGCAAATATCTTGTAGGAACTGCAAGCCTTTTTAAGAGCTCTTTGGATAGAGAGCTTAAAGAGTTTCGCGGACATAGCCTTGGCCCATTGGCAAGAGAATTGGAGGTTTTTGTATTATTGGTTTTTGATTTTTTGATGTTTAAGGGCATCTTATCATTAGCTCTTTGTACATTCCCTCTCTAAATAATATTTCTTTTTTCAATACAAAATTAATATAATCGCGCCATCATCTGCTAGAAAACTAACCTCCAAACACAACAAGGACATATTTCACATCCAAAGAGTTAAAAATTTCCCAGGCTGCCCTTTCAGGAGAAGACATCGCAGTTCCAACAGCCGCGATGTGGGTATTATTCCATGTATTGTTGTCAACAATAACGGTCCGATTAGCCATAGCTGTAGTCTGGTAACCATAGTCCCACCACGATGCCACCTACACAGAATATATAGAGTTGTAAGTTCTTTACGTGACATCGAAGAAGAATTTTAGCCGCTTTTCAACATTTTCATGGATTTAACTTTAAATCAAGACCCCAAACGGGCTCCCAAATTCAAGGGCTCCAAAATTGGAACGCTCTTACATTAACACACCTAAATTTCTATTCTATAATAATTTGATTCAAATATAGGGAATTTATCACTTTTGTACAAGAGGTATGAGCATTTATCTCCTAAAGATACCTTGAGTTTAAAACATTTATCACTCAAGTAGCCCAATGGTTAAGAATTTTATCATATTAGACACCCTTTGAATTCTATGGATTTTTATTAAAATTGCTAATTTGAAACATAATTACAACAATATATAGAGGTCCTCTATCATAATATTGTAATTTTTTGTAGTAAAATATTAACATGACACGTTATTTCGCCAATATATAGATATCTTCCACCATCATTTAGTGAATTTTTTGTGATCTGTTGGATTTCTGCTGCAACATTGCTATAGCTCATATACATTATCATATTCATGTACCACATCATTATTTTATTGTGAAAATTGGTCAAATTTTAACAAAACATTACCAGCATAGGATACCCGAGTGATAAAATTTTGAAACTTCAAGGTACTTCATTATATATATTGAACTGTTAGGGTATCGAGGTGATAAATGCCAAACCTTAGGGTACCTAAGTGATAAATACCCTGATATTTATGGTCCTAAAAAAATGACAATGGAGGATCCCATTTTAAATATCCACTTCGCACCCTAGAACTCTAAGAACTGCCCCTGCCAAAATGTGACTTTTTAAGGGGAAAAAACTCTAGTATATGCACATGTACAGAGACAGCAAGTTCAGTCAGAAGATTTTTTTTTTTTTTTTTTGGTAAGTCAATCAGTAGAAAGATGCGTATAGCATAAACAATATCAAGCCAAATATATTATGAAGACGACGAAGACAAACTTACCTTGTCGTCAACCTCAGTGTTGTGTCGTAACCAAGCATAGGCCTCTCTAAAATCATCAAAAACATGCAGACCTTCGTGTGTGTAAGATTGTAAAACGATAGAAGGGGCTGAGTATGCCTCTGCTGCCGCCCAGACACAGTGGACCTGAAAAGGAAATAAAAAATAAAACTCAAGAGACATTTATCGACAGGAAAATAAAATTTAATGAGGCAAGACGGGAAGGGAATCCATAGATAAAGTTACTTGTTACCAATTATCTCCACATATTTCCAAAACAAATAAGAATAAGGCCATGAAGGACTTGTTAGTAAAGTACGGTACATGAATTAGATGACATTTAAGATGTATGTGTATTATTCGGCTTTAAGATGTATGTCCTATTTTGGTAAAAAATTTGTTGACTTATAAAAAATGTACATAGATACATCATTCGTTTAAAATTTAACTTACTTTTGTTTGATGGTGTTTACCACAATAACAATAGTAGGAAGAATGAGACACAGTAAAGAATTAGGTCAACAACAACCGACAGAGTGCCTCAACGGCTCCCGCATATGCAAGGTCCGGGAGGGGAAGGATATACACAGCCTTACCCCTTCAAGGTGTTACTCTTAAGGGAGGCTGTATCTGAGAACCCCCAACCTGAGAAGAAGAGAAGCGTACAGGCATACAAGTATGAAGCATAAAACATTAAAGCATAAAAGTATAAAAGCATAGGAGCATAAGAGCAAGAGCAGTAAGAACAAGAGCAAGAGCAAGAACAGAGGCCAAGGGCAAGCATAGAGGAAATAGGAACAAATTGAGTATAATCAATAATATGGGTGTAAAATGCCAAATTTAGCAATGTGTACAATATGGATACTTAATTTTGGTGTAAGTATGATTATTTTCAAATCATATATTTTTAAAAGAGGAAAATATGGATACATGCTATAAGACATATATTATACGAATAACACCGAGAAGGCATGTATTTTACCATGTTACAATTATACATAAACGCTCTTTGTTAAACAAGAAAATACGGATACGTCTTCAATACGTGCATTATACGCATTTTTTACTAACAGAGGTTGATGTCCCCTATTGATTCTCCTCTTCCCAACTTCTCTTCTAGTTTGGGGAAGGGATTCTAAGGTATCTACCAGCTACTGCTTGGAAAAGTAATGTAAGTTGCAACAACTGCACATGTTCCAATTATGTTGACATAATAATAACGGGTCCATGCAAAAAGAACGGAAAATCTCCATACCACATAGAAACCACCAAGCAAGATAAGTAGGACTAAAGCAATCAAAGATGCCTCAAAGGGCAAAACAAGAAGTCTTTTCTCAATCCGGGACTTGAAAGAAGCCTTCTCCACAGGTTCCTTCTCCTTGTCTTTATCCTTCTTCTTGCTCTTCTTTGATGGACGCTCCTTTAATGTGTCTTCATTTTTGTCAGTTTTCGGCACATCATTTCGTGTTTCACCGCTTCCAGAATTGACCTCCCCTGCCTTCATGGTCACCAGCAAAAGAAATAATGTACGTTAACCAAAAAATTGAATGGACTTTATCACTCAAGTACCCTGGGGTTTAAGTATTTATCACCTAAGTGCTCTAACACTTCAATATATAGAGTAAGTTCCACTAAAGTTTGAAAATTTTATCACTTAGATACCCCTAAGTTCAAAAATTTTATGAATCAAGTACTAGTTACTTAAAGTTGGTGGATTTTCGTTACAATATATTGATGCAAACCATGATTTGAACAATATATAGGTCTTCTTTGTTTGAATCTTTTTTTTTTTTTTTTTTGCCAAAAGATGTTGACATGAAATATGATATCTGCACCATATATATCTCTTCTACTAAAATCTTATCATTTTTGTCATGATCTATTAAATTTTCTCTGAAACACTGATATGCCTCATATATATTATCATAATCACACACAACATCAACGTTCTCTATTGAAAATTGGTTGGATCATGACAAAAATTCATTGGATTCTAGCATAGGATACCTAGGTGATAAAAATTTCAAATCTCAGTGTACCTTATTGTATTGTATATATTAAAATATCAGGATATTTAAGTGATAAATGCTCAAAACAGCTCAAGGTACCTGAACGCTAATTTTCCAAAATTGAATATGAACAGTGAACACAGTCTACAGTTAAGGGGAAAAAAGGGATTACATCATTTTGTGAAATTTCTGGTATTCCAGGTAACTGGAATTTTATAGATCGTGTGAATACATCAAAAGCTTCTGAGAGAGCAATTCCAGAGAGTATGCATGCTGCCGGTGCAAGTACAAGCATCAGACGCACCTGAAACATCAGAAATAAATATGATATGAAGAAAATGGTGTCAACTGAACAAAAAAAGTAATTGGACTTGTTATTTCTCGATTTTCCTTACCATAACTCCTGAAAAGTATACTGATGTTACAATGTAAAGAACCACAAATGAGCTTGCATCAGAGAGTGGAGAGAAACATGCCTTCAACACAGGAAAGACAAAAACATAAGGTGAGTACATCTTACTGAGAAATTTTAAGTATAATAAACAAGGCTCCGTCTGTTTTGATAAAAAAATATTTTTCATCTCAATTCTATGGTTTCCTTGTGTATATCACACCAATAACAACAAATACAAAAAATATTTCCTCCATTGAGGGAATATTGACTTCCCTCAATGAAAGGGTGAAACATTTTCCTTCATCAACAGAAATGTTTTCATTCATAATCTCATGTTATACGCTTTACTTCAACCTCAACTTGGTCAAGCATAAATCTCATACAAATTTATAGAATAAAATCATTTTCTTTAGATAAAAAGGCAAAAATTTTAAGAAAAAAATATTTTTAGTTGAAAATATTCTATGAAGAAAATTTTCTATGAGCCAAAAGGATCCTAAGATTCGGAAACAAAATATGTGCGTAAATAACTTACAATAATCCCAGCAGGAACCAAGAAAGCCAACACGTTGATGTCCATAAAGTAAGATGGCCATGTAGGCGGTTGATGTTCACTAACACTAGCAATAATTGGTATATACTTGCTCGCATAAGTTCTGTAATTTGCAAGTTCCAGGAACGTTATTAGTTGTTATAAGCTAAACAGGAAGCAGACAACACAACCTAAGTTAAAGCATCTTTTGATAAGAAAATTAAAGGATAGAAACTTTATTATAGCGCACAGAAAAATATGCACTGAGAACAAAATCATGGAACCAGCATTGTTGATAAATAGGTCTAAAATCCAATTATGAAACAATAACTCCAGAAGGCATCTGTTAAAGGGTTGAAGATACACTCCCTTTTAAAAAGAAACAATGAGTGTCACTATCCTATTTCATAATACAGCAGAAAGATCATAAAGGCAAAGACGAAACCAGGTAAAATCAACAAAACGGAAGAGGGGTAGATCTTAGTAAGGATGAGCTCATGATGGTCATCTAGGGAAAGTAACAGCAAAGAAAAACAAGGGCTGTAAAGATAGATACATACGGATCAAGCAGACTAAGACTCCGTCCACTCCATCCCTTTGTTGGGCTCGAAGCTACTAGTGCAACAAGTACAGCTCCAACAGCAATAAATACTGCCCTGAACAATACAAACATATATATAGAGTCAGTCAAACTATAACTATTCATATCATAAAATGCATGAGGACCATAAAATCAAAACACGTGGCATTGCATGAAAGCAAATGTAAAAAGGTTCTCTTTTTCAAGCGGCAAATCTCACAGACCCACAATGTAAGTACAAAAGTTCAGGGAGAATCTCCCATTCCCTATTTTCTAACGGTGTAACGTTAATAGAGAAAATTGACCAAAAGGGAAAGAACTGCTTACAAGCCAAGGGATACTACAAGGGTGACAGCTGTTTTGAACATCGCTGGAGAAAGAATCCCCTTGATGTAATATACAAGCGCTACCACATGGAGGATAATAAAGACCTGCAGTCATCATATCAAAGATTAGGTAGCATAAGAAGCTATTCTGCTACAAGGCATTTAAGGACAATAACACCATCGTAAGAATAGAAGCTAAAGAGAGCGTTTGATGCAACAATATGCAAATGCATATACTTCTAGATCCATTTATCAAAATGAGCAACTAGACAGGAAATGCATGGGTGCAGATAGGGGTGTAAACAAGATGAGTCAAGTTGAGGACCCTTCTGTTCAAACCTAAGCTCGATAAGGCTTATCAAGCTCAAGTTCAAGCCAAGCTTCTGTCGAGCTTTTGAACCATTGTTCAGACTCTATCCTATAAGATATTAGTGTATTCAACACCCGGCTCGACTCGCTCGTTAACCTAATCGAGCGAGTCTAGCTCCTTATCAAGCTAAGCTTGCTATCGAATAAGGCACACTATTGAGCAAACTATTCGAGTCACTATAAAGCCATTATTGAACCATTTTGATATGGACAATTAATGAGCTTTTATCGAGATCTTAATGAACACTTATCACTCTCTTCGTTAACTCGTTAAGTTTATTGAGCTTGCTTAAACTTACCGATCCCCCAAAACAAATACAAACGAGCCATGATCTCTTTCAAACATGAGTAGTTTATTGAATGTTTGGTTCGTTTACACCCCGAGGTACAAAAAAGGAATATAAACTCCTTCATGAATGCAATTCACTTCATCAAGAATTACATCGACTTACATGCTGAAGCAGCAGGAAGGAAAAAGCTACAAAAACAGGGAAGCCTATAAAGGCAGGTGTCAACCAAGCTAGATTTTCAGAATTGGGCATACATTGCAGCAAATTTGCTCTCACGCATTCAAGTATATAGATGATCAAGATCACACTCCGGTAAAAGACAAGAACAAACAAGCTCACACCTAGCTGTGGAACATTATACCAATGCAGACCTTACCAAGAATGACGCAAAATGCTCTGACGTCATTACTGCATTAAAACCAACAACGGGAACCAGTGCAGCTAGTAATGTCCCCAAAACAACCTGCATATTAAGAGCTATTAGAGAAGGTTTTAGGACTAACAATATTTCAATTTCATTCTGTAATTATAGGCTTAAAAGCAACATGAAATTACTCAAAAATACAGGGAGATTTCCATGTCCATTACATAATGTATGAACCATGATTTGATTCCATGATGCACGCATATACAGAAGGCTTTGCATTATAAGATATCAAAACCAATGGACTTTGTAATTGATCATTGGATGTCCATATAATGGATAAACTTAAAAACTGCACTGTGACCTCTCACCCTTGTCGGGAATATTCCCGCAGCTGAACTAATATAATTACAGTTAGGTAAGCCTGATAAGACACTAAAATAACATTCACATGCAGTAGCAGTCCAACAGATATCAGAAAAGTTACACTACATAAAACTCATTTTCCTTCTTGCCGAAGGATATTTATGATGGAAGTTATTCCAATATTCTAATTTCTAAAGCTATCACTAGGAACGTATTTTTTTTATCTTTTTTCTTCAATAAAGTGTCTAGGGATAAAACATGTGAAGAAAAAACTACTAGCCTTAATTTTTCCATCATGTCCTGATAGGTCATCACTCAAACCATTAATTGCATGAAGAATATACCAATCTATACCAATACCAACTGCTTGCAACATGTGTAAAATGTGAAATACTTTATCCCTGAAGCTAAGCATAGTTGAAAATTACATTAAACAGCAAAAAACCAAAAAGCAAAGGGCAGTACACTTACCAGAGGTGCATAGGCAATATAGAGCCGAGAAGAATAACGACCAGTTACAATGCAAAGGAGCACGTGCATAGGAATAAGATTAATGATGAAGGTGTACCCTCCCCAAGAGCAAACCTAAAAGTAAATATAAAAATGCCAGATCAAAACCTAAAATAAACTGCAGTATGAAAATATCTGGAAACATCAGAACATTAAGCATACCATATAGAAGTATGCTATGGCATTTAAAGTTGCATAGAACAGAGAACCAGTGTTCAATGTCTGCAATGAAAATACAATCAAAATCAGAGTTCTGTCAGCAAAGGGAATCATGCGTCAGATCTTTCTTTGACAGATAATTATAAAAGCAGTTAAAGAGTAATTTATCCGATGAGACAGAGAGCACAATTGTAGAACTCACCTTCACATAAAGGTAGAAAGTGAAGATCAATGCAAATATAGCCACAGCTTCATTGTCATAGCTTCCAGCCACAGAGCGAGATATATAGGATGGAACCTGCAGCCACAAGAATTGTCACAAAATCTTGAAAGTCATATCTTGCAAAAGGCAAAAGCTTCTTCATCCTAGGGCTTTGTAACATATTACCCTTCATATATTATCCCATAACTAAACTCTTAACCTGGATTTACTCCAAGAGATGATATTGCAAGTTTTAAAATAGACAGACATATCATTAGGACACTGCTGTCATGTTCCTAAGATTCATGACTTGATCATCGGTTAGGGTTTGCTAAAAGAATTTGAAAGTTAGGTGAGAGAGAAGGGAAATTAGAGATAGAGTTCAAATGAGTAGTAGAATTAGGGTTTTGGGATGAGAAGAGAAGGAGGAAGAACACTTAAGATGAGAAGAAGAATTCATAACTTGAATTCATTCATTTGATTTAATTGTATTGATTGATGATTATTACAATAGCTAATGCTTTCTATTTATAAGGAAAGCAAGGGAACTACTTTAGAATATTCTAGAACAACCATTTAAGCGGGAAATAACTACCTTTTCAAATATTGGTGGGAAAAGGGAATTATTCAAATATTGGCGGGAAATAACAAACTAAGTAAAAGGTGGGAAAGTGATTTGAATTCAAAAGAACAAGCGGGAAAAACGGTTAGAGAATCTTCTAGAGCTTTCTAGATGATGCGTGTGCTTGACTTGGATCACCGAAGCTGAGGACGTGGACTCGGGCCCTTTTGACGCTACCGATGATGGCATTGGCTCTATCGGGTGATGGCAAGCTCATGACGTGCTTCTAGCTGCTGTGCAGGACACGTCATGGCAAGGGTCGTGACATATGGAGGCGTGGACACTGCCTTAAGCCCTATGACTCCTTATATATTCTTTCTCTCTTAATAATATTTCTTGTTTAGATCGGGGGAAAAAAAAAAAAAAAAAAAAGGCATCCTAAGGCTCCACAAGCATATTCCCACATCAAATAGGCTATAATGTAGGTTTTACTTGAAAAGTGTGATGACGTGGAGCAAATTATAGGATGAAGAATATATCAGTCTATTGTGTCTCGTATCTCTATAAATTATGACTAACTTTATTGTTAGCATAGTAATTGAGCGCCAAAGGGTTCAATTCTCACTGTTGCGTTCTGCTAACAACGCCTTAATCTAGGGATGAAGCATTATTAAGGATAATCTCCTAAGACAAGAGGTCTTAAATGAGGAACTGGTGGCGTAAATTTTCCATGACCTAGAAGAATTAGAACGACAACCCAAATTTACCATGGCCAAAAGAGCTGCCGCTGTCAGTCCTGCTCCTGCACCTTTCACTTCCTGGAAGCGCAGACAGGTTCACCATCAAAGCGTAGAGTAGAAACAAAGGAATAGATCAAATAGTGTGGGACAGATTACCATGAAAAAGGATCATTGATGAAAAAATTACCTTTGTCAGAAGGTAGGTAGCCCAGGAAGCAAATGCAGAAAACATTGGTGCAGTGAATACACAAACAGTTTCCACTGATAAAGGAATGTTCAAAGAATTCAGTATCCTGCCAATGAGACACAAGAAAAATTATCTGCCCTGACATATAGGACATTTTTAAATTGACAAACACGGACTGACAATGCAACGGCGTCAAAATATATGCTAAACCTCAATAACTCACCACCATATGGTGCCTGCTGTCAATGTTAATCCAGGGTAAACAGTACCACCAATCACACGACCTAGAGGGTACCTTGAAACAAGAACTCTCAACTATTAGTTTGGAATATTTGGCAATGACATGATAAATGAGTAAGGATGACATTCATATGCATGATTGACATATCAATTACCAGGTCCTGTCATCAAACCAGTTCCAAAAGTCGTATATTCCATTCTTCGTGAGAAACTGAAATTAGCAAAGATGACCATCATATACCTCAAATGAATATCATGCTACAAAGAGTGCAATGGCTATGAAAACACATGACGCAAAACCCAATATTACCAATCACTAATGATTGCTCGTAAAGTAGACACATATGACACGAGTCACAACTCGTGTAGATGTCTTTACACTATGGTCTAGGCACCAATCCATAACCATCAGATGAACTTTGGGTCAAGGGCCACCATAAGCATGAAGGCCCCACCTACAAGTACGCCACTGAAGAATAAACAAGTGGCATGGAACAATTACAAAACATGCTGGGGAGCTACCTACTGCCTCTCTTCTTCTCAGGTTGGGGTTCCTCGGACACAGCCTCCCTTAAGAGTAACACCTTGGAGGGGCAAGGCTACGAACATCCTCCCCCCTCAGACCCTGCATATGCGGGAGCCCTTGAGGCACTGGATCGGTTGTGGTTGTTGTTGTTGTTGCTGGGGACCTACCTACTGAGCAATGCTATGTGGCATAAGGACACTAGATGGAATGAAACTCTGAGCTCAATATGCCAAGCAAAAAGGGTCTGCAAGCTTGGTCAAATAGCCAAAATTTTATGAATATTTAATTGCAAATAGGAACCAAGCACCATGGAACTTCTCCTAAAATCAAATAAATACATGTATTACTAAAATTTGAAAATATTTTCCTTTGAATTCAGAAAAAAATTGGTTTACCAAGCTAAGGAAGCGCAAATATTGAACTGCACCTATGACAAACTACATTACACCGACTTCTCCTCACCCCACTTTCCCTGACCCCATTCTAAGTAATATTAACACATAAATGGATACAGAAACACAATTGTCCAAACATTCTTCCCGGATTTCAAGATGCAGATATCTCAGTAATCGCAATCTCGAGCAGGCAATCTGTTAAACATTATCAGTAAATCAAGCTGATTTGAACTTCAGTATCACATTCATTGTGTCTGACAAGATTCAAATGCTACCACGGCACAAAATCGTAACCCATACATCAAAATTCAGAAGGAAAAAACACCTGGCACCCATGATCAATTGAGATTTTTAAAAAAATCCGCATAAGCATGAAAATGGAAACGCAATTAACCAAACCGCAAGACAAGAACCTGAGTCACACGATAGTTGAAGTAAGGATCAAATTCATGAATAACACTCTCATACTTTATAACCTGTAAACACAAAACAAACCAAAAATCAACGGTTACTACACCATCAGCACAAACCGCACGCTAAAATCGAATTCAATTTACATAATGTAATCGCATTAGGGTTAGAATTTCGAATCGAAGTACAAGTAGCAATTCTCAGATCTGAAGAACTAAAAATTGCAAAACTTACAGAGAAGAGACGGATCGAGAAAGCGAGGATTCCGATGAGGAGAAGAATGAAGAATGCGAGGACGCTTCCGAAAGCGTACCTCAATGACGATCCCTTGGCGGACTCCGTGGCCGCCATTGAAGAGAAACTGAAGCTCCGATACTATGGAGAGAGAGAGAAAGAGAGAGAGGGTTTTGGCCCCGTTGAGGAGGGTTGACGAGGGATAAAGACTCTATGATCCTCTACAAATGAAGCAAAAATGAGGTGGTAAATGTGCCGTGTTGTGTTGAATTTGTATTTGAATTATGCGTGTGGTTTTAGAAATTCAATTAACTATTTATCAAGGCCTTATTTCAGTAGTTGGAGACAAGTAAGGCGATATAGTACTGCTTTTGGCCAAAAGGTCTGGAATTAGATTACAACACCAATAGGCTCAGTGCCTCAAGGGCTCCCGCATAAACATGGTATGTGAGGGGTAGGATGTACGCAGCCTTACCTCTTTGGGTGATACCCTAAACGAGAGGTTGTTTCCGAGGATTCCCAACCTTAGAAGCATGAGAGTATCAGAGCATGGAGTATGAAAAGCACGAAAAGTATGAAAAGCATGGCAGCATGGAAGCAAAAGTAAAAGACAAAAAGCAAACAAGTCTATAAGGGAAAGAGTGAACATCCGACACGAAGCAAGCATATAGGGAGTAAAAGCATCAAGCAGCACTACAAGACGTTAGACCCTAGAAGCACTAAGCAACCAACATATGTCAAAACTGCGTAAAAACAAACAAGTCTGGAGTTAGATTATGATAGGGAAAAGACTAGAGTTGGGTTTTGACAATTATGATTCGCTTATACTGAGTGTTTTGCTTCGATAGATTAGGAGTTTAACTATCCTAATTTCTTGTCTTTTGGTTTGTCCTGTTTTCGAGTCCTCCCTAGTGGTGTCTGAGACTCTTGGTGTTTGCCTAGTTTTGCTTATTTTCCTGCTTGTACTTTTCTATTGTTTTGATCCCCATCCTTATATGGATTGACTCATGGCTTGCTTGTTCGAGTTGTATTGAAGAAAAAAGGTCTGGAGTTCGATTCCCCACTTAAACCTCTCCATAAGAAATCTTTGACTTAACTGGCTCGTGAGGTACGTGGGTGGCATGAGTCGGCGTTTACTAGATAACCGGGTTCCTCATTAGCAAAAAAAAAAAAAAAAAGAAGAAGAAATTTAGTTAACCTATGTCCGACTCGTTTATTAGACGGGTGAGAAACTCTCAAATCTTATCTAATTCCATTATTAAAAAGATAATATGTGGGTTACTCATTTAATTATATGAGTGATATTTTTTTCATTAAAGCTATTTTATCAACTCAAAACATGTCAATAAGTTGATACTTGCAACAAATATACGACGTATTTGTGATTGTTATAATTAATTATCGAATTAACTATATACAATACAAATTATCTTATGTGAGCTGGGATATCCCAAATATATAGTTGTGTATCACACAAATACCTAACATAATTATTAGGGCAAAATATAGTTAGACCTCTAAACTTTGCAATTAACCACAACATATTTCCTGTACTTTCAATTTTACAGAATAGCCCCCTAAACTTTACAATTAAACACAACACACTCTGTACACTTTTAATTTCATAAAATAGCTCACTGAACTTTATAATAAAACACGACATACCCCCCGTACTTTTAATTTCACAAAATAGCCCCATGAACTTTGTTATTATACACAACTCACCCCCGAACTCTGTTAATAAACATAACTCGCCCATTAGACATTAATAAATTTAAAATTAAAAAAATATACGAAATAAAAAATTTTAAAACAAATCATGAAAAAAATTTGGAAAAATTTTGAAAATATATAATAATATTTTTAACTTTAATAAAAATTAGAACAATAAATTTAAAATTAAAAATTTATCAAATTAAAAATCATGAATTTTCTAATTTTATACACACTATAGGAATTTATATTTTTAGACGAAAGGTAAGAGTTTTACATTTATAAGTAAAAGATAAAAGGATCTTCTGATATTTACATAAAAAAATTATTTTAACTAATTATAGTAAGAACATTATAAATTTAGAAAATAATAAAATATCTTTTAATTTTCACAAAAATACTATAAGATAAAATATAATAATTGTTTAAAAAATAAATTTTAAAATCAAATTAAAAATTTAAAACTAAAAAATATATAAAATAAAAAATTTGAAAATAAATATTAAAAAAATAATTTTTAAAAATAAATAAAATTTAAAAACATTATTATATTTTTTCAAGTTTTTTTTCCAAAAAAATATCTTTTCATAATTTGTTCAAATTTTTGAATTTCATACTTTTTTAATTTTGAAATTTATTAATATCTAAGAGATGTGTTATGTTTAGTAAGAAAGTTTAGGGGATTGAGTTTCGTATAATAATAAAGTTAAGGGAGCTATTTTATAAAATTGAAAGTGGATGAGGTGTGTTGTATTTAATTACAAAGTTTAGTGAGCTATTTTTTAAAATTAAAAATACAGGAGGTGTGTTATATTTAATTGCAAAGTTCAGGGGGTATTTTAGGCAATCAAAAGTGCAGAGATATGTTGTGATTAATTACAAAGTTCGGGAGGTCTAACTATATTTTGTCAAAAAATAAATCCTACTAAATAAAGATCTAAACCTAATTAAGCTAAAAAAAAAATCTCATAGAGCCTAATTAAACTATAAATCTTCTTAATCCGGCATCCAAACTCCGTTGCAATGCTTGTGTGGATCAGATGGCCCTGAATCGCCCAACCTACCCAACAGTTCATTTTCATCGCAATTGCAAATCATTCTCGGGTTACGTTTTTTCAGTTTCTGATCTCAATCGAGTTATTTGCTTCTTCATTTGCATCATTTAGTCTAATAATTTACTCCACCTAATATTAAATTGGTCTTGGATTGAGTCTTATTCGACTTCCTTTTTAAAAAATTAATTGCAAATTTTCACTTCAGTGTACCGAATGACAAAAGTTGAATTAATACAACTGCTTTTTCATCCTTCTATTTAAGTTGGGAAAATATGTAAAAAAAAAATTCCATCAACCAAACACGAGCTTTGCAATCAATTAGAACTTTTTTACACTTTCAAACTTTTTAAAAAGTTTAACGAAACGTAGCCTTAAAAGTATTAAATCCAAAAATAAATTTCTTGAACAATAATATACAAATCTTAATTAGTATTAGAGTTTTTTTTTACTGAAAATTGCCTAAATTTTAGATGCGATTTCAAAAAATAACCTATATTTTCCAATTTTTAAAAAAAACACCTAAATTTTCTAAAATTTTTCAACGTCGCACTCAAACCTTAATGTGAATACCATTAACATCCATTAGTTTTTGCTTACGTAACTGTTGAAAAAAAAGAGAGAAAATAATTTTGAGAATTTGAATTTACATTTAATATATTTCTAAATATTTTTTTTTTGTTTAATCATATTAAAAGTTTGTATATAGTTTGAAAAATATTTTTTTAAAATGCCATGTAAACAAAAACTAACGGATATTAACGGCATTAAAATTAAGGTGCGACATTGAAAATTTTCGAAAATTTTATGTGATTTTTGAAAAATTACACAATCTTGATGGTTTTAGAAAAGCTTTATCAAATACATATAGTTTTTGAACTTAAATATTATTTTACAAATATTTTGAATTAAAAACATTAATTCACCGCCAGTTAATATATAATTTATCCAAAAAATAATATATCTTGATGGTTTTAGAAAAGCTTTATCAAATACATATAGTTTTTGAACTTAAATATTATTTTTCAAATATTTTGAATTAAAAACATTAATTCACCGCCAGTTAATATATAATTTATCCAAAAAATAATATATAATATTACAAATCATAATATTATTATAAATAAAATTGCTTTTCCTTATATAAAGAGAACCCGCGGCTATTTCATAATCTTCCCCTCTTTATAAACCCTAATTAAATTACAAATTAAGTTTACTTATTCTTTTGATTATTTCTTTTGAATCTTTTCTCAATTGAAGCATTGAAAAATGTCGGATTTTTGCTGGGATTTACTCGTGGAAATACTCTCCCGATTACCCGTCAAATCTTTGATGCGCTTCAACTGCATATCTCGCTCCTGGTACGAGCTCATCAACGATTCCGATTTCATCAAGCTTCACCTTCAGAGATCAATCCAGACCAATACGAATCAAGCCATAATTTTCTCATTTTCCAAATTCCCTTAACTTTATAGTGCCGAATTCGACACATTCGATCACTTAACCATGCTGTATCAACCATTGAAACTCAAATCCAAAGTGCCATTCATTCTAGGTTCGTGCAATGGCCTGCTCTGGTTCAATTATTTTCCTCTTTGTGAACACTGCCGCTCTGGCTTCCTCTATAACCCTGCCACTCGGTCCTTCTATAAGCTGCCTCAATTACCCGATAGAGACGATTATCGTGTGTGGTTCGGATTTGGATTAGGTTATGACAGTGCTTATGATGATTATAAGATTGTTGGGATTTTTCGACACTTGAAAACTTATTTTTCGTACACAAAACAACGAAGTGTAGTTATGATTTACAGCTGGAAATCGAATTCATGGAGGAAAGGCCAAGACCCTTTTTACTATGAATTATCACGTAAGACGGAACGCGTTGTTTATGCTAATGGGTATCTTCACTGGCTCGCTCATGAAAACTTGAGGGAATACGAGAAGAGAATAATCAGTGTTAGCTTGAGCGATGAGATGTACAGAGAACTAGATCTGCCTCAATGTAAGAGTAACTTGTATGAATCATATGATCTGGGTGCCTTAGATGGGTGTTTATGTTTGACTGTTAATTACATGATCCCTATGTCAAGTGGTCAAATCAATAGTTGCTGTGATATTTGGATCATGAGAGAGTACGGTGTGGCTAAGTCTTGGACCAAGTTCCTGACTATTCCGGAAACTAACATTATCTACAGTCCTTCGAGGGACGATTATAATAATTTCAGGGTCATCTGTTTCTCGAAGAACAAAAGGCAGTTGTTTCTAGAGTATGGCACTTTTTACTTAGCCTCGTATGATTTGGAAACAAAAGCAATCAAAAAGGTTGAGATCGGAGGACTTAAAGAATGCTGGGACCCAATTATTTACGCGGAGAGCCTCGTTTCAGTGAGCAAGTTCACCTACTGAAAACGTAAAGGATGACGAGAAGGAAGAAAAGGAGGCATATACTTAATTAGGGTCTTTATATCCTTATTCAATATTGCGGACATGTTATTTCAATTTAAGCTTCCAATATATGTGACTCGATTCTGGGATACTTCTTTTGATCTTAAAGATTATATTAGAACTCGTCAGTATATTCTTACTCTTGTATGGGAACTCCTCATTTAATGATTGTTGCAGTTATATCCATGAAGATACGAAGGATGAAGTTGTCATTATATATGACTTATGTTATATACAAAATGCTGATGTTTACGTGATTATAATAATATATAAAAGTCATTTCAATGTTTAAATCAGCGAGTTATGGTAAAGATTTATGGAATTTTGATATAAATTATTAGATATATATTGTTGGCATTATGTCCCAATTTAGCATTTTTTAACAAAAATTTATATATCGAATTCAGTAAAAAATACCTAATTGATAAAAGTTTTAAAATACCAAGATATTAAAATTATAAAATTTTACAATTTTGAGGTACCTAATTAATGTCTAGCCTTGAACTTGTCTTTTCATATTATATATTATATTATTGCATCATTCAAATTAAAGATTTCTATACTTTTTTTACTATGTTAATTTAATCTTTGTACTTTTAATGTGTTTATTTAGTTTTATATAATGCCAATTCAGTCACTTGATCAAATTCGAGTTAAGTTATTGACGTAATTTTTCACGGCACAATCATAGCTAAATATAAGTAGCACACTATAGATTCACATGTTGACCTAATTTAAACCCATCCTGTGTCTAAGCCATAAAAAAAATTTATTGACAATTTAACATAAATTTTACTCTAGAGGGTCAAATTGACACAATTAAAAATACAAAGATTGAATCGACATAATAAGCAAAGTACATGAACATTTGATATAAATAATCCTATGTTATATTGTATTATATTATATACATACGTGCACGCGCGCGCAAGTTAAAAGGATCTGTTGTGATTTCTCTACAAACTTAAGCATAAACTTCGATATCGCCAGTATATTCTCTATTTAACTGGATCCGTGTTGTTAGAAAATAACAACGACAACTACTACAGACCTAGTACCTAATGGGACCCGCTTAAGCGAGGTCTAGGAGGGGTGGATATACGCAGCCTTACCCCTTCAGGGTGTAACAATGCTGAGAGGCTATTTCCGATGACCCCCAACCTTATAGGGCTGACAACACGAGGACTACTCCCGCCCAAGCACGCTTAATTTCGGAGTTCTAATGAGATCCGGTGCAACATGATTTTAACAATATTTAGCTAATAATGTTTTCAGCAAAAATTTAGTGAATTATGATAAAATTTACAGAATTTTGATATAAGCTACATATACATTACCGAAATTAGGTGTCATTTCAGCATTTTTTGTCAAAAAAAAAAATTGAAAATTTAACATTTTTATACTTTAATATTATTATAATCAAGTTCCGTCGTAGCATTCTTCATCGGAAATCAATACAAGAAGACTTAATTGATAAGTTCAAAATTCAAAGTACCTAAGTGATAAAATTTTTATACCTAAACGTACCAATTTGTATATATTGAAAGTTTGAAATATCAGAATGTCTGTGTGATAAATAATTAAATTTTAAGTACCTAAACTATAATTTCTTATAAAAATTGTAAACTTCAGACGTATGAATGATAAAATTTTTAAACTTTTAGTATTGATGGGGCCCTGATACCATATATTAAGATCACCCACAGAATATATAAATCATGAATCGAAGTAACAATCATAAACAAAAGGGAATGAGGAGGACCCCGGAAGTTATATGGTTCATTCGAAATCTCCATAAACGGAGCACGATAATTTCATTATGATATTGGAGTTTATATTAGACATCTCAACTTTTAGTCCTCTAAAACTTTTCTCAAACCCTAATGATAACACACACATCTCGTGTATTTATAAAGTCACCACACTAAATCTCAGTGTGTCATGGGCCTCAATAAGATTGGCCCAATCCTATACTTCATAAGAAAAGCCCAATAGAACTAGGCTCCACATATAACCCAACAAGTATCTTGTTATACATATTGAAATATCAATCCACAACATATAATTAAGTATTAAAATCCCAATTTGATTCAAAAGTTAAATGCCACATAAACAAAACTAATGGAATTTAACAGCATTAACATTAAAGTCTAACATTGAAAAATTTAGGTACTCTTAGATCCCCACAGTCACCGCCACTACCACCCACCACCGCCACTGTTGTCACCCGCCCCTGCCACCACCGTCACCCATCTCTCTATCTCTCCATCCCATCTCAAATCCCAACCGTCACCGCCACTGCTTCCCACCACCACTGCCACCGCCACCCACCGCCACGGCTTGTATCTTGAATTATTTGAAAAAAAATCTGAAAAAAAAAAATCTAATTTATTACGTAATCAATTGCATGGCTTCTGCCCCTCTGTTGTCTTGTATTTTGCTTGTCTATATTGTATTGCTTATGTACTCTCAATTATTGAAAAAAATAAGGTATCTTGAATTTTTAATATATATAATGAGGTACCACATGGTTATCACCTAGGTATCATACGTTGAAACTTGATGATTTTTTATAAAAATCTGATCAATTTTATATAAAAAATGGTGATGTAGTACTAGTACATGATTTTGAAAATGCTTATTTCGTATCAATGTTTTCAGCAAAAAATTAGTGGATTACTATAAAAAAAATTAACAAATTTTGATACGAATTATACTTATATTGTAGAAATTATGTGTTATGTCGGCATTTTGGCAGAACTATCAAATTTAACACAATATATTTTTATATTATCATAATCAAGTTGTGCTATAGCATTCTTCAACGGAAATCCACAGGTACTGAAACTTTAAGGTATTTAAGTGATAAAATTTTTGAACTTCAAGATACCCCATTATATTTAATGAAATATTGGGATATCTGTATGATAAATGGTCATACATAATGGTGCTAAAATGATAATTTGTTATAAAAATATTAAACTTTAGATATTTAAATGATAAAATTTTAAACCATCTAATATCTCATCATTATACAAATTGAAATATCAACCTA
Source organism: Simmondsia chinensis (assembly GCA_018398585.1). Taxonomy (NCBI): domain Eukaryota; kingdom Viridiplantae; phylum Streptophyta; class Magnoliopsida; order Caryophyllales; family Simmondsiaceae; genus Simmondsia; species Simmondsia chinensis. The sequence goes on from JAGTTD010000010.1 coordinate 35,270,073, forward strand.
GCTCATATATTTAAGTATTAAATTCCCTTAAAATAATAATATACAAATTATTATAATAATAATAATTATTATTATTATTACTACTACTACTATTATTATTATTATTATTATTACTACTACTACTACTACTACTACTACTATTATTATTATTATATTTAGGATTTTCAACTAAAAATCACGTAAAATTTTATACGCCGTTTCAAAAATCACATATATTTTCTAATTTTTCAAATCACACCTAAATTTTTCAAAATTTTTTAATGTGACATCTTAATGTTAATGCCGTTAACTTCCATAAGTTTTTGTTAACTTGGCTTTTGAAAAAAAAGAGAAAATAATTTTAAAAATTTGAATTTAATTTCAAATAATTCCAAATATTATTTTAAATATATCAAAAATTTGTATATATTTTAAAATATATTTTTTTAAATGGCACATAAACAAAAATTAATGGATGTTAACGTCGTTAATATTAAGGTGTGATATTGAAAAAATTTTGTAGTTTTTAGTTAAAAAAAAAAAATATCTTTATCAAATATATATAACATTTGAACTTAAAAATTATTTTCCAAATTTTTTGAATTAAAAAAATTAAATCACCCCGCCAGTTAATATGTAATTAATTCAAAAAATAATATAAAAAAAAGGAACATATCCAATGCCTTAAGGGCTCCCGCCTACGCAGGATCTAGAGAGGTGGATGTATGCAGTTTTCCCCCTTCAGGGTGTTAACCTGAAGCGAGGCTGTTTCCCAATTCCCCCAACCAGAGTGTGAGGACTTTCCAGGAGGTCACCCAAGCACGCTTAACTTCGAAGTTCTAATGGGATCCAGTGACGGCGTGTTGGTACCCTCTTTGGTTAATTCAAAAAATAATATACAATATACAAATCATAATAGTATTATAATTATAATATACACCCGCAATCATCCCCTCTTTATAAACCCAAATTTACTCCCAATTAAATTACGAATTACCTTTACTTATTCTTTCGATTATTTCTTTTTAATCTTCTCTAGAATTTTGTAATCAAATTATCAAAAGAAGCATTAAAAAATGTCGGATTGTTGCTGGAATCTGCTCGTTGAAATACTCTCCCGATTACCCGTCAAATCTCTTATGCGCTTCAAGTGCGTATCTCGCTCCTGGTACGAGCTCATCAACGATTCTGATTTCATCAAGCTTCACCTTCAGAGATCAATCCAGACCAATCAAACCATAATTTTCTTCTGTTCCAAATTCCCTTACCTTTATAGTGCCGAATTCGACACATTCGAGCACTTAACCATGCTGGGTCAACCATTGAAACTCATAAACAAAGTGCCGTTCATTCTAGGTTCGTGCAATGGCTTGCTCTGGCTCAATTATTCTCCTCTTTGTGAACGCCGTTGCTTTGGCTTCCTCTATAATCCCGCCACTCAATCCTTTTGTAAGCTGCCTCGGTTACCCGATGAAGAGGAGTATCGCGTGTGGTTTGGATTTGGATTAGGTTATGATAGCACTCATGATGATTATAAGATTGTTGGGATTTTTGCGCACTTGAAAACTTTTGTTGATGATGTGTCGTACACAAAACTGCAAAGTGTAGTTGTGATTTACAGCTGGAAATCGAATTCATGGAGGAGAGGCCAAGACCTTCTTTACTATCAATTATCACATAAGATGCAACGCGCTGTTTATGCTAATGGGTATCTCCACTGGCTCGCTCATGAAAACTTGGGGGAATACAAGAAGAGAATAATCAGTGTTAGCTTGAGCGATGAGACGTACAGAGAACTAGAGCTGCCTCAGTGTGAGAGTAACTGGTATGAATCATATGATCTGGGTGCCTTAGATGGGTGTTTATGTTTGACTGTTAATTACATGATCCCTATGTCAAGTGGTCAAATCAACAGTCACTGTGATATTTGGATCATGAGAGTGTATGGTGTGGCTGGGTCTTGGACCAAGTTCCTAAGGATTCCGGAAGCTAGCATTATCTACAGTCCTTCGAGGGAAGTTTATGGTAATTTGAGGGTCATCGGTTTCTCGAAGAACAAAAGGCAGTTGTTTCTAGAGTATGACACTTTTTACTTAGCTTCGTATGATTTGGAAACAAAAACAATCAAAAAGGTTGAGATCGGAGGACTTAAAGAATGCCGGGACCCAATTATTTATGCGGAGAGCCTCGTTTCAATAGCAAGTTCACCTACTGAAAACTTAAAGGACGGCGAGAAGTAAGAAAAGGAAGCATATATTTAACTAGGGTCGTTATATCATTATTCAATATTGCATACATGTTATTTCAATTTAAGCTTCCAACATAAGTGACTCGATTCCGGGATACTTGTTTCGATCTTAAAGATCATATTAGAACTCGTCATTATATTCTTACTCTTGTATTAGAACTCGTCATTTAATGATTGTTGCAGCTATGTCCATGAAGATATGAATGATGAAGTTGTCATTATCTATGACTTATGTTATATACAAAATGCTGACGTTTACATGATTATAATAATATATAAAAGTCATTTCAATGTTTAAATCAGCGAGTTATGGTAACGAACTATGGAATTTTGATATAAATTATTAGATTTTATTAAAGATATATATTGTTGGCATTATGTTCCAATTTAGCATTTTTTAACAAAAATTTATATATCGAATTCAGTAAAAAATACCTAATTGATAAAAGTTTTAAAATACCAAGATATTAAAATTATAAAATTTTACAATTTTGAGGTACCTAATTAATGTCTAGCCCTGAACTTGTCTTTTCATATTATATATTATATTATTGCATTATTCAAATTAAAGATTTCTATACTTTTTTTTACTATATTAATTTAATCTTTGTACTTTTAATATGTTTATTTAGTTTCATATAATGCCAATTCAATCATTTGGTCAAATTAGAATTAAATTATTGACGTAATTTTTAACAGCACAATCACAGCTAAATATAAGTAGCACACTATAGATTCACATGTTGACTTCCGCCTAAGCGGGGTCTAGGAGGGGTGGATATACGTAGCCTTACCCTTGCAGGGTGCAACCCTGCTAAGAGGCTATTTCCGAGGACCCCCAACCTTATAGGGTTTGCAACACGAGGACTTTCTAGGAGATCACCCATCCTGATACTACTCTCGCCCAAGCACGCTTAATTTCGGAGTTCTAATGGGTTCCGGTGCATTAGTATTTGGTAAATGAACCCTTGTATTGTTAGAGAATCAACTATCTAAAAAGTTTAAATTAATAGACTATTCAACATGCTTCCTCGCATGAATGTTTATTGGCCTTAAAACGTGACTAATGTACAAACTCACTTCAATTCTTGTGATGCAACTATATATAAATTTTCTCAGTATTTTTATCTAACATTTAGCAGATTGTGATAAAAATTTACCAAATTCTAATTGAAAGATATATATATATATATATATATATATATATATATATATATATATTATATGCTATATTAACATTTTCTAGAAAAAAAATCATCATATTTTGATAGATGATACTTATATCACGTTTGATCTAGTGTTGTGTGGGTTGTCGCAAGGGCCGGAGTTTGTCGGGTAAGCGGGTTCCTCTTTAATAAAAAAAACATGATATTAATATCACGTTTCACCTTATCAATTTCTATTTAAAATCTACTGAATTTTCATATTGGGAAATTATCACATAAGCAGTTATCACTTAAGTAGCCTAACTTTTCAATATATACAATGAAGTACCCCAAGATTTGAATATTATACAAAAAATGTTGAGAGTGGTACATGATTTTAACAATATTTAGCTAATAATGTTTTCAACAAAAATTTAGAGCATTATATAAAATTTACAGAATTTGATATAAGCTACATATGCATTACCGAAATTATGTGTCATTTCAGCATTTTTTGGCCAAAAAAAAAAAGAAAATTTAACATTTTATACTTTAATATTATTATAATCAAATTCCGTCGTAGCATTCTTCATCAGAAATCAATACAAGAAGACTTAATTGATAAGTTCAAAATTCAGAATACCTAAGTGATAAAATTTTTATACCTAAATGTACCAATTTGTATATATTGAAAGTTTGAAACGTCAGAATGTCTGTGTGATAAATAATTAAATTTTAAGTACCTAAACAATAATTTCTTATAAAAATTGTAAACTTCAAACGCATGAATGATAAAAATTTTAAACTTTTAGTATTGATGGGGGCCCTAATACCATATATTAAGATCACCCACATAATATATAAACTATAAATCGAAGTAACAATCATAAACAAAAGGGAATGAGAAGAACCCCGGAAGTTATATGGTTCTGATGCATGTAATAAAGGGGATAATATTCTTCACATATGAACATGGTAGTTAGAGATATTATTAGTTAGTTAGAGATATTATTAGTTTGTTAATAATTATTAGCTGTAAATACTTGTATTAGTTGTGATATGAAGAACAATGATCAAACAAACACTTTTCTCATCTATCTCTCTCTTTTCTCATCCCCTTCTTCTAAATCTCTTTCTCGTCTCATTCTAACTCACAACCCTAACCCTAATCTAGGTTACAATTCCAATTGGTTGTAATAGGTTCATCCGAAATCTACATCAACGGAGCACGATAATTTCATTATGATATTGGAGTATACATTAGATATCTCAACTTTCAATCCTCTCAAACTTTTCTCAACTGATGGGTATCTCCACTGGCTTGCTCATGATTACTCGTGGGGATGCAGGAAGAAAATAATCAGTTTTAACATGAGCAATGACAAGTACAAAGAGTAAAGCGGCCTCAATGTGAGAGTAACCAGCATAAATTCAATGATCTTGAATTAGGTGCGTTAGATGGGTTTTTATGTTTAACTGTTAATTATATGGTTTACTATGACATTTGGATCATGAAAGAGTATGGGGTAGCTAAGTCTTGGACCAAGTTCGTAAGGATCCCAGAAGATAACATTATCTACAGTCCTTCGAGGGACATTAATTATAGTCATTTGAGGGCCATCGGTTTCTCTAAGGACAAAAGGCAATTGTTTTTAGTGTATGATAGTTCTTATTTAGCATCGTATGATTTGGAAACAAAAAGAAGCCGAAAGGTAGAGGTCGGAGGACTTAAAGAATGCCGAGACCCAATTATTTATGTGGAGAGCCTCGTTTCGCCTAACAAAGTTCACCAGTTGAAACACACAAAGAGCAGAGAGAAGTAAGAAAAGGAGGTACATACTTAACTAGGATCATTATATTCTTATTCAATACTGTGTGCATGTTATTTAAATTTAGGCTTACAGTATATGTGATTCGATTCTAGCATTACTTGTTTCGATCTTAATCTCATATTTAAACTAGTCATTTAATGATTGTTGTAGTTATGTCCATGAGGATCTAAAGGATGAATCGGTAGGAAAATCGACTTGACATTCTATTTCTTTACTTGCATTTTCAACAACATTTGTTGAGGCAACAGGAGCGCTAATGATATATGTTCTTATGATCTATGTGATATAGTTTTCGCTTCGACACCTTAATGGCAAAACACATTTTATCTATGATCGGTGGTTATTTGATGTTTGCGAAACCCACAATTAATTCTTTAGGCAACTCTAATTTCATGTTGGGATTATCGTTGTTTTGATTGTCATCTTGTTTGCAAAACACATTTTATCGTTGTTATTTGATGTTTGCAAAGCACATTTTATGAATGATTAGTTGTTACGGATGATCTGTGTCATCTTGTTTTCGATATTTCCAAGGGAGATTGCATGTATGTAAAATGTGGAAGAGAGCAAGAAACAACCATCTATAGTCTCTTCGTTATGATTTTTTTTGAGTTCTTTTTCTGCTGTTTGCTTTAATCCGTATCCGGATTCGAGAAATTCGATCCTAACAGATTGAGAGTCGAATCTTGATTTTGATACTCTGGTTGAGTAATAGCATGACTTGTTCTTTCGAAACGAGTCCTACAAAAGTTGTATTCTTTGTTTTAGGGTAGCCTTTTCTTTTTTTGTAAAATTCTAATGAGAATAGTAAAGAACTATATATTGTTTTGAAGAAAATTATTACTTAAATACCCTGAAATTTAAATATTTATCACTCTAGGTATCCTAATATCTCAATATATAAAACGAGGTACTCCGAGATTTGAAATTATTCACTTAGGTATCTTATGTAAAAGTCATGTCAATGTTTCCAACAAAAAATTCATGAGTTATGATAAACGTTTATTGAATTTTGATACAAATTACCTATGTATTAATGAAGATATATGTTTTGTTAGCATTATATTCCACACACACACACACACATATATATATATATATATATATATATATATATATACGCACACGTGCAAGTTAAAAGGATCAGTCGTACTTTTCCCCAGACTTAAGCATAAATTTCGACGTCGCCAATCTAATAATAAATGGTCCTCACATATGTCAATTTTGTACGCCAATTTAACATTGATCTTTTTTTTTAAACAAATTTAAATTATCTTTTTTTTTGAATTTTTTTAAAATTTAATTATATTTATAATATCACTATACGGGATTTGATAGTTCATCCTTATGTACCATCATATTTCAATATGGATGGGCACATGTTAAAGTATATTAACTAAGACAATATTAATAAAAAAAAAATGTCGTCATTCTTTCATTAGCCAATAATGAAAAAAAATTAATTCAAAAGCAATAAATTTGTTACAATTAATGAACCTTTCAATATTGGGCATATGTTAGACAAACCCTTTTGATATTTACAAGAAGTTCTTAGATATTTGAATATTTTATTATTTAAGTAAACAACAACAGCAACAGACCCAGTGCCTCAAGGAGGTATGGGAGGGGTGGATGTACGCTGCCTTACCTTTTCAGGATGTAACCCTATCGAGAGGCTGTTTCTGAGTAATCCGAACCTGAAGGGTTTGCAACACGAGGACTTGCAAGAAGGTCACCCATCTTGGTACTGCTCTCGCCCAAGCACGCTTAACCTTAGAGTTCTAATGGTATCTAGTGCTATTAGTGCTCGGATGAACCCTTTATCATTTAAGTACCATATGTCGAAATTTAGTGAGTGTTGTTAGAATTCAATCAATTTTAACTAAAACCTGCTATTGTGGCATTTAATTGTAATAAATTGATAATATATATAAGTTATCTTAGTGTTTTTAACTAAAATTTAGCTGATTGTGGTAAAAATTTATCTAAGTCTAATTGAAAGATGATAAAAAATATATCTATATGGAGCGCTCGAATGAGAATGGAAGTTTTGTGAGAATATAAAAAAATTAAATCTACACCGTTGGATCTTAAGTAAGATTGATCAATGGTTCTAAAAGGCTCATCGTATCCGAAGCCCTATCACCACCGAACAGTCACCAACACCGCCACCCACCACCGCCGTTGCCGCCACTCCTCTCCGCCACCACCACCAATCTTAGATCCCTACAGTCACCACCACTACCACCCATCACCGCCACTGTTGTCGCCCACCCCCGCCACCACCGTCACCCATCTCTCTATCTCGCCATCCATCTCAAATCCCAACCATCACCGCCACCGCCTCCCACCACCACTGCCACCACCACCCACCACCACCACGGCTTGTATCTTGAATTATTGGAAAAAAATCTGAAAAAAAATAATCTGATTTATTACTTAATCAACTGCATGGCTTCTGTCCCTCTGTTGTCTTGTATGTTGCTTGTCTATATTGTATTGCTTATGTACTCTCAATTATCGGGAAAAAATATAAGGTATCCTAAATTTTTAATATATATAATGAGGTACCACATGGTTATCACTTAAATACCCTGAAATTTAAATATTTATTACTCTAGGTATCCTGATATCTCAATATATAAAACGAGGTACTCCGAGATTTGAAATTTATTCACTTAGGTATCTTATGTAAAAGTCATGTCAATGTTTCCAACCAAAAATCCACGAGTTATGATAAACATTTATCGAATTTTGATACAAATTACCTATGTATTAATGAAGATATATATTTTGTCAACATTATGTTCCACTTCAACATTATATATCGAATTTTGGCAAAAAAAAATAATAACTTACTGATAAAAGTTTAAAAAATATCAAGATACCTAAGTGATAAAATTTTAGAGTTTTAAAGCACCCAATTAATGTCCCGCCTTTAACTTCTCTTATATATATATATATATATATATATATATATATACACACACACACACGCACACGCGCAAGCAGAAAGGATCAGTTGTTCTTTTCCCTCAAACTTAAGCATAAACTTCGACGTCGCCAATCTAATTATCAACGGTCCTCACATATGTCAACTTTGTACGCCAGTTTAACATTGATCTTGTTTATTTTTTAAATAAATTTAAATTATCTTGTTTTTTGAATTTTTTTAAAATTTAATTATATTCATGATATCACTATACGAGATTGGATAGTTCATCCTTATGTACCATCATATTTCAATATGGATGGGCACATGTTAAAGTATATTAACTAAGATATAACAACAATAACAACAACAAACCCAGTGCCTGAAGGGCTCCCGCTCATGCAGGGTCTGGGAAGAGAAGGATGTACGCAATCTTACCCCATCAGGGCGAGACTCTGACAGGAGGCTGTTTTCGATGTCCCCCAACCTTTAATTTAATCTAATTAAGGATGGTTGAATGCGTGTACGCCTTGCAAGTAAGTAAACAAATCATGACCAATGAATCTATCATATGTGAGTTCCCTAAATGAATTACTAGAATAAGCATGCAAGCATCTAAGTATGTATGCGCGTGAGAGCATATAAGCATGAGGGGGACATTAATTGAAATGTTATACGCATATATTTAAGTATTAAATTCCCTTAAAATAATAATATACAAATCATTATTATTATTATTATTATTATTATTATTATTATTATTATATTTAGAATCTTCAACTAAAAATCACCTAAATTTTATACGCAGTTTCAAAAATCACTTATATTTTCTAATTTTTTAAAGTCACACCTAAATTTTCTAAAATTTTTCAATGTGACACCTTAATGTTAATGCCATTGACTTCTGTAAGTTTTTGCTAACCTAGCTTTTTAAAAAAAAGAGAAAATAATTTTAAAAATTGAAATTTACATTTAAAATAATTCTAAATATTGGGCATTTTAAATATATCAAAAATTTGTATATATTTTAAAATATATTTTTTTAAATGCCATATAAACAAAAACTAATGGAAGTTAACGTCGTTACTATTAAGGTGTGACATTGAAAAATTTTTAAAAATTTAAGTGTTTTTTGAAACTACAAATAAAATTTATATAGTTTTTAGTTAAAAAAAAACCTTTATCAAATATATATAACTTTTGAACTTAAAAATTACTTTACAAATTCTTTGAATTAAAAAAATTAAATCACCCCTTCAGTTAAAAAATAATATATAATATACAAATCATCATAATAGTATTATAATTATAAATAAATATGCTTTTTCCTTGTATAAACGAGCAGTTTCATAATCACCCCCTCTTTATAAACCCAATTAAATTACGAATTAACTTTACTTATTCTTTCGATTATTTCTTTTTAATCTTTTCGCAATTTTTGTAATCAAATTATCAAAAAAAGCACTAAAAAATGCCGGATTTTTGCTGGGATCTGCTCGTTGAAATACTCTCCCGATTACCCGTCAAATCTCTGTTCGCTTCAAGTGTGTATCTCGCTCCTGGTATGAGCTCATCAACGATTGCAATTTCATCGAGCTTCACCTTCAAAGATCAATTCAAACCAATACGAATCAAACCATTATTTTCGGAGGTTCAAAACTGACTTACCTTTATAGTGCCAAATTCGACGCTTTTGATCACTTAACCGTGCCGTATGAACCATTGAAACTCAAATCCAAAGTGCCTTTCATTTTGAGGTTCGTGCAATGGCTTGCTCTGGCTCAATTATTCTCCTCTCGGTAAACACCCCAACCCTGGCTTCCTCTACAACCCTGCCACTCGATCCTTCCATAAGCTGCCTCGGTTACCCGATGGACTCGAGTATCGTGGGTGGTGGGGATCTGGGTTAGGTTATGATAGTGATCATGATGATTATAAGATTGTCGGGATTTTTGCATACATGAAAACTTTAGTTAATAATGCATTGTACACAAAACTAAAGAGTGTAGTTATGATCTACAGCTGGAAATCGAATTCATGGAGGAGAGGTTGGGACCTTCTTTACTATCAATTATCACATAAGATGCAACGCACAGTTTTTGCTAATGGGCATCTCCACTGGCTCGCTCATGAAAACTCAGGAAAATACAAGAAGAGAATAATCAGTGTTAACTTGAGCGATGAGAGGTACAAAGAACTACAACTGCCTCAATGTGAGAGTAATTGGTGTGAATCATATTATCTGGGAACGTTAGATGGGTCTTTATGTTTGACTGTTAATTACATGATCCCTAGATCAAGTCGTCCAATGAATAGTCACTGTGATATTTGGATCATGAGAGAGTATGGTGTGGCTGAGTCTTGGACCAAGTTCCTACGGATTCCGGAAGGTAACATTATCCACAGTCCTTCGAGGGGCGTTGCTTATGATAATTTGAGGGTCATTAGTTTCTCGAAGGACAAAAGGCAGTTGTTTCTAGAGTATGACACTTCTTATTTAGCTTCGTATGATTTGGAAACAAAAACGAGCAGAAAGGTTGAGGTCGGAGGACTTAAAGAATGTTGGGACCCTATTATTTATCTGGAGAGCCTCGTTTCGCTTGAGAAAATTCACCCGCTGAAAATACAAAGGACGAAGAGAAGTAAGAAAAGGAGGTATAAACTTAACTAGGGTCATTATGTTCTTATTCTGTATTATGTGCAAGATATTTCAATTTAGGCTTCCAATATATGTGATCGATTTAAGCATTACTTGTTTCGATATTAATCTCGTATTAAAACTAGTCATTCAACGATTGTTGCAGGTACTTATCTGAAGATTCGAAGGATGAACCAGTAGGAAAATCGACCTGACATTTTACTTTTTCAGTTGCATTTTCAGCAACACTTGCAAAGGTAACAAGGGCACTAATGATGTATGTTCTTATGATATACGTCATCTTGTTTCCGTTTTTCACGGTAAACTGTTGACACCTTAATGGAAAAACACATTTTATGAATGATCAATTATGTTTTCGAAACCTGCAATTAATTATTTAGGCGCTTAGATTTCATGTTGAGATGATCGTTGTTCGATTGTGTTCAGTATTGCCTTGAATTTTTGGGAAGGAGTTATAATTTCATCTTAACTTTTATTACCTAAAAACCAAGATGATTCAATTCAATTAACTTGAAACCCAAGATGACTTGAAATCAGAACCCCCAACGTAACCTAAATTTGACTCGATACACAAAATTACCCCATTTGAATGACTCAAACCTGAATTGATCGGACTTGATCTAACTTGGTTCAAAATACCAAAACCGATAGACCTTACATCACAGATAATTAGAACCAGAAATGGCCTTACCTAATTTGGGTCAAACTTGAACGGGACCCAACCGAGCTTATCCAAGACCCGATATAATCCAACCTAATTGACCAGAAGCCCAAATATGACTAAAATTAAAAATGACATGACACAACTCAATCCAAGGTAATCAAATTGCACATCAAAATGCAAGCACTAGGCTTGAAAGCAGTGTTGGAAGCACCAATTATGATGTCATATAAGAACACTTAAGATGTCATCTAAATTAGACCAAAACCATACAAAAATCATAAAATTATGAACTACGGACGCCTACTCGTGTCCAAATCTCAAACCCGAGCCTAGGTAACATAAGCCAACAAGTACCGAGGTCGTCTGGACCTATTTCAGCACACATACTCCATCAAAAGTAAGAAATTCAAAAATGGGGTCATCCTTCCTTAAAAATTGGAACCCGTGTATCGGATTAAGATAATTAGATATCAGTATGATACCTCGACACTTTAAATTAAAACATAAAAATATATTCCAGGAAAAGGACGAATCTGACCTCTGGACACAGATATCTCAGTCCGAGTAACGTAAGTTATATGTTACAATAACGACCACCGATGTCTCTAGGCAAAAAGTTGGGAGTCTATCTGTTCAATGTTGGGGAAGGTTTGTCTGAGTGTAGCTGCGTAGTCTGCAGAATTGACCTGCACGTAAACGGAAGCAAGTAAGAATAAGAATGCAGTTTCTGAAATTGCTTATGGATGCAGCAGATTACCGAGTAATATAATACAATTTAGACAACACAATCATTCAAGATCTCATCTTTGTGAAAAGTGCAATCGATAATGGTGTTTCCTCCAAAAAAAACACTTTTTTTACATTTTACGGCTGACTTTAAAAAAAGGTGTTTTTAAATAGACATATGAGTTGTTTTTCGAGAGTTTATTTACCAGACACTAATGCAACCGGATCCCATTAGAACTTCGAAGTTAAGCGTGTTTGGACGAAAGTAGTACCAGGACAGGTGACCTCTTGGGAAGTCCTTGTATTGCCAATCCTATAAGGTTGGGGGTCCTTGGAAATAGCCTCTCGGCAGGATTACGCCCTGAAGGGGTAAGACTGCATACATCCACCCCTCCGAGACCCCGCTTATGCGGGAGCCATTGAGGCATTGGATCTGCTGTTATTGTTGTTGTATAAAAGTCGTTTTTGGGTTGTATTGTTCGTGTTGCAGTAATAAGCGTTGAGTTTTCAACGGAACATGAGTTCCTTTGAAGCCTTATATTTTAGGCGGAAAAAAGTAGGCATATAGTCGTAAATTCTCTTAGCTTGTAGAAACATGTAAATGCATTCATAATATGTTTTAGTAAAAGATAAAATACAATATATAATAAGTATATGAATGCCATTACACAATCACCCACTGCATAACAGCTATCTGAAATTAAAACGCCACAAGAATCACGTACATAGTTGCTTACATATGCTTCCAAAAAAATTCAAAACTTCCAAGATTGCGGCCCTACTTATAGGAAACTCATAAGATGCCAACATTTCATGCTCACAAATGCAATTCGGCAATTTGAAGGTAAATTCACATGTCCAACGCGTATGAAACTCAATTGAAACATGATTCGAACTATCATTGAATTATTTCGGTACAAAGATACTTATCAGATAATATGTTGGCTTATTATATCATGTGATTTAAAGAATGTTTAGGTCGTTTAGACACGTTGAAATTAGTTTTCTTGATCTTATTCATTGAAGTACTCAATCTTTTTGGTTATCGTTTAATATTCACTTTGTTATGATATGTTATAATACAATGGTTTTAACTACATTTCTTGCATATCTAATAAATAGCGATATAAACACTTCCTCTAAGCTAAACTTTAGAAACTTCTATTCCTGCACACTCCCCCTTTCCCACTCCAGCTCCTGCTTCCATTTCGAGCAACTATACTCCAAACCCACTTACTTACCAAAAAGGGATAAGAGCAGTCAGATCAAGGCCACAAAATTGCAAGCAATTTTTGGAACAAAAAAACAAAATAGCACGCAAGAGAGGTAGAAAGATTATTATCAAAGCCATACACATGGATTACGCTCCAGATAGATAGTGGTAAGCTTCTCCTTAGAACCAGCAACTGCATTAGCTATGTCTTCGATTGAAGCTATATGGTTGTCATTGAGCCATAGATCCTCCAACCTACACAAAGGACTAAGTCACAAGATAGATCTGGAGCAACAACATTCGTTTGCATGATGCGTTACGACTAGGGGTTTAGAGAACCAAACTTTCAGTGAACTACTCATGTTCCAGATCAATTACATCGTGTTCATGTTCATGTTAGAGGCTAGATAAATTTAAGATTAATGAGCTGAGTTCGAATACCAAAGAGGGTACCAACACGCCGACATCGGATCCCATTAGAACTCCGAAGTTAAGCGTGCTTGGGCGAGAGTAGTACCAAAATGGGTGACCTCCTGGGAAGTCCTCACCCTTAGGTTGGGGGCATTGAGAAACAGCCTCTCTTCAGGTTAACACCCTGAAGGGGGAAGGCTGCGTACATCCGCCCCCCCCAGATCCTGCGTAGGCGGGAGCCCTTGAGGCACTGGGTATGTTCCTTTTTTTTTAATGAGCTGAGTTCGAATGAGGAGGTGCTTAGCTCATTTATGTTCACAGAATTTGACAAGGGCTCATCAAGGGCTTGATAAGAGCTCATTAAGGACTCGATAAAGGTTCGGCAGTGACTCGTTAACAATCACTATTAGCTCGAAAGTAGTTTGATAACGACCCCATTGTAACTTCAATAACTCAACTCAGTAGCAAGCTCAACTCGGTGGCAAGCTTGGCTCCTTAGTGAGCTCAGGTTGATAACGAGCTCAAATCAATGATGAGCTCAATTCGCCCTGATAACAAGCATGAATCAGCTTGATTAAGCTAACGAGCCGAGTATTGAACACACCAATATCTTATCAATCGAGTTTTAACAAGAGGATGCTCAGCTCAATGCGGCTCATTTATGCCCTTAGTTAAGAGTAAATGAGGGTTAAGCTCATACCTAGTAAGGCTCTCAATGTCCTCCACCGATGTAAGCTTATTTGATGCCAAATCTAAGACTCGGAGATTTAATAGAGTTGATAAGCCTTCCATTTTTGTAATCCCATTATGACTCAAGTATAGTTCTTCAAGGGCTATACACTCCTGTAATGTCAATAGCGTAAGAACAACCATGTCATAAACCACCATTGCAGTGATATTATAGAACATATGCAATTTAGAACCCATTATTGAAAATAATAGAGGAACTTTTATTATAAATTAGTTATCCTTCATGAATTGGTGACTATTTGCCATTTAAATTAGATATAAAATATGGTTCTCAGCGCTGGACAATTCATTTTCAGCAATGGGCATACCTCAAATCCCTTCATAGAGGTCAGTCGATTGCTTTGCAAACTGATCTTCTTGATACACTTCAGACCACATAGATTCACAGTTCGAATACGATTTCGACCAAGCCACAGCTCTTGTAAATTTGTCAAATTGTCAAGATTCTCCATTACCTGAAATAGCCAACTCCTATGCTATTAAATATTCCAGCAAACATCAAAAGGCGGCAGAAGGCATTTCAACATATAATGAAAACTTATGTGTCAAATCCCTCATTTGTATGCAGAAGCATATGTTAGATCATGCAATGGGTCCAGATATCTACAAAACCTTGCATCTTTATAGTTCTTTGACATATTAGAATACATACTCGCAATCTGTTGGACCCAAGTTCGAGGATTTGCAACTGATGAAAATGCTCGATTTCCTCCATCTTCGTGACTTCATTCTTGGACACGTATAGTTCTTTAAGTGTGCTGGAGACCTTTGACAACCCGCTTAGGGATGGTATCTCATTGAAAGAAACATCAAATACAAGAAGATTCTTGAAGATGCTGACATCAGGTATCTTTGTCAGCTTATTATCTCTAAATACCAGCTCCTGTGCACCAGAAAACATGCGTCACGGAAGCAAATGTCAAATAAACCATTAAAGCTTCCTGAAAAATGATTTACAATGACAAGAAGCAAGCACAATCGTCGAAACAAGAAAGGGTGAAGAAAGACACTGAAAAAGCTGTTAAGCAGGTGTGAGCCAATTAAGCTGGAAAGGAATCAAAAAGTAAGAACAAGCTACTCCTTTTTTTGTTGGATCATAGGAAGGACATCTCAAGATGCAGACTTGTTTGAAGTAAATCCCAAATTACCCATAATGAAGTTGAATTTTAGTTTCAACCCCAATCTTTGAATTCGATTTTTCATATTGAGCAACTTTCCATCATTCCTTGATCGATGTAAGTCTTGAGCAAAGCCATCTAATTCTTTGATAACAACAACAACCGACCCAGTGCCTTAAGGGGCCCACATAAGCAAGGTCGGGGGGAGGGGGGAAGGGATGTACGCAACCTTATCCCTTCAAGGTGCTACCCATCTAATTCTTTGATCATCATACAAAATATGGAATTCACTAGCTTTGCTCATAAGACTTCCAAATCCTCCAGCATGCATGAGGAACAGTCTCATTTCTAGATAATCATTCCCTTTGCATTTCTTTGATCGACGAATGATGTGGAAGAACTTAGTTCTACCAGGATCACACATATCAGCCATGGACCATGACCAAGGTTTTTTTGGTATTTTTCTTTTCTTTCCCGTCCCAAAGTGCACAAACAAATCCTTTTATCATGGTATGTCAGATATTGTATAACGCAACCCAATAACTAGAATAAACATGGCAATAGGGGCACCTCTCCATCCTAAACTATTGAATTCTGTTTTAGTATAAAGCAAACTTCACCTAACAACTTAAGCTTTAAGATAATTGTCTCTTTTAACATAGTACCGGAGACTCTGTTTCGAATTTCAAATGTCAATAATACTCACTATTTATATCAATATAAATAAAGCATAATGTACACAGTGAATTGTATATTATCTATCCTTCAAACCCAATGAACAATCATACGGGGCACATGTTATAATATAAAAATCATTTATAAACTTTCACTAAAACACTTAACAGCTTAAGTACCTGAAATAGTTCCTAGGCGTAATCAACGCACAGCACTACCACTGCGTATTTCAAATAGTGTAGTGCCTTTATCACAATAGAAGCTCAACAAACAAAAAGGGTCGGACATAACCACAAGCGATCTAAGCAACTGCTTGGGGCCCGGAAATTTTGAAGTTGTGATTTTTAAGATATCAATTGCTAATATTACTAAGTTTTGTGATCGGAATTTTTATAATTTGTTGTTTGTGAAGGCCTGTTTGAAATTTTTTCTTGGGGCTCAGAAACTGTCAGGAGCACCCTGCCCCAGTAGAAGCTCAACAAACAAATTGAGAACATACTATTTCAGTAATTTGCAATCAATTAAAAACAAGAAGCAGAAATCCAAAAAACGCATAGAATAATACTACAATTAGGCAAAGTGATCATATTACTTCGAGATTAGAAATGGCGTCCCATCGAGAGATCGCCTCGATGCCGGCGTCGTCAAGGAGGTTCTGGCGAAGAGAAAGCTTCTTCAGATTCTTCAAAAGTCCAATTCGGGAGTCTAATTTCGACAAGCGGTTAGCGGTGAGATCGAGCTCGATCAAACTCGCAGGTAACTCGACGGATTCGAGATCGTGGAGCTGGTAACTTGTAAGATCGAGCTCTTTAATGGCGGATTCGTCTTCGTCCTCCGCCGCCTGAGGTTGATTTTCCGGCGGCTGGTGGTTCCATTCCGGCAAGTCTAGGGTTTCTCTGTCCATAATTGCAGTGGATTTGTCGCCGGGGTCGATGTGTGTGGCATGAAGCGTAGCATGTAGAAATTTAGAACATATACTTCAATTGCGCCTGGCGCAAATTTATAAGTTTATATATTTTTGGATAAAATATAGTTAAGACCCATATACTTTATAATTATATATAATACATTACATTTTTTAAACTTTGTAATTAAACATAATATACTTTGATCTTTTAATTTTAAAAAATAGCCTCAGCAGCTTTACAATTAAACACAATACAATTTTATTATTACATGTAACTCATCCATGAACTTCGCTACTATACGTAACACACTCATTAAATATTAATAAATTTGAAATTAAACAAATGTATAAAATTAAAATTTTTAAAACAATTTATGGAAAAAAATATTTTTTTATTTTCACATTTTTAATTTCGTTCAACTTTTTAACTTTAAATTTATTAATCTAACTTTAGAATTTATTTTTTTAAAAAATTATTATATTTTATCGTATAGTATTTTTATGAAATTTTAAAATATATTTTATTATCTTCTAAATTTATAATATTATTACTATAATTAATTAAAATAATTATTTTATGTAAATATCAGGAAATCCTTTTATATTTTGCTTAGAAACATAAAGTTCCTATCTTGCGTCTAAAAACATAAATTCCTTTCTTATATAAAATTAGATAATACCTGATTTTTAATTTGATAGATTTTTTTTTACATTTAAATTTATTAATCTCATTTCTATCATGGTTAAAAAATATTATTATATTTTTTTAAAATTTCATACTTTTTTTAATTTTTAATTTCTTAATGTATAAATGGCATACAATGTTTAGTAACAAAGTTTAGGAGATAAATTATGTGTAACAACAAAGTTTAGAGGGTTGGTTTTTGAAATTGAAAGTATAGAGGATGTGTTATATTTAATTGCAAAAAGTGAAAGTACAGGTAATGTGTTGTGTTTAATTGTAAAGTTCAGAGAGTCTTTACTATATTTTGCCCTATATTTTAGGAAAATTGTCAATTAAATTTATAAAAAAATAAATTTGTAAAAATTATCTAAATTTTAGAAGGGTTTATTAAATTTTTAATTTTTTAATGTCACATGCACCTAAGGGCATGTTTGGTATGGGGTTAACAGGGGCTAATGGTTACAGGGGTAATCATTACTCTATTTTTAACCCTGTTTGATTTACCATTAATATTTAATCCATGAGAAAGTTTACCCAAAATGGGGTTAAAACTATTGCACTATTCCCCCCTAATGCAACATTCATAACAAGGAAAGAGGTAAAAAAAATTCAACTTGTTTATTGTTTGAAAATTTTGGATATTATAAAAATATATTTTATATATTTAAAAAATTATTTAAATATTTAATATTTGAAATTTAGGCAAAATATTTTAAATATTATTATAATATTTATATATTTAAAAATTATTCTAAATATAAAATATAAAAAAATGTTTTAAAATCCAATAGTAAAAAATATGTAATAATATTTAAATATTAGAAAAATATTTTAAGATTAAAAAATACATTAAATATCAAAAAAACGAATAGAAAGCATGAGATATTTACTATATGGTGATGTTGGTGGTGACCAGAGATCGGCAACAAAAGTGATGTTGGTGGGAATATGTCGTCGGCAATGTAATAGGGATTATCCTTTTGTTTAATAATTTCAAAATTATTTTTTAAACATATAAACTATCATCAATTATACAAGGGTAATTTTGATCAATATTTTAATAAATAGTTATTTCTTTTCTTTTCTTTTTTGGCCAAAGAAAATAATATAAGAAATAAATTGGTACGTGAAAGATAAAAAAGAAGTATATTACACTCAAACCAAACATAATAAAAGATTCATGAGTTAATATTTACTCTTTTAAAAGTGTACAACTAAACAAAATGAAAGGAAAACAATTTTATGGGATAATGATTACCCTATTAATAATTGCACCATTAAAGATTACCTCATTTATTTTTAACTCCATATCAAACATCCCCTAAATTTTACAAATTTTTCAAATGTCATACTTTGATGTAACGCCTTTAGCATTCATTAGTTTTTGTGTGCATGACCTTAAGGAAATATTTTTATAAAATATATTTTCTAAAAATACTTATAAATTTATAAGATATTTACAATATTTCAAAAAATATTTTAAAATGTAAATTCGAATTTTTTAAAATGCTTTCTCTTTTTTTTATGCCACATAAGCGAAAACTAAAAGAGTGACAATCAAAAATTTTAAACAATCTAGGTATAACATTGAAAAATTAGAAAAATTTATGTGATTTTTTCGAAAGCGTACCTAAAATTTATGTGGTTTTTGGTAAAAGCCCTAGAAAAATATTTGAAGGTTCAAAAATTTTATCAATTAAATACCTTAATATTTTAAAATCTTATTCATCAGGTATCTTTCTATTGGCTTTTTATTTAAAAATGTTATAGTAAATAAGATTTCGTCTATATATAATTATTTTTACTATCATTTGATTTTGCCAAAAAAATGATGAAACTAAACATGATTTTGATGATATGTAAGTATTTTACATCAAAATTCAGTAACATTTTTTATTGTGTCGCTTTATTATCGTT
Source organism: Simmondsia chinensis (assembly GCA_018398585.1). Classification (NCBI taxonomy): domain Eukaryota; kingdom Viridiplantae; phylum Streptophyta; class Magnoliopsida; order Caryophyllales; family Simmondsiaceae; genus Simmondsia; species Simmondsia chinensis. The sequence continues at coordinate 35,289,934 of JAGTTD010000010.1, forward strand.
ACATGTTTATATAAATATAATGGTAATCACACAATACATTAGAATTTTCTTTATAAATCCCGTCAAATTGTTACAAAAGTTATAAAATTATGACACGTGGTACCTATACGATAATATATCCAAACAATACGGCTATTATTGTAGTAAATATTAGTATTTTTGTTGAGACATGAACATTACCCTAAAGTACAATTACGGGTGCGTTTGATCCAACTTATTTTTTCAGTTAATCTGCTTTAACTATATCTTTTTATAGTGAAACATTTGATTGTACAGTATAAAAAGATATTTTTTACATAATAAAATATAAAAAATAAACTAATCTATTGTAATCATAAAAAATAACTTAATAATATAAATCAACAAATAACGATAAGTACGAGAGAACTAAAATAATAACCGGTTATGGTCGTGGAAAGTAATAAATGTAGCGACCAACAAGGGTAAAAGGGGTGCTGGTAAATGGAAATGGTAAAAACAAGTGAAAATAGGTTATAGTAGTGGTAATAACAATTTTTTGAAATAAGTTGTAAAAAAGATCTAATTTTTTCATATTTTCCTGTATAATTATAAAACAGTTTTTTCATATGTCTATTTAAGCTGTGAAAATAACGTAAAAAGATTTTTTTTATCAACCAAACATAAGTTTTATAATTTTAGTTAGAGTATTTTTTACAATAACCAAAGAGGGCACCAACATGCCGTCACCATATCCTATTAGAACTCCAAAGTTAAGCATGCTTGGGCGAGAGTAGTACCAAGATGGGTGACCTCTTGAAAAGTCCTCACCCTCAGGTTGGGGGCACTGGGAAACAGACTCTCTTCAGGTTAACACCTTGAAGAGGGAAGGCTACGTACATCCGCCCCCCCAAGACCCTGCATAGGCGGAAGCCCTTAAGGCATTGAGTATGTTCCTTCAGAGTATTTTTTACAATTTTAAGCTATTAAAAAATTAAATAAAACGCAACATATAGCTTAACTGAAGCAATGCATTTCTCTGCTGATACAAATAACCAAACAGGGATCTGAAAATTAAGGCGCACCAAAAAGAAACCGTCAAATTCAAGCTTCATTCTAACTGAACACTCCATTTCAATTCACAATCATCTCAATTCGATTCACTCAATCTAGAACCCTAGATTTGATCCCATTCTCTCTTTCCTTTGATCATCCGCGTGGCAATTAGGGCAGAGTTATTGCAATGACTTCCTGGCTCAAACGCGCTGAAGGTTTGAGTATTTGTTTCTCTTTTGTTGTATTGAATTTAGATGAATTGGTTCTGATTTGTTAATTTTGGCTTGTGATTGTGCTTTTATGTTTTGTTGGTTTGAATTTTGATCTTGTTCTTGATTTTTCATGAGTGATCTGGTAGTTTGTTTGATTGTTGATGTTAGTGATTTGATGTAGCTGCATTGTACTGCTAGTCCGATTCAATTAAGGTCCATGTATTTTTCTTATTGCGTTAATTTAGACACGGTACTTTTAGTTATGTCAATTTAGCCCCTCTGTAATTGATATTGTGTCAATTTAGTGATATAGTCAAACTGAAGCTAAGTTAATAACGTAATTTTTAATAGCAAATTCGAGTAACCCACTATAAATCCACCCGTTAACTCAATTTAACCAACTCATGGCCGAATTATTAAAAATTTCACCAAAGAGGGCACCAACACGCCGTCACCGGATCCCATTAGAACTCCGAAGTTAAGCGTGCTTGGGCGAGAGTAGTACCAGGATGGGTGACCTCCTGGGAAGTCCTCACCCTCAGGTTGGGGGCACTGGGTAACAGCCTCTCTTCAGGTTAACACCCTGAAGGGGGAAGGCTGCGTACATTCCCCCCCCGCGACCCTGCGTAGGCGGGAGCTCTTGGGGCACTGGGTATGTTCCTTTGTTCCTTTCCTATGGCCGAATTATTAAAAATTTCATCAACACCCTAATATAAATTTTAGTCTAAGAACCAAATTCAATTAAGCGTGTTTTAATTAATTTGATACATATCCAAATAGGTATACAGGTGTAGTAATAGGGTAGCCCAATAGGTAGTAGAGTGGCCCGACCTAGGGAGGGGGACATTCGATAAATGGATTAGTTATTGCATTGTTATTATAAAGGCACCAATGAAATCAAATGTCATTGTTCTTATTTCATGATCAGACTTGTTCGAAGTTGTGGATCGAAGGGCAAAGCTTGTAGTAAGTGAGCTGGCAGAAGAGCAGCCCGATGTTCCACCACCACCAGGTATGGATGGCTACTTCTTAATCGAATACACATGACTGTATAAATCCTGGATCTCATCATGTTTGTCTCGTTGACTTTGGCAGTGTGTGTTTGGGACAGCGTATATGTAAATATGTGATGGTCTTCAATTTCTAAGTGATGTAATAACATACTTACAGATAGCTTTATATGTACTAGTTGTCATCTTAAAATTGAGGGCAAAATAACACCTTTTTAGTTTTGTGGTTGCTCATACATCGTAGATGTTTCAGTGGTTAACTATTTCCATGTCTTTTATCTATTGGCTCTGATTAGGTTTTAGATATGCCGTGAAGAGTTGCTCATGATCGATAATACTTCACAATCATCGAATAGAATGTGCTACATTATGTAGGATTGCTTGGATTGTTCTTTTGTTTCTTTCCCCTCCTTTTTTGGGGATTTTGCCTAGATTTCTATTTTTCTTTAACAGACACCTGATCCTCAGATTTCATATATATCTACTTGAACTATTTTCACCATACAAATGTTTTTGTGGCCATTATTTTTGTTATTTGTTTCTGTCAGATTCTTCTAATGAGCAAGGAACCAAAGGGAAAAGAACAAAATCGAAGGCAAAGGTAATTTGCTTCACAGTACATTTTTTCGCATGAGTTCAGTACTTTAAGAACATTCTTGTGGGGACCAACCAGAGCTTTGTCATTCATCTCACGAGTAGGGTCTTTCTAGGCTCAGAAGAGAGCTTCAATGGATGAAACCTTGAGAAAAAGCGATAACAAGCAGGAAGAAAGTGACAAACAAGGCTCAGAGTCGAATGCTAAACCCAATGAAATGACCACCTCCGTATCATTTCAGAATGATAGGACGATTCCTGGAACTTCAACATCCCAGACTAGTAACGAGCAGCAAGACAAGATGGATGATGCCTCTGTGAAAGATGCTTCTTCATCCGAGGTGTTTTCAAATGATGGGAGAGAACATGATGGTGACCGGCTAGAGGGTCCAACAATGGCCAGCAATGTTGAAGCTGTCAGCTTGTCTTCAAATCATGAGCTAGGCAGTGACAATGATGCACCTTTACGTGATGCGGATCCCTCTTCCACAACTGAAGCATTGGGGGCTGAGCTTGTTCATGGTAATCATGACACTGATCCTGCTCAAAATGTGAGGTTGGAAGATGCAGATGGTTATTTGAAACCTGATCAAGAAAAACTCCAATCTGCATCTGCTGCACCAAAGCCAGTCTCCAATGATGACAAACCATCCAAACATAACGATGGTACAGCTGAACCTCTTTCTGGTCAGGCAAAGGAGGACAGCACAAAGGCTACATCAATTATTAAAGTAGAGGAGCAACTTGATGAGGTAAAGTGGTTAAGATTTTATAAGCGTGTTGATGTAGGCTGATTTAGAGTGTTGAATTGTTCTGAGTGCTAGACATGCGGTTTCGTTCATTGGGTTCTTTGGTTGTTCTTCAGGCTCAAGGTCTACTTAAGTCAACAAACCCTACGGGGCAATCAAAAGAAGCAAGGTTAGCTCGGGTAAGGTCTAATCTTATGTGTTCATTAATCATGGACTTCTTTATCCAAAGTTCATTGCAATCTAGTGATGTTGCTGTCCGGCAATATGGTAATGCAGCACGCAATCTATAGTATACACATCCATCCAACAAACTTATTTTTTCCCCTGTTTTCTTCTTTGTGCTGAAAAACCATGTAACCAAAGTTTCGTTACCATCAATAAGCAATATGTGAACATCTTTGTTTAGAAATAACTCCTTTTCCTCTAGAAACTTCTATCTTTTGTGGCATACATGACAGATATAATGTGAATATATGTTAGGATCCCAAACTTTGACTGTCTAGATTCTACTGTTATGCCACATTTCATTGACTTGCGTTCTTTCAATCTGGCATGAAATTGATTTGGTCGCATATCCATTCTTCATGGTGCGAAAAGGCTATGCTGCTTTGGTTTAGTTTGGATGTGTTCATCAATTTAATACCGGCTTACATGGCGTATACTACGCATTGCATTTTGTTGTTGTAAATTATCATACTAGAGAATAATGCTGCTAGTAATGGTTTCTTTTGTAGATGAGTTCTTTTATTGAATGATTGACAAGGTAAAGAGATACCCAAACTCAAATTTAGTCAGCCTTAGATTGAGGTCTTTCTTTGCTGGAGATTGGACAGAACATTATGCTTTCAGTCGTCCATTTGTCAATAGAATAGTACAGGCTTATAGCCAACTATCAGGTGGTCCCCCACAAAATGGCCTGGAGCTACCTGGTAAGCAACACCCAAAAGGGAGAAAGGGAAGCCTATGGTTTCCATGAAGATGATACGTAGACTAAACTAAGATTTGTTGATATCATACCAATATAATTCACGGTAATATTGATGGCACAGTGACGCTTAAGGATACACGTAGTCGACATAGCGGATAGGAGGACACCTATGCTAGTCAACGGTAATCCTAGGCCCGCATTTCCTTTATTTTTGTTCTAATGTTGCTTGCATACATGTTATTGCTTTATTGTTTAATTGCCTTATTATTTTATTGCTTTGCTTTGTGTGACTCTATCTATATTGTTCCTTCTTTTCTTTTCTTGTAAGGTTGGGGGTCTAGGAAACAGCCTCCCTTCAGGGTAACATCCTATAGGGGTAAGGCTGTGTATATCCTCCCCCCAGACCCTGCCATGGAGAAATATTCTTTGCTCCAACTGGGATGTTGTGTTGTTTTTGTAGTGATGGCACAGTATTCTTTGCTCCAACTTCAGTTGCTCCTGGAGAAATATTCAATTATTAACTCATTCATGATGCAAAGTTAAGGCCGTATGTACTTGCCTCTCTTTTAGCCACATTATGATTGGTGCACCCACATGCAGGTATTAGCAATAAATTCATCTGCAAACGCAGCCGCATTTGTTACGTGTATAATTTGCTTCTCAAATTTTGATGAAATGCTTGTTCTTTACTTCCTTTTATGTGAAAGGTGGTGTACTTGTTATTGTCTTCTAAACAACAACTATAGGTCTACTGGTGCTTGGTTCTACTACATTGGTCTACATTTGAAGAAATGTCGTTGTTTCTCAGGAAAAAAAATGGTCTTTGTGACTCTTTGCCTCCTGCCGGCCCTCTACTTTCTTCTTCTCTCTTTCTTGTTATGTAGCAATACATGGCCATTTGCTTTATCCTTTCTTTCCATTTTGCCTCATCTAAGGCCTAGATTTTTTGGATATGGAAGTCCTATTTTTGAGAAAGCTATCTGAGGTTTGTTACTACCACTCAGGTTTGTGCTGGACTTTCATCCCGTCTCCAAGAATACAAGTCTGAAAATGCTCAGTTAGAAGAACTTCTTGCTGCAGAGGTAAGCTGTTCCATTGATCTACAATCTTCAGGATTTGTTGAAGCTAAAAGTTACCATCTCTGTAGCATAAAATTATCAGTTGCTGAAGAGTGGATTCTTACTAGTTGGAATTTTTCTATTTTGGCAGAGAGAACTCGGTAGATCTTATGAGGATCGAATAAAGCAGCTCCAGCAAGAGTTATCTGCATTAAAGACAGAAGCAACCAGAGTAGAGTCAAATATGGCTGAGGCTTTGGGTGCAAAAAACTCGGAGATTGAGACACTTGTCAGCTCTCTGGATGCTCTTAAGAAACAGGCTGCTTTATCTGAAGGGAATTTGGCATCTTTGCAGGTTAATCTTGCATATTTTCTCTCATGCCACTTCCATTGGGTGCTAGATGCTATACTGTGATCAGGGATGGGTTTAGTGCTGGGGTCATCCCTCAAATATATAGGCAAGGTCTATAGATATTCGCTTGTGTTCCTCCTGTTGGCAAGATGGTACTTTCCTCACCTGCATCTGGGCTAGGGACTTCACTCATTAGTATATTCCCGTGCTACATGAAAACATTGGGACTGATGCCACTTCCTTTCATTTATTTTGTTCCTTGCAACTTGTCTTGGAAGTATGCTCTTGGTGTTTTTTGGTTTTAGCCAAGAAACTGTTATGGGCTTCAAGCAGAAGTTTAAGAGATTAGGAGGGAGTAGGATAAGACTCCTTGCTTCTCTCTATGGTTGTAGCTCTCTGCTCTAATTTAAATTTTCTCCTTCATTGTTTGTTGTTTGGAGGGGCAAGATCCTAGAAGAGCGCATTCCTTTTCCCGTCGTTGCATTGATATGTTATGGCATCCAAACAATATATACCATTATTGCATCGTCTCTCTTGAAATAGAGATGCTCCTACTTTGATTATTAGGCCTTCATGGAGCTGACTTCTCCATTTATCAGGCGAACATGGAGACCTTGATGAGAAATAGAGAGCTAACAGAAACACGGATGATGCAAGTAAGTTGGTCTGTTCAAGGCTGAAGCTTGCCCTTTGTTTACTAATCTATTATACTCTATGATGCCAAAACTAATAGAAAAAATCATGACGTGTAATCAGGCTTTGCGTGAGGAGCTTGCCTTAGCAGAACGAAGGGTGGAAGAAGAGCATGCTGCACATAATGCCACCAAAAAGGTCCACCTCTAAATATGTGTGTGGCTCTGTCATTTGCTTTCATGACTTCTGGCGCTTTATCATTTACTTGAATTAACAGGCTGCTATGCAAAGGGAAGTGGAGTTGGAACACCGAGCTGTTGATGCATCAACTGCCCTTGCTAGGGCCCAGGTATAGCACAAAGCCATGATGTATTGGTTCGATCAACTGAATTTCTTCTCCTCCTCGAGAAAATAACTTGCCTTGTTACTGTGAGAATATATCCTGGTATTGGCTTAAGGTTTGGCAATCTATGAGATGTTATGTTTAGACATATATGCTAATGTCGCTAACCCCTACTGCGATTTGCCTCTCAGGACAATCATAATATCTGCTAAGAATTTAAGATGCCTTTTGTGAAGATAGTGATCTCATGTGTTTCCTTGATTGAAATGGAGATCTTTTTCCGCGTGTGTGTGTGCGTGCTTAGGATAACAGATCTCTTGTGATTGGCATCTCCATCATTTGGTTCTGCACTGTAGATTTCTTGGTCAAGCTACTAGCTAGTGATCTTTTTGTACTTTGTCCTTTCTCTGTGGGATGTCTGCAAGACAAGCCTGCAATACAATTATAAGTCCTTTCTTTAAATACTATAAGACTTATTTGGTATTGTTTTCAATTTGTCGCTTTTGATTGTTAAGAAACTGAAAATCATATTTTGGAATCTGTTCTTTCTTATTTTTGGTTTTTAAATTTTGTTCTTTCCCGAGTTTGATTGTAACTAAAAACATGAAATCAAAAAACGAAAAAAAAAAAAAAAAAAAAAAAAAAAAAACAGTTTTCAAAACATGGTTTTTAGTTTCTCAAAACAAAAGACTACCAATAGAGAAGGATAGCAAATAAGCTCATAGTGTACAGCTGGCAAGCTGGCATTGTTGAGATTGAGGATAATTTCTGAGATTCATTTTTGTAAAATTGGCATACCAAGGCCCTTGTGCTTCCAACAAAATATGTCTATTTAAGCCATGATCATGTGCAAATGCATAAATACATTCCTGAAATATAAGTGGACATAAAAAGTCATGTTGCCAAAACCTATCTAGTTCTAAATATCCTTGGAATTTATCCATTTCATTTAAAGTTAGTCCGAAAATTAAAGTACTTAAATACAAAGTAGAGGGCTTCTTGAATTATCAAATGGTATATAGTGCGATGCAATCAAAACAAGGTATTATAGCAAAAAATAATAGATACCTTGGAGACAGATAAATTCATCAATGGACTCTCTATCTTTTTTCCATCTAATTGGTTTATTTCATTATAGGATAACAAGATGGTTAGAAATTTTTTATTTGTCAACCCATTCGCTCTTTTGATTTTGGAAAATTTTATTTATCAATATATTGTTTCTTCTACACTTTCATCTCCATTTCCTAATGAAAAATGGCTAATCTAATTGTTAGGATTTGCTAAATAAATCGATAATCCACTCATGGGAGACGCCTTCCCGCATCGGGCACCATATGGGTACAATGAACTAAAGAAAAAGAGAAGGAAAATTGCATTACAACAAAATTGCCCTTTCCTTTTACATTGTTTGCTCTCTTGGGGTGACTATCTGGGAGAGTGTTTCATGTTTGTGGGTTAACAAGTTCGGGGATGTCTTGCTTCAGTAATGCTTTAGTTCCTTTTCGGACACAAGTTATGTTCTTCTGGACCTAAATGTCCAAAATCTTAAACATGCGAATCCTCTGGCTGCGTTTTCTCGTGAAACAGTTTGGAGCCAGGTGGAATCGCTTTTTAAATATTTTAGCCAGATCAAATTAGTAAAACCTAGGATCTCCATGGCCTCAAATTGTTGCTTCTGTCTGCATCACATCTTAAATCAAATTAAACATTTCACCAATCGAATTGGACTTTGTCTCATTTATAGTTTCCATTATTAGACACCCAGAAGGGCATGCCTGCAGACATCAAATTACATACTAATAGGCCAGTATCACCTGTTTTCTTATTCTTTTAATAGAAGTGCAGTGTCATATTAGGCCATGGTCTTCAATGAGATTTATGATAACTTCTTGATGTAGAGGACAGCTGACGAGAGGGCAGCAAAGGCAGCCGAGCTAGAACAAAAGGTGGCACTACTTGAGGTACGGTAAAGCCTGTTATTTTCTACTTTTTTTTGCTTATTCAAATGTATTGTCCTTTGACCAGTCCATACATCTTGTTTTATCAGGTTGAATGTGCTTCTTTAAATCAAGAATTGCAAGACATGGAAGGCCGTCTTCGCCGTGAACAAAAGAAGTCTCCTGAAGACCCAAATCAATTGATTCAGGTATGCATCATAAAACTGTAAAAATAAGCCTTTTAGTGATGAGAAACTTGTAGTCGTTCAGACATAATATATTATCCTCAAGAAGATATTGAAAGCATAAATTTATGAGTCTTCATAGCCAAACACATGCTAAACTCAGGATACTAAACCCCCCCCAAACCCCCCCCCCCCCCCCCCCCCCCCAAAAAAAAAGGGTTTACACTTATGGATTAACTTTTGGTAAAAAAAATTAACACTTAAGAAATAATCTTGACCTGCTTTCAAACCTTCAAGTGCTTTGCTTGATGTTTATTCAAATACCCTATTACCCACAATGTGAAGTGGGCATCTAGGCAAGCAAAAATGATCTCTGTCATTGTGCCAAACTAGCTGTCACCTATGCAGTAGTTAGAAAATAATATCCATTCTTATGCAGCAAATAATAGAAAGGGAATCTAAGTGCCTCGAGGTTTCGAGATTTATCACTTAGATACGGTGACATTTCAATAAATATATAATGAGATGCCATGGCGTTAAAAATTCTGTCACTTAAGTAATCCAGTGTTTAAAAGTGATTATCACCTAGGTACCTTCTTCCAGATTCCAAGGAATTTTTCATCAAAAAATGCAACTTAGTGCAAGATTCCAACAATATATGGATATCTTCGACCGGAATCCAATATATTTTTGCCTAGAAATGTGAGCATGGAACATTATTTTTGGCAATATATAGTACCTGGCCATAGTCGGGTGACTTTTTTGTTGGAATTCGGCAAGTTTACCAAAATAATACTAACATGGCACATATATGTTATGGTAATCATGTGCCACAGGGTACCTAGATATAAATCCTCAAGCCTTAGATACCTCATTTTATATATTGAAAAGTCAAAATACCTATGTGATAAATCCTTCCATTGTGACACAATATGATGCCATGGTGCTGCTCAATACAGCTGCAAGACTAATAATGACTTTTCTAGATATTCCGCGGAATAAGAATTTACTAATCTTTTATCGACCCTCCTATTAGTTCAGCCTATTTTTCAGTCCTAATTCCAACGTATTTACCTGCTTTCTCTAAACCTAACACAATTCTTTGTTATATTCTATTTTGAAATGTATTCTGGAGACATAACCTGCTGAATTACTTGGTGCAACTTCTAGAATATGTTATGGCTGATCACTAACTCTGTTCACTTTGTTTTCTTTTCTGATTTAAATCAGACTTTCAAAAGATCCGTGATGGGAATTACGTAGACATTTATGTCTGAAACTTCCAACTGTCATAACGTTCTTTACAAAGTTGTAGGATTAACGTGATGATCTTCCGAAACTCCATACTTTTAAACAAGAGGCATTTATGGCCACATTTTGTATTTTTAAATAAAAGATGAAAAAGAAAGTTTCAACTACTTTGACGAAATAAGAGCTGAAAGAATAAGCGGTGGCGAAGAGTTGACCGCTGGCCGTATGTAAGTTTTAAAGAAATTTGTTGGAGAAGGAATTTTAACTTCAGAGTTCCATTGCTTATGATGATCAACATCTGCAACTGGACTCCTACTAGTGCATTAAAAACATAAATAACATTTTCTTAGATGGTAAGAAGGTACAACAATGCCTTAAATAGGACCACCAACATCCGGCGGAGGGGGGAAAAGAGCTTCATAACCAAGACCTCATGCTTAGAGGGTGGGTAACTTAACCTCTACACTAAACCCGACAACTCCAGAACTTGAATCTCTTTAGAACATATGCTAGTGCTACAACAACTTTATGCTTTTTCTCAGTTGAGTTGTTAGTTGAATAATATGTTTCCCATACTGTGATGCTGACGGTTTCATGTCTGAAAAATCAAGATGCAGGCATGGCAGCAAGAAGTGGAACGTGCCCGTCATGGTCAAAGAGATGCAGAGAGCAACCTTTCTTCTCTTGAGGCAAATTTTCTTTTTGTCTCTAACTATTCTCATATGTCATAATCCTCAGGAAATGTACTTATGTAGCTTCCTTCACTTTCTTCCCATCAGGACAAATATTATACATTATTTTTTGTTTGCAGTTTTTTGTTATTAAGAAACTAAACAATCAGGTCTCGAAAACCAGCTTCCCTTGTTTTTGGTTTCTTGCTTCATTTTTATCTCAAACTGAGAAAAAAATTGAAAACAGAAAACCAAGAATAAAAAATAATTGTTTCCAAAGCATGGTTTCTAGTTTTAAAAGACCAAAAAGTGCAAACAGAAAAATGATATTAAACATGTCATGTAAGTTTTGCTATTTTGTATTTTTAGGTCTAAAAGAATGCCATGCTATGTTTCTGAAAGTGTATCTAAACATGGCATGTGCATTCTGTTTGTCCAATTACAGGCAGAACTACAAAAGATGAGAGTTGAAATGGCTGCCATGAAGAGGGATGCTGAACACTACTCACGTCAGGTAAGTAGCTTCGAGCATGCAAATTAAGATGTATCATTGGTTACCAATGACCTCTGCTAGTGGCCCATGGCTGTTGGTAGCTTATAGTATTTATTTCTATCTACATATATTTTGTTTCCCTTTTTGGAGAGAGGGGAAACGTTGCTGCCCTGCGCTTTGCATCTAATGGGAATATTTCTCCAGTAACTGAATAGAAATTACCTTACAAAACAAGAAAGGCCGGAAATTTGCTCATGAAATTTCTTCTTCCAAGGTTAAGAATATGAAAATGTTCTGGCCGGCCAAGGTTGCAATTTTCTGATGTATTTGGCCAGAAAGGAGTGTTAGGATCTTTAAATATCGATGTACGTCAGCGAATTTCTTATAGGGAAAAGCTGGTTTTTCTAGGAGCTTTTTGGGAAAAGAGCTTTGTGTGCTTTGCTGACATAACCTTAGTTGATTTGCAGAGGGATTTAAATTTCAGGGCTTTGTACAATCCTTTTATTTTTTGATGTTTTGAGGACTTTGTACAATCTTTTTCTCTTAGTAATAATTCTTTTTTCGATAAAAAAATTGGATGGAGACCAGTGTAATGTTTCCTGGAATCCCTTTTGATGAGCCACTTGATCAGCATGAAACAAGCGGTGCCTGCTTTGAGTTGATATTTTCTGCTTCCTTGCTTAGAAAAATGCTTGCTTATCATTTGTTGTAGTGGCATTTTTATATCTCGAATTTGCCCATCCTTCACTTTTACATGCTCCATCCCAGGGTAATTTGTGATGTATTTGAAACAGTTGATGCATGTTTTGAACACTCCAATGTCCAGTTATTTGATCAGCTCATGCATGTTGTTTTTTTCTTTCTTTTTTATTCATTTGGAATTTGGGATAACATCGTAAATGACTTCTGATAATTTCAGGAGCATATGGAGTTGGAGAAACGATACCGTGAATTGACCGATCTATTGGTATGTCATCTAGAAACAGTAAATAATTTACATGTTGAGTAGCATTACTTCGATTCTACATTATATCATAATGTATTCGTGTTAGATAAGGATATTGATTGTTGATAATGTCATCTAGACACTTGAAAGAATTAGATCAAAGAACATAGAAAAATCTTTGCCCCAGGAGATATTACCTGTGTCGACTCTCATACCGATTGGAGGATGTAAGCTTATAGCACAGGGGGCAAGTTTCCCCGATAACTTTTTGATAGATACATACTAGATATTACATATGGTCTATTTATTTGTGTCAAAAGGTGAAAATTACCCCCGGTCATTTTTCAAATCTTTCTAGGTTAATCTTTTTATCCCAATTTCTATATTTACTAGAAGGATAAAATTTTTTTAGGTTATTATTGCGCCTGCAGAATTGTACCATAGAATGTCCATTAGGTTATAGTGACATAGTCCTATTAGCTTTCAAAATATTTCATATATGTATATATGTGTGTTTGTGGTGTAGTTTGTGCTTGCTTTAGACTCTTTTAGAGAAATTTTTCAGAAGTGAGATGTATATGATATTGTTGTATGTTATTTATCGAAAAAGATACCATTATATGTTGTCCATCACTTTGTACAATCTTTGAATACATCTTGAAGAAGGCATATTATATATGAAAAATGTATTCGGTAATTATACAATGTAATAAATAACAAATAATAACATTGTGTTTGTTATATTCAAATTATATATTAAAAAAATATTATTGCAAAGCGCAATTACCAATTATTATATGCCTTTGGGGAAGAAATTTTCTGGATCTGCTTTTGCTCATTCCTGAGTATGGATTTATACGTAGCTGTGTAGTCTAAGCTGTGTTATTGCAGTTGATTAGGACTTACATATCTGTAATGATATAATTATGTTAGTATTACAAGCAAACTCAATTAGAAACAATGGCAAGTGAAAAAGCTGCTGCAGAGTTCCAGTTGGAGAAAGAGATAAAGCGTCTTCAGGAAGCACAGGTCTGCCCCTTGGCTTCAGTATGCTTTGCGAATGAAGTGATTTGCAGTTCTATTTACCTAAACTAATAAACGAAGCATTACGGCTGCATGTCACTTTAATTTTGTTGACTAGGCTGAAGCAGAAAGGAGCAAAATGTCTCGTCGAGCATCATCATCATGGGAAGAAGACACAGACATGAAAGAACTTGAGTATGTTATTTACCCTAACAATTTAGTTCCTCGTGCTTATTCCATTGTTCCAAACCCATTATTAGCGTCTTGATATACCCTACTATTCATACATGAGCCGAGTTGGCTTTTGAGCTGGCTCATTATTTAGATTGAAAGATTTAACTCATCCGGGCATTTCTAGTTCAAACCAATTTGAGACAAGTCGCTCAACTGAAGAAGCAATGTCAATCTAAATTATGAGCCTTAATATGAGATGTTAAATGTGTTGAGCATGAGCCTAATCGAGCTTGTCAAGTTCAATGATCTTAGCCGAGCTTGACTTCTTAAGTTCAAAGTCTTAAGGCTCTGGGAGCTTTGACCCAAGCTTTTAAGAGGAGCTTTTTTTTGTACACGACTTTTTAATTTGCAGACATGGATATTATTTCTTACTCACCATGTCTAATTTGCAGGCCTCTCCCTTTACATCAAAGACACTTGGCTAGCGCAAGTATACAGGTAATCTCTAGCTTTTTAGAATTCTCTACCATCTATTTCAATATTGTGCTTGTCAGACTCAAGAATAGTAGTTAAGGTAGCTGAAAAGGAAGGTTAGGATTTTTAAAGACCAGCATATATGAACGAATTCATAGGGGATAAAGCGGTTTTTTTAGGAGCTCTTTGGACAAAGAACTTTGGGGGCTTCACTTACATAGTCTTAGCCGATCTGCAGAGATATTAGAGGGCTTTGTGTTATTAGCTTTTGATTGCTTTGATTTATGAGAACATCTTATTCTTAGTTCTTTGTTCATTCTCTTTCTCTTAATAATTTTTTTTTTTTCCAATAAAAAGGCATAGTCATTAACATGACCTGATCGTACTAGTTTAGTTGCGGAAGGCAGCGAAGTTTCTGGATACTGGTGCAGTGAGAGCCACCCGAATTCTATGGCGGTATCCAACAGCTCGAGTTAGCCTGCTTTGCTATCTCGTAAGACTGAATCGATGAATCTTAAGATCTTATTATTACTCAATTTTAACTAAGCAATAAACTGATCATTTTACATTTTTAAATTTTATACAGGTGTTTGTACACCTCTTTTTGATGTATCTATTGCATCGTCTACAGGTATTGACAAATTGACTATATATCATGATGCATATTTGATGATGTTTGAAGACATTTTTATATGTATAATCGCCCTTCTTCCTCCAAGTCATCTTTTTGGCTTTGGTTGGTTGAAAGGCAAATAATTTCCTTATGGAAAATTCTTTTCACATAATATTTTCGATTAAAATATTTTGTTCTTGTAAATTTTTGTCTTTCGAGCTAAAAAAAATGGTTTTATTCTATAAATTTATATGAGGTTCAAGCTTGGCTGAGTTGAGGTTAAAGTGAAGCATATAACATGAGATTAATGGAAAACGTTTTTCCCTTCGTATAAAATAAAATTTTCTCCTTTCTTTCTGAGGAAGTAGATTTTCGCTTAATAGAAGAAAACATTTTATGTATTTGTGATTATTGTTATAAAGTTATGCAAAAAAAGTTATAAAATAGAGATGGAAAAGGTTTTCCGTCGAGAAACGTAGACTAAATAGAATGTTTATTTGCACTGGCCAGGAACAAGCTGATAATTTTGCTGCTCAAGAAGTTGCTAAGTCAATGGGCTTGTCCCAACCCAACTTACCATGACATGACACCCGGTCGTCCCGGGTCAAGATCCTCGCCATGTACGCGGGGTGATTCTTAAGAGAGAGGGACGAAGATAGGTTCCTTGTCCGTGCTCTCTCTCTCTTCTAGAGATGCCTTCCCTAGGGGACCCTGATGAGAAGAACGTTTGCGTTCCAACAAGCTCACGCTTTCCAATATCATGTTCGGGTTTCTTTCAGCAGACTTGTAACTATCCATAATATTGGTGAGTTTATTCAAATTGGTTTAGCATCCTTTTTTTGTTCAAAATAGTCACAATTGTTTGTAAATTTGGGCAAATTCGCCTTCATTTTCTTTTGTTTAGAACAATCCCGCTGTTTTTTTTTTTTTTTTTTTTTTTCTGTAAATGATAAATGGGTCTTCAATCTGGTAAATACTACAAGACGAATGACCCGTTTTATCATAAAATAAAATGTAAAGGGCTATTCTAAACAAACAAAAAGACAAGAAGTCGATTTGAACAAACTTACAGACATTATAAACTACTTTGAAAAAAATAAAAGATCAAAGATCAATTTGAACAAGCTCACAAATATTTAAACTCCAATGACAAATTGTTCGTCTATGACTTCTTCCTATTTGAGATAGATGATCTCCGGTTCCTGCTTGGTCAATTCCCGGAAGGCCCTTATTAATGTAATGATTGAACAATCAAAGTGCAGTTGCCACAACTACGAGCTGCCAGTGCACCTTTCTTTGGGTTGCTACGCTCGGGGTCAAGAACTGTTTCTGTTAATATTTTCAGCAAACTGGACCCGAAATTGTTTTTGTCACTAGACCAAGGCTTTATTGGATTATTGGAAGAAACTTTTATTTTTTTCCTGTCAAAATTTATGGTAATGTTGTTACTTAAGATGTCAATTACGGCGATTTTTAAAATGATTATTTATTTATAATTTATTTATTTACTTTTAATTGTGTTAATATAGTCTATACATAATTTATATTGTGTTAATTTAATTCTATGTAGAAAACAAAAGTAAATTATGTAACTTTTAAGGCCAGTCGTTGCAGATGTAAAGTAATCCAATACAAACCCATGCGTTGACCAAACTTAAACTTAAGCCGACTTTAAAAATTCCGTTGCCAATTTAATGTCTATTATATAATAGGTATAAATTGATAAAATATGAGTTATATAATGAATGAATTGATACGATTAAAGGTATAGGATTAAATTAATATAGTGGATCAAGTAGACTAAACGTAAATAATCATTATATTTTCTACTTGGAATTTATATGTAATTTGTTCATTTTATTGTTTAATTACTTTCTAAGATAATTTGTGGTCAATTTTTTTTTTTTTTTTTTTTGTGGTAGGGGTGAGGATCAAGTGCAGTGCCTCAAAAGTGCCTACTTGTCATTATTTTTAACCGTTACTCGGTTCCATCTAAGATTGTCTCTTCGATAAGGTTCAAGTGGGTAAGATATGTCCAATTGTCTCAATCAGCTTTTATTTGCCCGGCGCTTGCCTCTTTTTCGGCGTGTATGATGTAGTTGTTTACGGAAACAGTGGTCAGTTCCCTTCAAACGTGCCTAAGCCACTACACGATCAAACAATTCATTACATAAAGATAAATATCTTAAATAAACATTTTTTTTAAAAATAGATAAACTTTATGTTGGGCTTCTAGTATAGAGCCTAGTTTTACACTGTTATGAGACAAGGTCAATGGAGTGGAGGATCTGGCCTGTATTGGTGACTTCAGCTGAAAATCTAGGGTTTCTTTTGTGCACCTATATAAACTTGATTCTAGGGTTTGAAAGAGGAGAGTAAATTAAAGAAAACTCTCTGTTACAATTTTAAAGTAATAAAATTTTTCCTACAACTCCGTAGACATATACAATTTTAGACAAACCATGTAAATTTGTATATTTATTATTTATCTTTCTCGTTAAATTTTTGTTATTTAGTTATTGCGTTTCACAGCACTTTAAAAAATCACTTTTCAGACAACTTTTTAACTGTTTATAGTGGGAAGATGACTCCCACACGTTGCCTTGGTCCAAAACTTCCCTCAGAAGAAAACCCAAGCCCCATTGAGTATAATGGAAGCGTAAATTAATAAAACAACATTGAAATAACACACCGACATTTTATGTGGAAACCCTCTCTCAACTAGAGAGAAAAACCACAGGACCCAACGGATGCCTCAATGCACTATGAAATCAAATATTACAATCTCTAATTATAACCTCCAACCCCATATATAATCATCATCATCAATCATCAACAATCAATCATCATCAATGTGACTATTGTACAGTAAGTCACCAACCTTCTCCAAGTGTAACTGCTGCATGGCGAGTCACCAACCCTCTCCAAGTGTAACTGCTACACGATGAACCATCAACCCTCTCCAAGTGTAACTACTGCATGACGAGTCACCAGCCCTCTTCAATATGTAGCTTCTTCATGGCGAGCCACCAACCCTCCAATACGTAGCTTTGGAAAGAGGAAGCTACAAATTCTCATCAACGCTTCTCAATCAACATACCTCTCAATATCAATCTCTCTCCCCTACCCGGGGCACTCCTTTACAAAACCCTAAAACCTCACATCTTTTCTCTCTTTTTCCTCGCATTAAAACAATAACCCTCAACTTCTATTTACAATTGAGTTACCTAATTATAATCTAATTTAAAATATCAATTCAAATCAAACTTATTTAGGCAACCCAATCTTAATCAAATATCTCCCAAATTAAATCTAAACCATATCTAAATTATATCAAATTATTATTTATTTTGAGATAAATAATATTTACCAGTAACCAGATTATTCGTTAGAAAAAAAAAAAAGAAATTATCACTTGAGTACCCCGAGGTTTGAGGATTCATGACCGAAGTAACCTGACGTTGAAATATATACAATTTGGTACCGTGGGGTTTAAAACTTTTATCACTTAGATATCCTAAAGTCTAATTATTTTATTAATTAGATACCATTTACCAAAATTTGATACATTTCAATTAGAAATTGTTAACGTGGGACATAATTATAGCAATATATAGGCTTCCTTTATCATAATGTTGTAGTTATTTGTTTTAAAATGTTAACATGATACATTATTTTACTAATATACCAGTGTTATTCGGTGCAATGCATGGAGGATATTTGTATTTTCAAATATAATTTATATATAATCTCATTGAAATTTTAGTAAATTTTATAAAAATATACAATATTATATACTTTGCAAAATTACATAGTAAGGATATTAAATTTCTTGTTTTTTCCTTTCTTGTAATTTCGAATATTAAACGACCGTCACTTAAAATTGCTTGTATTAGAATTTAGAGACTTTTGATGATGCCCCTTTAGAATTGGTTAGATTTAGGTCCGGAGGCTTTTGGGGGTGAGGGTACTTAGCAATAATATATAAAAGATAGATGTCTTTCGTCATAAGTTTTGTGAACAACTTTTGTAATCCGCTTAATTTTCGTTGGAAATATTGACATAACTTTTATATATTGTTGTAATCATATACCAGTAGCAATACATTAATATTTCATGATGAAATTGATCGGATTTTAACAAAAATTCATTAAATTCTGCCACAGGATACCTAAGTGATAAAACTTTGAAATCTCAAGGTACCTTATTATATATATTGAAACGCGAAAGTACTTAAGTGATAAATGTCCGAACCTTTGGATAACTAAGTGATAAATGAAGGGTAAATTACATATTAGTACCATGAGATTTCGTGTAATAATTTTTGAGTCCAGTAACTTTTTCAATAATTTATTAGTCCACAAATTTGAGTGAAATTATTTTCTAGTCCAATTTCAGGCTATGACATCAGCACAAAAATTGACGCGTAAAGTTAAAGAAATTAAAAAAAAATACACTAAACTTGGAAAAATGATGACGTTTTGAATAAGGCTATAAATGTCTCTTTGTCTTTATAGTACTTTGTTTTACATAAAGTTAAATTAAAAAATAATTATACTAAAATTTGTAAATTAATAAATTATTTTTTAAAATTTATGAACTAAAAAATAATTGCACCAAACTTTATACTAATACGTAGTCTGTTAAGACTACTCCTCTTGGCGGCCCATTTTATTGGGACCCCCAAAAAGAGCCATAAAACTGGGCTCCACCGTAGGCCCTTTTTTATTAATATTTTATTTTAGTTTATATTTTTTTAGTTATTTTTAATTAATAAAATACATTAAAATATAATTTAAATATTAATAAATTTTTAAATATTAAATTTGAGTAATTTTTGTCTTTTTTATTATTTATATTAAGTTATTTTTTACCAACATGAATTATAATTTTTATAATCTTAATTTGTTTTCTTAACATAATTAATTATTTTTTTAATCTTGATTGTTTTTAATATATTTTTGTATTTATCTTAAATTAATTAAAATAGTATAAGTCTATCCCCATTCGAAGCCCTATTTTTAACGTATCTTAAAAAATGAAACTTAATCCAAAAATGGGGGCTTCCCCTCTTCATCCAAAGCCCCTTTTTTAACTCATCTTTTATATTATTTAATTATTTTAATAGTTAATATCATTTATATTATTTTAATTAATTCAAGATAAAAAATAAAAGTATATTAAAAATAAATACAATTAAAAAAATAATTAACTATATTCAGAGAATAAATTAAAATTATAAAAATTAAAATTTATATTGATAAAAAATAACGCAACATAAATAATTAGATAGAAAAAATTACTCACATTTAATTTATAAAAAGTTATTAATATTTAAAATATATTTTAAAATAATATTTAATATATTTTATTAATTAAAAATAATTAAATAAATATAAAAAAATATTGTAAAAAAATAAAATGGGGCTCTCAAATTTTGAGCTTCTTTTTTAGTGCCTCAATAAAATAGGGCACTGATGGAAAGAGCCTAAGTGACATTAATTATTGAAATAACTAAAAAAATATAAAAGATATGGTTAAAAAAGGGAATTTCGGATGGAAAGGAGAAGCCCCATTTTCTATGAAACCTCGTTTCCAATAATGTGTCAAAAATGGGGCTTCAAAAATAGGGTCGTAGATGAGAAAAGTCTAATGTTCATTAATTGTACCAAATTTATAGCTTTTGAATTTGTTTTTTCCATTCTATTAGGCAATGCAAGAATGACGGGATATATTTTATTAATAACATATTAGTTAATATACTTTAACATGTGTCTTTTGATCACATGTTAGAAAAAATCATATGTAATTTATTAAAAAAAAGGCAAAATATAGTAAGACTCCCGAACTTTGTAATTAAACACAACACATCCCCCTGAACTTTTAATTTTAAAAAATAGCCCCCTCAATTTTGCAATTAAGCACAATACATCGGCTGCACTTTTAATTTTAGAAAATAGCCCCCCTGAGCCTTGTTAGTATATATAATTCACCCTTATATTTAGACATTAATAAATTTAAAATTAAAAAAATGCATGAAATTAAAATTTTCAAAATAAATTATGGAAAAATATTATTTTATAGAAAAAGCTTGAAAAAATATAATAGTATTTTTAAATTTCATTTTTCAATATTTATTTCCACAATTTTAATTTTGTATAATTTTTTAATTTTAAATATATTAATCTATTTTTGGAATTTATTTTTATAAAAAATTATATTATCTTATAGTACTTTTTATCTTCTAAATTAATAATATTATTATTATTTTTAATTAAAATAATTATTTTGAATAAATATTAGAAAATCCCCTTATCTTTTGTCTAAAAATATAAAGCTCATAACTTTTGTCTAAAAACATAAATTTATTTCATTGTATAAAATTAGAAAATCCTTATTTTTTAATTTGATAGGTTTTTTTACTTTTAAATTTATTAATCTAATTTTTATCTAGACTAAAAAATATTATTATATTTTTTAAAAGTTTTTCAGAATTTTTTTCATAATTTGTTTTAAAATTTAAAATTTTAGATATTTTTTAATTTTAAATTTATTAATATCTAAGTGATATATTATTTTGCAATAACAAAGTTTATGCAGTGGGTTGCATGAAAAAATAAAATTTAGTAGGCTTTTTTTAAAAATAAAATGCAGAAAATATATTATGCTTAATTACAAAATTTAAGAGCTATTTTTTAAAATTAAAAATATAAAATATATTATATTTAATTATAAAGTTTATAAAATTTAACTATATTTTATAAAAAAAAAAGAAAAAAAAAGAAGTTTGATTTCACTCAGTCTTTATAGCGGGAAAAAGCAATTCAGTGTAAAATGACTAGAAGACGTTGTACCCCAAAGCTTCCCTCATAAGAAAACCCAAACCCCATCATTTTCCTGTCGAAGAATTCGATTACTCGGTAAATTTTGATTTACATAGCGATTCATATATCACAAGAACCAGTTAATTCAAGATTACTCAAAGAAAGGTTTAAGAGCAAGAATCAAATTTTAAATCTTTTGGTCTAAAGTAATATTAATCAAACTCTAGATACAGCATAGGAGTATGTTAAGTCAAAGTACCTCAAAGAGAGGTTCAAAAGGGAATCACCAAATGGGTGATTCTCCGTCATCACGGCAACTTCCGCCGGCGGTGGAGGAGTTGCTGGCGGCGATATGCATTGAGCAGTTGCAGCCCCCGCCGGACGGTGGTGTGCGGCGGGAACTGGCGGCGGTCGGTGAAGAGGAGGCGATGAGGATACTGAAGATAGTAAGGAGGAGGAAGATAAAGAAGACGCTAAGTGGGTATATAGTTCACTTAGCTAGAAGATCATGTAATGGATGTTCTCCTTTTCGTGTTGGGTCTCCTGCTTCTGCACCTTGTAGCCCTATAGGTAATATTTTGATGTCTTTGTAAAGGATTTGTAGTGTTGTTTGGGTTTGGTTTATGTGTGGAGTCTAGTTATATTGGATTTAAAGGGCTCGTTTTGTTTACATGGGAATTGAATTCAAGTGGCAATTCCAAAGTCAACTTTGCAGGAAGTAGGTAAAACATGTTTGGTTGCCAAGGTGGGAAATAAAATTTTCTTCGGGAGGCTAGTTAAAAACGAAGGAATTAGAACTTACCTAGGGGAGCTAGGTAAGTTACTTCTCACATTTTGAAGGAATTGGAAATTGTTTAGCAATTTCCACTTTCTGCACTCTACTTACTTCTGCAAACCAAGCAAAAGCTTAGATCCGCACGTCCCATAAAATTCTACTTTCCGCATCTACTTCCTGCATATCAAACGAGGCCTTTGTTTATAAAGTAAATGTTGAGAGTGTAAAATCAATATTGGGCCTCTCCCATAAGCTTAAACTTAGGGTATTTTGTTCTTTGACATAGTATTAGACTTGCTGGCTCAAAGGTTACGTGTTCGAATCCTAACAACTCCCGCTCTAAATATTAATATATTTCACCTTGCAGCCCTCTAGGTAAATATTTTGATGTCCTTGTAAAGACGGCGTAATTGTTGTAGTATAAAATCATTCGGTTAGTTTACGCTTTCGAGATAGTTAGTTTTTGACATGATGATAGATAAATATTTTGATCACGGGTTTTAATCCTAATAAGCCCCTACTTTCGATGATATGTAATTTAAGCATAAAGTATGAGGCGAGCTTGTGTAATATCCATGCTTCTGGCCTAGTGGGCATTAGCTTAAGCTTAAGGTTAAGCTTTTGGGATGGTTGATTTTGTTAGAACATAAAACTAATCTAGGGCCTTGACCTATCAACTCAAGCTTTTGAGATAGTTTATTGGAATATATTATAAATATTTGATATGATTGTATATTTGAATTTTGAGATCATGACTTCAATAAATTAGGAAAGATTACAATTGTATTTTAGTTTAGGATAGGTGTGATTACTTTACGTATGTATCCGTTGATTTTTGCTATTTGTTTGATTTCGTAAGATGCTTTCTTCCTGTTTGTATATAGGTGGCACTAAGCCTTGTAATGCAACAACTTGTTCTTCTCTGCATTCTAATTTTCTCGCATTATTTTTACATGGTATCAGAGCCAAACACGTATCAAAATTCCATTGTGGCTGAAACAAAAACACAAACCGAATGCAAGACTATTATTGACCGCACCTCACCACTTTTCCTTGGTAGTGGCGATAATCCAGGAAATATCATCATACCTTGTCTGTTAGATGGAGAAAACTATCGCACGTGGTCACGGTTGATGGTTAATGCCTTGAGGTCAAAGAACAAGCTCGGTTTCATAGAAGGGACATTAAAGAAGCCCGAACAAAACTCTCCAGATGTTAATGCCTGGGAGAAGTGCAACTCGATGGTGATAGCGTGGCTCTTCAACACACTAGACAAAAGTCTCCATGGAACCATGGCGTATGTGGAGACAGCTCATGAAATGTGGGTAGACCTCGAAGAAAGATATGCCCAAGGTAATGCTCCCCGAGTTCATCAAATCAAGAGGGAAATTAGCCTCTTGCAAC
The DNA here is from genome assembly GCA_018398585.1 of Simmondsia chinensis. NCBI lineage: Eukaryota > Viridiplantae > Streptophyta > Magnoliopsida > Caryophyllales > Simmondsiaceae > Simmondsia > Simmondsia chinensis. Next base: position 35,313,600 of record JAGTTD010000010.1, read on the forward strand.
AAAATAATATGTCGGTGACGGAGTACTATATTAAGCTTAAGACCCTATGGGATGAACTCGAGGCTTATCAAGTTGTTCCAAAATGCTCATGTGGATGCACTTGTGGAGCGGCAAAGGAGTTCTTACAGCAACAAGAAGAGGAGAAGGTTCATCAATTCTTAATGAGTCTTGACTCAATTGCCTTCGGTACGGTAAGGTCCCAGATTCTGAACACGGAGCCGTTACCCAACCTCAACAAAGTCTATTCCACGGTAATCCGAGAGGAGCGCCAGAGAACCGCCAGCCGAGGAATGGAGCCAAAGTCCAATATGGATGCTGTTGCATTTCATATGGCTTCGAGCAAGCAGAAAGGTCGAGATCAAAATTGGCCAAAATGTCAACATTGTCACAGGCTAGGCCACGAGAAAAGCCGGTGCTACGATATAATTGGCTATCCAAGCAACTGGAGCAATCGGTGCTCAAACAAAGGGAACAACGTGGGGCGTGGAAATCTTCCTCGTGGTGCTGCAAACCACACTCAGGTAGATGACATCGGGACTGCGACCGGTGATAGCAGAACTGGGATACAGGGACTTACCCAAGCGCAGGTGGATAATTTGTTCACCATGTTCAAGGAGAAGCAGGCTCAAGAGATGTCCGGTAAGACCCATCCCCGAGCCAGTTTTAAATTGGGTGCTTGATAGTGGTGCAAGTCACCATATGACATAACATGCCTCTTGTATCAAAAATCTACATTATCTAAAGGAACCACTCTCTGTCAGTATGCCAAGTGGGGAGTTAGTATATGTGGACCAAGCAGGGATTGTAAAAGTGGGTCCCGGACTAATACTTCAAAATGTTCTTTTTATTCCAAAATTCACATGCGATCTTATATCTATACGTCAACTCACAAAAGACATGAACTGCATCGTCACTTATTGTTCTAATTTTTGTTTAATCCAGGAACTCACCTCGAAGAAGCTGATTGGAGCAGGTGATCTGAGAGAAGAGGTTTATTACTTGAAGAGCATGGCAGAAGGGTCTCCTTTTGCGGCAATTAAAGAGAAGGAGTCGGTTCTTTGGCATCGAAGATTAGGACACCTGTCTCATGGTAGTATGTCTTAGTTGTCTTTTTTGAACAATTTTAAGTTGAATGAAGATTCGCATGAATGTTGTCACATTTGTCATTGTGCTAAGCAACCTAGAAATGTTTTTCCCACAAGCTCTAATCGAGCAAACAAACCTTTCTCTTTTATGAGTTATTGTTTGGAAAAGTACTTGATTTTCAGCATATTAACGTGTTTGGTTGTTTATGTTATGCACACATACATCATAAAATTCGGGATATATTTGATGCACAGGCAGCAAAATGCATTTTTTTTGTAATACCCTTATGGTCAAAAGGGATGGCGTGTTTATGATATAACAAGCAAAAAAGTGTTCACTTCTCGAGATGTAATCTTTTATGAAAATCAATTTCCATGTATGAAGAACGAGGGACAATGCACACAATCCCAACCAAATAAATTTACTCCATTTTCAATCATGAACCCCTGTGAGGAAGAGCATGTACATGTGAAAAATTCCAGCAAGTGCAGTGAACGATTGGGTGAACTAGCACAGAACCCGATCACGGTTTCCGACCATGTCTCTCACCCAGTTGGTCAAACTGAGTCCAATGCAAGCCATTTCCCTTATAGTCAGTGTTATGAGGAGACTTCTTCACTAGTTGACAGAGGCCACTTGAGTGAAATCGAGCCGGAAGAGAACGTCGGGACGTGCACAAGCATTGAATCATCTGAGCATAGTTGTGCAGTCCAGGACACCCACAGCCGATCAAATCCCACGGCATTCGGAACGACTACTCGACCTCAATGTGATAGAAGGCCGCCCGAGAAGTTAAAGGATTGTGTGTTTGCCATGCTATTTTTGCCAAAAACCCCTCTCCAGCACTGCTCCAAGATGTTTCTTTAGGTACTCCTCATTCCCTCTCACATTTTATTTCCTATTCCAATTTTTCTTCTACTCATTGTGCTTTTCTAGCGGCCATTACCACCAATGATGAACCAAAGTCTTATTCCCAAGCAGTTCGGGATTCACAATGGCGACTTGCCATGTCCAAGGAGATCGCTGCTCTTCAAGAAAATAAGACATGGACGCTTGAGCTTCTTCCCCTCAGCAAGACAACAATCGGGTGTAAGTGGGTATACAAGATTAAATATAAGGCAGATGGTAATGTCGAAAGTTTCAAGGCACATCTTGTGGCAAAGGGTTATACACAGGTAGAAGGGGAGGATTTCACAGATACTTTTGCACCAGTAGCTAAAATGACCACTGTTTGTTGCTTGCTCGCCTTAGCCGTTGCTAAGGGATGGAGTTTTCATCAAATGGATGTCAACAATGCCTTCCTCCACGGTGACTTGAGCGAAGAAGTCTACATGGATCTTCCTCCAGGTTTCCACATTGCACAACAAGGACTTGTTTGTTGTTTATGTAAGTCTTTTTATGGACTACGTCAGGCATCCCGAAATTGGTTTGCCAAGCTTACTTTGGCTCTTAAGACATGGGTTTGCACAGTCTCCAACTGAACGCTCACTTTTTGTATACACAAAAGGGACGGTTTTTCTAGCTGTGCTTGTGTATGTGGATGACCTTGTGTTGACAGGACATAAGGTCCAACAATGTGAGGCTTTCAAACATTACCTCCATTCATGTTTTTAAATCAAGGATCTCGGGCCTCTTAAGTATTTTTTTGGCATTGAAGTTGCTCGATCCAGTTCTGGTCTCTTCCTATGTCAGCGTAAGTATACCTTGGATATTCTATCCGAATGCGGAATGTTAAGAGTGAAGCCTAGTCCTTTTCCGATGGAACAACAACATCGACTCTCTAACGACTCTAGACCGCCCATTGTTGATGCCTCCCATTGCCAACGCCTAGTAGGTCGTCTTCTTTACTTGACAATCACAAGGCCTGAGATCATATATACAGTGCACATCCTTAGTCAATTTTTGCGAGACCCCAAGCAGGGGCACTGGGAGGCCGCCATGAGATTGCTTCGTTATTTGAAGTCGTGCCCCGGCCCAGGAATCCTCTTTCTCACAAACACTAATCTCGAGTTGGTTGGTTACTGTGACTCTGATTGGGCTAGTTGCCCCATGACTCGACGTTCCGTTATAGGTTATCTTATCAAACTCAGTGCCCATCTCATGGAAAACTAAGAAGCAACTCACTGTCTCACGTTCCTCAGCTGAAGCTGAATATCGGGCCATGGCCAATACTAGTAGCGAGTTGATCTAGCTCCAAAGCCTCTTATTGTTTCTTTGTGTACCCACCAAGGCAGCCACACTTCTTTGTGAAAATCAGGCGGTCCTCCACATTGCCGCCAACCCCGTCTTTCATGAACGAACAGAACATTTCGAGGTGGACTGTCATTTTGTTCGAGAACGATTGCAATCCGGTGATTTGGTCACACAATACCTTCCGACGCGGAACCAACTTGCCGATCTTTTCACCAAAGCCCTCGGCCAATCACAATTTCGTCATCTATCAAGCAAGTTGGGCGTATTGGATCCTCACTCTCCAACTTGAGGGGGATATTGGAATATATTTAAATATTTGATATGACTGTATATTTGAATTTTGAGATCATTACTTCAGTAAATTAGGAAAGATTACAATTGTATTTTAGTTTATGATAGGTGTGATTACTTATATATGTATCCCTTGATTTTTGCTATTTGTTTGATTTCCTCAGATGCTTTCTTCCTACTTGTATATAGGTGGCACTAAGCCTTGTAATGCAACAGCTTGTTCTTCTCTTCATTCTAATTTTTTTACATTACTTTTACATAGTTGGTTCTTGATGTAGTATTAGAGTCTTGTTGACTGAGAGGATACGAGTTCGAATCCCAATAACCGCCACTCTAAATGTTATGTATATCAATCAAAAGGTAAAGCTTGTGCATTATACAGACTCCAAACCCAATTGGAAATTGCGTGAGGGGTTAGGTTGGAATATATAACCGTTATTGGACCTTTATATATCATCTTAATTTCTTGGGATGGTTGATATCGTTTGTTTTCCGTTTCTTTATTTTAGAAAACAAAAATCCATTTTAGAAACAATTTTTTGGGTTTCTGGTCTACTGTTTTCGGCTTTGTCTGATTCAGAGTGATAGAAAAATAAAATAAAAAACAAAAAAATGAGTGAAAATCGTTTCTAAAATACGTTTCAGTTTGTTGACCCATGAAATTTTTTTTTTTCCTTCTATGCTCATGATTTTTTAAGTTTGTTGAAATTGGTGTCTCATTTTTTCTTTTGTTCAAAATGGTTAATTTTTTACAAATTAGTTTCTTATCTTTTCTTTTGTTCAAAATGGTGCTTGTATATGTGTTTTATGATAAAATTGATCTTTTTTTTTAATTTTTACCCAATTTTGGTCATGAGGTGGGTGACTAATTTTGTCATGAAATAAGTCATTGGAGATCATTTTGAACAAAAGAAAAGTAGACGGACCTATTTGAATAAATTTATAAATATTACCGACCGTTTTGAGTAAAAGAAAGGATGAGATATCAATTTAAGCAAATTTAAAAATATGTAAGGCATAATGTGCAAATAACTCTTTCTATGAACCAGAACTACAAAAGAAGATGATACCATATAGGCCTAAAGGGAAGAGCCGCTCTTGCTAATTTGATGGGAGGTTTTTGTCACGAGGATGCTCCATGAGCTGTGATTAATGTTTTGAGCGAGTCACTGAGCTCTTCATGCTAGAGGATCGAAGTTTTTGTTCCTGGGAACTATGAGTTTGACCTGGATTGGGCTTGGTTAAGCTTGGACATAGCTCGACGAGTTTTGAGAATGGCTTTCCGTGTTTAGGGTCATTTCAGTCTCATTCAGGCTTGATTTTGTTAGAGCTTGGTTCATTAGGCTCAAACTTTGCCCAGTGTGCAAATTTGGGTTTGTTATTTGTGTCAAGCCTTGCTCATTTAAGCTCGGGAGCCTCTAAGCTAAAGCATTACTAGACTCATCTAACTAGGGCTGGCTTGGCTTTGCTCAAGCTTGAAATAAATCACGTCTTTCAAGCCGTATGACGAGCTGAATTCACTCATTTACGCCCCTAGCTCTTGTTTCAGCTGAGGCTTTAGTTCTCAATGAAAATGTTTCAACTAGCTGATGGATCATTACCTGAGAGAAAATAGGATAACATTAGTGGTGGAGTAAGAGTACTTTTATTGTCCCTCCAATGGGAATATTGAATTTGAAAGATGTGTTTTGATATGGTGATTGATGCTTTAGAGTGTGATTGTCTTGTAAGTTTCTTAGACCTTTTGGTTTGTTTTGACTGTGAAATTCTGGGTTGTAAAACATTAATGATATCCAAGAAGCATTCCTAATACCAATCCAAGTAAACGACTTAGAATCTCCGAAGTCCCAGGTAAGTCAATGCCTGTCTTTCGTCTCGCATGCCCTGGTTTTGTCTTGCATGCTGATCTGCTGTTCCTCTGCTGCTGTGCTCCCTGTTTCTTTTGATTTAGCGCTTTTTTTGTCCTGCTTCCCTGTGTCCTGGTCGGTTGTATATTCGGGGTCTTGTGTTCTCGTGGGTAGGGTTCCGGTCTTTGCCTGTTGTTTTGCCTCACTGCTTTTGAGTTGGATGTTTTGGTCCCCTTTTTTTGACAGTTGGACTCAGGTCTCGCTTGGCGAGTGGTCTGTTTATATCGCAGCTTTGTTGCTAATTATCGAAAAAAAAAAAAATCTCCTGGGCATTTCCTTAATGCCTGTCTTTGCTTGATTTGCTTTGTTCTCTTGTTTTGACATACTTGCAGTCTTCTTGAACTTTTCTTCAGTTCCTCCCTGTCCCTCTACTGTTAATGTTTAATGTGACAAACGAATGGTTGTAGGAAGTACATCAAATGCGAGAAAATCGAGGAGAGCTTGTGATTATTCTGGTATTTGATCTCCTGAACTACCTTTCCCTAACTCCCTTTTCTTTATTTCTTGCATAAATTTTAGGGTAAATTACAAAAAATCCTCATGTTTTTTGCTTCAAAAATTTTAGGGATAATTTCTAAATAGTACGGTACTATTGTACTATTGGTGTGCTGGCAAGTTTGGGTTGTCATTGTACTGGCCGGGACAGCTGCCAAGTTGGGCTGGGATTTGAAGATGGTGACAGGCAGTCTGGGACACAGACTGGCACGGCACTGGGCCAGGACAAGGAACCACGGACCCAAGCTTTGCGTGAAGAGCTTGCTTCAGGAGAACGACGGGTGGAAGAAGAGCATGCTGTACATAATGCCACCAAAAAGGTTCACTCTAAATGTGTGTATGGCTCTGTCATTTGTTTTCATGACTTCGAACGCTTTATCATTTACTTGAATTAACAGGCTGCTATGCAAAGAGAAGTAGAGTTGGAACACCGAGCTGTTGAGGCATCAACTGCCCTTGCTAGGGCCCAGGTATAACACAAAGCCATTATCTATTGGTTTGATCAACTGAATTTCTTTTCTTCCTCGAGAAAATTTACTTGCCTTATAACTGTGAGAATATATCCTGGTTTGGCTTAAGGTTTGACAATCTATGAGGCGTTATGTTTACACATATATGCTAATGTTGCTAACCCCTACTGTGATTTGCCTCTCTGGACAATCATAATGTTTGCTAAGAACTTAAGATGCCTTTTGTGAAGATAGTGACCTCATCTGTCCTGGTTCCTTGATTGAAATGGAGATCTTTTTTCCCTGTGTGCGTGTGTGCTTAGGATACCGCACTGTGATTGGCTCCATCATTTGGTTGTGAACTGTAGATTTCATTGTCAAGCTACTAGCTAGTGATCTTTTTGTACTCTCTCTCTCCCTCTCTCTCTCTGCTGCCCTACTTCTATGCTGCTGACAAGCTTCTCAGGTTGGGGGTCCTCGGAAACAGCCAGACCCTGCTTATGCGGGAGCCCTTTGAGGCACTTGGATTGTTGTTGTTGTTGTTGTTGTTTGTCCTATTTATCTGGGATGTCTGCAAGACAAGACTGCAATACGTTTATAAGTCCTTTCTTTAAATACTATAGGGCCTATTTGGTATTGTTTTCAGGTTGTCGCTTTTACTTGTTGAGAAACTGGAACTCGTATTTTGGAATCCTTTCTTTCTTATTACCCCTTCTTTTTACATTGTTCGCTCTTGTGGTGTGACATCTGGGAAAGTGTTTCATGTTTGTGGTTCGAGTATGTCTTTCTGCGGTCATGCTTAAGCTCATATTAGTTCCTTTTCGGACAAAAGTTATGTTCTTCTTGACTTAAATGTCCAAAATCTTAGACATGCGAATCCTTTGGTTGCGTTTTCTAGTAAAATTTTAGATATTTTAGCCCGATCAAATTAGTAAAGCCTGGGATCTCCATGGCCTCAAATTGCTGCTTCTGTCTGCATCAAATTGGACTTTGTCTCATTTCTAGTTTCCATTATCAGACACACAGAAAGGCATGCCTGCAGACTTCAAATTACATATTAATAGGCCATGATTTTCATTGAGATTTATGATTACTTCTTGATGTAGAGGACAGCTGATGAGAGGGCTGCAAAGGCAACCGAGCTCGAACAAAAGGTGGCACTACTTGAGGTACGCTAAAGCCTGTAATTTTCTACTTTTTTTTTTTGCTTATTCAAATGTATTGTCCTTTGACCAGTCCATACATCTTGTTTTGTCAGGTTGAATGTGCATCTTTAAATCAAGAATTGCATGACATGGAGGCCCGTCTTCGCCGTGAACAAAAGAAGTCTCCTGAAGACGCTAATCAATTGATTCAGGTATGCATCATAAAACTGTAAAAATGAGCCTTTTAGTGATGAGGAACTTGTACTCATTCAGACATTATATATTATCATCAAGAAGAGACTGGATGCTTGAATTTATGAGTCTTCACCGCAATTGGGTTTACACTTTATGGAATTACTTTCGGTAAAAAGTAACACTTAAGAAATAAATCTTGACCTGCTTTCAAACCTTCAAGTGCCTTAGTTGATGTTTGTTCAAATCCCTATCACCCACAAACGCGAAGTGGGCATCTAGGGAAGCAACAATGATCACTGTTATCATACCAAACTAGCTGTCACCTATGCAGTAGTTAGAAAACAAAATCCATTCTCAAGCAGCAAATAATAGAAAGGGAATCTATCACTTGCGTGTCTCGAGTTGTAAGGATTTATCGCTTAGATATCATGACATTTCAATATATATAATGAGATACCATGCAGTTAAAAAATTATATGACGTAAGTAGTTCAATGTTTAAAAGTGTTTATCACCTACCTTCTTCCGGATTCCAAGGAATTTTTTGTCAGAAAATGCAACTTAGCACAAGATTCCAACAACATATGGATAACTCCGAACGGAATGCAATATATTTTTGCCTAGAAATGTTAGCATGGGACTTTTTTTTTTTTTTTTTTTTTTTTTTTTTGGATAATGAGGTTTTATTGCGTTATTTCTACGACATATAGTACCCTTTGCTATAGTTGGGTGACTTTTTTGGAATTCAACAAGTTTTATCAAAAAATACTAACATGGCAGATATGTATTATGGTAATCATGTGCACAAGGTACCTAGATGTAAATCCTCAAGCTTCAAGATATCTCATTGTATATATTGAAAAGCCAAAGTACCTATATGATCAGTCCTTCCTATGTGACACTATATGATTGCTGCTCAATAGCTGCAAGACTATCTTGACTTTTCTGGATATTCTAGGGAATAAGAATTTACTAATCTTTTTCGATCCTCCTATCAGTTCTGCCTATTTTTCTGTCCTAATTCGAACACAATTCCCTGCTTTCTCTAAAACCTGACACAAGTCTTTGTTATATTCTATATTGAAATAAGTTTTTCTTTTCTGATTTGAATCAAACTTTAAAAAGATCCATGTTGGGAATTATGTAAACTTTTCTGTCTGAAACTTCCAACTGTCATAACTCTCTACAAAGTTGTAGGATTTATGTCCACATTTTATGTTTTTAACTGAAAGACGAAAAAGAAACCTTAGAGTTGACCGCTGGCCATGTGTAAGTTTTAAAGAAATTTGTTGGAGAAGGAATTTAAACTTCAGAGTTCCATCGCTTATGATGATCAACATCTGCAACTGGAATTCTACTAGTGAATTAAAAACAGAACTTAAATGACATTTTTTTTAGATGGTAAGAAGGTACAACAATGCCTTAAATAGGACCATCAACATTTGGTGGAGGGGGGAAAAGAGCTTCGAAAACCAAGACCTCATGCTTAGAGGGTGGGTAACTTAACCTCTACACTAAACCCGACAACTCCAGAACTTGAATCTCTTTAGAACATCTGCTAGTGCTACAACAACTTTATGTTTTTTCTCAGTTGAGTTGGTGGTTGAATAATATGTTTCCCATACTATGATGCTGACGGTTTCATGTTTAAAAAATCAAGATACAGGCATGGCTGCAAGAAGTGGAACGTGCACGTCACGGTCAAAGAGGTGCAGAGAGCAAGCTTTCTTCTCTTGAGGAAAGTCCTCTTTTTTTTTTTTTTTTGTTTTGTCTCCAACTTTTCTCATATGTCATCATCCCCAGGAAACGTACTTATGCAGCTTCCTTCACTTTCTTCCGTTAGGATAGATAATATACATTGTTTTTTGTTTGCAATTTTTTGTTATTAAGAAAATAAAAGATTTCTTTTTTGATAAGTAAGATCAGGTTTATAAAGAAGTTTCCCTAGTTTTCTGGGTTATTATTTTCATGTTTCTTTCACAGTAAGAAAAATTTGTCAACAAAAAACCAAGAACAAGAAATAATTATTTCCAAAATGCAGTTTCTAGCTTTAAAAAACCAAAAATTGCAAACCCAAAAAAAAATAAAAAAAAAAATATGATACTGTTGCGAAAACTTAAACAAATCTAGTATGCTAAGATACCAATTTGTTAGGGAACTTAATGCGGAAGCGAAAACCCTGGTAACTTGATTCGATTCAAATAATATAACTCACGCAAAACGAGAAGTAAACAAATATGGAGAAAGAAAGAACAAACACAAGAACACACAATATTTACGTGGAAACCCCTCTACAATCGAGAGGGGAGAAAACCACGGGCGGAGATGAAGATTCTTTATTAACTGAACGGAAGAATTACAACAACACTTCCCAAACGAGATATATGAAAGAATTACAATCACTCCCCTCTGAACTCTCGTAGCACTCGAATATCTTGGAGGAATTACGAAGTCACCTCTTTTTCTTAATGGCGGCTCACCACACTTTGATTGGATCTGAATGGGAGAAATCTCTCACCGAATACCGAGACCCTACGTCCCTATTTATAGAAAATAACTAGGGCCGGCGCAACAGGCTCCCGATCGATCGGAACCCACCGATCGATCGGCACTCAAAATTTCCAAAACACTCCGAATCTTTCCTTAAATCACCCGATCGATCGGCATTCCCTCCCGATCGATCGGTGACCTCACGGCAGACCCATATAAAAATAAAACAAGTAATTTGAGACATAACCTAACAGATACCAAATATGTTGTGAGGTTTTTGCTAGTGTGTACTTTTAGGTCTAAAGAATGCCGCGTGTTGATTTTTAGAGGGATTGAAGAGCTTTATGTTATTAGTAGTTTTTATTTTTTTATGTTTGAGGACATCTTTTCCTTCACTTTTTGTGCGTTCTTTCTCTCTTAATAATATTTCTTTTTATGATAAAAACAATTGGATGAAGACTAGTGGAATGTTTCCCGGATTGCCTTTTGATGAGGCACTTGATCAGTATGAAACAAGCCGGTGCCTGCTTGGAGTTGACCTTCTCTGTTTCCGTGCTTAGAAAAATGCTATTTTATCATTCGTTGTATTGCAGTGCATTCATTTTGTTGGGAAAAATTCACACATTGAACACAACGGAAACGAAAAATAACAAAAATGAATACACAATATTTTTACGTGGAGACCCACTCTCAACTAGAGGGTAAAACCACGGGACCCAAAGGGGTACCAAATACACTATGAAATTTAGGAATTACAATCTCCAATCATAACCCCCAAAACCCCATATTACAATCATCATCTACACATGTAACTATTGCACGGTAAGTCACCAACCCTCTCCAATGTAGCTTTGAACGGCAAGTCACCGGCCCTTGAATCAATGTAGCTTTGCACAGCAAGCCACCAACCCTCCCACAATGTAGCTTTGGACCGAGGAAGTTACAAAAACTCTCTTCAACACTCTCAATCAAGGCACCCGAGTATGACTCTCTTCATACTCGGGGTGCACCACTCTCACATGTCACCTGAACATGACTCTTTTCATGTTCGGGTAAACCCACTTAACATCAAAACCTCACAAACACTCACATACATTTTTCACTCATTTCCTCTTCCTACCCGGGTGCCCCCCGGGCATCCCTTTACAACACCCAACTCTTCTCTACATTTTTCTCTCTATCTCTTTTTCTCTCTACTCCACTCTACACTCCACATCACATCATTTTATAACAAAATACACCAAGACAAAAGACGACTCTAGACATACTAGTTTACTTGTAAAAGTAAACTTCCCAACCTATACCTATAACCTAAAACTTATACAAGCGAACTTCCCATTTTTCTTTTTTTTCTTTTCTTCTCATTTTACATATAATTAATTTTGAGGTAAAAAATATACCCAACACTTTTAACTCGAATTTTGCCATCCTTCACATTTACATGCTCCATCCCAGGGTAAATTGTGATGTATTTGAAACAGTGCATGCATGTTTTAAACACTTCAATGTCCAGTTATCGATCAGCTCATGCATGTTGTTTTTTTACTCTCTTTTTTATTCATTTGGAATTTGGGATAACATCAGGAATGACTTCTGGTAATTTCAGGAGCATATGGAGTTGGAGAAATGATACCGTGAATTGACGGATCTATTGGTATGTCTTCTAGAAACCGTAAATAATTCATAAGCGTTGAGTAGCCTTGTTACTTTGACTCTCCATTCTATCATATAATGTCTTTGTGTCAAATGAAGACACTTGATTGTTGATAATGTCATCTAGACGCTTGATTTAGGTCACAAAAACGTATAAAGCTGAGGGCATGTTTGGTAACATTTTATATTTGCAATTTTTGATTTTTGAGAAATTAAGAACTGGGTTTTGAAAATAATTTTTCTTACTTTTGGTTTTAGTTTCTAGTACTTAATAAACTTGGAAAAACAAAAACCAAAACTAGAAAACATCGAGTCCCCAAACCAGTTTTTAGTTTCTCAAAAACCATAAACAAAAATGATATCAAACAAGTCTTTTAACCAAATTTATCCTCTGGAGGGATGCCTGTGTTCTATTCTCATATCTAATTATGGGTTTAACATAGCTGAGTAGTTACGTTTAGTTGATTAGGACTGACATTTCTGAAATGATAATAATTACGCCAGTATTACAAGCAAACTCAATTAGAAACAATGGCAAGTGAAACAGCTGCTGCAGAGTTCCAGTTGGAGAAAGAGATTAAGCCTCTTCAGGAAGCACAGGTCTGCCCCTTAGCTTCAGTACACTTTGCGAATGAAGTGATTTGCAGTTCTATTTAACTAAACTAATGAACTAAGCGTTGCGGCTGCGTATCACTTTAATTTTGTTCACTAGGCTGAAGCAGAAAGGAGCAAAATGTCTCGCCGAGCATCATCGTTATGGGAAGAAGACACAGACATGAAAGAACTTGAGTATGTTATTTATGCTAACATTTTAGTTCCTCGTGCTTGTTTGTTGTTCCAGACTACCTACTTATCCTTCTATGAAGGTAAGGGTGTACATGAACCGAGCTGGCTTGTGTGAGTTAGTTGATTATTTAGATTAAAAGGTTTGACTCATTTAGTCTTTTCTAGCTCAAACCAAGTTGAGACAGGTAGTTCAACTAAGCGAGCAATGTCGATCTAAATTACAAGCCTAAATGTGCCATATTCAACTTAAATGAGTCGAACTTGAAACAATTTCAATCTGAATTATGAGGGTAAATGTATCATGTTCAGCCTAAATGAGCTAACCTTAGGCCTAAACTAGCTTTTAGATGGAGTGTAAACAAGTCAAGCTCATTTTAGAGCTTGTTGAGTTGCGTTGAAGCTCAATTGATCTGAAACGAGCTGAGCTTGAGTTATTGAGCTCGAAGTCCTATTAAGAGAAGAGCTTTTTTTTTTTTTTTTTTTTTTTTTTAATGTACAAACATGATTGTTATTTCTTCACTCACCATGTATAACTTGCAGGCCTCTCCCATTACATCAAAGACACTTAGCTGGTGCAAGTATACAGGTAATTTCTAGCATTTTAGAATTCTAATTTCTAGCGTTGTAGAATTCTCTACCCTCTATTTCAATATTGCGCTTGTCAAGAGTAGTGGTTCGGGTGGTTAGAAAGAAATGTTAAAGATTTTCAAAGATTAATTGTATCAACGAATTTTTTATAGGATAAGGTAGTTTTTTTAGGAGCTCTTTGGACAAGTAATTTTGGCTGATTATAGCTTTGGCTGATTAGCAGAGGGATTAAGAGGCTCCATTTTATTACATTTTGGGTTTTTTATACACAAGGACATCTTGTCTTTAACTCTTTGTACATTCTTTCTCGCTTAATAATATTTCTTTTTTGGATTAAAAAAGAATAGTGGTTAACATAGTTGATTGATTGTACTAGTTCAGTTGCGGAAGGTAGCACATTTTCAAGATATAGGTGCAGTGAGAGCCACCCCGAATTCTTTGGCGGTATCCAGCAGCTCGAGTTAGCCTGCTTTGCTATCTCGTAAGACTGAATCGATGAATCTTAAGATCGTATTTATTACGAACATTCTAACTATGCAGTAAACTGATCATTTTACATTTTTACATTTTCCACGTGTTTGTGCACCTCTTTTTAACGTATCTATTGCATCGTCTACAGGTATTGACAAATGACTTACATCTCATGATGAATATTTGATGACCTTTTGAAGCCATTTTGATATGTTTAATCGCTTTTCTCCGTTTGGTTGAAAGGAAAATAATTTCCTTATCGAAAGTTCTTTTTGCATAATATTTCAATTAAAATAGTTCTTTTTTTGTAAACTTTTGTCTTTCTAGTTAAAGAAAATTGTTTTATTCCATAAATTTATATGAGATTTATGCTTGGCCGAGTTGAGGTTGAAGTGAAGTATATGACATGAGATTACAACGGAAAACATTTTCCCCTTCATTCCTTAATGAGGAATTCGATTTCCACTTAATAAAAGAACACATTTTATGCATTTGTGATTGTTGTTATGATGTTATGCAAAAGAAGTTATAGAATAGAGATGAAAAAGATTTTTTATCGAGAAACGGAGCCTACTGATAATTTTGCTGCTCAAGAAGTTGCTAAGTCAATGGGCTTGTTCCAACCATACTTACCATGACACTTGGTCTTGCCCGAGTCAATATCCTCGCCATCTACGTGAGGAGATGAGAGAGAGAGAGACGAATATCGTATCATGTGGGACCCTCTTCGTCTCTCTCTGTCTTCCCGAGATGCCTTCCTGTGTATATAGGGGACCCTAATGAGAAGAACGGTTGCGTTCCAACATGCTCGCGCTTTCCAATATCGTGTTCGGGTTTCTCTCCTCAGACTTGTGAGTTATGGTCCATAATATTTGTGAGTTTGTTCAAATTGGCTTCTCATCCTTTTCGTGTTCAAAATAATCACCAATATTTATAATCTTGTTCAATATTCGCCCCTCATTTTATGATAAATTGGTCTTCAGTCTGGCGATCAACACTAGGTAAATATTACAAGACAAATGACCTAATTTATCATAAACTAAAATATAAAGGGTTATTCTAAATAAACAAAAAGATAAGAGGCCAGCTTGAACAAATTTACAAATATTATAGATTACTTTAAAGAAGAAAAGAAGATTAAGTATTAATTTAAACAAACTTACAAATATTTAACAGAGAAATTTATTCCAATGACAAATTGTTCATCTATGGCATTGTTAATATTTTGGGCGATCTAGACCCAATGTTGTTTTTGTCACCGGACCAAGGCTTCATTCGATTACTGGAAGAAACTTAATATTTTTCTAATCAAAATTTATGGTAATGTTATTTATTATTATTATTATTATTATTTTTTAACACAACGACACCGAGGGCGTAATGTTATTACTTTTTTTTTTTTGAACATTAAAAAGTCCAAAGGCCGAGCTACAAAACCCGAAGGCGTAATGTTATTACTTGAGATGTCAATTACGGTGATTTTTAAATTTATTATTTATTTATAGGTTATTTATTTGCATTTAATTGTGTCAGTATAGTCTGTACACAATTTATATTGTATTAATTTATTCTACGGTTAAAATAAAAGTAAATGATGTAATTTTTAAGGCTAGTCGTGGTGGATGTAAAGTACTCCCATTAGAACTTCGAAATTAAGTATGCTTGGGCGAGAGTAGTACCAAGATAGATGACCTCCTGAGAAGTCTTAGTGTTGCACCCCTTAAGTTGGGGATTCTCTGAAACAGCCTCTCTTTACGGTACCACCTCCCCCGAACCTGCTTAGGCGGGAGCCCTTGGGGCATTGGGAATGTTGCTCTCCTTTGCTTTACTTTGCTTAGTCGTGGAAGATGTAAAGTAATCCTATACAAATCCATGCGTTGACCAGATTTAAACTTAACCCGACTTTAAAAATCGCATTGCCAACTTAATGTCTATTATATTGTTGGACAAAATTGACGAAACACAAATTATATAATGACTGAATTGATACTATTAAAGATATAAAATTAAATTATTTGAAAATTTTTATGCTGTGAGTGGTCGGATTTGGTTTAGTTGTTCTGCTGTTCGTGTCGATGTATGATATCTTGGGTCAAGCTGTTATGTTATTCATTTTTATGCATAGCTGTATTAATTTAACTATTTTACTTTTATTTAATAATGTTATTTTTTTTTATTTTTTTTTGGCCAAAAGGCAAGCGAGTAAATTTATATATATCAAACCGAATATTTACAAACAGTAGCAAAATGAACCAAAACTACAAGTGGAACACAAACTAATCAAAAATAAGACCAAAGTAACCGAAACAAACAGGCCTAAGTAACAAAAATGACCCGAAACCAAACAAATTTATGGATTTCTCAAATCATCCAACCCGATCCCGCACTCTCTCGTGAAAAATAGCTCCATTCCTCACGCCGCAGATCATATAAACTGTTGCAGCCAAGCAAGCCCGCTTAATAGAAGACTCGGGGAGTCGGCTTCGAATTTTCTTATCAAACCATGCAAAACATTTTTCCAAACTTGTTGTGTAACGAACCCCACTTCAAACACAAATCTCTAACCAAATCTTCTTGATCCACTCACATTCAAAAAATAGATGCCCAATCGATTCCGTAGCATGATGACATAAAGAACATCGACTAGCAAGCACCACCCCTCTCTTTTGTAAGTTATCATCTATCAACAAACCATCAGAAATAGCAAGCCATAGTATAAAGCTATGTCTAGGGAAAGAATACTTACCCCAGATTGTACGCCCCCAGTGAATTTTCTCTCTACGAGCTCGGATGAGATCATAAGCTGCACTACAACAGAACCGACCAGATCTGACACGGCTGTACAGCGCCCCCTGGGCATCCCGATCTGACGCAAAATGCTCCAGCGGCTTATCCCGGCATTGTATCACCATTTCCCAATGAGAAGAGTCGTTAATCATTAGGTCGAAATGCCAAATTTTCCCATAAATAAACTTGACCGAACAGTGTTTGCTGACTAATTAATGTCGTTGAGCGAAATCATGCCTGCGATGTACTAACCAATGCTCGTAATATATCAAGCGACTATCTTAACGAGCTTTTGAGCAACTAATGAGTCATTGTCAATCCATAATTAAACTTATATCAATAAATTTAAAACTCATTGGATCGTTCCCTGTGTATTATGAGTTAAACATTCACTGATTAATTTTGACATGTAAAACCTATCAAGATCATTATGTTGTACTCATTTACCTATTGAATTTTTGATTAAGTACAAATAAATAAATCTTATTAATTATGATTAGAGATGGCCCTAAAATTTGGGAATACTAGTGGCTATTTGTCGTGCTATTTTGAAATAAAAATTATTACTATCAAAATATTTTTATTCATAATTTAAAAAATCTTCTTAAAAAAATAATCATGAAAAAGTGTTCGAAATACAATCCGGGCATACACGATATATATTATTTCAGTAAATTAATTAACTAGAATGGAGACAATCGCTAATCGTCATAATCCTAAATTACCTCAAATTTATTCAGTTCAGTTAACTAAACTGGATATTTGGTATAGTTAATTGTATTTTTGGGTTTGTATTTTGTAAATTTGGTCAGGTATTTCCATCACAATTTTTTTAGGGTTATTTACTGAAAATCATATAAATTTTAGGTACGGTTTTGAAAACCATCTAAATTTTTTAAAGTCACACTTAAATATTTCATAATTTTCTATTGGGGATTTTCTAACATGTGCCCATGTTAAGGAACATTTATTGTATTTGTATGTATTGAATTTTTATTAAATTATCCAAACATTAAAAATGAAAAATATTATTATTTTTGTATAGACCAATAAAATATAAGAATTTAGTGCAATTAATGTTCTTTAATATGCAAGGCACATGTTAGAAAAATCTTTTTGAATATTATACCTTAGTGTTAATGTCATTAACATACGTTAGTTTTTGTTGACATAACTTTTAAAAAACAAGAGAAAATAATTAAAAGAATAAAATTCACATTTAAAATATCATAAAATTTTCACATATTTTCAAAAATAATTTTTATATTTAAAAAGATTTTTTTTAAATAATACATTAACAAAAACTAATGGATATTAAAAGTGTAAATATTAAGATACAACAACCACCACCACCTAATGCCTCAAGGGTTCCCGTACAAGCAGGGTCTCAAAAAGTGGGAAATACACAGCCTTACCTCCTCAGAGTGCGACCCTAAAGGAAGGTTGTATCCAAAGACCTCCCGATAAGTATGAAACCATAGAATATTTAGATATAACTTTACAAATTAAAAAATCTAAATAATTTTTACCATACCTAAAATTTAGATTTTTTTTTTCTAACAAAAAACCCGATTACCTAATAAATTCAACCCATATAATAATTCGCACACTACATAAACTAGTTAAGTTAAAAATTCCTCAAAAAAAAAAAATTTAAATTTTATGTCAAGAAACCATCCGTCCCAAAAGTTTAAGCTAATACGTGAAGGCCCAGGAATAGTTTTATACTCTAACATGTCTCCTCAGGCAAATGTCGATTGGACTTAAAGCGTGGATAGTACGCAGGTCCACCTCATACCTTATGCTTAAATTATTTAATATTAAAAGTAAAGATTGTTGAGATTTGAACTCATAATCACTAATCAACGAAGCTCTAATATCATATTAAAAAACCATATAATCCAAAAACTTAATCCGTTAAATAAAGATTTCAAAGTAATTTTATACTCTAAAATTTTAAATCTTTAAACCTAAAATAATAATTTATCTCAACACTTACTTTCAATTATTAAAGCAAAGCTTTTTGATAGAAATTTTAAAGTGTTTACTGACAAGTTTGACGTCACTCTTTACAGCGGGAAAAGCAATCTACTGTAAAATGACTAGACGTTGCACCACAAAACTTTGTTCATAAGAAAACCCAAATCCCAACTTTAAATCCCCTCTTTTGTTCATAGAAATTTCTCGTAAACCCCGACTCGTGCGGCGACCCATAATTTGGTTTCCCCTCTTTTGTTCGAACTTATTTGTTTCGAAAGTAATATTCCATTCTCTTATTTGTATTTTAATATTGTAGTAAGGCTCTAGTGGGTTAATCAACTCCTAATTTCATCACCCATTAATCAAAATTTTTCAAATGGGTGATTCTTCATCACTACCGCAACTTCCGCCGGCGGTGGAGGAGTTGCTGGCGGCTATATGCATTGAGCAGTCGCAGCCCCCGCCGGAGGGTGGCGTGCGGCGGCGGCTGGCGGCGGTGGGAGAAGAGGAGGCGGTGAAGATACTGAAGATAGTAAGGATGAGTAAGATAAAGAAGTCATTAAGTGGGTATATAGTTTACTTAGCTAAAAAATCGAGTAATGGGTGTTCTCCTTCTCGTGTTGGTTCTCCTGCTTCTGCACCTTGTAGCCCTCTAGGTAATATTTTGATGTCTTTGTAAATGATTTGTGTTGTCGTTTTGTGTTCGACTTATGTGTGGAGCCTAATTATATTGGACTTAAAGGCCTCGTTTGGTTGATATGGGAATTGAATTCTTGTGGGATCGCCAATTTTAGGTAAAATATGTTTGGTTGCCAAGGTGGGAAATAAAATTTCCTTAGGAAGGCTAGTTAAAAACGAAGAATTAGAACTCACCTAGGGGGAGCTAGGTAAGTTAATTCCTTTGTTTTGAAGGAATTAAAAATTGTTTAGCAATTTTCACTTTCTGCATTCTATTTATGTTTGCAAATCAAGCAAGAGCTTAGATCCGCACTTATAAAATTCTACTTCCTGTATATCAAATGAGGCTTTTGTTTATAAAGTGAATGTTAGAGTATAAAATCAATATTGGGCCTCTCCCATAAGCTTATTTTGTTTTTTGATATAGCATTATACTTGCTGGCTAAAAGGTTATGAGTTCGAATCTTAACAACTCCCGCTCTAAATATTAAATATATCACCTTGCAGCCCTCATGGTAAATATTTTGATGCCTTTGTAAAGACCGTATAATTGTTGTAGTATAAAATCATTCTGTTAGCTTATGCTTTTAAGATAGTTTTTGACATGATGATAGATAAATATTTTAATCACGGGTTTGAATCCTAATAAGCCCCTGCTTTCGATGATATGTAATTTAAGCATAAAGTATGAGGCGAGCTTGTGTAATATCCATGCTTCTAGACTAGTGGGCATTAGCTTAAGCTTAAGCTTAAACTGTTGAGATGGTTGATTTTGTAAGAACATAAAACTAATTTAGGGCCTTTATTTATCAACTTAAACTTTTAAGATACTTGGTTCTTAACGTGGTATCAGAGCCTTGTTGACTGAGAGGTTACAAGTTTGAATCGCAATGATCGCCACTCTAAATGTTATATATATATCAATCAAAAGGTAAAGCTTGTACATTATACACATTCCAAACCCAGTCAGAAATTGCATGAGGGGGCGGGTTGGAGTATAAAACCGTTATTGGACCTTTATATATCAGCTTAATTTCTTGGGATGGTTGATATCATTGGTTTTCCGTTTCTTTATTTTAGAAAACAAAAATCCATTCTAGAAACAATTTTTTGGGTTGCTGGACTATTGTTTTTGGCTTTGTCTGATTTAGAGTGATAGAAAAATAAAAAATGAGTGAAAATCGTTTCTAAAATACGGTTCAATTTGTTGGCCCATGATACGCCCATGATTTTTTAAGTTCGTTGAAATTGGTGTCTCACTTTTTCTTTTGTTCAAAATGGTTAATTTTTTTCAAATTAGTTCTTTATCTTTTTTTTTTATATTTCAAACCAGTGCTTATATATTTATTTTATGATAAAATTGATCCTTTTTTTTTAAACTTTTTTCCCAATTTTGGTCACTAGGTGGGTGACTAATTTTGTCATAAAATAAGTCATTGGGGATCATTTTGCACAAAAGAAAAGTAGACGGACCTATTTGAATAAATTTATAAACATTACGGACCGTTTTGAGTAAAAGAAAAGTGGGTTGGCATAAATGGAGAATGGCCTCTGCGGAATTGTGTGATAGGAAGTTCCTTTTAAAGTTAAAGGGTAAATACTATAAGATGGTAGTGAGAACGGCTATGTCCTACGGGGCAGAATGCTGGCCAGTTAAGTGTCACCACACGCAAAAGCTGAAGATGGCGGAGATGAGGATGTTGAGATGGATGTGTGGACACACAAGGAAGGATGGGATCAGAAATGACGTTATAAGAAGTAAATTAGGCATGGCTCCAATAGAGGATAAGTTAAGGGAGCAACATCTGCGGTGGTTCGGGCATGTTAGGAGGAGACCCACCACTAACCCTGTCACGAGATACAAACAACTCCATAGTATAGATGGGAAGAGAGGGAGAGGCCGGCCAAAGAAGAGTTGGATGGAGACAATTCGACAGGACCTCGCCTATCTCAACCTAAATGAGGAGATGGCCCTACATAGAGCTGGGTGGAGGATTAGTATAGGTGTAACTGATATAGAGGTGTAGGAACATCGAGCACTTATAAGCTCGGTCTAGTGCCACGAGGCTGCTTGCATACCTGCTTCCATACTGTATACTTTCCCTCTCTTTCTCTGTCTCTCTCTCTACTTCCTCTCTCTCTATCTCCTTATACTTTTTATACGCCCTATTCTCTCCATTCTCTCGTTTGATTGCACTATGTCGCATGTGTAGTCTCTCCTCTAGATGCTTGATTGCTTTTGCCTTTCACTTTTGATGCTACGCTCCATGCTTAATTGCTTACATGTCTACATGCTTGCATGCCTCCATGCTTCTCATGATCTCATTATCTCCATGACCTCTATGATCTTTATGCTTTCTTCGCTCCTCGTACCTTTCAGGTTGGGGGCCCTCGAAAACAGCCTTTCTTTAGGGTCCCACCCTGAAGGGGTAAGGCTGCGTACGTCCTACCCCGCCAGACCCTGCTCATGCGGGAGCCTTTCAGGCACTGGGATTGCTGTTGTTGTTGTTGTTATCGTCAAGACATAATATGGAAATAACTCTTTCTATGAACCAGAACTACAAAAGAAGATGATACCATATAGGCCCAAAGGGAAGATTTGCTTTTGCTGATTTGATGGGAGGTTTTTGTCACGAGGATGCTCCATGAGCTGTGATTAATGTTTTTAGTGAGTTATTGAGCTCATCATGCTAGAGGATTGAAGTTTTCGTTCCCGGGAACTATGAGTTTGACCTGGACTGGGCTTGGTTAAGCTCGGATATAGCTCGACAAGTTTTGAGATTGGCGGTCCTCATTTAGGGTCATTTCAGTCTCATTCAGGCTTGATTTTATTAGAGCTTGATTCATTAGGCTCAAACTTTGCTCAATGTGCAAATTTGGGTTTGTTATTTTTATCAGGCTTTGCTTATTTAAGCTCGGAAGCCTCTAAGCTAAAGCATTACTAGACTCATCTAAATAGGGCTAGCTTGGCTTGGCTTAAGCTTGAAATGAATCACGTCTTTCAAGCTGTACGTCGAGCTGAATTCACTCATTTACGCCCCTAGCTTTTGTTTCAGCTTAGGCTTTAATTCTCAATGAAAATGTTTCAACTAGCTGATGGATCATTACCTGGTGGCGTAAAGCTAGGTTTGTGACATTAAAAGTCAAAATTTCCAGTTCCATTATTGTTAGAAGAACTAGAAATCTTTACCTGAAAGAAAACAGGATAACATTAGTGGTGGAGTAAGAGTATTTTTAGTGTCCCTCCAATGGAAATATTCAATTTGAAAGATGTGTTTTGATATGGTGATTGATGCTTTAGAGTGTGATTTTCTTGTAAGTTTCTTAGACCGTTTGGTTTGTTTTGACTGTGAATTTCTGGGTTGTAAAACATTAATGATATCCAGGAAGCATTCCTAATACCAATCTAAGTAAACGACTTAGAGTCTCGGAAGGCCCGGGTAAGTCATCTCCTGGGCATTTCCTTAATGCCTGTCTTTGCTCGATTTGCTTTGTTCTCTTGTTTTGACATACTTGCAGTCTTCTTGAACTTTTCTTCAGTTCCTCCCTGTCCCTCTACTGTTAATGTTTAATGTGACAAACGAATGGTTGTAGGAAGTACATCAAATGCGAGAAAACCGAGGAGAGCTTTGGATTATTCTGGTATTTGATCTCCTGGACTGCCTTTCCTTAACTCCCTTTTCTTTATTGCTTGCATAAATTTTATTTGAACAAGTTTTTGGATTATTATCAAGACCCAATTTTGGAGCTTGATCAGCAATTTGCACCAACTTTTGATCGAAGAAAGAGAATTCAAGGGAGAAAGAGAAGAGGAAGGAAGAGGGAGAGACAAGGGGGAGAAGTAGAGAGGATAATGAGATCTTTCGTTGAATTTGCACAAGAATGACTTGTAAAAGAGTATTAGAAGCTATTTATAAGCGAACTAAGGCACCCTAAACAATCTTATACAAAATTGTAGATTTGCTGCTATAGTTTCTCATATTTATAGAAATGCCCTCCATTACCAAATTTTCAATCTTCAACCATTTTAAATTGAGTTTTCTTACTTTTTTTGCGCCAAAGTTGTTATGGTTATGGCAATTATCGACTCCTTTTTCTCGCTTGCTAGTCTTGCATTCATGCTAATTCAAGTGCCTGAAATTGACCCAGATGAGATTGCTTGTGCAATAAAGGATCACTTCATTGAGTCACCTTCTCAATGCGAAGAAATGGCTACTAATCAAACACCTGATTCTCTATTAGATGAATTTGAGACACTCGGTTTCCTGAAGGGTTTTTTACTATTGAGTTACATTGGGAGGTAAGCTTGTCCTGATTATAGAGAGAAAATATTTACCTTCTTTTCTTAGAACTGCTTGATGTGTAGGCACAAGCTGGAGGACAAGGTTTCGATTGATAAGATTAGAAGTCTTCAACATCTTCCTATTGATGAATTTGAGTCCTGCATTTGGAATGACTTTGGCCGGCACTTCTGTCAGGAAAATGATAGGAGGAAGGTACTTAGCATTGCTTCCTTTCATTGTTGCCTTTTGTCTTAATTGAATCTCTATTTTTAAAAGTTAAAGAGCCTGCAGATTTGTTTAGAATTTTGATTTGGGGGTCGTTTATTTAACATAAAGTAACACAAAAATTTGGAATTCATGGCCTATTTGGTTGCCAAGAAATTGGCAAAACATGGGAAGTCTAAATTCTTTGGAAGCTCCAATTCCTTTGTGACACATGAATTAACTTACCTAGGGGGCTAGGTATATTCTAATTTTTGGGAAGTTCTGTTTCCCATCCTGACAACTAAATACAAATATTTACTTTATGAGAAGTCAACAAAAAAAAATGAATTTCCTGAGAAATACAACTTCTTAATGGAATTTAATTTCCACCTTAACCAAACAAGGCCTTAGTATCGCCTCTTATGAATCATCATTGGTATTATACTTCCTATCACCTCATGCTTACTCTTCGCATACTGGTTCTCCTAATACCTTTTTGTCATCATGTTTTAATGAGGGCCTATGTTGCACATACATGATAGCTTCTACATGTCCTTGGTTATAAACCTCACACTTTGGTTTGATGGATATGCTAATATATACCTGCTTCTTTTTGATAATAAGATGGCTTCTTGTTTATGTGTTGGTTAAATGATTGAGGCCCTTGGTTCAACGGAAAACATTCTCCTTTGCAAATTACTTTTTCACGAATTATTTTCAATTAAAAATTTTTCCCCCAAAAAATTGTATTTCTAGCTAAATAAAATAGGTTCATGCTTAGCCAAGTTGAGATTGAAGTGAAGCATATAACATGAGATTACATTGTAAAACATTTTCCCTATCGAGATGGAAATTGTTTTCCCCTTTTTTAGTGGGGAAGTCAATTTCTTCTCTACGGAGGAAACCATTTTCAATATTTGTGTTTGTTGCTATGGGGAATTGTGTCAATAAACATTATAATTGGGACAATATGTCAAAACAAACGGAGTCTAAAGTCAGATGTGGGAGGGTTTCCTGTCACTTTAGCTACGCTTTAGTACAGGATCTGAATTTCTGCTGCTTCTGGAAGTTCAGTGCATCAATAGTTTCATTGTATCAAAGTGTTGTTGAATTCTTGCCTAAGGATTTGATGCCTTCAGGATTCTATGTCTAATAAGTAACTAAGTATAACATGGACAATGGCTGAAAACGAGAGATTGTGAATGGTTTACCCTGTTTTGTCACCAAAAGCACTTTCTTAGCTTGAATTACAAAACTTCTTTTTATTTGTCTTTTATCTTATTTCTTTTCCTGTCTTTGGGGATTTTTGCAGTACCTTGACCGGAACAATGGGAGAAGATACTACTTTCATTGTCATGTTTATGCAGATGGAAGCTGTAGTTTTAAGGTTTGTACTTTAGCTCTGTGAAATGTCAAATACCTGCTTTGAGTTCTGGTTTATTGTTGTTATTGCCTATAGCGCACATTCAAAAGCCCTTTTGATTGATATAATGAGATCATTATGCCTTTGTTCAACTGGGTTATGTTAATAAGTAAACAATTCTTTGTGAAAATATCAAGAAAGATAAAAAAGATTGACTATTTCAATGCTGTTAGTGTTAAATTCATTATTGATCAAGTATCTGACTCCTTAGCTTTGCGGTTCAGGGTCCTTTTTTGAACAAAACAACCACTCATCTACAGAAGGTTCTGGGGGATGAGAACGTATTGATTGTTAAGTTTGCAGAGGAGGAAACAGGAAACTTCTATCCTGTTACTGGTTCGAGTATCTGTTGTCCTGCGTTTAACAAGGTTGTGGAAGAAGGGATTTTTATTGGACGGAGATGCTATCAATTTTTTGGTACGTTTTGTTAATATATTTTATCGGGAATTTCTTTTATTCAACTCTCTGATCATTGTTTTCCTCTATTAGAGTATCAAGTAAGTCATATTTATGAGTACAACAGACTGCATGCCTATTTCACAGATTCCTGTATATGTTTCCCTTTAACGATGATGTTCCTATGGTATAAATTAGGAATGTACATCATTGTTTGTGGTAAATTTGTCTTATCATTGTTTGTGATTGATTTGTCTTTGTGCCTTATGAGTTCTTTATGTCTTTCTGACTTGGAAAATCCTAATCCTGGTTTCGCGGCATGTATCTGAACGTATTTCAACGATATGTTTGTTGATCAGTGTTTAAAGATGGTGGAAAAGAGGAGAAGAAGAAGAACCCCAATTCTAATCCTGTCAAATGCTACTTTGTTCACATGGAGGAGTTTGCTCGCTTCTACAACAGGAGACCTTACTACATTGACAAGAAATCAATTGATGAGGCAAGACGTCTCTTCATGCACATACATAAAGTATCAACTCTGTCGGATTATGTTGCCAGGTTGGTCAGAAATTATCCTGGCGGTTCTCTTGGATCTTTTTCGTCAATTTACTGTGATCTGGGTCATGAATCCTCTAACATTTAGTTGCTTTCTAAAACCATTACTCTGTATTCTTTCTTGAATGTGCAGATTTTCACTGATTTTGTCAAAAACAATTACACTTGATGTAAATCTGGACGGTGTTGACATTCAATATATTGATGATGTACCTTGCCAGGTATGATTGACTTAATTTTTCCCCTCAGTGAAAATTATTTCATCGCTTTGGTCCTATTTTCTCTATGGACTTTGACCTGTTGTCTGATATAGCTATTTGTTTAATGGTGCTTATGGCAGAGTGAAGATGGTCATTATTGCTATGACAAAGATGGCCAGAAACGGAAACTTACTGATGGAACTGGTTTTATTTCGTATGATCTTGCGCTGAAGTGTCCCAATAATTGTTATAAGCGGAGTTTACATCGGGAAGAGAATGCTGAGGTATGCGATACTGGCTTACATAGATTGAGTACATCTTCCATATGCAACATAGGAGCCAGAATTAGGCTTGGTGAATAAATAGTTCACTACAGGAAGAGAACGGTGAGGTTCTTGGTACCGGCTTTCATCCTGGTGTCAAGCTAGTTTTCTCTAAGATCCCAAAGGTTTTTTTGTGATCTGAAAGCTTGTGTTAAGCACACAATAATAAAGAGCAACATGATTAAACATAGGTATAAAGGTCGAATGGGCATTTGTTGGCAAAAAGGTAGCTTTGGTTGTAGTTGTTGGGCTTTTTCTATGGAGCATGGTTTTATACTGTTGTGAGCCAAGTTTATGGAGCAGAGGATTGGGCCCAAGCCCATTTTGGAGGATTATCCTGGGGTGATTAGTGTTTTCACCGTGCGTCTTTGTAAACCCTGCTTAAGGTTTGAGAGAGAGGTGTGAGAACAGAAAAGGCCGTCTCCTAATACTTCCAAACAATAAGAAATCCCTACAACTTTGTGGATATAGGCATATTTGACTGAACTACATAAATCTTGTGTGTTGTTTTTTGATTTCTGGTTGACTTTTGTTTGTGCTTTTGAGGTGCGTTTCCTAACAGTAGTAATCAAGTAGGTCTCTACGTGAGCAGCGTCTGGCAATTTTAATTAGAATCATGTCTCATTGTGATTCAAAGGAAAGTTTTCTCGGTCCAAGAGACAGTTGTACCATTAAATGAACCATTTCATCCCAGAGACTTATACTTTTCTTTGAAGGCCCAGAATTGCTCCTGTCTTAATTCGATGTCTTCCACAAACTTTGCAGTTTGCACTAGTGCACTACTTGTCATCTCGTACCATTGCCTGTGTGCGTGCCTTTCCAAGTTCTACATATAGCTTTTGAGGATGCAGGATCAAGGCCGATCCTAAGATTTTAGGAGCCCAAATTAAGTTTTGATTGATGAGCCCTTTTTAATAATTCAGTTATGTCGGTCAACTTAAGCACTTCTCGGCTAATCCAATTTGTATTCTTATACCAGCTAATAGAGATGTCAAGGGCATTATATTTCTAATTATGAATAGTGATATGCGGTAGAACATTAATTTTCAAAAAGGGGCCTTTAACAAGTTGGGGGTTTTAGGCTACTGCTTAGATTGCTTGAAGTTTTGACAGGTCCTTGTAGGATATAAATCTTGTTACCTCCATTAGTAAGGGACTTGAGACTGCTCGGTTCACAGAAAAGTAACTTTTGAGATTTGACTTTCAAAGCATGCTTCTTCTATTCTTTGGATTGTTCTTCTGCATCTAAATGTTGAACAATCGGCTCTAGCTTATCTCAATGTGAGCTTCTATGTTTACGTTATATGTCAACATTTAGTCCTTTTCATGAAATGTAACATATATCATTGTGAGCTTTTTTTTCTTTTATGTATCATGCATATGGACTGCGGCTTTACTTGATTCTTCCCGTAAACTACTTACTTGCAGAGATCAGTTATACAACTTCAAGAGGCATCTTCAGAATCGTCTCGTGTAACATTGCAGGCTGGTGAACCGGTAATCATTTCATATATTCATCTTCTAGCTTTCTGGTTGTTGTTTGTTCTCACTGTCAACACCCAATTATGGAGCTTGATTATTCACCACGAATTCAGTAGCGATTCACACCAATTTTTCAGGAAGAAGGGGGAAATTGAGGGAGGAGGGGAGAGGATTCAAGAGAGAGAGAGGTGGGAGAAAGTGGGGAGGAAATGAGAAGTTTCATTAAATTTTTTTGCTAATGAGGAACCCAGTTACCTACTAAACCTCGGCCTATGCAGTGACTCACACACCACAGAAGTCAGTTAAGTCAAGGATTCCTCAAGGAGAGGTTCATTGGGGGAATCAAACTCCAGACCTTTGGCCTAAAACAACACTCTCATTAAATTTGAATAAGAGTAAATTACAAATGAGTATTAGAAGCTACTTATAAGAAAACTAACACACCCTAAACAAACTTGTACAGAATTACAGATTTGCTGCTAGAATTCCTTATATTTACTGAAATGTCATCCAATACACAATTTTTTGATTTCAACTGTTTTAAACTGAATTTTGCTCCCTTTGTTTCGTGCCAAGATGTTCACTTGTCCATTCCCTTTCGTAAAGTTGCCATTTGCATTTTTATCACTTTTTACTTGTCCTCTTTTTGAATGTGCAGCCTTTGCTAATACAGTTTCGTATGTTCCACAATGGACGAGCCATAAAAGGAACAGTTCTAGTAAATAAGAAGGTATGTTTTCTGCTAATAATTTTCTGTTATGTCTATTAATCATATTATTTTGTGCCGTATATTTTCTTTTCGTCCACTTTTTCCTATGGATGGAAAGAATTTTGTGTATTTGGGCAAATAAGAACCATGTATTTGACCCATGTAAATGATTAACTTCTTATCATTTATTTGGTTGAACATTGATGTAAAGTATTGGTCAACAAATATGTTATTTCTCGTATATGGATATTGCCGGTCCATTGCAAGCCGAATACATATACTGTTATAACATGCTCTGTCTTAATTATAAATGATGATGTATAGTAGAAGGAAACTTATAATGTGATTAATCTTCAAAAGGGGCCCTTGAGAAATTAGGGGCCCCGAACAATTGCTTGTTGTGCTTGGGGCCTGTGTCAATCAGGGTGATAATATTCTGAGCTAGTATTACTGTATCTATTATAAGTAGTCTCTTTGCAAGTAATTACCCACTTCCAATACATGATTCATGTTATCGCATCAGAAGAATAGGCTAATGTTGTTTTGAGGAATGGGTATTTCTTCATCATTGTTACTAATATCCATTCATTATCAATGTAAGGAGGTTGTGTCCTTTTATGCATGGTCTTTTATGCATAATTATGGCTTTGTGTCTTTGCTAATGTAAAAATGTACTTTCAGTTTTGCTGGTGTTGATACTAGATTCTGTGTACTAACTCTTGAATGTTTCATTTTAAAGCTTCCTCCCAGAACAATTACAGTTCGTCGATCCATGATTAAAGTTCCGACAGATGAACTATCTGGTGCTCCCACCGTGAACTCATTTGAGATTGTTGGTACGAGGTAAGTGTCGATTCTGCTCTGTATGTGATTCACTTATTATGTTGTTGCAGTTGAAGTCTATGAGAAGCATATGATGAAGTATCGATTAACTCCAGTTTATGTTTTGAGTTGGGGGATTGACTCGTTAAAGTTGATTTATAATTTGTTGAGGGCTTGCCAGGTTTGTTGAGAACTAGTTATTAACTTGTTAAGAACTTCTTAAGAGCTTGTTTATCACTTGATAAAGCCCAGTAATAGATGGATGATGACTTTTCAGTGGCTCGAATAGGTCGGCTTGCTAAGGAGCTTAGCTTTAGAATGAGCTCCGCACGATAGTAGAATCGACTTGACACAGTTATACTAACAAAATGAGTTGAGGTGAGTATTGAGCATACTGGTTTCTTATCAAACCGAGTTTGAAATCTATAAGGATTGGACTCAAACTCGATTTGGATAAGACTTATTCAGTCCAAGTTCGAAAAATGGTGGTTGGCTCAGCTCTACTTGTTTACACCCCTTATGAGTACCAAGGGATATCTTCCTGTAAGTGGTGACTATTACATGGAAATTTGGAATTATCCGCACGTCCTTCAATGACAAGCCATGTACTGAGTTAGAGGCAGCCAATGATTGACCTCACCTGCACAATGATCCAGCGCAAACCAGTCTGCCAGGTTGGCGGGTTGACCCATCCACTATAGCTGGGCCGGGTCACTTGTTTATTTATTTAAATTTTTTTTTTCATTTGGACCAGGTTTGACCCAACTCTTACGTATTCTTGGTGACCCATTGGTTTGACCCTAAATTCTGAAAAAATATTGGGTTGTCGTTGGGCAACCTGTCATTGTACGCCTGCAATGTCAGGCCTAGGCTTCTAACAGCTCAATGAGCCGTTGGGCTCAGTAAAAAACGATAAAGGTTTTTTATTATATACCTTCAAATTTTCTTATTATAATACTTGAAGGGGTAAGACTGCGTACATCTTACCTCGTAGTCCATGCTCTGGCGGGAGTCCTTGTAGCACTTGGGTTTTTTTTGTTGTTTGTTGTTGTTGTACCTACAAATTTTACTCATTTCATCACACAACTTTATCCTTTCTTTTCTTGAAGTTATTCTCTACTCTCCTAATTTGAGCTCTGATTCTTTTATGTGTGATTATATTGCTTGCATTGTGAACTTATTATAATATGCTGATACTAGGTGCAAGAGCTTTGTGTGCCATACTATAATAAGATGTAAATTTACAACAACAAACACTAATGTAATTCTACAAATATGGAAAATGTTTTCTTGATCGAGGTAAATTGAGTTCCCTTCAATGAAAGGAGAAAACATTTTCCTTTACAGAGGGGAAAATATTTTCTACGGTTTCCTCATGTCATGTACCTCATTTCTACCCCAACTTGACCAAGTGTAAAACTTATGCAAATTTATAGAATTAAAATATTATCTTGAACTAGAGAGACCAAAAACTATTTTAGAAAAAAGCATTTAAATGAAAATATTTTGTGAATAGAATTTTCCATAAAGATGATGTTTTCTTTTGAACCAAATGATGCCTGAAATACTACCAGATTGTTGGTGCTCATAAGTGTTTCTTGCTTCTGTTTTGAGTTTTTCGATCTACTTGGGTGTTAGTGTACGTCCTTTTTCTTGATATCGGTAGTCTACGTCCTTTTTCTTGATATCGGTTTACTTGGTTTGTGTTTTGCAGCAATAAGCCAAAGAAAACGCGGCTTTCAAGAAACTTGATTGCTCTTCTTCACTATGGAGGCATCCCGAAAGCCTTCTTTCTAGATGCATTATCTAATGCCCCTACGGAGGCCCAAAAAGTTCTGTCTAACAAGCGAGATGCGTTCAGAGGTAAAATTATGGTTTATTGTTCTGCTGAAGAGTAGACCTTCTATTTTCAAATTTGAATTCAAAAATTCATGTCGCCTAGAGCGCAGGAATGGAAGTGGGAGTCATTGAAGTTTCTAAGGTTGGGAGCGTAGTGGAGTGTTTGTATACTAATCTATTAGATATATAATGAAGATTAATGAAATTTCTAATTGAATTATTTAAGCTTAAATATCAAAATAAAGTCATGCTAAGCTATAACCAAGAAAACTGATTACTCCAATGAATAACATGACACAATTCAATAATTTCTTAAATCAAGTGATAAAATTAGCCAACAAATTATTTCATATGTATCTTCTTATCAAAATGATTTAATAATTCTTTGAATCAAGATTCCCTTTGAGTTTGATCTGTGAATCAGACATCAAAACGCTAAATAGCATTTATGAGGAAGAAATGTTAGCACTTTACGAGGTTTATGCAACTATGATCCAGACTTGTTCTGATCAAAATTTTCCTCCCTTCCTGTTCCTCGTTTTGCTATAAACTTGCAGTTGCTCTTAACCGGGACTACGATGAAGACTCCATTGCTGTGAGGATGATTGCAGCTGGAATTCCTCTTGATGAACCTTTTCTTCAGTATCATTTATCTGTCCTTGCGAAGGAGGAAAGAAAGAGCCTCAAAGGAGGGAAACTCCCTATTGAAGATAGCTACTACGTAATGGGCACAGCTGATCCTACGGGCACGTTGAACGGTGACAAAGTTTGCGTTATTCTGTACGTAACTTATTGTTCATTTTACTTCAAATGGGTGCTTCCAAATGATGCTGTGTTTTGTTGTATAAAGTAGATCCATTTTCACCTTAACAACAACAAACAACAGCAAACCAATGCCTCAAAGAGGCTCCTGCTGAAGTGGGGTTTAGCAAGCGTTTTTTTTCACTTTAAATGTTTTTAAAATGAGAAAAGAAAGGTAGTAATATAGGCTTCAAATTCTCTCTACAAGTCATTTTTTACTTTCCTCATGATACTATGATAATTTGTTTTCTGATGTTTATGGGAATTTGGGAAAGTTTAGAACCTACTATTTTGAGCAGAAAGTGTAGAACCTACTAGGTTTTTTTTTTTTTTTTGTAGTTTTTGATTTTTTTGAGAAGTTGAAAACCATGATTTGGATTAGATTTTTTTTCTTATTTTGGCTTTCTGTTTTCAGTTTTTTTTTAGTTTGAGTGAAAATAGAAAACCAAAAATAATAAAAAGAATGTTTGCAAAACCGAGTTTTTTGCTTCTCGGAAACCAAAACTGCAAACAGAAGACCATACCAAATAGGCCATTAGCTGTTATATTATGTGGTACATATGAATTTTACTAAATGTTATTCTCAACATTCGTATAAAGTCTGTGGATTCAGCTACTGAAAATATGTATTACTGTTTATAGATGGTTCTTTTTGGTAGCTCGGGTGTCTGGACCAGCTCTTTTACCCCTCTACTAATTATCAGGTTGGATACGCGAGGCTTTTAGAAGTTTCCTTACATGTAACAGTTAGGGTCACTCGTTTCAAGGGATTGTTTGCACTTAAGATCCAAAACCAAGCCCCATGCGGTAGGTTCAAGTGTCTTATTACTTGCACAGACCCTTAGGGTTCTGTGTGTTATAATTTGCTGGTCCAAGCTACTACCGATGCTAAGCCACAAAAAGGTCCTAGTCTTAAACCTCCAACCTCGGTAAACAAAGGCAGTTGATGAACCCAACATCGATGAATTTCTGGTGCTTGAAATCTATTAGGGCTAATTTGTGTTCCTTTTTGGGCTGTGATAGCGTAACAAGCCGAGTTTGAACTGGTTCAATACTTGACGAGTTGACTTTGCGCAAGCGACCGCTGTACTTGTTAACTCTTGCGAAATGGTTGATTAGGCTAGTTAAGGGCTCGTCAATGGTTAGTATTGGCTTGAAAACGGTTCGATAATAGCTTGGCAATAATTTAAAAATCTTAGCTCAATAGCGAGCTTGACTCTGTAGCTTGACATGGTAACGAACTTGACTTTGCTTGATTAATCTAGTGAGCAAAGTCAAACCAAGTGTCGAACACATTAATATCTTGTTGAAAGAAGTTCAAACAAAAGTGCGAAAGCTCGATAAAAGCTCAGCTCAAACTCAAGCTCAATGAGTCAAGCTTGAGTTCGGACAAGGGAGTACTAGGCTCGACTCAACTCGTTACACCCTCTATCGATAAACCACTGCCATTTGGTGATTTCCAGGCGTTTCATGCTG
Source organism: Simmondsia chinensis (assembly GCA_018398585.1). Lineage (NCBI taxonomy): Eukaryota > Viridiplantae > Streptophyta > Magnoliopsida > Caryophyllales > Simmondsiaceae > Simmondsia > Simmondsia chinensis. The sequence goes on from JAGTTD010000010.1 coordinate 35,347,306, forward strand.
TACGCTTTCAGTTATGAGTTGTAAAAATTCTATTTCCATACTGAACTAATGAGAACTAGTGGCTTGCTTGATGCAGTGATCGTGGACAACTTTCTGGGCCAGTACTTGTGTACCGAAATCCAGGAGTGCACCCGGGTGATATACACGTGCTCAAGGCAACATATGTCGAGGAAATGAAGGATTTTGTAGGCAACTCGAAATTTGGAATATTCTTCCCGGCTAAAGGGGCAAGATCAATAGGTGATGAAATAGCTGGTGGTGACTATGACGGTGACATGTACTGGGTCTCCAATAACTCTCAGGTTTGTGGCTTCTTTTTCGTTTCACATGTCGTCTTCTTTTTGGCATGTCAGCATACGATATCTATGCGTTAAAGAGGCTACTACAAAAGTATAATTATGTGACGATTGATCATGTGATGGCCTGCTTGAAAACTGTTATGTAACAGAAAATTTTCTTTTATGGTTGAAGAATTTTGTTGATCACTAAGGTATAGATTGTAATCGTTTTTCTTTTGCTGTTTTTGAGTTTTGATAAACTAAAAATTTGGTTTAAAAAGAGCTTTTTCTAGTTTTTGGTTTTGTTTTCATTTGTTCGGTGAAACGAGAAAAAAATTGAAAATAAAAAACCAAAAATTAGAGAAAAGCATTGCCAAAATATGTTTGTAGTTTCGAAAAGACAAAAAACTGCGAACAAAAAACCGATACCAAGCAGTCGGTAATCTTGACATTCCAAGGAACGTTTTGGTAATCATCATTATGGAAATTAGTTCAAGAATTACCTAAAAATAACCCAACTATATGTCAATATGTCAAAAAATAACCCAACTCTATTTTCTACCCAAAAAATAACCAAACTCTAACTTTTCTACCCAATAATAACCCAACTCCAACTTTTCCATCAAAAAATAACCAAAATCTAAAATTAATTTAAAAAAATAACGGATTGGTGGCTAAACATGGCGTGTGGTATGACGCTTTGACAATATATTTTTCTTTTATGTAATTTTGGTTTGGCTTGATTTTTTTTCCCACCTAACCGAACTAAAAATATGTTTTTTTGGATAATTGAGTACTGAACATGCAAAACAACAGAGGAATACAGTCAAAGAACTAGAGCTGCAACTAAGCCGAGTGAAACTAAGCCGAACCATAGCTTGCCCTCCGTGGCTCGTTAACTAAATGTGACCCGCCGGTATCGGTATCATTTATCTAACCAAGCTGCATATTTGTGGTCGGCTCGGCTCGTTTACTAAATGAGCCTTGCTTGGTATTGGTATTATTTAGACTTGATTATTTGGCAAGCAAGCTCGTTGAGTTTTGCCGACTCATTACACTCATTTACCGGGCTTGTTAAGCTCATTTATTAGGCTCATTATGCTTATTTATGATTATTGTTACTTGGATTTCCAGAAAAGGGTGATAAAATAAATCATGTATGAAAATTAGAAATAAAAAATACATACATGTAACTCAATTCCGCAATGTAGACATGCAAGCCAATAATTGAGCCGGCTCATGGGCCCATAAACGAGCCGTATGAGCCGGCTTGTGAGCCTTTCGAGCTGAGTTGGCCTTGATTTGATTTGGCTCGTTTATTTAAACGAGCTGCTCTTAAACGAGTTGAGCTGACTCTCAAGTCGGCTTAGACGAACCCAAGTTGGCTCGTTTATTTAAATGAGCTGCTCTTAAACGAGTCGAGGTCGCTCTCGAGTCGGCTTGGACGAACCCAAGCCGACTCCTTAACGAGTCGAGTCAAACCGGCTTGGTTCATTTACAGCCCTACAAAGAACAAGCTAAGCCAAAAATATATAGAAGAAAAATTTATTGCAGAGCATTATACCACACACCACAATTCAGTATTTTTTAAATCAAATTTTTAGAGTTGAGTTATTGTTAGATTAAATTTAAAATTTGGTTATTTTTTGGTGGAAGAGTTAGAGTTGGGTTATTTTTTGGTAAAAAAGTTAGAGTAGGGTTTTTTTTTGTAAAAAAGTTAGAGTTTAGTTATTTTTTGGTAGAAAAGTTAGAATTGAATTTTTTTTGTTGGAAAATAGAGTTGGGTTATTTTTTAGTATATTGACATATAGTTGGGTTATTTTTAGATTAATTGTTGAAATTAGTTATACATTTTTTTAAAAATGTTTTGTTTGGTAAGCAGGCTGAGAATTGGAATCTATGACCTCTTGAAACCTCAACCTTGTTATCGTTGAATTTTCTTTTCTTTAATGTGTGTGTATCAGTTTGAAATGACCGGTTTTCTTGTTGCCGCTTTTTTTCAGCTCCTTGAGCATTTTAGACAAACTGATCCTTGGGTATGTGCTTCGTCTCCGCCGAAAATGGCAAGTAAGAAGCTAAGTGATCTTTCGCCTGAGCAGTTGGAGCGCGAGCTCTTCCGTCTATTTATGGCTGCTAGATTTAACCGGAGGTAACAACGCGACATGAAATTACCCAAAACATCTCATTGGGAATTGAATTTATATATCATTAAGGCCCTTTGTCATATTGTTTTTGAGTCATGAAGCAAATTGTTGTTCACAGTCGCATTTGTTTACGATCCCAATGTCAGAGAAGCAGGAGTTGCGGAAGTTATGTAACGGGTCACAACCATCCCGTTTGGAATATTTAAAAGAGAAATCACTTTCAAGCCTGTTTTGGTTAAAAACTTGATTTAATGGCCATAGAATCATTAATGTTTATACCTTTTTGATAGTTGTTAAGTGAATACTTTTGTGAATAATAAATAGGATACGGTATAAAAACATTTGTGGGGCTGTTATGAAAGTTACCTTTGTGTAATGGTCAATTGTGTCACTGTTAGCTTAAAAATCCATTAAGTAACGACCTTTATTTGATTCCATGGTCTGGCGTGGGGTTTTGAGTTCATCTTGTAGTGTAGATTCACAACTTATGCCTTTTATTACACCATCAAACTTATGCTTTTCTTTTCGTGTTTTTTTAAGGCGTATTTTTAAGTTGTGGTTGCAGCTGCAGTTGCAGTTGAGGAGTTGTAAAATAGGGTGTCGTAGACATATTATAATGGCTCGCAGTTGCAGCTTGGCAATTTTATTGTAATGGCTAGGCTCATTTCCAACAGTTACTTAACGTTCATTGTTTGATTCCACATGTGGGAGGTGCAAGATCCTTCTAGTTTGTCACTACATGTAATGAAAACAAGTAAATTGATCCTTTTGTAATGGTAACAATTAAAACATTTTTGTATATTTGGTTATGATTAACTCAACAAATGTACGTTTCGATACTGTTAATTGAACCATGAAGAACCCTATCTATATGTGTGATTGAAACGACACTATAAGCAAGAGTTTATATGATTCCCGACTTGTGAATCTAATGCTAATTTTACTCTTCCAGCAAAACCATAGGCATGGCTGCAGACAGCTGGCTAGTCTTCATGGACCGGTTGCTGACATTAGGAGAAGACTGTGCAGCTGAGAAAAATGAACTGATGAAGAAGATCCTTAAGCTAGTTGATATTTACTATGATGCTTTGGATGCACCCAAAAAGGGCAAAAAGGTAATGTTTCTATATTCCTCGGGATGATACTATGTCGGTACTATGTCAAATCAAATAAAGGTTGTCACGTATTACATTTCTACTAGCCACCAAGGGTCTTTGTACTTTGTGATGGCCTCGATACTATATATATATCATATCTTACCTATTTCGTATCTTATCTGTTGGAACATAGGAAAACTATCACTTTAAGTAGCATGAGATTTGAGCATGTATCACCTATTTACCTTGATATTTCAATATATATAATGGTGTATCTTGAGGTTTTAAATTTTCTGACCTAGGTACCGTTCATCAAAATTTGTCCAATTCTTGCTAGAAAACGTTAATGTGGTTTATGACTACAGTAATATATAAGTGTTATGTCAATATTTTTTTGGCGAAAATCAAACGGATTAAGAAAAAGTAGCTGAATTCTAATAGAATTAATGCATATGTTGCCAAAATAATGTGTCATGTTATATTTTCAGACAAAAAATCATTAGATTACGCTAGAATACACTCATAAACTGTTGCATTCATGTTCCACGTCAACAATTTTCATTAAAATTGTACCAAATCTGTTGAAAAAAACTGTACCAAATTTCATCTAATATTACTGATTATTTATTTTTTATATTGAAAACAATCAAACAGTACATGAAACCTCAGGTACCTAAGTGATAAGTTCTTTAAAATGTATTTATAACTGTACTTACAAGTTGAAAACTATGATTGTGACTATTCATTCTGATTTTTGCAAATGTAAGGCGTGAAAAGAACTATATGATGTAAATCACAATTTGTGTCTTGATTGTAAATCACAATTTGATTCCGTTTCTTCTTGTTGTTGTTGTCATGATGTCGTAACTGGTCGATTTTACCATTTTAAAACAGTATGGATTTTTCTTTTCTTGATAATTTTTATAGGGGTCTGGAATTCCAAAGCGAAAGAGCGTACTTAAGCAAGAATAGTGCTTGAATGGATGACCTTATAGGAAGTATTCATGTAATAGTCCTTTGAAGATGAGAAACTACATGATGTGGTATGGATATAATATATATGTTATAGCTCATGCTAGAGGGAGTCCTATTCGATAAAATTGGATGATACAGAGAATATTAACATGGTCCTTGCGAAAGGATGACACGTAAAAATCGTGAAATGGTTATGCTAGAGGAACCATAGGAAGCTATTGGGTGGGGACATAGCCCCCGTCCTTGTGTAATGACCCATTATAGTAATTAGGCCAAAACTTCAAACATTAATCATGAAAGGAGAAGGATTTGAGGGAGAAAGAGAAGAATTAAGGGGAGAAACTAGAAAACGGAATCAGGGGGAGGAAGTAGAAGAAGAAGGGAATGGAAGGGAGGAGAGATTGAGGGAGAAAGAGAGTGTTTGATTGAAAATTAAAGAGCAATTTCATTCATCTTGTAAATTCATGATTATAAATGAGGCTTAAAACTATAGAAATAAGAATTGCTACTCATATGTACAACAAAATTGTAGAAATAGGACGAAAAACCTTTTCTGTCAAAACAAACAGAGCCTATCAGAATTGCTGTAGTCTCAAATATCGGCAGTTTTGTGTACAATACAGGTTGTGATTCCACAAGAACTGATCCCAGAAAGATACCCACATTACATGGAGAGAGGAGACTACTACACCTACAAATCTACATCTATTTTGGGTGTCATATATGATGAAGTTGATAAAATTAAGGAGCAAGTTCTACGTATCCCAGGTACGCGCTCTATAGATTTCTTCGCGTCATTTTGTTTGTGTCGTAGCAGTACAACAACAACAAACCCAGTGCCTAAGTGGTTATATGTAGCTTTACCCCTAAAGGGTGCTACCCTGAACGGAAGCTGTTTCTGAAGGCCCCAACCCAAAAAAGCATAAAGCACAAATAGAACACTATTTATAAAATCAAGTCTAGTCAAATAAAACAGTATCAGCCATACAATCATGCAAGTAACAGTAAAGCAACGATATTTATAAAATTATTAGTGAGTGTAAAATTATTTCCGGAGGTTTGTGATTTTAGGATTGTTGTTTTCCGTTTTTCCTTGTTTCGTACAAAGTAGAGAGCAAAAAGTTTTTTCTGTGGAAAAATGTTTCCCCCATTTGGAGTTATGTGATTTTCTTCGTAAAAGAGAGGAAGTTAACATTCCATATGAGTTGAATTTGGCTCGACATCGATGATCTTTGTAAAATTCTAATTTTTTTAGTCTGGAATTAAAGTCAACGCCTAAATTCGGTGTGTCTATCAATTCAAACTCGGGATACTATTAAGAGTCTAAAAGCTCAAACCAATACAAGTATAAATTAGCTGGTCAAGTCCAACTTTCAGTTTAGACGATATTAATAGATTAAAGATTAAAGATGTTCATTACTTTGAGCGTTAAACAGAAGTAGAGAGAAATCATATTTTCCTTTAAATTAAATAAAGAAAAATGAAAACTAATTTCTACTTCGGAAATGTTTTTAAAAGGGAAGAAGTTTTCTTAGGGAAGAAAATTTCCCCTTAACTTTTTAAATTTTAGTGAATTTAGTTCTTTCAGTTAATTTCTGTCTATATCAATTTTAGATCGTGACAGTTCGGATGCCTATGACCTTTAATTTTTCGTCGCTGCTTGATTCTATAATTGACTATTGATTTTCTCTCTCTTACAAGTACGGAAGCTTCAATGCTTTGAAGGCGAAGTTCCGGTAGATGTATTAAGACTGTGGGAAGAACATTTTGACAGGCACAGATATGAGATGAAAGATGCCTTAATTTCACAGGACGAATCTAAGAACGATTATGCAGCACAAGTTTATCGCAAATATAGGAAGGTAATTTTTCATGATGTTAAAGGTCATTACTGTTGGGAAAATTCATTAACGGAAGCGAAAAACATCAAAAAGAAAAAATAACGAAAGATTTTTGTGAAAACTCTCTCCCAACTAGAGGAAAACACAGAACCCAAATGGGTGCCTCATCCATTATGAAATTTAAGGAATTATAATCTTCAATTGTAACCCCCGGACTCCATATTACAATCATCATTCGAGATATAATTGTTGCACAGTAATTCACCAAACTTTCCATAACGTGACTATTGCACGGTAATCTCCACCCCTCCCACAACATAGCCTTGCACTAAGCCACCAACCTTTCTATAAACCAACTTCAAATAGCAAAAGTTACAAGAAATCTCATTATTCAAAGCATCCGAGCAAGACTCCATTTGCGCTTGGCTGAACATTTTCCCATCTTTCAATCTTTCATTTCTATGTTTTTTTCCCTCTTTTTCTTCATTTTTCTCCTTCTGTTTTCTGGTTTTCATTTTACACAATTAATTTTAAAGTAAAAAAATATCCGACCATTACAAACGTCGCGGCTTTTATTTGATTTCATTCTTTCCAACCGAATTCTAAAACCGTATGTTCTTACTTGTTATAGGAGTTATATGGTGCAGACGACTTAGTAAGGAGAACAAAGACATGGGAGGAGGTTAAGGTTGGTGCATTAGCCATTTATCACATCGTTTACGACTACGCAGCAGCACTCGGGGACACTGGAAAATGCCGGTTCGCATGGAAGGTGGCTGGAGACATGTTGTTTGAACTCTTTGCTGAGTCTTCAGGTCAGACCCACAGAACCCTTTGGCCTTCTTCGCTTCGCGAATTTGTTTAGTATTGATGTTCGGACAATGAGATAAATTAATCACGTATAGGATATCTGACAAATAGACCCATCAGAGTCTTGCCTCGGTGTAGGAGAGACATGTAAAGGAATAGAGTATTAACGTTAGGATGAAATAAATTAATCACGTGCAGGATGTGACGGAATAATATTTTAATGGGTAGTTTTATATTTGTGGTAACTTAGATGAATTTTGATCTCTTAATAGTTGGTGGGTGATTTAGCAGTGGTCTTGTTTTGCTTATTCTAGTATAAAATTAATACTAGGACTATATGATAGTTATGAAATTATCGTCTAGACCCTGCCCTAGCGGGAGCCCTTGTAACACTGGTAAGGTTGTACTGTATGAGATATGTACGATCAATGTTAATGAAACTCTTCTCTTTGTCTCATTCTCAACTTTATTTTCCCGCCCAATTTATATTATAAACTCGACTTAAGCTTTGAAGAGTGTAATCTAGTTACTTTTTCTAGTTTTAATTGCATCACTAGCTTAGTTGGTAAAGTCTTTAGGACAGTATCTGACAGAGCCAGATCGCTTGGGGCCCCCAAGCTTTAGAGGCCCCCAAATTTTGGGATTGTGGTTTCTAATGTATTAGTTGTTAATATTAATAAGTTTTATGATTAAAATTTTATAATTCATTGTATATAAAGGGTCTCATTTGAAATTTTTGCTTGGGACCCCGAAAATTTTAGGATAACTATTTTGCCAACGAGTATGCACAATGAGCTTGATAACTACAAGCCTATTCTCCGGGACATTCTAATTGCTTAAGTTTTTGGGATAATTTATTTATTTTTATCGAGGACCACTCTCTAAGAACTTGGTCAATGGCTGATTATTTAAAACTTAAGGTATCCCACTGTATATATAGAAACGTCAGGATATTTAAGTGATAAATGCTTAAATTCAAACATTTTTGGCCTTCGAAAAACATGATTTGGGGAATGGTTTTTTGGTATAGAAAAATTTAAGCAATGTGTTTAAGTGTTGGAAAAATTTCCAATCAAGCACAAATGGGAGCGTAAAAAACAACAAAACAATAACGAAATGACATCAAATTTACGTGGAAATCTTTTCTCAACTAAAGGAAAAAATTACGAGGTCCAAAGGGTGGCCTCAATCTATTATGAAATTAAAGATTATAATCTCGAATTGCATATACAATTATCAGCATTATCAATCATCGACGTGACTATTGTATTGTAAGTCATTAACTTTCTCAAAGTGTAGTTGCTGCATGGTGAGTTATCAACCCACTCAAAGTGTAACTTTTGCACAGCGAGCTAGCATCCCTGTCAAAGTGTAGTCACTACACGGCGAGCCACTAGCCCTTTCAAAGGGTAACTTCTGCATAATGAGCTACCAACCCTCTAAAAGTGTTAACTATTGCATTGTAAGCTACTAGCCCTTCCACAACATATCTTTAGATAGAGGAAGTTATAAATTCTCATTAATGCCTCACAAAGTCTTCAATCTGAATTCCTTTTACTCTCCCCTGCCCGAGGGCACCCCTTTGCAAGTCCTACAATGCCTCACATTTTTCCTCTCTTTTTCTTCTCCTTCTGGACGCTCAACTTTGACCCTTATTTATAATGAGTTACTTAAATCTAATCTGATTCAAAATATTAAATCAAATCAAACTTATTAGATAATCTAATATAAATCATATCTCAACCAAACAAAATCCTAATCTTATCAAATCAATATTAATTTTAAGATAAATAATATTCTAACATTAATTGATCTAAAATTTTCGATCTTTTGAAAATTGAAAATTACAGGGTAAGTAATACAGTAAATCTGAAACTTTATAATACAATTTGAACTTGATCCAAACAATTGGGGGTAATCGGTTCGATATTAGTTTGAGTATATATACTTATTGGGCTTCTTTTGGGTTTACAAATTCTTTTTTTGTTTTTTAATCAACAAATCAGAAATTAGGCCATATCATTGCATAAAGCACCATACAATTTCGAGGATGGATGTAACCACTACCTATGATTATAAACATTACAAAAGTGATCCCTAGCTATCAAGTGGGCCACAGAATTACAATTACGAGGCACCCAGTAGAAAAAAATACAATCAAAAAGGACTTTAAGCCTTATAATATCCTGAATCACCGTCCGGATAAGCCGTGGAGGATTAACATCACCATTGATAGCTTGAATTGCTTCTAACCAGTCCGTCTCTATTATGACCCTCTTCCACCCGGAAGCTATATCAAGGAAACAAGCACCACGAATTGCAATGGACTCCGCAACTAGAGGAGAGGAAGCACGGCAAGAGAAACACCACCCCTAACTGGACTCCATTTGAATCACGCGCCACCACCGCATAGGCTGCTCGAGATACTCCACTCCATGCAGCATCAGTATTCAATTTAAGGAAGAACAAAGGAGGAGAGACCCACCGTATCTGTCTTGCCTCCCTATTTGGAGGGGGCGTTTTCGATAACACCTCCAAAACCTTTTCTGCTTCCTGAAATGCTTAGAACTAACCTGCACAGGACCTAGACTATCCCGTTTGAAGATAACAACGCATAACCACTGACATAAGGAGGCGCATTTAGCAATAGTTTCTATATCAAACTTACACTTAAAGACTGAGTAATTCATCAGTGAACCAAAGTACATAATGATTTTTACTCTATCGACTAGTATAATAGTTCCACAATTGACCAGTAATGGTTTGTCTGACCTCATTCACGTACATTTGATGGGAGATTCATCTTTGTGCCCTCTTGTACAATGGTAATGACTTTCTCGTCGGGGATCACCACACTCTACAACAACCACCACCTAGTGTCGCAAAGAGGCTCTGATACAGTATAAATAAGTTAATTACCCCTTATTATTTTAGCATTTTAATTAGGTAGTCTTATATAAGGGATAATATAGTAATTTCACTTTTTATTACGTAATTAGTATTAGTATAGTTAAGCCCCCTCCCTAGTTCTATAAATTGGAGTGTATTAACTTGTATTAGGGAAGAATTATCTATCAAAGAATGAATGTATTCTCTCTCTCCCTTTAAACTCTATCCTTCTCCCCCTAATTCTATTTCTTTTCTCCCTTTAAACTCTATTTCTTAGGTTGGATTACGATCGAAATTCTACTACATTAGAATCGTGTATTAGGCTCCCCGACAAGGCAGGGTTTGGGAGGGTCACTACTACACCTTCACCATGAAGCAAAGAAGGGAAAGATACAAGTGGAAGAATAAGAGAAAATATGAAGAAACTCTTGAAAAACACGGCCAATTGAAAAATAAGAAGCCGTAGAAACACAATGGACATTAGTTGAAAAAGTAAAATATGTCATACCTACAAAACATAAAAAAAAAAAATTGTTAGAGTATAAAACTATTCCTAAGTCTCCATCTACTAGTTTAAACTTTTAGAACAGTTGGTTCCTTGACATAATACCAGAACCCAATTGGCATTCACATGAAGGGGTATATTAGAGTATAAAATATTCTAAATCTTCACCCATTAACTTAAACTTTTGAAAAATATAGTTTTGACAAAACCCAAGAAAATTAAACAGTGAAGAAGAAATAAGTAATCAAAAAAAAAAAGAAATTAAAAAACAAAACAAAAAAATCCGACCTGCCGGATTCGAACCAGCGACCTAAGCATTACCATCGGGTGCCGAGCCCACTACAGTCCTCCGCTCTGCCAACTGAGCTAAGGTCGGATTGTGATTAATCACTTGAATTAATATTATATATTATTGATTATATATACTCAACGGTTCCTATACTTTCGTTATTGTGTCAATTTAATCCTTGTAGTTTTAGTTATATCAGTTTAGTCCCTCTATAATTTAACATGTGTTAATTTATCCCTTTGGTTAAATTCAAGCTAAGTTATTAACATAATTTTTAACGATACAATCACTTTAAATGTAAGTAATCTACTACAAATCCATTCGTTAACTTAATTTAACTCAAACCATGGCCAAACAGTTAAAAATTTTGTTAATAACTTAACGTAAATTTTACATTAAGGACCAAATTGACATAATATCAATTGTACAGGGAGTAATTGACACAATTAAAAGTACGAGGACTAAATTGAAACAATAAGCAAAGTATAATGACCTTTGATATAAATAATCATATATTATTTTTATACTAATAGTTGCACTTCAGACATGTGACGGGTAATGGGTATAGGATTTGGATGGCAGGTATGGGTATGAAGGAGGCACCCCCAATCCCGCCTCAACCCATTGCCATCTCTAATATGATACATTATTTTGCTAATATCTTTCTAGTAACTCTATGAATTTTATTCGTTACTCGCTGGATTTTCTTTAAAAAAATTGATACAGTTCATATAAAATATTGTTGTCATGTACTGCACCACACATAAAATGTTATGGCACCTAAGTGTACTAATTAAGTGTTATAATTTTAAAACCTCAGTGTATCTCATTTATATATTAAAATGTTAGAGTATCTTAGAGATAACTGATAAATGATCAAATCTCAGGTAAGTGAATGATAATTTTTCTTAAAATAAAATAAGGGAATAAATGAGATTTTAATATGTGTATGTATTATTCAACTTTTATATTTATATGTCTATAACAACTCATCCTATTAAAATGAGAACAGTGTGGGGAGTTATAATTCTGTTAATTTGATTTTCGTTTGATGTGTTAGTCATAACAATAATAGCAAAAAGCATAGCTATTAGGATATTATTTATCTCAAAATTAGTATTAATTTGATTTGATTTAGATAAGATTTAGGAGATATTTGATTAAGATTGGGTTACCTAAATAAGTTTGATTTGGATTGATATTTTGAATTAGATTAGATTTAGGTAATTCAATTATAAACAGAGGTTAAGGGTTGTTTGAGAGTGTGAGAGAGGAAAGATGTCAGATCATACGGGTTTTGTAAAAAAGTACTCTGAAGGGTACCCGGGCAAGGGGAGAGAGAATGATGTTGAGAAGTTTTATGATTGAGAGACATTGATGAAAGTTTGTAGCTTCTTCTTTCCAAAGTTACGTGTTGGAGGGTTGGTGGCTCGCCATGAAGAAGCTGCACATTGAAGAGGGTTGGTGACTCGCCATGCAGTAGGTACATTGATGAGGATTGGTGACTCGCCCTGCAGTAGTTGCATTGAGGAGGGTTGGTGGCTTGCCATGCAGAAGCTACAAGGAGGGTTGGTGACTCGCCGTGCAACAGTTACACTTGGAGAAGGATGGTGAGTTACCGTACAATAGTCACATTGATGTTGATGATTGGATTGATAATGATTGTATAGGGTTGGGGGTTATAATTACAGATGGCAATCCTTAATTTCATAGTGGATTAAGGCACCCATTGGGTCCAGTGAATTTTCCCCTCTAGTTGAGAGAGGGTTTCCACGTAAAAATATCGGTGTTATTGTTTCAATGCTTATGTTTAATTTTCGCTTTCGTTGTGCTTGATTAATGAATTTTCCCAACAATAGCGAATAGTAAATAATGCAGTACAGTCAATAATTTTGAAGTTAAATTCAGCAAAGTACAAATATAAATGCTTTAAGCGTAAGGCTCAATTTGTTTAGAGGAAAAAACAGATTCTATGGATTAATTTTCCTTCATAAAGGATTTTCTAAGAAAAATTAAAATCTGATTAAATTTTCCGCGGTTTTGATCCCACGTCAGTGGGAGTAATCAAGGAATGCCAATATATATACCAAGATAGTTACTCCATCTATTGCTAATTAGTTTTGGTATAGAACCTCATTTGATCTGTACCAATAGTATTAGAGCCATCGATCTTGTGTTGTGAATTGCTGGTCACTTGGGGGGGTATTTGACACTATTGCCAACCATGGAAGATCCGCTTAGGCTCACCTCCATTGGAACCTTCATTGGTCTGTATCAATGGTATCAGATTCGCATGGCTTATCCCTAGCTATCTTCTTTGCTTCATTGGAATTTATGACACAAACTATGTATAACTTTTTCCGTTTATACCGGACCTTTCTGCTACAAATTAAAGGTCCAAAACTACACCAAAACATAACGATTAGAACAGATTTGCAAATGTTGTCTTCTAGATGCGTATCTCTACTTCTCGCCCATAGAAGTTAAAATTTTTAGTTAACAAAATCCAGTATGTACTTTTTAACATTCACAAATGCTTCTTTTCTTCAAACCCGAAGGGAAACCAACTTTATCATGAATCATTTTATAAGGTTAGACATCACAAACACGACCCTTTTACTGTCTGACCTTAACCATAATGCGCATATTAACACTATACATATATCTTTTTATTTAATTCATTGTACATTATATGTCTCCGTAACAATTATTCCCTCCTATAATTACAAAAATACCCTCTTCATTTTGCCCATTAAATGCTATTACTCCTCATTTTCCTCAAATTAAACATGCCCTTAAACTTAATGTAATCCAATAGACAGAGAATATTAATAAGGCCCTCTTGCTTAGGAAGGGAAGCTGAAGTCGGTTTCTTTGTCTTTATTATTGTAAAAATAAAAAATAAATTAATAAAGCCCTTAAATTTTATTGTATTAATAAAAAGGTCATTCACAAGTGTGATGATATTATTTTTATTAATAGAGCTGATGTGACAATTACTTTATATTAATGCTACAAAAAAAGACCTAAAGTACGATTCAACACCTTTATTTTTACTTTATAACCACGAATTTGATATGTTATATTATGTAGAAATTATCTGTTTTTGAGTAATTTATTTTAAAATATAATTATTATAGAGTACTTTTATTATTTTATTGTAGTATAAATAAAATCACAGCTGTTACGTCAACTTTGTAAACTAAAAATGATATTATTATATCGGAAATAGACCTTTTTATTAATGCGAACAAAAACTTAAAGGTCTTTTTATTAATATAACAAAACTTAAAAGCCTTTTTAATAATTATAAAAAAAATTAAAATTTTTTTTTATTATTTATAAAAATATCAAAATACTAAAATATAAATAATCTATTTATTTATATATATAAGTGGGGTGAGGCTATCACATCAACGGCGGCAAATTCTCGACATGTCATTTTCACCCTTTTTTCCCTTAAAAATAATGAGGCATTATCTTTTTTTTTTTTTTTTATTGTTTTAAATTAATGAGTTGTTATTACTAGGATAAAAATTTTTATTGCCAGAGTAATAACGTAACTTATAAACAACAATTAAAAAATTACCTTAAAAGCTATAATCTTGCTCCGGCAACAATAATTTTACCTTGACAATAACGTTAAGCTTAAATCATTCATTCTTTTTTTTTTTTTCCGTAGTTCAATTTAGTGCAGTTTCATTCTTCAAAGCTGTGTGTTTCACTTGTCTGATTTTGATTATGATGCGCACTCAGGCTTGAGATTGAAGATTTGTAATTTTATTTTTAATTTACCTTTTTGCTTTTTCTGTTGAAAACTTTATATATCTAAAGAATTTTCCTGTTCTTAATTGAAAAAAAAAAAAGGGTTTAGTACAGTTTCTGCAATATGCACAAGGAGAAGGTAACTAATTAATAATAATAATATTGGTTTTGGTTTACACATTGATCTTATATATTTATTAATCCCATTAACAATCTATATTTTATGTTCATCAGACTTTATAAGCCTTAGAATAAGAGGTTTTACGATACTAAACGAAAACGTGAAATTAATTTGAATACGATAAAAATCGAAGAACAATTCCGTATCGATCGAAAGAAATAAAATAACTATGTTTTTGTGTATAGAATTTGATGAATGAGCAATACAACTAGCTATAAAGAGTATTTATAGGTAAAATAAAGAAAGCTTATGCGAAATTATAAAAATGTCACTAAATTATCAGCAAAGCTTAAAAGTGGCCCAAAACCACACCTAGAAGCTGAATTTGAGGAGAATACGCGGGCTAATGTCAAATTCGCTTGGGTTACATAGTTCGATCCGAGAGCTTAATGGGTCCCGTAAGTCGTTACTAATTAAAAGTTATACCTGTTTGTGTTAGAGTATAAAATCATTCTGGGATTTTCACCTATCAGCTTAAGCTTTTGAGACAGATGGTTCCTTGACATGGTATCAGAGCCTTGTTAACCAAGAGGTCATGAGTTTGAATCTTAGCAAAGCACAAGGTATGAGGTGGGCCTGTATACTATCCACGTTTCAAGCCTAATTGGCATTTACATGAGGGGGCATGTTAGAGTATAAAACTGTTCATGGGCCATCACCCATTAACTCTTGGTTCCTTAAAATGATATCAGAGCCAGGTTGACCAAGAGGTAACGAGTTCAAATCTCAACAACCCCCACTTTTAATATTAAAAATAATTTAAGCACAAGGTATAAGGTGGAGATGTGCATTATCCACACTTCAAGCCAATGGACCTTTGCGTGAGGAAGCATGTTAGATTATAAAATCATACTAGGACGTTCACCTATCAGCTCAATTTTTTGGGACAGATGATTCCTTCACAGTTTGAACTTGCCTTGGCAAATTAGTATTTCCAACCTAGCCGTCCGGGTTTCTAGAACATCGCTCCATAAACTCTTCGTCCATTCGTCCTACAGTATTTTAGAAAAGAAATAATCAATACAAAGGTTTAATTAATAGGGCTATAGGCCGGAGACTAGGGTAGGAAGGGTTACTATTTCAAATCACGTGCGCATATTATTAATATTATTATTATTTTTATTTAAATTATGCACCTTTAACTAACCAATTTAAAAACTTTAATTAAACAATCAAAATAATTAAATATTTAATTAGTACCATAAATACATGCATGATCCGGGTTTTTGGGTATCCACTTTTGAATATTCTCCTATAAATTGATTAATTGCTGAAAATATGCTTATACGAATTGGTGTAAGAATCAATTCTTGAATAAAAACACAAAATTGGCACATTTTTCATATGATTATTAATCATAATTAAGAGCTCTTAATTAATTTAATTAGGCATTAAAAATTGAGAGGTTAATGATGGTGGGCTTAATTTAAAATTAAATTAAATGGGGGAGCTAAAGATTAATAAATAAATGTTATCTAGCATAAATATGTACCATTTAAATAATTTTATAAGAGGTAAGTTGTTTGTTTGGCTATGTTGTTAAAAAAATAAAAGTGTTTTTTAATTAAAAAAAGTATTTTAAATAGTTTTTATGGGTGTTTAGTTAATCTATAAAAGTATTTTAGGAAGATTATCATTTAGGTATGCGAAATTTAACCATTTATCATCCACATATCTGACGTTCAAAATAAATAATAGAGTAGCCTGAAGTTTAAAAGTTTTATCAATTGTATCACAAATTTTATAAATTAGTTACCTTTTTTTCAAAATTCAATGAATTTTTGTTGAATAATGTTAAACTAAAATATGATTCTGACAATATATAACTATATTCATTTGAACCTGATTTTTCTGACCATATGATACATAATTTTAAAAATATATAGATATTTGATTCATTAAATTTTTGCTAAAAATAATGATACAATTTATATATACACACACACACGTCACATTAGAATTTGTATAGCTTTGGTATGATTAATGAATTAATTAATTTTTGATGTAACGTGCCTATGTGATAACATATTTAAACATCAGAGTATCTCATTGTATATATTAAAACTTTGTTGACCAAGGGGTCCACTTTCAATATCAAAGTTTTCTCTCTAATGATCAAAAAAAAAAAAAAATTGTAAGTACGAGGTACAAGATGACTGTGTGTAATAACCGCATTTCAAGCCCAATAGATATTTGCATGAGTTATAGAAAATGTCCTCGACAAATTCAACTAAACATTGAAATGATGAAAACCATGAGGTGGACATGTAGATTGCCTCGGAATTCGGTCTCGGAGTGGCAATCCATCATTGGGTGATTCCGTGGAGCAAGTGCCAGCTCTTAGGTGGTTCCAGATCTGTGTATGAAGGGCCTGTCAAGCGGTTTTGGAGCTGCATCCGGAGGACGTTTGGGCGGTTAGGAGTGACTAGTGGATGCTTGAGTGATTCCGAAAGAGTGACCGGAGGATGCTTGGGAGGTTCCTGAGGATGTTTAGGTGGTTCCGGAGAAGTGACTGGAGGATGTTAGGGTTGGTCCGAAGGAGTAACTGGAGGATGTTTGTGTGGCTCTAGAGGAGTTATAGGGCAGTTTCAATGAAGCCGATGGATGGCGTTTGGGTGGCTCCAATGAAATGGATGGATGGCGTTTAGGTGATTCCGAAGGAGAGGACGGGTGACATTTTGGGTGGTTCTAAAGTTTCATGCTACTGACGCCCTAGCGGTTCCAAAATGCAATTTTATCACGCCATGGTGGTTCAGTCAGCACCAGGCAAAAAGACAAATGAAGAATTCACTCCCGCGAGATGAGGAATCATGCATCGGACGACTCCAGAATCGCTGATGACTAGGCCTAGATATGCTACGTGTCATTTGCACCTATTAGGTCCCTAAAAATATTCTTCAGACGTTGTAAATGGGAGATAAGAAAAAAAATATAAAGACTTCACTGAATACTTCTTAATCATAACAGGCTCTACCCTTTTACTTACATAATTTGCGACAAACAACGTGATGAGAGGGCATATATTTTTTCTTTTGGATAATTAAGAAGAACGGAATTCTCTGGATACATAGTTTTTTCAAAAGAAAAGGCAAAATAAAAAACAGATTTACAAATCTTTAATCTCAAGTCTAAATGCACATCATGATCAAAGTCAGACAAATAAAGAACCCGACAAAAATACCCGAATTCCTCTCCACCAAAATAAAATAAACAAAAGCAATCAAACCAAACAACACCTAAGATTTATTTAAAATGTTATTTGCATTTATTTCATGTTGTATTTTTTTAATAGTGAATTATTTATGGCCCAATATGAATATTATTTTGTACCTTAGCATAATAATTAATACATATTATTATTCTTTCTAGAAACAATATTGGACTTGCTTGTTAAAGGCAAAGGGGGAAAAAAGAATATTTCCTTTTGATTCTTATTAACAAATAACCTAATTTTTTTCATGATTAATAATGTTTATTTTTTTAATTGAGTCCAGTGCACACTTAAGGTGGTCAAGGGGTCGAGTCAACTTGCGATGCAAACCAATCTGACCCGTCAAATGAGCTAACCTGGGTCGACCCGTGTACGGTAGCAAACCGAGTCATGCGTCAAAATATTTTTGCTTGAATCCACTCGGCCGGACCCAATCCCTAATCTGCAATCCATCACGGCTTGTGTGTAGCCTATGTCTGACACTCGTCCACTAATGGGTTTAACCTGCTTTAGAATCATGAGGGGTTTGGCTTGTGTCGCGACTCATAGTCATCTACATGGGGCATCATGTCCAATTTAAAATGCTAACAACGTTTTTTTAGCATTGTGCCTATTCATATCTTAAAGGGTCATCATTTCACATATGTTATGAATTAAAAATAAGCTAAAATTATTTTTTTAAAAATATTTATAATACTTCTTTTTAAGTTAGGGCACGTATAGGACGAGCAATGGGACAGATATAAGTATAGATTTGTACTGGGTATCTACTTCATACGTCAAACAACCTGTAATCTCAAAAGATTAAACTGATTCGTGAAGGTATAAGAATAGTTTTATACAGTAATAAGCGGGTCCTAATTTTATTTTTTGGCCTACCTTAGCTTTGTATAGATATATTTTGTTATTTTTCCATTTTATGAAAGATATCAAAGTATAGTATGATAAAGACCACTTGAACATAGTGACAATAACAAGTATACATATCTCAGGGAATATTTTCATGATCCCACAAGATCACATCATTCAACTAATTTACATTCTTTGGTTTTATTTTTTCTAAATTTGATCAACTAATCATTAAAAAGAAAAAAATTGGTTATTTACCCTAAAGGTCTCTGTACTTTTCTCATTGTGTCAATTTAGTCCTTGTATAATTTATATTGTGTTAATTTGGTCATTTTGTCAAATTTAAGTTAAACTATTGATGTAAACTTTAACGGGACAATCACGTTCGATGCAAGTAAGCTAATACAAATCCACTCATTGACTCAATTTAACCCAATCAATGGCCCAAGCATTAAAAATTTTTGTTAGAAATTTAACATAAATTTTATTATAGGGACTAAATTGACACAATATAAATTGTACATGGACTAAATTGACACAATTAAAAGTATAAAGACTAAAATTTATTATGGTTTTAAAAACGCCTTTGGGATTGGAGGCTCTTCGTAAAATAGCTTCTATACAGGGTAGCACTCTGTAGGGATAAGATTGCATACATCATGTCCTCCCTAAAAAGTCTTTTTTGGAACCACTTTAAGGTATTGTTTGTTGTTGTTGTTTTAAAAATGCCATGACAGGCAACACTTATATTATTAAAGTATTATTTCGATAATAGGAAATTATCTTCTACAAAGAAGAAATTAATATCCTTCAATTTATCCTGTTTGGAAACTGATCCTTTCTCAAGAAGACAGAAAAATATGGGCTTTTAGGATTGGATTAACATGGAACTGTACCTTTGCTGACATTGCGGCTTATTTGGCTAGGAAGCTGAGCCCCGGAAGCACTCTCCCATGACCTATAGGAAGCGACTCTCTCCCTCATTGCAGATGATGTTTTGACATGAAAACATGATCCTAAGTATACTTATTGAACCAACTCTTTTTATTGGTCTGCAATTCTGGCAATCAGTTGGCCAAGCACAAATCAGCTAAAAGGACTCTAGTGTGGCCTAGTTCCTCCTAAAATTCAGTTACTGGCTTAACTGGGTCTTATGGAGAGACTAATCACAAAAAGCAATACTGGTGATAATAGACATATTTGACACTAACCAACTTCCTTGCTCTTTTTTTTTACTTGCAGGACCTCGTGGAACCTTTGAACGACCATTATGCAATGGCGGGGGATCTCTCTCGCCTGCCCTAGCAAACATTATAGACCTGTTTTATCAGTAGTAGTTCTACTTCCTCAAAGGTTCAAGCAAGAAGGCTTGTACCATGACTTCCGCTGTTGCCATTAAGGCAATTTGGGATTCTAGGAGTTCACTCATCTTCTGAAATTCAATGCCTAACTGGCCTCGCATCCTTACGCTATAAAACCCAGAGTTATTACTTGGTTTGAAGTACTAGTTAGATGTCTAGATAACTCCATCCATCTCCATATAGAGGATCCCCACAAATTATTGTTCCCAATTACCCCTATATTAGGTCACTTTGTTCGCATACAAATAAAGAGTAGATGATCTTTCAGTCGCATAAATTCTTTTTAGAATCACAATAGAATATCAGTAAAAACTAATAGAATCCTAGCATATATCATGTCTTGCTCTTTGTGGTTTACGAGCCCTACTTACGGGGTGACGGGTTGTTGTATCGCTCTTCTTCGCAATTTATTGAAAAAAATGCGAATAAATTTACTCGAAAATGTTTTCAGTTAAAAGTTTTTGTAGAGAAATTTTTTCCCATAATCTCATTTTTACCATTTTTATTGCTTAAACAAAATAGGGAGAATTGAAGGCCTTGTTTTGCAATAGAATACAATTTTTATTTTCCATTTTTAATTTTTTTCTTTCATTTAAATTTTTTTTTTCTCTTTTTCATTTGAAAAATATGCGTGAAGTGGAAAATTATTAATAATTTTTCAATATAATGACTGTAGTTTTCTTTTGTTCTAAAAATTAAAAATTATACACATATCTAACGTCAATGATCTGATCCACACAATTTAGGTAACCAATCAAAAAAATGAAAGGTTCAAGTATACACGACCCATGAAAATTCAACTATCAATTTGAGTGTAAAGACCTTTTTGGGATACACAATTTTAAAGTGCAGACTATACTTGATGCGAAAGGCATGAACGACTGAGAGAAAGGGAAAGAAAAATGCGGAGTGGATAAAGACAAAGAGAAGGGCGGAGCGAAGGCCGAGAAAGAGAATAAAACTAAGAATAAGAGAACACGAGAAGAAACTCATGATAAATACTGATAAATTGAAAAGCATACAGATAAAAAATGTTTTAAATTAATTTAAGACTATTTAATAATTAAGAAAAGCTGAAAACTTTTTTTTTAACATTTTTAATTAAAAACTGAACTTTTGAACAACTTTTTTAATTTTACAACTCCAGACCGTTTTCAAGCTTAAAAACTTATTCTTAGGATCCTTGTAGGGTTTATTGGAGAATGCATAACGCTGAAACTATGCTAAGCCTAAACCCTACTTTTCAAAATAAATATATAAATAAAATAAAATAAATAAATAAACCCTTTTATACATATATATATATATATATATATATATATATATATATATATATATATTGTTGTGAATACAACGGCCACAAGCAGAAAAAGAAAAGGAAAAGAAATTTTGTCCCAAAATTAAAAAAAAAGCAGAAAAAGAAATAGAATAAAATAATTTTATTAAACGAATCAAAAACTAAGGTCTTTATATTATGCTTTTGTTTAAAAAAAAAAAAAAAAGCCTTTACATTATGCTCTTTATTTGTCCAATATATATATATATATATATATATGGTGATATTTTTATGGGAGGGTGAGGGCGTGAAAGGGGGCGAATCTTGACCATTTACTATAATGGATGACCAAGATTTATTGACCATTAAAAAAATAATAATTTATAGTCCATACCCCATCATAGAGCAAAAAGAAAGAAGGGGTAAGAGAGGAAAATTATATTTTTTTAATACTTTGCCGTAAATTATTATTTTTTAATATCCACCAAATTTTGATCGTCCGTTAATGAAAGGCCAGGATTCACCCTTCTTACCCTCTTATAAGAATGTCTCCACATATATATATATATATATGTGTGTGTGTGTGTGTGTGTGTGTGTGTGTGTGTGTTATGCGCTTTCATTAGTTTCATTCTTGGAACCCGAAACAATTTTATTTTCTTAGAATTATTTAAATTTTAGTACCAGGTGTTTGTGGAACAACAAAAATGTTTCTGAACTTTTTCGTGATTTATTTTTTTAATATCTTAGATTTTATTTCTATTAATAAATAGGACATTTTTCAACATAATTATGTCATATTTAAGGTAAAAAACTGACGTGGTAAATCACTTTTATATACCCACTATAATATATTGATGAAAATACCACTCTTACCATTGTATATCATTTTAAATACCTACTAAAGTTAAGGGATATAAGGGTTTTTTTTAAGGGGGGGAAAAAATGAAAGGTTCAAGATACGTATTTTCGTCAATATACTATAATGGGTATTTAAAATGGCCTACCACATCATCTTTCTTCGGAATATGATATTTATTAATATGAAAAAAAAACTAAAGTCCAAAAAAATAAATAAAAAAGGTCATAAACTTTTTTATTATTTTTACAAATGTTGGAATACTAAAATGTAAAGAAACACTATCTGTTATTTTTTTCTGAAAAATTATTTGATATTATTATTATACACTACGTTTTTTTAAGGGTTATTCATGGCAAAGGTCCTTATACTTTGCCTATTGTGTCAATTTAGTCCTTGTACTTTTAATTGTGTCAATTTAATCCGTGAACAATTCAAAATATGTCAATTTAGTCATTTAGTTAAATTTAAGTTAAGTTAATGGCGTAATTTTGAATAGAAAAATTATATTATATGCAAGTAACTTATTATAAATTTATTCGTTTACTCAATTTAACCTAATTCATGGCCGAACCATTAAAAATTTTATTAAGAACTTAACATAAAATATTTTCTAAGGACCAAATTGATACATTTTGAATTGTACAGGAACTAAATTGGCACAATTAAAAGTAAAAGGACTAAATTGATATAATAAATAAAGTACACAAATCTTTGACATAAATAAACCCTTTTTTATTATATATAATAATGTTTTAGTTAATAATATAATAAAGCGTACTCCACTGAGATTATAAAATAAATGCAAAAAAGGCGGCCATAAACGACATGTGACCAAAGTTAACCTAATATATTTTAACATCTAAAATTGTCCTTTCATATAATCTTAATGTGATTTTTTTTTTTTTTTTTTGATAAGTTGTGAGCAAAGCTCGATATAAAAGCGGTGACCTGAAATTGGCCCCGAACTAATTTATATTTGTTATAAGAGATTATAAATGTCTCGTATCAAAAGAGGTTCCATCCCAAAATCAATTAGTAATAGGTGGAGTAGCCCCTTAGGCAGGCCCAGTCCAGACATTTTTGGAGCCCTAAGCGAAAATTTCAAATGGATCCCTTTATATATTACAAATTGTAAAAATTTCGATAGTAAAAATTAATATTAACACTTAATTTTTTAAAAATCACAACCTAAAAAATTGGGGGCCCCAAACGGTTGCTTGGGTCGCTTGGGATTATATCTAGCCCTGCCCTTAGGCATATAAACTAGCATCCTTACTTGCCTACCAATATGGGATAACATTTTGTACTTTTTGGGCCGTATCAAATACACAAATATGTAATTATTTCAATTTACTTAAAAATTTATTACTTCTTTTGGCTGTGTTTGAGTCACGTTGTATCAATTCTTTGTTATAAATTGTCGATATAAAATATGATCTTGATACTATATAAATAGTTTTTACAAGAATGTGATAATTTAGTATATTTGATCAAAAATTGAAGTATTTTCGTTATAATATGATAAATCTTTACCATATTTAATCGTCTTTTAATAGTTACCAGGAAGAAAAATCTTTAAAATGGTACGAAATTCCATCTTAAGAGCAAAAATAACAAAAGTCTAAAAGATGTTAAAAAAAAAAAAAAAAAAAATCGCACGGAGCCAAAGTCTACACTATGACCAAATCTTGGCAAAACATGCTTGAAGCTTTGAACATATCTCTAACTACAGTATTTAATCGGATATAACATTAGTATTCTCCAGTAAAAATTTGCTTGAATTCTAACAAAAGCTCACTTAATTCGGCATATGATACCTTTTAAAACTTCTAGATACATCATTATATATATTCAAATGTAAGACTACCACATATGGTATTTACAAAAAAAAAAAAGAAGGCAACATTTTCAGTGTCCCAAAGGCTCCAGCTAAAGCAGGGTCTCGAGGGTGGATGTACTTAGCCTTCCCCTATTAGGGTGCTACCCTGAAGAGAGGCTATTTCCGAGAACTTCCAATCTAAGGGGTGCAACACGAGAACCCCCAACATGAGGACTACCACATATGGTATCTGAACTGATAAGTATCCTTAAAGAAAGTGATTAGGGTTTCTCTTTTCTAGCAAGCATACTTCAAATGCATGGTTGATCCAATGTAACACCCACACTCCCAAATTAAATAATACTTTTAAACCCACACCCAAAAATTAAATAAATAAATAATTTCCTTTTTTTTATATGAAATAATTGTATTATAGTGGGTGCTACTTTCATGGAAATTTCATTGCTCTACAACCTCAACTTCACTTATAAGTACATCTTAACTTCACTCTCTCTTGCCCTCTTGTCACTGTCCTGCACATGAAAGCGCTTTTTTTTAATCGGAAAAAGAAAATAAAAAGAAAACGAAAAAATGGGTTCGATGGAGAAGAAAGTAGAGGAGAAAACGAGGGAAAAATCGGTGTCAATAAGGAGAATATTTAGGTATGCGGATAGGGTTGATTATTGGCTAATGGCGATGGGCACGATGGGTGCCATTGGCGATGGCATGTCGACTAATGTTCTATTAGTCTATGCTAGTCGCTTGATGAATAGTCTTGGTTTCGGTGACCAAAACCCTAATGTCGATTTCATGTCTCAAGTTGAAAAGGTTCGCTTTCGCTAGCTCGCTCTGTTTTTTCTTTGATAATTAGTCATTGATGCTCGATATCAATACAAAGTTAAATTTGCAAAATGGATTAAGTCCACCAAAGCTGCACATTAAATGTTTGCCTTGCTAGCTCAATTCTTTTTTTAGATCGGTAAGGAGATTACTGATTTCTAAACAAGCATAAGAATTTGATGTGAGGGCCAGAGGGGTTTGAAGACGGGATTGAATTTTTTTTTTTGGGGGGGGCCGGGGGGGGGGGGGGGGGGGGGGGGAGTTCAAATAGGTACGGAGATTACGATTTTTTTAAACGGTGACAAAACTTGGGAAACGGAGGGTTTAGGTTTGAATTTGATAAGTAGCTAGAAGAGGGTAGGGATTTTGACTGCTAAGCCGGTCCAAGGAAGCTCTATCTTTGCTAGGTCAATTGCGTATTTGATTAAGGATCAGATACTATTCACAACACTGCCTTATGAATTTCTCATCTCTCTCTGCGTGTTTGTCCTAGTAGAAAGAGATGGGAGGAGTGTTGTGCACAATACCCGATTCAAACTTTTATTTCTGTTATAGTTTCCCTTTTCAGGGAGAGTTATGTATTATATGCAACAACACTTTTTAGTGGGTTTTTTTGGCTTAGATTGGTATGACCCACTTGGCATTTTCATACCCCAGGGGTTGGTGTAGGTGCGTTTTTAGCGTCTTTAAATTTTAGGAATCTTTTGTTTTGGTTTGGTTTTTTCCCGCTCATGAGGGCTTTCTTAAGTTCCACTTCAGTGGATGCGTTAGCTTATACTGAAAGCTTTCTCTCTAATTATCAGAAGAAAAAAAATCATATGCAACACTTAATGACTCCCTCAATATATTTCTTCATTAATTAGAGAAAAAACTCTTAATATAAAAATCGACGCAATCGCAGAAATGGAGTCCGAGAAAACCCACAAAAGCGGGACAAAAGAAACAAAAAGGAACTAGCTCCCAAATTCAAAAGCAAAAAACCCCACAAAACTAATCACCTCCACCCGCACCAACTCTGAAGATACTCAACGTTTATTGCAATTCTGCCTATGCATATGGAGTTAAGTCATACGAAGCCTAGAACCAAACACTAAATCTCATTGTTTTAGCTTTCACCCGAATGAGGAAACTGAAAATAAAACCCAAAACAAGAAAATATAGTTTCAAATATAACTTTCATTTCGCAAAATTAAAAACTCTAAACAGAAGACGATACCAAATACGCGCTCTGCCCTAATTAACTCATTGCTCTTTTTTTTTGTGTGGTTATTAACAGTGCAGCTTGTACTTCGTATACTTGGGACTAGCTGTCTTGGCTGTGGCTTTCATGGGTAAGTAAAATAAAACTTCTCAAATCTCGTATCATCTATATATCGAGGAATCAATTATCTCAAAAGTTTAAATTGATAGATAAAAATTTAGGATTAATTTTATACTTTAACACTGTATACAGTAATATCTTGGATTATAGTAACAACAATAAAACCAATTTAGATGGTAATAACTCGCACAATTACAAAAAAATGAAACCCTAGTGGCTATTATAATTGATTTTCTTTTTCTTTTGTAATTGGAGGATATTAAGGACTCCACATGTAAGCCTAGTTTTTTTTTTTTTTTGTGTGATAAATAACGAGCAAAGCTTATGGTACAAAAGCGGTGCCCCAAACATAGGACCCCGAGCTAGATACATGCAACAAAAGCATAAAGCAAAAATAAAAACAAAACCACACGTGAGTCTAATTGAATCCTAAGTTAGAGAGATAAAGAAGAAGATATCAATATATGTGTCCAGTGGATTCTGCACCTAATGACAATTGGTTTTAGGATGGAAATTCACTTGGGCTTATATATGGATCTTATATATTCGAACTGCATAATTCGGGTCTAAGGCCCATTGAAATTAACGAAGTACAATTCCGAGATGCACAAAGAAAAAGGTGAAGGAGTGAGAGACACTCACATGTCTCTAGCTAGGATTTTAGTATCCAGAATCAAAAAGATAATTGATTGAGTCGCTTTGTAGAAGGATACTGTTGGTGTAAGACAAGCGAGCGACAAGTACAGAGGATACGATACAAGTACTTGGAGGCTGTCCTAAGACAAGAGGTCGGGTTTTTCGATTCACAAGAGGCTACAACTTCCGAGGTTGTAAATAGTATATCTAAGGATACCGCTTTGATTCAAGAGGTCCTAAGTGAGAAGGTATGCACGTATATGCTTCTTAATTTCACTTTAGGGCATATTTTGTATCTTATTTTGTTTGAAGTTTTGGTTTTAAAATACTTGAAATAGGTTTGTTAACGACTTTTGCTGGCTTTTAATTTTATTTTTTCAGAAAAAAAAGGAAAAATTGAACTTAAGAAACCAGAAACGAGGGAAAAAAAAACAGTTTCAGAAATATAGTCTTTAGTTTCCGAAAAACCAATATCGCATATAGAAGACGATAGAAAATAGGCCCTTTTTTCTGATAAATAGCATTGAAACGCATTATAGAATAGGTGCACTCGCAAACATGAGGCCTAAACCAGTCAAAACGACCGGCAAAAGACACACAAAAAAAAAAACTAGAAATTAGGCCCTTAATTAAAAGAAAAGGTCGGTAGAATTAGTTCATGATTTATCTCAAAATTTTAGGGAATATTTGGTATCGTATTTTGTTTGTAGATTGTGATTTTTGACTAACTAATAAGAAATCGGGTTCGAAACAAAATTTGTCTTATTATTAGTTTCTTATTTTGAATTTTTTTAAAATTAGAAAAAAAATGTAAAAATAATTTTAAGACTTGGGTTTTCAGTTTTCAAAAAAATGAAATCTAGAATGATACAACAATTGAATTCCACTATTTGGAGTAATCTGTCAAATATAGGTTGCATTTGGCAACAACTTTTTCACAGCGTTTTGAATAGCTTCTTCAAATTACCAAATTAGTCAAGTTTTATGAAGAAACTTCGAACTCATGTTTGCCACAAATTAAGCGATTAACTTGCATATAAATTTCTTTTATATATATTTTACTACATTGGTAATGCTTGAGGTCGGGGATGCTAGATTCGAATGTGCTATTATAACGAAACTTTGTTTTATAGGTGCCTTTATTCTTGATGCATTCATCATCATTCTTCTCGGGTATCGCCTTCTCCGCCTACTTCTCATGGAGGCTAGCCCTAGTCGCCCTCCCCACGATCCCCCTTCTAGTCATCCCGGGGATGATCTATGGAAAATACATGCTCTGCTTATCCAAAATGTCCTATAACGAATACGAAAAAGCCAATAGCCTTATAGCTGAAGCCCTAGCCTCGATTAAGACCATCTACTCTTTCACTGCTGAAAAGACAATCTTAGACAAATATAATTCAATCTTGGACCGAACTATGAAGCTCGGGGTTAAGCAAGGTATTGCCAAGGGGCTCGCGGTTGGCAGCACCGGGTTAGCCTTTGCCATTTGGGCATTTTTGGCCTGGTACGGGAGCCTCTTAGTCATGCATCACGGCGAAACCGGAGGCACGATCTATGCTGCTGGGATTTCTTTCGTTATGGGAGGATTGTAAGTTTTATTTTCCTTTATCATTTTGCTTTGATCTCATATTCGAGACTGTTTTATCATGAAATAAACATCAGCTTTAACTTTTTTAAAGTTAAAAATCGATAATGACATTAAAAATAATATCACTTTCAGTCAAAAATAATTTTATAGTCAACAATAACAATTACCCGTTGCCTCAAAGAAACTCCCGCCAAGATAAAGTTTGGGGAGGATAAAATATACACAACCTTATACCTCTACAGGGTACTACCCTGTAGAGTAGCTGTTTTTTAAGTTAGCTTTATATATAGTGATGTTTTGATGCAAAAATGGTAAATATTCGTCTTTATATTTCCTCATGAGTAATAATTATGCCAAAAGATCACTTTATTTTACCCGCGTGTCAATTGAGTTTTTGTACATTTAATTATATCAATTTAGCCTGTATACAAGTTACATTATGTCAATTTGGCCATTGAGAAAATTCAAAACGAAAACTTTAATGATCCTTTCACCTGTTGGCTTAAAATGTTTCATCTAACATAATTATGTCATTAAGAATTGTTGTTAAGTAGACTAAATTGATACAATATAAATTTATACGAGTGTCGATCATGCAATTGACAAGTGTCAACTAGAGTACTAATGATCGAATTGAATAATTTATCATTGTTATCAACGTAAAAAAAACAATATTTCTAGTGCCCCAACGGCTCCCGCCTAAGCATGGTCTGGGGATGGATGTACGCAGCCTTCCCCCTTAAGGATAGAAAGGTCATTTCCGAAAACCCCTAACCCGAGGGGCGCAACACGAGGACTTCTCAGGAGGTTACCCATTTTGTTGCTACTTTCGTCCAAGCACGCTTAACTTCAAAGTTCTAATGGGATCCGGTGCTTGCGTGTTGATACCCTCTTAGGTATCGTTATCAATGTAGTTAGCAGTAATTATAACAAAAAAAAAGGGATCCATAACACCTTTAACTAAAGTGTCATTTTATCAAGTGAATAATGGCTAAGTAAAGTAAAACAAGTTTAAAGTGAACTTTTATAAACAAATTAGTTAAAATATTTTTTTAAATAAAATTATCTTCTAAAACAATGATTGTTTTACCTAATCATACAAGTTTTATATCATTTTCTAAAACTACACGTTCTGATTTCAATTTTTTCAATCAATCGTCTTTACTTTTTATCAGTAATCACCTTTAGTTAATGCCATAGTATTTGATTAAAAAATCACTTACTATGCACACAAATTTTGAGAGTGAAACTTCAAATAAAAGATAAAGGTTCATCTGGATGTAAGAATGATAAATAATGATTAAAAATGGGATTACGCGAATTCAAGCGTGTGTCACGAGAAATAATTTCAGTCTAAATTGCTATGACAACTGCTTTCGCAAATAAATCATAGCTGATCAAATATTACACTTTTTGTAGCATTTAGTTACTTAGTTGCACGCACAGCCAACGAATTTTTTTAATGAAATGGTGCCAACAGTAATAGAAGGTGGTTGATTGAAAACACTTGAGTAAGAACATATTATTTTCTAAACGATGTAAAACTTGTGATGACTAAATGAAAACCGATCACTTTTAAATGTAGTTTTACCTAATGATAAAAAAAAAAAAGTAACATCTTTTTATAACAAAAAAGGCCCTCAACTAATAATTAGGCTTTAAAAAAGCTAAACTGAGAACTTAATCGATACCCAAATGACACTTTTTCTCCTATCAATTAGGAGAAAGTTACTGTGAGTCGAACCTCTAGATCGAAGAGTCCTTGAGATTAACCACTCCACTAATTCTTACGGCTTCTTTAATTACGTAATAGTAGGATTATTTATACAGTTGGCACCTTAATAAAGATGAGCAGGTAAAACCTATTATCCAAGGATACCCACCTGGGTCCAAATGAGGCGGATAGTTGGTACGGGTTGGGTACACACGTGCGGGTAAAACCTGTAAAGCCTCATGCTTATATTTGTTTTAAAAAAAAAAAAAAAAAAAAGGTCCCTTTTATTTCACCCCTCACTAGGTCACTCCCATTAGATAACCGGAGATGCTCGGTTTCCATGTTACGTGACAGATATATCCGCATAGAATAAAAAGTAAAAAGTTAATGAAATTGAGTTATTTACTCTATTGGACCTTAATACACGTAAATTTGTTCCAAAAAATTGACTATAATCAACATACTAAAAATTATAAACGCAAAATTTATAAGTTAAAAAATAATTTCAATAAACACTGTGGTGCACAAATTAGAACTCTGAAGTTAAGTATGCTTAGGCTAGAGTAATACCAGGATGGGTGACCTCCCGGGAAGTCCTCACCCTCAGGTTGGGGGCACTGGGAAACAGCCTCTCTTCAGGTTAACACCCTAAAGGGGGAAGGTTGCGTACATCTGCCCCCCCCAGACCCTGCATAGGCGGGAGCCCTTGAGGCACTGGGTATGTTCCTTTATTGTGGTGCACAAATTAAATTACGTAATCCAGTCATTCATTTTATGCGAATACAATTTTGAGATTATTTTATTAAATATATGTAATTTTTTAAGTAGAAAATTATTCCATAAAATTTGTAAACTAAAAAATTAATATGAATGGAATGTAGAGCGCTGGGGACAGCACTGCCGGAAATGAAGTACTTGACAGAAGCCTCAGTAGCCGCAGGTCGGATATTCGAGAGGATCGAGCGGGTCCCACAAATCGACGGTCAGGATGAAACGGGTATTGTCCCAGATAAAATCAAGGGTCAGATTGAGTTCCACCGAGTCACTTTCGCTTACCCTTCTCGGCCTGACTCTGTTGTCCTTAACGACTTCACTCTCAAAATTGACCCAGGCAAGTAACCTATTCTCGTGATTTTATCATTTATCACCTAAGTATTTTAACAATTTGTTATATGTAATAAAGTATTTTGAGGATTAATTTAGAAAGACTACTGCGAATATGAATGAATGTAGGGATATCATAATTAATCTTTTAAAATATATTTTACTTAACTGATATTGGTTGATACGATATAATAAAATGATATTAGAGTTGGAATTAATTCAGGTTTTCATGTTTAATTATTTACGTAATTTGGTTGAATTTGGGTAAATGTTAGGTCAACTTGTTTTCAACACGTTTAACTTGGCTAAATAGTTATAGATTATGTGGACTATATACCACAATTATGGTATACAATTTTTTGTAGTATCTATATCGAGAGTAAGATAGTTTGAACTACTATTAGTTATAATAATTTGATATTTTATTTTAACAATATAAATATTTAATGCATTTATTGCTACTGTCGTGTTTTGTAAGATAACAAAGTAGTATGTAAGCCAAAAAAAAAGAAGTCATCCATAGAACTAAATAAGTAACTTATGGATTACTCGTTTATTAATTGAGTAGAATAAAAAAATGAGTGAACCACTCAAAAAATAAGTAAAGTTTTAATGGGTCATTTTCTAAAATAGTATATTTTGATAGTTTTATTTCAAAAATAGCACACAAAAATTAAAAATTATCAAAATAGTAACCCAGTCAGCATGCCATTGCCACCTAAGCAAGGATACTTTGATCATTTTATTTTTTTCAAAATTTAAAAAGAAATAAAAGTTTTTTTTGAGCTGCAACAACTTTTCACCAAAATATTAAAAAAATTAAATGTTGACTAAATTTTTAGTATTATGTTATATAGATACTATTATTCAATACGTCAAAATTTATCAAAATTTTAAAAATTTATTGTAAGAAAAAAGTATATTTACTATTATTATTTTTCTTATATATCTAAGTTTATATGTCATACAAAAAATTAAGGCAATATTTATTTATTTATTTATTTTTTACATTTTGGTGAAACGCTATTCCAGCAGTAAAAAAATATTTTTTTTATTTTGAAAAAGTAAAATGACAAAAATTAGGTGGCAATGGCATGCTGACTGGGCTTGCTGTTTTGGTAATTTTTAATTTTCGCGTGCTATTTTGGTAATTTAAAATTTTTGCATGTTATTTTAAAAATAAAAATGTCAAAATGTGCTATTTTAAAAAATTATCCATTTGACCTGCTCACAGGTCTCCATGAGGCGATGAAGACTTACCTCTCATGTTGGGGGTCCTCGAAAACAACCTCTCTTCAGGTTGACACCCTGAAGGGGGAAGACTTGCTACATTTACCCCCCAGACCCCGCTTTTACGGGAGCCCTTGAGGCACTGGGATTGTTGTTGTTGTATCCATTTTTGATCGACCCTTTTTCTAAAACCCTTGTCAAAAAACGAATAAGAATCCAACGTGACATGACACTTTAGCACACCCGTGATAAATATTTCATATCATTCATAATTATCAAAATTAATAAATTTGCCAATCATCTTTTTATATCCTATGCATAATTGTTAAATTTCTGAATCTGCTGTTGCAGGAAAGACTGTGGCCCTTGTAGGCGCGAGTGGGAGCGGCAAGTCAACTGCCATAGCGCTACTACAGAGGTTCTATGACACGAATGATGGGTCGATAAATATTGATGGCATTAACATAAAGACGCTACAGATAAAGTGGTTAAGAGGACAAATGGGGTTAGTCAGTCAGGACCATGCCCTGTTTGGCACGTCCATCAGAGAAAACATCGTCCTTGGCAAGTCGAACGCCACTATGGACGAGGTGGTTGCTGCCGCATCTGCCGCCAACGCCCACCACTTTATCCGGCAACTCCCTGATGGATATGAGACCAAGGTACATGTAAAAGTTCTATTCGCAAAAACGTTCTAGAAGATATTTTTCGTTTATATAGCAACAACTACAACTATTGGAAATGGTTGAAATCTACCCTTTTTTTTTTGTGATTATTTAACTTTAGTTTGTTGCGTCGTTGACACCTTAGTATTAAGAATTTCACATATGAATTTGTAAAAGTGATATCCCACATCAAAATTATAATTAAAAAGAATATATAAATTTATTGGATTACTCCATATATCGTGAGACAGATAGGGGAGAGGGGAGGACTACTATCGGGAGGACAGAAGCAAAGAATAGCAATAGCAAGAGCCATCATTCGAAACCCCGCAATCCTCCTCCTCGACGAAGCCACCAGTGCTCTCGACTCCCAGTCCGAACAGCTCGTTCAACAAGCCCTCAATCAAGCCTCCCTCGGCAGAACCACCCTGGTAATGTAACCTCCTTTACACGTCTTTTTACTTTTTGTAAAATTTGACACATTATAATCAACCACCCTGGACTTTTGATTTAGATCTAACGTTCATGCTTGTTATGTGTGGAGCTTGATTGTATTGAAGTTAGTTTATAAGATATTTGATTGGATCAGTCTGGT
Source organism: Simmondsia chinensis (assembly GCA_018398585.1). Classification (NCBI taxonomy): domain Eukaryota; kingdom Viridiplantae; phylum Streptophyta; class Magnoliopsida; order Caryophyllales; family Simmondsiaceae; genus Simmondsia; species Simmondsia chinensis. Next base: position 35,381,153 of record JAGTTD010000010.1, read on the forward strand.
TTAGACCTATGACACATTAAAGTTTTAGTATTGGAGACTCTATATATATACACTAGAGATGTGTACGTTTAAATCAGGGTTGAAGAAAGAGTTAGAATCTCAGTACATTTCAGTTGATACAATGAAATTATAAGGCTCTACTCCATAGATGTAGTCTTCTAATGAAGCAAGTAAATTCGAATGTTCTTAATTTTACTCCCCAATTTCCTTTGTTTGTAATTACTATTTCAATTTAGAGTTTCATTATTATATGCATGACCCTAACAAGTGGTATTAGAGCCCAACAGGTCATATATCATTATCTCGATTATATATTTTCCTTGTTCACATCAATACCAATTCGATAGCCATAGTCTTTTAGTTCATTTTAGTTGTTTTTCCTATATTCCTGTTTCTCCGGTTTATGGTAACTTTTTTCTTGTCTTTGTCTTACTCCCTATTTTCTATGAGTTGAATTATATTCATTTGTATGAGGTACCTGTTGTAATGTAACTTTGTCTCTAATTATATATTTGAAAAAGGTGGTGGCCCACAAGCTATCAACGGTCCAAAACGCAGACCAAATAGCAGTCCTCCACGCCGGCCAACTCCTCGAGCTCGGCTCCCACTCTGACCTCCTCGCCACCAACCCCACCGGCCACTACGCCAACCTCCACCGCCACAACCACCTCTTCTCCCCCTCCACCACCATCCCTCCACCCTCCTCCGCCGCTCGCACTACCCCCACTTCAACTCCGGCCACCCCCTTACACCCAATCCCCTCACCCACTTCACCACAAACCACTTCACCACCTTCTTTCACGCGCCTCCTCTCACTAAGCTCTCCTCACTGGCGCCACGGCCTCGCCGGAGTTCTCTCCGCCGCCGCATACGGCGCCGTGCAACCCACCTACGCTCTCACCATCGGAGCCATGATCGCCTCCTTCTTCCTCCACGACCACAACCAAATCCAAACCCAGATCAGAACCTACTCCTTCATCTTCTCCTCACTCACCCTCTTCTCAATCCTCCTAAATCTCGCCCAAAGCTACAGCTTCTCCCATCTGGGTGAGTCCCTAACCAAACGGGTCAGGCTCAAAATGCTCAAACAAATTCTCTCCTTCGAGCCCGCATGGTTCGACGAAGAACAAAACAGTACAGGGTCATTGTGTGGTTGTTTGAGCAGAGAGGCGGCGCTGGTGAAGGCGCTGGTGGCAGAGAGGGGGGCATTGGTGGTGCAGACGGCGGCGTCGGTGGGGGTGGCGATGGTGATGGGGGTGGTGGTGGCGTGGAGGTTGGCCGTGGTGATGATAGCGGTGCAGCCGGTGACAATAGGGTGTTTCTATACGAGGAAAGTGGTGTTGGGGAAGATGAATGGGAGTTTTGTGAAGGCGCAGAATAAGAGTACTCAGGTGGCCATTGAAGCGGTTTATAATCATCGCATTGTCACTGCTTACAATAGTTTGCCAAAGGTATGTTCACCATGATTTGTGTTAAATAACCGTCGTCAGAGTTTAAGTTGATAGATAAAGGCTTATGATTGATTTTATATTCTAACATATCCCTTAGGCAAATGCCCGTTTGAGCTTGAAGTGTGGATATTGCATAGAGTCACTTCATTCCTTATGTTTAGTTATGTTAATATTGAAATTGAAGCCGTCAATATTTGAACTCGTGACCGCTTGGTTAGTACGGACCTAATTCCATGTCAAAGGACCAATTGTCAAAGGACCAACGCGCCGTCACTGGATCCTATGAGAACTCCGAAGTTAAGAGTGCTTGGGCGAGAGTAGTACCAGGATGAGTTACCTCCTGGGAAGTTCTCACCGTCAGGTTGGGGGCACTGGGAAACAGTCTCTCTTCAAGTTAACACCCTGAAGGGAGTAGGCTGCGTCCATCCCCCCCCCCCCCCCCTGACTCTACGTAGGCGGGAGCCCTTGAGGCACTTGGTATGTTCCATTTTATGATGGGTGAAGATCCATAATTGGTTTTAGACTCTAACATGCCCCCTCACACAAAAGCCTATTGCGTTTAAAACGTGAATATTATATAGACCCACATGCTTAAATTTTTTTTTTTTTTGATATTGAAAGTGGGGTTGTTGAGATTCAAACTCTGTGAACTTTTGGTTAACAAAGCTATGATATCATATCAAAGCACCAACTATCCTAAAAGTTTAAGCTAATAAGTGAAAGCCCAAGAATGACTTTATACTCTAATAATTTGGGTTCGATTTACGTACCAAATGAAATTTGAAAAACAAATAAAAAGATAAGGGAAAGAGTGAAACTAAGACTCCGGTATTTGGGTGGAAAACCCTCAAAGAGAAAGAAAAAACTATGTGGGGATGGAGAGAACTTCACTAGATTAAAATTGGAGTATTACAAGAGAATTTCTTCACCTTCCCCCCTCCTTCGGCTCTCTCTTTATGTGTGTCAAAACGGAAAAAAACCCTAAAACGAAGAGGCTAATATATAGCACCTCATAAAAGAGAGAAATCGTAGAAAAAATAAACAGGCATAAAAACCCAACCCAAAATAAAACTTGGGACCGTAACCCAACACTAACCTCTACATAAAATCTGAACTAAAAAATTTTAAGACACAACGTAACAATTATTTTTTAAAAGTAAAGCAATTTTGTTCGATTTTGTTGAACATTTACCAGCATTTGCTTTCTATAGGTGATGGAAATGTTCAAGGAGGCGACCCAAGGGACGCCCTCTTCCACCGCGTGGCTAGCGGGGGCAGGGATGGGAGCGGCGCAGTGCGTCGCATTTATGTGTTGGGCATTGGATTTCTGGTACGGTGGGAAGCTGGTCGAGATGGGTAAGATCAGTGCAGGGGATGTTTATAAGACGTTCTTTGTGTTGGTCAGTACGGGTAGGGTGATTGCAGAAGCAGGTAGCATGACATCTGATTTAGCTAAAGGGTCGATTGCTCTGGCTTCTGTGTTCCGTATCCTTGACCGTCATTCTCTAATCTCGGGCTCGTCTTCTCATGTAAGTATCGAGGTTTCTCTTTCGTTTTTGATGATTATCCATTTGCCTAATACTTTAACGTATACTTCAGGCAGAAGAGGACTTGTCGGGGAGGACATTAGACAGGCTGACAGGAAGAATAGAACTCAAAAAAGTGGATTTCGCGTACCCAACCAGACCCAATACTACGGTCCTGCGTGAATTCACCCTAGAAGTTAAACCGGGCACGAGCGTGGGCCTAGTGGGGCGGAGTGGGTGCGGGAAGTCCACAGTGATTGCATTAATCTTAAGATTCTATGACCCTAACAGGGGGTCAGTGAGGGTGGACGGGGTGGATATGAGGGACATGGACTTAGGGTGGTTCAGGCAATGCACGGCGGTTGTGAGCCAGGACCCAGTGGTGTATTCCGGTAGCATTAGGGATAATATTTTGTTGGGGAAGCTGGACGCCACCGAGGACGAGGTGGTGGCTGCTGCTAGAGCTGCTAATGCCCATGATTTTATCTCGTAAGTATATATTGTTCAACACTTGGAATATCCAATAATGTGATAAAACATTACTAAATTATTTAAAAAAGTAATTAATATTTCTTATAAATGAATACATTCTATTTTATATTTTCGGTATATAAATTAGATATCATGATTAGTTGTATTCCTTCAGTAATGAAAAATTGCCTAAACAAGAAGATATTGATTTTGGTAATTGGTCATTGAAACGTCTAAGTTTGGGGTTCTCGAATACAGCCTTCCTTAAGGGTAACACTTTATAGGGCAAGGCTGCATACATCCTTCCCCCCCTCCCCAACCCCCGACCCTGCATATTCGGGAGCTCTTGAGACACTGGGTCAGTTGTTGTTGTTGTTGGTCATCGAAACGTGGACTCTGTCAAATAGAGACTGATGTGCAATTCAAGTATGTCCACTCCTCGAACAAGTGTTAGGCCCACTGGAAATTTTACATATGTCATCTCATCACGGAAAGTAAAATTTAGGAAAGTTATTACTTAGATACTATAAGTTTTGAATTTATCACATCGGTATCCTAACATTTCCGTATATATGTGTGTGTGTGTGTATATATATATATATATTTGAACAAATAACGTTTCTATATATATAATGAGATACCTTGAGTTTTATATATTTTATCATTTAGATACTTTAAAGTTTTAAATTTTATAAATCAAATACTTTTCTATAATAAATTCGATAAATTTTTGTTAAAACGCTAAAATTGAAGACGATTTAAATAATATATTAGTATATTCATTAGAATTTGATATTTTTTTCTGAAAATGAAAAAAATGACACATAATTATGGTATTTTTAGGCAGTCGATATCAACATTCATTGAATATTTTATCACAATTTGTTGAGTTTTTTAATGAAAATATTGACATTAGTTTATATATTATCTTATTCTTGTATTATATCGACATTTTTTTGTAAAAAATTGATACAAAATTTACCAATTTCAACATAAGGTACCTAGGTGATAAAATATTCAAAACTCAAGGTATCCCATTGTATATATTGAAATGTCAGAGTACCTAAGTGATAAATGTTCAAAACTCAGGGTATCTAAGTAATAATTTCGTAAAATTTATTTACAATGTTTTATTTTTCCATAAGCAAAAAATAATGCCATTGAAACATGACAGAAAATTACTAAGAAAAAGTCGAACGCAATAGTGCATAGCACAAGTATTCCCCTTATTTGATCACGATCTGTTTTTAATATCATAGATCTCTCAAAGAAGGGTATGACACCGAGTGCGGAGAAAGAGGAGTACAACTATCAGGAGGACAGAAACAGCGGATAGCAATAGCTAGAGCAATCATCCGAAACCCTACTATCCTTCTGCTTGATGAGGCCACTAGCGCCTTGGACCTACACTCAGAGAGGCTAGTGCAGGAGGCGCTAGACCGGGTCCTAGTGGGCCGGACCACTGTGGTGGTGGCCCACCGCCTCAACACCGTCAAGAACCTCGACTCCATCGCCTTCGTCGAGGATGGTAAGGTAGTAGAGCGTGGGACCTACTTGCAACTTAAGCAGAAGCGAGGTGCATTCTTCAACCTTGCAAACCTTCAAGCACTAACCTAGGTTAAAGTACTCATCGTAAAATCCTATTATGTCCCTGTAATGTATATATAGTTTGTTATTTACTTTATGTACGTATATAAATTTTGGCCAAAAAATAATCCTTATATGGGCAATAATGTATATTTAGCTAAATATGAAACATAAATTTTGTACTTCTATGTTGTAGCTTAAGAATAAAGATGTGGTAAGTGGTATCGAATTTTGATAAGAATGCTTATAACATGCTCCGGTTTGCGTTGTATGTTATGAGGCATTCCTTTGGGCTTTAGTCGACTGGCTGTGAGAGATTGTGGATCGGGATCGGATGATGAGGCAATGGCGGTTTGAGATACTGATCAGACTTCTTTATTATGTGGCACTGTTGATGGGTCACACAATCTTCTTTTCTTTGTTTATTCGTGCTAAGCATCTGTTTTGGGTAGAGTTGCTTCGCGCACGTTGATCGACTCACGCACCCATGGCGTGAGCTTTTAGCTTGGATTTCCAGATGTCTCATGATGAGCTGTGGGGTTGACCACTCCGTTGCTTACCTCTGTCTTTCGACAATGGTGTATGTCCTTTAGTATGAGTAGAACATGAGGAGAGGTGCTAGTTTAGACCCGATGCTGCTGTGATTAGGGAGATTAGTTGATTAAAGTTGCCTTTTCTCTCTTTGATGCTCATCGTCATGTTGATCTTCTTCAAGAGTGGAGGGTTGACTCTTAGTTTATTTGTTCTTTTCCTATTGTTGTTTAGCTTTTGCCTCGTTTGCTATTTCAACTTGTTTTGCTTTCTTTTTGATTGCTTTGTAGGCTTCGGACGTGTCTTATGATATGCCTCTCGTGTTCACGTATATCCTTTCCGATATATTTATTATTTATCGCTGATTTATCAAAAAAAAATGTGGTAGCCATATCATATTATGATTTATGACATTATAACTGAAGTAGAGATTTTGAATCATCATAAGAGACACTGAGATTCGTAAGAGTTCATGAATTAGCTAGTCCTTTTTACAGACTCTTGCAAACACATGTTTGAGCCTTGGGGATTTTTCCTAGGGAAAAACCTGCGATACTTTACTCGATAAAGATAGTAAATATGTTCGATACAAAAATTCGGAGATGAACTAGATTTTTCTTCGATTAAATGAGTGTTTTTTTTCTTAGTGTGGGAAAACGGGTTTCCCTTTTTTGCATCTATACATGTAGGCAGTAGGGATGACAGTGGATCGGATTTGGATCAGGTTTACCTCCATCTAAATCTAATTCAGAAAAAAACTCGATCCAACCTGAATTTGGAAAATGGAAACTCATTTATTCCATAAAAAGTAAACCTAAATCGAAATCCATTTGGTGGAACAATACACAACTCAAATTTAACTTACTCATAATATATATGACAATAATAACGTAAATAGTACCCCAAAAGCCGATATTTGGACAAGTTGGTACCCCTGTTTTTTCTTTTCCGTTTAAAATTTATAACAGTAATAATGTAATGTGAAGCAATCGTGCAGAAAAATTTAACCTATAATCCTTATACACAAATTTGTTAAATGTCAAAACAAATTCCATATATTGGCACAATAAAAAAAAATGTTAGAATCTCTTAAAATTTTAACATATACTTAATATAATTTCATATCAATATGCATGTCTTGTAATGCGCTTCGGCACTGTTTGTTGAACAAAAATATCAAGTTTGATATTAGCCAGATCCAACCCGACCCAAAACTCATTTATGAACACCCATATCCATTTAGAAACCATTTTTACACCCAAATCCATCAATAGAATAAATTGAATAGATAACCAATAAATTTGGGTCCAATACTGTAACCCACTATAAGGGATATGTCGCACGGCAACAAAAGATTATTTTTATTTATAAAATATGGTATAACGAAGTCACATGTATTGCATAAGAGGGCAGCGCTCCCAAATGTTCTTTGAATCACTTTTCCCATGACGAGAACGGGATTCAATCCCAGATCTCGGACACCAGCTCTTCAGATACTTTACTAGCTGAGTCAGTTGACACTTTCGACAGCAAAGGGTTAGAGTAAGCAGTTGTCCATGCCATGTCTGGTCCTAACATTTTCGGGGCCTCAAGCAAAATTTTCAAATGAAGCCCTTCATATACAATAAATTATAATTTTTTTTCCCTTTTACTAACAAGGAACCCGATTGCCTATAAACCGCAGACCAAGCTGAGACCCACACACCACAAGAGCCAATTAAATCAAGGATTCCTCAAGAATAGGTTCAAGGAGGGAATCAAACTCCAAATCTTTTAGTCTAAAGCAACACTCTACCATCTCACTTGTATTTTACTTATTAATATTAACAATTAATACTATAAAAAATATAATCTTATTTTAGACCCAAAAATTTAGGAGCTCCAAGCTGCTGCTTAAGGTTATATTCGGCCCGGCCATGTTCCCATGATGTCAAGTGGTGCTTTATTATAGGGAAATCACCTCCTTTAGACCCCCCAGCCCCCATTTAACCTAAAATAGACCCCCTTAATCCTAAATATCCCTTTTTGGACAAAAATGTCCTCCCACCTCACCCCCCCGCCCCAACCCGTCCTCTTTCTCTCTCCTCATTTAGTGTGCACAGTAGCCCCCGCCCATCCTTCTCCCTTCTCTCTCCTCGCATTTACTTTCACAGTTGTAAAAAGTTGAATTTACCCCCTCCCCCTCCCGTCTTCTCTCTTCCCCATAAGCAAACGTGTTTTGCAAGCCAAAACTCTCTCTCCTCTTTCTCTCACCCGTTCATCCTCTTTCTCCTCTAACTTCAGCTGCGATTCTCGTTCCAGTGGGTCTATCTGCAGAGGTGTGTGTTCGTCCGGCGATATCCTCTGTTTTCACACCTTCATCCTTGCTCTCTAGTTGCTCTAGGGTTTAATCACCATTTCCGAAGGTGAGCACCGATTTCCGAAGTTATTTTGTAGGGAAATGTATAATATGCGTTTGTTTCGTACGATTTCCTGAACATAGTGCATAGTATTGGTTAGGGCTTAGGGTTTTGGTGTTAGTGGTTTTGTGAGTAAGGGTTAGTGAGTTTTATTGGTGTAAAATCAACTTCTGCATTTTTTTTTTCAAGTTTTATGGTATAATGATGTAAAATCAACCATTATAAGTGTGTTTCATGTAATCCCTGTGTGTCGACACACACCTCTGCATCCCTGTTCTGTCATAATGTGTGTCGACACACCATCCATGTGTGTCGACACACATCATAACACAGTCCAAAAACACAGCATACACTGTGTATGATTAGTTTTAATAGTGTAAAATCAACTTGTGTAGACATTTTTCAAGTAATTAGTGGTTTATGAGCAACCATACACTGCGTATGATTGGGTTTAATGGTGTATAACTAACTTGTGTTTGTGTGTGTTAAGTAAACAGTGGTGTATGATTAATCATACACTGTGTTTGATTGGTTTTAATGGTGTAAAATCAACTTGTATAGACGTTTTTTAAGTAATTAGTGGTTTATGAGCAATCATAAACTGTGTATGATTGATTTTAATGTTGTATAACCAACTTGTGTTTGTGTGTATTAAGTAATTATGGTGTATAATCAATCGTACACGATGTATAATTGGTTTTAATGGTGTCCAATCAACTTGTATAGACGTTATTTAAGTAATTAGTGGCTTATGAGTAATCATACACTGTGTATGATTGGTTTTAATGGTGTATAATCAACTTGTGTTTGTGTGTGTTAAGTAAACAGTGGTGTATGATTAATCATACATTGTGTATAATTGGTTTTAATGGTGTAAAATCAACCTGTGTAGACGTTTTTTAAGTAATTAGTGGTTTATGATCAATCATACAATGTGTATGATTAGATTTGAGGCTGTGAAATTAACTTGTATAGATGTTTTTGTTTAAGTAATTAATGGTGTATAATCAATTGTACACGACGTATGATTGGTTTTAATGGTGTCCAATCAACTTGTGTAGACGCTTTTTAAGTAATTAGTGGCTTATGAGCAATCATACACTGTGTATGATTGGTTTTAATGGTGTATAACCAACTTGTGTTTGTGTGTGTTAAGTAAACAGTGGTGTATGATTAATCATACACTATGTATGATTGGTTTTAATGGTGTAAAATCAACCTGTGTAGACGTTTTTTAAGTAATTAGAGGTTTATGAGCAATCATACACTGTGTATGATTGGTTTTAATATTGTATAACCAACTTGTGTTTGTGTGTGTTAAGTAAACAGTGGTGTATGATTGGTTTTAATGGTGTAAAATCAACCTGTGTAGACGTTTTTTAAGTAATTAGTAGTTTATGAGCAATCATATACTGTATATGATTGGTTTTAATGTTGTATAACCAACTTGTGTTTGTGTGTGTTAAGTAAACCGTGGTGTATGATTAATCATACAATGTGTATGATTGGTTTTAATGGTGTAAAATCAACCTGTGTAGACGTTTTTTAAGTAATTAGTGGTCTATGAGCAATCATACACCGTGTATGATTGGTTTTAATGGTGTATAACCAACTTGTGTTTGTGTGTGTTAAGTAAACAGTGGTGTATGATTAATCATACAATGTGTATCATTGGTTTTAATGGTGTCCAATCAACTTGTGTAGACGTTTTTTAAGTAATTAGTGGTTATGAGCAATCATACACTGTGTATGATGAGTTTTAATAGTGTATAACCAACTTGTGTTTGTGTGTGTTAAGTAAACAGTGGTGTATGATTAATCATACACTGTGTATGGTTGGTTTTAATGGTATAAAATCAACCTGTGTAGACATTTTTTAAGTAATTAGTGGTTCATGAGCAATCATACACTGTGTATGATTGGTTTTAATGGTGTATAACCAACTTGAGTTTGTGTGTGTTAAGCAAACAGTGGTGTATGATTAATCATACACTGTGTATGATTGGTTTTAATGGTGTAAAATCAACCTGTGTAGACGTTTTTAAGTAATTAGTGGTTTATGAGCAATCATACTGTGTATGATTGGTTTTAATATTGTATAACCAACTTGTGTTTGTGTATGTTAAGTGAACAGTGGTGTATGATTAGTCATACAATGTGTATGATTGGTTTTAATGGTGTAAAATCAACCTGTGTAGACGTTTTTTAAGTAATTAGTGGTTTATGAGCAATCATACACTGTGTATGATTGGTTTTAATGGTGTATAACCAACTTGTGTTTGTGTGTGTTAAGTAAACAGTGGTGTATGATTAATCATACAATGTGTATGATTGGTTTTAATGATGTCCAATCAACTTGTGTAGACGTTTTTTAAGTAATTAGTGGTTTATGAGCAATCATACACTGTGTATGATGGGTTTTAATGGTGTATAATCAACTTGTGTTTGTATGTGTGTTAAGTAAACAGTGGTGTATGATTAATCATACACTGTGTATGATTGGTTTTAATGGTGTAAAATCAACCTGTGTAGACGTTTTTTAAGTAATTACTGCTTTATGATCAATCATAAACTGTGTATGATTGGATTTGAGGCTGTGAAATCAACTTGTATAGATGTTTTTGTTTAAGTAATTAATGGTGTATAATCAATCGTACACGACGTATGGTTGGTTTTAATGGTGTCCAATCAACTTGTGTAGACGTTTTTTAAGTAATTAGTGGCTTATGAGCAATCATACACTGTGTATGATTGGTTGTAATGGTGTATAACCAACTTGTGTTTGTGTGTGTTAAGTAAACAGTGGTGTATGATTAATCATACACTGTGTATGATTGGTTTTAATGGTGTAAAATCAACATGTGTAGACGTTTTTTAAATAATTATTGCTTTATGATCAATCATACACTGTGTATGATTGGATTTGAGGCTGTGTAATCAACTTGTATATATGTTTTTGTTTAAGTAATTAATGGTGTATAATCAATCGTACAAGATGTATGGTTGGTTTTAATGGTGTAAAATCAACTTGTGTAGACGTTTTTTTAACTAATTAGTGGTTTATGAGCAATCATACACTGTGTATGATGGGTTTTAATGGTGTATAACCAACTTGTGTTTGTGTGTGTTAAGTAAACAGTGGTATATGATTAATCATACACTGTGTATGATTGGTTTTAATGGTGTAAAATCAACCTTGCAGACGGTTTTTAAGTAATTAGTGCTTTATGATCAATCATATACTGTGTATGATTGGATTTGAGGCTGTGAAATCAACTTGTATGGATGTTTTTGTTTAAGTAATTAATGGTGTATAATAAATCGTACAAGATGTATGGTTGGTTTTAATGGTGTAAAATCAACTATTTACTGTAATTAATGGTGTACGATCGATCATATACCGTGTATGATAGGTTTTCATTGAATGAAACGAACTTGTCTAGGTGTGTTTCAAGTCAGTAGTGGTGTATGCTTAATCATACACCTTGCATGGCTTGTTTTAATGGTGTATCATGGGTTTAATCTTTGGTTTTGTGATGCTTTGCTTTTATTTCAGATGGCATTTTACACACGCAAGAAGAGCCGTTCCGCAGTGGAGGTTGATTACATTTTCCCAAGGAGTTGCTGGAAATTCCTGCAAGTTAACCAAATGGGAGTATCAACCAAAGTTGCGACGGAGATTCAGGAAATCTTGAAGGACGACGAAGCCAAGGTTTGGCACAGTATCCATATGAATTATGTTGACTTTTTACAATTACATTTATGATCCCTTATTAACTAAAAGTGTTTTGCATTACTGCTTGCTCTTTTTTCACAATACAATGTCAGGCATCTGCTTGAGCTAGTGAGACTAATGTCGGCTGCTGGCATAGTCTAATTCACATTGTCCTTCTCCACCAGGTGGCCAACCCAAATCTGGCGGAGTTATCATTCTCATTTGTTGGGAAGTTGGTGCACCTCGGGAGGAGGGAATTTTGCATTCTAACCGGCTTGAGATATGCCGGTGTGGAAGAGGTACGCGGTGGTTCCAACAGGCTGATTGCCAAGTACGGCATGAGGGGGAGGATGACTAGACAGCAACTGTTTGAAGCATGCAGAACCTGCCCCATCATGGAGGACCAGGTTAAGCTTGCTATTGCCTACTTGGTTGAGGGTCTACTGTTCGCCAAACACAAGCGAACAGGCATTGACCCGAACATCCTGGCTCGTGGACAATGTGGACTCTTTTAATAGTGTTGCCTGGGGATCCTTGAGCTGGAAATTCTTGGTGTGGAAGCTCAAGGATTTCGTGGCAAAAATGCAACACGATTAGAAAGGACCTACTCCGTCCGCTGGTTCTATGATGTGGTTTCCATATTTGCCCTGGAAACCCTTCCAAAACTTGCCAAGGTTGGGGTGGTGAGGGTTGGCAACCAGCCTCTTGGGCCGATCCTTAACTAGAAGATATGTGTTAAGGTTTCGTACTCTGCTCTCAACTGTATTTGATGAGGTAATAATACATTATGTTGTTGCTGTTTTACTACTAGTTGTGTCATATCATTTGGGTTAGAATTATGATTTGTAATTTTACTAATGTTCATATGATGTATCTTCCTTTGATCAGCAATTGAATGCCGAACCGATTGGACTGACGAGTGCAGAAGCCAATCAGCCTAATCTACAAGGCATCTCCTTTGCTGAGGATGGTGAGGAGGGGATTCAATCTCCTGTTAAGGCAATGCCAGCAGATCCAGGTGATGAACCAGAACCATTGGCAACTCAACACCCCTTGCTGGCATCCGAGGAGGAACGATCTACTACGTCGCCCAATTTGGCTTATCAATCGGTATTGACATTTTGTTTTGTGTTTATTTAATTACATTTTTATCCTTGTAAGTACTTACTATATTATTCAAATTCATATTTATGACAATTTGGAGGACTTATTACAGGTTATGGAGAGATTCAAAGGGATGGAGAAAGATATGCAAATCATGCGGATGCACTTCGAAAGCAGACTTCAAGTGTAGCAGCTTCTGCTGCAAATGTACGAACGACCGTTTGAGGTTCAGGAGGCAATGATTAAGGAGCTCTCAGACTGTCCACCGCATGCCACATCCCTACATATCTATTCATTAACTTCCGCTCATCCATCCCCAATTGAGCAAGCAATTATTATTTCTCCTACACGTACTGGGTACGACACTACGGATCCTTGTTATTGTCCCAATTGGTATGTTTTCATGCATGTTGAGGTTTATTGACTTTGGTATTTGCTCTGCCAACCAGGGACGAGGAAAATGTCTACAAGGAACCAATTGAGCAAGCAATTATTATTTCTCCTACACATACTGGGTAAGACACTACGGATCCTTGTTATTGTCCCAATTTGGTATGTTTTCATGCATGTTGAGGTTTATTGACTTTGGTATTTGCTCTGCCAACCAGGGACGAGGAAAATGTTTACAAGGAACCATCGTCAACTCGTGTGGATGGCGTTGAAAACTTGATGACATTGTCCGAGACAGTTTTGAGATTGGGGCAAGAGAGGAGGGACCCCAAGCCAAATCCCAAGTACAAAGGTGAAGAATGGACCGCGGAGGGTCAGAGCAAACGGGCAAGAATGACCCATCCTGGACCGGAACCGGTTCTGCCCTTCGATCCATTTCAACCTCCCTCCAAGGAATACAAAAAACAGTTTGAAGCTTTTTACAAAAGTTTCCACGCAATGGTTAAGAAGTGAGTGTGATTTTACACTATACTTTTTGATAATCAGTATGTAAATATTTTCAGAATGCATCTTTCTTATGGGATGCTTATATATCATGCTTCTTATTATATTACATAGATTTGAAGACTCCCCTTTTGTTACCTCCAGATCAACGAATGGATTTCACTGTTTCGACTGCCACGACGGGTCAATTTTTGTATTGGTTGAAAAACGACGACGCCTGGCTTATGGATGAGGTATGTTTCCCATCATGAAAATTTTGTCGTGTGATTACTGTAATTAGATCCCAGTCTTTTTTGTTGGTGTGTCGACTAATTAGTGGTATATAATGAATAATATACCGTGTATGATAGGTTTTAAGGGTGTGAAATCAACTTGTATAGGTGTGTTTCAAGTAATAAGTGGTGTATGATCAATCATACACCGTGTATGATATGTTTTAATGGTGTAAATCGACTTGTGTTATTGTGTGTTAAGTTAGCAAGTGGTGTATTATTAGTCATACACCGTGTATGATTGGTTTTAAATGTGTAAAATCAACTTGGGTTAGTGTGTTTTAAGTAAAAAGTGATATATGATTAGTCATACACCATGTATGATAGGGTTTAATTGTGTAAAATCAACTTGTTTATGTGTGTTTGAAGTGATTAGTGGTGTATGGTTAACCATACATCATGTATGCTAGGTTTTACTTGCCTAAAAACAACTTGTGTTAAGGTGTTTCAACTAATTAGTGGTGAATTGTAGGAAATGGATGTAGTTCTGCACTACATTCTGGAGAAGAAACATCAGTGACCAGAGCATTTCGACCAGAGGGCAACATGCGCGTCTACGTCGGTTGCTCCTCTATTTGGACCCCTACTCAAACGGACTCAAAATGGAGAAATCCCGATCGAGTCAGCTTTTTATGATTTTGATTCAAGTTTCTTGCCAGGGATGTCACATATGGGATCCGCTGCCACGACGTGGATCGAATATACATGCCCATCAATCAACCTAATCAACATTGGTTCCTTGCTGCCATCCATTTTAAAGATTGGCGGATACAGTTAATTGATTCTTTGTACTCCGCCGCATCCAAGGAATCAAGATTAGAATATGTGGAACCAATTGCAAAATTGCTTCCATATGCTCTAGATATGGTTAATTTTTGGGATGTCCGAAGGACCTCAGACATTTCAGAGGCAAGCCTTTCTTGATCACTTAGGACAGGGGTGAATGTCCACAACAGATGGGGTATGACATCTACTTCCAATGCAGTTTTACTATTCCGTTCATTTGACCTTTTGGTTATTAAGTGGATGCAAAATAGTCATTACTTACAATGATGTATAATTTCTGATTGTCTCATCTGTATTATTATGAACTGCAGGTCAGATTGTGGCATTTTTATTATCAAGTTTATTGAATTTTCGCTTACAAATGGACTCAGCATCTCCCAATGCACGCAAGAGCAGACGGGGAAAATGCGGCTGAATACCTGTGTACACTTGTACAGACATGGAAGAAAGAAACAGATGCAAATGTATACATGTGAATAAAATTATGTGATGTGTATATGTTATTGTATATTACCATAGGATGTACATTGTATTCATTATACTGAAAATTGTATAAAGGTTGTGATGTGTATGTAATATTGTATATTTTCATATTGTTGTATATTCTTTTTTCTTTTTTTTGAACAAAATATTGTTGTATATTCCTGTTGATGTATTTTTAAATTGTGTAATGAATATTGTCAATGAAAGTCTTTCGAAATTGGTCCCAATTGTGTGTTCTTGGTGTTTGATGTGTTTTTGAAGTGTGTTACGATGTGTGTCGACACACAGGGATGGTGTGGCGACACACATTCCTACAGATAATGGATGCAGAGGTGTGTGTCGACACACATTCATACAGAACAGCGATATATCCCAATATTTACGTCAACCACACCTATATATGTTGATTTTACACCTAATAAAGTTTGATTTTACATCTATAAAACTCATCATACACCGTGTATGATTCATCATACACCGTGTATGATTCATCATACACCGCTATTTACTTCAAACACATCAATATAATCCATCATACACGGTGTATGATTTATTATACACCAATAATTACTTCAAACACACCTATATAAGTTGATTTCACAGCATCATACCAGCAAAACTTAAAAATACATGCAAAAGTTATTTTTACCCATTAAAACTCATCATACACCGTGTATGATTTATTATACACCACTAAGTACTTGAAACACATTAAAAGGAGTTGATTTCACACCATTTAAGACTATCATATAACGTGAATTGTGAACAGTTGAAGGAAATCTTTTGTACATTTCTTCACGTTATACATAATTTAAAGGTTTATAGGCTAGGGATATAGGGTAGTGATATTAGCCTGCATGTAACTTTAAATTACCCTGCAGACAATTTGAAGAACAAACTGGACATATTTCACTGGCCCACCACCGCCACTGCTAGAACCACTTACAGTTGTCCCTCTGCATATGTTGTCTGTAAAGTGCACCCACTGCATGCATACAAAGTTCAAGATCCTTATCATGCCGATGCACTTCGCACCATTACAACTCATCATATACCGTACACCATGTGTGATTGATCATACACCACTAATTACTTGAAACACCGTTGATGAAACTTGTTCTGTAGAAGTGCCACCTCTCCCTGCGTCTCAGTTGTCACTGGCCCACCACCGCCACTACTAGAACCACTTACATTAGCAATTTGAACGGCTAGATATAGCACGAAATTGAGTAACTGTGTATGCTTGGCTTCCTATCCAACTACTCCATTTATAGGCAAAGGCATATAAGGTACAAAGTAGGTGGTAGTTGAGGTTATTAAATTGAGGAACCGTGTATGGGGAGAACCGTGGGAGAGGGGTAGGATAAAGTAGGTGGTAGTTGAGGTTATTAAATGTCTTGTTTCGTAGTCCATTATGACCCCTGAACATTCAATGTTCAACCCCCAACTACCCCAACATGGCCAATCTCCTCAATTTAAAACAATTTCATTGATAATACACAACCTCACTATTTCATGATTATTAAAACGTATCATACACCGTGTATGATAAGTCATACAGCACTAATTACTTGAAACACACCTATATAAGTTCATTTGACACATTTAAAACTTATCATACACCGTGTATGATTCATCTTACACAGCTATTTATTTCAAACACACCAATATAACTTGATTTTACACCAATATAACCCATCATATACCAATATAAATTTGAAAAACACTTATAACTGCTGATTTAATACCATTATACCAGCAAAACTTGAAATAAACATGCAAAAGTTGATTTTACACCCATATGGTTAATCATACATCATGTATGATAAGTCATACAGTACTAATTACTTGAAACACACCTATATAAGTTCATTTTACACATTTAAAACTTATCATACACCGTGTATGATTCATCTTACACAGCTATTTGTTTCAAACACACCAATATAACTTGATTTTACACCAATATAACGCATCATACACCAATCTAAACTTGAAAAACATTTATAACTGCTGATTTAACACCATTATGCCAGCAAAACTTGAAATAAGCATGCAAAAGTTGATTTTACACCCATATGGTTAATCATACACCGTGTATGATAAGTCATACAGCACTAATTACTTGAAACACACCTATATAAGTTTATTTTACACATTTAAAACTTATCATACACCGCATATGATTCATCTTACACAGCTATTTATTTCAAACACACCAATATAACTTGATTTTATACCAATATAACCCATCATACACCAATCTAAACTTGAAAAGCACTTGTAACTGCTAATTTAACACCATTATACCAGCAAAACTTGAAATAAACATGCTAAAGTTGATTTTACACCCATATGGTTAATCATACACCGTGTATGATAAGTCATACAGCACTAATTACTTGAAACACGCTTATATAAGTTCATTTTACACATTTAAAACTTATCATACACAGTGTATGACTCATCTTACACTGCTATTTACTTCATACACACCTATATAAGTTGATTGTATACCACTAATATTTTTTTTATTACAATGTAATTGCTATTAATATACGTGCATTATTAATGACAGTTTTGTATTGTCCATAGCACACTGACTGGTGTGAGGTTGTGTATTATAAATGCCCTTGTTTTAAATGGATGATAATAACCGGTTGGGGTAGTTGGGGGTTGAACACTTAATGTTCAGGGGTCATAATTGACACCCAAGCATGACATTTAATAACCTCAACTACCACCTACTTTATCCTACTTCTCCCCCACGGTTCTCACGTTGTATTTGTACCTTGTATGCTTTTGCCTATAAATGGAGGAGTTGTCCAGGAAGCCAAGCATCCACGGTTCCTCAATTTCGTGCAACATCAAGGGTTCACACGTCAAGATCAATGTCAAGGAAGTAATGTTTTACTGCTAAGTGGAGACTTGCTAATTACCTGTGCTTAGCTTCCTGACTGATCATGATTCATCAAGGGCTCTGCTTAATCGGGTTTTAAAGGAAGTATGTGATCAAGCAAAACCCTTTATGTATCATGATCAATCGGTGAAGCTGAGCGCAAGTAACTAGTGTGTCTCCACTCAGCAAGGTCAAGAAATAACTATGCTTTTTGATAGTCAGTATATCCTACTCAGCAAGGGTTCCACACAGGGCTCTGTGTGTCGACACAAACCTCTGCATCCATGTTTCTGTAAGAATGTGTGTCGACACACAGCCATGTGTGTCGACACACATCCCAATACACTAACCCATCATATCAAAACACTTATAACACACATTTGGGACCAACTTCAAAACACTTCATTCACAAATTTTATTACATAATTTGAAAATACATCAACACGTCACACCAGTCAATGCGGTATGGATACTACAAAACTGTCATTAATAATTACATTGTAAAAAATAAAATAAATAAAGAATGAAAATACATCAACACGTCACACCAGTCAAGGAGGGACTTGAGAAGAAGGACCGCGGGAGTTTGATGAAGTGCCTTCGGTACTAGGACGCAAAGCAATTGGATTCTTGCACGTGGATCGGTTATGCCCGTGTTCCTTGCACCTACTGCACCTTTAATGAACACACTCCTCACCGACAGACGGAATCCTCCTCTTCCGCGTCCTTCCAGAAGAGGTTCGCACGTCAAGTGGAAGAAGATTCATGTTAGCTACATCATGCGAGATACTCCAGTCACTTATGTGCGGCATCGGGTAGACGACACCTTTGTTCGACTCGTACCATTTTTCTCTACTGTAGTACGGTGAGCATAAGTCGTACAGACCATAAGGACTGTGCCGTACGATGGCTAATGCATGCTCACAAGGAAGCTGCTTAAGCTGAAACCTGCTGCAGGTACATATCCTCTACGACATATCTACGCAGAAATTCTTCTCCCCATCGATGACATCGAAAGTATGATCATCAGCTCGCAAAATCTGCACGGCACAAAAATAATAAAAAAATAAAAAATAAATTAAACAAAAAACCAACAAAACATGCGCGTATCATAAATTATACGGAACTTACTATCATCGTTCTTGATAATTTCATTCTGTCTTGTAATTTCTTTTCGACGTCGGGGGACATTGTACTGGTGCAAGCTTCAGCCTTGGCTCTTCTATCACGAAACCACTTCTGCAACAGTAGCCTAAACTCGTCAACAAGGGCAGTAATTGGATAGTCACGCACCTTGACCAATACAACATTCATGGATTCCGAAATGTTTGTCATCATTATGTTGTACCGACGACAAGGGGAGTGGAAACGAGTCCACTTGTCCAGTCCCACATCTTCCAAGTAATCTTTAGCCCCGGGTACGGCACAACATAAACTGAAAAACAAACTATGGAACTCTTGAATATTGTATGCTTTAGCTGCTTTGTAGTAATACTGATCCAACTGCTTCGTTTTGCTCTTGAATTTGGCCTTCAAGTTGTTCAACAAGTGGTACATGCACAGCCCGTGAAATGTGTTGGGGAAAACATCTTCCATCGCGTGTTGGATGCTTCGGTGTCTATCAGATACAATGACATGGCCAATAGGCTCCCCAATTACTTCCTTCAATCTACTGAGGAACCAATGCCACGATGCATCATTCTCTGCATCACCGATACCAACAGCAATTAGGAAAATTTGCTAGTTGGCATCGTGGCAAATGGCCATGAACATAACACCCCGGTATTTTCCCTTCAGATGTGTTGCATCAATGCTCACAACAGGCCGGCAAAATCGGTACCCTTTCAGTGAAGCATCAAACGCAATAAAGAGGTACTGAAACCTGCTCTCGTCATCTGTCTGTAAATAAAACGCGGGGGTACCGGGGTTAGTCTGTTGGAGGACTTGCAGATAAGCAGGCAAGAATGCATATGACTCTTCGGCAGTACCCAATCTAACACTGTCGTATGCAAACTCTCTCGCCCTCCATGCAACACTGTAGCTGATATCGACACCGTAGCAACTGTGGATGTCATCTATGACATCCCTTGGCTTGAACACTCTTATGGGGTTGACAAGTTTCTTGCGGACGCACTCCCCGTCGACCCAACTGGTTGCCTGCCTGTGCCTAACAGTGGTGAGATCGGTAGGGTGGGTATGCTTATTTTCAACTTTTGTAACCATCCAATACCCACCATGTGCTAGACACGTAGCTCGAACCCTCCGTGTGCAACCCTCTTGCACACAACGAATAACCGTTAAGGATTTGTTAGACTTGAAGCTCTTGAATTCAAATTTTTCCCTCATGGCAATTACTCCCAAGTTAGTCAACAAATCCTTCTTCAATTTAAATACTTGATGCACCTTGATTACATCAACCATCCTACCCTGCCCATATACCCCGTCAATCCGGCTCCTCTCATCACCGGAGCCAACATCATCATCATAATGAGGATCACCAGCAGCTTGGGAGGTCGGGGTGGACATTTGGTTGACCGCTGGGTTCCGCATTCCATTCCACTGCAGGTTCGACAATCAAAGGGTCTTCAGGGGAAATATTACGATGCTCGTAAGTGTGCCCCTCTGGAGGTGATGCATCAGGTACAGTCGGTCGCACCTAGGATAAATTGTTATTGTCCAAATTGTCCCATGCACTTTGACTGGAAATCTCCACCTGTTGCTGTTGCCGCAACTGTTACAGTAGGCATGTCCAAATCGATTTCAGATGCATCTACGCGGGCTGCTTCTTCCATCCCCGCATCCATACATCCACAGAAGTCTCGGGAACCTCAGGGTGCGCACGGCCACTGTTCTCATCACCATCGGGAATTATTTGAATGGGAGTCCGTTGCCCATCGAAGCAAGGATTCCTGTCACTGGATGACTCTACAGTTACGATCAAAGTATGCTTGACCCTATCTTCTTTGGCTAGTGCCTTCCAAAATATAACTGACCTATCATAAACGATATCGTACAAGGGCGCGGCCTGAATGGCGGTGAAAAATTGAAAATGCATCTTTGAACCTGCATCCAACTGAGCACCAATCACCTCCGCCACAGTCCTTTGCAAACCAGCGAAGTCGGTTTTCTCATCCACTAAAAAATAACCCAATTTTCTACCAACGTACTCTGCCCTCTCCTTAAAGTGGCCACCGTACAGAACGCATGCAACAGCAACATCACCCATTACTGTGGACAAGAAAACAACATGATATCAAAGCAATAATGACATGAAACACACTAGGGTGGAATGGAAGCACAGCATTGAAACCACTCATAAGCGGTGTATGATTGGTTTAAAACCATAATACACCAATAACACCTAACATAGACTGTGTATATGTAAAGCTACAAAGCTAAAAACCTGTAACACACCAATGCAAATGATTTTACAGAATTTAAACCCATCATACCCGGTCTATGATTAATGATGCACCACTAACTACATGACTTAACACACACCAACAAAGCATGGTATTACATGTCAGCTACAGCATGGTATTACACACTAACACAGCGTGGTATTACACCACTTTAAGAAAGAATACATGGTGTATGATTTGCGTTACAGTCATAAACAAGTTCATCACACACCTTTTAAAGCTATCATACACGGTGTATGGTTAAGGATACCACATTCTATACATGAAAGACACCAAAACGGGTTCATCATAAACCATTCAAAGCTATCATACACGGTGTATGGTAAACCATACCTCATTCTGTACTTGAAAGACACCAAAACAAGTTCATCGTACACCTTTTGAAGCTATCATACACAGTGTATGGTTTAATATGCCCCATTCTATACTTGAAAGACACCAAAACAGGTTCATCACAAACCTTTTAAAGCTATCATACACCGTTAAAACCAATCATACACGGTGTATGATTGATCATACACCACTAATTACTTGAAACACACCTAAACAAGTTGATTTCACACCATTAAAACATATCATACATGGTGTATGATTGATCATGCACCACTAATTTCTTGAAACACACCTAAACAAGTTGATTTCACACCATTAAAACCTATCATACACTGTGTATGATTGATCATGCACCCCTAATTACTTCAAACACACCTAAACAAGTTGATTTCACACCATTCAAACCTATCATACACCACTATTTACATGGAACACACCTAAACAAGTTGATTTCACACCATTAAAACCTATCATACACGGTGTATGACTAATCATACACCACTCTTTACTTAAAACGCACTAACACAAGTTTTTACACCATAAAAACCAATCATACACGGTGTATGACTAATAATACACCACTTGTTTACTTAACTCACAATAACATAAGTCGATTTACACCATTAAAATATATCATACACGGTGTATGATGGATCATACACCACTAATTACTTGAAACACACCTAAACAAGTTGATTTCACACCATTAAAACCTATCATACACTGTGTATGATTGATCATACACCCCTAATTACTTGAAACACACCTAAACAAGTTGATTTCACACCATTAAAACCTATCATACACGGTGTATGATTGATCCTACACCACTAATTACTTGAAACACACCTGAATAAGTTAATTTCACACCCTTAAAACCAACTATACACAGTGTATGATTGATCATACACCACTGTTTACTTGATACACACCTAGATAAGTTCATACTACAGCATTAAAAGCAACCATACAAAGTGTATGATTAATCACACACCACTAATGACTCAAGACAAACTAACACAAGTTGATTTCACACCATTAAAACCTATCATATACGGTGTATGATTGATCCTACACCACTAATTACTTGAAACACACCTGAATAAGTTATTTTCACACCCCTAAAACCAACCATACACAGTGTAGGATTGATCATACACCAATGTTTACTTAATACACACCTAGATAAGTTCGTTTTACATCATTAAAAGCAACCATATACGGTGTATGATTGATCATACACCAATGTTTACTTGATACACACCTAGATAAGTTCGTTTTACATCATTAAAAGCAACCATACATGGTGTATGATTAATCATACACCACTAATGACTTGAAACATACTAACACAAGTTGATTTCACACCATTAAAACCTATAATACACGGTATATGATTGATCATACACCCCTAATTACTTGAAACACGCCTAAACAAGTTGATTTCACACATTTTAAACCTATCATACACGTTGTATGATTGATCATACACCATTAACGACTTGAAAAACCCCAATACAACATGAGAATACACCATTTAAACCAATCATACACGGTGTATGATTAATCATACACCACTAATGAGTTCAAACATACCAAAAGAAAGTTATAATACATCATTTAAACCAATCATAAACCATAAATGACTTGTAACACACCGACCTCATACGACAAGGATACATTAACGACAATGTCAACAAATGATCATTTTACCTTTAATATCTGATCTGAAAACCGTGAAATGTGTGTAACGACTCAACCTTGAACCTACAGCAATGCCACGAAGCTTCAAACACGATCTTACCAGGGCTTCTTCTTCTTCTTCTTCCGAGGGCCCAATGTAGCAGAATGACACACGGAGGATGAAAAAAATGGAGCTTGGGGAATTCAGATTGAGAGAAAAATAACAAATAAGGGTGAATAAGAGGTGAGTAAAATGGGCGGGAAGTGAGAAGAAAGAGAGAAAGTGAGAAGCAAGTTACATGACATAAAGTAAAAATATATACTTTTACATTGAATGAGGAGAGAGAAAATGGAGGGGGGAGGGGGGTAAACGGCTGGGCATTAAATGAGGAGAGAAAATGGGAGAAAGGGGGGGGGGGGGGGGGGGGGGGGGGGGGGTTGAGGTGGGAGGACATTTTTGTCCAAAAAAATCTATTTAGGGTTAATAGGATCTATTTATGATTAAATGGAGGCTGAGGGGTCTAAAGGGGGTGATTTCCCATTATAGTAAGATAGGTTGCTTTACATAACTTGGCCCAAATGGTCTCGTCTATATATTATAATTATATTATATGTCGGTCAAATATATAAATAAACAGTCAACGACAATATTATTATTATTTTTTATGATTAGTAATATTGCTAGCGTATTTTTTGTTAATATGGGATAATAATAAAATTTTTGTAATTTATTATACTAAAATTGTCATAATATTAATAAAAAATGCCTGGGTAATATTACTGCTCTTTTTTACACTCTATATATAAAAGATCTACAATTTTTTATAATGACGGTGATGATAACTTTTTGAGTTATTATTTGGCCTATGAAAGAAATAATATTATTTAATATCCTGCTTATTTTCATCAGATGTCTTTGAATTGGCTACAAGTTGACAACTTTGCAGAATTCAAATTGTAATTAAAAAAATAATAATAATCGGTCCAAATTAGTTCGATTCGGTCTGATCCATGCATGTGATATCCAATCCGGTCTTTGGTTATTAGAAGAGGTCAGTTTCGATCTTTGGTTTGGACTAATAAACACCCCTCTGTGGCATCATTTTAATATTTTTGTAATTCCTAAATAATAGTACACATAATAAAAAATAATTATATTACGAAAATTGTTAAACTTCGAACGGGCTCTTAAGCTCGACCCGCGGAGTTGGCATACATAAAATTTACATATATGCCTAAGTAGGGTTCCATTACAAAATCAATTGGTATTAAATAAAGTAACCTACTTTACTTATATATTGAACTCTTCTATCTTACAACACCTACATAGGATTCTAACTAGACTCAGATATAAAGTTCTTAATATATATATATATATAGAGCGAATATTAAATGAGAGCATTCAATGACTAAGATTTAAACTCTCATATCTCACCATAATCAAATGCTTTTATATATATATATAAAAGCTGGTGCTTAATTGACAGGGTTTTTTTTTTTTTTTTTTTTTTGTGATGGTAAAGCCTTGGGGGAGGGGGGAGGGGGGAGAGGGGAGGGGATAAACCCCTTAAAGTCCTCAAAGAGGACATCACATTTTGAACTTTGTGGGATTCGATCCCGGATCACCTCGTTAGCACCCGGCGATTATGACCACTCAGCTATGTCATTGACAGGTTTAAACTAGTGGGTAGGTGCTTAAAGACTTTCTCTTCATCCCGAATACGTGGAAATTGAATATTGCCTCACAAAAAGGAATGCGACAGCTCATTATATTCTGAAATTTAGTTATTTAATTTTTTTTGTTAGACTCCATAATTTTCCCATTTTTCATTGTTTGGTGCTTATTCTTTAACAAAAAAAATTTTCGAGAAAAAAGGCTCGCCATCCAAGAGACGGAAAATGACTTTCCTTGCAAAATGAGAGAAGTCGTCATTCCAAAATCTTGACGTGTTCATTGGTCCGAGTTTGGACCAAATCAGGTTTATGTTAGCTATAAAAGGACATAGGATGATTGATGGAAGATATTTTCTTCTTAAATGAACGAAGGAAAATCATAAAGTGGGAACAAGTTTTCGTTCAAACTTGAAACAAACGGTAACTTAAAATGGAATTTAATTTTTCTTATCAATTTTTTTCCGCAAGAAAATATTTTGCGGCAAAAAGGGAGCCTTATTGACTTAGTTTTTGTTTGATTAAATTGTGAAAAAAATTATTTTCTTTTTCATAAACATATTTTTACAAAAAAACTTTTGTAAAAAGTAGTCTCATAAGAGGCATTTTTGTCAGAAGAATTTTTAACTTTTGCTTTTATTTATGTTTGTAGGAGAAATATTATTTTTCTTCTTTTACATAAAGTAGAAAAAACAGCTTTTATTTTTATTTAAAATTATTTCTCTTTGTAAGCTAAATATGTCAAATCCTGAAAAGTATTTTTTTCCATAATATATAGAAGTTTGGCTAAATAGAATTTTAGTCTTTTTTATTTTCCATAGAAGTTTGACTCTCTTAAAAAAATGAAAAAAAAAAACTAAGAATATGAAAAAAAAAATCATTTTAAAAATATAGTTTATATTTTATAGAAAACCAAAAACCACTTACATATATACAATGAGGATCCTAACGCTTATTAATTGTATCAGTCACCACCACATGTGAATTAGGTTACATATTTCTGTGAGTATCAAAATGAGAACTAGTTTCTTGTTAAAGGCCTTGCGCCATACACTTCCTTATTGACCAGATAAAATCACAAGAACCATCGAGTGCATCAGAAATGGGATCAAGACTTAGCCGATGCCGTTGGTGGTTGTCCACCTCGATTAGACTCTACTTTTGGTTAAGCGTATTTTTTGTTCCTTGTATTTTTGCTTTTCTTTTTTTTTGTACTTCATCCTCTTGCACGAGTGCGATTGCTATTATATTGGGGGTTTTCTCTCTAATTATAAAAAAAAAACTAACATGATATATAATTACAACAACAACAACAAACTCAGTCTTTAAGAGCTTCCGCATAAGCAGGGTCTGGGAGGGGTGGATATACGCAGCCTTACCCCTTCAAGACGTAACCCTGCCGAGAGACTGTTTCCGATGACCCCCAACCTTATAGGGTTGGCAACACGAGTACTTCCTAGAAGGTCACCTATCCTAATACTACTCTTATCCAAGCACGCTTAATTTCAAAGTTCTAATAGGATCCATCACCTTCGTACATATATGCGCGTGCGTGCGTGTGTGTGATATTACCTTTTTTGGAAAGATCACAAATTTTGACCAAAAAACACCAACATCCAATTTAAAGAAATAATTGTCTTAGTCAAAGATAACTATGTATCAGCACTTTGGGGAAAAATAGTCTTTGGCAAATTCCACCAATGTATTCTCTTAATCATATGTTAGACTTTTTTATCAAACTAACCTACTTTCAAAAAAATTTAAAATTATGATCCATTAACAAAAATATTTAGAAAACTATCCCACTTTATCAAAAAAAGGTAAAAGGCGCCGTTTGAAACGGTGCGTTCTTATAGAAAACCGAGAGGCGCCGTCCGAAATGGCGCCTCCTTATACTGGCACCTCATATTATTATTTTTTTAATATTTAATTTTTTGTTTTTTAATTATTTAATTAGAATGTAAGATTTGCACTCGTTATCCATGTAAGATTCCCACTCGTAACTCCAGGAGCACCCTTGACACCTCTTCTAACATCCTCTATTTTTGTAAATACAACTATTTTACCCCTATTTCATATTCATCTCATTTTTTAAAATATTTATCTTTGAATTTATTATACTCTCATCAAAACTCTTTTTTTCCTTGTATTTTTACTCACATGTGAATTAATATTATAATTTTTTTCAGTCTAGTAATTTTCTATAATCTAATATCATATTGTTATATATCTCCTACTTACTATTTATAATAAAAATATTTGAAATATTTTTTAAATATGTTATATTTATAAATTTTTTATATATTTAAAATATCATTAGAAAATTATTGTTATTTCATTGTGTGCTCAATTTTTTACGGTAATATTTTATGCAACTAGTTCAATTAATATTATATTTAATGCAATATATAATTTATTTAATAATATAAATATTATTGTATTATTATAAATTGGTTTAATTATACTTATTAATTTTGCTAGTTAATATGTTATAAATTTATTGTTATATAATATAATTTATATAACTTATTATATAATAACTTTTACCGATAACTACATTAATATTTTATGTCATGTAAATAATATTAAACCAATGTGAAATAATTTTGACTAATATTAAATTTTAGTTTAAAAATAATTATAATATATTAAAATAATTGCATAAAATATTAACGTAAAAGATTTATCACACAATAATATAACAATAATTTTCTAATAATATTTTAAATATATAAAAATTTATAAATATTCAAAAATTTGAATTTCACTTCAAAATATTTATAACATATTTAAACAATATTTTAAATATTTATAATCTAAATAGGAAGTAGGGGATATATAACAATATGATATTAGATTATAGAAAATAATTACACTAGAAAAAAATTATAATACTATCACGTGTGAGCAAAAATACAAGAAAAAAAAAAAGAGTTTTGATGAGAATATAACAAATTCAAAGATAAATATTTTGAAAAGTGAGATGAATATGAAATAGGGGTAAAATGGTTGTATTTACAAAGGTAGAGGATATTAAAAGAGGATGTCAGGGGTGCTACAGGAGTCACGGGTGGAAACCTTACATGGATAATGGGGGCGATTTTTACATTCTAGTTAATAATTAAAAATTAAAAATTAAAAAAATATAATATAAAATATGAGGCGAAATGGCGCCTATTCGAACGGCGCCTCTCGTTTTTTCATGGGTTAGTTTTCTAAATATTTTTATAAATAGGTCAAAATTCTAATTTTTTTTTAAAAAAGTAGGTTAGTTTGACAAAAAAGTCTCATATGTTATGTTCATATTTTCATTAAAATTTTAGTGAAAATATTTAAGTGATAAAATTATAGGCCTCAAATATCTCGAGATATATGTAGAACTTATAAGAAAATTTTTCACTTTTGTACTGTAATTAAGTTTGAATATTTATCTTCTAAATATACCGACATTTTAATATATACATTAAGTTATCATGAGTTTTAAAAGTTTAGTCACTCAAATACCCTAAAGGCGAAAATTTTCATCATTTAAGTTATTTTTTCCCGAAGTTGGATTGATATTTTATTAAAAATTGCTGAACTTGAACATGATCTTAGTAATATATAAATGTCCTGTATTATAATTTGAAGATTTTTGTTACAAAAATGATAACATGATACAGTATTCAATGATGGATCTTCCATTAGACTCTTATGGATTTTTTTCCTAATGCGATAAATTTTCTAACAAAACATTGATATAAAACATTGTTAAGGTGGACTCAAAGACGTCTGCTATGAGATGTGTTGATGTTGCTAGGATCCTTATTGATACATGCTCCACAAAAAGTATTCACCAGACGATCCAAGTCCAGTTTAGCAGGGGACCACATTTGGTGCTTGTAAAATTATGAAAAATACTAGAAATATTAGATGGAAGGAAGAATTACCTTTTATTGGATGATAAAAGCATACAAGCAAGCTCCTAATTTATACAAGACTACTAGCTAATGGAAGAGCCCAACACTTCCCAACACTTTCTCTTCCTCTCTATGAGTTACAAGGTAATAAACAAAGCAATAAAGAACTCATTGAAGGCAATAATGAGCCGGTTACAAGAAGATGAAGAAATAAATATGTGCACTAATTCTATCACTAATTGTTATCACTAATTGCTATATTAACTACTATGTATAAATTCCTATACAAGAAAAATACGTGAATTATACAAAATGAATACACGATATTTACAAAGGACTAAATTCAACACTCCCCCTCAAGTTGGAGCACGTAAATTTACGATGCCCAACTTGCGAAGGAGAGCGGTAAAATCTGCAGAACCGAGCCCTTTAGTAAAAATGTCCGCCACTTGTCCCGATGATCGAACAAAAGAGGGCGCAATTTCCAAGTCGGTTCCCAAAATAATGCTAAAAAATAAAAAAATAAAAAAAATATTGCTGAAAAAAATATTTCCAAATCTACTGTTGAACCGCGTTTAACATTGGTATAAACCGCGTTTTAATAACGCGGTTATATCAATTAAACCGTGTCATGAAGACGGGGTTTATGGTTGATATAACCGCGTTATAAAGACGCGGTTTCTAGTGTAATAACCGCGTCTTTATGACCCGGTTTACTAGGTTTATCTAAAAAGCCCTGGCCCATTCATTCGCTGCTCTCACCGTCTCTCTGCCTCTTTCTCGTTAACCCACCACCAGTCACGTTGTTCGCCTCCTCCTTTCTTTTGCTTATACACTGGAGATCTTTCAAGTACTATTATTAGAGTTATTTGACCTCCACTTATGATGTTGGAGCTTCAATAAGAGAGACATGGGATCAATATGATAATCATCACAATTTGCGGCATAATGAAAACTATAAGCGAACGAAAAAGTGAAGAATTGCGGCATAATGGTAAGTATAAGTGAAAAAAAAAGAAGATCTTAGATTCCTGACGCTAAACCGCGTTTTGTAAACGCGTTTTAGTTGTAAACCCCATTTAATAGACGCGGTTTATATTAATGTGAACCGTATTTTGTAAACGCGGTTCACATTAATATAAACCGAGTTTACAAAACGCGGTTTATCCTGAAATAACCCGCATTTTTTTGATCCGGTTTTATTGAAATTTAAACGCGTTTTGCAAACGCGGTTCAACAGTAGATTTGAAAATTTTTTTTTTCAGCATTATTTTTTTATTTTTTAGCATTATTTTGGGAACCGACTCATTTCCTTGGACAAGAGCTTCTCTCGACTGAAATGACAGTTGATTCAATATGCTTCGTTCTTTCATGAAAAACGGGATTTGAGGCGATGTGAAGAGCGGCCTGATTATCACAAAATAAAACAGAAGCATAGTCAATGGGAACCATAAGATCAGTCAATAAGTAACGTAACCACACAACTTCACTAGTTGTAGTCGCCATAGACCGATACTCTGCTTCAGCTGAAGAGCGGGAAACCACACTTTGTTTCTTGGAACGCCAAGAGATTGGTGCACCACCTAAAAATGTGACAAAACCTGTAGTAGAACGTCTCGTGGTTGGACATCCCGCCCAATCTGCATCACAATATGCTCTCAAACGTAAATCACTATTGGTGGGCAAAAAAATGCCCTGTCCCGGTGTCCCTTTCAAATACCGTAAAACCCGTGTAGCAGCTTCGAGATGAGGAGCTCTAGGATCATGCATGAACTGACTCAAAATACAAACAGCATAGCTAATGTCTGGTCTAGTTATGGTCAAGTAAAGGAGACGACCCACTAGTCTTCTATACTGACCTTCGTCCTCAATCTTATCCCCAACCTGATCTGCTAAACCATGGTTTTGGACTATGGGTGTAGGAGCCAGCTTCGCCCCCAATAAACCAACCTCACTCAAAATGTCTAATACATACTTTCGTTGACATAAAACAACTCCTTTAGGAGACCGAGCAACCTCGATTCCTAAGATATATTTGATGGTCCTAGGTCTTTAATTCCAAAAGAAGCATTCAAATTCTCCTTCACTTTGGCAATGTGATTTTGATTATTACCAGTGATTATAACATCATCCACATAAATCAAAACCCCAGTGAAAATGCCATCATGATGGTACGTGAAAAGTGAATAATCTGCTTTGGATTGTTTAAAGCCAATACTTAGCAAGGTAGAAGTGAACTTATGATTCCAATTACGTGAAGCCTGTTTGAGCCCATATAAAGATTTTCGTAAACGACACACTTTTCCTTTATGTTGTTGACCAAAACCTTGTGGAAGTTTCATATAAACTTCCTCATCCAAATCTCCATGTAAAAAGGCATCATTCACGTCTAGTTGATTTATTATCCAACTTCTTGCAACAGCAACAGCTAAAATGCAACGCACCGTGACTAATTTTGCAACAGGAGCATATGTATCGTGATAATCTATACCTTCTAACTCAGTGTAGCCTTTAGCTACCAACCTTGCCTTGTATCGCTCAATCGACCCATCTGAGTTGTACTTCACTCTATAGACCCACTTCGAGTCAATGGCTTTCTTTCCCATCGGTAAGTCCTCTAATGTCCAAGTTCGGTTCTCCTCCAAAGCACGATCTCCTTTTCCATTGCATCCCTCCAATGTTTGTATTCTACCGCCTGCTTGAAGGTTTTAGGCTCATCACAAGCCGTGATGGTACTCAAAAAATTGCAATGAGCCTTAGAAAAATGCACATTAGAGACAAAATTGGAAATAGGATACACTATACTAGAATTGGCTGAAGGAGTGGTAGCAGCAGCATGGGCTATAGAAGATGGAACGTCACATATGTAGTCTTGGTATTTTACCGGTGCAGAACACAAGCGAGTGCTCTTTCTGATTTCCAAAGTACCTTCCGTATTACCCCGTGAACTTGTGGTACCCAAGACACCTTCTGACACTTCATTCGAGGCGGTACCGAGCTGACCCTCGGCTGGTGACTGGCTGACCGAACCAGTCTCTGCTGGTTCGGTTTGGTCCTGTTCGGCCGGCTGAACAGCAGGTCCTGGTTCAGCTGGTTGCGTAGTGAGGGCCGGTGGATGATCCGGCCCTTCAGCGTAAGCAAAAGACCCCGGGTTTAGGTGTATATGTTCTGTATTTGTATTGTTGGTTTGCAGGAAAGGAAAAACTTCTTTGTAAAAATGTACATCTCTCAAAATCACAATTTTATTTTCCTCCCGATTATAAATTTTATAACCCTTTTGCCCATGTGGATAACCAACAAAAATACCCGAAGTAGCTCGGTTATCAAATTTATCACTCGTTCTATCCTTTGTACGGTAATAGCATAAACTCCCAAAAACACGTAAGTGATTGAACACGGGTATTTTGCCAAAAAGTATTTCATATGGGCTTTTGTTATGAAGAACTGAGGAAGGAGTCAAATTTATCAAATAAGCCGCAGTTAAAATACACTCACCCCAAAATCTTTTAGGTAAACCCGCCTGAAACCGAAGTGCTCTACCCACTTCCAAGAGGTGTTTGTGCTTCCGTTCGACTACTCCGTTTTGTTGAGGTGTCCCAACCAAAGAGGATTGGAACTGAATCCCATGACTCGTATAAAAGTCCAAAAGTGGCCCGTACTTGAACTCTTGTCCATTATCGCTCCGTATTTGCTTAACCTGAAACCCAAATTGTGTTTTGACCATACAACAGAAATCCATGAGAATTTTGTGTGCTTGGGATTTTTCTCTCATGAGATAAACCCAAGTGCATCTACTAAAATCGTCAACAATTGTCAAAAAATACCGAGCACCAGTTAACGACAAAATTCGATAAGGACCTCAAATGTCACAGTGTATCAAATCAAAACACCCACGAGTCTTAGTAACAAATAAGGGAAAAGGTAAGCGTGCCTGCTTGGCACGATGACAAACATCACAAACGACACCAGTTTTCTTAACACTCAAACTAGGAAACACACATAATTTCTGAAACGAAACATGACCAAGACGTTGATGCCACAAGACGGATTTTTATTCACTTGAGTTGTGTTGACCGACCCTTCCATGGGCTGCGCTTGCAACAAGTATAGCCCACCTCATTGCCTACCCGCTCCAATCAGTCTCTTCGAGTGTAGGTCCTGTATGTAACAAAAATCATGGTGAAATGTTAATGTGCATTTTCCATTTTGAGTTAGCTTGCTCACTGACAATAAATTGTAATGAAAACCAGGCACATAGAGTACATCATGGAGGACAAAATTCTCTGCGATTTTGACCTTTCCCACATGGGTGACCTTTAACGAAGTTCCATTAGGCAACTTAACAGGGCCAACCAAATTATTTACTTTAACGTCAAACATAACGGGTAAAGAGGACACCATATGGTCTGTGGCACCCGTGTCTATTATCCAATCACGAAACGACAATACTTGACCTGTCAAGTTAATGCAAGGGGTAGACGTGGAAGGACCAAGAAGGGACATCAATTGTTGGTACTGCGCAGCGGACAGTCCCGAAATGGCATTGCGTTCTCCACAGAGAGGTTCGGTTTCTGCTGCTGCAGCCGCAGAAACCGACTCCCGGTTTGCATTTCGCTGCCCTTTTTTCTTCCATCCAGGTGGGTAACCGATCAACTCAAAGCATCGCTCCTTGGAATGTCCCTGTTTCTTGCAATGAGTACACGTAAAACTGTTAGAACATCGATTTCCCGACACCATTGCCGCGCCACCTTCAGTGGCTTTCCCTGCCAAAACAGCAGGGTCCGGGACAACCACCGAGCCTGCTGCTACGCTCTGTTGTTTCTCCTCCTGGCATAATACAGAATATGCACTACCAACAGACGTTAAAGATTTCGTGTTTATAAGCTGTGAACGCACAGTTGAAAAGGATGGATCAAGACCCATCAAAAGGTCCAACAATTTTTCCATATCACGAATCTGCGAAAAGGCTTTAGCATATCCACAAGTGCATGGTGGGATCTCAACTAGCGTATACAATTCATCCCAAAAGGACCTCAACTTAGTAAAATAAGTTGAAACAGGTAATTTGTCTTGTTCAAATGCGAGATCTTGAGTTTTAATTCGTAAATACGAGGGACATTACCTTGAGAAAATCTCTCATGCAAATCAAGCCAAATATCATGCGCAGTTTTTAAATAGGTAATACTCTCATTAATCTCTTTAGACACAGAGTTTGAGAGCCAAGTTGCAACCATGGAGTCACACGCACTCCAAGTTTCAAAGTCCGGTGAATCTTCATCCCGTTTGGTAATACTACCATCAAGAAATCCAATTTTTCTCATTGCCTTAAAAACTTTTAGTATAGCCCTTCTCCAAGAAGGATAATTGGGTCCTGTTAAAATGTTTTGAACAAATCAAACCGGGATTATCCGAGGGATGCAGATAAAACGGTGAGTTAACATCAATGACTCCCCCTGTCGGGAGAACTGGCATGATAGTTTGATTATCATTAGCTAG
The DNA here is from genome assembly GCA_018398585.1 of Simmondsia chinensis. Classification (NCBI taxonomy): domain Eukaryota; kingdom Viridiplantae; phylum Streptophyta; class Magnoliopsida; order Caryophyllales; family Simmondsiaceae; genus Simmondsia; species Simmondsia chinensis. The sequence goes on from JAGTTD010000010.1 coordinate 35,415,775, forward strand.
AGTAGTCTCATTATTGTTAACACCCGCCTTATTCTACCAAATCAAAACACAAAATAAGCACAAGAAGCAAAGGCAAAATAAACAACTCACAAGTGCACTCCAAGATTGCTTTGGCCATGAATCAGGAAGAGGAAGACAGCGTCGCTTAATGCAAGATCGAAACTTGCTCTGATACCATGTAAAATTATGAAAAATACTAGAAATATTACATGGAAGGAAGAATTACCTTTTATTGGATGATAAAAGCATACAAGCAAGCTCCTAATTTATATAAGACTACTAGCTAATGGAAGAGCCCAACACTTCCCAACACTTCCTCTTCCTCTCTATGAATTACAAGGTAATAAACAAAGCAATAAAGAACTCATTGAAGGCAATAATGAGCCGGTTAAAAGAAGATGAAGAAATAAACGTGTGCACTAATTCTATCACTAATTGTCATCACTAATTGCTATACTAACTACTATGTATAAATTCCTATACAAGAAAAATACGTGAATTATACAAAATGAATACACGATATTTACAAAGGACTAAATTCAACAGTGCTTGTCAAAGAAGGCAATTTTGAGAGGATTCCAGACTACTCACCCAGAGTTGTTGCTATGGCGGCCTCGGCTAGATTGGCAAGGGAATAAGCCTCTTTCTCCTCGCAATCCCACCGAGATAACCAGTGCACCAAAATGGCACGACTTTCTCCAAGGGTCCAACCTCTTCCCGTGCAAATGACAGATGTTGTTACAGGGCAAAACCCGATCAGACCCTTAAACACGAATCCACATACCAAAAACTGAGAATTATATTGATAAACCCTAAAAATGGGAGGATTACATAGATATTATAAGAGAGAAAGTAGGGAGAAGTAGAAGAAGATAGATAGGGGAAAAGTTAGAGAGAAATTAGGGGAAGAGAGAGGGATTGTTTATCATTTTTGCTTGCCTCTCATCTTCCTCTGATCTTTTATTTATAGAGTTAGAGGGGTTGTTACGGTAATTAACAACTTAACCTATCTTTATTTATACCTAAATTATTCCTTACTTAACAACTATATTTTTCACTGTATCAGATGCCTTGAACGACTGTGAGGAAGTTGGAGCTCCTCTTTCAAGGCCTATGAATGAAGGTGCGAGTGTCTTAGGGCAATTGTTGGGACAGATTACAATACATATCGATGGACAGTACTTTGGGACATGGGCCTTGGATTGCATTGGCCCCCGCGACGTACTACTTTCTACCGCGGCCCAGCCTGTGGCTTAAATGCTGCTCCTGGAGACTCGAGTATATCAACATCTCCCCCTTCTCCTCCCATAAGCTGGGAGTGATAACGCTAGAACAATACAACCCCATGCTCAGATATCGCCTCAAGAAAACGAAGTTCGGGAAACCGCTAGTGATAATGACTCTGCAGCCTCTGGCCCTGAGTTCCCACCAGTATTCGAACCAAATGACTTGCTCAATCACCTGCATACAGAGGTTTGTAGACAAGAGAAATACCATATGCCGGGCCCGTTTATGGAGGGACCTAGCACAACTCGAAGGAAAAAGGATAAAATGCAAATGATAAAAAGGGGTAGGCGAGCATTAAGCGTAAGATAAAAGAGAAGGAGAAGCCGGAACTACAGGACTTCTTAAAGGACATGTCACCCAGGAGTAGTGCGCGGAATCCGGCTATAGCCTCTGGCAAAAAGAAAAAGAGGAGTAGGGTGAATCGGGATGACAGTGTCATTGATGCCAAGAAGATTGAGGAGGCTAGGAGAGTAATCGAGATGGATAAAAAACTAAGTATGAATTTTGATGGTTTTGACTTGCCTAAAGTAAGTGCTATGCTCAATAGAAGGATGTGAGGGACTGACTCAGATCTTTAGGTGTTCAGTGGTGTGGCACGAGGTGACGTCGATATGAATGATGGTATTGGCTGTGTTCCAGCTTCGCTGAGTCCCATGTTTTGGCAGATTTAGCGCTCTGATGCTTCAATTTCCTATCATTTTGGTAGATCTTGTAGTCGATGTCGAGTCTGTCGTCATCCTGCATTAGTCTTGTCTTGAGGCGCATGTTTTGCCTGGTTTAGTTTGTCCTCCTGTTTGATGTCTTTTTTGTTTTCTCTTTAGGTCCCCGTTCTTTACGGGTGGACTAAGGTCTCGCTGGTCGAGTGACCTGTTTTGTTTGTGACTTTGTCGCTAATTATCGAAAAAATCCTTATAATTATGTATCACATGAGCAAATTTCAGCTAAAATTAATCAGATTTTGACATTTTCAAATTTTGATAAGGCCTTTGGGGAGTAGGGAAACCCTATAAATGGGAAGCAACATGTTCTTGGTGGAGATCAAACCTAGGTGGCTTCTCTAGCCACGGCATTGTATGCAGTTCAAACTATGTCCTTTAAGAGACAAAAAAGTGTTATATCCTGACATTTCAATATATATAATAAGTTATTGTAAGTTTAAAAGTTTTATTGCTTAAATATTGTGAAGTTTAAGAATTTAAGTATCTTTTGGATCTTGATTAAAAATTGCTAAAGTGGAACATGTTCCTAATAATATATAAACATTCGCTATTGTAATGGTATGATTTTTTTCATCAAAAAATGATAACATAACATATTATTCAGTAACATATAGGCACCCTCCGTTAGAATTCAATAAATTTTTTCATTACCCGATAGATTTTCTTATAAAACACTAATAAAAAGAATGTATACCACATAATAATATATCAGATCAGTAATTTCTGGTGAAAATTGACCTGTCTTTGACAAAAATTCCCCTATATTTTAAGGGACTTTTACTGAAAACCACCTATATTTTAGGTAGGATTTCATAAAATCACCTAATTTTTTAAAATTTTCAAAGTTACACCTAATGTTACCGTTAACTTTTCATCAAATGAAACGTCGCGTTTGGGGTATAAAAGCATCAAAACACCAAGTTTATAACATAATTTAATTAAATTATATTAAGTCATATATTTTGTAAATTATGAAATTACTTTTCACCTCTGAATTTGTAAAATTATTAAGGGCTTAGCATGCTGCTACAGTCTTTTACCACAAAAAAATTTAAAAGTATTTTTTATTTGTAAAATTGTTTATAATTTATTTGATAAAAAAATAAGTTTTATTGTGGGTGGTTACTTACCAAAATTTTTTTATTAAGGGTGGTTTAGTAATTTTATATTTATTTTAACGAAAAATTAACAATGTCAGCATTAGGTATGATATTGAAAAATATTTAGGCATGACCTCCTGGGAAGTTCTCACCCTCAGGTTGGGGGCACTGGAAAACAGTATCTCTTTAGGTTAACACCCTGAAGGGGGAAGGCTGTGTACATCCGTCCCCCCAGACCCTGCGTAGGTGGGAGCCCTTAAGGCACTGGGTATGTTCCTCTTATTGAAAAATATTTAAAAAATTTAGGTATGATTTTGAAAATTTTAAAAAGTCAGATAATTTTCTAAAATTATACCTAAATGTAAGTAATTTTCAATATAAAAAAACCCTAGTTTTAAATTTTAAAATATTTTATTATATATATTAAAAATATTATAATACTCATATAATAAATGTTAAATACCAATATGAATTCTAAACCACTTTATAACTACCAGACATATACCATCCATAGTAATCCTCTATCTGTCTCTCTCTGTCTCTTTCCCCTCTCTCTTTCTCTCTCTAAAATGACAACCTGCGATGCCACCGCCGCCGCCGCCACCACCGCGGCGTCGATTCTCAACATCCCAGTTGATGTCCACTTCGACCTTGACGAAGCCCTTCAAATCCAACCGCTATCCGCTAGCCACGTGTCGGAATCAGAAGCACGGACCACCCTGCAGCTTCATCATATGGCGGCGCCGCCGGATGCTGTCTGTCCTGTTTGCATGGACGGGTTCAAGACGCCGCATCATTCCGGCAAGAGAGCCCCGTGCGGACACGTGTACCATGGCTCTTGTATTGCCACGTGGCTTTCCTTCTCCAACTCTTGCCCTCTTTGCCGCTGTAGTTTCCTCACCTCCTTCAAGGATTAATTTTCTTTTTTCTTTTTTTCAGTTTTTTATTAAAAAAATGAAATTTGTCTTTGCGAGAATATACAGAGAGTTGTTATTGTCATAGCAAAAATTATTAATGTCAGAATAATAATATGACTTATAAAAACCGAGAGCTACAAAGTTTTCTTGGAAATAGTGTTGTTGCTGTGATAATAACAATTTTACTCTGATAATAATATTAACCTATAAACAATAGTATTTACTATGTATGTCTAAACGACAATATATTTCAGTACAATTTATTGTTTAGATACCCGAGGTTTGTTCTTTTATCAATTAAGCATTTTTTATCGGAATTTGACAAATTTTGGGTGAAAATATGTTGACATGAATATAATTTTGAAAATATATAAATATTTTTCTATAAAGAAAGATGGCATGACACATAATTTGGATAACAAATAGATACCTTTTATTCGTCTTCAATAAATTTTTACAATAATTCAATGAGTTTTGTCCAAAATATTGGCACGATTCATATATATTATCATAATCATATATCATATTAGTATTTTATATTGAAAAGTGGCCGGCTCCTAACAAAATTTCACTCTATTTTAACATAGAATATCTAGGTGAAAAAAGTTATAATTTATCCCCGGGTAGACATTAAAACATTAAGAGTATGTAAGTAATAAATATCTAAACTTCAGTAGAACTAAGTAATAAATTATCCACGTTCTAAAAAGGAACGGGAAGGGCGTTGGCCAAAAGATGATGTGATGATGGAGTTGATGCCTTCTTATTCTTTATAATATTTTTTCGGTAATTAGCACGGGAATTTGCGATCTTTATTACATATATTTTTGGAATTAATGCCTTTTTGGCCTTTTTACAAACACGTTAGCTTATGGTGTAGCACGTCGGTATCTTAGATTTGTTTGGATGTTTCTTGTTATTTTTCTTTTGTCCTTATTGTTTGTATATTTCTAGAGTTTCTCTGTGAGATATCAACTTTTATATCGTGAGTTTATAAAAACAGCGAAATCAGCCAAAAATCTTATATTCTAAAATTTCAATTTTGATAGTGATTTTATTGAGTAGATATTCAAAGTTAGGCTGCATTATTTTTTTATTTATTATTTTTAATTGTTTTTATTGCTTTTATTGCCTATCAATATCAATAATGACATACTAAGATTTTTTATTTTTTTTTTTCCTAGGATAAATTTTGTTTTAAAATAAAAAATAAAATATGATATGAGGGCCCTCGCATATTTAATTTATTCGATTATTATATATTAAGAAATATTCACAGTATACATATTGGTAATCTAATTATCGAAAACAGAAATATATTGATAATTTTAAAATTATAGCCTTAAATTTTGTGTTTGTTTTAATGGATATTTGAATTTTAAAATACCTCGTTATATATGTTAAAATATTATAATATTTAAGTGATAAATGTTTAAATTTTTAAATAAATAAATAATAAATTTCCTTGTTTATATTGTTGGCTAGTCATCTATCCACTTTTTATTTGAAGAAAGATAAAGATTTAAACTTATGGTCTTTTATTTGAGTCGGTTCTGGAAATAATGTTGAAAAATAAAAATATAAAAAAAATAATGCTGAAAAAAAAATAATTCCAAATCTACTGTTGAACCGCGTTTATAAAACGCGGCTATACTGAACCGCGTCAAGGTGATGCGTTTAAAATACATTAAAACCGCGTCTATAAAACACGTTTTATATTTATATAAACCGCATTCCCAAAACGCGGTTCATAGAGGAATAAATCGCGTTATAGGAAAGCGGTTTTATCCATAAACCGCGTTTACTAAACGCGGTTTATGTAATAATTGTGTTTACTAAACGCGGTTTATCCGCAGTACACACAAACACCGTTTTATCCGCAATTCGTGATGATCGTCACATTGATCCCATGTTCCTCTCAATGAAGCTCCAACATTATAAGTGAAGGTGGTAAGAAATCCGAAAAAGTTACAATAAAAGGCTATTAATTCAGTAGTGATCAAATAGCTACGACAATGATACTTAAAGATCTCCGGCGTATAAAGCAGAAGAAGGGCGACAGCGGATGACATGACCGGCAGTGAGTAGGGGTGTAAACGAACTGAGTGTTCAATGAATTACTCGTGTTCAAATCGATTAGAGCTCGTTCGTGTTCATTAGGAGAGCTCGATAGCTTAATGAGCCGAGTTCGAGCAGGCTCGATAAGCTTAACGAGCCGAGTTCGAACAGGGGGTGCTCAGCTCGCTAATGTTCACGAACAGTTTGATAAGGGCTCGATAAGAGCTCGTTAAGGGGCCCGATACGAGCTTGTTAAGGGCGGCTCGACTCATTGCGGTTTACCATATTAAACCGCGTTCATATGACGCGGTTTTTATTATGATAAACCGCGTTATCAAGACGCGGTTTTTATATGGTAAACCGCGTTCATAAGAAGCGGTTTTTATTATGGTAAACCGCGTTATTAAGACGCTGTTTTTATTATGGTAAACCAAAACGCTGTTTTTATTCATCTTAAACGCGTTTTCTTAACGCGGCTTACTATAACCGCGTTTTGTAAACGCAGTTCAACAGTAGATTTGGAATTATTTTTTTTTCAGCATTATTTTTTTTATTTTTTTATTTTTCAGTATTATTTCCTGAACCGACTCCTTTTATTTTGACATCTTAATAATTCTTTATAAGAATTACATTAAAATATCATTGCCAACTATCTATATACATCTACATCATATAATTGATATATATAATAATAATAATAATAATAATAATAATAAAAATAAAAATAATAATAAAGAATACAATCAATCGAGTAGGCTCTTTTAGGGATGGCAATAAATATAGTACACGTGGAAATATCTCTCAAAGATCGAGTAAGGGCACAATGTTATAATCTTGCCTGAGGTGCCGGTTTTTGTTCACGAGTTTATCCTCGCTAATTATAAAAAAAAAAAAAAAAAACCAATTATAATCTTGCCATGTACCCATCGTATTCATCCCATATCTAATAATCCAGTACATAGTTAATCATATACTAAATTTGTCAAAGATTGGCAAAATTTGACGCAACACTATAATTTAATACGAAGATAGCAGATTTAGGTAGGGTTTTTGAAGCCAAATTGAATTTAGATTGACCCTTTTAACTCGTTTGAGTAATTGGGATGAATTTAGGTTTGACCCGTTTAACCTGTTTTTAATACATTTGACCTGTTTATATAATTATGTTAGCTAGGTATTTGAATAGTATACTATAGTTATTATATATATTTTTGATAGCCTATTCCATACAAGATAATTTAAATTATATTTAGTAATATTAATTTGATAGTTTAGTTTAACAATTATAAATATATCATGTATTTATTGCTAGTATCACCAATGAGGTGTATTATGAACTAAAAATCATTTAAAAGGGTAACCCAAGGATTATTCGTTTAACAATTAGATTGGGTAAGAGTTAAGAGTTCCTAACTCATTTAATAAATGGGATGGGTTTAGGTTGACTCCATTTCCAAACTCTATCATATAACACGTATATGAACATGACATGTTTGTCAGCTCTAAATTTGTCCATAAAATAATTTGACAAAATTAGATTACAAAAGATAATTATCGATAACCATACATGGATAAAATCGAATGATATACAAATTGGGACAGATATAGACGGATATGGGTATCCTATTCGTACCCATATAGATTTAAGTGGTGAGCCTCCTGTACCATCGCGCCTCATGTCATCCCGTCCCATTGACAGCGAAAGGTATTCTTAGGAAATATTACTTTTTGAAGTGTTACAGACAATATTGTACCTCCTTATCATTTAAAAAATTGGAATAAAATTTCAGAGGCATAAGAGTGACATATATACAGATATCCGATTAGTCGTTTTATTTCACATATTGTGTTAATTTAAGTTTTTAAATTTTTAGTTATATCACTTTAGTACATATAAAAATAAAATTATTTCAATTAAGTCTAATATTAAAAATTAAATATTTATTTTTTATTAAAATAGTAACATTATTGTAACAATTTTAATCATATAAAGATTAAATTGACATAACTAAAAATTAAGGAACTTAATTGACATAATAGACAAAGGACTAGTAATCTAAATAATTAAAAATAGAGCTATTAACACCAAAAGTCTCTATACTTTCTTCATTGTATTAATTTAGTCCTTATACTTATAGTTGTTTCAATTTAGTCCATAGACAATTGATATTGTGTCAAATTTAGTCCTTATAATAAAATTTATATTAAGTTGTTGATGAAAATTTTAATAATTTGGTCATGGATTGAGTTAAATTGAGTTAATAAATAGATTTGTAGTTGGTTGCTTGTACCTAACATAATTAAGCCGCTAAATTTTACGTTAATAACTTAACTTAAATTTATTTAAAGGACTAACACATAATTAAAATATAAAAACTAAATTAACACAATAAAAAAATAACAAACTGAGATATAAATAGCACTTAAAAATATATAAGAATAAGGTTTGGTCAATAACACCGGCGTGAAAAATGAGTTAACCGGTAACCTACCAAAGACCGGCTAATTCTCCAAGCCTCCACCTACCAACATATATTACTATAAATCATCATGAACTCCAAAAAGTTGAATATGTTTTTAGTATATAATATGTTTATTTAATAATAAGATTAAAATTTTTAAATCCTAAAAATTATAACCTATACTTTTTTATTATGTTAATTTAGTCCCTACACAATTTATATTGAGTCACATTCAAGTTAAGTTATTAATGAAAATTTTAATGGGATCGTCACATTAGATGCAAGCAACCCACTACAAATCCACCCATTGATTCAATTTAACCCAATTCATGGTCGAATCATCAACAGCTAAACATAAAATTTTACTGTAAGGATCAAATTGGCACCTCATCAATTGTATACGAATTAAATTGATATAATTAAAAGTATAAAGACTAAATTAATACAACTAGATAAAGTACATAAACTTTTGGTGTAAATAACGCTAAAAACTCATATTAAATTAATTTTTTTTTGTGAAATTATTTATTTTGTCTTAAACACAATTCAACTATGTATAATGTGTAAAGGGCATGTTCTGTAAAACTGTGAAAAATTTATTTCTTTTGCAACAGTGCATTTATTATGGGTAATTTTGTCTATAAAAATTAGTTTTTGCTTCTACTTTCTCTTTAAAGCTGAAATATAATTTTTCTCTTTTATTTAAAAACGAAAAAAAAACTTCCGTTTTTACTTAAAAATATTTTTCTTTCTAAATCAACTGTACTGAATTCCATAATTTTTTTCCATTGAGTTACTTATAAATAGTGAAAAAGGAAAAAAAGTTACTTATAAATAGTAAATAAGCCAAGCCGGCTCGCGAGCCCTCATGAGCCAGCTCGTCATATAGCTCGAAAGGCTCGGCTTGCTTCAAGCTCGAGCACAGTCGAGCCGGCTCGTTTAGCTTATCGAGCCAAGCCCTAGCCTAGTCAAGCTCGAGCTCGTAAGCTCGCGAGCCTAAACGAGCTTTTTTTAATAAGATAAATTACAGAAAACCCCCCTAACTTGTGCTTCAATAACAAAAAACCCCCCTCACTAATAAAACCACTCACTAAGCCTCCTAACTTTTAAAAATTTTTCACTTTACCCCCAAATAACTTTTTTTTGACCATTTTACCCTTCAATAAAAAAAATTATATTTTATCTCATAATATTTTTTTTAAAAATTAAAAAAAATACTTTTTATCTTCTGAACTTATATAAAAATATAAAATATTTAATTTTTATCTAATAATACAAAACCCTTTTCTAAAAACAAAATTAAACATTAAGGGCAAAATAGTCTAAAATAAGTTACATGAGATTTAAATGATAAATTTTTAAAAGTGAGAGGGTTTTATGAGTGCTTTTATTTGTGAGGAGGGTTTTCTATTTTTGAAGCAAAAGATAGAAAAATTTCTGTAATTTACCCTTTTTAATATAACAGTTTGATTAACTATGACCAATAAAGCCAATTTGAGCCTAAATGAGCCGAGCCCGAGCTTAACGAGCCCAAACGAGAGCCGAAATATTGCAAGCTTAATTCAAGCTCGTTGAGCTTAGATCAAGCCAGGCTGAGCTCGAGCTTTTGAAAAGCCGAGCTCGAACTTGAACTTTCCGAGCTCGGCGAGCTTCGAGCCGAGCCCAAGCCGAGCTTAATGCAAATGAGCAGAACCTTGAGCCTCTCAAATACACCACCCCTCCTTATAAAGAAACGAAAAAGGTAAAACGTTCAAGTAAGGATCTCTTGCTTTTATATGTACAACAACAACAGTAACAGCAACAGCAACAGTCCCAGTGTCACGAAGGCTCCCGCAAAAGCTGGGTCTGGAGGATAGATATACGCAGCCTTTCCCCTTCAGGATGCTACCATGAAAAGAAGCTGTTTCCGATAAGCCCCAACCTAAGGGGTGCAACACGAGGACTTCCCAAGAGATCCCCCATCTTGGTATTACTCTCGCCCGAGCACGCTTAACTTCGGAATTCTAATGGGATCCGATGCTTGCGTGTTAGTACCCTCTTAGGTAATAAGAACATAATATCTACTATAAATCTAAGAGGAAGGGGCAACGTTATTGCCAGAGTAAGATCATAGCTTTCAAGGCAATTTTATAACTCTTATTGTTTGTAGTCAAATTATTGCTGTAATAATAACAATTTTTACCCCGATAATAACCACCCCCAAGAAAGAAAACATACTTTCAAAAAGAATAAAGAAGTAACATGTTCGGAAAAAAAAAAAAAAAGAAATATTTAGAAGCCTTACATTACCCTTTTTTTCCCTAAAAAAAATGTTACCCTCCTAATGTCTATGTAATAAGCATTACACCGTTATAATTCATTTTTTTTTTTTTCAAACATAACGTCATTTTAAGGTATTTTATTCCTGCAACAATAGCCAACTCAACGAGATGTGTTGGCTACGAGAGAGGCAGAAGACGAGGAAAAAGAATTTCAACGACAATGATAATCTAAGCTTTTTTTTCCCAGTATATGGGATCGACTATATGAATCAAAGTACGCGACAGAAAAAACAAAGAATTAAAAATTGATTAAATTTACAGTCAAAGGAGTTGCCAGTCATCTTCATGTGCTGCACCATCATCCACCATGTCATATGAATCGTCAGCTTCACCAGCATCGATCTCACTATCGGGCTTCATGGGGCTGCGGATTCGAGCTACCGTGAAGAGTGGTGCGCCGTTAGATTCATTGGCTAGCTTTGAAGCTCGATCACAAAAATCATCGAAGTCATCTGTTGGAAGACAGAGTGACAGAGAGAGAGAGAGAACAAATTAGGCCTTTGTTTAGTGTTGAGTTATTTGCTATGTTGGTTTCTTTCTTTTTTTCCGATAATTAGCGACAGGCACCCTCGTATAAATGAGACCTAATTCAGCCCGTAGTAAAACGGAGAACAAAACAAAGATGAGAAAAAAACATACAACCAACTAGGGAGGCAGGATTACAAGACAAAACACATATAAACAACCAATAGGGACTATAGAACTATGACCATCAGTAGACGGTATGGACCAGGACATTGGGAAGATCCAATGTACCGAAACTAAGGCTGAAGTTAGCAAGAAAACCGATTAACCAATACCCTAATTCGTTATGGATTTGTTAAAATTGGTCTCTAATGCATATAGATTTGTTAAAATTGGTCCCTCTTCTTTTCTTTCATTCAGAATAGTTTCCAATATTTGCAAGTCTTCAAATTAGTCTTATCATTCTTTTTCATTTAAAATAGTCTCTCATATTCTATTTTATGAAAAAATTGTTCTCTTATCTTTCAAATTTTTTTCATAGTATTGCCATCACACGAGATATAGATTTTGTCACAAAATAAAACATTAAAGACTATTTCGAGTAAATGAAAAAGATGGAAGGAATAATTGGTCTGTCAACAAAGTGAGAGACAGAGAGGTGAGAACAAATGAGGCCTTTGTTTGTAGCTCAGTCCTTAATATTTATAAGTTTGTTTAAGTTTTATTTCACTCTTTTCTTTTTTTTTTTTTTTTACATTGTAAAGAGTATTAACAACTTTTCTTCATAATAGTCTCTAATGTTTGTAAGTTTGATCAAATTGGCCCCTCGTCTTTTCTTTTGTTTAAAATAACCCTTCATGTTTATTTCATGGCAAAATTAATCCATCTTCTGATTTTTACCGAGCGTTGGTCATCAAACAGAGGACCAATTTTGTTATAAAATAAAATACAACAAACTGTTTCAAACCAAAAGGAGAAGATGAAAGAACAATTTGAACAAATTTACAAATATTGGAGACTGTTCTTAAAAAAAAAAAAAAAAAAAAATGGAGAGAGATCAAATTAAACAAATATATCAGGACCAACAGAGTAGATAACTAGTCCAGTGTTGATATATTGTTTGTCAAGGTTAAGGCTACATACCTTTGTCCCTGCAGTAAAAGCCGATCGCCAAGGACGGATCGATAGAATCCAAGGGAATGTGCCGGACCACGCTAGTTCATTAATAAAAGAGTATGAGAAACCAACACGAATAACGACAAAGAAAAAGGCAATAATGAGTCCTCCGTTTGTTTTGACTGGAAAACTTTTCCATCATTAATCCTACAGTTACAGCATCCAAATAGAGTGTCGACACCGTCTGGCTTAGCTTTACTTAGTTTGTTTTTAATTAAATGTAATTTAATTCGCCTAGTCTTTATTAGCTCAGTTTCTAAAAGCAATCCGTATTTTATTTTAGAGTCTTAATGTTGATAGTATTTATCATTATCCTTGAATAAATTCTTACTTGGAGTGGTATGATGAACTATCAGCGTCTAGGTCATCCTTCTTGATGTTTACAACCTGTTTACACATGAAAAAGCAAATATGAACAATCGCCCGTCTTGCAGCCACGTGATTAACGTAAATATGAGGAAAATGAGCATCCCACCATCACGCGATCCTCATGGTTGAGAAACGATTTTTTTCTTATTTTTGGTTTTCCATTTTCAGTTTTTTCCAAGTTTAGGGGAAAACTAATAATAGAACAGTAGAACAAGGAAAAAACCATTCACCAAACATAGTTTTTAGTTTCTTAAAAACCAAAATTGCAAGCCGAAAACCATATTAAACATATCCTAATTTATTTTGAGCTGACTGTTACATGATTGACCGTCATCCTACAGGTGGCTAGACATTCCAGGCTAAATATGCTATGCATTTGAATAATTTGCATGGCCCCAATGAGCAATAGGACCCTAGTCTACACCCACAGAATTAGCTTTGAGATTCACAAATATAAGCTCAAAAGGTTTTCAATTCCAAAATGACGTCCATTAGCTGGAATGTCTCACTAACTTATATGTTGATCTCTACTTTCTCAGAATTCTGATGTAAAACTTGTTTTGTTAAGCTGTGAAAAAACTATATTTTCCTTAAAGTACTTTTGTGAAAGTGCTGATAAAGGTATTTTTTTCGAAAATTTTTTAATTTTTGCTTTTGCTTCTACTTTAAAAGAGAAGCATTATTCTTCTACTTTTGCTTCTATTTAGGAACACTTTTCTTTCAGAGCACCCTCAAATCTTTTAAGAAATTCTATTTTCTGAAAAGAAAACACTCCATGCAAAAACCTTGAGGAACAGGCCCAACATCACATAAATGCAATCAAACGAACACAAACAAGGGAAACACATATATTAATAGAAGCTTACAGGCTGGACTTCGTGTGGATCGAGGTAGAATGCCTTTTCGTCTTGCACACCGACAATGTACGTTGAAGCACCGGGTTTCCCCCCTAAGATTCCCAAACTTTGGGGAAACGTAAAAGTTGCACCCAATGAAGGAACATACCTAGTGATGATTGTCAATAATCGTAAGCAAAGTAAAACCATGAAGAATAAGGCACAAAAAACAGTGAGTGTTTTTTGTCCATCATCATGCCAGTAAGGACAGATGTAAATAGCGGTGTAAATGTGTTAATTCGGTTCTCGAGGACTTGTTATAAAACTCAGAAGGCTCAGTTTATTTCCAGTTCGCACAAATGAAGTGAAACTCAAGTTTAAGGTTTCATGAGCCTAAACGTGCCTTGATCAAGACAAAATCGAGCATACATGAGGCAAGCTTGAGCCTGATCAAGATCAAACGATCCCAGATTGAGCTTAAATAAGTCTAAATGAGAACAATTCAACTCAAAGCGAGCAAACCTAGGTTCAAGCTCAATCAAGCCAAGCCCAAGTCTCCAAGCTCGGCGAGCTTAGTGAGCCAACAAAATATCAGCAAGTCAAATCTCGAGCCTGATGAGATCGATCTTAGCTTGGCTCATTACTCCCGTAAATGAAAACATGATAATTTCATTTCAAATGTGCTATTACAGCATATGGTTCAGACATGTATTCTACTAACATAGAGAAATATATAAATTATATATGCAATTCAGAAGACAGACAAATTACATGAAGATTGGCCTAGGAGTTTGAGAGAGGTAATATGAACACCAGCAAGCACATGCCACTTGGCCTACCTCACCAGTCTGGTACTAGTGACATAGTACAGAACGAAAGATTTAATGATAATCGAAGACATAACATTTTATTAGGCTTTCTTAAACAATTTGATGGGGTAGACTAAAATGACATAGGAAGGTTTTATTTGGTTTTGTATTTACCTTATCTTATTTTTAGAGAAATAGCTTCCTAGTTGAATTAGTATCTTATCTTTATCCAGTATTATCCTTAGGGATTAGATCTTTTGTTCCATAAATATAGCTTCGTAATTCATTATTCCAATTTCAGGATAAATATTAATGAGTTCAGCTTTTAGATAGCAAGTTGTACTACATCAATTAGCCTTAAGCAAATCCTTATTTCTCACAGGAACCTAGTTGGTCCACAATGCAAATTCCCACTCCACCTGCAACACTTATCTCTAACCTTAACTTCAACAAAAGCTCCTTCTAACTTAAGATGTATGAATCCTTCAAATGGAAAACTTTCAGGGTGGTAAAATGCATCAATGTATGAAAAGGCGTACGGCGCACTAAGGCAATATGGGGTCCCAGTACCTGCAAGGCACAAGGTGAAGACGCGCACCATAGCGAAGTGGGGCGCATATATTTGCAATTTTCATTCATATTCTGCATTAATAATATATACTATGACAATAAGCTATAAAATCAATAGAATATGTAATATGAAAGCTCTAATTTAATAATATACATATTACCTAAGGAAAAAAAAATCTAAAGATGCGTTATATATCATCAAGATAAGTTTTTTAACAAAACTAGCAAGACACCATAAAATCCATGAAAATACATGGTACCCATATCATTCTCTTCCACTTCCAAAGTCAATCATGCATAACTACTAACATGTTAATATAAACTAAGTATTAAAAGACACAGGATACTATCATATATAACCATGATCATCCTCTTTCTCTTGTTATCTTATAGGGTTAGTAGTATACCGAAGTCAATGAGTAATGATCCATGTTTTGCGCACACAATGAACTAAATAAAAAAACTACATGAAATTTTTTTTTTTTTTTTTAACATTTTGGCAAAATAGAGCCAATGCCCAAAATAGCACAAAAATAAAAAATATTTCCTAAACTAGCTTTTTAAGAAAAATATTTTCCAAAATGGCATCCATGTCATCATTTAACTTTTTTATTTTTACTTTTTTTTACTTTCTTATTTTATTTTTAATATATTTATAATTTTTTAAATTTATAATACTTTCTTAATCACAACAAATAAATTAAAATAAATTATTTATTAAATATTTAGAATAAATTTGTCTACAAATAATTTTATATAAAATTTAATAAATAATATAGTTTAATTTATTTATTATAATACATAAAATATTATAAATTTATAAATTTATAAATGTGTAAAAAAATAAAAAAATAAAAAAATGATGACATGGATGCCATTTGGGGAAATAATTTTTTTAAAAAGCTAGTTTAGGAAATATTTTTTATTTTTGTGTTATTTTGGGAAATGGCTCAGCAAAATAAGGTCTTAAACACAAAAGACGCACCAAGGCGCACAGGTGAAATCGCCTTGACTCCGGCTACGCCGCGCCTTGCAGTGCCTAGGCCCGCCTAAACACTGAAATGCATTATGCATCTATCTCGATATCATCTGTACATGCTGCTCTAATACCATATATAAGAAAGGAGGAAAGATGTCTTAATATTATTCTCTACGGCCAAGATTGTGGTTTTTTTTTTTTTTTTTTTTTTGTATGTTTGGCTAGAAAGAAATGTTTAGATTTTCAAAGGCTAATATATAACAATGAATTTCTTATGTGATAAGGTGGTCTTTTCAGGAGCCTTTTGGAAAGAGAGCATGGCCTTGGCCGATTTGCAAAAGAATTAGAGGGCTTTATATTATTAGTTTTTGGATTTTTGATGTCAGAAAACATCTTGTCTTTACCTCTTTGTACATTCTTTCTCTCTTAATAATATTCCTTTTTTCGAACAAAACAATAGAACAAGAAGGTACTGTATGCATTTACTAACCTGGGATTAACTTTCTCAAGTCCAAGAACCAAAGGAACTAGCAAAAGAACAGCCGTCCACTCCGCTTGGCCTCCTGAATGCTGAAGACAACGTCTCGATACATCTTCCACGCAAACAACAGGGGCCCCGCCTCTTTCTCCATCCTCATCACCCGAAACAATATAGAGGGCTATAGGCAACAACGTGTCAGTTTCTCCTTTAATACCACGAGCTAACATTTCCCAAGCACGACACATGGCATATGGGCCCACCCATGACCCGGCTGCCAGACCATAACTCTGTCCTGCTTGGAGAAGACGGTGGATTGAGAAAGCTGATTCATCAGAATCGCCAAACTGGTGCAACATCTCTATGTAGTCTTGATCAATTTCCTGTGTCATTTGAAGGATTCTATCATCAACATATACAACATTGCATTGCAAGAATTGTTTCATAACTAACAGAACAGAAGTTATGTAGAGTTCCATTACGGTATAATGTCACCTCATTCATAGATCTCCGCCAAGACCTCCCTAACCGATGGACAGCCAATGCCTGCATAATAGAAAGCCAGTCAATCCATAGGTCTTTGTGC
The DNA here is from genome assembly GCA_018398585.1 of Simmondsia chinensis. Lineage (NCBI taxonomy): Eukaryota > Viridiplantae > Streptophyta > Magnoliopsida > Caryophyllales > Simmondsiaceae > Simmondsia > Simmondsia chinensis. Next base: position 35,432,907 of record JAGTTD010000010.1, read on the forward strand.
AAGGCAACTATATAGCATAGTTGCAGGAAACTCCTAAAATGCTAAAGTTTCATGATCAGGAAACGCGATTTTATGTTACGAAGTCAAATTCATGTTTCAAAGGTGTATCAAACTCAAGGGAAACACGATTTGAACAATTGTTGAACCATTTTGATAAGAACATACTGATCAAATGCTTTTTTGGCTGAATATATCACTCGATTGAAATAATGATTGAACCATGGAGATATGGTAGAGTTAATTTTCTTGATCTTAGTCATTGAAGTCCTCAATTTTCTTAGTTATTGCTTAGTATTATCTTTGTTGTAATATTGTCTTTGTTGTGATATGTTATACTTTTAAATGCAGTTCTTGTATATCTACGATATTAGCAATATAAATTGCCCCACTACACTCCCAACTTTAGAAACTTCTATGACTGCCTACTCCCTTGCTACCATTGTCATTTCCCGCTGAAACTATGGACTATACCTACAGCAGGCTAGACTTGAAGTTAAACCGAATAGAGTGAAACAGCTAGGTAACAACATGTAGGTTGTAAAGCCTGACATGAAATATTCCATTGGAGATGATTCCAGGACAAACAATATCAATAGGTAATACAACAACAACAGACCTAGTGCCTCAAAGGGTCCCGCATAAGCAGGGTCTGGGAGGGGTGGGATGTACGCAACCTTATCCCTTCAGGGTGTAATATCAATAGGTAAAGACACTTCATATTGTCAGAGAAGTTCAAATGCTTGAAAGAATGTGGTTGAAAGAAGTGGAAAATCATTAGCAGAAAAGAACAGAGACTCACTTCAGCAACAAGCATCTGGCTGCTCCTGAGCATGCATCCCCAACCGACATCACTCGTATACTTTGAATCACCAATAGGCTCAAAACCTAGAATATCATCAAGTATAATTATTGATATAAGAATTTATTACTTTACTAGAATTTAGGCTCCATTTGGTTCAACGGAGAATATTTTCCTTATGTAACATTTTTCTTCACAAAAATATTTTCAATTAAAAAATATTTTTTCTAAAAACTTTTTTTGTCTTTCTAGCTAAAGAAAATGATTTCATTTTTTTAATTTGTATGAGATTCACACTTGGCCAAGTTGAGGTTGAAGTGAAACATAGGACGTGGGATTAAAACGGACAATGTTTTCCCCTATGTAATGGAAAATGTTTTTCCCTTTCGGGAAGGGGAAGTCAATTTTGCCTCAATAGAGGAAAACGCTTTTTGTAGGTTGTTGTTATGAGTTATACCAAGAAACAATAGAATTGAGACGGAAAATGCTTTCGTAGAATTCAACAGAGCCTTAAAAATCAGAAGAAATCTCTACAGAATGAAACAAACACGTAAAACCATACCTTTGCGATATGTCATTAAAATCCTAGAAGCTAAATCATCAACAAACGCAGCAAACCCGTTGCTACTAACCGGGTCACCACCAAGCGAATCATCAGACGAGACTTTATAGCAGACACCCAACAGCCAAATATCGCTAGTTGAGGTGATAGAGCTCGACTTGTTAAACCCCAACATATGCTCCTTAAACCTTCTCATTGACCCACTGGCCATAACTCTCTTCACAGTTGCAGCCCAGCCATTGTTATTTCGAGAACAGGTGGGCTTTTTCTCTTGACAACACGCCTCCTGGTGCGTATCAAATATTGAGAGGGCGTTCACAAAGAGGCCTGATAATGATGAAGCCTTAGGAGACAACTTAGAGTCAGATTTACTCGATGATGCTCGTTTGATCTTTGGGTGAGTAGAAGAACTAGTACCAGCAGATTTTGCAGTACCAGCCCTCTCAAACAAGCCCTTCATCAGCTACTCTCCTCGCAGCATACTGATCATAGGATCGAAAAATCCTAATTGCTAGAACACTCAAACCTGAAAAATATTTATACAAATTATTGCGTCGAATTCCTAGATTTATCAACTGCCCAGATAGACATCATCATTGAGCATATCCATCAAATACACCAGCTCAAAATCGTGTATCTAAAACATATTCATTTACTTAAGTTGCGAGATAATGGCCAAATTATTGAACATGGTCATATATATGACGCTCAATAGCTTAAGTGTCATATCTAAGACATATTCAATATTTACAAAACGTTGCATGGGAGAGAATGACCCAATAGTAATTTAGTAGGCACTTTTATTTTATTGGTATTTGTTTGGCAATTGGGTAACGGAAGGTAAAGAGGGATAAAAAAGGGGAGGATAAGATATTATCCTAACCTTGTTTCGATATGTTTAATAAAGAGTGGTCAATGAGTTACCCTCGTTTGATAATTGGGTAAAAAGGTAAGAGCAGAAAAGACTGCATACATTTCATCCTTCCTAGACCCTGCCTTGGCGGGAGCCTTTTCAAGCATTGGGTTTTGTTGTTTCAATTTATTTTTTATTTTTTTTTACTGTACCCTCCTCTTTACCCCCGAATTAGAAGGTAAGGAAAATGGAGGTAAAAGGAGTAAATGGGGGTATTTCGAGTTTTTAGTAGCTCTCCTTTGCGTATTTTAGTACAAAACTAACGTTAGAATTGTACGGGCAGCAAGCAATTAATGAATACAACAACAACAACAAACCCAGTGAGGGCTCTCGCCAAAACGGGATCTGGAGGCAATTAATGAATGAAATACGAAATTCTCTTCTCCCTATTTTTCCCTCAGTTTCTACTATCAATCAACCTAGCTAAACTTCTTAGAATACAATCATTATCACAAAAATTGTTACACCTGTCCACAAATTCACTAGCATATCCGATCACGGTGTTGATAGTAGCAAGAGTTCTTGCTCAAACAACCACAATTCATAATATCCAAACAAAACCAACAACAAATCACTCAACATCTCATACTAGAACTACAAATAACGCATATAATCGAAACAATAACAATCAAAATTTCACCTTGTAGAACCCTCTAATGATCCGATCTCGGGCGCCTGAACCCTAACCCTAACAGCTCCGACTCTATTATCACCCAATTCTCTTTGTTCTCTATAAAAATTCGAGGGGAAACACAGAGAATTACGTAGAAAGAAGTCAAATTCGGCACTTGTAGGTGGCAATTGGTAGAGCGAAGTCGTCGATCTGAGAGGGGGGGGAGAGAGAGAGAGAGAGAGATGCAGATGGCAGCAGCTGCGTTGAAGGAATTTTCTGTGCTATGTAAGAAGGTCTCTTGTCTTTCTAGGCCTCTTCTTCTCTCTTTCTCGCCCCCACCTTTTTCTTCTCTCTTTTTCACTTTTGGTAAAAATACAATTTGGGTTCTTTTTCTACCAGAGCAACATTATTATTATTATTATTACGATAAAAATTATAATTTTTAAGATAATTTTATAACTCTTATTATATACAAGTTATATTATTACTCTGATAATAATAATTTTTATCCTGACAATAATAATTCTCTTTCTTCTAGTAAATTACACATCTGTATTTAAGGTTTGATTTATTTATTTTTTAAACCAAAAATTTTGTAAAATAATGTTTTAGTTCAAAGTGATATGATTCTCATGTTTTTCAAGTTGGGAATCCTCGAACACAATATCCCTTTAGAGTAGCGCCCTAAAGAGGTAAGGTTGCGTATATCCCATCCTCCCATACCCTGCGTATGAGAGAGCGCTTGTGGCACTAGGTTTCTTCTTATTGTTGTTGTTGAATGTTTTAGTTCAAAAGTTAACATATTTAATAAGATAGTCTAAATAACGACTAGAAAATGGTGAAACTCGTTATGTATTGGCAAAGCCATCATTTCCCTCGCTAACTACAATGTTATGATACTGCTAATACAGAAAAGTTGGACAAGTGACCTATTTTATATTCCTAAATATTATTATTTTAGTTTATTAAATATATGTAATTTTTAAATTAAACTATTCTTTTACAAAGTTTGTCACATCAATAAACAAAACCTCATTGTACTAATGCGTGATTTATCATTAAGTAAATTATTAGATATATTTAAGGTCTTGCGTGATTTTCTCGTAATTATTAAAAAAAAATTTGAAATTATAGTCAAAATTTAATTCTAGTGTTTGATTTATCTGCTAAAATTAGAATCCTTGTTAGTAAAATATGCGTATAATTGGCATACGAAACACGTGTTTGTATTTTTCCAATTAAAAAGGAAGTTTGCAATACGATGCTCGTTTTTTCATGTTAGATGTGTCATGTATAATACGCATATAGTGTGTATCCAAATTTTTTCTGAATAAAAAACACATTATCAGTTCAAAATAATTACATTGATTTCTAAATTAAGCAAATATATAATATATGTATTCAACGTCTTGCTAAATTTTCAATTTAAGTCCCAAACTATTGAAGTATACCTTATCTTTTATTATGTACTGTGTTTCTTGATAGAATTATATCTCTCCGCTTTATTAGTATTTTAGAAGGGGTTGTCCTAGATATACATATAACCACGTATATTTTTTTATAAGTCAACAAAATTTAACGATCTTTACGTATATATTCAAATAATACATGAACGTATCTTACCAACTACGAGGAATTACAATTTCACCACCCAGTTATATGAAATTGAATTTAAACTAAAAATCATACATCCCAATTTAATAGATAGGGTGAACAAATTATAGTTCCATTCAAGTCTACTACCCCCGAAACCCAAAATAACCTAGATCAATTAACCCTTATGTAAAAGTGCCAATTATTCCCGTTGTACCAGTGTGCCATATAAACGTCTTTAGGCCAATAGTGAACTCTACAGCATAACGATTTCCATTTTCTCTAGATAAGTTTGAAATAGTCTATCGAGCTGAGTTTGTTATCCATTCGAGATCACTACCATGTTGAGCTTGCCATCTAATCAAGTTCGATATCGAGCTAAGCTATTTGAGCTACTATCGAGCCATCCACTGTTCAATTATCGTGCTACTATCGAGCCATTAACAAGTTCTTAATGAGCTTTTAAGGACCCTTATCAAACTGTTAGCAAATATTAATAAGTCAGGCACCCCTTCTGTTAGAAGAGAACATGTTAAACGGTACTCAACTTGACAAGCAATTGATCCCAAAACAAAAATAAATCGGCATAAATTAATTTCATACACAAGTAACTTATCGATCGTTTGATTTCTTCACCCCTACATTCCCAACTTCAACCATTTCATAGGTGATATCAAATTTCACCAGGTCTTCAACCCGATTCACAAAGTTTGAATATCCAAGGTCCACATGTAAGCCGAAGTACAATTCTATTTTAAAACCAATTGGCATTAGTAAAATAAATCAACCGACTTATATACAAAGTCCTTAACAACTAACAAAAGGGGGTGGTTTAAAGACAATTTTATTGGGGGGGGGGGGGGGGGGGGGGGGGGGGGATTTAACAGAAACTAATGAGAAAATTAATAATGTTAATTCCTAGTGAGGATATTCAATGAATTATAAAGCTATATATGTACAACAACAACAACAATAGACCCAGTACTTCAAGGGCTCCCACATAAGCGGGGTCTGGAAGGGGTGGATGTACGCTGCCTTACCCCTTTAGGGTATAACCCTACCGAGAGACTATTTTCGATATAAAGCTATTTCTATAAAAGAAAAAAAAAACTAATATCAAATATAATATTAGTGAAATATGTTAAATAAATATTAGTGAAAAAAGATAACTAATTACTAAATCAACTAAGAAATTATTCCTTCAAAATAAGATAAGATAAACATTTTATTTACTAAAATGAATATTTTACATTGGTAAGAAGAGTACAATAACTTTTCCAAAAGCGGAAAATCAACACTTCGAGGAGAAGGCGTGATTTTTGAACCCAATACCACTTACTTGAGGGTTTGGAGACAAACCACTATACCAACACCATTAACTCACTAAAATAAACATATAGATTCTATTATAATCATAACAATATAAAGCTTTTTACACTATCAGTCCCTATACTTTACCTATTGTGTCAATTTAGTCATTCTATGCCAATTTGGTCAATGCACAATGACATAGTTCCAATTAAGTCCAATATTAAAAATTTACATTAATTTTTAATTAGAATTGTAAAGTTAATTAGCATATAGCCCACACCCTTATGGGGAAAGCTTATGCAAATGGTAATCTTTCTTTCTTTTCCTGGAACCAACAAATGCTAATCAACAATACAATTTAATAAGAAATTAATCTTAATTTCAATATTAATTAAAATAATCTCAATTGTACAACAACAATGATCACAAAAAAATCCATTGCATCCCGTTCTTCCCAAAGGATGTTACCCTAAAGGGAGGTTGTTTCGGAAGGCCCCCAAGCTTAAAAGCGAAAAAGGAAACAAATATTTATAAAATCAAGTTAAAGTCCAAATCAAGTCAAATAAAGCAATACCAGATATGCAAGCAACAATAAAGCATCAAGCAATAGCGACTAAGGAAGCCTAAGGGCACTTTAAACTAGCATCGTTGTGCTACTCACTCCTAATAGCTATATTGGCACACGTATAAAACAATTTTGATTATATAGGGACTAAATTGACACAATAGATAAAATATATGAACTAATGGAATAAATAACCTCCCCTCAGAACAGATGGGAAGGGATGTTCAAGAACATGAGAGATTTGCACCACTAAGAAAGCTGAATACCTGCTTCAAGTTGCCTCTAGAGGGCCTAGCATTGGTTGCAAACTTGCATATAAACACCAGCCTCTTTCTCATCTCCCATTTTGTAATCGGCGTCTCGTTCAACGACTTCCCGTCATCATAGACTCCTGCAAATATTACGAGGGTGCGGATTAAACATGTAAATAATCCGAAGTGTTCTATCACGTTTGAATGGCGATGGGTACTTTTGAATGGAATAAAGAGATCGAGTAAATTGGTGACAATCGATGTGAAACATCATTGGAACTGAGCGTAACCAAGGGGATTGACATGTAACATCCACATATAAGCTCAAGCAATGTTGCATCTCAAAAATCAAATGGGACTACGTGTGTATATGAGCCTAACCGAGCCTAAAGACTTGACTCGTCTATATTTAGCTTGGCTTGAGCTTCGCTTGGCTCGGCTCAGTTGAGTTCGAACACAACTCAACTAGCTCCGAAAAAAGCTCAATCTCCGCTCATTTAGGCTCGAACTTGGCTACATTGAGCATATTTAAGTTTATAAATTGTATTAATACGGGCTCTAGGCTTGCAAGCCTATGAGCTTGAAAATCCAGCTTCGTTCGGCTTAGCTCGAGCTTGAAAACAAGCTAAGCCTTTCAAGCATAAGGACGAGCTTGCTTGGCTCATTTACGCCCCTGACTCGAACAAAGCAACATGGTCTACAAGACTTTGGTGTTGATCCCATTCTAGATTCCAATTCTAATGCAAACTTTTGTTATTAAACTCACGTACACGAGCTTTTAAGCTATAAACGCAAAAGTATTTTATAGCAGATGATGATGCAACATAAAAATAAAAAAGGAAATTGTACCTTCATCATTGAACAAGGACATCAAGATCGCCAGACAGACACACACACTAATGTCCTCTCCTGTAAAACAAAGCAAATATGAGGTATGAGGTCATAAATCTGAACCATCGTTATTTTTTTACAAATTCGAATAGGAGGACTTTGTTACGGAAAAAGAGCTAGTGTTAATATTATAAAGGTTGGTTACTATCGAAAATTGAAATAGATAGAAATTAACTGAAAGCCGTAACAACAACAACCTAGTGCCTCAAAGAGACTCGCGCTAAGGTAGGGTTTGGGGAGAACGAGATATATGTAGCCTTATCCCTACAAGGTATTACCCTGTAGTGAGATTGTTTTCCAAGGGCCTCCAACCCTAAAAGAAATAATTGAAAGTAGTAAATTGACCGAAATTGCAATCTAATGCCTATTTATAGAAATTTGTCCTTCCCCTTGCCCCTCCCCCTCCCTGAGCCAGGCCCATTCTTCCCCTTGGGCTGCTGCATTGCTACAGACCCATGTATTTCTTTGGGCATGTATCAAGGTTGACGCTCTAAGATAAGAGATCCCAAACATATCTACCAAAAATGACGCCATGCCCAGAGGGATCAATAATGTACAAGGGCAAATGAAAAGCATTTGTCATCGAAAGACAGGCACGGAATGGGATTGCTGCGGGGCAAGCCTAATACCTAAGTAACAGAGGCGGTCATGACCCTAGGCAACCTGGGCATGTTAGGGGCCCTTTTAAAAATTAATTATAAGTTTGCTTCTATTGCATATCATCACTTATAATTGTGAAATAACAACTTATGTGTATATGTTATGAACATATATGTGACATATATAATTAAAGGAACCACATATTAGTTGGTCTTATAATATCCAATGAATTACTTAACGCATGCTTGAACTGACATGGACAACTCAATTATCAGAAAAGGATCCAGCAATAAAAACTCATTTTGGGCCCCCTAAAATCTCAGGACTGACCTTGTGTGTTTTTTTATTTTTATTTTTTTGGAGCACCCTACCTTGTGTTTGGATGCAGTTGTTCGTTGTGTTGCAGAAATGGGAGCCGCAACATTACATAAAAGGAACATTGCAACAGACTACTTAGGGTTTTTTCTCAGAGAACATAAATTGCTTTTAGTTTGTCTGTTAACGAGTCATATAATCAAATCATCAGATAGCTCCTACATAGTTTGAACACTTAAAATTTGATATATCAAATACAATACTTTGTATCACAAAGATGATTATAAAGTGTTGGGCTTCTTATGTGAAGCTTGGCTTTATTTATTGTACTTAGCCATGTCCATGGATCAAAGGATCAGACCGATAGGATTTGTTCTGGACCCAGGCCCCATCTAAGGTGTTGTTTCTCTTTCTCCCCACATTTTTTGTTGTTCTTTTGGTTCACTTCTTTAACATAAACTGCACAAGCATGGCATCTCGGATTTCGCCCTATCTATGATCGGACCACAAAACAAAAGCAGTGGCAGTAAAAGAAAGACGATGATGTGATCTTACCATCACGGCAACAAACAAAAAGGCTTCTCCCTCTGCTCAAATTTGATCTTGCAAATTTTACAGCTGAAGGTAGATTGTTCAGCAAGCTAAATCGATCGAATTTCGAACCCTGGCCACAGACAGGTGAATTTGGTGAAATATTAGGAGTACCCAAAAGAATAAGGAAAAATAACGTAAAAGAGTCGACTCAAGTGGTAAAGTACATGAGCATCACAAATAGGATCTATATCCAACTATTGTGCGTAAACATTCCTCAGGACTACCCATTGGGTCTATAGGCTCCAACTTATTCTGTTTCCCGTGGGAAAATTTTCGAGGTAGCAGGTTATTAGACCGAATACTCTTGTATCAAGTTCGGTTTATTTTACGTTCCTTCTTATCTAAGGGTCTGTTTGCCCAAACATCTCTTTTTAAAAGAAGTGTTTTTCCCTCTAAGGAAAGCATTTTCTTCATATTTTAAGAGTGTTTGATTCAGAAAGAAAAGTGTTTCTAAATAAAAGCAAAAGTCATTTTTCTACTTTTAAGCAAAAGCAGAAAAATATTACTTTTCTTTTAAAGTAGAAGCAACAAAAAAAAAAAATACAAAAGTGCTTATCTTTGAGACCAAAAAAGAAAGGAAAAAAAAAAAAAACCGACCCTATAGCACATTTCACAAAAGTGATTTTACAAAAATTGCTTTAGGAAAAACCAATTTTTCACAACTTGACCAAACACATCTTAAATCTTCTAGTTTCTTCACAATTTTTCAGAGTTCTTTACTTACGCAGGTGGAATCTTTCTATTCCGTACATATTCATGCGAGAGTGTTTTCAAATAACTAAAAAAGATTGCATTTGAGTTACAAAAAAGAAACAAACTCATGATAAGTCCCAAATGATACATACCAACATAGGAAGATGCAAGTATGCATATGAAGGCCCGACATCAAGCATCTCTTTATCACAGTTCAGTATGCAGTCCAGCTGAGGTAAAGTTGCAGCTGCATTTGTAAGTTAAACAAAAAGGGGTTAGTTTTCTATACTATGAAACTTGGGAACCCTAAATCAGGTTACCACAAATAAGAAAAGGGAATGGGAGAAAAATAAAGCGTCTATTTGTTTTGATAGAAGACCTTCTACATCTCAATTTTTCCCACTATTGAGGAGAAATTGACTTCTCCCTCAATGAAAGGGATATACATGTTCCCTCATGAAGAGAAAAATGCTTTGCCTCCTTATCTCACATTATATGCTTCATTTTAACCTCAACTTATTCAAGCGTAAATCTCATAAATTTATAAAATGAAATCATTTTCTTTAGTTAGAAACACAAAAGTTTCTTCAATTGAAAATATTATGTGAAGAAATAATTTTTTTGTAAAGAAAATTTTTCCGTTGGACTAAACAGAGCCTAAATGATACCACATTAACTAGTTTATCCTAAGACAAGAGGTCCAAATTTCAAATCCCTGTATACATAGACACACTTCCCATAGAGTAAAATTGAAGTTTAGAATTAATTTACCGAGATTTGTTGTGCCGACAGCAACATTAGTTGATCCGAGCCAAGACATCCTACCATCTTCTTCCACCGCATTCCCGTTAATTTTCATGCTCGAAAAATCATTGCGCAACGGTGATTCTCCACCCAAATGATTACCATTGCTATCAACATACTTCTGACATTTGACAATAACCTGAGGAGAGTCCTGTCCCCTCTGAGCACGATAAACTTGGTCCTTCTCAACAATTTCAGAAACCTTCTGGTTACACAACTCAGGCCCAAGACTTATAATATCATACGCATTACCCCAAAAAAGACTCGGGGTTAGACCTCGAGCCCAGCTCTCTTCATCATCACCCGCCCCGGGGATATAAATCCAGCTGAACTCGGAGCTTGTTTTATGCTGGAAAGAGCCAGTTGAAGCAGAAGCAGAAACTAGTATGATGGGAGTGAAATCCCAAGAATCATAATCTGGGACTTCATTCAACCAAATACGTGTCTTTTGCGATATCCACAGTGGGCGTAGCGGTTTATTTAAGGATTCGGAAAGGGAAGCGATATCAGCGCCGCTTGATTCTAAGTGTTGGGTCCAATTTTCAAGTCGGTTCTCGATGGACGCCTTCTCGATTTTCGAGACCCAAAGAGGAAGATGCAAAGAACAATCCCAATCAATGGAAACAGCTTCTGAGGCTCTATCAACTTGGTTACATGTATGTGACTCCTATGAATGGGTGCATATAACATGAATGAGGATGAATTTATTTGTAAGAATCGAACCAGATAATTATCATAAAATAAGGGAAAGTGTTTGCAGCTCAGTCTCCATTCGTTTTGTCGGAAAACATTTTCCATCTCAATTTATTGTTTCTTTGCATAACTTCATATCAATAATCACAAATCTAAAAAATGTCTTCCTCCATTGAAGGAAAAAATGAAAGGGGAAAACATTTTCAAATATTCCATCACATTTTCAAATATTCCATCATAATCTCACACTATATGCTTCAATTCAACCTCAACTTAGCCAAGCATGAACCTCATACAAATTTATAACATGAAATCATTTTTTAGCTAAAATGACAATTTCTTTAAGAAAAAATATTTTGTGAATAAAATTATCCGTAAGGAACATGTTTTCTGTTGAGCCAAACAAAGCCTCAGCCATCTTTTTATTTTTAAGATAACAACTTAAGCACACCTCGACTAAACGCCGGTTCCTTCTAATCAGAAGTTTCCTACGTGCAACAAGTTGGGACCCACAGATCTAGTGGGTGGCTCAAACAATTGTTGGCATCCAATGGTAAGATAGACCTGATGGTCCATGAGGCCCGAGGTCCAAATGTCTTATCACTCAAGTTAACCCCTTGGAGTTCAGCTATTTACCCAAAGCTTCATAAATCATTAGAAATCTCAAAGGTGCCTGAGTCAACATACATCCATCAATGATTCAGGAGGGGGCACTTGTAGGCGCACAGATTCAAAATGTAGTTTTTACCCTAGAAATTGGAGAAATGAGCAAAGAAGCTGCTTTGTTTAAGCACAAGATGCATCAGACTGCAGCATTTATGAGCCGAGCCGATTCCTAGCTCGTTAGGCTCAAGACTCAGCTTGTCTAAGCTCAGCTCAAGCTGAGCTCGAAGTTCGCCAAGCTTAGAAACTTTAAGTTCAAGCTCAACTCGTCGTAGGCTCAAATTCGCTCGGACCTAGCTCAACGAGCTCCAAACTAAGCTTGCCTTATTTAGGTTCAACATGCTCAATTTAGAGTTGTTTAGGCTCAAACTTGGTTCGAGTGGACATATTTAAGCTAAATGATAGGCTCTTCTAGACTTAGTAGCCCACAGGTTCAAGCTTTACCAAGCTCGAGCTCGGTTCGATAAGACAAATGAGTCGACTCTGATCAGCTCGAGCTCGACAAACTGATCCTTTTGAGCTTTATAACGAGGCAGCTCAACTTATTTGCATCCCTAGTTGCCATATACACTAACCTAGAAGAAAATTTCAAGATTGCATTATGTCAACTAACCAAAGTCAATCCCAAAGCGTTCGCTCATGTGGTGAGAGACTTAGACCTAACACTTCATCATGCAATATATCTGGGGTTTGAATCATGCCACTGGGCGAAAAACAATTCCTTGTGGCCATCACTGGATAAATAAGCATATCAAAGGAGAACCATAGATAAACCAGGTAAGCCAGGACTTGAAACAAACTATTTTTCTTTTTACATACGGTAAAAAAGTAGATGGACTGCACAAGGGCGTAACCCTCCCTAGATCCCCTTAACCCCTCTCCCTATTATAAAGGTCGGATTTGAACCCAGATTTCGGGCACCACCTCCCAAAGATTTACCAGCTGGACCAACTGGCCCGTTTAGTAAGTAAACTAACAATAAAATCATGAGAAAACATTGGTTAACATTAAGAACTCTCTTTTTTTTTGGGACAAAGGTTAACATTAAGAACCACAATCAAACTAAGATGAAGAAAGATATTTTACTTACTGTATCATTGCAGATAATTTCATGCATCTTTTGACGATAATTATGAATTGCCCGGTTCAATACACAAGTCCATATAGGAATTGTCTTTGACATGCTATCTGGAAATCGCTTCCCTTTCCGAGTTGAATCCACGATGATACAGCCTCCCTTCTGCCCTACCCAGCAAAAATCAATAATAACTCAGCACCATAAATTGTCTCTGTTGTGATACTTGCAAAAATCAATTAAGATACGATCATAATTGTTTGTATTAGAGAGAGACTGAGGGAGTACTGTCATTATTCTGTCAGTATCAAATCGGTCGGATGTACATCCGCGCAAACGGATCAGCCCACACAGTTTCTACGGGCATCCTATTAATGAAATACATACCCAATCGATCGGAACAGCGGCTACTAGGCAGGAAAAGCTGTTTTTATCAAATATTTTTTATTTTTTGTTCTTTTTCAGTATATTGTATTGAAAACTATATAAATAGGAATTAGCCATTCACTGTAAAAAAATCCTTTACTTGATAAATGAAATTTCTACTTTATTATTCAACTTTAACTCTCTCCCCCACAATTTTTCCAATTGCTCCCTCCAATTTCCCTTCTTCTACCTTCTTCCTCCTTCCCTAATATTGATTTTCCCCCAAAATTCTCCATTTTTTTCTCTTTTCATGATTGATATATGAAGTTTTGGCCTAATTACTATATTAAGTTATAACAATTGGCATCAGAATCATAACAGTTGTTATCAAAGCCGAGTTTGATCTAATTATTACAGTATATCATAAAAGTAGGTAATAGAGCCAAGTTTGACCTAGTTACTATATTAGGCTATAACAGCTGGTATCAAAGCAATTAGTATCATAACAGAATACCGGCGAGGAGAGCGACGTGAAGATTGAGCCGAGAGGTGTTGAATGACCAATTATTGCAGTGACCATCAGTGGACTTGAAATAGCAAGCGCCGTGGAACTTTGACGAGTACCAGAACCCGCAGCGGAGGTTCGCCATTAAAGGAAGCTCAGGCCATAACTGAGAGATCTCAGAGACGAAAATGGAGTCCTCGTAGATGGATCGAAGTGCGTTGTACAAGGTGTTGTCCTTCTTCTTGATTGTTCTTGTTGCTTTGTATATGCTCATCCTCTCTTCTCCTTCCATGGCGGTTACTGAATCTGATTCACAGAGAGAGAGAGAGAGAGAGAGAGAGAGGGAGGGAGAAGAAGACGGCTGCTGCAATTGTGCGACTGCTGAAACGGCGTCGTTTGGGATTTTGGGTTTTCACAGTTTCTTCTGTGCTAAAAAACCTTTTGGGTCTAGGGCTTCGGTGAGGTGTTATATTATGGGCCGGCTTTTTAATTGGAGTGGAGTTATTTAGTTATATTTGACTGTAATTATTAGCATTTAGCGTTTAGTATTTAGCTGTTACTTTATTAATAGTTATTAATTATTAGCTAATAGGTAATATATTTGGTAAATTAAAATAGAAAGGAAAGACAAAATTATAAATAGAATTTAATTACATAGCGTTTAAAAAGTTAAAAGCTAAATTATTTAGCTTTTGAAAAGTTATTTTTCAAAAGCTAAATGTTATGAAAAACGCTAGCAATAATTTTTTTACCAAACAATGCTACTAGCTCTTTGCCGGAAGGGGTAAGGCTGCGTACATCACCCCCCCAGACCCTACTTTCTGCGGGAGCCGCGAGGCACTGGGACTGTTGTTGTTGTTGTTGTTGTTGTAATGCTACTAGCTCTTTGACTAGTCAAAACGCTAAATGTAATGAAAATTTACTTGCCAAACATAGCCTTAATTATGTTTGTAAGTTATTTAAATTAATTTTTTATTTTTATTTAATATATTTATTTGTTTAAAATAGTTCTTCACATTTATAAATTTACTAACATTGGTTTTTTTATTTTTTTCTCATTTAAAATAGTTTCTTGTGTAAAGTTAACTGTTATTTTTTAATTTCCACTTAGTTTTAATCACCAGGAAATGAACCAATTTTGTTACCAAATAAAATATTATAGACTATTTTAAATAAAATCGAAAATGAATTATCAATTTGAAAAAGCTTACAGACGTTATGATTATTTTAAACAAAAAATGGGACCAAATTAAACAATTATACAAACATCAAAGACCATTGTAAATAACTAAATTAGAGCTTGTATGATATCAGAGCTTATTTGGTCAAGTTTTTTTTTGGAAAAAAAAGTAAATTTTAATCAAGAAGCTAGTATTTTTCATGATTTAAGGGTGTTTGGCCATAAAAGAAATACTTTAAAAATAAAAGCAAATACGTTCTTCTACTTTTAAGTAAAAAAATAAATAATGCTTTTCCTTTAAAGTAAAAGGATAAGCAAAAACTAAAAAATTTTCACACAAAAAAGTGTTTATGAAAAAACAGCCTTTCACGACTTTGTTACATCCTTATCTTTTTAGGTTCTATTCAGTAAGTGGAATTGGAATTTGAATGTGGAATTGCAATTCTAGTCGTGGTGGAATTTTGACATTCCATTGTTTGGGTAATCAAGGGAGTCGAAAGTTTGAATTGTAATTTTATAACTGGTCATATTAAGTTTTGATTGAATTGAGTTAAATCATTTCCAATTTCAAGTCAACCAAGGTCAAGTTCAGATTATATCGGTTCAGGTTTGAGTCATTACAAGTTTCACATCAACTTAGGTCGGGTTCCATTTGGGTTGAGTCATGTTGTGCCCAAGTTGTCTCAGATTTTGAGTTAATTATGGGTTTTTTATGGGTGGCATTTGAGTTAGGTAGGATGATTGCACCTTGATCCATGTTGGTTTAATCTATGTTTTAGGTTACTTGAGGTCAATTTGATTTTAGGTCGAATTGAGTCGAATCAGGTTATTTTTAGTTCGAGCCATCTCTAGATTTTGAGTTAATCAAGTTGGGTTATTTCAAGTTATAGATTAGTTGAGGTTGTCAAATTCAAGTTAGATTTGAGTCAGGTATGATCGTTTCATATTTGAATCATCTTGGATTCTTGGTCTATCGGATTGGCTCATTTCCATCGAGTTAAATTGGATTGTGTCAATTTGGGTTTGATTCATTCGAGTTTTGGGTTAGATCTAGGTTAGGTCAGGTATTTCGATCTTGATTTATTTTGGGTTTCAAGTTAATTGAGTTGAAGTATTTTAAATTTAAGATAGATAGAATTGATATGACATTACAATTCCTTTTCCCACCCTGAGCAACTAGAACTTATGATTTTCGGTCAATTCCATGCTGTGAAGTTTTAATTCCATTTCAGCATCCGATATTTTTGGAAATAATGAAAAGGATCTGGACCTTATTGAACTAATAAAGAGGTCCATAAGTTTTGCCATTTTTATTGTAGCATTAATAAAAAAGCAGTTACCACTTCAACTCTATCAACGAAAAATTAATCACGCTGGAGATGGAGCTTTTTATTAATAGGATGAGAACTTTGAGGTTTTTACATGGACTTTACTTATTGACAAGCTTAATACTCATGATTGCCTGTAGAAACGGGGAACTTTTTTAGGCTTCGTCTTCAAGAATCTATGTTATACGCTTCCAGAGTGGAGAGTCTCGTGACCATATTTATTTTTGCATTGTGTTGTGGCTTGAGAATTACGGTGCAAACTTTTGTGCACTTTCGACCAGATGTGGGTTAGCCCATGATCGGTTGAGGATGCCCTACTTATGAAGTTTCGTGGTATAGGGAAGAAAAAAGAGGTGTTAACGTTATTTTGCACGGCTAAGATTGCGACTCTCTGTGATGTATTTGGTTTGAAATGAACGTTAGAATCTTCAAGGATCAACATATACTAATTAATTTTTTTATAGGAGAAGGTGGTCTTTTTAACAGTTTTTTAAACAAAAAGTTTTAGAGACTTTGCTGACATAGCTTTAGTTGACTCGAAAGGCTATATGTTTTTAGTTTTTTTTTTATCACATTTTTAGTTTATTGTTGCATTTTGTATTTTTGAGGACATCTTGTTTCTAACCTTTTTCTTTTTTTGTTAATATTATTTATTTTTTCAATTGATTTTTTGTATTTTATCACCTAAGTTTTATGCCATTTACTTTTTAACCACCTAACTTTTTTTTTTTGCTTTTAACCATCTAGTTAGTTTTTTTTTAGTATGCAAATGTCCACCATATTCCATCCAATTTTAAAATATTCCATGTTCATTCTTAATTTTAGTGATAAAAAGCTATATATTATAAAATACACGTGATTAAAAGCTATATATCATAAAATATAGGTGGTTACAATATTAAAATTGAAAGGAACACTTAGTATACTATTTTACATATTAACTCGTTAATATCACTTAAAGAAGTGAGTTAAAAGCTATATATCATACAATATTTCAAAATTGCATGAAATGTTTATGTTTTTTCTAACGGAATATTCCATCAGGTGGTTATTTGCAACAAAGAAAATTTTTAGGTAATTAAAAGTAAAAAAAAATTTAGGTTGTTCAAAGCAAAAAAAATAAATAAAAAAATTAGGTGGTTAAAATTTAGATGACATAAAATATAAGTGGTAAAAAGTAAAAAACCCTTTTCTAATTAAAAAAATTTTTTTATAGGATTTTGTATTAATTGCATGCACAATCGGGAAATTCACATCTTGTAATCCATATTCGACGGCAAAACCTTAGAACTGAGGAGTTCGTCGCTGGCCACCGGTACGAACTCTCTTATTCTCTCTTTCCCCCGCCCCCATCTCCTGCATTTTAATTTTGATTGTGTATTATTGCAAAATTTTCTCCCATTTTAATCTTTCTCTTAGGGTATCCGGGTGTTATGATCCATAGCAATCAACCAACGGACCAATCAATCGATCAATGAATCCTCAAATCAAAAGTAGTATATTCGTATAAATTGTAAAATATAGGAGGATTTATGTAGTAAAAACTATAGTATAAGAGAAGGCAGGGGGAGAGATAGAAGGGGAAGGAGAGACTGATACATGTATTAGTGTTAAATAAAAGTGGAATTAGGAGAGTTAGTTGAGTTAGAGAAGTAGAGAGAGAAGAAAGAGAGAGAATTAGGGTTAGGGTTTAGAGGAGAGAGAGATAGAGAGAGAAGATATTTTGTTATTGAATGTCTAATTTGATATTTGTTACAAGTATTTATACTAATTCACTAACACTAATACATGTATTAGAGACCCAGAGAGAGGAGGGAGAGAGAGAAACTCAATCAATTATCATTCATACCTTTCTTCTAACTAAAGGCCCTGATATATAGAGTTAGGGAGGGTACAGCTGGGATTAAGGACTTAGTATTCTATTTATTTATACTTAAATTACCCTCGCTTAACTTCTATATTTTGGATTGTATCTTCGGGGTCGTCCAATTGGGGAATTTTGTGTGTTTACTGTCATGACGTGATGTTGCAATTAGGCCAAAACTTCATACATCAATCATAAAAAGAGAAGAAATTGAGGGAGAAAGGGAAGGATTAGGGGGAGAATTAGTATTAGGGAAGGAGGAAGAAAGTAGAAGAACGGAAATTGGAGGGAAGAGAGAGAGTAAGGGAGAAATAGAGTTCAATTGAAAGTTAGAGAGCAATTTTACTCATCTCGTAAATTTCTCCTTACGAATGAGGCTTAAGAAGCCTTTTTTAGAGTTCACAAAGTAAAAACAACAAAAAGAATTAAAAAGAAAAGAAATTGGCGAAAATAACAAAAACACGCGCCCAAAAGCCAACCTGGACGATCAATCGGATACTCATAGAACCTCTGTTCAGGCTGATATGATCGATCAAATATACATTTGAGCGATTGGATATTGACAAGATCATGAGATTTACCTCGTCGAATTAATAATTGTTTGTTAGAGTATAAGATTATTGCTAGATTGTTGTACATTTAAGTTGTTGGGACAATTATTTCCTTGTATAATTTGATTGAGAGTTCTGAGGTTAAATCTTAACTACCATATTCTTTACATTAATAAAGTTTCAGTAGTGTTAGGAAAAATACCCTAGGTACGGAGTTCGGTTTAGACACCAAAATCAAATTTGAACAGGACATGAGAAGAAAAGGAGAAAGCGAAACAAAGACTTCCGAAATTTACACGAAAAACTCTTGAATGAGGGCAAAACCACCGAAGGAAAAATGAAAGCTTCGTTGGATATGGAATGGAGGATAAGGCTCTCTCAAAACTCTGTGTTTCTCTCTATCTCTGGGTAGAAGCCCTACAAATGTGTATGTAGAAGAGAAAAGAAGGGAAACCCTAGAAAGCATGGATATAACAACCGGACTCGAAAATGAGAGTCCTGTCCCTCCGCTTCAGTGGATTTATGAGAAGTTCATGCTTCAATCCTAACATAGGCTAGGGTGTATGTGCGTGTAAGAGTATAAAACTATCCATGCGCTTCAGCTAATCGATTATACTTTTGGGATATTTAGTTTCTTGCATCACTGAATTGTGAATCCGAATGCCTGACTTTTGATATGTATTGGGTAAATAGGGTATCGGATCAAATTCTAGCATAAAATTGGAGATTCCGATGTTGAATCGCCCGTGTCACTCAACTACAGCTCCTTATATGCGCCTTTAATTCAATTGTGTGACAATGATGATTCCTGAGGTGCAGGAATTTGGCTTGGAGCGTGTTGAAATGGCAGACCCTCCCATTGTGAATAGCCCAAGGAGAGTTCTGAGCCTTTCAAGGAAGAGGAGGGGATTAGTTTCATATCCCGATCTTGATGATACGGCGTCTTCTGGGATTGATTTATCTGGTCAACATGGTCCCAAACCCAGTGAAGTTTATGGGTTTGTGGGCTCCATTACCACTGTTGTCGCCACAGGTTTGATTCATGTTCTTATGGTTATGTTTCATCGTCCTACTTGTTTGTTTGAGTTGAAGGCTGATGAGTCCTTGATCTAGTGGAAAAAAACCGACCAGATTGAGGCGCTGGCTTGACCCGTCATAGACTACGACTTGGTTTTGCTTGATTGTGCTTAAATCCAACTTTGTGAGCTCTAAGCAAAGCTTGTCTTATTTACGCTTATTTAAACTTAATATAGGCTTGTTTGTGCATGTTCAGGCTTGAATTCGGCTCATTTAGACTTGAATTGGGCTTGATTGGGCAATATATATGCTAATAAATTATATGAAGATAGACTCATTTAGGCTTGTGAGCCTATGAGCACAAGCTTCACTATTCTTGGGCTTAACTCATTCACACCCCTACTCAGGACAAAAGGTCCTATGTTCAGAGTGCCAACCTCATTCACCTACCACAAAACAGAAAGCATTGATGACTGGTGCTGTGAAGAATATTTGATCACCTAGTCCTAGAGTTAACAATGTAACGATCTTGACTTTAATTTAGTAAAGACTAGTTTAGTTCGAAAATGAGATCATATAGTAGTCTAGCAGCAACAAGAAAAGGATATTGTTGGTTGCTTCTTGGGTCGTGAAGAATTACGTTGAAGTGAAGATTGGAAGAAATGTGGTATTGTTCTTTCATTGGCACATAAAAGTGTCAAAATGAGACGTTTTGAGTAGGCTTAGTTTTGACTAGAAAATTGTTCGATTAAGCTTATCGAGCCGAGTTCGAGTAGGCTCGATAAGCTGAATGAACCGACTTCGAACAAAGGAACTTCTAGCTGGTTAACGTACAAGAACATTTGGTTAAGGGCTCATCAACGGCTTGGTGTTAGCTCAATAATAGTTCGATGATTACTCAAATAGATTGACTCAAAATAGTGCGCTCAGCTCAATAATGAGCTCGACTCGACTTGATTAAGCAAACGACCCAAGTTGAGCCAAGTACCCGACATACTAATATCTTACCAAATTGGGTACTAACAAAGGGTCGAAAGCTTGATAAAAGCTTGACTTGGTGTGCGTTCACCAAATCTTAAGTAATGGTACACCAGACGATGCTTGAATAACTTAGGGTCTGTTGTATGGTTTTCTATTATAGTTTTTGGATTTTTGGGAAACTAAAAGCTATGTTTTAGAATTGCTTTTTTGTAGTTTTTGGTCTTTTTGTTTTCAGTTTGTTCCAAGTTTAAGTAAAAACCAAAGCAAAAAAATCAAAAACAAGAAAAATCTTTTTCAAAAGCTAGTGTTCAGTTCCTCAAAAATCAAAAACTACAAATGTGAAGCGATACCAAACAAGCATTCAATTATTGTTACGCGGAGGAGCTGAGGAGGAGGAAAGGAAACAGAAATTTGCTGATACATGTTTTTATTGGTGGTTAAGCAGTTATATTTTTCATATGGGCATATGTTCCTGAGTGCTGGTTGCATTCTGTTGGGATCTCTTACTATCCTAGCAGGTCAGTGTTCATTCAGTCTTCTAATTTTTAGCTTTTTACACTAACAACGTACTTTCTTTTCCACTAAAAAAACATATAAATCTAGTTTACTTCCTAAAATGATACGATTAAGTGTTATTTGCACTAAAATGTTTCTGTACTTTGTCCATTGTATCAATTTAGTCTTTAGACCTCTACATTTGTCAATTTAGTCCATGTACAATTTACATTTTGCCAATTTACTTCTATGGTCAAATTGAAGTTAAGTTGATAGTGTATACTTGTAATATTTTGTAAGACTATGGTGTGTGAGAATCGAGCTGAACGAGTCAGATAAACTGGCTACAGATATGACTGAAATTCTTGTAATTTTATATTAACAAAAAGGGGAAATGAGCGATTATTAATTGTTTTTTGAATAATTTAGCCCCCTTTTTAAAGGTGGATCAGAAATAGAATGTTGGTGGTCCTCGGAAACGGCCTCTCTTTAGGTTGGCACCCTGAAAGGGGAAGGCTGCGTACATCTACCCTCCCAGACCCCGCTTTTGCGGGAGCCCTTGAGGCATTGGGATTGTTGTTGTTGTTGTTGTTTTGATCAGAAATAGAATGTTACAAATATGATCTTGAAAATGCTTCAACTGCTCAGAGAATGCACAACGTTCATGTGCATCTCCTGCACCATTTTTATGGTTCACATATAGGGATGTGTATGAGCCGAGCCGAGCCGAGCCGAGCTCTTGAGCCTCAAGCCTATTTTGATCCCTAGTCTGAGCAAAGATAAGCTTACGGAGCTAAGAAACTTATAGTGCAAGCTTGGCTTGTCATAGTTTTAGGCTCTGCTTTGCTTGGTTGAGCTCGAATTAGCTTCAAGCTTAGCTTGCTTTATTTAGGCTCATTTAAGTTTGATTCAGGGTTGTTTGCTCCCACTTACCCTCGAGCTCAACTCATTTAGGCTCATACTAGGCTCGACTGGACATATGTAGGCATGTAAGCCTATGAGCTGAAGCTTCATCAGCTTAGGCTCGACTTATTTAAGTTTGGCTCTACGTGACTCAAGCTCAAAGTAAGCCGAGTCTTTTAAGCTTTAGCAAGCCGGCTCAACTCATTAACACCCCTATTTACGTATGCCATCTTCTAAAAAATTTCAGGTACTGGGCTTTAGCGGTGCCAGCTTATATCATGGTAGGCATCATCTTAGCATTGGTATTTTACATTGGCCTCAACTTTATGGCCACCCCTTCTCCTACTTCCTTGAATGTTATATTTGGTGAGCTCAGCTTCTACTTATTAATTGCATAACAATCATGGAATTAAATAATCAGATACACGTGGTTGTGTAAAGGTCTGTTTGGTATCATTTTCTGTTTGCACTAGTGGTAGTTGAAAAATTAAAACTAGGTTTTGAAAAAAAAAAATTTTGAGGGCTTGGTGTTGTCGTTTTGTGTTTATATTCTTTTGTTTTTGAGAAACTAAAATCATAGCTTGAAAATGATTTTTCGTGGTTGTGGTTTTTGTTTTTAATTTTTTCCTATTTCAATTAAAAATTGAAAGCCAAAAAAAAAAAAAAAAAAAAAAAAAGCCTCAAAAAAATTGTTTTCAAAGCCTGGGTTTTAATTCTTAGAACACAAAAATTGCAAATAGAAAGCAATACCGAACATGCCTTAATTTTTCCTTTTTGTTTTTAGTTTTTACTTGAATTCTGGAAAAATTATTGAAAACCAATACCAAAAACTAGAAAAAATCGTTTCCAAAATATAGTTTTGAGTTTTATCTAGAACCAAAAACTGCAAACAAAAAGGAATACCAAACATGCCCAAACATGATAGATTTTGGGTATGCAATTGGTCCCCATGTGAAGAACTTTTGACTCCATAATGAATTAGCTTTGCATTTTCCATTTAAAACATACTTGTAAACATGTTCAAAGGGTTAAAAGATCATCAAATAGTATTAATATTATAGATTATATGTTTTTTCAAATTTTTGAAATATATGCCCTATATTCTCTGAAACTATTGTTCTCACTTTCCAGTAGTCGTTATTAACTGTCGTTCTGTTGCCTGACAGACGAGCACAGCAGGGAACCACAGCGAGTAACAACGTCAGAGGGACAAGACGATCAGCCAATCGAGCCCATATCTGATATCGGGATCAACGAAATAAACAAGATCATGTTTGAAGACGCCAGATGACACCCAACCCTAATCAGGCATTTCACATTTGCCCTCCTGTTCTTTGTAGTTTATCAGCAGTTGAGCTAAGCCGGCTTGCTTAGTTTTCTAAGCTAAGCTCGAGCCTAACGAAGCTCGAGGTCATCGACTTGCGAGCCTACATGAGCCTATGTTAGTACAATTTATGAGCATACATATACCCAATTGAGCATGATTTGAGTCTAAATGAGCCAAGTTTGAACGTAAATAAACCCAAACGAATTTACATTGAACTTAAATGAGCCTAGTTAAGGCAAGCTCAATTCGGAACTCACGGGGGTTTGAGCTCAACCAAGTTGAGCCTATGACAAGCCAAGATCAAGCTTGAAATTTCCAAGCTCTGCCTTTGAGCCAGGCTTGAACCGAGTTAAATGCAGAGCAGATGAGCTGAGGCTCAAGCCTGACGAGCTCGGCTCCTCTAGTATACACTCCTAATTGGATTTCCAGACAATCCCTCAGAAATTTTGTTGTTAGCAGGTCGCTACCGGACTCATTTCTAACTGGTCAACTGGTTAGCTTTTCGCGAGATGTGTGTAGATGGTGCTGTATCGGCAAGGGAAAATGCTTGATGGATGCAATTTGAAGTACCTTTCCATTGACAAAAATCAATCGTATCATACGAAGACAACATTGAATTGTTCATGTCGGGATGAATGGATTATCAAACAAAGATTTGATGATGGTTTTAATTCCCAGTCACAATGTTGTGAAATCTTTTCTTTTAAGGTTAGGAGCGTCGGAAACAGCCTCCCTTCACGGTAGTACCCTGTAGGGGTAAGACTTGCGAAAGTTGGGTGTTGCGGTCGTTGTCGTGGGGCTACCGTAACGTAACGATTATCGAATTTTTACCAATATACGGTTAATGCTCTTATAAGAGACCAGAGAACGTACTAAGAGATGTTGCAATGCCCATGGTGTTGGTTTTAAACTTGTTTTCTCTCTTTTTGCTTCAGATTCTTGTTCTTGTCTTTTGCTTTGCCTTGTTTTGCTCGCTTTTGGGCTCTGCTATGCAAGTCTAATGTTTTCTCGACTTACATTCAAATTATTATAAAAATTTAGAGAGTTGAGAAGGCAAAAATTTTTATTATCAGAGCAATGATGTGACTTAGAAACAATAACAGTGTTAGAGTATAAAATCAGTCATAAGTCTTCACCTATCAGCTTAAGTTTTTGGGAAAGATGGTTTCTTGATATGGTATCAGAGCTTAAGCTTTTGGGATAGATGGTTCCTTGACATGGTATCAGAGCCTTGATGACCAAGAGGTCACGAGTTTGAATCTCAACAGCGCCTACTTTAATATAAAACTATTTAAGCACAAGGTATGAGGTGGGCCTGTGCATTATTCACGCTTTAAGCTCAATTGGCAATCGCGTGAGCGGGCATGTTAGAGTATAAAACTATTCCTGGATCTTTATCAATCAGTTTAAGCTTTTGGGAAAGATAGTTTTTTGACATGATATCAAAGCTTTGTTGACCAAGAGGTCACGCGTTCGAATATCAACAACCCTAACTTTTAATACTAAAAGCAATTTAAGCACGAGGTATAAGATGGGCTTGTGTACTATTCACGTTTCAAGCTCAAACGGGCATTCACGTGAAGGGGAATGTTAGAGTATAAAACTAATCCTAGGCCTTCACCAATCAGTTTAACCTTTTGGAAAAGATGGTTCCTTGACAGAAAGCTATAAAATTGTTTTCAAAATTACAATTTTGGTAAATATTGTCAAATTCCAATGTGTGTTTGTCATGAACATACGTGCTGGAGAAAGAATTAGAATTGAAGATAAGATAGAAATATAGAAAGAATTGAAAATGAGAAGAGAATTAGAAAATTGAGGATGACAGCAAGAGATTTAGAGAGAATAAGAGATGAGAAAGAAAGAACGACTCTGATTTGATATTTACGAATAAGACTTGCTTCTCTTTTATACAAAATAATTACTCAAAATAATATAACATCAAAAGAAGAATTGTTATAATCCAGTTAATAATATGACCTATAAACTCTGATAGTCGTAAAGTTGTCCTTATAATGTTATTGTATTGACAACAATATTTTCATATGAAAAATTAATTGGATATCTAAAAAAGGATCAAATATTACCGAGTTTTCGAGTAAAGAAGATACATTTTGGAAAAAGGAGCAAAATTCTCTTGAGTACCTTAAGAAAGAAAAAGGAAAGGCGGGGAAAAAAAAAAAGGAAAAGAATGAAATGTGGTTGTATCTAGTCCTACGTCTTATTTGGTTATCAGGAAGTAAATGCAGGAAATTAGAGTTTAGGAAAAGGTAGCATTTGCATTTTTACTTGTAACAATAATAACAAAACTAGTGTCATTAAAGGCCTCTAGAAAGTTTTATTTCTCATTTTGGTAATTGAATATTCTGTACATACTTTTTAAAAAGTTGACATAAAAATTAAATTTTTGAAAAATATAACTTTTTGTGAGAATTTAATTTAATTTAATTCATACTTTAAACATTGTATCATTTCGGCTGCAGCGTCGTCCTCGTCAGAGCCCTTTCACTGCCACTCCGTCTCTCCGGCGACCGGCGGCCGGCGACGGGGGTTTCAGGAAAACTGCATCGTCTACCTCAACGCTGAGCTTGAAATCGTAACCGTCACCAGCCTACTTCATCTCTATCTCCATATTCTCTCTCTTTGATCTCCAATTCGAAGCTCGATATGGAGACGATTATGGCGACATTAGCGTTAGGTGTTCTACTCGCCTTCCTTTTTCTACTGCCGCGCCTCAAATCCAGTTAGGTTTTCTCTCCATTTGAATGTGAATTCGTTTGTGAAATTTGAAGATCTGTTGTTGTAGTTTTTTGATTTGTGATTCATTCTATCAATGTAGGTCAAGCGAAAGGAGTAAAGTCCGATTCCGATAGCAAGATGAAGTCTAAGGTATTTCGATGCTCTTTCTTTTTTCCTTGAACTCATTGTTCTGGAAAGTTAAGCGATTAGATGAGAGATTAGGAATGATTTTGTACTAACATTGCTTCTCTTCCGACATGTATTATGCAGTTGTTCACATTTTCTAATAGGGGAAGTAATCGGTCTCCTCCTAACATGCATAAACCATTGTAGAAATCAGTTGCTCAACTTATTTGCAATGGAAGTCCCGCCTAATTTGTTTGATCATGTCATTCCTAGTATGTCCACATATTCATCACAACATCCTTATCTTAGCCACCTTTAGGTGTGGTGTCGTTTAAATGGCCAGCATTTAGCACCATATGATATAGCAGATCTTATTACGGTTTTATAGTATTTTCCCTTCAACTTTAGAGAAAAACAAACTTACAATATAATTAATTTTTAACAAGGGCCTTCACAAATTAGGGATCTCAAGTAACTGCTTATCAATTTTTTCTCCTTGAAATGGAACTAATTGGTAACTGCTCTCTGGCTTATGCTTATGTATGGTGTCTATATGTCATTGTTAGACCACAAAGAGAATTTGCTTTTGACTCACAGTAAGATGAAACACTTCTATTTCAGGCACTTTCAGAGCATTCACTGTGTTCCTTAAGTTATTTAGATGGGCTTGTTGTTTGGTATTGCTTTCTATTTATAGTTTTTCGCCTTCTTTTTTTTCAGCTTTTTCCAAACTGTAAACAAAAATCAGGGAAATAATATATTTTAAAACATGGTTTCTAGTTTCTTAAAAACCAAAAACTTCAAATAGAAAACGGTACCAAATAGACCCTTGCTTAGATGTTCTGATATTTCGGGATGCTTTTGATGATCTTTCGGTGACTTATCTAGAGAAAATGTCTCTTTTCTCAGTTTTGTCATTATATTAGATTGTTCATATTGTGTTCTTTACTTGCTGCATTAAGGGTCCCAGAAAGTACACTAAAGCTGAAGTCTCCCTGCACAAGACAAGCACCGATTGTTGGATCATCATCAAAGATAAGGTTCGTTATAGTACGCGCAATGATCGTACAATTGCCATACTTTCTCTGTCTTTCCATGCACGTTCTTAGGGGTGTATATGAGCAGAACCGAGCCAAAGTCACAAAGCTTGAGGCTCAGCGCCTCAACATTTAATTTGGCTTGGTTGAGCTCAAACTTAGCTTGTTTGACCAAGCTTATTTTCTAAAAAGAAAAGTGCTTTAAAATAGAAGCAGAACATGTCTGCTTTTGATGAAGCATGAATATAGTACTTCTCGATGTAGAATTTGGACAAAATATTTTATTAAATGCACTTTTACAAAAGTACTTCTGAAAAAAAATTTCATAACTTGGCCAAACAGGCCTTAGGTTCATTTAAGCTCAATATAGGCTCATTTGTGCTCGCTTAGGCCCGATTACACATATTCATATTAGTAAATTGTAACAATAGTGTGGGCTCACGACCAGCGAGCTCGAACTTTACTAGGCTTGAGTTCGGCTTGTTAAGCTAAATGGTCTGGCTTATCTCGACTCATTACACCCGTAGCCCCTCATCGTCCTTCTTCCAGCTTATTCTCTTTCCTTCCCTTTTTTCTCAATGTCGAATTATAGGTATATGATGTAACATCATACGTAGAGGAGCACCCAGGTGGGGCTGCAATCTTGAATAATGCGGGGGATGATTCAACAGAAGGATTTTACGGGTATGCGCCTCCTTCCATCATATCTGATACGTGATTCGTCCTTGGTACCAGTATGGAATCTGTACTGGCCAAGGAAAAATATATGGTTCAATGTCATCGGACCTTAGGCCTGACCCTCGAAATTGGCATATATGAGTTCCACATATAAGCTCCAAGTGTGATTCCTTCCTAAAACTAATTAGCTTTAGATGGAGTTCTTTCTTATAACTTCCATGTGGGATTCTGACTATACTCACATCAGATATGGAGTCCTTGACAACTATCAAATATTGATGTTTAACAAGAACTATTATTATGATTCCGTTGTTTTTCTCATTATCTAGAGTAGCTTAATTATCGAGGAAGTAACAATTTCAAGGGAAATTGGACGTGGGGGTATTGTTTAAGCCGAGCAAAGCTGAACTCCAGCTCACATGGCTCGAGGCTCGGCTTAAAGCCTGCTAAGCTCAGAAACTTCAAGCATGAGCTTGGCTCATCAAAGGCGTGGTTGAGTTTGAACTTAGCTCAACAAGCTCCAAACTAAGTTTGCAATATTTATGCTTGTTTAAACTTGGGATCAGCTCTTTAAAGCTCAAATTTGGCTCAATTGGGCATATTTAAGAATGTATTATATTAAGAATACGCCCACTTAGGCTTATTTAGACTCGCTATGCTACAAGCTTAAGCTTCATTGGCCTCGGCCCAGTGCGATAAGCTAAACAAGCCGCTTGGTTCAACTCAAGATCAAAACAGGTCGAGCCCTTCAAGTTGTATGACAAGCCAGCTCGCGAGGGCTAGTTAGCTGGCCTGGTTCATTTACACCCCAGATTAACATCCCCTTAACCGTCCACTTTTCACCAACCAAATAAGAACCAGAAGAATCCTACAAACCATAAATTCTGACTTCTCTTCTCATTTACTGCTCTATTTATCCTTGACGGAGCACCACAATAAAATAGGCAACAGTTACGAGGAATTCATATCGGTCCTGTTTGGTTCAACAAAAGTATTTTTTCCATGGAAAATTTGCAAAATCTTTTTTGATTAAAAAATTTGTGTCTTTCGATCTAAGAAAAAATGGTTTCATTCTATAAATTTGTATGAGGTTTACGCTTGGCGAGGTTGGAATGAAACATACGATGTGAAATTATGACGTGAAATCATGTCTCTGAAGGTGATTGTAAATTTGACAGGCCACAACATGGCACTCGAGTGTTTGACATGATTGGTGACTTCTATATCGGAGACTTGGAGCAATGATTGATCTGTAACTTCACGAAGCTGGCTCGAAATTCTTTCTGAGAGCCGTTCACATGAATCGGAAAGCTCAAGCAGACGATAATTGTAGCTTGTAAGTGCACTATCAGAACGGCACAAACTAAGGTCTCTCTTTCTCCATTGCTTCATTGTTGCCAAATTTTTTTGGCAAGTTCTTCTAGGACTAATATGTGGTTGAAATATTAGTGTTCAAAAAAATGTGCTTGAAATATTATGGGAGTTTCCTTTTTCTAGATTCATGGTCTTTTTTTCTTGTAGTTTTTGGTAGGAGTTAGTTTTGAGCCAGTTTTGAACCAAATAAGGGCAAGAACGTTTCAAAGCGAGCGTCATGTTCGCAATAAGGATCTAGACAGGTATTATGTTTATTATATATATATAAGAAGGACAATATATTTTGAAAAAGGATCAATAACGATAACCTGTTTTGAAAATAACGAAGGAATGATGACATGGCAATCAGGAAGATGATGTGGCACTAGAAATATGATTTGTTGGGTGGAACAGCAATCAGAAAGATGACATAGAAAATGATTTGGCAACTATTTATGAAGTCAAATATCTTTCTTGATCCTTTTTCATAACATATTGACCTTGATCCTTTAACAAAACACGTTATCATTCATGTATATATAATAAATATTATATATTTTTTCCATTAGCAAATTATAGATGAATGAGGCACATAGAGAGCTTCGTATTTTGGCATTATATTTGAAGGACAAAAAAGAAAACATATTTTTCTATGCACAAAAAGTACAACATGATTTAGAAAAATATTAAAGGAGTTACTTCACCACCGACAACCAAAAAGGCGACAAGTGAATTTCCAAGTCACTTTTCGGATTACCATGTCATCTTTCTAGTGTCATGTTATCTTTCTAGTCTGTAATACAGACAACCCCATGACTGCCCTTTGACTGCCCTTTCTAGTGTCATGAATCAGCCAAGTTGAGCTCGAGTTTTGAAAACTACAAAGTTGAGCTCAACTCTTTTATGAGTTTAGTTCAACACAATTCAACTGAGCTCGAACTCTGCTAAGCAAACTTTAAAGATGCTCAACTTGATTCAGCTATCTAAACTGAAGTCGAGCTCATTAAGGCTTATTCGGGCTCAAGTCAGGTTCATTAAGTATTAGCCTCAAATTCAGCTCATTGAGGCTCAAATTTGTTTTATTTCGCCTAGCAATTTTGCTTCAAACATTCTCATTGGGCCTCGCAAGGGTTATCAAGTTTAGCTCAACTTTGTTAGTTAAGCTAGCTCAACGATTCTAGCAAAGGCTATAACACAGGCTAAGAGCCTACTACACGAAACAAAATCAAGAGAAACTGCCTACAAAACACCGCTTTTAGTTTCTCAAGAACTAAACGATACCAACATGCACTAAACTCTGTTTTTCTTTTCTTTGGGTAGTGGTATGAGAAAAGGGAAAACATACAAGCTACGTTCAGAACTCAAGTATACAGAGGTACGAGCCTATGGAAACAGATCCTGTTCCAGTAAGGTCTTACATACAAGCTAGCTGCTGAATATATATATATATATATATATATATATATATATGCAGCAAATGAATCAACAACTATTGGGTTAGCATATCAAATATATTAAAGAACATCAATATCCAAACTTTACAGATAATACACGACAACCTCAACTTTATAAAAGAAGAAAAAAAATCAAACTAACACAAACTACAAATCATAATGGTACAAACTTACAAAATCAGCCGATGGATCGATCGGGATCAAGTGATAAATTTGGCTGAGAATAAATCATGAAAAAAATGAGCTAACTTGATAATGCACAAATCAATGAATGAAGAAGAATGGTGGGTAAATGATCTGAAGAATATGGCCAAATTCTAAATCCAAATATATGATGGTTCTTTTTCGGACAAATACCGTATAATCCCCTTCAGCTATTGTTTAAAATTAAAGTGACTCCCTCGACTTTCAATTTCATTGCAGACAATCCCCAAATATCAATTCATATGAATTAGACTGTCTACTGAAACTCTTTCCCTTTTTTGAAGGCAATTGAGAACTAAAACCATGTTTTCCATCGTGTGATGAGATAGGGGTTTGATATAAACTAGTTAAACGGGTTAGTTACTCCGTTGCTCCTGATATTTGTCAGTCTTTTTTCAAATTGGTCCATCATCTTTTTTTTTGTTCAAAATAATCCCTAATGTTTATAAGTTTATTTAAATTGGTCCCCCATCTTTGTTTATATTCAAAATAGTTCCTCCGATTTTGTCTTATGACAAATAGATCCCCCAACTAATGCCCAACACTAGATAAAAATTAAAAGATGAGACCAATTTCATCATAAAATAAAACAAGAAGAAGACGTGGAATTCAAATTTATAAACATTAGGAATTTTTTTTGAAAGAACAAAATGAAGGACCAATATGAACAAACTTACAAACATCAAGGATTTACAAAGCAAATACCTCCTAGTTAACTTTGGTTGCTGAAAAGGTTCAAATGTTTGGACGGAATTGTACTACGAGACTAATCAATACAAACTGATAGTTACGGGGATCCGTTTAATGAAACTGAAAAATAAACGGGTCAGTATAATTTCAAGCAATAACTTAAAGAGTTTCCGTGATATTTACCCTTCTCGATTTGGCGAAGAATAGTCCTACACATCGTATTTCTTTGGTTGACGCCATTGAACAAAAGTTCGGGCTAACGAGCTGATAAATGAGGCTTTTGGGGGAGCTCCCTCTTTTCCATATAAATGTTTTCTACTAAGATCTGTATATTTTGGACCCAGTGTCTTCCCTCTATCAATCTGCAAAAGACAAGAGCTCGGTTTTTGTAACGGAAAAATATGCCAAATTTTGAAAAAAGGTGTATCTTATAAACTCCTTGAACTATTGCTTAAAACAAAGTTTTAATTTAGAGTCTAGTTAGTTAAACTTCTTTCCTGGAAAAAGGCGCTTTTCTCAAGGCTCCCTTTTCCAAGATTTGAGAGTGTTTGGCCTAGAAAGAATAGTACAAAAATAAAGCTTCCCTGAAGCAAAAATAGACACACAAACTAAAAATTTTTTTAGACAAAATACCATATTAAAAGCAATTTTTACAAAAGGGTTTCTATATAAAGTGAAATAGGGGGGGAAAAAAATGACAGCTTCACCAAATAAGCCTTAAAACAGTGAAAAAGCAAACGCAACTAAACAGCCAAATTTCTATTGAAAAATGTTCAAGTACATAAATTGATTCTGAATTAGAAGGTAAAATCAAGATGAAAATGTTGTCGTTCTCTATTTATAATTTTTGGTTTTTGAGAAACAAAAAAATCAGATCTTATAGGTTTGGAGGTCCTTAGACACAGCTTCTCTTTAAGATAGCACCCTAAAGAAATAAGGTTACGTACATTTTACCTTCCACAGACCCTGCATTGGTGGGAGCCCTTAAGGCACTGGGTTTGTTGGTGTTGTTTTTCATTGTTTGGTTTCTAATTTTAGGCACCAACGCGCCGTCATCGGATCCCATTAGAACTCCGAAGTTAAGCGTGCTTGGGCGAGAGTAGTATCAGGATGGGTGATCTCCTAGGAAGTCCTCACCCTCAGGTTGGGGGCACTGGGAAACAGCCTCTCTTCAGGTTAACACCCTGAAGGGGGAAGGCTGCTTACAACGCCCCCCAGACCTTGTGTAGGCGGGAGCCCTTGAGGCACTGGGTATGTTCCCAAAAAAAAAAAAAAAAGGTAAAAAACTAAAAATAAGAAACAAGGAAAAGAAAAAAAAAAATTTAAATACAGTCTTTAGTTTCTGAAAAAAATCAAAAATTACAAATGAAAACGATACAAAACAAGTCCTAAATAAAGAAATGAAGAAGAGTACCCTGTTGATCTTGCCGTCTCTAAGGTAATATCTAATGCCGGACCAATCAATAGATTGTGAGAAATGAGATCTCATTGCAGAAACTGGATATAAGAAATTATCTACAAGCATTGCAACGAACACCTGCTCGGAAATTACATAAACTTAGTCACAAATTGTAGCTACTGTGTGCCTGTTTGGCCAAACTTTTTCGAGTTTTGCAGAGCATTTGGCCAAAATTCAAAAGCGTTTTTAAATAAAAGCAAAAACTGTTTTTTTTTTTTTTTTTTGTTTACTTCTAAGTAGAAACAAAAAATACTATTTCTCCATGAAAACAAATGCAGAATTTAAAATTTTAAAGACAAGATACCCTTATTCATAACTTGAAAATTTTAATTCTGAGAGTGCTAATTGTGAAAAAAGGAAGCGGCCCTAAGCATCAAGACACATAGTTGCCTGTTTCACCTAACCCAGTGCCCCTTGAAGGGGAAAGATTGCGTACATCTACCCTCCCCAGACCCTACTTTTGGCGGGAGCCCTTGGAGACACTGGGTTTGTTGTTGTACATTTTCTTGAAGAGAAATGATATTCTCCGCAAAATTAATGAAAGTGAAGCCCCCTGCAGGAAACTGTTTTCCAACTTTGCTAATAAGAAATGGAAAGCTGAAAAATTGTCTTCTAACTTTCTCAATCGGAAAACCAGTCTTTCCAACAACTTCTCTAGTTTTTCATATCCAAGGAAAATTCTCAAAAGAAACTGTTTTCAAACTGTTTCGTAACTTTGTAAACTGGCCCATACTGCTTTTACTGAAAGTATTTCTCTAAAAACCGAAACTTTATTCTATAGTTTCGGCATTGAAGGCCAAAAAGAATCTCATATCTCAAAACGGTTGTAGTTTGTGAGCTTGGCCATTAAAGGTTCATGATTGCAACCACGATGTCATGCAGCAGGTTGTTGCAAATTTTACATAATGGGTTGAGTTTAGCTTTATATTTCGAAAAGTTTGAACGAATAGCAATAAAATGAATAATTTTATACCCTTTAATTGTTTTTAACATGAAGACACATCCATTAACATGTTTCAGTCAGTAAAATACAATATAACATTACTAGACCATTGCACAAGCAGCGAGACGTATAACAACTAGCTTAAAATATGTTAAACAACAATCTCTTTTGTAGATTTATGCACATCTTGAAAAATGTCATTTGACGATTACACACAGATAAGGGAAAGAGAGAGAGAAACGTACGAGACACCAATTGTAGGAAGCGAGTGATAATGGTGATGCTTCAGGAGACAAAAGGTTGCACAAATGAACTTCGACTCTTGTCAAGTTCCACATCGAAAGTAACTCGATAGTGGTGCAAATAACCAGGATAAATACCATAAGCAACCCTGAGAAAGAAGTTAATACATCTGAGTTCGAAACAACCAACTAAAATTAATTTAGTATTAAATGGGATGAGCCAAGCATGAGCTTGTCAAGTTGTCGAGCTAGAGCCTTTGCTCGGTAATGTTTTGCTAGGTTTGAGCCTGGGTCGAAGCCTAACAAGACAGGAGGCTTTAGGCTCGAGCTCAGTTGAGCTCATAGGGAGCTCCGAGCTTAGCTCACCTCGTTTAGGCTTGTTAAAGCTAAATCTGTGCTTGTTTGGCATCAATTGGGCCCCAACTCGGCTCATTCCTAAATGAGCTGAACCTTCAGATCTTTATAATCATCAAATTCTGACAAAGTATAGCAAACGACATACATTTGGCACCTATTTGGACCTGATGTACAGGAGAAGAAAAAACACTTAAAAAAAAGGAACCATTTTATTGAACTTTTAAATGTATTCAGACGACATATAAAATTGGTTTTCATTGTAACAAAATCTATTCATTTTAATTTAGATAGAAGTAGAGAAAAAGAACTCCTGAGAAATAGAGTCAAAATAAAAACTAAACCTCAAACAAGCAATGATTTCACAGTATAGCCAAACAAGCCCAGATGACAAACCCTAGTTTTGAAAGATTAGATGGTAATACTAATACCTTAGATCCCGAGTATAATCTATTATAACCTACCTAATAAGAAAAAGAAATGTGCTCACCACCAGATGCAAGAGTTTCATCCTCGATCGAATGTGCTCTAAAATGCATCCGAACTGCAGCTCCGACGTGGATCATAGCCATGAAATATGGAGCCACAAATCCCCATGACAGATAGCAATGCGAGCTAAATAATGCGCGGTTCATGATCCAATTAACTTTTGAAACGTATGACTCAAGAACAAAGGTTTGCTTCCTCAAGTAATTCCAATACCTGAATTGAAAATGACAGAAGATCAGAAATCCCCCACCAGACCGTCAGATAATTTTTGATTGAAAAAATAAATATTATTAAGAAAGAAAGAATGTATATAAAGTTAAGGACAAGATGTCCAATTCAACCACGCAACATAAAAATAAATAAATAAATCACAAATTAATAACATAAAAACCTCAAGTCCCTATACAGATTAGCTAAGGTTATAGCAGCAAAGCCCCTAAAACTCTTTGTCCAAAGAGCTCCTTAAAAGACCACTTTTTCCCATAAAAAATTAGCCGGTGCATATGATCTTTAAAAACCGTAACATTCTTTTCTAGCCAAATACTCAAGACAATCGCAATCTTGGTTGTAGAGAATAATATTAAGACGTCTTTCCTCTTTTCGCCTTGGAATTCATTAGAAGGATACAAAAGATCGTAGATGCATACCCATTACCCGAGGGACTCCCGTCTAAGCAGGGTCTAGAGGAGCGAATGTACGCAGCCTTCCCCCTTCATGGTATTACCCCTGAAGGGGGCTGTTTCCGAGTGCCCCCAACCTGAGGGTGAAGACTTCCCAGGAGGTCACCCATCCTAGTACTGCTCTCGCATAAGCACGCTTAACTTCGGAGTTCTAACGGGATCCGGTGATGGCGTGTTGATACCTTCTTCGGTATACACAACATCGTAGATGATGCACATAAATAAATAAACAACCGAGTGCCTCATAGAGGCTCCCGCCACATAAATAAATAAACATTTGACGGAAGTAACACTGAGCACAAACCTCAAGAAGTTAAGATCCCTTGCAAGCGGATGAGGGAAGACAGCAACTGGCGGTGATGTGATAAGCTTTTTGTGAGCTCCTGCACGGAATAGTAAAGTCAGCCACCGCAAATTTTGCAGTTTTATTTTTGGTAACCGGGTTATCTAGGCTAACTTACGCACCTAGCTAAGAAGTAGATAACTATTTCGTAACACGGTTCATGCATCTTTTCTTGTCGAGCCGAAAGGGAAAGAGGTTCATGCAGACAGCTAACTCATGACAAAACTAATTTGTTTTGACAAAATCTTTTCTGTCTCAATTCTATCATGCGGAAATTAAGACATTTGCGATAGAAACGCCTAATTGTATAAGGTATACAGAAATAACTGCTGAATAAGCACAATACCAGCAATAGCTGCAAGAGTCATATCATCAGAATATCCACCATCTCGAAGTACAGAGACGACACCATAGTTGTCGCGTCTAAAATCATCTGCATGCATCTGACAAAAATAGGAAAATTAAGAAGCTGAAAGCCAAAGTTGCATATGAAGCTGTTTAGAGGGTATGTAGACTTGCCATCATGCACCCTCCCCACAAGAAGAATGTTTTTCCACCCGTAGCGAACCCCATTGAGCAAGGCTGTGAAAAATAGATGTACTATTAGTTCAAGGATATAGATTGTAAATGAACTAAACGTTTGATGAACTATTCGTGTTCAAAACCGATTATGGCTCATTCATATTCATTTCCGGGGCTTGATAACTTATTGAGTTATGTTCAAGCAAGCTCGACAAGCTTAAGGAGTCGAGTTTGAATAGGGGGTGCTCAACTCGTTAAAGTTCATGAATAGTTTGATAAACGCCAATTCCAACTTCACTAAAAGTTGATATTAGCTCGAAAATGATTCAATAATGGCGAGATAGTAACTTGATTAGCTCAAATCAATAGCGAGCTCGATTTGATAGCAAGCTTGGCCCATTTATCGGCTTGATTCCACTCGATTAAGCTAATGAGCCAAGTTTAGCCGATATCAAACATACTAATATCTTGTGAAACCTAGTTCAAACAAATGTTTGAAAGCTTTATACGAGCTTTGGTCGAACTCAAGATTTATTGCAAACAAGGAGATGCTCAACTTAAATCAGCTTGTTTACGCCCTTAAATATATTACTAGCCAACTTAACATGTCAACCAACATAGAGACGGAGCGAGCATGCAGCAAATGAACACTTTTCAATTGGGCCAGCTTAAACAAGAAACTCTAGGAGAGAACATGTATTAAAAAGTTGTCTAGGATTTGAACTAGACATCAAAACAAAATTATAAACTCTCAACTGCAAAATATTCTCGCCATAGAGAATCCTACAGGCCTGGTGGTTAGATATTATTAGCCGTTTTTTAAATTTTTGAAAGTTCAAAAACATATTTTGAAAATGGGTTTTTCTGGTTTTTGGTTTTCTGTTTTCACTCAAATTAGTAAAAAGGTGAAAACGAGAAACCAAAAACTAGAAAAAATCATTTCCATAATCTAATTTTTAGTTTTTGAAGAAACAAAAAGCTATACTAAACAAGCTCGTACATCAATTAGGAACCAGAAATGCAGGTAAAGGTCATAAGACTTTCATCGTAGTTAGGTATGGTGATAACTAGGGGAGTAAATGAGCAAAGCCGGCTCACGAGCCCTCGCGAGCCCGCTCGTCATAAAGCTCAAAAAGCTCGGCTAGCTTTAAGCTCGAGCCGAGCTGAGCCGGCTCGTTTACCTTATCGAGCCGAGCCCGAGCCTAGTGAAGCTCGAGCTCGTAGTCTCGCGAGACTAAACGAGCTTTTTTTAGTATAATATATTTATTTAAATATTGTCCAATGAAGCTATATTGGAGCCTAAATGAGCCCAGCCCGAGCTTAAATGAGCCCAAACAAGCCTATATTGAGCTTAAATAAGCTGAAATATTCTAATTCGAAGCTCACCGAGCTTACATCAAGCTGAACCGAGCCCGAGCATTTGACAAGCTGAGCTCGAGCCTGAACTTTCAAAGCTCAGCGAGCATCAAGCCGAGTCTGGGCTGCACTCAAAGCTAACAAGCCGAGCCTCGAGCCTGGCAGGCTCGGGCTGGGGCTCGGCTCTACTCAAATACACCCCAGTGATAACTATCATCCAATAAAATATAGATGTGCTATAACAAGGTATGGATGGCTAAATCACACCACAACACTTTGCTAGACCTACATTTTACCAATTCCAGCTTGTCACCATTCAATATGAACTCAAAAAAATGCGTTTGAAAAAAAAATAAAGGAAAAAAAAAAAAAGAAAACTCATGGAAAACGAAACGTTATACTTATCATTATATTTGTGACCTAAGGCGTCGCCTACTCCACACCAACCCCACCCTCCCCACAATCAATCCATCCTCCAGCCCGAGGATGGTCCTGAGATATTAGGGGCCTAAAGCAAAGTTCGAGTGGTGGGCTCTTTGATTATAACAGAGATGTCTAAGTTAACTCACACACGGATCAAGTAATCTACTTTATGATATTATATCAAATAATATGTAAGTCATTTATATTATACATGTACAATGTGTTCATAAAATTATACGTAAATCATTATTTCCCTTACATGGAATAAGCAAACTCGTAATATAATTAATTTTCATAAGGGGCTGTCAACAAATTGGAAGCCGTAAGTGACTACTTGGGCTGCTTGGGGTCTTGACGGGTTTCTTTTCACGAGTATTGAAGGAATAAAGACCATTCGGTAGAAGCAGAAATATTGTTATTCAAGCTTTGATGATGCAAAAGAAAAACAATCAACCCTTTTATTAAAACGCTAAACATTGTACGTCGCAAACAACAATTATCCTCGTTAATAGATGAAATGTAAGAGGAACCTGAAACGGCAAGGTGGAGTACCATGTGATATTCATAGATACAGTAACTCCCTAAGCTCCCGGAAGGTAAATCCAGAGGATATCCTGTTTGGATAAATATCTGCGCATGATTAAAACAGATACAAAGTTGGAGATTAATATACGAAGCATTCAATATACTATTTACTAAGTGAAGATGAATTAAGTGTTTTAATTAAAAAGTAACATGCAACATTCCCAGTGCCCTAAGGGCTCTTGACTATGCAGGGATTTTTTTTTTTTTTTTTTTTTGGGGGGTGGGGGAGGGGGGGGGGGTTGAATGTACGAGGACTTCCCAGGAGGTCATCCATCTTGGTACTACTCTCGCCTAAGCACGCTTAACTTCAGAGTTCTAAGTGTTTTAATTCTGATCAAAAAAAAAAAAAAAGAGGTGTTTTAACGTTTAAAAATAATCATAAAGCTCTTGCACCATAAAGCTACCTCTGGATTCTTTTCCATTTCAGCAGTGAGAGCACCAATTGTTCCAGGGTGTAGCCTAACATCATCATCCAAAAATAGTATATATTTGCTATCTTTATGCATATTCTCTGCTCCAGCCTGAGACAACCCAAAGTCGCAGATGTTAAAAGATACATCAAAGAGCAACATTTAGGCTCTGTTTGTTGTGACGAAAAATATTTTCTGTCTCAATTGTGTTGTGTCTTTACATCATGTCATAGAAGTAAACATAAATATGGAAAATATTTTCCTCCATTGAAGGGAAATCTTCCCCACATACAACAACAACAAACCCTGTGCTTGAAGACTTCCCCACACTGAACGGAGAAAATGTCAACTTGGCCGAGCGTGAATCTCATACAAATTTATAGAATAAAATCAATTTCTTTAGCTAGAACGATAATTTTTTTCACTCAAAATATTTTGTGAAAATAAGTTTTCCATACATAAAATAATTTCCTTTGAACTAAACGAGCCGTAAAAGTTGACAATATTGTTCCAACTCACGGCTGAAGGTCTACTAGTATTATCATTGTATGCCAGTACACTAAGATCATAATTTAGATAAATGTCACGCAAAACATTTCCACCTGTTCATTACAAATAAATAAATTGTATGCTAAAACAACCCTGAGATGCGAAGTGCATCAATGCAGCTGAGTGCTATAGCAGTGTTAGCAGAGGATTTTTCTTTATTCTAACAACAAAATAACTGTTATTGCTCATTTACAATCTTTACACTGTTGACAGAGAGCCGGGATTGAGCCAGATATTGAACAACAACAACAACAACAAACCCAGTGCCTCAAGAGCTCCCGCATATGCAGAGTCTGGGGAGTCAGATATTGAAGAAAAAGAAAAAAAGAAATTGACTATGTTCATGCATTACAGGTCCAAAGAGAGAAAACAAGTCATAGGATAAGTATGCAGATCCTCTACTCAGAAAGAGGCATATTCATCCGCTAAAGTTGGATTTCACATTGGCAGAAACATTACAATTGTGAAACTCATACCAGCTGATTATGAATTTTCTGACTACAAGTAGTGGAACAACCAGCTACAATAATCTTGACGTCGATATCATCCTGACAAATCAAAGAATGTCAACTAGTCAGGCTAAGAAAAATGAAGATCGAAAGTACTTCCCAAAATGAAGGATCAAGAACATGGCAATGCCGGACGTCAGGGATTCGAGTTTCATTTTCCCCTTCCCCAAATGTAATCCTTCCCTTCATATAAAACAACGTAGGGAATGATAATAACCTGCAAGACGCAAGGGACCACCCCCCAACAGCCTCAGGTTGGGGGTCCTCGGAAAAAGCCTCCCGTTAGGGTAACACCCTGAAGGGGTAAGACTGCGTACATCCCATCCCTCCTAGGCCCTGCTTATGCAGAAGCCCTTGAGGCACTGGGTCTGTTGTTGTTGTTGTATAAAGCATAGGAAGACATTATATGCTTTGTCCAAAAGATATGAGGAATAGAAAAGTGCTATATATACCTGAAATTCTTTTATCAACTTAGATACAGCGTGGTAAGCCGGATCTTCTGTACTCTCCACAATGAAAAGGAACTCTACAGGACCACCATAGAGAGATGTAATCTGCACTCAATTCACCATGAAGGGATTGTAAACAAGAGTTTACTACTAGCAAATCTCCAGCAAGTGAAGGAATCTAATTTCAACGTAGAGGAGGGGAAAAGAAAAGCCAAAACCAAAGTTACTGGATTGTGTCATTCATAAACTTGTAAACAACAAATGATGAAACATACTCGTAATATTTTGCGAAACATTACTCATTTTTTTTTCCAAGTTGATATGTCAAGATCTTCAAATCTCTGTTATCTCAATTTAGTATTTTATTTTAATTTTTCTCCCAAAAACATGACAACACACAAGAACTGAAAATGAAAGTTTCATGTGATGGTCACAATAAATCACCTCTTAAGAGAAGGGGGGGGGGGGAGGGGGGAGAGGCATAAAAAACTATGAAATAAAGAAGAGAAAGGGAAACTTGGAAAAGTGAAAACCTGGGACCTGGAAGATACCTAAAACCTAGCTAGCATACCAAAAAGTGAGGATTGCCAAGCCACCAAAACAGAAACTAAGGGCTTGTTTAGCCAAGTTGTAGTAAACTTTCTTTTTTTTTTTTTTTTTTTTTTACAAAAGTACTTTTTGTATAAGTACTTTAGTAAAAAAAGGTTTATCAATAGGAGTGTTTTGCCTGTATTTTTTTTAATATTTGCTCCTGCTTATGCTTCTATCTTAAAGGATCCAAGTTTTACTTAAAAGCATAAAAATAGCTTGTACTACTATTTAAAAGCACCTTTCCAAGACAAATACTCTTAAAATCTAAAAAAATTGCTTTTTCAGAGAGAAAGAGAAGAGAGAGAAGGGGGGGGGGGGGGGGCGGCGGTGGGGCGGGAAGAAGTTTACCCAAATAGATCCAAAAGTGGTTTAGATGTCTCACCTGACTTCTCCAATTGTGCAAGTTATGTTCTCCAAACCCCTTTAAGGGCATAACAATTGTCACTCTAGGTAAACTGGCCTGGTGAGAATGCTTGAGATCGTTAATGTCATGACAAAGAAAGGCAAAGCTATTGCCGCGTCTGAAACTGTCCTTCATTCGTTTGATCTCTCTAGTCCTGCGATAAGAGAATCAAAAAATGTGATATTATAAGCTAAACATACAAGACGATCATTCATAGACAGAAGGATAGCTTAGCAAGATTTCCACTTAGAATCTTATTACCTAACAAAAGCGGCACAAGCCCACCCCAGAGCAAGAGCTAGGCAGATAAAACATCCCTGAAACACAGGCCAAGAACTTAGTATTCTGTTGTCCGATGCTAAGGCAGCACAATCAATTGTAAGCACATGAGTAAGGGTTTGTCTGGTATTGTTTTTTGTTTGTAGTTTTTGGTATTTTTTAAAATCTAAAAATTGGGTTTTGAAAACAATTTTTTCTTATTTTGATTTTCTA
The DNA here is from genome assembly GCA_018398585.1 of Simmondsia chinensis. Classification (NCBI taxonomy): domain Eukaryota; kingdom Viridiplantae; phylum Streptophyta; class Magnoliopsida; order Caryophyllales; family Simmondsiaceae; genus Simmondsia; species Simmondsia chinensis. The sequence continues at coordinate 35,475,439 of JAGTTD010000010.1, forward strand.
TTTTCAGTCTTCATTCAAAAAATTAGGAAAGAACCGAAAATAAAAAATTTAAAAAAAAAAGATAAAACCATTCCAAAATATGATTTTAGATTCTTGAAAAACCAAAAATTGCAAATGAAAACAATACCAAAAAAGCCCTAAAACAATGCCAAAAGTTAAATTTCACAGAAAAAAGAGAAAGGAAGCAAGGCAAAGTTGCTGCCATTGTGCTTAACAAGGAAATACGCTAAATGTTACTATGCCCTTGAGCAATAGATAAGACAAATAAGAACTTTTGATAGCCATATTAGTTATTTAAACAAACCCCACATATTAAAAAACAATCTTAGACTGTTGGCTTGCACGATTAAGCATGTACATGAAGTAGCCGATAATATAGACATTGCAAGTATCCTTTTCGATCTACACAACTATGCTTAAAGAACAAAAAGGAACATGATATCAATGGATTTATAGATGTAAGAAATTCAAACAGTTTTCATAAGATTAGAACCATATATTATATAGCCTTGTCAAACTCAAAAATCAAACCTTCCAGTATGTTCCACAGCATGGCAAATTATGATCAACTCAAAACAAAATAGCAATTGAAAACTAATCAACAATCTAACACCACATTTCTCATGTATGCCTGCCGATTGGACCCAGCTAGTTGGATCTTCCACACTAAGATTCTATGTCAACATCAACACTCCATCACCATTACAGTTTTAAATCACAGTTGAGGCACACAGTTGCAAAAATGGAGTTTGACAGACATTACACGATGGATTATGGTTTTGTGGGACAGTTGTAACATAACAACTAAGCTAATTTCAGTAAGAACTGTCGTAGTGAAATAGCCATTATTTGATTCTATAGTACGCCACATTGACCTTATTGGCAATGTATCTTAAAAATCACGTAAGGAACCGCCAAGAGAAACAGAAGAACACCCAAAGCCTCAAACTAAGTTACCATTGTCTAACAACTAACAAAATGAAAGAAATGAACCACTTTTAATGTGCAAGGAATCAAATACCCTAAAAGCGTAAGTTGACTAGGAAGCATCTGGACTAGTTTATGCTCTAAAATGACCCCCCATATAAATGTACATTAAGTTAGGAGTGTGAATAATACACGGGCATACCTCATACCTTTTGCTTGAATCACATGAATAATAAGAGTGGGAATTATGGGGATTCAAACTCCACGATATCCCATCAAAGCGACTCTAATACCATGTTTAGCACTCGACAACAATGTGTGAATCAAACATTCCCAGAAGCTTAAGCAAACAGGTGGTTTATACTCACATATACCCTTTCACGTAAATGTCCATTGTGAATAATGCAGAGATGCACCTTATACCTTGCGCTTGAATCATATTAATAATAAACATGAGAATAGTGGAGATTCAAACTCAAGACCTTCTTGTCAAAAAGACTCTAATAGCATATTTAGCAAATGGTCCAATTCCCATTTGATTTAGCAAAAGATCATTCGGAGCGAAGAATCAAAATTATGGAGATTCTGCGAATCAACAAAAAGAATTGCAAAGCTTCTGCAGAAAGTAAAAGGGAATTGCTATTCACCATACAATCTCTTATCCGCTAGCATTATTTACACTGTTGGTCCCTCGTCTTTTTAAGTTTGTTCAAATTGGTTACTTACCTTTTCTTTTGTTCAAATTGGTCCCTCATTTTTGTAACTTTAGTCAAATAATTTTTGTTCAAAATATTCCATAATGTTTAATTCTATGACAAATTTGGTTTTTCTAAAATTAGTCACTCGTCTTTTCTTCTGTTCAAATTGGTCCATCACCAAGGCTCAAGTACTACCTATTTTTCGTCAGATGTAGGTTACCTCAAGATCGGTTGAGAGGGTATCTTTCTTATGAAGTTTCATGGCATAGGAAAGCAGAAACACGTTCCAAAGTTATTCACCATAGCCAAGAGTGCAATTCTCTAGTGTATTTTGCTTGAAACTTGAAAGGAATGCTACAAATTTTAAAAATTAACATATGCCAGTTAATTTCTTACAGTACAAGGTGATCTTTTTAGGAGACCTTTAGAAAAAGAGTTTCAGAGTTTTACTTATATAGCCTTAGTTGATTTACAATGCGATTGAAGGGCTTTATGTTATTAGTTCGTGTTTCTTATTATTGCATTTTATAATTTGAGAAATTATCACTTAAGTACCCTAATATTTGATCATTTATCATCTAAGTAACCTAATGTGTCAAAATATACAATAGAGTACCTAGGAGTTTAAAAATTTTATCACTCAAGTACCCTAAAGTTTCGAATTTTATTAATTAGTTACCCTTTCTCAAAATTCAATAGATTTTCATTGAAAAAGTTAAAGTAATACATGATTCCAACAATATATACATATATATACTAGAATTTGATATATTTTACCAAAAATGCCGATATGACATATAGTTTTGACAATATATAGTTACTTTGCATCCAAATTCAATTAATTCCTTGAATTTTTACCGAAAATATTGACATGACTTTATATATATCATCACAAACATGCATTACAGTTGTATCCTTTATACAAAACCAGTCTGATTCTCAAAACAAAATCATCAAATTCCGACACATACGGTACATAATTATAAAATATTTAAACCTCAAAATATCATATTATAAATATTAAAATGTCAAGATATGTAAATAATTAAATAATCAAACCTTAAGCTACCTAAGTGATATTTTTCCTTATAATTACGAGAAAATCCTATCCTTAACTCTTTATACATTATTTCACTTTTAATATTATCTTTTTTCCATAAAAAAAACAAACTTATGGGACCAAAGGTGTAAATAACTCGTATCCACTACAAATCTCTATAACATTAAGATCCAAAAACAAAAACAAAAACAAAATCGAATCAATCACAAAGAAATCAAACCTGGATCTGGACGAAAATGGCGAAGGGACTAAGGCAAGCTCTAGAGGCGGCAAAAAGGAACGAATCGAAAGAATACAATGTCACCATTGTAACACAAAACTGAGCTCGAAATTGAAACCCTAGAAGTACGATTAATCTGCGTCAACGTCTTCTCTCTCTTCCTCTCAGATCGCCATACGGTAGAATCGAAGAGAGAGAGAGAAGAGAGAAAAAAAAGCGGGGGGAGGAGAGAGAAAGAGGAACCGGCAGAGACCGCCCAATTTTTATATTTCGAAGAGAGATAGAAATAGTGAATTTTCACCGGCTAGTCAAATTTACTCCATATTTATTGGGGTCTTATTGTACAACAGGATTTGTAAATCACATTTTACTGTTGAATCTTTCTAACATGTATCCATTAAATATATATTACGGTAAATTAATTATATTATATTTTTATATCTAATTAGTCAGATAGAATTAGTAATAATAATAAATTTTATATTAGTCAATTAAATGCTAAAATATAGTATACATGTTAGAAAATTTCTCCTAGTTTTTGTGCTGGTCTTCAGGTTCTTCTGCAACTAGGTTCCCTATGTGTGATGGTTTTGCGCATGCTGTTGTTTCTTGTCCCCGTGTCTTTTCTGGTCCTGTACTCGGTGGTTGCTGTGTCATGTTTTAAGGAGAGCGCTTTGATCCTGTTTTCTTGTTTTTGTTAGTTGCTTTTGGTCCCCGTGTTGTTACGGTCAGACTCAGGCCTCGCCTAGCGAGTGGCCGGCTTGTTTAGTGACTTTGTCACAATTTATCAAAAAAAATGTTAGAAAATTCCTTCAGTATTTATTATTTAAATATTTTAGGAATTATTTATATTTTAGTACTCTGACATTTTTAGAAATAATAAAAAGGAATCTGACTTTTTTGAATTATTAAAAAGGCTCCTAAATTTTTGTCATATTAATAAAAAAGCCCCCTCTCAAGCATGAGAACGTTACGTGGCAGCTGGTTTTATTAATGCTAAAATAAAATGATTTGAAGTACGCTTTAACACTCTTATTCTTACTTTATAAGAACAAAATTTGAGATATTTTATTATGTAAAAGCTATCTGTTTTCACTTATTTTGTTTTAAAATATGGTTATTAAAGGGTATTTTTATCATTTTATTATAGTATTAATAAAAACGTAGTTGTCACTCAGCTCTGTCAACTAAAAATGTTATCATCACATCGGAGAGATGCTTTTTTATTAATGTGACGAAAGCTTAGGGGCCTTTTTACTAATACAGTAAAAACTTAAGGGCCTTTTTGATAATTCGAAAAGGTCAGGGTCATTTTTATTATTTTCATAAATGTCGGAGTATTAAAATATAAATAACCCGTATTTTAATATCTAAATATAGGGTTATTTGTATCAAAGGTCTCTATACTTTATTTATTTTATTAATTTGGTCATTATATTTTAATTGTGTCAATTTCGTCCATCTACTATTTATGTTATATCAATTTGGTCCCTCTATTAAAATTTATGTTAAGTTTTTTATAAATTTTTTAATGATTCAGCAATAATTTTGGTTAAATTTAGTCAATTGATAGATTTTTAATGAATTACATGCATTTAATATGATTGTACTGTTAAAAATTATATCGTTAACTTAACTTTAATTTGATCATAGGACTAAATTGATACAATATAAATAGTAGATAGACTAAATTGATATAATTAAAAATATAAGGATTAAATTGATATAATGAGCAAAGTATAGGGACTTTTGGTGCAAATAACCCCTTGAATATAATAATAAGGTATTTTAAGTTTTAAATATTTTATCATTTAGGTATTATGTGTTAGAATTTGATTTGTTAGAATCTCATCAATTTTATACAAGAAATGCCAATGCAATACTTGACTAATATTGTATACATATGTGTTATGCCAATCATAAAATATTTACTGAACATTAATGTAAACTACGCAAAAGATGACACAATCTTGTGTCATTTTTGCACTTAATTGGCAAAATATCATCAAATTATAATGGAAATACTAATATATTGTTGAAATGGTGTTTAATTTTAACATTTTCTTACGAAAATCTATCGAATTTTTGACAAAGGATATCTACAACAACAACAACAACAAACCCAGTGCCTCCAAGGGCTCCCACATAAGCAGGGTCTGGGGGGGTGGATGTACGCAGCTTTCCCCCTTCAGGGTGTTAACCTGAAGAGATGTTGTTTCCCAGTGCCCCCAACCTAAGGGTGAGAACTTCCCAGGAGGTCACCCATCCTGGTACTACTCTCACTCAAGCACGCTTAACTTCGGAGTTCTAATGGGATCCGATGACGGCGTGTTGGTGCCTTCTTTGGTTTGAATTATAACATAAGATATACATGTATATTACCCAAATAATGTGTCTTGTTAGTATTTTACAACAAAAAATTATAATATATTATTATAATTATTTTCCATGTTAGCAATTTCTAATAAAAATCTATCGAATTTTAGCAAAATGTATCTAATTAATAAATTTCTGAAACTTCAACGTACATATTTCTACTTCGGGATACCTCTTTTTTCCGATAATTAGCGACAAAGTTGCAGTATATAGGAGGCACTGGGTTTGTTATTGTTGTTGTTGTTAAAAGTCGCAGTACATAACAGGCGACTCAAACAAGCGAAACCTAAGAGAACCCGAATAAACTTGAGAAAAAGAAACACAAAAGTGTAGACACCCAAAAAAAGAAAAAACAAGGCAAAAAGGAACAAAACAAGCACTACATAGCTATATCAGCATTGAAAGAGACAGGCTCGATGTAGGAGAAGACAGCGAACATGACAGAGCTGGAGAGAGATTGACAGGGGAACTAGTCAATAAAGCCCTACTCCAACCTTGTAAAACAATCATATCCAATTGATGGCCATCATATGCCAAACCAAGTATTTTTTCGAACTTATACCTATGTTTCGCATCAGAAAGCTTATCAACATCCTTGGCATTATCAGCCTTCCTTGTCAACATTCCTATTTTTTGTTTCGCATAAAATGTTAGACTATTTAGATAATAAATATTCAAACGTCATAATAATTAAGTGATAAATTCCCGAACTATATGCTACCTAGGTTGAGAAAATATTTCTCCCTAAAAAAATGAAAATAGTTATTTAAAATACTCTTTCATACATTTAATAAAATTCATTTTTATTATAAAAGTCATTTATTTCCCTGGTCTATAGCATTTGTTTATTTTTTTCAAAAGCGGGGCTTGAGCCAACCTGCATAACAGTGTGAGAAGAAAAAACATAACTAGCCCATATCAGAGCTAGAAGCAACAGAAGAAAAGAAAGTTACAGGCAATACTATCTATTGCTTGAAGATTACACCATCACTGAAGATGACCGAAAACACAAATATACAAAACCAATGTAACAAAACAAAACAAATGGAGGGAGAGTAGACAATCGTCAACATGAGTGCAAACCGATTATAACAGTTGTAGGCTTGTAGCAGTGGAACAACGCGAGATGTAGATCTCAACTTCCTATTTCTTACTTCACCCTTACTGTATGTTTGACAACGATTGAGTCATCCCTATCAAACCTCAACTCAAGTTTCTTATCTCATTTGATGATAAAATTGTCCCGCATTCGATGACTAATAGTACCTGGTAACAAATTAAAAGAGGGAAACTGTTAGAATTCAACTAGAAAATTGAATGCTAACCATCGAATTGAGAGCAAGAGACAGAGTAAACAAAGGAATTGGATTATATTTTCATTGGATGCTCACTTCTTACATTTCCAAGTCTTCTTATAGATGTTTACAATGCTTTACTAAAGTTGTAACCAACCGGACACATCACCCATTTACATAACAAACTTTCCCGCCTAAATGTACTACTAAGTATTATTCCCGCCAAAAGCATATGTAGCCTAATTCTATGTTCAGTTTATGACAATTCCCTCCCCTTCAATTCACTCTTGTCTCAGGAATGGAAGAAGGAAATTCAGATTTGATGAAGTTGGAATTCTCCCAAGTAGCCTATGCACTACTCAAGTTGGTCCATTTAATCAAAAGCTGTTGTGTGGTGTTGCCTTGCTGCTGCACCGTTCTTTTATCAAGAATGACCTCAGGTTCAAGGATCAATTGATCGTTACTTCCTGCTTGTAAGCTTGCTGTTGCTCCTATTTGGGTACTATCAGTGCTGTCAACTTCGGAAGAGACCTGTTTCTTCAGTAAGGATATATGAAACACAGGGTGAATCAAGCAGTCTCGGGGAAGCTCCAATTTGTATACTACCTTGCCAATTCGTTCTATGATTTTGTAAGGCCCATAGAACTTGGCAGATAACTTGATGTTCTTGCGGATTACTACTGAACTTTGTCGATATGGCTGCAGTTTAAGATATACCATATCTCCCACATTGAAGCTCTTATCAGTTCTCTTCTTATCTGCGTAGAACTTCATCCTAGCTTGAGCCAACCGTAAATTATCTTTGAGCTGATGAATTAGTTGCATTCTCTTCTGAAGTAAGTCAATAACCCCTTGTACATGAGAGACCACCCCTTGATTGAATAATGGAGAAGGAGGATCTTGACCATAGAGAGCCTTGAACGGTGTAGTTCCTAAGGAACTATGAGAATGAGTGTTATACCAATACTCAGCCAGAGAGAGAGAGCCATTTATGCCATTGTTTGGGATGTGAGAATGTCATGCCACGCAGGTACTGCTCTAGACTTTGATTAACTCTCTCGGTTAGGCCATCCGTTTGTGGATGGTAAGAAGAACTTAAGGCCAAGGTGGTGCCCATCAGAAGGAACAGCTCACGCCAGAAGTTACTAGTGAATAACTTGTCTCTGTCTGACGCAATTGTCTGAGGAAGGCCATGTAGTTTGTAGATGTTGTCTAAGAACAACCGAGCCAACTTTTCAGCAGTGATGGGGTGATGAAGAGCAATGAGTGACCATATCGGGTAAAACGATCAATTACTACCCAAATGATCTCCTTCCCTTCAGATTTAGGTAGTCCCTCAATGAAATCCATGCTGATGTGGGTCCAAGAACCCTCGGGAATTGGAAGAGGTTGCAGCAGGCCTTTGTAAGGTATGTGATCCACCTTGATTTGTTGGCAAGTTTGGCACTGGCCCACGAATTCTTGGACTTGCTTCTTCAGCTTAGGTCAATAAAAATACTGCTTGATTCTCTGATATGAACCTTCTCTGCCAGAGTGACCCCCCCAAGGAGAGTCATGAGATGCTGCTATGATCTGTTCCCTTAGCTTGCTGTCATTACCAACATAGATCTTGCCGTTAACCCTTATGATGCCTCCATTGACAGAAATATTGGAATCAAGACTTGCTGGAGAGGAATTGATACTGTAAGGAACAATGCAAGCTTTAGCAAATTCATCATTTTCTTAAGAATTGATCACTTCTGTCATCCAGAGAGGTACTACTTCAGTGATTGCAGCAAACCGAGCTTCATCTGTTGTTTCCTCTGATTCTGTTGCCTCATTGCATCTAGAGAGAGCATCTGCTACCAAATTTTCAGCCCCTTTCCGGTACTCAATGGTGTATTCTAACCCCAGCATTCTCATCAACCCTTTTCTTTGGACCGTTGTGGTGATCTTTTGCTCGAGCAAGTATTTCAGACTTTGGTGATCTGTTTTTATGACAAATTTGTGGCCTTCCAGATAATGGCGCCACTTTTGGACAGCCAAAAGTATGGCCATATACTCTTTCTCATATATAGAGAGGCTTGGTTCTTTGGTCCCAAAGCTTGGCTTAAGAGCCAATGGTCTTCCTCCTTGCGAAAGAACAGCACCAATGCCTGAACTGCTAGCATCAGTTTCAAGAGTGAAGGGCTGGCATAGCAAGGACTAGAGCCTTGGTCATGATCTGTTTCAATGATTCAAATGCCTCCTGAGCTGAAGCATTCCAATGGAAGTCGTCCCTCTTGAGCAATTCTGTTAATGGCTTGGCAATCAACCCATATCCCATTATGAATTTGCGGTAGTAGCCTGTTAAACCCAAAAATCCTCTTAATTCTTTAAGGGATTTGGGCTCTGGCCATTGCAACATAGCTTGCACTTTGCTTGGATCGGTGGCAACTCCTTCAAAGGATATTATATGTCCCAGGTATTCAACCTGAGTTTGAGCAAAGGCACATTTGGAGAGCTTAGCGAACAGCTTGTGAATTCTCATTGTCTGGAAGACATTCCTCAGATGCACCAGGTGTTGCTGCAATGTGGGGCTGTAGACCAATATGTCATCGAAAAAAACAAGGACAAACCTCCTCAAGTAAGCCTTAAACACCTCATTCATCAAAGCTCGAAATGTGGCTGGTGCATTGGATAGTCCAAAGGGTATTACCACGAACTCATAATGACCTTGATGTGTCCTAAAGGCTGTCTTGTGGATGTCGCCTTATTTGATAATACCCCTGTCATAAGTCCAGCTTATAAAAGTAGCAAGCACCATTGAGTTCATCAAGTAAATCGTCAATGACAAGTATTGGGAACTTGTCCTTGACTGTAAGAGAGTTCAATTGGCGGTAATCAATGCACATTCGTGATGTTCCATCCTTCTTCTTCACCAAAATTACCGGTGATGCAAAGGGAGAGTGACTATGCCTGATGAACTTGGTCTGGAGCAGTTCATGCACCTGTCCCTCAATCTCATTTTTTTGTGAATGTGGGTATCTGTAGGGCCGTTGGCTGAATGGATGGGCTCCCTCCTTCAGTGGAATAGCATGATCCAAGGACCTATGGGGAGGTAACTCATCAGGTTGTCTGAAAATGTCCTCAAATTCTGTCAACAGATTCTGCAGAGGAGCTGAAACCTGTTGCTGCTCAAGTGCTGCATTTGGTGTGATTGAATAAAAATGACCAACCCAATTGTAATCTTCTTTCCTCAATGCCTTGTGTAGCTGCTTTCCACTCATGTATTGCAGCTGTCCTTGCTCACAAATGCCTTGCAATTTGATCTTAAGAACTTCCTTTTCAAAGGAAACTGCCAATTGTGAAAAATCAAAGAGGATTGGACTATAGGACTTCATCCAATCTACTCCTAGTACCGTGTCACAACCACCAAGCCTCAAGAGTCGAAAGTCAGAGACAAACTTATGCCCTTGCATCTTCCAACTGAAGTTCTTACATTTTGTGTGAGTGAGGAGGGAATTACCATAAGCAACGGTCACGGCAAGGGGAGTAGTCTTGATGATCTCTTGTCCCACAGCTCTTACGACCTTAGGATCAACAAAGCTGTGTGTACTTCCACTATCAATGAGGATAAGCAATGTCTGTGGTCCTGCTACACCCTTGATTCGAATGGTGTTGTGTGAACCAGACCCGGTTAGAGCTTTCACTGATATTTCCACAGAACTGTCCTCTTCTGCCTCGAATTCCTCCTCCTCCAGAGTTGGTTCCTGAAGAATTTCTTCATCAGCCTCCACTTCATGGCTTTCGTCACCAATAACTGTCATTAAGTACTTTGGATCACACTTGTGACCAAAGAAGTACTTCTGATTGCACTTGTAGCATAATCGTTGAGGCCTCCTGTCCTCCAAGCTGTTACTTTTGCTGCTGGGTTGGGTAGCCCGACTGGATGAAGAGCCAAGGAAATTTCCTTTGCCTTTAGGAACATCCACCTTTGATGATACCAAGCTTTCCACCTTCCTAGCCTTGGTATATGCCTGGGTTAAGGATTCTGGTTCAAAGGCCTTAACCAAGCTCTTGATGCGTGGCTTGAGTCCACTCACAAAGCTGGAAACATAAAAGGACTCCGGAGCATCAGGATAAACGGAGAGCATTCTTGCTCTTAATTCCTCAAATCTCCCCATATAGTCTTTGACAGTGGTTGATTGGATCAATTTGTTGAAGTTATCAACAACCTCACTAACATCTTCATCACCATATCGAGAACAAAGTTCATTTGAGAACGTGGTCCAAGTGAGATTGGGTATGGTGCGAATCAACCCATAAAACCAAGTCTCCATTTCTCCCTTCAATTTGACTGCCGCCAGCTCCACTTTTTCATGCTCTTCAATGCTATAGAATTTAAAATACCTCTCACATTTCCTCAACCAAGATTAAGGCAAGGTTCCTTCAAATGGCTCCAGCTCCAGCCGAGGCTGTCTGTAAGAGGAACTTCATGCATTTGAGGCACTGTCACCTGAATCAGAGGGTGAAGGAATGAAATCAAAGGACCTGACCAGCTATCGAACAGGTTGTGGGTTAGTTGGAAAGAGATTCCCACCTCCCTGCTGTTGAGATTCACACCTTCTTTGCCAATCGGACAGCTGATTCAACCTTTGGCCCTGATTGTCCATTTTCTAGTAAAGCAAATGAACATTCCGGAGCACATTTTGCATCATTTGCATCACCTGATCCGTCTGTAACCCTTGAGAACTACCTCCTTCAGCTCCCGCAGTAGCAGCATAGATGGGAGCTGCAACACCAGGTACCGCATTGGGCGCGCCATTGGTGGCATTGTTAGCTGCACTTGCTCGGGTGGTGGGAGGCATTGCTGATCTTCTCTTTCTGGCCAGAATGGACTGGACGATCAGATGGATGCCTAGAACGAGGCTCTGATACCAATTGTTAGAATTCAACTAGAAAATTGAATGCTAACCATCGAATTGAGAGCAAGAGATAGAGTAAACAAATGAATTGGATTATATTTTCATTGTATGCTCACTTCTTACATTTCCAAGTCTTCTTATAGATGTTTACAATGCTTTACTAAAGTTGTAACCAACCGGACACATCACCCATTTACATAACAAACTTTCCCGCCTAAATGTACTACTAAGTATTATTCCTGCCAAAAGCATATGTAGCCTAATTCTATGTTCGGTTTATGACAGAAACTAATTTCATCACAAAAATAAGGTATAATAGATACTTCTTTTTAGAAAATGAGATGTCGTCTTCAGTACAAAAATACTATGATCTATGTTAAACGAAAAAAGAAGAAGTAATTAATTGGATTATTTATATTTTACTATCCTGACCCTTTTGATAATTATAAAAAAGACCATGATATTTTAAAATTATTAAAAAGGACTCTCAGGTTTTATCGTATTAATAAAAAGTACCTTGAGATTTTATCGCATTAATAAAAATGACCCTCTCCAGCCATGTGAGCGTTTTGGGGAGCTTATCATTGGGGCTGGGGGTGGGGGGTTTGGGGTGTGGTGGGGTTGGGGGTAGGGAATTATTTAATTTTTTGGTTGAGGGGTAGTATGGTAAATTTACTATAATAAATTTTAAATTAGCCTTGCCATCAGCGCCGGTGACAGAAAATGACATCAGATGGTCGGAGAGGGTCATTTTTATTAATACGAGAAAACCTCAGGATCCTTTTTAATAATTCCAAAATGTCAGGATCCTTTTTATAATTACCAAAAAGGTCATGGTAGTAAAATAAAAGTAACCCTAATTAATTTGAATAAACTTACAAATATTATGAACCGATGGAATAAATAAATTAGTAAAACATGAAACATTTTCATGATTGTTCGAGAAAAAAATTCCTTGTTAAAGAGGGAGTCATCTCCGATAAAATGGAAAATATTTTTCTTCTTACACCATCATTGCTGGGGTGTAAATGAGCTGAGTCCACTTGTGAGCCAGCTCGTTATAAAACTCAAAAGGCTCAACTTACTTTGAGATCGAGCTAAGCTGAACCGGCTTATTTTGGCTGATCGAACCAAGCCCGAGCCTAGTGAAACTCAAACTCGTAGGCTTTTGAGCTGATACAGGAGAAATGGAGCAGGGATGCAAATTAGTAGTATTGAGAGTATCAGGTTCAAAATTCTGTTAAATTCAGTTATCGGATTTTTGGCGGGAAGCTCAAGTCACCCGGGAGGCACGTGCCGGGCACGTGCTGCAGCTCAAGAATAAGATACTTCAGATATTTTGAGTTATTTTCTGCATTTTTACTTAATTTAGTTCATATTTGCTATTTTCTCTTAATTGGCAGCAGTATAAATAGCTATGATGTATGGAGCTTAGGGTTTATGGATTAATGAAATCAAACTCTCTTATCTTCCTAACTATCTTCTTCTTCTCCTAATCTCTTCTAATTCTTATCTCTCTCATACTCTAATTCTTACTCTTTTAGTGTTATTTGAAGTAGATTTGATCTACTGTATCATGAGCCCCCTAGATGTGCTCAAGCAAGCATTTTTTAATATAATATATGTACTTAAATATGTCCAATAAAGCTAAGTTTGAACCTAAATAAATTAAGTTTGAGCTTAAACAAGCCCAAAATGAAATACTATTCAGTATGAGTTGGGAGCATAGTTATTAAAATCCCGATTTGTATCTCAGAATCTTACTATTCTATGATTCCACAACTGCCAATCGATCTGAATCTTAAGTAGAATCTTATGATTCATTGATATTACATGAAACTAATGGATAAAATCGTAATACAATTTTACGATTGTACCAATCCGACCTCGATTTTATCAACTTATAAATAAAAGTTAAAATGTAAAAAAAATCAAGCATATATTATAAACGAACTTACTCTATTAATTCGAAGAAAAAAGAAAGTTAATTAAGCGTTGCATACTTCTTGAGAAACTTAAATTAAGTTAGTTTTATGTTTGAACCTTAATATAAACTTCAATTAGCAGCATTTATTTTAAAAGCTCTCACGATTATTGTAACATAAAATAACACATATATGCTACATGAAAAATATATTTACTATATTTGATTATATTTCTTATATATATCCATGTAATTAAAGATCTTATCAATAGTTTTTTGAATTATATAACTGATATTAATACAAAAAATAATTAGAATATACATTTAGTCAAATCTTTTCGGGGCACCAACACGTCGTCACCGGATCCCATTAGAACTTTGAAGTTAAGTGTGTTTGGGCGAGAGTAGTATCAGGATGGGTGACCTCCTGGGAAGTCCTCACCCTCAGGTTAGGGGCACTGAAAAATAGCCTATCTTCAGGTTAACACCCTGAAGGGGGAAGGCTGCGTACATCCGCCCCCCCGATCGTGCGTAGGCAGGAGCCCTTGAGGCATTGGGTATGTTCCTTTTTATTTAGTAAAATCTTTTCGATTCGATTATACGATTCTGATTCTAAAAGACCATATCAATTATAAGTAAAATCTCAATTTTAACAACCTTGATTGGGAGACGAGGTAAATTCCAAGACCGTTAGAGTAAGTTCACTGTTATTTAGAGATTGGGTGTCACGTGCCAATACAGGACTGGCACGTGCGCCGCATGGTACCCCCAATCATTGATGGGCTTTTCTTGTTGGACGGAGAAAATGACCAATAATTGCATTACCAATCCCAAATATACACGCATACATTATTAAATTTTTAAATTTAATATTATATCCTAAGTAAATTAAGTGTTTTACCAGGCTGCTTCCATTCATGACCCTATTTTTAAAGCCTTATTTTTGATATATTATCAAAAATGAGATTTCATAATAAAATTGGACTTTTTCTCTCCATCTAAAGCCCAATTTTTTTAACCCCATCTTTTATTTTTTTTTAGTTATTTTAATAGTTAATATTATTTATATTATTTTAATTAATTTATAACAAAAGATAAAAAATAATTAAAAACAAATGAGATTAAAAAATAATTAACTATGTTAAGAGAATGAATTAAAATTATAAAAATTAGGATTTATATTAATAAAAGTAACTTAATATGAATAATTAAATGGAAAAAATGACTCAAATTTAATATATAAAAGTTTATTAATATTTAAATATATTTTTAAATAAATGTTAGTATATTTTATTAATTAAAAATAATAAAATAAAATAAAATATATCTTATCCAATTTATGCGTCATGTTAGTATTTACACACAAAAAACTACTGTATTCCAATACAGAAAAACTAAGTGATAAAATTTTAAAGTCTTATTATATATAATAAAACATCAAGATATTTGAGGGTATGTTCTATATTATTTTTTGTTTATAAATTTTTATTTTTGAGAAGTTAAAAATCAAAGAATGGCATTAGTTTTTCATTTTTTTTTTGTTTTTCATTTTCATGATTTGATTTTCAATTCAAAATTGAAATTATAAATAAATCTAGAAATTTTTTTAAAAAATATAATTTTAATTTCTAAAATTAAAGACTGCATGCCAAAAAAATAATATAAGCAAGCCCCAAATAATAAAATTAAAGGTTATTTATATTTTAGTACCCGATATTTTTGAAAATAATAAAAAAGCCAACCTTTTTGAATCATTAAAAAGGTGCATAAGTTTTTGTCGTATTAATAAAAAATTCCCTCACAAGTATGATAATGTCATTTTTTATTAACAGAACTAACGTGACAATTATTTTTTATTAATGCTAAGAAAAAGACCTAAATTATGCTTCAACACATTTATTCTTACTTTTTAAGCATGAAATTCGAGATGTTATATTATATAGAAGCTATCTATTTTTGCTTAATTTATTTTAAAATATGGTTATTAGGCAAGAGTAGAATAGTGCGGGGAGTGGCTTGTTGTCTAAGATTTTTAGGCAAGCATAACCTCTAGTGTAACACTTTTAGACTAACTTAATCCCTAATCATGCCCATTCTCCTTCTCCTTCTTCTTCTTCTTCCTCTCCTTCTCCTTTTTCTCTCCTTCTTCTACTTTTGCCTCTATATACATGTTATTGATTGGTGGTTTATCTGCAGGCACTCAGGTACTTCAGGTTGGGGGTCCCCGGAAACAGTCTCCTTGCCTGCCGGAAGAGGTAAGGCTGCGTACATCACCCCCCCAGACCCTGCGTTCTGCGGGAGCCGCAAAGCACTGGGACTGTTGTTGTTATTGTTGTATAGAGTACTTTTATTATTTTACTATAGTATTAATAAAATGACATTATCATGTCAAAGATGGACCTTTTTATTGATACGACAAAAACTTATAGATTTTTTTATTAATATGATAAAAACTTATGAACATTTTTAATACTTTAAAAAGGTCAAAGTCTTTTCTATTATTTTAAAAAATATCAAAATACTAAGATATAAATAATCCTAAAATTAATGTCAAACTTTAAGATATTAATTAATAATATTTTTCAATTCTATTTCATCAATTACATTATTATACTCTTTAGTGCATATAAAATGACTGGAAGATGCTGATTTGAGATCCGAATCCGCGTAGGTTGTCCAATTTATCACACATCCCATGGCGTCACGCCATCATTCTTATCTAGATATTTTTTAGGGTTATTTACACAAAAATTTATGTATTTTATTTATGATATTAATTTAATCCCTGAAGAATTTAAAATACGATAATTTAGTCATTTGATCAAATTTATGTTAAGTTAATGACGTAATTTTGAAAGGTAAAATTATGTTAGATGCAAATAACTTATTATTAATTCATCTGTTTACTCAATTTAACCCAATTTATGGTCGAACCATTAAAAAATTTATTAAAAACTTAACAGAATTTTTCTCTAATGACAAATTGACATATTTTGAATTGTACAGGGACTAAATTGACACAATTAAAAGTATAAGGACTAAATTGATACAATGGACAGAGTACATGGACCTTTAACGTAAATAATCCTATTTTTTTGTCTCTGTGTTATTTTACATAATGGCTCTATCTACTTAGCAAAAAATTGAAGGAACATAAAAAGTGAAAATTTCTTAGCAGTTTTTTTATTATTTTAAAAAGTAAGTAATTTACGTAACCCTACTTGGGTAAGGTTTAAGTCCTTGTTTTTACTTGAACCCCCGAGAAATTTTAATTTCTCGTCCTAGCAAACAAATACTTTGTGCATATTTCCCGTGGATTCGATGTAGGAATTGAATTACAGGAATTCAATTGATAAGAGGAACCAAACAAGGCCTATATAAACTAGTCTTATCCGATGTAATTCACAAATAATATTCAAGTTTAAAAAAAGTTATTATTCATGTATTATATTATTTTTTTAATTTGTATTAATCTTTTTTTTTTTTTTTTTGTAATTAGCGACAAGATCGCGATACATAACAGGTCACTCGACTAAGCGAGACCTAAGTCCACCCGTAGAAGAATGGGGGCCACAAGAGACAACAAAACAAACGCAGGGAGACAAACAAAAACAAGCAAAACACAAGCCTCAAACACGACTACTTAAGACATCGACCTACATGATCAACCAAATTGCAGGAAATTGAAGCAACAGAGCGCTAAAGCTATTGAAGCAAGGGACCCAGGGAGGGTGAATCAAAGCCATTGCCATAGATCAGATCAAAACTCAACTGGAGTCTCTCCGCTAGACGCCTAGTAATCAGAATCGATCCATTACAGCCTTCTATGGAGCATAGCACTCACCGTAGGCGGGTCGAAGCCATCAAAATTCAGACCTAGTCTTTTTTTCATTTCTATTACTCGGCCAGCCTCCTCGATTTTACCATCATTAATAATCTTATCATCCCGTTTCGCCATATTATCCTTTTCCTTTTTGCCAGGGGTCTTACCCGGTTTCTACGCACTTCTCCCGGGCGATAAGTCTTTCCTTCACCAATCTTATTTTTATGTTTTTCTTTTAAGAAGTCTTAAATTTTATACATAATTTTTCGTCTTAACTTAGAGAATGAGTTTGAAGTTCTATTATGATTATATATTTTTTTTAGATGTCCCATTTTGACCATTAATAAGGTCAATGATTAAACCTAAGAGGGTACCAATATGCAAGTACTAGATCCCATTAGAACTTCGAAGTTAAGCGTGCTTGGGTGATAGTAGTACTAAAATGAGTGACCTCCTGGAAAGTCCTCGTGTTGCACCAGTTTCTCTTTAGAGTAGCATCCTGAGAAAAGAAGACTGTGTATACATCCACCCTCCCAAATCTTGCTTAAGTGGGAGTCCTTAAAGTATTGAAAATGTTGCTTGTTGCTTTAAGGTCAATGATTAAAAATAGCAAATATAATAGTCGTATTAAAATTTAAAAATTATAATATGTATTGAATATTTATTTACCAACCCACAGAAAATGTAAAGATTTTTACACAAAAAATCACATTAAAAAACCGTTACTTTTAACTTTTTTTTTTCCAATAATTATCAACATAGCCGTAGTACATACAGGTAACTTGACAAGACGAGTCCTAAGCCACTCCGTAAACGGTAGTGGGTACAAAAAGAGACCAGATCAACTAGGGAAAAACAGACACCACAAACAAAACAAAACAAGACCGGAAAAAAAACAACACATAAACAGGCAAAGACCAGAGCAAGCTGGGCAACATATGTAGCCGAAGTAGATACACACCCAAAGACACCACACGGAAGACCAAAACGACGGCCTCGGAGAGGGTGGAGGACATGAAGGGAAAACCCCCCCTCACCTCCTGCATTGTGAGCAAGGTAACAGGCATGAAGCAGACAGGAGGGGTACCGAGCCCACAGGATAGGTAGGGGAAGGGACAGTCTGGAATGGCGGGTTAGAGGCGGCAGGTTGCCTGGAAGCCTCTTGAGGTATCACATCGTCTGGGAAACCGTTACTTTTAACCTAATCATCACAACTTTTTAAATTTTCATAAGCAACCTCTAAAAATATAAAAAATTTCAATTAATCACCTTAAATCACACTGTTAATTGTTTGTTATGTACTTGTGGCTTTTATATGGTTTTTGTAGTCCTATTGAGATAACTTAAAGTATCTGAGGTGACAAAGCATCTTCCACCTCCCTCTCCCAACCAAGGTTGTCAATCGGGATTATACGTAGCATCGGTGAGGGGTACTCAGAATCGGGATTGTAGAATCGGATCAAGAATCGTAAGATTCTATTTTATGTGTAAAATAATAACTTGTATCCAATAAAATCACATTACAAGCCTCAAATATATAATGAAGAACATCAAAAAAGTTCAAAAAAAAAATCAAGCTTAAAATAAATAAAATGAAGATCAAAACAATTACCCAAGTGACTCAATATGCTAGAAGAATAAGAAATTAAACAAAAATTAATGGTTTATCCAAAAAGAAAATGAGCTATGTCTGTGTGTGGCCTGTGGGTCGGTGTCAAACCTCGGTGGGTGGTTGGGGCAGTCGGTCGACGTCAGTTGGCCACAATCAGCGGTGGTTAGGGCTGTCGGTGAAGATAAGTAAAGAATGTGATGTGAAATAATGATTAGGGTTGGGGGAGGGAAGGGGAAAAAATGAGAAAGGGGAAGGGGAAAGTAAAAAAAGGGTTGAAAAAATAAATTTAAAAAGTAACATGTGGAATCAGTAGAATTGGAGTAGAATCGGTAGAATCGGAGTAGAATCAGTATAATCGGGGTAGAATGGAGTAGAATTGGTAGAATAGGAGTAGAATCGGCGTAGAATTAGTGTCAGACCTCAAATATGTTATTTTTTATTATTGACTCGGTAGAATCGGTGTAGAATCGGCAATCCTACCAATCCTACCCCGATCCTACTCAAGTTCAATGCAAGTCTACTTTCTTGCTATTTTTTACACGATCCGGGTCGGTGGGCCATAGTGGGATCGTACGATTCTGTGATCTGACTCGCGATTTTAATAACCATGCTCCCATCAATGTTTGAATGCCACCTCTTTTGAAAACTCACTCGAATTAAAAGTATGAGGTGAGAGGTGACGGGAAGATATTGTCAACTTGTCTAGTTTCAACTTATATTTCATGTACTTTAAAGGAAACGTAAGCTAAAATCCTTATAAAAGTTACGTAATATATAACGGGATAGTCAACAATATGATTTAAGGTGGTTGAGTGATTCCCCCCCCAAAAAAAAAAAAAAAAAAAAAAAGAACAAATGGAATATTAATCATACACTTTTAAAAAATGTTTTTTTTTTATTTTTTATTTTTCTGATTTTTCTAAAATTTCTCTGAAGTTAGACAAAACTAAAATTAAAATCTGAAAATATTATTTTTAGGATATAATTTTAGCTTTTTAAAAATAAAAAGCCTCGATTGTTAGCCACATAAATAAAATTCCTATGGAAAGTTATATTTCTCAAGAATTCAATTCCTTTGTCAATTTTTCATGAAATAGGTAAAACATGTTTGCTTGCCATGTTGGAAAATAGAACTTTTTTCGGAAGGGTAGATAAAAACGAAGGAATTATAACTTACTTAGGAGAGCAAAAAACGACACTTCTTATAAAATTTTACTTCTGGTATCTACCTCTTGCATACTAAACGAGGCTAAAAACTACAAATAGAAATCGAATAATGCAATCTCTAAGCACTGCCGTAGAATACTGCAATGATCACATGCTATGTGCTAATTTACCGTTGCACACCTTGGGGTTAGCACCTAATTGTCTTCTCTTTTTACTCGTTGGTTTAAATTAATTTCGATATTTAATTTATTAGAGTGAAAACTAACTGAATATTTGATGAACTACTTATATTTGAAATCGAATGATTACTCGATTTTGTTCAATTTTGGAGGGTCTATAGCTTATCGAGCCAAGTTAGAGTAGACAATATGTTTAATGAGATGATTTGATAACAGGGTGCTCGACCCGTTACTGTTGTGAAGAATTTGATAAAAGGGTCATTAAAAACTCGTGAAAGGGTTCCCAAAAAAAAAAAAAAGCTTATAATAATGGTTGGTATTGGTTTGATAATAGATCATTGATGGCTCGATAGTAGATTGAATAGTTCGGCTCAATAGCAAGTTCAACTTGATAGCAGACTCAGCTTGATACAGATTTTTGACTCGGTTGGCTCGACTTGATTAGACAAAGGATTTGAGTCAGTCCAATGTCGAGTATACTAATAGATCACAAAACCGAGTTCAAACAAAGATTTGAATTATTGACTTGAACTAAAATTCATTAAGGCATATCAAACTCTCAAGTTCAATGAAGGAGATGCATGGTTAAGCTCCTTCAACCTTATTGTATCTCTCATTGTATATATTAAAATATCATGATATTTAGGTAATAAATTATCAAACTCACAGTACCTAAATTATAAATTATCAAGTAATTGCTTAATGTTATTTTTAATCATGTAATAATTTATTATTATATTTTAAATATATGCTTTATGTAATTGTATATATAATATAATATTTAAAAAAAACTTTAAATGAAAGCAATGGATAATTAAAATTGCAAAAGAATCATAAATAAAAGATGTAAATGATATATACATGTAGAAGTTTATAAATTTGACATTTTAGTTGAATTAACATATATAAGTTTTACATATAAATTACTTTTAAACTTTTTTAGAGAATTAGCGACAAGGTCGCAGTATAAAATGGGCAACTTATACAGATGAGATCACAGACAGCCAGAATAAAAGTGAGAATCAGAAAATAAAGACAAAAATAGTAAAAAAAAAAAAAAAAAAGGACAACATCACAAAACATCATATGAGTTTAATGTGAATATTTTTACTAAACTCGTATATTTTAATGATTTACATATTTTAATAAGAATTTACATATATATTTTTTGAACATTTTGATAAGAATTTACATATTTTAATGATTCTTTTCAAAAAAAAAAAAAAA
Source organism: Simmondsia chinensis (assembly GCA_018398585.1). Classification (NCBI taxonomy): domain Eukaryota; kingdom Viridiplantae; phylum Streptophyta; class Magnoliopsida; order Caryophyllales; family Simmondsiaceae; genus Simmondsia; species Simmondsia chinensis. The sequence continues at coordinate 35,496,833 of JAGTTD010000010.1, forward strand.
AAGGAGCATGCATTTAACTGCATTCATTGTACGCACCTTAATTGTCTTGTAATGGTTTCTGTCAAGGAACCATATTTCCTAAAAATTTAAGCTGAACAGTGAAAGTTTAAGATATGGTTATAATAATATATATGTAATTTCATTAGAACTCGATAATTTTTTTCAAAAATGCTGAGACGACATGTACTTAAATATATTATTATAATTATATACCACATTAGCATTTTAGGCATCAAATTGGTTAGTTCCCTATAAAAATTTATCAAATTTCAACACAAGATATCTAAGCGACAAACGATTCAAATTTCAGAATATCTAACTGTATATATTAAAATATCAGAATATTTAGGTGATAAATGTTAAAACCTTGACTTTCTTTTCTTCTTTTCATATAAAAAAAGACGCACAATATATTCTATTACAAGTGGCATGGGCTTGGTAAATAAGATTAAAAACAAGTATAGGCCCAAATAGTTTAAAAAAGGTTTGGATTACTGGGCTTCAACTAGCTGGTCCCTAAAATGAATGCAAATGGTGTGAAATATTAATTCCGCTAGAAATTATATGTATTTAATAAAATAATTCGAATAAAATTTGTAAAAGTGTGAAATAGGTCTCTTATCTAACTTTGTTTATTAACAGTGTTACAATATTGTGGTTTTTGTAAGAGACGAGATGAATAACAAGATGATAGTGGATATATTAATAAATAAGGACAAATTTTACTCTATTTTAAACTATTATTTCAACTTCTATTTGCTTCTCTTCTTCTTAGGTCGGCAGTCCTCGAACACAACTTTTCTTAAGGGTAACACCTTGAAAGAGTAAGGCTATGTATATCCCCCAAACCATGTATATGCGGGAGCCCTTAAAGCATTAGATCGATTATTATTATTATATTTTAATTATTTTATTAAATATATGTATTTTTGGACTAAAATATCATGTCACAACAAAGTACGTGAATTAAAGTATATGAATTAAAAAACTGATATGTCAAACCCAGGGCTATTAATGTGCTACACAATGACATTCCCTTCTTTTCCTGCCTTTAAGGCGTTTGTACTGTTCTCAAAAAATATATATATATATATAGCCTAATCAAACGACGTCGTTTACTCCATGTTGGTGCCCCTTAACACTCAAAACCCTGCGTTTCATACCCCTAAATCCCACGAACACCTACATATAATTCCCATCACCGCAGCTTACCTCTCTCTCTCTTTCTCTCTCTCTCTCGCTCGCTCCAAAACCCTAGCCCCTTCCCCAAGCCCCGATACCCCAACCTTCATATTCTCCCCAAAAAACCCTAAAAAGCGCAAAAATCTCCACAAAAAACCCACAAAAACCAACAAATTCAAAGCCCCAAATCCCCCTTCTCTCTCTCTCTCTCTTATGGGAACCCCAGAGACCTCAAGGGAACCATGCCCAGATCGAATCCTAGACGACGTCGGCGGCGCCTTTGGTATGGGCGCCGTGGGGGGATCCGTCTTCCATTTTCTAAAAGGGGTTTACAATTCACCTAAAGGTGAGCGCGTGGTGGGCGGCGCGCAAGCGGTGCGCATGAACGCGCCGCGTGTTGGCGGTAGTTTTGCGGTGTGGGGTGGTCTTTTCTCGGCCTTTGATTGTACTATGGTGTATGTGCGGCAGAAGGAAGATCCGTGGAATTCGATCATTGCTGGGGCTGCTACTGGTGGGTTTCTTCAGATGCGGCAAGGGCTTGGCGCCGCGTCGAGATCGGCGGTGTTTGGTGGGGTTCTTCTTGCGCTTATTGAAGGGGCTGGGATTATGTTGAATAAGATGTTGAGTCAGCCACAAAATATGCCGGTTATGATTGAGGATCCGACTATGCAAGCGGGTATGAGCGGGGTGCCGCCGGGGATGGGTGGGGTTCCAGCGGGGTTTATGAAGCCGGGTCAGGGTCAGATGGGGCCGCCGCAGAGTGGTGGAGGCGGGTCTCGGGCGGTGGAGGGAGCGGATGAGGGACAAGGTTCTGGGTGGTTTGGTGGGTGGTTTGGGGGTGGGAAGAAGAAAGAGAGTAGTGGGAGTGGGAGTGAGACTAAGGTTTTGGAGAGTTTCGATTCGCCCACTCCAATGCCGAGTTTTGAGTACAAGTGAATGGAGATTTGAGGTAAATTGATGGATTTTGTGCTTGTTCTTTGAATTTTGGGATTGGGGTTTGTGTTAGTTTTTTATGAATGGTTCAATTTTCATATCTATGTTAAGACTGTGTTATGTCTGTGATATTTGTGTGATGTGCAACCTGAGTTCAAGATCTAGAAATTTGAGGTGCATAAGTAGTATTAGGGAGGCTGGGTTTTTAAGGATTCTTCATATTTAATATATCATACCTTGTTTTGTGTTGTAGTTGACGTAGTGCATCTTGTTTGATGCGCGTTTGCGATTTGACAAGAAGGCGCATATAAAGGAGGGGGCATAAATGAGCTAAGCACCCCCTTGTCCGAATAGCTTGATGAGCCTTATTGAGGTTGAGTATGAGTCAACTTTTATTGAGCTTCCAAACCTTTTTGAAACTCGGTTCTATGAGATGTTATAACAACAACAACAATAAGAATCCCGGTGCCTCAAGGGCTCGCGCGCAAGTGGGGTCGGGGGGTTGATGTACGCAGCCTTCCCCCTTCAGGGTGTTAACTCGAAGAGAGGCTGTTTTCGAGGACCCCCAACCTGAGAGACATGTCGTCATCGCATCATGGCAACTTGTTGAGCTTCCAAACCTTTTTGAAACTCGGTTCTATGAGATGTTAGTGTATTCGATACTTGGTTTGACTCGCCTCGTTAACCTAATTGATTCAAGTTTGCCATTGAGCCGATCTATTCGGTGATGACTCAAGCTAGTATTGAACTAGCTTTGAACTGACACTGACCATTAATGAGCTTTTATTGAGACCTTATTGAACTTTTAACGAGCCTTGTCAAACTGTTTGTGGATATTAGCTAGTTGAACACCCCCTTTTAAGCTTAGTGAGCTTGCTTGAATATGATTCTGTAGGATTTCATACATATGACCCTGCCAAACCTTGTCTTGGCGGGAGCCTCTTTGAGGCTGGGTGGTGGTGGTGGTTATCAAGCCCCCAAACAAACTCAAACCAACCTTAATCGATTTCGAATATGAGTAGTTCATTGAACGCTTGGTTCGTTCATGCCCCTTATAGAAATGATGAAATACATACGCTACAGAACAAAGTCAGGCCTACAATTTCGAACTCAAAAGATCTAGAGATCGCTTGTTGAATTGGCTGCTTATGTTGAAATAGAGTAACGCTGTAAAAGATAATACAAGTTAGTTCAGCCTGCAAGTAGAAATTGGCTGTTTATGTATACACTCACATAGTTTCTTTGCCATCACGGTGAGAAGATGTCCTTGTGTGCAATGCTTTAAGCTATCCTCTATCAGGATACTCGTAGCCATTTCACTTTGATCGTTACATTATCTCGGTTAGAAATGTCTTCCTGTCACATTACTATGAAGTCTTGTTTGTCCTGTAGTTATCTTCTCAAGACCCAGTAGTACAGACTATCCTTTAGATTTGAGTTGTAGCATATTGTTTGACCAGTCAATTGGGTTGTCATGTCCTTTTTCTAGAGCTTCATCTGTTGGTAAAAGCTGAGAAAGCTTTGTACATGGAGATGTTCGAGGAGTAAGGTCAGAGTTGTGGTTCTAGTCAGGTTTAGGACATTATGCAAGGATCATGGATTGTGGTTATTGTTTCTGCAGCATATCTGGGTGTGGGTTATTGGTGTCATTTTTTCATTATCCTTTGCAGCTTGGGGTGTCGATCTGAGCAAAGCTTGAGCTTGTTAGGTTTAAGGACTCGACTTGCGAACATTGTGCTTGGCTTGAGTATGGCTCGAAGCTATAGGCTTGTCGACTTTGAGCTTGAGCTCAAAGTGGATCATCAGCTGGCGTCGAGTCTAACTCAGTGAGTTTTGAGCTAGACTTGCCTTGTTTAGGTGCATTTAGGCTCGCTTAGGCTCTAGGTTTTAGCTTGGCTCCGGATCATTTTGGCATATTTGAGATCATAGTCATTATACTTACAAGCTGTTGAGCTCGGAGACAAGATTGAGCTTGAAATGAGCTTGGCTGAGTGAGCTAAATAACAATCCGGCTTGACTCATTACACCCTATTTGTTAACTCTTTTTCTCCTTGACCTTTATATCTTGAGTTGGGGATTTCTATCTAATGGTTTGATATAACATATAATGGAATGGTCTTTGAGTTTCTTTTTGGCATCGGTGTCCTTACCAAATATGCCTACTTCTACACCAAATACCTACATAAAAGTTTAGTGTTTCTTGGATATTTACTAATAATTTGAATTTCTTAGTATATATATTATTTGTCAATATTACTTTAGATTTAGAATGTGACTTTTATTAGCTTTATTTGTTAGTATCATATTAGGAGTTTGTTATTACGAGTGTAGGAGTTTCTTTTGAATTTACAACAATCTAATGTCTCAAGGAGGTTCTTGCCAAGGCAGGATCTGGGAAGGTAAGAGTACGCAGTCTTATCTCTACAATCATAGAGAGGATGTTTTCGAAGGGCCCCTAACCCTAAAAGGAACCCTATTCACTCAAATGAAAATAAGTATGTCTAATGCAAATAGGCATAGAGGCACTACTCAAGTCAAATGAAGCAGCAACAATAACAAACATGCAAGCTTAGGGACAATGTCAACTGTCATCAGTGTGCTTCTCTCTCCTAACAGTTGGGGGGCCACATGTATTTTTCAACTGCCACTTTACTTTATCTAAAGCCATCTCTTCGGTTAGATGTAGGTAGGTAAGGTCATGTCTAGTCGTCTCCAGCGGCTTTTCTGTGGCCTGCCTTTACCTTTCTTCTAGCATCTATTATATAGTTGTTCATATTTCCTAACAGGGGCGATAGTTGGTTGCTAACTAACATGCTTGAACCCAAGCCTAAAGAAGATCATTAGACTAGTTATTTATTTCTATTTCGTAAGCATGAAGCTGCTTAAAGCTAAGTACAAGAGTACCTAGTTGGTTGAACACACTGTCATTCAACCATCCTCCCAAGATCCCCTCGATTAGGCATAAGGATGCTTAATCTCTATCACATTGTCTTCTACCTTGTGCATTAACTTGTCGTTTAATTGTAAGTAAAGGGTTCATCTAAACAAGTGATCTTTTCTTCTTAACAAGTTATAATGTATATATTCTTCCAGAGTGCAGTTTGCCATCCGAGCATTCCATTTTTGTTTGTTTTGTTTTTCTCATTATTCATTGACTGCTTGTTGAGTGCTGTCTCGGTCTGATGTAGTTTCCAATAGATCCCATGATCCCATTCATGGAATACTTTGTTCTAAATGATTCATATGTCGTTCTCTGTGGATTGTTTGCTTTGAGCTGGCCTATATTTTCCTCCAACTGGGTTCCATAGTTGTAGACTTGATTAATGGCCTGTTTCGTCAAACTTCTTTTTTGGAAAAAGAGTCTTTCAAGAACTATTTTCAGGATTTAAGTGTGTTTGCGTTGGAAAGAAAAGTATTTTTACAAAGAAATAGGTGGTGTTTTTCCCCCCTCCTAAGCAGAAGCGGGAAAATAGTGCTTCTTTTTTAAATCAACTGTTTATGAAACAACAATAGTAACAACAACAAACCTAGTGCCCTATTGAAAGCACTTTCTAAAAAGTGTTACTGTAAAAAATCCTTCTGAAAAAATTAGTTTTTTCATAGCTGGCAAACAATGCACAAGGAAGCCAGTTTATTGCATAAGGATGGAGCAAACTGACCCGTTTGTTATGACTCGTCTCTTTTATGACAAACATAAGTTCGAGATGATTAAATTGCTAACAGTGCATTGAATATATCCTTACTGTGCTACTTTGTCCAAGATTTAGATCTCGGATTTGTTTGGTAATAGGGTACAACAACAGCAGACCCAATGCCTTAAGGGCTCTTGCTAAAGTAGGGTTTTTTTTTTTTTTGGGGGTGGTGAGAAACGCAGTCTTTCCTCTTCAAGGTGTTACCGCAAAGGGAGGCTGTGTCCGAGGACTTTGTTTGGTAATGGAGGGTAAACTGGGAGAGCGTAAAGAGGGGTGAAGATAAGGAAGGTAGGGGGAACTGGGAGAGCATAAAGAGGGGTAAAGATAAGGAAGGTAAGGGGTTACCCTACTATTATTTGGGTACGTTTAATAAAGAAGGGTAACGGCGAAGTGAGTTAAATGGGTTACCTTTATTTGACAATTGGATTGGATAAATGGTCGAGGTTAAAGAAAGTTACAGTTAAAACAAGGACAAAATTGTTCAAAATGTTTTAAAATTTGAACTTTTGCTCTGTACCCCTTAAATTGGGGATAAAGCAAATGAAGGTAACCCGGGGGGGGGGGAGTTTGAACCACCATTACCTGCAAAAGTTTTACCCTTATTACCCTTACCTCTATTTAACCCTCTCTACCCTGATGTCAAGTGACGGGGGCTACCTTTCGTCCTAGGGCCGATGATAATTTTACCGCACTTTTATGTTTGAAGTTACATGGTAGCACTTCTGTTGTATGCTCAAAATTCTTCTTAAGCTGTGCTTGTTTTGACACAATATTATTGCTTCTTTGTGTTACTTCATAAGAAAAACTACAAATACAACGGATGTTTTTCTCCTTTCCCTCAATGAAAAGGAAAAACATTTTTCTTCACGAAGGGGAGAACGTTTTTTTTATTATAGGCTTATGTCATATGTTTCACTTTAACTTGAACTTGGCCGAGCGAATGAAGTCATGAACTTCAGTGGAAAGGCAAAAGAAATTTAAGAAACGAAGAGTTTTAATTCAAAACATGTTCTAAAAGTAAAACATTTGGTGAGAAAAATGTTCTCAGTTGAACCAAAGGGAGCCTAAACCTTGTTAGTGTTCTACAACTAAACCGAGACCGCATTGTGAGCTTGATGTTTATACTAACGCGCTTTGTTCAATCTTTGTAGGGAACGTATTTCGACTGGCAACGAAGCGAAGGCTTTTTCATGATGTATAAAATTTCTCCGAGGACTGCTGAGAGAAATGATTTTGAGACCTCTGGTTTGTTTATCAACATGTTAGATTGATAATTAGAAGATGCTTTTTTTCTATTTAATTTTACGGTAGCAAAATTTAATTTTGAAACAGTTGTGTTATAATGCTGAAACAATGCATTTTAATATGTCTTACTGGTTTACCACCCTTGTCAAATAATATGTTTCACATTATGTAACTTAATTTTTGTGCTCTTGTTCTGGTTTGTTGCTGCTTTATGTTGTTTGCATGTTTGTATGTTTGATATTATCTTTTTTTTTTGTTTTTGTTTTTGTTTTTTTGGGTCTTGAATTTGATAAATATCGTTCCATTTTACTTTTGGGGTTGGGGACCCTTCGAAACAGTCTCTCTTTAGGATTGCACCCTGTCGGGATAATGCTGCATGCGTATTACCCTCCCCAAACCCTGCGTTGGCGGAAGTCCTTTGAGGCACTAGGTTATTTTTTGTTGTTGTACTAGTTTGTTGTCGCAGTGTAATCGATGAAGTGAGCTGTTGTCCCATCGCTTAGGTGTCGATGACCTTTTGAGGGCAGTGTTATACTTCTTTACGTTTTAAAAGTAGTATCAAGGTGGTTTAAATGCATGTTTTGCGGGTTCTAGGAGTTGCTGTAGTGGTTGTTTTCGTGTTCTAGTTTGGGAATGACTTGGGTTTGAATTTTATCTGTAATATCTTAGATTGCTTCTTTCTTAGAAAACATGGCTCTGCATGTTCTTATGAAAAAATTACATATCTTGCACTTCCTCGGGAAAGGGTTAGTACAGTCGTGTCGACTACAACAACAACAGTAGTCGAATCATGTGATAAATCTTATCGAACTTGAGTTAAATTCGAATCATGTGATAAATCTTATCGAACTTGAGTTAAGATCGAATCATGTGATACTGTGTTTCTTTCTATTACTTTAAATAATGACTCTGTTATGCCGTTAACCGATAATGCCACAAAGATATTCCATTGGAACAAACACGTAGGCTTGTTTGGTTATGAGGAAGTAAATGTAGGAAATCAAAATTTATGGGTGTTTGCTAGGAAATCAGCAGAATATGGGAATTGAAAACTAAAAAGTAATTTTTAGTTCCTTTAAAATATAGGGGCGTATTTGGTATAGGATTAAAAATTTGGAGGTAGACATCCCTAGTGCAAATTTTAACGGGGTAATCACTATACCTTGAAATATTTTTTTTCCCATTTTGTTTGGCTTAAGGGTAACCGTTACGTCGTAAATTTTTTCTCATGTTTGGTATGGGTGCAACATAATTTTTTGAATATTATGGCAAACACTAGATTTATCGGAGAAGATGAGTCGGGACCTTAAAGTTACGTTTGACCCCTGACCACTAAATCGCCAAACCACTGCTGAACCTTAGTGGAACTGCCGCTGAACCGTTGGATTGCTGACACACCTATGGTTATTAAAATCCCAATTTGAATATTAGAATCATATGATTCTACGATTGCACAGTAGTCCATCGATTTGAATCCTAAGCAGAATCTTAATTTTGTAGAATCCTATGATTCATTGGCATTACATGAAATTAACGAATAAGATCGCAATATGATTTTACGATTCTATTTATCTGATCTCGATTCTACCAGTGTACCCCAATAAAAAGTTAAAACGTAAAAAAAAATCAAGCATATATTATAGATGAACATATAAGTGTTTATATACTTTCAATAAACTTAAATTAAGTTTTGTATTATATTTTAATTTTAATATAAAGCTTGATTAGATTAACAACATATATCTCAAAAGCTTACATGATAATTGCAGCATAAAACAATATATCTATATTGCACGATGATAATTTATCATATTTAATTATATTTCTTATATGTATTCATGTAAGTTGAGGTCTCATTAATAATTCTTTAAACTATATAATTGATAATTTAATATTAAAACAATTATACTATATATACTTGCTACACTCTGCACTCTATTCTCTCTCTCTCTCCCTTTCTACTCTCTCTCTCTCTCTCCCTTTCGCCCCATACTTTATAGACGCTTTATTATTTCTAAATGTTTGCATAGTATCGTATGTATGATCTCTTCTCTACATGCTTGTTTACTTGCATGCTTGTTTTTGCTCTGACTGCTTTGCTCCCATGCGTACATGATTATTTTGCCTATTTACATACATACATGTTTCGCATAATTTTTATTCCTTACATACTCCTTATATGCCCTGTATTCAGGCACTTCATAACTATCAACTATCATCTATCAGGTTGAGGGATCCTCGAAAACAGTCTCTCATCAAGGTTTCACCCTGATGAGGTAAGGCTGCATACATCCTACCCCTCTCAGACCCTGCGCAAGAAAGAGCTCTTGAGGCACTGGGAATGTTGTTGTTGTATTTAGTAAAATCTTACGATTCTCGATTCGATTCTACTATTCCGACTTTAAAAGCTCCAGCCGAAGTAGAATCCCGATTCTAATAACCTTGGACACACCCCAAACCACAAACGTGTCGCACCTAACAACCCTTCGACCCCTAACAAAACCCTTTGACCTTTGCCAAAACCCCAGCCCTACACCTCCCACTTGTTGACACCCCACCGCCGGCCACCCTGTTGACGCACCCCAACTGCCAAACCGCACCGACGCCTCCTCTGGTGTCTAGAGTTTTTTTAGTATCTAGTGTGTAGGGTTTGGTAATCTGAAATTTGTTCAGATCTTTCGAAAATTGAGCATTATGACCTTTTTACCACTCTCGTCTAGTGCAAAGATTTTAACCCCCTACAGGGGTAAAAATTTTCATGGTGCAAATTTTCACCTTAAATCAAAGCATAAAAGAGAGTTAACGGTTAATGGGGTAACCAAACAACAACAACAACAATAACAAACCCAGAGCCTCAGGGGTTTCTACATAAGCGGGGTTTGGGAGGGGTGGATGTATGCAACCTTACCCTTTTAGGGTGTAACCTTGCCGAGAGGCTGTTTGTGAGGACCCCCAACTTTATAGGGTTGGCAACACGAGGACTTCCCAGGAGGTCACCCATCCTGGTACTACTCTTGCTCAAGCACGCTTAACTTCAGACATCTAATGGGATCTGGTGCCTTAGTACTTGGTAAATGAACCATCAAATCAAACATGACAATAGGACGTAATTTACCTATCCTCCTTAAGTAAATCCTAATTTCTTTATTTTTAACTAGGTTTTCTGGAAGTTCTACTTTTGATTTTAAAAATTAAATACTTTGTACCTACTTTTTTTGAAATAGAATATGAATTCATGTGTTAACCAAATAGGACCCAAGATCATATAGCCCCATGATTTCCTGTTTCGCATTAGAAGCAAGGTTAATTAGAATCGATAGGGGCTTTTAGAATCAAAATTGTAGGATCGAATCGGGAATCATAAGATTCTACTAAATGTATATTGTAATTGTTTTTCATATTAATGTCAGTTATATAGTTTAAAAAATTATTAATAAGACTTTTACTTACAAGAGTATACATAAAAAATATAATCAAACATGACAAAAATATTATCTACCAATTTAGATGTGTCACTTTATGCTACAATAACCATGAGAGCTTTTATGATAAATGCTGTCAATCGAACTTCATATTAAGGTTAAACATAAAACTAAATTTAAGTTTCTTGAAAGTATAAAACGCTTAATTAACTTTATCTTACTTCAAACTAATAACATAATTTCACTTATAATATATGCTTATGTTTTTACATTTTAACTTTTATTTGTACATGTTTATTACGATTCTATCCTTTAATTTTATGTAGTATCAATGAATCGTAAAATTCTACAAAATTAATATTCTACTTAGAATTCAGATCAGTCTGCAATCATGGAATCATTGAATCTTAAGATTTTAAGATTTAAATCGAGATTGTAATAACCATGATTAGAAGTTGAATTGTGTTACCGCTGTTACATGATTTTGTAACGTTCATAATTGTAATGCCATCGCAAGCTATGACCTCCTGGGAAGTCAAGCGTGCTTGGGCGAGAACAGTACTAGGATGGGTGATCTCCTGGAAAGTCCTCACCCTTAGGTTATGGGAACTCAGAAACAACCTCTCTTCAGGGGTAATATCCTGAAGGGGGAAGACTGCATATATCTGTCCCCTAGACTCTGCTTAGACGGGAGCCCTTGGGGCACTGAGTATGTAATTTTTTTTTTTTTTTTGAATCATCGCAAGCTATGACCGTCCAGATTGTCACAATTGCAAAACAACGTCGAGTTCTTTACATCATTAAGTTCAATTCTTAGGCTCTATTTATTTGAGCCGTTGGGTTTAGTGTAGTGGCTACACTATCCATCTCTTGACATACGGTTTTGGGTCTGAAGTTCATTTCCTCCTCTCCTAAATGGTAGTGGCTTTAATTACGATAATGTTATACTTATTTATTATTTAAACAAAAGGAATTCCGAGTATTTTCTTCACGGTCATTGATGTTTGTTTATTTGTTCAATTTTGTCGCTTATTTTTTTTATTTAAATTGTCCTTAATATGTGTAAGTTTGTTAGACCAGTACATTATCTTTTCTTTGTTTAAAATAACATCTCATGTTTTACTTTAAAATATAATTGGTATCTCATCTTTTCATTTTATCTAGTGTCGGTCACCAGATCAAGGACTATTAAAAAAAAAAAAAATAGAATGAAGAATTAATTTGAACAAACTTCTAAATATTATAAATTATTTTAAATAAAATAAAAGATGGGATATTAATTTATTTTCTGACATGGCATTTTTCCAAAAAAAAAAAAAAAAGACTGTTAAAGTGGGCCGGGCCTGGAAAGGCCATTTTCCTCGACCATAAGGCTCAAAATACATGGTCCTATGTATTCAGGCCCAACTAGGCCCATGGTATCGTGCAGTAAATAGTTGCCGTGTTAAAAATTTGTTGAATTCCCAAAAAAAAAAAAAAATTTGGACTAGCTCGAAAAGTATTTATATATTGTTAAAATTATGGTCTATATTAGTATTTCTGGGTGAAAATAAATAAGGGTTTAAAAAAAATACCCATATATTATCGGCTTCATGTGCTAAGTTAGTACTTTTTGATAAAAAATTCATCAGTTTTAATAGAAGGTATTTAAGTGATATAATTCTAAAATATTGAGATATTTTAGTGATGAATTCTATTTAACAGAAAGACATATATTTCTTTATTTAAATTGTCAAAAACTATATAGTACATATTAAAATCTTACAGTACCTAAATAATACATCCTTATATATAAGAATAGTTATTTGATAATTTTCCAAAATAATTTTACAAAAATAATTATTTTACTTTGTGGTCATATATGTGATTAAGCCATTAGCTCGTTGGTTTAATCACTTGGTTGATAACGAGGTAAAAGAGGTAAGGAAGGTAACTTCTAATAAAATTTATACAATTTTATTTTTATTTTAATTATAATTCTCTTTATCCTAACTCTTTTACTCAAGTGTCAAATAATAGTAACTCATTAAAATATAAATTTACATAGCATCACATTACAATTTTATTTGCTGTTTTATTTTTACGTGTTGGTGCGACATAAATTAATGTGGTTAAATGCATGAATAATTATTTTATTTTCTTTTTTATTGCTAGCTAACTTTTTTTTGGTGAGACTTTAGAATTACAAAATTAAAGTTTTAGACATTTTAAACGCAAGAAAGACATAACAATAATATATAGAAGAAAGAAAATACAAAATTATATAATTTGTAAAATAATATATTAAAGAACTTGAATTTCTTTCTTTCTTTCTTTTTTTTTTCTTTTTCCTATGATCTAAAATATTAAATAATACCTCCTTATTTATAATCACTTAGATTGGAGTCTGGATATTTTTGGTGACATCCCTAAAATTATCTAGACCAGGAAGGATTCTGGTGACACCTAGGGATGTAAATGAGCCGAGCCAACTCGGTAGGGCTCGTCATAAAGCTCGCTTATCGTGCCGAGCCCAAGTCTAGTGAAGTTTGAGCTCTTAGGCTTGCGAGCCTAAACGAGCATAAGTGAGCTTTTTTCAGTATAATATATTTACTTAAATATTACACAATGAAGCCATATTGGAGCATAAGTGAGCTCATATTAAGCTTAAATAAGCTGAAATATTACAAGCCTAATTTTAAGCTCACTGAGCTTAGATTAAGCCGATCCGAGCCGATTCCAAACTTTTGACAAGGTGAATTCAAGCTTCAACTTTCAAAACTGAGCTTAAAGCTAGCCTCGGGCTTGGCTCGGCTCGGCTCGGCTCAAATACACGCGTAGTGCATCCTAGAAGAAATACCCTATTGACTTCCAGTTACTCCCGATTTTATTCTTCTTCCCAGCTCCGATTTTGCGATTGCGAATTGGCAGTGAATTGAGGCGATCAGCGATGGATGCCGGCGGCGATTGGCGGAGCAATCTTCAACCTGATTCAAGGCAAAGGATCACAAACAAGATGTGTGTGTACAAATTTCTTTCGTTTCTCTTTATTATGAAATTCTTTTCGCTCGATCTTCTTTTCTTTTTAATTGATTTTGATTGCTTATGATTCTGCTTGTTACTTTGAAGGAGGTGTGAATTGTTTTGTTCATTCGATTGCTTGATTTATAATTATATGCTTTTTGTGGCAATCTGAAAGCTATATTTTAGTATGATTGAGATGAATTATATCAATCCAAACAATCAAACTACTCAATCAACTCAGAAAATAGTAGCATGCTAGTATAAAACGTGGTAATCCATACAAGAGTAAAGGGATTTACAAGTAAAGGTAAGATTTGTATAGAAAGATGGAAGGTAGGGGGTGATAGAGAGATAGGGAGGGGAAGGAAAGACCTAGAGAGAGAGCGAGAGAGAGAGAAATCAATATCCAAATTATCCATGCCCTCCTCTTCACTAAGGTTCCTATTTATAGAGTCAGGAGAGGGGTATAATTAGTAATAAAGGATTTAGCCAATTACTTAATATCTAAACTATCCGTCACTTGAACACTATATTTTGGTTGTATCAATAATCAATTCGTTATTGATGACTGCAAAACTAAGAGATGCTGTTTTTGAGGGAGAGTGTAATGGTGCATGGACGATTTTGAGGCCGATGATTATTGAAGTATGGGAACTAATTGAAGGTTGTGTTCAATTAACATGAAGATTATGGCTCTGTTTGGGTCAAAGGAAATTTAAGAATATGGTACTATATCAACTGCTCTCATACCAACTGTTATGATCCAAACTTGGCTTGATAACAATTGCTATGTACCAACTGTTCTTATACCAACTGTTATGATCCAACCAAGTGCTAAGCTAAAATTTCATATATCAATCATGAAGAGAAGAAATTGAAGAAGAAAAGGAAGAATTAGGGGGGATAATTGGTATTAAGGAAGGAGAGAAAAGGCGGAAGAAGAAGGGAATTGAAGGGCGAAAGAGAGTGATAGAAAATCAGAGAACAATTTTATTCCTCTTGTAAATTTATGATTACAAATGAGGCTACTAAACACTAACCAAGACATCTAATTCTATAATAATTTTATTATCTAAAAGCCTTCAGTGGGTAAGATTAAGAAAATGGTCCAAGTCTTCTTGAGGTCATATAGTTAACAAAGTCATTAGATAAGGCTAAGAAAATGAATCAGCTTACAAAAGTATTCTTTTTTATTCAAACAGTTCAACCATTGGTAGAATCGCGTTTCTATTGCATTAGATGCAAATCTAAATCTCAGATACTGAATTGCATTATGAGCATGAAACTTTAGTATTTTAGGCGTTTCCTACAACTCAGATTATTTTGACATTGAATGACTAAATGCAATATAATGAATACTCGAACAGAACAGGGCCTGTGGATTTATCATCTATTATAGTTGTTCATGAATCCGCTATCCGTTATTTACCAAAAGATTCATCTTAAGCATTTTTGTATAATTCCTGCTAGTTACAAAGGGACCTTTTAAGGCTTTATTTTCAGGGATCTTTGTAATGTGCTTTTTAGAGTGGGGAGATCCATGGTCATTTATTTTTGCAATGTGCAATGGCTTTGGATTTATGGTGCAAGCGATCCTTTTTTTGTTGGGTTACGTGTGGAGCTTGGTTGTATTGGGCCTTATTTATGGGATATAGGATTGGGCCAATCCTATTGAGGCCCATGACACGCTAAGGTTTTAGTGTGGTGGCTTTATATATACATGGAATGTGTATGTTATTGATAGGGTTTGAGCTAGGATTGAGAGAATCATTGAGAGTTGAGAGTTGAGAGTCTCAGGTAGCTTTGAATGATTAATGAAATTGTTGTGTTCCCCTCCGTGGATGTAGGCTTCGGTTGAACCACGTAAATTTTGGTGTCCTCTTCAATCCCCTTTTGTGTGTGATTATTATTTGGAATTAGGGGTCGATATTCTATGGTTGATCTTAACAAGTGGCTTCACAGGGCCACAACACTTTTCTTGGCCAGATGTGGGTTAGTACGAGATTGGTTGAGAGTATCCTTCTAATGAAGTTCCATGGAGGAGAGAGAAAAGGCTTCTCAATTTTGTTCTCCATGGTCAAGAATGTGACTTTATGGTGTATTTGGCTAGAAAGGAATGTTATGATTTTTAAATACCAATGTACACCAATTAATTCCTTATCGGAAAAGGTATGGTCTTTTAGGAGCTCTTTTAACAAAGAGCTGTGGGAGCTTCATTGACATAACCTTAGCTGATTTGTAGAGGGATTCGAGGGCTTTATGTTATTAGTTCTTAGTTCTTTGATGTTGCATGGTTGTATTTTTAAGGATATCTTATCTTAGCTCTTTGTAAATTCTTTCTCTTTAATATTATGTCTTTTTTCGATAAAAAAATTGCCGCTAGTCGTATTCTAATAAGCCGTCTCTTGTGCAAATTGTAGAATGCAAACTTTGACGAGACATCTTCCATTTAGTGGTCCAGAAGGCTTAAGTGAACTAAACCGCATTGCTGCAAGGTTTGAGCAGAAAATTTTCAACTCGGCTATAAGCCAGGTATACACTTCAAAGGTGGTTCCATACAAGTTTCGTAGCTCTTGCTATTCACTGCTTGGCTAATAATTAACTTGATTAACTTTATGGAATATGATAATTGCATGCTCCCTATTTTTTAGGAAAATTCTCGATTCGGGTGTGCGGTTTTGATTTAATTGCCATTGGCCCATTGAATCAAATAAAGGTCATTACGTTAAGTAATGGTACTTTTGTGACTGCTTTTGTAGTGTTACATGTATTTTACTTGCTAAAGTGTATTTATTATTGTTGTTTTTGCAGATAATTTATATATGTACTTGTATGTTAAAAATGATCAAAAGTGTATAAAAATTAGTAATTTTTATGATATAAGGTTTAAAAGCAATTTATGTTTCCCTAAAAAAACTCAATGCGTTTGCTGCAGGCTGTTTTGTGTGAGACATTGGTTGCAATTTCGGACCAAGTTTTAGGCTTTATTTGAGGCTTTACTTCTTTCATGATAAGAAAAGAAATTGTACTGAGTAAAATATATTAAGGATAAGATGTCTCAATGAGTAAAGTGTGCACATATATGAGGCTGTTGGAAAAAATCATACAATCAAGCACAATAGAAGCAAAAAACATCAAAATCATAAAAAAAGTAAACACCAAGATTTACGTGGAAACCCTCTCATAAATGGAGGGGAAAACTAGGGGACCCAAACGAGTGTCTCATTCACTATGAAATTTAGGTACTACAATCTCCAATTGAAACCTCAAAACCCCATATTACAATCATCATCTCAAATGTGACTATTGCACGATGAGCCACCAACCTTTCTCAATGTAGCTACTGCACGTGAGCCACCAATTGTTGTCAATGTACTGCATAGTGAGCCACCAATCCTCCTTATTGTAGCTACTGCATGACGAGTCACCAACCCTCCTCAGTGTAATTTTAGACAACGGAAGTTAAAACTCTCATCAAAGCACCTCTTAAAACACATCTCTCTCTCCCCCTACTAGGGTGTCCCCTGGGCATGCCTCTACAAATCGCTCAAACCCCATACATCCTTGCTCTCTTTTTTTTTTTTCCTTGTCTCTAACCATCAACCCTCAAGCCCTTTGTAATTGACTTAGCCAATCATAATCACAATCAAATCTCAGTTTCATTAGGTAACTAAATCTTACCCAAATATCATCCACAACATATCGTTATCAAGCATCACATATATCTTGACAATATTTAATTTTAAGGTAATAATATCTCAATAGAGCTCAGTTTCTTTGTACTGAAAGTAATTTGGTTGGCTTCTTGAGAAGAAATCACGAATACTACCTATGTTTCGTTTTCTTAATGTACTGCTGGATATCTAACATCAGGTTTTCTACAATCTATTTATAGTCATATGAGTGGCACCGGTTGTGTCATCTCTTATTCGTTATTTCACATCTAAATTGAATTAGTTGGTGGGTATTTGTCTAAAACCTGAAATGAGGTTTGATATGATATTGTAAAGTTCCTTGTAAACTTTATTAGGTTGTTATTCAACTTTATGCTTGGAAATTTGTAGTTATTCTAGGCTTAGCATCTGTTTGCCTTATAATTATTAAGATTAAGAAAGTCAATGAATACTAGTTATCTTATTGCAAAAATTTTGGAGAATTCTAATTACCAGACATGAGGTGAGAGAAAAGTAAGAAGGGGGCGAGGAGACTTAGGAAAATATAATTTAACTCAATCACATTTTGATTAATAATGAGTACATGCATGGGTATATATGGACAACCCTAGAATAATAATTAGGAAAACTAAACAATTTAGAACTTGGAAGCTCACTAAAATATTCAAAATCTCCAAATATGGGAAACTTTCTAGAATATGAAAAGTTCTAAAAAAATTCAAAAACTCAAAAATATGGAATTTACAAAAATATTCAAAATTTTAAGAGATAAACTAATATCTAAAGAATATAAAAGTTACTAATATATTTAAATTTCTTCTTTTCTAAATATCCCCACGAAATCTATATTTTATGTTATCCTTGCTGCATCAGTTACGCACTCAAACCTCGTAGTTTCAGAGCTTCTTAGAGAATTTTGCATGTTGGTAGAATTTTGCTAACGTTGGAGCACCACCTTGTTAACTCACATTCGCTAATTTCACGTTTCAGGACATATATGACTTTCCTGTATCGTTTTTTCTGTTTCTCTTCCCTCTTTTTTGGATCGCAAAAGAAATATCAGTAAAAGAAAAGAATATGCAAAGAGTTAAGAATAAGATGTCCTCAAAACACAATCAAAGAACAAATGAAAATGCAACTAATAATATGAAGCACCCCACTCCTTCTGCAAATTATCTAAGGCAACATCAACGAAGCCCCCAAAGCTCTTGGTCCACAAAGATTCTACAAAGACAATCTTTTTCCACAAGAAATGAACAGGTGTACATTGATCTTTAAAAATCCTAGTATTCCCTTCTAACCACTTTTTGTTTTCCTTTTCTTTGCAGTCTGATTATCTTCGGAAGATATCGCTGAAGATGCTGACCATGGAGTCTAAATCCACAGGTAATCTTTCTTCTTACCCTGCATGTATGCTTCTTTGATACCGTGTACCAACAAAAATTGTTGAAAACTTCATATGTGAGTATAGTTAAAATGTCTCATATTGATATTGTGGGAGAAAAGAGATCAATATATAAGTTTAGGGATTAACCATCCTCATGTTTGGCCTTTTTAGGTCTGAATTTTGGTTAATTTAGGCTGCATTTTTTCCAAGGAAGACATATTCTATTAAGGATTGTACATGTGAGTCTAATAAAAAACTTAGAAGCTGTGAGCGAGAAGAGGTCAATATAATAAGCTTAGTGTGTTATTCCACCTTATGTCCATTGATTTTAGGATGGAATTTCACTTGGACTTATATGTGGACCTCATATATGTTTAGTTGCGGTGAAATTTTACAGAAACATATTGTTTTATATGTCTCCATCTTCTCAAGCATCATTGAGAAGCTTCTTCTGTTTTCTTTTCGTCATTGAAACATGATAAGAAGACACTCTGTTTTATTTAAGTTGTGTTTAGGCTTAGAAAAAGTCGAAAGGAAAAACATTGAAAAAGGAAATAGAATGTAAGAAAATGAATAAAGATTTCTTTCTCATGTTTGGAGCTTGATGAAAGATAAAGAAAAGTTTATCATGACGATGCGACGAGAAAAGAGACTAGTAGTAAACAAAAAAAGAGAGAAATGTGAGAATCAAGGGATTCATAAAGAAAAATAGAACTCTTGATTCACCTCCCTTTGATGAATATTGATTGCTTGGCTAGGCACATTTTATACCTTATGTTAAAATTATATTAATGTTAAAATGACAGTCGATGGGATTTAAACCAGGGCCGATTTAGAGATTTTAGGGGCTCAAAGGACATTTGATCGTTGTGCCCTTTTTGGTAACCAAATTGTCCAAGTTGGCTTAAGCACACGTTGAATAATCTACTTTATACTATAATATGAGCTAATGTATGAGTCATCTATAGTATATGTATATATACATTTATACTATGTGTCTCTCGTTAGGGTCTCACCCTGAGGAGGTAAGGCTGCGTACATTCTGCCCCTCCCAGACCCTGCGCAAGCGGAAGCCATTGAGGCACTGAGTATGTTGATGTATGTATGTATGTATACATTTATACTATGTGATATATTGGTTGTAACTTCTAATTTATGAACGATGATATGCGGTAGAAGCAAATTGATAATATAACTAACTTCTACTTTATAAACGATGATATACGGTAGAAGTAAATTGATAATATAACTAACTTTTAAAAGGGACCTTTATTGAATTGGGGGTCATAAGCAATTGTTTCAATTGCCAGGTCTTTTGGCTGATGGATGCAAGACCATCATCTTAGGCTGGGGGTCCTAGGAAACAGCCTCTCTTCAGGGTAGTCCCCTGAAGGGGGAAGGCTGCGTACATTTACCCTCCACAGACCCTGCTTTTGGCGGGAGCCCTTGATGGCACTGGGCTTATTGTTGTTGTTGTTGTTGTAAGCAATTGTTTCAATTGCCTGGGGTCTTCATCAGTCCTGATTGATATTTATTTAAGAGATTGGGATACCATGTCTAGAAAACAAGTATCGTAAAGGCTTAAACTATACGGACCTGTGCAGGATCCCAAAGCTTTGATTCGCCTCCCTATGACGAGTACTGATTGGTCTCTGCTTATCAAGTATGTGCTTCTGGCTTTCTTTCTATCATTTTAATGTCCCTTGTGTATTAAACACACACATTTAAGTGCTTTCGTTAATACAAAGATTGCTATCTCTATTTCCATTCTTTTAAATAATTTGACACAATGTATTGTATTATGATTAAATTGACACGATTAAAAGTAAAATGACTAAATTGACATACCTGACAAAATACAAGAACCTTTAGCATAAATAATCATGTAATAAACAAGTTAATGGATTCAATTTGCTCAAAAGTGGTAAATCAAATTGCATTCCACTCGAATTTGAGCCATAGTGTATTTATGTTTCTCTTGCTATTTTTTGCGTTGTATTTGAATCGTGTCATGCTTTGTGGGATGGGTTTAGGGTATAGAAGTATAGGAAATAAGCTGTTGAAGATGGTATAGTACTTAAAGCTCTCAATTCTCCAAGTTAGAGGTTTTGGGTTCGAAACTCATTATTTCCATTCTGCACCTTCCTTACCCAACAACAACAATAACAACAAACCCAGTGCCCTCAAAGGACTCCTGCCAAGGCAAGGTTTAGGGAGGGTGAGATATATGCAACTTTACCCCTGTAGGGTGCTATCCTTAAAAGAGGCCGTCTCTGAAAAGCCTCGAACCCTAAAAAACAAAAAAAAAAGGAACGATATTGATAAAATTCAAGTCAAATAAAATAATAAACATATAAGCAACCATAAAGCAGAAACAAAAGCAGGCATGTACCTTCCATACCTATATAAAAAAGAATAAGAAATGAGATAGTGTACCATGATGATAGTTGTGGCGTTTTGCCAAGGTGTCAAAGTCAAGGGCCATGATACTAGTGTCCTCCAAATGAGCACTTCTCTGACCTCATTCTAGATTTTTTGTTAAAGAGATAAGATATGCATTCCTTTTCTTTCTTTTGGTTCCTTTCCGTTCATCTGTAGTAATTATGATCTTTGATTCCCGATGATGTACACTCATATGATTAAATTTGTGACATGTAAATTTTTGGGAATCTATTTTCTGCAATGGTTCGGGTATTGTTAGCAGGAGACCTACTAACCCTGTTAGGAAATATGAACAACTACATATTATACACTGGAAAAAAGGTAGAGATAGGCCAAAGAAAAGTTGGCCAGAGATCATTAGATACGATCCTATCTACTTAAATGTAACTAAAGAGATGACCTCAAATAGAGCAAAGTGGTAGCTAAAAATACGTGTGGCGGGACATTAACTCTAAGCTTGCATGTTTGTTATTGTTGTTGTTTCATTTGACTTGAGTGGTGCATGTTTGCATTAGACATGTCTGTTTTCATTTGACGGAGTGAGGTTCTTTTTAGGATTGGGGGCCCTTCGGAAACAGCCTATCTATAGATTAGCATTCTAAAGGGTAAGGCTGCGTACATCTTATCCTCCCTGACCCTGCCTTGACGGGAGCCTCTTTAAGGAATGGGGTCGTCGTTTGCTAACGAGGAACCTGGTTATCCGATAAATCCCGGCCCATGCGGCGACGCTCATACCAAATAAGCCAGTTAAGTCAAGTATTTCTCAGGGAGAGGTTCAAGGGGGAAATCAAACTCCAGACCTTTTGGCCTAAATTAACACTCTATCCCCTTATCTGTTACTATTGAGGCAAGGTCCTGGTGGGTGGAATTGAGTCATGTTGTTATTGTTGATTGTTATGTTTGACAGGCTGCTGATTTGGTGGCAATACAAGTCATCTTCGGCAAAAGATTATATGTACTGATGAAATAAGACCGGGTTATCTATCGGTATTTCATCTAGTGTTCTCTTACATTAAAAAAGAGCTTTGTCGATTTATTATTTAGGTATTTGCTTGCTATTTAAATATACGAGTGCAGAAAGTTTATCATTTACATATTTTCTGTTGAAATTTAGTTATATATTTAAATTCTAATGAACTAGTATATAACAAAATGTCACCTATTATTAAAATAAATAACTAACAGCAACAACAACTACAACAACAAGCCCAATGCCTGCAAGGGCTTCCGCAAAAGCAGGGTTTGGGGGATAGATGTACGCAGCCTTCCTCCTTCAGGGGGCTACCCTGAAGAGAGATTGTTTTCGATGACCCCCAACCTGAAAAGCCTGAGAGTTGGTCCGTAGTATAGAGCATGAGACCTTGCAGCAGGGGAGCAAACAAAGCATGAGTAGGGCAAAACATACGTCGAGCAAAACAACAAACTCAAAGCTAGCCAGAAAATAAATAACTAACCCATTTACAAATTAGATAAGGTAAGAATTGAGGGTTCCTTGACCTAGTTATAAATTGAAAGGATTGGGTTTAAGTCGATCCTTTTTCCAAACCTTCGACATGAACATAAACATAACATAACATAATATTTTTGTTAGTCCTATTTATTAGAAGAAATAGAGAAAGAAAGGAGTGCAACTTTTATTGAAGATGTTACTTGCCCTTTCTGGGGCAGAAAAGTGGGCTACTCACTCTTCCTGTCACCTTTAAAGTGACCTTTTGCATGCCATGTAACCATATATTATTGTGCATAGGGATGTATTTGAAATGAGCCAAATTTGAGCTCGTTAGGTGATACATGATAAATAAGTTAATTATATTTGAGTGTTCTTATTTACATCTAGCTTTGCTCGGGAGCCCTTTGAGGCGATATTAGCAATTTTGGATGGGAAATTCAACTCAATTTGTAATTTTTAAAATGAATAAATCTAATTAATATATTTCTTATGTTTCATGACAAACACAAATTTAAAATTACCAAGGTATTAACAATTGATCCTTGCCTTTGTTCTTTGTATAATGATTGTTAAATTTCACTGGGTATTAGAGCAAACTCTCAAAGTTGAAATCTATGAGGCCTATATATACGTTCTAAGTTGGGTTCCAACTAATTGACATTTTGTGGAGTAACTCATTGGATTGGGTCACGATTATGTGCATTTGTTAAAAACAGATGTACCATGTATTTTGTCATATTATCTTTTATATATATGGGGCATAATGACCCACATAAGATGGTGAGAGGTAAGAGGATGTAATAATAACTATTAGTTCTAACTCAAATAAATTTAGGTTATTAAAAACAATTTTGAAATATGGACCCTTGATTTTAGATCTGATGGTTATTGTTATCTCTTCTCATTTCGCACTCTTTCAAGTGAGTCATTTATATAAATATATATTTAATTTGACGAAATGTATGGTGCATTTGTTAACTGATCCTTGTTCCACTAGATTTATATGTTACTTCTTCTTTTCTTTCTTTTTTTTTTTTTTTAACTGGATATGCTACTTCTTACCAAAGTGGGCACCAACACGCCGTTACCGGATTCCATTAGAACTCCGAAGTTAAGCGTGCTTGGGCGAGAGTAGTACCAGGATGGGTGACCTCCTGGGAAGTCCTCACCCTCAGGTTGGGAGCACTGGGAAACAACCTCTCTCCAGGTTAACACCCTGAAGGGGGAAAGCTGCGTGTATCCGTCCCCCCAGACCCTGCGTAGGCTGGAGCCCTTAAGGCACTAGGTATGTTCCTTTTTTCTTACTTGTTACTTCTTCTTTCTTATAACTCATATGTGATATTTTTATTAGACTCACATGTAAAATTTTAAGCATGTATATAGCATAAATGACAAAGAATAGAGTCATGGACTTCCCAGTGCCCCAAGGGCTCCCGCTTAAGCAGGGTCTGGGGGGTGGATATGCGCAGTCTTCCCCGAGAATCTCCAACCTGAGGGGTGCAACACGAGGACTTCCCAAGTGGTCACCTTTCTTGGTACTACTCTCATTCAAATACGTTTAACTTCTAAGTTCTAATGGGATCCGATGTTTGCATGTCAGTACCCTCGTAGATTTTACCCAATATAACAGTAAATATATTAATCTTTTTCAGCCCTGTTGCAGGAAAAAAAACAAAAGTAGATTCGGTCGTAGCAGTAGACCTTTTTTTCTTTTTTTTAAAAAAATATTTTCCGTACCTTTTAAATCCTTTTTTTTTTTTGTTAAGGAATATAATAAAAACAGCTGAAAAAATAAAGACAAAAAGGGGTTAAAAAAAAAAAAAAAAAAAAAAAAGGAGTATTATTCCAATTCAGGGGAGAGCTCTGCAATTAATTTTGAAAATACCCCCCCCCCCCCTCCCCTCCTGATATTCTCACTGTTCCTCCTGCTAGAAAACTACCCCTCACCAAACCCTCCGAAATTCATTTATCGAGCATAGGCCTTGTTTGATACACAAAAAATAAATATAAAAAGTAAAAATTTATAAGAAGTACAGATTTGGCCTTTTATTTGGTTGGCAGAAAGTTAATCGAATGCGGGAAGTAAAAATTATTTTTCTAATTCCTTTAAAATATAGGAAGTAAGTAAATAGTTTATTTACCAGGCACTAATGCAATCGAATCCCATTAGAACTTTGAAGTTAAGCGTTCTTGGGGGAAAGTAGTGCCAGGATGTCGTGTTGCCAACCCTATAAGGTTAGGGGTCCTCGGAAACAGCCTCTCGGTAAGGTTACATCCTGAAGGGATAAGGCTGTGTACATCCACCGCTCCCAGACCCTGCTTATACGGGAGCCCTTGAAGCACTGGATCTGTTGTTGCTTTGTTGTTGTAGGAAGTAAGTAAGTTCTAATTCCTTTTAACCAGCTTCTCCAAAGAAGCTTTATTTCCTATCCCGCCAACCAAACATCTTTTACGTACTTTTTGGAAAGTGGATATATGAATTGAATTCTTGGGAAATACAACTTTGGATAGGAATTCAATTCCTCTGGCAACCAAACAAGGCCCTGGTTTGGTTGCCACGTGTCTTAAATTCTTATAGAAAGTTGTATTTTTCAAGAATTTAATCCTTATGTCAACTTTTCAGGAAGTAAGTACAAAGTGTTTGGTTGTCGGGTGAGAAATAGAATTTCCTTGGGAATGCTAGTTAAAAAGAAACGAATGAGAACTTACCTGGGGACCTAGGTAAGTTATTGGAGGAATTGAAAATTGTTAAGAAATTTATACTTCTTTTATTCTGTCAACTTCTTACTAACCAAACAAGAGCCAAAATTTATTGTTCCTATGAATATGAGAGGGAATATTTTGGGCCATTCATTTGATTGCTAACATCATTTTGTTTGCACCTGACATCATCCTCTGTCTCCTTAAATAAATATGTGGTCCAGAATTTACTCTCTTACTCTCATCCTCTCATTAGAGTCATGCATGGCCCGCCCGCCTGCTCGTAGATATATGTAGTTTTAAAATTTTATCGCTAGAAACATCATGAAGTTTGAAACTTTTAAAAATTAGGCATTCTCTATAAAAATTTGATGAATTTCGTTGAAAATGTGATTGGAATATGATTCCTACAATCTATATGTATTCTCCACCAATTAGTAAAATGATGACAAAACACATTATTTTGCAATAAATAGGTAGTTTTTATCAGGCACTAATATACCTGATTCCATTAGAACTCCGAAGTTAAGCGTGCTTAGGCGAGAGTAGTACCAGGATGGGTGACGTCCTGGGAAGTCCTCATGTTGCTAACCTTATAAGGTTAGGGGTCCTCAGAAATAGCCTCTCGGCAGTGTTACACCTTGAAGGGGTAAGGCTGCGTACATCCCCCACCTCAGATCCCGCTTAATCCGGAGCCCTTGAGGCACTGAGTTTGTTGTTGTAAGTAGTTTTTATTAGAATTCGATTAAATTTTGTCTTAATCCATCAAAATTTTAAAGATATCACTGACATGACTCTTATATGTTATTGAAATGTATAGATAAAATATTTTTTTGAACAATGATAAAAATATTTATAAATTTGAAAAAAGAACAGGAAAATACACAGTAAAACAGTTGAATGGAAGCTACTGATTGCAAAAGGGACAGAAAAAAAAGAGAAGAGGAAAAGGGGGGGGGGGGGGGGGGGGGGGGGGGCAGAGTAATAGTAGAGAGAAATGGGTCCCTTTTTGATTTTATGTTACTATAAGCTGCAAATATTATTCATTTTGATTTTCTTCTGTTATTTTTCTATTTTTATATAGTTTTCATGTTATTTTAGGGCCCCCATTTTCAATTTAAGGATTAAAAGTTAGAATTATCACATAAATGGTGATAAGGATGGAACAGTGTTTTCAAAGTTCTAACTTCCTGTTAATCTCATTTCCAGTTTTGGTATGGTTGGTCTTTTTTCCTATCCATTGCTCATCTCAGCTTCATAGCTTGTGGTGTTGTATACATGTAGTGTCTGTTGGATTCCGTCCTGCCTGTTTGTTTTGTTTTTTGTTTTTTGTTTTTTGTTTTTATCCTGTTTTTCTGCTTTGTCTTGGCTATTTTTGTATTTGCTCCTTGATCCTTGCTTTTGTACGAGCTGACTATGGCGTCATTTGTATGTGTTGCCCATTTTGTATTGCAATCGTGTGGCTAATTATCGGAAAAAATCACATCAATGGTGACAGAAAGTGAGACCCATTTGGTTAGTAAGCTATGTACTAAAATCCGAGATGAGTCAAACGTGCGGCGGATTAGCTCGAGAACATGTGTTAAAAACTTTGCATGTGGCAACAACAACAGCAGCTAGAGGCTTATGCCAAGGCAAGATTGGGGGAGTGGTAAAAATGTATGTAGCCTTTCCCCTGTAGGAAGCAAAAGTAACATACCTAGTGTCTCAATGGCTCCCGCCTAAGCAGGGTCTGGGGGGGCAGATATACACAGCCTTCCCCCTTCAGGTCTTGAAGAGAGGTTGCTTCTAAGTGCCCTTAACCTGGGGGTGAGAACCTCTTAGGAGGTCACCCATCCTGGTGCTGCTCTCGCCCAAACACGCTTAACTTCGGAGTTTTAATGAGATCCGGTGACGGCGTATTGGTACCCTCTTTGGTCAAATAAGTCTAAGGAAAATGTCCGTCAAACGATGAGAGTTGTTTTTAACTATTCTTTTCATCTTTACTATCCCACCTTTTCTAAAAGCTGTTAGCTTTTTTAAGGACTTTACATGTGAGTTTGGTAAAAATTCTACACAGTGTGAGATATAGAGATTATGGTATGGCATATAAAATAGAGTTACAACACTCAGTATAAGTAGATTGTACAAAGAGGGTAAGTGTTTTGTTTGTTTTTGTATGTATGTTGTCAGTTTAAGTAAACAAACTTGATCAAGGACTTACCATGACTTGCTAGTAAGTCTAGTTTGAGCATTACTTGATTGACCTCAACTAATCGCCTCTTTCTTATGTTGATGCTTTTGGTGAATCTGAGTTCATTTTTCTAATTTTTGCGTGAATTCAGTCCATGCTTTGATTAAGGAGACTTTTATATCTTTTGGTTTTTATAGGTGTGAGTTACAGAAAAATTAAAGATACGAACTCAATCCAAATGGCAATTGGGTCGACAGAGCAGAGCCTACACATACTTTACCTTGAACGCTTTTCGAGTCAAAAATTGGTGGAGATACACTCGAGAGTTTGGCAGCCTGTCTTGAGCTTAGATCAATCAAGTTTATGCTTGACACTCTTGGCTCCAGATAACTTGTATAAGTTCAAGCTTAACGAGATTTAGATGGATGGAAATAAATTTGGGTCACCACTATATGACCAATGGTATCAAGCTTGAGGCTTGGCTGTCAAAGCCTTCGATAACATGGCTCAAACCTTGAGTTCACCTTGTATACCAAGTCGAGTCACCAATCTAAGACTAACACTATGAGGCTTGGCTATCTAGCCCTAGGTTATAATGACACAAACGCCATGCACTGGAAGAGGATGAGATTATAGATTATGGCAAAAAGAGTTACCTTCCCGAGTGTTGTATATAGTCCGTGTCGTGACCCTCTAAAATAATTATGAAATCTTAGAATTACAACAACAATACCAACAACAAACACAGTGTTCTAAAAGGCTCCTGCCAAGGTAGAATTTAGAGAGGGTGAGGTGTATGTAATCTTACTCTCTGCAGATTGTTACTCTGTAAAAAGACTGTTTCTGAAGGGTCCCAGCCCTAAAAATTAAATCAAATCAGATAATAGTTATATCTAATAATTTAAGCGCTAGTGGGTGTGTTTAATGGCTATTGAGTTCCTATAGCAACAATAACAACAGATTCAATGCTTCAAGGGCTCCCACATAAGCAGGGTCTGGGAGGGGTAGATGTAAGCAGCCTTACTCCTTCAGGATGTAACCCTACTGAGAGACTATTTTCGAGGAACCCAACCTTAAATGGCTATTGAGTTCCTGATTGGCTAATTCTAACTGAACTCAGAATTCAACCCTTTCATCGTCTTTTCTCTTATGTTTTCAAATTTTTTTTAGTTTTATGGAAGGAACATACCCAGTGCCTCAAGGGCTCCCGCCTACGCAAATTTTTTTTAGTTTTATATAGCTAAATATTATAAATTATTAGAATACTATAAAATAATTGTTTTTTGAATTTCAGGCTGCATTTTGTGACTTTTTTTTGTCAATTTATTTGTATGCATTAAATTTTTGTTAATTCACGTTGTGTTAATTTAGCCTTAGATAAAATTGATAATAGAATTTCTAGTGGTTGGCACTTGTGAATTTAAATTGGGTCGAATATTGGGTTTCTACTGGATTACCTTTACTTCCACAATATGATTAAATTGACATATAAATTTTAAAGAAATTTAATTAACACAATAAAAAAAATTAAAAAACTAGGTTAATATAGTGGATAAAGTATGTAAAATTTTAATAAATAACCTATAATTTAATTATATTAATTAGAATAAAATATTTAAATTACATAAAGTATAATATTCTCTTATATATTTTATGGGACTAATGATTATTTTAAGCTTATCAGGGTTATGTGTAACGTTTATCTGTATTTAATTATTTTGTTTAATACATGTATATTTATTTAAAAAAATATAAGATTATCTATGTTAAAGATTTTTATATTTTATTTATTTTGTCAATTTTATCATTTTATTTTATTTAGTGGTAAATTAGTACAAGTTACTTTGTATCAGTCTAGTCCTTTGAGTTGGTACAACAAGAGGGGGATGAAGGATGTGCAGAGCGCCATGTCACGGGATGACTAAATTTCTAAGTCCAAGTCCGGTGATGCCACTCAATGTCACTCTAAAAAGTCCCTAATTGAGTCAAGCGACCAAATCTCCTTGCAACGGTAAGGAATCTACCCAAAGTTCCTAAGTCTCGTTTGTTTAGTATTTCGATTGGAAAATGAATAATGGAATAAAGATGATTGAATTACACTCACACTCTCACCCGGTATTTTATGGAAGATAAGCGATACGAATAAGAACAGGATGAACACATAAACACACGAACACAACCTTTGTGGGTAAAGGGAAAATTACCCCTTTCATTGGTGCTTGGCACCTATTTATATTGCATTAAGGGAACCGGTACAATTTACATTAAAAGGCTTAAATAACTAATTACATCCTCTCCTAAAATCTAGCCTAATTACACGCCTAAAAATCAGGAAGTATAACCACCTTATCCAACCGCCTAAAACTACCTTAACCTCCCTAAGTGCCACGTCACACATCCAAGTAATTACACACGTGGATTTTACTTAAGTACACGTAGGAAATTGCAAATTACAAGTAAATTAAATACAAGTATTACACACACAAAATACATAGTATAAAAAGTACTAAAAATGCTACAAACTAAGGCGGTGGGTGACACTCTCCCCCACCAAAGCCATTGACGCCCTCGTCAATGTGATGCAGACTTGAAGGCTTCAATCTCCTTCTGATACTGCCACAAGTCATCCTCTTTCTCCCAGCTCGCTTCCGCTACTGGTTGTCCCTTCCAATGGATGAGGTACTCCGTGTACCTAGGCACACCCCTGCGCCTCACGGTCCGGTCGGCCAAAATCTGTTCAAGGCCCCTGGCATAGGACACTGTCACTGCAGTAGGGGTGCGCTGTGTCACGCCCCTGTCCGGTTCTTCCGAGTCTTGATTATATGGCTTCAAGTAGCTCACGTGAAAGACCGGATGAATCTTCAACTTGGGTGGCAGCTCCACCCTATAAGACACTTTCCCTACCTTAGCAATGATAGGAAAAGGGCCTTCATACCTGCGCACAAGCCTCTTCTGCACCTTGCGAAACACTTTGAATTGTTGAGGCAGCAACTTCACCATGACCATGTCTCCAATCCTAAACTCTAAGTGTCTCCGTTTAGTGTCAGCCCATTTCTTCATCTTGCGCTGGGCCCAGCTTAGGTAGGCCTTGGCCATCTCAAGCCTCTCCTGCCAGTCCCTCACTGTCTGGAACGCAACAGGGCTGGCCCCCGTATACCCGGATGTCACTGCCTGTGGTGTCAAAGGCTGCTGACCCGTGGCTAGTTCAAACGGGCTGTGCCCCGTGCTCTCGCTGCGCTGCAAGTTGAAGGAAAACTGGGCAATGTCAAGCAACCGTGCCCAGTCCCTTTGGTTGGCACTCACGTAGTGCCTCAAGTACAACTCCACTAAGGCATTCACTCTCTCGGTTTGCCCATCCGTTTGAGGATGAAAGCTCGTGGAATAATGGAGGTTTGAGCCCATTAATTTGAAAAGCTCACTCCAAAACTTACCCGTAAACCAAGGGTCCCTATCACTAATGATACTCCTAGGCAAACCCCAATACTTGACCACATACTTGAAAAACAAGCGGGCGGCCTCAACAGCATTGCAATCCTTAGAGGCTGCAATGAATGTCCCATACTTTGTCAAACGATCTACTACAACCATAATAGAACCCATACCTTCGGAATTTGGCAAAGCAGAGATGAAGTCCATGGATATGCTCTCCCACGGACGGGTAGGTACGGGCAGAGGCTCAAGCAACCCAGCCGGTGTCTTCAACTCAGCCTTGTCCTGTTGACAAACAAGACATGTCTTGACAAACACCTCTACGTCGTCCCTCATCCTAGGCCAATAAAAGTTTTCCTCCAAAAGCGCCGTTGTCCTCTCGATCCCCGGGTGCCCAGCCCAAGGCGTGTCATGACATTCCTTGAGTATGTCACGCCTTAGGTTGGCCCACCTAGGCACATACACCCGACGGCCCACTGTGAACAACAGCCCATTGTCAAGCCAAAACCTGCGTGTCTGACCCTGTGCCGCAAGCCCTGACATAGTCTGACCCCAAGGGTCCCGTGTCATACCCTCCCTGATCTTGTCCAGGACCGTGCCCTGGACGGCACTGACAGCAGCCAACCCGTGCCTACGACTCAGCGCGTCTGCCACTACATTCACCTTACCCGGTTTGTACTCCATGACATAATCGAACTCCACTGGGAAGTCCTGCCACCGGGCCTGTTTCGGACTGAGTTTCTTCTGGTTTTGAAAGTAACTCGTAGCCACATTATCGGTCTTAATCACAAACTTACTCCCCAACAAGTAGTGACGCCAAATTCTTAGACAATGAATTATAGCGGTCATTTCCTTGTCATGAACGGCATAACAGCGTTCCGTGTCATTGAGTTTTCTGGACTCGAATGCCACGGGGTGTCCTTGTTGCATCAAAACCCCTCCTATTGCATAATCCGAAGCATCAATATGAACTTCAAACGGCAAAGCAAAATCAGGTAGACAAAGGACCGGCTCTTCCATGACGGCCCTCTTGAGATCCATGAAGGCATTGTGACAAGCATCATCCCAATGCCACGGCACCTTCTTTCTAAGCAAATTGGTTAGGGGCGTAGCCCTAGCCGAATACCCTTGAATGAACCTACGGTAGTAGTTCACTAGGCCTAAGAACGACCTTAGTGCACTAACATTCGTGGGCGCACCCCATTCTTCAATAGCACGAACCTTAGCGTTGTCCATGCTAATCTTCCCATGGCCTATACGGTGGCCAAGGAATTGAACTTCCTCCTGAGCAAAGGAGCACTTCTCCCGTTTCACGTACAACTGGTTTTCCCTCAGAACCTGAAAAACCTAGGCCAAGTGCGCCACATGCTCCCCCAATGACTCGCTATACACAACTATGTCATCAAGGTAAACCACAACAAATTTGTCTAAAAACGGCTTGAAAATCTCATTCATCAAAGTACAAAATGTTGCGGGTGCATTTGTCAAACCAAAAGGCATGACAAGAAACTCATTTGATCCATACCGTGTCACACAAGTTGTCTTGGGCTCGTCTCCCTGCGCTATCCTGACCTGCCAATAACCCGACCTCAAATCCAACTTAGAAAAGATCCGGGCCTTACCCAACGGATCAAACAAATCGGCCACAAGCGGGATAGGATACTTATTCTTCACAGTGACCTTATTCAAGGCCCTATAATCAATGCACATTCGAAGAGAACCGTCTTGTTTCTTTTGGAACAAAACGGGCGCACCATAAGGAGCCTTGGAAGGCCTGACGAACCCCGAGTCAAGAAGATCCCCCAATTGCCTCCTCAACTCTTCCAATTATGGAGGAGCCATGCGGTAAGGCCCCATGGCAGGCGGCCTTGCCCCATGCTCCAACTCAATCCTATGATCTACTCCCCTCCTAGGTGGTAGATGTTTGGGTAACTCGGGTGGCATGACATCTTTGAAGGTTCCTAGGACCCCTTGTATTTCCCCGGGTATGTTTGAAGAAGCCTCTCCCTCACCCCCAACTAGTGTGGCAATGAAGGTCTCCCTCTTTTTCCTAATCCCCCTCCTAACTTGCATGGCTGAAAGGAGTCTAGCCCCCACTCTACCCCGTAGTAAAGGCACCCCAAAGACTCTCCCCCTATGTGTTATGACCATTTGGTTATCTTTTGTAAAGGAAAAGGTTTTGACCCCATCAAGGAAATCCATCCCCAAGACAAACCTAAAATCATCTAAGGGTACCACTGTCAAGTCCACCGTGCCGCACCAATTCCCCAACTGGATGCACACGTTCCTAGCTACCCCATGGATAGGTTGGGTTGAAGCATTCACGGTCTTCAACCAACCCACCCCCTTGTCAAGGCTCAACTTGAGCCGTGCTGCCTCCTCCATGGAGACAAAGTTATGAGAAGCCCCTGTATCAACCAAGGCCTTCGTTTCCATGCCATTGACATGGGCACTAACGAACATCAGTCCCCTATGCGGATCTCCACTGTCGCGTGCCTCAGTTCCCACGGCCCTGACAACCCCTGAGGCCTCTGCGCGTGCCTGCGCCTCAGTCCTCTGAGGATGCCCAGCCGAGCGCTTCTGTCCACGACCCCGCTCCAGCATCTGTGTCAATGACACCCCTGTCTCGGCCCTGACATGCCCAGTCTCGGTCCTAACATGCCCTGCTCCGCGCCCACTATGCCCAGCGTGCGCGCCTCGGGCCGACCCTGTGCGCGCCCCTTGGGACATGGCTCCCAGGGTGCGCATAGCGCCAATGTTGGCGTCCTCCGGTTCTGGTTCAGGCGTTGTCACAAGTGCGTTGAGAGCCTTGCGTTGTGGGCACTCACGAACATAATGAGGCAAACCACACAAGAAGCAGTCCCTGCGTTTTCCTTGGTCCTGTTTCCCCTCATGTTGCTTGCCCTTGTCTTTGTGAGTCGGAGGTCTGTGAGGGCGGTCTCCCCCACCTTTCCTCTTCCCACCCTTGGCTTCTTTCTTCTTAGTAGAGTCCCTCTTGTACTCTACCAAACCCTCGGCCTCAGCAATGGCACTCGTCAAGTCCTGAACTCCCCGTCTCTTCAATTCAACTTCGGCCCAAGTTTGAAGGCCATCCATGAAAATGAAGAGGCGGTTAGCCTTTGTCATCTCCGGAATCTCCAACATGAGAGACTGATACTCAGCAATATAGTCCCTCACCGACCCTGAATGCTTCAAGTTACGAAGCCTTTTCATGGCCAACTCACCTGCGTTCTCCGGGAAGAATTGTCTCTTGAATTCTTTGACAAACTCATCCCAAGTGTCCATAGTACAATGCCCCCTAGCAATGTCCCCATGGCGAACCCTCCACCATAACGCGGCGTCCCCCTCAAAATAAAGAGTAGCCGTGTTGATTTTGGAAGCATCATCCCCTAAACGTAATGCTTCGAAGTACCTTTCTAATCCCCAAAGAAAGCCGTCAACCTCTTTCGCATTGCGCCTGCCCCCAAACCTTGGTGGTTCCGGGACCCTGACAAGGGACGCAGACCCCGTGCCCAGTCCACCCGCGTATGCCCCTTTGAGGAGAGCACACTCGGTCTTCACTAATTCCAAATCTTGTCTCAACCCTAGCACGGCAGAAGATAATTTTTGTAATTCCCCTTCGATTACAGCCTTAACCTCGTTCAAAGCCGTGAGGGTTTGGCCTTCAAGCGTGACCACCGCCTCCCTCACTTCTTCAACGCTGTCAAGGTGTTCATGAATTTCCCCAACAACAACTTCTAACTGAGACACCCTTGTGTCCAAGGCCACGGGCTCCCTCTTAACGGAGGGATCCTTGGTCTTAGACTTCTTGGTGCGAGTCTCGGGTCTACCCCTTGGTGGTTCTTCTCCAATGAGCGAAGTGCTTGCATTAACCTCTTCATTCACTACACTTCCAGCCATAGTACTAAACTTTGCTCTGATACCACGTTTGTCACGGGATGACTAAATTCCTAAGTTCAAGTCCGGTGATGCCACTCAATGTCACTCTAAAAAGTCCCTAATTGAGTCAAGCGACCAAATCTCCTTGCAACGATAAGGAATCTACCCAAAGTCCCTAAGTCTCGTTTGTTTAGTATTTCGATTGGAAAGTGAATAATGGAATAAAGATGATTGAATTACACTCACACTCTCACCCGGTATTTTATGGAAGATCAACGATACAAATAAGAACAGGATGAACACATAAACACACGAACACAACCTTTGTGGGTAAAGGGAAAATTACCCCTTTCATTGGTGCTTGGCACCTATTTATATTGCATTAAGGGAACCGGTACAATTTACATTAAAAGGCTTAAATAACTAATTACATCCTCTCCTAAAATCTAGCCTAATTACACGCCTAAACATCAGGAAGTATAACCACCTTATCCATCCGCCTAAAACTACCTTAACCTCCCTAAGTGCCACGTCACACATCCAAGTAATTACACACGTGGATTTTACTTAATTACACGTAGGAAATTGCAAATTACAAGTAAATTAAATACAAGTATTACACACACAAAATACATAGTATAAAAAGTACTAAAAATCCTACAAACTAAGCGGTGGGTGATAGCTAGCTCAGGAAATGGTGTAGTGAAGGTAAATTCAGAGTAAGCGGTGCATATAATTCAATTAAAGAAAAGAGAGTTAAATGTCATATGAAGAGGACTGTTTGGTGTAAAGCTGGATATCCGAGGCACAGTTTTATTCTATGATTAGCGGTCAATAAATGCCTCAAAACCGATGACGCCATGAAGTACGAAGGGTTCAATTTAGCAAGTCGATGCAAGCTTTGTCGTGAGAGCGAGGAGTCTTTAGATTATGTTTATTTTGTTTGCCCTTGCCGAAGAAAGTCTGGGGAAATGTATCGGATTGATGTGATATCCCGGCATACGATAGCTTGAGAAGGGTTATGGAATGGTTTCCAACTATTGTGGAAATTATGTTAACAATTAGTAAAGTCAGAAGGATTTGTTTTGGATCAACGGTATATTTTATATTGAAAGAAAGGAACGAGAGAAGACATTTCAATCATGGAGCAGCTATTTAGAGAGATCCAGTTTGTCGTGTGGTCGAGAATAAATTTTTTGAATCTGAAATTTTGACGTTTCTTAGCTACTGCTGCAGGTTTTGATTGTTAATTTTTTAGCTACTACTGTTGGTTTTGCTTCTGATGAGTTTTTGCAGGTTTAAATTTGTATAGGAGATAAGCATGCAATAGATTATGTAAATGTTTCGATGAATTTTAATGAAATTAAAATTAGGTTTAGTAACGTATTTTAAACAATTTGATCATATTAATACAATTGATCTAATTCGAACCCATATAGTAATCTATTTTTAAATCAACTACTGATCCAACCACGGAAAATTCTAATATCCAACTTAACATCAATTTTACATAAGACCTAAATTTTTAGTATACAAACTGTACAGAAGGTAAATTAACACAATAAAATATCGGTAAATTATATACAGAATAAATTAATACAACTCCATGCACAGAAACTAAAATATGATAATATAAATAACTTAAACACACAAATTATATATCTAGTATCTAAGCCTCAGGTTGGGGGTCCTCGGAAACAGCCTCCCTTCAGGGTAGCAATTTGAAGGGGGAAGGCTGCCTACATCCATCTCCCAGACTCTGCGTATGTGGTGGGAGCTCTTGTGGCACTGGGACTATTGTTATTGTAATATATCTAGTATTTAAGAAATGTTTTAACTTGTAAAGAATAATTGATAATAATTTGATGTTATATTATTAATTATACAAAGTAAGTATTTAAATTAACTAAATTTAGTATTTTCCTTAAATAATACACCGTAGGCCGTAGCTGCAGATTTACAGCCTCGTCTTTTTGTCCCTTTGCTAATATCTTCAAGTGGGCCCCTTCTCTGTAGCTCTCTCTTTTTTTATTTTAAATTTTTTAAATTTATAATAATATTATCCAAACAGGGCACCAATGCGCCGTCACCGGATTCCATGAGAACTTCGAAATTAAGCGTGCTTGGGCGAGAGTAGTACTAGGATGGGTGACCTCCTGGGAAGGCCTCACCCTCAGGTTGGGGGCACTAGGAAACAACCTCTTTTCAGGTTAACATCCTGAAGGGGGAAGGCTGCGTACATCTGTCCCCGCGTAGGCGGGAGCCCTTGAGGCACTGGGTATGTTCCTTTCCTTTTATTATGATCTCGTTTGGTTATCATATGAATTGAATTCTTACAAGAAATTGTGTGTTTCGGAAATTCTATTCTTTGTTAACTTTTTAAGAAGTAGGTAAAATAAGTTTGGTTGTTACGACGGGAAGTAGAATTCGTTCGGGAGGCTAGTTGAAAATAAATGAATTAGAACTTACATAGAAGAGGCTAGGTAAGTTACTTCCTATATTTTGAAGGAATTGGCTGTATTCTGCATACTTTATATCAACCAAACAAGAGCCAAAGTCCGTATTTTCTATGAAATTTTACTATTCCTCAAGCTAGATCCATGCTGCGAGTTGTTTCATACTATAAATAAACTCGAACACTCAAAAAATTTGTTGGACAGGTGGATTCACATCTCTTACAATTGAGAATATAAGTAAAAACTAAAAATATTGTCGATTTTTTTAAAAAAAATTAGTATGTCACTGATAAAAACTCATTCTTCTTTACTTCTTGTATACCAAACGAGGCTTGTCTATAAAATAAAGTCATTAGTATTGGATCGATTATGTCTATATTTATACCGTTATAAAGATTTTTTACTATTTTTCGTGGGAAAAAAGGTATAGGATTGAGCCTAGTGCACATTTTTAGTCCATGTACAAAACTTTAGTACATAGTTATAGTTGCACTACTTCATGCACTGTGTCAATATCATCACAGGATAATTTACATTATATTAATTTAGTTACAGAATAAAATGAATGTTAAGTGATAAAATATTTAGATCATGGGTGAGTTTCTACTAGGTCACTCGAATTTGTCATGTGGTTGACTTACTGCAACTTAATATAGGGATAAAATTGACACCATGCAAATTGTACATCGATTAAATGGAAATAGTTATTGATATAGTTATTAGTGACTAAAGTACAAAAACATTTGGAGTAAAAAACTTTGAAATTAGGGTTATTCACTTATTTTTAATTATATAAATTTAGTTCTTATAGAATCTAAATTATTTTAATTTAATTCTATGGTAAAAATTCTAACTAAATTAATGACATAATTTTCAACTACACGATCAAGAGAGATGCAAGTGTTCTAATACAAATTCCTCTGCTGATTCAAACTAACCTTATCCATGACCTAATTATTCAAAATTATATCTTTAACTCAACTATAATTTATCAATAACTGAATTGATATAATTTAAATTGTACAAAATAAAATTAACATGACTCAAAATCGAATAATTAAATTGACACATCAGATAAAATATAAATACTAGTAATAATTTGATGTTAAAAAAAATGCTATTAATATAAATAATCATATTATTTAATAACATATCTTTTTATAAATTTAATAACTTCTATAAATAATTGTATACTTTTATTAAAAAAAAATAATTATATACAATTTTCAATAGACCAAGCTCTCCCCATCATTTAAAATTTCAAATTAATTTTTGATATTTAATTTCATACGATAACGACTCACTGTTCATCTTCATCCCCATTTCAACTCCCACCATTCTCTCCTCTCTCTCTCTCTCTCTCTCTCTCTCTCTGTCTAAAACTTCACAAAATGGGTAGAGCAACGAAGTGGCTGAAGGGATTCTTCGGGTTCAAATCCAGCAAAGACCCAAAAGAATTCAACAACTCAATCTCCGGCCCCCGTAACGATAAGGGTCGGCCGAGTTTCGCCGGACCCGGCAGAGATTCCGGTGGGTTTTGCCGGAATCCGGCGGGTCAGGGAGATGGGTGGACGAAGAAGTATATTTCAGAGACTGAGAGGGAGCAGAGCAAGCATGCGATAGCGGTGGCTGCCGCCACGGCTGCTGCGGCGGATGCAGCGGTGGCGGCGGCGCAGGCGGCGGTGGCGGTGGTGAGGCTGACGAGTCAGGGGAGGGGTGGGGTGTTTGGTGGTGGTGGTGGGGGGAGAGAGAGATGGGCTGCTGTGAAAATACAAACTACTTTCAGGGGTTATTTGGTAAGTTTATTTGAATTTCTAATTGTAAGTAACATTCTCAAAGCCTCAAGGGCTCCCGTCTAAGCATGATCGGGGTGGATATATGCAGTCTTCCCTCTTTAGAGTGCTGCCTTGAAAAGAGGTTGTTTTCAAGTACCTCCAACCTGAGAGGCATAACATGAGGACTTCCCACGAGGTCACCCATCTTAGTATTGCCCAAGCACGTTTAACTTCAGAGTTTTAATGAGATCCGGTGCTTATGTGTTGGTACCTTATTAGATAAATATTCTAATTATATGTGATAAACAAATTTAAATTATATGTTTTTAGATTATTTTATTTTTCTTATAAGAGAATATATATAACAATGGAGCATACGATATGTTAAACACTCTACATGTGGGTCTAGTATAAATATTTCAATCGGAGTTGTGAGAGTGAAGGAATCAGTCTAGTGGATTACTATAACCAATTGATTTTAGATGAAACCCCACTTCGACTCATATACGAATCTCAGAAATGCCAACTCTGTGTATCGGGCATAAAGGCGCATAAATTTAACAAGATGAGCTTCGAATAGCTAAAGCTTCAACTAACTTTAGATTTGATTCATAGATTTGGCACATATATTATATATTATATAAATTTAAGTAAGTTTTCATCTAAAATTAATTGACATTGTACGATCCAATAGGTTTATATGTTATGGTTTTTTTTTTTTTTTTTTTTGACAACTTCGATATTAGATTTCTTATTGAACTCATGTCGGGAATCGTTAATACGAATAATAGGTGGATATTTTGCCATTATACGCTCTTTGAATTATCTTCATATCAAATACTCAAATTTATTATCCAAACAGCACCATATATAATATGGTTTAATTTCAATTTGTAACTGAATCAATTTCTGAAATTATGAAAATAATTAAATTCATAAAAATATTCACTAGGTTTTAAAATAAATGTGAGTAAAATCGGCCTGTAACTCTAATTATCTTCTTGGCCAATTGAATTAATTTCTAGAATATTAAATCATTAGTGAATCTGTGGTTAAGCTTTTGCAATATTGGTTACTTGGTGACAAAGTTTTCTTTAACATAGAGTTCATGAGTTTCAATCCCAATATTGGTTACGGGTGCGATCATATCAATAGTAATGCATTGGATCCCGTTAGAACTCTGAAGTTAAGCGTGTTTGAGCGAGAGTAGTGCTAAAATGGGTGACCTCTTGGGAAGTCCTCATGTTGCACCGTAGAGGTCCCTAGTTCAGATCGGGCTTCAGACATTAAAGCTCTAATTATCAATTTGCTATTCAAAAAAAATATAAGCACAAAGTATGACTATGTTTGGCTATAACTATTTAGCGGTTAGCTGATGGGTAATTTAATTTGATTACATAGTGTTTGAAAAGCTAAAAGCTAAATTTGAAAAGCTGTTTTTCAAAAGTTAAAACGCCATGAAAAACGCTAGTAACAAAATTTTTATTGAAGAGCTCTATTAACTATTTGACTAGTCAAAAAGCTAAAAACTATAAAGAACGCTATAAAAAATTACTTGTCAAATATAGCTAATATATTATTCATGCTTCAACCCACTAGGCACTGACATGGGAGGTGTCAAAGTATAAAATTATTCTCGGATTTTCAACCGTTAACTAAATTTTTAGCTAGTTGTTTCTCGACTAATTTCAGCCCATGCTAGTTTTATCGCTTTATTATTATTATTTTTTTTTGCAAAGTTCATTTTAATTGTGGGTAAAATATTCAAAATTTGGATTTAAAATATGCATTTCTACATTTTTAATTATTTGGATTTGCAAAATTATAAATTAATTTGAGTAAAAATGCAGGCAAGAAAGGCACTAAGAGCATTGAAAGGGCTAGTGAAAATACAAGCACTAGTAAGAGGCTACTTGGTGAGGAAACAAGCCACTGCTACCCTCCGTGGTATGCAAGCCCTCATCCGAGCCCAAGCCACCGTCCGATCGAAACGCCTCATTTGCAAGTGCCCGACTCACGCCCCGCCTGAATCTTGGGTCCATCGATCCTCGGTAAAGTACCTGTTTCGTCTTTGACTGTCCTTGGTGTTAAAAACTCTACGTGTGACGTGAGTAAGAAATCTCATATTGCAGTTGTGAGAGAGAAGAGATATACATGGAAACCTGGTGGGGTTATATTGTTTTAGAATGAAACCCTACTTGAGCTTATATGTGAATCTCATGTATGCGAATTCTGTGAGTTGGACCTAGCAGCTTGGTAATTTTCACACTTGGTATGTCGAAATTAAAGTGTAAATTTGATTTTGTGTGTGGTGTTTGTAGGAAATTTTTGATGACACTGCAAGTGAGCATACTGCATCAGTGTACAGCAGGAGGCTGTCCGCATCTTTTGAGAGCAGGACGACTAGTGCCATTGACGATACTACCCCTAAGATAGTCGAAGTAGATATGGGTCGACCTGGATCCAGGTCTAGAAGGTCGAACCCAACCCTCTTGGAATTGGGTGACGACCCATTTTCCCATCCGCAATGCCCACCTCATCTGTCCATACCAACCTACCAACACTGGTACGACACTGATTGGGGTGCAATAGGAGAAGAATGTCGACTCTCCACAACGCAAAACACCCCAAGATTCTCATCCAACCCACCTGTAACACCCACAAAGAGCGTCTGTAGAGATAACTTTTACTTCAAACAATATGGAAACCACCCAAATTACATGGGTCACACGAAGTCATTTAAGGCCAAGGTGAGGTCACAAAGCGCACCTAAACAAAGACCAGAGATGGTGTGGCCAAGAAATAAGTTGTCAATGAACGAGGTAACGGGGTCGAGAAATAGTCTAAGTGGTTTGAGGATGCAAAGATCGTGTTCTCATGCCCAACAAGTGATTAATTTTAAAAATGTTGTGATGGGTAAGTTAGAAAGGTTTGATAGTTAATAAATAATTAGTGAGATTTAATTTTGTAGTTTTCTTTCCTTTTTTTTTTTTTGTTATTTTGGGTGGTTATTTTAGTAGAAAGCAATACTAATTGTAAATTTATGACGTGCTGTGTTATTTTATAACATTATTATCATTCAATTTCCAACCATAAAATTGTGCACTAAATGTGTAGAGTATTACTGCTTTGAAATTATTTTATGTGAAAATAAATTATTTTAGAATATGTTTAGTATTATTTTTTATTTGTAGTTTTTAGATTTTTAAATACTAATAATCATGTTTTGGAATGGTTTTTTTTTGGGTTTAGTTTCTTATTCGTAATTTTTTTACTGATTTGATTGAAAATTGAAAAACAAAAGTAAAAATTCATATAAAAAAGTTGTTTCAAAGGTCTGCCAATGAAACTACTTACTTCACAGTGATCGATCAAACAAATCATCAAAATAACATGTGTCCAGGACCTAGAAAGGGTTTCATGATTAGGGTGAAAGTCATTCTCAAATGCGTAGGGGAGATCAGCACACAACGCAGTGCAGTTTCTTAAAAATAAGAAACTGTAAATTAAAAATGATACCAAACCCTCAGGTTGGGGGCATTGGGAAACAGCCTCTCTTCAGGTTAACACCCTGAAGGGGGAAGGCTGCGTACATCCGCCCCCCCCCCCCCCAGACCCTGCGTAGTCGGGAGCCCTTGGGGTACTGGGTATGTTTCTTTACCAAATGGATCCTTATATAAAGTATGGCAATAGTGGTTGGGAGGGAAAGGTGCCATGAAGTACCTCGGGCAAGGGAGATTGTGAACATTGACTGTGAATGGGTTGCCGATTTGGTTGACCTGAGTACCTGCTCGGAATATTTGATTGAGGGCTCACACCTTTCCATCCAAATGGTTCATATGTGAAGATCTGTATTTGGACTGAGTAACTATAGAGGTGGATTTCGGGGCTATAATTAGATTATACAATCTTGATATTTCATAGTGAAGAGATATCAGTTTAATTTATAGATTTTTCCTCTAATTGAGCGAGATTTTCCATATAAAATTAATATATTTTTATTTATTTCGTATGTGTAAGATTTTTCCAAAAGAATTTACAATGATTTAGAATTCAGTACCCCAAAGTCTTAAAGCATGTTGTAGATAAGGCTGGTGATATGTCGAGTCCCATCAGGTTTGAACTCTCTTCAAATAGTTAGTACATGCTTGAGTGAAGTTTTATCCTAAAATTAATTTAAATTCAGTAAAATATTATTTAGTTTTATGTATATTTTTATAACGAAAAAAGACTGACGGTCGATGTATCTTTCTCAGATGCCTCCCCGGTGAAGTAAAACACTCTAATTTGTTTGCAGATCCACCAACGTTGTCCCTAAGAAGTCTTGAATATATGTGTGTTTTCAGTTATCACGCTATTATTTCAATCACCTCTGATAAAGTTTCTGAATCTTTGTTTTCTTTATTTTAGAATATGTTATTCATTATAACAAATATAATCTTTCTTGTTTATTTTTTCAAACAGATTAGCCTTCCAAATTATTTTTGCCTTCTTTTATTCGATAACTAACAAAATACATTGTTTTTATTGTACCAATATTAGAGCATAAATCTATCCTCGATCCTCACTCAATAGTTTAAACTTTTAGAATAGTTCAGTTTTTGATATAGTATTACAACGTAGTTGATTTTCAATAACCCCATTTTCAAAATAATTTCAGCACAATGTATAACGTGAACCTCTACGTTATCCACAATGCAAACTAAATGAATATTCGCGTGAGCGACATGCTAGAGTACAACAACAACAACAACAGCAACAACCAATCCAGTGCCTCAAGTTCCCGCGTAAGCAGGGTCTGGGGAGGGGGAGTGATGTACGCAGCCTTACCCCTTCAGGGTGGTGCTACCCTAAAGGAAGTTAGTTTTCGAGGACCCCCGAACTGAGAAGCATAAAAGCATGAGAACCGACAATCATAAAGTATAAAGTATCAGAGCATAAGAGTATAAGAGTATAAAAACAACGGCCCAAAACAAGTTTAAGCAAGAATCAAGAAGCAGCAATAGGCAATCAGCAATAAAACAGCTCCCAAACAGAGACATGCTAGAGTATAAATTTTAAACTTTGACCTATTAATTTAAACTTTTGAGATAGTTAATTTTACGACAGAAAAATGATAGGAGGGACTCAGGGGGAGCACATGTTATAGGTTACATACAGATTTGTCGTGAGGGGAGAATTAGGATTTGTAATTCCACAAAAATTCAAAAGTTTCTTCAATAA
This sequence comes from Simmondsia chinensis, assembly GCA_018398585.1. Lineage (NCBI taxonomy): Eukaryota > Viridiplantae > Streptophyta > Magnoliopsida > Caryophyllales > Simmondsiaceae > Simmondsia > Simmondsia chinensis. Next base: position 35,540,898 of record JAGTTD010000010.1, read on the forward strand.
TTCAACTACTTTCATTCTTTTATTTTTAATTTTTAACTTTTTAATTTTTTATTTTGAAAATGATTCTTTTTATTTTGTTTTTTTTCTTAAATTGTCTCATTTTAGGATGTTAGTATGTTGAGATTGCGATGTGTCACATGTACTGGCCATCATGAGATTCATTCATAATCAAATTTCAGAAGAAAATATTATAATATTTTTTTTACATAATGGTGAGGAAGTCATATAGACTGTATAAAAAGGCAGCCCTTGAGAAATCCCTTTAGTCCCCCTCTCATAACGAAGGTGAGATTCGATATACCGGCTCCGGAAGATTTTACAAGTTAAGCTAGTTGGCACGTTCAAGAAAAAATATTCAGTATCTCATAACAATTTTTCCCTTTTTTCTCCAAAGGATATATTTGATTTCCTATTCATCGATGAAAATTTTGGACCGGATTCTAACTGAGATCTAGCTCATTTTTAGGCAAACTAGATTTCATGCACGGTGATAAGTACTCGCATAGAATTTGTGCGAGGTATGATGTGAAAAAGCATAGTTTTCTTGTACTCGACATAGATTTTAGAAAATTATATTAAGGGTGTATGTTTGCCAGTTTTATATATAGTTTGATTATTAGTGTAATTTTGTTTGGTTTGGTGTATTTGTGTGAGTTTGTATTTTTTTTCCATTACAATAAAGTTGTCGGTGCTCTGATTCCAGTTGTTGTGAATTTGGACCCTAAATTCGACCCAAACCCAACTCAAATCCAGGCAAAATCCAACGGAGCAACAGGAAACACGTGGCACGATCCAAGTGAATCACGGGTAACGGTTGGCATCAGGAAACAGGCAGGAGGGTAATACCCAATGGGTAATATAACAACTAGATATTATTTTACCAAAAAATAATACAAGTTATTTTCCAAAACTTAATTACTCATTTTAAACAAATTCCCAATTTAAAACCCAATTATAAAATCAATAAAATCGTCCATAATTTATAATCCCCATATTAGAATATAGTAGTCCATGCTTGCCTCCAACGAGCCTAAACCAGACGGGTAGCTAAAATTGGCAAACAACATCCTAATTTTTCGAATATAAATTTTTAGACAATTGCAGCTTTTATTTTAGTCATGACCCTTGCGTATATTATTACTGATGAACTTAAATCCAAGTTACATTCGGTAGTGGATATCGAATTTCATGGGACTGTAATCCAATAAAAGTTAACGAGTCTGCTTAACATAGATCGATTATCTTTTTTTACTAAAACAGAGCTTGTATGGTATCTGAAATCTGTGATAAAAACAATCAACGAAAGAACAAAACTTAGTTGGGTGCATATTTTTTAATTCTATCAAAAAAGAATTAACCAAAAAACTTAAACTAATCGGTAAAAATCTATAAATTATTTAATACTCTAAAATGCCCCATTAGTCATGAGACGAATGTCCATGTAACTTGAAGCATAAGATACTGCAAGAGCCCATTTCACACCTTATTTTAAGTGAAACTTTTGTGATTTGAACTCCCAACATTTCGTCAATAAGATTCTTATATTACATTAAAAAAAATTAACTATTTCATCTTTGGAACACTAGATTTTTTGTCGTTGTATCCCAAGAATGAATGGTTCATTTACCAGGCACTAATATACCGGATCCCATTAGAACTCTGAAGTTAAGCGTACTTGGGTGAGAGTAGTATCAGGATGGATCATCTCCTAGAAAGTCCTCATGTTGCCAACCCTATAAGATTAGGGATTCTCCCCGACCCCACTTAGACGGGAGCCTTTGAGACATTGAATCTGTTATTGTTGTCGGTGTTTGTATCCCAAGAATGAAACGGGAAAGTTGGAGTTGCCCCAATAAGAAGTAAAGAAAATGCAGGGATTTCGTGTAATAAAGTTAGTTAGTCATGTCAACAACAAGATACCTAGTAATATGTCATGCCAATCATTAGTCTTCTGATTGGATGCATTTCTTAATTAATCACACTTTCTAATTATTAATACATAAATATTATTATTATCAGAGCAAAAACTATTATAGTTAGAGTAATAATGTGCCATATAACTAATAAAAGTTACAAAATTATCTTGAAAACAATAAATTTTTCTCTGGCAATAACAAGTTTGTTATGGCAGTAATATTATACAGATACATACACCCAACTATATACTTAATTATGTATCATACAAATTTATTTACAGAAAAGACGGAGTATGAATGCGTGAGACAACTTGTAATACTCTATTTTTAGATTTAGTGAAGTTCTTGACCTTTATTTGTGGTTCTTCCCTTAAATTTAAGAGTTTTTTTATATAAATCTCGGTTTCTTTATTTCTTTTTCCCCGTTATCTTCTCCTTTGAGTTCAGGTTTTGCTTTAGTATCTAAAGCATTGAAGTATTTTGCCTAACGTTATTATTATTATTATTGTTGTTGTTATTGTTGTTGCTGGTGTTCGTGTTATTGTTATTATTAGTAGTAATATTATTTTTTTCTATGAGTATAAAACTAATTCTAGATTTTTATCAATTAACTTAAACTTTTAAAAAAATTAGTTTCTTAACATGGTATCAAATCCTTGATGACTAAGAGGTCCGAGTTTGAATTCTATCAGCCTCTACTCAATATTAAATTTAAGCATAAGATACAAGGTGTGCTCATACAATATCCAAACTTCAAACTCAAAAAATATTTGCATAAAACTAATTTTAAAATTTATCAAAAAATCCTAATTTTAAACATTTATCCGTCAGTATAAACTTTTAAAATAGTCAATTTCTTAATAGTTTTTCTTTTTTCTCAACGTATCATTTCGTCATCATGGAGTAGTGTTAGATAAAGTGATGTATCGGGGAGCGGGGGTGTATGGGGCGCTGTGATGTTTTATCATATTTTATATCATATATTATATGTTTTATATCATATATTATAATATTATATTGTATGGTTTTGACTGTGAATATTTGGAAATTCGTGTAGAGGAGAGAGAAGAAAGAGGATCTGGGAGGACAGCATCGAAACTGCTATTGAGGAGCGTGGTGTGTGGTTGGTTTCCAACTTCTAAGATTCTACCCTTTTTCTTTTTTTTTTTTTTCTTTTTTTCTTCATGCAGCGACTCATACATCATAGGAGTCAGTTAAGTCAGAGAGTTTTCAAAGAGAAGTTGAAGGGAGAATCGAACTCAAGACCTTTTGACCTAAAACAATACTTTATCTCCTCACTTGCTTTCTATTATTGAGATAAGATTTCGGTGGATGATTATACTTTTTTTTTTTTTTCAGCTTCAAACTATAAAATAAATTCTAGTCAACTCTAATATTTTTCTTTGGTTAACATAAACTTTTTTTTTAATCTTTTTCACAGTTCAATATAAAAAAAAAAGTTATTTTTAAGTAAATATAAAGGACGCAAAATTATACCTTTTTCACTATCTAATTTAAGAAAGATGTTTTAAAAAGATAATATTAGCTCTAATCCTTTACTGTGAGATTTGAGTTATGGTAACATACCTAACAGGGTGCCCAGGTATCATATATATAGAGAAACCAAGGAAAGTACAATTACAAGAAAGCCCTTGGGCTAATAATAATATAAATAATTCTATTATCCTAATACGCCCCCTCAATCTGTACTCGAGGGACCAACGTGCAGATTGGCTTTCTGGTAGCAGAAGCAAGCAGTAGCCAATCCTTTTGTAAAAATATCAGCAACATGCTTGGTAGTAGGAGTAAATCGAACCTGGATATCACCCTTGACAACCTTTTCACGAACATAGTGACAATCGACATCAACGTGTTTGCTACGATCATTGGAGATAGGATTTGCAGCAAGGTAAGTAGCAAACACGTTATCACAGTAAATAAGAATCCGACTAGTGTGCCGCACACCCAAGTCACGCATCAAGTATCGAATCTAGTCACACTCTACTACGACTTTGGCAACGACATGATACTCAGACTCAGTGGTAGACTTCGCAACTGTGGGCTGCTTTTTAGCGAGCTAGGAGATGAGATTAGGACCAAGGAAGAGAGCGAAACCTATAGTAGAGCGTCGCGTATCAGGACAACCACCCAAGTCAACATAAGCATAAGCGGTGACTGATGTGGAAGACCCAGGAGTAATGGTGAGACCGTGATCATGAGTGAGCTTGAGGTATCGTAGGATGCACTTCACCATTTGCCAATGAGACGTCGTGGGAGCATGCATGAACTAGGACACACGGTTAACCGCAAAGCATATGTCGGGACGGGTCATGGTTAAGTACTGGAGTGCACCCACTGCACTACGGAACTCGGTGGGATCAGCTAGGAGGTCCCCATGGTCAAAGAAGGTTGTGCTCGGGCTGGTATCGGTGTTTGTACAGGTTCGGCCTTAAGCATGTCATGCTTGCGAAGAAGGTCCAGGGTATATTTGTGCTGAGAGAGGAAAAGGCCATGGCGGGATCGTTTGGCCTCAATACCGAGGAAATAGTAGAGCGGACCGAGGTCTTTCATAGCGAATTGAGTGGATAGCGAGACGGTTAGTTGACTGAGAAGCGCAGGGTTAAAGCCTATGAGGATGATGTCATCAACATAGAGCAAAAGGCACACAACGCTGGTAGGGGAGCGATAAATAAATAGGGAAGGATCTGCCTTACTACAGTAGAACCCAAGACTGAAGAGGAACGTGCTAAATCTGTGAAACCAGACCCGAGGAGCCTGTTTTAAGCCGTACAGGGCTTTGCATAGGCGACATACATGCGTAGGGAATGTAGGGTGGATGAACCCAGGTGGCTGACACATGTACACTTCCTCATTCAAAAAACCATGTAAAAATGCATTTTTCACATCAAGTTGGTAAATGGGCCAGGATTTTGTAACAGCAAGGGCTAGTATGGACCTCATAGTCGTGGGTTTTACAACAGGGCTAAACATTTTGGTGTAATCAATACCTTCACACTGATGAAAGCCCTGGGCAACAAGGCGAGCCTTGAAGCGATCGATTGAACCATCACTACAAGAAAAATGTCCAACAACGACGGAAGAATCCGTCGCAAAAGACCGACTTTTCCGTCGTAAATGAGCATTTACGACGGATTTGACCTCCGTCGTCTGCCGTCATAGAAGGCCTCGTCGCTAAAGGTCTTTTACGACGAGTCCGTCGTAAATAAGAACGTAACTATTTAAGACCGTAATTTTTTCCGACGTAATTAATATGTTATTTATGACGGAATTTTCTGTCGCTAATGTATAAATAATGCCGATAGTTTTTTATTCCATCGTAAATAACATTTTACTTACGACGGAATTTTCCAACACAACATATACACATTAGCGACGGCTATTTATTCCATCGTAAATGACATATTACCTACGACAGAACCTTCCTTCACAACTATATAAAACTTAACGACAGGTTTACTCCGTCGTAAATAGCATTACGACAGAATTCTTCGTATACTTTTTCCATCGTAATTGTATATACATTAGAAATGATTTTATTACTCCATCGTAAATAGCATGTTGATTACAACAAAATCATGGGTCATAACTGCGTACACATTAACTAGAATTTATCTATTATCAATATTAGATCCAATGACAACATTTAACCAATCCAATGAAAAGAACCAAACGCGGATTTCATAATTTTTATAGCTTGTTCATATTTCACAAGAGTACTCAAGTTTCAAAAACAAATCAATATACACAATCATGGTTATCACCAAAATATATATGAGATGATTAATACCTTACTCATGTATATCTAAATAACAAAATCATACAACTCGTGTATGTCAACAAAAAATCTTTCAATTTGGCCCCCAAAAAAAAATAAAAATAAATAAAAGTATCAACATGTAATTGCCTCAAAGATTTAACTAGGCAAAACATCAAAAAGATTTAACAATTTTCCAATCTTCACTTTGTAATCTCACAACCCTATAAAACATGTCAAAACATCAAAAAGATTGATAATCTTCCATTCTTGACTCCGTGATCTCACAACCCTACAAAACATACGTTTATAACAAGAGTTATTATACAGTTCAAAACTTCATAAGAATTAGGGGAGATATGAATAAACCAGATTGGAACGAATATATGCAAGCTCTTAGGATAAGCTTTGGAAGTGGGTATGAGGAACCTTTGTTTGAATTGATGAAATTGAGGCAAAATGGGTTGGTGAGAGAATATCAAGCTAAATTCAATGCAACCTATAATTCTCTACCATGCTTTGTGTTTGACTAAATTTGCCGAAGCCTATTGAGGCCTTAGCTAAACAACTCAATAACGCAAAGACCTCTCCTCTTCCAACATCCTAAACTCAAAAATTCATTACCGATCCCTACAATTCACCATATCCCACTCAAACCCACCAAACCCCTATTGATTCAAACTCACCTAGATAACTCTAATATACTACTTTGAAACATCAACATGGAATTAAAGAAGGCAGAAGGAAGCTCAAAAGGCAATTAAGTAAAACTATGAAGAAAGAAAAGGAAAAGATAAAGGAAGAGGGTTTCATACAAGTGCAGCTTTAGATTGGGTAGTGACACTCAATTTCCGATCATAGCTGTAATCTCTGGTAAGAATTTCTGCAGATTTAAAATGCAAATTAAGTAGCTATATATGCAAAGCTACACTAAATTAAGGCCTTCTATAAGTTAGACTTGAACCAAACAAAAGTGAAATTGTAATTTCAATAGCAACTACAAAGAAGGCATAAATAATATTCACTAGTAATCGCATAGATAATACTCACTAGGTATCATCTTCAGAAGAAGATTGGCTACCACAAGAAGATTGCCAAAGTACAAAGCTAGTAAGCATTTTGACCTGATCCTGCAACTTTTCTATATCTCTTTAATGAACAGACTGTATTTCACTTATCTGTTTTTGGTGGTTGTCTTCAATGTTATCCACACGATTTTTCAGAGCGTCAATCTGTTCAGTCTTTTCTTTAAGCTCAGCCTTAAGGTCAGCCTTACTAGGTTCAAGAGCCCTCAAATCCTTAGGCCTCACACCAAACCCAGAATATATCACATGATCCCGCTCTTGGGCTCCAAAACATTTCTGTATCAACTCCAACCGAGACATAGAAGGATTTTTTTCAGACTCTTGGACAATCTCATCCTACAACAAATAAATTAACCAAACAATAATAAGATATCAAACTTGAAATTTCAAAAGACAAGATGATTATTTTCCATGAAATTAAGTCTTATAATGCATACATATTTGTTTTGGTCTTTCTCTTCCAATTCTCCATTCTTCTTCTTTCTTGTCGACTTAAAAACTTCAGCAACACTAGGTTCCATTCCATCCTTGCCTCCCTAATTAAAAACAATAAATTATGTTAAGTAATGCAGTTAAACTAAAATTATTAAATGAATAAAAGTATGTTCCACATACTAGATCTTCATAGATGATATCTCTAAATGCTTTGCTTCCAGTACGATGAGGCATAGCCAAATTACTTCTATTTTTAGAGTTATGGGCACTCTTTATCTACATTTGCATAACAAATACAACTAAATCATTCAACATAGTTCAAAAGTCAAAAGTCACTATAATTAGACTACAACCATACCAAAAAGTCTGGATTGGCATAATGCTCTATTACTAGCCACTCCCAGTCTTCCTTAAGGATGCATGATGGCTTATTTTTCAATGCATCCTCGAAGCTCTTTGCAACCTTCAGTTTGGACTGACTCATTGATCCCTGCCAATTGTACCATAGCCTCCTTGCATGCTTCAAAATTTCTGATCGACGATACTCAATACCATCACCCTTGAAATAAAACTATAACATTAAAAAATGTGTTAGTTGTCAATACAATAAAAAATTAATCGAGATTGGACAATAATTAAGTCGAATTTGAGAGCTCAATTACCAAAACAAAAGCCCACATTTGATTCTTGTAGCTTTCATCAATGTCGTCCCAGTTATGCACCCGAACTGGACACATGGTACGATCACGAACAATTTTACCTAAATGCTTAATCAGAATTTGTCCATTTTTGCCAATTGGACCTTTGTTAAAAAAATTTACTTCTAGCTTTTCTCCAGGTGCAAGATTTTCCACTTCTTTGACTTTGTTCATACCTCGAGGTTTGGCATTTGGGTTCCTTTTCCGCTTTTTTGTTTGAGCTATCACAGAGCCTACAAAAGAAAACTATTAAAAAATAACTAGAAATAACCAAGAGCAGGAATTGTAATTGTAAATGTAATCACCATCCTCTATAGCAGGTACTAAATCTGGCGCCATTTCACCTAAACAAATAACAACGAAAATCAATTAATATCAAACACAGTTACCATTCAAAGCACATTTTTAGCTAGCAGTAAATACAATAGAGAAATACAATAGTAAGTACATCAAATTAAACTCGTCTCCTTGATCTTCTCTTTTTCTTCTTTCTTAATTCAAATTTGTCCACCATTTCAGCTTCTAAATCATTTCTTTCATGACTAACAGAATACTCAAAGTCTGTTGATCAACTAGGAGTTGCGAACTGAGCATTAAAAGAATCAGTCTATTGGTAAGCTTCAGTAACTTCATCATGATCATCATTTGCTTCAAAGCACATCTCATATGAGTCTCGAGGTTGTACCTTAACAACAACATGCCAACCTTTTTGAGTAACATCATTGGCATAAAACACTTGTAGTGCTTGACTGGCCAATACAAAGGGCTCGTTTGTTTTTAAATGCCGCTGGCAATTAACGCTAACAAAACCAAATTTATCTTTCTTAACTCCTCTATCACTTATATCCCACCAATTACAACGAAAAAACACAATGTGGTTATCCCCAAGATACTTCAATCTAATAACCACAGTCAACACTCCACAGTAATCAATATTAGCAGATCCATAACCAATATTACCGACCACACAGATGCCACTATTTTGTGTCCTCGTACCTACATCACGCTTTAGGGTGCGAAACCTAAACCCATTGGTTACATAACCACTGTAAGATTTCACATATGATGTATGTCCAGTTGCTAATGACAAAAATTCTTCACCATGGGGGCATTTTCCTTCCTTGCTCAAATGTACAACGTATTGAAAATAAACACTTATAAGTATGGAAATAAAATAGGCATCTATAATAATAGTAACTAGGTCCACAGATACTTTCTTACTCTTCCTCTGAACCACTCAACAAAGTGATTATCTTTCTCTTCTTCAGTCATTCAGACATTAGAACGTGCTATTATTTGAGAATGTTCTCTAAAAAGTTGAATAAGTTAGTTTCCACAAGTATAAGCTACCGCAATAAAAAGAATAATTATGATGTCTTACCGAAGAAAAGGTGAAACTTCTATACAATTCTTCAAAGCAAATAAGTGAGCTTGATATCTTTCACGCACATCAAAATTACAAATGTTAGGAGCTCCTAGTGGCATTCCAGGATGGGAGAAGATGGATAGCTTTTTAACAGATTGCATACCACCGTCATAATTGCGTTCAGGGCAATTAAATTTTGTTTCAATACCATGTAGATATCTAGAGCATAAGACCATACACTCATCAGCAAGGTAGCCCTCGGCAATTGAACCCTCTGGAAGAGCTTGATTGCGAACATATGACTTAAGGATATACATATTCTGTTCCCCTCCATACATCCAACGGCAATGTACGGGCCCACCAATCATAGCTTCATCAACTAAATGGATGGGCAAGTGCAACATGATATTCCAACAAGTAGGAGGAAACCATTTCTCTAACTTTGAAAGAGTTATGGGAATTTGAGCTTTGATTCGTTCTAGATCCTCCATCCTCAATGCCTTAGCACATAAAACATTGAAAAAATTTGACAACTCAACAATTGCTTCACTTACTTCCTTGGTAGGCATGTCTCCACGAATCACAAGAGGAAGTAACTTTTGGAGGAGAACATGGCAATCATGGCTCTTCAAACCAGAGATTTTACCCTCTTTTAAATTTACACACCTAGAGATGTTTGATGAGAACCCATCCGGAACTCTCACTTCTTTCAGAAACTTGCACAAGATTTGCCTCTGCTTCCGAGACAAGGTGTAGGGCGCTGAAGGCAGTTCAAGCTTGTTTCCCTTTTCACGAGGGTGTAAATCTAGCCTTATATTGAGAGCTTGCAAATCTAGACGAGGCTTAACATTATCTTTAGTCCTCCCCTTCATGTTCATGATAGTTCCCAACACAATATCACAAACATTCTTTTCAATGTGCATAACATCCAAATTGTGCCTTAACAAAAGGTTTTTCCAATAAGTCAACTAAAAAAAAATGCTTTTCTTGTTCCAATTGTGCCCCCTCCATTCATGATCGACTTTTACCTTTACATAAGGAGCTTTACTAAAGGGAATCCCCTCCAAATCTTGCACTTGCTCAAGAACATCTGCCCCTGACAATGGTATCGGACGTTCTCCCATCTCTTTGTTTCCAAACCAGTCCTTTTTGTTTCGCCAACTATGGTTGGTTGGAAGGAAGCATCGGTGGCGTATGTAAACCTGCTTGCAACAATTTGGCAATCTAAGAGAGTGAGTATACTTATGGCAACAAGGACATGCCAATTTCCCTTTTGTACTCCATCCAGAGAGGATACCATAAGCTGGAAAATCATTAATAGTCCATAATAAGGCGGCATGCAACTTAAAATTTTTTTGCTTAGATGCATCATAAGTGTCCACACCGAATTCCCATAACTCTTTCAACTCCTCAATCAAAGGCTGTAGATAAACATCTATTGCATCACCAGGACCCTCTGGACCAGGGATTATCATTGATAAAATATAGTTAGATTGTTTCATACACATCCAAAGGGGCAAGTTGTATGGAACAAAAATGACCGGCCAAATGCTATGGGGTGTTGTAGAATGAGAAAACGGTTGGAAACCATCGCTTATTAAACCAAGTCTAACATTACGAGGCTCCGAGGAAAAGTCTCCATAAAGTTCGTCAAAATGCTTCCATGCCTTTGAATCAGTTGGATGCCTCATGATTCCATCTTTTATGCGATTTTCATCATGCCACCGCATATCAAATGCTGTTTTGGAGGACATGAATAAACGTTGAAGCCTCGGCTTCAATGGAAAATACCGCAAGATTTAAATGGTATCCTCTTACCATTTATTTTTCTCTTAGTCTCCCCACTACACTTGTCATCCTTCCACCTGGAAGCACCACACACCTTACAAGAATTAAGTGTTTCATCCCCCTTCCAAAACAACATACAATCATTGCTACAAGCATCAATTTTGTTATAAGAGAGCCCCAAGTCTTTAATCACTTTCTTTGCCTCATAATAAGAATCTGCCAAAGCTGAATCACTCGGCAACAATTCAGTCTTAAGGAATTCCAGCAACATAGTAAATGACGCATTACTCCACCTAACAAGGGACTTGATATGAAGCAATTTTATAATTGCATTCAACTTTGAGCACTTACAACCTTGGTATGCAGGTTGTTCGAGGTCCCTCAATAGCCTACAGAACTTCTTCGCATCATCATTATGTTCTTCCATAGGCACATCACTGTCCAAGATCCTACTGCATTCACGAGCACCATGAAAAGAAGGGAACATATGCACTATCATGTCATCAATCTCATCATCACTTTGCACTTGCTCTAACTCCTCACCATCGCTTTGAAATTCATTTAAACCCTCGTCATTTTCATCAACAAATTCTAAATCTAACTCTGATTGAGACTCCCCAAACAATTCCCCATGGTGAGACCAAAATTTATAACCAGTAAGTATCCCATACACGATAAGATGCTCTTCAATAATATTACCAGAATACTCATTTGTGTTCTTACATTTCACACATGGGCATTTGATCACCTTTGTTTCCCGTCCTAAGCGTCTATATGCAAAATTGACAAATTCCTTAACACCTTTCTCATATTCGTCGCTAAGGCGATCCTCAACAAGTCTCATCCAATGCTTACTAGGAGTCATTATGATCAAATAATAAGTACCTAGATACATAAAACATAAAACATAATGAATCTCATCCTAAAAAGGTTAAACAAAGTATGCTAAATTATGTACAAAAAATCTTTATCTTAAAAACGCGTATAAATCAACAAAAAGACGTGGAGTAAAAGAGTAACATGTAACAAGCCATTTGATTGACAACTTGAATGGTGTCTCCCAATTTTATTTTATTTTTGAACAGAATGTCTTCCTGTTTCTTTTTTTTTTTTTTTAAAAAAGAGTGTCTCCCAGATTTGAAGTTTGAAATCCAGTAGAAATGAAGGATTTAAGTAGAGTCGGATAATTCACACCTTGACTGAAATCGTAACCCTCAATTTTGATGCATTTATCATATAGGGTTTCGGATTATTTGAACAGATGCCAAAAATAAGAATAAAAATTGAAAATAGAAAAGCACAAATAAGAATAACAACAACAACAGCAACAACATCCCAGTGCCTCACATCTCCGCCAAACGGGACACTAATTGCACAAATTTCAGCCATTGACATGACATTTTGGAGAACAGAAAATGCTATAAAGGCTCAGATCAACATTATTTCCTTAATTTTACTTCCAAATCAAATGAAAGCAATTTGCAAGATGCGACCCCACAACCAGGCCTAGTCTCCAAGCAACAAAAGTAGTTGCTTGAGGCTCCCAATTTGTTAAAGACCCTTCTTAAAAATATCAATCTCAAAACCTCGTATGTCAAAAAAACTACCCATTCAAAAACCAAGAAAAGGTCATACTAAAAAAAATCAAAGAATTTCACACAAGAAATAAAACATATACCAAATTACATACTACCCAAACTTTCAAATCATTCAACTTTCTCCAAAATTTCACATGTTCCAAACAAAATATGTGTAAAAACTAAAATAAAGCAGATACTACCTTACGTTATGCTAAAACTCTCAAATCATTCCAAAATCTACTACCTGAGGTCCGGATTCAGAGCCGAGGGGCGACGGATTTTCGAGTCCGAGTGTCAGCGGAGTGGGAAGAGACAAGTGCGAGAGAGTTGCGGCTGGGACGAGAGAGTCGCGGCTGGGACGAGAGCGGGAAGCGAAAGAGATGTGGGACGAGAGCGGGAAGCGAGATGGGGGACGAGAGTGGGAAATGGTCTCTTATTTTTTATTATAACCGCGTGAACAAGACGCGGTTATATTTTAAAACCGCGTCTTGTTAACGCGGTTTTGAAGTATAACCGCTTTAACAAGACGCGGTTTTATTTTGAATAAAAAAGTTATTTTTTATAAAGTTTATAAATGAAAAATTAATACATTAAATATCAGGTATTGCTAAATAATTTACTTTAAAACATATAATACAAATATAAATATGGGTTATTTATGCCAAAAGTCCCTACACTTTATCCATTATGTCAATATAGTCCCTATACTTTTAATGGTGACAATTTAATCCCTGTAAAATTCAAAACCGCATCTTGTTCACGCGGTTCAGCGGTGAAAACGCACGTGGTTTATTTCGAAGTAAACCCCGTTGCAAGGACGCGGTTTATTGAGGGTCTAAAGCCTCCTGTACCCCCTTCCCGGCCCATTCACTCACACGTACCCCTCTCCCCGGCTCTTACCACCTCTCTACCTCTTTCTCGTTAGCCCACCGTCAGTCAAGTTGTCCGCCGCCGCTTATATGCCGGAGATCTTTCACGTACCGTTGTCAGAGCTATTTGACCACTACTGAGTTAATAGCTTTTTTTTGATAACTTTGCTAGATTTTCTACCATCTTCACTTATAATGTTGGAGTTTCATCGAGAGGGACATGTGATCAATGTGACGATCATCACGAATTGCGGCATAATGGTAACTACAAGTGATGAGAACGATGTTTGGGTTTGCTACTCGTAAACCGCGTTTACTAAACGTTTAAACTGCATTTATACAATGCGGTTCTATTTGAAATAAAACGTTTTTATTAGACGCGTTTTATTACTATTTTAAACGCGTTGTCTTCACGTGGTTTATCATAGCCGCTTTTACTAAACGCGGTTCAATATTAGATCTGGAAATATTTTATTTATTTTTTAGCATTATTTTTGGAACCGACTCGTAAATAGTATCCTTTTACAATGGAAATTTTTTCCGTCATAAAATATTTCGTTGTAAATAGTATCTTTTTCTGATGGATTATTTTCATCTTAAATACTATCTTTTTACGACAGAATATTTCCCTATCGCAAAATGTTCGTCATAAATAGTATCTTTTTACGACAGAATATTTTTTTGTCGTAAAATATTGGTCGTAAATAGATATTAAAAGGCGCCAGAACATTCATGAAATTTTGAAAGTCATTTACGACGGAAGGTGAGACGTATCTACGACGGCATTTTAAATCCATTGTAGCTGCTCATATCTTGTACGACGGAGTAAAATTCCGTCATAAATAATGTTTTATTTACGACGGAATTTTACTCCGTCGTAAACATTTTGTCCTAGATACGCGCGTTTCTTGTAGTGCATCTGGTTTATACTTTACCTTATATTTCCAAGTGCTCCCAACAATATTGTGAGAAGGAGAGGGAGGTATGAGATCTCAAGTGTGATTTTGAATAAGAGCATTAATTCCTCAGCCATGGCTTCCTGCCACTGAGGATTTTTTACAGCCTGAGAGAAAAAAGTGGGTTCCTGAATCACAACAACAGAGCCGAGGGATAGGATGTGCTTGGTCTTGCAAATTCCATCCTTAAGACGCGTACGCATGGGGTGGCCATGCTGGACAGGAGAGGAATCTTTCGGGACCATAGACGTGGCAACGCTTAAGTCAGAACAGGGGAAAGGCTGAGTGGTAGGGATGGGACTGGCTAGAGAAGTGGGTGAAGAACCACCCGAGACGCCCCCTGGAGCCGATGGGCCTACACCACAAGGGTGAGGCGAAGGAGTCCCACGAGCACCTGCATCGGCATTGGCCGGAGCAGGAACCGGGGCTGGTGCAGCCCACTGGACCGAAGGCATGGTGCCTGTAGACATTGCACAGGGGAGAAGGGGAAGGGGAAGGGGAAGGGGAACCTCAACAAGTTCACTAGACAGGGGCACCGTGCAACTAGACACTAACGTGTGATATGGGAAAATATTTTCAACAAAGTACACATGACGACTGATATGAACACGACTAGTAGTGGGGTCCAAACAGCGGTAACCTTTGTACCAGCCAGCATATCAGAGGAAAACACAAGGGAGGGAGCGCGAGGCTAATTTATGAGCGGTACGGGACGTGATGTTGGGAAAACAAGCACACCCAAAGACCCGAAAAAGGTTATAGTCAGGGGCCCGATGAAAAAGCTTTTCAAAGGGAGACAAGTTATGCAGTAAAGGAGTCGGTAGCCGATTAATAGTCTAACAGGCAGTGCAGGCGGCTTCTGCCCAAAATTCATAAGGAAGTTGGGCTTGAAGGAGAAGGGTCCGTACCATTTCACTTAAATGTTGATACTTACGTTCCGCCACTCCATTTTGCTGTGGAGTATCAGGACATGAAAGACGAAAGTGAATACCATGAGTGCGACAAAGGGCCGCCATTTGCCTGTTGTGAAACTCACGACCTCCATCACTTTGAAAACACTTAATTTTAGTGGAAAACTAATTTTCAACAAAAATCTTAAAGTCGGAGAAGATGGAGTACACTTCGTCTTTCCATTGCATCGGATAAAGCCAAGAGAAGCGAGAATAGTCATCAATAAAAATCACATAATAACGTAAAGCCGAAGTTGATTGAACCGGAGATTGCCAAACATCAGAATGAATTAACTGTAAAGGAGCAGTGGTTGTATGTAAAACACAAGTAAATGGTAAACAATGAGACTTACCTAGACAACAAGCCTGACAATGGGAAATAGAACTAGAACTTAGTAAACAACGTGAGCGTAAAACATCAAAAACTGAGTGACCTAAATGTCCGAGACGCCGATGCCACAGATCTGGGGGTGGGGTTTGTGCAACAAGTCCTGTGAAATGCGGAGAAAAACCATATAGAGGACCGCTACAGCGCATCTTGGGTAGGGGCATCCCTGTAACCTTGTCGTTAACACAAAAGGAGGAAGAGTCAAACTCAACACAGCAGTTGTTGTCACGACACAATTGTTTAACAGATAAAAGATTATAATTGAGACCAGGCACTAGAAGGACATTAGATAGTTTTAAATCATGCTTGGGAGCTCGTAATTTAGAGGAGCCAGTATGGGTAACAAGTAACAAGGATCCATTACGAACTTGAATAGATTTAAAACCAGTATACGGAGAAATATTTTGTAAAATACCTAGGTTACAAGTCATATGATTAGACACTCCAGAGTCAGGGTACCACATAGGATCAGCAGAGTCCGCAACCGACAAGGCAGAGAGGAAGTGGGAGAGCTCTGTTTGAACAAAGCGGTGGGGTCAAAGAGAAGCAGCATGGCCAACCTGATGAAAAATCTGACAAACAATGGGACCAGAACCGAGTATACCTGCTTGCGGTGGACGAGGAGCATAGCCGGTATTGTTGAACCAAGATTGCGGTGGAGTGGGTGCGGCTCCAGAGTTAACCGTGCCTGTCCCTTGGGTTGGCAATTGACCGTATAACACTCCATGGCCCCCTTGGCCTTCTTGGCGATTGGAGTTGCGCCCACGACCCTTAAGCCCACGACCACCACGACCCGGGCCATGACCCGACGAGTCGGATGGCGCACCTGACGCGGCAAGGGCATGCGCATGATCGAGGGAAGACCGTGACTGAATCCGGGAGATGGCAGCTTCTTCATCCAGTAGTGCAGTTTTAAGGTGCTCAAAGGGAAGATCCCGAGAGGACTGACGAGTGAATGTACCGAAGGCCGCATATTCCGGTGGAAGACCAAAGAGGGCATAGTGCATTAATTCACTATCCGAGATAGGAGAATCTATGGCAGCAAGGTTATCGGCAATGGTCTTAAGCTCGGTTAGGTATGCAGTCATGGTTTTGTTATCTTTGCGGAGAGTGACAAGTTGGGAGCGGAGGTCAAATTCTTTGGCTAGAGAGTGGTCACGAAATCTATTAGTTAGGGCATCCCACGTGACCTTGGAGGTTGGGCGATGGATAACATCATTGAGGACTAGGCCAGCGAGAGAGGCCGAGAGACAGGCCCTAATACTTTGATCCATACAAACCCAAGTTTGATGATCAGGGTTAGAGATGAAGGCACCAGTGGGGATTTGAATTTGAGGAGGAGGGCAAGGTAACGAGCCATCAAGAAAGCCCATTAAGTGATGGGCATGAAGAAGCATGGAGACTTGTTCACGCCATGCATGATAATATGTTGGGGAATCAAATTTAACAGTAACCAGGCTTGTGAAAGACGATGTAGGGAGGGGAACCGAAGGGAGGGCCAGTTGGTGATACCCAGAGAAGGGCACGGCTAGGGAACCGGGAGGGGTAGGAGATAGGCCAGAGATCGAGGATGCATGATCAGTACTTGGAGGCATAGAAAATAAACTTTGAGAGCTGTAATTGGGAAGGGACATACCATGGGTGTACCCGTTAAAGGGAGCAGAGGTGACGACTGCAGGAAGAGAGCCGAGAGTTGGTGGTATGGACGGTCGGCCGGAGATGGGTTTGGTTGTCGGTGATGGGTTCATCGGGGAAGGGCGGTCGACGGTCGTCGGGGCGGTTGGAGAGGAGGAGGAGGGTGATGGGTTGCTAGCCATAGATTCACCAATCAAAGAGGAATACACGGACTATGTCTCCTGAGATCGTACAGGAGACAAGAGGCGACGGCCGGACGTGCGGCAGGGAGACAGCGGGGTGGCGTGAAGGAAGGCGGTGACGCAGCGCGACGTGAGCAGGGGAGGAGCAGCTGTGAGATGAGGGAGTCGGGAGAACGGCTGGTCGTTTGTGCGGGAGAGGGGCGACAGCAGTATTGCACGGGAGGGAGGCGACCAGACCTGCGGCGGCGAGAGGAAGGGGCGCGCCCTGAGAGAAGAGGGTTAGGGAGTGGCGGCTCAAGGGAGGAGAACCATGAATTTTGGGTTAGGGTTAATGTTTAGCCAAATTTCCCCCCTTTTTTTATTTGAGAGAAGAGGGTATCAAGGGTAGAGCTCTGATACCATGTGAGAGTTGAGTTATGGTAACGTACCCAACAAGGTGCCCATGTATCATATATATAGATAAACTAAGAAAAGTACAATTACAAGAAAGCCCTTGGGCTAATAATAATATAAATAACTCTATTCTCCTAATATTTACTATCATGACTCGTTTTTACTTTTACCATCACATGCGCCCAAGACCACCCCCATCTACCATTATGAGTCGCTACACTCACAAACAGCGACGGATTTACAATCATAGACAAGGGTGGGCTTGATTTACAAACTACGTTCACTATGCTCTTTGATCTTGTTCCTTTATTTCCTTTATTTGGTTGCTAATTTTGAGCTAATATTTCAACTATTGTTAAAATTTTTAGATGTTGTTATCTAAATTTACCAGTCACTTGAAATAATTTTGTAAATAAAATGTAATTCATTGAAAATAGATCTCTCTAAAAATATATACACAAAAAGTAAAATTTTA
This sequence comes from Simmondsia chinensis, assembly GCA_018398585.1. Classification (NCBI taxonomy): domain Eukaryota; kingdom Viridiplantae; phylum Streptophyta; class Magnoliopsida; order Caryophyllales; family Simmondsiaceae; genus Simmondsia; species Simmondsia chinensis. Next base: position 35,559,389 of record JAGTTD010000010.1, read on the forward strand.
ATAGTAGAAAATATTAGTGTTACATGTTCTACTTATATTAAAGAATTGAAAAACAAACGAAAAATAATTTGATAATACTCTTTGGTGAATTATCATAGCTATTTCAAGGAACCAACTTTCTCCAAAGCTTAAGCTGACAGGTGAAGACCCAAGAATAGTTTTATACTCTAACATTTTTCCTTCACGCGAATGTCAATTGGGCTTGAAGAGTAGATAGTGTACAGGCCCCCCTCATATCGTGTGCTTAAATTATTTTTAATATTGAAAGTGGGGCTGCTGAGATTCGAACTGGTGACCTCTTGGTTAGCAAGGCTCTGATATCGTGTCAAAGAACCAACTTTCCCAAAAGTTTAAGCTGATGGGTGAAGGCCTAAGATTGGTTTTATATTCTAACAAGCTAACTTTGCAAAATAAAGCTAGTATATACACTTCTCAAGTAATGACAGATTCAAATTTTGCTCGTATATATTAGAGTCTTATAAAATTATGAGTAGCTGATTATTTTTGAAGAACAAAAAAAAGGTATTAGATGCTCATTATTTTTTATAAGATCTAAACTTATTTTAATTATATTTTGAACATTTAAATATAAAATAGGGTAGGCTTATAGATAAAAAAATAGACTTAAACTAATATTAACTTATATAAAACTTTAAAAAAAAAAATTCAAAGTCAAACGGGCTTAAGCCCACCCTCAACCGCCTGTATCCACGACTGCGCACGACTCTCCACTGTCATGACGAGGCATTATCATGATTCACTCTTAATCCTCGTGACTTGTCACCCAAAAAACATATTACCAATTCACTTGCGCTAGCACGACCACTACCTTCTCGACCGATAGCCAGCCACTCTCACCCCAACAAAGCACGACATGACCTCCTATTAGGACCCAAAATATGAGCTAGATGAAAACATGTTCTAGATTGCCATTTCCTAAGAGTTGTTACGTGTTATAACTAAAGAGAATCTTCTAAGATGGATGGTTAAAAGTTAGTTACAAAGTGAAGTGTGTATATAAGGTACTTTTATATTGTAACGAGGGGATATGTGAATGACAATAGCAATTTTAACTCTCTTCTTTCTCGTTCTGCTTCTTCTTCTTCTTCTTCTAAAATATATCTTCTTTCTCAATTCTATCTCAAATTTGTAATTCCTCTTTTCGATCCTAACACCTCCCCACTCCACATGGAGTCATTGTAGGCTGTCACCACTGATGATGCCCCCCGAACATCGAAAACCCAAATTTGGGTTTAGAAACTAGACTCTATATATGAAACTAGACTCCATATATGGGTTTCTGTGCTTTCAAAAGACTCATATATGAGTTTTTAACGGTAAAGTGTTGCGGTTGGTGCAAAGGAAGCATCGTCAACCTGCATAGAAATGGAGGGTCCTAGTCAGATTTTGCTGTGAGTCAGGGAAACATGTTTGCAAAATTTTAAAAGTCATTCTTATTACAGATAAAAATAATAACATCCTATCTTTCAATTTTTCTAACAAAATATATGTTTCTGTGCTTTCTATATTAGAAAACATATTTTCTTTTTTTTAAATTTTTTTTTCTTCATAATTAAGAGATAAGGAACATACCCACTGCCTCAAGGGCTCCCGCCTACGTAGGGTCTTGGGGGGCGGATGTATACAGCCTTCCCCCTTCAAGGTGTTAAACTGAAGAGAGTCTGTTTCCCAGTGCCCCTAACCTGAGGGTGAGGACTTTTCAGGAGGTCACCCATCCTGGTACTACTCTCGCCCAAGCACGCTTAACTTCGGAGTTATAATGGGATCCGGTGACGGTGTGTTGGTGCCCTCTTTGGTTTTCTTGATAATTAAGAGATCTCTTCCTGTATTTTTATGACTTTTCTAAAATATTTATCTTTTAATAAAAAGATATAAAAAATATAGATAAGAAAACTAAAAAAGATTGTTTAACAACTCAACATAACTTCAAGGGCTATTTACACTAAATATTCTTGTACTTTATCCATTGTGTTAATTTAGTCCATGTACAATTCAAAATGTGTCAATTTGGTCCTTAGAGAAAATTTTATGTTAAGTTTTTAATAAAACTTTTAATGGTTCAGCCATGAATTGGGTTGAATTGAGTAAACTGATGAATTTATAATAAGTTGTTTGACTCTAACATAATTTTGCCGTCCAAAATTATGACATTAACTTAACTTAAATTTGATAAAATGACTAAATTGACTCATTTTGAATTGTTTGGGGACTAAATTAATACAATTAAAAGTACAAAGATCAAATTAACACAATGGATAAATTATAGGGACCTTTCGCATAAATAACCTTAACTTTAAATATTTGTAATCGTACAGAAATGTAAAATATTCAAATTCAATTTATTAACACAAGTGAGAACTGTTTGACAATTTGTAACATCGAATAGTGAAAATTATCTTTTTTTTTTTTTTTTTTTTAACATTGATATGTATGTTGGCAAGACAAATATACCAATATTACGAAGAATGTGGCACCAAAATTTCAAATTTTTGTTATTTCTCTCCCATTTTTTATTAAAAATAAATGATAATATCAGTTCTCGAGAAAAGAACATAACATATAATAAGTTATGAACTCCAAGAATTAACTTTTTCTATGCACAAAATCAAGATACAAGGAACATTATTAAAAGATAAGTGTTATTGTCATGATATTTTTCGTTAATGATAGGGAAATAACAAACATTTTAGAGTTTTGTTATGTTAAAGTCGTTTTGGCATTAGCATAGAATGTTATGATAATAACAGCACCCAATTCAAAAACTATATTTTCTCATGTAAATTTGTTATTTTTAATTAATAAATAATGCTTGGTCTTTATTACTAATATCAATCATAAGGACAGTATTATTTGCATGTTTGTGAGTTAACGAGCTAGTATGTCAAAATTAAACGAGTTAATTAGGTCGGATAAAGCTGAAGATTCATGAATTATTTAATAAACAGTAGGGTTTAGGTTGACTCTTTTTCCCCTAAAATCTAATATTTGTAACTTTGTCTTTAGCTTTTTTTAAATATTTTCTAATATTTTATTTTAAGATAAAATTCATCACTTATCTTTTTAATTTTTAGTTAGCGGGTGAGAGTTAAGATAAAATTGGTCACTTATCTTTTTAATTTTTAGTTAGCGGGTGAGAGACTAATTTTATCATAAAATAAAATATTAGATTAGATAAGATTCTAATTTAAATAAAGTAACAATTATTTCAAACTATTTTTAAAAAAACCAAAAAATAAGAGTTCAATTTAAATAAAAATAAAAATATTAAGGACCAAAGTGTAAATAACTTTATATTTACCCACCAAGGCCTTGTCTCAATAGCAAGAGACAAGTAAGGAGATAGAATGTTATTTTAGACCAAAAGGTCTGGAATTTGATTCTCTTTTAAACCTCTCCGTGAGTAATCTTTAACTTAATTGACTCTTGTGGTGTGTGTGGGTCACTGTATGGGCTGAGGTTTACTAGATAACTGGATTCCTCGTTAGGAAAAAAAAAAAAAAAAGAAACTTTATATTTGTTATTTTAAAAGAAAATTAGGAAATGGTGTGAACAAAAAGAAAAAAGACGGAAGCATTTTAAAAGAGGGAACAAAATATCGGCCGCAAAATCAACCACCATGTAGAAATAACAAATACATAAATCCTGGAGAGATATTCGGGCAAAAAATATAAATTTTTTTATGGGGTTATTTATATTTTAATATCCGATATTTTTAAAAATAATAAAAAAAATTTTAATCTTTTTGAATTATTAAAAAAGTTCCTAAGTTTTTGTCGTATTTATAGAAAAGCCCTCTCAAGCGCGATGACGTCATTTTCCACCTACAGTGCTGATGTGAAATTTGCTTTTTATTAATGTTTCATGTACTTTCAACACCCTTATTCTTACTTTATAAGTACAAATTTTGAAAGGTTATATGATGTTAAAACTATCTATTTTCGCTTAATTTCTTTCAAAATATGGTTATTAAAGGGTATTTTTGTCATTTTACAATAAGATTAATAAAAAAGCAGCCGTCAAGTTAGTTCTATCAAGTAAAAATGACATCGTCACATTGGAGAGGGGTCTTTTTATTAATGCGATAAAAACTTAGGATTCTTTTTATTAATACAACAAAAATTTAGAAGATTTTTTTTATGATTCAAAAAGATAAGGGTCATTTTTATTATTTCTAAAAATTTTAGGGTACTAAAATATAAATAACCATTTTTTTATATTTTGAAGAAGTACAATATTATCTTAAATAGAAAATCTCAATTTAATGCAAATAATAGCTATATTATAATTACATTGAAAAATTGATGAATTGGTATATATTAGTGAAAAATGTATATAATAGGTGTATTAATCAGGTATTATGTTACTGTAATAATATACGCCTTAATAATACGTATTTCTATTTTTTTTCTCATTAAAAAAGGAAATTAATTAAAATTAATTATGCTTATCCCTAAATTAATTAATGCATATTCTATATTGTGATAAATTTGTTATATTAACTCTTAAATATTGGCTAACACTATTAAATAACAATAATTAATCTAAAAATAATTCAACTATATGTCAACATACTAAGAAATAATCCAACTCTATTTTCTAACCAAAAATAATCCAACTCTAACTTTTCTACCAAAAAATAACCTAACTCTAATTTTTGTAACAAAAAATAACCAAACTCTAAAATTAAATTTAAAAAATACTGAATAGATGGCTAAGCATGGCGTATGGTATGATGCTTTGACAATATATTTTTCTTCTATATATTTTTTGTTTGGTTTAATTTCTTTTCTCACCTAACCAAACTAAAAAAAATGTCATTTCGATAATTGAGTACAACCCTACAAAAAGGTAACATCCTGGGGCAAAGAACAAGCAAAACAACCTAAGAATACAACCAAAAAACTAGGGCTGCAAATAAGCCGAGCCGAACCACAGTTTGATCGGCTCGGCGCGACTCTTTAACTAAATGAGACAAACTCGATATTGGTATTATTTATCTAAACGAGCCGCATATCTATGCTCGCTCAGCTTGTTTACTAAATGAGACCGCCTACAGAAAACAAGCCAAACCAAAAATGCGTAGAAAAAAAATATATTGCCGGAGCCTCACAATTCAGTATTTTTTAAATCAAATTTTTACAGCTGGGTTATTTTTAGATTAATTTTATAGTTTAGTTATTTTTTGGTAAAAAAAGTTAGAAAATAAAGTTAGATTATTTTTTAATATATTGACATATAATTGAATTATTTTTAGATTTATTGTTGATTAAATAAAAGCCGTGGACATGGAAGTATATCCCTCATCGCTTTCCTTATAAGTCAAAAAGTTATAGCCATATTTTTCGTGTGTAAATCTAATAATATATATATGTGTTAAATTTGCAGGTCAGTGTGAGAATAAAATATTATTTTAGATCAAAAGATCCAAAGTTTGATTCTCCCTTGAATCTCTTTGTGAGCTAACTTAACTAGCTCCTATAATATATGGGTCATTACATGGGCCGAGGTTTATGGATAACTGGGGACGACAATGGGTCAGGTTTGAGTCGGATTTGCCTTCATTCAGATCCAACCCATAAAAAATTTAACCCAACCCAAATCCACAAAAAAAAACCCATTTACTCCATAAAAATCCAAATCCAAATTCAAATCCATCGGGTGAAACGGATTTCCGACCCAAATTTATAACCCATTTAAATCCTAGAACAAATTATAATATTAGAATTTAATATTAATATATGTTACAATAATTTGCAACAGTAGTAACTTAAAAACAAATATTTGGACAAATTGCTACGTATTTTTTCTTTTGTATAGTATAGTGATAATACAATATTAGGCCATTGTTCGAAAACTTTTCCACTAATAATATTTATGCATATATTTGTTACATCATGGGTTATACAAAGAATATTATAGTGTCAGAAAAACTCTAAAATATTGACACATAAAAAAATATCGGAATTTGATTTGTCATGTTAAAAACTCAAATTTTAGTAATTTCAAAATTTTTCTTACACCAAACATAATTTCGGATTGGATTTGGGTCGGGTTTGGGTTGGGTTTGATGTAATCCAAATCCAACCCAACCCAAAACATTTTTATCAACATCCAAATCCTTAAAACCCATTTTTTACATCCAAATCCATCATAAGTGGATCGGGTTGGATGAACATCTAATAAATTCAAGTCCAATTATCATCCCTACAAATAATTGGGTTCCTCTTCAGCAAATACATATATAAGTGTGTGTGCGCGCACGAGCTAAATCATACTTAATCTCCGTACCTTATTTAGCTAACTCCTGTTTTCCAATGATCCCTGTATAAGGAAATTTTCGGAGAAGGTAAAGATATACAACATTGTCCTAGAAAACGTCATGAACAACAAGAGACAGAGTCAAAGAGGAGAGATGAACTTCAAAACCAAAGATCTCGTTCTTGGAGTTGAATAGCCTAACAATTATGCCAACTCTACAATTCTGTTTATGGAATTATAAACGTATTGTTAAAAAGATGACCCACCAAGGCCTTGCCTAAGTAGTAGACATATGTAAGGGGATAGAGTGTTGCTTTTAGCTAAAAGGTCTGAAGTTTAATTCCCTCTTAACCTTTTTCAAAGAAATTCTTGACTTAACTGCTGCAGTGGGTCGACGCATCGGTCAAGTTTAAAAATATTTAAGAAAACCCAAAGAGTCCCTTGAGGAGGCCCAAATAGGGTAGTACTGACAGAGAGTTGCTCAGGCCCAATACTATATAGTGGGCTTGGAAGCCCACTTACCTGGAACTACCTACTGGGCCCTGTTCAGGCCCAATATACTCCCTTCTGAATTATTTTTCACCAATAAAATTAAGGGCTGTTTGTACTTTTATTGGTTATACTTTTTTTTAAAACTAAAAATTATATTTTGAGAAATATAACTTTTTTGTTTCAACTTCTTTCTAATTAGAGTAAAACTAAGAATAGAAGACTATAAACAATAACAAAATATTTTCCAAAACCAAAATTTTATTTTCTCAAAAATCAAAAAAATTTAAATAATTATTATACTAAATAGAAGGGTGGCGTTTTTATGAGAGGGTGAGAGCGTGAAAGGGGCAAATCCAGGCCCTCCATTGTAATGGAGGACCAAGATTTGTTGAACATTAAAAAAAATTAATAATTTACGGCTCTTACCCCTTCATGGGCCAGAAAGAAAGAAGGAGTAAAGGAGGAAAATTAATTTTTTTTCAATACTCAACAAATCTTGGCCGTAAATTGCCATTTTTTTAATGTCCAACACAGGAGGATTCGCTTTTCTCTCACTCTTACTCTTTCATAAGAACACCATCCCTGAATAGAATATATACATAGAGAGAGAGAGAGAGAGAACGAGCATGACTCAAATGAAAGGAGATAACAGGGGCCATTAGATCTAAATATCTAGGGATCGAGATATAGAAAAGGCTTCTGAGCTTCTCATTAGAGTCAATGACCTAAATTTCCTTAATTTAGAATTAATGACACCTTCGTGAGTGTCTAAGTTGCATTTAGTTTACTGTAGAATATAATAATACATTTATATACCTTCTCTATATTTATTTGTTCCAAAAAAAATACTTAAGAAATAGTTTAAATAATTCTAATACAATTATAAACTTTCTAACGATGAAAATATATGCTTAAAATCCTATTTAGCAAAAATAATATAAAATTTCAATAATTTAAATCAAGCTTTCACATTTTAAGTACACACATGAAATTTTTTATTTTTTTATTTTTTACATACCCGGTGCCTCAAGGGCTCCTGCCTACGCAGGGTCTAGGGGGCGCTGATGTACGCAGCCTTCCCCCTTCAGGGTGTTAACCTGAAGAGAGGCTGTTTCCCTGCGCACCCAACCTGAGGGTGAGGACTTCCCGGGAGGTCACCCATCCTGGTACTACTCTCGTCCAAGCACGCTTAACTTCGGAGTTCTAATGGGATCCGGTGACGGCGTGTTGGTGACACACATGAAAAAATATTGTCAAAAATATAATAAGGTATTACAATTATTTTTTTTGAAAAACAAAATATTTACATCACAATTTTGGAACACGGAGAGTATTATCGAGGTCGCGAAAATAATAATGCTAGAAAATAAACAAAACATCTAAAATAAAATGGAACTTTTTAATCAAAAAGTTAAATCAGTTATTTATGTCATATAGAATATAAAATGGAACTTTTTAATCAAAAAGTTTAATCTAAAATACCAAAGAGGGCACCAACACGCCGTCACTGGATCTAATTAGAACTCTGAAGTTAAGCGTGCTCAGGCGAGAGTAGTATCAAGATGGGTGACCTCCTGGAAAGTCCTCACCCTCAGGTTGGGGGCACTGGGAAACAGCCTCTCTTCAGGATAACAGCCTGAAGGGGGAAGGTTGCATATATCCGCCCTCCAGACCCTACGTAGGTGGGAGCCCTTGAGGCACTGGATATGTTCTTTAGAATGTTCAATGAGCGAATTTGTATTTGGTCACTTGGCTCTTAATAATCACACGATTATCGTAACTCCAGTTTCACTGTAGAACTAAATTAACACAATTAAAAGTAAAAAAATGGATTAAATTAATGCAGTGGATAAAATACAGTGACTTTTGTGGCAAACAAAGAAGGTAAAAAAAAAAAAATTAAAAAAAATTACAATTGAAGCCACTCAGAGCCATCAATATAAGTGAGAGAAATAAAAGGCTTGGCTTGGGCATCAGTAAGCTCTCTGGCCCAAGACACTCTCCCTGCAAAGCTGGCCCCTGGCCCTGTGCACTTGTATTGCCCATAAAACACCGTCCTACACATTTTTTTTAAAATCATATTATATAATATAATATAATATAATGCCACCGTAACATTATTATTAGGGTTATTTATGTTAAAGATCCTTATATTTTCTCTATTGTGTTAATTTAATTCTTGTACAATTCAAAATGTGTCAATTTGGTCTTTAGAGAAAAATTTATGTTAAGTTTTTAATAGAACTTTTAATGGTTCAGCCATGAATTGGGTTAAATTGAGTAAATAGATGAATTTATAATAAGTTGTTTGCATCTGACATAATTTTGCCATTCAAAATTACGACATTAACTTAACTTAAATTTGACCAAAGGACTAAATTGACACATTTTGGATTGTTCAGGAACTAAATTGACACAATTAAAAGTGTAAGGACCAAATTGACACAATGGGCAAAGTACAAGGACCTTTGGCGTAAATAACCCTTATTATTATTATTATTATTATTATGATTATTATTAAGAAGTCCACATGCGAGTCAAATGTGAATCCCACATAAGAGTTATAAGAAAGAAGATGTAGAAAAGTCTTTTCTGTCAACCAAACGCAATGTTAAAGTATAAAATCAATCTTGGACCTTCACCTATAGCTTAAGCTTTTGGGACAGAAGGAGGTCACGAGTTCGAATCTCAACAGCCCCCACTTTCAGTATTAATATAACTTAAAGCACATGATATAGGGCCTGTGCAATATCCACGCTTCAAGCCCAATTGGCATTTGTGTGAAGGGGCATGTTAAAGTATAAAACTAATCTTAAACCTTTACCTATCAGCTTAAACTTTTAGAACAGATGGTTTCTTAACACGAAAGCTTTACAATCCGTACGAACCTTTTTGGAGTTTTAAACTTTTAGAACAGATGGCTTCTCGACACGAAAGCTTTACAATCCATAAGAACCTTTTTGTAGTTTTAAACTTTTAGAACAGATGATTTCTTGACATGAAAGCTTTACAGTTAGTAAGAACTTTTTTGTAGTTTTAAACTGTTAAAAGCTGAACCAAATGAAGCCATTTTAAGTCAAGAAAAAGCAACATAACTTTTCACGCATGCCTGCTATATGTATGTGAAAAATGCAAGAAATATGTATGCTTTTATGTGTGGTGCAAAGCTGAGTGTGGTGATGTCCAAAAAAAATACACATAACTTGCGTACAAATGTAGGGTGGTGGATGGGCTTTTATATATACAATTTTGTCACTTATTTTTGTTTTATTTCATATTTAATTAGCAAAAGGACCGGTTCTGACATTTTCGAGGCCTAAAGCGAAATTATCGAAAGGGGCCCTTTATATACAATAAGTTATAATAATTTTGACCATAAAATTTAATCATACTAAGATTTGATACTTCAAAAATCAATACTTAAAAATTTGAGACCCTTAAAATTCAGGGATCTCAAGTGGTTGCTTAAAGTTAATGTTCGACCTGATTAGCAGAAAAGGTAACTATCAAGTAACCATTTTTTCCAAGAGTTTAAGCTGATGGGTGAATGCTCATGAATAGTTTTAGATTCTAACATGCCCCCTCATGAGAATGCCAATTGGGCTTAAAGCGTGAATATTGCATAGGCCCACCTCATACCTTGTGCTTACAAGTGGGGGCTGTTGTGACTCGAACTTGTGACCTATTGGTCAACAAGGCTCTGATGCCCTATCAAGTAACCATCTTTCCCAAAAGCTTAAGCTAATGGGTGAAGGCCTATGAATAGTTTTATATTCTAACAGTAACCACAAAATTTATAAGGAGATTCCAATTTCCAACAGGAATACCTTTTTGCAAGTCATGACAAAGGGTTGTCAATCCTTAGCACCTTCTTTTTAGGATGCATGACTCATATTCTTTGTGGTTTTTTTCTTTTAAATAATTAGTGGCAAAATTACAGTACAGAATAAATAAATTCACAAAAAAAAAGCGTGAGTCAGCCCGTATAAAAGCATGCATCCGATGAAAACAGAACAATTATAAAAAAAAGGCAAAACTGCTATAGGAGGACTACTCTATCACCGGAGAGGACTAAGAATAGGAGGAGAAAGAGCCAATGCAACAAAACACGGGAGAAATCTCTAAGAAGAGAATTGAATAATCAGATAGTACATAATATCTTCCGATGAGTCTAATTATTATAAAAAAAGATCTTCCAATGAATCTTCAAATATAATATATTTACTCTCATTATATGAGTTTCATTTTTCAATTTAACTTATATAATATAGGGTTATTTATGTTAAGGGTCCCTATACTTTATTTATTGTATCAATTTAGTCCGTGCACTTTTAATTGTGTTAATTTAATCCCTCTACTATTTATATTGTGACAATTTGGTCTCCAGAGTGAAATTTATGTTAAGGCTTTATGAAATTCTTAATGGTTCGCCAACAATTTCGTTTAAATTGAGTCAATGGGTGGATTTGTAATGAATTACTTGTATTTAACATGATTGTACCGTTATAGGACTAAATTGACACAATATAAATAGTAGAGGGACTAAATTGATACAATTAAAAATACAATGACTAAATTGACATAATAAGCAAAGTGCAGCGACTTTTGGTGCAAATAACCCTTTAATATAATAGGATGCACTGTTGGTCAAAAAATCCATATGTACAAAGTTGTCACTTCAAAATCCCAATTTGTTAAATCTCCTTATAAAAATTAGTTATATTATCAATCAGTTTTTATTGTATACCGTTACTTTGAAAATTAGTCACTATAGAACTATAATTGGAAACTTTACGATGCAATGAGGCTATGCAAAAAAGCAATGAAATTAAGACGAAAATATTTTTCCGTCAAAACAAACACAAGAAGAGAAAAGAAAACCGAGATAGAGATGGGGAGTACATACATCTCACGGCTAGGGTCGCCCCAGTTAGACCAGCCTTTGGGGACGATAATGTTGTCCATATATGTGTACGCAAACACAACCCTAGAAAACGGGCCCCATGCTCGCCCTAAGTAGAGCGCGCCAGACCCAGTGACCTTACAATGGACGAAGGAAAACCCCGTGTCCTCAAGGAAGCTGCCCCTCCCTTGCGCTGTCACTGCTCCTATGCTCCTTGCTATCGCGTGAACATGGCATCCCTGCAACCGTCAAAAAGTGTTGCATATTATACTAAAAATTTTAATAACCTATAGTCCTTCCATTCAAGACTAGGCCAAGGGCCAAGATTTATTCCTTTGTCTTTCTCTTTACTCTGCTCACGTGAAGTAGAAGGTAAGCATGTTATATTAGGAGTAAATTACACATTACTATCTGTTAAGAACTCCACGTGTGAGTTTAATGTGAATTTCATATAGGAGTTGTGAAAATAAAGAGACCGATATATAAGGCTAGTGAGTTACTTCACCTAATGTCAATTGGTTTTAGGATGGAATCCCACTTGGACTTATATGTGGACGTCATGTGTGCCAACTCCGTGGGTCGGGTTTAAGGACACGGTGGAAATTTAACAGTATCCTTATATTTGGTGTATGAGAATACAGAGGAGATGGTAAGTTTACCAACAAACAATCGCAAATTTAATACCATTTCACACTGTCATCTGAACTATTTTAATACTTGTAGCATTTAGATTGAATTTTTTTTTTCACAAAGTCTATGGACTAAAAAATTATTATACCAAACCTTAGGGTACTACTCTGTAATTTACTCTTATGTTTATTTGATATCGCTTTTTATTTATAGTTAGTTTCTTCAAAATTAAAAATGCAACTTCTTTTATTTTTGCTTTTTTTTTTTCTTATTTTGAGTTAAAACTAAAAAATATAAACCAAAAATATAAACGATCATTTTTTAAAACATCACAATAATACATAAAAGAAAAAAGAATTAATTCAAATTCTAATACCAAATTAGTGTTATTAGATTATAAATAATAATATTAAATTAATTATTTTTCATTACAGTTAAGAATACCACATGTAAGTCTTGAACTATTAAAAAAAAAAAAAAGAGAAAAGCAAACCTCGTAGAGCGAGAGAGCATTGCCAAAAATGAAATCGACTGAGCCTTCAATATAACAATCCTTGTAATAATGCCTTCCGATATGGTCATACAACGTGTCTTGTGCCCCCAAGAATTTGCACCCCAAAAACGCCGCGGTATCTGCCGATATTCTTAGCGCCACCGCTTGCTTCCCCACCGCCCCCGGTGGTGGCACTGGTGTTGTGTTCTAGCCAACCAAAACGCCCCGTCCATTTTTACTAAATCGTTAGATGACGATACGATACAAATTAAATCATCACAGGTATTACTAAAAGTTCTTTTTTTTTTTTGGCAGCAATAAGGAGGTATGACATTAGATATGATAGATGAGTTTCGAACTCAAGATGTCATACTAACCAACTGCTGTATATATACATATATTGATATATTATGTTGGATATTGATTGGGTTCGGAAAACCCTGTCAACATATTTTAAGGCTAATTGTATCAGATACACTACTACATATTATCTCGATCAATATACCTAGATAATAAAAGATCAAACATCGGAATTACTTAAATGATAATTCCTCTTTAAAATTAAGTAAGTGAAGCATTGTGATTTCATTGATCAGGCCTTACAAGACGGTTCAGGATTGATTGCCAATTTTAAAGGGCATTGCTCGTTGCTGCATATCACGTGTGATCCATTTGCAGCATCGACCAATGAGGTTCTCGGCAATAAAATACTTTATACAAAAGTGCTTTTACAGACAGAAGAGAGAGAGAGAGAAAGGGGATACCTTAAAAGTGAGGTTCTTGGCAATGAAATAAGGAGAATTAACAGCAAAAGTAGCAGAGTTGTAAGTGCCAAGTGGGTGTCCTTTTGGGTCTTTAGTGTGTGCTGTATCTCCCCATTCTACTATTGTCTTTTCTGCCCCTTCTCCTTCTATTGTTATGAACCCCTTTAGTGGTGGTATGTTCACCTTCTCCCTTTCATTTTTAATTTCCAAACTCGTGTCAGAATATAAAATCAATCTTGAACCTTCATTATTAGCTTAAACTTTTAAAAAAGTTGGTTCTTGACGAAAAGATCACAAGTTCGAATTCCAACAGTTCCCACTTTTAATATTAACGTATTGGAAGGTAGAGGCTGGTATACTTACCTTCTCCCTTCCATTCCTATTTTTAAACTCGTGTTAGACTATAAAATCAATCTCGAACTTTCACTATTAGGTTAAGCTAGAGTTTTGTTGATTAAGATGTCACGAGTTCGAATTCTAGCAGCTTCCACTTTCAATATTAACGTGTTAGAAGGGACAGGGTGATATATTCAACTTCTCCCTTCCATTCCCATTTTCAAACTCGTGTTAGAATATAAAATCAATCTTGAACATTCACTATTAAATTTTTGGAAAAGTTATGATATCAAAGTTTTGTTGACTAAGAGGTCACCAATTCGAATTCCAACAACTCTCACTTTCAATATTAACGTAATGGAAGGGAGAGGCTGGTATATTCACCTTCTCCCTTCCATTCCATTTTTTTAAACCTCAAATTAATTTCTCTAGTGATGAAAAATACAACAATATCCTAATAAGATTAATAATATAGCATATATTAGATACGTATTTGTATTTTCCTATTTGAACATGACATTTGTGTATGATTACCAGTAGGGGTGTGCAAAATACTGTTTAAACCGTAATCCAAACCGAACCAAACCGTAAATTACAGTTTGGTTTGGTTAATTTGGTTTATGGTTTGAAAAATTATGGTTTGGTTTAACTAACTTTGGTTATAAGGATTTACGGTTTATGTTTGGTTTAAAACCAAACTTAAACCATAAACCATAAAAATCATAAACTAAAGAATCCAATAATTATTTATATCATCAAAATCATAACAAGTTATATTAGTAGCAAAATTTACTTGATAACTCGATAAAAATAATTATGATTATTTACACCAAAGGCCTTTGTACTTTTTTGATCTTGTCAACTTAAGCCTTATACTTTTAATTATATGAATTTAGTCCCTTTATAATTTAGATTATGTCAATTTAGTTAGTTGATCAATTTTAACTTAAGATAATGATGTAATTTTTAACGACAGAATCATATTAGATACAAGTAATATTTACTCGTTGATTCAATTTAACCCAATCTGTGACTAACTATTAAATATTTCATTAACAACTTAACAAAAATTTTAACAGACCCAATGTTACTGCTGAATTTTCTAAAAAAAATGTTACTATTGAATTTAACAAACTAATTTATGTGTTATTCGTGGTTTTTGTTTATGTAGTATAAACATATATTATACTATCAATTAGAAAAAGTAGTAAAATTTTCGTATTTTTTTATGTTTTTGTAGTTAATAATGATTTTAATATTGATCAAATTATGTTTATATTAGTGTTAATAACAATTTTTATATTATAATGGTTAAAACCATAAACCGGACCGGACCGGACCGGACTAGAATTACGGTTTGGTCCGGTTTGGTTTGTGAGATAAAACGGTTTGGTTTTGGCTTAGAAAATTTTCAAACCGTATTTTCACGGTTTGGTCCAGTTTGGTAACCATGAACCGCTAAACCGGACCGTGTGCACCCCTAATTATAAGGTCGATCCATATTTTTTCCATTTAAAAATCAAATGATAATTTTAAAATTACTTACACCTAAATTAAATATCCATATTCTATATTTTTTTTAAATTTATTGCTTTAACTCTTAAATTATTAATTATACTATATCATTTACCCGGAGTTATGTGCTTCTTCCACCACTATTACAACTAATATTGTCCTTCACATTTATGGTCCATGAACCTTTGATTGAAATTTTCATGCATGTAACCAAGAAATACACGTATTAGATCCTGTTTAATTTTTGTACTGAATTCTACTAATAAGGCTACTAACATCCAAAATGACAGAGATAAGTGTCGAGCCCAAGACCTTGTACTTAAGAGAGCGGGTAATATAACGACTACTTCCAAAACATCAGCTCATTTATTGAACATATTCATTTCTTATTTGTAACATTACAAATTTCTCCCCATTAAGAAACATATTAAATTTATTTGAGTAGTCTATTTAATGGTTTAGTAAATGGCATTGCTTTAAAACTAAATAAATGATCAAAAAATGAATATTTATCCAAAAAAAAGTTTTAAAATGCTAATATATTTAACAAAAGAATATACATCGGTATTTCAACATGTTGCTTTCGTTACGTATTATATAGTAAATATTATGTCGTTTTTGTACTTTTTCATTGACATATGCCAAAGTTACTTTTGTCCCCTTTTTTAAACTAATAGATATTTTAGAATTATTTTTAAAAAGGATGGATTTTTTTTTTTTTTCGGACTAGTGAATTATGTCCACAAAAACGATGTATGCCGGGATGAAAAAAAGCCACAAAAATATCACAAAAAATAGGTGCTTAGAAACTAGTTTGTCATTAATGATAAACTATGCCCTAGTCCTGACATTTTCGTGCCCCCCGTTCTCGTGTCGTGTACATTAATCATTATGTCCAATGTCTTCAACATGAAAAATAAGAAGCACCTCCAATTAGTATTGTAATTATACAAATGTATTATATTATAGCCAACTTTAATTATGCAAATCTATCTATCTATCTGCTATATTATATTAAATTTTCCTACATTTTGAAACTCTTTCAACCGCAATTTAAACATTTCTAAGGGAGTGTCTTTTAATATTTCACACAAAATTTAATATCATTCAATTGAAAACGGAGTACATCATCAATAACATTTTTCTTTCTAGATCACACGATCTAAGATGTAACATAAAATTAGATTTATTTACTCAATTGCTCCTTAATGGTTTTTAAATTTGTTCAAATTGATCATATTTTATCTTTTTTATATAAAATAGTCATTAGTGTTTTTAATTTTATTGAAATTAATCCATTATCTTTTTAATATTTACCCAATTTCGGTCAAAAAGTAAGGGATTAATATTGTTATAAAATAAGACACTAAAGACTATTTTGAACTAAAGAAAATAGGAGGGATCAGTTTCAACTAAGTCTTTTTTTTTTTTTTTTGTCACAAACATTAGAGATTACTTTGAACAAAAGAAACAACGAGACACCAATTTGAGGAAAACATTAGCACAAAGGAGTAAATAACTCCACAAAATTAATGAAAGCAAACTCATTCAACATAACAAAAACGCAAAAATTATCATGAAAATTGGCACATGACGTTGATCATATAAGCTCAAGTAAGGTTCTATGTTAAAACTAATTGACATTACTAGACTTATATATTAATCTCTTCTCCCATACAGCTTCTATGTGAGATTCTACTAGACTCATATGTAGAATTCTTAACGATCCAAAACAGAAATAATAACGAGATTACTTACGAGTAAACGCCCGCTTTGATCTTGATAACAACGCGAACAAGATTAACCGCAGGCAAAGAATCAATGGCATTTTGAATCGAAGTGAAATCTCCAGTAACAGGATTCTTACTCACAGTCAAAGCATAAGAAGGAAAGAGTTTGTTCTTTGCAGTCTTAAACAAACTATGTTTAAGGCTCCCAACAAACGTGACCCACCTCATAAATTGCTCTTCTGAATTCTGGGTTTGATTCATAATTTCCATTACTTGCTTCGATTTCGTGTTTCGATGTCGTCTCGATCTCGATCTTCCATGGCAGCCATGAATGAGTAAGAGAATGAAGAAGAATGTCATGTAGAGGTTCTTTTGTGGTAGCATTGTACGGAGAATGTATGAAGAAAATTAATGTTGTTGGGTTCTCAAATTGATATGGGAAGTGGGTTCTTAGGAGAGTTTATATATGTGTTGATTTTGTCCTGTTTAGTGCTGTTAAGAACTCTACGTGTGAGTAAAATGTGAATTTTATATAGGAGTAGTAGGAAAGAAAAGACAAACATATAAAACTAGTGGGTTATTCTACTTAATGGTAATTAGTTTTAGGATGAAACCCCACTTGGGCTTATATGTGAATCTCATGTGTGTTAATTTCGTGGGTCGGGCCTAAATACCTAGTGAAACTTAACGGTTGTTGTTTAGTCTTTGTTAGACTATATTACATAGGTCTCAATTTTGAGCCCATTGGGCCTGCTCTAAGTATGTTGTATAGCCCATTCATTATTCTATAAATATACGAGAGGGCCACTGCTCTAAGTGTGCTTCTCATTCTTTCATGGTATCATGAGTTCTCAGTATCCTGATCATGTTTGTAAGCTTCGTAAGTCTCTTTATGGTCTCAAACAGGCACCTCGTGCTTGGTACACTCGTTTTGCTACCTTTTACAAGGGTTGGGTTTTCGCAGCTGTACGTCAGATTCTTCTTTGTTTGTCTTACGTTGTGGGCATGATATGGCTACTTTACTGGTTTATGTTGATGATATCCTTCTCACGGCCTCTTCTCATGCGGTCCTCCATGATCTCCTCTGCTCTCTTCAATCTGAATTTGACATGACCGACTTGGGACGTCTCAATTACTTTCTCGGCATCTCGATATCTCACTTATCTTCAGGGTTGTTCCTCTCTCAATCTAAATATGCTCATGATCTCCTGGACCGGGCTGACATGCTTTCCTGCAAACCTGTTGCTACACCTACAGATTCCAAGTCCAAGCTTTCCTTGGACGACGGTGAACTTATGACTGATCCCACTTTATACAGGTCTATTGTTGGTGCCCTTCAATATCTCACCTTTACTCGTCCTGATATTTCCTATGCAGTTCAGCAGGTGTGTTTGTTTATGCATGCTCCACGATCATCACATTGGATGGCTGTTAAGCGCACCCTTCGCTATATTAAGGGCACTATTAATCATGGTTTGACTATCTCCCCAACACGTTTGGACCAACTTGTGGCTTATTTGGATGCTGATTGGGCTGGTTGCCCAGACACCCGCCATTCTACTTCAGGTTTCTGTGTTTTCTTCGAAAGCAACATTATCTCATGGTCCTCTAAGCGTCAGCCCACCGTCTCTCGTTCGAGTGCCGAGGCCGAGTACCGTGCAGTTTCCAATGCCGTCTCTCCTCAGTGAGCTCAGTATTCTTCTACCACGAGCTACTTTGGTTTATTGTGACAATGTTTCTGCCATGTACATGTCTACCAACCCTGTTCAGCATATTCGTACTAAACATATCGAGATTGACATCCATTTTGTTCGTGAGCGCGTTCAATTGGGTCTTGTTCGAGTCCTTCATATTCCTTCCTCACAGCAAATTGCCGATATCTTCACGAAGAATCTTCCGCGTGCTCTTTTTCTTATATTTAGATCCAACCTTCGCATTTGCTTACCTCCTGCTTCGGTTGAGGGGGGATGTTAGACTATATTGTATAGGTCTCAATATTGAGCACATTGGGCCTGCTCTATGTATCTTGTATAGCCCATTCATTATTCTATAAATATATGAGAGGGCCACTGCTCTAAGTGTGCTTCTCATTCTTTCAGTCTTTGTGTTTGTTGCATACTTTTTCTATTTAGGCTTGGTGTGGCTGTATTGCTCTCATAGGCCTTTATATCTAATTATCTTTAAAATGTTTGTTCTTCATTTGTTATCTCAAAAACTTAAGTTAACGTATGAGGATTTGTGAATAATTTCATTCTGTAATATTCTCTTCATATGAGATTCCGCTTGGCTTAATTAAAGAGCGAGCTTCATTGGAACTTGAATTTCAGACCTTTCAATCAATGAGACCCGGTTGTCATTCCCATTATAAAAAAACTGAAAATAAGAAATAAAAAAATCGAACAAATTGTTCCCAGAAACTAAAATCTACAAATAAAAAACGATATCAAACACACTCTTAAGCATTACATGAATGACCATGAATATGCTCACCAATGTGGGTTTTATGGGTAGGGCCATTCTCTTTTGAAAAATAAAAGTAATACTCTATACACCTAATTCTTCTTATATCACGTTTTAATAAGAGTCTTATGTACTGAACTGTCTGTAAAAACCGAAAGTACACCTAACCGTCAATACTGGTAATTTTTTTTTTGGGGGGTGGTTTATAAGGTAGTTAGTAGTTTTGTTGTGTTTTGGAGGGTAATGAAATGAAATGTGTAAAATGGGTCACGGGTGGTTCTACTGACATCAATGCATTCTCACAATTTGTGAGAGAGAGAGAGAGAGATCACAGGTGAACATTGTAGGCCACAGAGTGCATGCCAGTACACTTTTTTCCTCTTTTAATTCTTCCCTTGTGAAAATGTTTGTTGACTCAAAAGTTCTTATCTCGCTTAAGATATTCGTACAATCAGTTCCTTAATTAAGAATGTCTCATTCAATCATTTTTTAGTAACGAGGGATTGGGTTGCCCCAGTTAATCCCGGCCCATGAGAAAGCCCACAATCCCCATAAGCAGGTAAGTCATTAGTATATCCTCAGCGAGAATCGAACTCCTGATCCCTGGGCGATGACCGCATGAGTAGGAGGCGCCACCAACTGAGACGTCCTTATGATGGGAAATACCGGTCATGAGAGCTCAGGTGTTAACATTTGGGAGCATGTTCCCTCTCGAGCCCACATTTCCATTTCTCGGGCTAAAGCCTTGAGGTTCCCTCTCCTAGGAAGGCGTCCATAAGGCTTTTGCAACCTTGCTCTTCTTTTAAAAAAAAAAAATCCTTAACTGGCTTAAGATACTTGAATTTTTTCCGATAATTGACAAAAAAACTCGCAATGCAAAATAGACACGCCCGCCATTAATACAATCAAATACCTAAAACACTCACTTTTGACGTAGCAGATCATTTAAACACCAACTAAAGTAAAGAACTGTTAATGGGAATGAGGGTTTTTTTCTGTCAATCTAGCGTCACTTCTACTCTTAGATTAAATTGATACGATTAAAAGCACATAGACTAAATCAACACGATAAACAAAGTACAAGAACTTTTGACATAAATAACCGATTAATAAATTTTAAAAAGTGATCCTTACGGGAATGGAGTTAAGTGGCCCGTGAGTGCCTCTTTTTGAGTTTGTATGCATGTGTGTGTGTGTTGTGAAGATAGAATTGAATTGAAAATGGCAAACCAAATGCTTTTTATTCATAGAGAGAGAGAGAGAGAGAGTTACAGCTTTATTACCTAATCCACAGCATTTCATAAAACCACTCTCCACGACTTTGTCACTAATTATCCAAAAAAAATAAAACCACTCTCCATATCCTCTAGTGTCGGTCATAGTTTTATAGTCCCTGTTGGTTGTTGTATGTGTTTTGTCATATAATTATGTCCCCTTAATTGGTTATATATTTTTTTTTTCCTCATCTTTGTTTTAATCCCCTTCTTTTACGGGTCAAATAAAGTCTCGTTTATATGAGGTGCCTGTTGCTTTGCAACTGTGTTTATCACCTAATCCATAGCATTTCATAAGACCACCCTTTGTACCGTCTAGTGCTAGTCATAGTTCTATAGTTCCTGTTGGTTGTTTATATATGTTTTGTCCTGTAATTTTATTTTTTTAGTTAGTTGTATTTTTTTTTTATTTTTGTTTTGTTCTCCGTTTTGCTATGAATTGAATTAAGTCTCGTTCATATGGGGTGCCTCTTGTTTTGCAACTTTTTTGCTAATTATCGGGAGAAAAAAAAAATCATAAAACCACCCTTTTCTTACACTGCCGCCCCATTTTCATATGCTCTTTTTACATGACTCATTCTTTCACTATCACCACCACTATTCTCTCTAGAGATTACTATTCTTATTATATATATATATATATGGCATAGTAATTAGACCCGAATTTATCGGATATCAATTCAATGCAGTTCATTTATGATGGATTTAAATGTGAAAATGGGTTTTAAATGGATTTGGATTTGGAAGTTGATAAATGGATTTTGGATCGAGTTGAATTTGGATGAATCCAACCCAAATCCGACCCAAAATTATATTTGGTGTATAAGGATTATTGGTTAAGAGTTTTTTGAATGATTGTTTAATATTAAATTATTATAATTATACATATTAAATGAAAAAAAATTGTAATAGTTAATCCAAATATTGACTTTTAAAGTACAATCATTACATTATTATTATATAGGGTTATTTGCACCAAAGGTCCCTATATTTTATTAATTGTGTCAATTTAATCCTTTTACTTTTAATTGTATCAATTTAGTCCTTAATCAAATTAAAGTTAACTTAATGATGTAACTTTTAACGGTACAATCATGTTAAATTTAAGTAATTCACTACAAATCCACCTATTGACGCAATTTAACCCAATTTGTTGCTAAATCATTAAAAATTTTATCAAAACTTAACATAAATTTTACTCTAGGGACTTAGTTGACACAATATAAATAGTAGAGGGACTAAATTAACACAATTAAAAGTACAAGGATCAAATTGACATAATGGGCAAAGTATAGAAACCTTTTGTAACAAATAACCCTATATTATTAATATTATAATTTTTTCAAGGGTTTAAATAAGTTATGAATTTGGGTCGGGTATTCATTCCACCCGATGGATATGAATTTGGGTTGAACTCTTTTAAAATAAATGAGTTTTTTTCTGGATTCAGATTAGGTCGGATTTTTTCTAGGTTGGATCTGAATGGACGCAAACCCAACCTAAATCCGACCCATTGCCATTCCTACTCACATGAGAGGGGTTGGGAGAAAATTTGGACCATTAAATCTAAATTAAGGGCCAGATTTTAAAATTGCTTCTACACATATTATTAGATCAATTACCTAAATTTTCTTAATTTAGATTTAATGGTATGTATTCTCTCTTCTCATCTTTCACACACACACACATATATATATATATGACACGACTCTTATAAGAAGATAAGAGATGATAAGAGAAAATAATGACCACTAAATCTAAACTAGAATATCTAGACTATTAACTTTGATGAGAGGTGTAAAAGTAATTTGAAATCTTGACCCTTGATTTAAATTCAATGGGTATGGTGGCGTTCTTATGGGGGCGAATCTTAGCCCTTCGTTGTAATGGACGGCCAAGATTTGTTAATCATTAAAAAAAAAAAATAATTTACAGCCATACCTCTTCATGGGGCAGAAAGAAAAAAGACGTAAGGGTGAAAAATTATTTTTTATTAATATTCAACAAATCTTGCCCGGGAAATTGTTTTTTTTTTTAATGTCCAATAAATATTGACAGTTTATTATAATAGAGGGCCAGGATTCGCCCCTCTCACACTCTCACCCTTTCATAAAAATGTGTATGTATATATATATATTATTTAAAGTCATATAATTCAAGTTATAGTAATAATAATAGGAATCAAAGACTAACAAAGGTCCAAATTACAGTGAATTATGGGATCATATCCCTCCAACTTCTTGCAGCCGCTGATTGGGACAATTAGCTTGGCTAGATTGCCACGTCTCCAACGATTGAATGACACGTGGCATAATTATGCAAATTATAAATAATTATATGTTTATTTTACAAATTTTTTACATTATTAATTTTTGTAGTTATTATGTCAATTTAGATTTTTAATTATATTAATTTAATTCCTGTTTGTATTTCAAGCAAGTGTAATGTGGTATATTATGCTATTTTTTAGCTGAAATTGTAATAACATATTCACTTTTTGAGAATATTAACCTCTTTCTGAACCTCTTTTACGCGAAAAGTATATGTAATTGCTAATTGACATTAAAATTTTTAGACAAAAAATTTATTTCATAATTAGACTTGATTAAAAATTTTCCAATTATACAAAAATTAAATTAACATAATTTATAGTATAAAAACTAAAAAAAGCAACATTCCTAGTACCCCAAGAGCTCCTGCTTAAGCAGGGTCTGGGAATGGATATACACAGCCTTCTCCCATCAGGGTGCTACCTTGAAGGGAGGCTGTTTCCGAGAACCCCCAACCTACGGGGTGCAACACAAGGACTTCCCAGGATTAATGAAAGCACCCACATGAAGGAGCGGAACTATTTTACAAGGTGATACGATGATGAATTACACATAGTTCTCATCGACACAAAATCGAACAAGAAACACTTGAACTCCTTGTGACTGCCACATGTCACATTGTCAAGGAAAAAACCTCCGACAAGAATATAACAGTCCAATGGAAATCTGGAGGAGTAAGATGTACACAACTTTATCTCTACAGAATGCTACACTGTAAACACAATAATACAACAGGTAATAAGAAAAAGCCCTAATTGGAAAGAAAAATTATGATTCAGAAGAACCCAAAGCAATATAAGATCGCATCTCGAAAGCTTGCATTGCTGATATATTTTTAGAAACTAAAAACCAAAATTTTAAAATATTTTTTTTCTTTAAATTTTAGTTTCTTGACTTTTGTTTTCAATCAAATTAGGAAGAAAATAAAAATAAAGCAATACTTCTTAATGTCGTCTTTAGATGCTAAAAGAACCGAAAATCACAAAGGCCTTTGTTTCTTCAATTATTCGGAACCTTTCTTTTTATACGTGGTACGGAGTCAAAATGAGTTGCATAAGAAGGCAGCCCTTATACGCCATACAAATCACACGGGTTATAACATAGGACCGGGCAAGCACTTCGACACATAAATATATAATATAAAAGGTTTTAGGTTCAAATTCCCAACGCTGTTATATACGAAGAAAATAAATAAATAAATAACTATACATGGCAATTTCCACTAGTTGCATGATCTAAACTATAAAAAAAATACATATAAGAAGCATATAATATACAAATTTCCAACTAGTATAAGCAATAAATATGTACAAAAAATGACACTCTAGAAAAATAACAAAGATCCTCAGTTACTTCCACACTTTGATGGCACCATCTCTACTGCTGGAGATAAGAAGCCTCTGGTTTAACTTGACTGTAGAGAGAGAGAGGACCGAGTCCCGATGGCATCCGGCCGAGTCGGTAGCTGCAGCATCGAGTATCGCTTTCTGGGTCAACTTTGTCGTTAACGGCCGCCTCCTCATCTCCTGTCAAAACAGATTATAACATGACTCGAAAAGTTTCGGTGAAGTAATCCAAGCAGTTGCTTGAGGGTCCAATTTGTTAAGGATCGATTTTGAAATTAGTTGTGGTTAGTTTGCTTCTATTGTTTATCAGCATTTATAATTGGAGAAGCGAAGGGCTATTACAATAAACTATAGACAAATATGTATACAGGGAACATAAAAGACCGTTAAACAGTTGTTGAGTCTTCAACCATCAGCTTAGATAACTCCCACTTTCGATATCAATATCAATATAATTTATTTGTGTATTGTCCACGGTTCAAGGCCAATGGACATTCGCGTGAGCAGGAATAAGTATAAATTCATTCTTGGGCCGTCACTGACCAGTTCAAGCTTTTGGAACAAAGACCCACATACTAGCTGATATATCATACAAACAAAATCGTTTCCGCGATTTGAAATGGATTTTTTCTGGTTTTTAATTCTTTTGTATTTTGAGTGAAATTTCAGAACATGAGACTAGGGGGAAAAAAATTCATTCCAAAACTTGGATTTTATTTTCTAGGAAACTAAAAATTGCAAACAGAAAACAATACCAAATAGGCCCCAAAGGAAATTCCCCGGCTTCCTAAAGTACTAGATCATTCCTAGCTATTACAAATTAACTGGCCAATAAGACGATCGATTACGAGCCACAGATGGGTCGGAACAAGAGGTCAAAATGGGTTTGCAGTTAGCAGAATTATAATGAGGTGGTAATTAAAACTGTTCTGGGAAAGTATACTGTGCCGGGTGACATTCAGTCTCTTAAAGATGATATCCGTATTTTTAGTTCCAAGGTGAAGAAGATCTCTCTTCATCATTGTTTCAAGAAAGCAAATAAGGCAACGAATTGGTGAGATAACCAAGGTCATGCTCTTCTCGCTCCCATGACGTGGGAGTGTCCGTTGGATCATTCCTTAGTTATGCTCCTAAGAGCAGATGGTTTAGGTTTCTCTTCTCTCGAGGAAAGAACCTAACCCCTTCTTTCTCCTTACCATTGTTTGGGGACAAAAAAATCTCAATACATTATGAAACCTTTGAGCGTACCTGCACGACTTGCACACCAAAGCTCGATCGACTTTCATAGACTTCATCGTTAACAATGCCTTTTATAGTTGGCCCACACATGCAATAACTTCGTTCTGGCCTGCAATTTAGATAAAAAGTTAGGCAAATCAGGCTCAGCTTTCCAACATTTTGCTCGGCTAAAGCTCAGAAAGCTTCTTTCAGCTCGGGCTTAGCCCGACTTAGCTAAGTTGAAACGCAACTTAACAAGCTCTGAGCTAAGCTCACTTGGCAAAGTCTCATAAAAGCTCAATCTAGGCTCGTTTGGACTCGACTTGGATCAGGTTCAACTCGTCCACACTTGAACTTAGATCAATTAAGCATATTTAGGCTCCGTTTGGTTCAAAGAAAAACGTTTTTCTTATGGAAGATTCTTTCTTCACAAAATATTTTCCAACAAGAATATTTTTTTTCCTTAAAAGATCGTCCTTCTAAAAGTTTATATGAGATTCACGCTTGACCAGGTTGGGGATAAAGTGAGGCAAATAGTGTGGTAAATATTTTCCCTTCCTCTTTCATTAAGAGGAAGCCAATTTCCCCTCAATGGACGAGAACATTTTCCATTTCGTTGTCAAAGCTATGCAAAAAAATAATAGAATTGAAACGGAACAGATTTTCCATCAAAATAAACGAACTTTAGCCTCTTAATTCAGACTGAAATTCACTCATTCAAGCTCGCAAGCCTTCAAACTCGAGCTTTATCAAGCTAGGGCTCAGCTTCAGCTAAAATGAGCCGAATCTTTTGAGCTTTATAACGAGCCAACTCACAAGCACGACTTTTTTATACCTGCAATAAGGGTAATAAAATAAATGGATAACAGAGGACGAACCGGTTATGGTCCAAGCGACGTATCTTCAAGTCAGTTCCGCCAGTCAATAAGTCTCCTCCAGGTAGGGGAAGCAACGAACGGATACCAGAGAGACGAGGAGGGGGTTCGTTCAATTCATTGGCCCGGTACTTGATATTGACGTTTCGCCTTGGATCTATTTTGGGATTTCCCTTATTGGAAGGTCTGGCCAAGGACCAAGGAACATCGGGTAACTCAGCATCACCATCATTACTTAGCACTCGAAATACCTGCCAAATGAAAAACCAATTTAAGGGAAAGCAACCTTCTTAAATGGGGCAGAAAATCGAAGTTCATTCTAGGATGTGTTCGGTTGTGGGGAAGTCCTCATTTGATCCATTTCCATTATTTGTCCGGAGGGCCTCGCTTCTAGGAAATGAGAGTAATAGCAAAAATGAATCGAGGGCCTCATTTACTCGAGTGCCAGACTCCAAGTAACCCAAGATGTTACATGGGGTTGGGCCCCAATATGTTAAGTGCCTCTTTTGAAAATTATGAGTTTACTTCTACTATATATCACTATTTATAATTGAAGAATAACAACATATATATAATATACTCACACATATATTATAAAGGACGCACCTATTAATCGGTATTATAACATTCAATTGATTATACAAGATGTACTACGGGCTTATCGATCAAAACTTGCTTTGAATCCTTAAAGTCTTAGGACCGGCCTAGCCTCAACCTCAACGGGTAAAACCTCGGCCTCCATTAGAAGTGATATAATGAAATGCATTTTTAACCCAACAAAATAATCAAAAATATTTTTTGAGGAAATGTCTCTTCCCAACTAAGGTTGAGGGTCTTCGAACACAGCCTCCCTTTAGGGTAGCACCCTAAAAGGGTAAGGCTGTGTACATCTCACCCATAAACCCTGCATTGCCGAGAGCCCTTAAGGCACTAGGACTGTTGTTGCTGTCGTCGTCTCTTCCCAGCTAACAAATAATCCAAATAATTCAAAATGTAAATAACCAAATCATCATAATGTGACTTTGCAACCGGGAGTTTGTTTTGAGGGGGGAAAAAAATTTCATATCAGTTCTGTCATTTCTCTGTATAAATGAGTAGCAATAATTACCTGATGACAACTTCCAGTCTCCGCATTCCAAAGAGAAACTTCATTGCAACCAGCGGCAACATAAACAAGCGGCCTCGACATAGCAGAAAAAGGCGCATTTGAGGGAGGGACAAAGAGACACATTTTCTCTACCGTGCATGGACGAGGGTACTCCCACGTGTTAACTGGTATCAGAAACCTCAGATCCCAAAGCGTCAGCACACCCCTCGAAGACCCAGAGACAAACCAATTTCCACATGGGTCTAAAACCAAAGACGAGATGTAACCCTCCTCAGGATTCGACTTTAAACTCCACGAATTAGTGTTCGTTCGCGTATCCCAGAGATGAATACCGCTATTCTGAGTACTGTACATCACCATTTGACTAGTAGAGCTCTCAGAAGCATAGTTCACAATACTAAGTATAGCGCCTTCTCCGCTATCCTTTTTCTTAACGTCAGCAATACCCGAGTATTTTTCAACGACGTTTCCACGTCCTCGGGAAATGTAGTCAATGGAGAACATGTGTATCTTTCCATCACATGCCCCGAGAACGACTTGAGGAGAACCCCGAAGCATAGTTGCGCATAGCGCTCGGCTTCCCTCTAAAGGGTAAGTTAGTCTTGACCTAAAGGAGATATCTTTCTCGAGCTTTCTAGAGTCCCACACTTTTACAGTTGAATCATCAGAAGCACTAACAAAAAAGGTGTGATCGGTCGAAACAGCAATGTCGTTTACTGCAGAACGGTGTTCTTGTAAATGAGCAACCAGCACTCCGCGAGGCCTCCACCCAGAATCAGGGAACGAGACATCTTCTACTGACATTGAAATTGAACTTCCTTTGACAGACCCAGAAATGGCTAAATCTTGAAACTTGCTGCTCATATAAGAAGATTGATCGTTCTCCCGGGTTTCTGGTTCATGAACCACTCTATGGAACTGTTTCGAACCGCTGCTGATGCTGAATGAACCCGAAACAAGCTTGGGGACTGGAACTGAGCTAGTCAAGTCAAGTGGTGAAGTTTCGGGTGTTGGTTGAGAAGCTCCTCCCGCTCGTTTGTCAAGAGAAAAAGAGTAAAGAGGTATGTTTTCAGATGACTTCTCATCATAAAAGCTGTGAATACCGGTAAGCTGAGGAGACATCAAACCCGAGAACTGTAACTTTTCTGACGAAAGATGATCTCGGATATCAAACGTGCTAGAAGCGTTGCGCATGTAGCCCCCTAAAGCCTTCAACTTAGCCTCAGAAGGTTCATATTCATTTGCGTTCATTGATTGAGCTGAAGCTCTTTGATCTTTAAGCTCTTGATGTGCATCAGTCCATCTCTTTAACGAAAGCAATTCCTCGTCCCCATTTTCGGGTAAATCAACGGGTGTTGATGGGTTGTACCATATCTTTCTTTGCCGTTCCCACATGTCGGTTCCCCGGGCACTTTCTAAGATTTGATAATACACCTGCCTCGTGACCGGAGGTTTTAGACACGAAAACAAAGCCTTCTCTGAAGCTAATGATGCGGGTTGTCTGCGTAAAAGGGGACGAACAACTGGGGCAAGAAAAACATACGAATCGACAGGTCCCAAACTCTCACTACAAGCTGCAAGGAAAGAGACAACCGATCTTCTGACCCATTGACTGGGATAACATAACAAAGGAAACCCTTGTTGTATTAGTTCGAGTATTACCCGTTTCCTTAAGAAACCGTCCTTACACAGTATCGTCAGGCAATCTAATCCGTTTACTATTACACTCTCAGTAGTATCAGTAAGAGCTTGCTCAATATATGGTATAAGGTATTCCTCTACGCTTCTTTTTCCCACAAAGAAACATACATAGACAATCTGCCAATAGAAAACCGCTCTCAATTGCTCGTCGCGATCGTTCAGAAAAGCGGGAAGAATCGGTAATAGAAAGTCGTTACTCTGCCTCTGACCAAAGAAGCAGCATAAACTAACAATATCCTGAAGGAGCGCTCGCCTAATATTCGGGGTTTGCTTAGGGCCCATTACGAGTTCTTGAACGACCTCGGCTATGGATTTTCTCAGATGCGCAAGCTGTGCAGTAGAATTCACTTTCAGTGTTCGCCCATTATCAGTACCCGGTTCGTCTAAAACCCCAGCCTCACTCAATCTGATTGAATGAACTAAAAATCCATAAGCTGTTAATGCAAGTTTTGATATGTTACTGGCGTAACAGATACGAACGCTTTCCTCTGGATCGTCAGGGAGCATAGAAAGCATCGGAAGAATGTACTCGGGAAAAATTTTAGCGTCACTTGGGGGAAATTCCCGGACTAGTGGGAGAATGTCACACAAAGTTTCTAATGCAGCACAACGAACAATTGCTGCTGGGTCAGATAGCATTGCAACTACGTATGGCAATACCCGTTGCAATCGATCTTCATCATCAGTATACAAAGAAGATGACTTCAAAAGGAGTATACAACTCCTGCGCAGATGAGGAAACTTGACACTACGTATGCAAGAACAAAGCAGCGACGTAATCAGAACCATACCTTCACAGGTTTTGCCTTCTGGCGGTTGCTGTAAGAACGGCATACTGTAAGAATCTGATTCACTGTCATAATGAGACATTAATGACTTCAAATCATCGATCGTGATCTTTTTGAGAAACGCGTGTTCACGCCTCTTGAACACATCAGAAAGAGTTTGAAGCAACTGGGTAGGAGAGCTCAAGCAGATATCTGATTGATTTTGAAAATACCCCGATTTGGAAGAATCATCCCGTTTTGTTTTAGTGTTGGAAAAATGATTAGAGTGGTTGGCACCCCTCAGTAAGTTACCTAAATCGCCAAGAAGGTCGAACTGATCATGAGCTAATCCTTTCGATAAAACATCTGGATTCGGGTCACCAGTAGGGCAGTTTGCAGGAGTAGACAGTCGATTACCCGTCTCCTCAGAGAACCTAGTGCCTGTCATTTGCCTCACTATCTCATGGAAAGCACTCTGACACACTGCAACCTATAACAAAAATTTCATCAAGCATTATGCATCAGGCCAGAAATTTTTTGGTAATCAGGGTGTTTAGGCCAGCTTACGTGCACCTTGACTAATTCCCAAGTTGCATGTACCACCCATTCAGACGTTGTCCCAAGTAGGAGTGTTAAATAAAAACCATAACTCAATATACTAAATGGAAATACTGAAATACCAGACCAAAATGCAGTTAACCATTCCAAATACTAGGAGTGTTAGCATATGTTGTGTCAATTGTTCATGATTTGGTTCATTCGCTTAACTGAATTACCAAAATACTAAACATATAATATTTCCACAAATGATACAAGTAATATTTCAAGTTGGTCTACTGTTTGGTTCTACTTTTCCTATACTTTGTAGATCTGGGTTCGAATCCCAGTAGTAACTTGTCCTTAATTCTTTTAACTAATTCATTTTCAAGGATTTTGAGCAAAAATCAAACAATATAAGGACCATAACTTGCCCCCGGCCCTGATGTCCCATGACTCTCACATTCACATACCGTAACTTACCAGTTCTTATTTTGAACTTATTGACTTGCATATTTTGTGTACTTGCTACTAAATGTTAGCAGTTTTGTTTTAAACCAATTTAAATCCCTATGAAGATTGGTTAACTAATCTTTTCAGAAATGGTGATGATTCAAATTTTTTGGCTATATTGGTTATGATTAACCAAATAGAAATATTTTTAGGTACGGTTAGCCAAATCATGCCCCAAGGAATTGTTTGCACTCAATGGCAAGATTCAAACCTCAGATCTAACTTCTCATGAGCGAAGGTCCAAGTGCCTTACTACTTGAGCCAAATCCCCTTGGGTTTAGGCCTAAACAACAAGCACAAAGGATATTAGGAAATCATATTAGGTTTAATTACCCTTGCATCGGAGTCCAGAGGGTTCAAACATGAATAGAGGTTGTGTAGAAACGGAGAAAAATAATTCGGAAACACAACACCAGCATAATTCTGCAGATAGCCTTCAGCCGATAAACGTGAACCGGGATCCAACTGGATCATGTGAAGAATCATCTTGCGAATCCCTGGATCAGGTATCTGGAGCAAAGGTAACAATGAGAATACAATTATACAATGCCAATAAAGTGCTACTGCTAATCAACGTAATGAGCAATGAATTTTGAGATTAGAAGACCGTTGTTGAAGAGACTAACTCACAGAGAAAATTGATGAACGAAAGAATATGAAGTCAGTTAGTACACGGCAAAAGAGACGTGTCTCAGGCCATGGAATAATGATAACACCCACCAAAGAGATTTGGGAAAGTGACATGGAAAATCGAGTCAAGTACTTGTATAGTAACATACGTGTGTTCGTGATGTTTACATGTAGAAATGTCAACAAATTATAAGGTTCAATAGTAGAAGTCCAACCCATATGGAAGTATTATGCTTTTCACCCAGAAACACCAATTCCATCCATAATTTTGAGAAGAGGGAAAAGCATTATAAAGAGGCAAAAATTAAAAATTAAATGAGGCAAAACACCATTTCCGTCTTATGTGGACAACTGTTACATATTCTACATGAAACCGCTAAACTTTAATGCTTTCAAAGCTCCTGTTTCCTTGAGACAGTTTGCAAATACGGGTAGCATAAGTCCAAAAAATGACACCTAGGGATGTTCGGTATGGAGTTAAAATTACGAGGGTCACCATTTTGGGTTTTGAAGATCTGAAATGTATCTAAGATCTTTGCAGTTAAGAATATTACACTATCTGAGGTTCATGCTGACACCTTTAACCCTACATAGGGATAAAATTCTATTTAAAGATAAAAACAATCATGGTTTAAAGGGGTTTAACGATTACACGAGGCGGGTTAAGACCCAAGTTGTTGCTTAAGACCCCCTTTAAAAAATAATTATATTATGGGTTTGTTTTACAACAAAATATCATAAAGACCTATCTGTGATGCATTATAACATAAAGTAAACTATTCAAGGTATGCTTAAGGTAACATGGACACCTCCATCATCACCCAAAAAGAAGTCCATCGATATTTTATTTTTAATTTTTTTTTTTTTTTGGGTCCATAAAATCTCGAGATTGGTCCTATGATCACCCCTATAATCATAACCCTCTTTGCTCCAAAACCAAACTTGCCCCTAGTTCTATAACTATCACCCCTGGTCCTTCTATTCGCCATACGCTATTGTCAATGGAGTAACAATGTACAAAACTAATGCCAGAAGGATTTGAAATGATGGATAGCTTTGAAACAGAGTACCTTCTCGAGATTTTGACTGGGATCATATTGTCCTCTGCGATAAGCAAGCAGCTGTGAGAGTTCAAACAATGGCTGGCCCTCCAGGAAGAGCTCCGCTATCACACACCTGTACAATACAGAGACAAGCTGAGAGCATGAGTGAATGAGATATCGATCATGGAATCAAAAAGTAGTTTGCAATCATAGTTGCATCGTCACATAAGCAAGTGTTGCAGACGTTATGTAAG
Organism: Simmondsia chinensis; assembly: GCA_018398585.1. Lineage (NCBI taxonomy): Eukaryota > Viridiplantae > Streptophyta > Magnoliopsida > Caryophyllales > Simmondsiaceae > Simmondsia > Simmondsia chinensis. Next base: position 35,592,587 of record JAGTTD010000010.1, read on the forward strand.
GGGTTGCAGTTCGCGTTCAGCTTCCTAAGGGAACATTAAATTGCTTTCAAGCCTCATATTTGCATAAATCATTAAGATCTTCAGCCACTTTAAGATGAAGTACAATATATGGTTTATGGAAGCCATTACAAAAGTACAGGTTACATAATGATTAATTTGGTATCAGCTAGCTGAAGCCTCAAACAAACCTAAGTGCAGAAATTTAAGTCCACTATATTTTAATTTTCATTCATAAAATAAACCGATTCTTATCATACCAGAAAGATAAATTAATGCTCACCCGACTGCAAAAATATCCATAGATGGCTTGAGGGGTGCATCAGAAGCAACAGGCATATCACCTGCATGCTCATAAAACCTCTGCAATATGTAAAGCAGTTAATTGGTATTGTTGCACAGAACCCATAGAAATATAAACACATTCAGCTTCAAAGTTACGCCTACATCAATGAGAGCAACAAGATCACTTCACTATATTGGATTTTGGGTGAGTACAATTACATCACCTCTTGCAAAGGAGAAGCATACTAAAGAAAAACCACATTTCTGCCGTTATTGTGCCAAAACTGCACGTTACTCCCATCTTTGACACCCATTACTCCTTGATGGGGTTAAGGGAACAAAACATGTCACTACATCAACCACAAGAAGGCTTGACGCCCCTGCCCCTGCCCCTACCCCCACCCCGAAGGGGCCAAATAGGGTCATGTCCATGGAGCACATTTGGGGGCTTGTTTCTGGCCCAAAACCATTAGACAGTTTATTCTAAGCGGATAGGGTTTCCTTGTACAGCTGGTAAAACCTTGTTTAGGGTTTGAGAAAATTATGTGAGCAAGATGAAAACTCTCTGTAGAATTTCCCAAAAATAGTGAAAATCCTTTCAACTTCATAGATATAGACACAATTGGCCGAACCAAGTGTTGTGTTTTTTTTTTTTTTTCATTTTCTCATTGATTTTTTTGTTTGTTCTTTTTGGTTTATTTCCATTCCACAAACATATTCCAACACTGGATAAGGCACAGGCTGCCTTAGATAAAATTTCAAGCCTTTTGGAAGCATAGGCACATTGAAAATCAACAAATAATTGTCTATAAATGATCGAACAACATGAAAAAGATAACCAAGATGTTCAATTAGTCGAGGGATGGAGAAGGTGAATGCTTCTATTCACACTTGGGCTTAGAGCTTCTATTTCATTGGCACTTTTTGGTCCGATCTCACTCCAAACTAAAATATTTAGGAAGATGGTTTCATTAACCATAAATTAAGTTCAATCAAGAAAACTTGTAACCACACACTGATGAATCCTCTTTATTACCATATTAGTAGTATGTCAATCAATATCTATCTCCATGTATCTCCAACTAGACGTCGGAGGTTGAGTAACCGTGCAAATACAAAGAAAATTTAGAGTACTTATACAAAAACTGCAGGGTCAAAACCCTGGCCATCATTTTACATCCCTTAATAAAATTTATAACATCATACGACTCTAGTTCTATAAAGCCACAAATATAAAGTCCCCTGCTTTGACTCAATTACATTTTGCCAAAGGTCATGTTACATTACCGCAATCTAAATGTAGTTCCACCAGTCAGGCATATCTTGTACAACACATCAACTATCTTATTATCAGTTTGATTTAGGGACCCTAAACACTCAGCACAGCTTCCTCCAAAATGTTGACTTTCATCAATTACCAAACCGGACCCCAAAATTCTAGCAGTGCTTGCTTCCAAGTTATGGAATTGCATAAACTTTTGAAACTTCCAACTACCGCTATTAAACAGTATTTTGAAGATTTCTAGGTGGACTATATATAAAGGAGGGTTGTGATATAAGAAGAGTCCTTAACTGTTCACCATCTGCATTTCCTCTCAACCTTGATGCACTGTGGTATAAGATACGTAATTCGTATGTAATAAGAATCGATCAAGAGTTGGTTCATTAACATTATCAATAGGGTGAAGGAAAGGAAATGATGATATTAAATACCAACCTCAGGTGCAAGATAACAGAGTCTTCGCCCACCGGTATCAAAGAAGAATGAGAAATCGGATGGATCATCGTCAGGAATGTAGGTGGGCTTGAAAGACGCAAAGTCAGCCAAATAAACCCAATTCCATGAAGTAACCAACACATTTTCGCATTTAATATCACCTTCAAAACAAGAACAAACAACCCCAATTGTATTCACATTCAACTCCATAGAGAAACTGATAACAAAAAAAAGGGCAATGTTATTGCCGCGATAATTTTCTGACCATTATCCTCTATAATTCACCTTATTGCTGGCAGTAACAACCCCTAAAACAACTGCAAAAGCCACAAATTTTCAACCCAAAAACGAAGACTAATTTGATCTCACCATGACATATCCCGTGCTCATGGCTCTGCTTCACAGCACATAACAACTGCAAGCAACAACAATCTCCACAAATTCAACACCAAATCTCGAACCGCATATCAATATAGCTTCAAAGAATAACAAAAACCTGAAATGCCAGCCATTTCTTCTCAACAAGGCTGAGAAACGGTCGAGTGCTAAGCCGATCATGGAGATTATTAAAGAAATACTGCCTCAGCAGATATGCAGCCTTGTCAGTCTCCAGCCAAAACTGAAATCAACCCAGTTCAATTCCATCAATTTCAAGCCTACCCACTAAAACACCAAAAAAAAAGAGCACTCAAATAGCTCACTAAGACTAACGGAAAACATTTTACTTACAGAAAATCTTTCTTCACAAAATATTTTTTGACTAAAATATTCTTTTCTTAAAAATATTTGTATCTCTAGCTAATGAAAATGATTTCATTATATAAATTTGTATGAGATTCAGGTTTGGTCAAATTAAAGTTGATGCAAAACATATGACATGAGTTTACTACAGAAAACATTTTTCGTATCCGTGGTTGTTGCTAAGAAGTTATGTAAAGAAACAATAAAATTAAGACAGAAAATGTCAAAATTCCGCCGGGCCTTTAGGCTCCACCCACGGAGTTGGAATACACGAGATCCACGTGTAAGCTCAAGTGGAGTTCCATCCTAAAACCAATTGGCATTAGATGGAATAATCCAATTGGCTTACTATATTGATCTCTTCTCTTTCATAACTCCTATATGGGATTTTTGCTAGACTCACATGTAGAGTCCTTAATAGAAAATGTCTTCACATAGTCCGAATACATGAAATCTCCATATAAACTCAAGTAGGATTCCATCCTAAAACCAATTGACCTCTTCTCTATCACAACTCCTAGGTGGGATTCTTACTAGACTCAAGTGCGGTTCCATCTAAAAACCAATTGACATTAAGTGGTCTAACTCATTAGACTTATATGTTAATCTCTTCTCTTGCAAAACTCCTATATGAGATTCTTACTCAACTCACAAGTATATCTTTCTAGCTGAAGAAAATGGATTCGCCATATAAACCCGTATGAAATTCACATTTGACCAAATTCAAGTTAAAATGAAGTATATGACATGAGATTACAGCGGACATTCCTCTTCGTGAAAATATTTTCCACTTCCATTTCTCACTGACATTTTCCATATTCGTGATTGTTGCTACGAATTATACAAAGAAACAACAGAACTAAGACCAAAAGAACCTCCTTTCAAACAAACTTAAACCCTAAATTAACCGAAATCCAGACCTGAAAGGGCCAAACATGAGGATGATCAATAGTCCGAAAAGTCTCACGAATTCGAAAAAGCCGCCTTTCATACTCCCTAAGATCAATTTGATCACCGCGCTTGAAGTAGACCTTCACAAGAACAAGCCCTTCATCATTCTTACACTGAATTGACTTGAAGAATCTGCCGCGGCCAAGTACTTCTTTGAGGACTAAATTGTACGAAGAAGGGAGATCATGGAGGTAGTACTCTGTGGCGGATGCTTGTGTTGTACGGGCGATTTTATTCCCCATTTTCGGCTAATTGTAAGGTTCGATTCTTCATGAATTGTAAGTTTTCGAATTGAATTTGGATTTGGTTGAGTGTTTGGTTCAATTGGATGAGAATTCAGGTTAGGGTTTGTGATAGTGTGGTTCAGCTTAAAGGTGTGATTTTTTTGGTACGGGAGGGTGGGATACTAGGATTCTATGGTGGTCGGAGAGATGGGGAAGGAAGGGAATGAGAATATTTATAAAAAAATAAAAAAATAAAAAGGAATTTTGTTATCTAAGTTTTTTTTAATATTTTAATATATATCTTTTATATTTTTTTTATATATTATTATAAAGTATCCCCATTCCAAAAGCCTCTAAAATCCAATCCAAGCAATTCTAAAGAGGTGTCACCAAAAAATTCTAATATAAGCAATTTTAAAAGAGAGTCATTTAATATTCGAGATTATAGAAAAGAAAAAAAATAAAAATTCAATATTTTTACTATATAATATTGCAAAGTAGCCCTAGCCCATAAGCCTCTAAAACCCAATCCAAGCAATTCTAAAGAGGTGTCACCAAAAAACTCAAATATAAACAATTTTAAGAGATAGTCATTTAATATTAGAGGTTATAGGAAAGAAAAAAATAAAAAATTTAATATCTTTGCTATGTAATTTTGAAAAGTATATAATATCATACCTTTTATAAAATTAAATTAAAAATTTCAGTATGATTATAAAATTAAACATCCTCCGTACATCGCACGAGATAACACTAGTAATAAAGTATTTTAATTTATTAATTGATTATTTTATGTCGGAATTTGATTAATTTTTCTACGAAGACTAATTTTATAGGAAAAATGGTAGTGTAGTAAATGATTAAAATAATCTATGCTAGAGTTTTTCCATGCAAAACATGGTGTGTAATTAAATTTTAAATATTTATACTTATATATTATACTTGATATATATTACATTATTAATATAAATAAAAAATAGAGTTTGCCTATTTGATAACTTAAGCACATTTAAATCAAGAGAAAATTTTAATTTTATCATAAATTAAACCTCTTATACAAATATAGATATAGATAGAGAGGAAGCTTTATAGAAAAGGTAAAGTAATCACCTACAAATTCAAGAATGGGAGAGTTGAGACTTTTGAAAGGGGCAAATCTAATTAATATATAAATAAATATAGATTTTAACGTTTTAATATATATAATAAAATATTATAAAGTCTGGATATTTTATCACTTAATTTTCCTATGTTAGAATTTGATTAATTTTCTAGGAATGTGACTAATTTTATACGCAAAATATTATTTTACTATATGATTAAGATAATTTATATAAGTCATGACAATATTTTTAGCAAGGTTCAACAAACGACAATAAAAAAAGTTACCATTTTAGCATTTTTTGAGTAAAATATCGTCAAAGTTTAATTAAATATTAATAATTGTCAAACAAGAGTAAGAGTTTTGCTCTCGTTACCTTACTCTAACCCCCATCACCCAGCTCCTAAATAGAGGGTTTGCTCCTTTTGGCTGCTAGATTAACATCGAGTGGACTTTCGAACAGCTACTGACTATTTCAAACAAGTACGAGAAAACTTTACACCAACAGCAACGGAAAATTCATGTCCCACTCGAACGGTCCAAAATATACCCTCAATTCAAAGGTTGTCATTCTCGAAATTCTCCACGCGGTGCACATAAGTTGACCCGAACACACAGATACACAAATATAGCCTAGAAATATTATGTAAAGTATCATGGTCACTTAGTGATATTACATTATGTAAAATGCTCTATAACACTGAAAGTACAAGGAGAAACTATTTTTAGAAATTCATGTAACATTCTCATGTAGCTCGACCTAAGCGTTACTGGAAGTGTTATACGAGAAGAGTTTATGATTAATTAAGACTTATTTTTCTATTTGCTTTTTATTCTCTTTTAGTTTGAGTTAAATTCAAAATCTTCAATATTGTAATACTTAAGATTCTGATTTGACTCGAACAGAAAGAAAATAAAAATTTAATAGAAAAATAATTTCTTTTTGTATAGTACTTTTGGTAATGCTTAGGTCATACTATATCACATTCTCTATAGTATTCCAAGACAAAATTAAAATTTATCTAGGAAAATTCACTGGCGATTCCAAGCTTCCAACAAGAATCCCCAGATCAATGTCTTTGTCTTCAAACTTTTTAATGAATGGATGACTCTGCAAGCACAAGAAATTCATCAGAGTAGAAGAGATTCAATCGTTCTTCCTAGGAGATTTCACTGGGTTTTAAGCCCGATCATCGAGTTGCACCCTGCTTCTCGAGGACTTGGTGCATTAAACAAGAGCCAAGCATCATCCACCTGGTCTGATACAATACAAAATTTTACCGGGCCTTAAGTTCAACTCATGGTGTTGACCTATATGAGATCTATATATATGTCCGAAAGGGTTTCATCCTAAAACCAGTCGGAGTCGGCTGGAGTAGCCCGCTAGGCTTATACGTTAATTTATTCTCTCTGGCGACTCCAATGTCAGATAGACTCACATGTAGAGTCCTTAACACTAAAGCACGCTCTAACTAATCCTCGGATTGCATGCACTCACTTGGGAATTTTAGTTGCAGCACACAGACTCAATAGCGATCCCAAGGAATTGTTTGCACCCAATTACAGGATTTGAACCCTACACATAACGCTTTTTTGAAGCATTATGTCTTAAGTGTTTCACAAATCGAGTCAAACCCTTGGGGTCAAGAGATTCGATTATACAAATGGTATATACTATACACTAACCAGAAGATCCATAGATGTCCATCTGTCCTTTGGGTTCTTCTGAATGCTGCATAGAAAAAAAACATAGGGTGAATCAACAATCTCAACGTCAAAATCGAAAAGATTTACCTTTTTTAGCACTCGATGAAAGCATAAGAGTATCCAGTTTTTCTGGACAATTTTCTAAAAAGTCACCATCAGCTCGACAAAGGCTTGGGCTCGGCTCAGGCTCAGTTGAACTCGAATCCAATTGAAAAAACTTCGAGCTAAATTCGCCTTATTTTGACTCATTTAAGCTCGAAAATACCTCTTTTTTGTTCTAGCATATTAAGCTAATAAACTGATTAAGATAAGCTAGTCTAGACTCACAAGCCTACAAGCCCGAGCTTCACTAGGCTCAAGTTCAACGCATTAAGCTAACGGGAGATGAGAGAGGGAAGGAATTCTTACCAAGCAGAAATAAAGGAACAGAACTCAGGGGAAAACTGATCATGAGGAGCAGAGGGAGGGGGTTTGTCAACAATGGCAGCAAGAAGCTCAAAATAACTGGGGCTACTCTGTTCATCTTCCGAATGTATATACGGGTAGCGACCAATGGCACACTCGAGGATCACCATGCCCAAGCTCCATATATCACTGCTGTAGTCGTATGTACTCCCACTTATCCTCTCCGGCTGCAAAAACAACATTCCAAGTCAGCTTGCTGTTTGAATTCATGCTAAAACTTTGTCAGAAATTGCTATTTTGATACAATTCAGGGGATTCTGCAAGAATAATGGCACTAAATTGTTGTTTTCTACGAACAACTCGGGTAAATTTTATGTTTTGATTCAGGGCCAGTCAAGACCTCAAGCAATAGCAGTTGCTCAGAGCTTCCAATTCGTTAAGAGCCCCTTATGAAAATGAGTTATTTTATCAATTTACTTCTACAACGTTTCAGCATTAATAATGGGATAATGGCCTATCTATTACGCATTGTAAAGCATATGTACATATATAATATAGAGGACTTACATATTAGTTGGTATTATAATATAAAACGGATTTTTCAAGTCATGCTTAGGCTAATGTGGACATCTCATTTATCAAAAAAGGCCCACCAAATCAAAATTGCTTTGCACCCCTAAAATTTCATGAACGGCCCTGTTAGAATTTTCAAGGAGCAATATTGTTTTTAATTTTTGTGAGATAAGGTCTATCTTTCGAGCTCTCTTCGGGCAACATGTTCTGAAGGCTTCACCATTACATTCAGGTTGATCAAGACTGGGGGGCTTCTTATCTTAGCTTCTCTTCTATTTTCTTTTTCCTTTCTGGACATCTTTTCCTTGACATTGTATATACTTTATTAACAAAATTTCTTTTCTTACAAAAAGATGACCTCAGCCAAAAGAATATCAATAGCAACAACAATAACAACCTAGTGCCTAAGAGGCTCTCACCGAAGTAGAGTCTAGGCGGGTGAAATGTTCGCAGCCTTACCCCTACAAGGTGCTACCCTGAAGAGAGACTATTTCCGGAGTGAAAAGAATATCAATTGCAATGAGGCTATTTAAGCATTTTAGATTTAAGATTACAAACTACGCTTGCACGTACCGACATATAGTTATAGGTTCCAACGAATGTATCACGTTGACCCATGGAGCTAGCCAGCATTGCACTCACACCAAAATCAGTGATCTTCACTTCACCTTTGTGATTCACCAGCAGATTAGATGGCTTTATATCTCTATGAATGACGTGCCTCTCATGGTGCAAGTATACAAGTCCCTGTAAAACCTGGAACAAGAAGAAACGTTTTTAGAAGGATGGGAATAAGCAAGGTCTAATTTGCAGTAATTATTGAGTTGTTGGGTTTAGTGTAGTGGTTAGGCTACCCACTTCCAAGCGTGAGGTCAAGGGTTCGAAGCTCGTTTCCCCTTTCCCCAGTTGCTTGTGGCCCTTATTAGCTCGTTGTACTCCTTACCATTTTAAAAAAAGTAATCACCTTCAAATAGGAGTGTAAATGGGCCGAGCCGGCTTGCAGCCCTTGTCAGCCAACTCATTTAGCTAATTGAGCCGAGCTTGAGCCAGTAAAGCTCGAGCTTAGATGCTCAACAGCCTAAATGAGCTATGTCGAAACAAACTATGACCCTTATTAAGGAACCAGTATCTCAAAAGTTTAAGCCAATAGGTGAAGGCTTAGGAGCTGTTTTTTTTTTTCACTCTAACATGCCCCTCAAGCGAATACGCATTGGGCTTGAAACATAGTTAGTTCATAGGCTCATCTCATACTTTGTGCTGGAATTATTTCATACTGAGAGAGAGAGAGGGGGGGGGGGGGGGCGCTGAGATTCAAACTCGCAACGTCTCAATGAATAAAGCTCTCTTATAATGTCAAGGAACCAACTATCTCGAAAGTTTAAATTATTGGGTGAAAATCTAAGAATGGTTTTATACTCTTAACAATCTTAAATACGCCAACGAGCTCGGACTCGACTCAGCTCATTTATAGTGCTACTACCAAATTATCCTAAAGGCATATTGCTATTGCTATTGCATCGATGTAGTGTACCTGCTTACAAGCAACAGCGAGGTAAGGTTCGAGGATCGTCTTCACTTGCCTGATGACATCAACAAGCGATCCGCGGTCCATGTATTCAAGAACAAGGGATATAGCTCCATTGTGATAAAAGGAGTGATAGCAGACTACAACATGTGGACATTGAGATGATTGATTAATCTTCAGCTCTTGCACTATCTGTTTACGAATTTCCTCTTGTATGTTCATTTGGATCACCTGTGACATGTAATCCAATTATTTCCTCGAATGGAAAACGTTTGCATGATATTTTGAACGTATTACACCATCAGAATCAGCGGCTGAAACAAGTTCGAGTTATTTTGCACGTAAATCTTAGACAAGCAAAAGCAAGATATAAGGACGCTTTGTCGATGGAATCAAATAAACTAACTATTATGAGATTGATTGTTACAGATTCCACGATTTTCCATTCACATTTTAAAAATATAAGACATAAAAGTTATTTCTTTTTCTCAATCAAAAAAAATATGACATAAAAGCACCCTTATATTCCCTACCAAACCCAGCGATAGCCCACTTCAGCGTTTGCAACACAGACATGAACTATGATTTAATTCCATGAGCATTTCGTAAGCTCTAACAAGCATGTAGCACAGCAGCAGAAGTCCAAAGAGAAACTGCGACAACTAAATACTATAACTTCCAACAACTACTGGCAATGTACCAAATATCTATGCTAACACCGAAATAGGATAGCGTGAATTACAATAGGAAGGCAGAAGTGATTTATTTTCTCGAGGAATTCTTCTTCATACAATAACTTTTAGACTAAACTACATGGACAAAAGTGCCTAATCCTATGATCTGTTGAAATAAGATTGACTATCACTAAACCGAACTGATTAGCGTTCAAACACGTTTACAGGTGTAATTACCTTTAAAGCAAATAATCTCCCGACCCATTTGTGGCGAACGAGCTGGACTACTCCTCCACTTCCCTTACCAATGACTTTTACAGTCTCAAGATCTTCCAATGTCACTTGAAAATCAAGCTCCTTAGCATCTGAATACTGGTCATGCAGAAAAGTTGAAGATAATTCAGTGATCTGAAATTTCAGATTGATTCAGGTGATGATATATAATCAGAAAGCAAGATTGAGCAGGACAAAATAAGACCAGAGGATCATGGAGGATTAAAAACTCAGGGCTTGCTTGGTATTGTTTTCTGTTTGCAGTTTTTAGTTTTTCATGAACTAAACTGTATTCTTGAAATGATTTATCCTAGTTTTTGGTTTCTTGTATTCAGTTTTTTTTCCTAATTCGTGTAAAAGTTGAAATAGAAAATCAAAGACCAAAAGAAACTGTTTTAAAAACTTTAATTTTAGTTTCTTGAAACCAAAAACTGCAAACAAAATACATATTTCAGGTTCTAGAATTAAGGATCCCAAATTCTCTTCATCAAGCTCAGCTACAGTAACGCACCATACGATCCAGAACCACCTCAAATTCTCACTCATTACATGCTCAGTTGTGGATAAGGTTCTTGGACCTCAGGCGCTCAAGTGTTAGCTCTACTGTTGGAATCCTGCCATTGGGTGCACACAATTCTTTGATGCCACCACTACTTTTTAGGTCCCAATTTATCAAAAACTTTCAAGAGGACAATACGTGCAACTGGGTCTTTATTGAGGTCCACTTGAGCTAGCTCGAGCACATGTTACCAAATAGTATTCCACAGTAAACAGATGAAACCAAGTTTTAGAAAGATAACCCGTTGCACACTGAAACACACAGAACAAAACTCATCCAAATCATCATTTGCACAGCAGGATAAACTTAAAATTGAAGAATATAAACTTCTAAAGTTTCCTTCTGCATTTTAGTAGTGCCATAAATAATTACCAATACAAGAACAAGGAATTCTATCAAATGTAATTGTTATTTACTTCGTTATTTCTTTAAATTTTATTTTATAACCAAATTGATCTCCCATCTGTCACTCAACACTCGAGGAGTAACAAACTTACACGAGGCTCTTTTTGTTCAGATTTCAGCCGCAAACCTTTCTGGTTCAATAACAGATCACCGTCTTGAAATGTCCCGCTTGCAGTCCTAAATTTAGAGCATCAATTAGCATAACAGTACAAAAATATTCGTAGACTTTCACTCATCAGCTTAAACTTTTAGAATGATTGGTTCCTTGAGAAAGTATCAAAGTCTGATTGATTGAGAAATTACAAGTTTGAATCCCAATAGCCCTCACTCTCAATATTAAATAATTAACACCATAGATGAGATCAGTATATGCATTATTCACGCTTCAAGCTCAATTGGCATTCGCATGAGCAGACGTGTCATAGTATAACAAACATTCATTAGCCTTCACCCATCAGCTTCACCCTTTGAAATAATTGGTTCCTTGACAATTAGTAAAATGAGCAGACCAATCTTGAAGATCACTCCATTTCATTTCAATCAAATTGCTAACGACACTTCTATCTAGTGGTACAACTACCAAAATTTAGCCTCATAATGTTGGATAATAAAACCAATCTTGGGTCTTCACACATTAGCTTAACCTTTTGGAATAGTTGGTTCTTTGACGTGGTATTACCTTGTTAACCAACGGGTCAAACGTTCTGTTAGGTTATGTCTCAAATTACTTGTTTTATTTTATATGGGGCTGCCGTGCGGTCACCGATCGATCGGGAGGGAATGCCGATCGATCGGGTGATTTAAGGAAAGATTCGGAGTGTTTTGGAAGTTTTGAGCGCCGATCGATCGGAAGCCTTGTTGCGCCGGCCCTAATTATTTTCTATAAATAAGGGCTTAGGGTTTTCGGTTTAGGTGAGAATTCTCTCCCATTCAGATCCAATCAAAGTGTGATGAGCCGCCATTAAGAAAAAGAGGTGATTTCGTAATTCCTCCAAGATATTCGAGTGCTACGAGAGTTCAGAGGGAGTGATTGTAATTCTTCCATATATCTCGTTTGGGAAGTGTCGTTGTAATTCTTCCGTTCAATTAATAAAGAATCTCCATCTCCGCCCGTGGTTTTCTCCCCTCTCGATTGTAGAGGGGTTTCCACGTAAATATTGTGTGTTCTTATTTTGTTCTTTCTTTCTCCATATTTGTTTACTTCTCGTTTTGTGTGAGTCATATTATTTGAATCGAATCAAGTATCCAGGGTATTTCGCTTCCGCATTAAGTTTCCTCCACAAATTGGTATCTTAGCATACTAGATTTGTTAAGTTTTCTTTTCACGTTCGAATACTAACAACTACCAATTTAAATATTAATATATTTCAAGCACAAGGCATGAATAGGCATGTGGATTATCCACACTTCAAACCCCAATGAGGATTGGTGCGAGGGGGCATTGTGGAATATAAAATCAATCTTTGTCTTCACTCATCAGCTTAAGGCTTTGGGATAGTCGGTTCCTTGACATGGTATAGCCTTGTTGACCAAGGTGTCACGAGTTCGAATCCCAACAACCACCATTTTGAAATATTAATATATTCAAGCACAAGGTATGCGCGGGCATTTAAATTATCCACACTTCAAATCTAATGGGCATTCACATAAGGAGACATGTTAGAATATAAAATCAATCATGTTATTCACCCGTCAACTTAAACATTTGAGATAGTTAGTTCATTGAGACGGGATAGAATGCCCTAAGTTTAAATCTCCATGTTAAGAACTCCACATGTGTGTTATAGGAAAATAAGAGACCAGTTGGAGTATAAAACCATGCTTGTACCTTCATCCATTAAGCTTAAGCTATTGGGTGAGATGGTTCCTTGACTGGTATTAGAGTCTTGTTGACCAAGAGGTCATGAGTTCGAATCTCAACAGTCCCCACTTTCAACATTAAAAACAATTTAAGCACAAGGTATGAAGTGAGCTTGTGTATTATCCACACTTTAAGCCCAATTGGCATTCACGTGAGGGGGCATGTTGGAGTATAAAACTATTCTTGTACCTTCATCTATCAGCTTAAACTTTTAGGAAAGTTGGTTCCTTGACAACATATACGCCTAAGGGTTACTCCACCTAATATCAATTGGTTTTAGATGGAACCTCACATGAGCTTACACCTGGACCTCATATATCTCAACTCCGTGGGTTTGGCTTAAAGGCCCTGTGAAATTTAACACTCCAATTCCACATTCCAACCAAAAACTTCAGTTGATAAATCAAAGAACCAACTGTAGATCAATCAACAGACATTGAATTAAATTAAATAAAAAAGGAAATGAGGAGCATACAGGAAGCTGGTAATGGGAGTTTGCTCGGGAGGGACGGAGAGCTTGAGCTGCTTCGATGGCGTCTTCGTCTTCATTTTTCTTCCTGCTTGACTGTACACTCGGATTGGCGAATTAGGGTTTCTCCTTAGAGAGAGAGAGAGAGAGAGAGAGTGAGAGTGGGAATAGAGGGTAACGGGGAGAGAGAGAGAGAGAGTGTGTGTGAATTCAAATGGGGATGACCGGGAAAAGGAGGAGTTCTATTCTTTTCCTCCGTTTCTTTCTCGCCGACGATTTATCCTTCCTTTTTCCCTCTATACTTCAACGGGTGTAAATCAGCCGAGCTAGCTCTCGAGTCAGTTTGTTATAAAGTTTAAAAAATTTGACTTGCTTCGAGCTTAAATCGAGTTGAGTTAGCTCATTTAGCTTATAGAGGCAAGCCCGAGCCTATTGAAGCTATAGCTCATAGGCTCGCGAGCCTAAGCGAGCTTTTTTAATATAATATATTTGCTTAAATATTGCTCAATAAATTCATATTGAAACCTAAATGAGCCGAGTCCGAGCTTAAACGAGTCCAAACGAGCTTATATTGAGCTTAAATGAGCCAAAATATTGCAAGCCTAATTTGAAGCTCACCGATCTTAGATCGAACCGAGTCGAGCTCGGGCCAGAATTTTCAAAGCTTGGCGAGCTTCGAGTCTAACCCGAGCCAAGTTTAAAGCTAACAAGCCGAGCCTCGAGCCTAGCAGGCTCGGGCTCTGCTCGGCTCAAATACACCCCTATATACTTCTACTTTTTTTCTCAACTAGACTCTTCCGGTATAATGCACGATTTGTGATTAAAATTAATTATATTTTTGTATTATGTGTGTGATTAAATTGCTTTTTTGTGCTGTGAGTCCTTGAAAACAGTATTTCGTTAAAGTGGCACCATGTACGGTAAGGCAACATATATTTCATCGACTCCACTTTGGCAGGAGTCTTTAACCCTCTATTGAGCAACGGGGTAAAAAGGGATAATTTCTTTTGAGGGGTAATGTGGAGTAATTTTTTATCTCTCATTACCCCTCTTTAAGAAATTGGGGATAAAAGGGGATAAGGTTAATTTTTTAAAAATTGTAGACAATTTTTATTTATTTTAATTATAACTCTATTTATTTTTACTCCTTTACCTATTTGCCAAACAATAGTAACTCATTTACCCTTTTTACCTTACCTCTCTTAATTTGACATATCCAAATAAAGGTAGAATATGACTTTACCTTCCTTTACCCAGTTACCAAACAAGGCATAAGGCACTGGATTTTTTTTTTATTATTGTTATTGTTCTATTTGTAATTAAATTGAAGGATAACTTATTTTATATATTGAAATGTCAACATATTTATATGATAAAATACCACGATATCTAAGTAAAAAATTGCATTCATTTAATTGCAAATCAATGGAGTTTGTGACGCTTTGATGATTTTTATGTGTTAATTATACTTTTTCTTTTTGCTGTGGATATAATTGAACTCCAGTCCTTTTTTTTTATCAAATAAGCCCAAGGCTTGACTATTCATTCCGATCGGCTAAAACGGCAGCCATAACCAAGGGAGGGGGCTTAGCCACCCAATCCCGTATACAAACACCAGTACAATGTAAACGAGCGACTTCATGAGCTACAAAATTGGCCGCTCTACCAACTCGAGAAAATGAAAAACAAGAAGAACCACTACAAAGCAAAGAGACATCCTGAACCAAAGCTTAAATTTTCCAGGGTGGGTGGGAGGACCGCTGGAATGCATCAATAGCAACGAGACAATCGGACTCAACTGTAACCGACTTAAATCCCATTCTCACCGCAAAAAAAAGCCATCCCGATAGCATGACGTTCATAAACTAGTGGTGATGCAGCAAAGTCAGACCCACATCCACCGTCAACTAGTGGTGAACTCCAAATCCTTCGAATTTGAGAATTGGGGAAGAGATATGATTTGCTTTAGAATATATAAGATAGATGAAGATGCAAAACATTCTAAACTATTGACCCCAAAAAAAAAAAAAAAACAGAAAACATACTAAAATGAGTTATTTACTTTGATAATCCTTGATATTTGTAAGGGACTTTGACAAATTAAACCACGTTGGAAAATCATTTTTTTTCACGTAATCATTGTAATTTTTAATTTTTCAGAAAATTACTTTTAATGATGTGAAAATTTTCAATCAGTCATCCTAATTTACTCTATTAATTGTTCATTATCTATTACTGACTTTTATATAAATTTTAGAATACCCATTAAGTATAAGTACCTACGTTGGAAGCATTTTCTACTCCCTTCCCTACCTTCATTGCAGTTCAAAACTTGCTTCATTCAAAACCCCTTTAGGATCAAACCTAAGCGAGCGAGAAGGGCAAGTGAATGCATATGCTTCTTGTGTATTAAAAAAGTAAGCTAAAATCCACACGGATGTCGCGTATTATTTACTAGATGGTTAACAATTTGATTTAAGGTGGTTAATTGAAAACTTTTTGACTTTTAAAGATGGTTTTATGAAAAACTAGAAAGTTGTAGTGGTTAAGTACAAAATTATAACTTTTAAAGGTGTTTTCTTGTAAAAAAAAATCCAATTTAAAAATTTAATAATTAAGTCTTTTAACTTTTAAGATAAATATCAAATTCAATCATAAATTATTGGTCAGTATCAAAGTAATTCGTGAACTTTTAATTTTATCAAAGATAATCTGAGAAGCATTCGTCAAAATTAATATAACTCCCTAATTTTTAATTTCATCAAAGACATATCTACAACATTAATTAAAATTAATCTAGTCCCTTCCTCTATTTTGCCTCGCTTTCTTTTTTGGTTTCCATGGGGTGTTGGAGTTCTTGCGCTCGCATCCTTGGCGTTGAGTAGGTCAGGGGCTTTTCTTTTCTATCTGCATATGTGAGGTTTTTTGATTGTTTGTTGCTCCTGTGGGTGTGGTTGGTGTGGCATTTTTACACCCCAGTTGTGTTGGTTTGGTGTTATTTTTTGGGTCTTGTTCAGTGCTTTTGGTGTTGTTGTTTGAGTCCTGGTAGGTGCTTTTGGTGTTAGGGAATCCTGTGGGTGGTCTGCTTGTTTCGAGTTGTGTGTGCGGTTAGTTGGTTGTTTTTCGTTCGTTTCATTTGAATAAATTCTCAATTATCAAAAAAAAAAAAAAATTTAGTCCTAATTTCTAATATTATCCAAGATATTTTGAACTATAAAAAATGTAAATTAATTTATCTAATTTATGTATCCAACATCATGAAAATAAATATTAAATTATAAAAAGTGAAGTCAAATTATGTATTTTTATAAAATAATTATTCCATCGTACATGTGCAAAATATAAATCATATACATTTTTTAATGCCCAGTAGTTTGCCAAAAAAAAGCAAAATCTCGTATCCTCTTCAAATTAATACCCCATCTCGCAAGCATAGATCACTCAAAAAGACTAGGAGTCACGCTGATTTTGACCAATATCCTTAATGATACAAGCTAAATAAATTTCTATTTCAAAATTAATTGACAATAAGCGGAGCTTAATATATATTTTGATACTTTTCTTTCATCCCCAGCTGCGTGAGATTGCATCAATCCATCACGCTCTGCTACTCACGTCCATGCAAGTTGGCATATCACTAGATACTAGTCCCAAGCGAACACTAGAATTCCAATATTACCATCTCGCAATGGACATAGCTTTACACTAGTATCGGGCGAACACTACAATATTGGTGTCACCATTTGAGATGCGAGATATGGGGCTTTAGTGGCAATCGACCCTATAACACATCATACACCGGCCCCCCATAAGACCGTTGTGCGACGTTTGTTCTTCATATGACTGGTGGACGGTGTCAACCCCATAAAACCAACAATGTACGTCGCAATATTGATGGCTCTGATATAAATGATGCCCATCAAATAAAATTCTATCTGAAACCCAATTGGCAATCGCGGAGTAACTCCATTGGTGTATATTTTGGTACTCTTTTATCTTTCCCGCTAATGTACAGTTGCCTCATCTTATGATAAATTAAAAGTTGATGAGGTCATAATTTTTAATTAATGTTTAAATAGTGTATTTTATTGGAGACAAAGTTGAGGGTTTACTTTGATTTTGACTATTAATTTGGAGCATTTTTTTTATGAAATTAAAAGTTTGAGTTACTTTGATTATGACCAATAGTTCAGAGGTGTTTTTGCTACGTATCTTTCGTTTGTGTTTAAAATCGTCAAGTCACGTCTGGTACTTTTATATGTTTGTTCAAATGACTCTTTTTTTTTGTTCCAATAATAAATTGAATTAATAAAAAGGTTTCTTAATTTTCGTCGTATCAATAAAAATGCCTCTCTCTGGCGCGATAATGCCATTTTCTATCAATAGAATTGACATGACAACTATTTTTTATTCGTGTTACAATAAAGTGACAAAAATATTCTTTACAGGGTCCCCAAAAAACCCTTATCGTTTGTCTAAAACAAGAAAACCCCCCCTATCGAGTCTATAAACAGCAAGTCTCTTCTAAAAATAAAATAAAACACTTTGACTATTTTATAAAAATAGTCCATATATTTAATTCAAAAAGTTATATAAAGGTAGAAAAGTTACGTATATTTAATAAAATAGTTAAAATAGCGTTGCATAAAGGTGGAAATCAAGCCCCACTTTCATTCTTTCATAACATTATTTATATTATTTTATTAACTACACGTAACTTATTAGACTAAAAAATTATTTCACAAAGCTTGTGGATTAAAAAATTAACATACTAAACCTCAAGGTACTGATATATAATTTACTCAAAATTTTTTTTATGAAATTATGAACAAACAATTTGAAACCTCAAATTTCTCTATGTAATATTAAGGCCTTATTTGGTATGCGGAAACTAGATGAGGGAAGTTTCAATTTATGAGAAGTATCGTTTTTGGGTCTTATTTGGTATGCGAGAAGTAGTTAGGATGTGAGATGAAGGAATTGTTAAGTAAGTTTCAATTGCTTCAAAACGAGAGAAGAAACTTACTTGGCCCTATAGGTAAGTTCTATTTCATTTACGACTTTTAATCCACATAACAATTATACCATTTCTAATATGTGATTAGGACAGGTTTATCCATTACTCGTGCTATCAATAATGTTAGAAGATTGGACATGTGCATAATAATAATTTTAATTGTATTTCATAGGAAGTGTTGTATCAACCAAGCAAAATACATGAATTAAATTCTAAAAAAATTGTATTTCCCATACAGGCAACTAAATACTTTTATACTACTTATTAAAAAGTTGACAAGGGAAGTAAATTCTTGAAAAATATGACTTCCTGTAAAAATTTAATTCATTCGACAACCGAATGAGGACTAATATACACCATAGTTATTAAAATTTCGATTCGACTATTAGAATCTTATGATTCTACGATTCCTCAATTGCCAACCAATCCAAATCATAAGTAGAATCTTAATTTTGTAGAATCTTACGATTCATTGATATTATATAAAATTAACGGATAGAATCGTAATACAATTTTACGATTCTACTGATTCGACCTCAATTCTACCAACATATACAGGTAAAAAGTTAAAATGTCAAAAAATAAGCATATATTATAAATAAACTCGCTTTTATTAGTCTGAAGTAAAATATAGCTAATTAAATATTATATACTTTCAAGAAACTTAAATAAAGTTTAATTTTATATTTTAATATTAGAAGCATTTATTATAAAAGCTCTTATAATTATTATTGCATAAAATGATATATTTATATTGCATGATAATATTTTTACATATTTGATTATATATTTCTCATACATACCCATGTAAGTAAATATCTTATTAATAATTTTTTAAATTATGTAATAAATATTAATAAAAAAATTATAATATATATTTAGTATAATTTTACAATTCTTGATTTGATTCTAAGATTCCAATTCTAAATGTCCCCCGACCTTGATATACACTAGGGTTGGACATAACCACAAGCAATTCAAGTACCCGCTTAAAACTCTTGAATTTTAGGAGCCCCAAATTTTAGAGGTCATTGTTTTAAAGTAATAATTATGAATGTTAATAAATTTAAAAAAAAATTATTATATATAAAAGACTCAATTTAAAATTTTTTGCTTATGACCCCTATATACACACAACTTTATTCTTAACGCAATATGCTCATTATTCTAATACTAAAAGGATCATACCCAGTGCTTCAAGGGCTCTCGCTTACGCAGGATCCGGGGGGGCGGATGTACTCAGCCTTCCCCCTTCAGGATGTTAACCTGTAGAGAGACTGTTTTCCAATACCCCCAACTTGAGGATGATGACTTCTCAGGAGGTCATTCATCCTGGTACTACTTTCATCCAAATACATTTAACTTTAAAGTTCTAATAAAATTTAATAATAAAATTTAATAACGATATGTTGGTGCCTTATTTGGTTGCCGTTATTCTGATACTCTGCATAGAAATTTAAATAGCGAAAGAAGATGCTCAAGTGGGCCGAACAACAGACATGCCAATTGCCGGAACCGAGACACCCTTTTCTGAGCTTCATTTAATAAAATATCTGGAGTCCGCAACGATACTCTCTCTGTTCACTTTCGCGCTTCCCCTTAAAAATATCTCATTCTCTCTCCTCCTTTCTCTCTCTACTCTGCAACTTTCTCTCTCTACAGGTTTCGGGAGCGAGAGAGAGAGAGAGGTGAGGGCTTGTGCTGCAGGTATAGTACCGTTACAGTCTTGCTTGCTACTGGTAGCGGCTTTAAAGAGGTTGAAGAGAGAGAGAGAGAGTGCGAAGGGGAGATAAAGGTTGAGAGAGAGGACGGAGGTTGGAGAGCAATGGCGTGGAGATTTCAAGTGATCTTTGCTGTTTTGGTACTTTTAACTGTTATAGGTATCTTCACCTACTATTTTGATTCTATATTTGAACAGAAAAAGGGAAAAAATATAGCTAAGTTTGCGTAGTAACTGTCACTGTTAGAGTGAGTTTTGTGTATGTATTGAGAGAGCTTGAAGAGAGAGAAACTGAGGTTGCGAAGTGAAGCGAGAGGTAGAGAGAGAGAGAGAGAAAGAGAGAGGTTGAAGAGCAATGGCTTGGAGATTTCAAGTGGTTTTTGTTGTTCCGGTATTTTCAACTCTTATAGGTATCTTCTTATGCTATTTTGATTCGAAATTTGAAGTAGACAAGGAGAAATCTAGTTAAGTTTGTGTAGAGCAAAATTTGAAGTAACTGTCATTGTTAGAGCAAAATTTGTATTGAGAGAGAGAGGGGTTGAAGAGCAATGCCGTGGAGATTTCAAGTGATCTTTGTTGTTTCGGTTATTTGAACTCTTCTAGGTATATTCATCTGCTGTTTTGATTCTAGATTTCAAGAGAAAAATGGAAAAATCTAGCTAAGTTTGTGTAGTAACTGTCATTGTTAGAACGAAATTTGTGTAAGTATTGAAAGAGCTTGAAAAGAGAGAATGTGATCTTTGTTGTTCCTGTACTTTCAACTCTTCTAGGTAGCTTCATCTGCTGTTTTAATTCTAGATTTCAAAAGAAAAATGTAAAAATCTAGCTAAGTTTGTGTAGTAAATTAGAATGAAATTTGTGTATGTATTGAAAGAGCTTGAAGAGAGAGAAAGTGATATTTGTTGTTCCGGTACTTTCACCTCTTCTAGGTATCTTCATCTGGTGTTTTCATTCTAGATTTCAAGAGAAAAATGTAAAAATCTAGCTAAGTTTGTGTAGTAACTGTCATTGTTAGAATGAAATTTGTGTACTTCCAACTCTTCTAGGTATCTTCATCTGCTGTTTTGATTCTAGATTTCAAGGTAAAAAGGGAAAACTCTAGCTAAGTTTGTGCAGTATTTGTCTTTGTCAGAACAAAATTTGTGTATGTACTGAGAGAGAGAGAAGCTGAGCAGTTGCTGTTTCTGTTCTGTTAACTTATTTTTTTATCTTCATTTGCGCCATAGATTCTCTTTCATCCTCTCTAGATTATAGATTTGATGATAAATGCGGAAAAATCTAGCTCAATTTGTGAGATTGATGTCAAGTGCGTTGGTTTAATCATTGTTAGTCATTGAAATGTGTCTTTGTATCGAGATTTTTCTCTCTAATGCTGTTGTGTGATGTATCTGCTAGTGGTGTTTTAACTAAGGGTTTAGAATTCATTGCTTTTAGCTTTACACCACCGACATTCTGTTGTTAGCTTCTATTTTTGATGATGTCATCAACTATTCAAAAACTCAACATGTTAGTTGAAACTCAAAAATGATTTTTTTCTTTAGCATGCTCTCTCATGTGCTTGCATATGAGGTTTGAAGCAAGGATATTGCACATGTTCAGATTATATTTTTGTTGAGATTATATTGATATTAAGAACGTAGACTATTGGAATTCGAACAAGAGAGCTCTTGGTTAAAGTGACTCTAATACTGTATCAAAAGAACCAATTATCTCAGAAGTTTATGTAAATGTCCTAGAAATTTCTTGTGCTGTAAGCATTCATTGTCCATTGTATTGGGTTTGTAAGTGCACGTGTCAATATGATTCCCTTTTGCACTAATCAGGGCCGCATATGAGCTGAGTTGAGGCACAAATCATTGGGTTCGAGGCTGAACTTGTTTATATTTAGCTAAGACTGGGCTTGGCTTGAAGCTTACTGAGCATGGAAACTTCAAACTGGAGCTTGGCTCGTCATAGGCTCGATGGTAGCTCGGCATCGTTTGGCTTGAACTTAGCTCGACGAGCTCCGAACTAAACACGCCTTATTTAGGCTCATTTAAGCTCAATCTATGCTAGTTTGGGCTAATTTAGGTTCAAACTTGATCTGATTGGTATGTTTAAGCTTATAAATTGTATTAAGATTGACTAATTTATGCTCGTTTGTGGTTGCGAGTCGAGGAGCCTGATAAGTTAAATAAGTCAGCTCTGCTTGGCCCAAGCTCAAAACAAATTGAGCCTTTGGAGCCTATGTTGAGCGAGCTGGGTTGTGAATCCCTTTACACTCCTAGCACCTCTGAACCTCTATATGTTCTTCCACTGCGAATGAGCTCTTCGTTTAGTGGTAAAACATTGGCCCTAGAATGAGAGGCTTTAGGTTTGAATTCTTTACCGTTGATTCCCATACAAATTTACTTCCTATAATATTTTGGGGAACATTTCAGACTGCAGTTCAACCTGAAGAAGCATTGAAATCTGTCTACAATTGTTTGTGTGGTTGGTGAGCGTCATAAAAGATTTACAGATGAAAGTATGGGTTTGGTTGATATCACGTTCTCTTCCATTTATGTCATAGGTGAACTGAGTTACAGGTTTTGACTGACGGACCCATATTTAAATTTGCCAAAACTGTGGGAAGTCTCTTAAGAATGGTTGATATGCCATGTGATTCTGATGTCGTTTTTTTTTTGGAGACTCTAGTATAGTCATTAGTTTGATTTTTAATGTGATTATGTTGAGTTGTGTCTCAAATTTATATCTCGGTTGAGAAGTCTGGACCTGTGATCCAACCCAATCGACCCATCTGTTCGGCCTAGGGTTCGTATTGGTGCTTATCTAGCGGCCTCCATTTGTATTCTCCTTTCAGATCTGGCTTGTCATGTACTCCAACAAACATTTCAAACGCAAACGACATTAAGCAAAAGCACACTGAAGCGTACAATAGATAGATCTTTGCTGATGTTTATTTCTTCCGCAGCCTCTATTTAGTTATCTGTTCTTCTGTTAGTCTTTGCTATAATAGTGAAAGTTTTGCATATGACTAATTTATTTCCTTCGGTAGACCTCTGTAGGGGAAGCACGATTGGCGTTTGTTATGGCCGAAATGGTGATGACCTCCCGACACCCGATAAGGCTGCAGAGCTGATTAAGCAGCACAACATCAAATATGTTAGGATTTACGACTCTAACATTCAAGTTCTCAAAGCGTTTGCTAATACCAGAGTTGAACTCATGATCGGGATCCCGAACTCAGATTTGCTGGCATTCTCTCAGTTCCAATCAAACGTTGACACGTGGTTGAAGAACAGTATCCTCCCGTATTACCCGACCACAAAAATCGCGTATATAACCGTTGGTGCTGAGTCAACTGAAGCCCCAGGTAATATTTGATATTATTGTCTCAAATTTGGATGTCTTTGAGATTTGGGTGACATTTTAGTTGAAATATGATTACCTAATCAGATTGGAATTTAATTTGAATTTGAATTAGTGTCAAATTTCTCCGGGCCGTTGGGCCTGACCCATGGAGTTGGAATACATGAGATTCACATATAAGCCCAAGTGAGGTTCCAATCTAAAACCAATTGGCAATAGGTAGAGTAATCCACTAGACTTATTAATTGATCTTTTCACTCTTACAACTCCAATGTAGGATTCTTATACTAAACTCACATGTGGAGTTATTACTCTTAATATTACCCCTTACATGTTAAGACTAGGTAACTTGATTACAGAAGGGCCTTATGGTGATGGTTAACGGTGCATCAACCAGAGAGGAAATGTGGGAGATTAGAGTGATTTTTGAACTTGTTAGGTTACTCCAGATAGAGGGATAGTGTGCTTTTGAGAGTGTGTTTGATGGATTCAAGCATAAAGAGAGCCAATGCTTGGATCATTTTGATTGAAGGCTTGCTACTTTGCCATCAAAAACTGCATTATGGAGTAATTTATAGCTTTTCCGTGCAAAAGTTACATTAGGTTCAGTAATTGTGAGATTGAGATTTGGGGTTATCCCTCTAGTTGAAGGAGGCTTCAACGTAAAATTGTTTGTGTTCATTCATGTTTATTTTATGCTTCCGATGTGTAATATGTGATTTTTCTCAACAGGTAATGTATCTGCTCTAGTAGTTCCAGCCATGCGAAATCTTTTTACGTCACTGAAGAAAGCTAGGCTTCACAACAAGATTAAGATTTCAACAACTCATTCACTCGGAATTTTATCACGTTCATTTCCCCCTTCAGCCGGGGCATTCAACAGCAGCTACGCGTTCTTTCTTAAACCTTTACTGGAGTTTCTTGCTGAGAACCAATTGCCATTCATGATCGATATCTACCCTTACTATGCATACCGCGACTCCCCCAACAACGTCTCCCTAGATTACGCTCTCTTTCAATCATCCTCAGAAGTTATTGATCCCAACACCGGCATGCTTTATACTAATATGTTCGATGCTCAGATCGACGCTTTATATTTTGCATTGATGGCTCTAAATTTCAGAACCATAAAAGTTATGGTAACCGAAACAGGTTGGCCTTCTAAAGGATCTCCTAAGGAAAAAGCCGCAACTCCCGATAATGCACAAACTTATAACACGAACTTGATACGCCACGTCATCAACAACACGGGTACCCCTGCAAAGCCAGGAGAAGAGCTCGACGTGTATCTTTTCTCGTTGTTTAACGAGAACCGGAAGCCTGGTATGGAATCTGAGAGGAACTGGGGTTTGTTTTACCCGGATGGAACGAGCGTTTATAACGTAGATTTTACTGGAAAGGGTGTTGTTGATGAAACTAGTGGTGGGAATAGGACGAACTCTACTGGACCGACTTGGTGTATTGCTTCCTCTACTGCATCAGAAACTGATCTCGAGAACGCTTTGAATTGGGCTTGTGGGCCTGGGAATGTGGATTGTACTGCGATTCAACCAAGCCAGCCGTGCTATGAGCCTAACAATTTGGCTTCACACACATCGTATGTATTCAATAGTTATTACCAGCAGAATGGAGCTACTGATGTTGCTTGTAGTTTTGGAGGTGCTGGTGTGAAAGTTACCAAGAATCCGAGTAAGTTCACTTTTTTACTAACTTGTTTGAGTTGCATTGGTGGCGGCCTAGTCCTAAGATTTTAGGGGCACAAAACATGTTTGATCGGTAGGCCTATTTTGGTGAACGGGTTGTCTGTGAGCTTAAGAACAACTCAAATAATGCACTGTATATTATTATACCAGCCGATTTATGAGTTTTCTACATTATAAATGTACATATGCATTTATAACGCGTCACTTAGGTCATTCTTTCTAATATAATTATAAATGATAATAATATGTGGTAGAAACAATCTCATGACGTACCTAGTTTCTAAAAGAGGCCCTTAACGAATTCAGAGCCTCGAGAAATTGCTTTTGTTGCTTGGGTGTTGACCGGCCTTGCATTGGTCAATCAGAAGATGAGTTTTGAATCTTGTTGGACAACAACTTACTAGAAGTTTATTAGATGCCCATTATATTTAGGGTGTTGTTATTGTCAAGATAGAAAATATTATTGTTAAAGCAATAATATGATTTCTAGTAAAAAGTAGCCACAAATTTTCAAAAAATTGCTTCAGCATTGTCATTTTTGCTATGACAATAACATTACTGTCTACTTAAAAGAGCAGTAGGCGATTTACGATGTCACACGAGGACATCCATTTTATACAACCAGGAGTACTTTAGGTTGATTCCGTGTATCAACAACAACAATAACATACCCAGTGCCTCAAGGGCTTCCGCATAAGCAGGGTTTGGGAGGGGCGGGATGTACACAGCCTTACCCCTTCAGGGTGATACCCTAACGAGAGGCTGTTTCCGAGGACCTCCAAGTTGATTCTGTGTATCATTTACGTAATTTTTGGTTTGTGCAGGCTATGACAAGTGCATATATATGACTGCCGGGTAGGTTTCTCCTTCAAATCCTATAATTCCCCACTCATTTCAGTGTTATGTTTCCCCAAAAAAAAAAAAAAAAGAAGAAGAATAATGTTTCTTATGTACATAAGAACTACATGTTTTAGAAATAGAATAAAAAAGATGGCATATTTAGGCTTGTTTGGTCATGCCGTAAAATTATTGTTTCTGTTACAATAACATTTCTGCGGTCGACTTCTTCTGGAACCATGGTGATGGCATATTTGCCTTAAGGAATTTTTATATTTTGTTTATGATTATTCTTTAAATGAAAAATATTATTTTCCTAAGTTTCTTTAAGAGCATGAAAGAATAGATTCTGTTTTTCATTTTAAAGTGCTCGTATTTGTTTGGCTAAATTAAGAAAGAGGTTTTTTTGGAGCAATTTTTACGGAAGCGCTTTTTTGAAGGTGGCGGAGATGAGGATGTTAAGATGGATGTGTGGTCACACAAGGAAAGATAGGATCAGAAATGAAGTTATAAGAAGTAAATTAGGCATTGCACCGATAGAGGGTAAGTTGAAGGAGCAACGTCTGCGGTGGTTTGGGCATGTTAGGAGGAGGCCCACTGATGCCCCTGTCAGGAGATGCGAACAACTTCATATTGCAGATGGGAAAAGAGGGAGAGGACGGCCAAAAAGAGCTTGGATGGAGACGATTTGACAGGATCTCGCCTACATTAACCTAAACGAAGAGATAGCCCTAGATAGAGCCCAGTGGAGGATTAGCATTGGTGCACTCGATATAATGGTATAGGAGCACCCATCACTTGTAGAACAAGTGAGTGCCTGTTTGCCTGGTGCAATATTGGCGCTGGTGGGCGGCTCAGTGCTCCAATTGGGGTGGGAAGAGAGGAAGAGGTCGGCCAAAGAAGAGTTGATTAAAGAACTAACCGCTGTCCCGGTGAGGGGTATGAACAACCTCATTTTATAGCCGGGAAGAGAGGAAGAGGCCGGCCAAGTACAAATACAAATACAAATAAAAATTAAAAATAGAAATTAGTTACTGAAATTTTGCCTGGGGCCTTGCTGACCCCAATCCAAATAGAGAGATGGCCCTAGTTTAGAGCTCAATGCTAGTTTTGGATAGGGTAACAGATTTAGCATTGTAGGAGCTTTGCGCACCTGCATCTGCTCGTATGCCCGTGAATACGCGCGATACGGGTTTAGTTGGTCAATCAGTGCCCCAAGGATCTGCCTCCTGTGGGTGCAGGGCCATAGGCTGCTGATACTCTCGGCACATTCTACACTGCCCGTTCTTTTCTCTCTCTCCCTCTCTCTCTCTCTCCCTCTCACCCTTTCTCCCTCTCGATTTCTCTCCCCCTTGCTCTACACCTTCTCTCTATCTATCTCGTTCGCTCTCTACTCCCTACACGCTATGCTTTTGTATAGGTTTGCGCTGTGTAGCATGTAGGAGCTCCTCCCCTGCATGCTTGTTTGCTTTTACCTTTTGCCCTTCTCGCTTACATGCATAAATGCCTAAATTGATTTCGATGCTTACATGCTCTTTTTACATGCGTGTTACATGATTTTTACATGCGTGTTACATGATTTTTACATGCTCTATTTACTCTTCTTACATGCCCTTCTTTCCTTCTTTCTTTCAGGCTCGTTATAACTATCACATTCCAAAGCCTAGGTTGGGGGTCCTCGGAAACACTTTCTCACCCTGACGGGGTAAGGCTGTGTACATCCTACCCTCCCCAGACCCTGCGCAAGCGGGAGCCCTTGTGGCACTGGGACTGTTGTTGTTTTTGTTCAAAGAAGCAACGGTTTTCTTTCCATGCTAAATACTCTCAAATCTTGGAAAGAGTTTTTTTTCCTTGAAAAACCACTTTTTTCAGAAAAAGAAGTTTAGTCAAACGGGCTCAAAAAGCATTTTTGCTCCAAAGCAAAATGACCCGAAAGCATAACATCTTTGAAGCTTTGTATTGCCCTTGTTCTCTTTTCTAGAAATGTAGCTGTTTTTCGGTTAAAGCCTCTGGCTATCGAGTATACAGTAAACATTATATCCTTAGCTCTTCATAGCTGCTATATACCTAAGAGGGTACCAACACGTAAGCACTGGATCCCATTAGAACTCCGAAGTTAAGCGTGCTTGAGCGAGAGTACCACGAAGATGGGTGACCTCCTGGGAAGTCCTCGTGTTGCACTCCTGAGGTTGGGGGTTCTCGTAAACAACCTCCCTTCAGGGTGAAGGCTGCGTACATCCATTCCCCCCGACCTTGCTTAGGCAGGAGCCTGTGGGGCACTGGAAATGTTGCTTTTAGTCGTAATATCTTTTTAAGCTATTTTTCGTCTGTTCCGTTGCTCGATGTCAATTTACACTATTTTTAAATGCAGGAACAACAAAACAGCAGCAGCAAGTAATGTGACAGCCGCAAAGTCATCATCAGCCACACCGTCCCACAAAAGAATTATTGAATGGATTTACACTTGCGTAATTTTGGCATTTCTTCTCTCCTAATTTCTTAGAGGGACTTATTATTGTCAGGATAAATGCGTTACCATTAGAGTAATAACGTGACTATAAAGAATGATAGTTACAAAATTGCTCTATTAATAACAATTTCACCCTGAGAATAACATCACCCTTTCCGAATTTTTCAAATTCCAGAACTGTTCGATGATGAGAATCGGGACAGCGAGCCCTTCTTCTCTTGCTATGCTGAAAGTGTAAGTATTTGGTGAGAGAAATTTTGTCATGCATCTAAGCCATCTCTTGTTCTTTGTTTCCATGTAAATGGGTGCTGAGGAGATGACAGAGAATTCTGCATGTAAGGTATGTGATTTATTTAGATGCTTGTAATTTTGTGAATGAAATGCCTATTTGTAGTTCTTGTCCAATGAATTCTATACGCCTTCTTACATATTATTGCCTGTTCAATTTTGAGCCTAGATAATGCTAGGACCACCCACGAATCACCGAACCATATACCGAAATAGCAAACTTAATAAAGGGATTGGGGAAAAATATCGAGACACTGGAATTTATATGGTTCAGTCGAAGCCTATATCCACAGAGGGCGAGCAACACAATTTCACTATTTGAACAAAGATATTACAACAGAGTATTACACTCACTCTTTACCTCACAATATTTGAATTACATCTTTAATCCTCTTTCTTTTAACCCCATACCTAAACCATGGCACAGGAGGTTCTATTTATAGATCTCTACATTCATAGCCCCCCGACAGTCCAAGAGTCACCATTATTAGGCACCAATAAATTCATTTATGAATTAGCGCTTTCGAATATTATTAGTCTCTAACCTTAACTGCTAGTCCATTGTCAATTAGATTAGAAAAGATTATTTTTTGAGCATTTATGACTTAGTATTTTGATATTTGAATATATATGATGAAATATTGTAATGATTTAAAAATCTATCACTTGAGTATTTATATGAGCTTTTGTTGGAATATATATATATTTTAAAAGCAAGGACGAAAACTCTTAAGTATGACCTAAGACGTTGACATGAATGAGAGGGTCGAGGTCCTTGACAACACAACGTGGAATGTACCATATTGCCCTGCATTAGCTAACCAATTAGTCAGTCTATGATTTCTTTGTAAGAGTGAGTGAAATGACTTGCTCACAATGAGAACTTAGCAACTTTTACCAATATGATTTTTACCAATATGATTTCAGCAGTATATGCGTTATATTAGTATTTTGGACAAGCATTTTCGAAATATGACATAAAGGTTGCTCTCTTGTGGTAGAAAGTACGTATTTTTCAAACAAAAATCATCAGAGTTCGATAAATGTCACCTATATATTGGTGGAGATATTATAAATTAAAGTGTTTTTTATGAAAATTTACATGATTGCAATTGAGCGGATCTATAACAACAACAACAAACCCAATGCCTCTAAGGGCTCCTGCAAAGGCAGGGTCTGGGGGATAGATGTACGCAATTGAGCGTATCTGAATAATAAAATTCTTAAATACCAGGATCTCTTATTATATATATTGCCTTTTTAAGATATTTAGATAAAATATAATGCAATTTAAAGTTAGAACCTTTTAAACACCGAAGATGTTTCCGTGGAAAAGAATAAAAAATCACAATAGTTTATACAATTGGTGAATGTCAAGAAATAATTTTGTACTTCTCTTTAACTAGTTTTAAAAAGGTTATTTATAATTTAATATCCTAACCTTTTTAAATTACTAAAAAGGTCTCTTAGTTTTTATCATATCTATAAAAAGTCTTTTAAGTTTCTGTTGCATTAATAAAAAAGTGTCTCTCTGATTTAATAATGTCAATTTTAGTCGACAAAGTTGATGGTACAGCTGTGTTTTTATTAAAGTTAGATCATTTTATTGTAGCATTAATAAAAAATAATTGCTATGTCAGTTCTGTTGATAAAAAATGACATCATTATGCTTGAGGGGGGTTTTTTTATTGATATGATAAAAACTTAAGAGCCTTTTAATGATTCAAAAAGATCGAGATCCTTTTTATTATTTTTAAAAATATTACAATACTAAAATGTAAATGACCCTTTAAAATAATACTGTTGTGCACAAAAGTGGGTCATGTTATCTTATCAATTCATGCATTATAAGCAGTTAGTATGCTACTCGACCCACGAAGTTGGAACTTACGAGATCCACATATAAATTCAAGTAGAGTTTCATCCTAAACTAATTGGCAATAGGTGGAGTAACCCATTAGGCTTATAAGGTGATCTCTTCTTTCTCTTAACTCTAATATATAGAATTTCACAAGATTCACACGTGTAGTCCTTAACATAGTATTGACGGCAAAACTCACCCTGCCAAAAACAATGTTGAGTGTGACACTAAAATTTCACTTCACCGTCTAAAATACAACCAAAATATAATCAAAACCCCAATGCCCACAAAAATAAATAAGATATGCTTTTAAAATAATCATAAGCCAACCCCTAAAATACCAAGCCACACCCTACTTCCTTGCGTGATTAGTCTATAAAATATGACTCATGATTTTAGGATCTAGTCTAGACTTACAGGCCCTGGTCGATAAGGTAATCTCCTAGCCTCTCGACCACCATGTTGCATTGTCCCGGTGTAACTGGCTCCTCGTATATGCCCAACACCAGTGCTTGCCCTGTCTTCTTTACGGTCACACCTCCCGATCCCTATCAACGTTTTTACATCATAACTAATTTTGTTTATATGATACCGTAAAGTAGTTTGAGTTTGAGTCGAAGTACGAAGAGGAATTAGGGCCACTCTCAAGGTTTTTGGGGCTCAGAATAAATTTTGGTTTGTGTGCCTCTTCTTGTAACGGAGGTATCTAGGGTTAGTTTAACAATAGACCCAGTGCCTCAAGGGCTCCCGTTATAGCAGGGTTTGGGAGGGGTGGGATATATGCAGCCTTACTCCTTCAGGGTGATACCCATAACGAGAGGCTGTTTCCGAGGACCCCCAACTTGAGAAGCATGGAAAGCATGGAAGCATAAAGTATACAAGCATCGAGGTATAAGAGCATACATAACGACACAATACGAGCATGCATAACGACACAATGTAAGAGCATAAATTTTAAGTACAGTTTTAAAAAATAACAAAAATCTTCTAAATTTTCAATGTCACACCTTAATATGATGCTATTAACATCCGTTAGTTAAAGTTGCATTTAAAAAATATTTTTCAAGCTATAAAAATTATTTTTGAAAATATTTACAAAACTTTTAGATATTTCAAATAATTTAATTTATTTTAAATGTAAATTTGAAATTTTTTTTAAATCATTATCTTTTTTTTCCCCCTTCAAAAACCACGTCAACAAGAAGTAATGGATATTAACGGTATTAATATTAACATATAAAATTGAAAAATTTTGGAAAGTTTAGGTGTAACATCAAAAAATTGAAAAATATAGGTGATTTTTTGAAACCACGCTTAAAATTTAAGTGATTTTTAGTAAAAAGAAAAAAGAAACTGTATAATTAATATATAAAAGGTTTTCTATCAAAATGAACAGATCTATAATTAGTAAAATTTATTCGAAAATGAAGGTAAATGCAGAAGAAGAATACCTTTTTTCCACGAATAACAGCCCCAGGCTCTCCCTGAATTACCATGTACTTTGTACCACCAAGGAATAGCCCTGTGGGAGCCAAGCTCCCTGGCTCATTGAAGTCATTCATGATAGCATTCATCTCTTCTGGCTTGAACTGCAAAGTGCAATCGAGTATAGACAAGAAATGGTCATGATTGTATCGGCCTCGTTTGGTATGTAAAATTTAAAAATGTTGTCATTTAATGCTTTCAATAAAAATTTAACAGATATCTAATTAATAAATAATTCAAATATAAATTTATATATAAAAATTATTTTATATAAATAACTTAAATTTTAAAAAAAGAACCCCCCCCTCTCTCTGCCATAGCCACAACACCTGATCCCCTCCCAATACAAGAAGTAAAAATTGTTAAGTAATTTTCAATTCCTTCAAAAAGTATAAAGTAACTTACCTAGCCCCCCAGATAAATTTTAATTCCTTCGTTTTTAACTATCCTCCCAAAGAAAGTTCTATTTCCTATCCTGACAATCAAATGTATTTTACCTACTTTCAGCAAAGTTGATACGAGAATTGAATTCCCATGAAATACAACTTTCCGCAGGAATTCAATTCACTTGGCAACCAAACTAGTCTAAAACAAGCATAGAAAAATGCAAATATAACATGTGTTGGCCCTGTCATCACTTATACATGTGTTGTGTATTTTTACCTTAAAATTAGTACGTGGGTTAATGGAAATCAGATTGTCTAAGGTGCAGAAAAATATTTTCTGCACCTACAGAATTTTGGTGTTTTTGAGTACAGAAATAGTGATATATATGATTGGCGATTCTAAGTACATGTGTGTGTCGACACACAAAACTTGTGTGTCGACACACATGGTGATTTTGAGTACATAATTGGTGATATTGTACATACGGGTGGTGATCCCGTGTACATATTTTTGTGTCGACACACAAACTATGTGTGTTGACACATAATATGTACTTTGCACCATAGAAACGCCTATTAGAAATAAAGAAAAAGAGAAAAAACAGAGAGAAAACAGAAAAATAGAAAAGTATTAAAGGAAAAAAGAAAAGAAAAAGAAAGTTGTGTGTTTCTTTACCTAGAATGTCTTGATTTTTTACTTTTGAAATTTGAATTTGTGTTAAGTCTTTTATAAATATAGGTTGAGTTGAGAAGAGATGAGTACGGAGAAAGAGCGGAAAAACGCAAACACAAACATGAACACGACTTGTATTAAAATTAGAGTAAATTACGTATTAGAACCTAAAATTTGGTGTAATAATTTTTTAATTCAGAAACTTTGTGAAATAATTTATTGGTCCACAAGTTTTAAGATAATAGTTTTTTAATCCAATTTTAAGCGTATGACATTAGCATTCTGATTAAAAGCTGATGTGTAAAGTTAAAAAAAATAAAAAAAAGGTACAAAATTTGAAAAAAAAACTACGATGTGTCTTTTTGTTTTTTTGGCACTTTATTTACCTAAAATTGAACTAAAAAATAATTACACTAAAATCTGTGAACTAATAAATTATTTTGTAAAGTTTCTGGACAAAAAACGTATTACACAAAATCTCAAGATATTAATATATAATTTACCTTTAGTTATACGTGGAATCTATTTCGATCAAAAGGAGTTGTAGATGTAAAGCGACGGATTAGACTAATATACTAGTATATGTACAACTGGCAAAACCATAAAAATCATGTCCAATTTTTGATCTTTTTCACGATTCTTGTGTTTTACTTTATCATTTCCATGTCGCCAGTTGACAAGACCCAGGCATCTCATAGCTATAAACATCTAGAAAGATTAAAACACTGATTGTGTTTGACACTTAGAATTATATTGTGGAATTGCAACAGATCACTGTACAAATGTTTTTACACAATTGCGAATGGAAACAATGACCTTAAAGTATATCCATGGACTTCCATAATGTTGGTACATCTATGGTCTTGATACATTACAAGTAGACAAACCGAGTTTTGATTGCAAGTAGGAAACTATGTAACGATTATGAAGCGATAAATCATTAAACATTAGTTGCTATATGCCAACTATCTAGACGTATGAAGTTCTTCTCAGCATCGAACAATATGAATTAGAATTTTCATTATCAAAATAATAGTTCTAAGAGAGATTATTAGTACCACGATAAGACATGTATGATCCTTAATGGACCGTGCTCTCTGTCGAGCACTCTTTTCTATTTCTCGAGCTGAATCCTTGGAGTTCCCTCTATTAAGGGGGACAATTTTAAAAATCTCTCAGCCATATTCTATGATCCTCAATATAGGTGGTATAATCATATTAACAGTTGCATTAACAATTACTCGAATCCATGTGGTCCATTTTTGGCTAGCAAACAAAGAAATTAACCAAGGGAATATTTTTTTTTAATTTCAAAACATTCGGGAAGAAACTAAAGAAAAAACTATATAAATCAAATAAGAAAGACAATTTTTGAGGAAAATATGGCTCGAGAACATATAAAATTTGCAAAGATACATCGATAAATAATCAAAATCATATGCATCAACACAACATATTAAGGCCTTGTTTAGTTACCAAGAAGGATAGAAAATCAGAAGTTATGGGAAGTAGACATCTGCCCTTTTGTTTGATAGCCAAGAAATTGACAACATATGATCTGAAGTGAAAATTTCTTAACAGTTTTCATTCGTTTAAAACACAGGAAGTAACATATATAACTCTCTAAGTAAATTCTGATTCCTTACCTGGTCCTCTTAGAAGTTTTATTTCTCATCTCGACAACCAAACACTGTGTATTTATTTCTTGAAAAGTTGACATAAAAAATAAATCACGAAGAAATACAACTTCTTATAGAAATTTAACACTAATGTTGACAAAACAAGGCTTGAAGACTCGAACAATAATTATATACAACTTTTGTACATAAATATAGTACATAATTATATTATATTGTCGATCAAGCGCTATAAAGAAGGCAGTTTATTTTCATAATGAAATAATTATCATATACATATAAATTCTTTTAAAATGTAAAAATCATTCGTACATCACATGGTAACCCACTAGCAATTATATATATAGGAAAATTATCAATTAGATACCTTGAGGTTTGACTATTTATCTTCCAGGTATAGGGATGCAATGGGGCGAGTAAAACTCGTTACCTGTGGGTACTTGTACCGTTTGGGATGGATGTGGGTATAAGTGAGACAGGTAGCAAGTATGAATTGGTGTACTCCCGCGACGGTTATAGTGTTGTACCCGCCCCGTCCCGTTCCATACTCGCCCCACTCCTCCTTATCCCCACCATACCTGCTACATTTTGTATCTAGTTAATATTTAGAAACACGTGTTTAAATTCAATTGCCAAAATTATTTATCAATGTTATAAAAAATATAATTAATTTTTTGAAAACAGTATTAAATAATTAATATGGGCGGTATGGATAATCGTTTTATACCTACGTTACAGCGGATACAGGGCAGATAATGGATACCCATTGGATACCCGCGGGTGATGTGGCGGGTATGGGTATATGTTTGTACCTGTCGGGATGGGGATGGATATCCACTTTATATCAGTGATAGGTAACGAGGCGAGTATGAATATGGATTTGGGTGGAGTGTACAGATATGAAGGAGGCAACAACACCCCCCCCCCCCCCCCCCCCCCCCCCCCCCCCCCCCCCCCCTCTCTCTCCATCCCTATTTAGGTACCTTGACATATCAAAATATATAATGAAGTACCTTAAGTCTAAAATTTTTACCGGTTCCATACTCTAAAATTTTAAATTTTATCAATAAGGTATCCTTCTTCAAAAATCCGATAGGTTTTCGTTCAAAAATTCCCATAAAACATAATTATGATAATATATAAGTATATTCATTAGAACTTTATATCGTAATTTGTTGAAATTTTGGTAAAAATATCGACATGACTTATATATTAATTACACATCACATTAGCACAAATTCATCAAATTCCAACATGGGATATCTAAGTGGTAAAAATTTCAAACTATTATATATATTGAAACGTAGAGATACTTAGGTAATAAATGTCTAAGCCTCAGGTTCCTAAGTGATAATTTCCTCTCTCTCTCTTTATATATATTATATATATAGTACATTTAGGAACTTTTAATCACGTAATAGAAAACACCATTGGAATTATGAACAGAGAAATTTGAAAATACTGAGATCATACTGTCCATCATGCGTGATTAACATAGCAATCGGAATGATCACAAAGTTGACATGAGATCACCACGATCGCACTATTATAGCATATGATCCGATTGATCAGATACTCATCTAATCGGAATCACAATCTTCCGATCAATTAAGTGAAATTAAGCACCGATGTCATCAAAATCAAACACAATAAATCGAACAAAATTGAATCAAAACCTACATCCTCCTATCAATTTAACACAAATTAAACACTAATCTCATCAAAATCCAAATGCTATAAATCAAACAAAATCAAATCAAAATGTACATAGAAACAGAGAGATCAGCTAGTCATCTAATCGGAATCACAATTTTACGTCTCCTCCAATCAATTAACACAAATTAAACCTTAATCTCAGCAAATTCAAAATCAAATCAAAATCTACATAGAAATAGAGAGATCATCACAAATTTACGTCTCTTCTGATCAATTAACACAAATTAAACACTAATCTTATCAAAATCAAACACAGCAAGTAGAAGAAATTTGTGTCAAAACCTAAAGAGAAAGAGGGAGATCAGATAATCATCTAACCGGAACCACAATTTCACATCTCCTCCAATCAATTGACACAAATTAAACACTAATATCATCAAAATCAAAATCAAACTCAACAAATCGAACAAAAATCGAACCAAAATTGAAAGAGAAAGAGAAAGATCATAGACCTGTGGAAACGACGAGCTCTGAGCCCAAACGCTACCGTCATGGCCAAGAATAGCGGCGGCGGCGAGGTGCTGACTGGTGCCATCAATGTCGCACATCAAATGCTCATCAACATACGTCTGCCACGACATCTTACGATCTCAATCTTCGATTTTCTCTGTTTTGCAGGAGAGAAGGAGGAGCGGTTATCAATGGAGGATTTGAGATGGAAGCAGTTGATAAATAGGCGGGGAGAGAGAGAGAGAGAGAGAGAGAGAGAGAGAGGGAATGACATAATTGAATTCAATGAGTGCCATTCACTCCGCCTTTGTTTCCGGTGTTTCCCTCCTTGGTCAAAAATCTCTTATTTAGGAAATTTGTTTTTTTTTTTTTAAGTTATTTACTTTTTAATACATTAAAAATAATAAAAAGGTTATCGGTCTGTAGGGGTACCGATTAATCGTACCATTTAACTTATAGGTTCGATAATCATTTAAGAAATTTTTAAACATTTAATAACCGTTACCACCCGTTTAAAATTGGTTAACTGGAATTGTGGTTCTGTTTGGTTAATCAGTTCACCACTTATTAAAAAAGAATTTCAAGTATTTTTCTCATCCATTTAAATTCTAAAATTTTACTACTGTCGTACACACTACAAAACATGTAAACTAAGTAACCACTTAAGTTTAGGTTGTCAATTATATTTTTAAGTCTATACAATTATAATGTTAATTTAGATTAGAAATATAAAAGTTTGAAACTAAGCTGAATTGAACTTATAATCATATAAAACTAAGCATGAGTATTTATCCACTAGACGATAACTTATAATGTACAACTATAATGCTCTAGTAAATATACTAATAAGTTTGGTTAACCGTTTTATTAGAACCCATGAAATGTAACCACCCAAATTAACCAGATTTTTTATCGGTTCGAACCGCCTCTTCCAACTCAATAACCAAGATTTTCGGTTCAGTTTTCTCGGTTTTGGTTCGTTTTTCGGTTTTGGGTTTTTGTGGACACCCCTACTGATCTGTTTGATTTATTTATTAGTTTCTTAGGTTTTAGTACATATTAATAATTAGGTACTCTTTCTAGCGAAATCCAATGTTGGAAATTGTAAAGACAAAATTGCTCATGAGGAAATAATGTCCTTTCCAGAAGCATGTTAAGAGTATCTAGCAGTTGTGCAGGTCCTGTCTTACTAATAGGCTTATGTCACATTTACCGGACAAATGGAGTTGTCGTAACTGCCGTTGACTTTGCCGAGCTAACAAGAAATTGATTGAAGCTTGGCACTAAAGATTGGCGCCATGATTATTCTTGAGTTTTGGAGGAGAAGAAACCGTTTGGAAGCATATTCCAACAAAATGATAGCAGTTTTGATCCATTTAAAAAATCCTATGTCATCATCTTCTCCAGATCTTCAGTAAACTGACTCGTTTTCTTCTCTAAATCATCAGGCCTCCATCCTAGCTTTCTGGCAGGACGATTTCTCTTGCTCCAGTCAATCTTTCTTCTTTTGACTAAATAATTAGAGGTGGTGATTCGCAACCATTCCTCTCTCTCAATGCTTCCTTCGTTTTCTCTATCCACCCGTTACTCGTTACCACTCCCTTCCTTACCTTCCAATCATCCTTTCCTTCCTAGTCGATCCTGACCTTGAAAGTAATTTTATTACAACCATTACTTTTGCTAGGATCGCCATTGCTCGTGGTTACCCGACCCCATTGCCTAGGAATGAGGGCGGGGTGGGTACACTGAAGTACCTCCCTCTTATCTAATCCGTCATGATATAAAATGAGTGCTGATACCCACTATGGTGGATGTAAGCTAACACACATACCTGCTACACTTTTCGCAGGAATCCAACATGTATCTATTATCGTGTCATACTTGTCCCAATTTATTTACCTACTATTATCTGTAATTGCATATTTGTAATTATTTAAAATTACCTTTATAATTTAATTATATTTTAGACCTTGTTTGATGGAAAATCGAATTCAAAAATTAAGTAAATATATCTTTGAGTCGGTTCCCAAAATAATGCTGAAAAATAAAAAAATAAAAAAAATAATGCCAAAAACTAAATAATTACCAATCTACTGTTGAACCGCGTTTAGAAAACGCGGTTCACTCCAAAAAAAACCGAATTAATTTTTTTCAGTTATAAAACGTGTCTTAAAGACGCGTTTCATATGAACATAAACCGCGTTAGCGGTTCATTCGAAGATAAACCGCGTCTTTAAGACGCGGTTCATATCATTTTACAAGATAAGTCTTGAAGTCAAGGACGCCCACGCTCGAAATGAATTCAAAATGAAATGGATGAAATGACTATACACGAAGGGTCCCACGTGAATTCTGGAAGAGAAAATATCATAATGTATTAACATGCAAGATGAAAAAGGAGCACGAGGCTCGGTTAGCAGCTAATAGCAGTGAAATATATCACGGTAATATTTATTTATGTTTTATTTTTTTGAACATTTATTTATGTTTTATTTATATTATTTTTTATATAGTAGTTCGTTATTTATATGTATCTATTAGTTTGTTATTTATGTTGTTTAATTCACAAAGCACTATAACCGCGTTTAATAAACGCGTTTTATGTGATAGTAAACCGCGTCTTCTAAACGCGGTTCATGCCTTATAAATTTTTTTTTGCTTGATGCGGTTATTTTTGCATATAACCGCGTTTATTGAACGCGGTTCAACAATAGATTGGTAAATATTTATTTTTTAGCATTATTTTTTTTATTTTTTTATTTTTCAGCATTATTTTGGGAACCGACTCTATATCTTTTTCATTTAAAATTAATTAAATACAAATTGGAATGAGTGAATGGGGCGAATACAACATTTACTTGTATCTGTTCCATATCCATGGTGAGTACTTCTACGTGTATCTTACCTATATCAGCTACTCACCTTACTTATACTTGTAGATGTGAAAACTTACTTAGAAAAAAACAAATCTACTGTGATACTAGATTTTAACTCTTGTTATGCCTAAAAGCGTATCTAATCATCCTAGCGACACTTTCATTAGTGTCGCAGTTGGCTGTGTAACAAAGGCCATAAATATGCTTAAAAGTGATCCAATGACTCATTCTTTCTAAATTGCCCTTGAGTCTTTGACACTTATATGATAGTGCCGCTAACTTGGTGTCCCAATAGCTTGATTTTGACGTATTGAAAATTAGATGTGAAAATGTATTGTATGTGTTAGTTTTTTGATTTGAGCATTTTTTGTTTGATCTCTAATTTTGCCTCGTAGCCTTGTTTTCACTTGTGTGGGATGCTGATTTCGTACTGAGATTTATTCGCTAATTATCGAAAAAAAACTCATACTTGTGTCAAATGAGCAGGTATCCACGGCTAAATTGTAACGATCAAGAAATCTCAACTAAGATGTTAAAAAAAGCAACAAAAAAGCAACATTCCCAACGCTCCGAAGGCTCCAGCCTAAGCAGGGCCTAGGGGGTGGATGTACGCAGCCTTTCCCCTTCAGGGTTGTTTCCGAGAACCCTCAACCTGAGGAATACAACACGAGGACTTCCCAGGAGGTCACCCAACTAAGATGTTAAAATACAAGAAAAACATTTTTTGTTATTGGTATTATGAAAATTATCAATTTACATTGATACCAAATAAGCCAATGTATAATGTTTGGCCAGCCTTTTTTTCAATAAATAGCGGCAAAGTTGTAATACATAACAGGTGACTCAAATAAGCGAGGCTTAAAAGAACCCGATTAAGCTTAGGAAATAGAAACACAAAACAGTATACACCCAAGAAAACAGGAAAATAAGAACAACAAACATGCAAAAAGGAATAGAAACAGACACTACATGACTATATCAGCACTGAGAGAGACGGGCTTGGTGTAAGGAACCATGGCAGAGTTGGAAAGTGATTAACAGGGAGATTAGTGAAGATAAAGCCCTCCTCTAACCTTGCAAAAAGCTCAGTCATATCCGATTCATCGCCATTATATGCCAAATCAAGCCTTTCCGTTTATTCAGCCAAGCTAAATTTGCAGCAACCTTACATCTTGTTTGAAAAAGGGGAAATTATTACTTATCACCTACGTACCTTGGCATTTTAATATAAACAATGAGGTACCTTGATATTTAAATATTTTATCACCTCGTTACCTTATGTCAAAATTTGATGAACTTTTATAAGAATTTGATCAACTAATACCGAAAATATCGGGGTAGTACATGATTATGCTAATATATAATAGCCGTGTCAATGTTTTCGGGAAAAGATTAACGAATTATGACAAAAAGTTAACCGACTTTTTATGTAAACTACCTTTATATTGTCAAAGTCGTGTCGTGTCAACATATTTGGTAAGAAATAACCAATTTTAATGAAAGTACTTATATATTGTCGAAATTATATTTCGGTTTAGCATTTTTCAACAAAAATCTATCAAATGGGTATCTAAGTGATAAAACTGTAAACTTCATGGTATCTAAATGAAAAAAGTATTAAACTTTAAAATACTCCATTGTATATATTGAAGCATTAGGATACCTACTTGATAAATTCACAAATTTTAAGTATCTCACTAATAATTAAAAAAAAAAAAAAAAAAAACCCTACATTCCTTTAAAAAAAAAAAAAAAGGCAACAACATACCAAGTGCCCCAAGGGCTCTCGCCTAAGCAAGGTTTGGGGGGAGGGGGGTGGATGCATGTAGCCTTCCCCCTTCAGGGTATTACCCCTGAAGAAAGGTTGTTTCCGAGTGCTCCTGACCCGGGGGTGAGGACTTCCCAGGAGATTACCCATCCTAGTACTGCTCTCGCCTAAGCACACTTAACTTCGGATTTCTAATAGGATCCGGTGACGGCGTGTTGGTACCTTCTTTTTTTTTTTTTTGAATATGAGCGGAAATAAACAATATACTCGGATCTCAATCGAATCAAATACCACGACACTAACGAGAAACAATCGGACTAAAAGAGAAACGAAACAATAGACACAATGATTTACGTGGAAACCCCTTTACAATCGAAAGGGGAGAACACCACGGGCGAAGATCAGAGCTTCTATTATTGAATCAAAAGAAGAAGAAGAATTACAATAATTCTCTCTCGCACTCTCTTTTCTTTGGTCGCGGTGCCGCAATAGGGAAAACCTCACACGTATGCTTTTGGATACCTTGTGACGTAGCTTACGTCCGTATTTATAATGCGCAGAAACCCTGTTTCCCGATCGATTGGTTCCTCACCGATCGATTGGCTTGCTCTCTGGATGCGTCCCTCTTTTACGTAATTTTCCAGATCGATCGAGCTCCACCTCGACCAATCGAACTCACCACGGCCCTTCTCCTTAATATGCCAAGTAATTTTGAGACATTTACCTAACAAATCTCCACCTTGGCTCAAAATTAACATCAACAATAAAACAACTCTACCTTCTCCACAGACGTCCCCTCAACTGGGGCTAACATACATCAAACTGAAAGATCCACCAAATTCGAGCAATGCTCGAACTTGCTTCTTGGTAGAACTTTTGTGAACATGTCAGCTGGGTTATCTTCAGTCCCAATCTTCCTCAACTTCACCTTCCGCTCGTCAATCAGATCTCTGATAAAGTGATGTTTCACTTCTATATGTTTCGTTCGATTGTGATGAGTCATCCGATCTTTCGCTAGGTGAATAGCGGATTGACTATTACAGTATACTCTAACTGTCCCCTGCTCGACACTGATTTCACTGATCAATCCTCTCAACCAGATGGCTTCTTTGAATGCTTCTGTTACTGCCATGTACTCGGCCTCGGTAGTAGATTGTGCTGTAACAGGCTGTAAACACGCTCTCCAACTGATAGCTGTGTCACCTAAACAAAACACATACCCTGAAGTGGACTTCCTCTTATCAAGGTCTCCACCATAATCAGAATCTACATACCCAACCAAACAACACTTACTTTTCCCATATTCCAAACACAAATCAGAGGTTCCACGAAGATACCTGAGAATCCACTTTACTGCATGCCAATGTTCTCTGCCCGGATTCGCCATGTACCTACTAACTCTGCTCACTGCAAAAGCAATATCTGGACGCGTGAAAATACATAATACTGCCCACTGCACTAGAATAAGGAATCTGAGACATGTACCTGACGTCCTCCTCAGTCTGAGGCGAATCTAACGCTGAGAGTCTGAAATGAGCTGCTAAGGGCGTGCTAACCGGGTTAGCATCCTTCATATGAAACCTGTCTAACACATTCTCAATATACTTCTCCTGAGACAAGTATAATTTTCCAGCTTCTCGGTCTCTACGAATTTTCATGCCCAATATCTTCTTAGCTGCTCCAAGATCCTTCATCTCAAATTCACTCTTCAGCATTGATTTCAAGTCTTCGACATCTTTCATATCTCGTGCCGCAATCAACATATCATCAACATACAAAAGCAAGTAAACAAAGCCTGAATTTGTCTTTCTGAAGTACACACAACTGTCGTACTTACTCTTGATGTAATCATGACTTGTCATGAACTGATCAAATCTCCTATACCACTGCCTAGGAAATTGCTTTAAACCATATAAAGACCTTTTAAGCAAGCACACATGATCTTCTTTTCCTTCAACAACAAAACCCTCGGGTTGATGCATAAAGATACTCTCTTTTAGTTCACCATGCAAGAATGCAGTTTTTACATTCAATTGTTCAAGTTCAAAGTCATGCATGGCAACCAAAGACAATAATGCACGAATCGAAGTATGTCTAACTACGGGTGAGTAAATATCATGAAAATCAACACCTTGTACCTGACTGTAGCCTTTAGCTACCAAACGTGCCTTGTACCTTGCATCTTCAACTCCAGGAATGCCCTCTTTTCTCTTGAAGACCCACTTGCATCCAACTAGTCTTTTCCCTGTGGGAGGCTTCACCAGTTCCCAAGTTTGATTCTTATGAAGAGACTGCATCTCTTCATTTATAGCAACAAGCCACTTCTCAGCATATGATCTCGATACAACCTCTGTATATGAAGTCGGCTCACTATCATCTAACGTCTCGGCAGTAGTGAGGGCATAGGCAATCATCTCCTCATACCCATATCTCCCAGGAGGCCTGATCTGTCGCCTCGGTCTACCACCAGCTATAGTATTATTCTCCACCTGCTGACCTGTTTCTGCATTATCAGTAACAACATCAGAAACCCGTACCTGAGGTGCTGAAATACTCTCTAGCTGAATAATCTGCTGATCTGACTGTATCTCTGTATCATCAAGTGTCTCAACCTGAACTGTATCTTTGTCAATGGAGGGTGTGTGTGGTGGATTAAGTAGAGCAGACTCATCGAAAGTAATATCTCTACTAGTCAGAAACTTCTGAGCACATGGATCCCACAATCTATATCCCTTCACACCTGACGTATAACAAAGAAAGATGCACTTCTTGGCCCTAGGCTCCAGCTTTCCATCATTAACATATGCATATGCAGGACAACCAAAAACTTTAATCTGAGAATAATCAGAAGTTGAACCAGACCA
The DNA here is from genome assembly GCA_018398585.1 of Simmondsia chinensis. Taxonomy (NCBI): domain Eukaryota; kingdom Viridiplantae; phylum Streptophyta; class Magnoliopsida; order Caryophyllales; family Simmondsiaceae; genus Simmondsia; species Simmondsia chinensis. The sequence continues at coordinate 35,637,157 of JAGTTD010000010.1, forward strand.
TACCTCCTCAGGAGTCTTTATCTATAATGAAGAATGCGGTGTCTTATTCACAAGGTAGCAAGCCATGCTAACTGCTTTTGCCCACCATTCTCTCTTTAAACCTGCATTTGAAAGCATACAACGAGCCTTCTCAAGTAACGTCATGTTTAACCTTTCAGCCACTCCATTTTGCTGAGATCGACCTGTACATGTCCTGTGTCTGACTATGCCCTGATCTTCACAAAATTTAGTGAAGTCCCCTTCGACAAACTCAAAACCATTATCAGTCCTCAACCTCTTGATCGGCTTCCCTGTCTGTTTTTCAAGCAGAATTTTTCACTTCTTGAAGATATCATACACTTTATTTTTCTGCTTCAGACAATAGACCCAAACTTTACGTGAGTAGTCATCAGTGAACGTTAGAAGATACCTAGACCCACCTTTAGAAGCCACTCTGGTAGGTCCCCACAAATCAGAATGTATGTAGTCTAACGTTCCCTTGGTCTGATGCACTGCTGACTTGAAGCTGACTCTCTTTTGCTTTCCATAAATACAGTGCTCACAGAATTTCATCAGTCCTGTTGACTGACCACAAAGAAATCCCCTCTTACTCAGCTCAGACAATGCTTTGTCACCAATATAACCCATTCTCATGTGCCATAGTCTTGTGATTTTTGCATCTGTCATGGCAGATGTAGAAACAGCAACTGCACCTGTCACGGTTGTACATGCAAGCTCATACAACGTACCAACCCTATTTCCTTTCATCACAATTAAAGCACCCTTACAGACCCGCATAACTCCACCTTCAGCAGTGTATTTGTACCCATTAGACTCAAGGGTACCTAGAGAAATAGAGTTCTTTTTCAAATCCGGGACGTGACGAACATCACTTAAGGTTCTAATAGTTCCATCATATATTCTCACACGGACTGTTCCAACACCCACTACCTTACAAGCAGCATCATTACCCATCAAGACAACCCCACCTTGTATAGACTTATACGTGGAGAACCAGTCTCTGTTTGGAGTAACATGAAACGAACAACCCGAATTCATGACCCACTTATCTATGGACCTGGACTGAGAATCAGCAACTAATAGAAACTCCCCCTCACTATCCTCCTCTACAACACTAGCCTCAGCGGACTTATCTTTACCCTGGTCACCCTTGTTACCCTCTTTTGATTTATTCTTATATCTGTAACTGTCTTTCTTTATGTGCCCTTTCTTGTGACAATAGTGACACGACAGGTTCTTATGTCTAGATTTGGACCTAGACTTATTCTCACCATTGGATCCCCTATGTTCTGGTCTACCTCTCATATGCAAACCACTACCCGAGTCATTCACCGAGTCAGATAATTCCTTATCTACCCGTTCTTTACTCACAAGGTTTCTTTTTACCTCATCTACAATAATGGTTGGCCTACCCCCGTATATCATGCTTTCTACAAAGCCCTTATACGAATTAGAGAGCGAACACAGTAAGATCATAGCTTGATCCTCGTCCTTAGGGACATCATCCACAGCCTTTAATTCCTGTATAATTGAGGTAAATTCGCTAAGATGGTTCTTAAGAGATGTACCTTCTGTCATACGAAAATTGTACAACCGCCGCTTCACTACGAGTTTGTTGGAGACTGACTTGTGGCAAAACATGTCTAACAATTTCTCCCATAACTCCTTTGCGGTTTTAATCCCCCAGACTTCTGACAGAACATCATCAGCCAAACACATCTGTATCGCCGTGAGAGCCTTATCATCCAACTCTTCCCATTGTGCCTCGGTCAAAGTTTCTGGTTTCTTCTTTTTCCCCTCCAGTGCTTTCTTCAAGCCGTTCTGAGTCAGGAGTCCTTTCACGCAGACTTGCCATAAGCTAAAGCTTCCCTGACCATTGAATTTCTCAACCTCGGTTTTAATACCTGACGCCATTGTATCAATTCGAAGAACCAAGCTCTGATACCAATTTGAGTGGAAATAAACAATATACTCGGATCTCAATCGAATCAAATACCACGATAATAATGAGAAACAATAGGACTAAAAGATAAACGAAACAATAGACACAATAATTTATGTGGAAACCCCTTTACAATCGAAAGGGGAGAAAACCACGGGTGAAGATCGGAGCTTTTATTATTGAATCAAAAGAAGAAGAAGAATTACAACAATTCTCTTTCCCACTCTATTTTCTTTGGTTGCGGCGCCGCAATAGGGAAAACCTCACACGTATGCTTTTGGATACCTTGTGACGTAGCTTACGTCCGTATTAATAATGCGCAGAAACCCTGTTTCCCAATCGATTGGTTCCTCACCAATCGATCGGCCTGCTCTTTGGATGCATCCCTCTTTTACGTAATTTTTCCGATCGATCGAGCTGCACCTCGATCGATCGAACTCACCACGGCCCTTCTCCTTAATATGCCAAGTAATTTTGAGACATTTACCTAACAGAATACTAGAAAGCCCGAGGGCAGGAATATATAACTAAAGAATCACTTAGTACAAGTGAGAGAAAATCAGGAGGGACAATCTTCCAGCAATCATGAGTACACTGCTTTCAACAATAGAAACAAGCAACCCGATGAGCAACCCTAATACATGATCTAAGGAACTAAGAGAAAGACAAGAATGTTAGACCATATTATACAGGTGTTATTACTATATATAACTGAGCCCAATTGGCCTGCTTTGTATATAATGTAAAGCTCATTATAAGTTCTATAAATATACGAGAGGGCCACAGCATTATGTGTGGTTCTCATTCTTTCCTGGGCGATCACCCATCGGCTTAAGCTTTTGGGACAGTTGGTTCTTTGACATGGTGTTAGAGCCTTGTTGACCAAAAGGTCACGAGTTCGAATCTCAGCAGCCCCCATTTTCAATATTAAAAATATTTAAACACAAGGTATGAGATGGGCCTGTGCACTATCCACGCTTTAAGTCTAATTGGCATTCTCGTGAGGGGGCATGTTAGAGTATAAAACTATTACTGGGCCTTCACCCATCAGCTTAAGCTTTTGGGTTAGATGGTTCTTTGACAAAGAAAGCAAAAGATTCCAACATATTACTGGTGTCCTCAATAATGGTAGTAGTCTCCCATTGAAGTGCAAGATGAAAGAGAAGGACAAGCGGGAGTTTCAAGACTTCTTGAAAGACATATCATCCAGGAATAGTGCGTGGAATCCGGCTAAGGCCTCTGGCAAAAAGAAAAAGAGTAGGGTGAATCGGGATGACAGCGTTATTGATGCGAAGAAGATCGAGGAGGCTGGGCGAGTAGTCGAGATGGGTAAAAGACTAGGTTTAAATTTTGATGGCTTCGATCCGTCTAAGGTGAGTGCTATGCTCCATAGAAAGATGTGAGGGACCGACATTGATCAATAGGTGCTCTGTGGGGAGACATGAGATGACGTCGATATGGTTGATGGCCATGGCTTTGATCCAAAATTCGCTAAGTCCCATGTTTCGTCAGTTTTAGCGCTCTGATGCTGCAACTTCCTATTGTTTGGTACATCCTGTAGTTGATGCCGAGTCTGTCGTTGTCTTGCATCAGTCGTGTTTTGAGGCGCGTGTTTTACCTGCTTTGGATTTGCTTTCGGTTTTTGCCTTTTTCTGTTATCTCTTTTTGTCCCCATTCTTTCACGGGTGGACTCAGGTCTCGCTTGGTCGAGTGACCTATTTTATTCACGGCTCTGTCGCTAATTATCAAAAAAAAAAGAAAAAAGAAAATGGCAGTAGTCTCCCAAGGTGATGATTCCTTATTGCTTGAAGTGCTAGAAGAAAACATGGGTGTTATTGCTTTAGAGTACAGTACACTCCAAAAAAGGAAACAAAAAATTGGCACGTTCTAAGGGCAAATAAAACCAAGTTGATTTGAGTACGACAAGGATCTTTTTTTTTTTTTAATTAGCGACAAAGTTGTAATACAAAACAGGCGATTCGAACAAATGAGAGCTAAAACAACCCGAATAAACTCGGAAAAAAGAAACACGAAACAAATACTTCAGAAAATAGGAAAACAACAAACAAGAAAATAGTACGAAAATGATCTAATATCTCTTGACTTCATTTCTTTTGTATGGCCTTTTAGCGCAACGTACTAGGATTGTTCATTCGGCGTTAGGTTTTATTTTGATAATTATTATAACTATAAAAATTAAGATAAAAATAGAAGTAAAGCAAGGATACTAGGCGTTAATTTTTAGATGAAAATTCAAAAAAGAAAAGATTAAATATGTCGTCGTATCATGAGATTTGATGAACTACTTTATTAGTCTATACATTTTATTTTTGATTTTGTAATCAGTTGATTAGGGCAAAATAGCTTATTAGTAAGGAATTTAGGCATGTTATGTCAACTTTATAGTTAAAGTTTCATTTTTGTTTATTTTGCGTAATGCGAGTAATATTTTCCTTGAGAGGAAACTCAACACTTAAGGAGTAATGAGCTTTGAATCTAAATCTTTTACTTGAAATTAGGCGTTAAAAAACTACACGGTGCCAGTGCTCTAGTCCATTTCTTTTAGTTCTTGTTCTCTACGATACTCTGTAACCCCGTAGCTTTAAAATATGTTCTAATATCCCCTCCCTTTCGCTCTTACACGACCTCCAATCCATCACTGTTTTCTGTCCTTGTAGCACTGTGCCATTGTTGTGGTTGTTGGCCCCAATGTCATACCCTTTGCAGTTGTTGAACCCTTGCCCTACCCATGGAACCAACCTCATCCACTCCTCTCTCGCATGCACCCGATCCTTACCCATGTTGGCGTCCCATTTCCCCACCCAACTACTGTGGCCCCCTAAACGTTTCTTTTCAATAAGTAGCTTACGGCGATACAATACAAAACGAGCACACTCAAAAAAAGGGGGGCCTGGGCTAGCAAAAAACCTCTACTGGCTCTCTCTTCGACCGGTGCCCTTCTCTGCCCGTTGAAATTGAAGAAGCACGAGGAAAAGAGAAGGGGAGAGGTTGGTGCTAGCGGCAATGGGTGAATGGAGTGTCCAATGTCAAGGAACCATCTATCGCAAAAGCTTAAGCAAATGGGTGAAGGTCCATGATTGATTTTATACTCTAACATGTCCCCTCACGCAAATGCCCATTTGGGCTTGAAGCGTGGATAATGCACAGGCCCACCTCTTACCTTGTGCTTAATTGTTTTAATATTAAAAGTGTTGAGATTATGGGTATGGCAGAATGTAACTTGAAAAAATTCCTAAGGCTTAAGACGTGTTTTAACACTATCTTTAATGTATTATTTGCCCTCTCTATACAAAGATTGTTCTTAGATATAGCAAATACACCCCCAGGATACAATAAGCCTTCTTGGATTTTGTGGAAAACAACAACCAAAAAATCCCCTGAACTCTCTTGAGAAAGAAGAAGAGAAAATAAGAAGAAGATGATTTAGACAAATTTAATGGGCATATCAAACCTTATATAGAGGCACATTATTTAACCGGAATTAAATTCACTTAGAAATCCGAAAACTGCCATTAACCGAATTTAGCAGTTTTATCATTTTTAATATCCGAAAATCATTTTATTTAATTAAGTAGATAAAATAATAATAAAAGGTTATTATCCGGTGTGGTATGTCCTGTACTAAGCCCCCTGCACCAGCATTGCGTACAAGAGTGCCAAGTGCCGCCTAATAAGCCGCCAAAAGCGCCATAAGCGCTGCGCGCGCGCCCGTGTGTGATTTTAGAATTCCCTTAGCCCATAAAGAGCAACATAAACTCCTAAGCCCACAACAAGCCCAACATACTAATAGGCCCATATGAGACACCTACTTATAAAGTAGTGTCTCTTCCTCTTCTTTTCCAATGTGGGATGCATTCCCATTTTTACTTAACTCTACAATACAAACTACTAACAGAAAGTGGGGGCTGTTAAGATTCGAACTCTTGACCTTTTGATCATCAAGGCTCTGATACCATGTCAAGGAACCATCTATCCCAAAAGCTTAAGCTAATGGGTGAAGGTCCAGGATTGGTTTTATACTCTAACATGCCCCCTCACGCAAATGCCCGTTTGGGCTTGAAGTGTGGATAATGCACAGGCCCACCTCTTACCTTGTGCTTAATTATTTTAATATTGAAAGTGGGGGCTGTTGAGATTCGAACTCCTGACCTCTTGGTCATTAAGGCTCTGCTATCATGTCAAGAAACCATCTATCCAAAAAGCTTAAGCTAATGGGTGAAGGTCCAAGATTAATTTTATACTCTAACATCCGAAGAGGGGGTTATGATGGGGCAGTTGGTAGTGCTGGGGGGTTACGGGTGCTAAGTAGGTGGTTGTAAGGGCAGCTAGTTATGGTTTGTTGTGGGTACAACAACAACAACAAAAAAAAACTCAGTGCCTACAAGAGCTCTCGTAAAAGCAGGATCTGGGAGGGGTAGATGTACGTAGTCTTTTCCCTTCAGGGGACTACTTTAAAAAGAGGCTGTTTCCGATTACCCCAGCTTGAGAGAATGGGTGCGAGAGTTAAAAGTTGCAAGAGGTGGTGGATGACGTGTCAAATTAGAGTCGTTTGTTGTTGTTTTGTTAAGTGCAAAAACGTCATGCTTTAATAAGAATATTCTGATTTTAAAATAAATTCTAATAAAGGATGAATTAATGATTGCATTAAAAAATATTTCATCAAATCTTGAATATTTAAATATATTTAGCCTGGCTAAAAATCCCACTAATTTTAGGAGTAAAATAAAATAAAAGATTTTTTAACTGAAAATCACATAAGTTTTAGATACAATTTTAAAAAATTACTCAGAGTTTTTTAGTTTTTCAATGTCATAACTGAACATTCTAAAAATTTTTAATTCACACTCTAATGTGACAACATTAATATCCATTAGATTTTATTGAAGTGTACAGGTCTCCATGAGGTGATGAAGATTTCCCTCTTAGGTTGGGGGTCCTCGAAAACAGCCTCTCTTCAGGTTGGCACCCTGAAGGGGGAAGACTGCGTACATCTACCCCCCCAGACCCCACTTTTGCGGGAGCCCTTGAGACACTGGAATTGTTGTTATTGTTGTAGATTTTGTTGAAGTGATATTCTTAAAAAAAAAAAAGAGAAAATAATTTTAAAAGATTTACATTTTAACTAATCTTAAAATTTTAAATATCTAAAAATTTAAAAATATTTAGAAAAATAATTTATATATTTAAAACATAATTTTTAAAAAAGGACATGTTAGTAGAAATTAACGGAGGTTAATGACATCACATTAAAGTATGACATTAAAAAATTTAGGTATAACATTAAAAGATTAAAAAAATTATCAAATTTTTTAAAACTTCATCTTAAATTTAGATAATTTTTAGTAATAAAAATTCTAAAATAAAATAATTCAGTCCTACCCATAAACAATTTAAAAAAAAAAAAATTAAATACTTCACGTTACCAATCCTAAAATAAAATAATCCAATCTTACCCAAAAACAAATAAATAAAATCAAACACAATTCACATTCCCAATTAACGAACAAATAAATCATCTAATTATTATCATTTTTATATTAATCAATAAAATGCTAAAATAAAGCGCAATTAAAGTACCTTAACATATGCCCAATAGATACATAATAGATAAATCTTAAGAAAAAAAGGATTTTTCGTTAAGAAATATTAATTACACTAAATTCTTGTATTTTATTGATTCATACAAAAATAATAATATTTTTTTTTTTAATATTTGGATGATTTATTAAAAATTTAATATATACAAGTGCAATAAATGTTCCCTAGTGTGTGCCCTACATGTTAGAAAATCCGATAAAAAAAATATTTTTCTAACATATGTCCTAAGAAATATTAATTATACTAAATTTTTTTATTTTATTAATTTATATAAAATTAATAATATTTTTTTTAATATTTAGGACACATGTTAAAAAATTTGAAAATAAAAACACTAAACAATTTCTCTTTCCTCATTGGCCATCTCATTTCCCAACCCAAAGCCTCAATTCTCTCTATCTCTCTCCCCTCTCATCAATTTTCCGGCAATGTATTCCGGCCAATACGCCGTCGTTTCATCCCTCCTCTTCCTCCTCGTCTCCACCGCCCATTCTCAACCGCTCACCGGGACCTCGCCGGAAAACTCAACCGCCGACGCCGTCATCCAGTTGCCATCCGCCGGCAACCGGAAAATAGGAAGAGAGAGAGACGATTTGTACTGTGATAGCTGGCGGTTAACCGTTGAAACCAACGACGCCGGTTATTGGTCAACGATTCCTGATCGGTGCTTGCAATTTGTGAAGGATTATATGACCGGTGACCGGTACTCGTCGGATTCCGACCTCGTCGCCGAAGATTCGTTGAATTTCGCTAAATCGGTAACCGTCGCCGGTGATGGTAGAGACGCTTGGGTGTTTGACATTGACGAAACGTTGTTGTCGAACTTGAATTACTATGAGATCCACGGGTTTGGGTGAGTAGATTCGATCTTTTCCATTTTTGTATTAATTCAATTTGTTCAATTTAGGGCACAACAATTATACGATCCAAATTGGAAAGAGTCGCCAGATTGTCCTCTTTGAAGCTTCACTAGGATTGATAATAGAAATTGAGGAAAAAATAGAAAAGAATCGGAAAAGAGAACAGAATAGTGAGAGGCTATTTTGAAGGGCCCCTAATCTTAGAAAAGCAAATAAAACAATAGCAGATAATAATATTTATAAATTTAAGTCAAATATAGCAGTACCAGACATACAAGTATACAAACAATAATAAAGAAAAAACAATAGTAGACAATAGCGACGGTAAAGGAACAACAATAAAAACAATAAAGCATGTAATATTTGGTGTATATTATACATTAATGCCCGATGTTTGTATATTAAATTTTTAGTCCATGGACTTTATAAAATAATATTCTGAAGTTTTATGGTATAAAATTCTAGTTTAAAGTGACATGTATTTTTAATAAAACGGTCCAAATAACGATATAAAATGGTGTAAAACTTACTGTTGTTTGTTAGTAAAGCCATCACCCTGTAGTTATTCTTCTCATCCTATGCACGAACCATAATTTTATGACAGTACTAACAAAGAAAAGTTAGGTGAGTGGCCTATTTTAGACCTTTACATGTTGTTATTTGGACTAATTTATTAAAAATTCATGTAACTTTTAAACTACAATATTACTTCACAAAGTTTATGAGCTAAAACATAATCTTTTCTAACCTGAGTACTAGTGTGTAATTTACCCTTCAAATTTATTGGTTGTGGTTTCTGTTTGTTGATGAAGATTAAGTTATTTGGGGAAAGTTATATATGAATGATTCTATACTGTAACATGTCTTTAATGCGAATAAACATTCCCTTGAAATGTGAATATGAGCATGGGGCTACCTTATGCTAAAACTATATGAAATATTAAGGGTGGGAAGTACTGGAATTTAAACTTGAAGCTTGTCGATGAGAGAGGCTTTTATAACGTATCTAGGAATCAGTAGTCCAAAAACATTGGGAGCTCTTTAGACTAAGACCTTTGGGAGCTTTCCAGACAAAGCATTGGCAGATTTGCAGAAGTATTGGAGGGCTTTACTTTACTAGTTTATGGGTTTTTATTTGATGATTGAGGACATCTTATTCTTGACTCTTTGTACATTCTCTCTCTTAATAATATTTCCTTTTCTGATCCAAAAATATAAATTGATGAGTAATGTCATGGAATCAACTAATCCAAAAGTTTAAAATGATAGGTGAAGGCATATGAATAGTTTTATACCCTAACATGCCCTATTGCGTGAATGCCTATTGGGCTTAAAGTGTAGATAATGTGCAAGGCAAACTCGTATCTTGTGCTTAAAAATATATTGTGTGGGGTTTAGGATTCAAACTCATTAATACCGTGTCAAGGAGCTTAACAAGTAAAAGTCTCATATCCTAACTGTTGGTAGTATAGATTCTTGTATATTTTGCTCAATCTGGTCTATTGTGAGCATTTTTGGAAGGTCCTCTGATTGTCTCATTATTGCAATTTTCTCCTTTTTTTTGGGAGTTGACTAAATTTTTTGTCGTCAAAATGATCAAAATTGAATAAGTCGGTCATTAATTTTTGAAAGATCTAATCACTCAACTGCTATAAAAAATTTATTTAGTCGTGTAAGTGCTTTAACATAGACAAGTTGATCACCCAATTACAAATTTTGTCCAGAACTTTATATAAAACTCATTTTGGTGACTAAAGTGATTTAAAATCCATAAAATTCATAGCCCAAGTAAAAATGACAAACTTAATTATATTTTTTCACTTATTTATTTCATTGATTTTCATATAAAAGTTTTATTTTTATTTTGTAACCAAAATAGTTCTCTTCTGGTTACGAATGTTAGGTACAAATTGAAGGATTAAAAACCAATTTTGATATTTAAATAAAATATAAGAAATATTTTTATAAAAAAAATAAGAATCAAGGAATATTAGGTGCTTTAAATATGAAAAAATATTTTTTTAAAAAAGAAGCAATGAAATATTTTTAAAATATTTAATTTTATAATTAAATTAGTTTTCATGATTTTTTCTTGCAATTTTAATTCACATGTTATTCCTCAATTCTAACTTTTTTAAGTATATTACTTGAATTCTCATTTTTAAATATTTCATTGTATTTTATTGAAATTGGCTTCTCGTTTTTTTAACTTTATCAAATGTCAGTAAGCAAATAAGGACCAATTTGATTATAAAATAAAATATAAAGAACTATTTTGAAAAAAAAGACGATGACCAATGAAATAAATAAGTCAAAAAGATACGATTAAATTTGTGTTTTTTTACTTGGATGATGGATTTCATCATTTTAAAATCACTTTAGTGATCACAATGACTTTTCGTTTGAAGTTTAGGTGATAAAATTTTCCAAACTTTTACTTAGGTGACTAACTTATCCATTTTAAACCACTTAGTTGATTAAATTGCACTTTCATTAGAAGTTGAGGCACTAAAATTTTCAAAAAAAAAATTTTTCTTTCCCACTTTGGTCCCTAAAATGTTTGTTTATCATTACACATTCTATCAATACTGTAAAGCATACATGCCACAGATTATATAATCATTATCTACAATTAAAATATGGCATTTTCTTGTTGGAATAATTAGTATGTGGAGCCAAGTCTAGTCTGTAATTTTTGAGCCCCATGTGTTTTGCAATGGCTTGGCATAGGTCCTAATAAGGTGATGTAGGAATGTAGAAGGGAAAATTGATAGGCACCGATTGTGGTAAGGTTAGAAACCCTACTATGGAGAATTGATAGATTGTTGATTTTGGAAAGATTGGAAACCCCACTACAACGTAGTCAATTTCATTACCTTGGTAGGCTAGGCCAAGGATACGGATAAGTTGCTGATCTTGGCGAGAACCCTACTATAATAAAGCCGGTTTCACCACATCTGTTGATTAAATCAAGGATACATATGTCTCTATACAACAACAAACCTAGTGCCCCAAGGGACTCCCGCCTGAGTAGGGTCGGAGGGGGGTGAGATATATACAACCTTGCCCTTTCATGGTGCTAACATGAAGAGAGGTTGTGTCCGCGGGCCCTACCTTTAGAAACAAATGTTAAAAACAAAGTATAAGTGTAAAGTAAGAAAGTAAAAAGTATAAAGTAAAGAGTAAGCAGTAACACATAAAAAGTAAGTAGTAGGTAGTAAGTAGTAAATAGCAGTAGTAAGTAGACAACATACAAAAGTCTCTATTACAGAGAGAAATAAGAGAGAAAACTTTTAGCCCTTTAATTAAGTCATTTAATCATCAAATTATACAAGACTCACCTCAAGGGACTATTTATAAAGATCAGATGAGAAACCCTAGATGGCAAACTAAACCCTAGATGAGAAACCCTAACAAGCTTCTAGAAGGCGTACAAATAAAAACTAGACTAAGTTAGGCACAATTACAAAAAGAACTAGTTAATTACATTGGGCTAATAAAGCTAGGCTAATCAAATTATACTAAAGATAGACAACTAATTGAATTGGGCCAATTTCGTAGACACTGTGTGTCATAAGGGTGTCAAATCCCACTTCGCTTGGGAGTACTGCCATGGTCTAACTAATATGGCGAGGACATTACTCCTCTAGCAAGCCGAATTTTTAGATGAAATTAGTTCTAATATCCTTTGTAGTTTGCTTGGTGGAGTTTCACGGTGGTTTGATATAGAATGTTGTGCATGACATAACCCCAAGCGACCCACGCAATCGCTTGAAGCCTCCAAATTGTGGGGGCCCCAAATTCTTGGGTTAAGATTGTTAAATTATGAATTGTTAATATTAATAAGTTTTATGATTAAATTTTTATAATATTTTGTATATGAAGGGCTCCATTTAAAATTTTCACTAGGAGCCTCGAAAATGTCAGGATTGACCCTATGTGCTTGAGGAGGTATGTTGAAATCCCATACTCCTTGGGAGTACTAACATGGTCTAGGATATATGCTGTGCCCAACCATGCCTTAGTAAGCCAGTTTTTTAGATGGAATTAGGTCCAATATTATCTTTAAGTATGTTGTGAACACAGCCTCTCTTCAGGTAGCGCCCCAAAGGGGTAAGGCTGTGTACATCCCACTCTCTAGACCTTGCATTATGTAGGAGCTCTTGAGGCACTGGGTTTGTTGTTGTTGTTTATGAATTGCTCTCGTCTAATATATTTAGGGGATGATTGAAACAAGAACTTGCTACTTGAATGACCATGACTCAGAAGACGCAATACTTCCTATAACAAATGGGATCTGTTATGTTATCTTTGAATATATGTCTCGACTCAGAAAATTATCGGAAAAAATGTCTCAATTTAGAAATAGAGATATATGGTGGTCGCGGAGGGTTCAGACCCCAGCTTCATCCCAGTAAGCACACTAGGAAATTTAGGGGTTTTTTTTTCCCTTTTCCTAGGCGTCTATATATAGACTTGTGAGCGGCACCACTTGTATCCTTTCCTTGTTTGTGGATCTCTTTCTCCCCTGCTTGTGTTTTTCCCTCAATTTGAAGGTTTTTCACGTAAATTTGTGTGTTATTGTTTTCTATTTCTCTCTTTTCTTCTAAATTTCTTTCGGATCTATTCTTTCGCATATAAATCGAATCCTTCTCTTGGGTATCTGCCTAATAGGATTTAGAGTCACAACCTCTTAACCGAGGGCCTTAATCTTGACAGTGTTTCAGCATTAGATCAAGACCTACTCATGCCTTTACTTCATGAAGATCTCTGTCATGTCAGCTTTTGTTTTTACCTAGGATCATCCAAGATGGACCAAATCAAGATGATAGAGCTTTTAATCCTGCAGCTAGGCTCGTTCAAAAAGTTCAAAATTTTCTAAAGTTGAGGCACGGAGTTTGTTGTTGTTGTTGGTGGACCAAATGAAAATGGTTTTTATCATGAGCATGACTTGAAATGATGTTGATTATGACTTTTACATGTAGTTGTATTCACTAGACATTATAGCAATAGCCCTTCAGAAACAACCTCTCTTTAGGATAGCACTTTGTAGGGTTAGAGCTGTGTACATTTTATTTCCAAACCCTACTGTGACAAGAGCCTCTATGAGCCATTGAGTTGTTGTTATAGACATTATAGCACTACAATAAAGCATGGCCAAGCCCTTATCAGCAGAGAAATCAAAGCTCAAATAGAAATCACAGCTCAAAGGACCTTAGGTGATGGTGCAATTATGGACATGGAATCGATCACGGTTTGCTTTTGTGTCCTGGTTACGTTGCGTGATTTCGTGGATATTAGATAATGAGTTGTGGTGATTGTGTTGGGTTTTAAATAGAATTTTGAAAATGTAGCTTGATAGTTATTTAATTACCCCCTTGTTGATTTAATGCAATCATTAAGTCTAAAGTTTAAATCTTGCCATTGAACGTAAGTAATTTTTTCTAGATCACTATCTAGTTTGTGAATTGCAACTAGGGGTACAAATGAGTAGAATATGGCTTGCTCGCGAGGGCGTTCAAAAGGAACGATTTGTTTTGAGTTCGAGTCAAGCTATATCGGCTCGTTTAGCTTACAAAGCCAAGCTTGAGCCTTATGAAGCTCAAGATTGTAGGCTTGCAAGCTTAAACGAACATATTTTAATACAATTTCCCAATGGAACCTCGTTTGATCCTAATTGAGCCGAGCTAAAACTTAAACAAGCCTATATCAAGCTTAAATGAGCCTACATTAGAAAAGCTTAGTTCAGAACTTGCCAAACTCGGTTTGAGCTCAACTAAGCCAAGCTGCCCGATCCTATAACGAGCTGAGCTTGAGCTTAAAGCAACCAACCTTGGTGAGCTTCAACCCAAGCCTCGAGCATAATGAGTTTAGAATTGGCTCGCATCATAGATAATCCTAGCGCTAACGTACCCATGTTGTACGTCGAGAACTGTAAAGTGGGCGATGTGTGTTACTCAGGGATCAGTTAAGATGCGTGTAAGACGGCCATGGACTTACTAGTTAGCCAAAAAATGATGCTAATATCTGGCTTTCTACACTTAGGTCAGAGGCGTTTGATGAAGTGGCATTCAATGAGTGGGAAGAGCTGGCAAAGGCGCCTGCACTTCCAGCAAGCTTGAGTGTATACAAGGAGCTTCAGCAACTGGGCTTCAAAATATTTCTCTTGACTGGTCGAAGTGAGCCTTCCAGGAATGCCACTGTGAAAAATCTTCATGATGTTGGCTATGAGAACTGGGAAAGGCTGATATTGAGGTAAGAATAAGGCATTTCCGAATTTCTTTGTTTTGATAAAAAACTTTTTTTTTTCCTCGATTCTATTGTTTCTTTGCGTAACTTTATAGTAATAGCTATAAATGTGGAAAATGTTTTCCTGCATTATTGACTTTCTTTCTATAGAACAACAGCCCACCTCCTCAAAGAGGCTCCCGCCAAGGCATGGTCCAGGGGCGAGGGGTGAGACATATGCAGCCTTACCCCTATAGGATTCTATCTTGTAGAGAGGTCATTTCCAAAGGACTCTTAACCATAAAAAAGAAAATGATATACTTTACTTGAACCTCAACTGGGCCAAGCATACAACTCCTCTTTTTTTTTTTTGTATAATTCCATGCCGTTCTACCTATTTATAGTTTGAAAATAGGTCGAGGGCATTGCATCCCGAACGCCTCTAATCATTAGCTTTATCTGATGCCTCTCTTTTTTTTTTATAGAAACCCGATGCCTCTCGTTATTTAACACCCAAACAGAAGTAGGATAACCCATTACTTTTTTTTTTCTTTTTTTTTTTAATTCTCTAGACCCCCTATACTCATTTGTCAAATGGACATTGAAACGGTTATAATACTGGAAGGATCAAAGTGACACAATTTAGAACATTGGAACTAAATTGATACACTTGATAAAATATGAGAGAAAACAATTTAACTTTAATTTTTACTATGTAAATGCTTTAATAAACATGTTTTGATAAAACAAATACAACATACAAAGCCGATATAAATCATTGTAAAAGTATGGTTATGGTTACGTAATTACCTTCATTTGATTCCATAACGAAGTTGTCTAAAGTTTCAGTATGTTATGACACAACAGGGGACCTTCAGACGAAGGCAAACTAGCAATCATTTACAAGTCGGAAAAGAGGAGGGAGTTAGGGGAAGAAGGATACAGGATACACGGGAACTCGGGGGATCAATGGAGTGACTTGTTGGGCGACGCCATGGCTCGGAGATCGTTTAAGCTCCCTAATCCTATGTATTATATTTCCTAATGAATGATCAAGTTGCTAAAATGGTGTGGCAGAAGTGCAAATTATTATGCATTGCAAGCCACATCTATGTGTATGAAAGGAACTATGAATAATTTGTTATTGCTTCTTCTCTTTTCTTTTCTTGCTGGTGTGTCGTGTTTTCTAACGCTTCGTGCTGAAACACAGTCAAGGTCGAAGCCTTATGATATGCAGTTTTAGTTTGAGGACTTGTTTAGCTAAAGTGTGAAAAAGACTGTTTTTAATAAGCACTTTTGTAAAAAATATTATTAATACAAGTTTGTCTTCAAAAACTTTAGTTTATGCTTCTACTTCTATTTTGACAAAAAAAAAAAGTATTTTCTTGCTTTTACTTGGAAGTAAGAAACAACTTCTACTTCTATTTATAAGTACTTTGTTTTCGGGTCAAATACCTTTAAAATTTGAAAAAAAAAAAAAAAAAATTTTTTTGTTTTTTGACTTTTTTGCAAAACGAAAAGGAAATTTGATCAAACGAACTAGTAATGACCGGGTCTAATGTGTTGAAACTTGAAGAAAGTGACGCAGGACTGAAGAGAGCAACGATTTGGCTGGGGCGCAGTACCAGTGGCCAGAAGCTATATACTTCAGGTAATTGCTAGATCTCTCCTATTTAAATTTAAAGAAGTCAAGTATTTTTATTGTGCCATAAACAAAATGTTCTAGGGAACGGTTGGATTCGATGTTGTGGTTAGGTTACTTACCTCTAAGTACGAGGTTTTAGGTTCGAAGCTCACATCTTATCTGTCCACGAGGGCCCGTTTAAGAAAATGTTGTACCTTCTTACTATTGTTAGGGGGGGGAAAAAAAAAAAAGGAGGAATGTTGGATCAAGATTATGAGAATTTATAGTACACTGCTTGAATTTTAGCTTTGCGAGATTTAGAGCATTGCTTAGCTTATTTAAGCACATTTAGACTTGAGCTTAGCTCATTAGACTTGAAATTTTGTTGCTTTTGACACATTTGTACTCATAATTAAGCTCAAGATTGGCTTAATTAGGATTACGAGATGCTAAAGTCGGGCTTACCGGGCCTGAGATCAACTTAGCTATATCATCCAAACTGTTTAAGCCCAATAACAAGCCAGCTCATCTTATTTACGCTGCTAAGATAGACAAGTTGTTGATTGTCCATGAAGTAACCGTATTGTGGAGCTTATAAAAAGAGTAGGTTGGTGCACACAGTTTCATTATAGTGAAATTTGAGACAATTCATAGTAAATTCATCCTTATACTTTTAATTGTGTCAATTATAAGATTTAAAATTATCAAGTTCAATACTAAATTAATGTTAATTTATGGCTGAAATTGCAATGTGAAATTATACTATAAGTGATTTTCACGGGGTCTTTGGAAAGGGTTCGACGTTTACATAGGGCGAATCTGTTCCAATTTCAGTCAAAATTGATATTGAATTTAGTGTATAAGGATTAAATTGACTAAATAAGCAAAGCACAAAAACTAATGGCATGAATAATCCAAACCATAAATACAAAAAGAATAGCATGAAGTATTCCACACTAGCCACATATAAGGCCTCGTTTGGTAAACGGGAAGTCGATGCAGGAAGTAGAAATTCATGAAAAGTGCGGATTCTGGCTCTTGTTTGGTATGCAGGAAGTAGAAACTGCTGAGCAATTTCCAGTTCCTTCAAAGCGCATAAAATTACTTACCTAGCTCCCCAAGTAAGTTCTAATTCCTTTGTTTTTAACTAGCCTCCCGAAGGAAGTTCTATTTCTCATTATGGCAACCGAACAAGTTTTTCCTACTTCCTGGGAAGTTGACACGTGAATTAAATTCTCAGGAAATGTAACTTCCTGCAGGAATTTAATTCATGTGGTAACCAAACGAGGCTTAAGTATGATATGAGGTCACATAAGATCGTAGGAATTGGAATAAATTTTGTTCTTACGCTTCCTTTTTGCCATTTTCCTTCAGAGTAGTATCCTGTAAAGGTAAAACTCTGTACATTTTACACTTTGCATATTATGTCTTAACAGGAGTCTTTTCAAACACTAAATTTTTATTGTTTTTGTTGGTTTCTTTTTGGGGATTGCTGCTGGACTGGTGGAAGTGGGGGAGCAAAGCACATGCCTTTGTTTGCGTGTATACACACTGTGGTGAACATGTGAATGGCACTTTTGAGTATAATGTTTATATCACTAGAGAGGGACCATTTTTTTTAGAATAGTATCGCTTTCGTAAATAATCTTTCTATAAGGTAACACTCTGTGAGGGATAAAACTGCAAATATTTCATCTTTTTCAAACTCTGCTTTGGGCTTTGATGGAAGCCTTTTGTGGCACTGGATTGTTGTAGTAAGGAGATAAGGAATGAGTTTTAAACTAAGACCTCTGTAATTTGGAGATCGATAGCTGAACTGTTGTACTAAATCTAAAAGTTTGAATAGAAGGGACGGTGGAAAGGTTAAAAGAGGAAGTTTAAACTGCCTTTCGTAAAAGCAGTTTTACAGAAGCGCTTTCGTAAATTTACTTTCATTAGGAGTGTTTTTTTCTGAACAATTTTTAGTATTTGTTTTTTGCTTCTATTTAAGGAGAAACATTATTTTCTTACTTTTATTTACAAAGTAAAAAATAATTTTATCTCTATTTAAAAACACATTTCTTTTCAAACTAAATATTTTTAAATCCTAAAAAATTATATTTTCAAAAAGAGAAATATTCCGCAAAAAAAGTTTGGCAAAATAGACCTTTAGATTGCTGCCGTTAATAGTGGAGTGGGGCTCGGATGAAAGATTGTAGGGTTTGATTCGTGTATCGTCAAATTTGTCCTGTGATATTTAGGCCTCGTTTGGTTGTCACATGAATTGAATCCCTGCAGAAAATTATATTTCATAGAAATTCAAATCCCGTGTCAACTTTTCAGGAAGTAGACAAAACATGTTTGGTTGCCAGAGTGGGAAAAAGAAGTTCCTTGGGGAGGACAGTTAAAAACGAAGGAATTAGAACTTATCTATGTAAGTTTACTTTCTGTGTTTTGAAGGAATTGAAAATTGCTGAGCAATTTCCACTTCATGCATTCTGTCTACTTCCTGCCATTTAAATAAGAACCAAAATTCGTACTTTTCGTAAATTTTTACTTTCTGCGTTTATTTCCTGCATATCAACGAGGTCTTAGATTGCTACTGTTAATAGTGGAATGGGGCTCACGTGAAAGATGGTAGGGTTTGATTTGTATATTGTCAAATCTGTCCTGTGATATTTAAATAATAGAGCTACAAAATTGTTATCAGAGTAATTTGTATTATTCTTTATAAATTACATAATTATCTTATATATAATAATTTTTGTTATAATAATAATAGTTTTCTATTTTATTACTATATTTAAAAGTGATTTATTTTTATTTAGTTATCATATGTTCATAACTGACATTTAAAAAAATTAGAATCATCTTGTGTCAACATAGTTACCGTATTGTTGAGAAAAATTCATATGTTGTGAAACTATATATCATTTTGCAAAGCATAGTTAATTTTAAAAATATATACACTTTTACCATAATTATTATTGTTATTTTAAACAGATAAAGACAAGGATCTTAAGCTGTTGTTGTGATTGTGATGTTGAATCAATTGAACATGTTATCTTCTTTTGCCCTTTTGCAAAGTTGGCGTGGTGTTCTTCCGGGTTAGGCTTCAAGCCTGATCCTGTTGGATTTCCGGATTTTCTTCTCTGGATGGCTGACATGTTTTTTTCACTTAAATTAGAGCGTCATTTTATTGCTAAATGTGCATATCTTTGTTGGTGGCTATGGAAAAACAGATGTAGCTTTATTTTTAGAGGCAATTTACTCTTGCCTGATCATATATGTTCGAAAGCTTTGGAGGAAGCCCATGAATATTAGCGGGTGGTGGAAATTTCGAATTCTTCTGATAGGCCTTGTGATCCTCAGCCAAGCTCTGAAGTGTCAAGACCTTACATCAGGCCTCGCCCTATGTTTTGGAGGCCGCCTCCCCCCCATTCGTTAAGCTTAATGTGGATGCTGCGTGGCGGGGGGACAAGAGAGCTGCATGTGCGGTAGTCGCTCGTGATTCCTTCGGCACTGTTATAGGAGGTTGGTGCTCCACTTTTGCTGTGTTTAATTCCTTGGCAGCTGAGTTATATGCCATCCGTGGAGCGTGCTTTTTGGCCAATGGGTCGCGGTGGAAGCATGTCATTATTGAATCAGACTGCCTTGAAGCTATTGATGCCATCAATCTCAGGCTCAATCCTCCTTGGACCACCCGGGCACTTGTCCATGACATCTCTAGACTTCGAGTTACGTTTGATTGCATTTCATTTCAATGGGTGCCCCGTTGTTGTAATCAAGTTGCTCATGTAGGAGCTAAGGTCCATTTTAATTTTAAGTGTAATCACAGGTGGTGGTTTGCTCCACCCCCGGAACTTTCTGATGTATTATTTCATGATTTTGTTAATTTTGCTTGAGGCCGCTTGGCCGTTCCTTTGATCAAAAAAAAAAAAAAAAAAAGGGGGGTTGCTCTTAGGGCTGGCAGAGTTGTCGTATTGATTTTGTTGGTGTTCGTATTATGCGGGTTGTCTTAAAAATGGGGTTAACCTGAATCCAACCCATTTATTAAACGGTTTAAGAACTCCTAACTCTTATCCAACCCAATCTTTTTTTTTTTTTTTTTTTTGGCTAAAAGGCAGGTGAGTAAATTTATATATATCAAACCGAATATTTACAAACAGTAGTAAAATGAACCAAAACTACAAGCTAAACACAACCCAACCAAAAAGAAGACCAAGGTAACCGAAACTACCCAACCCAATTATTAAAATGGTAACCCCGGGATTACCCATTTAATTATATGGGCGACTTTTTTCATTAAAAGTTAATTTGTCAACTGTCAATAATACATGTCATGGTTGATATTAGCAATGATTAAATGACATATTTATAATTGTTTAAATAAATTATGAAATTAACATTACTAAATTGAATTTAAATTATCTTATGTGAGATAGGCTACCAAATATATATATATATATAGTATATCATTTAAATACCTGGCATAAACAGGTCAAGCGTGTTGTAAATGGGTTGTATGAGTCAAATCCAAATTCAACCTAATTATCTAAACAGGTTAAACGAGTCGACCCAAATTCAACCTAGCTTCAAAAACCCTGACCTGAACCCACTATCTTCGTATCATGTTATCGTGTCGTGTTAAATTTTGCCAGTCCTAGTTGCTCTCGTTTGAAATAAGACCTTAAAGCCTTCGCCTGAAGAACGGAGAAAAAAGCTTTCTGCAGAGTACAATCCCATACAAAAATACTATACTTATATTCATCCCCCGAAAATGAGATTCGGGAGAGTAAATTTCTCCTCGATTTATTTTCATTTTATTTGTATGTATATTAATTTTGAGATAAAAAATATACAACAAAAATATCTATCATTAGGCATACTTACTAACATGTCACATGCATGAAGCCCCTCAACAAATGGACCACCCTCGAGCCCAGTGTTAAAGGGGCCCAATAGTTATGAGGTCTTGTAATTATAAAATCATTTTTTTATTATTAACTTAAAAAAAACATATTAAAATTATTTATATATATATATATATATATTTTTTTTTTTCACTAACGAGAAATCCAACTACTCGATAAACCCCGACCTAATGCGGTGACCCACACACCATAGGAGTTAGTTAAGTAGAAGATTTATTAAGGAGAGGTTAGGAGGAATCGAGCTTCAAACCTTTTGGTCTAAAGTAAAACTCTATTCCCCACTTGCCTAAAGCAATATTATTTATATTATTGATTTATAATAGAGGGTACCAACACGTTGTCACCGGATCTCATTAGAACTACGAAGTTAAGCGTGCTTGGGCGAGAGCAGTACCAGGATGGGTGACCTCCTAGGAAGTCCTCACCCCCAGGTTGGGAGCACTGGGAAACAGCCTCTCTTAAGGGGGTAATACCTTGAAGGGGGAAGGCTGCGTACATCCGCTCCCCCCAGACCTTGCTTTGGGAGGAGCCCTTGGAGTACTGGGTATGTTGCTTTATTGATTTAACAGGAATTAAAAAATGCTCCTTTAATATTTTAACACGAGACGAATAGTTGAAGAGTAACTTTTCCGTAACGAGGCCAATTACATATCAAAATGAAATTCGGAACTAAACTATGCAACCTCAGAAGCTTCACCGTGAGCCCTGCCTATTTCCTCTAAATTTAGCCTTTAAATGTGCTTCTGGGCTAATCCTGCAGTTTGCGTATAGTGTAGAGACAACTCTTTAATTTTGTTCACAGAGTAAGAATTAATTTTATTCAAAAAATAATAATAATAAAGACTATTTTGAATAAAAGAAAAGACAAAACCAATTTAAACACAATTACAAACACTAAAAATTAATTTAAACAATCTTAAAAATATTAATATCGAAGCAGTAAATAACTCGACAAAACCTATAATTTACTGAACTGGATAACCAAATTAATTCAATCTCATCTTCACCGCCCTAGTAATCTCTGTTTAATTAGTAAATGCACCACACATTTTATCGTATTAAGTCACTTTTAGACCAATATGATAAAATGTATGGTTCATTTATTTAATAAAGATATATAATTTGATTGATAATTGGATAAGAAAGGGTAAAGACCGATAATATAAGAGATTCTATTACAGTTGTTTGAATATGTATAATAAAGATGAATAATAAAAGTAGAAACGAGCAAATAAATTACCCTTTTTTGATAATTGAGTAAAGAAAAAGTAGGAGTAAAGACAATTACAGTTAAAATAACTACAAAATTGTTCAAATTTCATTAAAAATTTACTTTCCCCTCCTTTACCTCTCAAATTAGAGATAAACTCAGCAGTAACAAGGTTAAATCTTACCCCTCCTCGTTACCCATGAAAAACTTTGTGAAACAAAGGTAAACTACTATCCCTAGTTACCGTTACCCTTCTTTATCCTCGTTACCTAGTTGCTAAAAAGTAGTAATGACCCGCAATGAGTGCTAAATCTTAGCTCTGTTACCACCCAAACAAGGTAAATTCTTATCTCTTGTTACCGTTATCCTTACCTTTCTTTACCTTCATTACCCAGTTACCGAGCAGGGGGTTACGGCTTGGCAATAATCCCGATCCCAACGAGAATATTAGCCAAATTACCACAAACAAGAACACAGATAGCAAGGTTAAATCTTACCCATCCTCGTTAAAACTTTGTAACCAAAGGTAAACTATTATCCCTCGTTACCCTTATCCTTTTCACTCTTTAAAAAGTACAAATGACCGACAATGGATGTTAAATCTCAACTCCGTTAGCACTCAAAACAATTTTAACAAACAAGGTAAATTTTTATCTCCCGTTACCGTTATCCTTACCCTTCTTTACCTCCATTACCCAGTTGCCGAACAGGGGGTTATGGCTTGGCAATAATCCCGATCCCAACAAGAATATCAACCAAATTACCACAAACAAGAGGCTTCACCACCGGAATCCTCAAGCAATTCAACCCACTCACCGGAATCCACCCGCACTCCGGCGCCGGTCTCTGCTCTCCTTTCCCCTGTATGCAATTCCCCGCATAATCAAACCCCACCAATCTCCCACACCCTTCACTAAACCCATTGAAAAAATTGAACGAAACCGTCAAATTCATCAGCTTTTTCAACGAACAAATCACATCTGGTAGCTCCCCAGATAACAAATTATGGCCCAGATTCAACACTTCAATCTCTTCTAAGCATGAGATCGAATCGGGTAAATGACCCGTTAACGAATTCAAGCTTAAATCTAAAACCCGGATGTCAGAAAACAACCCGATTGATTCAGGAATGCAACCTGTTAATTTGTTGTTGAGGAAGAGGATTTCCTTTAATGATGGGTTAATGTAGCCTACACTGGCCGGAATCTCGCCGGAAAAGTTGTTGTTTGCTAAGTTAATCACAGACGCCGGCGAGGAACCCAGGTTTTGCGGTAAGGATCCGGTGAAGTGGTTGTTGTTTAAGAAGATCGCATCGAGATTACGGTTGAAAAGCTCCGGCGGAATCTCGCCGGAAAAGTGGTTAAACCGGAGATCTAAGTAGAGTAGACTGGGCATTAAGAGGACATTTTTGGGGAACTCGCCGGAGAAAATGTTGTTACTGAGGTCGAGTTCGGTGACGCCGGTGAGGGATTTGAAGGATTCCGGCAAGGAGCCGGAGAAGCGGTTCGAGTTGAGGTGGATGAGAGAGAGAGAGGTGAGGAGAGAGAGGTCGCTTACGAGGGTCCCTTTGAGGTTGGCGCGGTTGAGATCGATGGCAGTTACGGTACCTGTTAAGAGTAAAAACTCTACATATCACTAAAAACGTTGTGGTCACGTAAAAGTTGTGAGAAAGAAAATATTAATGTATAAGTTCAATGAGTTATTTGACAAAATTATTAAGGAATCTACATATAAGTCTGGTAAAAATTCTACGTGAAAGTTGCGAGAGCGTAAAAATCAACTTGCAAGCATAGTGGCTACTTCATTTATTACCGGTTGGTTTTAGGATAAAACTCTACTATCTAAATCTCATGCGTGCGTGAACTCATTGGGTTTGGGCCTAATGGCCCAATGCAATATAATATGGTATTAGAGCAGGTGGATGATCTCGTCTTTTTGTTTGCCACACGAGGGGTCCATTTAAGTTTGTTGCACCAAAGGGCCTCTCCAATGACTGGAGTAGGCGAAGGATGCATTTGAAGTAGACTCGTATATAGGGAGGACACTCTTATGTATGTTAAAATGTCAATATATAAGAAAAAAGAGACCAATAAATAAACCCAGTAGTTGGAGAATGGAATCTCACTTAAACTTATATATAGATCTTATGTGTGCCAACTTCGTGGGTCAGTAAAATTTAACAATACCGGAGATACGGTCGCAGAAGATGCCGGTGTAGAAGCAGACATTGGGGCCGGACCAGGTGGTCAGAATGCCTGATGGGTCGTCGGAGATGGCAGCTTTCCAGGCTTGCAGGGCGGCGTAGGCGCGCTTGTTGGAGGTGGGGGTGGTGGCGCCACCGACCCCAACGCCGCCGGAGGGTGAGGATCCGCCGATGCCGATGGTTACTCCGACGCCGGCGCCGACGGAGATGGCGGATTCAGATGGTGAGAGGAGGAGGAAGAGGAGTGGGAGTATCAGGTAGCACAGGCATGTGCCCATTATTGTGGTGAGAGAGTGAGATTTCAGGTTGGTGGGGGGTTTTTTAATGCGTAAAGCATTTTGGGCAACACATTGTCATATTAATTAAATTTTCGTAAAAAGTTATATTTTTTAAAAATTTAATTTTTATATTTATTTTTTAAAAAATAAGTAAAATATGTATGACTATCAAAATAAGAAATACAACTTTTTTTCAGAGGCTTGTTAAAAATAAATGACTTATAACTTATATAGGAATGCTAGGTAAGTTACTTCATATGTTTTAAAAGAATTTTCATTTCCCGCATTCCGTCTACTTTTTGTCAATCAAATAAGAGCTAAAATTTATATTTTTCATGAATTTTTACTTCCTATGTACCAATCAAGGCCTAAGGCTCGTGTTTGGTTGGTAGATAATTTTTTTTTTCACATTTTTTTCATAGCTTAAATATAAAAATAAAAAAAACTATTTTATAATTAAGTATAAAAAAATTACAAAACTAAATATTTTTCACATTTTATTTTAAGAACACGTCATAAAGAGAATATATGAGCATTAAATTTTTATCGCAATTACTTTTTACGCCACCTGCATGTATTACCACCCTTTTCACCCCATGTGTTGTTACAATTATCACCCTCCACTACCACTAGTAGGGGTGCACACGGTCCGATTTGAGGGTTTATGGTTATCAAATCGGATCAAATCGTAAAAATACGGTTTGAAAATTTTCTAAACCAAAATCAAACCGTTTTATCTCACAAACCAAACCGTAATTCTAGTCCGGTTCGGTCCGGTTTATGGTTTTAACTATTATAATATAAAAATTGTTATTAACACTAATATAAACATAATTTGATCAATATTAAAATCATCATTAACTACAAAAACATAAAAAAATACGAAAAACTTTACTTCTTTTTCTAATTAATAGTATAATATATGTTTGTACTACATAAACAAAAACTACGAACAACACATAAAATTAGTTTGTTAAATTCAGTAGTAACATTTTTTGGAAAATTGAGCAGTAACATTGGGTCTGTTAAAATTTTTGTTAAGTTGTTAATGAAATATTTAGCAGTTTAGTCACAGATTGGGTTATATTGAATCAACGAGTAAATATTACTTGCATCTAATATGATTCTGTCGTTAAAAATTACATCATTATCTTAAGTTAAATTTGATCAAATAACTAAATTGACATAATCTAAATTATAAAGGGACTAAATTGACATAATTAAAAGTATAAGGCTTAAGTTGACAAGATCAGAAAAGTACAAAGGCCTTTGGTGTAAATAATCCTAATTATTTTTATCGAGTTATGAAGTAAATTTTGCCACTAATATAACTTGTTATGATTTTGATGATATAAATAATCATTGGATTCTTTAGTTTATGATTTTTATGGTTTATGGTTTAAGTTTGGTTTTAAACCAAACCTAAACCGTAAATCCTAATAACCAAAGTTTCTTAAACCAAACCCTAATTTTTTAAACTATAAACCAAATTAACCAAACCAAACCGTAATTTACGGTTTGGTTTGGTTTGGATTATGATTTAAACCGTATTTTGCACACCCCTAACCACTAGGGATGGCAATGGGGTAGGGCGGTACGAGGGTGCTTCTTCCATGCTCGTTCCCATCACCTAAATTCACACTCATACCTACTATTTGTTTGTTACATGTAATTAGGATAATAAACTGCAATTAGTGAGAATTAATTGTGACAAAGTATAAAAAAGGGTGTAAGTGATCATTTGAGGCATTCAATCAAATAAACTCTTTCTCACCTATCCTTCCAATTCTCATCTCCTTCTTCTATTTCTTTCTCTCACCTAATTCTAACTCACCTAAACCCTAACCGTAGGGGTCATTACACCACTTCGGTGTAACAATTGATATCAAAGCCTCGTTTGGCTTCCGATCGAGTGCGTAATCAAAAAAAAAAAAAAATCAGAAAGTTCAAATCCAGTGCTGAAAATTTTGATCAAGTGCAGATTTCAGTTCAGTTCAGTTCAGCATTATTCAAGTCCGGTTCAAGTCGATCAGAATTGCAGATTCCAGTTTAAAACAAAATCAGATCATTTCAAGACAATTTGATCAAGATCAATTCAGATTTTGATTCTTACATTGATCTTGAAAATTTCAGAAAAATTTTGGTCAATCTGGAGGTTGTGCTCACTCATCAATGGCTGATGGCACATGTAGTACGTCGGAATTGCGGCGTTTAGAGGGCCGTTTGGACGAGACCGAAAGTCGAATTGACGATCGTTTCAACGAATTGGAGGCGCGATTTGAAAGTCGATTTGAGTCGTTGCATTCGGATGTGTCTTCGATCAAGGACCTGCTGTAAGAACTCCGGCAGTCGCAGCGGACCGGCAACGGTTTACTGGCTCGGCCCTTCGATCACGCTCCGCCACCTCCTCCGCCACCACCGCCCCCTCCGATACAGTCGGCCGATCCTATGTCTGGTATTGATTCTTCCGCCTCCTCTCCTTATCCAATTCATACAAGAATGCCTAAGATTGACTTTCCTCGATTCTCCAGTGGCTTAACCATAAAGAATTGGATTTGGAAGGTTGAACAAATTTTCGAGATTGATAATACTCCTTCTTCGGCACAAGTTAAAATTGCTTCGATACATTTAGAGGATGATGCCTTAGAGTGGCATTGTGCTTTGGTTCGAACCCTAGGGCGTCCGATTGCGTCTATTACATGGCCTGAGTATTATTCGCTGTTAATTGCTCGGTTTGGTCGTAGTTATGAAGATCCTATGTCTGATTTAATGAATTTACGTCAAACTGGAATTGTTTCCACTTATCAGACTCAGTTTGAGCACTTAATTTCGCGATTACACCTTTCTGAGGAACATTTGGTTTCTTGTTTTGTCATGGGCCTTAAAGATTCGATTAGATACCCGATCTTGATGTTACAACCGCGTAGTTTACAGCAGGCTATGCACTTGTCCCGATTACAAGAGGACAATTTATTGTCCGGCTCTCGTCCATCCTATTCCGGGGTTCTAGGCCCTAGCCTGCACTACCCGCAGCACCTGCATCCACCCCAGCCCCCGAGTCTGTGATCAGATCTTTGTCGGACTCCAATTATAATTCCCAACCTCTTAAAAGTGAGGGGCGTACCATTTCGGCGGCTGAAATTGAGGATAGACGTGCACGGGGTCTTTGTTTCTTTTGTAATGAACCATTTTATACCGGGCCATATGAAAGTTTGTAAAGTCAAGAATCCTCAACTACATATGTGATGTGTTTTAAATATGTGTTTTAAAACCGTCTACTCGCAAGCGTATGAGATCGTCGTAGCTTTGTCGGTATACGGGTCGTATCCACAGGAAATCGTATCAAGTTAGATTTACTGATTAACGAGTGAGAATTTTTGGTTTTTTTTTAATGTGGTTTGAATGAGTTAAAGTTAAATTACTAAAACTGAATATAAGTGAGTTATGACAGTACGATTGAGGTTAGTTTAGGGTATGAATTCAGGATAGCTTAACACGTATCCCATCATTATATTTTACTTAGGACGATGATTTGAAAGACTTTGGCTACAAGCTTTAAGCCTAGGTTAATATATAAATCAGGGCTTAGGGTAATGAACTAGTCTAAAGGCATAACCTATCTTAGCACCCTAAGTGTAGCATAGGTTATCTCATTAGCACTACTTAATTCCGTTGTTACTCCTAACTCAATATTAACTTTATATGAAAGATTGGGTTCAGAGTCGGGTACAACCTCAACCCTGACCACGCGTGAATTCCTGTTATATTACGGTCCAGGCTATAAGCACAAGACTAATCGCTGCAAAGTTGGAGACCTAGTCATGGCTACAAGCACACATACAAAAATATCCGACAATCATGAAGAACTCCTCACAGGGGTGCGAATATAACATAACTAAATCAATCGTCAAAAGCATAATATAAATCTGGGATACGGGCGGCTAGCCACCCTTCATCCCCTAAACTAAGAAAGTTTATTCCTCCATGGGAGTTCTACACATACTTGAATTTATCGAAAAGAAAAGACTGTGCGTAAAATAAATAGAAGAGTAAACTCCCCGAATCTTTGTGTCGATGCTGATCCGAGCCCGAATTCCCCCAGTACTCTAACCTCTTGCGCTTTAGCTTTAGAGAACCTGTAGATCTCGTAGCGGCTTCGGGTTTTGGGGAAAGGGGAGGACGTGCAGCGAAAAAGCTCCTCTAGGCTGACTTTCCCTTCTTTATTTATAGGCGCTAGAAAATTGTAGGGTTCCGTACAGAACAATTCCGATCGATCGGGAATAATGCTCGATCGATCGGGAATCCGATTGATCAGATAAAAGACCCGATTGATCGGCGAGCTCACGCACAAACTCTCGATCGATTGGTACTTTCGGCCGATCGATCGGTAATCCTTCGGTTAGTTCTTTAGGCCGTTTTCTTGAGTAAGTTATGAAGCGTTATGAAATGTACTCGGTTCATCAAATTATGATCTGATGGTCCTTTCATCTGCACAAATGGCCGGGTTTCTCCAATCAGTCTTCAAAAGTGCCTCAATCATGCTCGATTTTGGCATAATTACTCTTCCGTCCGCTTTGACGTATTCTACATGAAAATGTACCTAAACAACAATCGAGCACACATGTAGAGGTCGAATATATGACAAAAAGGGAAAATAAACGTGTAAAAATCATGTATATCAACATCCCCACACCCACACATTGCTTGTCCTCAAGCAATACCCAATTTAAACTAGCTACTGGCAAAATAAATAGAGTCTGGCTTTTAATCGTAAAGGTCACTTGTGAAAATTATTGTTTGACCAAACTTAAGAGTGTACTTGAGAGTAGCGAATCCTTATGTGACGTTATTATTGCACTAGTTCTGACTTAAGTCTCTGTTATTAAAGTCTTTTTACTAGTGAGTGATCTTAGAACTTCACTTCCCTTCGTCTTACTTCGAAACCCTTTGACTTAAAGAAAAAATAAAGGTAATCAGTAAAGGAATAAGTTATCCTAACCCTAAGTAAAGGAATAAGTTATCCTAACCCTTAACCACTAATTAATAGTGAAATCAAAAGGTTTTTCTTTTCTCTCTTGTTTTCCCTTCTGTCCTTTTTTTTTTTTTGTCTTTTTTTCTTCCTTCTTTTTTTTTTTTTTTACTTAGTTAGGTGTGTCTCCCTCAGACCCATGTAGCGAGTTTTCGGCCGGCAACTCCCGATCCAGTTGGCTCAAGGTACCAGGTTTTAAGAGACCCCTACGGATCTAATGGCTCGAGTCTTAAGGATTCACAACCTAACCTGTTAGCACATACCTTTCTTTTTCTTTTTTTTTTATAGGTATTAGTGCTTATTTTGGTAACTATAAAGTTGATTCTTCTTAAGCTTTCCCTGTGGCCCATGTAGTGAGCTTTCGACCGGCAGCTCCCGACCCAGTTGGCTCAAGGTACTAGGTTTTAAAATACCCCTACGGGCTTACTTGCTCGAGACACAGGAGCTACAAGAACCAACCAGTCACCTCTTTTTTTTTCTTTTATTAAAAGGGTTACCTAAGATAAAGAAATATACAATTGATTTCAACATTGTTAGGAGTAGAAAGGTGAATTCTTATTCCTAAAATTATTACCATTATTTCGACCCAAACAGCAAGATATGTCGCAAGATTAAAGGTGCAAAGTAATAATCTAACTAACTAGTTAAAAGACAAAAATATAGATTCAAAAGTCTGATCCAGCAATAATATCACCTCATAAACATTCTAATCATCAAAGTAAATCTCAAAACTAGCCGACAATAAAGGTCACAAACAACCTCATATTAATGCCTTCCAAAAAAAATGTGTAGCTAATTTATGCTGAATTAAGCTTACAGGACAAAAAAAATTGACTCTTATATGCCATCCCCAAACCCAAACCTTGCATTGTCCTCAATGCGCTGTAAATAAAATAGAACCAAAGAAAGGAGAGAGACGACCTGAGATCATGAATGGGTAGCCACATATGCCGAGTGAATCGCCGAAGTGGACGACAAAGAAAGGCAAGCTACAACAAAATCAAAAATAGAAGACTGTGGATGAAAACAACTTGTTAATCCAAAAAGAAAGATGTTCATAGCAACAGTTCAGTACACGAGTAACATAAAATAACTTAGGGAGGGGGGTAAGGTGAAGGAGACCCGCCCGTCTGCAGTCGATAGAGCTCAGTGACCAAAGACTGAATGTGATCCAAGCAGCCCATAATATCCGCAACATAAGGCGGGACGTGTCCGGTCTCATCAGAAGCAGGTGGCGTGGCTGGGCGTCCCTCGGAACGTGATGCTCGGACAGGGGCAGCGGCCCGGGCCGGGGCATCCTCCATGTCCGACTCCTCCCCTCGCGCATCGGCTGAGGCAAGCGAAAGGAAGGTCCGACGATGCTGGGTGGGATCAAAGTAACGGAGTGGCGCACAAACTTGGTCAGGAGTGGTCGGTATGCGCACCTAAGCACGCCGTACAAGCCTCGTAATTAAACGAGGAAAGTACAGAGCACCGCCGCCAATAGGGAAGCGCTGAAGCCTGTGGCGGATAGCGGTAAAACTCTGTAGGTAAGTAGCTCCTACATCCACCCATACACCTCGATAGAACTTCCAAAGAAGATCTAGAATAGGGCCGGTACGCTCCTGGGCATGACCAGTAGGCCATAAATTGGCCTTAATAATGGTGTCCATGAGCCACATATGCGACGGAAGGGCGGAGCGGAAAGTGGTGGATGGACGGTCTCACGCGCATTGGCCGCCACATAACTCAGCGATAATGTCCACGGCCTTTGGTGGGTTAACCGGCGGGCGCCAAACAGATTCGTCGACATATAAGGGGTAACCAATAGCTTCGGCGACATCCGCGGCATTAAATCGGATGGTTTTGCCACGAATAGTGACATCACTGTAGGTCCGACCCCCCTCTTGTTGGAGAGCAAATGAGGAATAAAATTCCCGCACTAAAGAAGGGAAAACAGGGTCCTCCTACAGCTCTCTACCAAGAAGGTAGTAAGATCCCTATGTTGGCAAAAGAGAATGACCCAAGCACCCTCCCTCTCATCTTTCAGATCCTCTCCAAACACCGTCTCCCCAGATATAGGGGCAGCATTGACTCGAGCAAGGACGTCGGGCTGTTGGGAGCTGCTGCCCTCATCAGTGCGGCTCCGCTTGGCACGTGGCATAATCTAAAAAAAAACATGAGCAGATGAACATGAAGATAGGGGAAAGAAACACAACCAAAAAGAGGAAAAACAACAAGAACAACACTCCAATCTCGACCCACAATGAAAAAAAAAACATAAATAAATAAATAAATAAATAAACTAAAAATAAAATAAAATAGAATAAAATAAATAACATAAAAAAAAATGACGAAGAAAACTAGATCGGTACCCAAACCCATAAATCTAGTTAACATAAAGTAAGTGCAATTCCAACAAGATTGCCCCAATCACGGTATAATCCCGCAGCCACAAGTATCAACGGCGCCAAAAACTTGATATGTTTTAAATGTGTTTTAAAACCGCCTACTCGCGAGCGTACGAGATCATCGTAGCTTTATCGGGTATACGGGCCGTATCCACAGAGAATCGTGTCAAGTTAGATTTACTGATTAACGAGCGAGAATTTTTGGTTTTTTTTTTAATGTGGTTTGAATGAGTTAAAGCTAAATTACTGAAACTGAATATATAAGTGAGTTATGACAATACGATTGAAGTTAGTTTAGGGTATGAATTCAGGGTAGCTTAACACGTATCTCGTCATTATATTTTACTTAGGACGATGATTTGAAAGACTTAGGCTACAAGCTCTAAGCCTAGGTTAATATATAAATCAGGGTTTAGGGTAATGAACTAGTCTAAAGGCATAACTTATCTTAGCACCCTAAGTGTAGCATAGGTTATCTCATTAGCACTACTTAATTCCTTTGTTACTCCTAACTCAATATTAACTTTATATGAAAGATTGGGTTCAAAGTCGGGTACAACCTCAACCCTGATCACGCGTGAATTCCTGTTATGTTACGGTCCAGGCTACAAGCACAAGACTAATCGCTGCAAAGTTGGAGACCTAGTCATGGCTACAAGCACATATACAAAAATATCCAACAATCATGAAGAACTCCCCACAGGGGTGTGAATATAACATAACTAAATCAATCGTCAAAAACATAATATAAATCTGGGATACGGGCGGCTACCCGCCCTTCATCCCCTAAACTAAGAAAGTTTACTCCTCCATGGGAGTTCTACACATACTTGAATTTATTGAAAAGAAAAGACTGTGCGTAAAATAAACAGAAGAGTAAACTCCCCAAATCTTTGTGTCGATGCTGATCCGAGCCTGAATTCCCCCAGTACTCCAACCTCTTGCTCTTCAGCTGTAGAGAACCTGTAGATCTCGTAGCGGCATCGGGGTTTTCGGGAAAGGGGAGGACATGCCGCGAAAAAGCTCCTCTAGGCTGACTTTCCCTTCTTTATTTATAGGCGCTAGAAAATTTTAGGGTTCCGTATGGAACAATTCCGATCGATCGGATAAAAGACCCGATCGATCGGCGAGCTCACGCACAAACTCTCGATCGATCGGTACTTTCGGCCGATCGATCGGCAATCCTTCGGTTAGTTCTTTAGGCCCTTTTCTTGAGTAAGTCCTGAAGCGCTATGAAATGTACTCGGTTCATCAAATTATGATCTGATGGTCCTTTCATCTGCACAAATGGTCGGGTTTCTCCAATCAGTCTTCAAAAGTGCCTCAATCATGCTCGATTTTGCCATAATTCCTCTTCCGTCCGCTTTGACGTATTCTACATGAAAATGTACCTAAACAACAACCGAGCACATATGTAGAGGTCGAATATATGACAAAAAGGAAAAATAAAATGTGTAAAAATCATGCGTATCAGTATGATCTTTGGTGATTTGGATGAACCACCCGATACATGTACTGAGGAACCGTTGCTTGATTGGGTCGAGACCGATCCTACCGAAGCTCCTCGGATATCTCGTAATGCCTTGGCCGGTCTAGCTACTTATAATACGATGCGTGTGACGGGGGTTCACAATCGCAAATCCTTATATATTCTTGTTGACAGTGGAAGCACGCATAACTTTCTCAATTTTGGGAAAGCTAGTTGGCTTGGGTGTATTCTTGCACCTATTTCTACAACGTCCGTTGTGGTGGCCAATGGCACCCGTATTTCTTGTCGTGCTATGTGTCGTGATTTTAGGTGGTCTGTGCAAGGGACCGAATTTGCGTGTGATGTTCTCACCATTGATCTCGGGGGATGCGACATGGTCCTTGGCGTTCAGTGGCTCGCTACCCTCAGCTCCATTGTCTGGGATTTCGAGAAACTGCTTATGTTGTTTGAAAGGAAAGGGAAGCCGTGTGTGCTGCAGGGTCACCGGCCAGCCGTGTCTCTTGCGGTTACGTCGACATGTGGGATCGGTGACATCCGGACATCCGAGTGCTCTTCCTCATCCTTTCGGGCAGCAATGGGAACCCGAGGCTATCTTGGACCGTCGTCTCGTTAAGCGCCACAATGCTGCCACTACTCAACTACTTGTGAAGTGGAAGGATCACGCGGTCGAGGAGGCAACTTGGGAGGACGCCTTCGAGCTACGTTTACGCTTTCCAAGTTTTCTTCCTTGAGGGCAAGGAAATGCTCAAGAGGGGGGTATTGTTACATGTAATTAGGATAATAAACTGCAATTAGTGAGAATTAATTGTGACAAAGTATAAAAAGGGGTGTAAGTGATCATTTGAGGCATTCAATCAAATAAACTCTTTCTCACCTATCCTTCCAATTCTCATCTCCTTCTTCTATTTCTTTCTCTCACCTAATTCTAACTCACCTAAACCTAGGGGTCGTTACACCACTTCGGTAACATCGTCACGGGTATGAAGTTGATACCCATACCCATATACCCGCCCCATTACCTGCATGTATCCAACGGGTATCAATTACCCGCCCTAATATAAGTACAAAATGATTATTCTTTCCTGCTCGGACTAATTATTTAATTCTATTTTTAAAAGATTCAATTATATTCTTGTGTAACATTGATTAAATAATTTAGGTACTTGAATTTAAGCACGTTCATATGCGGGAGCTCTTGAGGCACTGAGTTTGTTGTTGTTGACTTTAAGTATGTATTTTTTAATTTAAATATTAATTAGATATAAAATGAAGTGGATATAGTGAGTATAAGGTGGGACAGGGCGGATATGGAGCAGGGCGGGTACAGTACTATACACGTATCCACCCTATACCCGTGGCGGGTAGACCCAACCCATACCTGTTATTCGTCTCACTTATACCCATACCTGTTCCATTGCTATCCCTAACAATGACTAATCATTATTATAATTATCTTCTACCTACTATTATTAATTGATTTATATTATTACTCATTCTTTTGTGATTATAATAGAGAACGTCTTTTTTAAATTTGTAACCTAACAATTTAGTGTACAAAAAGATTTTTTTTTTCACTATACAATTAAATAGTTTAATATCAAAAGATAGAGATCTTAAATGAATAGATCTTACTAAAACAAAAAAGCTGAAATAAGTTGAAATAAATGTATTTTTGGAGTGTTACGAGTTTAGTTAATTGTATGTAAAAGTATTCCGATACCGGTCAATCTAACTAAAATAATCAAAAATTGTGAGCTATTAACAAGCCCCTATCAAACTGTTCACGAACATCAATGAGCCAGGTATCCCTTTGTTGGAACTTAGCTCGTAAAGCTTATCAAGTCTGATCAAACTTAGCTCGTTAAAACTATTGACCCTTAGTAAATAAAACGAACAAGCCATAATCGATTACGAGTAATTTATCAAATATTCGGTTCATTTAGAAATCTAAATACATTATAGTAAGGGTACATTTAGTTCAGTTTATCTGTTTTAATAATATCTTTTTGTTGTAAAACGTTTGATTGTGCAATGAAGAAATTTTTTTTTTATCAAATAAAGTGTTTAGATGCAAGGTTAGAAAAGAAACGTATGTATTATAACCACAAAAAATAATTTAATAATATAAATTAATTAATAGTAGTAGGTAGAGAAAATCATGATAATGGTTAATTGTGGTAGTGAGGGAGAGTAGTGAATGTAACAAACCATATGAGGGTAAAAGAGGCAATGATAGGTGGAGGTGGTAAAAACAAATAAAAGTAGGTCATATTAGTAAAGATTTAATGCTAATGTACGTTTTAAAACTCATTTCTAAAATAAGCCGTGAAAAAGATCTAGGCTCCATTTATTTTGGCGGAAAAGTAAATTTTAGAAAGTGATTTTCTCATTTTCCTTTGTTTGTCAAGCAATTAGCGACGGAAAAGTTTTTCCGCCCATTTGGTGGAAAATGACTCCCCTTTTAAAATGAATGAAGTAATGATTCTAAGTGATGCAAAGACTTTTGCAGTAATCATAATGTGAATCTAGATCGAATCGAAATAAACCAAATTAGATCGTAGACATTTAACGTCATAACATCGGACAAGAATTGGATTGAATAATTAAATCAAGCTTACATGTTACTTTGTTATTGTTACAACATGACATTTTTTATTAAGTTGAATTGCTATATAATATTATATAAATTATCAAGGTGTCTTAATATTTTAGCATCTATTACATAATACCATGAAGTTTCAGTAATATATAATGATGTACCCTACAGCTTCAAAATTGACATAAATCAAGTATATTTTGCCAAAATTTAGTAGACTTTAAATAAAAATTGTTGTCGTGTAACATAAGTTCAACAATCTATATGTGTCCTCTATCATGATACAATAATTTTTTTTTGTCCGAAAATACTAACATGACAATTTTTTGATAATATATAAGTAATTTTTGTCAGAACGTGGAAAACCTTTTGGTAATATGGTCATAGACTCATATTTATATCACAACAGTTTTTTAACAGAAATTAGCCAAATTTTAATAAAAATTTACCGAATTTTAACACAGTATATATATAAGTGATAAAATTTCTTATCTCAGGGTACTTTATTATATATATTAAAATAAAATGATACTTAGGTGATAAATATTCAAACTTTAAGATACCTAAGAGATAATTTTTCCTATTTATAGAGCTTTAATAGTTAATTTATTTTATTATTTTCATATATGTTGTAGTACTACTTATATTATCATATAATAAGATGTAAAATAAATGGTGAAAAATATTTTTTTAACATATAAGAAGACATTATAATACGGAATTGAGTCTTCTTTTAAAACAAACAACAAAAAATCTTACTCATATTTTATATTTCCTAGGAAAACTTTTTTCGAAGAAAAACTAATTCCTAAAATATACTTTTCTCCCAAAACAAACAAAGCTCTAGTTTTACATTTTCTCTAGTTAATTAAACATAACTTTTTTATATTTCTATTTAAGTTGTTAAAAAATATATTAAAAAAACTTTATCTATTAATTAAATATAAGCCTTATAGTTGAAAAGAGTTTTTTTGCAGTTTAAAAATGTTAAAAAGTCAAACCAAATGGACTTTTTTTGCAAAATAGCACAACTAAAAAAAAATTTTAAAAAATTGACACATTTTTAAAAATATTTAACAAAATAACATATTTTACTGTTTATCATCTATTGTAAGCTAATTAAAAAGAATTACAATAACAAGCCATAAATTACATGATATCTAAAATATCGTGCAACGTTGCACGATGTCCCAGATGTCGTACATTAGGACAGTAAGAGTTGTAGACTTAATGGTGATTTGTCATTCAGAGTGAATTAATAAGGGTCACATAGGCCTTGAGTATTGGGTCTTCTCCAATGTTTTAATGGCACTTTTATTCTCTTATTCCCATTTATTATTGAGTCAGTTTCGAAAATATTATTAAAAAATAAAAAATAAAAAAAATAATACTGAAAAAAATAATTTCAAATTTACTGTTAAAACGCATTTACAACAAGCGGTTCTAGTAAACCGCGTTAATAAAACATGTTTCAGATGAAATAAAACTGCGTTTCGTTTTACCATAACAAAAATCGCGTCTTAATAACTCGGTTTATTTTATTAAAAACAGCGTCTTCATAACGCGATTTTATCTAACAAAAAATGCGTCTTAATAAAGCGGTTTATTATAACAAAAACCGTATTATTAAGACGCGGTTTTTAATATAATAAACCGCGTCATATGAACGCGGTTTAATATGGTAAACCGAATGAGTCGAGCCGAGCTCATTATCGAGCTCAATCGAGTTTAAAATTAACGATCCGAGCTTTATAAGTTATTATCGAGCCATTATCGAACTATTTTTGAACCAATACAAATTGTTATCGAGCTCTTAACGAGCTATTGTCGAGCCCTTATCAAACTGTTCGTGAAAATTAGCAAGCCGAGCACCCCCTGTTCGAACTCGACTCGTTAAGCTTATCAAGCCTGCTTGAACTCGGCTCGTTAAGCTATCGAGCTCTCCTAATGAACACAAACGAGCCCTAATCGATTTTGAACACGAGTAGTTCATTGAACGCTCAGTTCGTTTACACCTCTACTCACCGCCAGTCATGTCGTCCGCCGCCGCCCTTCTTCTGCTTTATACGCCGGAGATCTTTAAGTATCATTGTCGTAGCTATTTGATCACTACTGAATTAATAGCCTTTTATTGATAACTTTTTCTGATTTCTTACCACCTCCACTTATAATGCTGGAGCTTCATTGAGAGGAACATGGGATCAATGTGACGATCATCACGAATTGCGGCATAATAGCGACTATAAACGATGAAAACGGGGTTTATGTGTACTGCGGATAAACCGCATTTATTAAACGCGGTTTATTCAAGTATGAATCGCTTTTTATAAATGCAGTTTATATGAATATAAAACGTGTCTTATAGACGCGGTTTATCTGTATTTTAAACGCATCACCTTGACGCGATTTACTATAACCGTATTTTGTAAACGCGGTTCAACAGTAGATTTGAAATTATTTTTTTTTCAGCATTATTTCTGGAACCGACTCTTTATTATTGGGCCTACTTTGATACCTTAGTAAAAGGAACATACCCAGTATCCTAAAAGCTCTCATCTACGCAGGGTCTGGGAAGGCGGATATACGTAGTCTTCTCCTTTCAGGGTGTTAACCTGAAGAGAGGTTGTTTCCCAATGCCCCCAACCTGAGGGTGAGGACTTCCTAGGAGGTCACCCATCCTGATACTACTCTCGCCCAAGAACGCTTAACTTCGGAGTTCTAATGGGATCCAGTGACGGAGTGTTGGTGCCCTTTTTGATACCTCAGTGTTTATTAAAATCATTATTTAGTTACTTTAAAATTTAAATATTTATTATTTAAATATTATAATATTTTAATATATATAATAAGATATCTTAAATTTTAAATATTTTATTTGATATCTTAAAATTCTAAAATTTTATTAATCAGGTGCTTTTTTATTAAAAAATGAATAGATTTTTGTTAGAAAATGCTAATATTAGACATAGTTTTGACAATAGATAAGTATCTTCATCAGACTTTATTTTTTTTCAAAAAATGCGAAAATGATATATAACTATAGTAATTTTTAGGTGGTTTATATGAATAATCAGTGAATATTTTATTACAATTTATTAATTTTTTTTATTAAAATATTGACACTAATTTATATGTATTATTATATTTTCGTATTGTATCAATATTTTTTGCATAAGATTGATCAAATTGTTACAGAAATCATCAAATTTTGTCATAAGATACCTAAGTGATAAAATATTCAAACCTTAAAGTATCTCATTATACATATTGAAACGATATAGTATCTAAGTGATAAATGCTCAAATTTTAAGGTACTTAAATGATAATTTCTCTTTATAGTAATATATTTCGAGATCCAAAAATTTCATTATTTAAGTATCTTAAAATTTAAACAAATTTATTAATAAAATACTATTTGCTAAAATTCTTTGTATTTTTGTTAAAACTTGTTAACGTAAAACTTAGTTTAAAGTATCTTATTGAAACAGCGCATATGTAATTGTTGAGTCGATTATTTTAGTTGTTTGGTATCGTGTTAGTTTCTTGCTTAGGGAGTCGTGTTGTGTAGTTTCTTTTCGCTTGCTGGTGTGGCTTGGTCTAGATAAGCCTCTTGTTCTCGTTCGATGTTGTATTGGGTTGGGTTTCGCTTTAATTTGTATATATGCTTTCGTCATTTCGCTTCAATTTATTAAACAAGCTGATATAATCATATATCATTTATTATTATAATGACCCATCAAGGTAAATTCAGCTCAAAGTTATCATATAATAAGTTGATAAAAAAAAAAAGTTATCATATAATAAAATAATTGTTTATAAATATTTTAAAGTATTATATTTTCTGAAAAGCGGCTTCAAAATCAACTGTCATCATTAGTGTAGTACCATGAGAATACTAATGTGCTGTTCCCCATTTTGCATGCTCGGAATAATATAAACGATAATTTATGTTTTAATATTCGATATTTTTAAAATTAAAGTGAGGAATTTTGATTTTTTTAATTTAAAAATTTTATTATATTAATAAAAAGGTATATGTCTTATGATATGACATTATTTTTTGTTAAAAAATTAATGTAACAACGAGTTTTTTAGTAATACAAAAGTGAAAAGATGAAAGTGTCATTCAATGCCCTTTTATTACTCTATAAGTATAAAATTTAATGTATTATATTGTATTGTATAAATACTATCCATTTTCGCTTAATTTGTTCAAAAATATAATTATTGAAGCTTATTTCTATCATTTTATTTTAGCATTAACAAAAAATAGTTGTCACATTATTTTTGTCGATGAAAAATGACGTCATTACTTCATATAGGGGTCTAAATTTAGGAGTCTTTTTAATAATACAAAAAAACTTAAGAGTAGTTTTAATAATTTAAAAAAGTCAAAGTATTTTTTATTATTTTTAAAAATAGGCGATACTAAAATATAAATAACACTAATATAAAATATTAAAGGATTTATCATTGGAAAAAACCTCACTTTGTATAAAATATAAATGAAAATAAAATTTGAACGTATTTTGGTTTTTACTGCTCATCATATATTATTAGGGTTCATTACCAGGCACTAATACAACCGGATTTCATTAGAACTTCGAAGTTAAGCGTTACTGAGCGAGAGTACTACAAGGATGGGTAAACTCCTGGGAAGTCCTCGTATTGCCAACCCTCCAAGGTTGAGGGTCCTCAAAAACAGTCTATATGCGAGAGGCCTTGAAGTATTGGGTCTGCTGTTTGTTGTTTGTTTGTTTATTTACTGTTTATACTTAAATCGAAAAGAAGAATATCATTTGCCGGGATGAATTTACGACCACAAAAGACTCTTTCTTGAATCGAAAAAGCTAGAAAAATGAAGAGCTAAACTATACTAGATTAGAATCCTAAGCAAAAAATACAAAGTAAATGACATAATAATTGGGGGTTTAGGGCTATTAGTGGCCGGTTACAATGAAAGGAAAAAAAGATGAGTTGTTACTTCACTAACTACGCTCCTAAATGCTAGATGCTAGAAAATATTATATATATAAAATATATAAACAAATAACAATCGACCCAATGCCTCAAGGACTCCCGCCTAAGCAGGATCTGGGGGTGTAACCCTGCCGAGATGCGGTTTCCGATGACCCCCTAACCTCGTAGGGTTGGCAACACGAAAATTTCCTAGGAGGTCACCCATCCTGGTACTACTCTCGCTCAATCACACTTAACTCCGGAGTTCTAATGGAATTCAATGTATTAGTGTCTCGTAAATAAACCCTCTATGTATAAAATATAAAATATATATAAAAATATAAAGGGTTATTTATATTTTACTACCCTGACCTTTTTGGTAATTATAAAAAAAACCCTGACATTTTGAAATTATTAAAAAAGACCCCGAGGTTTTATCGTATTAATGAAAAGGACCCTCTCCGGCAAATAAGGGTAAATGACTTAACTTTTAAAACGGAAAAAATCATGATTCTGAGTAGCCCAAAAACCTTCACGGTAATTATCATGCAAATCCAGATCGAATCGAAATAAACCAGATGGCCAAAAACTTTTTAAAATGACATCAGATGGCCAGAGATGATCTTTTTTTATTAAAACGATAAAATCTCGAGATCCTTTTTAATAATTCAAAAATTTCAGAATTTTTTTTATAATTACCAAAAAAATTAGAATAATAAAATATAAATAATCTAAATATAAATAAAAATGCTAGTATTTAACAGAGCTGAAGAGGTAAAACCGCGGACAGAGAACAATAATGCAAAGTGAATGAAGTGGGGGATAAACATGGGAATGTGGAGGGCAGCTAAGGTTTCCAGTTCTACATGGCCGGCAAGCACCAAAATAAAGTCATCCAGTCGTACATTATTACTTTTTTTTCCCCGATAAATATCGGCAAAGCCGAAATACAAACAGACAACTCGAAAAGACGAAACCTAGGCCACTCCGTAAACGGAGGGGGGAACAAAAAAGCATCAAAACCAAAACACCAGTAAAAACAAAAAAAAAAACATTGTTACTTTATAATTCTTATTACAACAACAACAATAATAAACCTAATGCTTACAAGGGCTCCCGTAAAAGTAGGGTCTGGGGGTAGATGTACGCAGCATTTCCCTTCAGTGGGCTACCCTGAAAAGAGGCTGTTTCCGAGGTCCCCCAACCTTTTATAATTCTTATTAAAACCAATATATATAAACATATCATGTCCATCTTTAAAATTTTTTGAAGGAGATAACGAGGTCGTAGTTGAAGTTTTTAAACGCATCTATTCGACTCCAGCTGATATTATGACGATTGTGGGGGATGTTTTGATACAAAACTGATCCAATTCACACAAGATCCAACACAATCATGCAATTGATAGGATCCGAGATGGGATCCTATCTAATTAATCAATCTAATCACAACCCAATCGCATAATCCAATAATGGTAACTATGGGATAGCTAAATTACTATTCCGGATTTGTATTGATACATTGAGTATATCAGAAGGAAGGGCAGAGGATAAGAGAGAATTTGGGGGAGAGGGAGAAAATATCAGCACATCACAATTAGTATGGAAAAATACCTTAACTAACTACCCCTATTTATAGTAATGAGCTCATGGGATGGGAAGCTCTAGGACTGAGGCGGCGAAGTGATGTGGCATCGGGATTAACGTGGCACGAGCATTTGTGTCAACTAGCTAATATTATGATGATTGTGGAGGAGATTCGTACTATTAGCTTTCGGGGGGAAGGAATTTCTTGTGATCATGTTTTCAAATAAGTAAATCGGTTGGTGAATTGGATAGCGAGTGTTGGACATGATGACTCTTCCCTCCCCAGCCCTCCCTCCATATTTCCCGGGTTGAAGCTTTAAGATTCCATCTCTTGAGAAGGCATTCGTAAAATTGCACAGCTCAGTTTACACTTAACCAAAAAAAAAATCCAAAATCACTAAAATAGCTCGTTTTCTTCCCCGCTTTTCAGCGGCTGGACTCAGGGCTCACTTGGCGAGTAGCCTGCTTGTTCTGCGACTTGTCTGTAATTAAAAAAAAAATAAAATAGCGCAATTTAATTTTCCTCACTATTTAATTACATGTGAATAAAATATACATTAAATAAATTAAATTAGCTATTTTCTATTTGTATTTCTCTTAAAATAATTTGATTTGTTGTTTGTTTGTGATAGTATATAAATTTGAAAAAGGATTTACCACAATTAGAAAGTAAATCAAGTTTACACCGTACATAAAATTTAAGATTTTCAGTGCTCTGAGGACTCTAGCCTAAACAATGGCTGGGTAGATGGATGTACGCAGCCTTCCCCCTTTAAGGTACCCTGAAAGGAGACTGTTTTCGAGAACCTCTAACCTGAGGGGTACAACACGAGGACTTCCTAGAAAGTCAACCTTCTTGGTACTACTCTCACCCAAGCATGTTTAACTTCGGAGTTCTAATGGGATCCGGTGCTTATATATTGGTACCCTCTTAGACGATTTACCTTAACCAATTACATGTTAAATGGTATTTTTGTTGCTGGTTTATTTGTCTTCGATTTATATACTCCAATTAAGGAGATTTTCACAATTTTATATTTATATATGTGTAAAAATATATAAAAC
Source organism: Simmondsia chinensis (assembly GCA_018398585.1). NCBI lineage: Eukaryota > Viridiplantae > Streptophyta > Magnoliopsida > Caryophyllales > Simmondsiaceae > Simmondsia > Simmondsia chinensis. The sequence goes on from JAGTTD010000010.1 coordinate 35,681,148, forward strand.
CAAATTAGATTTTAATTAGGTCAAGTAGTCAAGACACTCTTCAAACACCTTACATCGAATGCCCAAAAATTGAGCACTTGGTTGGAGATAAGTTTAGATCTCAACAAAACTGTAGAAAATTATTAAATTATAAACGCTAATATTAAATTAATCATTTTCTCATAAATTACTAAAATATTAGGGCTTGATATTTTTCAAAACTCCAAATATTTTTTTGGTTTTTTAACTAAAAACTACCTAAATTTTATCTGTGGTTTCAAAAAATTACATAAATTTTCTAGTTTTTTCAAATTCATACCTTAATTTTTCAAAAATTTTCAATGTTACATGTTAATGTTAATCTGTTATTATCCGTTAGTTTTTGCTGACGTGATCTTTGTTGCGTAACATTAAAGTTTGAAATTTTTTTGAAAATTCAGACGAGACTTTAAAAATTTTTAAATTTTAGATATTTTTTTAAAAATTGCACATAAAATTTACATAATTATCAATAAAAAATAAATTTTTTTTTTTGAAAATCAATCTAAATCAGAAGCACGAATAGACTATAATATTAACGTGTAAGGAAATTTTCAATAGCTTAACTGGACAAGAAATGAAGTAACCGGTGGACCTTTTTCTGTTTTTGGCTCCTTGTGCTTATATTATTAAAATTTCAATTATTTTAAAATTTTAAATTATTTGGTAAATATTTATAAATAGTTTTACACTCTAACATGTTCTCTTATACAAATTTTATCGGGCTTAGAGAATTGAAAATACACGTACTCTTTTTTGATAAGTAATCGATAATCTATTGATTCAGTGCAAAAAACCGCTTACAACCTTTTTCCAAAGAAGCTTAAAACTAGTAAAAGACTACACCTATATACGCCATTTTTTTGGGCCGGAATATTGGCATGATTGTTTGCTTCTATCTTTGTGCGGATATAGGGCCGGTCCTAATATTTCCAAGGCCTCAAGCGAACATTTCCAATGAGAGCCCTTTATATGTAATAAAATTTAAAAAATTTTAATATTAAAACTTATTAATTTTAACAACTAAGACTTTAAAAATACAATCCTCTAAATTTTGGGGTCCTTAAATTTCGAGGGGTGCTTGGAGTTATGTCCGACCCTGTGCGAATAAATGTCATAAATCTGAAGATATTTTTAAGAAACAAATCCCATTGAAATAATAAATGTAATCATTTCATATCTTATATTGAAATTATATTAATATTAAGAGTGGTGCTTGGTAAAATTTGAACTTGTGAGCTCTTGATTGACATGACTTTAATATTATCTTTTAGTACTAACTATTGTAAAAACTCAAATTTATTATATAAAAATTTATAAATGATTTTATACTATAAAATATAATATAAATAAATTATTGTGCATTTTCTTGTTATTGTTTTCGGTGTTACATGCCAACTGCAAACAATATAATATGATTGCGTGGGTCTAAGATCAATCCATGAGCATCACAATGTGATAAGGTGAAATAATTATTCATCCATTAGGATAATTTTCTTTTTCTTTAAGCAATGTGAAGAAAAATGCAGATAAATATTAACACAAAGTTTACAGAATATCTCGATCGTGGAATTAAATTTGGACTTACCTTGCTGCCTTGGTAGATTATCTTGAGTATCAAAGAACTAACTCCCCCAAAAATTTAATTAAGCTGATGGGTGAAGGCTCTCAAGATTGGTTTTATACTATAATATGCCTTATTATGCGAATGCCCATTGAATTTAAAGAGTAGATATTGCACAACCCACCTCTTACCTTGTGCTTAAATTATATTAATATTGAAAGTAGAGAGTCTTGGTCAACAAGACTCTAATACAATGTCAAAATCCCAGCATTACCAAAAGCTTAACTAATATTGGTTTTATACTTTAACTTTAAGAACCGTATTATAAACATAGAGGGCTACTATGGATGTTGTATTATACCTTTTTTTGAGTTTACAGAAAGATAATCTCATACGACAGAAAATTGATACCATATACTGGACTTGTCTTATATCGGGTCTTCTTGCGAGATGTCGGGTTTTGTATTGCGAGTTAGCTTTCGCAACTTATAAAAAATATATATATATTTTACTTAAATGGTGGATTGGAAAATTAATTTATAAAAATATCTCAGGTTATTAAAGTATGAAATAATCATTTATAATGATTAAATTTGGGGATATTTTAACGTTGGGACTTGTGAGTCACGGGTCTTTTTTTATTTTTTTTTTATGTATTTTAATATTATTTATGTCAAAGGTTCTTGTATATTATCTATCATATTAATTTGATTTTTATATTTTTAATTGAGACAATTTAGTCCCTGAATAATTTAAAATGTATTAATTAGTTATTTGGTCAAATTTAAGTTAAGTTAATGACATAATTTTGAATAGTAAAATTATTTTAGATGCAAGTAACTTATTATAAATTTATCCGTTTACTTAATTTAACCCAATTCGTGGTGAACAATTAAAAATTTCATGAAAAACTTAAGATAAAATTTTCTTTAAGGACCAAATTGACACATTTTGAATTGTATAATAACTAAATTGACACAATGAACAAAGTACGGGACCTTTGGCGTAAATAACGCTTTTATTTTATTCACGTTTTATAGTTTTTTCCTTTTTTTTTCTATTACATTGGTAAAGTGAGGAGGGGGGAAATGTCTCCTATGAGAATCAAAACCCGAGTGGCTTATCTAGTTGTGGAGTTCACAACTAATAAGCCGTGTCCTTAAAAGACTTGCGTTTTTTAGTTTGAAATAGTTGTGAATTACTTCGGTGCCAGGGGCATGTTTGGTTAATACGTGAAAAAAACCTACGTTTTTAAATATTTTTTAAAGAAATTTTTTTATAAAACATGCTATCAATGTGAAAATTTTTAGTTTTTGTTTTTAATTTGCTTTTGCATTAAAGGAAAAATAATATTTTTTTGCTTCTCATTAAAAAAAAAAATTCTTTTTTATTTAATAAATACTTTTTCTTTTTCAATCAAACACTCTTAAAATCGGAAGAAATAATTTTTTTAAAGAAAAAACACTTTTTTTTTTTTTTTTTTTTTCCAAAAACAAAGCATCAAGTTCAGTAAGAGGGCAATAGATTTTATATGAAATTTTTTATCAAACATCTTTGTTTAGTTTCGAAAATAAATTATATTCTCCAATGTCGCTCTAGGTGCGGTTATGCATATTTTAGATAAGACTCGAGTAGAAGCGATCAGGCTCGAGTCAAGTCAGAGGTAGTGATGCGAAAGAAAACAACTTTATTTTCAACAGAAAGTTGCTTTTCCCAATATGACAAAAGAGCCTTTCGCTTCAAAAATTATAGTTGAATAAATAAAAACCTATAAATAATATATTAAAATGTATATAATATATTAGTTGTTATTATAATATAAAGTTAATTTATAACGTGGATCTACTAATTATTTTGACAAAAAAGGCAATAATATAGGTGGTCTAGCCCAACCTATATGGGCTGAATCTAAGCCTATGGACCTTCAAATATTGGGGGTTGGGCTGTACTATGTGTGAACTTAGCAGCCCACATAATATTTAAAAATTTAATTTATACCTGACATTTGAGTATGTATTACTTAGATAATATGATATTTCAGTATAAATGAAAATTTAACCCAACGTTTAAAACTTTTATCACTCGGGGTGCCTTGTGCCAATTTTGGGTGAATTTTTATCGAATTTCACCAAATTTTATCCAAAATTTGCTAATACGATGTATGATTGTGATAATATATATGAATTACATCAGTAATTTTAGTAAAAAAATTAGTGGTCATATTTATAGTCGAAGAATACTTTTATATTCGATATTTTTTGCACAAAAAGGTAACAGATTTTGCCAAAAAATACCTTTATATCATTGAAATTATATTCAGCTTCAATATTTTTCAACAAAAATCTACTGAATTTACACAGAGGGCACTTGATGGATAAAATTTTTAAAATTTAAAGTATTGAGCGATAAAATTTTTAAAGCTTGGGGTAAATAACTATATATATTGAAATATCAAGCTACCTAGCTCTTAAACCTCAAGGTACCTACTGATAAATTCTCTTAAAAATTTGATCATTAACTCCATTCTGCCAAAATTTAAAGATTTATTTTTGAAATCTGATAAATTTATGCCGAGAAATGTTGTCAGGACAAATTTGGTAATATATATGTCATATTAGCATTTTCAGAAAACGATTTGTTGCATTCCTACCAAAAAAAAAAAAAAGTTTGGATCCCGATGAAAAGGTACTTATATGTTGTCGGATTTATCTCTTATATTAGTATTTTCTATAATTACTAAATTTAAGGACTAAATTGACACAATAGTCAGACTGGTGAAGTAAATAACGTTCAAAAAGATTGAAAAGGAATACCAAATGAGCTAGCAAGCACCACAAAAGATCTATTGGGCCATGGGCCTGTACAGAACTTTGGGCTTCTTAGCAAAAACCTTTTTGGGCTCAAGCCCATTAGCCTACTTGAAGTATAAAAGGCACCAAAAATTAAAAAAAGGCCTTGATACTTAAATCGCTTACACAATGTAATCTTTGTTATTCAGATTCGAGTATTAGAGTCGGATATGGATACTTGGATCTTTGATAGATCCGGCTATATTTTTCATATAATTTGAACTACATTAGGTCACGTTTAAACGTTCAAATATTTACCGATATAGATATTTTACGGTAGAATCGAGCGTTGAAGTAAAAGTGGGGTTGTCTTCTTCTTGTTCATATTCTTCTCTTTGTTAAACGAACCAACTGTCCCAAAAATTTAAGCTGATGGGTTATACTCTAAGAATAGTTTTATACTCTAACACGCTTCCTCACGCAAATGTTCATTGGGCTTGAAGCGTGTGGATAATGTACATACCCTCCTTTGACAGCTGTTAGGATTCAAACTCGTGATTTCTGGGTCAACAAACCTCTGATACCATGTCAAATGGACCAACTACTCCCAAAGTTTAAGTTGATAGGTGAAGGTACACTAATAATTTTGTACTATAACACTGTACTGAAGTACAAAAGAGGGAAAAAAAAAAAAAAAGAAAAAAGAAGAAAAAAGAAAAAGTAAAATGGCACCCATGTGACCATATTATTTTATGTATACCATTCTTTGCCTTATTATAAGAATTCTTTGTGCCACTTCTTTATGAGACCAACTAAATCTAAATCCATTGGACATGCCCAAATGATATATAAACCAGCATATGCTAGCATATTTAACCGAATATGTAATATTTAACATGTTTTTTTCCAGTGCCTCAAGGGCTCCCGCCTAAACAGGGTGTGGGGGCGTCGATGTACACAGCCTTCCCCCTTTAGGGTATTACCTTTGAAGAGAGGCTGTTTCTTAGTGCCTTTAACCTAATGGTGAAGACTTCCCAGGAGGTCACCTATTCTGATACTGCTCTCGCCCAAGCATGCTTAATTTTGGAGTTCTAATGGGATTCGGTGACGGTGTGTTGGTACACTGGGATCCAGTGTGGCATGGATCATGCTAAGTAACTGTAAATATCGATGTTGAGGGTCAACTCTTGAAAATCGGGCCTACCTACCACTTGAAAACCCGACTTCTCATTGGAGGGATGCCATTATCATATAAACTGTCGTCCTAAATTTGGAGGCTATTGGGTTTAGGATTTTTCCATCTATGATTTTGATGCTCGGTTGATTCATCCGTTTTGCTTCTTTGCTTTTTCTTTTTCTGTTGGTTCCTCTTTGAGCCCCGGTTTCTCGGGTGCAACTTTTTTATATTCTGAGTTCTCTCGGTAATTATTAAAAAGGGCCAACGCAACATGTTATATTTGACACACCCTCTTAGCTATTGCAGCGTGGATCATGTCAAACACTTTTGAACATTGATATTGAGCCCCAATCCTTAGAAACCGGGTCTAGCTTTTGTACTATTTCAAAAAAGAAAAAAGAACCGGGTCTAACTTCATTCGGAAAACCATCCTCTTACGAGAGGTATGCCCTTACCATATAAAATGACACATTCCAGTATATCCATGAACATGAAATACTAACTTTTTATGTTTTCTTGGACTGAAATGTTGTATTGTATCTCTCCCTTTTAAACCCAGTTTTTATACAAGTTGACTTAAGGCTCATTTGTACACATTACCTATTTTATATTGTGAATTTGTCGCTAATTATTAACGAAAAATAAGGTACACATAAAAGTATGAGAATAGAATTGCCTATTCTGGAAATACTACATGTACTTGTTTTATACCCTTTTTAGGTCTCTTCAATAAGGGAAAACATGTTCATAAACAAGTACAACATACACCTATTCTTTACATTTATTTATTCGATAAGTACTGTCAAGAAACCAACTTTTATAAAAGTTTAAGCTTTTGGGACAGATTGTTCTTTGATATGGTATTAGAGCTTTGGTGACCAAAAGGTCATGAGTTTGAATCTTAATAACCTCCACTTGCAATATTAACATAATTTAAGTATAAAGTATGAGGTGGGTCTGTACAATATTCACGCTTCATACCCAATTGGCATTTACCCGAGAGGGCATGTTAGAGTATAAAACTATTCATGGGCGTTCACTCGTCAAGTAGAGAGAAGAAATGGTCTCCAAATGATAAATAGAATGTATCTTTAAGAAATAAACATAAATAACAAAAGAAAACGAAACTAACCAGAAGCCAGATTGTGTACCATGATCAAAATTAGACTCAGAATGATAGCTAACATCAACATACCCAGTGCCTCATGGCTCCCGTATAAGCATGGTCTGGGAAGGGTGGGATATACGCAACTTCACCCCTTTAGAGTGATACCCTAATAGGAGGTTGTTTTCGAGGACCCCTAACCTGAGAAGCAGGGTCTGGGAAGGGTGGGAGTTACATAGACTTAGAATGATACCTAATATTGCAAAATGATACATGACAAATTGACTTCTTATATATTAAGGATAGAGATACCAAGTCATCCAACTTGGAGCCAAGTGACATCTCTCGATTTGATACTTTGTGCATCTACATTCTAAAATTCAAACATGACCTTTTTTTTTCAATAACTAGAGAGAAAATTTTCATTATAAGCCGAAGCATCCACTTAAGCGGAGTCCAAGAAAGTCCGCATGAGCGGGAAAAAAGCAAAATAAAACAAAACAAAACACCCAAAATCTATAGACGCCTAGAAACACACCCACACCAACCCCTGGGGTACGAAAACGCCTAAAGGGCCACTCCGATCTAAGCAAAAAAACCCCAAACATGAAAAACGAGCACCGTTGATAAAGAAAGCCCTTTATCTTACTTGTTTACTACAAAACTTGTTTCAGCCAAGTACAGAACGCAAATTTTTTTTTTTTTTTTACATACGATAAGGAACTCAAATGAGTTGTAAAAGGAAGCACCCTTTCTTAGTTCAGTTAGCTGGCACCTGTAGTCACCGAGTACGAATTTACAATAAGTCGAACGCAAAACAAAATAAGGAAGATAGAAAAGGTCGTACAATCAATACGGACGACATCTTAATACAGCCAATGTATTTAACAACCTTCGACTTGTATGAAAAATAATGACATATTTATTTATTTGCTTATAAAACAAATGACTTGATTTTAATTTTAATGATCCAAAAATTTATTGGTACTCAATTTACCATAGAAATTAGGTTTACATAACATTTTTCCACCCATTGTTTTGATTTTTTTTTAATTTTTATTTTTTTAGAAGTTATTTTTAATGTACCTCTGAAAATTTTATTATTTTAATTGTCAAAACAGAATATATTCCTACCCAAAATATAGAACAATTATTGAAAATATATCTAGTCATATACATAAGAAATTATTAACTTATAAAAAGTAATTAACTTAATAATTTGTAAAATATTATAATTATAATATTTGATGTCCTAATATGATATAGCCTTATTTACGCCAAAGGTCCCTGCACTTTATTCATTGTGTTAATGTAGTCCTTCTACTTTTAATTGTATCTATTTAGTTCTCGTACGATTCAAAATGTATCAATTTGGTCCTTAGAAAAAATTTTATATTAAATTTTTAAAATTTTTTTTAATAATTCGGTCACGAATTGGGTTAAATTAAGTAAACGGATGAATTTATAATAAGTTACTTTCATCTAACATAATTTTGGGTTCAAAATTACGTCATTAACTTAACTTAAATTTAATTAAAGAATTAAATTAAAACATTTTGAATTGTTCAAGGACTAAATTAACATAATTAAAAGTAAAAAGACTAAGTTAATATAATGTATAAAATATAAGAACAATTGACGTAAATAATCTTGTGATATATATTATGTAATTTTTGATATATGAATCCCCGTACCACTGAAATGAAGTCCAGCATGCATGGAGGAATTTAAAAAAAAAAAGAAAATAAAAAAAAAGGAGGCGTAAGAATGAAGCAAAGGCCAATATTAGCTGAACCTACCATTATTTACATCACGTATACCCTATTATAAGTTTACAAATAATCATTTCTCCGTAAAATTAAACTAATTTTTTCTCATGCGATACATATATAATATTTACATTGTACGTAATTTTAATTCGCGTTCTGTTATTATATACAGATGTTATAAGCCTTTTGAATTTAATTTATTGTCCATTGTATGTAATTCATTAATTATACTTCACTAATTGTCGCTTTTATGCGGTGGAAACTTGAATGCAAGAAAAAAAAAAAACTTGACCGTCACTATTTTAGGAAAAGCTTGGGTGGAGTTCTGGTATATTTTGAAGATTTTCATTGCCCTAAGGGTTCCCGCCTAAGTAGGTTTTGAAAGGGGTTGATGTACGTGGCCTTTCCCCTTTAAGGTACCCTAAAGGAAGGCTGTTTCCAAGTACCTCCAATTTGAGGGGTGAAACACGAGAACTTTCCAGAAGGTCACCCATCTTGGTACTACTCTCGCCCAAGCATATGTTTAACTTCAAAGTTCTAATGGGATCTGATGCTTGCGTGTTGGTACTACTCATTGTATCAATTTATTTTTGTACCTTTAATCGAGTAAATTTATTTTTATTAATGTCGAATTTTATTAATTTAGTTCATGTATAATTTATATTATTTTATTTTAATCCTATGATAAAAATTAAAACTAAATTAATGACTAGATTTTAACCACATAATCACGATAGAAGCAAATATGCAAAACTTTTTTGATAATTAATTGAATATATCCTCGTAAGCAAATATCTAATACAAACCCACTTGTTGACTCAATTTAACCAATTTATGCCTGGGCATTAGAACTTTACTCAAGGATCAAATTAATGCAATGTAACTAGTGTTAGAGTATAAAACTATTCCTGAGCCTTCGCCCATCAGCTTAAGCTTTTGGGAAAGTAGATTTATTGACATGGTATCAAAACCTTGTTGACCAAGCAGCCCTCACTTTTAATATTAAAACAATATGTATATGGTGGGTCTGTGCACTATCTACGCTTCAAACCCAATTGGCATTTGCGTGAGGGGACATGTTGGAGTGTAAAACTATTTCTGGACATTCAACCATCAGCTTAAGCTTTTGGGAAAGTTAGTTCCTTGACAACTAATACACGGAATAAATTAAATACAATCAAAAGTATATTGACTAATTGACAAAGTGGATAAAATACATAAACCTTTGATATGAATAACGTAATAAAATATTATTTTCTTATTGGATTTCTCAATTTATGGGTTTACTCCATTTAGAGTCATACCAAACACTCGTGAATCAAAACTTGCTAAAAACATTTTGATTTGGTCTAATTAGTTGGCTCCTACTCTTTTTTTTTTTTTTTTTTTTTGGTTTTGAATTTTAATCATTATTTTCTTGACAAAAAAAAGGAAAAATAATTATGGATTTTTCCATGCAAAAATGTGCTAACTTTATTCATTTAGGAAAAATAAACGGGTAAATTGTAGAAATTTCTTGTCTTGTGCTTCAAAAATGGAAAACCCTTTATGAATAAAATCAAATACTTAATCCTCAACTTTGTATAAATTCTTCATTTTTCATCACATTGATGTTAATTTTACTGTAGGTCCACCTCTAAAATTAGGCTATTTAAAAATTAATTTAGCTCTACGGTAAAGTGAAAGTCAATGTGGTGAAAAAAATTTTAATGGCTGGGACACGAGTGCGTTTAATTAGGCTAAAGGGTGGGTTTGCATTGATTCATGCATCTAATGTGATCAAACGATTAAAAAATATGTTATTAACTTGTATGAGGACTAAGTTGATATACAACAACAACAATGGTTCCAATGCCTGAAGGGCTCCCGCATAAGCAGGGTTGGGGTGGGGTAGGATGTACGCAGTCTTACCCCTTTAGGGTGAGGCCCCAAAGAGAGACTGTTTTCGAGGACCCCAACTTGAAAGGAACAAAGAGCGTAGGAATCATAGAGATCATGGAGATCATGAGAAGCATGCAAGCACGTAAGCAAGTAAATAAATATTGCTATTTATATGTATATATTTTTGGTCAATCTGTAATAATTAGGGAGTTGTTATTAATACGATAATAATATCGTTGAAAAAAGGGTTAATAATTGTTGTTGCAGAGTAATTATCACTTAATATTTTAATTCAATTCATTCATTTTTTAAAAGCGATGTCGACTAAATACATTTTGTTTATATTTTGTTTTGACGGAGAAGAGTGTGGACAGTGAAGAATGTTAATAATCTACATGTTGAAAGATCTGTTTGTTGGTCAATACGTCCTCCATGAAAATTTCACTGGGCCTTAGGTTCGACTCACCAAACCGGAATATATGAAGTTGATATATAAATTCGAGTAGGATTCCATCTAAAATCAATAAACGTGAGATAAAGTAACTTATTACACTTATATATTAATCTTTTGTCTGCTGCAACTATAAGATGAGATTCTTCTTTTTTTTTTTTGATAAATAGCGAGCAAAGCTCGGAGTACAAGACATGACATTTGGAAGCAAGGACCTGAAGAAAGGGATACGAGATTCTTCTTCATATATATATATATATATATATATATATATATATATTGCTCTATATCTATCGAAAAAATAAAAATTTACCACATTGGTCCTAAGTCAGGACAGACCAAAAATATTTTGTAATTAAAATTATTAATTTATCAAAATTATACCTTATATTCAGAGCAATTGCCCAAAATGGCTCAAAAAAAATATATATTACCCAAAATGACCAATTTTAAAAAATATTTATCTAAATGGCCTCCATGTCATCAAATTTGAAATTTTATTTTTTTTGTTTTGGAAATACCTCCCTCCCTATGATAATAATTTTAAAAATAATAATTTATATTAAATGTTATATAAGCAAACAACTATTATTTTTATTATATAACTATAATAATGAGTAAATTAAAAAATTATGTATAGCTAATATTATTTAATATTAAAAAAATAACTTAATTTAATTTTTTATTATAAATTACATATATATAATTTAACTAAAACACAGGTTATAAAGCTAAATATAACATGATAATAAAAATATGATTAATATATTTAATTTAATTAATAATTAATAATTTATTAAAAAATTAAATAAAAAATTTAAAAATGTTTAACGTGTCAAGTACCCAAAACACAAAAAAAAAAAATTAAATTTTAAAATTGATGACGTGGAGGCTATTTGAAAAAATATTTTTTAAAATGAATCATTTTGAATAATAGTTTTTTATTTTGGACTATTTTGAAAAATGGCTCTATATTTTACTTGATAGTTTTGTAAACAGTATGATGGAGTTAAATGTGAGGAAAATCCACGTTGGCAATTATGATGCTGCCATGTCCACTCCAGACACGCTGTTTGTTAATACGGACCACAAAAATAGATTAACGATATCAGAATAATAATAAAGACATTTATAATTTTATATAATAGATATAGTGGTCATTGATATGCTTTGGTCCATTTTCAAAAACTAAACGATTTAGCAACTGTATTACTTGCATGTCTGATACTGTTTCGTTTGACTTAAAATTTTATAAATATTGATTCTTGTACGAGTAAAGTTGCTTACATCTTGTCCTTTCTAGATCCTGACTTGGCGGGAACCTTTGTGAGGTCAGGTTGTTATTGTTTCCCTTGAGTCATTTTATTAGCATAATGGACCCCCCAGATTTAAGTTATTGCGATCATTTACAATATCTTAGAATCTATTTTTAGCTCGCTTTATAGCTGGTCATTTTGTAGAACCCGGTACTAATAACTTAGCTTTGATCATGGTTCGTTTTTCTTCCATTTTATTATGTATTTCTATTCTACTGTTCAGTTACATTCTATATATCTCTTAAATCTTTTCTCTATTCTACTTATAAAAATTATAAAATATATTAAATTTACGTATGTAGCACATATGCAATAAAACAGTTGAGTAAAAAAGATAATTATTTTTTTTTATCTTTTATAATTCAAATTGTATTTTGTTATGAATATTAAAAACACAAAATGAGCCAAAGCCCAAAATAACACAAAAATAATAAATATTTCCTAAACTAGCTTTTTAAGAAAAATATTTTTTCAAATGGCATTCATGTCATCATTTAACTTTTTTATTCTTTATTTTTACTTTTTTTTTTAATTTCTTATTTTATTTTTAATATATTTATAATTTTTTAAATTTATAATGCTTTCTTAATCACAATAAATAAATTAAATTAAATTATTATTAATTATTTAGATTAAATTTGTGTATAAATAATTTTATTTTAAATTTAATAAATAATTTAGTTTAATTTATTTATTATAATATATAAAATATTATAAATTTAAAAATTTATAAATATAGTAAGAACATAAAAAAATAAAAAAATGATAACATTAATACTATTTAGGGAAATAATTTTTTTAAAAAATTAGTTTAAAAAATATTTTTTATTTTTTTGTTATTTTGGGTAATGGCTCAAATATTTTCATTATTATTATTATTATTATTAATATTTTTTTTTTGGGATTTGGGAAGGTGCTTACGCTTGCTATGCAAGGAAAATGAACAGTGTACTTGATTGTGGGGTTTCCCTCTAATAATATATAGAGTTATTTTATCCAAAGATTTTAATACTTTATTTATTATATTAATTAAATTTTTATACTTTTAATTATATTAATTTAGTTCCTAAATAATTTAGGGTAGTCCCCTGAAGGGGAAGGCTGCGTACATCTACCCTTCTCAGACCCTGCTTCTGGCGGTAGCCCTTGGTGGCACTGGGTTTGTCGTTGTTGTTGTAGTTTCTAAATAATTTAAAATGTGTCAATTTAATTATTTAGTCAAATTTAAGTTAAGTTAATATTGTAATTTTGAACGAAAAAATTATGTCAGATACAAATAACTTATTATAAATTCGTCTGTTTACTCAATTTAACCCAATTTATGGCCGAATAATTAAAAATTTTATTAAAAACTTAGCATAAAATTTTCTATAAGGACCAAATTGATACATTTTGAATTGTATAAGAACTAAATTGATACAGTTAAAAGTATAAGGATTATAAATTAACACAATAGATAAAGTACAGAGAACTTTAGCGTAAATAACTCTAAACTATATAATTAAACATCTATAAGAAAAACAATATTATTAGTCATTAATTATCTATATTTTTTTAATAATATTTCTCAAATTAGTCAACACAATTGTTTAAAGAAAAGGGAGCATTGTTGGATAGCTTGCTATGTTATACTTGATGAAAAACTATAAAAAAAGAAAAAAAGAAAAAAAGAAAAAAAAAATTAGGTCCAAAAAAAAAATAATCTAAAAGGGGGCTTTTTTTTATTTTTTTATTTTACGGAAAATCATTTCAATTATGGGGTTTTTTTTTTTTTCATTTTACGACTATATGATAAATTAAGGTGTCGATCGACTTAACTTCTCAACTTTGACTCATTGGCTCTTTCCTTATTCCCGACCCATCCTCTTTAGTATTGATTGTAGTCATATAATACCTGTTAGTTTTTCCTTTGATTGTCCTTTAATCCTTTTTTGTCTACTGTATTGTTTTTGTCTTTGTTTTGATCACTGTTTTAACATGGGTAGACTCATGTCTCGTTTGTATGATATGCCTATTTCGTACTGTGATTTTGTCGGTAATTATCAGAAAAAAAAATGTGACTTTTAGACTAAAAAGTTCTAATCATAAAGTTTATAAAGTAAAAAGTAGAGAAATTATCACTTAGGTACCCTAATGTATGAGTATTTCTCATTTAGGTATCTAATATTTCAATATATATAATGAGATATCCTGAGTTGTAGACATTTTATCACTTAGATACCTTGAACTTTTAAAATTTATCAACCAGGTACCTTTTTGTCAAAAATTTGATAGATTTTTGTTAGAAAATGCTAAAATTAAACATCATTTGAACAATATATAAGCATCTTCACTAAAAATTGATATTTTTTGCCAAAAAATGTGAAAACGACATGTAGTTAAGGCAATTTTTAGATGGTCTGCATCAATATTCAATGAATATTTTATCCAAATTCGTTGAATTTTTGATAAAATTATTGACACTAACTTCTCTATATAATCTTATTTCTATATTATATCAACATATTTTTTTACATAAAATTGATCAAATTCTTATACATATTCATCAATTTCCATCATAAGGTACCTATAAGTAATAGAATATTCAAATCTCAAGGTACTTCATTATATATATTAAAATATTAGAATATCTAAGTGATAAATGTTTAAATCTCAAGATATCGAAGCGATAATATACTATAGTATAAATAAAAAAAGACAGGAAATGATACATGTTCTTCCACCGTCGCTTTACTAGTCAAGCTGCCTCCTTTATATCTTCAACTCTCTCCCTCATTCTCTCTCTCTCTCTCTCTCTCAAAATTAACAAAGAAAATTAGAAGAAGAAGAAGAAGAAGAAGAGGTGGGTATTTTATAATTTTTATTATTATTTGTTTATTTATTTGTAGTGATTTTAGTTTTACTTAATAATAATAATTTTTAAAAAAAAGTTAACCCTAGATAGTGTTCCTCTCTTTTGTTCTTCATGCTTTAATTAAAGCTCAAATCTCTCTCCCCTCCGATCTTTCTCTCTCGTTTTTGGGTTTTCTCTATCGGGATTCGGGTTTTCTGAACCAGATCGAACCGAAGATTTATGTTGTTGATTACTATTCAAACTTTCCTTTTTTTTCGAACGGAGTTTTGAACTTAATTATATCATTTGTTGCTGCGAGTTTCCCCTTGCTACATATTAAAGAAAAAATGTTAATTATATCATTTTCTGTCTTTTTTATTTTTAATTTTCTATTTTGAGTTTTTCTCATACTAAAAATTAAAAAATCCAAAATAAAAAAATTGTTTCTAAAATATGATTTTTGGTTTTTCAAAAACAAAAAAAGAAGAAACTAATATTTTTTAGATAATTAAAAGACTAAAAAAGAAAAAAAAAATTGGTGCGTAAAATAAAATAAAAAATTGAAAATTGAAAATAATACTTCGTATATGTGCCCTACCTAGACTCTGCGTTATGATTAATTAATTTTATAAATTTGAATTAGACAGGGTCAGATTTGAGTCGAGATCGGAGTTGCTAATTATGGCATCACGGGATAATATGTTACGTTATGTTATCAGATGAAGGCAATTTGGTACCACTCATCATCATCGCCATGATTTGAAGTGTATAAGAAGCAAAGCTCCTCTCTTTAATTTTTTTTTTTAAATTTCCTAAAAAGGAAAGATTCAAAAATAGAAATATGAAGAATAAGGGATCAAGAGAGTTAGGTCGTGATATTATTATTAGCACGCCCTCGGATCTCATCGACACGAAGTGCGAAGGGCACCAGCTAATCTGTGGATCCAAGTACTGTCCTAGTTGCGGGTACAAGCTCGACATCAAGCCTGTACGTGTTTATTTGATTTCAGTATTATATTTTTTTCGTTTCATTTCTATCATTTCAGTATTATAGAAACCGAAGTTTTCTATAAGAAAATTGTCTTTAATTTAACCAAACGAACCCTATTAATACACTTACCCACTTCTAAGTTAGAGTTCTTGAATTCGAAGTTGATCGTCTCCCTTCCCTATTGTAACCTTTACTAACGAGTTATTTACTTTATTTATCCATGGTGTTTATAAATTTGTCCAAATTAATTTCTCAACTTTTCTTTTGTTCAAATATAACAACAATAATCCCAGTGCCTCACGGGCTCCCGCAATAAGCAGGATCTGAGGGGTGGATGTACCCAGCCTTGCCCCTTCCGAGTGAAAAATAGGCTGTTTCTGAGAACCCCCAACCTGAAGATCTTGTCGTCCTGGAACTTTTCTTTTATTTAAAATAATCCCTAATATTTATGAGTTTTTTTTTTCAAATGAGTTCCTCACTTTTTTTCTTGTTTAAAATATATATCAAAAGTGTTAGAAGTTTTGATTATCTCAGTAGTTTGTGCAGGTGTAGGCGTTTAGGTTTTTAGGGTATGTTGATTTTGCTTCTAGGAGCAACTTCACTTTTTATTTTTGTCCCACTCTTGTGAGCTTTCTCGGACTTTATTTCAGTAGGCGTGTCGATTTTGTATTGAGATTTTTCTTTCTAATTATCAATAAAATATTTCATTTTATGAAAAAAATTAAGCACTTATTTTTTTAATTTTTGTCCAACTTCAGTGTTCAATCATCAAACAAGAGATTAATTTTGTTATATGGGTAAATTACATATTAGTACTCCAAAGTTTGGTGTATTAATTTTTTAGTTTAAAAATTTACATGAATTTGATAAAATAATCCAATTAGAGATGTGTAACGGTGCAAAACAAACCTGCTTTCATTCTTTCATAGTTTGGACTATCTTATTAAATACACGCCATTTTTTGGACTAAAAAAATATTTAACTAAGTTTATGAACTAAAAAGTTAATATACTAAACCTCAGGATACGAATATGTAATTTACCATAAAATAAAATATTAGAAACTATTTTGAACAAAAGAAAAATGTGCGCGATCAATTTGAACAAATTTTAAAACACTGAACGAATTCGATGTTTCGATTTTGGATGAAGAATTGGGTAGGGCTACCAGCAGGGGTGAAATTTGATCCAACGGATCAAGAGTTAATCGAGCACCTGGAAGCCAAGGTTCACTCTAAATCCTCCACCAACAATAAATCTCATCCGTTGATTGATGAGTTCATCCCTACTATCGACGGTGACGATGGCATTTGTTACACCCATCCTGAAAAACTCCCCGGTTCGTACTTTCTTCCTTTATATCTAATTTGTATATTCAATATCACAGTTCGTAATATACGGTATGGAAATTAAATGAATTCGATCAAAAGATATATAACAACCCCTTTTAAAATACGAACAGATTCGCTTTGAGTGTTACTTGCTTTTGCTGAATACTTGATTCTGTTTTGGTTCTCTTTTGTCTGCTTTTTGTAGGTTGTCCTGCTTTGTACTTTAAACTCTCGTTCGTTACTTATCGAAGAAAAATAAACAGATTAGCTGAGCAACATTGAAACGATTAAAAAAAAAAACAAAATATAGAATATAAACAGTTTTTTTAGCTTAGAGATTGGGGATTTGAAGTTAATATAGATACTTAATTCATATATATTTAAAAAATGTAGATAAGTGTTATCAAACATGTATTATCTAGCTAACATGAATGCGAGTTTCCACGCTTATTTATTGAAAAATTACAGACAATGATACATAAATGCTCGTCATAAACAAGAAAATATGGATGCTTGTTTAATACGCAAATTGTACACGTATTTTATTAACAATGTTCAATACTCACGATAAAAATTATTTAATATTCTCTTTCTTATTTTTTTATTTTTTTAATCTTTTACTTATGTATATGAACAATATAAGTTGTTAATGGACATTGTCCACAAGTCTCAACTAAGAATAACAAACCCCACAAAAGTTTCTTACAAGTTTCTTTATGACTCTTCATAATAATTTAATTCAATTTTTTCTAACCGTTTGATATTATTTTTTATTTATAATTTTTAATTTTTAAAAAAAATATAAAACTGAGAATCACGAATAAAAATTATACCGAACAGGCTCTAAACTAATAGCTTCTTTGATACTTTTGTTGCTTCCAAGTCAATTCTAAATTTGACTACCATCCTATAAACAAAAATTAAACTTTAAGTTATTTATTAGATTTATATATTAATTATTTTAAAGTTAATTACTTTTTACTTATATGTAACAGGTGTGACGAGAGATGGGCTGAGTAGACACTTCTTCCATAGACCCTCCAAGGCTTATACTACTGGCACTCGAAAGCGTCGTAAAATTCAGACTGAGTCTGACCTAAATGGTGCCACCGCCGGTGAGACCCGGTGGCACAAAACAGGCAAGACCCGACCTGTCATGGTCAATGGCAAGCACAAAGGGTGCAAGAAGATCCTTGTTTTGTACACCAATTTTGGTATAAATGAGTTGACTGCTATATTGACTCTTTTATCGTAATTCACAAGTTCTTACTTGCTAGACTCTACCATGGAACCTACCCATGTCAACTATTAAGTTAATGGGCAAAAATCTACAAATAGATTGATATATAATGTACTCTAATGTGTCTATATCACAAAGGGCAATCAGCTCCGAACGAGAGTAGGATGACGATATTCTATTGACACAGAGCCGATTCCAAATGACTTATTGTAGGATCCCATTGGTATGTATCCAGTAGTAATTGATCCGAGCTCGTGGCCACTTAGTGCTAAGGTCCTAACTTTTCCTGAAACCTAGTGCCTTAGTTGATTGGTGCTTCTATACGCTCATCTTGTATACAAATTATCAAACCCACATAATATGTTATCTGAAAATTTTGTTATTGTTGAAAGTGAGGTTGTTAGGGTACAAATCTCATGCTTACGATTGTTTGCTTTGATTTGCTTTGTTCTCTGTCCCCTGGACCCCACTTATGTCATTTTCTAAATAAAGTGTTTGCTTGACTTGGTCGACACAGTGTTCAGTTGTGTGCGTCGTGCTTTCCTTCTGATGGGGTCCAGGAAGGATTCTCGTGCTGTACTTTAGGGTTTACTTTGAAACTATGATTGTCTCTCGAGGGTGTCTAGGGTTTTGATTATTGTTGTAATTTCTCTCCTTGATGTACATCTCCGCGTACCTCCTCGTTGCATTTTACTGCACCTCGAGGGACAGTATCAATTATTAAGGGGAAAAAAAAAAGACTTTCTTGGTCAACAAGCTTCTAGTACCATGTCAAGGAACCAATTATCTGAAAAGCTTAAATCATAAGTAATTAAATCTCTAGGCATAATTTGTTCTGTAACAAATTCATACGTGGAATTGTTAACAGGGAAGAACAGAAAACCGGAAAAGACAAACTGGGTGATGCACCAGTACCACTTGGGACAAAATGAGGAGGAGAAAGAAGGAGAGCTGGTGGTGTCAAAAATATTCTATCAAACACAGCCACGACAATGTAATTGGGCAGAAAGGAGTAGCGTCGCTAGTACAAACACCGCAGAAGCCAGTACTTCCTCCTCGAGGGTGGTGGTTGCTAACCCTGCCACTAGAGGGGTTGAGGTGATTGGTGGTGGTATGGCTAGCTTCGGTGGCATGGATCATCATCATCATCATGCTCAGCATTACCGCGATCATGATCATCATATGCAGGAGCAATTTATGAGGAGCGGTGAACATTTAATCCCCACGTTTGTTCCCTTCGCAAAAAACTTTGATGATCAGGTATGTTACTTACATCCTCGTTTTCACTCATATTTTTCGATTAAATTTGTTTGCCTAGTAAAAGATTATTAGATTATACAAATAATATTATGTTTATTATTTTCAATTGTTTGGCTATTTTTACCATGTGAATTTCATATATAGTATTAATTCTTATTAGGTTGGTGCTTTTATTTTTTTTGTTATAAATATTCCTCTAGATACAAATATCATTAACGCTAGCCTTGTCAAATTAATATATTAAATACATATATTATAAAAGTAAATATTTAATATTATTTTTTAAAATTGAATTCGAAATTTTCACAGTTATTGTAGAATTAAAACACAATTAATCTTTCACATATTTTGATTTACTATCCTGAATTCTATTTTTTTTTTAATTTTTGGTGTTTAGTCTTTCTTAATTTGAGTAAAAACTAAGAACAAAAAATTAACTACTACAAAATTTTATTTTCAAAACTTAACTTTCTATTTTTAAAAATCAAAATATACAGACAGCGGGAGACCAGACCGTGGCGGCAGCCACATCAGCCACTGCCACGTATGATGAGCCCGACATGATTAGGCTGCCACATCATCCCCAGATGGACGCCGCCACCATCGGTCACGAGGACCACCACATGCTGGCGGCTGCCGCCTTCCATGTCAGCAGACCATCACATCCTATTTCGCATATGATAAGTCCACCTCAGCTTCACCATGCCTCTCTTATTTTTGATGATCATCAATTAATGCTCCACAGTGAGCATAATTTCCTGGTAATATTAATTTTAAAAAAATTATTTATGTTATAAATTTAATACTTTATTTATTGTGTTAATTTAGTTTTTGATATTTTTATTTGCACAAGTTCAGTCCATTTCTTATTTAGAGTACAATTAATAATTTTTGATTAAAAAATACAAAAAGGTCACTAGCTTATGAAAAATAACTAATTTAATTATATTTTTAATAGTTTAGAATTTTCTAAGTCACAATAATTTTTAAACATATGAAGGCGGATATCACTCAAATAAGTACTTAAATTGTACATGAAACATTTTTCTTCTTCACATACTATTTTTTAATTTTATGTTTTTACCGTAGAATACATGTGCTTATATCTTATATGAACGTTGAAAATGGAGATTATTGGGATTGAAATATTTTTTTTCTCATATTAAGGAGAGGAAGGCGTCCTGTAGGAAGTGCATAATGTCTGTCCAAAAGAACGATTAGAAATAAATTAATTGGGATTGAAACATGTGAGCTCTCAGTTAAAAATTTTTATATTATATTAATGAGTTAATTATTTTAAAAGTTTAAACTGTTAGGTTAAAATACTAATAAATAATCTTTCACTTAAATGTCTACTTGTATTGTTGCATATGCATGCATGCTGTTTATACATACATATATATATATATATACACTTTATAATCATCTTAAGTATATAATATGCAGGGAAAATATATTCTATATCAATTGATGGAAAATTATTTCATAATATTTTTCATGAGAAATCCCTGACTTAACTGGCTTCTGTGATACATGGGTCGGGTTCTTCGTTAGTAGAATATGGAGCATGCCACTGTATAATGTTTTCTTTTTAAGAGGCATTCATCAGTGAAATTTCATTCGGTTTTCACAAGCTAAGGCCAATATGTGAAAAAAAAAAAAATAGTTGTTGTGTAATTACTTTTTACAGAAACACTTGTAGAAGAATTACTCTTAAAAGGGATACTTTTATTTGAAATTTTTTTAGTTTTTTCTTCTGTTTCTATTCTTAAAAATAATGCGCTTTTCGGATTCTTATGTATAAGCAGAAAAAAAAAAAATTCTTCTTTTTCTATTTCAATGCATTGTTTTTTCAATTTCAAATATCTTCAAATCCTAAAAAATATTTCTTTACTTAAAAAAGTAACTTTTTTCATAGCAGAAGTTTGATCGAACAAACCCAAATCTTAAAATTTACGCTAACTCAGATCGATTCTTAGTAGTAAAAGTCTGTTGCACCGAATTGCCCTTGACCTAGAGAAAATGATAATTAAAATAATCATAATGATCATAATGTGATGTTGGGTTGATATAATTTTATTTTATTTAATTTATTTTTTACAATAAATGCATTTATATAATAAATAATTGAAATAAATGAATAGGAAGAGACAGAAGAACAACATCATAAAATAGGAGGAAGGTCTGCATCGGGTTTGGAGGAAATCATCATGGCCTGTGCTTCTTCCTCTCCCTCTCTCAAGCATGTAAGTTCCCTTTCTCCCTCTTTCTTTTTCCCGATAAATAGTGAGGAAAATCTCGAGATATACAAACTAACATTCCACGAAAAGACCCAAAAAGAGTACGTATAATGCCGAAAAAGAAAAAGACGACAAGAAACACCTATGAAAGTCGTATTTAACGACCCAATACAAATATAATTTGATGTTGCTTATGTACGCCAAATGTTTCTGTACTTTGTCTGTTGTGTCAAACTTTTAGTCCTGTTAGTGTAGTCATACAGTAAAATTAAAATTTATTTAATTATGTAATGTTTATGGCGCGGTAATATTAGATGAAAATAATCCAATACAAACACACTACTTGTTACGGCGTGAACTAATTATTAAAAATTTTATTGCGAATTCAACTTTGACTCTCTTTTAAGGACTAAACTAATACAATATAAAATTATATAGGACCTAATTTGATACAATTAAACTTAAAATGATTAAATTGACACACTGATAAAAAAAGATAGGAATCTGTATCATGCGCCAACTATATCCTAACAACTTAAATCTAAAAAGACGCATAAATAATTTTATACTATAGTAAATGTGACAAATAAATGTAATTGAGTTACAAAAGAGAATTTCAAATTATTATTTTTATTAGCTTATATTATATATTTTATATGTATATTAAATATATAAATTATGTATATAATATAAAACAGGACCAACTTTCTGACCCTGAATTCTATGAAAGCTTTAGTGGGACACAACCCCTACAAAATCATCAAGTGTCTAAGTAAGAATATAGAAAAGTAAAAAAATAAAAATAATAAAAAAATAAAATAAAATTAAAAAGTATTAAAAAGATAGATATCTTAACTTTTTTATTGCTTCTTACTATTTATTTATTTAATATTTTATTTTTAAAATAAAGACATAAATGGAAGAACCTCCCCTTTTTCTTTACCTCTTTATCTACTCTCTTTTTCTCTCTCTCTCTATATATATATTAGGGTTATTTACGTTAAAAATTTTTATACTTTTTTATTATATTAATTTAGTCTTTATACTTTTAGGTATGTCAATTTAGTCCCTGAACAATTCAAAATGTGGCAATTTAATCATTTGGTCAAATTTAAGTTAAGTTAATATCGTAATTTTGAACGAAAAAATTATGTTAGATTCAAATAACTTATTATAAATTCACGCGTTTACTCAATTTAACTTAATTTGTGGCCGAACTATTAAAAATTTTATTAAAAACTTGACATAAAATTTTCTCCATGTACTGGGACTAAACTGACATAATTAAAAGTACAAGGACTAAATTAACATAATAGATAAAGTATAGAGACCTTTAGCGTAAATAACCCTATTTTTTAAATTGGTAAGAAGAAACACCTTAGTACGAATGTCAACTCTTATGGTGAGTTTGGTTCAACTTATTTTATTTTAGCTTATTTGTTTGAAACAATGAAGCGTTTGGATATGCAAAGCAGAAAGATCATTTTTATAAAATAAAGTATTTGGATACAAGTTTAAAAAAGAAACTTATCTATTATAATAACAAAAATAACTTAATAATATAAATCAAGTATTATAGTAGGTAGGAAAGAGTCATAATAATAGTTGGTCATGGTAGTAGCGAGTTGTGAGTGTAGTAACCCACGGGCATAAAACGAGTGGTGCTAGGTAGGAGCGGTGATAATAAATAAAAGTAAGTCATGAATGGTAAAGATTTAACATTAGTACAGTCTTCTTAGAAAAATTTTTAAAATAAGACATAAAAATGATCTAGTTTTGCATCTTTTTCTACTTAGTTGTAAAATAACTTTTTTATTTTTCTATTTAAGCTATGAAAAAGATGTAAAAATATTTTTTCTGCCAACCAAACGCAAAGCCTTACGGTTAAACTAGAGTTTTTTTTTTAAAGTTTTAAGCCGTTAAAAAGCTAAAGTCTCTAACACAAGGGATTAAAAATTTATTTAGTATACTAACTCTATCAGCTCAATGATTTTTCTACAATATTACACAAAAATAATTTACATGAGAGCCAGCTCAGAAAAATATCTTTAAGTCAAGTCTTTATAACTTGTATGATATTTATGAGTACGAAAATAACATGGTCCAATATGAAGCTTCTTTGGCTAACTTAGTGTTTAAAATCACTGTCCGCCTTATGCCCATATCCCGAGATTAAAACTTATAAACGTCTTATTTTTGGTTCTTTTCTCGGTTTAAAAATTATATATTACGAGCTCCTTACCAGTATAGTATAATGTGGCCCGATATATGACATTTGCGTTCTATTATTTGTAATTTTGTGTGGATTTCATTATGGTTAATTGTCATGGGGTCAGAAAATGACCCAAAATTTGTTTTTTATTTTGATTTATTACAATAAAAACAAAAATTACAAAAAGGGACAAAAGAAGCAGCTTCTTCATAATTTCCTTAGCCTATAATTTTTATTTTTATTTTTTCTGAATTTGTGGGTACATACCCTAACCCTAACTTGTCTTTTTTTATTGCTCTTTCGTATAACGATCCGAGAAAATTTAAGATCGAAATCGACATGTAAGACAAAGTGAGATTTATGAGTGTCCGTTTGATCGGAAAGTTCTGAAGAAAACGTGATTTTTGCACCTTTTTGAAGGTTTTTTTATAGGTGTTTCTCATTCAAAATGAAAACAAAAGCATAATTAATAGATATTAAGTCAATTAAAACTGCTTTCTTTCATAACTTGAAAAAATTGATTCTGAAAAAACGACTAGTCCCAACACGTGATATTCTTAGTACATGTCATGAAACACCACGTGACATCATGTTCCGCTACCATGACACTGCCAACAATCTTTCCCGTTACCCACAAATCACCACCGACTCTTCTACTACCCAGCCTAGTCCCACAAAATCCGTTTCACCCCCAAACAAAAACAGATGTATGAGGATCTCGATTTGGTTGTTTTCATTCTTATTTGCATCATAATGGATGATAATCACAAAATTCCACCGAGTTATCCAGTCAATGACTTTTTCTTCTTACTCTTGTGACTTGTGAGGTTCGTGGGCCCCGCTTTTTGGGCATGTCGTCTTTTGTATCACGGACTTTCCCGTTAATTACCAAACAAACACCTTTGCTCTGAAATTAATAATTTTTACTCTGTCAATAAAATTATTTTTTTCTAAAATCATATTTGCACTTTTTTTTTGGGGGGGGTCATGCAGGACTCATCCATGAGAAACACACAAGAGGCAGACCAATGGCTCAAGTACTCTCCATTTTGGCATCATCCTGACAACCCAGATCATCATGGATAGTTGATTGTCAGGATAAAATTATTATTGTCAAAGCAAGATCGTAGTTTTCAAGGCAATTTGGTGGCTCTTATTGTTTGTAAGTCACATTATTGCTCAAACAATAATAATTTTTGTCCTGACAATAATAACTCCCTGTATTATTATGACAAATATAAAAAATAAATTTCAGAAAAATAAATTATTTTCTTTATTTTTTTTTTACTTAATACTTGAAAACCCTTTTCTTTAAGTTTCTTTTCAAGTTTTTTTTTAAAATTTTTTTTTTTTTTGGATGACATCCCAACTGAAATTAACTGTAAACTACCAATGTTGAGGGAAAAAAGCAAAAGAAAAAGAAAAAGGAGAAAAAAGAAAAAAAAAAAAAAAAGGAAAAAGGCTGTTGTTCACTGACAAATAGAAGAAGTAACAATATTATGATTATATTGTCATCTTTTTGGCTTTCAATCTATATTTTTTATTGTTAATTATAAGGTTATTTATACCAAATGTTCCTATATTTTTTTTTTTATAATATGAATTTAGTTTGTATACTTTTAACTGTGTCAGTTTAATTCCTGTATAATTCGTATTGTGTGAATTAGGTCATTAGAATGAAATTTATGTTGAGTTGTCAATGAAATTGTTAATAGTTGAACCATGGGTTCGGTTAAATTGAGTAACGAACGGATTTGTAGTGGTTACTTGCATCTATTGTGATCATGCCGTTAAAAATTACGTCGATAACTTAAATTGAATTTGATCAAATGACTTCTTTCGATAAATTGCGAGCAAAGCTCGGATTATAGTACACGGCGTCCCAATTGGGGGGACCCGACAAAAGAAAATGCTACGAGCAACAAAAACAGGAGCAGAAAAAAAAGAGGAATAATAGCACCCTGGGCTGATCTATATCTACCAACCCCGTTCTATCCCTTGTCATCCGGGCCTATGCATTTGGAGTCCAGGCTTTCAAACGTTGCACTCGGAGTCCGGGCCTACGCATTTGATCAAATGACTAATTAAATTGATTTGTAGAGAGACTAAGACAAAATTAAATTAAAGTATAAGGACTACATTGATATAGCAAGAAAATATATAGACTTTTGGTATAAATAACCCTTAATTATATTATAATCTGATTTGTTTAATGGATAGGCTTGTGTAATTTTCAATTTTTATTAATATTTTTTTTACTAAAAACCGAAAAGCAAAAAATAAAGGGGAAACAAAACAGGAGCTTGCAACCCGTTACGACCTATCACAACCCAACCAAATTGTCATAAAACCATCTGTCCCAAAAAAATTAAGCTGATGATGAAGGTCTAAAAGTGTGAATAGTGCACAGGCCTACCTCATACCTTATGCATAAATTGTTTTAATATTGAAAGTTAGGGCTGCTGATATTCGAACTCATAACCTTTTGATCAACCTGGCTCTGATATCATGTCAAATAACCATATTTTCCAAAAATTTAAGCCGATGGATGAAGGCGCCGGATTGATTTTATATTCTAACACAAATAGAACAATGAAATCTAGAAGAATGCTTAACAATCTCGTGTGAACTAGACCAACTTTTGATACGATCAATGTTTCTAGTGATTTTCTTGGAAGAGTACGAAAATGCTTCACACCATTCATCAATTCCAAAGCTCGTTCTCATCTTCATATTAATCAATGCAAATAGTGATCAAAGTAACC
Source organism: Simmondsia chinensis (assembly GCA_018398585.1). Classification (NCBI taxonomy): domain Eukaryota; kingdom Viridiplantae; phylum Streptophyta; class Magnoliopsida; order Caryophyllales; family Simmondsiaceae; genus Simmondsia; species Simmondsia chinensis. Next base: position 35,708,089 of record JAGTTD010000010.1, read on the forward strand.
CAATCGAGACAGCAAAAGGAGTTTTAATTCTAGTCTAATTATGATTTTATTTATTAATGTTTAATTTTACAGAATTATGCAATTAGATTTAGAGTTTTAGAGTTACACTATCGTTAGGAGTAACATAATTGCTATAATTAGTTCTCAGAGTTGGATTATTATTAAGAATAGAGTTTTCTTACTTATGAATATGTCATTAGTTGTTTATTTTAGAGAGCTTTTGATTAATGAAAATAATTTGATTAATTTTATGTTTGAGTTGATCTTTGTAATTTTATTTTCAAAAAGTTTAATAAAAGTACATAGCTCCTTTTTACGTTATTACTCAAATATTCACAGAATCAAAGAGTCTCAATATACTCCTCTTAATCCGGCATCATTGGGTACGATCAACGGGTTAGAGGAACTCTATCCTTCCCACCATTCGTCTTTAAGGTTCGAAGTTGCGGTGGACGATCTTTAGGCGCGCTGTATCAGATACTCCATAAGATTTCATCCGCCAGCCATTGGCTGCCTTGAAAGATCTTTTGAAATTATTTTTCCGATAATTAAGGATCCTCGGAACTTATCCGTTGATATTTGAATCATTAATAATTTAGGGTTTTTGGCCATAGGATCCCTTCATATTGTAAGAAAGATGAACAAAATTATGGGGTGGTCCTTTGGTGTTTGATTCTTATTCTCATCATAAAAATGTTCCCTTTTCAACTTTCTACCTCAAATATAATCTAAGTATTCAAACTTTAATTCAAACACGCAACCCGTTTTCAATTTTAGAATTTGATTGGTGATTTACATCGCAAAAAATTTGTTCTGTTAGTATCTGGTGGACCATGTTATAGAGGAGCAGTGATGTACAGTTGACAAAAAATAATACTATATTAAGTTTTCAGTAATGCTTGGCCATGTGCCAAACCGTTTTTAAGTGACAATAGAATCGTTCTTTTTCTTTAAATAATGAAATCATGAGAAAAAATCGAAACTTGGAGATAAAAATACCCTCATTGAAATTTTGAAAAAAAAAAAAGGTAAAACGAGCAATTCAAAAAGGAACAGTCATTTGCCACATAGCTAAGCGGACTCTTAGGCCTTGTTGGATCTCCAGAAATAGATGTAGAGAGTACGAATTCACGGAAAGTGGCTATTTGGCCTCTTGTTGGGTTATCAGGAAGCAGTCAAAACACATGAAGTGAAAATTCTATAGCTACTTACTAGCCTTTAAGTAACTTCTAATTCCTTTGTTTTTAACGGACATTTCCAAGAAAGTTTTATTCTTTCATCCTGTCAACCAAACACGTTTTACCTATTTTCTGAAAAGGTACATAAAAATTGAATATCTGAATACTACAACTTCCTGTAGAAATTCAATTCGTGTGGCATTGTCATTGCCAAACTTGCCATAAAAAAATTTTCTTTGATAAAGTTTAAGAATATTCGATAATTAATTGGCATGAGGGTAAAATTATTAGAGAATTAAAACTTATTGTTTGCTTGTTCAAATAGCAAGACGACATATCTTTAGCACTTTATATTCTTATTCTTTATTCCTTCTTCAGTTTAAATTAAGTACTAATTAAATGTCATTAATCACTTATAAAGAGACAGGTCGGTTTTTTCCCGATAATTAACGGTTTAGTCTCGATACAAAACAACAGCACCCACAAGAGCGAGGGCTAAGGCACCATGCATTAAAACATGTATCACAAAAGAACACTGACAAGGCAGTTCTTGAGCCTTTGGGAACTAAAGTGAGTTTGATCACGTGGAGCGGTTTTTGTTAACAGAAGTGTCCAAGGCAACTTAAACACGCGTCTAATAATTCATTTTATAATGCAATATCAGCTAATATGTGTGTTGTTTATGTTATATGTACATGTACGTTTATAACGTGTTGTTTATATAAAAAGAGAGAATTATTTCTTCTATTATGAATGTGATGCGGTAGAAGCAAACTGATAGATAATTAATTTTCGAAAGAATCCCTAACAAATTGTGGGTTTCAAGCAACTGTTTGTATTACTTTGAATCTTAACCGGCCCCGTAAAGAGACAGAGAAAACAACCTTCATAGAATAAGGATGACGATAATGCATAATTGTTCTATTATGATATAATCGCATTGAATTTGTATTCGTATTTTAATTTTGACAAAGCATATTAAACATGTAGTTCGAGTAAAATTTGCATCACTTTACAATCGATAATCCATTGGATTAGAAGTATGAGTAGTACTCTATGCTTAAAGTATATTAATATTTACAATAAAGCTATTCAAACTCACGGTCATCCATCTTTACTACAGACATTACGTTGAAATGATATTAAATATTAACACTGAAGTCACATAGATAATTAAACTGAAGACGTCTTAGGCAAAAGGGCTTTAATGTTCTGCTTAGAAGGCGACCATCCCAAAAGATTAAGTTAATAGAGGAAAATATGAAAGTTGACGAATAGAGTTTCTCTGATAAATTTTAAATTACATTATTATATCGTGTCAGATTTTATCGGTTACGGTAGAAACATGTGTTACTTGAATGAGATGAGAGGGGAGAGAGAGAGAGAGGCAGCTTCATGGCAGTTTCACGAGGGAATAAAGACAAAGGAACAAAATCAATAAGCAAAAGTGGTACAATTTAACCTTTTGATGTACATGTTTCCACATTGCCAACCTCTCTCTCTTCTTTGAAATTTCATTCATTCTTGGATCCGACTTATAAAACTGATATATATGAGATTTACATATAAATTTAACTGAGGTGTTGAAAAATTAATTATCTAAAAAGCTCAAGCTGATGGGTGAAAGCACATTAATAGTTTTATACTCTAACATGTCCCCTGATACAAATGGTAATTGAGCTTGAAGCGTGGATAATGCACAGACCCACTTCATATCTTGTGCTTAAGTTATTTTAATATTGAACGTGGAGGCCGTTGAGTGACGAACCGACAAGACCTCATCCACCTAAACCTTCGGGAGTGTAGCTTTAGATAGAGCCCAATGGAGGGCTAGCATAGGGGTAACAGATATAGCGGCTTACAGTAGGACAACTTAGTGTATGAGGGCTATCACTATTGTTTATAGGCGTTTGACTTCTTCTTAGGCGCACTTATGTGTGTATTTGAGACCATGATGGTTATCTGCTTTCCTGCGAATTGATACTTTATATGCCTATTATTTGCGTAGTATGTGCATTGCATTGAGTTTGCTCGCGTTGCTTGCCTTGTGCGATCCCTAGCTCTCATTGATGTGTTGCTATCTTGCTGATAGGCTGCCAGGCTTATGTGGACGACATGATGACGATAAGCTTATCAGGTTTGGGGTCCTCGGAAATAGCCTACTTTCAGGGTAGTCCCTCGAAAAGGGGAAGGCTGCGTACATCTACTCTCCCCACACCCAGCATATGTGGGAGCCCTTGAGGCACTGGGACTGTTGTTGTTGTGTTGTTGTTGAAGCTGTTGAGATTCGAACTTATGACCTCATGGTCAACAAACAAAGCTCTGATACCATGTTAAGGAACCAACTATCTCAAAAGCATAAGCTAATGGGTGAAGGCCCGAGAATATTTTTATAATCTAACATAAGGTTTTGTTCTAATGTCAATTAGTATTAGGTAAAATATATCAATGAAACATCTATCTCAAAAGCTGTTAGAGAAATATGTAAAACATGTATTAAAATCAGTCATCGGCTTTAAGTGTGTAGCGAACTATTTTCCTTAAGATTTACTTCGTGAATACCGAAATAGTCTCAGAGATACAAGGAAACCCAAAAACAAAGTGAGAGCGAGAGCGTAGAGAGGAAGGATGACCGAGACTTAAAGAACGAGAAAATGAAGTTTATCAAGTTATGTTTTGATATGTTCTAATCATGAGAATGGAGGGGGGGTATTTACGGTTTTTTAAGTGTATTTTCATGAAGAGATATAATCCTTCATGAAGAGACTCACATCTTCATCCAAAAAATAATAAATCATCTTTTGTTTATTTTAAAAATACATCAACAAAAGCTTAAAGTGATGAGTCAAGGCCCGTAATTAGTTTTATATTATAACATGTCTTCTCACGTGAATGTCCATTGGTGCTTGAAGGATGGATTATATGCGTATGTCCACCTTATGCCTTGTGCTAGGGGGTAGTTGGGATTAGAACCCGTGACCTTTTGGTAAACAAAGCTCTGATACTATGTTGAAGAACCAACTATCATAAAAGCTTAAACTGATGAGTAAAGGCTTAGGATTGGTTTATGCTGTAACAGAATAGCTCATGAGATTTAAAGCTAATGTTTTTTATTTTCTCGTACCTTCGATGCGGGAATTTTTACTAGTCTTACATTTGAAGTCTTCGATATTATGCACCTTTTTTTGGATATTTAGGGGAAAATTACCTTGAATTTGCATTATATTTTAGAAAATGAATATAAAGGTTACAATATTTACTATACACATACAAGAATGATAATATGTTTAAGAAACTATAAAGTGTAATAATGTGCGGAAGCGTAAACCCTAATCACTTGATTCGATTCAAACAATACGACTCACACAAACGAGAAGTAAACAAATATATGGAGAAATAAAGAACAAACACGAACACACAATATTTACGTGGAAACCCCTCTACAATCGAGAGGGGAGAAAACCACGGGCGGAGATGGAGATTCTTTATTGATACTTGAACGGAAGAATTACAATAACACTTCCTCTGAACGAGATCTATGAAAGAATTACAAATACTTTCTCTTAATTCTCATAGCACTCGAAATCTGAATTGGAGGAATTACAAAATCACCTCTCTCTCTCTCTCTCAACGGCAGCACCTCACACTTTAATTGGATACTTAATGATGTAAACCCTACGTCCCTATTTATAGACCTGTGTCTGGCAGGTCCCGATCGATCGGAGCCGGGCCGATCGATCGGCCCTCTTACGGCCCAAAAATCCTGAAAACTTCCTTAAATCACCCGATCGATCGGACTTCCCTCCCAATAGATCGGTGACCCTTCGGCAACCCCATAAACTTAAAACAAGTAATTTGAGACATAAACCTAACAAATATAATTAACAAAAGGAATTAAAGGGCATCGTTTCTATCATGAGACATTTTTTTTTATTGTCAGATGATATATCGTCTTTTTAGTGGTCGTAATTGAAAAAAGAATAAGAAGGGCATTATTAGTGACAATATATAACATGAGATCATGCATATATATATATATATTATTTTTGTTCCTTTTATTAAATATTTCTTGTCATTATTTTTATTTTTATTTTTTTGAAGACTTTTTGTTGAGTAAAATTACGCACTTCTAATATTATATATATATATATATATATATATATATATATATATATATAATTTCCTATTATCTTTGAATATTTTTATTGCAAAATCATAGTAAAATGAAAATAACAAATTTATATGAAAAATTCAGTAGGGAAACAACATAATATTATTGAGTGGTCCATTTAAAAGTCGCATTGCTATCGAAAAAATATGAGATAACAGTGAGATACACACTCGAACTATCATCCCATCGTTTGTTCGAGTCTACATGATCGAACATTCATAATCTTGGTAATTCATTGATTTCGAGTTCTTTGCCAAAATTGAGGTCAGATCAAAAGGGGATTAAGTAAACTGAGTAGTCGTAAAATATGAAAGTTTGGTTTGTTTCAAACTCAGCTCGGGACAGGTCAACTCGTTTAACTGAACGAGCTGAGTTCAAGCCCATTGAAGCTCAAACTCCTAGCTTTTCGAGCTTAAATGAGCCTTTAATACAATTCATGATCTAAATATGTCCAATTGAGCAAGTTTAGATCCTAAAAAAGCCCAACTTGAGCCAAACGGGCCTAGGCGAGGCTATATCAAGTGTAACCCCAAAAAAGGTGAATCTAACTCGGTGCTACACAAGTTGGATTCAAACTCAATCGAGCCAAGTCGACCCCAAACCCATGACGAGCCATGCATAAGTTTGAAATTTCTAAGCTCGGAAAATTTTATACTGACCTCTTGCCGAGCTAAACTACAACGAGCCGTGCCCTGAACTTTACAAGCTCGAGCTGGGCTTATATGAACCGTTAGCCCAAACACAAGTTCATCCCCCATGTGGCCCAAATTAAAGTTTGTGGGCCACATGGCAGTAGAAGCAGCCCAATATACAAGAGCGAATTTATTTGGGCCGATATTGGAGTGGGCCTGGTGAGCCCAAGTAAAACCGTTGATTCAGAACCTTTTTTCTATCACTATGGGCTTGTTTAATTTTTTTTTTTTAAATTTTTGTTTATATATATATATATTTTTTTTTTCTTGAGTATAAGCCTCCAGCAGGACCAAAAAAAGAAAGAAAACTTATTTTTAAGAATATAACTTTTAACTTTTAAAAAAAAATTAAAATATAAAATGTTACTAAACACAAAAATTCTAGCGTTTTTATTCCATAATTGGTCAAGTCTGTGAAAAGTAGGATCGTTTTTTGGTCTTATTTTGGGCTCAAATCCTATTGAGGGTGTTTGCAGGTACTCTAGAGTTTTGTGCGACTATATATTCACTCCTGCATATAATTTGCAGATTATTATGTGACCGAATAAGAATTTTCTTTTATTATTCTCAGAAGATAACTGAAAATCTCTACAAACTGTACGAACATCAGACGAATCGTGTAAATCTAGTATCTTATTTCCTTTTCTTGTTGAAATTTTTGTTTTTCTTTTGGTTACTTGATATAAGCAAATTTTAAATGAAATTAATGAGACAAGTGCTCGGGTGATTAATTTTATAACCTATAGTTTTATTAAGTGTAAAAGTTATTTGATAAGGTCACGAGCCTGTGATGCATATAATGCAAAGCCCGTGATGCTTTAAATTCAAATATATAAAGGGTTTTTTTTTTTTTTAATATATAAAAGTCATCTAAATTTTAGGTGCGGTTTTTAAAAAAATAATCTAAATTTTTCTACTTCTTAAAAAAATTAATTAAACTTTAAATTTTTTTAATGTCATACCTTAATGTTATTGTCGTAAATATCCGTTAGTTTTTTATTACGTGGCTTTAAAAAACTATGATTTTTAAAAATTTAAATTTACATATCTAAAAAATTTGTAAAATAAATAGAACATATATTCAATATTTTAAAAAATATTTTTTAAATCCCACGTTAGCAAAAATTAACGAATATTATTGTTAATGGCGTTAACATTAAGGTATGATATTAAAAAATCATAAAAGTTTAGGTGATTTTTTAAAAAATTATAAAATCTAAATAATTTTTTGAAATTGTACCTAAAATTTTGGTAATTTTAGGAAAAAACCCAAACATAAAATATAAAATTATTTTTTAATGATATCAAGAATTTTTCTTTTTTTTTCCTCTTTATAATGATGTAGAAAATAGAATTTTTTTCCTATCAAACAAAATTATAATAAATAATTAAGAAAGAAATAAGTTAATTGTCTTCTTTTTGGCAGAACTTTTTATAAAAGATTCTAAAAGAAATAATAATTTTACCGTATAATCATATATGCCTGCGACTCTTACTGTTGTCAAATAATATACTTGGTATGAATAACAATTTTTTTCGGGTTATTTGACCTAAGTGAGTTTTATAGAAAATAAAACATTTACGCACACATAGTAACGAGAACACAACTAAAATATTCGATACCAAATACAATTATATGATAATTATTTGTTGGAATATTAAAATGAGTACTAAAAGCTAGCTGAATGATGGTTCACGTGGATGTCATATAATCATTTTCAAAACTTTTTTGTTTCTTTTCTGAAGATCATATAATATCCAATATAAGCGGCGGAGCAAAGTTTTCAATGTTTCTGTTACTTAGTATTTCGAAAGCTAATTATCACATTAATACAGTTCTTATTTTTTTAAAATATGTTATCCTTATAAATATTCATAAAAACACAATATCTTTTACAATTTTTTTTTTTTTTGCAAAAATTATATAGTGTTTTTGAAAATATTCTTTCCAAGGAAAATGCAAAAATGGAGACAAAGATACAAATGTAAAATATTTTTTATAAATGTAAAAAAATTGTTTTAAGAGCTCCATTTAATAGAGGAACAAATTCTGACATTTTATAGGGTAAATTATACCATAAAACCATGAGATGTAGTTATTAAGTTTTTTATTTGAAAGTTATGTGAAATAATTGTTTAGTCCGAAAATTTTATATATTTAGTAATCATGGGTAATTAATTGGTGATTTATTTACAGGCACACAATTACTTCAGATTGGGGGTCCTCGGAAACAGCCTCCTTTCCACCCGGAAGGGGTAAGGCTGCGTACACCACCCTCCCCAGACCCTACTTTCTGCGGGAGCCGCAAGGCACTGGGACTGCTGCTGTTGTTGTTGTAGTCTAAACAGCAGTTTATAAGAGTGTAAACTAAAATAGGTCTCTCATCCATCCTTTTTATTAGCCATTTCACAGTATTGCAGGTCGTGTGCTCCATGAGGAGATTAGCGAGAGGATAGTGGGTTTACCAACATATAATAGTAAGTAATTTTACACCATTGTACAAAAATTATTTTATAAAGTTTCTGAACGAAAAAATTAATACATTAAATCTCAAGTTTCTAATAGGTAATTTATATTTTTTTTATAGAGAAAATGTGGTGATGAGGTTTAATTCAGAGTATAGCATAGGTCCGCGTGTTGAAATTATATATTAATGTTGAGAGTGGAGCTGTTGAGATTCAAATTTGTGACGTAAATTTCATTTAACCTTATCGGTAACGTTACATGAATGACCGTGTACTCTAAATTAGATTTCACTAAAATCAATAGACATCTGATACAATATAAAATATAGTAGTTAGGTAAGGGATAATTTAGGTATAAATAAATAGATTAAAGCTCTAATTACAACGATACCCCTCCCCTAACTCTATATATAGGAGTGTTTAGTAAAGAGAAGAGGTATGAATGAAGAATTGTTATGAGTCTCTCTCTCCCCTCTTTCTATCTAGTCTCTCTCTCTCCTCCTGCATTCTCTATACTATATCTAAACTTGTAAATCCTGTACTATTGTATAGATTTTATCTAGTTGTATTACAAATATACTACTGTTTTAGAATTGATTGATTGTTTGAGTTGGTTGATCGCGTTGGATCGATTATAAATTGTAACAACATCATAGTCCACAAGGGTCTACGCTGAACTCTTTTTCTTTACAACTGATTCGCAAAGCATAACCATAAAAAGAGTGGATTTAGTAGAAAATTAATTTTTTTTTTGATAAAAAATATCTTTTTTTCAAGTCTTGCTTATCAAAAAAAAAATAAATCTTTGCATAGCTAGTAAAGCATCAAACTATTCTTTTGCATTCACTTATTAGCTTAAACTTTTGAGAAAGTTAGATTTTTTTTTTTGACATGACATCAACGCCTTATTCACCGAGAGGTCATGTGATTGAATTCTAACAGCCTCCACTCTTTTTTGCTAACGAGGAACCAGATTCTCCTGTAAATCCCTACCCATACAGCAATTCACATACCACATAAGCCAGTTAAGCCAGAAATATACATATTATTCGCACAGAGTATAAAACTATTTTTAATTCTTCACGTATCAACTTGGTTCTTTCACGATATTTATAAATGATGTACAAGTGGCAGAATATGAACGCTTTGGAATCTTATTCAAAGTAAGCCACTTTATCCATTTGAACTATTTTTCATCCTTTTTTTTTTCTATCTTATATTAATTTCTTTGTACTATAAGTCTTGCTACAACAACAACAACAACAACAAACCCAGTGCCTGAAGGGTTCCCGCTCGCGCGGGGTCTAAGAGGGGAAGGATGTACTCAGTCTTACCCCATCAGGGTGAGACCCTGACGAGAGACTGTTTCCGAGGTCCCCCAACCTTTACTCGATCCAATTAAGGATGGGTGTGTGTACGCCTGTTACCGGTCGGCTGTAAATCTTGCTATTACATAAAATTGTTACCCTTTTAAAAGTTTCTTATAAATTATTATGAGTGAAAAATTTTTATATTTTATTTTACTTAAAAAATAAAGTTTATTTTCAGTGCTTTTCTTACAGAGATACCAAAATATATTTTACTTTTATTTAAAAATATACGCATATATAAATCAAATCCAAAAAAAATCTATATAAGATATTTTTATTAAAAAATCTATCTATTATATTATACAAAACCCCCACTCCCCATAAACCTCCTTAAATTCTTTATTATGATAATTCTACAATTCTCTAAGTCATTTCATCAGAAAGTAACTTTTTCAAAAAAAAATAATAAAATAAAGGACCAATTAAGAAAAAGACATATATTTTAATAAAATAACATATCTTTTAATAAAAATGTATGTTTCTTTCATATATTTTTTAGTAAAGAGACACATTGAAGAAACATATCTATTAATAAAGAGACATGTTTATTAATAAAAAGATGTGTCTATTAACGAAAGGACACGATCATTGATGTTTTTGATGGAAGTCACCCCCTTCTTCTCTATAAATAAGATTTTCTGATTTCTGATTTTCTATCTACCATAACATGCAAACCTATGAACATAAAAGATTATTAAAAATTAGTTACGAGGGAGAAATCAGATTTTTTTAGTATCCATATTCAACGATCAGTCAAGAATTCTTATTAATTAAGGTATGTACTTAATCTTAATGTGTAAAAATTATAAAGTTCAAGATCTATTGTAATTTTTATTATACGGACTAATATTTATGCATAATATAATTATAATATAATAATATAAAAAATTTTAAAAATATAAATATTTTTGTGTATTATACGTGATAATACTGATAATATATTATTATAAAATAACAGACTTAAAAAGGCATGAAAAATATGCAGTCATTTTCATTAAAAAGGACAGCTAAGCATGGAACCTCCAAGCAACTTGGGGAAGTTTGATTTGATGTTTGTAAGGATATAAAATAGGCTATATTTTTATTTTTATATTATTATTTAGTATATTTTATTAAATATATATAATTTTTTTAGATTAAAAAAATATTTTATAAAGTTTGTAATCTAAAAATTAATAAATTAAACCTTATGATTCTAATATATAATTTATCCTCAAAATTATTTTGAATTTTCGTACTTTTATTCGTATTTGTTTATAGTTGAGAGAATGTAAAATTTTTGTATAATTTTTCTTTTTAATCAGATGATAGACTGGTAAGGAATATTTTTAAAAAATTATAACTTAGGTAACTTAAGATTTGATTATTTATCATCTAAATACCCTAATATTTTAAAATATAAAATGGATTACCTTGAGATTTAAAATTTTTTCACTTAGATATCTTGAAGTTTTAAAGTTTTATCAATTAGATATCTTTCTTCTAACATGAAAATTCAAAGTAAAATATGATTCCGATAATATATAAATATATTCATTAGAATTTGATAATTTTTTGCCAAAAAAGCTGATATCACACATGATTTCGGCACTATAACAATAGTTTGCATCCAATCTAAATGAATATTTGCCACGTAATTCGTTAAATTGTTGTTGAAAACGCTGAAACGATTTGTACATATTATTGTAATTATATACTATATTAGCATATTTTGTATAAAATGGATCTAGATCTCATAAAAACTCGTCAAATTCCAACATAGGGTACCTAAGTCATAAAATTTTCAAACCTCAAAATACCTCATTGTATATATTGAAACATCAGGGTACTTAGGTGATAAATGACCAATCCTCAAGATACCTAAATTATAATTTTTTAATACTTTTTTATGCAGTATTATCGATTTATAGTTATTTTTATTATTTTTTAGTATACTTAAGGAATCAAGTGTATCAGGTTGGGGGTTCTCGGAAACAGCATCCCTTCAGGGTAGCCCCGGAAGGGGGAAGGCTGCGTGCATCTACCCTCGACCCTGCTGATGCGGGAGCCCTTTGAGGCACTGGGGGGTTGTTGTTGTTGTTGTTTAGTATACTTAAGAAATGTGAAACGTGGTTTAAGGAGATAACTTCTTTTTCAGTTTGGAGGGTTTTATGGTGAGGGATTTTACCATAATATAAGTAGAGATATTCATTTCTAGTAGTTAAGTACAACAACAACAGTCCCAGTGTCACGGAGGTTTCCGCAAAAGCGGGGTCTGGGAGGGGTGGATATACGCAGCCTTCCCCCTTTAGGGTACTACCCTGAAGAGAGGCTGTTTCCGAGAACCCTCAACCTGAAGAACATGTCGTCATTGATGCGTTTAACCTGAAAATATGAAAATATGAGAGCACCATAGAATAGAAACAAACAAAACACAAACAAAGCGATACCAAACAGAAACTCAAGGAAGATCACTACAGGCCCGCAAATACGCAAGTGAACAAGCACTCCTATACAAAAATAAGAGCTATAATACCTGCGCCAAGAGAGGAGGTTAAGACACCTCGAAACATTTCGTGTAGTTAAGGTTTCTCATTTACAAAAATATAAAATTTGATACTTTTTAATTTAATAATTTTAATTTTCTTATTAAATATATTAATTAGTTAATTAAATTCAATGCATTTAGTTTTTTTTTTTGGCTTGCTCCAAAAAGGATGTGTTTCTAGCATGTTCTTGTAATTACAGTCGATGGTGACTAGCTTGAACCTAAATTTTATGCTAGTGATATCATCAGAGTATTTTTTATTAATATTAAATTAATATTAAAGACTTTTATAATTTTATTATATTGAAATTATTATAAATTACTCCTCAGGGTAGCCCCATAAAGGGGAAGGTTGCGTACATCTACCCCCAAACCCTACTTTTGCGGGAGCCCTTGGAGGCACTGGGTTTATTATTGTTGTTCTTAAAATTGTCATAAATTAACAAAAAATGCTCTGTCAATATCACTATCCAAATTTTATTGTTAATGTTAATGTGTTAGACAAATCTGGACATAACGAGCGATCCGAATAACCGCTTGGAAACCCAAATTTTTGAAGTTATAATTTTTAAAGTATCAATTATTAATATTACCAAGTTTTGTGATTGAAATTTTTATAATTTGTTGCATATGAAGGACCCTATTTAAAAATTTTGCTTGAGACTCTGAAAATGTCACGATCGATCTTGGTTCTAGGTATAACGTATTGTAAAAGACATGCTTAGTGCCTTCTCTATTTATTGTTGTAAAAATATATGTAAATTATTATATAAAAAGATAAAAAAGAATAAATGAATTCAAGTCAAAGACATGACCCCAAACAATCCAAGCGTCTGCTTGATGCCCCTAAATTTTTAGAGTTGTGATTTTTTAAAGTATTAACTGCTCATATTACTAAGATTTGTAATTAAAATTTTTATAATTTGTTGCATATAAAAGAATATTTAAAATTTTTACTTAGAATCCCGAAAATATGAGGATCGGCCCGAATGAATCCTAGCGTGTACGTGATGTAATAGTTTACGACATCCATAATGGTCAATAAAGCAAAGCCATGATCAGGGCTCCCATAAATAAATAAAGAAAACAAAAAATAAAATATTAAATGTCATGGTAATAAAGAAAATTTTTTTTAATATGCCTAAAAAATATATCCATCTATATAACATATTATTATTATATTATAAAATAGGAAAACTATCAGTTAGGTGTCTGCAGTTTGAATATTTATCACCTAATTATATATCGTAATATTTTAATATATATAATGATATATTTAGAGTTTTAAATATTTAATCATTTAAGTACTTTAAGTTGGAATTTGATGAAATTTGGTAAGAATATGACTAATTATATAGATATATATATATTTTCTATAATTAGCGACAGAGTCGCGATACAAAGCAGAAACCTCGAACAAGCGAGCCTTGAGTTAACCCGTAAAAGGACGGGGAACAACACAACAAGAGTCGAACAAACTGGAAAAACAAGCAAAACCAGGCAAAACAGGCCAACATGACGAGCCTCAAAAACCACATGTTTATAAGACATGCCAATATTTTTAGCAAAAATTAAGTGAATTACAATAAAAGTCCCATTGATTTTTATGTAAATTACCTAGATATTGCTAAAATCATGTTTTATTTCAATATTTTTGGCAAAATATCATCAACCTCTGACGAATATATTATAAATCTATTATCGTAATTATGCTTTATTTTAGAATTTTTTAACAAAATTCTATTAAATTTAAGTAGATGAATCCCCGTTTGATTAAATTTTAAACTCTTAAGGTATGTAAGTGATAAAATTTTATAAATCTCAAGGTATTTTATTATTTATATTGACACGTCATATTATTTAGATGAAAATTGTCGAGCAAACCACAAGATACTTAAGTAATAATTTTCTTCTAAAATAATATGAATTAATAATTTAATGTTATATATATATAAAATAAAATAGAAAACCCAACGAAATTGACCACTTTTTTTTTCCAGTGTTTTTTTTATTTTTTTATTTTATAGAATTAACTAAATGAAGAAAGCAAGAAGATTCATGGGTTTGGATTTTAGGAGAGAGAAAAATCAAAAAGCCCCAGGTTGCCGGTCTGGACCGCCTCCATTTTCAACGGTTTTTTTTATTATTTTCTCCTCTTTTTCAACCCCCTTTCTTCTTTTTAAATCATTTTTAATCTTAATATTGTTGGAAAAACAAAGGAAAGAGTAATTAGAACGGTGACAATAATCGGGCGGGTAAAACCCATTATCCTCGGGCACCCGTTATGTTTGGAGCAGGCATGGGTAGCGGGTATGGGTATGGATATTGTACTCCCCCCGGCCCTCTCTATACCCTACTTGTCTTATCCCACCTTATACCTTCCATATTCGTTTCATTTTATATCTAGTTAACTTTTAAAGTAAAAAATATGTGCTTAAATTCAATTACTTAACTTATTTATCAATATTGTCAAAAATATAATTGATTTTTTAAAAATGGCATTAAATAATTAATACATGCGGGTATGAATAATCATTTTGTACTGACATTAGGGCGGGTGAGGGGCAAGTAATGGATACCAATTGGATACCCACGGGTAATGGGGCAGGTATACCTGTGACAGGTAATGGGGTGGGTATGTGTATGGAGTTGGGTGGCAGTTCAGGTAAGTAGAAGGCATCCCATATACCCGCCCCACCCCATTGCCATCCTCTCAATTAGAACTTATCTGAAAAGATGAATATCGTTGTCGTGTCGTGAAGTCCATCACTACCTTAAAATCTTTTATACCCCCACACCGGTACAATGGACCAAATGGCACTCTGACTACCAGGATTAACACAGCGCTCAGAACACTCGTTTAATTGAGGGTTACTGGACTAGAGTATGCCCCAAAATTGCTCAGTTACCCAAGGACATAAAGAGAGAGCGAGAGTTTTTGGTGGTAACACCCAAGGCCATAATGAGAAATGTAAAAGGGCCCAATTCAATTTACAACGACCAATAAAACGGTAACAAATTGTCGTATAAAAATATACCGGGTCATTCAAGTTTTAAGTGGAATAAACTTTCTCACACTAAAATTGGAGCATATCCAACAAATATTTAATATAATTTTCTTAAAATTTTCAATTTCACATCTTAACATAACGCTATTAACATCCATTAGATTTTATTAACTTAACATTATAAAAAATATTTTTTAAAAATATATTTTAAAATTTTAAAATTAATTTAAATGTAAAATGCCAAGTTGGACCGTGCAACATTCCCAATGTCCTAAGAGCTCCCGCCGAATCAAAGTCTGGAGGATGGATATACGTAGTCTTCCCCATTCAGGGTGAAGGCTGTTTCCGATAATTACCAATCTGAGGTGTGCAACACAAGGGGTTTCCATGAGGCCACCCATTTTGATACTACCTTCACTTGAGCACGCTTAATTTCGAAGTTCTAATGGGATCCGGTGTGATGGTGGACCGTACAAAATAAAAAAGGGACCCACACGAGGCACGCCACTTGCACATGCTCACTGTTGAGGGCGACTCCTTTTTCATGCGGCTTTCAAATTAAATTATTTAAATATGTTTCTTTTACTATAATAAAATCATTCCTGTATTTTTGACTTATTATTTTATATCCATAGACAGTTAATTTTTTAATATAGTATCAAAATTTTGTTGATTAAATAGAGATCAATGGTTCGAATTCGAATTACGCCCCGACAAATATTAATATATTCAAACATAAAGTATGAGTGTGAGCTTATATTCTAAAGGGACGTCTTTTGCTCATCAGTTTGAATTTTTTGGACAGTTAGTTCAGTAATAGATTGGGTCAATTTGGACAATAAATAAATAATAATTTTTTAAAATTTTAAAGCAATATATAATAAGAAAGTAGACTAGTTTGATATCTTGATTATATTTTTATAATAAGCTCACTTGTTATGCCATCACAAATCATGCATGCTCCATAAGATATGATCAGTGGACTGCCCCTCGATTTTTTTTTTTTTTTTTTCTTTTTTCTTTTTCGTAAGCGATCATATATGTCTCCATTTGTGGTGCACTTATTTGCTTATTTGTTTACTTGCCTATTATTTGTCTGCAATTTCTTTCCGTTGAGTTTTGCTTCGTAATGCTTGCCTTGTGCCATATTTTGCTCTTGTGCTTTGTTGCTTTCATACTTCCATACTGTCAGGTTTTTCAGGTTGGGGTCCTTAGACATAGCTTTTCTTCAGGGTAGCATACTGAAGGGAGAAGGCTGCGTACATCTACCCCTCTAAACCCTGCTAATGCGGAGCCTTTAAGGCATTGGGACTGTTATTGTTGTCTTTGTCATAAGCGATGAAATTCTGCCTGTTCGAGTCATTTAGACCTCATTTGGTATGCGGGAAGTAGAAGTAGGATGTTGCAATTTATTGGAAGTGTGGATCTTGGCTGTTGTTTAATATGCAGGAAGTAGGCAGAGTTGCTTCAAAACGTAGGAAGTAACTTATCTAACCTCCCGGTAAGTTTTACTTCCCTACTAACTTTTAATTTATATGACAATTCTACCCCTTCTAATTTATAAATATGACAACTTTACCTTTTTAATTGTGAGTCTCTCTATCAACTTTACCAATCTTTAGTGGAAATTGAAATATTAGTCATATATATAATAGTCATTTTAATTGTATTTCATGGGAAGTTATTGTGATAACTAAACAAAACATAACAATTAAATTCCCGAAAAGTTCTATTTTCCATATTCGCAACCAAACATTTTTATATTAATTCCTGGAAAGTTGACATGGGAAGTGGATTCCTAAAAAAGTATAACTTCATGTAGGAATTCAATTCATTTGGTAATCAAACGAGGCCTTAGATTCCGTTCATTTTAGATGAAAAAGCTTTTTCGGCACATTTTTATGGTTTTATTATAGAAATGATGAACAATATTTGCTTTAACCTAAATTTAATCAAACATGATCTCGATTAAATATAGATAGTAAAATTATTTTCTTAGCTAAACAGACACAATTTTTAAACACAACATATGGAGTCCTACGCTTTATTTTTTGTTTGAGTTTTGTGCAATGAATTTATGCAGATTAATTATATATTTATATATATGATACCATAATAGAAATTATAAAATAATATTAAATAATTATTTTTTATATTAATAAATTTATATCAAATTCAGCATATAATTAATTAAATAATTAAAGTAATAATATGTAAAACGGGGCTTTTTATAATTATTGGACACATTTATAATTAAAAATACATGAATTAATTTTGGTGAAGATGCCATTAAATAATTATATATTAAAAATGCAATGAGACTTTTCACTTTTTCTTCTGCCTGGAAAATGCCTCCAATTTGACCAACAAATGAGAATATTCAATAGAATCTACTTCTCGTTCCCAAGATTCCACTTATAAACACAATAAAAAGGGTTTCATTAATATTAAGTTTTTTTTTAATAAAAATTATTATACCGTTATTTTTACCGGAGATTGCTATACTTTTTTCCTTATATTAATTTAGTCCTTATACTTTTAATTATGTTAATTTAGTCCTTTCGTAATTTATACGGTGTCAATTTAGTCATTTGATCCAATTTAATTTAAGTTATTGACGTAATTTTTAACGGTACAATCACATTAGATACAAGTAATCCGCTTCAAATTTACCATTAAAAATTTCATTAACAGCTTAATATAAATTTTACTTTAAGGACCAAATTGACATAATTTCAATTTTATATGGATTATGTTGGCACAATTAAAAATACAATAATTAAATTAACCAAATAGGCAAAGTAAAGGGGCATTTGGTGTTAATAACCCGTTATTATATTAACAACGGGCTTTATCTCATATCATTATTCATAATTACAAAAATATGAACCTATACATAATGTATGATAAAAGTATATGTACAAATATAATATAAATGGCTTCAATACTATTCGTCATTATAATGGAGGTGTGTTTAACCTAGCCTAAACCGCCCGGACTATCTAAAAGGAACATTAATTAAACTTATTTTGTACCCCTAAAATCTCGAGGTTGGTCCTATTTATATATGAGTGTGTGCGTGTTTGTGTATACGTTGTTATTAGTTTTAGAATGAAACTTCTTTTAGTGTATATCACTAGTATTAGAGCCATTGATCTTGTGATTTGGATTGCGGATCTTATCTAGTCCATGGCGATCACTTGTGATATGGGAGGGCCAATATTGATCTTGTGACGTACCGCAAACTCATTCACCATTGAAATTATTTTAAGCCCCGCATATAAGTTGATGACGTTGGTGTTATAGTATTCGTTAGAGACTAGAAGAGACTTTAGTGCAAAGTCACGCCCCTTGCATGATGACGATGTTGGTATTCCGTTGCTTGCTTAGGACTAGATATCTAGTCCAAAGCTTGACCATAAGGTACGATAATGATGTTAAAACGCAGTGTTCGCCTGAGAGAAGATATCTAGTTTAAAGCCAACTCGCATTGATTCAAAATGTGAAGCGTAATGGTTTGAGACATTCGACATCAGACAACTCCACTGTACATTAATAAAACATTATTTTCTAATAAGTTTTGCACTAAAACTCCACCAGACGAAATGAGTTAGGAATCAAAGCCCTTCTTTCCCACATCTTCTAACCAAACTCGAGGCCCAAATTTCTTTTTGAGTTCTAGGTAATTGTCTCAAGTTAGAGTCCTTATCTCTTTTGTGGCATTCAATGTAACTACCTTAAACTCAAGTGCCCGACTTTTGACAGTGTCTCCTTTGAGTGCTTGCTCAACTTGAATTACTTTCAATCACGTGTCAGTTAATGAAAATAACGTCATTTCCTAACCTTTAATTCCGTTAGGTAAACAAAAATGTTAAATTTTTACACAGTGAAACCTTAACTTTGAATAAATTAGAAAATTCAATAAAATTAGACATTGACCTATATGTATTTTCTAGAACCCTTGGGAAAAAAAAAAGAAAAAGAAAAAAGAAAATTGAGTGGTCGTAGAGACCAAAAAGGTCAATTTCAATATTTCTAGAAAATAATTTAAATACAATACTTCTAGAACATACTAGCGTCCCAAGGGCTCCCGCCTAAGCAGGCTCGGAGGGCGGCAAATGTACACGACCTTCCCCTTTCGGGGTATTACTCCTGAAGAGAAGCTGTTTTCGAGTGTCCCCAACTTAAGGGTGAGAACTTCTCAGGAAGTCACCCATCCTGATACTGCTCTTGCCCAATTATACTTAACTTCGGAGTTTTAATGAGATCCGCTGACAGCGTATTAGTACCCTCTTAGGTAAAAGTATATAGAAAGTAAAAGCAGCAAGTAGCAATACATCACAAGACGACCAACCATAGAACCCGAGTAATTAGAATAAATAATTACTTGAAATTTTGAGGGAACAAAAAGTCGCGAGAGTTCAACTGGTCAAAGGCAGCACCCACACTATAAAACATACCATTCCGTATTTCCCTCACTCAATCATCAATTTTACAATTACAATTTGTTCTTGTTCTTCAAGATTTTGATCCGATCGATCGGGTTTCTGCTCAATTGAAGTGAATAGAGATGGAATCGGCGATCGGAGAAGCTGATCGGAAGCAGGTGCAGGGGCCTATCGGTTACCTTCTCGACGATGTTCCTCACTTGTCCGATTACCTCCCTAATCTCCCCGTAACCATCCTTTCTCTCTCTTATTTCTCTTGAAATTACTAGAATTGCAAGTTTTGATCTTGATTTTGTTTGCTTTGTGCTTGTTGATATGGATGATATCGATCCAGACACAAATCAACCAATTGATCGATCAACGGTCTCAATGAAAGTAGTGTATTTGTATATAATCTGTATAAACGGTAGAGTATAAGAAGCTTTATAAGTATAAGTTAGGTTTGATCTAGATCCTCCCTAACCTCCCTATATGCATCCTGTCTCTCTCTCTCTACTTCTCTCTCTAATTACCAGAATTGCTAGTTTTGATCTTTATTTTGGTTGCTTTGTGCTTGTTGAGTCGTTGATTTAACTGTGTGATCTTGATTTCTCAATTCTTCTTTGTGTATTTTGAGGAAATAGGTATACGGTGTTTAATTATCGAGATGAGAAATATAACATGTTAAGAAGACTAGTTAAAACTTATAGGACTGAGGTTAATTACTTCTTGCGTGTTAAAGGAATTGAAATTTGTTACGAAATTTTTACTTTCTACGTTCTGTTAATTTTCTGGTGACTAAATAAGAAGACAAATGCTTACGTTTCATTAATTTTGATTTCCTCTCATTTCTCTCTCTCTCTCTCTCTAAAATTACTGGTTTTTCCCCTTGATTTCGTTTACTTTGTGCTTGCTTAGCTGTTGATTTTACGTTTCTGATCTTGATTTCTTCTTCTTTTTTGTGCGTTTTGAGATTCACTTGGTTTTTAACTTTTATTTCATTTTTTTTTATTTTCCTTGGAATTTGTGTTCATGTTTTAGTATAGAATCATTGTTAATGATTCGTATAATCTTTTGAAGTTCTATATTAGTTAATTAGCATAGGATCAGATTGTCTTTTACGATGGAGATATTGAATTCGAATCTCAATAAATTCACTCTATATATTAACATAATTAAAATAAAGGTATAAAGTGAGTATTAATCATGCTTCGACACTTGTGGGTATTTATAATTAGAGTAAAAAATAAGGTGATATTATTAATAGAGCAAAAAATGTTGATAAAATAGCTATAAAATCTTACAAAATTGTACTGCCATTAACAAAACTTGAACTTTGGAATAATAATTTAAACTGTTGAGATATTTGAGATTTTTCTTTACAACATGTCATTTTTGTGTGTTGTATAATGATCCAAGTATCAGGATCAAGGAACCGCTTACTCAATTTTCAGTTTTTGTTGCTGGAGAATAACAGGGGAAAAGAAAAGCAAAGAACACAAAAAGGAGATACCTTTTTTTTGAACAAATTGTCGAAAACAAAAATAAACACCGTGTCGTATTGAATTCATATTTGCCTTCGTATAACATAACAAACAATTACGTAATTTATTCAAATAATTACATAATATGTCGTGTTTAGGTTTCTCTTGATAATTTCTTGTCATTTTTATTTATTTTTTCAATTTCTTTTTGGTAAAGTTAAGTAGAAAAAGGCATAATTCTTGATGAATATTCAATTGACCTTTTCTTTTTTTCATTGTTTTCTTGTGCTTGTAGACATATCCCAATCCACTGCAGAACAACCCTGCTTATGCAAACACCAAGTAAGCTTATTAATAATTAACTTAATTAAAAATTACCCAATTGTTCATTTTATAATATTTTTTTTTTACAATTATTGTAGTCTGTACCTGTTTTCTAATCTTGTTGATCTGGTGAATTATCTATTAAATCAGGCAATATTTTGTGGATGATGGTGATACTGTTATCCAAAAGGTAAGAAATAACTTTTCTTTCTTTCTTTTTTTTTTTTTTTGCTTATGCTTTATTTATTTTCTTTCTATTGCTATTATGAATCAGAAAACCAGCAATTTAATAATTCTGATAAAAAAAAGCCTCTGAAGATTCTGCTACTTTTAGTTTATTCTCTAGGGTGCAGTTAAGGACTCCACATGTGTGTCTACTAAAAATCTTACATCAGAGTTGCGAAAGAAAAGAGATCTACATATAAGTCCAATATGCTACTCCTTCTATTGCCAATTAGGTTTATAATGGAACCCCACTTGGACTTATATGTGCGCCTCACATATTCCAACTCTATAGGTCAAGTCTAAGGCCCAGAGAAATTTTACAGATGCAATACCCTATTACTGGAACAATAAAGAAGAAGAAAGAATCAATGATAAGAATAAAAATATGACACAAAATCTACGTAATTTGGTCAGTTGAGCCTAAATTCGTGGAGTTGTAAAAACTTTCATTCTTTTCAAATGAAGAGTATAAGAGGGAGGCTCAATCTTTTATAACAGCAAGCACTGCACAAGCTCTACTGCGTATTTATAGTCCTGTTCAGACACTAGTGTGGAAAATAACTCACAAGAAACCTGGTCGTAAATGAGCCCAACTAGACTTTACAACAAGTCCAACAATACCAACAACAACAACAAAAAACAACAGCAACAAACCCAGTGCCTTAAAGGACTCCCTCAAGGACAGGGTTTGGGATGGGCAAAATGTACGCAATCTTACCCCTACAGGGTAGGAGGTTGTTTCTGAAGGGCCCCCAACCCTACAAAGTGCTATCCCACCAAGTCCAACAACACCCTTCACAGAATTTTAGCAAATGAAGTTCTTTTTACATTCTTTTGGAATTTACTAACCATCAAAATTCTTATAAACCATACCAAATTATGTGCATCCTATAAATACTAAGGCAATTTCCTCGCTCAAAACTCCAATGTACATAACCTAAAGAAGAACAAGTGACTAAATTTATGTTATATTATCCCTGCAGGCTGTTCAACATAAGGACGGTCCAAGAGGAAGGCACTTTCGACGTCAAGGGCCTCGCCAAAAGGCAACTAATTACCCAATACACATGACTCAACTTTAAGTTTAATCAAGCTTAGAGTATCGTGCTTATGCCATGCTTGGATCGTGTTTAGGTGTATTTTCACCCGGAAGAGGTTAAGGCGTGTATAGTGACGTGTGGAGGCCTTTGCCCTGGCCTCAACACTGTGATTCGGGAGCTTGTATGTGGATTGGATCATATGTATGGCGTCACGAGCATCGTTGGCATTCAGGTCAGGAAATTTCTTCTGAATGTTTAGGGTGTGTTCGGTTCATAAAAGCTTTGCAGCTTTT
The DNA here is from genome assembly GCA_018398585.1 of Simmondsia chinensis. Classification (NCBI taxonomy): domain Eukaryota; kingdom Viridiplantae; phylum Streptophyta; class Magnoliopsida; order Caryophyllales; family Simmondsiaceae; genus Simmondsia; species Simmondsia chinensis. The sequence continues at coordinate 35,731,294 of JAGTTD010000010.1, forward strand.
TAAGAAAAATTTTTAAACCCCCTATTTTTCAATCCAACTTCTCCAAATGTCTAAAGGCCTGTTTTTGGTGTCATTTTCTATTTGCAACTTTTGGTTTCTAATAAACTACAAATTAGGTTCTAAAAACGCGTACTTCTTCTTTTCGTTTCTTGTTTTTGGTTCATTTACTCTAAGAAATCCTGGGGAAAAAAAAAAAAAAAAAAAAAAACCAAGAATAAGAAAGAATCGTCTTCAAAATATGGTATTTGATACAAACAGAAAATAATATCAAACAGGTCCTCAAGAAATGCAGTTTTCCAATTTTATTCCCTTTGTACTTATTAACTTGAAAACACCCTTCCCCCTTTTCCAAGCTTTCCTTTTAATTAAAAAGTTGTCATTTTTTGTAGAAAAACTTTTGAAAAGCAAAGATAGAAAACTAATTTTTTTTTTGCAAACTGCATATACCTTAATTTTTAATAAACTATACAAGTTGCTTGTATTCTCTTAACTTGATTGATTTAGCAAGATTATTCGTGTTTGCAGGGAGGCTACAAAGGGTTCTATTCGAAAAATACGATCACTTTGACGCCTAAGTCAGTAAATAATATCCATAAACGGGGTGGAACCATCCTAGGAACATCTCGAGGTGGACATATAACTTCAAAAATAGTCGACAGCATTCAAGACCGAGGAATTAATCAGGTTAAGCAAGTTTTATGTCATAGAATGATAATTGAATGAATTTTAATGATGATTTTATAATATATTATGCAAATATTATCCTTGTGTTATTAATGTAATGTTTCTTGTAATATCAGGTGTACATTATTGGGGGTGATGGTACTCAGAAAGGGGCTTCTGTTATATATGAGGTATGTATATAGTGTCCAGGAAATGAATAAGTTGCCAAATACTTCACCACTCCATGTGTTTGCATCTTTTCATATTTGGAACTTGAAAGTACTGTTGGCTCAAGTTGTAGAAAAGCTGTTTTCTAGAAGCATTTTTTTGAGAAATACTTTTATAAAAAGTGCTATCAATAGGATTTTCTATTTAAAAAATTTTCAGTTTTTGCTGCTAAAAACCCAAAAACAATTTCTTTTATTAAAAATACTTTTGTTTTGACCAAATCCCTTGAATCTCAAGAAGCGTTTTACTTTCCTTTCCAATACCATTTTTCCCCGAAAAAAAAGTTTGGCCAAACGGATTCAAAATCTTGATACTCACGATCTATTTTGGTGCAGGAAATAAGAAAGAGAGGTCTAAAAGTGGCGGTTACTGGGATTCCCAAAACTATCGACAATGACATCCCGGTACTTCTATGTGCTACTTATTTATCCTACTATCGTTGCCATTTGCGTTACTGAAACATGTTATTGGAATAACATTCCTTGTTTCTGATTTCTTTTTGGTTTTGGGCTGTTTGTAATGGTGATATTATTCAGGTCATTGACAAGTCTTTTGGGTTTGATACCGCGGTGGAGGAGGCGCAACGTGCGATAAACGCGGCGCATGTCGAAGCTGAAAGTGTTGAAAATGGCATCGGACTTGTTAAGTTAATGGGTCGCCATAGCGGTAAGCGTCTTCCTATGTCTTTAATTCCCATTTCATACCTTTAGCATAAGTTATGGCAGAACACATTAGAAGTTTGTGATCACAAAATTTTGTAATAGTATAAGATAAGCATACGAAGATATTAAAACTGGAGAATTGATTCTGTTTGGTCTAGCAGTGACAAATTGTTTTTATAAGCACTCCTGTAAAAAGTGTTGTTAATAATGGTATTTTTTGTTTTGCTTTTGGTTTTATTTTTAAAAAGGAAGTACTATTTTCCGACAATCTTTATTTGATTCTATGATCATGGTACTATTTTTCTGCAACTATAATGCAGGATTCATTGCAATGTATGCAACGCTAGCAAGCCGAGATGTAGATTGCTGCTTGATCCCGGAGTCACCCTTTTACTTAGAAGGGAAAGGCGGGCTTTTCGAGTACATCAAAAAGCGGCTCAAAGAACAGGGACATATGGTGATTGTCATAGCTGAAGGTGCAGGGGAGACCTTAGAAGAACGAGACCCCTCTGGGAATAAGATTCTCAAAGACGTAGGACTTTGGATGTCTCAGAAGATCAAGGTATGTATTAAGGTTTATTCAGGTGCATGGATAGAGTACAAAATCATTTTTGAGAAATTAAAAAATGCATTGGTGATCCGAATAATCAGATCTCAGGGCTAATAATCATTTGCGTGAGAGAGTATGTTAGAGCATAAATCATTTGTTAAATTTTAGTAGGCCTTAGGCCAGACCCACGAAGTTGACATACATAAGATCCATATATAAGTCTAAGTAGGGTTCCATCATTAAACCAATTGCATTAGGTGGAGTAACCAACTAGTCTTTTATGGTGATCTATTTTCTTTAACAGCTCCTTTTTGGGATTACTAGACTCACATGTGGTGTCCTTAACGACATTTTTGTTAAAGTATAAATCATTCATGACCCTTCATACATTAACTTAAAAACAAGTTATGGGACGAGTATATGCACTATTTACACTTCAAGTCCAGTGGGCATTCCTATTAAAGGGACATATTAGAGTGTAAAATCATTGGTAGCAATTCACCCATCAGCTTAAAGCCTTGAACTATTGCAATAATTGGTTCCTTTGATAATTTACGAACCACCCATTTAAACTTGCAGGATAATTAATTCCATTAGTAACACAATTATGTCTTTGATTTGATTTTCCCTTGTATCTCCCTATTGGCACAGGATCACTTTAAAGAGCACAACAAGATGTCCATAAATCTTAAGTATATAGGTACATTTGCTATTCCATTGACCTATATTTTCTTGTGTCACTAGTACTAAATCCTTTGGTTAAGACTCAGATGAATTATTTTGATTTGTTGTTATTGCAGATCCAACCTACATGATCCGAGCAGTTCCGAGCAATGCATCAGACAACGTCTACTGTACGATCGTGGCTCAAAGCGCAATCCATGGAGCCATGGCTGGCTTCACTGGGTACGTTGTCGGGCCAGTCAATGGTAGACAAAGTTACATCCCGTTCTATGTGAGTTACCTCTGGAGCTTAAGTTCCTCCCCCCCTCCCTTTAGTGGGGTTTGAACCTAAGACCGCTTATCCTTAGAGTATTTCTTTTTTGATAAGAAACAGAAAAAAAATTATGTGCACGAAATACCGATGCATGATTAGTGCAAGCTTGGCTGCTTTTTCTCTATTCTTGAGGTGAAAATATTTGAGGACACTAGTAGGGGTCTAAAGGAGTCAAGTCAACTCGAGCACCTCAGTTATTCAAACTCGAATTCAATACGGCATATCGAGTTTGAGTCAGAGTCAAACTCTTATTGAGTTTTCATACCTTTTCTCAAACTCCATTCAATATTATCGAGCCGAATGGAGCTTATTATTGAGTCGAGCTGAGCTCATATCAAGCCAAATTGAGTTCATAATCAAGACGAGGCTGCTACTAGCTCACCACGAAGCTGGTGCTATTGGAGTTACTCTCAAGCTATTATTGAACTATTTTTGACCTAATTCCAACTATTAATGAGCCATTAACTAGCACTGAACAACTTGTTCGCGAATCTTAATGAGTTGAGCACACTTTGTTTGAATTGAGCTCATTAACTTATCGAGCCTGCTTGATCAGCTCAATAAGCTATCCATCCCCCAAACAAACTCGAAGGAGTTGTAGTCGATTTCAGCCAGTAGTTGTTCATCAAATGTTTAATTTATTTGCACCTCTAGACACTAGGTTTCGAAGAAAGAAAGAAAGGGAATTAGTGGTTCACAAATACTGGCAAGAGCAACATGTTTTAGAAACGAAACAAAAACGATTAAGATGTCGAAAATCTAATTGTATTACTGATGCAAAAACCTTTTGCAGCACATAACCGAGCAGCAGAACCAGGTGGTGATAACCGACCGGATGTGGGCCCGTCTCCTCTCCTCCACCAACCAACCTAGCTTCATGAAGCCCAAGGAAACCACCGGTAACAAACCGGAGGGTCAGTCGTCACAGCCGCCAACACCAACCACCGTAGCTCCCCCACAACCACTGGTGGTAGGAAATCATACTTCTAGCCAACCAACCGGGAAAGCACTCTCCAATGGTGTAGCTAAATAGCTCAGCTCGAGACTCGCAGCTCTTTTTGCCAAGCTGAAAGAAATAGTCATCAGCTGACTCAAAATATTCACTTACTATTGCACTTTTGAGTTTGTCACTGTATAAAGTATTAAAACTTTTTATTTCATCAAAAACACCTCGAGCTTGTTCTATATATTTAAAGTGGCTAATATTTTTATGGGGTGGGAATAATGTGATGCCACTTTTGTATATTTGATACTTCTTATTGTAAGCTTGTTGTATGCTGTGTGTGTTCACAGCACATTTTTGACGTGATTGCCTAATTAATATTAATGGAAGGTTGTAACTTTAATGTTACTAGTTTGATGATGCTGTAAAATTATTACTTTTTTAAAAGTACTTTTACGTGTGGGTTAAACATCGTAAAAAAAAAAAAATCAATCTCAGTGTTCCTTTCAATTAAAAGTGTTTTTCTGCTACGATACGACATAGTGAAACATTGATTACGATGTTCTGTAAAATATGTGTCCTTAGATGGACTTTATGAATCCTTCGTCCCAAAATGTTAACGTGACACATAATTTCAATAGTATATAGGTATCTGTTAGATTTAAAGATGGTGGTGTAGATATGTAGTGGTTTGTTTTCCAACCTTCAAATAAAAGTTATTGGGTTCAAAACTTGTTACCGACATAATACATACATATGGAATTACGATAAATTTTCGTCTCAATTCAGAAATTTTTCATCAAAATCACAGAAATGGCACACTTATATTGTCGGTCATATGTAATGTTAGCATTTTCCATCAAGATCTGATGTATTCCTATAGAAGTTCATCTGATTATAGTTGAGGATATCTAATTAATAAAATTTTATAAGTCAAGGTATTTTATTGTACGTGTTAAAACGAAACAAAAAAAAGGTCAAAATACTTATATAATCGATGCTCAAATCCCCATTAACTAAATGTTAAATTCCCTTAAAAATTAAATCTATCGATGTCATGGTAAGGCCTTCTTATAGCCTATGCGACCAAAATTTGAGAGTGTTTGGTACGGAAAGAAAATTATTTTTAAATAAAATCTTAAACTATTTTTTTACTTTTAAGTAAAAGCAGAAAAATAATTTCTTTTTCTTTAAAATAGAAGAAGCAAAATCTAAAATTTTTAAGATAAAGAAAATTCCGTATTTATTGTGCTTTTTTACAAATATAAATTTGTATGGGCTTTCCATTTTGGGCTTACAAAAGTTCAATAAGGCCCATCCTTGAGGAATTTCATGGGCTCTTATTGAACCTTTATAAGCCCAAAAAGGAAAAGCCCATACAAAAAATCTGACACCCCTACAATTGTTGAGAAAATATGAGTTGGTTCCAAAAATAATGCTGAAAAATAAAAAAATAATGCTGGAAAAAAAAAATTCCAAATCTACTGTTGAACCGCGTTTACAAAATGCGGTTATAGTAAACCGCGTTAATAAAACGCGTTTCAGATGAAATAAAACCGCGTTTCGTTTTACCATAATAAAAACCGCGTCTTAATAACGCGGTTTTTTTGATAATAAACAGCGTTATTAAGACGTGTTTTGTTAGATAAACCGCGTTACTAAGACTCGGTTTATAATTAAGAAAACCGTGTCATATGAACGCGGTTTAATATGGTAAACCGCATGAGTCGAGCCGAACTCATTATCGAGCCCAATCGAGTTTAAAATTAACGAGCCGAGCTTTATAAGTTATTATCGAGCCATTATCGTACTATTTTTGAACCAATACCAATTGTTATCGAGCTCATAACGAGCCCTTAACGAGCTCGTATCGAGCCCCTTAACGAGCTCTTGTCGAGCCCTTATTAAACTGTTCGTGAATATTAGCGAGCCGAGCACCCCCTGTTTGAACTCGACTTGTTAAGCTTATCAAGCCTGCTTGAACTCGGCTCGTTAAGCTATCGAGCTCTCCTAATGAACACAAACGAGCCCTAATCGATTTTGAACACGAGTAGTTCATTGAACGCTCAGTTCGTTTATACCTCTACTCACCGCCGGTCATGTCGTCCGCCGCCGCCCTTCTTCTGCTTTATACGTGGGAGATCTTTAAGTATCATTGTCATAGCTATTTGATCACTACTGAATTAATAGCCTTTTATTGATAACTTTTTCTGATTTCTTACCACCTCCACTTATAATGTTGGAGCTTCATTGAGAGGAACATGGGATCAATGTGACGATCATCACGAATTGCGGCATAATGGCGACTATAAGCGATGAAAACGGGGTTTATGTGTACTGCGGGTAAACAGCGTTTATGGGAACGCGGTTTAGGGTTAAAAGCCGCGTTATGGGAATGCGGTTTAGGGTAAAACCGTGTTTATATAACGCGGTTAATTCTTGTATGAACCGTGTTTTTGGAATGCGTTTTACATTAATATGAAACGTGTGTTATAGACGCGGTTTTTTATTATTTTAAACGCATCACCTTGACGCGGTTTACTATAACCGCATTTTGTAAACGCGGTTCAACAGTAGATTTGGAATTATTTTTTTTCCAGCATTATTTTTTTATTTTTCAGCATTATTTCTGGAACCGACTCAGAAAATATGCAACAATGTGATTAGGACACGTACATAGTAGGTTTGGGTTATGATTTTTAAAGTCAGGTCCAATTTTAAGTTGATATATTTAACTTATTTAAGTAATTAGGTTAAATTTAGATTCAACGTGTTTAACCCATTTTTGACACGCTTGACATGTTTATATAGTTACATTAAGCATTTAAGTGGTATACTACTGTTAATATATATATATATATATTTTGAAAGCATATCTCATATAAGATAATTTAATCTATATTTCATAATATTAATTAGAAGATTTGTTTAAACAATTAGAAATATGTCATTTATTTATTGGCAATATCAACCATAGCATTTATTACCGACATATTTGTGAGTTAACAAACTAATATTTATTGAGAAAATTTACTCATATAATTAAATAAATAACCAGTTAATAATTGAGTTGAGTAAAAAACATGTCACGTTTGATTTAATTTATGAAACTGTTACAATCAATATCATCATATGAGAAAATGTTAGTTTGGAATTGGTTATGTGTATTGTTGAGTGGTTAAAATGATTAAAGATATTATTAGTTAGTTAATGACTTTGTTAGGCAAATTGTTAAAGCTATAAATATTTGTACTAATTGATGTATGAATAACAAGAATCAAATAATTTTCCATGCTCTCTCTCTCTTCTTTCTCTTCTAACCCTAGTCTCTCTCTCATCTCCTTCTAATCTCTCTCTCTCTCTCATCTAACTCTACTTCTTCTTCAATTTACCCTAACTCTAACCCTAATTTTTGGATGCAACCCTAAAAGTTGCATCAGAAACTCCTTACATAATGAGTTATTTACGCTATTGACCCTTATCTTTTTGAATTTGTTCGGTTTATTCAAATTAGTCAATTATCTTTTCTTTTATTTAAAATAATTATTCATATTTTTTATTATGATAAAATTAATCCCATATATTGTAAATAAAATTAGATAAAAATTAAAAAAGATGAGAAATTACTTTTGTCATAAAATAAAATCTGAATGATTATTTTAAATAAAAAAAGAAATTAATTTCAATAAATTTAAAAAAAATAAAAGATTAACTTTAATATAAGGGACTAACTATTTAAATAACTCCTTACATAATGCGAATACTAAGACGGCTCAGCTAGATTTGATTTCTCGTAGAACTCCTCTGTCTCTCTCTCTCTCTCTCTCGGAGATCAAAAATGGGGATCAGATTCATACTAATGGTGAACAAGCAAGGCCAGACTCGACTAGCACAGTACTACGAGTACCTCACTCTTGAAGAAAGGCGCACTCTTGAAGGCGAAATCGTCCGTAAATGCCTCGCCCGTAATGAGCACCAGGTACTCTCTCCGTGATCCTCTTGATTCTTAGCGTAGCGGTTAATTTGATGTCTGTAAAGTGTAGAATTTTGAGGAAATTTTTTGTCTTTTTGATTTTGATTTGGTGATTTGATTTGATCTGTCGAATTTTAGAGTTTGCAGATGGAATTGTAGTCGTTTATATGATGTCGTTAGTAATTGAAGGCTAGGGATGTGAAAAGGTTTATGTTATCATCAGGTTTGATGTAGAGTATGTGTTAATTTAGTTTTTGCAATTTTGAATTGGGAATTTGATCTCCAGTTCTAGGGTTTGCAGATGTAATTGCAATCGTTGTCATTAGGTCATTGCTAATTTAGAACAACAACAACAGTCCCAGTGCCACAAGGGCTCTCGCCTGAGCAGGGTCTGGGGGGTGGATGTACGCGGCCTTCCCCCTTTAGGGTGCTACCCTGAAGAGAGGCTGTTTCCGAGGACCCCTAACTGGAGGAGGGTATCATCATGTCGCCATAGAGCTTGAAAGCATGAAAACAATTTAGTATTAGATCAATACATAACACAAGTCTAGCATACGAAACAAAACTCAAGGAAAATAGTCGGCTAGTAAAGGCACTGATATCCAAATAACTTTTTGCTATGATTCTATCAAAGAAAAAAAAAATAAAATCTGTAAAGATCAGATTCATACTCATATGCTAATTTGATTTTTTGAATTTTGAATTTGGAATTGATCTGTGCAGTTTTAGGGCTTACATAGCAACCGTGGTTACGATATTGTTTTGGGAAATCATCGTTTAGGTATTCTGAGATTTGAGCATTTGTTATGATCTTACTTGTGCGGAATATATAGATAATTATGATGAAAATGCTTTGATCCTCGTATTACTTAGAAAATCTGGTGTGCTCTAGAGAATTTGCGCACAATGCCCGACTTGATTTATTGTATTTCCCATATCTTGGGCTTAATGTTGTTAATTTCTCTCGTATTTGTTGCTGGGCTACTTGTTTCCTCTCTGACTAAATTAAGTAATTGTTGAGATTTTAGTCAGGTCACTAGGCTCGTAAATTCTGACACAATATGATAACACAACACAAAGCTACTATGACGAACATTACACATGGCACAACTCGATTATGACACAAACCACCCAGCACTTTATCCTTTTAGAATTAAATTTAACTAATTGACATCTCTTTGAATTCAATGATAGAGCAGCAAATTTGTTTGTGGAGGAATCAATATCTCAAATGTTTTCTCACGTTGTAAGAAATATACGAATTTGACAAGACATGACAGGATATGGTTCCAACCCCTCCATGAGAAGTATTGTGATTGCTATATGATGTGATTCTACTGATTTTAGCATAAGTAAGCCTATGACATGATAGAAACTTGTGGAATCAACCTATGCAAAACAAGCGCTTGTTATATAGGATCATGCTGTTTTGCTTGATGGAAAATTCTTATTCTTATTTCTTCTATCTGGTATGGTAGTGTTCATTTGTTGAGCATCGGAACTACAAGATTGTGTACAGGCGTTATGCATCGCTATTTTTCTTGGTTGGAGTTGACAATGATGAGGTAAGTATTGTTAAGCTTGCTTTGTATGTGAATTTTTTTTGGGTATGATATTTCATTTAAGATTATGACTAAGCAATTGATGATATTATTGGCTTATGATTTTTCGATTTCTCATTTTGCTTGTGATTCTTGATTTTTAGAGTTGGGGGCACTCGGACACAACCGCTCTTTAGGGTAATACCCTGAAGGGGTAAGGCTGCATACATTTCATCGCCCTCCCCCCCGACCTTGATTCGGCGGGAGTTCTTGTGGCATTGGGACGGTGGTTGTTGTTGTCATTTTGCTTGTTATTTTACTTGTTTGGAGGTAGGGTTTCAGACCTAAGTCCTAAGAACTTGTGTCCTAGGGCCTTAACCTCAATAGTGTTTCTACTATTAAATAAGGTTGCATTAGGCACGAAGGGAAACTTCTGAAATGTACTCTCTTTCATATATGTTTCCGTCAAAGTATTTGAACTTGCAGAGATTGTGTGTATCGGCATTCTGCTATTACAATGTGCTCCTTGTCGAAAGAGTTTCTCTGCAACATCAATTTGGGAAGATGAGCGATTTTGTTTCATATCATTGATTGTTTGTCTGAACAATCATCTTCCCTATACTCTTCTTTACCGGTGGTTCCCTTATTTTCCTTACTTAAATAGACTTTTTTCTGTACATGAAAAGAAAATTACGCGAAGAAAAATAATTTTTTGCGAACAAAGCCGGATTTTAGACTATGAGTCCTAAGTTCAAGTCTTAGCCCCTCTTAGATACCAAAAGTGAAGTCTAAACATTGAGGCATTGATTTATTGGTAAAAGCACCACTGAGGTTAGTGACAGAGATGATCTCCTTCTGACTCTGTTTACATCGATATTCTTAGAAGAAACAGTTGGAGTTCTAATAAATGAGAAACTCCTAAACTGATAATAATAACTAAACTAAAACTAACCTGCTAAAAACCAAATGAACAAAATTCTAATCCTAATGTAATCCTGTCCTAATTATAAATTTGAAAATGTAAAAGCTATGGTAATTTAAATTAACATCCAATATCTTAAATCTACAACAACACAACAACAACAACAATCCCAGTGCCTCAAAGGGCTTTCACATAAGCAGGGTCTGGGGGGGTAGATGTGCGCGGCCTTCCCCCTTCCAGGAGCTAACCTAAAGGGAGGTTGTTTCCGAGGACCTCCAACCTAAGAAGCTTGTCAGTAGCATAAAGCATGGTGGTCTGGCAGTAAGAGAGCAACAAAGCATAAGCAATGCAAAACACAAGGCGAGTAAAACAAACAAACTCAAAGCAAGCCAAACACTAGGCAACTAATTGGCAGATAGAATACGAATTTTCGGTAAATATATAAGCAAATATCAAATATCAGATATCAAATAGCAAGTAGGCAAGTAGCGAATCAGGAGAGCGAGTACGCACATAAGTGTACTAAAGAGGAAGCCAAAGGCCTAGCACTAATAAGCTAGACTACCCTACTCCAAACCGCTACATCTGTTACCCCTATGCTAGCCCCACTGGGCTCTATCTAAGGCCATCTCTTCCCGAAGGTTTAGATGGGTGAGGTCTTGTCGGATCGTCTCAAGGCATCTCTTCTTTGGCCTGCCTCTCCCTCTCCTGCCTAGCGTAGTATGGGGCTGTTTGCATCTCTTGACTGGAGCGTTGATCGGTCTCCTCCTAATATGTCCGAACCACCTCAAACGTTATCTTAAATCTAGATTTTGATTTTCTTTTTTTCCTGATCTATCTCCATCAGTTGAAGTTTTAAGACCAAAGTTTCTATGTTTGAATTCCCTCTCTCGACCGACCCTGCTTACTTACCCAGGAAAAACAAAAGGAAAATGAATCTTTTCTTGAAACGATATTCATCGACTCTTGTCCACTTTTTTAAATGATATGTTTGAGTTGCTTTTCTTTATAAAATTGGTGAGTACATCATCTTTCCCTAAACAGGGGAGTCATAAGCTTTGAACCCGATACCTCTAGCTTGAGGATTGGGAGACAAACCACCATGCCAACAACCTTTTAGCTCGTGTTTGAGTTACATGTATAATAGTTTTATGTTCATTTTTTATCATTATTCATGTAAGCTGGAAATGTGGTGAAGTAATAATATTTTTCTTTTCCATGGTATAACATTTTCAGAATGAGCTAGCGATTCTGGAGTTCATACATCTGTTGGTCGAAACCATGGACCGACACTTCGGCAATGTGGTAATGCTCCGTTCCTTGTAGAATTCATCGCTCCTAAAAATTGTCACACTTGCTTCATGTTGGGGGATATTAAAGAAAGGCCGTTATGCAATGGATTTTGAGCTAGTCGATACTGGATTGGAAGGCCTCCATACCCAGATATTGTATTTTATTTATTGAAAAATATTTGCAAATGTCCTAAAATTAATGTTTGTATGATTAGCCGATCATATTTTTGCTGACATAAAACTTAAAAGTAACTTATTTTCTTAAAAAAAACCGACGTGGTTACTACGCAATGTTGCATAATGTCCGCCACGCCCACTTCTGGACACATAAATGCCAGTGTAAACTGCAATTCGATTGTATTAATAGTAACATCTATAATACGAAAATTGGCATTTTCTTTGGAATGTTATACAGCATTGAGGGAGCAACCATTGTGGTTACCCTTTCAAGTGCTCATTTTTCTGCACTTTCCCTCTTCCTCGTTACACCGATAAATGAGGTAAGGGTAATGCATTTGGACTTGGCACCTGATTAACCGTTATATTCGGGTTTTGACTCCTGTCATTTAGCATAAACATTTTCTTAAAGCCACCTATTGGGTTCATAAGTCCTAACTTACCCTGTTGCATGTAAGCAAACGTCTAAGCAAGTAGCGTGTTGAACCTGGAGATTAGTCGAGGTGCACATACATCAGCTCAGAAACCTCGATTGTGAAATGAAGAGTAAATAGTCTATTTTTTTAACTATATTATAATATTGCAGTGTGAGCTGGACATAATGTTTCATCTGGAGAAAGCACATTTCATGTTGGAGGAGATGGTGATGAATGGATGCATTGTGGAGACCAATAAATCCAACATTTTAACTCCTATTCAGTTGATGGATAAATCTTCTTGATTCTGTTACTACAATCTAGGTACATACACTTTGATTTTTTTTTTTTTTTTTTTTCGTGTTATATTACACTTAACCATCATGAAAATTATGACATTTTTTCATCTTTGAATTGTTGGTTGATTATCATTTTCAGATTGTTGAATCACTTTGAGCTTGTTAGTCTCTCTTTCTCAGAATTGGTTATGATATTTTTCGCCATGCATTAGTGATGCAGCACAATATGACTTGATTTTGACTATGAATTGTGCAAGATGTAAGCGGAATATGGTTCCTTTTAGGCTTGGGGCCTTTCGGAAACAGTCTCTTTGTAGGGTAGCACCTTGTAGGGATAAGGCTGCGTACATCTTATTCTCCCATACCCTGCCTTGGTAGGAGTCGCTTTGAAGCACGGGGGATTGTTTTTGTTGTAATTAGCTTAATGACATGTTTGTTATATATTTGGTTTGGTCTGTTTAGGTTTACTTGATATCTCTTTCTATTTGTAATTCTAGGTTTTTGAGAAATCAAAAACTAGGTTTTCAAATTAGTTTCATCTGATTTTTTGTTCAGTTTGTACTTTTTACTCAATTTACGGAAAAAAAAACCTAAAAAAAACAAAGATTAAAAACCAGAAAAATCTTTTTCAGAATATGTTTTAGTTTCTAAAGACCAAAAATGTTTATAACATTGATATATTTCTTAAATTAAGGTTATGACATATTTGAGAATCTTATATAAGATTTTATCAAGTATATTTTCTTAACCCGTTGAGATTGTCCTTTACGTGGACTAATTGAGATGTGCTTAAGCTGACCTAGGCACCCCGAATACTACAGTATAAAAATGATTTTTTTTTTTTTTTTGTTTTTTGGATAAGTTAAAAAAGAAATTATCATTTAGGTATCCTATGTTAGAATATGAATATGGTGAAATTTTGCCGGAATCTAAACAATTTTCACTAGAAAATGCTGATGCAGCACATGATTAGAATATAAATACGAGTTAAATCAGTGTTTTTAACAAAAATATAACAACTTACGAAGAACTCATCCGATTCTAATGAAAGATATCTAAATATCTAAATCATGTGTTATGTCAGCATTTTTCAATAAAAAGATCAACAAATTTCCAGCATTTTTGCGTCAATATTTTCGAACAAAACCTATGAAATTTTGGCAAAATGTACCTAATTGATAAAATTTTGAAACTTCGAGATACCCAGTGACCCAAGTATTCATAACAAATGTTCAAATCTCGGAACACCTAAGTGATTAAAATCTCAATAAAAACCTACAATCAGACAATCACTCTGTTCTTACATACAACAGATAAATCATAAAACCATATAATAAAGAAAAATCCCATACAAAATATGAAATTTTTTACAAAATCCAAGTAAGCCAAGACCATGTATTATTCTGTTACATTGCTGCGGGCTTCCCATCTTTTCTGGGGTCACTTACAGCAGTAAGAGTTCCATAAATTACATTCCCTTTACCATACTTTCTGCCCATATCTATCGAGCTCTCGACCTTTTGAACGATGAGTTGGCATACAGCCATTACTTGACGGGGCACGAGCTCGTGGCCCCTTTCTTTCAAGAACGTCTGTCTCTTTTCTGACAGCTCAATGTGATCCCCGTCTACAGCGGTTAGATTCTCGTAGTAAACTACGTTCGGAAATAACTGCAGAGGAATTAAAAGTTGGGATTACGGAGTATGCTTTAGCACGTTTAATGAAAAATTTTCTTGGTTTTCTATCTCTGATCTTCCAAGCGTTTGCCATAGAAGATGGGAAAACGGAGAACGGTTGTAAGATTCTTGAAAAACACAAGAAAAATGTTTAATTTCTGCTTTCGTTGCTATAGAAAAGAAGTACTACTTTTTTACTTATGACTTAAAGCAAAAAACTTATTTTTTTTATTTCTATTTAAAAATACTTTTCTTTTCAGAGGAAACGCTATTAAAATCTAAAAAGGTTTTTCAAAACAAATCACCCTTTTAGAAAAGAAACTTGGCCAACCCCGACTAGGAAAACTTAGGAGAAAATGTAAGATTTTTCAAAAAGCACAGAAAAATTTTGAGTTTTGCTTTTGCTACTGCTAATCACTATTTTCTTCTACTTAAAGCAGGAAATCAGCTTATACTTCTATTTGAAAGCACGTTCTCCCCAAGACAGATGCCCTTAAAACATAAAAAATAGTTATTTGGGGAAAATTGGCTTTTTGCACAAAATAATCTTGGCTAAACCAAAATAGGTGGTTTTTTTTTTTTTTTTCTTGTCTTTGTTTTGTTCCTCATTTTGCGACGAGTCGAATTAGGTCTCGTTAGTACGATATGCCTGTTGTATAGCGACTTTCCATAGGACAAAGGAAAGAAATTGAAAAACCGTGTTTTCCTGAAACATTTAGAACAAGTCATCCAAATGCGTTTTCCTTGGAAAACACGGGAAATTTTCTAAAATTTTCACGAAATAAACACGCAGTCAAAATTCATATAGAAATAGCATGAAAAATAAGAGCATTACCCTGTGATAAACTCTAGCATTCTGAACAGCAACCAAGGGTTCCATACCAAGTACAAAATGGTTCAAGAAAACTTGAGTCACTGCGGCTATTATGTTCAACCCTCCGCTACCGCCAACCACCCCGACTAGCTGGTTATCCTGCCGGTTAGCCAACAACACGTGTGGTTAGAACTGCCTTTCCGCAGCCTATATGTATCAAAACGTTTCGTGAAAGTTGCAGATCAGGGTGATTAATGTGTTGTGTTGTGTTGTGTAATGTCATGGTTTTGTTCTTGTCGTATCATGTCGTATGAGGGGTTCGAGAAGGAATTGAGATAAATGTGACACGTGTATCTAACAAGTTAGGAACCCTCGACTAGATCTAATTAATAAATATGTAGCCCATCGGTTATCTATTTAATTATTTGGGTTAATTTTTGTAACATGCTAGTTCGCCAAGCTACCAAACGCGAACAATATTGGGTTTGAGTTGACAATAGTGATGAATACATTACGTATTTATGATCACGTTGAATAAAATATAATAATAAAAAAATATAGTTTAAAATATCTCATGCCAGTATAGGTTATAACGGCATATATATAGTATTAGGAGTACGCAACTTGGGTAACTTATATAACTCACATGACTACATAGCTGATCTTGTATTGAATGACCAAATATGTTAAAACACCACTTATACGTGTTCGAATGGGTTGTCCTAATCTGACCCAACTCAATTTCACCCGAGTCACTTCAATAGATTAGAAGTACAACAACAACAACAACAACAACAACCACTCAGTGCCTCCAAGGGCTCCCGCAAAAGCAGGGTCTAGGGAGGGTAGGTGTACGCAGTCTTCCCCCTTTAGGGGGCTACCCTGAAGAGAGGTTGTTTCTGAGGACCCCCAGCCTAAAAAGTTAGTCTGCACCAATAAGTCAAAGACCTGGCAACAGGAGAAGCATCAAATGCATGAGTATGGCCCAAAAAAAGGAGGGGGGGGGGGGGGGGGGGGGAGGGGGATTCACAGGCACCGACACAGGAAGCTGAGATAAAGAAATAGAATGAGAAAGGATAGATAAGGAAGAGACAAATATTAGGTAGAGACAAAGACTACCCTACTCTAGCCAGATCATCTAATATCCCTATGCTAGCCCTCCATTGGGCCCTATCTAAGGCCATCTCCTCCCGAAGGTTTAGGTGGGTGAGGTCTTGTCGGATCGTTTCCAGCCATCTCTTCTTTGGTCTGCCTCTGCCTCTTCTGCCTAGAGTAGTAAAGGGTTGTTCGCATCTCCTAACTGAAGCGTTGTCCGATCTCCTTTTGACATGTCCAAACCACCTCAGACGTTGCTCCCTTAATTTATCTTCAATGGAGGCTACGCCCAATTTGCCTCTTATGAAGTCGTTTCTGATCCTATCCTTCCTTGTGTGTCCACACATCCACCTCACCATTCGCATCTCCGCCACTTTCATCTTCTGTGTGTGCTGTTGTTTCATCGCCCTGCACTCTGCCCCATACGCCATGGCTGGCCTCACAACCGTCTTATAGTATCTTCCCTTTAGCTTCAAGGGGAACTTCAATTGAGTAAAAGTGTCATACCAAATTTAACCCGACACCAACCCCAACTTGAGCCCTCTTATTCTATTACGTATTATCAAATCATATCAGGTTTTGCCAATTTTAAGGTAAAGAGGAGAAAGATACCTTGACGATGATAAGGGGAGTCATGGAAGACAAGGGGCGTTTACCGGGCGCAATGAAGTTGGAAGGCGCCGGGGGAAGCTTATCAGGGCGAGACTCGGTTGGAGTTGAAAAATCATCCATTTCGTTGTTCAAGACAATCCCAGTTGAAGGAGATAATACTCTCGCTCCGAACACATAGTTCACTGTCGTTGTCAATGACACTGCATTTCTTTCTGCATCTACTATGCAGAAATGGCTTGTCCCATTGTCTCGTACTTGACTCCACCTGTTAAGAATTCCACATGTGAGTATACTATTAAAAAAAAAAAAAAAAAAAATCTCGCATTGGGGCTGTGAGTGAAAAGAAATCAACATAAAATCAACACCTTGATTATGTTCTAGATTGTGTAGGGTCAAGATAAGCATATGTGAATCAACATATAAGCAATTGCTTTTTTTATATTTTTTTGGTTGACCAGTTTCGGTTTTGGGTGGTTTTTTCGTGTAGGTGGTAGACGTTTTTGTTGTCTGTGATTAGCCTTCAGGCCCCGCCCTGCACTTTTTGTGCCTTTAAGGCTTGTATTCCAATTATCAAAAGAAAAAACAAGAATGTACATAGCATAGTGAGATAGGCTCATTTACGCTCATGAGCCCAAAAACTCGAGCTTCACTAGGCTCAAGCTTGGGTCATTAAGCTAAACAAACTAGCTCGGTTTAGCTCCAGCTCGAAAAGAGCCGAGCCTTTCGAACCCAGCTCAACTCATTTACACTCCTAGTTGTATACCTGCTCAGATAATAACTGGAAGGGAACGTAGTGTTATCGAAGATCCTACGCCGAAGCTCCGAAGCGAAGGACCGCGACGTCATTTTGGAGATGAAAGGAGAGACGTCGACGTAAGCGGGATCCCCGAGGTTCATTCTGACAGCAAGCATGTGCTTTGTAGCTTCAATAAGTCTGTGTAAACCAAGGGGTCCTGCTGCTGCATTGGTGCTCCCATAGCTGTCTAATATGTTCATTATCTGTCTTGCACCAAACCAAAGGTACACTTAAAAATTTGATCTTTATATTGCGGAATCAAACGAAGGTTGTTACATAGCATATATTCGTTGTTTAATGATTTATTGCTATTGTGTACGTTCATTTACTGTTACGAGATGGTACTTCTATGATTTATTGCTACTGTTATCATAAAATGGACGTCGTGTATGTTATATAATACGTCACAACAATCATGTTAGTGATTAGTTGATGCCACGGGCAGACGCTTAACTTCATAACATTTTGCTCAAAGCTGTTGAGTTTGGAGCCGTCGAACTCAGCTCAGCTTAGTTGAGCTCGAACTGAAGCTAGGATTTATTTCGGCTCAAACTCAACTCGTTTAGGCACATGTAGACTTATGGTTCAGTTTTAGATGGGCTTGCTCACAAGTCATCAAAACCATGCTTAAATGGCTCATGTTCAGCTAGCTTATCTAAATAAGCTAGTTCGACTTAGCTCAACTTGTTTACAGTGCTAGATTAGAATAAGTAACATAAAAGCATTTATTTGATTCCACATTAGTAAAACGAGTAAAATCACGAACCAAGGCGAGCCCGAGTGTGCCGCTAGACGGAGGCGGCATCCCAAAGATGGTGTAGCCCATGACATCCACAGCCAAAGCATCAATTACATTCACTTTATACTTTCTCAAGTCCTCCATACTCAAAATCCCACCCCTCTCTCTCACATCCTTCACCAACTTCTCCCCTACTTTCCCATTATACAGCACTTCAGGTCCCTGCTCTGCCACTGCTTCTAAAGCCCTTGCGAGCTCCAGGTTCTGACATGTGTCTCCTACCCGTAATAGTTTCCTATTTGGCGCAAACACTGCAGTCAGACCCGGGTCAGACATGATTGCTTCCTTAGACTTCTCGATGTGATCGCCAAGGTAAGCGGATATAACGAAGCCATTCTTGGCATAGTGGATGGCTGGCTCAACTAGGGTCTGCCATGGTAGCCGCCCATACCTGAGCCAGGCTCGGTGGAGGCCTGCTAGCTCGCCTGGGACGCCCATGGATAACGAGCCGGAAGACTTGGTCTCGGGATTGTTCTCGTACATGTCCTGCCATAATGCCATTTTTGTGTTAAAAAGTTCAACAAATTATGCAAATTATACACGTGTTTAATACGCAAATTATATGCATATTTTAATAACAATATTCTACTAATAGTTTTTTTCTAGTTTGATTGAAAACCAAAAACTGAAAGAAACTGATTTCAAAACCTAGTTTTTAGTTTCTAAAAAGCAAAAACTTATAAGTAGAAAACATAAAACGATACCAAATATTGCCCTTAAGTTGTTGACATCATTGGTTTCATTTGAGTTGATTAGAACGACATAAAGAAAGTAGAACGAACCTCCGAGGCAGCAGCAGGAGCAGTCTCTCTCATATCGTAAGCTTCAACTTTTGAAGTCGATGCTGATCGGACAATCATGAACCCTCCACCACCAATCCCACTCGACATCGGATTCACCACCCCCAAGCAAAGGGCGGTGGCCACCGCAGCATCCACTGCATGGCCTCCGTTCCTTAGCATGGATGCCCCCACCTCCGAGCACCTCCCGTCATCAGCAGCCACCACGCCCTTTTCGGATTCAACAATGTCATTGTGCTTGTTCGCTTTGACTAGCACCGCCTTATTGCTCGAGCAGACTCCTATGACAAGGCCTAAAGCTACATATGCATAATCAACTCATCAGTTTTCTGTAAAACTTTATCTGATCTATTTTGCTCGGATCTGTGAATACGAATACTAAAACTTTATCTGACCTCATTAAAATCCGGGAGAACATATATGATATCAAATAGATTAAATTTGACAAATCAAAAACGTTTCTTGGATTTAGTGTAATGATTAGGCTATCCACCCCAAAAAGCGCGATATCTTAGATTCAAGACTCGGTTTTCCCCTCCCACCATTTGTTGATAACCCTTATTAGAGCGATGTTGTACTTTTCAGCATCTATAGAAAAAGATTACAAAGCTCTGAAAATTAAACTGATCCATTCAACTTTTAGTGGATTACTATATCATATATTTATATACTTTGTTCACTGTATCAATTTCTCAAGGTGGAGGTTCTCGGAAACAGCCTCTCGTTCGGGTATACCCTAAAGGGGTAACGCTGCATACATCACATCCCTCCCAAACCCTGCTTATGCGGGAGTCCTTTGAGGCAGTGGATAAATTGTTGTTTTTGTTTACTCACTGTATCAATTTAATTTTTATACAATTTACATTATGTCAAAGTCGATTGAGACCACACTTTTCAATATTCATCATTTTAAATCCACTTGTCCTTCTCTGACTCATCTATTTTTCGCCGATGACTGTGTTCTTTTCTTTCAAGCTTCCACTAGAGTGTGTAGAAACGTTATGAAAATTCTAAGACTCTTTTGTGATGCTTCAGGTCAAGAGGTCAACCTCCAAAAATCTCATGCTTTCTTTTCCTCTAACACCCCTCCACAGGTGAAGGAGGAATGCCTTGAGATTTTGGGGGTTAATCTCTTAAATGAGGAGGACAGGTACCTTGGATCTCAAATATTGTGGGGAAGATCTTTAAAAAAATGCCCTTAGCTTTCTTTTTGATAAGATCAGGAAGAAAATGCAAGGTTGGAAGTCTAAACTTCTTTCCCATGCGGGAAGAGAGGTCCTCCTCAAGTTGGTCGTGTCGGCGATCCCCAACTTTGTTATGTCATGCTTTAAAATTCCGGTCACTTTTTCCAAAAAAAATTAATAGTTCTCTCGCTCGTTTTTGGTGGAGGGGTGGGTCTTATGAGGACAAGGGCATTCATTGGAAGGATTGGAACTTCATTTCTAAACCAAAACGGGTTGGAGGCCTTGGCTTTCGTGATATGCGCGGGGTTAACATCGCTCTTATTGCGAAACAAGTTTGGAGAGCCATCCAAAACCCTAACGCTTTTTGGGTTAAAATCCTCAAAGGGGTATACTTTAATGATGGCTTGATCCTTAATGCTCGCTTGGGTTACAACCCCTCTTGGGGTTGGAGAAGCTTCATTGAGGGACGGGATTTCATCATTAAAGGCCTCCGTTGGAATGTGAATAGTGGGAAAAATATTGATATTTGGAAAGACAAGTGGTCCCCGACCTCCCTTCCTTCTTGGTTGGGAGTGCACATCACGGTCACTCAATTTCTAAGGTTTCTGATCTGATCATCCCGGGTCAAAGAAGATGGCATCTATCCCTCATCTCACATTTGTTCTCCCATGAGGTGTCAAAGGCAATTTCGGATATCCCGATCGGAAACCCATACCGGGATGACGATTTGATTTGGCACTTTACCAAAACCGGAGTCTATATTGTTAAATCCGGGTATCGGTTGTGGCGTTGTTCGGACAGCCCTGTTACAGCAGCAGGGGCCTCGTCCAGCTCCTCTTTGGTCTCGTCTCATGGTTTACATGTTCTTTGGTCCCTCAATGCCACTCCAAAAATCAAACACTTCCTTTGGAGAGCTCTTATAAATGCCTTAGCTACCGCTGAGAACTTATGGAAGAGGAAAATCAGACGCAACCCTTTCTGTCCTCGTTGTGATGGGGTTGTTGAAACAGTGGAACATTTACTCTTCTTTTGCCCCTGGGCTAAAGCAACTTGGTTCGCGTCTTCGTTGGAGTACAAGCCAAATATTGAAGGCTTTAATAGCTTTCATGTCTGGTGGGACTCCATATGTGCTAACCCGACTTTCTCCCGTTATGATATTTTCAGGATTATGCTTCTTTGTTGGGAAATTTGGAAGAGTAGATGTGATTTTATTTTCAGGAATGTGCACTCTCATCCCATGTCCTCCACTCTCCATGCCGACTCAGCTGCGAGGGAGTTCTCCAGCCTGTTTTCAGCTCCCCCCCGTCAATCCCCATCGGCTGGCACGGGTTCTGCTGCAGCCGGATGGGCCCCTCCCCCTTCAGATTGGATCAAAATCAACTCGGACGCAGCTTTCTCCTCCTTCTCGTGTTCAGCCGCTGCCATTGTTGCCCGTGATCATCAAGGCAATCTCGTGGGAGGTTGGTGTGGTTCCTTCAACACAAAGTCTCCTCTTATTGCTCAAGCCCTCGCCATTAGGGCCGCAGTCTCTCTAGCGGATTCTCGAGGTTGGAAGAATGTTGTCATCGAGTCGGATTGTAAACAGGCTATAGATTTTATCCATAATGTTGTGTCTACTGCGTGGGAATGTAGTGCTATTATTACTGATATTTGTTATTGTCGTCTAGCTCTTTTAACAATGTTTCGTTTTGTTGGGCCCCTCGATCTTGTAATCGGGTTGCTCATTTTGTTGCTTTGTTACATTTAGGTCGTAGATGTTCTCGTGATCGGTAGCAGGTTTGCCCACCTTCGGTTGTTTCCCTTGTAAACTCGGATCGCTTAGTTATCAATGTCTAGCCTTCGGGCGGTTTAATGTTCAAAAAAAAATATTCCCATCTAATTCACCTAAACTCTCACAAACTCGCAACAAACTTTTTGGTGGGTCATTGGCACTTTTTACCAAATTTTGCAAAGTCCATTAATAAATCCCACGTTGAACAAATGAAATTAAAAAAAAAATTAACTTATAAGTCCTATAGACTACTATATCTAATGTCAAATGGATTCAGAACGGAATTGAACATAGGTTTATATGTCGACCTCGTATATACCAATGTTGTAAAATTTCATAATTTAGTTTGAGGCCATAGTCAGATATAATTAATTTCTTTGTAAATTGGATTCAGAACAGAATTTCCTTATATATTCAAACTAAGGTCAAGTCGCTAAAATGTAAAGTCTTCTTAGTATCAAATCTCCATGCCCACAACCTTGATTACTTTGGTCCTGTTTGTTATTGTTTTTTGTATACAGTTTCGATTTTTGATAAACTGAAAACATGATTTTAAAAAATATTTTTCAAGGGTTATTTACACTAAAGGTCCTGTACTTTGTCCATTTTCTCAATTTAGTTCTTTTACTTTTAATTGTGTCAATTTAGTTCATGTACCATTCAAAATGTGTCAATTTGGTCCTTAAGAAAATTTTATGTTTAGTTTTTAATAAATTTTTTAATGATTTTGTTACGAATTTGGTTAAATTGAATAAAATGATGAATTTATAATAAGTCGCTTGCATCTAACATAATTTTTCCGTTCAAAATTACAACATTAACTTAACTTTAAACCAAAAGACTAAATTGACACATGTTGAATTATTCAAGTACTAAATTGATACAAATAAAAGTATAAATATCAAATTGACACAATGGACAAAGTTCAAGGACCTTTGGTGTAAATAACTCTTTTTTAATTAAGGACTTCACATGTGAGTGTAGTTGAATCCTATATTAGAGTTGTGAAAGAGAAGACACAACATATAAGCCTAATGAGGACCTCATACGTGAACCTTATATATGTCAACTTCTTGGTTCGAGCCTAGAGGTCCGATGAAATTTAACATTTTCATTTTGGGCTCGATGATTTCAGTTTTCACTCAAATTAAGAGAAAAGAAACAATAAAATCAAATTAAAAGGGGGTCAATGTTAGATTTGATCCATCAACTTCAAAGTCACCCCACAAAAAAGAGCAAAATCAAAACTGTTCAATGAGTCGATTGATCAAAATTCACACAAACACACATGAAGATTCTTTAGCTCGAGCCACGCTTTTGCAGATACGCCTCGTTTATATTACGAGTTCTCTCGCTAATTATCAAAACGAACGCACAGATCAAGATTCTGGCGCCCCAAATTTCAGATACCCATAAAAAATTACAGAAAACAAATAATTTATAAAACAAAAAAGAGTGAAAAATTCACCTGAAATGACCAAAAATGCAAGAAAAATCAAAAGGGTATTCCTCCATTTTTGCTTTCTGACACCTCCTTCTCTCCCCAGAAGAGATTCTTCCATGCTCTCACAGTGAGAGAAGATGAACAAACAAATAATTTTTTTTCTTTTTTTTTTTTTTGAGTTTTTTGGGGGAGAAAAATAAATGGAGTGAATGATTTGGTGTAGTATGGAGTGTCGCTAACTCATACGCAATTTTGTAGCTATAATATCTCCATTTGGAATCTTTTTTTTAATTTATTTTTATTGACAGATTAGGTAATACTACTGTTAAAATAAGGTGTAATTTTTAGTAAACAATAATATTAAATTTTCAAAAAGTTGCACTGTTATTAATAATTTTACTTTATTAATAATATTACCCTTTTTTTAAAGATAACGAGACGAAATATTACCTTATTGAGGACCTAATGTCAAAGGAGTCGAGTTTTTTGAGAACAAATAACCTAAGTACTATGAATTTAATTGAGCACTAAAAGATGTAAATTAAGTACTTTAATGAATACATTAAGCCTTTTACTACTAAATATTAAAAGATGTCTTAAGAGCTGAATTTGGAAAACAAATAAATTAACAGCTTAGTTACTGAAATTGGGTTCCATGGGTCTGGCATTTTAGCGCGATAGCGTCCACCAAGCCGAGCAGTCTCCACTCTTATAAAGTCAGATATCTTGAGTTTCCCTCGTCGTAGACAGTTCTATGGCTGCTTTGCTGTAATTGATAAAAAAAAATTAAATATTTAAATTGAAATATTTAGCAGTTTTCAATGAAATATTCAAAGATATTACAAGAGTTGAATAAGGAATCTATGATATGATTGGTGGAGCCGTCGTTGTATGCTAATTTGCCACTTCATTTTTTTGGATCTTCATTTACTTTGTTTTTTCCTCTTTTTTCTTCCCCCTTTTTTTAACCGTAACTTATATTGAACCGCACTTCTGACAATTGGATCCAAATTTATTAGATATTATTGGATTATGATCCTATAAAATTTGATATCTACTATAGAATATAACTGAGTTACATAAATTCATATGTAATAATACGCTGGAGCGTCTCGACTAAATAAAAGGTTAAAATTGTCAGAGAATTTCTATTCGAAAAATTATGATGTCGTTTACCGGTTTTTTCCACCCGCCTTGTTTAGGCTCGTTGGAGGCAAACTTAGATGATTATATCCTAATTTGGAGAATAAAAATTATAGACGATTTTATTGATTTGAACTTGGGTATTTGTTTAAAATGGGTAATTTGATTTGGCAAAATAATATCTAGTTTGTTATTAACTGGTGGTCCATCCATCTAATTCACGTATGATGTGTTTAGATGTAAAAATAGGTTTTAAATGAATTTGAATTTGGATATTGTTAAATAGTTTCTGGATCGGGTTAGATTTGGATGACATCAAACGCAATCCAAACCCGACTCGAAATTATATTGAGTATAAATTAAATTTTAAATTGGGTTAATTGTAAAAAATTTCTCTGATTTTTGCTTCAAAAACAGAAAACTCCCTCATAAATAAAATCACTCATTAAACCCCCTCACTTTTGAGCTAATGCCCAAAATAATACAAAAATAAAAAATATTACCTAAACTAGCTTTTTAAAAAAAATATTTCCCAAAATGGCATCCATGTCATCATTTAACTTTTTTATTTTTTATTTTTACTTTTTTTAATTTCTTATTTTATTTTTAATATATTTATAATTTTTTAAGTTTATAATACTTTCTTAATCACAACAAATAAATTAAAATAAATTATTTATTAAATATTTAGAATAAATTTGTCTACAAATAATTTTATATAAAATTTAATAAATAATATAGTTTAATTTATTTATTATAATACATAAAATATTATAAATTTAAAAATTTATAAATTTGTAAAAAAATAAAAAAATGATGACATGGATGTCATTTGGAAAAATATTTTTTTTAAAAAGCTAGTTTAGAAAATATTTTTTATTTTTGTGTTATTTTGGGCAATGGCTCCTTACTTTTTAAAAATTATCACTTTGACTCTAAATAATTTTTTTGACCATTTTGCCTCTCAAAATAAGATAGTTGAGTATTTTATTTTATTTTTAGATAAGATTTTATATTTTGAGAAAAATAAATTTTTTTATATATATTAGAGAAAAAAAAAGGAGTTTTCTATATTTATAAAATTTTTATTTTAATTAATTATATAGTAGTAATATTATAATATCAAAAAAAATATTGTATTTTCTCTTATAATATTTTTTATGAAAATCTTAAAAATATTTTTTATCTTCGAAACTTATAATATCATTACTATAATTAATAAGAATAATAATATTTTTCATAAATATATAAAATTTCCTTAATTCTATTGTGAAAAATATAAATTTTTTTTAATTTTTGTCTAATAATATAAAACCCCTTAATATAATTAAACATTAACCCTCTCACTTTTAAGGGCTAAAATAGTCAAAAAAAGTTGCATGGGTTTCAGTGATAAATTTTAAAAGTGAGGAGATTTTGTGAGTGCTTTTATTTGTAGGGGATTTTTTATTTTTGAAACAAAAGATTAGAGATTTTCTGTAATTTATCCTTTTAAATTTACTAAATTTTGAGTATTTCACATGTTAAACCATATTTTAACAATTTTTTTAATTGTGCCAATATTTTTGAAGCTTGTTCTAGCACTATAATATACTTTGTAAAAACCATAATATAACAAATCTATATATAAAGATTAGTGGTTACAATGCATATGGACGATTACCTAATATTGTATCATTATTATTATTACTATTAAATGGAAAAGGTATATTGATTTGTCTAATCTAAATATGGATTTTTAAGGAATTGTTTTTTTTTTTTGGAACATTATTTTTAAGGTACTGTTATTGTATTATTATAGTTATATATATTAATATTAGATTATAATGTCATAATTTGCTCTAGGATTTAAATGGGTTATAGATTTGGGTCGGATATCCGTTCTACCTTATGGATTTAGATTTGGGTTGAGTTTTTATGGAATAAATATGTTTTTTTTGGATTTGGGTTGGGTTGGATCTGGATAAAGGCAAACCCAACCCATTGCCATCCTTTTGTTATAAAAAGTGAATGTTTTTGAAATTTACTGCTAACATATATCTAAAATTTGAGTATTTATTACTTAAATATTTTAATATTTTATGGTATATATTACGATATTGTATGGCTTAAAGTCCTTCTCTATCAGATAGAAATTCAGTGAGTTTTCCTCATAGATTGTTAATGTGTAATATGACACGCCATTGTTTTAATTTCTGGTTTTTAATTTTTTTTATTAATTTGAGTAAAAATTAAAAGAAATAAACATAATAGAAATTATTATCAAAATACGGTTTTTAATTTCTCAAAAATCCAATATTACGAATAAAAAATAATATCAAATAAATCCTGACAACTAAAATTAAGGATGTGTAACTAAATTTCTTTTAGCAAAAAAAGTTTTTTTTTTCCTTAAATAAAAAGCACAGTCAAAACTAATTAAATAAGCTAAAAATATAGTTCAATTTGGAATATTTTTTAAATAATTAAGTTATTTTTTTAAAACTGAAGCAAAGGCCAAAAAGCAACATTTAGTGGGAATAAATAAAAAAAAACAGTAACGCAACGCATGGCAAGGCTCACGTGAAATATGCTCTCTTAAAATTAAAAAAAAAAAAAAAACAACCTATTTAATAAAGTATGAAAATATAATATTAAGTAATTATTTTTATAAGTTATAGTTTTATATGTCATAACCAAAGAGGACAACAACACGCCGTCACCGGATCCCATTAGAACTCCGAAGTTAAGCGTGCTTGGGAGAGAGTAGTATCCGGATGGGTGACCTCCTGGGAAGTTATCACCCTCAAGTTGGAGACACTGGGAAACAGACTCTCTTCAGGTTAACATCCTGAAGGGGGAAAGCTGCGTACATTCACTCCCCCAGACCCTGCATAAGCAGAAGCCCTTAAGGCACTGAGTATGTTCCTTAGTTTTATATGCCATAACTAGTCATAACATTGAGCTGTAAAAATGGTATAATGGTTAAACTATTTATCTTTAAATGAGAAGTCTTGTGTTTAAAACTTATTTCCATAATATTAATGTCTCTGTAAAAGAAAAGGTAATATTAATGTCATAACAAAAATATTAATAATGGTACAAGATTACGATAATTTGTAGTTATTATTTGTCAAGGAATCATGTGTTCCAAAAGCTTAAGCTGATAGGTGAAGGCCCAAGAATAGTTTTATACTTTAACATGTCTCCTCACGCAAAGGCCCTTTGGCTTGAAGAGTGGAGCTATAACATGAAGATTAGACATAGTTTGGGGCATGTTAAGATTCGAACTCATGACCTCTAAGTCATCAAGGCTCTGATACCATGTCAAGGAACTATATGTCCCAAAAGCTTAAGTTGATAGATAAAGGCCTAATAATAGTTTTATGCTCTAACATTATTCACTCTGAGTCGTATTGTTGCTCTAATAATAATACTTTTTGCACTGGTAATTACACCTTATAAAAAAAAAAAGAGTGCTGTAATAATAATATGTCAAGGAACCAACTATACCAAAAGGCTTAAACTTATAGGTGAAGACCCGGGATTCGTTTTATATTCTAACATGCCCCCTCATGTAAATGCCCATTTGGGCTTGAAGCGTTGATAGTGCACATGCCCACCTCATATCCTGTGTTTAAATTATTTTAATAAGTGGAAACTATTAAGATTCTAACTTGTGACCTCTTGGTCAACAAGACTTTGATACTATATCAAGAACCATCTTTTCCAAAAGCATAAACTTATGGGTGAAGGCTCGGGATTAGTTTTATACTCTAACATAATATTTAATTAAAATAGAACTTGCAAATTGTAAAGGTTATATAAAGAAATATATTATTATCACATGGTCTAATAATATTTATTTATCTATCTTCTCAAGTGGGTTGGCTTCTCCTCTGACAATTATGCTTGTTTGTTTGCTTTTACAACTCTTTTAGCTTCTTATTATCGGGGCAAAAAATATTTGGGTAAATTATATATTAGTATCAAAGAGAGTACTCATACACTGTCATTAGATTCTATTAGAACTTCAAAGTTAGGCGTGCTTGTACGAAAGCAGTACCATGATGGATGACCTTCTGGGAAATCCTCACCCTCAAGTTGGGGACACTTGCAAACATCCTCTCTTTAGGTAGGAGTGGCAAATGTGTCATGTCGTGTCGTGTCCGTGTTCGTGCTATGCGAGGAGTCTCAGAAATGGGGCCAACCCGAACCCAACCCGTTTATTAAACAGGTTAGAAACTCTCAACTCTTACCCAACCCAATTATTAAATGGGTAACCCGCAGGTTACCCATTTGTTGGGAAAAATTCACACATCAAGCACAACGGAAGCGAAAAATAACAAAAACAACAAAATGAACATGCAATATTTTTTACGTGGAAACCCACTCTCAACTAGAGGGGAAAAACTACAGCCAACGGAGTACCAAATATCCACTATGAAATTAAGGATTACAATCTCTAATTGAAACCCCAACCCGTACAATCATCATCAACATCAATGTGCCTATTGCACGGTAAGTCATCAACCCTCTCCCAATGTAGCTTTAAACGGCAAGCCACCAGCCCTCGAATCAATGTAGTTTTGCACTGCAAGCCACCAACCCTCCCATAATGTAGCTTTAGACAAACGAAGCTACAAAAACTCTATTCAACACTCTCAATCAAGGCACTCAAGTATAACTCCCGTCATACTCAAGCGAACTCCACTCAACATCTCAACAAAATAACCTCACGAACACAAACACTCAACAATTATTTTTTCACACTTTTCCCCTACCCGGGTGCCCCCGGGCACCCCATTAGAAACCCGAACTCACTCTACATTTTTTCTTCTTTTTCTCTCTCTCTCTTTTGCTCTACACTTCTCCACACATTTTCCACTCAACACAACAACTTTATTTATAACCACACCTTACCCATTAATTTATTTGTGGAAGTTAACTTCCCTACCTACAAGTCTAATCCTATACTCCTACATGACTTGTGGAAGTGAACTTTTTATTTTTCTTTTCTTTTTCATTTTTTTCACTTTTACATACAATTAATTTCGAGGTAAAAATATACCAAACACCATTTAATTATTTATCGAAAAAATATATATATTGGTAATTTTTTCCATTAAATGCTAGTCTTTTAGCTTACAAACATGTTAATAATGCACTTCATGGTTGATACTATCAATAAATACTTGTTATATTTATAATTGTTAAAATAAATTATTGAATTAATATTACTAAATATAGTTCAAATTATCTTAACTATCAAAAATATATATATAATAACAATAACGAATCACTTAAATGCCTAACATAATTATATAAGCGGATCAATCGTGTCGAAAAGAGGCTACACAGGTCAAACCCAAATTCAACCCAATTACCTAAATGAGTTAAACGGGTCAACCCAAATTCAACCCGCCTTAAAAACGCCCAACCCAAACCTGCTATATTCGTGCCGTGTCTAGGTCGTGCTATCGTGTCGTGTCAGATTTTGCCAGCCCTATCTTTAGGGGTAATACTCTGAAGGGCGAAGGCTGCATACATCTGCCCCCTCCCCCCAGACTCTGCTTAGGCGAGAGCTCTTAGTACACTAGGTATATTGCTTTTTTTATTCCAAGATTTGATGCATTAATTTTTTAGACCGTAAACTTTGAAAAATAGTTTTCTAGTTCAAAAAGTTACATAAATTTAATAAAATAATCTAAATAGCTATATATAAGAGTGCAAAATATGTTCCACTTTCATTCTTTATATTATTGTTTGGACTATTTTATTAAATATATATAATTTTTTTGATTAAAAACTATTTTATAAAGTTTGTGGACTAAAAAATTCATACAATAAAGTTTGTAGTAAATTATAATCATAAGTTTTTATAAAGTTAGTCTGACATTAACATTTTTTCCTGATAATACCATTATCCCTTTTTATTAAATTCTTATTGTTATTATTTTGCATAAATTCATAGCATTAGCTACTAGGAATGGCAATGGGACGGGACGGGTAAGGGGGTGCCTCCTTTATACTCGTACCTGCCCCATTACTCGCCACGGGTATGAAGTGGATACCTGTACCCGCCCCGACGGGTACAAACCTATACCCGTACCCGCCCAATTACCGCGGGTATCCATTACCTGCCCAATACCCTCCTTAATGTGGGTAAAAAAATGATTATCTTAACCTGCTCATATTAGTTATTTAGTACTATTTTTAAAAACTAATTATATATCTTTTTATTACATTAATAAACAATATGGGTTATTGAATTTAAACATGTATTTTTAATTTGAAGGTTAATTATATACAAAATGAGTGGGTATTGTTGGTATGAGGTGGAGCGGGGCAGAACAGGGCAAGTACAAAACTATACCCATACCCGTTCTATACTCGTAATGGGTACGTGGCATGTATACCTAACCCGTACCCACTTATCCCCGTATCCGTCTCAAACAAGGTGGATACCCACGGGTAACAAATTTTACCCACCCTATTAGCTATTCATATGGACGAGTCACTTCAAGATTTTCTTTTATATTATGAAGCGTATATCTCATAGTTTATAAAATTAGATTATTTTATTTATCCAAAAAATAAAAATATATAAGAAGGTATTGCGAGCAAAACTATGTTAATTTGATCCTCGAGCCCTTTGAGGCACTAAATTTGTTGTTGTTATTGTTGATCCTCGAGCAAAATTTAGTAATAAAACTTTTAATGGTTAGGTCACTGGTTGTTTTAAAGTGGGTTAAGAGCTAAAATGATACATGTATTAGTGTTAAATAAAAGTGTAATTAGGAAAGTTGGTTGAGTTAGTTAAATTGTTGGGTGAATTAGTATAAATAATTGTAACAAATATTAAATTAGACATTCAATAACAAAATATCTTCTCTCTCTATCTCTCTGTTCCTCTAAACCCTAACCCTAATTCTCTCTCTCTCTTCTCTAATTCTCTTTCTAATCTCATTATCCCCATCAATTCTTCATCAATTCTAGATACAATCTAATTGATTGTATCATAAAACTATAACAGATTACTTGCATCTAATTTAATTGTCCAGTTAAATGTTAATTTGACTACTAGACTAAATTCACACAATATAAATTATATATAAACTAAATTAATACAATTAAAAAAATAAGAATTAAATTAATATAATAAAAATAATATCAGAGACTTTTAATATAAATAACCTTAAAAATTAACATTATATAAACACCAACTTGAATTTTTTTATAACTTTATGATATAGGGGGTACAAAATTTCAGCCCAGGAAATATCATTTTTAAGAAAAATTAATGTCAAAACAAGGCTCACATGCATTATTTTTTACATATTCCGGCACCAAATATAATAATTATACGTCAAAAAAAATAATAATTAGATTATTATTCAAAACACAGTCCTCAAATCAATATCATACTCTCAAGTTCTACATTATATTAACGTATGTCTTAACGGTAATAATGTGTCACGTTAGTAGTTTCCATCTAAAATTCACTAGATTCTAAAAAAGGTCAACCCGATGAAGTTGAAGCGTACCTAGATACTAAAGCTTTAAAATCTCATAATCTGGAACTGTCACGATATTTAGATGACAAACCCTCAAACCTTTTGAGTACATAAATAACAAATTAAGGATAGTGTAACAGGAATTACCGAAAGGACCAAAAATAAAGGTTCCTGAAAATAAATAAAATTTCTAGTAAATTAAAAACAATTACAAGCAAAACATCAAAACTAGCTCTCCTAAAAGCTTCACAATAACACCCAAAACTACTAAACAAACGATACAGAGAAAACTAACATGAACCTGTACAACTATAACACCTCAAAATATCGAAGGCCGGTCCAAAATTTTACGATTGATGGTGCATTGAAGGACGTCTAATGCTTTTTCTTACCTCTAAAAAGACGGCAGAAAAATCAGAACGAAAAAGAAAAAAGAAAAACAATGTACAAGACTCGCTATACTGAATGACCTTTCAAATCAAAGATCTAAAAATAACTGAGATGTAAGAGATATGAGTAAATCTGAACTATAATTTGATTTGATTTGTATCGAGGCGAGAACGAAAATTACGAAGCCCAGAAGACGCTGGCGTCATTACTGTACAATGAATGATCCTGAATCTCTTGGTTTGCTATATGGTGATCGATTAGCCTCGCTTGAATGACTTTACAAACAATCAATACGCTCGGTAGCAACCACCATTCACTTTCTTCCCTGCATGTAATAAAGGTTCGTCGAAGGCGTTACGCAACATGTTTTGAGCTACTTGTCGTCTAACCCTTTTGTGACTGCCTTAATGCTATGTACTGTATCTTAATGAGCTAATAGGTTTGACGTAGTGGTTGGACTACCTACTCCCAAACATGAGGTCTTGAGTTTGAAGCTTACCACTCCCCCTTCGTCAAATGTTGGTGACCTTATATAGGGAAATGTTTATCTCCTTAGCAGTGCACAATTGTATTTTAATTTTACGAACACCCAAAAAAAATCAAATATAATGTATTTTAATAGTCTTCTAACATGTACACTCATGTATGCGCATGTTTCAATAAATAAAATACAATACATGAATTATGTATGCCGATACACAAGTACAATAGCATGTCGGTCAAACCGATAACCTAACTCAAAATCTATTCCATAATCATCTTTGTGTTCTATGAACTATACTTGCTTACATCTTAGAATATACCTACGCAACATCAAAATTAATGATGGATTTTCAATCAAGTTGTAAACATAAAGCTTAATAGCAATTAATGTTAAAAAAAAAAAAAAAAAAAAAAAAAAAGCTTAATAGCAATTACAGCATGTTTGTTACCAACTTTTGTTCCCCTTTTTGGCTTTTTAGAAACTAAAAGTAAGGTTTTGAAAATAATCTTTCTTATTTTTGGTTTTCTGTTTCGGTTTTCACTCAACTTAGAAAAAACGAGAAACAAAAAACCAAAACCCCGAAAAATTATTTTTAAAACCTATTTTTACGTTTTCAAACACTGCAAACAGAAAATCATACCATACAAGCCCTTATGTTCTTAAAAAAAAAATTCAATATGATTGTTGCAACCCTAACATCCGCGACAACCCACATCCTTGAAACCGATTTGATTCCTTGAATATGAATATATGTGATTAAAAAAAAAAAAAAAAAAGAAGAAGAAGAAGAAGAAAAAGAAAAGCACGCTTGCCTGCTGAAATTCCAAGAACTGGTGTCGGGAGGCCCTTTGCTTGGTTGTGTTATATAATGAATGAATCCGCAGATTAAAGCAGTCACCTGTCTCAAACACGATAGTCCAAAATTTACATTTCCATTATCCATATTTCAGTTGCTGCATACAGAAATGCGACGAGGAAAATGATGAAAGAATCAAAAAGCATACTATGAATGCCTAGCGGAAATGCCAATGAGGCCTTAGTTCAGTGGTAAAATATAACAAAAGTTGAGGCCCTAGGATAAGAGGTTTTAAATTCAGATTTCTAGAACTGCTTAATAAATGAATCGGGTTGATATACTGCAAGAATCACACTGTTCTTGCAAGTTTAGGATTTATAATCCAAGTATCATGCTCTTTTTGACAGGTTGCTTTCCTTGACATCAGCGTTACAAAAGTTTAGATGGGATTTCATGGGAATTATTCATTCACGTGAAGACACCGACTACTCCAAATGTTTTAAGTTGTTCAGTGAAGGCCCAAGAATAGTAACCCCTCATATAGAAGAAACCAAATACAGAAGTTTAGATGGATTCATGGGAATTATTCATTCACGTGAACAAACCGACTACTCCAAATGTTTTAAGTTGTTTAGTGAAGGCCCAAAAATAGTAACTCCTCATATAGGGTCGGCTCTTTAGGGGCTCAATGCAAGTTCGATTAATGGGTTCTTTTTTTCGTAATTGAAGGGTCCATGTCAATTTAAGCAGACATGGAATAATCTACTTTATATTTGTAATACCAGCTAATATGTAGGTCTTTTTATTCCATATATACTATTTTATACCATAAATCATATATAGGTCGTTATTTCTCTACTTATACAACAACAATAACAACAAACCCAGTGCCTCAAAGGCTCCCGCTAATGAAGGGTCGGGGAGATGTACGCAGCCTTACCCCTCCAGGGTGCTACCCCAAAGGGAGGCTGTGTCCGAGGACTCCCAACCTAAAACCTGAAAGCATAATAGCAGTAGCAATAGCACAGAGAGAACATAAAGCAGCAATAATCAATAAAGCCATAGAGCAACAAGCAGCGCGACACAAAAAAGGTAGGGGCGCATTATTTCTCTACTTATAAATGATGATAAACAGTAGAAGCAAACTAATACTATAACAATTTTTCAAAGGGTTTGGTAACAAATTAAGGGCTCCAAGCAACTGCTTCTATTGCTTATATTCTCGACCAGCCCTGCCCTCATATGAAAGCTCATTGACTTGAAACATGGATAATATATGAACACTACATTATATTACCAGAAAGAGTGGGCCACTTCGGATTTAAATTCTCCTCTAGGTCAAAGACCCATAGCTACCATATCAAAAATCTAACTCTACCAAAAGTTTAAGGTGTGAGAGAAAGCCCTAGGAATGGCTCCCAGCGCATCAAGGGTCCAAAATCACCATTTACTTTGACAATATGTCAAGAAACCAAATGTCCTAACAATTTGCTAGCATAAGGCCCATAAATGGCTCTATACTCTTAACAATTCGCTACTACGGAAATAAATCCAGTTCCTATTCAGTCCTAATCTTCCCCCTCTTTCTGCATGCCTATTGCATTTGAAGCATAGATCATATACAGACCCACCTTTTTCTATTTTAGTACTAATATATATTAACTAAAGAGTAATGGCTTATAGCATTCGAATTCAAACTTCTCAGTCAAAGATGCTCAGATGTGATGTTAAAGAACCCACTAACCAAATATGGGTCTCCCCACATCAAGAGGGACCAATGTTAAGAAACCAATTATTCCAAAAACTTCATACATTAGGTGAAGGCACGAGAATCGTTTTATGCTTTGATAATTCACAAGTATTAAAGTAATCCAGTTCAGAGATACTATTTCACCCTAGGCCAAAAATATATATAGTGAAATAATAAATTCAGCAATACCTTTTTGAATATTGAAAAGATGGGGCAAGAAGAACAACTTACAACATTAACAAGTGAGGTGAAATTCCAAAGCGCATGTATTCTGGCAAGTTCTGCAGATTTCTTAGGTCCTCTGCTAAATAAAGCATTGATTCCCGCGGGAAATGGAAGCATTATGCCAAGCGGAAGCACAAACAGAACTAGAAAGAAGTATATAACTGCTGTAGAATATAGCTGGATCAATGTCAGCACTACCAAGCTGAAATCTCCTAGAAGTAATGTCGAGAGGGCAAGCCCGATTAGACCCTGCGAGTTCGGAGACAACATCATGTCGAAATATTATCTGAGATATGAAACGTGTCACATTTATCTTACATTATACAGATAATAAGTCATTTTATGAAGATGAATAACACGATATTCCATGTATGTGAATCATTGCTATTGTAAATTTTTGGGTGTAAATGAGATGATCTGGCTCGTTTCAAGCTTGAGCATGGAGCTCATGAGCCTAAATGAGTTGATTTGGATCTATGTGGTAAGGTTAAATATGTCCAACAGAGGCAAGTTCAAGCATAACGGAGCTAAGCTGGAGTCTAATCAAGTGCAAATGAGAGTAGGCCGAACTTAATTCAGCCTAAATGAGGTGGCTTAGCTTGGAGGTTGCTGAGCTGGCTTCAAGCTCAACGAGCCAAACCAAACCTGAGGTCAAAATCTGAAGCTAGGCCCAGAGTAGTACAATGTAGGCGAGCCATGCCTGCCAAGCTCGTGTGACTATATAGTGCCGATACTAAGGGGAAAAAAAAAAATATTACCTGGTGACCAGCAGGCTTAGTGTTGTGGACAATTAGAAAAAAGGGATAGAAAATCTTCTTCCTTTCTTTAAGCATGTGTAAGCTCTTTTCATTAAGAATAACTCCAGAGATTTTCTTATGCATCACCAACTGTTCATGTTCTTTCAAATTATCTTCTTGATTTTCTTTACGAATGCCACGTGGACTACAAAGAAAGGAAGAGAAATATCAAATAAAGCCTCCGTTATTTCCTTGTATATGTGAGTAGCAATAATCACTTAATTGGAAAATATGTCTCTTCATCTCTTTCATCAAAAAGAAAACATTTTCCATTAAGCTCGAATCCTGTATCTCACTTTATGAAATAATTTTCCTTAGATAAACAAGCGAAACTCGGAAACACTTTAGATGCTAGGATAAGAAATAAGCATTACAACTACGTATTGTCACCTTGTACGTGTCTTTGCCGCTGGGAAGCTACTTAAACGACCACTAGGGGGTCCCAGACTTCGAGTTTCAGAAGCACGTACGATAAGCCCAAACTGGGAATACCCAAAACCTGTAGGCTGAAACCAAGCCAGATCAACTCGTATGCCATGGTTACCAAGAGTCGGGTTTGCGTGCGTTTCAAGCCAGCTCACAATAGGTTGAAATCTCGTCTTAAGTTGTCCACGACAAACAAGACGCAGTTGAGCGTTCAGACCAGCCACAAAACGATACCAAATTGTAGGTGGGACAGCCTGTGTGAAAGAAACATGGTGAAAATGATGACTGAAAAAAGCATATGAATGTACTCAAGTAATCATTTTGATTAATATACAATAGAAAACAATGAACTTATTGTTTGAAATCAAGGGAATGCTTAACATTTAGTTTAATCAAACACATCCTTCAAGCTATCAATTTCAATTAATTAGACTCTAGTAAATTTGTGGAATTTTTTAACCTGTCAACAATCATAACTGCTTATACAGCACATGAGGTGATATGAACAGTCTAATTTAAACTAATTAAGTGATATACACGAGATTATAACTGTTGAATGGAGTTACAAATTAAGAAGAACTTATGATGAAGGGTCTAACAAATAAAAACGAATAGTTAAGAGTGTATTTCATTCCATCTTTAGTTGAGAAGGTCACTTTGATTTCAAGCATTAGTGAAAGTGGGGTTGGAAATTTGAACCTTGGACCTCCTCATCTTAAGGCCTCAATCTTGATAGCGTTTTAACTTTGTACTCGGAGAATCATTTTGAAAAAACTGAACAATAGTATTCATCGGAATTACATATGTACCTGACTCATGAGGCTAGTTAAAACGTTATCGTTGTGAAGACAAAATGAAGCCATATAACTTCCATCTCCTCCAAAAACTAAGGACATAGGAAGCCGTCGATTAACAGGAGGAGGAAGATCAGGTCTTTTTTCATCTCCACCCAAGTAAAAATCCATGTATGCTAGCATCAAATCTGCAGAGGCAGATACCTGACACGGGAAAAAACACCCCCCCCAAAAAAAAGAACAAATTACAGAATGCATATGTTACGACTATGGACAAAAAAGGCCGACTGTAATTAAGCATCAGAAAATCAGTCAAATAGCTTTCTCTATTACAATAATGCATAAATTTAATAGCTTATAGGGGTGTAAACGAGCTTGTGAGCCACCTCATCACAAAGGTTGATAGGCTCGGCTTGTTGCTAGCTAAGTCAGCTCTTGCCTTATAAAGTTCAAACTTGTAAGCTTGAACTAGCCTTAATAAGCCGATCTTCAAACAAATTAGAAGCTTAATGAACCAAAATAGATTGATTTTAAATGAGCCCAAACAAAATGAACTTGGCTCAGAGCTCCAAAGGTCGGATTTGAAGTCAACTCAGCCAAGCCAAGAGCCCACCTCGAGCTCATAGCCAAACAAAATGTTGGTGAACCCAACCATGATCCTGATGAGCTGGGCTCCATTCGACTCATAATGGAATCATTTCATTCACACAATTCACAAAAGTCCCACATAGAGGTTTGAGCTCATTCTTCCCATCAAAATAACTCTGCCTATCAGCTAATGGTGGCCAGCACCCACTTTCCCCACCCCTTAAATTGTTCTTAGTAAACCTTACAGCCATCTGATACCAAATACCCTTTGCTTATTCTCTGGGTATATTACAGAAATGGGGATGCTCTTAAGTTTCATTTTATTTCATTCTTCAATCTGGTTTTCTTGGAACTTGCTGCTGAGGCCAAAACTACCAATTAAATAACGGTGTCATTATCGCTAGGGCAAAAAATATTATTGCTAAAGCAATGGTGTGACTTATAGTAAATAACAACCACAAATTTTCATAAAATTGTTCTAACATTAATATTTTTTGCCTTAACAGTAGCGTTATCCAATAACAAATGTATCAGAAATTTCACACCCAGCCCTTTCTTTTACAGAAAAGAAACGAGAAGCACAAGACTACTGGGTAAGTAGCAGATGAACCTTAAGCCCTTCGTAGAGAGCGCGTGAGCGACAAGAACGCAAACATGAATGATCATATTCAGATCGAACAAACTCGCGAAGCCGTTGCAGTTTCTTTCTTCGACGCCACTGCAACCATGACCATGCCAACGGAAAGGCAAGAATAGAAAGAATACTGTATACTGATCCTTCCCACCACTGATAAGAAGCTACACCATTCAGCTCATCAACGAAACGGTTAAAGGCATCCTCATATCTGCAATTCATAAGAGTTAGAAAAAGGGGGGACATTGAGACTCATTGTTTATACAAAAAGGTTCAAAGAAACCGCTGGAACAAGAAGCATGCTAGGCTGTGAAAAGATTTTTATATTCATTTGATGCAGAAAGTTCTCAACAATCCAAATATCATAGCAAATATTAGAAGAAACCGCAGCAAATAATATATATACCAGGAAATATGTTGACCTGTCATCTACACTCAGCAAAACAAACCTTAGAAGATGAAAAGAAAAACTTAAAATTGAAAATTATAAGCATAACTAATACCCGTAAATCCGAAAACCCAATAATTCAATCCAAACCATATCCAAACAATTACGGTAACGGATCAAAAAATGAACAGTTCAGGTATATTAAATCTGTAAAAATTTGGATATCGGTTAAGAGTACAAACACAACTTTATGATATACAATCTTAAAGTACAAATCGTTTAATCATAATACTCGATATCAAGGGCGTGAGATGGTCAAAAGAGAAACAGAAGGGCGAAGTGAAGAGACAGTAAGAGAAGACGCCGAAAATTAGAGAGAACAAGAAGAAACCCATAGAACACACGGGCAAATTGGAAAACAGTTTTATAAATTGAACAAAAGAGCTGGAAAAAGTTGAAAATTGTTTTCCAACTTCTCTAATTGGGAAACAACTTTTTCTACTTTTCCAGCTTTTCTCTTCCAAACAACTAAAAAATTCTCTATTTATAAAGACCCTTCAGAATCCCACTTGTATGCATCATCACAGTTCACCAAAGAAGTTCTCACATGTACGAGGAATTCAAATAATAACCCACATAAGTATATCCCATTCTGTGAAACCCATTAACAACTAAATAAATGAATGATACCAATTACCGGCGTCAGAACGTGAGAAATTAGTTATGTCTACATAAATATTGTATGGACGGTAGTTGAGTGGAATAACT
The DNA here is from genome assembly GCA_018398585.1 of Simmondsia chinensis. NCBI lineage: Eukaryota > Viridiplantae > Streptophyta > Magnoliopsida > Caryophyllales > Simmondsiaceae > Simmondsia > Simmondsia chinensis. The sequence goes on from JAGTTD010000010.1 coordinate 35,771,627, forward strand.
TACACTATCTCTTTAATTTGTTCAGGGGGAGAGTGCGTGAGATGCCACGGTTCGCTGAAAGTATTGGGGCCCATAAAATACATTCTATGGACATGGCTTTGGGCTTCCTCAGTTCTATTTGTTTCCAAGACCTGCAATGCAATAGGGCCACACCCATTTAGGGAAAAGGAAAGAAGTCGAAAGAAACAAGCCAAAAAGTTATTGATAACGAGGGGGTGTGCTTCTTTCGGTGGGAGTGTCTAGGTCAACTTAAGCATAACTCAACTAATTCCTAGGTCGCTAGCACTACCCATCAAAAGTCTGAATACACTAACATAGAAAATTCAGGGCCACAAACCTAGTGGGTGGTCTTCACAAACCGTTTACCTTCAACAGCAGGATTCAAATTCCAGACCTAACGCTTCATGAGGCGCCAAGTCCAAGACCCTAACTACTTAAGCCAATCCCCCCGGTTATGTTTTACATTGTTTGTCAGTAAGCAAGTGTAAAAGAAGCTAAGGAAACGAACCTCATTCAGAGACTCCAGGAAAGGTAAGGAATGGTCCAACTGAGTGTGACGTCGAGGCGGAAAAAGTCCAGGTTTTTCATCCCCAGCGGTGAACTTCATCCGCGCAACGCTAAGCACTAAAGCAAACAAAATAAGGAGACCCAGGAGGAAAATTACAAATAGCCATGGCCCACCAAATGCGTGTACCAATTCTTCCAAAGTTGTATAACAGTGTGGCATGTGATATCTGTCGGATACGCACTTGTAGGGACAAGGAGCTTCAGTAACACCACCTGTAAAACAGAACACATCCAGAAATGCAAACATCAGAAGCTTCCTGCGCAAGATTGATGAGATCTCTCAAGAAAAATGGAGGGATTTCTATAGATCAATATACACCAGTGAACTACCCCTGAAATGGAAAAAGGTGGTTTTTCTGAAGATTTGCTGAAATGGCCATGATATTACAAGGTTTTGGATCTTGGTTTTCGATTTCCTTTGGATGTTGATGGGGAGTTGTTTCCCTAATACAATGTATATTTATTCTCTGTTAATAATATTTCCTTAATATTGCCCTTTTTCTTTCACAAGGGGAAGGGGGCTGGGATTCTTGTCGAATAAGTTAGGGGACGGTGCTGATCATCCAGCATACTTACAGATAGTGAAAGAGCATTTATAAATTTACCTCGAACAGGAACATAGATGCCACGCTCTGGAAGCGCATAAGAAGGGCATTTATGACAAAGAGCATTATCAGATCCCGTCACATTCTTTAAGGTGCCAACTGGGCATTCCTGTTAAAGGCGGCACAACATTAACAACCCAAGGAAATAGAAAAACCAACATCAAGAATAATGTGCAACCATCTTATCAAAAATAAAAAGGAATTATGCACAGCCAATATCAAGTCAGAAGAATCGACACTGAAACTCCATAGAACCCTTAAAATTTCCAACTGAAATCTAAAAACTCCTCTTACGTTTGGAAAGCTAAAGAGCAAACATCTTGTAATTATATTCGCCAACTGAAATTCAATCTCGAAAGTAAGAAGTACAAAGAAAAGAAGTTTCTCGAACAACCTTGACTGTGGAAACTTTTCACATGATATCTCAATGCTAAAGGTCAGGTTCTAGTTTCCACTGATTTTCAATGAAGCTCAAAACCTGGTATGAAAACCGATGTTGCAAGAGAGGGTCCAACAAGTAGACATGTTGGTGACTCTTTTAACGTACAATTTGGAGAGCAGTAATAATATGCTGATTGATAATATGCTCATATTCAGTAATTTTCACCGAGTTATTCACTTTTCACCAAGAGTAAATGGCACTGACTGATGGCCTTGTGCTAATTCATCATGTAAATAACGTGCAAGATGTAGTAGTTAGAGCTACCTCGCAAAATATCCCATGGAGCCCTTTTGGACAGGCCTTTCCAGTAACAGTTCCTCCTTCCCCAGGATGGCCCTGGCCTCTACCTAATCCGCCCCTGACATGAGGGAAAAGTATTATCTGTTCATCAATACTTAAACAACACAAGTCACAATATCGGTGCAAAAGTGAAACATGCATTTAGAAAACACAAAAAATGTTAGCAAGTGAAAATCATGATGAGTTTGGTGAAAGCTAAGCTTATTGGCATTTGAGATACCAAGATTGGACAATCCTAGAAATGTATAGTAAACTCAGAACCGTTTTTCGTAAATATAAACTCAGACCCCACTGCCATGGAGGAGATATTTAGAGAAGAAAAAGATAACAGATGGAATCATATATTCAAGACACCCAAGACATCATCTTGAATCCAACAAAATAAGCACCGAGGATCAGGTTTTTGTTAATGATGCTCAAACTCAGGCATACATGAGAATGGGATTTGCTATTTTAAAGGAGGCTTTTTTTTGCTTTTCATATAATTTGCAGTGTCAAATATGCCTTTCCTTTCAAGCTAGTTATGAAGACCACTTTAAACATGCTACTGTGGGAAGGTTGAGGAGTTCCGCTGATATTGTTTCATTCTTGTTTAGAGTTGAATTCAGAAGGTCCTTTTGCTTGTCCAGTGTCCAGTTCCGATTATGGACGACAATTTTGAAACAAAAGGCATTCGCGGTTGTATAGTCACAAAAGCTAGTCAAATAAGAGAAATCTGAGCTCATGGAAAGTTAAATATCCGTTAAAACTCATGCTTCAAGGTTCATTACTAGTCTAAATTTCGGGAACGGATGAAGCAAAGTAGCTTGCATATGCAGCAGCAGAAAAGACAGAGGTCAACTACTACCTAAAGCTACATGACAGATGAGAATAACATGTCAAGGCATATTCCACCGACCCCTCATATACTTTTCTTTGCCTCGCTCGCCTTTGCCTGATAGGGAAAGCAGCAAAGTTGCTAAAGCAAGTTTAAAGACCGAAAGAGTGATCTATGAACGCTATTATGCATCCTTACGAACACTACAGTGTAAGGTAGATTGTGACTACATAAATCAAAAAATTTTGGTCAGACACGAACCGGATTTGGATTATCCCTTTCACTTTTGCAACAGGCTGATATGCATCTCCAACAGGGATGTCTGCCCAGTGAAAGTGAATTCTTCCTCCACCTCCTCCACCACCACCGTATGGACTACCATCTCCTCCAATAGCTGAAACAACAGAAGATTTCCCAAGAGCCACTGTATGAACAAAGAAAAGAATGGTTCCACCAGAACCGCCTCCAGGTCCTATGTCAGGTAAGTTCCCATAATCTTTGATTCCCATATGTTCCCCAAAACTCTCACCATTGGCAATTACTGAACCATCTATGGATAAGCTTGCCATTGAATGCACCAGAGACCCCATCACTGTTTACAAGAAATTGACATCAGAAAATAAACCCAATTGATGGTGAAACAAAAGGGTAGAAGTGAAAGGATAAAATGATAATAAAAGATACGAGAGAGAGTATACTAGTGACAACCATGCATTCTGGTTTTGACGGACTTGGAAAAAATAAATTGTGTAAGGCATAGAAGTAAATCGTAAGAGTGAAAGTAAGGACAAGTAGCTCGGACATAGCCTCCCTTTGGAGTGGCATCCTGAAGAGGTAAGACTGCCTACATCTCAACCCCTCCAAAAGACCCTGCATTCGCAAGAGCCCTCGAGGCATTGGGTGGTGGTGGTTTTTGTTGTTGTACAGCAAGGACAAGTAAAACCAGATCCCATTGTAGAGGAGAAGGCATCTCAAGGTATCTGCATAACTTAAACTAGATGGTTTCATATGTTCCTGAATTTCTCTGATCCTTAGATCGTTCCCAATTCATGCACGTTCCTAGAAGATTTTCCCTATCATGATGTTTTTGGACTCGACTATGCCCGCTGGGCCATTTGAAGTTCAACTTTCATGGAAACAGCAATAACAACAATAAAAATAACGCCAATATTCAAATTTCTTCCAGCTAACCATTCACAGGCTCTATCTAGAAGTGACAATGACAAGTGGCAGAGTCAGCTTAGGCTCAACCCATTGGTTTTGGGTTGTCTTCTTGAGTAGAAGTGAGATCAATCCTGGGTTGTGTTTTTCTCCAGTACGTCCCATATTCACGTAAGGTTGGGTTAGGTCACCTGGGTCACATTTCGAATTTCAAGTTCCACGGATTAGATCCCACTTAAGTCAAGATTTCCCTTCTACAGCATTTTATTGAATCACAAAAAGTACAGTCTGATTATCTTTAGGATCAAGACCAGATCACCTAATTTCATGTCGCATAGGTCATATTACAAGTTTATGACATAAACTTGCTCATGTCCATCCCATGACACGCTGCTAGTCATGCAAAACAACATAGAGACCAGGATTATCCATTTAACCTCGCTGTCTTTCCAGTGAACTTATTCAAACTCCTGGAATAGAGATCAATTCCCAAAACCTTTGCTGCCATAACTTGATACCCCCGTTCAGCAATTATTATAAAGTAACAAACAAACTTACAATGTCCTTCAACCTACACACACAGTACTAAAACATCAAGGGTTTTCACACATGAAAATATACGAGAACACCCAAAAATAAGAAGATATGAGATTTACTTGATTCGACTTTAATGAGAAACCAATGTCAATTTTATTTCGAATTTGGGCCAGTACAATTACATCCAATCCTTGCGGAGAAGCTATATTCTGAATTCCAGAAACTCAGAACTCACCTATTATACCACCTCCAGCAGTTGACCCAGGCAAACTATTGTTTCCACTTCCACTACCAAGTTCACATGGCAAATCTGCATCACCGTATGAAGTGCCACCATCAACTATACTGCCATTGTAGTATCCATCGCCACCTTTACCACCGTGTCCAGCACCACCTCCAAGGCCATTGTTGGAAAGTTTTCCCTGACCGAACCCACCGGTGCAGCCTATATACAGATGATTAGACAAGGGGAAAAGAATATTACTAACAAGCGAAAGAATGAGTACAAAGTGGGGATAAGCCATACTTCCTAACAAACTACTCCCAGTTGAAATAGAACCATTGCAAAAAAGAATTGAACACTAGCTCTACATGATTAGCATTGAGTACAAAAAAAGGAAGGACTTCTAGGCCGATATGATACAGTTATCGCTAGGAGCTTAACGAGGTCCCATCTCTCCACAAAAGCAGTTTGGTAAAAAAAGGCAAAAAGAAACGATGTAGAACAACTCGATATATCTACAGGCTTAGCACACTGACAAGCAAACTTTAAATATTCAACTATCAGAAGTACTTTCATGGTGCCCAGAACCATCCACACAAGCAGCAAGAGATGTAGTTTCAGCTTCACAACAAGAGAAAACAAAGACTAGGACGAGTACTTGTTCAAGAATCTATGAATTTAGTTTTTCTGCACCAGCAAACAATAAGCACCGCAACCCTATTTAACTTATATTATTTCCCATTAAGAATGACAAAAAGGGCAACCGAAAGAGTGTTTCTCTTTGGTATCTGGAAAGAGTCAAAGGGCCCAGGAAATAATACCTAATCCAGTAGAAGTTATTGTTCCTGTTGGCAAGACAATGACGGATCTAACCCAATGGAAATGTACCACAGATCCAACCACGGCACCCTCAACATTGATATCTTCAACACGACAGACCTGTGTAAACAAATTAAATCAACCAAGGAACATCATCAGCAGAGTCCACCATTTAACACCTGACTAATATAAGGATTTTAGGTGAAAAAGCATATTGAGTTTGCAAGTTATACTTGAATGTGAAGTAGAGCTTGTATTTTATTTTTTACACCTGAAGGGTGAAGGGCAGTGATGAGTTCACATTACAATCTTCAGGAGGATGAAGAATTTCTATAGGGCAGTCCTGGTGCTCACAGTAGAGGTGTGGTGTCCTGAAATTCTTCAAACAAACATAATCAGACCACTAAATATTTAACACAATCCTATAGATGAAGGATAGTTTAACCATCAAACAAATTGAAGAAACCCTAAAAATGTCTAGAACTGTCAGAAACTTACACATAATTTGCACTTGCATTATTGAGAGGACCTCGCAAAATGGACCCAGGACTTATCTGCATGTGGCAAAGGGAGAGCTTAACTGAAATTCAAATTGATAACTCCCTAAGGAAACTTCAGTAATTATGGGGAAAAAAAAGCCATATGAAGCAACTATATGATCATAATTCGAGGATGGGAACTTAAATTCTAAGGTTTCTGTGTCCCTCGATACAATATAGAATATTCTGCAATGTATTTCCACAAACATATGCATCACCACGGAAGGAAAACAGCGGTGAACTTACATTGATACTGTAAAACAGTGACAAAACCAGACGTTGAGCTTCAATTAAATTTCCTGGTCCAGACAAATTCAGGTATCCTTGCCCATGAACTCCCAAATTGGCACTAGAATGCAATACAGATGATTGCTGACAAAAGAATAGTATTACGCACACGAGATATGGAAAGTACAAGCAAAATAAAACTTAAGGAACAAAGCACTAAAGAGAACAAATGGAGAAAAAAAAAGAAAAAAGAGAAGTCTCAATACCTTAAGAACCAACAAATTGCTGACCTCAAGGAGAGATGTTGCAACCATTGTATTCCCATCACCATCTATAAGCATTTTGGAATTTAACATCAAGTGCATCTTGACAGTCATACGTAAAGCTCCATATACCTGACTTAATTCAGACAAAAACAGAAATAACAAAGACAATAGAATAGATTAGCAGAGACTCCCATATTTAAGAGCAGTTCTAGGATGAAGAAAAGAGAGAGAGCAAAATGAGAGCATTATCATGGTTTTCAACAAGTTACAGTCAAACTTATGGAAGCTCTCAGAGAAATACAATCAGTCCAGAAAATTCATATCACATAGCAATATGAAAAAACAGCAACAAAAACCGGAAGGTGGGTGAATGATCTTACACTAATATAAGTATACGAGGCAACTTGAGCCACTACGATATGATCAATAAGAAATAAGAACCATTTCCTGCATAATACAAGATGAGAAGAACAGAGTACACAATTTTTTCCCCAGGAAAACACATCATTCGAAAAAATTAAAATTGGTCCATCAAAGAGTGCTCTTATTAAAAATTTCCCCTGAAGAATATTCAACATGTTAACAAAGAAATACAAATCAAGGGGTTAAAAATTAACTAAAAATTCAAACCGAACATAATCCTCTTCAAGTCAAGGATCGTTTCCAAAAACCTTTAATCAGACTATCCAACAATGGATATGAATCTGGAAGAAACATCACAAACTGAACGAACTCCAACGGCTTTGATATTTAATTCCATTTTCCAGATATACACATGCTTATATAACAGGGAGAGAATCTCAAAAATAAGGCAACATATACACAGGAAGAACAAGTTATCTTAAGGTAAGGCTGTTTTTACTGGAGACAGTAACCAATATATAAGATAACTAGCACAAAATCGAAAAGACACATGGCACTTGCCTTAACTTCCGAGTCACTCATTAAGAGCTCTTCTGCGATCACTTCAAACTCTGATGAGGCATAGTGTGCCAGCCCAAAGGTCAAAACTGATTCACAAGACAAACTAAGTTGCCCTTGGACCTGTTTAATTAAATATGGAAGTGGTGAATAGCTTGAATAACAAACCACGACATTTGAAATGAAATGCAGAATAGTAAAGCAGGGCATAAGCTTCAAACAACCAAATAAGCCGATGTCTAAACACGATTAGGCAGGGGTTCTGAATAAGCAATAAATTCACAAAATGCCCAATAAAAGCTATGTTTCACCAATTTTTTCAACCCACTGAACAATCAACATTACAAAAAAGGCCATTACAGGTCTCAAGGCTTTTATAATTGCACCAAATTATAATAACTAAACATGAAAGGACATTCAATTACATGCAAAATAAGCAACTGAACAGAGCAAAAGAACAAGCAGGAGGACATCTAGCCTAATGTGGTGCAGGGAAAAAGAACTAGTCATCAGCAGGATGACCTGCAGCCTAACAGAAAAAATTAACCGTCTTCTTCACTGATATTTCGGAATCTTCAAAATACAAAGGCTATAACAGGTACATTCAAATTTTTCAATGCTCAATCCCCCAGCCCCCAAAACAACCGAAACACTTTGTAAAGAAAAGTTTTCAGTAAATAGTCTTCAGTACTAGATCCTTGAAATAGACTCCACGAAAACAAGTTCTATTCATCCAGTAGACAGCAACCTCTGCGAAACTGTTTAGGGCTTGGTTGGTCTCATTTTCTTTTTGCAATTTCTAGTTTTCTAGAAACTAAAACCTAGGTTTTGGAATATTTTTTCTATTCTTTTACAGTTTTTTTTCTCAATTTGAGAAAAAACTCAATACAAAAAGCAAAAAATAAGATAAAATTATTTTCAAAACCTGGTTTACACTTCACAAAAACTAAAAACTACAAAAAAACTATACCAGACACACCCTTAATCGACTGAAACTATACCTACAGCTACAGTAACTTGTCCAAATTAAAAGATAACAAGTTAAAAATGAAAAACCATTAACATTCAGGCATCAAGACCTGTTACATGGTAAATCTGAACATTGGAATATATATATAAGACCTGCAAACGACTCCAGAGCAAAGGAACAGCCGCCTTGGCATGATTGCGGATGTAAACATTCGTCAAAAGGGGCTGATTAGTAAACTCCAAAAGCAGCGTGTTTGTCTCTGTTGACATGTTGTGATTGTCAACAATTAGCCTACGAGGAACAGCATCATACAATGTCCCTGCAGCACCTGAATTTTTGGGGCAGCCTAAACTCTTCCCCCCTGAAATAATAGAAGATAGCGATATAAGCTTCATCTCAGCTTGCCAAAGTAAAGAGAGAAACCCAAAAGGATATATAACAAAGTCAAAGACTCAAATCCCCAAGCACAAGCGTTACAATCATGATCAAAATTTTGCAAGGTGAAAGGAAAACTAAAACTTCCTTTGGGAAAGCATTGTAAAAGGTAGGGTAGATATGTTCGGACCACCCTCGCATTGTAAAAGGTAGGATAGATATGTTCTTGACCCCCCCAAAAAAAAAAACCGGGACGCTTGTAGTTCCTTTGAGATGCTTATTGTCACTTTCATGAGGTCGAGAGAATTCTAAGATGGTAATGTCATAATATAGGCACGCCGCAAAAATCATAAGTAACAAAGGGTATATAGCTCAAATAACCAGTTATGTGAACATAGTGTACACCAATGGCTACATTTGTGGCAATAACTCATTGAAATTAACTACTCTAACTCCTAAGTAAAAAAAGTAGGTTCAGTCTTTCCTCGATCCTTCCATAGGACACCAAATGTATAAATTCCTCGAGTATCACATGCAGGAGAATCATACCATGAAGAAAAAATTCCTGATCATCATGTCTGCTAAATACCTCAACAGAAACTCTTCCACCACCTCCTCCAGCAAATCCATCTCCTCCAGTTGCAGTTATCTGGCCATTCCCAGTCCTGCTCATTGAAGGGGAAAAGCAGTGAGTCTGGAATCCCTGGTGAGTAATATTAATATCAAAGCCGACACTTTGAACTTGGAAGAATGCATGCAACAAGGTCAGAAAAGTAAAGAAAAGAAAAGGATATTTTCCCCTACATCACTGGATGACACAATTAATCACCCTTTCTTTTCAAGTACTAGGCCCTAGAGAAGGACTTTGGTTCAAGTAAACTTTCCCAACCCCATATTTGCCCTAGTTTAGCTGTAAGCAGGAGTTATTATCATGACATACATGTTGATCCTTCTCAACACACCGTATAGCAAGCTACCTAATGGTCATGCAGAAATAGTATAGAAAGTTGCTATAGAACACAGCATTGTCAGAAAAATTCTATGCTTCGCCTTACAATGCACAAATCATTGTTTTGACTTGTGAACAATTGATTATTTTAGGAGAGATTTTCCTGTAAAGGAGAGAAATGAAATACCAGATGGACTTCCCTAAACTCCATGAAGCATCCGCTAAATAGTACCCTAGCTAAACGTATCACCTGTACATGTTTATCTAGGTACCTAATTCCCTCTTCTCACTTGAAGTGCCATACCATAACCAATTAAATGAGAACATCAAACTAAGTTTTGTCCTGCTAGGAGAAGCATCAGATACATGGATCATCTTCTCATATACATAAGCAATTAGTTCCAAAGATTTGGATTTAATTCAAACCAAAATCTGATCCATTGTGAAACTAATCTTGAAACTACCCTCCCTGCTAATCAGGTAGGATTTTAGTGGCCCAAGCACTTATATGTTGAGGAGAAACTAAGCCAATTCGGACTGCAGGTACTACCATCATCACGCACCATGTGTGATCGCCCATTTTTCTTCATCAATGAAGATGAAGATGAAGATGTCTATATCGCAGTCACAACAATTATCTGATTAGGTGGGTCTCGATCAACCCCATTTCCCATTCAAATAGTCATGTCACAATAGTTACCAAATGAAACCTTGCCTAGCTAAGAGAAAAGTATACATGCATAAGCAATCCCATTTATCAATTTGTTACTCTATAAAGAGAAGTAGGTAAGCATGAAATAGTTAAGATTGAGTATCAAAGTCCCAACACTTCACAAAGAACCTAGATGGAGATGCAGGCCTAAAAAATAGCACAAGACATTTTTATGCAAGTGAATGAAATAACATATGAAATATTCGTCGGTACAAGTTGAAATGGACAAATGGCACAGCTTATAAGCAATAACATTTCATTGCTCTGAAAACAGGATAAAGAATCAAAAGAAGCAATTCATACATTTTATAAGCCTTGATGTAGATACTACCACCAGATCCTCCTCCACCTTTACGACTCGAATCACCACCATCAGCCAAAAGGCTCCCAGTCACCTTGATTGAATTGGTCACATTAAACCTTATCCTTCCACCTCCTCCACCACCGAAATCTTCCTCTTGACTCGTCGTTCCACCCTTGCTCCCAAAGCTCCATGGCTTATCTAATTCTGACCAAGCGTACGCATCACCACCCCACACATCCTCCGGAAGCTTTGTATTATCAATCAAACAATTCGCCCCTCTCCCACCATGCCCACCGCCAGCCCCCTGCAGTCCAACCGGTGTCCCACTAGAATGCGATGGGGGCACACCACCCAATGCACTTACATTAACAACAGACCCTTCAAGGAGACTCACATTCCAAGCCTGAACCCACACTGCACCAGCAATTATCGACGCATTTCGACCCAATTTGAACTCACCACTAATATTAACAGTAATGGAACACCCACCAAAAGGGCAACTAATAGTTACACCAGAATCAATATATAAACTACCAGTTCCTTCTATGTACACATCATCTGTTAATTCTAAACTAGAATTGAGCTTACATAGAGTATCAAAAGACCCAAATCCCTTAAGGAGATCACCTTCACACATCGTCGACGGGGGCAATGGCGGAAGAGCAGGTGGTGGGGGCGAATGCGGAAAGTAATCGCCATAATCGCCATGGAAACCATCAATCCAAGCAAAAACAAAATAAGGGTTTATAATCAAAAGAATGAACACCTTAAAATTAAACCCAATACCTGAATTTGGCCAAAAATTCACCATTTGGGCAAACCCAGAATCAAAATCCAAAGAACAAACACCTTGAAATTAAAAAAACTTCTTGAAATTAACCCTAACTCCTGTATTTGGCCAAAAATTCACCATTTGGGGAAACCAGAATCAAAATCAAAATCAAAATCTACAATCACATCCAATCAAAACCTAGCTGAGCTGAACTGAACAAGAAAACCCAGAAAAACCCTAATTTGTTACAGCTAGTGGACAATCAATTGACACAGAAATAACCCAAAAAAACCCTAATTTCTCACAACTAATGGACAATCAAGGGACATAGATATCAGCAAAAAAGAAACTTCTGGGAATCATGGGGCACGTGGGTCTGATTATCAGACAATTGAGCTAGAAATTTGGGGAAACTGAAAGAGAAATCAAAGAAGAGAGAGAGAGAGAGAAGCAGAGGAGTCTACAGACGACTGAGAGAGAGAGAGACAGAGAGAGAGAGAGAATATTTAATAGAAACGGACATGAAAGGAAAGCAGAGGAGGTCTCAGGTGAGCTGCCAAGTGTGGTTTTGTGACGTTGAATATCCAAAGTTGAGAGCTTTTTCTGCAGCAGTATTTGCTGTCATCTCTTGGTTTGTTTCTCCTTTTCTTCCATATTATATTACTCGCTTGTATAGGAATCATTTATCAGATACTATGACATTGAATTTTATTAAAAATTCAAAGTTAATTGTGCTTAAGTAAGAATAGTACCAGAATGAGTAACCTCGTGGGAAGTTCTCGTGTTGCCAACTCCATAAGATTGGAGATCTTAGGAAACAGCCTCTCGACAGGATTGCATCCTAAGGGGTAAGGCTGCGTATATCCACCCCTCCCAGACTCCGCTTATGCGGGAGTCCTTGAGGCACTGGGTCTGTTATTGTTATATAATATTCGTTTGTGTATTATAGGGTTATTTACGCTAAAGGTCCATATACTTTGTCCATTATGTCAATTTAGCCCCTTTACTTTTAATTGTGTCAATTTAGTCCCAATACAATTCATAATGTGTCAATTGGTCCTTAGAGAAAATTTTATGTTAAGTTTTAATAAAAGTTTTAATGGCTTGGTAACGAATTAGGTTAAATTGAGTAAACAGATGAATTTATAATAAGTTGCTGGCATTTAACATAATTTTGCCGTTCAAAATTACTACATTAACTTAAATTAAATTTGACCAAAGGGCTAAATTGACGTATTTTAAATTGTTTAGGGACTAAATTGACACAATTAAAAGTATAATGACCAAATTGACCTAATAGACAAAGATGACGGACATTTGGTGTAAAAAACTCTAATATTGTATCTTTATCTATCTTATATATTATATATTAATCTTTCCGTATACTATTACAGAGTTCTCTCCCATCCAAAAGCCCTTCATTTCCTAATCGTAGCAACCTTATTAGTCCACTATTCAACTTCCCTTCCTGTTACTAAATTAAGTCATTGTTAAAACCTTCATTTTATAAAATTACCATGCTAACATCCAAAGATAATATTATTACATCGTTAACGAGCTAAAAATGATATTCAATTTTGAAATAATAAAAATATGTCGACATGACATATTAAATCTTTTTTAAAATGTAAGCACCATCTGTGCATTGCACAAGGTTACACTAATTATATATTAATTAGATTTTTCTACTCTTATTTCTTATTCTCCAATTTTTAGACTATCACTTCACCTCTCTTATGTTAGACCTCGACTCTCTCATCAACGCGTGTGTGTGTGTATATATATATATATTTTCTTAATTTAAATTTACATAAGTCATTATTTTCTTTTACTATCTTTCATCCTCTGATAAGAGTCAATTTGTATATAGGTGTAGCTGACGTAGTGGTTTAAGTTAAACGGGAGCAACGAAACTAGTGCATGGAGCCCCTACGATTTTACTTTAGATATTGTTGATTATTGCTTGCTTGATTGCATGTGGTATTATTATTCTTATATTACGGGTTTTTACTGCTTGTTGCCCTGTTTTGCTCTTGCTACTCCATCTTATTGTTTATTTACATTTTACCTTGTACTTTCTACTTTTTTTTACTTTGCATTTTTACTCTATTTTTACCTTTTGTTTTTACAGTTGGGGGCCCACGAATACAGCTTCTTTTTAGGATAGCACCCTAAAAAGATAAGGTTGCGTACTTCTCATCCCCAGACCTTGCTCAGGAGGTATATACATATATGCCCGAGCCTATCAAGCTCGAGGCTCTGCTCCTTAGCTTTAAGCTCGGCTCAAAGCTAGCTGGCTTTTCAAAGTTCAGGCTCGAGCTCGGCTCGATCTAAGCTCGTTTAGCTTCAAATTAGGCTTGCAATATTTCGGCTCATTTAAGCTTAATATAGGCTCGTTTGGGCTCATTTAAGCTCGAGTTTGGCTCATTTGGGCTCCAATATGGCTTCACTGGCCAATATTAAAGCAAATATATTATATTAAAAAAAGCTCAATTACGCTTGCCCAGGCTTGCAAGCCTATGAGCTCGAGCTTCACTAGGCTCGGGCTCGGCCCAATAAACTAAATGAGCTGGCTCAGCTCGGCTCGGCTTTGAAAAAAAAAAATTTCCTCCTTACCCCTTTTTTCCCCGCCCCATGAAGGGGTATGGGCCATAAATTATTTTTATTTTAATGTTTAAAAAATCTTGACCGTCCATTACAATGGAGGGCCATAATTCGCCCTTCTTACGTTCTTACCCCCTTACATATATATATATATATATATATATATATGAGATTTTGACGTAACATTTTTATAATCCTATGAAATGGACGTGTAGATAATGAATGTAAATTTGTCCACATAAATATAATATATAATCATAATTATAGGTTAATCTTGAAAATTTGGTCCACTGACGTCTGGCTTTTTGGATTAACAAAAAAAAAAAATAAAAAAAAAATACTGAGGTTAACAATAATAGTTAGGATATCTGTCCTTAGTATAAGGTTTTAAATTTAAAGTTCATTTACTTATTTTCTGGATAACGGGGGCTCCATTTAGGATATTGTTGTAGATCTTTACCATAAAAAAATATCGGAATAAGTCCTTGACAATGAAGATTAATGGATTCAAGGTGACCTATGGTGTACATGAGTCAAGTCGAGTATGAGGTTGTTATAGTTTCAGGGTAAGGCTCGCCTACATTTAGCATGATCGAGGCTTGGCTCGCCGAAGTTGAAAACTTCAAGCTCAAGCTTGGCACTGTCATAGGCTTAAGCTCAGGCTCAGCTCACCTCAGTAGAGCTCGAACGAATTCTAAACTAAATTTTCCTTATTTCGTCTCATTTGAGCTCGATTTAGGTTGATTTCGGTTCAAGTTTGGCTCACTTAAGCTCAAATTAGGCTCGAGTGGGTATGTTTTAACTGATAAATTATATTAAGATATGATTTTTGAGCTCACGAGCCTACAAGCTAACTGTCATAAGTCTCAGACTCAACTCAAAAAACTAAAAAACTTGCTCAACTACGCAAGCTCAAGCCTTTCGAGCTTTATGATGAGCCCACTTGTAAAGGCTCATGGGCCAGCTCGACTCACTTCTAAAGAAAATATTTTTCTTTTCATGAAGATTTTCGATAAGAGGTCTTTTCATTTTCGTGCATTTCGTTTACAATAGAATATGAACACCTTGCTGATACTGGACCAAACTAAAATTTGAACTTGACCAACTAATCCATTACATGATCATACTAGATTCGTGTTATTCGGCATGTGTTGATTTCGTAGTAGTACAAACAAAAAGCTAGAATTTTGATGAGAAAATCACTGATAAGCGAAATTTGGATCAAACGGCATGACGACGACTTCTTCCCTTTTAAAAATGAAGTCACATTTCCCCTCACTAAGGAGAATATTTTCTTCAAAAAATAATTTTTCGCTCACTATTTTGTACGAAACAAGGGAAAAGGGAAAAACAGCTCACTCGAATCATTTTTGCTCCTTTATCAAACGAAGCCTCTATACAAGAGATGGAATGAACTAGGGAATGAGAATGAGAATCCGATGATCTTAGACTTACACGAAGTCTTTTTTCTTATAGCCATAATGACGAGATAATACAATAATATTTCTCATTCAGCCGATCTTCCTCTTTTTCCTTGTGGTCATTCATGTTGTTTTCTTAGTGGAGGAGCCGAGAATATTCATTTATGACTTCAATATGAAATGATTGTCGTGTTTGCTAATATGAAACGATATTTCGAGCTGACCCACACCAGAAACGACGTACTTAATCCGGTAATTCATCATAGCCTACTTGACAAACTTCCCTGCAAAAATACAAAATTTCTAAGTTTCCTTCGTCACGAAGGACAATTGATTTCATTTATTGGGGCATTCCCATCGCATACTTCAAAATTATCGGCCTAGGGATACCCTTGATTAATGTCGTTACAATTGTTCACGTGTTATTGTTTCTTTTGATGGGCATATGAGACCCACGACCTGACCCGAGATTGACTCGACTTCAATATCACCCAAAATTAAAGTTATCTGAATCTGAAATTAAATAACCTTATCCAAACCCAGTCCGAAAATAACCCAAGCTTGAATGCTGCTTACCCAAATTAGAAATTTAGGACTATAGTAATTAGGGTAGCAAAATAGGTAGTATAGCGGGCCTAGCCTAGAGAGAGGGTCGTCCTAATCTTGCGTCTCAGGTCTCAGTCATTTGCCGTAGTGTCGTTGCATCTCGATAAATGTTCAAACCATAAAGTACTAAAAGCAACATTCACGGTACCCCAAGGGCTCTTGTCTAAGCAGGGTCAGGGGTGGATGTACGTAGCCTTCCCTCTTCAGGGTGCCCTTAAGAGAGGCTATTTTCGAGATCCCCTAACCTGAGGGGTGCAACATGAGTACTTCTCTCACCCAAGTATGTTTAACTTCAAAATTCTAATGGGATCCGGTGTTTGCGTGTTGGTACCTTATTAGGTTGAAACCATAAAGTAGTAATTTCTCTGAATATAGCATGGGCCTGTCAATTACGCTTTATGGGCATCGAGCATTATTTCTTTTGTTGGGCGGGCCCGGTATGAGCATCATAATGGGCTACACAAAAGCCCAAACCTTCAGTCAAGTAAATAAGAAAAAGAATAAAAACATTTAAAAATTTTTAATATTAAAAAATATCATAAATATTTAAGAAAATGTTTTAGATATATTAAAAAATTATAAAATCTATAAATATTTTAAAATTTTGAAAATATTTAGTAAAATTTATATATTCAAAAATATTTTAAACATTTAAAAAAGTTGACATAAGACGGGAGAATTCTACAATAAAGATATTGGTGAAAGTTGGCAGTCGGCAATGCCAATAATGTTGGTGCAGGTAGGCCGTTGGCATTATAGGAGGAATTATTTTTTTTCCCTTCTAATTTTGAACTTTCTAAAATATTTTAAAGTATCTTAAAATATTTAAAATATTTTTCAAATATTCAAAATATTTTGATAACATTTAGATGTTTTACTGATTTAATGAATTATACAATTGTTTTAAATATATAAATATTCCTAAACTATATGAACTAATATACTAATATTTTTTTAAATATTTGAAATATTTACCAATAGTTAAATTTTTTAAAATATTTCGAAACATTAAGATGTTGTTTAAAAATTTTCAAAATTTTAAGATATTTAGTATTTTTTTTAAATGTATAAAATATTATCTAAATATTTAAGATATTTTTTTTATAATGTTTACAAATATTTAGATATTTTAAATATTTTTTCAAATTTTAAAATATTTACAATTTTAAAATTTTAGATGCAAATACCAAATTTTCAAGTATTTTCTTTTTTCAAAGTGCCGTTACATCAAGAATCAACAAAATCTTATAATGGTAAAGAGAGAGTATCATCAGAAAAAAAATAATAATAATAAAAAAAATTATTAGGTTATGTCTCAAATTACTTGTTTTATTTTTATATGGGGCTGCCGTGGGGTCACTGTTCGATCGGGAGGGAAAGCCGATCGATCGGGTGATTTAAGGAAAGGATTCGGATTTTTGGCCGTGAAGGGGCCAATCGATCGGGAGTCGTTTTCCGCCGGCCCTAATTATTTTCTATAAATAAGGGTTTAGGGTTTCGGTATTTGGTGAGATGTTTCTCCCATTCAGATCCAATCAAAAGAGCGTGTGAGCCGCCATTAAGAAAAAGAGGTGATTTCATAATTCCTCCAAGATATTCAAGTGCTACGAGAGTTCAGAAGGAGTGATTGTAATTCTTCCATATATCTCGTTTGGGAAGTGTTGTTGTAATTCTTCCGTTCAGTTTATAAAGAATCTCCATCTCCGCCCGTGGTTTTCTCCCCTCTCGATTGTAGAGGGGTTTCCACGTAAATATTGTGTGTTCTTATTTTGTTCTTTCTTTCTCCATATTTGTTTACTTCTCGTTTTGCGTGAGTCATATTATTTAAATTGAATCAAGTTTCCAGGGTTTTCGCTTCCGCATTAAATTTTATTCCACAAATTGGTATCTTAGTATACTAGATTTGTTAAGTTCCCTTTCAAATTGGTATCAGAGCCCTGTTTATTTCGATTTGATAATATGACGTCCGATATTAGATTCGAATTGAGAAGTTTGGTGGTCAAGGGAGCTTCAGCTTATGGCAGGTTCGTGTTAAGGGCCTCTTGACTTAGAATGGCTTGAAGAAAGCTTTAGATAGAAAAGAGAAGAAATCAGAGAATCTTACAGAAACACAATGGGAGGAGTAGGATGAGAAGGCACTCACAGCAATTCAAATGTGTCTTACCGATGACGTTTTGACAGAAATTCTGGAAGTGAAGACCGCTAAGGAGTTGTGGGAGAAATTGCAAAATATGTTCTGTTTCAAGTCTGTCTCCAACAAACTCGTAGTTAAGCGCCTGTTATTCACGTTTCGTATGTCAGAAGGTATGTCACTTAAGAACCATGTCAGTGAATTTAATTCAATTATTCAAGATTTGAAAGAATTGGATAATGTTCCTAAGGATAAAGATCAGGCAATGTTGTTGTTATGTTCTCTCTCTGCTTCATATAAGGGTTTTGTCGAAAGCATGATTTATGGGGGTAGACAAACCATATCTGTAGATGAAGTTAAGAGAAACCTACTGAGTAAAGAACGAGTAGATAGGGAATTATCTGACTCTGTGGACAACTCAGGTAGTGGTTTATTTGTGAGGGGGAGAACCGAGTATGATCATAGTGGAAACAAGTCTAAGTCTAGGTATCAAGACCTAACCTGTAACTACTGTCGTAAGAAAGGGTACATTAAGAAAGACTGTTCTAAGCTTAAGAGAAAATTAGAAGCAGATAACAGGTTTGACCAGAGATCCATAGCAGCTAGTGTTCACTACAACAAAAAAGGTAGATTCTCGGCGCTTTTTTTTGCAATTCTCGTCGCAAAAAAGCGCCGAGAATTTTATTATCGGCGCTTAGGACAAGTGCCGAGAAAGAAAACGCCGAGAAATAAAAGCGCCGAGAATCTCGGCCTTTATAAGCACCGAGAATATATCGGCGTTTTTTAATGTCGAGATTGTTCGAGTTTTTTAAATACCCTATTTTCACTTCTTAGCATGAACATTTTATAAACAGCCTATATTGCCTATTTATTTGTGCATATTTTCCACACACACACACACACATATATATACAAAATTACTTAATAAAAAAATATCAACTAAACTGATAAATTTTTCATAAGACTCCGAATTCAACAATCAAAATATTACAACATTGTCAATGTACTTTGATAGTTCAATACAAAATTTGAGATTTTTTCCGCTCCAAATATCAACATAATTAATCTAATAACCAAAAATAAAATAAAATACAATGCTAACTTAGTCAAGTACATTCTTCACAAATATATCAATCAACCGAATGAGCTTGGGGTGCTTGGAGATGCAAAAAAATTTGAGGGTTCACCGTCACCTGATCCCGATTCATCTCTACCCTGTATAGACAACACAATAATAACATTACTTATGTACAAAATATCAATCTACCAGTTTACTATCACATAAATCAATAACAATGAGCACATGAAATCATTTATCGGAACTCGTCAACCCTCAAGTGTCCACAATCCCTTTTGGAAGGGAAGTAGGAGTAGATAGAGGGAAGCCTAGGTTGTGCTGCATATCATGTGATTGCCACCTATTTAGCTTGCCCTCCATTCTCATTTCTATCTAGTATGTGCTTGAAGCAAATAAAGAGTCTGCAACATCTTAAGGTGACAATATAGCACATGAGATTCCACTCTCTGCCACATCTTGCAAGACACAACACACATGATTCAAATTATATCTTGTTGTCTAAAGTTAGGCTATTCCTCATATGGGAAAAATTGAAAGAGTATTATCAATGAAGATATTAGAGAAAAGATTTAGTAAAAGAAGTGCCAAAACATCCAAAACCCAAACCATCTTATCAAGCAGCAAGACAAGCATATCTGATCCAAAATTTTGCTTCACATGGTAAATTCATATAGTTTCCCAAAAGTACCAACCCCAATGCCGCCTTTTGTCTCAATTATTCACATCATCAATTTCATTATTTACAAAGAATTAGAAAGGCAATTATTTGCATTATAGTACAAACAAATACAAATTAAATAGATTATCTTACCGGATCAGCAACCGCAGTAATAATTGCTCGACCTTCTGCTATCATTTCATATGATGCTTGGCCAGAAGAAACAGCATCATAGATGGGTAGGAGCCTTCTCATTTGCTGCTTTACATTGGCCAATTCTATTTTCATATTTTGCACTTCGACATGATCACCGGTACGATCGAGTCCCCTTTTCTTTTGTTCACCCCTGACTCCGTATATATCACTCCTCTTCACGCCAAATCCATAGCCTACCGCTCGATAGCCCGGATTTTCCTGTTCATACATTAACTCGGTAAATACTTCCTCCTCGATTTCTGATCGAGGTCTGGAAGAAGATCCAAGTCGAGCCTCAACTATTTCTCTAGTTGTATCCTACAAAGAAGAGAAAAAGACATTAAATACATTTAAATTAAAAGAAATGTGAGATAATAATAAAACCCACCATAAATTCTTGTGAAACCGTGTTCTCAAAAAAGCCACCAATTTTCCTGGTATGAGTTTCCTGGTAAAACTCTATACTGGTGGGCTTCCTCCCTTTGTTAATTTCCTATAATCAACACGTCAACATAGGTCTTAACTAATTTAATAGGTAGATAGTAATAATACACTAAACATATACTGAAATCCTTACAAAACTATCTCTTTTATTCGCATAACTTGTTGAACCAGTCGTGTGAAACTATTCTGCTTGGCACGTGCTTCTTTGCCGCATTTACTCTTCTCCTGACATTGGAAATCAACATCAATCCAAGAAAAAATTTTACATTCATAATCAATATCAATCTGCTTCCCCCTTTTTGACCAATCAAAAATTACTTAAAAAGAAATTGTTTTACCTTGCCTTGTGGATAAAACCAAAAATGTACCAAAGTTATCCATTGGTCACAATTAACTCCTCGTGGCACTGTTGCAATAACTTCAGCCTCAGTTTTGTTCCCTTGGCAATATTGCGCTTTCAAACTCGTCTTATAACCCCTCCACATTTTGCCAAGATGGTGTAGTATTGATTTATCAATCAATACATCACCAGAGATCCATAGCAGCTAGTTGTGAATGGTGAGAATGAAGATTTTCTACTGTCCGTGTCTGAACCTCGGTTCAACTTGAAAGATAGTTGGTTTTTGGATTCGGGTTGCTCCTATCATGTCTGTCCCAATCGGGATTGGTTTTCCACTTACGAGTCTATTCAAGGTGGAGTTGCTTTGATGGGTAATGATAATCCATGCAAAGTTTTGGGTATAGGAACAATTCGTTTTAGGATGTTCGATGGCACTATCAGGGTTTTGGGCGATGTTCGTCATGTTCCTGATTTGAAGAAAAATTCCATCTCTTTGGGTACTTTTGAATCTAAAGGGTACAGGTACACAGCTGAAGGTGAAGTTTTGAAGGTCGTTAAGGGTGCATTGACAGTTATGAAGGGCAGAAGGTCAGGTACATTGTATAAACTTGTCGGTTCCACATTTGTTAGATCTGTTGCAGTATCTTCATCATCCTTGTTGTTGACAGAACCAGAGATCACAAATTTAGGACGTTTGAGATAGGATCGTTAAGGTGATAGGTGTCTATCTGAGCACAGTATAAGGGGCTCTTTGTGTGGTCAGTCCAGAGGACTGCTGGTATGTGAACAAGGGCTTTATGTGAAGCAGAAAAGTTTTCTCTTCAAACAATTCCTGATGAGACTTGTCATGCTTGGTGAGTCTTCATTATTGTTATCTCCACAGAAGATGTCATTAGTTGTTTGTGATTCAGGTCAGGTGAGTAAGCCAAAGGGAGTTCAGTTCAGTAACACAGTTCAGCAGCAGGTGGCTGTTTCAGTTGATGTGTCAAGAGCCAATTCAGAGAAGAAGATTGGTGTTGATAACCTCTCAGATATGTTCACTCAGTTTCTACTTAACAGGAAGTTCAAGCTTCCCACGGTTGGGTTTCGTACTTCGTTGTGTTAACCCCGTGTGTGGGGGTTTTGTGGAGAAGGTGGAGGTAATTCTTTTATGTATGTAATTTGAGCCAAGGTGGAGATTTGTTAGGTTATGTCTCAAATTACTTGTTGTATTTTTATATGGGGCTGCCGTAGGGTCACCAATCGATCGGGAGGGAAAGCCGATCGATTAGGTGATTTAAGGAAAGGATTCTGATTTTTGGCCGTGAAGGGGCTGATCGATCGGGAGTCGTTTTACGTCGGCCCTAATTATTTTCTATAAATAAGGGTTTAGGGTTTTGGTATTTGGTGAGATATTTCTCCCATTCAGATCCAATCAAAAGAGCGTGTGAGCCGCCATTAAGAAAAAGAGGTGATTTCGTAATTCCTCCAAGATATTCGAGTGCTGCGAGAGTTCAGAGGAAGTGATTGTAATTCTTCCATATATCTCGTTTGGGAAGTGTCGTTGTAATTCTTCCGTTCAGTTTATAAAGAATCTCCATCTCCACCCGTGGTTTTCTCCCCTCTCGATTGTAGAGGGGTTTCCACGTAAATATTGTGTGTTCTTGTTTTGTTCTTTCTTTCTCCATATTTGTTTACTTCTCGTTTTGCGTGAGTCATATTATTTGAATCGAATCAAGTCTCCAGGGTTTTCGCTTCCGCATTAAATTTTCTTTCACAAATTGGTATCTTAGTATACTAGATTTGTTAAGTTCCCTTTCAAAAATAAATAAATAAATAAATAAAATTTATTAAGGTTTATGGTGCTTCAAAAATATTTAATAATCTTAGAATACTTAAAAATTTTAGCACCGAATCTCATGGCTCTTAAGCCTAAATATCATTTTTTAGGTACTTTCTAGCCTCCAATTAACCAAAATCAGTCAATGACACAAATCGACACAACCAAAGTAAATCTCCACAACAATTGGAGCTCAAGATATCTGTATTATATTTATATTGCTATAATAATTATACAAGTATAGTCGAGTATAGTATTAGGTAAGGTAAGATTGATAGTAAACTAAGCGAAAAGGGAAGAAGCAAAAGAAAGGAGAGAAGACATATAAGGAATTGGGGGGGAGAGAGACAGAGTAACACACACAGAATCATTAACATAATCTTTGCCCTAATTTGTTCTACTTATTTATATAGACTAAGGGCTGGGGAGGCCAACTAGGGAAGAGAGGAGGCCGGCTAACGTGGCAACAATGATGACATGGCACCATGGATGACGAGGTAGTTGTGATGATGTGTGTTACGATACATAATTGGATCAGGATATCCATGCATAAAAACGTAAAAATAGTATTATATTAATAGAAGAAAAGGGAGGATTACGTAGAAGAAAGGGGGAGAATTATATAGAAGAAGATTAGGTGAGAGAGAGAAACACACATAACTACACATTGACGTAACCCCCTCTCTCTACTAATGGTCTTATTTATATTAAAAGCTAATGCCCGTAAAATGACCCTAATACCCTTTACTGACCCCGTTCAATAATCAGGTGTGACATTGGTATGTGCGCCTGTAATGGCGGATTCGGCTGATGAGATGGCGAGTGAGATGAGTAAAGCTGAGGCTTACGGCGCGGAACTCGTGGAAGTTCGATTGGATAGTTTGAAGCGGTTTGATCCTCGTCGAGATGTTGATTTGTTGATCAAACGGTCTCCTTTGCCTACGCTGTTTACCTACAGGTCACTTGCTCTATGCGGCGGATCTGCTTTCTCAGGTTGGGGGTTATCGGAAACAGCCTCTCTTTAAAGTAGCCCCTTGAAGGGGGAAGGCTGCGTACATCTACCCCCCCAGACCCTATTTAGGTTGGAGCCCTTCGAGACACTGGGTTTGTTGTTGTTCAATAATCGGGTCTAATGTCAGGTTTATATCAATACCGGTAAACACATTTTGGCTCGTGTCAATGTGGCACTTGGGTGGATCAGATGTAACGACATTAAAAATAATCGTATTCAGCCCAAAAAAGCAAAATTTACGTTCCGTACACCTGTTTAAATCCTTGTACTATTTAAGTAAAATAAAAATACAATAAGATTTCAATAAAGTGAATGATTCCTCCCTTTCACTTTGAGGTGAAAGTAAAACTCACATCATAAGGAAAGTATTATAATCAACATGCCATTCACATTTAATATAATGTACATTGAAAAATAATAAAATAAAAAAGAAATTACATATTTCTAAAATGAAAATGCTAAATATATCTTATAATTAAATGTCAATTATGTAAGAAAATCATTATAATATAAAATATAATATTAAATTACTTATTGTTTATATTATAAATGCATAAATATCTTATCTTTTAGCAAGGGGTGGCAGATGTGTTGTGTTCGTGTTCGTGTTATATGAGAGGTCTTAGAAATAAAGCCGACCCGAACCCAACCTGTTTATTATATGGGTTAGGAACTCTTAATCGTCACTCAACCTGATTATGAAATGGGTAACCCACAGGTTACCTATTTAATTATATTGGTAATTTTTTCCAATAAATGATAATTTTTAACTTACAAATATATCAATAATAAGCCTAATGGTTGTTACTAATAATACATGACATATTTATTTTTTTTGATAATTAGCGACATAGTTGCGAACAAAGCAGGTTACTCGACCAAGCAAGACCTGAGTCCACCCGAAAAGAACGGCGACCAAAAGAGATAACAGAAAAGACAAAAAAAGGAAGACAAACAAAAACAAGCAAAACACGCGCCTCAAAGCACGACGACGCACAACATCGATTGCATGATCTACCAAACGACAAGAAATTGGAGCATTGGAGGCTAAAACTGAAGAAGCACGGGACTCAGCGAAATTGGATCAAAACCATTACCATGATTCAGAACAACATCACCTCGTGTTTCACCGCAGAGCGCTTATTGATCAGTGTCGGTCCCTCACATCCTTCTATGGAGCATAGCACTTACCATTGGCGGATCGAAGCAGTCAAAATTCAGACCTGGTCTTTTACCCATCTCGATTACTCGCCCAACCTTCTCGATCTTCTTGGCATCAATAACGCTGACACCCCGATTCACCATACTCCTCTTTTTCTTTTTGCCAGAGGCCTTAGCCGGTTTCCGCGCACTACTCCTGGGCGACATGTCCTTTAAAAAGTATTGTAGCTCCCGCTTCTCTTTCTCTTTCATCTTATGCTTCAATGCTAGCTTACCCCTTTTTGTCGTCTTCACTTTATCCTTTTTCCTCCGAGTTTTGCTATGCCCCTCCATAAACGGGACCGGCACATTGTAGTTTCCTGATATACTAACCTCTGTATGCGAGTGACTGAGCAAGTCATTTGGTTTGAATCCTGGTGGGAACTTAGGGCCAGAGGCTGCAGAGTCATTTTCACTAGCGATATCCTGAACTTCGTTTTCCTGAGGCGATATCTGATCATAGGGTTAAATTGTTCCAACTTTTTCACTCCCAGCCCATAGAAGGACTAGAGGAAGATGCTGATTGACATTCAAGCATGGGCAGTGGACGACCCAGGGCCAACTACCAATGAACTGATAATTAACATGTAGCAAAATATAACCCGTTCTCAACTCGTTGATCCTCACAACCACAGTTCTATTTAGGGGTGTTCAAAAAAATTCGTAATCGAAATATTGAACCAAAGTCCCGAAATACCGACCCGAAAATGCTATTAACCATACCAAATTTCCGGTTCTGTTAACCGAACCGAAAAAATTTGAGGTATTTTAGGACGGTAACTATTAGTAATTTTGTTCATTTTGATTAACCGATTTATCGAAAAAATATATATCATGTATATATTTTCACATATTCATAGTATTATATAATTTACTAAGTATGTTTTTCTATCATATAAATGACTCTTTTATAATACATGATTAATTTATTTTTTTCCTAGTTCATCTCCTATCATAGAGTATTTGTGCCTTATTGTTATATCTCAAACGCTGATTAAGCACTACGTTGCTACAATTTAGTGCCACTCGCTTGCTCACATATTGGTTAAAATGAGATATTATACGTTTAATTTTTTTTTTTTTAGAATTGTATTAGAAGCTCACAATTTGTTGAATGTTCTCAAGATTAATGTATTTTTTGGACATTTACAAACTATTAAGGAGATAGGTCGTATAACATAACAGAGGCGTTGTATTTCTTTTTCGGTTACCGGTTAATCGATATAACCAAACCGAATTACCAAATTACCGAAGTCGGTTAACCGGTCTTTGTGGTTACGGTAACGATTAGAAATATTTGAGTATTCAGAGTTCCCTTCTTTGACAAAAATCATTCGAGCACCCCCACTGAAGTTAACTGGCACTACCTATTGAATAGCTGACAGGGAGCATGGATCAATGAGAATCCGCTCGAATGAATTTACCCCATAGATTAGCAAACTCAGTGAAGCATTCCGTCAACCAGTACCATAGTGGCAGATCATGGATTTCAATCCAAACTCTTCTTTTCAGAGTTCCAAGAGTTTGTCTTGAGTAACGGTACACCTGCTTAGATTTGCGAAGCTGACATATTTATAATTGTTAGAATAAACTATCAAATTAATATTAATAAATATATTTGAATTATCTTATGTGGAATAGTTTACCTAAAATCTTTATATAATAACAATAATGGACCATTCAAATACCTAACATAACTAGATAAGCAGGTTAAACGTGTCGAAATCAGGTTAAATGGGTCAACACTAAATTCAACCTAAATACCTAAACGAGTTAAACTGGTCGGCCAAAATTCAAATAGGCTTCAAAAACCTCGACCCAAACCCGCTATTTTTATGTCATGTTCGTCTTGTATAATCGTGTATTGTCAGATTTTAACAGGTCTAAATTTAGCTCACAACAGGGAAGACTAGGGCTGCAAATAAGCCAAGCCGGCTCGAGCCTGTTTGACTCGGCTCGCTAATGGCTAGGCTTGGGTTCGTCTAAGCCGGCTTGAGAGCCAGCTCGGCTCATTAAGGGAGGCTCGTTTAAATAAACGAGCCAAATCAAACGAGCAAGTTGTGGCTCGACTCAGCTCATTTGCAGCCCTAGGGAAGACTACCTCACAAAAATAATTGAACACTTTACGTGTCATATTTCAAAAATCTTATACTTTACCCCAATACGTTAAGCTACACTAATTTTAAATTTTTGACCACTTTGTCCTTTCAAAGTGAGGAGTTTAATTTTATTTTTAGAATGAGATTTTATGTTTTAGGCAAAATATAAAGAGAACTTTTGTAATTAATCCAAAGATTACTATGTTAATTAATTATTATAATAATATTATAAGTCTAAAGAAAAACTACTTTTGAAAATTTCACAAAATAATTTGGAAAGTATATAAGATGAACCACAATAACTATTTGATAAAAATAGAGTTTTAAATTAGGTTAATAAAAAAAATTATGAAAATACTTTTTTTAAAGAAATTTGAAAAAATAGAAGTTGAAAAATTATTATTTTCTTCACGTAAGGAATTCAAAGATAATTGTATTTTGTATATAACTAGTATAATCCATAATCAATCCACGAACAAATCACTCAATCAGTCGAATAATCCAACTCAAAGATAGTAGTATTTTGTATATAACTCGTATAATTAGTACAAAGTATAAAGATATACAAGTATAGGTGTTTTAAAAAAAAATTAATAAGCATATGATAATATTTGTATAATAGAGGATACGGAGAAAGAGATAGACTAAAGATAGAAAGGGAAAGGAGACTCAAAGAGAGGGAGGAAGAGAGAGATTCAACTTTTTATTTTATCCATACCTCCCTTTTAACACTTAAGCTACTGTATATAGAGTTAAGGAAGGAGTATAATTTTAATTAAAGATTTCATCTATTTATGTATATCTAAATTACCTCTCATTTAACCTCTATATTTTGTATTGTATCACACCAAGCCTTTGTCCAAAAATCCGTTCTCGTTTTTATACTCCAGAAGAGTTCATTTTCAACCCACTCAGCATCCTCAAACGCAGTCCCGTTCTTAGTATTCCAAATGACCCGGATTACTATAAAGAACAAAACAAACCATGTTTTCCTCTGAAAAAGATTTTGTTAACCGTAAGACTTGTGTTTAATTAATAGAAAATGATTTTTATGTATCTTTTTTCACAACTTTAAATAGGACGATAAAAAATTTGTTTAATTAAATAGATAAAGAAGTGAAATTAGATCTTTTCACAATTTGCTTAGACAGATGTGTTAAAAAGATTTTGTTAGTCTTAAACTTTCAACATTTTCACTTCTACTGCCACTTACACTGTTAAAGTTGGAGACTGATAGTATCTCAAAACTGACTATTCATGATTGGACTTATTGATGCCCAATAATGGTGACTCGTAGATTATTGGGGTTATGAATTGTAGAGGCCTACATAAATAGGACATCTTGTACTATGGTTTTGATGCGGTTTGAAAGAGAGGGTTAAAAATGTAGTCCAAACAGTGGGAGATAGAGTATGAGTGTAAAACTCTGTTGTAATACCTCTATTCTAATAGTGAATATTGTTGCTTTCCCTTCATGGATATAGGCTTCGGCTGAACCACGTAAATTCTAGTGTTCAAATTTTTCCATGTTCCCTTTCAATTTGTGTTTGCTATTCTCGTGGTTGGGTATTTCATGCGTGGTTCTAACATGCACTACCACCAATACGCCTTCTACTAGTATGAGTTGCTACACTCACTGCACTCTACTATCATATGACTATAATCATCGTCATTATTGCCTCCTTAGCTGTTGCCACTCTGTAACGATGTCCACCACTCAATCTATCATCATCCACCTCCATGAACCGCCACAACCACGGTGCAGTCCCTTCACTAATCACTATGACCCACCACAACCAAGGCTTATCGCCCTTATAACTTCATTTCACCATCACGATCAACCTCGTTAGGTCGTCATCACCGTGTTCAACCTCTAACCACAAGGTCAGCCCCACGTTCCTTTTTTCATTAACATAGTTTCACCATGTTGCGCTCCCAAATTAGGAGTTCAGTTTTTGCCCCCTCACCCCCATTCCATAGGGATGACAATTGGACTCAAATACCTTGGATATCCATCTAACCTGATCCATTTACAATGAATTTAAATGTAAAAAATATTTTTAAATGGATTTGAATTTGGATGTCGATAAATAAGTTTTGGGTCAGGTTGGATTTGGATGACATCAAATCCAACCCAGACCCGACACATATCCGACCCGAAATTATATTTTGTGTGTAAGGATTATTGGTTAATAGTTTTTTGAATGATTGTCTAATACTATATTACTATAATTATACATATTAAATGGAAAAAAAAGAAAAAGACGTAATAGTTAATTAAAATATTGACTCTAAGGTACAATTAT
Source organism: Simmondsia chinensis (assembly GCA_018398585.1). Taxonomy (NCBI): domain Eukaryota; kingdom Viridiplantae; phylum Streptophyta; class Magnoliopsida; order Caryophyllales; family Simmondsiaceae; genus Simmondsia; species Simmondsia chinensis. The sequence continues at coordinate 35,801,047 of JAGTTD010000010.1, forward strand.
TACATTATTATTATATTTATTAATAATAGAATTATAATATTATAATTTTTTCTAAAGTTTAAATGGGTGATGGATTTGGATCGGATATCCGTTCCACTCGATAGATTTGGATTTGGGTTGAATTTGGGTTCAACTTTTATAGAATAAATGAGCTTTGGGGATTCAGGTTGGATTTAAATGAAGACAAATACGACCGAAATCCGACCCATTGCCATTCCTACCACTCCATTTTATACCCTTTCTCCTTTATCTCTTATATATTTGAAAAATGACTTACGTTCTTCATTTAGGAATTTCTCCACATAATTATCAGAAAAGAAGTTTGTCCACAACTTTATTAGTTAATTTATATTATTAAATTAATTTTTACTATTATAATAAATAAGTTCTTTTTTAAATATGTATTCAAACGCTTGATTATATAAAAATGGTCATTTTGCACTGCATAGACCAAACAATTTATAATAAAAAGATATAAATCTTAAATATATAGATCTTATTCAAACAGTAAAAAAAAAACAACTTCAAAATAGATGACACAAACGCACCTTAAATTAACGAAGAATAGAAACACATACTAGACCTTTTTAGCAATGATCCTGACCATGGACGAAGCAGGTGTCCATATTGCGCTTTCAACTTGTAATTTTTTTTCTTGAGATATTACTTTATTTCTTTCTTTTGTTTTGTTTATATTATAGAGACTCTCTCTATCATGTTACTTTTGATTATAAAAGAAAAGGAAATACAGACTAGAGACCTTTGATATAAATAATTGTAAAATTATACTTGTGGTTGTGAATCAATAACTTGTCCCTTTCAATATTATTCACTTTCATAGTTGCATGGCCAAAATGCAAAGCCTTCTGCTTTTATTTTGACTAATCCTAGTGTGTTACTTTTTTCATATTTATTTATATATATATATATATATATGAAAAAAAATTTTCTCCCCCTTGACACTTTTTTCTTTCTGCCTATAAAGAGATATAAATCATAAATTATTATTTTTTTTTAATGTTTAATAAATTTTGATCTTCTATTACAATGAAGGGCCATGATTCGCCTCTCTTATGCTCTCATCCTTTCATAAAAATGTCACCTTATATATATATATATATATATATATATATGTTAAAAGAAAAAGAATTCTGATGTTATGCACTCATTGTTAACATTATCTTTGAATTAATTAATTAATATTTAATTAATTAATCTTGTCCAATTTCGTAGTTAAACTAGGACATGTCTTGGCACTTAGTTATGAGTATCAATGAGATTACGTAATCATATATGTTAAAATATAATTAGTTTTAATTCTACGATTAACAGCTGGTGTATATATATAAGGAGTGAGTTGTATTTAATAACAAAGTTTGGGAAGTGAGTTATGTGTAATAACAAAGTTTAATGGCTACTTTTTGGAATTAAAAGTATAAGGAGTATATTGTGTTTAATTGTAAAGTGTAAGGGGTGTACTATGTATAATAACAAAGTTAAGGGGTTTATTTTATGAAATTAAAAGTGCAAGACATGTGTAATGTTTAATTATAAAATTCAAGAAGCTATTTTATGAAATTGAGAATCAATGAGTGTTTTCTTTTGATCGATAAGAAGACGAAGCTTATGATACAAAATAGGGTGTGCCTACTTTTTGATTCTTAATTTCATAAAATAGCCTCTTAAATTTTAAAATAGTATATTATGTTTAATTATAAATTTCAGGGGGTCTTTCTATATTTTACTCTCATATATATATATATATATAAGAAGATTTTCAGGGTGGTCGAATAGAAAAAATATTCTCATTATTTTTAACATTTTTCAGCGCATGCATGCATGTATATTTAATTTTTTTTAAAATTTATAATATTTGTATAATTATAATAAATAAATAAAATAAAATTATATATTAATTTTTAAATTAAGTTATTTCTTAAATCCAAACCTTTATTGTTATTAAGTATTTATTTTTTTTAAAAAGTAAAAAAATAACAAAATGAACCATTGCCCTAAATAACACAAAACATACAACAACAACAGTCCCAGTGCCACATGGGCTCCCGCACGAAGCAGGGTCTAGGAGGTGGATGTACGCAACCTTCCCCCTTCCGGGTGGAAGAGAGGCTGTTTCCGAGGACCTCCATCCTGAAGATCGAGTCGTAATGAGAATATTGTAACCTGGAGACCAAGAAAGCCACAAAGCATCAATTTAAGACACCACGTTAAACTAGCAGTATACAATATACTCCACAGAAGGCAACTACAAGGCACATAGTAAAATAAATAGTACATGACTAATAATAGGCGAATAAATCGAGAAGCAATTAAATAACAAATAAATGCACTACCAGGGTTATATATATATAACCAAAATACAATAATAAGCAAATAGAAACAAAAAAAATTAAGAAAATTAAGTATTCACGATAATTTTTTTTTTAATAAATAAAAAAATCAAAAGTTAAGTCTTTTTCGACATTCTCATAATTTTCTCTAAGTTTGGTCAACATCAAAGGGATGTTGACTCTTCATATCTCTGTAGAGTTCCCTCTTATTTGGACCATATTGTTATGGTCCGTAATTACACTAGGTTTTTTCTCGTGTGATACATGAGTGGTATTTATTTTGCATATTATTTTTCCATTCGTGAGTACATAAAGCAAACTAACAGAATTCCTCTCCAGTTTGTGCATGGTCAGGGATGAATTTTTATTGCTGTTAATTTCTATGATTTAGTTGTATACTCGTGGCGCTATACAACAACAACAACAGTCTTAGTGCCACGAAGAGTCCCGCAAAAGCAGGACCGGGGGGGGGGAGGAGGGAGTGGATATATGCAGCCTTCCCCCTTTAGGGTGCTACCGTGAAGAGAGGCTGTTTCCGAGGACCCCCAACCTGAAGAGCGTGTTGTCATGAAAGCATAGAGCCTGAAAGTATTAGAGCAACATAGAATTAGAATCAAACAAAACACAAGCCAACCGATATGAAGCAAAACTCAAGGAAGATCACTGCAAACCCGCAAGTACACAAGTGTACAAGTGCACCTATAAACAAATAAGAGCTGTAATATCTCCGCCAAAGAGAAAGTTAAGACACCTGGAAACACTAGTGCCAACCATAAAAGAAGCACTACCCTAAGCTGCTATATCAGCTACTCCTATATTAGCCCTCCACCCCCTCTAGTCTAAGCGTTGCGTTTTAGCTATATTTCTAGTAAAGAATTTCAATTTGTCACACATTGCAGATCATGACAAAGATTAGCTGCTCCTGACGTCACCTAGACTACCATCTTCTCAGATTGATTCTTGTTTCAAATTGCCCTTTTCTAATACTCCTCGAACTCCCTTTTAGCAGTGGTCTCTGTCACGGACCATGGATAAAGCCAGGCGTGCAATGCTTTGATTTGCCCATGTTGCGCTTCCAACTTGTAGCTTTTTCTTCTGGAGATATTATTTTATTTCTTTCTTTTGCTTCATTTATATTATAGAGAATCTCTCTATGATGTTAAACTTAATTATCACAAAAACAAAATAATTATTCCATATTGTCCCTAAATTTACTACCAGCTCTATTAATCTTCTTATAAGATCTCTCCAACGGTTTTTTTTTTTTCTTTTTTCATAAACACTTTTACAAGATAGCTCGTGATCGAGCCTGATTAAAAGATTAGTCGGCACACGAAACATATACGATAGGTCAATAATTTGGAATCTGAATTAATAATTGCAAAAAATAATTAAAGAAATGAACAATTCCATGTTACATGTCTAAGAAAAAATAGTGAGCTGTGGCTCCCATTAATTGCCCAAAAAATTGACCTAAATATTCCCAAATGTTACATCACTTGAATACGATATTTCACTTTGGCACATCTAGCTAGTTTGCAAACATCTTTTTTTGCTTGCACGATCGTGGAGCCTTCGTTTTGCCATTATACGATGTTAAGAGATCGTTTTCACTTTCTCGAACGATGCAATTAGGGGTGCACAAAAAAGGGTCTAAACCGTAATCCAAATCAGACCAAACCATAAATTATGGTTTCGTTTGGTTGATTTGGTTTATGGTTTGAAAACTTTTGCTATTAGGATTTATGGTTTAGGTTTGGTTTAAAATCTAAAGGAGGAAGACTGCGTACATTCACCCCTCTAGACCCTGCGTATGTGGGAGTCCTTGTGGCATTGAGACTGTTGTTGTTTGGTTTAAAACCAAACTTAAACCATAAACCATAAACTGAAGAATTCAATGACTATTTACATCATCCGAATCATAACAAGTTATGATAGTGGAAAAATTTTACTTGATAACTCGATAAAAATCATTAGGGTTATTTACATTAAAATTCTTTATATTTTTCTAATCGAGTCAACGTAGTCTTTATACTTTTAATTATGTCAATTTAATCACTTCGAAATTTATATTATGTCAATTTAGTCATTGGGACAAATTTAGCTTAAGATAACGACGTAATTTTTAACGACGGAATCATATTAGACGCAAGTAAAATTCACTCGTTGATTCAATTTAACTCAATCTGTGGCTGAACCACTAAATATTTCATTAACAACTTAACAAAAATTTTGACAGATCCAATGTTACTGCCAAATTTGTCCAGAAAACGTCACTACTGAATTTAATAGACCCATATTATGTAGTGTTTGTAGTTTTTGTTTGTGTAATATATAGAATAAATATGTTTTAGACTATGAATTAGGAAGAGAATTAAAGTTTTCATATTTTGGGATGTTTTCGTAGTTAATGATAAATTTAATATTAATCAAATTATATTCGTATTAGTGTTAATAACAATTTTTCTATATAGTGGTTAAAACCATAAACTGGACTAGACTGGACCACAAATACGGTTTGGTTTGTGAGACAAAATGGTTTGGTTTTGGCTTGTAAAATTGTCAAACCATATTTTTACGGTTTGGTCCAGTTTGGTAACTATAAACTACTAAATCAGACCATGTGCACTCCTAGTTGCAACTCCGCTTTCTCAAAGACTAAACCAAGAAAGCATATTGATGACTTACTTGTTGTCATTAGTGTAACTTGGAACTCTACGAATGCATTTATCTTCCTGAATTCAACTCTTGATCGGTCATTACTGTAAAATTGAGGGTCGTTATATGGTTTTAAGCACTAATTGGATGTGGAAGTCCTATCATCTCTATCCATCATTGCATGGAGAATCCATGCAGATTAATCTTTAAAAGCACTTGATTAGATTCATGACGCATTTTTTATCTTAATACATATAAGGAAGCGAACTTTGTAGCCAGCCATTTTGCAAAGCCAGTCCCTATTTATGCCCGGCCTGAGGTAATCTTCCTTATTTAAAAAAGAACTTCCTTACAGCGACTGGCAACTCCTCGATCCCCACCGTCCACGACACTTATACCATATTAACCGCGATTTCTAGCAACGAGTGAATAAATGATCGTCACTCTCAATACCATCGTTACACACATTAAACCGAACATTATTTTCATTTATCACTTCCAATCGGCTCGATCCATCCTTGGTGCTCAATGCTATCCATAAGGATCATCCATATAAGTAGCTCAACTTCAAATACATGGAGCTTCTCTCCTCTTTAACCCGTACGCTAGATTAATATTTATAAAAACAAAACAATATATATATATATATATATTTGAAAATAATCTAAAATAAAAAGGATAATAATTTTTTATAATATATATGATTGTAATAATTGTGGATTTTAGGTGAGAATTTATAGGTCTAGCTAGCTAATCCACATGCCGGATGTTAGGAGGCTCATATAATTGCAACCTTCTTTATATTTTTTATATATAGTTTTTAAAAATGATTTGTATATTCTATTTATTTTTTATTTTTAATTTAGTTTTGAACATAGACCCTACAACAATAACGACAAACGTCCCATTATTCTAAGGACTCCCGCTGAAGTAGGGGTTAGAGAGTAAAATATATTCAACTTTATCCCTTCAGAGTATTACTATATAATGTTAAAATCATAGACTCGACAATGAATCTCAACTTCAATTTCTAGTACATAAATTATCTCATTTTAATTTTGTCTATAATTTTTACTTTTAAATACTCCATAACTACGTAAAACTTAACCTAAATTTTATTCCTTAATTTTCACATATTTCACTCATCTTTATGTGACATACTTACATACACATACATATATGTAAAAATAGTATTATTTTTTTATTTTAAATATGGACCCGCTTTATTAAAATTTTTTATCCTCCACTGACTATTAGCATGTGCCCTCGGTGAAGAAACTTTCTAGATCCGCCAGCATAGAGTACAGTGTACGTAGGTAATAAAACTTTCAAACATGAAGATACTTAAATATATATATATATATACTAGGTTCATTCCCGTGCGATGCACGGACGGTATTTATTGGTCACTTTTTTTTTATATCCGTGTTTTTTGCATTGAACTAACATCTTATTTGATCTACTGTCTATAATATTGTTCAATTTACATAATTTTTATAGTAGTAACTGTGAAAATTTTAACAAAAAATAAGACAAACTATATTTCCTATTTTAAATCTTTCACAGGGACTTTATTTGTTCTTTTTTTTACAGATTTTTTTTATGAATTAAATACAAAAAGTCTTAAATTAAAATTTTATTATTATTATTATTTTTTGGTTATAGGAAGTTTACTTGATTTTCTTTTATGGGCTAAATACAAAAAGTTTTAATTCGAAATTGTTGAACGTGTAACTGGTACCCTATTCTAGGATTACATAAGAGAAGTACTAAAATAATAATATATTGCCCTAATATTTTCTTTATTATTTTCGGTTCTTAGGGGCCTTTTTTCGAACCCTTTTTATTTTTTTATATGTTAAATATGAAAAGTTTTAAATTGAAAGTATGTTTTCCTTTTTAATTTTTGAAACTTTAATTAATTAAGTTTTTTCGTACCTTAGTTTTGTTGTATAATGCGTAGATCTTATTAACCAAAGTCAAAATTATATACCTCACATGGTTAAAATAAATCCTTTCTTGTAGTAGGCACGCAAAATGTCGCACTTCGTGGACTAAATACGAAAACTCTTTATTTTTTTTCGAGTTGTCGGAGGTCTAACCCACGCCCTGTTCTTGGATTACATAAGAAAAGTCTAAAATAAAAAATGTACTACTTTATGCAGGAATATACGTTTGGCACAATGCGTTAGGATTTTTATCAAAATAACCCAACTATAACTTTTCTAACTCAAAAATAATCAAACTCAAATAATTCGATTTTAAAAGATATTGAATTGGTGGTTCAGTATGGAGCATGGAATAATGCTCTGGTCTATTTTGATAAAAAAGCTGGTGGTGGGTAATTTTTTGACTAAGAGATATTGGGATGGCAATGGGCTCAACCTGATAGGAGCGGGTATAGATAATTATTTTGTACGCACATCAAAGAGGTACGGGGTGGATAATGGATACTCACGAGTAATGCGGCGGGTAGGGTGTACGGGTCAATCACTGGTGGGGCGGGTACGGGTATGCAATTCATACCCATGGCGGGCCATGGGCTGCGTATTGGAATAGGATTTGGGTGGCGGGTGCTGTTATTTTTGTTGTGTAGTATGTAGATCTTATAAACTAAAGTCAAACGGGGAGGGTACGGGTATAAATGGTGACCCGCCCCGCCATGCTCCATACCCACCCCGCCTGGCCTCATACCCATCATACCCGGCTCATTTTGTACATAGTTAATCTTGAAATTTAAAAAATAAGGGTTTAAATTTAATAATCCAAATTATTTATCAATGTTAAAAAAAATTGTTTTTAAAAATAGTATTAAACAAATAATATGAGTGGGTATAGATAATCATTTTATACATATATTAGGATAATGAAATGGTTACGGGTATAGGATTTGGGTGGCGGGTACTGGTATGGAGAAGGCACCCCGCACCCGCCTCGGCCCATTGCCATCCATTTGATACATTGAGATACTTTTATATTAATTGTTGTTGGGTATACACTTCATACAGGTGGCGGGTACGGGTATAAGATTTGGGTGGCGATTACGTTTAGTTTATTGTCTAATACGTAGATCTAATAAATCAAATTGAAACAGGGCGGCTTGGGTATAAATGGGGACCGGCCTAGCCACGCTTCATACTTGCCTTGCCCCACCCCATACCCGTCATAATCGGTTAATTTTGTATATAGTTAACCTTAAAATAAAAAAATATGTGTTTAAATTCAAGAATCAAAATTAAGGATTATGTTTTAATAAATTAAGTTTTGTTGTATCTTAGTTTTATTATTGAATGGGTAGATTTTATAAACTAAAATCAAACTTTACACACCTCATACCCACCATACGCGTTTTATTTTGTACATAGTTAACCTTTAAATTAAGAAATAAGTGTTTAAATTTAATAATCCAAAATCTTTATCAATATTATAAAAGAAATAATTTATTTTTAAAAATAGTATTAAATAACTAATAGGAGTGGATATAGATAATCGTTCTGTACGCATATTAAAGAAGCACAGGGCAGGTAATGGATATCCGCGAGTAATGAGGCAGGTAGGGGTACGGGCCTGTAGCTGCCGGGGTGGGTAAGGATATGCACTTCATACCCATGGCCGGTAATGGGCTGAGTACAGGTATAGGCTTTGGGTGGCGAGTGCGGTTAGTTTTGTTGTCTAGTGTGTAGATCTTATAAACCAAAGTCAAACGGGGCAAGTATGGGTATAAGTGGGGAGCCGCCCCGCGACGCTCCATACCCGGCCCATCCAACTTCATACCCACCATACCCTATTGATTTTGTGGCAATGAGGCGGTTGAAACCCTCTACTCATGGGTAGGCGCCCCGTTTGGGACGGGTACAGGTATAAGTGGAGACCTGCCTTGCTCCGCTCCATAACCGCTTCGCCTCACCTCATACCTACCTTACGCGCTTTATTTTATACATAGTTAACTTCAAATTAAAAAAATGTGTATTTAAATTTAATAATCTAAATTATTTATCAATGTTATTAAAGAGATAATTTATTTTTAAAATAGTATTAAATAACTAATAGGAGTGGGTATAGATAATCTCATTTACCAATGGTTAATCAAATAATTTGTTTTGTAAAATAGTATTAAATAACTAATATGAGCAGGTATAGATAATTATTTTATACGCACATTAGGGCAATGGGGTAGGTATGGGTATAGGATTTGGGTGGCAGGTGCGGATGTGGAGGAGGCACCCTGTACCGACTTGCCCCACCCCGCCCCATTACCCTTCCTTTGATACATTGAGACATAGTTGGATTACTTTTAGAATAATTATTGTTGGGTATCCACTTCATACCCGTGACAGGTAATGGGGTGGGTATGGGTGCAGGATTCGGGTGGTGGGTACCGTTAGTTCTGTTGTCTAATGCTTAGATCTTATAAATCAAAGTTAAACAGGGCAGGCTCGGGTATAAGTGAGGACCCACCCAGCCATGCTCCATACTCGCCCCGGCCCACCTCATACCCACCAATAGTTTATTTTGTATATAGTTAATCCTAAAGTTAAAAAAATATGCCTTTGAATTCAATAATCTAAATTATTTACTAATGTTATACGCACATTAGAGTAATGGGGCAGGTATACAGGAGGCACGCCATACCCACCCGCTCTATTGCCATCCATTTGATAAGTTGAGATATAGTTGGGCTACTTTTAGATTAAGTATTATTGTTTAATTTACAAATAACTAACAGTTGTTGATGTTTAATATACAAATTAATTAGGTGATCAAAAAAAAAATTTTAAGAAAAAAGGGAAATAAAAAGGTAAATATGTAAGAATTAGGATTGAAAAAAAATTAAAGAAAAAGGAATTAGGTGCAAAAGGTAATTAAAAAAAAAAAATCTCAAAATTTAGTATTTGGGGTGGGAAGGGTTTTTAAAGGGGTGAAACTTCTCTATATGTATATAGATAGACACACCCATATAATTAATAAATATCCAAATCTTATTATACATAAGTTATAAATTTTCGAATAAATATGTTATTATTTAGGTTAAAATTTGCAAAATAGAAATAGTAATTTGTTATATGATCTTTCTTGTAGTCTTCGGGCTCTACATATAGATGTCGGGTTTTTGTATTGCGATTCTTCGAGGATTATAAAAAAATATTATAATATGATAAAAGAGTAGGTAGTTGTCGTGAAACCAGGAAGCACTGTCAATCAAGCGACCTTTTATTCTTGTTATCCTTTTTGGATAAAATTTTAAATTATTATTATTTTTTCCCCCTTTTTATGTTATTTAAAAAAAATATATATTATCACTTTAGCCAAACAGGGTTAGAAAGATCTCCTAAATCTTCCCTGAAATGGACATTTCTTACTTTGATTTATAATAGGATAATATTATTTTTCTCCATAATTATTGATAGAACTTGTAATATAAAACAGGGCGTGTAGGATCTTTGATGTCACGAAAGATAATCACCCATAGGATAACTGACTATTAAATCGAAATAAAAATCAAACACAAAGGGGATATAGGAGAGCGCCGGAATTTACGTGGTTCAGCCGAAGTAACATTCACAGTGGGGAGTGCAATAATTTTATTATATCAATTGGAGTTTACATGAGACGTCTCTCAACTCTTAATCCTCTCCAGCTCTTCTCAAATCTAACGTAAGATACACAACCACGTGTATATATAGAGCCTTTCATACTAAACCATAGTATAACACGGCTTTAATAGGATCGGCCCTATACAACTAGGCTCCACACATAACCTAAAGGGCGCACCGGAAAAATTAGGCCCAAGTAGTGGCGGATCTAGCAATATTGTAATGCGAGGTCCATGTTTAGAAAAATTATAAACCATAAATAAATAGATGTAAGAGGATTCTAGGCATAAGGGCTTGCATTTTATCTATTATATCGATTCAATTTTTACATTTTAACCATGTCAATTTATATATTAGGCAAGTTTTTTTGACACTATATATTAGTCAACTTAGTCATATCATAAAATAGTCGATAAATTAACAATAACATGTTTAATAGTCCGCTCTACATTCCGTTAACGAGTAGGTTTGTTCTATCACCTTCGTCTAACATGAGCGGGTTATGTCATTAATCTAACTACAATTTTATCTTAGATAAAATTTATATAATGTAGATTGTGCATGTATTAAGAAGCAATAGAGAAAAGCAAAGAAGCAAAAAGGACGAAGCAACAGAGAACCAAAATCATAGACGAAAAATTCCTAAACCCAATGGGGACAATCGAGACCAAATATTGATGCATTTAAATTATAAGAGTAATGTCGTCTAGTGCATACACAAGCTCTTGACACCATGCCTTTATATTGTCAAGACAATAATATGCTCGATCTTTTCTCTTTTCCGGGGGATTCCTCAAGGATTTGGGGAGGCTCATTTGCATCTTGGAAACACGGTCTGACTATATAGAACACTCTAGAATTATCCAAAAACTTGGGATTTAAGAATTCCTAATTTCTTCGTTTGAAACTCCGCATCTCTTTTTAAGTAGTGATCGCATTATAATACAAAGGATTTTCACCTTTTGAAAAGAATAATTCAAGTTAAATATAAACCTAGCCAATGTTTCTCCCTCATACTGTTGAGGATTCCACATTTGAGCTTAATAATTAGAATTCTACAGCCTCTCATTAGGGCAACCCTCTAATGAGGTAAGACTGCGTACATCCTACCCCTCCTAGACCCTGCTCACGCGAGAGCCCTTGAGACACTGCACCCGTTGTTCTTGTTGTTGTTGTAATTAGAATTCTACATAGGAGTTGAGAAAGAAGAGATCAATATATAAGTTTAGTAAGTACTCTACCGAGTACTAATTAGGCTTAAGATAAAACCTACTTGGAACTATAGCTGGATCTCATATGTGTTAACCCCGTGAGTCGGGTCTTAAAGTCTGATGAAATTTAAAACATTCCACCTCTAACCTTATTAACTCTATGATATCTTCAGTACTGCAACTCTGCATCAGCACAGCGATAAAACATTTTTTTTTTTTTCTAATTTTAACAAAATTACTCTTATTTAACAATTTTACCCATTTAGTTACAACATAATCCTTTATTCATTGTTCAGTTGTTTCATCATTGTTTTTAGGGTAAATTACATATTAGTGTGTTGAGATTTAGTATGTTAATTTTTTTACTTCGTAAATTTTGTGAAATAATTTTTTTAGTCCAAAAAGTTATATCTATTTAATAAAATAACCCAAATAGCAGTGTGTAACGGTTTAAAATAGGATCCGCTTATTTTTTTACAATATTATTTAGACTATTTTATTAAATACTTGTAACTTTTTAGACTAAAAAATTATTTTATAAAATTTATGGCTAAAAAATTATTATATCAAACCTTATGGTACTAATATGTAATTTATCCTTGTTTCTAGAGTTATTCACATTTTAGTACTCCCACATTTTTAAGAATAATAAGAAAATCCTAACTTTATTGAATTATTAAAAAGGTCCCTAAATTTTTGTCGTATTAATAAAAAGGCCCTCTCAAGCGTGATGATGTCATTTTTTATCGACAGAGTTGACATGACAGCTGATTTTTATTAAGGCTACAATAAAATGACTTAAAGTATGCTGCAACATCTTATATCTTACTTTATAAGTATGAATTCGAGATTTTATATTATGTACTGTTTTCGCTTAATTTATTTCAAAATATGGTTATTAAAAGGTAGTTTTGTCATTTTTCTATAGCATTAATAAAAATACAGCTGTTAGGTCAGCTCTGTCTACTAAAAATGGCGTCATCACATTGGAGATGAATCTTTTTATTAATACAATAAAAATTTAGAGGTCTTTTTATTAAGGGTAAATTACGGAAAACCCCCCTCACAAATAAAAGCACTCACAAAACCCCCTCACTTTTAAAAATTTATCACTTAACTCTCATGTAACTTATTTTTAACCATTTTGCCCCTAATGTTTAATTTTTTTTTTAGAAAAATATTTTATATTATTAGACAAAAATTAAATATTTTATATTTTTAGCAAAAAAATTAAGAAAATTTTCTATATTTATTCAAATATAATTATTTTAATTAATTATTGTAATATTATATGAGTTCAGAAGATAAAAAGTATTTTTAAAATTTTCAGAAAAAAATATTATGAGATAAAATATAACTTTTTTTTGATTGAGGGGCAAAATGGTCAAAAAATTTTATTTGGGGGCAAAGTGAAAAATTTTTAAAAGTTAGGGGGTTTAGTTTGTGAGGGAGTTTTTTGTTGTTAAAGCAAAAATCAAGGAAGTTTTCTGTAATTTACTCTTTTATTAATACTATAAAAAATTTAGGAACTTTTTTAATAATTTAAAAAAATTAGAATATTTTTTATTATTTTAAAAAACGTAAATAACCCTTGTTTTTATTGCCATTTTTGTCAAGTACACCCCACCCTAAAAGCCTTTAAAATCTAATTCAAGCAATTCTAAAATGGCGTTATAAAAAAATTCTAATATAAACAATTCTAAAATAGTATCGTTTAATATTCGATGTTATAGAAAAGCAAAAATAAGAACTTTAATATCTTTGCTACTTAATTTTGTAAAATATACAATGTTATAAAATTTTAATATAATTATATATAAGTTATATTTAAAAATATAAATATTTTTTATGTATCGCATGGAATAACCTTAGTTTTTAATAAACAAAATCCCCCTTTTTCTTTTTGGGTGAGAATCAGAATCATACTGAAACCAAAACGAGGAGGTTGGAATGGAACATGCAGATACTGCCACGTGTAAGATGACGCTGACGTGTCCACCAATGAGAGCAGACAGTATAAGAAAATCATCGTAGCACGAACTGACACGTGGAGGTAATATCGTACAACATGCAATCCATGTGCACGGGATATCTCCTCGTACGGCGCGCTATCTTTTTTTATTATTATTTTTGATTTTCAATATAAGTTTGTCGGGATGGCGAAGGACACGTGTCCGTTATAACCAGAGACATGACAACCATGTGATGGGAGCTGACGTGGCACTCTCTTATCCAAGACTCGTGGAGTACCGCACGTGCTAGGCGCCCACTTTCATTCTTAGACTGTTGCCTTATAATTGGGCCCACGCTTTAACTACGGTTTGTGAGTAATTATTTGACTTATTTACGTTTTAGATCTAATAAAGAACCAATACGTAAATACTGAATTTTATTAAAATTTTAAAGTTAAGCGTTATTGAATGAGATTAGTGTCAAAATAGAGGATCTTTTAGGAAGTTCTTGTATTGTATCCTTCAGATTAGGAGTTCTCAAAAATAGCTTCCCACCTAAAATAAGAAGGTTGCGTATATCCACCCCTCCAGACCCTACTTATGCGAGAGCCCTTGATATACTAAAAATGTTGCTTTCTTTATTTACGTTTTAGTATTATGATATTTTAAAAATAGTAAAAAGGCTTTTGACTTTTTTAAATTAATCAAAAGATCTCTAAGCTCTTATTGTATTAATAAAAGGCTTTTTTTTTAAAGTGTGATAATATTATTTTTAGTCAATAGAGTTGATGTAATGACTGAATTTTATTAATACTATAATAAATAGACAAAAATACCATTTTATAACCATATTTTTTTTACAATTAGGTGAAAAGCAGATAGTTTTTACATAATATAATATCTTAAATTTCGTGCTTATAAAGTAAAAACAACAATATCAAAGGTCACTTTTGTCATTTTACTGTAACAATAATGAAAATGTAGCAGTCAAGTCAGTTCTGTAGATAAAAAAAAATAACATTATCATGTTAGAAATGCACAGTTTTATTAATACAACAAAGACTTAATGACCTTTTATTAATGTAAAATGATTATCGTCATTTTTATTATTTATAAAAATATTGTCTTAAATAATAATAATAAATTTTCTTTTGTTAATCACCACAAGGAAGGATATGATCAGAAACGACATCATAAGAGGCCGATTGGGCGTAGCTCCCATTGAAGATAAATTAAGGGAGCAATGTTTGAGGTGGTTCGGACATGTCAGAAGGAGACCGGACGAAGCTCCAGTCAGAAGATGCAAACAGCCTCTTATTACATTAGGCAGAAGAGGTAGAGGCAGACCGAAAAAGAGATGGCTTGAGACAATCCGACAAGACCTCACCCACCTAAACCTTCGGGAGGAGATGACCTTAGATAGGGCCCAATGGAGAGCTAGCATAGGGGTATTAGATGATCCGATTAGAGTAGGGAAGTCTTTATCTCTATCTATTCTATCCCTATCTCATTCTCTCCCTTTATCTCTTCTAAGTTTTTTTTTTTTTTTTTTTTTTTTTTTGCCATACTTATACTTTTTGATGTTTCTCCTGTGCCAGGTCTTTAGCTGATGGATGCAGACCATCTCTTTAGGCTAGAGGTCCTAGGAAACAGCCTCCCTTCCCCCTTGAAGGGGGAAGGCTGAGTACATCTACCCTTCCCAGACCCTGCTTTTGGCGGGAGCCCTTGGAGGCACTGGGTTTGTTGTTGTTGCTGTTGTTGTACCTTTTTTTGTTTTACACAATTTTACAATAATAATTATAAATATGATAAATAATTTCTTTCAAATGAGGAGAAAATGTATTAAGTTGTAATCTCATGTTAACTTAACTAAACTTAAATCTCATATAAATTATAAAATAAAATAATTTACTTTAACTAAAAAATTGAGGTTTAAAAATAACATTTATGATTAAAACTGTTCCCTAAATAAAATTTTGTATAAAGAGAAAGTATTTCTTTAAACAAACAAAAGTCTTATACATTATATTAAATGAGTTAGAAACTCTAAAACTAAATTAATAAATAATAACCCACTTGTAAATTGACATATATAATTTAATTGTTGGATTAAGTTGGCATTATTAAATTTTAAAAAATAATTAACATAATAAATAAAATATAAGGACCGCTCGAAAAACTTTCTTAACTGGTAACAGAAAATGATATCTACATTCCACCCAAACTAGAAATTACATTTATCTAAATATAAGAAGATGAAAATTTTATTAAATTATAAAAGTTGTCGGGTTTCTTATATTGAATTAGTCTTTATTATATAATTTTCAGGCGCACTAAAGTTTTGTATGACTGTACGCTTTTGATTAGGGTTTTTATTAAGACGATGTATGCATGAGAAAAGAAGAATTCTTTTTTAATTTCTTAAACGTTAGTGAAAAATCTCTACAACTCTATAAACATCGACATAATTAATTGAACCACGTAAATCTTATGTCCTTTTTTTTCTCGTTCTCATTTCCTTTTCTCTTAAAATAGGTACATGCTCACTAAAAAAGTTATACCTTCTTACTACTGTGAAAAAGAATAATAGTTATTTATGCTATAGATTCATGTACATTATGCCATTTTAGTCATTATAATTTTAATTGAGTTACTGTAGCTCTTGTATTTTTAATTGTGTCAATTTAGTTCTTAGAGTAAAAACTTATGTTAAAATATGAATAAAAATTTGCAATTGTTCGGTCACATGTTGAGTTAAATGAAGCCAAAGGGTGGATTTGTAATGAGTTACTTACATCTAATATGACTATGGGTTAAAAAATTTATCATTCACTTAATTTTAATTTGATAAAAGGATTAAATTAGAGCAATACTAATTATAGAGGGTCTGAATTAATATAATTAAAAATATAAGAATTAAATTAATATAATAAGAAAAATATAGGAGCCTCAATAATTTAAAAATAATAATGACTTGCCATTTAAAGGACCCAGCATTAACCACACGAGTATAAAACTTATGGCCAGAGTTTAATGCTTTGTTTTGAAGGTTCCTAATTTTTTTTAACTAGAGCAGTATCAATTGTAATATTAAGAATTATTTATTTTTTAGTATCAGATATTTTTGAAAATAATAAAAATATTTTTAAAGATTTTAAGTTTTTGTCTTATTAATAAAAAAGTTCATCTTCTTCTTGATGATGTCATTTTCTGTCAACAGAGCTGATATGTGACAATTGCTCTTTTATTAATGCTAAGTAAAATGATAAAAATATTCTTTAATACACTTATTCTTACTTTATAAGCCCATAATTCAAGATGGTGTAGACACTATTTTTTAACTTAATTTGTTAAAAAAATATTATTATTGAAGGTATTTTTAATATTTTATTCTATATAACAATAACAATAACAATAACATTCCCAGTGCCTTACGGGCTCCCGTATAAGCAGGGTCTGGGGGGGGGGGGGTGGATGTACGCAGCCTTACCCCTTCCGAATAGAAGAGAGACTGTTTTCGAGGACCCCCGACCTGAAGATCTTGCCTTCCTGGAAGCCAGGCATCCTGAAAAGGGTTAGGTCATGTCAAAGACACATCCACGGCACATAATAAGGCAGATAGACCACATCCATACACATATACGCATGCGCACATAAGCACATAAGCACACCACATGGGGTAAATCCGCGTTATAAACCCTATGCTAGCAGCAATACGCAGCATTACTCTAGACCGCTACATCGGCTACCCCTATGCTTGCTCTCCAATGAGCCCTATCCAAGGCCATCTCCTCACTTAGGTTTAGGTGGGTCAGGTCATGTTGGATCGTCTCCATCCAACTCTTCTTAGGCCTACCACTCCCTCTTCTTCCTAGCATCATATGTAGCTGTTCACATCTCCTGACTGGAGCTGTGGTCAGTCTCCTCCTAACGTGTTCAAACCATATCAAGCATTGCTCCCTTAATTTGTCCTTGATCGAGGCTACGCCCAACTTTCCTCTTATAGCGTCGTTTTTGACCCTATCCTTCCTTGTGTACCCACACATCTATCGCAGCATCCTCATCTCTGCCACCTTTGTCTTCTTGGTGTGATGTTGTTTCATTGAGCGACACTCTGCCCCATACAACATAGCCGGTCTCACTACTGTCCTATAATATTTTCCCTTTAGCTTTAGTGGAAACTTTCTATCGCAAAGTACCCCGGAAACCATCCTCCATTTCTGCCAGCCTACCTTAATCCTGTCGTTGATATTCTTGTCAACCTCACCATTCTGCCGTACCATGCAATTCATGATGCAATAACTTTTTGTACACAAATTTCAGCCTCAAAATCCATGATCGGAACAAGGACTAAAAGAGATTTCATCGAGTATAACAATAATATCCCTAACTTCACAGCATCATAACTTGGATTAGCAGCAACACCCAACAAAGATTATATTCATAACCAGATCAATAAATCCAACACCGAGAAAACAAAACCAAAACTATTTATCAAAGATACAATATCAACCCAAAAATAGTGGAGTCGGTTGCCAAAATAATGCTAAAAAATAAAAAAATTAAAAAAATAATGCCGAAAAAAAATATTTCCAAATCTACTGTTGAACCGCGTTTGCAAAACGCGTTTAAATTTCAATAAAACCGGACAAAAAAATTCGGTTTATTTCAGTGTAAACCGCGTTTAGTAAACGCGGTTCACTTCAACATAAACCGCGTTTTGTAAACGCGGTTTACCCATGAACCGGGTCTATTCAACGCGGTTTATATATGAACCGCGTTTACAAAACCCGGTTTAATGTCAGGAATCCAATTTTTCACTTATACTTACGATTATGCCGGAATTCTTCACTTTTTCGTTTGCTTATAGTTTTCATTATGCCTCAATTTGTGATAATTATCATATTGATCACATAATAGCAAGCTCCAACATCATAAGTGGAGTCAAATAACTTCAATAATAGTACTTGAAAGATCTCCAGTGTATAAGCAAAAGAAAGGAGGAGGCGAACGACGTGACTGGTGGTGGGTTAACGAGAAAGAGGCAGAGAGACTGTGAGAGCAGCGGAGAGAGCACGCGTGAATGAATGGCCCGGTGCAGATAAACCTAGTAAATCGGGTCGTAAAAACGCAGTTATAACGTTATGAACCGCGTCTTTGAAACGCGGTTTTATCTGTAAACCGCGTCTTGAGGACGCGGTTATTATTTTAATTAACTGGTTCTTAATGACGCGGTTTTATTGTTATAACCGCGTTATTAAAACGCGGTTTATACAAATATTAAACGCGTTTTATGGACGCGGTTTATTAAAGCCGCGTTTTGTAAACGCGGTTCAATAGTAGATTTGGAAATATTTTTTTTCAGCATTATTTTTTTAATTTTTAATTTTTTAGCATTATTTTAGAAACCGACTCAAAATAGTGTCCCATTAATCAAGTAATCAGAGTACTTACCAACACAAACATGGACACATAATAGACATCATCATACTCATATCAAAGACAGAAAATGAAACCTAAACTCTCAGCCTCTCACCGCCAGCAACGACGGAATCGCATTCAAATTTGGAGTTCCATTGCTGTTCTTCCTCGTCGTACTCGTCTCTCTCTTCCCATTTTGCTTCCCGAAAGCCCTCATTGGGCTCGCCAACGCCCACCCCCAGCTCCTGCTCCGCCCGTGTATCATCCCTCCCTCCGCCTGCGGTGCCGCTGCAACCGTCGCCCTCCCGCCGGAAAAAATTGTTAGAAGCATGTCATGTTTTAATTACTACTCTTTGACAGAAAAGAAAAATGGAGAGATCAACTAAAAATAAATATAAATAGTTATTATGGTACATACGACATTACGGTACTTTATTTATCAAAAAGGAATATTATTAAATGTTAACTGTACAAATGTTGAATGCATCTTGAAACAGACATACTTCTATATAAATATATATTTTGATATACAACATAATAAACAATACATGCAAACATCGATCATATTTATATATATTCAAAAGTATACTGTAATTAGCATTAGAATGTGCCCTCTATGAAAAAAAATTATCTAGATCCGCCACTAGCAGCCATGATGGTAGAATGAGTAGTGGTGAGCGCAAGTAAAGATAGAAATGAAAATAGGTCATAGTAGTAAAGATTTAACGCTAACGAAATCTTTTTAAAATCTCTTTGTGAATCAGATCTGAAAAAAATTTAGTTTTATATCTTTTTTATTTAATTACAAAATAACTTTTTATTTTTTTTATTTAAGCATTCAAAAATCGGAAAAATTATTATGTGAGGCCGGGTCACCACGTCATATTTGTCAAGTGGTGACCCATGTCAATAACTAACTGATTCGTGGATGGGTCAAAAGTTAAAGGAAGTTATGCTTAATATGAGAGTTTATTTCATTAATTTTGGAGTCATTTTTTAAGATTCTAATTCTAAAAATCTTAATAATTCGCTTAGAATTTTAGTTAAATTGAAATTATAAAAGACTGTAAAAAATATATCACTTTTATGTATGTTTTAATCAATGGCATTTTAAATATTTTTTAAAAAAAATAACACAAAAATTAATGGGATAAAACCTCAATATTGAGCATAATGTTCTTTAATTTTAGATCCATCAAAATATCAGTTTATTAAGGTCTCATCACATAATAATTTTTCTGTTACAGACAAAGAAATCTTATTTTGTATCATTTCATAGGGTAAATCTCATCTTAGGACAAGACCCCGGAACATTTTTTTGACTCCGCTTCAAAGACTCCTTGAATCTACTCCCTGACAAGCTTAACGCCCTAAAAATTCCAACGATTTGTTTAATCGATATAAATTGTGATCCCCGATCCCACTTGACAGATATAACATGGTGACCCGCTTCGCATAATAATTTCTCCAAAAATGGAATGCACATGGCTTCATTTTGTCAGTTATAATTAAATTTGTGCCCCTAATTATGATTGTTAAATGGATAATTTCCTAATCTGGATAAAATTAATTTAGGACATAAATTTATTTAGGACCTATTTGATTAAATTATAAAAAAAATTAGTGCTAATGTTCAGATAATTTTTGTTAATATTAGGGTACTGATAAAGAATCTTATAGTCTTATTGTGTTAAAATTATCCTGTTATTAATAAAAAATATCTTGACAATAGCACTACCCTTTTAACAGTAAAATGTCATGACATTAATGGTTTGTAGAAACACTTTTTATAAAAATACTTGTGCGAAAGATTTTAGTTTTTACTTCTGATTCTGCTTAAAAGTAAAAGTACTATTTTCTTATTTCTAATTAGGAGCAGAACAATGTTTCTCTGGAGTACCGCTTTTGTGCTCTCCTGAGGGCCTCGTCCTCATAACTATAACAAAGATTCTATTTTGATTTGAAACACTTTTATTTGCTGGACAAACACTCTCAAATCTTTAGAAAGAATGTTAATAAAAAAAATGTACTTTTTTTTCCAGATAAGAAGTTTGGCCGATAGGCCATTAGCCATTCCGATTCGTTAAAGTAATAGGACACTTAAATATATTATCTCATAAATATAATTTCATAGAGCTGGGCTTGTAGCAAGCCAAGTTGGGTCACAATGACTCATCATAAAGCTTGAAAGACTTGTTTTAAGCACCACTCCAACCAAGTCATCTCGTTTTACTTACTAGGCTGAGCCCGGCTATAACGAAGCTAGCACTCGATAAGCTCATTAGCTTAAATGAGTATAGTCTAAGGTAAATGAGTCAAGATTGAGCCTAACAACTGTAAAAAAAAGTATAGATCGGGCTTAATTCAAATGGGTTTAAATAAGACAACCTTAGTGCTCGATAGAGCTAAGCCAAGTCTAATCAAGCCTATAACAAGCCGAGTTTGAATTTGCAGTTTCCAAGCTCGGCAAGCTTCAAGATGAGTCCCAGCTGAGCTAAAAGCAGATGAGCGCGGCCTCAAACCTAATGAGTTCGAGTTTGACTCAACTCATATACACCCCTACTTACAGCTATCCATTTAGTTAGTAGCCCCACTTACACTGTAAATACCAAAAAAGACGTATATCCAACTTTATATCTAATAAACGTAATAACAAAAATCGTTAGCTTATAAAAAATAATCAATTTAGTGTAACATTTCGTATCTACTAATATAAAACTATATATGATAATATCAGGGCAAAGATATCAATTACTTTGATAATAACAAACTTTTTTTTTTTTTGACAATAATAATGCCGTATATAAACAACAATAATAGCAACATACCCAGTACCTCAAGGAATCCCGCCTAAGTGGGGCATGGGGGGTGGATGTACACATCCTTACCCCTTCAAGGTGTAACCTTGCTGAGAGGCTGTTTCCGATTACCCCCAACCTTCTAGGGTTGGCAACACGAGGACTTCCCTGGAGGCCACCAATCCTGGCACTACTCTCATCCAAATACGCTTTTTGGAGTTCTAATAGAATTCGATGCATTAGTGCTATATATATATAGTAGAGCATGTCCAAGGCACGTCTTAACATGTTTTTATTTTATAATGCGTATATTTTTCAAAAATGTAACCAAAAAAAAATGAAATCATTTGATAATTAAAGAAAACTTTTAGTACAAAATCGGTACGCTTAAACGCAGCCTAAAAAAGCAAAAAAAAAAATATCTAATAGATTATACGTAGTCATAGATTATATCAAATTTGTATATAATACATTTTATGTAATATTATTAGATAATTAAAAAAAACAATTATTTAATATTATCATTTTATGATGCAAATTAATAGCAGTTAATATATATTCAAATTTAATACTTCAAACATATATATGTATATGCACTAAAGATCATAAATACAAGGTGCGTTTGCCTTAAGCTAGTACACTAGTAAGTTTATGTGTTTTTCTGTGTGACTTCAGATATTATAACAGACAGTCACTCACTTGTAATGAAAATGGGTGCGTCGAATTCTAAATGGTAAGGATCCTTCATTCTAAATATCAGAATCTCGGATTGATCTCTTTCTTCATTTTTATAGAATACTTATAGGTTGCTTTGACTAGTGTCGAGTTTCAAAATATTGACTGGTCCTAGTGGAATAATTTGTTACTTTTTCTATATGTAAACACTATATTCGTGAAGCTTGAACAACCAATTAAGTACAAATCTATAAGGACCTTGTTTAACCTGATCAAAGTGGCATGCTCTCTTTTAAGTGAAACACAACATATAGACTCATATCAGTGACACGAATACACATTTAGAACTCGAGCATCACGACATGAAAGAATTTGCAGAAGCAAACACTAGTATAATTTAAGACACCTCAACTAGCAACGACCAAAATCTTAAAGACATGTTTAGTATCGTTTTTTTGTTTGTAGGTTTTTGTCTCTGAATAAGTTAAAAGAATCAGATAATAAAAACCAATTTTCTTATTTTTGATTTTTGATTTTCTTTTTTAACCAAACTAGAAAGATTAAATAATAATAAAAAAAGGAAAAAAAAAACCTCTAGCATATAATTTTGGATTATTTATTTCAAAAGTCCATGTACTTTTTCCATTGTGTCAATTTCGTCCTTTTTTTTTTGATAAATATCGGCAGAGCCGAAGACAGGTAGCTCGAAAAAACGAGGCCTAGGCCACTCCGTAAACGGAGTGGGGAAACAAAGAGGGAAACAAAAAAGCATCAAAACCAAAAACACCCAAACCCGACAAAATAGACACCGAGCACACGCTACCCAAAACGCGCACAAAATAAGCTCTGGCCGGGAACCCAAAAGAAAAAGAACCAAACGACCAGCACGGGAAACCGAAGCAGTGTCAATTTAGTTCATGTATAATTTTAAATAGCGAAGTTAAATTTATTCAATTTAACCCAGCTCGCAGCCTAATCATTAAAAATTTCATTAAAAATTAACATAAAATTTTCTCTAAGGACCAAATTGATACATTTTGAATTCTATAGGTAAATTGACTCAGCAAAAAGTACAAGGACTAAATTGACATAATAGATAAAATATAAAGTCTTTTAGTGTAAATAATCCTATAATTGTTAATTTCACAAAAATCAAAATTTAAAAAAAATACCAAACAAGTCTTATGTGTTGAGTCCTGCCTTTTGCATGAATAAAATCAAAACCTTAGCAGTACTAAAAGTGGAAAAATAGCGACACATATGGAATGACCCTTTCACTAATCACAATCTGCCACGTACCCTACGCTTACCAATTAAAGGAGTAGATGAGTCGAGCCGACTTTGCTTATATCGTGATAAAAGAAAATTTTGAGCTAGCCTCATGACGCTCGGTTCATGAAGTTCAAAAGTTGTAGTTCGTATTAAGTTAGCTCATTTGTCTCTTTTCAATTTAACGAGTGGGCCCAAACTTAGTGAAGCTTGAAGACGTGGGATTATATGTGCAAATGAACCTAGCTTAACACAAAATATTAATCTAAACTAGTATTATCCCATGCAATGTATGGTGGATGTTTTATCTCGTATAATATTAGAATCA
This sequence comes from Simmondsia chinensis, assembly GCA_018398585.1. Classification (NCBI taxonomy): domain Eukaryota; kingdom Viridiplantae; phylum Streptophyta; class Magnoliopsida; order Caryophyllales; family Simmondsiaceae; genus Simmondsia; species Simmondsia chinensis. The sequence continues at coordinate 35,825,301 of JAGTTD010000010.1, forward strand.
CTACTGTGGAACACTGTTAGGCAATGCCCAACTCGACAAATGATCCAAATCGACTCGGCCAGCTAGGTTGGGGGGTAAAACCACAGTACCCAAGCATCATAATGGGTTGAGTCGATAGGTCAATAACTTCTTCTGTTTGAACCAAGCTTGGCCTTAACCTGCCATCTGACCCATAACTCGCTGCTATCAATGTTTGACACATTTGACTCATTAGACTTGACTCGGTTTGACCTGTTGTGTAGACGGGTCTAACCCTGTTCGACCAATTCATGCAACTTCGGTACGATCATTCTTATGTTATTCATTTTCCTTTATTATGAGAAATTTATGGCAATTTATACTTATTTTTTAATTTTATTTCTTTTGTTATGAATATTTAAAAGACCTCCTCTAGAATTGCTAGAAATAGGATTTGGAGAGTTTTGAGAGAGAGGGAAATCTGCCATAATATATAGAGATTTGGAGAGTTCTAAGGGAATGGAACTTCTCTATAATATATACAAATTAATTTAGTTATTTTGATGGATGTTATTATTTTCTTATAATTATGGTAATTTATGACTTATTTTTGAATTCTGTTTCCTTTTTTTTATGAATTTTTAAAAGACTGCTTATAATATTGCTAGAAATGAGATTTGGAGAGTTTTAAGGGCGGGGAACTTCTCTATAATACATAGAAATATGAGCCTAAGTGAGTTTAAAAGGGACAAGGTAGAATTGAAATGAGTTTAAATAATGCGAGCATAGCTTGAAATCCAGTAGGAAAAGTTTGAGCTCGACTGAGCCAAGTTTGACCCGAGCCTAAGACAAGCTGAGCTTGAGCAAAAATGAATCGGAATAAGCTGGGATTGAATTTAATTGACTTTAGTAAGATCAATTTAGCTCGGAGGTTGCGTATTTAGCTTGGTTTGAGGAGGTTAAGTAAGCTCAGCTTTACCGGAACTTATGGTGAGCCGACCCTAAAGTTTCTAAACTCGATAGGCTTCGAGTTTTGTGAGTCGAGCTAAGTGATACGTATTAACGCCCTACATTTTGTCAATTCAGTCAGATTATGTAATTTATATAAAGTTAATGACATAATTTTTTCCTCAAGTGTAGGCAATATAATACAAATACATACATAGTCCATTTTAAACTCACACAACTCCACCACTAAAAATTTCGTAACCAATGGATCGTGAATTTCACTATAAGCATTACTTGACTGTGTATAAATCATATATACAGTAAATTAACAATAAAACTATGTAGTAAATAACCTAAAGTTTATAATTAAATATAAATAATCTAAAATCAAGAGTATAATAATCTAAAATAAAAACTCGTTGTCCGGCCAGGATATAATAAAAAAATATTAACTTATAAAAAATAACTAAATTAATATTATTTTTTATAAGTTAATTTAATATTATATTATTAAATATATAAATTAAATACGTAAATTAGGTTTATTTTTAATTTCACGTTATCTAATTATTTAATGCATGGAATTTAATTTAACACAAAAAAAAAAAATTAATCCCATTATCTTTTAACCATTCCTTTACTCACAAGGCACATCCCATAGCTCTAGAACTCTCTTTTATTTCACCTTATTTTTTTTATTTTTATTTTTTTTACCTCGCCGGTAATTAAATCTCCTCCAATTTCTGTAAAAAAACAATTTTTTACATAAAATTATCTTCAAAAATTATTTACTTAATTATTACAATTTTTTAATTTTGTAAAGATCTAAAAGTTTTCAATCAACCGCCTTAAATAACGTTGTTAACTGTTCGTTAAATATATTACACGACTTTTATAAGAATTTTAGCGTACATTTTTTTAGTTTTTAAATAATGTAAAGAATAAGTTGAAACTAGTCAAACTAGAGTGTATTTACTTACCCTACTCCCTCACCTAGGTTTGGTCTCGAGAGAGTGTAAAAGAGGTCAAACTCAAACCTCGGTTGGGGAGGATATATAAAATTTGTTAACCGATGTAGCTTAAGTTGTGCTTAATAAGCACTCTAGAATCTATGCAAATACCACTGATGGATAATAAACTATTCACAGTGTAATTTAAGATGATTGTTTGAAAAATGGTTACTCCCCGACCTTATCTTATTGATAGCTTTTTCTAAAGATTTTTAAACTCATAGTAGCCCCCTGAAGGGAGAAAGCCGCGTACATCTACCCTTCTCAGACCCTGTTTAGGCGGGAGCCCTTGGAGGCACTGAATTTTTTGCTGTTGTTGTTGTTGTTGTAGGTTAGTTAAGTGAAAAATAATAACTTTTTAAATTAATTTTTTATTAAAAAAAAAAAATAAAATCTCCTCCAATTTTAACTCAACCATAGTAACCCAAACCTAACCATGGCTAACATTCCTTTATAAAAGCCTCACAATCAGCCAAGGTCTGTAGTCATGTCTGCAAACACAGCTACATCCTCTAATTTTCTTCAACCGGAATGATGCTCGGAGAATCTCACCGCCACCACTCGCCGCCGTCAGATCCGCCGTCATGGCCGGAAAACACCCATCCCTCTTACCTCGCAGCCGCCGTCTCCTTCCCTTGTTCCGCCACCATCACCACCGCAAGATCTAAGAGTCTTCTCAACTATGAAGCGATCCTTGCCGCCTTAGAGGCTGCCGCCGTGAACGGAGATTCCTCGGAGGAGGAATCAGATTTTCCGGCGGCAGACTCTGACGTGTACTCCAGCGATGAGTTCCGTATGTACGAGTTCAAAGTCCGTAGGTGCACGCGCGGTAGAGCGCATGACTGGACTGAGTGTCCGTACGAGCATCCCGGCGAGAAGGCACGCCGCCGGGACCCTCGCAGGTACTGTTAAATTTTATCACAAAGTTAAAATACATGAGATCAATCTAGAAATTTTCGGGTTTAAGTAGGATCGGTCCTGATATTTTCGGATCTTAAGCGAAAGTTTCTAATCTCTAAATTTTAATACAAGAAATTATAAAATCTTAATCTATTTATTAATATTAACTACTTTAGAAATGACCCCCTTAAAATTTGGTGTCTTACTAATTGTTTAGTGTTATGTTCGGTCTTGAGTTCAAGAAAAGTTTCATTCTAAAATCACTTGATATCAGGTAAAATAATCTACTAGATCTATACGGTGGTCTTTTTTCTTACAAAAAGCTCGGAAATCAAAGACACAAAAATTTGGAATCCGGATGATTAACCGATCATCATTCCTAACCAAAGAGTCTACTCCGCTGCCCAACTCTAAAAACACAAAATAAACTAGAAATAAAGAGAGAATTTCATAGAGATGTCGAATTGTGCAATTAATGATACGACAATCCCATCTTCCATCATGTTAGTCACTTCTCAACTCATACGTGGAGTTCTTAACAGATACAACTATTGCGGAACTGCCTGTACGGATTTCCGCAAAGGAAACTGCAAAAAAGGCGACACGTGTGAGTTCGCACACGGCGTATTCGAGTGTTGGCTCCACCCATCTCGCTACCGTACGCAGCCTTGCAAGGATGGGCCCCACTGCAACCGCCGGGTCTGCTTCTTCGCCCACTCCCCTTCCCAACTCCGGTTTGTGGACTCCAACCGGTTCGAACCGGTCCCTGGTTCACCGGTCCAGTCCGATTCAAACCCAGTCAACGAACTCGTTTCCTCCTTGAGGAACTTACAGTTTCAAAATGGGTTCGGCTCGCCTAGAGGGGTGATAGTCCGACCCGGTTTTTTTAGTTTGCCGTCGACCCCGACCCGGATGGGAGGGAAATCGGGTCGGGTCGGGTACTGGGACGCATGGGAGAAGGGGATTGGAGAGGAGCCGCCGCCGGTTATGGAGAGGGTCGAGTCGGGAAGGGAGCTTAGGGTGAGAATGTTTGAGAAGTTGAGTAAGGAGAACCCGTTGAATGGGTCTGACCCGGTTGAGGGGTCCGGGTTAGGGCCCGATGTCGGGTGGGTATCGGAGCTCATCCAGTGATTTTTCGAATATCGTTATTGTCGGGATAAAATGTTATTGGCAGAGCAACTTTTCGAAAATTTGTGCCTATTATTCATTATAGGTTACATTATTGCTCCGTATTAACATTTTCTACCATGCCAATAACCGCAAACTTATCAAGTGAACCAAATTTTCCGTAAGTATTTTCTTTGGATATCGTTATTGTCAGCGCAAAATATATTGACGTCGAAACAATTTTTTAAAATTTTGTGTTTACAAATTATTGTTTTGTCGATAATAGTTTTTGTCCGGGCAATGACAACACTCTTTTTTTAATCTCGGGTTTTATTTTGAAGCGGTAATTAATTAGTGTTATTTAATATTTATAAGTAAATTGATTGATATAAGATGGAAAGTTGAGTAACATACGTATTGATTCAGCTGACTTTGATGGAGGGTTGAAAATTTGAGGGTGGGAGAGAGAATTGTATTTATTTTTAGTATTTTAATTTAGAATTGGGATTATGATGAATTACTGGCTTATTTGATATAGTTTTCTATTTATAGTTTCTAATTTCAAATGCTAAAAGTTAAGTTTTGGAATTATGTTTCTTTTGTTTTGAATTTTGTACTTTTCTTTCCCAATAAGTAGTGAAATATCGTAAGTTAGTGTTTTGTTTTGGATTTATTATGTTATTAGATTACGAAAATATTAAAAATTAAAATTGGGGTATTGGTTTGTAGATTTTGAAACTAAAATTATGTCTAAAAAAATTTCTTAGTTTTATGTGAAAATTTAAATAATAAATGAGAATCAAAAAAATAATTTTTCTTGCAAACTAATTTTTAGGTTTCTAAAATTTTGGAAATGCTTTTTTTTTTTTAATAAAATAAATAATGAGTTTTAATTAACTAAAATTAGAATTTATAAATAGAAAATGATATGAAACAAGCCCGAGCAATTAAAAAAAGGGAGAAAGAACTTTACTCCACAGGAAGCTTTAATTTTTGGTGTAGATGATTTTGAGCAAGGAATAATTAGGGTTGGATTGCATTGCAAAAAGCTAGCAGGGTATCGGATGCGTTAGTTAAAATTTTACGGATTGTTATAACTATGTAACTATTTGCAGTTACTTGAGCTTAAATTGTCGTAAGTGAATTTCTTGTTAGGCATTTTTGCCTATTCTCTTAAGGATTCGAGGATATTATTGTTTGAAGTTCTATGTTATTTGTAAATATGAGCCGACTCTTGTCGCTATTTATAATGTGTGTGTGTGTATATATATATATATATATAGATGCTTTTTCAATATATATTATATTTTATTTGAACTGTTTTATTAAACCAGATAGATGGTATAACGTTTGATATGTGTGGAAGGTTAAATAATACATGAGAATGGTATTATTCATTTATGGTTGCGTGATTTGTTTTATTTTCATTATCAGTAGATTAAATTGATTTTTATTAATTATTTTATCTCTTAAGGTTTAATTTAGCTAAGAAAAATATATATATATTTTTTAAAGTATGATCCACACTCAGAATTAGTTGAAGCTAATGGTATAAATTATGAGACTACGACAGAAAACCTTTTTATTAAGCGAAAAAGAGTTATGTCTTTTTCTTTTTTTTTTCTTTGTAAGTCACCTTTTTCTTTCGGAGGAAAATACTTTATCTGTAGCTAAGAAATATTATATTTGCGTAATTAAATTATAAGAATCCAATATAAAATCAACGGTTGGCATCAACATTTTTAGTAGTTCTAAACGGGACTTACTAAAGAGGGTACCAATATGACTGTCATCGAATTTCATTAGAACTCCGAAGTTAAGCGTGCGTATATCCGTCCTCCAGATCCTACGTAGACGGGAGCTCTTGAGGCACTGGGTATGTTCCTTATCTAGTGCCAGTTTTGAATTTTTATTAAACTAATAATTGAATTTTAAAAAATGATTTTTGTCTTCTGTAACAATCTCTCTTTATTATGAAGGGAGAAGATTGCGTATATTTATCCTTTTTAGATCCTATTTAGGCGGAGGTCCTTAAAGGCATTGGGTTTGTTGTTGTTGTTGATTTTTGTCTCTTTTTTTTTTAATTTTACATTAAATTAAGAAAAAAAAATAAAAAATTAGAAAAGGAGAAATTTTATCATTTTGGTTTAAAAAATATTTGCAGTTTTTCTTTTCCTTTTTTTTTATATTGGTATATCAAATATCAAATATCAAATAGTTTATATTTTTAGAGATCTTAGGCTAACCTTAACGGTGCCCCGAATTCTCGGGGCACTTTGGAGCCCCATTTGTACCTTTTTGTAATTTTTTAATTAAATTTATATTCTTTGAATTATTTTTAATTAATAAAATATATTAAATTTTATCTAAATATATATTTTAAATATTAATAAATTTTTATATATTAAATCTGAGTATTTTTTTAATTTATTTATTCATATTACCTTATTTTTTATCAATATAAATTTTAATTTTTGTAATTTTATTTTTTTTCTCAATATAGTTAATTATTTTTATATTATATTTATTTTTAGTGTATTTTTATATTTTATCTTAAAATAATTAAAATATTACACATAATATTAATTATTAAAATAATTAAAAAAATTAAAAGATGGTGTAAAAACAATGGCACAAGTGAAAAGGAGAAGCTCTATTTTAATATAAAGTCCTATTTTTTAAAAATGGGATATTAAAAATAGGGCACGATTGTAATTAGCCTTACTCCTAGTACATTTCAAAAGCCCAATCAATCATCATCAATCAACACTGTTATTTATATTTAGTTAAGAAAGAGAATTAGTCTCGACACGAAATATTAAAAAAAATATTATATGTATAGAAAAATGTTATTCTCATGTATTATATTATTAAATAAATGATATGATTTACAAAAAATAAAAATTATACAATTGTCTTAAAAATAGATCTTACTTAGATATAATAATTTTGTCATGATAATAATATTAATAAGGGTGTAAACAAGCTCGAACTTAAGTTCGAAAAGGCTTATCGAGTTTAAGTTTGAGCCAAGCTCTTATCGAGCTTTTTCAACTCTTGTTCGAGTTCGATTCGATAAAATTTTAGTGTGTTCAATATTTAACTTGGCTCAGCTTATTTTTTGGCTTACCCAACAGAATCGAGGTCAATATCAAGCCCAATCGAGCTTAAAACTGAGCTGAGCTTGCTGTAGAGTCGAGGTCGCTACCAAACCGAGCTTTTAAGTTCCTATCGTGCCATTATTGAATCACTTTCGAACCAATATTCACTGTTAATGAAACTATTTACGAACGTTAACAAGTTGAACATCCCTATTCAAACTCAAGTTATTAAGCTTATCGAGCCTGCTCGAATTCGACTCGTTCACACTATTCCGTGTATATAACTCTGAAGTTAGAAAAACAAAATACATAATGTAGTGTGTGAGAGTGCAATTTGAAGATCATGGGATGATACCAAAAATGAAAAAGCAAGAAAATAAAGTGGAGGTAGGTGCATCATTTTGACAAGGACTTTTATTTGACTTATTTGCTATTCCTACTTCACATGTTCTCTAGAAAGACTAAAAGTATGAACCAAAACTATTACGTCAACTCGTTTTTAATAATTATCGAGAAAACTCGTAGCATAAAAATCAGAGAGCCTGTAGATATGGAGACCGAAAAAATCATCAAAATGAGAAATAAGCAAAATAATAGAAAAAAGAAATAAGCTCGAACTATTACTTTTAGTATTTTGAGGTTTCTTCTTCCTCTTTTTTGTTTTTTTTTTTTTCTATCATGATATTTTAATATCGAGTTGTTTATACAAAAAGTTTATATACTTTACCTATTGTGTCAATTTAATTCGTATACTATTTACTTTGTTTCAATTTAATCCCTATAGTGAAATTAGTATTCAAGTTGTGACAAAATTTTAAATGCTCGGATGACGGGTTAAGTTTAAATTGAGTTAGGGAATGAGTATTTATCAGTCATTTGCATTATATATAACCAAATTGTTAAAAATTACGCCGTTAGTTTAACTTCAATTTTTACTATAGGACTAAATTGGCACAATTTGCATTGTATAGGAACTTAATTGATACAATTAAAAATATAAGGATTAAATTGACACAATGGTTAAATTACAAAGACCTTTTGCGTAAATAACCCTTTAATATATATAATGAAATATCAATTTTTTAAAAATGTTATCATTTAGGAACTTTGGGGCGGAATACCGCACACTTTTGCAAGAAAAAGTAGGCGTGACACGTGTTTAAGGTGATATATCAATAGTTTTTTCCAGGGTAGTATCTGACTTTGACCATATACGGGTAACTTTTCTTCGGAAACCGCTTATATGGCATATATAATATCAAATATTGTATCACATATCAACATTTATGATTAAATTTTAACATAAAATTTCAACAAATCCCAACGGCAATTATCGATATGACTGATTTTATACACTAAAACGTTAGAGCACCGTTTAAGAAACACTCAAATCTCATGACACCTAAGTTAAAAATTTTTCTATACACTAGTTTAGTTCCCGTGCGATGCACGGATGGTATTTATTGGTCACTATATTTTATATTTGTAATTTTTTGCATCGAACTAACATCTTGTTAATGAGAAATAAGCAAAGTAATAGAAAAAAGAAATACGCTCGAACTATTACTTTTAGTATTTTGAGGTTTCTTCTTCCTCTTTTTTGTTTTTTTTTTTCTATCATGATATTTTAATATCGAGTTGTTTATACAAAAAGTTTATATACTTTACCCATTGTGTCAATTTAATTCGTATACTATTTACTTTGTTTCAATTTAATCCCTATAGTGAAATTAGTATTCAAGTTGTGACAAAATTTTAAATGCTCGGATGACGGGTTAAGTTTAAATTGAGTTAGGGAATGAGTATTTATCGGTCATTTGCATTATATATAACCAAATTGTTAAAAATTACGCCGTTAGTTTAACTTCAATTTTCACTATAGGACTAAATTGGCACAATTTGCATTGTATAGGAACTTAATTGATACAATTAAAAATATAAGAATTAAATTAACACAATGGTTAAATTACAAAGACCTTTTGCGTAAATAACCCTTTAATATATATAATGAAATATCAATTTTTTTTTAAAAATGTTATCATTTAGGAACTTTGGGGCGGAATACCGCACACTTTTGCAAGAAAAAGTAGGCGTGACACGTGTTTAAGGTGATATATCAATAGTTTTTTCCAGGGTAGTATCTGACTTTGACCATATACGGATAACTTTTCTTCGGAAACCGCTTATATGGCATATATAACATCAAATATTGTATCACATATCAACATTTATGATTAAATTTTAACATAAAATTTCAACAAATCCCAACGGCAATTACCGATATGACTGATTTTATACACTAAAACGTTAGAGCACCGTTTAAGAAACACTCAAATCTCATGACAACTAGGTTAAAAAATTTTCTATACACTAGTTTCGTTCCCATGCGATGCACGGATGGTATTTATTGGTCACTGTATTTTATATTCGCAATTTTTTGCATCGAACTAACATCTTGTTAATGAGAAATAAGCAAAATAATAGAAAAAAGAAATACGCTCGAACTATTACTTTTAGTATTTTGAGGTTTCTTCTTCCTCTTTTTTGTTTTTTTTTTTTCCTATCATGATATTTTAATATCGAGTTGTTTATACAAAATGTTGATATACTTTAACCATTGTGTCAATTTAATTCGTATACTATTTACTTTGTTTCAATTTAATCCCTATAGTGAAATTAGTATTCAAGTTGTGACAAAATTTTAAATGCTCGGATGACGGGTTAAGTTTAAATTGAGTTAGGGAATGAGTATTTATTGGTCATTTGCATTATATATAACCAAATTTTTAAAAATTACGCCGTTAGTTTAACTTCAATTTTCACTATAGGACTAAATTGACACAATTTGCATTATATAGGAACTTAATTGATACAATTAAAAATATAAGAATTAAATTAATATAATGGTTAAATTACAAAGGCCTTTTGCATAAATAACCTTTAATATATATAATGAAATATCAAATTTTTTTTTTTTAAATGTTATCATTTAGGAACTTTGGGGCGGAATACCGCACACTTTTGCAAGAAAAAGTAGGCCTGACATGTGTTTAAGGTGATATATCAATAGTTTTTTCCAGGGTAGTATCTGACTTTGACCATATACGGATAACTTTTCTTCGGAAACCGCTTATATGGCATATATAATATCAAATATTGTATCACATATCAACATTTATGATTAAATTTTAACATAAAATTTCAACAAATCCCAACGGCAATTACCGATATGACTGATTTTATACACTAAAACGTTAGAGCACCGTTTAAGAAACACTCAAATCTCATGACAACTAGGATAAAAAATTTTCTATACACTAGTTTCGTTCCCATGCGATGCACGGATGGTATTTATTGGTCACTGTATTTTATATTCGTAATTTTTTGCATCGAACTAACATCTTGTTAATGAGAAATAAGCAAAATAATAGAAAAAAGAAATACGCTCGAGCTATTACTTTTAGTATTTTGAGGTTTCTTCTTCCTCTTTTTTGTTTTTTTTTTTTCCTATCATGATATTTTAATATCGAGTTGTTTATACAAAATGTTGATATACTTTAACCATTGTGTCAATTTAATTCGTATACTATTTACTTTGTTTCAATTTAATCCCTATAGTGAAATTAGTATTCAAGTTGTGACAAAATTTTAAATGCTCGGATGACGGGTTAAGTTTAAATTGAGTTAGGGAATGAGTATTTATTGGTCATTTGCATTATATATAACCAAATTTTTAAAAATTACGCCGTTAGTTTAACTTCAATTTTCACTATAGGACTAAATTGACACAATTTGCATTATATAGGAACTTAATTGATACAATTAAAAATATAAGAATTAAATTAATATAATGGTTAAATTACAAAGACCTTTTGCATAAATAACCTTTAATATATATAATGAAATATCAAATTTTTTTTTAAATGTTATCATTTAGGAACTTTGGGGCGGAATACCGCACACTTTTGCAAGAAAATGTTGGCGTGACACGTGTTTAAGACGATATATCCATAGCTTTTCTAGGGTAGTATCTAACTTTGACCATATACGGGTAACTTTTACGATAACTTTTTTTCGGAAACCGCTTATACGGCATATATAATATCAAATATTGTATCACATATCAACATTTATGATTAAATTTTAACATAAAATTTCATCAAATCCCAACTGTAATTACCCATATGACTGATTTTATACAGTAAAACGTTAAGAGCACCGTTTAAGAAATACTCAAATCTCGTGACACCTAAATTAAAACTTTTTTCTACATATATGTCAAAAGTTATGATATTATATAAAGTAACATTAAATGAGTAATTTTTATAAAAGATAAATTACAGAAAATTTTTTGTCTTTTGTTTCAAAAATATAAAACTCCCCTCACAAATAAAAGTACTCACAAAACTTTCTAATTTTTTAAAATTTATCACTTAAATCTCATGCAACTTTTTTGGACCATTTTACCCATTAAAAGTGAGGGGGTTAAATGTTTAATTATGCTCTTTAGAAGAGGATTTATTAGGCAAAAATTAGAAAAATTTTATATTTTTTATAATAGAATTAAGAAAATTTTATATATTTGTAAAAAAATATAATTATGTTAATTAATTATAGCAATGATATTATAATTTCAAAAGATAAAAAATATTTTTAAAATTTTCATAAAAATATAAGATAAAATATAATATTTTTATTAATATTATAATATTACTGCTATAATTAATTAAAATAATAATTTTTATAAATATAGAAATTTATTTTTTATAAATATAAAAAAAATATTTTGTCTCAAAATATAAAATTCTACCTAAAAATAAAATTAAATATTTAACTATTTGATTTTGAGAAAAAAATGGTCAAAAAAAATTATTTGGGGGGCAAAGTGATAATTTTATAAAAGCGATGGGTTTTAAAAAGTAGTTTTATTTGTGAGGTAATTTTCTATTATTGAAATAAAAGTCATGGAGTTTTTTGTAATTTATTTTTTTATAAATTAATAATTTTATATTAATTTATATTTGCTATTCAAATGAGATATATATATATATATATATTTAATTTTTTAAAAATTATATAAAATATTGCATAATAGGGACATGGGAGAAAGAGAAAGGTGGTGCAACTTGGCACCAATTAAATGGTTTGATTTAAACATTTTGATAGTGATTTGCATTTTTGACATAATCCCCCCTTGGGTTATCTTGGATTAAAAATGTCAATTCAAGGGGTAAATGTCAATCGTTAAGTTTGATTTGATCTTAGGCTCGATCTTCGGAGGGTTCATTTATCAAGTACTAAGGAAGCGGATTCCATTAGAATTTCGAAGTTAAGCGTGCTTGAGCGAGAGTAATACCAGGATGGGTGACCTCCTAGGAAGTCCTCATGTTGCCAACCCTATAAGGTTGGGAGTCCTCGAAAGCAGCCTCTCAGCAGGGTTACACCCTGAAGGGGTAAGACTGCGTACATCTACCCCTCCCAGACCCCGCTTATGCGGGAGCCATTGAGGCATGGGGTCCGTTGTTGTTGTTGTTGTTGTTGTTAGGCTCGATCCTCGGGATTAGAACATATGACGTCTATATATAAGCTCAAATAAAGTTTCATCCTAAAACTAATTAGCATTAGATGTAGCTAGAGGTGTATTTGAGCCTACGAGCGCGAGCTTTACTAAGCTCGGGCTTGACTCATTTACACCCCTAGATGTAGCCCACTAGGATTCTGTTTTGACCTCTTTTCTCTTCAGCAGTCCACACACAAACTTTATACTCGATTAAACACTTTGTGTTAGCTCACGCCCTAAATGAAGCAGTTTGAAGCAGTTCATTGCCTGTGGAGCTTGTTGATAGTAAAGAAGCCAGAATCTATCTATCAGATTTCCTATTCGTTTATATGTTCGGTGAGAGAGAATAGAAGATACTCTAAATAAGGCAGACACCTGACCTCTTCGAGTTCAAAGAAGTTGGTTAAAAAAAAAAAAGAAGATGCATCTAGCAAAGTGATCACATTATTCAAAATGGCATTCGAGATAAAAACAGTTTTCTTTCAAAGAAGGAGTCTGCCTAAAGAGTCATGATTGTCACTTTTGTAGGCTCTGATACCACTTATTGGGATCACCCACAAAATACCGAAACCGAAATCAAAATAGTAATCACACAGGGACAGGAATTGGGGACATAATTCAGTCAAAACCTACATCTACAAAAGGGAGCACAAAATTTCACTATATCATTGAAAGTTACACGAGACGTCTCAAATCTCAGTCATTCTCAACCTTAATGGCAACAATATACACAACCCTAGTGTATATATAAAACCTTCCACACTGAAAAGCTTAGTGTGTCATGAGCCTAAATCAAATTATAAAAAACACCCAATACAATCAGACTCCAGTTCAACAATTTTGATATTCAAAAGTTAATGGGAACATTTGTGGAAAAAAATGGACAAAAAGTATGTCATGTCACTATGAATCAACAAGGAAAGTGTTGCTTTGCCACAGCGAAACTTTTGGCTTTAACCACAAATATTATTGTCACTCTTTGAAATTTTGCCCTCCAAATAGAGTTAGTACATCGGTTCGTGTATTCGTCCAAATTCACATCAAAACGGACATTACTAAACAAAGGAATTAGAAGTTACATAGAGAGCTAGTTAAGTTACTTCCTACATTTATGAATTGGACATTACTAAGTAATATTCTCTTCCTATATTCTACTAACTTAACAACGAAACATGAGGCTAAATCTCTACTTCCTAAAAAATTGTACTTTCTGCGCCCACTTTCTCGCAATCAAACAAGGCGTTAGGTATTAACCAAATCCTAGATACTATATTATTTAGGGTTATTTACATTTTAGTGCTCTGATATTTTTAAAACTAATAAAAATGGTCCTGACCTTATTGAATTATTAAAAAGGCCTCTAAGTTTTTGTCGAATTAATAAAAATGCCTCTCTTCGGCGTGATGACGACATTTTTAGTTGACAAGAGCTGACATAATAATTAATTTTTTATTAATGCTATAGTAAAATAATAAAATATCCTTCAATAACTATTTTTAGAATAAATTGATCGAAAATAGATAGTTTCTAATGATTTTTTTGGGCTTGGGATGATGGGTTATGCTTGTTGAATAAATGGGCCCTTTTCAACTCTCTCTTTTCATCAATAACACTATATATTGGGCCCAAAAATTAGCCCATCATTCAATTTGCAACACTGTCTAGAATTGTTGGGCCCTAAAAGGCTGGACTCGACCCAGAATTCTATCACATGTGAGTCCGATAAAATTTTATGAAAGTTATAAGAGAAAAGAGATCAATATATAAGTACAGTAAATTACTTTACTTTATATCAATTGATTTTAGAATATCACTTAGGTTCATATGTGGACTTAATATATACTAACTTCATGTGCTAGTCTAAAATTTAACTTAACCCTTGCATTAAATTTTAATGTTACAATATAATATTAATATTATGCAATACAAATACACTAGAACACCGACACTTGGCTTGCTTGGGTGTCTTTAGCGGTAGGATTTTTTTTTTTTTTTAGTCAGGTAAAGCTAGGGAAGGGGGGAGAGGAGGGGATAAACCCCACAAATCCTCAAAGAGGACCACATTTTTTAGCATAGTGGGATTCGATCCCAGGTCACCTCGTTGGCACCCGGTGATCACTACCACTATGCCATGTCCCTAAGGGACTTTAGCGGTAGGATTGCCCTTATCAAGGCCTTTATTTGTTTTAGTATCCTAAAAGTAGGAATAGCAATGACTTAGATTTGGGTCGGGTTTACCTCCATCCAAACCCATCTAAGAAAAATCCAACCCAATCGGAATTCAGAAAAAAATGCATTTATTCTATAAAAATTCAACCCAAATCCAAATCCATTTAGTGAAATGGATACCTGACCCAAATCCATAAACCATTTAAACCCTAGGAAAAAATTATAATAATTTAATTCTATTATCAATATACATAATAATAATGTAATAATTGCACCTTAAAAATCAATATTTAGATTAACCATTACGTCTTTTCCTTTTTTTCCACTTCATATATATAATTATAGTAATATAATATTACGCAATTATTCAAAAAACTCTTAACCAATAATCCTTATACATTAAATATAATTTTGGGTCGAATTTGGGTCAGATATGGGTTCGATCTGATGTCATCCAAATCCAACTCGATCCAAAATTCATTTATCAACATCCACCATTCTTCACATCCAAATCCATCATAAATGGATCGGATTGGATGGATATCTGGTGGATTCGGGTCCAATTGACAGTCCTATCTGGAAGTGAGCAACCTACTGCCTTGGATGGTATGGGTTTTTTTATTTGTTTTCGGTCCCTGCCCTGTACCACCATACTTTCTCAGACTTGTATTTAAATTATAAAAAAAAAAAAAAAAAGTAGATATTTTTCGTTCCTCAAATAGACCTATTCAACTATGGTATGTTAAAATATAGGAACAACCATACAATAGCAAGATATCTCAGGTTGGGTGTCATCGGAAACAGCCTCTCCTCAGGGTAGCCCCCTGAAGGGGGAAGGCTACGTACATCTACCCCCCAAACCCCGCTTTTGCGGGAACTCTTGGGGCACTGAGATTGTTGTTGTTGTTGTTGTTGTATATTTTAGTACCTCGATATTTTTAAAAATAATAAAAAGAACCCTGACCTTTTTGAATTATTAAAAATGCCTCTAAGTTTTTGTCGAATTAATAAAAAGGCCCCTCTTCGACGTGATGACGACATTTTTAGTCGACAAGAGCTGACGTGATAATGAATTTTTTATTAATGCCATAGTAAAATAGTAAATATCCTTCAATAACTATTTTTTGAATAAATTGATCGAAAATAGATAGTTTCGAATGATTTTTTTGGGCTTGGGATGATGGGTTATGCTTGCTGAATAAATGGGCCGTTTTCAACTTTCTCTTTTCTTCAATAACACTATATATTGGGCCCAAAAATTAGCCCATCATTCAAATTGCAACACTTTCTAGAATTGTTGGGCCCTAAACGACTGGACTCTGACCTAGAATTCTGTCACATGTGTGTCCGATAAAAATTTTACGAAAGTTATAAGAGAAAAGAGATCAATATATAGGTATAATGTGTTACTCCACTTTTTACCAATTGATTTTAGGATAGAACATCACTTAAGTTCATATATGGACCTATATATACTAACTCCATATGTTGGTCTGAAATTTATTGCGTGTCTTTAGTGGTAGGATTGCCCTTGTCAAGGCGTTCATTTGATTTAGTGTACTAGAAGTAGGAATGGTAATAGGTCAAATTTGGGTTAGGTTTGCCTCCATTCAAATCCAACCTAAAAAAAACTTGACCCAACCCAAATCCAGGAAAAAAAAAAAAAAAAAAACCCATTTATTTTATAAAAATTCAACCCAAATGCCAATTCATCGGGTGGAATGAATATCCAACCAAATCCATAACTCATTTAAACCCTAGAACAGATTATAATAATTTAATTCCAAGGTTATTTACGCCAAAGTTCCCTATAATTTGGTCATTATGTCAATTTGGTCCTTATACTTTTAATTGTGTCAATTTAGTCCATTGGTTAAATTTAAGTTATTTTAATGGCGTAATTTTGAATGGTAAAATTATATTAGAAGCAAGTAACTTATTACAAATTAATTTGTTTAATCAATTTAACCCAATTTGGGGCCGAACTATTAAAAATTTCATGAAAAACTTAATATAATTTTTCTCTAAGAACCAAATTCACACATTTTGAATCGTACAGGGATTGTTTTGACACAATTAAAATTATAACGACTAAATTGATACAATGAACAAAGTAGAAGGATATTTGGCATAAATAACCCTTAATTCTGTATATATATAATAATAATATAATAATTGTACATTAAAAATTAATATTTGGATTAACCATTATGTCTTTCTTTTTTTCCATTTAATATTAAACAATTATTTAAAAAACTCTTGACCAATAATCCTTATACAATAAATATAATTTTAGGTTGGATTTGGGTCGAGTCTGGGTTGGATTTGATGTCATCCAAATCCAACCCGATCCAAAACCCATTTATCAACATTCAAAACCAAATCCATTTAAAACCCATTTTTGACATCTAAATCTATTATAAATAGATCGGCTTGGATGGCTATCCAATGGATTCGGGTCCAATCTGGAAGTGAGCAACCTACTGCCTTAGATGTTCTGGGTTTTTTTATTTGTCTTCGGTCTCTACCCTGCACCATCATATTTTCTCAGACATGTATTTAAATTATCGAAAAAAAACCGTAGATATTTTTTGTTCCTCAAATAGACCTATTCAACTATGGTATATTAAAATATAGGAACAATCATACGATAGCAAGATATGTGCTTGTTGACTCATATTCAACAAACAATATTATATGATTTCTAGTTGAATTACGGATGGAAAAAAAAAAAAAAAAAAAAAGAGTATGTATATTAGGACCTCGTTTGATATACAAGAAGTAAATGTAGGAATTAACTTACCTAGTCCTTCCTAGGTAAGTTCTAATTCTTTCGTTCAGGATTTCAATTCCCATAAAATACAACTTCCCGCAAGAATTCAATTCATGTGGGAACCAAACAAGTTCTAGATAAAGTTATCAGTTCGATTTAACTCCATTTGAAGCAACCCAATGGATAACCTACTTATAAAAATTAAAATCTGAATTCATTTAGACCCCTTATTTTACATTAAAACCCTAATAAATGAAGGATTATTTATACCAAAGGTATTTTTATGGAGCCATTGCCCAAAACAACACAAAAATAAAAAAAATATTTCCTAAACTAGCTTTTTAAAAAAAAATATTTCCCTAAATGGCATCCATATCATCATTTTTTTATTTTTTACACATTTATAATTTTTTAAATTTATAATATTTTATGTATTATAATAAATAAATTAAATTATATTATTTATTAAATTTTATATAAAATTATTTTTAGACAAATTTATTCTAAATATTTAATAAATAATTTATTTTAATTTATTTGTTGTGATTAAGAAAGTATTATAAATTAAAAAAATTATAAATATATTAAAAATAAAATAAGAAAGTAAAAAAAGTAAAAATAAAAAATAAAAAAGTTAAATGATGACATGGATGCCATTTTGGGAAATATTTTTTCTTAAAAAGCTAGTTTATGAAATATTTTTTATTTTTGTGTTATTTTAGGCATTGGCTCATTTTTACGTTTCTTATTGTGTCAATTTAATTTTTATACTTTTAATTGCATCAATTTAGTCCCTCTACAATTCAAATTGTGTCAATTTAGTCCATCGCTCAAATTCAAGTTAATTATTGACATAATTTTGTAGGCACAATTATATTAGATACAAGTAATTTACTAATGCTAGGCCTTGACATCCTCTTGGCGCACGTAGGCCGTGTACTGGCTCTCAAGAGCTGCTACTTGCTACTTGCCTACTTATCTTTATCTCTATCCTTATCTTATCTTTATCTTATCTTATCTTTTGATTTCTGCCTGATGTGGCAGCTTTGAGTTCGTTGTTTTTGCTCTCCGTGTGTTTGCCCTATTCCTGCTTTGATGCTCTTCTGCTGTCAAGTCTTATACACTATGCTGCGGACCGGCTTCTCAGGTTGGGGGTCCTCGAAAATAGCCACTCTTCAGGGTAGCCCTCTGAAGGGGGAAGGCCGCATACATCTACCCCCAGACCCTACTTATGTGGGAGCCCTTGGAGGCACTGAGTTTGTTGTTGTTGTTGTACAAGTAATTTACTAAAAATCCACCATTTGACTCAATTTAACTCAATCTATGGCCGAACCATTAAAAATTTATTTGAACATTGAACATAAATTTTTACTCAAGGGACCAAATTTAGACAATGGACAAGGTACAGGGCCTATTGGTATAAATAACCCATAAATGAATTAGATTGAATAAATATCTAACAAATTTGGGTCCAATTATAACGTTGTGCTTTATTGTTAAAGTTTAATCATGGCCAATATAAACTAAAAGTTATTAGACACACGGAGTTGGCATACATGAGATCCACATATAAATTCAAGTAAGGTAATGTCTAAAACCTATTGGCATTAAATGAAATAACCTACTAGACTTATATATTAGTCTATTATCTCTCATAACTACGATATAGGATTCAACTAAACTCATATGTAGAGTCCTTAACAAAAGTTACCACCATTTAGCATAACAAATTAAATACAATATTCTAAAAAGAATTTTGAATTGTTTCAATTTGTGCACGTTACATAAAACCTTGCTGATCAACACTAGGAAGTTGTAAGAGCGACGAAATTTCACAGACTTTCTTTTCTAGATCGGACCCGACTCGAAAATCGTTGAGAGAATCAAACAGCAAGTCCCACCAGAATTCGTCTCCTTGATCGACCACTCGAGTACTCGATGAGCTCGAGAAATTACTTGAAATCTCTTCCGACGCTACGCTACTAGAGCTTGTATGTACTCCAAATCCGCTCATACTTGAACCTTCATCTAACCGTGAATGGAGTGGGTCTTGGGCTAGCTGGTCTAAAACCCGATATTTATAGGGGATATTTTGTTGATGATTTGTAACATTAAAGATTGTACTTTCATAATGTGATGATAACTCGAAAGTATTAATGGCCTCATTTTCGGGTCCTAATGCTGAATTAAATGGACCGACTTCACTTGGTTCAACTGAATCATTCATAGTAGTTTGCACATTGTTTTGGGTCAAGGGGATGGTAATTTTGCCTTCCAAGAGTTTCTTTTTCAACTTTGTATTCCAGTAATTCTTCACGTCATTATCTGTCCTCCCTGGAAGCTTGGAAGATATCACGGACCACCTATATCAAATGCAACGCAAGGTACTATTGTTAGAACATTACCGAATATATATATACATATACACGTACGAACATACATACATGCATATATAGAGCATGACTCATATGAGAGGATGAAAGATAAGAAGAGATAATGGGTGCAATTAAATCTAAATTAAGGGGCCAGATTTCAAAATTACTTTTGCAACTGTAGTCAGTGGCCTGAATTTCCTTGATTTAGGTCTATTGGCCCTTATTATCTCCTCTCATCTCTCATCCTCTTATGTGAGTTAAGCCCATATATATATGCAACTCGACAATCAGCCTATATGTACGTAAGTTAGTCTAGACACCTCGACTACTACAAAAAGAAAAGAAAGTTTCGCTTTGATTTTTTTTAAAGGTGTATTGGGAAAATTCACACAACCAGGCATAGCCGAAGCATAAAACAACATAAACATCAAAAAACGACACACGATATTTTAACGTGGAAACCCTCTCTCAACTAAAGGGAAAAACTACGAGACCGAACGGGTGCCTCAATCCACAATGAAATTAATGATTATAATCTCTAATTATAACCCCCAAACCCATACAGTCATCAATTACATCAATCATCAACATCAGTGTGACTATTGCACGATAAGTCACCAACCCTCTCCAAGTGTAACTGTTGCACGGAGAGTCACCAATCCTCTCAAAGTGTATCTGTTGCACGGTGAGCCACCAACCCTCTCAAAGTGTAATTACTATACGGCGAGTCACCAACACTCTTCAATGTAGCTTCTACACGGCGAGCCACCAACCCTCCAAAACATAGCTTTGGATAGAGGAAGCTAAAAAAGCTCTCTTATCAATGTCTCTCAATCACAAAACCTCTCTACATTAATCTCTCTCCCCCCTAACCGGGTGCCCCCTTATTTATATAATGAGTCCCCTAAATCTAATCTAATTTAAAATATCAATTCAAATCAAACTTATTTAGGTAATAACCCAATCTTAATCAAATATCTCCCAAATTAAATCTAAACCATACCTAAATCATATCAAATTAATATTAATTTTGAGATAAATAATACCCTAACAAGGTGAATAAATCATAATTTTATGGAACTAATTAAGTGAAATTAATGAACTTGCCTGCTGCCTATGTTATTGTAAAGATTACAAATAACATAATCTTCCTCTTCAGTGAACCCTCCACGCTTGATATTCGGCCTAAGGTAATTAAGCCACCTTAGACGGCAACTCTTCCCACATCGTCGTAACCCTAAAATTAACAATAAAAATATAGGTTAAAACCAGTATATCCCAACGAACACGAACAAAAAATGTGCAAAAATGAGAGGAAAATTTACCAGATTTATGAGGCAAAGTGATCCAGTTTCCCCCAGTGCCATTTGTCTCAATGAAACTCCTAAGCTTTGCATCTTCCTCAGGCGACCACGGCCCTTTCTTCACATTCTCCTTGTCACAGCACGGTGCTCTTCCCATGTTTTGACTGTATAGGAAAAGTTTAAAGTAACGTTTCAGATTTAGATATCGTGTCAAGGAACCGACTCGAATGATGCGATTGAAGTGACTTGGAAATTTATAGAGCAAAGGAGTAATGAGGGACTACGTACTAGCATGACTTAGTCATTGACCTTCTATTTTGTCTTCTGTTTGGTGTATGTTCAAGAATTAGTCAATAAAGCTCTTTTTGACTATTTTCACATATAAAATGCAAAAATTATATATAAATATATATATAGGGTGGCATTTTTATGAGAGAGTAAGAATGTGAGAGAGGCGATCTTAACCCTCCATTGTAATGGACAACCCATATTTGTTGAGTATTAAAAAAAAAAAAATTTATCTCCCTTACCCCTTCTTTGTTTCTATTCCATGAAGGGGTATGAGCTATAAATTATATTTTTTTAATGTTTAACAAATTTTGGTTGTTCATTATAATGTTAAAGTAATGGCTTTTTTTTATACTTAAGAGGGAGGAAAACCTCCAATAGATGTAAAATGCAGACAGTGCAAAAAAAAAAAGCAAAAATAAAAATGAACATAAAATAAGACAAATAACCTAGATTCAAAAGCGGAAATGTCACCAAGTTCAAAATTAGGAGTACAGAGAAGCCCGACTTTGAAGGTGGTCCGCAACAGTGATCTTGGTTAAGAAAGTCTAACTGATGGAGTCAAAGCGGATCTAGGACTGACAGTAACAACTATGAAAGGAGACATTCGGACCAACCGAGTAATGCTCGAGACCATGTTAAAACCTTATTGTATAAATGCTTAGTTTGCATTTGTATTTAATATGATCCATTAATATGGCAAAATGTCACTACTATTAATATATTTAAAACTCTTACCTCTTTAGCTACTTTATTAATCTTATATTATATTTTTCTATTCTATGTATAAATGACATACCGAAAATTTTAATATTCAGGTTGTTTAGTCTATTTTTTCCTATTTTAATTTCAATATGGTATCAAAGTCTATAAAAATATCTTAATTCTTCTAGAATAATCCCCCTCACACGTATATTTGCAACCCGCATCTTCAGCCAAAGCCTCCCTAATCGACCATTGCCTTTCTCAAATCTAGCTTTGATCGAGTCAACACAGTCCTACACTAATAACCCTTCTATGAACCTTCTTTTTTTTTTTTTTGATAACAACGAGAGAACTCGAAAAGGCTCACTGTGGTGAGAAAAACATAGCACCAACAAAGAGGGGAAAAACAAGGAGCAAAAATTGTCATAAAACTAACCCCCTATAGCAATGATCTCAGCCATACCCAACTCGTAATTCGGTCAACATTCCTTAAACCAGAGAGTAAGGGATCGATGCACACCAAGCCTTAAACCAGAAACCCGTTTTGATGCTCCAAATGATATCACTCCCAAGCCATCAGCCACAAAAAAGGACGCCATTTTTCTATAAATTAATTAATATTTTTTTACCATGTATGTTAGAGTGCAAAATCACTCGGGGGTTACTAACCATTAACTTTTTCAGATAGTTTATTTCTTAATACGATACCAGAGTCTTATTAATTAAAAAATTACGCGTTGTAATCTAACTCACTTTAAAATAAGTCCATGCATTACATTCAAATCTAATAGGAACACGTAAAAGATGACATCAAAATTTTAGACCCGTTCATAAACTACTCGAAAACAGTTTAAACTTTTAGGATGACAGTGACCATATTTGAATGTATATGCATGCAATATTTGCATGATTGGGATCGATTGGTTAAAGGAGAGCTGAGTCAACGCAAATATTAAGATGACACACAAAATTTCAAACTTTCACTGTCACCTCATGTCACCCACCTTTTACTTTTTGCCTGAGTCAAAAAGCTTCTTCTTCAAGTGCAGTTATTCTCGGAACCAGAAAATACTGAAACTCTAATAAAAATCCACTGAATTTAGACAAAGGGTATTTGATTAATAAAATTATTAAATTTTAGGTACCTAAATAATGAACTTATTAAACTTTAAATTATCTCATTGTATATATTAAAATGTCATGATATCTAAGTGATAAATCGCAACACCTCAATATTCCTAATTGATAAATTCTCTATATACAAAAATAATATAAAGAACCTACATAATAGTTGATATTGTAATATAAGTAGATTATTTGATGTCCCTTAGGGACTTAGCCGAGTGGCTGTGATCACAGGTTGGCAATGAGGTGACCCGGGATCGAATCCCATAAAGCTTAAAAGTGGTCTCCTCTTTTTTGAGGATTTAAGGGGTTTATCCCCTCCCCATGGCTTTACCATAATCAAAAAAAAAAAAAAAAAGTAGATTATCTGATTTATACATAAGTTACCTTAAACATTGACTCGAGTTTACGGAAAAGGACCTGTAAATCAAAACGTATCTATATTTTTTGTTTAAAAAGGGCGCTCTGTACAATTGTAAATAATACGGTAACTTTTATGTCAGCCATATGATACACGTTTTATAGCATATATCCATATTTTTCCCGTATAAGAAGAAAAAAGATCAGTTAAAAATAATCACACTTATATTTACTTTAAGTATCTATAGTTTATATTTTGTAATTTTTCCACTTTAATTGCCAAACTATTGACTTATACATTATTTATTACTATGTATTATGAATCTTACTACCGTTATTTGTAGGTAACATCATCACATAAAAGTCAAAACTAACAAAATTACATTTCTTTTCACTCTACCAGTATTTTGAAAATAGGTTATTTTCCAATAATTTGGGACCTAGTTGCAGTACACATTAAGCGCTCGAGCAAGCGAGCCCTAATAAACCCACTAAATAGAGGGGTACAAATTACAAAAACAGAAATAAACAGGGCTACAAACAAAAACTGGAAAAACAGGAAGATCCTCAACTGACCACCAAGACTGATTCGGAGTCAGGGCAATTGCAGCAAAATAAAAGGCAGTCAGGTCACCCTTTCATCAAAAATAACTTTCACCGTAGTCGATTCAAAACCATCGAAGTTCAGGCCTAGCCTTCTCCCCATCTCAGTTACTCGCTCAGCCTCAAGGATATTATCAACCTCTTGCACGCAACCACCCTGCTAGGCCATGTTACTTTTTCTCTACTTGCCTGAGGCCCTAGTTGATTTCTGCGCGCTATTTCTAGGCGACATATCCTTCAATAACTCTTGAAGCTCCCGCTCTCTTTCTCTCTTCTTGTGCTTCAAAGCTCTCATTTCCCTTTTTGTGATCAACCCTTTCCTTTATTCTTTTTAACAGAGCTAGGTCCCTCCATAGTTGTAGGAACATACCCAATGCCTCAAAGGCTCCCGCCTACACAGTGTATGGGGGGGCGGATGCACGCAGCCTTCCCCTTCAGGGTGTTAACCTGAAGAGAGGCTGTTTTCCAGTGCCCCCAACCTGAGGGTGAGGACTTCCCAGGAGGTCACCCATCCTGGTACTACTCTCGGCCAAGCACGCTTAACTTCGGAGTTCTAATGGGATTCGATGACGGCATGCCGGTGCCCTCTTTGGTTGGGCCCCCCATAGTTGTATGTAACAATAATCATATATTAATTTTTTATGAGTCAACAAACTTTTAACCATACTTTTTATATATAAAACCAAATAATATATAAAAATATTAAATTTTATTTAATTCTCGTACCATATTTTACTAACTATGGAGGTATGTACCATTTGCTGATTCTCTTGATCTCCTGTTTATATAAATTGAATGAATCAATAAATTCTAGAAGATAAAAAATGTACCGCAAAAGTAATCCCGTGAGGACAAAAAGAGATTTAAGTATGAAAAAGTGGGCTTGAGCAAGTCTCTAATTTTATGTTCCGTTAGCATTAATTCTATTTAGACTAGGCAAGCCAAAAGAAATTTGATAGACTTGCCAATCGGGTTGGATCGGATCGGATCGGATCGAATCGAGTTAATGTCACGTTGGATCTATTTTGGGTCGGATTATTCTCAGGAGGTGGGGTTGACATCGGGTTGGGTCATCCTTGGGTTGGGTCGGATTTCAGTTTGATTCATTAAGTTATTTTGATAATATATTTATTCAATTTTGAAAATTGTAACTAAAATTATAAAATAAATGACTATAATTATCCTATTATTTAGATTGTATGATAAGTTAGATTTCTATTTGGATCATTTTGGGTTACAAGACAGGTTTGGTTCAGGCCTTGGGTCATCACAAGTCAGGTTAGATCAAACTTGGATCGGGTCTAGCTCGAGTCAAGTCATTTCGGATTCAAGTTAGATCAGCTCTAGTTAAGTTCGGGTTGGGTCAATTTCGGATCGGTTCATTTTTGGATTCGAGTCCCAATAAAGTTGAAAATTTTCAGGTTAGGGTCATGTGGGGTAGCGGATCATCGGGTCGGGTCACATTTTTCCGGCTCTAAAAATAGATTAAAAAAAAAAAGTAGGTTTTATGTTTTTGACCTGTTAGAGTGTTTTTGGGCTTTGTTTGTTTTGATGGAAGACATTTTTCGTCTCAATTTTATTATTTATTTGCATAATTTCATAACAACAATCATAAATAAGAAGTTATTTTTCTATTCAGGGAAAATTGAGTCCTCTTAAACAAAAGGAGAAAAGATTACCATTCGCGGAGGGAAAGATGTATTACATGATAATCTCACATCATATGTTTCATTTCAACTCCAATCTTTCATGCCGTCTCAAAGAAAAGATTGGAGTTTAACCGTTAAAGGCAATATCTGTACTGGGTTTAACCGTTTAAAAAAAAAAAAAAAAAAAAAAGAACAATCCAAGCATTACAAGTAAAAGTCAACCCATGAACCTTCCCCTGTCGGCATCTGATAGATTAGAACTTTACGCGTGTAAATCAAGTGGTGTTGAGAGTTGTGCCTCATTTTGATAACGTTAATCCTGGAGAAGTGATCGTAGTCCCCCTCGAAGATCAATAATACAAGATAATGAAATTGAGAAATTAGAAAGAGAGAGAAGACAGAATTTGGAGAGAGAAAAGGAGGTGTTCATCTTGATTCTTAATATTCCCATTCAACCAACAATAGAATTTGATACTAAGGAACTGAAATGTAAATGAAATACAATTGAGATTAAGTGTAAATGAAATACAATTTAGGTATGTAAAACAATTAATCTAATAATAACTCAATTACATCTGAATATTTCACAAAATAGCCCAACTATATAAAAGGAGAATACCCAATGTCTCAAGGGCTCCCGCCTACGCAGGGTCTGAGGGGGCGGATGTACTCGGCCTTCTTCTGTCAGGGTGTTAACCTAAAGAGAGGCTGTTTCCGAGTGACTCCAACCTACGCAACCCAACTATATCTCCCAATTAAAAAATAACCCAACTCTAATTTTTTTTTTTTTTTTAAAATCAAAGAACAACACAACTCTATTTCCTAACCAAAACATAACACATCTTTAACTTTTCTTCAAAAAAATAATCAATCTCTTTTTTAAAAAAATACTAAATTAGTGGCTGAGTATGGTGCAAGGTATTGATGCTCTGGTTATTTTTTGGTAGAAAAGTTAAAGTTGGATTGTTTTTTGGTTAGAAAATAAAATTAGGTTATTTTTTTAATTAGGAGATATAATTAGATTATTTTTTTGATATATTGAAATATATTTGGATTACTTTTGAATTAATTGTTGAAAGTATATACATTTCCGAGGTCAGCCCAATGATGGACTCAAGCTAATTTCCTTCCAACGGCCCACTCGCAGCCCACATCTGACACTCATCAAAGGCCCAAACATGGCCCAAAATTCTAAGACCCACTAGCAACCCAATTACTCTCACTACCAACAGCCCAACTATCCACAGCCCAACAATAACTAATTTCGGGAAAGAGTGATATCGTAGCACTCCGAAGTTAAGCGTGTTTGGGCGAGAATAGTACCAGGATAGGTGACCTTCTAGGAAGTCCTCACCCTCAAGTTGGGGGCATTAGGAAACAGTCTCTCTTCAGGTTAACACTCTGAAGGGGAAAGGCTGCGTACATCCGCCCCCCCACACCCTGCGTAGGCGGGAGCCCTTGAGGCACTGGGTATGTTCAGTGATATCGTAGAACGATCTGTACACGTGCTTTATTACCTGTATCACATTTTGATACGTATCTAATTTTTCTTCAAGTTTAAATTTGAATTTTCTGTCAATATTTTAAGTTTTTCTTCCATTATTTAAATTTAAATTTTCCGTCATTCTTCATTTGAATTTTTCTCCTTTGATTTCTCTATTATTTATATAAATAGGTATAATTTTATTGAAAATAATTATCAGCGAAAATAAAATGTTATTTCCTTTCTTTATCGCTTTCGTTTACTGCTTTCTTTTGTTAATTTTAGTTTTTTCGATTTAGTTCGTAACATATTTGAAATGTGATGCTTTGAGATCTATTCATATAGGTTTGGGGTGTTCAACTGTTTACTTTGGAGTATATTTCTTATTTTGATGCTGGATGCATAATCAAGCTTCTTTGTTTGGAGTTTCAGCTGTTTGCTTTTCGGATAGCTTTAACGGGTTTTTTTATATTGTTTTTCCCTTTTCCAAACTTTGTGTGTCTCTCGGGTCTTTTGTTGCAAGATACCCATTTTTATATCGTGAGTTCTCTTGCTACTTAAAAAAAAAAAAAAAATGAATACACATGTAGAACTGGAGCACCACGATATGAAAGCACAAAAGAAGCAAACACCAGTGTAATTAATGATACCTCCCTGAGCAGCAAACGGAATCTTAAAAGCATGTTTGGTATCGTTTTATTAGTTTCAGTGTGCCTTTGTTTCAGTTTTTTTTTTTCCGATAATTAGCGACAAAGTCGCGGAAACAAGCAAGCCACTCGACAAAGCGAGACCTGAGACCACTCGTACAAGAGCGGGGAAACAAGAGACACCAAAAAAACAATCAAAAACAGGAAGAATACGACCCACAAACACGAGAACACAAGGCAAACGAAAGCAACAAAACCAACCAAATGGCAGAAACAAGGAGCAAACGACACGCAAAAACTTGCTGGAGACAAGGACTCAGGAAAGAAGGATCACAGCTCTTGCTCAAGAACATGGCACTCTCAGCTGAAAACTCATCGCAATGCAATAGAAACCAGAAACACACTTTTGCCGTTTGGTTGATCATATATTCGATGTCTTCAGTAGTCGTGTTTGAGGCTCATGTTTTGCCTATTTTTGATTGTCTTCTACTGTTTTGTTGTCTTTTATGGCCCCTGTTCTTTTACAGGTGGAATCAGGTCTCGCTTAGTCGAGTGGTCTGCTATGTACCGCGACTTTGTCGTTAATTATAGAAAAAAAAGTTTGGTATTGTTTTTTATTTGCAGGTTTTTACCTTTAAGAAAGTATAAAAATCAGATTATAAAAACCAATTTCTAGTTTTAATTTCGTATTTTCTTTTTTTTTTTTTTGAACAGATATTTTCTTTTTCAATCAAACTAGAGAAATTATTAATAAGAATAGAACAACCAAAAAATCATCTCTAAAATAATTTTTAATTTCTCAAAAAGGTTTTTTTTTTTTACTAAAATCATTTAAATTTTAGGTGTAGTCTTAAAAAACTACCTAATCTTTTTAATTTTTCAAAAACCACCTGAACTTTATAAAATTTTTCAATTTCACACCTTAACATTAGCGCCGTTAATATTCGTTGATTATTGTTGACGTAGCTTTTGAAAAAGAAAGAATTTCCTTTTTAAAAATTCAAATTTACATATAAAAAAATTTTAAAATATCTAAAATATACTGTATATATCTAAAAAAATTTGTAAACACATAAAAAACCAAATTTATATTTTTACAAAATATTTTTTAAATGTCATGTAAGCAAATACTAATGGATGTTAATAGTGTTAATATTGAGATATGACATTAAGAAATTTTGTAAAATTTAGGTAATTTTTAAAAAATTATAAACATATGTGATTTTTTAAAATCACGCCTTAAAGTTAGGTGATTTTTAATAAAAAAATCCTTCCCAAAAATCAAAAATTGAAAAACAACCAAACAGCAGTGTTAACATTGACGTATAATGGAGACAAATCGGATATGATTGAGCATTTTGCAATGTTGGAGTAAGGCAATTTTTCTCTCTCACTCTGTTAGTTCGTCTTCTCCCCTGCTCCGAGCCCATCGCTCTCAGTTTTGTTTTTGTCTTGTGGTGCCTATTTTTGTTCTTTTGTGCTTGTTTTTATGTTTTTGCCCCACTTTCCTGTTTTAGTGTTTCTTTTTTCCGATTTATTCTGGTTCTCTTAGGCCTTGACTACTCGAGTCGCCTATATTATATCGCGACTATGTCGCTAAAAAAAAAAAGAGTCATACGAGTCAAATGTTTGCAGTCATACCTTTTATATGAATAAAATCAAAATAATAGTAGTACAAAAAATGCAAAAACTGTGACTTATAGCAAGTAGACCCTTTTATCAAAGAATTAGCTGTTCTAAAAGCTTAAGTTGATAGATAAAAGTCCATAATTAATTTTATACTCTAACATGCCCCTTCACGCAAATGCCATTGGGTTTAAAGCATAAATAAGCCGAGCCAACTTTCTTTACGGTGATAAGAAAAATAAGTCAAGCCAGCTTATGGCACTCGGTTAATCAAGTTCAAAAGTTGCAGTTCGTATTAAATTGCTAATTCGGCTCATTTCAATTTAACGAGTGAGTCTAAACTTAGTGAAATCTGAGCTCATGGGATTTCAAGCATAAATGAGCTTACCTTAATACAATTTATTAAATTAAATATGCCCAATCAAACCAAACGGGACAAAATTGAGCTAAAACAAGCTTAAGGCGAGAATAGCATTGGACCAAATCAAACATACATGTCTCGCATGATCTCTATGCCCTACATGCTCCTTACATGCTCCCTACATGCCCCTTTCATGCCCTTTATATAGGCTCTTTACAACTTAACAACTTAACAACTTACAACTTATCAATTATCAGGTTGGGGATCCTCATAAATAGTCTCTCGTTAAGGTCTCACCCTGATAGGGTAAAGCTACAAACCCTACACAAGCGGGAGCCATTGAGGCACTGGGAATAATGATGATGAGGAGTTCGTGGAATATCCTTTATAAAATTAAAAGTTTTCTTTTGGGAGGTTCATTTTTTTCTAATATTTTAGGGGTCTTTATTATTATTATCCTTAAAAGTATGTTAATAACCAAAGAGGGCTTCAACACGCTGTCACCGGATCCCATGAGAACTCCGAAGTTAAGCGTGCTTGGACGAGAGTAGTACCAGGAAGGGTGACCTCCTGGGAAGTCCTCACCCTCAGGTTAGGGGCACTGAAAAACAGCCTCTTTTTAGGTTAACACCCTGAAGGGGGAAGGTTGCGTATATCCGCCCCCCCTGACCCTGCGTAGGTGGGAGCCCTTGTGGCACTGGGTATGTTCCTTTGTTCCCTTTTCCTTTAAAAGTATGTTAATAAATTAACACAATAGATAAAATATAAATATTTGCCAACTCTTAACATAATTAAATTCAAATAATCTAAAATCAGTAGTACAATTATCCAAAATAAAACCCATTGTGCACCGAGGACATATTATAAAAAGTAACTAAAGCCTTGTTCGGTATGTAGGCAATAAAGGTAGGAAATAAAAATTAATGAAAAGTACAAATTTAGGCTCTTGTTTAATTGGCAGAAGTAGGCAAAATACAGGAAGTAGAAAATGCTAAGCAATTTCTAATTTCTTTAAAACGCAAGAAGTAACTTACCTAGCTCCCCTAGATAAGTTCTAATTTTGTTCATTTTTTACCTATTTCCCGAAAAGTTAACAAAGGAATTAAATTCACATGGCAACCAAACGAGACTTTTATAATTTAAAATTTTTTATTATATTATTCAGTGCATAAATTAAATATGTAAATTAGATGTATTTTGAATTTCTCATTTTTTTAATTATTTAATACATTAAATTTAACTTTATTCAAAAATAATAACCCCATTATATTTCATCCATTCCTTTATCACCGCTCTTAACAAACCATAGAACTCTTTTTTATTTTTCCTTTTTTTTTTTCCTTCCCTGTAATAAAATCTCCTCCAATTTTAACTCAATCATAGTTATATTAATTTAACTATAGTTACCCAAATCTAACTGTTGTATAATTGGTCCCTATATGATTTAACTATGTCAAGTAAATTGAGTCAAGTAATGTTTCAAATATTATAGATCGAATGATGTAAAATTTAGTGGCATGTGTTGTAATTTTTTATGTAAAAATTTTAAGTAAGGCTGGAGTTAAAATGCATAATTAAAGTTAATTCAAAATCAGGTCATTTGGTAAAATGACCTGACTGTCCCTGGCCGAGTGTTGAAATTACTGCCCGTGCCACTGCCCGGCTGCCCGAAGCTTCTCGCACAAGCCTCTTTAAATCAGTTACAGATGGCTGACACGCCTCAGCCATCTAGCGTCCCTGAGTGTGTTTGTTCTGGGTGATTATGGACCGTTGATTTGTAACGTTTGAATGGCTGAGATCGTTTGGGGAGCTTTGCCACGGATCGAGCTTCTGGTGCTTATATAAAGGGACCCTTTTTTAGGGTTCTCCGTACGCAATTCATTTTTACCCAAATTCTTCAGCCACCGCCACTCTCTTGCCCTTCTCTGGCGATTTTGAGGCGATCGACGGCGATCTTGCAGATCCGTGGGTGTGAAAGCTTCCTAGTCCTATCTTTGGTAGTTTGGAGCACTATGAAGCCTTTGTAGGCTTCGGTTGTAAGTATTCTCCTCCTTTACTCTTTGTTCTTGTTCGGTTAGGGTTTCCATCTTAGAAGTCTTGAAGGATCTGTATATTCTAAGTTGTATCTTGTTGATCTTTGGTCTGTAATACTTGAACTTGACAAAAATAGTGGATAGACTTCCCTAGAAATAGGGAGCCGTGGAGTAGGTCCTTATTATAAAGCTGAACCACGTAAATCTTGGTGTTGTCGTTGTGTGTTTGTGCGTTTTTTGTTGGATGATAGGATCTTGTTAAGTTTTAGTTGTATTTCTAGGGTTTTAAACTTATTATCTTTAGTTCTTTGAAGACAACTTCAACGATCAACCAAAATTATCAGATCTAGTTCAAGAAACCTGTGTCCGCAGTAAAGCAAAATATCATCCAACAAAAAACGCACAAACACACAACGACAACACCAAGATTTACGTGGTTCAGCCTTATAATAAGGTCCTACTCCACAGCTCCCTATTTCTAGGGAAGTCTATCCACTATTTTGTCAAGTTCAAGTATTACAGACCAAAGATTAACAAGATACAACTTAGAATATACAGATCCTTCAAGGCTTCTAAGACAGAAACCCTAACCGAACAAGAACAAAGAGTAAAGGAGGAGAATACTCACAACCGAAGCCTACAAAGGCTTCATAGTGCTCCAAACTACCAAAGATTGGACTAGGAAGCCTTCACACCCACGGATCTTCAAGATCGCCGTCGATCGCCTAACGATCGCCAGAGAAGGGCAAGAGAGTGGCGGTTGCTAAAGAGTTTGAAGAGAAAAATGAAATGCGTACGGAGAACCCTATAAAAAGGGTCCCTTTATATAAGCACCAGAAGCTCGATCCGTGGCAAAGCTCCCCAAACGATCTCAGCCTTTCAAACATTACAAATCAACGGTCCATAATCACCCAGAACAAACACACTCGGGGATGCTAGATGGCTGACGCGTGTCAGCCATCTGTAACTGATTTAAAGAGGCTTGTGCGAGAAGCTTCGGGCAGCCCGGCAGTGGCACGGGCAGTAATTTCAGCACTCGAGCAGGGACAGTCAGGTCATTTTACCAAATGACCTGATTTTGAATTAACTTTAATTCTGCATTTTAACTCCAGCCTTAAAATTTTTACATAAAAAATTACAACACGTGCCACTAAATTTTACATCCTTCGATCTATAATATTTGAAACATTACTTGACTCAATTTACTTAATATAGTTAAATCATATAGGGACCAATTATACAACAATTCTCCACCTTGGTACCTATATGAGCCAACTTCTAATCATTCCCTAGTAATAAGGAGCAAACTCACTTGATTGGTCATCCGTGATCCCAATCACTTTGAACCAAGTTAATACATTTGAGTAACTTGTCCGAAGTCACAATTTTTGTGCCCATATCCACTGGATTTTCAGCAGTACAAATTTTTCGCAGTTCAACAGTGTTCTTTTCAAGCATATCGTTAACAAAATTCCTCTTAACAGCTAAGTGTTTAGTCCTATCATGAAAAACAGGATTTTTACATAAAGCAAGGGCCGATTGACTATCTGAAAACAACAAAGGAGGCCCATAGTCCAGGTTAATTTCTGACAGCAGGCCCCTTAACCAGACAGCCTCTTCGATAGCCTCTATTAGGGCCTCGAATTTAGCCTCTGTTGTTGACAGAGCTGTCATAGGCTGAAACTTAGACTTCCAACAGATGGCTCCACCATTTAGAGTATAAAGGTAAGCATTAGTTGACCTTCTTTCATCTAAGTCTCCCCCAAAATCAGAATCGGTGTAACCTATCAGCCTAAGGTCTGTTTCTAACCTACCAAAAGTAAGTCCCAATTTATAGGTTTGTTTAATGTACCTCAGCAGCCACTTAACCCCATCCCAATGTTCCTTTCCTGGGTTACTCATAAACCTAGACAAAACACTTAAAGGGAAAGCTATGTCTGGACACGTACAAGTCATAGCATACATTAAAGAACCTATAATATTAGCATATGGGACTCTTTCCATCTGTTTCTAATCATTTTCATTCGAAGGACACTATTTAACTGAGTATTTGTACTGACTTGCTAAGGGCAACTTCACAGGTTTACAATCAGACATGTTAAACCTATCTAACACCTTTTCTAAATACCTTTGTTGTGACAAATGCACTATTCCAGCAGCAATACCCCTGGTGATTTCCATACCAAGTATTTTCTTGGCCTTCCCTAGATCTTTCATGTCAAACTAAGCAGAAAGCATTATCTTTAAATCATTAATATAGTTCATAGATCTACTAGCCAGGAGCATATCATCAACATAGATCAGTAAATACAGTGCATCAACAGTATTAGCATGTTTAAAGTAAAAACAAGTGTCATGTATTGATCTACTAAAGCCCCTACTTCTCATAAATTGGTCAAAATGTTTGTACCACTGCCTAGGAGATTGTTTAAGGCCATACAAAGACCTCTTAAGTAGACAAACATGATTCTCCCGGTTTGGTTCAATAAAACCCTCAGGTTGGGCCATGAAAATTTCTTCATCCGGCTCACCATGAAGGAAAGCTGTTGTAACATCCATTTGTTTTAGAAATAGGCTAAACTTAGCCGTTAGTGCCATAAATATTCTTATAGTTGTGTGTTTAACAACGGGAGAAAAAAATCTCATTATAATCTACCCCTTCCTTTTGTGAAAAACCTTTTGCAACTAGTCTAGCCTTGAACCTTGGCTGTCCAGATGATGTATCAGGTTCGTTTACCTTATAGATCCACTTAGAACCTACCAACTTCCTACCCATAGGTTTAGGAACCAAAACCCAAGTTTTGTTCTTTTTGAGGCTCTCCATTTCCTCTGTCATGGCTTTGAGCCACTGTTCATAGGCATCCCCTCTAATGGCCTGTGAATAGGTGAGAGGTTTTGACTCTACATACTCTAGGGCAGTGTTTAGGGCATATGCAATACAATCAGCAGTCCCAAACCTGACAGGTGCCCTGGTTTCTCTCCTCTCCCTATCCCTTGCTAGTTGGTAATTTGATAGGTCCATATATTCAATGGTTTCTTGAGGTTCAGTGCTCCCTTCAGCACTGTCAGTTACCTCTTCTTCAGGATCTAAGGTCTGGTTTTCCCGGTATGTAGGCTCTGGTGGGCTGATCTCGAACTCATAGAGTTCAGGATCAAACTTTCTAGGGTTGGAGGAAGTGGCTGCTGTACCAGCAGCTACTGTTCTCTCCAAGTAGGGCATTTTCTCTTCATTAAAGGTCACATCCCTACTAATTATGATTCTGGTCCTGTTTCCATCCCTAACACCCACCCTATACCCCTTTACACCATCCGGGTAGCCTAGAAAAACACCTTTTACAACCCCAGGTTCAAGCTTTCCTTCTAATTGATGTGCATATGCAGCACATCCAAAAACTTTTAAAATAGAATAGTCGCTTATTTTTTCAGTCTATTTTTCCTCAGGGGTTTTAAAGTCAATAGCAGAGGAGGGAGTTCTATTGATTAGATAACATGCAGTAACTATAGCCTTCCCCCAAAAGTTCTTACCAAGTCCTGATGCAAATAACATGCATCTTACCCTATCTAAGAGCGTACGATTCACTCTCTCAGCCAGTCCATTTTGTTGGGGTGTTTTCCTAACGGTGTTGTGTCTTTTAATACCAGTTTGAGCACATAAACTATCAAATTCAGAGTTCATATATTCGAGTCCATTGTCAGTTCTAAGCACCTTAATCTTCCTACCTGTTTGATTTTCTATAAGGTTCTTCCATCTAACAAAGACATTTAAACATTCATCTTTTGTTTTAAGTAAGTAAACCCAAACCTTCCTAGAAAAATCATCTATCATAGATAGGAAGTAGTATGCTCCACCTAAAGTGGGTACCCTTGCTGGTCCCCACAGGTCAGAGTGGATGTAGTCTACCGGTGACTTAGTTATATGGATTCCAGATTTAAAAGATAGTTTATGATGTTTTCCAAATATGCACGACTCACAGAAATCAGGTTTAGACACATAACCACCCCCCAACAGTCCCCTTTTGTTCAATTCATTCAGGCCTATCTCTGAAACATGTCCTAATCTTTTGTGCCAAAGGTTAGTGAGGTCGGCTTTTTCTGTGACAGAGCAGCCAACAGGAACTACGTCACCTCTAAGCACATATAGACCATTCTTGACCTCCCCACTTAGCATTACAAGGGAACTCTTAAGGACCTTCATTACCCCCTGTTGTGCCTTCAAGGTCATACCAGCCAGATCTAATTGTCCTAGAGAGATCAGGTTCCTTCTAAGTTCAGGCGCATGCCTAACTCCTTCTAGGGTGAAGTCAACACCATTTGACCCTCTAACCCTAACTGACCCTGTCCCTGCTACTTGGCATCTGTGGTTATTTCCCAACAGCATCTTTCCCCCAGCTACAGTTCGGTATACAGTAAAGAAAGATCTGTCTGAAGTCATATGGAAGCTACACCCTGAGTCTAAAACCCCCTCATGTGTAGTTAGGTCTGTAGATGCTACTAACA
This sequence comes from Simmondsia chinensis, assembly GCA_018398585.1. Classification (NCBI taxonomy): domain Eukaryota; kingdom Viridiplantae; phylum Streptophyta; class Magnoliopsida; order Caryophyllales; family Simmondsiaceae; genus Simmondsia; species Simmondsia chinensis. Next base: position 35,861,883 of record JAGTTD010000010.1, read on the forward strand.
CTTCAGCGGAATCATATCCGTCAGTAAATTCAGTGTTGTCGTTGTGTGTGTGTGTGTTTTTTGTTGGATGATATTTTGCTTTACTGCGGACACGGTTTTCTTGAACTAGATCTGATAATTTTGGTTGATCGTTGAAGTTGTCTTTAAAGAACTAATGATAATAAGTTTAAAACCCTAGAAATACAACTAAAACTTAACAGTGGTATCAGAGCCAGGTTGGTTCAGTGTCCATTTGCACGGTGAGCAAGAAAACACGAACGAAACCAAAACCAGAAAGTGGTTTTGTGTTGGATTGTCTTGATTTTCAGATCTAGGGTTTTCTTAAAAATTTAGGATATTCTTTATTTCTTGGAGAGAAATGAAAGAACCAAGAAAATATTTTACAGAAATAGGGTATGAAATGTTTCTTGTTTTTTGTGAAATTTTTTGAGTCAAAATTTCTAAATGGGTTTTAACAAGAACACTTGTTTTGAGATGATCAATGGGCTTTTGTTTCTTCAAAAAATCTGAGTGTTATTTTTCGGCTATTGCTGTGTATGTGGTAGTATGATAAAAGTCCAGAAAAAGGAAGAACATATGTGCGATATGAAAAAAAAGGAAAATGTTTAATCACTATCAGAAATTTAGGTTTGGCCTTACAATTAGGACTGGGTGCTGGTTTAGGCGTTGGATGCTTTGTTTTGACCTAGATTGAGGACGTTTACTGCCTGTTTTGGATTTAAATAGGTGGTGGGGTGTGCGTGGTAGATGTTTCTTGAGAGATGGTTAGAGGACAACTATCTTGGATGTAGAACGTTGGATATCCCTGAATAGTTGAGAAAACTTGGTTTTCATTTTGGGAACCTTAGAAGTGTCTAATTGGTTAGGACCTTCTTAAAGTCCTTGGTTGTCTCTAGTCGGGTTGGACTAGTATCGGAGATGGGTCATTTGGTTTGAGCGTCAGACTGCGTCTAAAGCCCTAGTTTGTCTCCTACGTGGTAGTTGAGACGTGTTTTAAGTGTCTTGGTTTTGGACACTCGATTAGGTGGCCTAGGTAGCATGGATTTCTCGTTGTTGTTTGAACATCCTGTGGTTTCTTGTTGTGGAAAAGATGTTTATGCCTTGAGACTAACGGTTTGTCTTGAAGTGAGAAAGCTCTAGGCGCATCTAATCGGTGGACCGGTTCGGGGTTAATCGCTTGTTCGGCCTCGTGTATGGTCGGTTGAAAATCCGGAGTAGATTCTTGTTTTGGTGGAGCGATTTCGGAGGTAAATTGCTCGAGCCTGACCCAATTGGTGGTTGGATGGGAGTCCTTGGTTTTGATTTCGTTTTGGTGTTAGTTTGAACACCCTGGCATGGTATTGGTGCTACTGTTGTGTAGCTAATTGTGCTGTTTAGAAATTGAATTATGTGCCTTTTCAATGTTCTATGTGATTGTAGTGGTTAACATGTGTTTAATGCTTGAGGTTGATTATGAACTTGTTGGAATGGAAGCCTTGAACCTAGGATTGACAACTCTTAGGTTAGACAGGTCTAGTTGCACAATCCTGGACCCCGTGTGTGGATAGAGCATTGCATGTTTTGAGTTTAAACATGGATTAGACTTTGTACCCGAGAATTGGTATTTCTTGCAAATGTTTGAGTGAACTAAGTGAAATAGTTGATCATTGTAAAGGGTTTAGAGAACTTGTGAGTTCTTATAGAAAATCTATTTGTGATTTAGTGTACTTGGTCTCCGTGTTGACGTCTCATGTATTTCCCAAGGCTATGTTGGAATCGAGTTGAATATATTGGTACTTGTTGCTTGAAGTGATGATAAACATGTTGTTTATGGACTGTTTTAAGTTGAATTTGTTGCTGTTTTGGACTGCATGCATGCTGATATGTATACAAGGTGCTGTCCATACTGATTTTGTGCTGTATTTGGACTTTACATGCTGAAATCTGTTATTTGCTGCTGATTTTACTGCAAATTTTGACATTTAGGTGCTGAATTTTCTGCATATTAGTGTGTCATTAAGTTGTTTTGCTGAATTTTAGCCATATGTTTTGAGTCATATGTGGACTTGTGTTGTCTTTGGAGACTTGTATGGCCTTAGGATCATTGTTTCATGCCTTCTTTTCTAGTTTTGGGAAAAGTGTAAGGTATAGGTCTAATGAACCTTGGATTGACCATTTGTTTGGTGAGGTTATGTTTAGATACCTTATGCGTTGGGTTAATGGTTCACAAGTTGTTTGCTCATATTGGGTTATTTTTTGGATATTGTTCATGGTGGAGTCTTGTGGTGCATTGTATGAATTGATTTGGCTAACTTGAATTCTAGCTGAATTGCATGTTTAGCTTGGATTTCGTGTTGATATTGTGATAGACTTGATTACCATGATTGTGCTCATGTTGTTGTGTAAGCATGTTTGGTTTCTTGGTGTGAAACCTGTTTTTGAGATGGCCTCTATTTTCGAATGAGCATTGTGAGTTAATTTCATGAGACCATGGTGGAGTTTGTTGGATTATGGTCCCATGAAATTCGATATCCACTATAGGATGTAACTGAATTATGTAAGTTCATCAGTAATAATAGGCTGGAGCGTCTTGACTAAATGACAAGTTAAAATTGTCGGAGAATTTCTATTCGGGAAATTAGGATGTCGTTTGCCGGTTTTAGCCACCCGCCTTGTGTAGGCTCGTTGGAGGCAAACTTGTATAATTATATCCTAATTTGGAGAATAGAAATTATAGACAATTTTATTAATTTGAAATTGGGTTTTAAAATGGGTTAAAAGATTTGGAAAATATATTGTATTTTTCTTTTGGGTAAAAATAATATCAGGTTTGTTATTATTACCCGTTGGGTATTAACCGACCCGGATATCCGTGCCCAGCCAACTGTTACCCGTATCTCAAGATCGTGCCACGTGTTTTGTTAGCAGCCGTTGGATTTGAGCTGCCTTGTACTATTGCTTTATAATCCCTTGCTTTAGGATTACAGTCAGTAGAAGCGGAGAAAAGGAGTGAAAAAGCAAAAAGAAAAATCACTAGCAAATTTTTAACAGTGAAGAGATGAAATAAAAAATTGAAGAGAGCAAAAATGGGAAACCCATTTGGGGTTTCTCCAATGAACGAAAACGTAGAGGAGAGAGAGGAGAAAACATGGAAGAGAGAGACGACTTTCTAGTAAGAGAAAGATCGAGGAGAGAGAAAGTGTGAAGTCCGAGGTAGGAAGCTGAAGATTAAGGAGAAGCAGATGGTGGTGAACCTTTGGAGCTCGGGATGCTCGGTTCAAGGCGATGCGTCGTCCCAAACGAGGTCTTCTTCACGATTCCGGCCAGGGTTCGAGTCCCTAGGCTGTTCTTCGCCTGTATTCGCTCGGTGATGGCTTTCATCTTGTTCTTTCTCGTTTTCTTGCTTTGATTTTTGTTCGGATTTCATTTTTTGTCATAAGACTTGATGCTCGGTCTGTGTTTGTAACCCTAATTACTGATAGTGGATTTGACTCCTCTGAAAACGGAGGCCCGTGGACCAGGACCTCGCTGAGGTGCCGAACCACGTATATCGCTTGTTCTTTGTCGTTTTTCGTTGTTTTTGGTTTAATTTCTGCATTGTTTTGTTCGTGGGTTTTTTGTTGCTTAGTGCTGGGACAAGATCTTATTTTCGAGTTGAGTTCGGGTCTGATTCAGGGCCCGAATTCACAACACTAACCATTGTTAACATCTCCTTTGTAAAAAGCCCATCACCCCTTCCCTATTTGGCAAAAGAGGATAATGATGATAAAAGAAACAAAAGGTAAAGAAGGGAGTTAAAGTATTATACAACAATAGGCTCAGTGCCTCAAGGCTCCCATTTTAGCGGGGTCTAGAGAGGGTAGATGTACGCAACCTTACCCCTTCAGGATGTAACCCTGTCAAGAGGCTGTTTATGGGTATTCCCAACCTTAAAGGGTTGACAACACGAGGACTTCCCAGGAGCTCGCCTATCATGGTACTACTCTCGCCCAAGCATTCTTAACTTCGAAGCTCTAATGGGATCCGATATATTAGTGCTTGGTAAATTAACCCCAGATAAAATATTACCCAGATAAAGTATTATCTTAACCTTATTTAGATATATTTGATAAGAAGGGGTTATGGTCAAGAGGAGTATATAAATTACCCTTTTTTGCAATTAAGTAAATGGATAATAATAAAGAGAGTTATAGTTAAAATAAGGATAAAATTATTCAAATTTTTTAAAAACTTACCTTGCCCCCTTCACCCCCAATTTAGAGGTTAAATAAAATACGGGTAAATGGACACTCTTGCACATATTTGGATAATGTTACATTATGCTAATCCTAAGTTCATGTAAGATAGACTAATGTGAATATCAATATCATACATGTAAATCTTGTAGTATAACTTTACTAACACTTTGATTGTGCTTTTTTCCCCAATTAATAGTGATATTCCAGTTAGTAGAATATCCTTACTATTTAATTGTGTTAATTTTTTTTCCCCCTCGATAAATGGCAGCATTGAAGCTCAGAGATACGGTGATTTTGCGGACTCTATTGTGAACAATTTTTCCATTTCTAACGGTGTGTCATCGTTGGTCGAGCCGACCCCGTCCTGCGCTCACCCATTGGCCAACATAATTAGAGATCTTGGCCAGGCGGCTCCTCTGACAGTCCATCCTCTCTCGTTATCGATATCTTGGGCTTGTGCCAATGAATTGCTGAATTTGTATACCCAAGATAGTGCGGGGAGTTACATCATATTCTCTACTCCAACCCTTATTGCGTCACTGTAGTTTACTATGTCATGATTCAAGGGCTGGATGGAGAGGCCTATTGCGATTCCTCCGGCACTGTATTTGCAGAGGATGCCGAGGACCGAACTGCGACTGCAAACGGGGTTGTATTTTTTAGAGCACGCGTATGGTTCGGTTTGAGTTTGCAACTATATGAGGAGGACTGTATGTTGTATTTTTTTTTTTTTTTTTTTTTTTCCCTGCTTGGATATTTTTCTTGGGACGTTTGTAGGTATTATATAACTAGTTACACAGAGATTTTTTTTTTTTTAATCAATTGAGTATTAAATCTCTTCTTACTCCCAACCCCCACACAAAAAAAAAATAATGATATGGTGGGGTTGCCAATGAGGTACCTACAAACATTCATTTTTCTTTGTGGGGGCTGGGAGTAAGAAGAGTTTTAATAATTAAATGACAAAAAAAAAAAAAAATTTCCAAGAAAATATCCAAGCAGAAAATAAAAAAAAAATCACAACATTCATTCCTCATAATGGAATTGCAAACCCAAGCCAAAATAAGAACATGCGAACATAAGTGGTTTTTCTTTTTTTTTTTTTTCTCTTATGATACGAGTATGTTGGTTAAGTTAATATCCATGTGGAAGATTTGGTGGTGAAAACATAAGTGAGAGTTACCTTATTCAAAATATTTTGAAGATTTAAATATCGATCAATATGCTTTTCATCTTGTATGAAAAATATTTGAAGATTTAAATATGGGTCTTTTCATGACATGGTAACTTTTGTATCATAAATTTTCTCTCGCTACTTATGGAAAAAAAAAATCTTATAGAAAAATCACTTATCCTATCTTGTTTATCAATTAATCATATTGGTGAATTAAAACAAAAAAGAAAGTAGAATCGATAATGATATTCTTATCTATTGTGAGTCATTTAAACATGTTTTGACTGTTGAATTAAATGTTTGAATTTTTAAGTGTCCGGCAAAGTTGTCTCTACAGCTTGATAGCGATTAAATGTTGTATAGGGTTCTTGATGATATTGATATGTCATAGACAAGGATGAAATGGTGCCCCATAGGTATAATTTTATGAATTATTTATGTATCCTTAGATAAAAATAATTGGTTTATGAAGTTAAAAAAAAAAAAAAGGATATTAAGAAGTTCTCCTATTATTTAGTATGATTTTATGCGAATCTGGTGCTACTATTTATGGAAAAAAAAAAAAAAAGAACTCTATGGTTGTAGTACATTTCAGTAGAATATCGTGAAGAGGTAATTATGTGACCTCTTAGATTTATGTGCGTATATGTGCTTGTGCTCCAAAAAATGTTGCCAAGCTAGACTTAGAGTCTTGTAAACTTGGCTTAAACTTGCAGAATGGTGGGGCCATGATTTTTGGTCTTTTGTAAACAGAGTGAAAGCTCAAGAGTGTAAAAGTGACAATCACAACATGAGTAGTTTCGAATACTAACTTTTGGAGAATTTTTATAAAGAAGAATATTATTTAAAAGCCACATTATGTTAGTTTTAAAAGTCTATTCCTCATACTTTAATGAACCCTAATTTCATAAATCCTAATACTTATAATCACCCCTCTTCCCAAATTGTAATACCACTTTTTAATATTACTAGTATTGTCACGATTAAACTTGAAATAACATCTAACTACCCCCTAGTGTGAATAATTTAACATGTTATTTACTTGCTCACCAACTACTAGGATTTATTGATGGCTCTTATACCTGTCCTCCTACCCAACTAAATCACCCAAATGGATCGACTTATCCCAACTCGAACTATATTACATGGCTACGCGCAAATCAGAGTCTCAGATCTTGCATAGCCACAACACTCTCTCGCTCCTTTATCAACGACATTGTTTGTCATCCAAATTTAAAAGCCATGTGGGATGCGCTGGCTAAGCGTTTTCGGGATCACTCCATGGCTAAGGAGTATGACGTCCAACTCAACTCATAAATCACCGCAAAGATGGCAAAACAATGGACGTTTATCTCTCTGAATTAAAATAAATCACGGATGATTTAACTGCCATTGACTCACCTATTTCTGCTAGGGAATTCTAACACTTTGCAATTCATGGCTTACCCCCTGAACATGCCGCTTTTGCAACATTCTTTCGTCAAACTTCAAAACTTTACTCCTATGAGGAATTAAAATCTACTTTACTCAATGAAGAAGCTGCTTTAAATCGCAATTCTATGCATTCTGACCCTAACCTGGCTCATGCCATGGTTGCACCTGGACAACCTCCCCAACCAAACCACAACCACGGTGGCCGGGGCGGCAAGCCCCTGGCCACGCGCCGCCATATGGTCCACCGCCACACAGTGGGGTGCCTCGCTCTATCAACCCTTACCCCGTTCGACCTTCGGTTGGTCCCCCTTTTCACTCTAATGCAGGTGTGCTCGGGCCCGGTCCTCAATTCTGCCAGATATGCTCAGAGACTGGCCATACCGCATTTGCTTGCCCTCATTTCTTTAACAGCACCTCCTTTCCTAATCCTAGCCAATCCCTTGCAGCCATGACTATTGTAAACCACATGACTACAATTGGTACTCGACTCAGGTGCCTCCAATCATATGATGCCCAATCCAAGTATTCTCTATAACCTACTTCTTCATTCTGATCATAAAGATGTCCTTGTCGAGAATGGGGCGCTACTGCCTGTTTCACATGTTGGCTCGACAACAATACCTAAAACATCCCTTCATTTAAACATGTATTTATTTTTAGTAGAAATTTATTTTTTTTCTTTTAAAATACTAGACTGTTTATTTATTTACTTTTTGTAAGTGTGTGTGTATATATGTATACTGGTGTATATATTACCCCCACCCAGACACGCACGCACACTGTCGAAACATAACTTCATTCTTCTTGGATTCTCAAGTTACTTTCTGAAAGAGTTGGCTGTATAGTCTATCATGGCTCATACTTCTGGCCGACATAGCCGTCGCCAGCAATGCATGGACATCAATGGCTCGACAGAGTTTCACAGGGGTTCGTGCTCCCTATTCGGTGAGTCTTCTGCTATTTTATGTATTAAGTTTCTTGTTTTGTTGCTTATTGTTTATGTATATCCTTTATTGTTTTTCAAATGGGCAAGAAACTATCAAACAATAAAATTAAAAATAACCCAAGAATCACCGAAATCTTTACGCCAAATCTAGTTAACTTTATGTACTGTATTAGTATGTATATTGTAATTTTCTTTTTCCAATAATTAAAGAGCGAAGTTCGATACAAAAGCAGCACTTACATTACAACACCAGATTACAAATACAGGAAAGCACACCCTACGATGCCCTTATGAATGTATAATGAAAAGTATGTTTGAATGAATAAATAAGAGATACAAGGAGCCCTTATATAGGCACAAAAAACCAAAAATAGTAAATATTTAGAGGATATTCTAATATATCTAAAAGATTGCCAATATCATAATATATCTTCTAATATATATCATAATATCCTAATATATCTAGAAGATACTCTAATAGGCCCCCTCAAGCTAAGCGGGGCGCTAGCAAGCAAAGATTGGTCTTGTGTTGCAGGAAGCGATTAGCAGTGAGGCCCTTGGTCAAGATATCAGCAACTTGTTTGGTGGTTGGGGTGTAGTAAACTTGTAGATCACCCTTGAGCACCTTTTCACGAACGTTGTGGAAGTCAATATCAACATGCTTGCTACGGTCATTGAATACGTGATTGGCCGCTAGATAAGAGGCAGAGACATTGTCACAATATACAATTATTGGTCCTGGATGTCGAATGCCAAGGTCGTGCATTATGTAATGGATCCAGTCACTTTCGGCAACAGCTTGAGTGACGACCCCGTACTCGAATTTAGTTGTTGAGAATGAGGGCGTTAAACTCATCCACCGTGGCTTGCTGCCATTAAGTATTTTTCACTGCCTATGAGTAACAAGTGGGCTCTTGAATTACTATAATGGAAGATAGAGAAAGCGGATACTTAATTTTACATATGCCATCTTTAAGTCTAGTGCGTATAGGTGTACGTTTTGACTAGAGGGTGCGGGCGGTGGGGGTGTCAAAGACATGACCGCATGGCTAGGTTGTGAGGCGCATGGCTAGGGTGTGCTTTCCTGTATTTGTAATCTGGTGTTGTAACGTAAGTGCCGCTTTTATATTGAACTTCACTCTTTAATTATTGGGAAAAAAAATTACAATATACGTACTAATACAGTACATAAAGTTAACAAGATTTGGCATAAAAGATTTCGGTGATTCTTGGGTTAGTAGGTTTTTTTTTTAAATTTTATTATTTGATAGTTTCTTGCCCATTTGAAAAAACAATAAAGGATATACATAAACAATAAGCAACAAAACAAGAAACTTAATAAATAAAATAGCAGAAGACTCACCGAATAGGGAGCACGAACTTTTGTGAAACTCTGTTGAGCCATTGATGTCCATGCATCGATGGTGACGGCTATGTCGGCCAAAAGTATGAGCCATGATAGACTATACAGCCAACTCTTTCATAAAGTAACTTGAGAATCCAAGAAGAATGAAGTTATGTTTAGACAGTGTGCGTGCGTGTCTGAATGGGGGTAATATATACACCAATATACATATATACACACACAATTACAAAAAAAAAATAAATAAATAGTCTAGTATTTTAAAATAAAAATAAATAAATTTCTACTAAAAATAAATACATATGTGTATGTGTGTGTGTGTTTATGTATATATTTATATAGTGAGAGAGAGAGAGAGCCGGTTCCAAAAATAACGTTCAAAATTAAAAGAATAATGCTGGGAAAAAATATTTACATTTCTACGGTCCACGTAGGTAAGGGGAAGTTCCTAGACCTTAAACTGCGTTTCTGTAACCCGAATTTTTAAGATAAAATCGCGTCATCAAGATGCATTTTAATTTCTGCAAACCTCGTCCTCGAGATTCAATTACAGATGCATGAATGCGTTATGCCGCGATGCTGGAATTCACTTTCATTTATCATGTCCTTATAACCCCCAACAAAATGGGGTTGCGGAACGCAAGCATCGACAGTTATCTAAAATGGCACGGACTCTCTTAATTTGCTCGAAACTTCCTTATGAGTTTTGGGATGACGGTTGTTGTACGGTCTGTTTTACAATAAACCGTCTCCCAACACCAACTTTTTCTAATTTTTCTCCTTTTCAAAAGCTTTTTCCCACAAATCTTGATTATAATCGGTTTAGAGTCTTTGGGTGTGCTTGTTACCCAAACATCACATCTTGTGCCCCTCTTAAATTAGCACCAAGTATGCGGCAAGATATAAAGGCTACCAGTGTTTTGATCCCCTAAATAAATGAATATATGTTAGCCGACATGTTGTTTTTGATGAATCCAGATTTCCCTATCATGAACTAGTGCGCTTGATTGCCCTCGTTGCCAATGTCACGCCTGATGCACCCTTTGTCATATATACTTCCCCCTCCCCATGCACTATTACTCCGCCCCCTATCCTGCATCAAGCCCTTACCGACCCCCCCTCATCGTGCCCTACTCCATCTGACAGTGGGGCTGCGTCGGCCGAGCCCACTGGACTGGGTACCGCAGCCCGCGCCGAGGGACCCTCAAACTTGGCTCCAACCCCTCCTGTGTCCCAATCTCCCCTTCTTGAGTCTAGTTCTGACCCGGACCCTAGCATAGACAGCGCCTCACAGCCAAGCCATGCAGTCGTGTCTCTGACACCCCCACCGCCCGCACCCTCTAGCCAAAATGTACACCTATACGCACTAGACTTAAAGATGGCATACATAAAATTAAGTATCCGCTTTCTCTATCTTCCATTATAGTAATTCAAGAGCCCACTTGTTACACACATGCAGTGAAAAATCCTTAATGGCAACAAGCCATGGCGGATGAGTTTAACGCCCTCATTCTCAACAACTAAATTCGAGTATAGGGCCGTCACTCAAGCTGTTGCTGAAAGTGACTGGATCCGTTACATAATGCAGGACCTTGGCATTCGACATCCAGGACCGATAATTGTATATTGTGACAATGTCTCTGCCTCTTGTCTAGCGGCCAATTAGGTATCCAACGACCGTAGCAAGCATGTTAATGTTGACTTCCACTACGTTCGTGAAAAGGTGCTCAAGGGTGATCTACAAGTTTACTACATCCCCAACCACCAAACAAGTTGTTGATATCTTGACCAAGGGCCTCGCTGTTGATCGCTTCCTGCAACGCATGACCAATCTTCGGGTGCTATCGCCCTGCTTAGCTTGAGGGGGCCTATTAGAGTATCTTCTAGATATATTAGGATATTATGATATATATTAGAAGATATATTATGATATTGATAATCTTTTAGATATATTAGAATATCCTCTAAATATTTACTATTTTTGGTTTTGTGTGCCTATATAAGGGCTCCTTGTATCTCTTATTTATTCATTCAAACATACTTTTCATTATACATTCATAAGGGCATCGTAGGGTGTACTTTCCTGTATTTGTAATATGGTTTTGTAATGTAAGTGCCGCTTTTGTATCGAACTTCGCTCTTTAATTATTGAAAAAAATATTACAATATACGTACTAATACAGTACATAAAGTTAACTAGATTTGGCATAAAAGATTTCGGTGATTATTGGGTTAGTGGGTTTTTTTTTAATTTTATTGTTTGATAGTTTCTTGCCCATTTGAAAAAACAATAAAGGATATACATAAACAATAAGCAACAAAACAAGAAACTTAATACATAAAATAGCAGAAGACTCACCGAATAGGGAGCACGAACTCCTGTGAAACTCTATCGAGCCATTGATGCATCAATGGGGACGGCTATGTCGGCTAGAAGTATGAGCTATGATAGATTATACAGCCAACTCTTTCAGAAAGTAACTTGAGAATCCAAGAAGAATGAAGTTATGATTAGACAGTGTGCGTGCGTGTCTGGGTGGGGGTAATATATACACCAATATACATATATACACAGACACTTACAAAAAATAAATAAATAAATAGTCTAGTATTTTAAAATAATAAATAAATTTCCACTAAAAATAAATACGTATGTGTATGTGTGTGTGTGTTTATATATATATAGAGACAGGGAGAGAGAGAGCCGGTTCCAAAAATAATGTTCAAAATTAAAAGAATAATGCTGGGAAAAAAATATTTACATTTCTACGGTCCACGTAGGTAAGGGGAAGTTCCTAGACCTTAAACCGCGTTTCTGTAGCCCGAATTTTTCAGATAAAATCACGTCATCAATATGCATTTTAATTTCTGCAAACCGTGTCCTCGAGATTCGATTACAGACACATGAATGCGTTATGCCGCGATGCTGGAATTCACTTTAGTTTATCATGTCCTTATACCCCCGAACAAAATGGGATGGCGGAACGCAAGCATCAACATTTATCTGAAATGGCACAGACTCTTTTAATTTGTTCGAAACTTCCTTATGAGTTTTGGGATGACGCTTTTTGTACGGTCTGTTTTACTATAAACCGTCTCCCAACACCAATTTTTTCTAATTTTTCTCATTTTCAAAAGCTTTTTCGCACAAATCCTGATTATAATCGGTTTAGAGTCTTTGGGTGTACTTGTTACCCAAATATCACATCTCGTGCCCCTCATAAATTAGCACCAAGTATGCGGCAAGATATAAAGGTTACCCGTGTTTTGATCCCCTAAATAAATTAATATATGTTAGTCGGCATGTTGTGTTTGATGAATCCAGATTTCCCTATCATGAACTAGTGCGCTTGATTGCCCCCGTTGCCAATGCCACGCTTGATGCACCCTTTGTCATATATACTTCCCCCTCCCCGTGCACTATTATTTCCCCCTCGTCCTACAACAAGCCCTTACCGACCCCCCCTCACTGTGCCCTACTCCACTTGACAGTGGGGCTGCGTCGGTCGAGCCCACTGGACTTGGTACCGTAGCCCGCGCCGAGGGACCCTCGAACTTGGCTCCAACTCCTCCTGTGTTCCAATCTCCCCCTCTTGAGTCTAGTTCTGACCCGGACCCTAGCATAGACAGCGCCTCACAGCCAAGCCATGCGGTTGTGTCTCTGACACCCCCACCGCCCGCACCCTTTAGCCAAAACGTACACCTATACGCACTACACTTAAAGATGGCATACGTAAAATTAAGTATCCGCTTTCTCTATCTTCCATTATAGTAATTCAAGAGCCCACTTGTTACTCACAGGCAGTGAAAAATTCTTAATGGCAACAAGCCATGGCTGATGAGTTTAACGCCCTAATTCTCAACAACTAAATTCGAGTACAGGGCTGCCACCCAAGCTGCCGCCGAAAGTAACTAGATCCGTTACAGAATGCAAGACCTTGGCATTCGACATCCAGGATCGATAATTGTATATTGTGACAATGTCTCTGCCTCTTATCTAGTGGCCAATCAGGTATCCAACGACCATAGCAAGCATGTTGATGTTGACTTCCACTACGTTCGTAAAAAGGTGCTCAAGGGTGATTTACAAGTTTACTACACCCCAACCACCAAACAAGTTGCTGATATCTTGACCAAGGTCCTCGCTGCTAATCGCTTCCTGCAACACATGACCAATCTTCACGTGCTATCACCCCGCTTAGCTTGAGGGGGCCTATTAGAGTATCTTCTAGATATATTAGGATATTATGATATATATTAGAAGTTATATTATGATATTGACAATCTTTTAGATATATTAGAATATCCTCTAAATATTTACTATTTTTGGTTTTATGTGCCTATATAAGTGCTCCTTGTATCTCTTATTTAGTCATTCAAACATACGTTTCATTATACATTCATAAGGGCATCGTAGGGTGTGCTTTCCTGTATTTGTAATCTGGTGTTGTAATGTAAGTGCCGCTTTTGTATCGAACTTCGCTCTTTAATTATTGGAAAAAAAAATTACAATATACATACTAATACAGTACATAAAGTTAACTAGATTTGGCATAAAAGATTTCAGTGATTCTTGGGTTAGTGGGTGTTTTTTTAATTTTATTGTTTGATAGTTTCTTGCCCATTTGAAAAAACAATAAAGGATATACATAAACAATAAGCAACAAAACAAAAAACTTAATACGTAAAATAGCAAAAGACTCACCAAATAGGGAGCACGAACTCTTGTGAAACTTTGTCGAGCCATTGATGTCCATGCATCGATGGTGACGGCTATGTTGGCCAGAAGTATGAGCCATGATAGACTATACAGCCAACTCTTTCAGAAAGTAACTTGAGAATCCAAGAAGAATGAAGTTATGTTTAGACAGTGTGTGTGCGTGTCTGGGTGGGGGTAATATATACACCAATATACATATATACACACACACTTACAAAAAATAAATAAATAAATAGTCTAGTATTTTAAAATAAAAATAAATAAATTTCTACTAAAAATAAATACATATGTGTATGTGTGTGTGTGTTTATATACATATATATAGAGAGAGCGAGAGAGCTGGTTCCAAAAATAATGTTCAAAATTAAAAGAATAATGCTGGGAAAAAAATGTTTACATTTCTACGGTCCATGTAGGTATGGGGAAGTTCCTAGACCTTAAACCGCGTTTCTGTAACCCGAATTTTTCAGATAAAATCGCTTCATCAAGATGCGTTTTAATTTCTGCAAACCGCGTCCTCGAGATTCGATTACAGGCGCATGAATGCGTTATGCCGCGATGCTGGAATTTACTTTCGTTTATCATGTCCTTATACCCCAAACAAAATAGGGTGGCGGAACGCAAGCATCAACATTTATCTGAAATGGCACGGACTCTCTTAATTTGTTCGAAACTTCCATATGAGTTTTGGGATGACGCTTTTTGTGCGGCCTGTTTTACTATAAACCGTCTTCCAACACCAACTTTTTCTAATTTTTCTCCTTTTCAAAAGCTTTTTTGCACAAATCCTGATTATAATCGGTTTAGAGTCTTTGGGTATGCTTGTTACCCAAACATCACATCTCATGCCCCTCATAAATTAGCACCAAGTATGCGGCAAGATATAAAGGCTACCAGTGTTTTAATCCCCTAAATAAATGAATATATGTTAGTCGGCATGTTATGTTTGATGAATCCAGATTTCCCTATCATGAACTAGTGCGCTTGATTGCCCCCGTTGCCAATGCCGCGCCTGATGCACCCTTTGTCATATACACTTCCCCCTCCCCGTGCACTATTACTCCGCCCCCTGTCCTGCACCAAGCCCTTATCAACCCCCCCTCACCGTGCCCTACTCCGCCTGACAGTGGGGCTGCATCGGCCGAGCCCACTGGACTGGGTACCGCAGCTTGCGCCGAGGGACCCTCGAACTTGGCTCCAACCCCTCCTGTGTCCCAATCTCCCCTTCTTGAGTCTAGTTCTGACCCAGACCCTAGCATAGACAGCGCCTCGCAGCCAAGCCATGCGGTCGTGTCTCTGACACCCCCATCGCCCGCACCCTCTAGTCAAAACGTATACCTATACGCACTGGACTTAAAGATGGCATACGTAAAACTAAGTATCCGCTTTCTCTATCTTCCATTATAGTAATTCAAGAGCCCACTTGTTACTCACAGGCAGTGAAAAATCCTTAATGGCAACAAGCCATGGCGGATGAGTTTAACGCCCTCATTCTCAACAACTAAATTCGAGTACAGGGCCGTCACTTAAGCTATTGCCGAAAGTGACTTGATCCGTTACATAATGCAAGATCTTGGCATTCGACATCCAGGACCGATAATTGTATATTGTGACAATGACTCTGCCTCTTATCTAGTGGCCAATCAGGTATCCAACAACCGTAGCAAGCATGTTGATGTTGACTTCCACTACGTTCGTGAAAAGGTGCTCAAGGGTGATCTACAAGTTTACTACACCCTAACCACCAAACAAGTTGCTGATATCTTGACCAAGGGCCTCGCTGCTGATCGCTTCCTGCAACACATGACCAATCTTCGCGTGCTATCGCCCCGCCTAGCTTGAGGGGGCCTATTAGAGTATCTTCTAGATATATTAGGATATTATGATATATATTAGAAGATATATTATGATATTGACAATCTTTTAGATATATTAGAATATCCTCTAAATATTTACTATTTTTGGTTTTTTGTGCCTATATAAGGGCTCCTTGTTTCTCTTATTTATTCATTCAAACATACTTTTCATTATACATTCATAAGGGCATCGTAGGGTGTGCTTTCCTGTATTTGTAATCTGGTATTGTAATATAAGTGCGGGTGGGGTCTTTTTGCTCTATCTTGTTCTTTTTGTTCTTTTTTTTGGTTCTTTTCTTGGTTTCGGGTCCCCAATTGTTGGGACGCCGCTTTTGTATCGAACTTCGCTCTTTAATTATCGGAAAAAAAATTTACAATATACGTACTAATACAATACATAAAGTTAACTAGATTTGGCATAAAACATTTCGGTGATTCTTAGGTTAGTGGGTTTTTTTTTTAATTTTATTGTTTGATAGTTTCTTATCCGTTTTAAAAAACAATAAAGAATATACATAAACAATAAACAACAAAACAAGAAACTTAATACATAAAACAGCAGAAGACTCAACGGATAGGGAGCACGAACTCCTGTGAAACTCTGTCGAGCCATCGATGTCCATGCATCGATGGCGATAGCTATGTTGGCTAGAAGTATGAGCCATGATAGACTATATAGCCAACTCTTTCAGAAAGTAACATGAGAATCCACGAAAAATGAAGTTATGTTTGTACAGTATGCATGCATGTCTGGTTGGGGGTAATATATACACCAGTATACATATATACACACACTTACAAAAAATAAATAAATAAATAGTTTAGTATTTTAAAATAAAAATAAATAAATCTCCATTAAAAATAAATAAATATATGTGTGTGTGTACATAGAGAGAAAGAAAGAGAGAGAGAGAGCCGATTCCAGAAATAATGTTCAAAATTTAAAAAAAAATGCTAGAAAAAAATATTTACATTTCTACGGTCCACGTAGGTAAGGGGAAGTTCCCAGACCTTAAACCGCGTTTCTGTAACGCGAATTTTTTCTGATAAAACCGCGTCATCAGGATGCGTTTTAATTTCTGCAAACCGTGTCCTCGAGATGCGGTTAAATAAACCCCCATTCACTCATCCACTCACACGTCCCCTCTCTCTCCTGCCGCGCAGTGTCTCTCCCCGTCTTTCTCGTTAACCCGCCACTGGTAACCCCGTCCGCCGCTGTCCTTCTTCTCGTTCATACGTCGAAGATCTTTCAAGTGACCATTGTCGGAGTTATTTGACCACTACTGCATTCATTCACAGGAGTTAGTAACTACGGTAATTTTAACTTTCTTGTTTTTGTAATAACTTTTTTCTTGTTAAAAATACATATTGTTGTATTATAATGATACTAATTTAATTTTCGAGGTTTATTTTACTTTTTTAGTTAGTATTTATGGTTATTTTGTTGAACGTTGTTGAAATTTTACTTGTTTTATACATATTGAAGTTTGTGTTATTGTAATTTTTTTCCAGAATATGACTTATTTGCATCCTATTGTTTATCATTGGGGTGAAAAGGGCGAGAAAAATAGAGAGCATGTCAATTATGTTGGAGGTTATAGCAGTATGATATTTGTTAGAAAAGATGTCAATTTTAGTGGATTAATCAGTATGTTGAGAGAGTATTGTAATACATGTACATCAAATAATTGATCTTTTCAATGACAATTCGTTAGAAGCTATGTGGTCATACATTGAGCTACAGAAGCAGTCGACAACAGATTTTTATATAGAAGTTGAGCTAGAAAATCTGAATGTTGATATGAGAAATCGCCTACCTAACTATCAGTCAACTTATATGTATCCAGCACCTTACTCAAAATTGTTAATGTTTGTTGAATCCCAATCTTACGGGCATAATATGATGCATTATCCTATGTCTTACCATGGGTACAGGGTTGCTTCAAGTATGCCACAAAATTATATGACCGATACTAGTATTCCAATTTGTCCAACTTCATTATTGGAATGTCATGCCAATAATGCAATTCCATATAATTTCGGAATGGGTCGAGTTGGTGCATCAAGAAGCCATACTGGGCAAGATCGTATTCTAGTTCATCCAACTGTATCATTGGAATGCCCTACCAATAATTCAATTCCATGTAATTTGGAAATGGGTCGAGCTGGTGCATCAAGTTCCTGTACCGGGCAAGCCTTGAGTATCCCTAATGAAAGATGCCCAATGTCACAACCTAATCTTGTGATAGAATATGCAAAACAAGGTGGCGATGGTGACGGAGTATTTGTTAGTACAGCTTATGATGACAGTGATTAGGGCTATTCAATCGAGGATGAAGACAGTGAGCGAATCGACGAAAGGAAGCTTGAACAGGACAATGGGGATAACGATGTCGTTGATGAGCGAATTAATGAAACTGAAACAAAGTTTGCCCATAATGACATGAATGAAGATCCTGTTAGTACTTGTGCTCCCGTGCCTTAATTTGCTAGTATCAATGAAAATCCCTATGTTGAACCTGATGAGTTTAATTTTCACTATGATCCTGCGGGCGAATTTGTAGTGGGACAACTTTTTCATACCAAAAAAGATGTCATAATCGCTATGCAACAGTATTCGGTAAGAAACAATCAATTTTGTAAGACAGTTGAATCAATTCCGCTGAAGTTAGTGTTCAAATGCAAGAAGAGCAATTGTCCATGGTGGTTAAGGGCTGTTGTCAAAGATCCACAATTTTCTTACTTCACAGTTGTAATGTACAGAGGTCCTCACGCATGTGTCAGTGATGTGTTTGCCCAGAACCATCACTTGGTAAGCTCATCCTTTGTTTCCCAACATGTGATGGAACTTATTAGAACACAATTGTCAATTTCTGCGAGTTCTATTGCTCAAGCTATTTCCGATCATTTTCGGTTAAAGATTACATATAAAACGGCTTAGTTGGCGAAACAAAGAGCAATTGACAATATATTTGGCACATTTGAGGACTCTTATGTAAAACTTCCCCAAATTTTGAGAGCCAATAAAAGATCAAATCCTTGTACAAAAATTGTATTTAGAAGTATTCCAACTTCAGACCCTTCTGTCCACTTTTACAACAAAGCTTTTTGGTCATTTGGGCCATCCATACAAGGGTTTCAGTACTGTCGTCCTGTCATATCCATCGATGGTACCCATCTTTATGGGAAGTATAAGGGAGCATTGTTACTTGCTATTGCTTCTGATGCCATAATCAAGCATTTTCCTTAGCATTTGCTCTCGTAGAAAGCAAGAGTAATGCTAGTTGGTCATGGTTCATGAAGTACTTGAAAAAACATGTAATGGGGGAAAGAGAAGTCTGTGCGATTTCGGATCATCATGCCGGAATAATGAACGTAATGAGTAGAAGAGAATGGAGGGAGCCAAATGCCCATCATAGGATTTGTTTGAAACACCTTATATCTAATGTAAATGTAAGGTTCCGAAATACAAATTTGAAAAATATGACACACTATGCTCCAAAGCAGGCTCAACCTAGGAAATTCAACTCGACATTCGATAGAACGGCGAGTTGAATATCGATGTGCGTAGATATCTTGGTGAAATTGGCCTGAACAAGTAGGCTCTTTGCCATGACCAGGGAGAGCGATATGGGCTCATGACGACTAATATGGCTGAAATCATGAATGCTGCGCTAAAGGGAGTTCGTAGCTTTCCTATCGCTTCACTTGTAGAGTTGACCTTCTATCGGACAAATAAGTGGTTTGTTCAACAGCGAGGAGTTGCGGGTGAGCTTCTTGCTGAAGAGAAAACTTGTTCCCCCAAAATCAATGAGAAATTGGAGTCCAATAAGGCTAAGGCGCGATATCGTCGCGTTGAAGTATTTGATTACCAAAGAAGTATGTATGAGGTCATCACTACAGCAGGTGATAGGGAGAGAGGAAAAGGAGGGCATAAACAAACCATTAACCTCGAAGAAAGGACTTGCTCCAGTCAAAAACTGTAGTTGCATGGTATCCCGTGTTCTCATGTTCTTGCTGTATGCTACAATAGAAATTATGGTCCTTTATCATTCATGAACTCGTATTACTCCCTTCCTATGTATCGTGATTCATACAAGCTGAAATTCAATCCAATTCCGGATAAGGGATATTGGGAGCCATATGATGGCCCTAAAATAATCCTGAATCCTCGTTTAAAGCGAAGTCAAAGCCGCCCACCATCGAAACGAATTCAAAATGAGATGGATGATAATGACGATACACGGAGGGTCACATGTAGGCTTTGTAAGGGAAAATGTCATAATGTATTGACATGTAAGAAGAAAAAAGAGCACGAGGCTCAGTTAGTAGCTAGTAACAATGAAATATATGACGATAATATTAATTTTATCTAGTATTTCGTTATTTATACATATTGGTTAATTTTGATAAATTTTTATCTTGTGACAGCGTAATGGATCCAAGACCAGCTGACCCTAGCCTCAACACAGAAGTGTTGCAATATGGGATGGACAGGTGAGCTTGATATTATATCGTTCAAATTTTTTAGTTTATTAGACTTATAAATTATCTCTATGTTGTTCATACTGATGTTTTTTTGCTTGTTGTTACAGGATGTGTGCGTTCTCACTTGTCGCCACCATGTAACCCATTTACTAGGTCATTGGAGGGTAGATGATCGGATTCTATGTTATGTTAGGCATGTTGGACTTTTTGGAGTCCACCGACTGATTCATGTGTCTCTAGATCATCCTCTGATAACTGTCTTGGTTGAGAGGTGGCAACAGGAGACCCACACTTTCCATATAACTAGTGGGGAAGCAACAATCACCCTTCAAGATGTTTCTATCTTGATGGGGTTGAGGGTAGACGGGAATCCCGTCACTGGTAGCAGTGATGTAGATTGGGCAGCGTTAGCTGAGGAGCTACTTGGGGTCCGGCCTACCCCTGCTGATTTACATGGCTCCTCTATTAGATTCACATGGCTTCGTCAGCACTTTTACCACTTGCCCGATGATGCCCCAGATAGTCAAATTGAATATGCTGCAACGGAATATATTTTTACATTACTTGGTGGCATGTTATTTGGAGATAAGACGGGCAATGAGATACAACTTATATACCTGCCTCTGCTTCATGATTGGGATGCAGCGGTAGAATGTAGTTGGAGGAGTGCGACGTTAGCTTTTTTGTACTGACAGCTATGTCGAGCATCACGACGAGGAGTGCAAGAGATTGCTTGCCCTCTTACTCTTGTACAGGGTTGTTATATATTCTTCTGTAAAATTTATTTTCTTTTTCTATGAGTATGTGATATGTATTATATTTTTGTATGAATATAGTTATGGGCATGGGAGCGAATTCCTATAGGTCGACCAAACCAAGCCCCCCATTTTTGTAGAGATGATGATGATCCACTTGGACACAGGTATTTCTATAATTTAATAAATTTATATAATAATGCTTGAATTTGTGTATTTCTCAAATCAATCTTTTGTTGGATAAGTGGGTACATAATGTTTCTCATATTGATGCACCGAGAAACCTTACATACTATAAGAGTTCGTTTGATTTATAGAATAGTAATCAGGTAAAAATTATATTTATTTTTATCTTTATATTCATATTTTTATTTATTATTTATGACAAATCTTTCATTTTTTGATTTTAGATGACATGGACTCCTTATACAAATGAGACTATTGCATCACTTCCAAATATATGTCGCCATGGGCATATTTGGCGCAGTGTAGTCCCACTTATCTGTTTTGACATCATTGAGTGGAATTATCCGGATCGTGTGATGCACCAATTTGGGATGCAGCAACGTATCCCAATCAATGCTGGTCTGTTCGTTGAATTACATGCTCTTGATTGATGTGGTAAACACAAGGTTGATTGGGCGAGACATCATGAGGTGTATATGTCGATGTGGGGTAGACGGGCGGAATATGTAGCATTCTCTCCTGTAACAGCCCCTCTCCCCGATGATGACCAATACGTGTCATGGTACCAATGCTTCACGGGGTTAGGAATAACCTTTCCTGCCGATCATCCACGAGATGACTATCTGCCAATTCAGTCAGATGAAGACTTCGCTGTAAGTAGTTTTACTTTATTCTTGTAGATTTGTAGATTAATATTGAAAACATATTCTAATATTTATTTTTTCTAATGAATAGCTAACTATGGCTCAGATGGTCGATTTGAGTACGGGGATTATTCAACATCGGGAGCTATATGATATACAAGCTCGAATGAACATGCTCATTGTAGAGGAGATCAGGAGATCCGGATATCAATGCCTACAATGTCAAGGATGAACCCATCTTCTTCAAGTGCCTTTTTCTGATAACTTTTTCTCATTTCATACAACTTCCACTTATGCTGTTCAAACCACGTCGAGAGAGATATGGGACCAACACGACGAGGACCATCAACAATTTCAGGATATACCTTTTGAAAATGTTGATGAAAGTCCTATTTATGAATAAAATGTTATCCTTGAAGAAGATATTTCTCGACAACCTCCAATATATGAAGATATTGGTAGAAGCAGAGGTGGAGTTAGGGATAGAGGTAGAGATCGAGGCAGGGGTAGAGGGAGAGATAGAGGCGTAAGCAACAAACGAATACGTCCGTTTTTGCCTTAATTTTGATATATATGATATTTTAGTTTAAATGTTATACTTGTCTAGTATACACATATATTTATTATAATAGAATATGACCTTTTTTCATGATATGAATGTGTGATAGTCTATTCTTATAAACTACTATATTGATATTGCGTAATTGTTTGTATTCATAGTTGTTGTAGATATATTATAATTAGGCAAAGGACATCAATCAAATTATTATCTGATATTTAGAAGCTGTAAATCATGACAATTGTATGAAAACAGAATACTTGGAATTTTTTAGTTGGAAAAAATAGTCACCGATATTAAACCGTGTTTTCGAAACGCGGCACAATGACAGCTAGTACATACAACATTTTGTCAGTCACACTGGTCATAAACCGGGTTGTGGAAACGCAGTTTAATGCCAAACAATAAAGCGCGATTTTTTCTAAATAAAACTACGTTAAGTAAACGTGATTTTTTTCATAAAATCAGGTTTACTTAATGTAGTGTTTTTTTTATCAAACCATGTTTACTTAATGCGGTTTTTTTTATAAAACCAGGTTTACTTAACGCGGTTATAAAATCGTGTTTACTTAACGTGGTTATAAAATTGCGTTTACTTAACGTGGACCGTAGAAATGTAAATATTTTTTTTTCCGGCATTATTTTTTTTATTCTTTTATTTTTGAACATTATTTCCAAAATCGGCTCGAGGATAGAAGGATGGGGTATTTTAGGCATTTTTATATAATTATAATGAACTTGATTGTCAATATAATAAATAAACCTTCATGTATAGGCTAGGTAAAAACAAATAAATTAGAACTTATTCAGGAGAATTAGGTAAGGTCTTTCCTGTTTTTTAAAAAAATTGAAACAACAACAATAAACCCAATGTTTTAAAAAAAATCTCCCGCCAAAGCAGGATTTGCGGGGTAAACTGTATGCAACCTTTACCCATTAAGATGTTACCCTAAAAAGAGACTGTTTTCGAGAACCTCTAATTCTAAAATTTTAATAAATTGAATTTGCTAAAAAATCTTCACTTATTATAACAAATTAGAGAATAAATACTCACTTCTCGTCAATTTTAATTTTGTGAGTTAACTTGTGGTAATAACAACAACAACAACAAACCCAGTGCTTTTAAGGGCTCCCACAAAAGCAGAGTCTTAGAGGTAGATATACGCAGCCTTCTTCCTTCAAAAAACTATTCTAAAATTAGGCTATTTTTAAGGACATCCAACAGTTACAAGAGCCACGCAGGTGTAACAAGAAGCCTTAATTGCAGACCACGCAGGTGTCCAAGAGCCACCACGAATGCGTACAAACTTGGACAACCGTGCTGAGCAGTTCCCCATTTTACTTCAATTAATATAAGCTCCTTTCGTTCATTGCTCGCAAAGCCTTTTCAATCCAACTTTTCATCGCAAATTCTCTCCTTTCTGCATACAGGAGCGATCAATCTTCACCAGTTTCGTCGCTGATCTAATCGTTGAATTCTTAATCATCTCAATTGCCCGCGTCGAAGTCGAAATCGAAATCTAGGGTTTCCGTGGATCTCAATCGAAGCTATTGTAATTGATTGGATCAAATCGCTGCTGCCGCCATGAATCCTGAATAGTATCTTCTTATCCTTCTTGTCTCTCTAATTTCTGATTTTAGATTGATGATATTTGTTTGAAGGTTTCGTTTGTTGACGGATTAGGGTTTGCTCGTTGAATTCGGTAGATTTCTGAGATAATTTGCGTAAATTGACGTTCGTTTCATTCTATGGCGAAATTAGTTACGGATTTGATCGCTTGTGCTCCTTCGTTGGTAACAATAGATTGCTGTGGCTTCACTTGCGTTGTAATTGATGATTTGTGTACTGGAAGATGTATATCCTTGTAAATTTTTAGTGTGTGTTAATGATACAACCCAAAATGTTGTGGTTAAGCGAGGGTAGTGTAGATATTAATAAATAGGCCAATTCTTTTATTATCAACTGTACCCTTCCCCTAACTTTATAAATAGGGACCTTCGGTATACAGGAGTATGGATGAATTGATTTGAGTCTCTCTCCCCCTCTCTCTTTAGGCCTTTCCCTCCCATATCTCTGTCTCTCTCTCTCTATCTACCCCTCACCTTCCCTTATACTATACCTTACAATACAATATACTTTACAAATTTGGTTAATTGAGTGTTTGATTGCTTTATTTTGAGGTAGGATTGAATGGTTCGATTGATTTGGTTCGTATCAGTTAATTGGTCAGAATATAGATTGATCGAACTTGTCATTTGAGAATTGTTGATGATTGTAGTACTTCTGATTAGTTTGTTTGATGTTAGCGTAATTTTTGTGAAGATTGATGTATGTGGCTTGTTGCTTGTGTGTCATTAATTGTTGGAAGCATATAATAAAATCACATTTCACGATTGTATTGGGAACGGCTTTGGTGTTGCGGAAGTGAGATGTTGTGGACATTGTGTTGGGAGTTTTCTGGACAATAAGTTGTTTTTCTGTCTCATATTTGCAAAACACGAATGAAAAAGTTGTACAATTATTAGTTGTGGTACCTTTTGCTGATAGCATTTGCCATGTAAACACATTTATATACATGTTTTAATAAATAAAATGTACAGCTAGCTCAGCGGGTAAAGTCTTTTGGAGGTAGTACCCGAGACCTTGGATTAAATCCCGCCTTCGTCACGGGGAAGAGGGGATAGAGGATTTGGGAGGATTGCCCCCTTTTGCAATCCATCTGTCTTCCTTACTGTACGTAAAAGTGTATACATACACATACATATATAAGTGTGTGTGTATATATATAGGCATATGACTCATATGAGAGGGTGAGAGATGATAGCGTGAATTCTTGGCTACAGATTTGGTTTAATACGGGAAAATGCATGATGTCAGGTGGAAGGGAGATGATTCCGCGACCAAATGAGTGTGTGTGTGTGTGTGTAATACTCTGTTGGTCCCTTTTTTTTAAAAATTGTTTAATATGGTTTCTAATATTTTGTAACTTTGTTGAAATTGGTCCTTCGTATTTTCTTTTATTCAAAATAGTCCAGCAACAACAAACCCTTCCACAAGGGCTCCTGTCAAATAAGGGAAAATGGTCCATAATGTCTTATTATATGAAAAAGTTTGTTCCCGGCCTAGTGACCGAAATTAGGTAAAAATTAAAAACACGAGGTAACAATTTTGTCATAAAATGTAACTTTAGGGATCATTCTAACCTAAAGAAAAGATAAAGGACCATTATAAACATTGGGGATCATTTTGAACAAAAGAAAAGATGATGGACCAATGTGAACAAACTTAAAAACACTAGGACCAACTGGGTAAATAACTCCCTCTCTCTCTATATATGTGTGTGTGTAGGTTATGTCGTCTATTATAAAAGTAATATTGCGTAATACTGGTTCAAAATCCGTTATACGGCTTTTGTTTGAGTTAATATTTGAGGTTTCTTATTGTGTGTCGATTACATCTTGTGCAGCGATTACCTTTTCAAGCTCCTGCTTATTGGGGATTCTGGTGTTGGGAAATCATGTCTTCTGTTGAGATTTGCTGTAAGGCCACTGTCCTACTTGCAGTTTGTGATTTACCTTATGTGTGCTTGCTTTATATGTTGTTTACTTCTCCAAGTATGTTTTTATATATGTCGGGTACTGAAATACTTCTTGTACTCAGGATGACTCTTATGTGGAGAGTTACATTAGCACAATTGGGGTTGATTTTGTAAGTACCATTTTCGTATATTTGCACCCTTTTCATCTTTGTTAGTGTATATAACATATTAATAAACCTTCACCTATCGACTTAAACTTTTGGAATAGTTGGTCATTGACATGATATCAAAACTTTGTTGACCAAGAGGTCGGAAGTCCAAATCTTGGCAGCCCTTTCTATATTGAACAATTTTGGCTGAGATAGGCCTGTGTTTTGTTCATGTTGTAAGCCCGATAGGAATTCTCCTGAGGGGATATGTTAGAACATAACATCATTCATGAATCTTCACCCATCAGCTTAAGTTTTTGGGGTAGTTGGTTCTTTAATGATCCATTTTTTGATTCTTCTCTGAGCATTTTTTGTTAACTCCTCTTTCTTTTCTTTTTTTTTTTTCTGTGTATTTCTCCCTCTCATGTATTCTGAAACAATAGTTTCCCTTGTACAGAAAATTCGCACAGTGGAGCAGGATGGAAAAACCATTAAGCTTCAAATTGTGAGTATACAACCGTTTATGTCCAAGTTTTAATGGACAATTTGCGGTATCACTCAAATTTTCTTTTCTTTTATATAGTGGGATACTGCGGGGCAAGAACGTTTCCGAACTATCACAAGCAGTTACTACCGTGGTGCCCATGGGATCATTGTGAGTTGTAATCACTATTTCTATGAATAGCATCGAGCCATTTCTCTTCATTGTTGTGAATTACGCTACTATTGTTATTTTCAATAATCATGTGGTGTCTATTGCCAGATTGTGTATGATGTCACGGACCAACAAAGCTTTGAAAATGTCAAGCAATGGCTTAACGAAATTGACCGCTATGCAAGTGACAGTGTTGTCAAGATCTTGGTTGGAAACAAATGTGACTTGACAGCAAACAAAGTGGTTTCATCAGAAACAGCAAAGGTATTACAAAACTATTTTATTAGTAAACTCGCGTATAATACACATTTTAAACACACATATGTACTTTTCTGTTAAAAGAGGACGTTTGTATATAATTGTCAATAATACGGTAAAATATGTGTTTTCTTAATGTTACTGTATGATATATGTATTATAACACGTATCCATATTTTTTTCATTTAAAAAATAAATGATAATTGGAAATAATTGATATCCACACCTAAATTACAAAATCCATATTCTAAATTTTGCTACATCTATTACTTTAACTCTTAAATTATTGAGTGTTCGTATCATTTACTATGTGAATTATGCTTTCAATACTGCTTTTATGACTAAAATTGTCCTTTACTCCTATAAGTAAACAAACTTTTGACCGAAATTTGTATAAAGCTGAATAATACATGCACCTATTAGATTCGGTTCAATTTCCATACTGCCTTTTGCTAGCAGGGACTATGACATCGCTGTGTTTCACCAGGATGTTTACTCGCTGGTTACTCATGAATTTGTTGTTTATCTAGGCGTTTGCTGATGAGATTGGGATTCCTTTCCTGGAAACAAGTGCTAAGAATTCAACCAATGTAGAGGACGCATTCATGACCATGGCAGCTGAGATCAAGAGACGGTCAGACCCTTCTATTATTTTTTCTACTCATAGCTGTGTAGATATTATCATTTAATTTTGATACTAGTTGCATGAGGTGTGCCTATTTTATTTATTTCTATTATGTCGTTTTGGGTTAGGGAGAGCTTTCTTGATCATCCTTAGAATCTTTCATGCCTCTGGTAATATTATCAAGAGAGAAAGAATGTGTAATACAATAAAGGGGTAAAAAACCAAAATCTAATAATATAAAGCCCTTCAATATTTCTGCAACTCTGTTGAGGTTATGTCAGTAAAGCCTCCAAAGTTCTGTCCCATAGAAAAACCACCGTATCACAAAAGAAATTCACGGGCTTATGATTGTGCAACCCAATCCGAATTTTAAGAATTAAAACTGAACATCTGGTGAAGGCAATAGGTTAATTGAGTATAAGTTTTGAATAGGAAGGTACACTTATTATTTTCTTATCTTCTTCCCCCTTTTTCAATGTTATTGCCTTTCTGCTGGATTTGGTTTATGCCCTGAAAATTTCTTTTTTGTATTTTCTTCTTCTCAACCTTCTCTTATCTTGTGGGCTCTTCTCCACAATGCTTACTGACATCCACTGGCTAGTTGTTAATGCAATAGCTCATGAAGTTTATTATCGAATAGAAATAGCCATTCTTCATTCCAGCACAAAAGATGCAGGATGAAATCCTTAATTGTAGATTATTTTTTTGGAATTTATTGTGTGGATCTTTTAAGAAAATTTGATCTTTTACCCGTTTGCATAAAAATGAGGACCATTAATTAGCCTATTTGGTATCGTTTTCTATTTGCAGTTTTTGGTCTTTGAGAGAACGAATAATTAGATTTTGGAAATGTTCTCCGGGTTTTGGTTTTTTTGTTGTTGTTGTGTTCAATTTTTTCCTAGTTGGAGCAAATGCCAAGTACAAGGAACCAAAAACAAGAAAAAATCGTTTTCCATAACATGTTTTAGTTTTTAAAAGAACCTAAAACTACGAATAGTTGACGGTACCGAACAAGCCCAGATATTTCAAACAATAGATAATGGTATTCCTCACTGTGATCATTGCTAACTCGGTTGCGTCTTCTTAAATTCACTTTTAGAATCTTCCTTTGTTCCATAAACAAGTACAATTTTCTAAGAAACTAATGCTGCTTCGTTCGATGTGCCTAGTGTGGCGAGCCAACCAGCGGCAAACTCTACGAGGCCAACCACGGTGCCACTTCGAGGCCAACCAGTAGGGCAGAAGTCCAGCTGCTGCTCATCTTGACTGGCGGAGACCAAGACATCGAAGAACCAACAGTTGACCGGTATGTATCCATTGGATCAATCTCATCAAGTTTCATGTTTGTATATTAATATTAAACAAGTATCAAACATCTATGTGTGACCTCCGTTTTAAACTGTTGTTATCATCAACATAACCGGATATTGTAATGTTTATGGTAACTGTAACTCTTATGATTCTTGTTTAGGTAAAAGTACTAAATATACAGTCTGCAGGCTGTGGGTATGAACATTATGCTTTGTTCTTTGGTCTGTCTGCATACGAATTTGACCTCCTAATTCGATGATTAAGGGGTTTGTTTGGTGTCTTTTTTGTTTGTAGTTTTTGAAGACAATCTTTCCGGGGTTTTTTTTTTTTTTCCGGTTTTCATTCAAATAATGAACAACTAAATGAGAAAATAAAACCAAAAAATTTGTTTTAAATATATGTTTTTACTTTATAAAATGGAAAAACTGCAAATAACAAACGATATCTAACAAGGCTTAAAGAATGTATGAATGTTAGTATGTACTAGTTCTGGTCTTTGGTGGAACTAGTATTTTTGCTTATGTTTCGATAAGTTATACAAATTATGCTTGAGGTCCCCCCCCCCTGAGGGTAGATGAGTTGAGTGGGCTTGACGGTTTGTGAACGTAATTTAGTTTATCTTGAACTAAATTGTGAATCTAAATGTGTTTAGATGAACTATGCTCAAGCATAGTCAGCCTAAAGAGGCTGACTTTCAGCTTAAATGAGTTAATCGTGGCAGGAAGCTTGCCAATGCGAATCTAAGCTTGGATTGAGCTACAGTGTTGACTTGTTGAGCCTCCAGTTCTATGGGCTTAGACTCGGCTCGGCTTCTTTACAACCTAGTTGTATGCAATTTTTGTACTAATAATGTGTCGGCAAATGGTTGATTTATGATAATAATATTAAAATCATTATAGTTTAAATTAGATACATAAGAAGATTGGTTTATCCGTGATAAATTTGTAGACTCTGTAACTCTTTTCTCCTCTTATTAAATATATTCAAATAAGGGTATAAATAATATCTTATCCTTCTCTTTTTACCCTTTGTTTACGCTTTTTACCCTTTGTTTCTTTTCTGCTCTCTAGTCGTTTGCCAAAAAAGGATAACAGGCCATGCCTTGGGCAACGACCCTACCTTTAGGCAATGACAAATATAACTCTAAGCAATCTAAACAACTGCTTTGTGCCTTAGAAATTATAGAGGCCCCAAAATTTTTAGGTCGCGATATTTTTAAAGTGCGAATTATTAATATTAATAAATTTATAATAAAATTTTTATAATTTGTTGTATGCAAAGAGTTTCGTTTAAAAATTTCGCTTGAAGTCTCGAAAATGTTGGGACCGGCCCCCTCTTAGGTAATGATTATGTTCTCAAGTAGTCATTATTGATGGCAGCAACTTTCTTATTTATACTGAAAAAATATTGCTGAGTTGATGTTTGCGTGGATGTCATATCCATGGTGAAACCACTTTATGTATTATTTTAGTATGAGAAATATGAACTTTTTGTTTAAAGATATATATCATTTTGAATTCAAGTTGAGTTTAAAGATATATATTTTTTTAAATTTAAATTGAGTTGAGCTCGTTCATTTAGTCATGTGAGCTCGACCCGGTAAAGCTTTGGGTTTGATGGTCACACATCAACGTGAATCAATTAAGTTTGTGCCTTGTTATGCCATGCTCGAGTTTAAATGAGAGAAGTGTGGCTACAAGCTCTTTGATAAAGGATTGACCTCGACCTAACGAAGCTAAGCTTGAGTTTAGAATCTCCAAGCTTAATAAAAGTTGGAGAAGTGTAGAACAAGACTGCATTCGAATTGTCTATTTCCATTGGAGAAGTATCATCATTGGGTGTGTGTGATGATTGGGCGATTTGCAAAATTATGCTTTTTTACTTTTTTTTTTTTTACACAAGACTAGAGGAATCAATGAAATGTGTACCCAGAGTTTGAGCTTGAAATAATCAATTTGTCGAGTATTAATGGATTGCAAGAATGACTATTCCATAATAAACAGTGAAAATTAACTTGTATTTATTTTTTGAATAAAATAAAGGTATTAGTTTGATCGGCATATATTTATGATTCAATCGAACTAGTTTTCAATAGATTGAATGAACACTCACACGATCAAAATGAAAGCCAGTGCTATCTTTTTCGATGGCTTCCACAAGGCAGAATTTGCATGTAATTCAGTTTTACTATCAGTGTACCATTTTGCCATCTAACAAAAGGTTGTACTATACGTCGACTTGAAAAGCAACCAATGTAATTATTCTATTTGGCCGACAAATTCTGTACCTCAAACGGAAAGCTCTTAGCATGTCAAACCTAAAATTGTATGAGTATAAACTCGTTCCAATACATTCTTGTACTGTTATTGCATTCTCTTGTAGGCAACCATTTTTTAGTGAAGATTTGCTCTAACTGTTAACACACTATAAAATCTAGGGCATGTTTGAATATGCTTTGAAAATACTTAAATTTTTAGAATTATTTTTTTTCAAATTATGGATAAGGCTGCTTTTAGTTAAAAATAAATAAATACACTTCCACCAGGGTTTTAAAAGACAAGTATTATTTTTCACTTATC
Source organism: Simmondsia chinensis (assembly GCA_018398585.1). Lineage (NCBI taxonomy): Eukaryota > Viridiplantae > Streptophyta > Magnoliopsida > Caryophyllales > Simmondsiaceae > Simmondsia > Simmondsia chinensis. The sequence goes on from JAGTTD010000010.1 coordinate 35,893,341, forward strand.
CTTACAAGTAAAAAAAAAAAAAAAAAAAAAAACTCTCTGCAAATTTGGGAAGTTTTTATTATCAAAGTATATAATTGTCAAATTTTAAGCAATAAAGTGACTTCTAAAAAATAATAGTTATAAACTTGTATTGTAATAACAATGTATTATATCATGATAATAAAATTATCCTTTTTTTTATTCAATCATTAAATAGTGAATAAAAGTAGAAAAATTAAGTATAAAATTCTAACGGTAGTTTTTATGTGCGGAAAACTAAAATTTAGATTTTAGAATTTTTTTTAATCTTTACTTTGTTATTTTTAGATTTTTCTCAAATTAAGAAAAACTAAAAAATTCAAATTTAAAAATAAAACTTTAAAAGATTATTCCTAAAATATAATTTTGATTTTCTAAAATAAAGTAAAAGCCATGCTCTTAAATTTAAAAAAAGGCAAAAATCCAGTTATATTCATTAATACATTTAACACTAATAATAATTTAAGAGTTTGTCTAATACATGTCCAAATGATACGTGCTAAAAGTACATTAGTTATGCTCTTATTATATTTTTTTGTCAATATCATAAATATATTTAGTATTATTCTCATGATTGGTGGTAGGTTTGTCCACCGGCTATTGTATCTCTTGTTAACTTTGATCGTAATGTATTGAATACGTAGCCCTTGGGCGTCTTCGTGTTAAAAAAAAATAAAAATTTGTAATTTTATAATTATACGTAACACCTGTCAATCAAAATATTGTGCATTAATTATGATTTCAAGATCAAACAATAGTTACTTAATTAAATAAATAAATAAATATAATGTGCGGTCACCGCATGAGTTAGGATTTACTGGGTAAACGGGTTCCTTATTAGCAAAAATAGTATGCTCTTAACATGTGTCCACTAAATACTCATAATTTAAAAGTTATTTAATATGATAAAATATATGATTAAAAAAAAAGATTCACTAATCTTAGCTTCTCTTATTTGACAACCGGGTAAAATGGGTAAATAGAAAAAAGGAAAAGTATTATTTTACCCTTATTTAAATATGCTAAATTAGGATTGATAAGGGTAAATAGAAATAAACGAGTTACATTTATTTGACAATTGGGTAAAGGGATAAAGTGAAAAAATTATAATTAAAATAGAGATAAAATTGTCTCAATCTTTTTAAAAAAGAATGATTTACTCCAAATATTCTTATACGTTGCCCATTGTATTAATTTGGTCAGTGTATTTTTAACCGTATCAATTTAATCCCCGAATAATTTAAAATATGTCAATTTAGCCATTTGGCCAAATTTAAATTATGGTAATGATGTAATTTTGAACAGTAAAATTATGTTAGATGCAAATAACTAATTATAAATTCATTTATTTACTCAATTTAACCCAATACGTGGCCGACCCATTAAAAATTTTAATAAAAACTTAATATAATATTTTCTCTAAGAATCAAATTGACAAATTTTAAATTATATACGGACTAAATTGATATAATTAAAAATATAATGACTAAATTAATATAATAAATAAAATATAGGAACCTTTAATATAAATAGCTCTTAACAAAATTATCATACCGCTCAATTTGGGGGTTAAAGAAAACGGGGTATCCAAACTTTGCCAAATGGGTTGTATCGTATAAATACACCACCTAAACATCTAAAGTACGGCATAATTTCCCGCCTCTTCATACCCCATTTCCCGCCCCCAAATCAGAAACCCTAGAAATGGGACACAAGCAACAATCGACGGAATCCGTCACCGGCCCCAAGAAACGACGGCGAGTCGGTTTCGCCGCTGACGGTGAGTTCGAATTTGAATTCCTATTTCGAATTTTGTGTTTTGAAATTATTTGATTGCTTTTGGTGTATGTTGATTTGGTGTAATTTGATTCGGATTTGTGAATTGCAGATGCTGGAGTTGAAGCAAATGAATGCATCAAAATTTACCTAGGTGAGATTAATGTTGTTTATGCATTGATTTATGCTTGTGAATGATTGGATTTTGTTACACTGATTCAGTGCGACACGTGATTTTGGATCTAGGGTTTGTTATTTGACTATTTCGTGTTTGAGGGGAAGCGATTTTGTACTTTTTGCTAGTGGAGAGATATGTTTCTCTTTCTTTTCAGGGATTTTGGTTTTGGGTGGATGGAAATAAGATGAGTATTGGATGTTGGGGGAACTGTGGGTGTGAGAGTAGAACCGGGATATAGATAGGGGAGTAAATGAGTTGAGCCAACTGACGAAGTTCATCAAGTTCGAAAGGTTTGGCTTGTTTCGAGCTCGAGCTAAGATGAGTTGGTTCATTAGCTTACTGAGCCAAGCCTGAACCAAAAGAAGCTTGAACTTGTAGGGTTATGAGCTTAAACAGGCCTAAATGAGGCCATTTTAGTATTATATAATGCCCGATCGAGCCTAATTTGAGCGTAAATGAGCCGAGCTTGAGCCTGAACAAGCCCAGATGAGCCCAGATAAAGTTTAAAATGAACCTAAATAAAGCGAGCTGAACTTGCTGAGCTGGGTTCAAACTTAACTGAGCCAAGCCGAGCTTGAGCTTACGACTGGAGCTCTAGCTTGAAGTTTTCAAACTCAACAAAAAGCTCCAAACCGAGCACGGGTCGAGCTAAATGTAGATGAGCTGATTCTTGAGCCCGTGGAGCTTCTACTTGTTTTGGCTCAGCTCATGTAAACCCCTAGATGTAGAGCTTTGAAAGAGATGAAATGACCGCCAACTGCTGTTTTGCATTGATATTTTTTGCAGCATGTTATGCAAAATCTTAAGTCAGTAAACTTCGTGCATAAGAGGTTTAACTCAAGTCGTGCATTTCATGTCAAGATTTTGGAGCTGCCAGTTTTTCTTTGGTGCAGGGAATGCTGCTTGCTATTTGAAAAAAGGAATAATTCTAAATTTATGTAATGTGATTAAAAGGAACAAGCACAAATTTTATTGTTTTCAGTTCTGATGATTTTTCAAACAGCTTTTCTCTGCATCAAGAAGGTTCATCAAATATGCTCTTCATACTGCTTGAAAGCGTGGTTCTGCAATTTTGAATGTGAAAAAAAGAACGTGAAGTTGTGGTTTAGTTTCTGTTCCATTGACTATGTTAACCAACCTCATTGAAAACTTGGACTATTCTCGTATAGAGGATGAAGAAATAAACAGATAGGTTGGTTTGTGTTAAGAACTTGAAATACCATGCAAGTGAATGTGGGCGTATTGTTTGGCTCAGAACGTAGCCTCTGTTTCTTGTAATCAACAAAAAAATAGGTAAGAGAACCACTAATTAAAAAATAAATATCAGGAAACCAAGGCTAGCTCCTGAAAGGAAAATCTTAGAGCATGAGTCCCTCTGAGCAACTACATGGGTAGCCTCATGGGTAGCATTTTGCAATCCTTCTTACCTCTCTATCCTTAGAATCATCCAACGCAGAGCAGCACCACTGTTGTCATCAAGAGCACGCTTAATCTCACATTCAATGATTGTTGAAAGCTTCTGCAATTTCCTGGAAGTCACCTCCATGGTCACCGAGCTTCCAGGTTAAATGCTTCTTCAAGGCCTTCACCTCTCCCCCATTTGTTGTGGGTCTTGGGTTTGTAGCCTTCACTAGACTTCCTCATGGGGTGATAGGTGCAAGCTGATAAGTTGACTGTGAATATTAGCAACTTTAGTCAGATTGCCTCTGCTGTACTTTTTTTAACTATGAGCAAAATCTGATTTATCAATTTTATCGGTTGTTACTATTTAGCTATGTTTGGTCTTAGTAACTTTTTGGATAATGCCATTGTAGTTTCCAGCAAAGACGAGGTGGAATCCACTAACGGTTATTGCATTGATCCTATTGATCTGAATCACTTTTTCAATGATGATGGGAAAATTTATGGATACCAAAATCTTAAGGTCAGTTACATGCCTGATGCTTGTACCCGAATAAGGATTTCTTTCTTAATTTTGATAAGCATTTGTCTGATAGTGTGTTTGGTTGATTTTTTTTTTTTTTTTTTTTTTTTTTTTTTTTTTTGAATGAGATTGTAGATTATGCAAAGATCTTTGAATACCTGATTTTGTCTCCACCTTTTGCTTGGAGTTGGTTTTTGGTTGTTAAATTGAGGGTCTGTTAGGCATTGTTACTTGTTTGTAGTTTTTGGTTTTCCTAAAACTAAAAACTAAGTTTTGAATATGATTTTCATTGGATTTTGTTTTTCACCTTTTCAACTTCTTTCCAATTTGAGTGAAAATTGAAACTACAAAATCGAGAAAATCATTTTCAGGACCTGGTTTTTAGTTTCTCAAGAACGAAAAGTTGCAAACAGAAAATGATTCCAAATAACCTCTAAATGTTCTTCTCATGGTCGCCACCTCTTTTTTGAGCAAAAAAAAGGATTATTTCTTGAGTAACACTCTTATTCTTACATTTGTTTATGTACTTAGGCATTATTTTTAAACTTATTTCTTGCAGATTGTCATCTGGATTAGCAGCATATCATTTCATGCCTATGCAGATATCTCCTTTGATAGCCAGTCTGATGTAAGTGCTGATTACAATTTGACTGCAACAGGCTTTCCAATATTTTTCAGCTACTATATATAATCTTTTTGCTAAATCCAAATCATTTTGCTATTATCCACCTATTAATCCATTCTTGCTTTCATATTGATAGCGCGGGAAAGGCATCACAGACCTAAAAGCTGCTCTTCAGGTTTGTCAACTATTAGCGTATTCACTTTGTCCCATACTTGCACGGAGTGGAAGCAGAATTGGGAGAGGGATCGGAAGCCGAAAAGGGGGAGTGGGTTGTCATAGAAGTTTCTAAAGTCAAGAGTGTGAGGGAGAGTTTATGTTGCTATATTATAATCGAACATTAGAACAGAACATATTAAAACAAAGTCAAGCCGGTCCATGGTTTGTCTCAATGGTTGGGGCGGCAGCTGGCCACCCCTAGATGCGGTTTTGAATCCAGCATTCCTCTCTACCCCGAGGCATTACTGATATAAAAAAATATTAAAACAAAGTTAACACTAAGCAATAACTAAAAAAAGTGAATATTCCAATGAATAAGATCAAGCAATTTAGACCCCAACACGTCCACACAATCCAATCGTTCTTTGAATCGGAAGGTATAATTAGCCAAAAAATCATCTAATAATTATTTTCTTATCAAAATGATTGAACGATTGTTTTAATCATGTTTTGACTGAGTTTCAAACGCGTATCTAATTTCGAAATACCAAATCGCATTTCTAAGCATGAAACCTTTGTATTTTAGGAGCTTCTTGCAACTATGCTTTGTGCTATAGTAAGTTCAAATTGAATAACTGATGCTCTCTATTCATTTGTTACAGGACATTTTCGGTGAAACCCTTCTGGAGAATAAGGATGAGTTTTTCCAGACTTTCTCAACAGATGGACATTACATTAAGTATTTTCCGTCATTGCATGACTTGTCATAGATTCTTTAAGTCTTTTGATTTTGATAGGTCTTGTATTTATTTAGCTCTGTTTTTCTTCCAAATTATTTCAGGTCAGTTGTCTCAAATGGTGAGATAATGCAACAGAAAATCTCTGATGGGAATTGCCGCAATGGTAATAGCGATCCCAATACAGATGCTGGTGATGTTGAGGTGACTCTTGCAAATTTCCTTGGTTTCTTCTGTAAAAACAGCTCTCTGCTTTCAATAATTTTAGGGCCTGTTTGGTGTTTTCTATTTGCAAGTTTGGCTTTTAGAAACTAAAGACCTTATTTGGAAACAATTCTTTTGGTTTTTGGTTTCTTGTTTTCATTTTTTTTTTCTAGTTTAACTTCAAATTGAAAATAGAAAAATAAATTCAAATTGAAAATAGAAAAATAAACTGTTTTCAAAATTTTGTTGTTTTCCCTCAAAAACCCAAAATTGGACACAGAAAACCACACCAAACAGGCCCTTATTCCTCCACAGTTTAATATTCTTCCATCTGTAAATGAATTGGAATGAGTTTTCTTTTGGTATGTAAGCAAGGGTTGAGGATTGAGCCGACAACCTCTTGTTTTAGGACCTCAACTTTGGTTGTATTTTACAACTAGACCAGAGCTTTTTATTAGCGAATCAGAAAGGAGTTGCTAGAGCTCAGTGACGTCATGAAATCGACTCCATTTTATGGATAGACATGATGGTCTTCCTTTTATTTATTTCATTGTGGCATATGTCATTGTTTAATTTGGAAGTGAATTACTGAATTATTATAGGCTAAAGTATAGAATCATGATGGATCTTAACCTATAAATTTAAGTTTTTGGGATAGTTGATTCCTTGACATGATGTCAGAGCGTTGTTGATTAAGGGGTCACGAGTTTGCATTCAAATGGCTCCCACTCTTAATACAAGATATGAAGAAGGTCTATGAATTATCGTGATTTAAGCCCTATCGGCATTCATGTGAGGGATGTTAGAGTACAAAATCATTCCTAGGTGTTACACATATCAACTTAAGTTTTTGGGATAGCTAGTTCTTTGGCTCTATATATCTTTCATTTTCCCCTATCCTTTTTTCGCTTTCTTTTATTCACCCGATGAGTTCATTTGCGAAAACTATAAGGCTTAGTCTATATGCTTATTGTAATATGCAGGTAATTCACTTGGTTGTGAATAGCATGGCTGTGGGACATCTTTACAGCCGATTGGTGCCTCTTGTTCTTCTTCTTGTTGATGGTAATCCTATTACTTTGTCTTTGCTTTATGTGTATACTCAGTACTATCTGTCATTAATCAGATAAGGCCTATTAAGTAACTATTTTGAGCTTTTGCGATTTGCCATTTTGTAATGTTACTTCGGTAACTACATCTGCATATACATTCTATTTTATTTACCAAGACATTTTTATTGATGTATTTATATGTGAAAAACTATCAAACAGTATCAGAAACAAATTGTATGACTATTCATTTATGCTTTGTTGTTTTGGCGAAAACATTTTCCATCTCAATTCTATTGTTTCTTTGGATTACATCATTGTAACAATCGTAAATACTGTAAATGATTTTCCCTTTCCCTAAGGGCATTTCCTTCACGGATGGAAAATATTTTCTGTCGTAATTTCATATTATATGCTTCACCCAAACCTCAACTTGGCCAAATATAACCTTGTATAAATTTACAAAACAAAATCGTTTTCTTTAGCTAGAAAGACAAAAATTAAAAAATATTTTTAACTTAAAATATCTTGTAAATATTTTGTGAAAGAGCATTTTCCCTGATGAATATGTTTTCCATTCAAACAGACTCTTAGTTCTGGTAAATGTAAGGTTTTAAAAAAAAACCTATTTTCTCCTAGAAAAACCGAACGCTTTTGATAACCGTTAAAGTGATGCCTACTACACCCCACTTTTATGACACGATGACTGCAAATTGTTATCTGATTCAAAGTTTTCAATGCCTATGTGACATTTAACTTTTTATACACTAATTGTGTCGAATCAGGTAGCAATCCTATTGATGTAACCGATTCAAGCTGGGAACTTTATGTCGTTGTACAAAAGACGGATGTGCAAGGAGAATGCATATATAGATTGCTTGGCTTTGCTGCAGTATATCGCTTTTACCATTACCCTGACAGTTCACGCCTGCGACTTAGTCAGGTTCTTTTCTGTCGTCTTATACTCCCTCTTAACCTATGGAATCGAATAATGATTGTTCCATAATGGACTTTTAAGCTAGATGTGACTGAGTTCGGTATTTAAGTAACAATATCTTTGTAATTTCTTTTATAGTAAATGTTGTTTATCAATTCCACTTGGCCAATGATTAGAATGTGCCTGAAAATAATGATTGTTCAAATTTTCGCATAAACGCAACTTATGTTATGCTAAAAATTTCAAAACGCTATCAAGGTTACCTGTAACATATATCCAATTTACATTTTCCCAAAGGCTAATCTTTTTGACGATTCTCTTACTAATGGCAGATACTCATATTACCTCCATACCAGCGCAAGGGTTACGGTCGTCTCCTTCTAGAGGTACTCAATAATGTCGCCATTTCCAAGAACATTTACGACTTCACAATTGAAGAACCAGTTGATTCCTTGCAACACATTCGCAACTACATCGACATCCACCGGCTACTTCCTCTTTCTTCAGTTGAAAGCGCACTCGAAGCAACAGTATCTCAATTTAAAGAAGCAAATCTATCAAAAAGAACCCAAACTTCTCAGTTCCTCCCCCCATTGAACACAATAGAAGATGTAAGGAAAAATTTGAAAATCAACAAGAGGCAGTTCATCCAGTGCTGGGAGATTCTCATCTATCTTTCGCTCGATCCCATTGAGAAGTACATGGAAAATTACAGGGCTTTTGTTTCGGATCGGGTCAAGGCTGAGATAATTGGGAAGGATTCTGGGTCGAAAGGGAAAGTCGTCGTTGAAACACCAACTGATTATGATGGAGAAATGTCGTTTGTAATGTACAAGTCTCAGGATGGCGAAGTGGGTAACGTTGAAGTAGAAGAGAATCAAGGAAATCTAGAGCAGCAGCTGAAGGAACTTGTAGATGAAAGGATGAAAGAGATCGAGTCGATTGCACAAAAGGTACGCGCTTCACGTGCATGAAATGATCGTTTTTTTCAGTTCCAAAGTAGTAGAAATTGAAAGGGTCATCGAGTTTGCCTGTAGTTTAAGCTAACATCTTTTAACATTACCCGCACATGCATATCTGTGGAGTTTAAAGTTGAAGGCTTGGGCTTTTATCTGGTTTCGAGGAGTTCTAAAAGTTGTGGGTGTATTAGTTCTAGTTCTTGTAGTCTGTTGCCGTTATTTCTCATTGTTTTGGCTTCTGCCCCGCGCCATGTGCATTTAGGGGTTATACTCGGGGTTGGAGCTACGGGATTTGAACATAGAATCTCTTCTGATAGGCCCTCAATGACGGTCGTCTTTAAAACGCTAGAGTAGGTAGGGTTTGGTTGTTGTCTATACATGACACAGATGTTTGATTCTGCTTAATTGTAGGCGCAGAATATAAAGACTATATGAGTCAATTTTGTGTTACATTAAAAAGATGCCTTTTTTTTTAAAATTAGCTTGACTTTGGTACTTTTTCATTGTGAAATCTAGATGATACCTTCATCTTGTCAATTGTGAGTTTATGTAATTGGCTTGTTATCTTGTTCGTTTATGGTTTTACCTTCTTATTTTTTCATGGTTGTTTCTATTAGAGTATAAAATCGTTTCTAGACCTTCATTCGTCAGCGTAAACTTTTGGAATATTTGCTTCTTTGACATGGTACTAGAGCTTTGTTGATCAAGAGGTCATGAGTTCGAATCCTAACAGCCCCTTTTCTTAATATTAATATATCTTAAGCATAAGGAATGGCAGGGTATCTATGCTTCAAGCCTAATAAGCATATGCTCGAGGAGCATATTGGATTATAAAACTGTTTTTGGATCTTCATCCATTAGCTTAAGTCTTTGGGATAGTTGGTTCTTTGATAGTTTTTCCTTCATATCTGAATTTCCCAACCTCTTGGAACCCCTCCAAACATAAACAATTTGTTCTTTTTGATGCTGAGCCTGTTTTTTGTTTATTTTAATTTGTTATATCATAAAATTTGCTGAGACTGTTTTTTGTTTATTTTATTTTGTTATATCATAAAATTTGGAAATGTTTTGAGTAAAAGAGGAACATAATTTGAAAAAAGGATTGAGAAAGACCTAATATTTATCGTGTTAATAAGAATGACAATATGTTTTCGAAAAGAACTAAAGAAACATGTTTTGAAAATGATTGTAAGAGACATTGACTTTATAGTGGTTGTCACATTTTTTCGATTGCCATTGTTCTTTTCATTGCCTGATGTATTCAATGTTTTTTCTGCTACTTGAAGAGTAGCTTAAATACAATAAGTCCTACAGAATATGCCCCTTTAAAGTATCTTTGTCAAAGTTGACAGGGTGAAAATAAGTTTGGTAGAGTCGTGAGTAGTACCAACATACAAGCACTGGATCCCATTAGAATTCCGAAATTAAGCATGCTTGGACGAGAGTAGTACCAAGATGGGTGACCTCTTGGGAAGTCCTTATATTGTATCCCTCAGGTTGGGGGTTCTCGAAAATATCCCTCTTTAGGGTAGCACCCTAAAGGGAGAAGGTTGCGTACAACCCAACACCCACCCACACCCCCCGGACTTTGCTTAGGTGGGAGCCCTTGGGCCACTGGGAATGTTGCTAGATTTGTGAGAGTTTGTTATTTAAGGCTTACATTGTTTTAATTTGTGGTCAAGCGAACCAGCTCATTTAGTTAAACAAATCATTCTAGGTGCTATTTTGATGGCTGATGCATTGGGCAGACTCTTCTCGGTAGATGTTTCTAACGCCTTTTTTCTTATGATTGTTAAAAAAAAAAAAAAAAAAGCCCAAAACTGATTAAGGAACTTAGCTTAATCCTGTACAGACTTTAACAAGTACAATTCTAACCTAAAAGAGCAAATCTTAGCTCAAAAGTGTAAATTAAATTTGAGTTCGATATAGAGTGCCATCGGTCCCACTTATTAGAGGCACTTGGCTATGTACATCCTTATATCCTCCTTGGATTAGGTTGCATTTCTACCGTAAAATTGATGATGGTTTTCATTTGTTAAGGGGAGCTCTGTTATATGTCACGAGGAGAACCCCACGATAATGATACGAGAAGGGCATACTAGTGGGCAAATCAGCGGGCTAGGCAAAAAGATGGTCGTTATTAACTTCTCCCAAAGTGTCCAGCCTGCCCACCCTGCTGCATGCCCAATTTTGTAGTATTTTCATGGCTACTTTCTTGTGCCATGTAGAATTTTTTTGTTGTTAAGGGATACCTCTTCTATTAATCAAATCGAAGAAAAATTATGATAATAATGTATATCAAATGATATCGTAAAATTGATTGTACAAATATTTGCTAGCGTAACTTTAAAAGCTGAGCACATGTTTGATATTGTTTTCACTTGGACTTCTTTTAGAAAATAAATATATTTTGAAACTCTATTTATTTTGGTTTTTTCCCACATGTTTATAGAGTTTGAATCGAACTAAAATAAACTACGCAAACAAAATTCATTTTCCGACCCATTTTTTGGACTCCTCAAAGACTAAAAGTTTAAAATAAAAAAGATACCAAATATACTCTAAATAGAAAAATTATTATACAATGACACAAGGAATATTGACTATTTTTGATAAAAAAAAAATTATTTATTTTTATATAATAATGATTACAACAATAATAATAACAACAAACTCAGTGTCTCAAAGGCTCTCATCAAATGTAGGGGTCTGGGGGGGGGTGAGATATATGCAGCCTTAACCCTCTAGGGTGCTATCCTAAAGAGAGATTATGTCCGAGTCATATAATAATGATTCTATATCATCTATTAATTAAATATTTTTTTTTGAACATCTATAATTAAATATCAAATTATAAATTTTAGGTTTATTTTTAGTAACTTTTAAACGGAATGGAAAGATTGAGATTGGGCCTGGGCTCAGCCCATGGAATAGAAAGGCCAACAAGCCCATTATGCTATCTCCTTCTACAAGAATTAGGGTTTTGCCCCTCCATTCTTGTTCTCTTCCGGCTCGTAACCGCTAGGTTCTCTCTCTCTCTCTCTCTCTCTCTGATTTCGCTTACCGAATTTTGATTTCCGATGATTTTGCGAGTCTATGAATTCATTCATTTCATCAATTGAATGCAGGCTAGAGGATAACGGTACGTGCAGAGAGAGAGAGAGAGAGGAAGGGTGAAAATGGCGGAGAGGACGAAAGGAAGGAAAATTGAGGTGGTTACCAGAGAGTACACGATCAATCTTCACAAACGCCTTCATGGCTGGTACTCTCTCTCTCTCTCTCTTTCTCTCTTTTCAAATTGATATGTAAACTAATTGTTCGGCTAAGTAAATTAGGGTTTTGGTGTATGAATGCGCTTTGCTTATGTAGAAATCGTGGATTTGAACTCAAATTTATGGCGTATTGGTATGTGAATCCACTTTGTGTGTGTAGAAATCGTCGAATTGAACTCAAATTTGTGGCGTATTGGTATATGAATCCGTATTGTTTGTGTAGAAATTGTTGATTCGAACTGAAATTTATGTCGTCTTGGTGTATGAATATGCTTTGTTTATGTGAAATTGTTAATTTGAACTCAAATTTATGGCCTATTGGTATATGAATCTGCTTTGTGTGTGTGGAAATTGTTGATTCGAACTCAAATTTATGGGGCATTGGTATATGAAGCTGCTTTTGTATGTAGAACTCGTTGATTTGGACTCATATTTATGGTGCACTGGTAACTGAATCCGCTTTGTGTGTGTAGAAATCGTCAATAAAAGGAAAAAAGAACATACCCAGTGCCTCAAGGGCTCCTGCCTGTGCAGGGTCTGGGGGGACGAATGTACGCAGCCTTTCCCTTTCAGGGTATTAACCTGAAGAGAGGCTGTTTTCCAGTGCCCTCAACCTGAGGGTGAGGATTTCCCAGGAGGTCACCCATCCTGGTACTACTCTCGCCCAAGCAAGCTTAACTTCGGAGTTCTAATGGGATCCGGTGACGGCGTATTGGTGCCCTCTTTGGTTGTGTAGAAATCGTCAATGTGAACTCTAATTATGGCATATTGATGCATGAATCGGCTTTGTGTATGTAGAATTTGTCAAATAGAACTGAAATTTTTGGCGTATTAGTATATGAATTTGCATTGTGTGTGTAGAAATTGTTGATTTGAACTCAAATTTATGACATATTGGTATATGATTTTGTTTTGTATTTAAATCTTGTCGATTTGGACTGAAATTTATGGCGCATTGGTATACGAATCTGCTTTGTGTGTGTAGAAATCATCGAAATGAACTCAAATTTGTGGCATATTGGTATATGAATCCACTTTGTTTATGTAGAAATCGTTGATTTAACTCAAATTTATGGCGAATTGGTATATGAATCCGCGCTCTGTTGACATACAGATCGTTGATTTGATCCCAAGTTTATGACATATTGGTATATGAATCCGCTTTGTGTATGTAGAACTCATCGATTTCAACTCAAATTCAGAGTTATATATGTTTGGGGTTGTACACGTTGAGCTGCTATTGTATTATTTTCAGAAAAAAATCCTTAAGGGTATCTTGAGGGTAGTTTTAATATTTTTCGGGCATTATATAGGCAATTCTTTGTTTGTTTTGACTGGAAAACATTTTTCGTCTCAACTGTATCATTTCCTTGCATAATAATGTAGGAATAACTGAAGCAGAAAATAATCTCCTCCTGTGAGGAGATATTTCATTTACCGGAGAAAATATTGACGTCATATGCTCCATTTCAACTTCAAATTGGCTAAGTGTGAACCTCATAAATTTTTATCTAAAACGACAAATTTTTAATTGAAAATATTTTGGGAAGAAAAATTCCTAAAAATAAATGTTGGATCTACTGACTGGCAGCACATTCAAGAAGAAGGCGCCAAATGCCATAAAGGAGATAAGAAAGTTCACAGAGAGAGCCATGGGGACGAAGGATGTACGAGTCGACGTGAAGCTGAACAAGCACATATGGAGCCGAGGAATCAGGAGCGTCCCGAGGAGGATACGCGTCCGTATTGCTCGTAAGAGGAACGACGACGAAGACGCAAAGGAAGAGCTTTACTCTCTCGTCACCGTCGCGGAAATCCCACCAGAAGGGATTAGGGGGTTGGGCACCAAGATCATTGAGGATGAAGATTGATTCACACTCCATTGAAAAGGTGCCAATTTTTGTTGAATTTTGTTTTCCATTACATTTGATTTGGATTTTGCCAACTGGTAGTTTTGGTAATATTTTTGTGCTCTTCTCTGTTTCTCTTCAGTTTGTTATTCAATTTAAGTTTTTGAGATGTTTGCTTAACATGATACCAGAGTCTTTTTAACTAAGAGGTTACGAGTTTGAATCCCAACAACCTCCCTTTCGATATTGACATAATTGAAGCTTAAGATATGAGATGAGTCTTTGCAATATCTACGTTGAAAATCCTGTGGGTATTTGTATGAGGAGAAATGTAAAATTATAAAATTAATTATGAGCTTTCGTCAATTAATTTAAGCTTTTAGTATAATTGATTTATTTAACAGTTATCACGGACTGAGAGTGGCATTAGTGAGCCGTTGTCTAAAATGGTTTATTTTAAAAAATATTTATCCAAATAGTCTCTTTGGCCGCATATTTTAAGGGTTTTTTTTTTTTTTTTTGTTTGTTTGTTTTGGGATGCCTCCTTTTTTATGATAATAATTTTAAAGATAATAATTTATATTAAATATTATGTAAACAAATATCTATTATAAATAACTGTAATAAATTAAAAAATTATTATTTAATATTTAATAATTTACTTAATTTAAATTTTTTATTATAAATTACATATACAATTTAACTAAAACATATATTATAAAGTTAAATATAACATGATAATAAAAATATAATTAATATATTTAATTTAGTTAATAATTAATAATTTATTAAAAATTTAAATTTAAAAAATAAAAAATTGTCTAAAATGTCCGATACCCCAAAATAAAAATTTAAAAATTTATTAACATGACTGCTATTTGGGTAAATATTTTTTCAAAATGAGCTATTTTGAATAATATTTTTTTATTTTGGGCTATTTTATGCAATAGCTTGGCATTAGTATCAATTTATTGCTCCTTTTTCTTTCCATGTTGGGAATCTGAATGTTATATAGATTAACGTAAGTAATATTAGACGAGGTTATTGATCGAAAATTTTTGAATTTATGAAGATGATGTTTCTAGAATTAAAAATTATGACGATTAAATAAAAAATAGGGTAAGTTATATATTAATATTTTAAGGTTTGATGTAGTAATTTATAGTCTAAAAATTTTGTAAAATAATTTAATAATTCAGAAGTTTTAGTGTAATTATTTTTTAGATCAATTTTAAGTGTATGATATCTGTATTCCAACACTTTGTTTTATCTAAAATAGGACCAAAAAATAATTACACTAAAATTTATGGACTAATAAATTATTACATCAAACATTAAGGTATTATTATATAATTTACTCTAAAAAATAACTTTTAAAAATTATTTTGCAAAAAAAAAAAAAACACACAAATGTTGTGAGTACCCACATAAATATATACTCGCTACTTGCGTCTTTTACACCCCTCCTCCAAATGAGGCAGGTGGTACCTGCGGGTAATAAGGATTACATTGTCCTATTGTCATTCCTAGCCGAAATGTTTAATCCCTTCATTGCTGTCCCTAAATCGGTCCCTTTTTTTGTCCATGTAATGTCAAAACGGAAAACGAAAATCTATAAAAATGTAAATGAAGAACATTTCATTCTCGTTAGTCATGTCCTCGAGTACTCTGTCATACTGTTAAATCGGTCGTATCAGCAAAAATTAACGCAAAATGCATATGGCGTAGTCACCAATCTCAACACTTCCATATAGTCACGTGTTAAAATCAAACATCCTTAACGCGGATACTCTTAGATGATTGAATATAGAACAAGCTCGAGCCGTATACATCAACTTAGATATGGTAGGGGGAGCATACTTGCTCTCAAGCCCCACCCTACATGTATAGTGCCTTTTGGACTCGTGTCGTAATCAATAATCAGCGAAAAGACAAACCGAGGGAAGGGTTGGTGCTTTCATCCAATAGAAACTAGCAGCAACTCAGTGCCTCATAGAGGCACTTGCCAAGGTAGGGTATGAGAGGGCAAGATGTACATAAATTCCTAAAGGGTTACTAACTTGTAGAGAGACTATTTTGAAGGGCCTCAACCCTAAAAAGAAAAGAAGCAATAGATACCAGTAATAACAAACATGCAAGCAAAATAAAGCAACAACAATAACATATATGTAAGCTTAGGGGCATGTCCCTTAGGGACATAGCCGAGTGGTCGTGATCGCCAGGTGCCAACGAGGTGACCCAGGATCGAATCCCATAAAGCTCAAAGTGGTGTCCTCTTTAATGAGGACTTTAAGGGGTTTATCCCCTCCCCTGGCTTTACCATCATTAAAAAAAAAAAATGTAAGCTTAGGGGCATTGTAAACGAGCCCCACGAAAATAAATATCAGCTTGTAAATAAGTGTATATCAAAAGGTAAATTAGACGAGCATATTTCCCCCCACTCTTTCTTTTTAATTCAAATAACTATAAAATTACCGTAATCATGTTTGGAATAGATAGCTAGCAATGAACAATTAGAGTGAGCAAGGAAAGAGCATCACATTATAAACTTATCAGAGATCGGCTCGGCCAGGATACCTGGGGAAGGGAATGACATCGCGGATGTTGTCGATGCCAGTCGCAAATAGAATCATCCTCTCGAACCCTAACCCAAATCCACAGTGTTTTACTGTCCCATATCGCCTCAGATCCAGGTACCACTCGTATGGCTCCAGCGGCAATCCCATCTCCATTATCCTGTAAGCAAAACCGACTGAATAAGTTCATCTTTTTTCGGAAACAGTACCAAAACTCGGAAATGAGAGTGAGATACAGCTACATAGCTAAAGGTTCAAGTTCGCTATTTTCTAAGTGCCTATTTGATATTGTTTTTTGTTTGCAATTTTATGTTATTAAATAGGCCAGGAGCTCTAATCCTTATCCAACTTGACAGGTAACCCGCAAGTTTTCTGTTTAATTGTATCATGCTAACAATGCAACTTTTATGATTGATACTATTAATAAGTATATGACTTATTTATAACGCCAATATGTTTCCTATTATCTTATGTCGACATAGGTTATAAAAAATATATAACAGTAGTGGTGTATTATTCAAATAATCTAACCTAACTACATAAACAAATAAAACTTATTGAAAATGAATTGACCAAACATAAACTCAAATTTACCCCAATTACCTAAAAGGGGTCAAATGTGTCTAACCCAATAGAACCCGACTCTAAGAACCACGAACCACTATATTCATGATGTGTTATCGTGTCGGATTTTGCTAGCTCTATTTGACATGTATGTTCTTTAGAGCATGGCAAGTAACATAGTCTTCCAAATTATTGACTCCCTCCAACATTTCAAGGCGATGAAAAGACATGTCAAAATCAACTACACTACTCTATATTAGCCATAGTTACGAATCACATTTCCGCCATAGTCGCAGTATTGGGAAAGCGAGGTGTTGTAAACCTTATATAACACAAGAAGTTACAACGATGTAACATACAGCTAGGCCAGTATGCCCGGTTTTGACACTTTGGGACCCTAAGCAAACGATTCAAAAGAGGCACTTCGTAGACCTTATAAAATTTCTCTTAAAAACATAATACAGTTACAACAAATTATAAAAACATAAAACTTCTTAATATTAACAATTACGACTCTAAAAACACAAACCCTAAAGTTGGGGCCCCAAGCAGTTGTTTGGGCTGCTTGGGATTATGTTCAGCATTGTAGGCTAGTAACCATTATAGAGTGACCTTTATGTAAGGATCTTAATTTGATACTATGCAGAAATAAACATATTACTCTTCTTACCTTTTCTGAATGACATCGTAACGTTCTTCCCTCTGACTTCCTCCAATCAACTCTCCGACCTGAAGATACAAGGTACAATGTTACAAAAAACATAACATGACAACTTTCTAAAAGGTTCACCAATCCTAATACTATTCTCGCCCCGAGCATTATGAAGCTTTGGAGTTGCCATGAGATTCAGTTTTAGTGTTGGTACAACATGGGTTTTCGCTATGTGGATCGAGGTAGGGGTGTAAATAAACCGAATCGGCATGCGAGCAGCTCATCATAATGCTTGAACAACTCAGCTTGTTTAGCTTAATGAGTTGAGCCCAAACCTAGTGAAACTTAAGCTCCTACACTCGTGAGGTTAAATATGGCCCATCTTATTACAATTTATTGGCATAAACAACGCCTAATTGGGCCAAGATCGAGCCCAGATGAGCCGTGCTCAAGCCTTAAAAGCACAAATGAGCCTACATTGAGCTTCAATGAGCCTAACGCGAGGTTGGAACTCGTTGAGCTAAGTTCGAGCACGGAGCTCGAGCCTATGACGAATTGAACTAGATGTTGAGGAGCCAAGCCTCAAGCCTCAAGAGCTCGAACTCAGCTCCACTCATGTACAACCCTAGACCAGGGATCCATCCAAAAGATAACATAAGCAAAACAAAATAACACCGCTACTAACAAAAGAATATCAGCTATGTGCATGTTTCCGACTTCGAAAATTAATAATCGTGATACAACACAAAACTGATAAAGAAAATGCAATCCCAACGTTCAAATAAACAATATGACCATTGGGGATATCAAGAAGGTAAGCACAAACCTTTGGTACGAGCACATCCATGGCAGCAACTGTTTTTTCATCATCATTGAGCTTCATATAAAATGCTTTAATGCCTTTCGGGTAGTTATATACAATAACAGGCTTCTTAAACAAAACCTCAGTCAGATACCTGCACGATAAGATTTTATTCGTAAGACAACAGTGGTTCGGGAAGGAGGATTTGAACCTAGGATCTCTAGTCCTCGGCTCAACCTTACTAGTTTCTACAGACCAAGATCTTATTGGTCATGCCCGTTAGAATAACTATGACTTTAAGGATCCAATTGATTCGCGGACAAATATTTTTCTTATGGAAAATTTTTCTTCTCTAAATATTTTCATCGAGAAATATTCTTTTGTTAAAAGTTTTTGTTTGTTTAGCTAAGGAAGGTAATTTCATTGTCTACATCTACATGTCACTCACACTTGATCAAGTTGAGGTTGAAAAAAGATAGACAAGACATTTTGACGGAAAATGTTTTTCGTTCCGTAAAGGAAAATGTCATTCCTTCTTGAAGGGAAGTCAACTTCCTCTGTATGGAGGAAAACATTTTTCAGTAAAGGATTGCTATCATTTGTAGAATGAAATTATACAAATGTGACAGAAAAGCTATTCCGTTAAAACAAACGGAGCCTAAAACATTGGCTTTACAACAAGTAACTTTCTCTGAAGGGACACTTGATACAGAAGTCATTACCGGTGCAGACATTTACGCTTTGTGGATGTGAAATTCTTTTCGGATCTTTTCAATTATGGGCATCGTACTGTCCCCGGTAGTAGTACATTACGCAAAATATTAGGTTAAACCGAATAGTTTTAAGAAGGAAAGTTAATCATTTTCCTGTAACCATTAAACCTCCTTTACCCAAGAACTAAACGCGTTCTAAAGAATGAAATATTTACTCACCTTTCGTGCTCTGAAGCTAAATCGATTCCCCATTCAACTTTATTCTCAAACTTCTTGTCTTTGACCTTCTCCAAAAGCTCCACTGCTTCCGTGTACGTTATTCTCACAAAGGGGGTCGAAGCGACCATTCTCAAACGATCAATAGCACCTTTATCGAAATTCTTAGCCATGAACTCCATGTCGTCAAGGCAGTTATCCAGTAACCACTGACATAAAAATTTCACATATGCCTCTGCACAGTTCATATCATCCTAGGGAAAACAGTGAAAAAACAGTCAATTACAATGTTTTTTTAAGTGGCCTGCAAATTTATGATGACCCATTTACATATGCATGATTTGGTTGTGTTCCCAAAGTTCTATGTCCCAAGCAGGTATAAGCACGTAATCAAATAAAGGCCCTCATGTAACATAAGGATTACACAACTAGCCGGTATGTAACGGTACCTTGCGGTGGCTTTTATATTACATATATATTGTATTTTAGTAACTGAATATATTTATAGTTGTGTTTACATGTTAAAAGCTATCACAAGATATTAAATAATAATGGTTGCATGGCTACTGGTCCAAATTTTTGTTAATGGAAGAATTAAAACCAAACTGCTATGTAATTTTTATGGCATCTGCTCTTTTGATATCGATATAAAGGTTTTAAGTCAAGACATGTTTTGAAAAATTTCTTTTTTGAGAAAAAACACTATTCATATTTTAAGGGTGTCTATTGGAAGAAAAAATTGCTTTTAAATAGAAGAAGTTGGTTTTCTGTTTTTAAGCAGAAGCGGGAAAACAATGATTCCCTTCTAAAGCTGATGAAAAAGCAAGAACTAAACTTTTCAAATAAAAATATGCTCATCGATAGCACTCTTTACGGAAGTATTTCTATAAAAAGTGCTTGAAAAACATTTTGTTCACATCATAGCCAAATAGGCATGTGCCAAACACAGCAGAACCATGCATGAAAGCTCAGCAAGATGAGCGACTACTTCATGGCTAATCCTGATGGATTCAGATTAATAACATCATGAAATACATAGTGATTTCTTTTTCAATGAAAGAAGATAGGAAAAATTTTAACTGACCTGGAGATCAGCGAATGCTATTTCCGGCTCAACCATCCAGAACTCAGCAAGATGTCTCGATGTGTGTGAGTGCTCAGCGCGAAACGTAGGCCCAAAAGTATAAACACTACTAAGACCACATGCAAAAGATTCAACTTGAAGCTGTCCCGAGACAGTCAAAAACGCTTGGCGGGCAAAGAAATCTTTTGAATAATCGATCTTCCCATCGTTTTGTGGAAGACCCGGTTTAAGTTTCGCTCGTTCTTCTAACTTCGCAAGATCCTCTTTCGCTCTTTGTAGTACCGAAACAGCAGTAGAAATTTCATCTTTGCTCGCTTTAGCCGATTTTAGTTTTGCAACGGCTTCGCCTTTCTCTTTGACGACGAGCTTTGCAGTCTCGATGTCGGCTTCGGAAGGAGGAGGATTCTCCTTCAATTCTTTCTCAATCTTTTCCGCCTCGCTAATCAAAGTTGTTACTTGAAACATCTCACCTGCACCCTCACAGTCGCTCGTCGTAATAATGGGTGTGTGTATGTAAAGAAAACCATGCTTCTGGAAGAATGTGTGAGTTGCATATGCAAGTGCGTTACGAATCCGAGCAACTACAGAAATCTGTGGACAGGGAGTAATTATAAGATTAGATGGAGCATGTATGATAATGAAAGTATGGAAGGGAAAGGAAAAGATCTTTACAACCCCAATAAAAAGACATCAGAAAAGCTAATTCCATCAGTATGAAGGATTTCTCAGCTCATCTGTAGACTTTTTTTTTCTCATAACACGCTTTACAAATTTCGTACATTTCATATTGCCCCGCGAAGTTTTTCACATGCACTTAGGGGCGTACACAAACCAAATGTTCGATGAACTGCTTGTGTTTGAAATCAATTAGTACTCATTCATGTTCGTTTTGGGGGCTCAATAATTTATTGAGCAGAGTTTGAGTAGGCTCAATAAGGTTATCCAACTGAGCTTGAACAGGGGGATGCTTGACTCATTGACGTTTGCTAACAGCTTGATAGGCGTTCATTAAGAGCTCATTAGGGATCTAGGAGTTCTCGATATTAGCTTCATAATAGGATACCAACACCCAGTGTTTAAGAAGCTCGCATTGGCTCAATAAGGCTAATGAGCCGAGTAGAGTATCTGACACACCAATATTTTATTGAACAAAGTTCAAACAAAGATTCAAAAACTTGATTAAACCTCGGCTTGAACTCGAGTTCAATAAACCTTCTCGAGATCAAATTTGAACAAGGGAGAATTCGGCTTGTTTACACCCCTACTCACACTCATTTGGGGTGCAAGGAACAGAAAACCTATGTAGGAAGTACAATGAAAAATTTTCATGGTAAGAAGGAAAGTGTAGTTCTAAAAGATTAAAATTTCAGACTTACCAAATAACTGCAAAGACAAATGACAAGCTCTCTAATGCTAGTCAGAAATTCATTTCATGCTATTGTTCCATGAAATTAAAGTAAAATAAAAAAAAATATAAAAATCAAATCGACATATTAAATGGCCTTTCGGAGTTCACAGCACTGTAGACCATAGTACCTAGGGATGGGAATGGGGCGGGTAGAACCCGTTACCCACAGGTAACCTCCCCATTTGGGACGGGATGGGTATAAGTGAGGTGGGTAGTGGGTACAAGTTGGGTGTACCCACTCAGTACCCGCCACGCGTATGGGGCGGGTACAAGAATAGTGTTGTACCCACCATACCTCCTCCATTTTATATTTAATTAACTTCCAAATTAAAAAATACATGCTTAAATTCAATTACCTAAATTATTTATCAATGTTGTAGAAAAAATGCAATTGAATTTTTAAGAATAGTATTTAATAATTAATGTGGGTAAGTATGAATAATCGTTTTGTACTCATATTAGGGCGGGTAAAAGGCAGGTAATGGATACTTGCGGGTAATAGGACAGGTATGGGTATGGATTTGGGTGGCAGGTACGGGTATGGAGCAGGCACCCCTGTACCCGCCCCGTCCCATTACCATCCCTAATAGTATCGTCACAGAGATCCCACAACCACAAAGGCACAAGCAAATTGATAGGTGCTGAATAAAACTTAGTTGAATCAGAAGGTGCAAAGCAGTCCATTATAATGCAAGGAAGGCCTTATCCATGGTGTAATTTATTTAAGACGACATTTTTCTACTCAAAAGACTTAAAGCAACATTCCCAGTGCCCCAAGGGCTCCCGTCTAAGCAGGATCTGAGCGGATGGATATACGCAGCCTTCCCCCTTCAAGGTGCTACTCTGAAGGGAGACTGTTCCCGAGAACCCCCCACCTGAGGGGTGCAACACGAGGACTTCCCAGCAGGTTACTCATCTTGGTACTACTCAAAAGACTTCTAACTAAAAGTTATATTTTCTTTGATGTTCTTTTGCCTGGTTTGAAAACTTAATTTTTTGTATAACTTTGTATGGGGTTTGCATTCGCTCCATTAGAGATTGAAGATTGAGGATGTAGAATTATAATAGAAAAGGGCTTTTTTCTCTCATTAAAGAAACAGTTATCCTCTCTTCCTGAGATAATATTCTTCTTCAGAACGAAAAGATTTTCTCCTTAAGTTATTGTTCTTAATTATTCATGTACGGAAATAAAAGAAATAGTACGGAAAAAGGGCTTCTTCCAACAAACTGAGCCTTAGTGGAGATCTCAACTTTCACTTAGGGCCTATTCTACATTGTTTCTATTTGAAATTTTTGGTTTTTGTAGAAACTAAAAGCCCTAGGAAACAATTTTCTTTTTTTTTTTTTTGGTTTTAATTTATTGTTTCAAGTTCCTTCCTAGTTTGCGTGAAACCGAAAACAGAAAACTAAAAATAAGAAAAAGTTGTTTTCAAATCCTACTTGTTAGTTTCTGAAAAACCAAAAATAATAAATAGAAAACAATACCAAACAAGCCCTTAATCTCCCACTCCAGTTGGAATATTCTTCGCATTTGCAGTCCACTATTCTACACATGCCCCCAACAAATTTCATTCAGAATCAATCCTCTTTTCGCTAATTGATGCTTATAAAATGCATACGCCAACTAAGAATCCATAAGGAATAACAATCCACCAAATCATAGCAACGCAAGATGCCATGCCAAATCAGATCCCCCACAAAAAGAAAAGAGAAAGGAAATACATCAATAACTAGTTATCTATGCTGCATATTTAGGCCCTGTTTGGAATAAGGAAAATTTAAAGAGAAAAAAAAAATCAAGAGAAAACATTTTCCTGTATTTGTATTGGGAGGAAAATATGAGGAAAAAACAAAAATCAGATAGAAAGCTTGATGAAATTTACAATGGAAATTAAGGGAAAATCATGTTCATCTTAAATCAGACTAGAAAATTGAAAAAAATTTCAAATGCCTAGACACTCTAACCCAAAGTCAATGAAACGCCAATACCATTTCTGCCTTCTTTATTCTAAACCTAGCGTCTCCAGCACTATTTTTGCTTAACCCCCTCACCTCTCCACCAATTTTTTGCTTATTCACCTACATTTTTACCTTGTTTCTCTTTGACATCCAAACAAGGGGAAAAGGTCAATTGTTCCCCATTTTTCTTTCCTTTGATTCTTTTCATCTATTGAAACTTTCTTTCCATAAGATTTATGTCCTCACCATATAAGCCAAACCAAATCAAATATTGACTCCGATACAGGCTCCACATGGGCAGTGTCGACTATGTAAAACCACTACAAAACACCAAATAGGGCCCAAACATCATACATATGACACTAACTCCAATGTTATATCAAGTGATATTGAATCTAGCTTCGCCTACAAAATCATCCTCCTGTAAAATAGATGGTTTTGTAATATAATTGCGACCAGGCTAAGATGTGGGACTCCAACAAACAATGTCGCACACCAATGTGAAACATGCCAAACCACTACAAAAACACCAATATCGGGGCCAGTTATTGTACATGTCACGTTGCCAGATTAAGCTCAATTCCCAAGCCCGCTTACATGGACAACATATTTCAATTTCAGATTTCCCTCCATAAATGCAACTTACATTTTTAATTCCAAAAGGCAACCGCTCAGATTCTCTAACATTGTCTATAAATATACAATTAGAATACAAGCTTGACGCACGATCAAAGAAACAAAAAATATACACCTTCTACCCTTTCTTTTTACGTTTCATTTCAGTTCAGTTCAATTTCATTTATTTTTAGTAATTTTATTTTAGATCATAACAATATATTGGATCCAATTTCAATATTATATCAGAGCATATTGAATTGAATCTAACATTACCTAGAAAACATACTTCCTAAGAGAGGAATCTAAATGCCAGTATTCTAACCAATATAGAAGTCCAATAGTTAGTAAAATATGCGTATAATTGACCTATTAAACATGTATTCATAGTTTTCTGTTCAAAATGGGCGTTTCCGTATGATTTTCAATAATAAGGAAACATGTGTTTATTTATATTATCCGTATAATACACGTTTCTATATTTTTCCCAAATAAAAAACAAAAGATTTGTTTAACTTAAACATACTCATACAAAAATTATTAAGTATCCATATTCTGTAATTTACAAAATTTGTCACCTCAACTTTCCAACTATAGACTACTACATTACTTTTTCCTATATGCTTCTTACTACCGTGCTATTATAGGTAACACGATGAACTCTAAGCAAAAATTGTCAAAATTACATTCATTCTTACGCTATCAGTATTTTAGGAGTTGTTATGAACATGAATATAATCATATATAAACTTTTTATACATTAAGGAACTATTGACTGAATTTTTTATGTTTAAAGCTATATAATACACAAACATATAAAATTCCGTTTGTTCTTGTACCTTATTTTACTAACTATGAGTCCAACAATAGAAATTACCGTGTTAGTTCTTGGCCGGAGATGCACATAATCTCTCAAAAACTCAAGCGTTAGCTTGGTCTTCGGCAATGGATACTTAGCCGGATCCACTGATCCAACCTCGATAACTCGTTCAACTCTCAGCTCGATCTTCTGCCGTGTCCCTTCCGGCGGCACCTTAAGCGTGCCTTCGACGGAGATGCACGTGCCAGTGGATACCAGCCGGCCAAGATCCGACACAGCAGCATCGACGATGACCTGCAGAATTTTTTATCGGAAAAGGAAAAAATATTAAGAAAGAAAAGAATGTAAGAAGAGTTAAGAAATGGCAAGATGTCCTCAAATTACGAACAAAGAGAAAACGGGAAATTATCATTAGGTACCCTAAGGTTTGTGCATTTATCGCTCAGCTACCTGACATTTCAATACATCTGATGAGCTTTTGCAAGAATCTCCCCAATTTTACTGAGAAAAATGATGAGATGGTATTTAAGCACGATAATATGTATGCAATTCGCCAATGGTTTCAATAACAATTTAGTTCATTGATTCTTAATATAAACTACTAAATATTGTCAAATCATGTATTATTTTAGCATTTTTGGCAAAAAAATCATCAAATTCTAATGTAAATACAAATATATTATCATACTCATGTTTGATTTTAGCATTTTTCAACGAAAATAAACATAATTTCAACTAAAAGGGTGCTTAATTGATTTTATATTAAAACATCAGGATATCTAAGTCACAAAATGTTTAAACCTCAAGCTACACCATGTCGGCTACTAAGATGATAAATGATTAAACCTCAAGTACGTAACTGATAATTTTACCTGAGAAAAAGCCATAAACTAATAACATAAAGCTCTCCAATCGCTCTACAGATCAAATAAGATTACATCAGTGAAGCCTCTCACCTGGAGATTCGCAGGACAAGATCCGTCGTTGAGCTCTAAGAAAGCGAAGGTGCCTTTCCCTTGCTCTCTCCCAGTCTTCACCCAACCTCCGACGGTTACTTTCTGTCCGGCGAGGGCGGCGCCGCCGTCGTGGCGGCTGAGGATGGACCGGATCGGAACGCGCTGTGAGAACTGCGCTCGCTCGACGGTGACGACGGCGTCGGTTATGGCGGCGGCGGCTAGTTCCGCCACCGGCGGCGCGGAGTTGGCGTCTGACATTGTAGGGGGGAGAGAGAGAGAGAGAGAGGGGATTGGGTGAGAGGATGAAGCTGTAGTGTGAGCTTAAACCCTAATTCAGAGCAGATGTTTCTTTTTCTTTTTCTGTTTTTTTCATTTGGCGTTAGGACTTATGCGTTGCTTGAGGAAAAAGAATGATAAATAAGTTATTCCTATTTAATAATTAAGTAAATAGATAAAAATAAATAAAGTTATAATTAAAATAAAAGTAAAATAATTTAAAATCTTTTAAAATTTTTACTCTACGTTCTTTACTTTCCAAATTGGGGGTTAAATAAAATAGAGGTAAATGGGGATAAAGAAAAGTAATGAAAGGTAAGTTTTTACTCCTCATTACCCTCCAATACTTTTAAAACAATTTGTCAAACAAGGTTAAAAATTTACCCCCTATTATCTTTGCCACGTTTACCCCATTGTCAAACGGGGGGTTAATTGGAGTTTCAAATACTAGATGGAGGAAGTAAACGCAAGATGTAAAAATTTATGAAAAGCAAGGACTTCGACTCTTATTTGGTTTGCAAAAAGTAGGTAAAATACAGGAAGTAAAATTTGCTTAATAATTTTATATTCCTTCAAAACACACGAATAACTATGTACGACGTGCCTAGAGGCATTTGTGGTCCGTTTGTCAAAAGGTTCATTTGAAAATTAATTAACATGTTGAGTTTAGTTTTACTGTATATCACTTCTTATAGCCATAAAAGAATCGAATTATATATGATACACTTTAAACATATATGTACATAGTGTAAAAAATTTACATGTTAGCTAATATTATAATAAAAATATAAAGTGTATTATTGGACTTTATTTTGACTACGCAAATTAAATTTGTTTTAAACCCCAAAAATTTAGTGATGGAACTTACTATTATTCGATATTATGTATTATTTGGGACAACTGCCATTTTCTCCCTTTTCTTATGCTAGTAGTCTTCTAACCGATGACTAAAATTAGGGTTATTTACGCTAAAGGTCTCTATACTTTGTCCATTATGTCAATTTAATTATTTTACTTTTAATTGTGTCAATTTAAGTCCACGCACAATTCAAAATATGTCAATTTGGTCATTGGAGAAAAATTTATGTTAAGTTTTTAATAAAATTTTTAATGGGTTGGCCACAAATTCGGTTAAATTGAGTAAACGAATGCATTTATAATAAGGTACTTGCATCTAACATAATTTTTTCATTCAAAATTACGTTATTAACTTAACTTAAATTTGACAAAAGAACTAAATTGACACATTTTGAATTGTTCAGGGACTAAATTGACACAATTAAAAGTACAAGGACCAAATTAACACAGTTGATAAAGCACAGGAACCTTTAGCGTAAATTAAAAAATATGAATTATTTTGGCATATAATGAAATACAACGAAATATTTCAAATAGAATATAAGAAACAAAGTTAAACAATTTACAAAAATTAGGGGTCAATTTAAATAAAAAAATAAACATAATTAAAAATACCAGGACCAATCAAATAAATATAAATAACTTTTTCAAACATAATCTCATTTACTTGTCAAAAAAAAGGGTAATATTATAGTTGAGCAAAATTATTAATGACAGAATAACTTTATAAAATTTGTAACTATTAATTACTAAAAACTACATTATTACATTGATAATAACTTTATTATCATCACACTATATGATACAAACTGAAATTAAAAATAAAGTTTTAAATATTGAATTTAAAAATTAAAGTAAGGAGAGAATAGAAATAACACAGTTTATTGATCAATTTATTACACAATCTCTATCTAGAAATTGTCCCCCTTCTCAAATCGGGCCCTCTTTACTTTTTTTTTTTTTTGTAAGTCAATATGATATATCATATATGTGAAAAAATATAAGTATAAATCTATAAGGAGCATACTCCAAGTGATGGCCAGGAAAGCCTGTAACAATGAATCATATACCAAGGGCAGAGAATAAAAAAAGCTAAAAAGCATCAAAGGTCAACATGAACAATAAAAGCAAAAGCTATAAGAAGCTCAAAGGCAGAACAAAACTAATGCTTTTTTTTATTGTCTTATTACTTTACGTTCAGATATCTATTTCATGTGTATCACAATAACAACAGCAAAGAAAGTAGGGTAGTATTACCGTCAAGATAATTTCAATACGGGAAGAATCTAAAAGTATTTATGTTAGGAAAATGTCTCAAAATTCCTTAAAAAATAAGTGAGGAGGCCGTTAGGGTGCCGATCGATCGGGCAGATAAGCAGAATTAAAGTCCGAAGCCATAGTAGAGCCAATTGATCGGCTGGGAGCTGAACGATCGGAAGCCGCGTTTTCACTCGTGTATAAATAGTGACGTAGGGTTTGTTTGTTTGTATCCAATTATAATTCTTGAGCGTTTCCTTGCGGCGAGAGAGAGAGAGAGAAAAAATGAGTGATTGTAATTATTCTTTTTGATTCAATAATAAAAGCTCCAATCTTTGCCCGTGGTTTTCTCCCTTCTCGATTGTAGAGGGGTTTCCACGTAAATTCTTGTGTCATTTGTTTCTTTTTTCTTTTAGTCTATTTATTTCTCGTATTATCGTAGTATTTGATTCGAATTGCATACTAGGAATTGAGTTTTTCCACACACTTTATAATTGCGTTGTTATTGACAAAATTTTATTCGCAGCAACACTACCCAAAAGATACGTGTTACCTGCAGATATTGGGCCTTAAAGCCCACACATATCTGGGCCTCCAAACAAGGCCCATTATCTTTCATCATCCCACCTCTAGCCCAAGTATGTCGGTGTCAACCGCTCCGCTATAAATATCTCAAACCCTAACCCTAACATTTCAATCGAGCAACTACGAATTCAAACGTCGGCAGAAATCCGCACAATTTAGAGTCGAAAACCAACCAATTCTCGAAGATCAATCACCATGGGTGAGCAATTCAAATTCGACTTCAAGATCAGAAACTTTTTAAATTCATAGTCTTATTGTCTATTGAAATTTCTTGAATTGATGAGCTACTTTTCCAATTGTTGGTTGAAATTTCTTGATTTGATGGAATCCTCTTCGGATTGTTGATTTCAAGAATTATCTTCGGATTATTGGTTGGAATTCCCTGATTTGATGAACTTCTCTTTGAATTCTCGGTTGAAATTTGTTAATTTGATGAAACTCTCTTTGGATTGTTGGTTGAAATTTCTCGTTTTTGATGCAATTCTCTTCGAATTGTTGGTTGAAATTTGTCGATTTGATGAAGTTCTATTTGGATTGCAGGTAAGGTTCACGGATCACTGGCACGTGCCGGTAAGGTGAGAGGGCAAACACCAAAGGTAGCTAAGCAGGACAAGAAGAAGAAGCCCCGTGGTAGGGCCCACAAGCGAATGCAATACAACCGCCGCTTTGTCACCGCCGGTATAGATTAACTGTTTAATTTGGCATAGAGTTATTCACACTGTTAGTCCTTAATGTTTGTTAGTTTAGTCAAATTAGTCTCTCGTGTTTATAATTATTTATAGAAGAGTGTAATTTTGTAAGTTTGTTTAACTTGGTCTCATATGTTTATTTGAAATACTTTCTCGTTGTTTAGCAAGATTGATTACTTGGTATTAGTCACCAATAGATGAAGAATTCTGGAGAGATTGTTTTAAAGAAAAAAAAGATATGGAAAAATTTACCAACATTACTCTCCTGTGTACTAACTGGGTATGGGCGTAGAGAGGTGTAAGGGTAATGGGGGTAAGAGTTACCCTTGTTTGGCAAAATTTTTGGAGGGTTAATGAGAGGGATAATGGTGTGTACTCTCAGTTTTGAGGGGCAAAGGAAGGAAGGGTAAAGTTTTAATAAGATTTGGACAGTGTTACTCTTATTTTAACTGGAATTCTCTTTATTTGTATCCTTTTACTTAATTGTTAAATAAGGGTAACTCATGCGATTTATCTCTATCCTTATCCGTATTGAACATGTATCTAAATAAGGGTAGGATAATCTCTTACACTTCCTCTCTTTACCCCCCTGACCCGCAATAAATTTATGAACATTAAGTCCTAATGAAGTAAATGACTCATCTGATTTATGTTTTCTAGAGTTAATTTTCATTTTTGATGCTTTAATAGTAATTTGATTGTTACATGTCTTTAATCTGTTATTTTCTGGGTTATGGTTGCAGTGGTTGGATTCGGGAAGAAGAGGGGACCCAACTCATCTGAGAAGTAAACTTGAAGTACGAAGAGATCTCTAGGGTTAGCATAAGTTTGAATTCCTGTGTTCTTTATGAAATTTTCTGACGTATTAGTTGTTTTTTGGGTTTTTGGCATTGTTGATATTCGTGTGCTAGACTAATTTTGTTGAATCTAAGCTGAATTTGAGTGCCATTATAAAGTTTTTATCTCTTGAAATATGATTCTTATGTGCCATGCTGTCGCTAGAAGTGTATTTTTATGTCCAATTTTATTTTTGATCTTTTGAACGAAAGAAGATAGTTCCAGTCTAAAAAGTTGTATGACGTTCAAGGTTGATCTAGTTGAGGTAGAAGTGAGGCATACGACGTAAGATTTCCCTTGGAAATGTCTCTTTGGCATGAAGGCAATTGCCCTTTAGTGAAGGAAGACATATGTCTTAGTTATGGTTATCTTTAAAGTCATGGGAAGAATGAGACCGGAAAGGTTTTCTATCAGCCTAAGAACATGTCGTTCTTGCTGGGTTGTTTGGTTTCTGAAAGAATCCCTTTGTTTGGAGTCGAGTTTGAGATAATTGCTTGGCCTCGCAGCTTGCTTAGGTACATGGCTTCATTTTCATCTTTATACCCTATTTGGGAGCAGGGTCGAGAGGTAAAGAGGTAGCGAGGAGAGACGCAATCTCTATACGTCCAAATACTTTGTGGTTCATGGGTTTCACTTTATTGGTGGGTGCCGCGGTTGTGCAGTTGAGATTAGGGGTTCAAATGGGCCAGGTTGAGTTTGAGCTTGTGAGGTTGGAGGCGCAAATTGAAGCTCAATGAGCTTCAAATTCGTGCCGACCTCTATAAGACTTGTTTAAGCTGGATCTAGAGCTCGTTCAGCATTGAGCTTGGCTCATTTGACTCAAATGTGGTTCCATTGGAGTTATATATGGTTACCATTGAGCTCTTAATTGGCCCATTCAAATTCCTTTAAGCTCGTGAGCCTTCAAATCAAGCTTTATTGGCCTGCTCAAGTGGGCCTAGTTGTTCAAGCTTGAAATGAACTAAACCTTTATAGTTTGTTGTTTCAGCTCATTTATATCCCTTGGTCGCAATGTAGGATAATTTGTCCTTTACTTTGTAAATTTATTTCTTTTTTAATATTTCTTTAATAAAAAATTAACGTAGCGGATAATTGTTACGGTTTTAGTTATTGAGCCATTCAAAATTTAGGTTTCAAATTTTTTTCCTTGTTTTTGTTTTCTATTTTCAATTTTCAATGAAAATGAGAATTATTTGAAAATAGAATAATAAAAACCAAAACATATAGTTTATAAAACCTAAATTTTAGATTTTAAGAACCAAATACTGCAATCATAAAACAATACCAAAATTAAGTTTTAATCTTGAAGTGATTTGGTGATCAATGATCATATGACATGTAACTAATTCTTTAAATATTTAGCCATGTTTAAAAACAAAACATTAGTTTTCATCTTTTATTTTCAAATAAAACGGTTTTCTTTTTCCATTTTTTCTTTGAAAATATGTTTGATCATTTTACCCTGTGGTCGATAATCTATTCTTTTTAGTCGTAGGTGCTCATTCTATTTTGGTTCGAATGGGCCGAGTCTCCCGAGGTACATATGGCCGGCAGTGATGGAGAATTATTTTTCTTACTGACTTGCCAAAAAGGAGAGTCATCTAGAGAACTAACAAATGCATTTTAAGTAATTTTGATTTTCCAATCTCATGATTATGGAAATTATAAACACAAATAGTACTCATAAATTCGAAACTCATACTCTTGACCGAGTTCTAACCCGTCCAATTTGGTATTGATCCAACAATGACCCTTTTGAATATATCCAATTCGTGAAAATATAGATATTTATTTGATTTCAAATGCTACTTTGGGATATGCAATTTTAAAGTTTAGATTCGTTTATTTATAATGCTTAATGGTATGTATATGAGAGGGTGAGAAGGAAAGAGAAGATTGGAATAACGAAATATAAAGAGAGACTGAAGTAAAAAAATGAGAAAAGAACGCTGATAATCAAAGAGAGTGAGGAGAAATTTGTCAAAACCGGCTGGACCTTTTGAACAACTTTTCCGGCTTTCCACAGAAGATCACAAAAAAGGGGAAAATTTTCTATTTCTAAATAAACCCTTGATCTCTCGAGCCCTTAATCTCTCGAGTAAACATCCAACAATCATTTTATACAGAACACAAGAACAAAAAGTACTTAGCAACCTCCATCTTCATATCTAAGTTTGGTTTGCTATTATTTTCTGTTATAATTTTTATTCAATGGGCCAAAAAGGTACTGTCAGAGCAACTTTATGAAAAATTTTAGCTACAATTCACTTCAGTCATATCATTGCTTTGGCAATAACATCTTTTGCCTTTGCATTAACGTTTTTACCCTGACAACACCACCCCAAACATAACCTAATGTTTTTCTCACAATTCATCATGCAAACTTACCTTTTTAGGCAAATTCGATTGAGGATAGTACTCAAGAAAATACCTGGTAGCCAAAGAAGCATGCAAAGCAGCACCATAAGCAAGCACGTCTTCATTGACAACGTACTGCGGCGAATGGCCCCCTTCATATCTACCTTTTGTCTCGTCCTTCATCCCTACCCAGTAAAAATACCCCGGTATCGCTTCCGAGAAGAACCCAAAATCCTCGGCTCCCATCATTGGCTCTAGTTCTTTGACATTCTCGGGACCAAGCATGTCGCCTCCTACTTTTTTGAAATATTCGTGCAAGTTCTCGTTGTTCTCGACCACTGGATAGGGAGGGTAGTTGTCCTCGCGAAAGTTCACGCTTGCGTTGCATCGTTGCACGTTCGCTTGTGCGATGATGACCTGTTCGGGTTGATAGAACTTGAGAAATTTTTGTTGGGGTTGGGTGAAATCTAGAGATTAGAAGTTTGGATAAAGTTTGATCCTTAGATGAAGTGATATGGTGCAGTCCATTGTGAAACTGTATTACTGTACTCACATATGGAATCCTCGACATAACTACAACTAGGGATGTAAATGAATTGAACGTTCAATGAACTACTCTTGGTCGAAATCGATTCTAGCTTATTCAGGTTCATTTTGGAGGTTTGGTAGGTTATTCAGACGAGTTTGGGAAGGCTTGATAAGCATAATGCTTTATGTTCGAACAAGGGGAGCTCAGTTCGGTAACGATCATGAACATTTTGATAAAGGCCCATTAAGAGCTCACTAGGGGCTAGTTAAAAGCTTGTTATTAGTAGTATTAACCCGCAAATGGTTCGATAGTAACTCGAATTGCTTAGCTCCATAGCAAGCTCAGCTGGATAGCAAGCTCAAGTCAGCTAATGACCTGAACCAAACCAATTATCACACACACTAAAATCTTATGGAACCGAGTTCAAGCAAAGCTCCAAAACCTCAATAGGACCTCTATTTGACTCGGCTCATTTATACCATTAATTGTAGTCGTTCTACTCCAAGCAAGAGGTAAGATTATTTTTCTCTCACGAAAGGAGAGAATTGAAAACACAACGCGCTCTAAGTTTACGTACCTCTTCAATCCTTTGCTTTAGCTTTGCAAAGCTAGATTTGGAGAAAGCTCGGAAGGTGCCAACTATGGTGACAAAATCGGGAATAACATTGAACGCGCCACCCCCTTGGATCTTCGCCACTGTCACTACCTACAAGTTATGTTCACCTAATCAGCATCACGTACTCTCAAACAAACAGTGATGCTAACGGTACACTTCAAGTTAACAACAAACAAGAGGGAATATGAAGAAGACTGGACAGGAAAAGTTATGGGAAAATGAATTCGAATTTTCTCTTTCATCGGGCAGCAATCTATCGATGTAATGGAACATCCATGCGAAAATTTTACACATGCACGCGCAACCAAAAAGAATGTTTGGGATACATGAAGAACATCCACGCGAAAATTTCTTAACTTCTACGTAATTTAGAAAACGGAAAGATTATTTCCAAACCGAGGGAGGGAGGATCTCTTATACAAAATTTTCTACGTAATTTAGAAAACGGAAAGATTATTTCCAAACCGAGGGAAGGAGTATCTCTTATGCAGATGTCGAAAACCTCCATATGTGAGTATAATTAAAATGTCTAATATTAGAGATATGAAAGAAAAAGGAATCAACTTATAAGCATAGCGAGAATCATCACATGATGCCCACTTGTTTCAGGATGGAAACTCACCCGATAAAAAAATATTTGGACCTCATATATGCTAACTTCATGTGTTAGATAGACTTGAAGTCTGGTATATAATCAATGGAAGGGATGGATCCAATCAAAAAAATGAAAGATTTCCTTGAGTACACATGCAACCAAAAAGTATGCTGAACAAAAGAAGGAAATCCGTGCAAAAAATTTCCCAACTTTGACATACTTTCTAAAAGTGAGTGATTATTTCCGAACTAAGGGAAGTAGTATCCCTTATGCAAATGTTGAAAACTCCACAGGTAATGTCCCACATTGGAGTTATGAGAGAAATGTAATAACATATAAACCTAGGCTCTGCCTAACACCAATTGGGTTTAAGATGGACCATCACTAGGACTTGTATGTGAACCTCACATATGCTAACTCCATGGGTCGGATCTAAGACCTCATAAAACTTTACACAGAATGTAAAAATATACCTGAGAATCCAAGGGATCAGCTTCTCTAGAAACAAGATGCTGCAAACTAACAATCACATTCGAGGCTGCTATTATTGGATCAATTGCATGCTGTGGAATCGCCGCATGGCCTCCCTTTCCTTTTATTTCGGCCTCAAACATGCTGCTCGCTGCCATCATCGGGCCAGCCCTGGTGGCTGCCACACCGATGGGGAAATCAGTGGTCACGTGAAGGCCAAAGATTGCATCTACGTCCTCGAGTATCCCGGTTTCCAACATTTTCTTTGCTCCGGCGCCTCCTTCCTCGGCTGGTTGAAAAACAAGAACCACTGTGCCCTGCTCAGGATACATGAAGCGATGTTCTATCACTTGCAGTTTGACGACAATGTACATGCATATGTTTTTATGCAATGGTAAGGAGGTACAATATTGCTTTAATTAGCGTCACCAACATTTGGGAGAGGAGGAGATGAGCCTCAAACCCAAGACCCGTGCTTGATGGGTGGTCTAACCGCTACACCAAACCCAATAACTCACGTGCATGCACATGCTAATGGTTCAATCCGCAGCATGTAATCAAATAATATGGATTTTCAGCTTGTTGTCAAGCGATTGAGTCCAATCCAAAAGGAATTGAAACTGGTGAGAGGTCTTTTAGGAATAACCTATATATTGCATTTTAATTATCAAAACATACTTATAAAGGTGTTTGTGTTAAAAAGCGATCAAAAGATGTTTAATGATTATATGCAGTCACCATAAAACCGTTCATAGGCTTTCATCCAAACATTTAAATTTTAAGAATAATTGATTCCTTGATAAGGTATTATAATGTTTTTAACAAAGAGATCTCGAAAAATTTCAATAATCCATGCTCTTCACACTAATATAATTTTATCACATGCCAGGTGATTACGTGGGTCCTCAATTTTGGATAGGGGTGTGAACGAATCAAGCGTTTGATGCATTACACGTGCTCGAAATAGATTGGGACTAGCTCATGTTCATTTCGGCAACTCGGTAGCTTATCAAGCCGAGTTCAAGCACGACTGGTAAGCTTAATGAATCGAGGGCGTTCGCCTCTCTAACACTCATTAATTGTTTCGTAAGAGCTCATTCATAGCTAGGTATTAACTCAAGAATCGCTAATAGTAACTCAAATTGCTCGTTCGCTAAGTCTAACAGGATGAGTCAAGTTGAGTATCTAACAAACTGATATTTTATCAAACCAAGTTTAAACAAAGGTGTGAAAGCTTGATAAAAGTTTGACTCGACTCAGCTCGTGTACACCCTTGTTGGTTCCTTTACAATAAGAATCCAGCATTACATAGAAACATTTGCTGATTTACAATAGAGGAGAAAAAACAGAACCTTTAAATCATGGCGGCGCTCTTGAAGCATTTTTGCAGCGCCAAGTAGCATTGCAACATGGGCATCATGCCCACAAGCATGCATCTTCCCTGTGTTCTTACTCTTGTGCTCCCATTCTACTCCTTCCTGCCACCAGTTAGTACCCAATTTAAGAGAGAACTTACAATCAAATTATCAAAAATTTAACAAGAACCCACAAAATATATGACCCTAAAAACTTCACCTCTCAGGTAAACAAGGTTTCTAGGCTATCTTACAGGCACTTTGACTAATTGTTAGACTTATGTGAAGGCTGAATTTTGTAGACGAAGTAAAGGATTGGACCCATTAGATTTAGGCCCAAGTTGCAAGATTTGGTATGTGACTATATATACACATCAGGATTGTTGGAGTTATGCGAACCACAAAAATTGTCTCATGTACTATTTCAAAATAGTGAAACTCTTGTGTTTCCCTTAGTGGATGTAGGCTTCAGATGAACCATGTAAGTTCCTATGTTTTGATTTTTCCCCAAATCCCCTCTTTTATGTGCTTCCTAGTTCCATTTAGGATGCCGGTGTATGGGTAGTCCTAACACTAATTCCTAGGTCAACCTCGGAAACTCGAAAATTTCTCAACATGCAATAAGCTAGGTAGGAATCCTAAAACTCAGTTGATGGCCACAAAAAATTATTTATACCCGATGATAAAATTTGAAACTTAAACCTAATTATTTCCCGATATCAGATTCCAGTAACATATAATTACAAAACTTGAAGTCAACTTCAGCTAATGACTCAATGTGAAATTTCATTGAGCCTCGAGCCTTGTTGTGTTGTGTCTCAAATTTTTTAGTTTGGAATTATGGACCCTATTTATCGGGTCAGGTCATTATACCTTCAATTTCAAGGGTTTGGTTTTTTTCTCCACTATGTATATTTTCTTGTAAGGATGTCTGCCCTAATACACAGAAAAGAGAGTGTGAGTAGGTGAGGCAACTTGTAATACTTCTAGTAAGGTACTTTATCTTTGCCCGTGGTTTTTCCCTCGGTTTGAGGTTTTCCACGTAAATTGAGGTGCCTTTGTTTCTCCTTCTCCCTTGTCTTCTTATTTTGAAGTTCATATTAGGTTCTAATATCTAAATCAAACCCGATTCTCAGGGCATTTTACCTAATAGGCCTTTTCCTTACCTTTATCATAAGGGCATCCTTCTTCTTGGACTTGTCAGCCACGGTGATGGGCGATAGGAGCAAGGACTAATTTGAGTCGAGAGTCCCAAACCTAATCCAGTACCATATGAAATTTCACAGAGCCATAAACCTGATCCACGGAGTTGACATGTATATTGTTCACATATAGCAAGAGTGGAATTCAATCCTAAAACTAATTGATACTAGATGCTAAATTATAGAGTTGGCAAACATGAGATCCGCGTATAAGTCCGAGTGGGTTTCATTCTAAAACCAATTGGTATTAACAAGAGTAACTGACTAGAATTATATATTGATCTCTTTTCTCACGTAATTACAATGTAGAATTCCACTAAATACTCACACATTGACTCTTAACGCTAGATGTAGTAGCTCAAAACTTTACAAGTTGACTTTTTCTCTCCCACATCTCCAACTTGAGATATTTTAACCATACTCATAATCTAACTTTTTAACACAGTCACACTAAATTCAAAATCATTAAAAAACAAAAAAAAAAAATCCAATAGAACTCCACCAAATTACCTCCATAGCAAGAGCATCCATATCAGCTCTCAACGCAACGAACGGCGGTTGACCCGACCCGATAAACCCGACAACTCCAGTAACCGCAATCGGATACTTGAATTCAACCCCCAATTTCTCAAGTTCAGATCGAATTAACTTACTAGTTTCAAATTCCTGGTAACCTAGTTCCGGATTCTCGTGCAATTTTCTTCGAATTCGAACCATATAATCGAAAATCTCAGGTTTCTTAGCGTAATCGAGGAAGTTCTTTGAGATTTCAGCTAGATGATCGGGAGTTGAAATTAGGGTTGATGAAGTGAGAGAGAGAAGTAGAGGGAGAAGAAGCAGTTTGAAGAGAGCCATGGAAGTTGACTGATTGCAGTGAGCCATGGAAGTTGAATTAATAAAGCAATAGACCCATGTTAGCAAAATAAAAAAAATATTGTATATTATAGAAAAAAAAAAGTCACAAAAATATTATAAAAAACAGAAAAAAAAAAGCTATAAAAATGTCACAAAAAACAGACGCTAACAGTTTTTTGTGGCTTTTTTTCTTACGTCATACAATATTTTTGATTTTTCTAACATATGTTCATTGTTGTATTAATTACATTTAATTATTCTTTTTTTAGTGATTATATAATGTAATGTTATGAATTATTGATCCTACAATTAATGCATATGACAATTTAATTGAAAGGTATTGAATATAATTTGTAAATTATAATAATATTTTTTATTTTTATTACAAAGTAAAATAATTAGCATACAATTAATGAATGGCACATGTTAGACAAACTCTTTTGGATTATGCTATGGTTTTTTTTATTGTAATTTCAATTTTTTAAAAAAGATATACAATTTTTTACTCAAAATTATCTAGGTTTTTAATTTTTTTGATGTCATACCTAAATTTTATAAAACTTTTATCAAGCTTGAGTTCGAGTTGAGCTCTTATTGAGCTTTCAAACCGTTGTTTGAGCTCGATTCGATAAGACTTTATTGTATTTGGTACTCGGCTCGGCTTGGCTCGTTTAGGCTAATCAAGCCGAGCCGAGTTGAGCTTGTTATTGAGCCAAATCGAGCTTATAGCTGAACCAATCTTGTTATGAAGTCGAGCTCTCTATCAAGTTGAGCTATTCGAGTTAATATTAACGGTTAACAAGCTCTTAACGAGCTTCTAATGAGCTCTTATCAAGCCCTTATGAGCTATTATCAAACTGTTCACCAACATTAACAAGTCGAGTACCCTTAGCTGTTGATATATGAACAACTTGCAATGTCACGGTTTCTCTGTTCATATTCAAATTTAGTCAGGTCAATGTCTGCTATTACTTCCTGTTTATGATTTTTCAATCTTTGAAAAACTAAAAATTAGATCTGAAAAATATTTTTTCCTATTTTTAGTTTCCACTCAAACTAACGCTCTGTTTGTTTCAATGGAAGTACTTTTTCCACGAAAAACATTTTCCTTCGGAATAAGTTTCCCATTAAAAATGCTATTCCCATTGAGGTTTTTCATTGTTTGTTTTAACGAAAAACATATTTTCACATTTTGATATTCCCTGCTTGTTTTAAAGGAATCATTTTTTACCAATCATTTTATATCTAGTTATAGGATAATATAAGTAGCAATACAATATATTTAAAATTATTTAGACTCTGTATGGTTGTAGAATTATTACTTAGATACCCTAAGGTTTGAGCATTTATTACATATCATGACATTTGAATGTATATAATGACGTACCCTGAAGTTGAATATTTTATCACTTAGGCACCATACATCAAAATTTGATAAATTTTTGTAAATATATGACCAAATATAAAAGTGCTAATATAATACATAGCTACAATAATATTTACAAGTCATGTCAATATTTTTAGCAAATTACGATAAAAAGTTCATCATCTATTGATGTAAAAACTACCTAAATATGGCCGAAATCATATGCCGTGTTAGCATTTTTTAAGAAAAATCTAATAAGAACACTTATATATTGTCGCAATCATGTTTCTAGAATGTAGTTTTCCCCCATTTGAACATCACCAATTTTGCGTCAAACGGAAAAGGGAAAAACCACTTCCTAGAATGTAGTTTTTCCCCTAAACAAACGGAGCCTAAGTGTTACAAGTAAGAATCTCGAGTATGCAAATGAAAAGCCAGAAGAAGATGAATATTGAAGAAAGAGAAAGTAAACACGGTAGGTTTGGGAGGAGAGCGTTAAGCACTAACAACAACAACAAAAAGCCCAACGCCTTAAGGGCTCCTGCTCAAGCAGGGTTTAGGAGGGGCGTGATGTATGTAGTCTTACTCTTTCAGGATGCCACCCCAAAAAGAGGCTGTGTCCGATACTCCCAACCTAAAACTAAGCACTACAGCTCCTCTTCTGGATTTTTCTTATTATTGAAAATGCAAAAATGAGAAACAATTAGTTACAGAATACAGAGCACTAGCTTATATACAACACGTGATAAAATAAATATCTAACTCCAGGAGAGAACCCAAAATCTAACTTTTTAGTTCTCGAAAAACCAAAAAGCTACAAGCAAAAAACGATACCAATTGAGCTTTAATAAAGATGCTATCAATCAAATTAGCCGAATATTTTTTTTTTTCTGCTCACAATTCATCATGCAAACTTATCATCTTAGGCAACTGACACTCAGGATAGTACTCAAGAAAATACCTGGTAGCCAAAGAAGCATGTAAAGCAGCTCCATAAGCTAGAACATCTTCATTGACAATGTATCTCGGCGTATGCGCCGGTTCGTATCTACCTTTCGTCTCATCCTTCATCCCTACCCAGTAAAAACACCCCGGTAATGCTTCAGCGAAGAACCCGAAATCCTCTGATCCCATCACAGGCTCCTGTTCCTTGATGTTCTCGGGTCCGAGTATGTCACCTCCTGCTCTTTTGAAATATTCGTGCAAGTCCTTGTTATTCTCGACCACCGGATAGGGAGGATAGTCGTTCTCACGGAAGTTCACGCTTGCATTGCATCGTTGCACGCTTGCTTGTGCAACGATCACCTGTTCCGTTTGATAGAACTTTAGAAATTTATATTGGCGTTGGGCGAAATCAAAAATTATAAGTTTAGGGGAAGTTTGATCCTTAGATAAAGGATATGGTGGAGTCCAGTGTGAAACATTGTTACTATACTCACACATGGAATCCTCGGCATACTACGGCTAGGGATGCAAATGAACAGAACATTCCATGAACTATTCATGTTCGAAATCGATTATAGCTCATTCGTGTTTGTTATGGAGGTTTGGTAGCTTATCCAGTCGACTTCAAGCAGGCTCAATAAGCTTAACACTTCAAGTTCGAACAGGGGAGCTCATTTCTTTAATCATCACGAACAATTTGATAAGGACTTGTTAAGAACTCATTAAGGCCTCGATAACGGCTTGTTAACAGTTGTATTAACCTGAGACTTGTTAGATAAGGGCTCAATAGTAACTTGAATAGATCAACTCGGTAGCAAGCTCGAGTCGGCTATAAGCTTGAATCGGGTAACGACCGGAACCAAATCGAGCATCGAATACGCTAAGATCTTATTGAACCGAGTTCAAAAAATGGTTTGAAAGCTCAATAAGAGCTTTGTTTGACTCAACCAGTTTACACCTCTAATTGTGGTTAGCACTTTCAACTCTGAGCAAGAGATAAGAAGGGATAAACAAAGATACATTCTGATTTTCTTTCATAAAATGGGCAACCTGAAAATGCAACATGCTCTAGCCTCTAAGTTTACGTACCTCTTCGATCCTTTGCTTGATCTTCGCAAAGCTAGATTTGGAGAAAGCACGGAAGGTGCCAACTATGGTGACAGAATCAGGGATCACATTGAGTGCGCCACCCCCTTGGATCTTCGCCACTGTCACTACCTGCAAGTTATGTTCAACTAATCAACATCATGTACACTCAAATAGAGCTGTTGAGTTAGGCTACCAACCCCCAAACGTGAGGTCCTGGGTTCGAGACTGGTTTTCCCCCCCTCCCCTGGTTGTTGGTGATGTTGTACTCCCTACCATCTTAAACAAAATAGACTCAAATAAACAGTGATGCTAACAGTACAGTAGAATAGAGGTCAACAACAAACTGGAGGGAATAAGAAGATTGGACAATAAAAGTTATGGAAAATGAAATCAGATTCTCTTTCTTCGTGCTGCAATGTCACAATTTAGTGGAAAGTGAGGTGGTGCAGATATTATGTACTGGGTGGAGACAATTGTTTAGAAATTTTCGTGAACGTAAATTGCTTTTAGATATCACAGTTTTCAAGAACTTAAATGAATAGTCATACAATTATTAATCTTCAAATCTATTTGATAGTTTTCAACGGGAAAAAGTATCCGTAATTCTGTGTACAAAACAACAACAACAACAACAAACCCAGTGTCTGAAGGGCTCCCGCTCGCGCGGGGTCTGTATTCTGTGTACAAAACAAAATATAACAAATGCACATTCACTTCTTTTCATGTTAAAATGTCAAATCCAAAAAAAAAAAAAAATCCTCTCATTTATAACTTAGAATGATCATTTAACAAGAAAATTCTCCGTTATTTCAATAACTTAACCCATTATTCTTTATATTTACAAGTGCACACATGAACGAAAAGCATACGCCGGGATACAATAAAAGAAAATTGGAGCGAAGATTTCTGAACTTTGACGTAATTTCATAAAGGGAATGATAATTTCCGGACCGAGGGAATGAGTATCTGCGAGAGTAATGAGAACAATATATAAGCATAGTGATTTGTGCCAATTGATCCCAATTGATTTTAAGATAAAAACTCACTTGGGCTTATATAAAAACGTCACATATGCCAACTCCACTAGATGGACCTTAAGACATGGTGAAGTTTTACAGCAAAAGGGTGAAAAGTACCTGAGAATCCAGGGGATCAGCTTCTCTAGAAACAAGATGCTGCAAACTAACAATCACATGGGAGGCTGCTATTATGGGATCAATTGCATGCTGTGGAATCGCCGCGTGGCCTCCCTTTCCTTTTATTTCCGCCTCGAACATGCCGCTCGCTGCCAGCAATGGGCCAGCCCTGGTGGCTGCAACGCCAAAGGGGAGCTTGGCAGACAAGTGAAGGCCAAAGATCGCATCTACATTGTCAAGTATCCCGGCTTCTAACATTTTCTTTGCTCCGGCGCCTCCTTCCTCTGCTGGTTGAAAAACAAGAACCACTGTTCCCTATTTGGAACGCATGAATGAAGTGATGTTCTATCACTTGTAGTTTGACGACAATGTGCACAACCATAATTTTTTTTATACAATGATAAAGAGGTACAACATCATCCTAAGTAGGGCCACCAAAATTTGGAACAGGGAGAGATGAGCTTCCAACCCAAGACTATGTGCTTGGGGGTGCGTGGGCTAACTACTACACCAAGCCTAACAGCATACATGCATATGCTAATAGTTCAATAACAACACAGAATCAAATAACATGGATTTTCAGCTTGTTGTCAAGAGATTGGGTCCAACCCATAAGGAATTGCGAGTGAAATGTTAGGTCAGACGTCTTTTAGGAATGACCTAAGTATTGCATTTTAATTCTCAAAACATACTACGAAAGGTGTTCATGTGTAGAAAAGCTGTCAAAAGATGTTGAATGATTATACGTGTTACCATAAAACCAATTTTTTCATCCAACCATTCAAGCCTTTAAAATAGCTGCTTCCTTGACAAGATATTAGAGTCTCTTTGACTAATAGATCTTGAAAAAATTATACAATCCATGCTCTTCACATTAAAATAATTCTATCACAAGGTAGGTGGTTATGTGGGTCTTAAGTTTTCAGTAGGGTGTTAAAGAACCAAACTTTTGATGGATTAC
Organism: Simmondsia chinensis; assembly: GCA_018398585.1. NCBI lineage: Eukaryota > Viridiplantae > Streptophyta > Magnoliopsida > Caryophyllales > Simmondsiaceae > Simmondsia > Simmondsia chinensis. The sequence continues at coordinate 35,937,371 of JAGTTD010000010.1, forward strand.
TCGTGTTCAAAATAGATCAGAGTTCGATAATTTATCGAGTTGAGTTCAAACACGATCGATAAGCTTGATGAATCGAGCTCACTTGACTTGTTAGCGTTCAGGACGGTTTTATAAGAGCTTGTTTGCTCGACATTAGCTCAATAATTGTTCAATAGTAACTCGAATTGCTCGGCTCCATAAGTCTAACAACCCGAGTCGAGCTACGTATCCAACAAAGTGATAATTTATCAAACCGAGTTCAAACAAAGGTGTGAAAGCTGGATAAAAGTTCTATTGGACTCAGCTCGTGTACACCCTTGTTTTTAGAACAATTGGTTCCTTTACAACAAGACTCCAGCACTACATAGAACATTTGCTAATTTATAGTAGAGAAGAAAAAAACGCAACCTTTAAATCATGGCGGCGCTCTTGAAGCATTTTTGCAGCGCCAAGTAGCATTGCAACATGGGCATCATGCCCACAAGCATGCATCTTCCCCGGGTTCTTACTCCTGTGCTCCCATTCTACTGCTTCCTACCACCAATTAGTATCCAATTTAAGAGAAAAATTACAATCAAACTATCAAAAATTTATCAAGAACCCACAAAATATATGACCCTAAAAGCTTCATCCCTCAGGCAAATTCAAGGTTTCTAGGCTATCTTACAGGCACTTTGACTAACTGTTAGACTTCTATGTGAAGGCTGGTTTTTGTCTGTGAAAGTAAAGGATTGGACCGATCAAATTTAGGCCCATGGTGCAGATAGCTATACATACATGATATGGTTGTTAGAGTTATGCGAACCACAAAAAAATATACTGTTTTCAAAATAATGAAATTATTGTGTTTCCCTTTGTGGATGAAGGGTTAGGACAAACCAGGTAAATACAATTTTTTTCCCCAATCTCCCTTTTTGTGTACTTGCTATTTCGATTTAGGGTTTCGTTATGTAGATGGTCCTAACACTAATTCCCAAGTTAACCTTTTAAGCTCGAAAATTTCTCTACATGCAATAACTTAAGTTGGGATCCATGGACTCCATGGATGGCCCCAAAAAATTGTTTATACCCAATGATAGAATTTGAATCTCGTACCTAATTCTTTACAAAACTTTAGGTCCCAGTGCTTTACCATTTGAGCCATCCCCTTAAAGTCAATATGCCCCTAAAACTAGTTCATGGATCCACTGAAAATCAGTGATCACCAAAATCACAAAAAACCACCAACTAAACCCAAATTATTTGCCAACTTCAAATTCATGAAGATGACGAAATTCATAGTGTGAAATTTCACCGAGTCTTAGCCTGAGCCTTAACTTCCTTCTTTTTATTTGTGGGCCATGGTGATAGGTGGTTATAGGAGAAGGACTAATTAAAGCCAAGAATCTCAATTCTACTCTAATATCATATTAGAGTATAAAATCAATCTCGAGTCTTCACCTATCAGATTAAACTTTTGTGATAGCTGGTTTCTCAACATGATATTAGAGTCTTACTGATAAAGAGGTCACATGTTTGAATCTCAAAAACCCTCACTTTTAATATTAACATAATATAAGCACGAGTATAAGGTGGTCTTGTGCAATATTTACACTTCAAGTCCAATGGGCATATGCATGAGGGGTATGTTAGAGTATAAAATCGAGCTTAGGCCTTCTCCCCTCAAACTAAGCTTTTGAGATAGTTGGTTCCTGACATATCATGTGAAACTTAACAGAGCCTTAGGCCCGATCCTTGGAGTTTACATATATGTTGTCCACACGTAAGCAAAAGTGGAATTTAATTCTAAAACCAATTGATACTAGGTGCAGTAGCTCACTAACCTTACATGTCAACTTTTTCTCTCACAACTACTTGACATAACACGAGATATTTCCAACACATAGTAATACAAAATTCAAAATCATTAAAACCAAAAAATACTTGTTAAAGGACTGGCATATGAGTTTATTTGAATCCCATGGCGTTGTTGTGAGAGATAAGTTATCACCATATAAGTGCAATAGTTACTCCACTTAATGCCAAATGGTTTTAAAATGGAATCACACCTGCATTTACATGAGGATCTCGTGTGTGCCAACTTTATAAGTCAGGCCTAAGTCCGGGTGATACGAACCAAATGATTTTCACACCGAATTCAATTAATACAATCAATCAATCAACACAATCAATTAATCAATCCAACTCATTAAAACCAAATGATTTCATGGGGTCTATGCGATTGCTTAGATTACTTCGAGTTATGTTAAACTCTAAACAAACCAGCAAAAATTCCACCGAATTACCTCCATAGCAAGAGCATCCATATCAGCTCTCAACGCAACAAACGGCGGTTGACCTGACCCGATAGACCCGACAACTCCAGTCACCGCAACCGGATACTTGAATTCAACTCCCAATTTCTCAAGTTCTGATCTAATTAACTTACTAGTTTCGAATTCCTTGTAACCTAGTTCAGGATTCTCGTGCAATTTCCTGCGAATTCGCACCATGTAATCGAAAATCTCGGGTTTCTTAGCGTAATCGAGGAAGTTCTTTGAGATCTCAGATAGCTCATCGGGAGTTGAAATTAGGGTTGATGAAGTGAGAGGAGAGAGAAGTAGAGGGAGAAAAAGCAGTTTGAAGAGAGCCATGGTAGTTGACTGAGTGGAGTGAGCAGTGAGCGACTACGGGAACGTTGAGTTGTATATATAATATAGGCTTTGCTGAATGGCACGGAACGCGAGCAAAATTGTTAAAATCGGAATTTTACTAAGAATAGATAGAAACTTTTAAAATTGGAATCATAAAATCGAATCGAGAATTACAATATTCTACTAAATGTATATTATAATTATTTTTTGTATTAATGTCAGTTATAATTAAAAAAATTATTAATAAAACTTTTACTTATATGTATATATATAAGAAATACAATAAAAGATAATAAAAATATTATTATATAACATAGATGTGTTATTTTATGCTATAATAATCATAGGTGCTGCTAATCGAATTTTATATTGATGTTAAAACATATAACGCTTAATTAACTTTCTTTTACTTCAAACTAATAAACTAAGTTCGTTTATAATATATACTTGAGTTTTTTATATTTTAAATTTTTATTTTTATACCTTGGTAGAATCGAGGTCGGATCATAAAATCAAATTATGATTCTATTCATTAGTTTCATGTAATATCAGTGAATCGTAGGATTCTGCAAAATTAAGATTCTACTTAAGATTTAAATTGGTCGGCAATTGTGGAACCGTAGAATCGTAAGATTCTAAGATTCAAATCGGGATTTTAATAACCATGGAAGGGAGCATACGAAAATGTTACAAATAGAATATAATTGGTAGTTAATGATCAACTTGTCTTTAAGTACTCTGCCTTTTATGAAGTTTTTGTTGATTTTATTTTGTGACTTTTAGAATTTTCCCTATAGCATATACGCCGGGCCCGGGGCTTTTTGTTTGTGTTAGGAAGTTATAGGTAACGCAGTTTTCGAACAATATAGGATGCGTTTGGTTGATTTGTTTTTTATTATGCTTTTTGTTATTTTTGTTTTAATAAAATTTATTTATTTGAGGTTCGTGTTTTTTTACAATATATTATTTGGTTATATACGTAAAATTATTTTTTTCATATAATTAAGTGTTTGGATATATTTTTTAGAAAAAAGATTCATTATGTTGACGAAAAAAATAATTTAATAATATAAATTAATTAATAATAGTAGGTGATACTCATGGTTTGCCATGGTGGTGTAGGGGATTACGGGTTGTCGAGAAACGACAGTAGACAATAATAAGCCATAAAAATGGGTGGTAGTGATGGACACATTTTGGTCATCTGGAGTCGGCCTTGTTGGTAGAGGTGAACTACGTTGGCGACAGATTATGGTCGGCAACGGAGGTAAACCATGGTGGTAAAATGAAATTATAAGAGTGACAATGTCACAATGGCGGACGGTGGGAGTGCATGATGGAAGTAGTGGTTTATGACGGTGGTTGGTGATAAGTGAAGTGGTTGCCATGGTGCGAGACCGGTGATGACTGATAAGTCATGTAGGTTAAGAGTGAATCGTGATAATGAGTAGTTCCGGGAATAAAAAGTGGTGACTACCACCAGACCAGGCCCCCAGTTACATCACCAATCACCACCACCACCATCTCCAACACCATAAATCCACCACCATCTTCGCCGGATTTCAACAACATACCTCCACCATTGACCACCTTTCACCGGGGCGTGTAGGCGCATGGCCAACCACCCGGGGTCCTACCCAGCTTCCTATATGATTTGCCCCCACCTTATCCCAACCCATTCTTGAAATGCCGATAGTTGATGAGGGGGTATCCATCTTTGTTGACGGTCTACCACAAAGAACGACAAATTCATGGCTTAGAGCTGTTTTTCGTGATTTTAAGTCAATCTACGACACTTTTGTCCCTATAAAGAGAAGGTTGAGGTCAAGATGGTCTTATGGCTTTGTTCAGTTTCATGACTCGAACGAAGCTACAAGGGCGGTCACATCCATGAATGGAAGATGGGTTATGGGTATTGAGCTTAGATTCCAATGGGCCAACCCAAACAGAAGAGCAATACATCCATTTACACGAAGCTGACCACAACAAGAGAGGGGGGGGGGCGGGCGCGGAAGCATTAGTGGTAATCATGATTAGGGGAATGCACCACCTAATAGGGGTGGAAACGATGAGAATACAGATATTCCAAGATTTGCTCCGTCAAGTACGAATAAAAGTATGGAAGAATGGCTCAAGCGGGCAATCATCGCGCACTCGCATAATGAGGCTACCCTTGATGACATCCTCATCTTTATCACAAAAAACGACCTCTACGGATTAACCCCTAAAGGGCTAAGCAACACAAAATTTATCCCGGTATGTGACTCTGTTGATACCATGAAATCCTACCTTAGTCCACGAAAGGAGACTCTGTTACGGATATTCAACGATGTTTACAAATATTCCAGTGAGACCCTTGGATCCCTTAATAGAAGAGTGTGGCTTGAGGTCCATGGTCTTCCTGTCCAATGCTGGTCCGATTAGGGATGGCAATGAGGCAGGTAAAACCCGCTACCCGCAGGTACCCGCCCCGTTTGGGGCGGGTACTGGTATAAGTGGGGCGGGTAGTGGATACGGGTTCGGTGTACCCGCCCCGTACCCGTCGCGGGTATGGGGCGGGTACGGGTATAGTTTTGTACTAGCCCCGCTCCACCTCATGCCCGTCATACCTTTATTTTGTACATAATTAACCTTCAAATTTAAAAAAATACGTTTTAAATTCAATAACCCAAATTGTTTATCAATGTTATAAAAAAATATAATTGAGTTTTAAAAGTAGTATTAAATAACTAATATGACCTGGTATAGATAATCGTTTTCTACGCACATTAGAGAGGGTACGGGGCATGTAATGTATACCCGTTGGATACCCGCGGGTAATGGAGCAGGTACGGGTATCCACTTCATACCCGTGGCGGGTAATGGGGGGGGGTCTGGGTATGGAGGAGATACCTCCCGTACCCGCCCCGTCCCATTGCCATCCCTAGGTCCGATGACTGCTTTGCTGACATCGCCAGAGTGTGGGGGAAGTTCATAAGGGTGGACCAGAGAACGTCCACTATAAGGTGTGCTGATGTTGCCAGGATCCTAATTGAGACTTGCCACTCAGCATGCATCCATCAGATGACTCAGATTCAGTATAATGGAGGATACCGTTTGGTTCTCATTAAAGAACGTAGCTCTGTGATGATCCCTAACTATTCTCCTAGAGTTGTTGCTCTAGCGGCCTCAGCTAGATTGGCGAGGGAAGAGTCATCTTTTCGACGCAGTCCTATCACACCATAATAGCTTGGCAAATGGCACGGGTTCAACCTTCTTTGGAGCGGATAACGAATGTTGTGATTATTGGTGAGGAGTCAAGAACTCCGGTTACAAGGGCAACAAATGAAGGGTTTGATGCCGAATGGAAGACGTTAGGACAGGTCTCTTTCCATTTCAATGGCAGGATACTTGGGAAGTGGACCATGGGATGCCTCTATCCCCACGCCACATTGACCCAGTATGATCCACAGCCTATGACCCAACTTCCAGTACAAGACGTACGAGAAAATCTCCATGGACCTCTTAAGTTACCATGGGTCGAGAATGATAAGACGGTATCAGCACAGGCTAGCAACCAGATAGCACATCAAGAGAATGTAGATCCTGAAAACACCAGTGACAATGACTCCGCTGCCTCTGGCTCAGAATTCCCTCCAGGCTTTGAGCCTCATGTTTTGAACAGACACATGCACACAGAAGATAGTTTGCCCGAGAATCAGAATGAGACAGAACCAGCTATGGAAAAGCCTAGCGCAGCTTAGTGAAAGAAGGAAAAACTAATAACATCAAAGAGGGGCAAGAGAACTCTGAAGCGCAAGATGAAGGAGAAAGAGAAACTGGAGCTTCAGGAATTCCTGAAGGACATGTTACCCAGGAGTAATGCTGGAAAATCGACAAAGACACCCCGGAAAAAGAAAAAAACGGAAAATGGGGAATCGGAATAGTAGCGCTAATTATGATGAGAAGATCATGGAAGCGGAGTATGATGAGAAAATTATGGAAGCGGAGCGAGTAATAGAGATAGGAAAAAGTGTGGGATTCGATTTTTATGGTTTTGACCCTCCATACTTGCTAAATGATGTGGAGGGGTTGTTTTGTAGAGGCAATTGGGTAGCTTCAATCTTGCTTCCGGTTCTTGTGCTGATCTTCTAGTTCATCTCCAGCTGAGGTCCCTGTCTGAGTAGTTCGTGCTCGCTGTTTGTCTCGTCTCCCTGTGTCTGTTCTGTTCTTGTCCTTCGTGACTGCTGTGTCGTGTTTGGGGCGTCAGTCTTTTCCTGGTACCTTTTTTGTTGTTCTTTCTGGTCCCCATTTTGTTACGATTGGGCTCAGGCCTCGCTTAACGAGTGGCCTATTTGTATGGCGACTTTGTCGCAATTTATAAAAAAAATAGCCACTCATAGTGGTAGAAGGGGCAGTTGTAAACTGGTAAAAGTGAAAATGGGTTATGGCGGGAAAAATTAAAGGCTGACATAGTATTTTAATAATACTTTTAAGAGGTAAGTTCTGGAAATGATCTATTTTGCGTCTTTTTCTTAATTAGTAATAAAATAATTTATTTATTTCTCTATTTAAGTTGTAAAAAATATTTTTATGTCAACCAAATGAATTCCTTCCAATTCATTGAAGTTTTTTTTCCCCCTAACATTAAGCTATTAAAAAATTGAGCCAAATGCGAGTATTGGTTTTTTTTAAACCTGTTTGTTTACAATTATAATTTGAAACAAATTTCTAAACTTTATTTTTAGTTGTTTCTTAACTCGAAAATATCTAAAACTAAAATAAACTATTTTTAAAAATTAATTTCAAATTTTCAAATATAATAAGCTACAAACATACTTGCACAAAGCAAGGAAAATTATCACCTAGTACTCCGAGGTTTGAACATTTATCATTTAAGTATTCTGATAGTTTAATATATACAATGGGTATTATGATGTTGAATATTTTATCACTTAGGTATTTTATGATAGAATTTGATAAATTTTTGTAAGAATCTAATTAATTTTATACAAAAACTGTTGATATAATACATAAATATAATAATATATATATAAAAGCTAGTGCCAATCTTTTTATAAAAAATGCTACGAATTGTAAACATTCACCGAATGTTAATATAAACCACCAAAAAATTACCATAATTATGTGCCATTTTCACATTTTTGGTAAAAATGTCAAATTCTAATGAAGACATTTATATATTGTGAAAATTATGTTTAATTTTAGCATTTTTTTTTATGAAAATCTATTGAATTCTTGACAAAAGGTTATATGATTAGTGAAATTTTAAAACTTTAAGATATCTAATTGATAAAATATCTAAAATTAAGATATTTTATTATATATATTAAAATATCAGAATACTTAAATAATAAATATTTAAACTTTAGAATAGTTAAGTAATAAAATGTCTAACTATATAAGCACCGGCGTCGTTTCATAACTGGCATGTGTGATCCCCGCCACAAACCAATAGAAATCGAACACGTGTAATATAGCGACGTCGTCAACCATTGAAGAAAACGCAGAGTAGAGTCCATATCCATCCTCAATACCTCACACGCTTAAGAAATTCTCTCTCTCGCTCTCTCTCTCTCTCTCTTCGATCAAATCCACAGATCTATTCGTCAATCAAATTCTCCCAAAACCCTAATCGCGATCAATTCCAATCCCAAATCCGCGTCAATTCAAACCCTAAATCGAATTTTATAGCCAGGTATGCATTGATTAATCCTCCTTTAGTTCCAGATTTTCGATAATTATAAGATTGTAATTCTCACTCCATATCATCCGATTAGAAAAATTTTCCAAGTAGAATCAAATTTTGCCGATTGTTTCAACGGAAAATCAAAGTAAACTCAATGAGGTTCGGAAAGATGACTTCCCTCGGAAAATCTTTCCCGTGAAAAATTGCATGCTAAACAAGAAGAAACAGGAAAACTAATTTTTAGAATCTCATTTTGCCATTGTCAGGGCACAATTGCCATAGCAAAATTCTAATTTTCGAGGCAATTTTGTACCTTTTTTTTTTTTTTTTTGTAAGTTACATTATTGCTTAGGTAACTACAATTTTTATCTTGACAATAACGACTTTGTTTTTTATTCGATTATTGTTTAAATTTTGTGATTTATGATTTCACTTATTATGTTGATCTAGAGGCTTAGGGATTGATCGCGAGAATTACAATGTTTACGCGGCTTTTTGGCAAGCCTAAGCAGGAGACAAGTGCTGTTGCGACGTTAGATAAACTGACGGAAGTAAGTTCATCTGATTGCCATTGGGTTATTGGTCATGCTCAACGGAGATTTTTAGGGTTTGGTTCATGTTTTGTGTGTAAATTTGGTTTTTATGATGATGTTTGAGGGGTTAATTTAAGGTTTAATTGTGGTTGATTTGAGGATTTGATAAAAGTTGATGAAATTTGGGGTTTAATTGTGGTGATTTGAGAATTTGGTGAAGGCTTATGTAATTGAAGGTATAGGATAATGAAAATTGGTTTATATATTAGAGTGTTCAAGTGATTATAATCCATTATAACTAGAGTATTAAGGCCCGTTTGGCCAAGTTTATCTTTTTTTGAAAAAAGTGTTTTTTACAGAAAAAAAATTTTTTTATAGGGTTGAGGTTGTTTTGCCCGGAAAAAAAATGTGCTTTTGAAAAAACAAAAGTAGTTTTTTTGCTTTTAAGGGTGCGTTTGGTTCACCTTAGTTCAGCTTATCTTTTTTCAGCTTATCTGTTTTAATAAGATATGTCCATTTAAGATATGTATTTTTTTATAGTGAAATGTTTGGTTGTGCAGTGCAGAAAGATCTTTTTTACATAATAAAGTGTTTGGATGCAAGTTTAAAAAAGAAATTTATCTATTATAATTATAAAAATGTCTTAATAACATAAATTAATTAATAATAATAGGTAAGAGAGAATCATGATAATAGTTGGTAATAGTAGTGGAGGGTGGTGAGTATAGTGACCCATGGGCATAAAAAGGATGGTTGTTGTGAGTGGGGTTGGTGATAACAAGTAAACCTAGGTCATGATGATAAAAATTTGATATTAATATAGCCTTTTTATAACATATTTCTAAAACAAGCTGTGAAAAAGATTCAGTTTTGCATCTTTTTTTGCCTAGTTATAAAACAACTTTCTCATTTTTCTATTTAAGCTGTAAAAAAGAAGTAAAAAGATCTTTTCTGTCAACTAAATGGAAGCCTTACAGTCAACTGGGTCTTTTTCACAGCTTTAAGCTATTAAGAAGCTGAACCAAACGCAGCTTAAGCAGAACAACAACAATAACCCAGTGCCTCAAAGAGGCTCCCGCCTAGGCAAAGTCTAGGGAGTATAAGATATATACAGCTTTACCCATATATAGGGTGCTACCTAGTTAGAGGCTGTTTTCGAAGGGCTTTTATAAAAGTGCTTTTGCAAAAGGTGCTTCCAACAAACAATATCTACTAGTCAAACTACTTCTATTTGTGAATGTTTCGAGTTATCAATAAGGTGCTCCCATCATCAAACATCTCACGGGGAGTTTTCTTGGAGTCTTCAATGGAATGCGATCCAGGGCAGAACAGTATTTATACAATAATATAGATGGGATTGTCTATAATAATAGAAAATGAAAGACTTTCTCAAGATTTTTGTTCATCCACTTGATATTTTCATTAAAGCATGTCTTATGGTTACAAACTAATGCTTCTGTTTTAAATGGTAGACCTTGGAATTGTTAGAGAAAAAGGAGAAAGTACTCCAAAAGAAGGCTCAAGCAGAGGTTGAGAAGGCCAAGGAATTTACTAGAGGAAAGAATAAAAGAGGTGTGTTTGCGAGTTAATTCTACTGTGTTTCATATTTATGTTGTGGTTCATTGAGTTTGATTTTATTGTCTTGAAAAAGACGACTCATTTGCTTGCCAAGGAAAGTGTTAATGTGAATCGTGATTTATTGCGTTTCTTTGTTGTCAAGTTTACAATCAAAACTAAACCTAATGGATCATGCCAGTTCTATTTGTGCTTTTGCGGTATTACGTGACTGCAAAGTTATTTACTCTATTATGCGGGAGCCCTTAGAGGCACTGGGTTTGTTGTTGTTGTTGTAGTTTAATGTTTGTAATGAATTGGTCCCTTATCTTTTTCTATTTTGTTTTTCAAAATAGTCCTTCATATTTTATTTTGTGATCAAAATTCGCCCTTATCTTTCTATCCAAAAAAAAAAAAAATCGCCCTTATCTAGAGATCAACACTAGGTAAAATTAAAAGATGATGGACCAGTTTTGTTATAAAATAAAATATGAGGGGCTATTTAAACAAAAAGAAGACATGAGGGATCAATTTAAATGAACTCATAAACATTTAGAATCAACAGAGTAAGTAGCTTTATGATGGCATGACTAGAAGTCTTGTAGAGGAGGGAATTCAATAATACGGTAGAGGAACTTGTTTTGCTCTTCGTTTTTATTTTTCTTAATTCTAAACAAGGCACTTTGGTGCAGCGGCCATTCAGTGCTTGAAGAGGAAGAGGCTATATGAGCAACAAATCGAGCAGCTTGGGAATTTTCAGTTGCGTATTCATGACCAGGTTATCTTAGAGTTGCATTCTCTCTTCTTCATTCGCAATGAAATTGTTAGATTGTCCATAAAATTCTACAGCAAATGGTATATTTCAAACCCTAAGTCTCAATGTCGATGTTATAGATGATAATGCTGGAAGGTGCAAAAGCTACCACTGAGACTGTGGATGCACTGAGAACTGGAGCAGCCACAATGAAAGCTATGCAGAAGGCAACGTAAGTAGCAATATTGAACTCTTAATTTGGAGAATTAGTTTGTGAAATTCAATTCTTACAACAGTAAGAAATTGCTTAGTGCCTGTTTGGTATCGTTTTTTGTTTGTAGTTTTTGGTTTTTGGCAAAATAGAAACAAAGTTCCAGAGAACTATCTTTTTCGGTTTTCAGTTTTTTGTTTTCAATTTTTTTTTAGTTTGAGTGAAAATTGATAATAGGAAACCAAAACAAAAAAATCAAACGATACCAAACAAGGCCTTAGCAAAAGGCTTAATGGGTTTTAGTTAGAAAGTATTGAATGGAGGTTAAGGAAGCTATATGAATATTTATGCTGAGAGTTTGTAGCGTACAATTTTAATTGCATACCTTAATTGGTGCATTTTATTTGTTAAAACTTTAAGAAAATATCACCAAAGAGGGCACCAACACGTCGTCACTGGATCCCATTAGAACTCCGAAGTTAAGTGTGCATGGGCGAGAGTAGTACCAGGATGGATGACCTCCTGGGAAGTCCTCACCCTCAGGTTGGGGGCATTGGGAAATAGTCTCTCTTCAGGTTAACACCGTGAAGAGGGAAGGCTGCGTACATCCGCCCCCCCAAGACCCTGCGTAGGCGGGAGCCCTTGAGGCACTGGGTATGTTCCTATCACTGTTCTTTTGCATAAAGTATTCACATATAACTAATATCTGCAGATGGCCCCTTTTTCTCCTGAGTGCCTCTAATGTTCTTAAAGTATCATTCATTCATTTGAGTCATGTAGTTCTTAGTAAGAGGATGATCTCTAAATCCATTTGTTCCGTTCTTGAAATTCCCATGTGTTTGAATGTTGGGTTCAGGAATATTGATGACGTTGATAAAACAATGGATGAAATCAACGAGCAAACGGAGAACATGAAACAGATTCAGGAAGCATTGTCAGCTCCAATTGGCACGGCTGCTGATTTTGATGAGGTGCTCTTCTTTCCTAGCTCCAACTATTTCTTTTATTTCTTTCAAAGAACCGACTATCCTAAAAGTTTAAATTGTTAAGTAAAGACCCCGAGATGTTTGCCCACTCTCCTGAATTGGCGTAGGGTTTGAAGCGTGGATAATATTGAACCCACTTCATTCTTGTGTTAAATTAATAGTAATATTAAAAGTGAGGTTTTTTGGGTTTGAAGTCTAGACATCTCTCAGTCAAAGAGACTCTAGTACCATGTTAAAAAATTACTATCCCAAAAGCTTAAGGGTTCATTGATATTATTCTGTTTTTTTATTTTTGGCTTTTGAGAAACTAGAAAGCCTGGCGATAAACTATGTTTTCTTGTTTATATTTCTTGTTTTCAGTTTTTAAAACACTTGATCAAAATTGAAAATAGGATAAAAAATAAGAATGTAATTTCATTCCCACTAATCCATTTTGGTTTTTCAAAAATCAAAAACTGAAAATGAAATTGATACTAAAGGAGCTCTAAGTTACCCTGTAATGTCCCATGAATGGTTTACGCTCTTACAATGTCTCCTATCCATTACCTCATTTTTGATCATCTACGGAGCTACCCTCGTAATTCCGTACAATTTTATCCACTAACTAACAAGCTTTCATCGCATTGATTTTATTCTAAAATTGAGCAGGATGAATTAGAGGCAGAACTTGAAGAATTGGAAGGGGCCGAGTTGGAGGAGGAACTTCTTCAACCCGCAACTACAGCACCCGCAGATCCTGTTCAAGTGCCAGCTGGCAGGCAACCGGTTCGTCCTCCTCCTTCGAAACACCAAACTGACGAGGAAGACGAGCTTGCTGCTTTGCAAAAGGAGATGGCATTTTAAGGTTGTTCTTCCCTTTTATGAATTTCCCTTTTTCTTCGCTTCCTCACTTTCCTTTATATATCCAAGGGTTTGCGTGGTAATAACTACCCCTTTTTTGTTGATAAGTTTTCCTTCAGTGCCCTACTATTCATAAGAAATACCATCTTAGGAGATAAATTGAATTATGAAAGCCAACCCCATTAGTAGAGCAGCCTTATGCCCTCCCATGTGCTTAGGTTAAGCGGCCTTGTACTTTATACTTTATACCTAGTGCCTCAATGGCTCCCGCCTACGCAGGGTCGGGGGGGGCGATGTACGCAGCCTTTTCCCTTCAGGGTGTTAACCTGAAGAGAGGCTGTTTCCTAGTGCCCCCAACCTGAGGGTAAGGACTTCCCAGGAGGTCACCCATCTTGGTACTACTCTCACCCAAGCACGCTTAACTTCGGAGTTCTAATGGGATCCGGTTAAGCGGCCTTGTGCTTATAGAAAATAAGATTTAAAAGCAGCGTTAATCCAGTATGCCATTTGGCATAACTACAATGATATTTGTGGAAAAGACAACTTAGAGTCCAATTTGATAAAATGATGCTAATAAGGTAAAAACTACTGTCCTAATAATTAAAAATATGATAAGATAAGGAGAAAGATTCTAGATAAAGTCAAATCCTATAGTTGTACGGTAGCGATGTTTTGAAATACTTCTAGGATCTCTATCAAGCCCAGTGAGGCCTTAACCGATAGCTGAACCTCATTTTGTGGTGGTTTTCAAGCTATGACCCGTTTCAGCATATCCACCCGGAAGTGCCTGGGTTCGGAAGTCATCACCACCCTCCCAATGTAAGTCTTACAGTGAAAAAAAAAAAAAAAAAAAAAAGAACGAAAGAAAAAGTCTCCTCAGCACTTCATCCCAAAAGAAAAATAATCAAAGCATTGGTGGTTGTAAGATTTGAGAGTACAACAATGCTGCTTTATTTGGCCTAAAGTTTTGGATTTTTATCACATAGTGATGAAATGAAAGGATAACCAAATTATGGGATTAGTGGGGGTATTTTGATAACATGGGACTTTCAAGTCTTCATAATTTTTATATTTCTGGAGTTGTTAGGTTTGATGTAGAGATTAGGCTACTCACCTCCCAAATTTGAAGTCTTGGGTTTAAAGCTCATCTCTGCCATCCCTCAAATGTCGGTGTCCTACTAAGAGCAATATTGTACCTTCTACTGAAAAAAAAAAGAAAAGAAAAAAAATATACTTCTAGGATGTTAGCTTATCTTTTTATGTTTGTCCTCGGACATTCACCCTGAAGGGGTAAGGTTGTGTACATCTCAACCCCCCCTCCCCCCTCCATGGGACCTTGCATTAGCGGGAGCTTTTGAGGCACTGGATTTGTTGTCGGCATCGTCTTCTTTTTAGTTTATTTTATCTATCTCATCTATAGGGCCTTTTGTAATGAAGTTTCAGACAAAAAACACTTGAGTTCTTCTCTCTCATCTCCCCTTCTTCTCTTCCTCCCTTTGCTCTCTATTTATATATATCGCCTGAGTACTCTGATGTTTCATTATATATAATGAGATACCTAGCATTTTACTACTTTTATCAAGTAGGTACTCGTTTTTCTAAGGGTAAGTATCGTTTTATATCTTAGACATCCAAAAACTTGACTATAAAATAAAAGCATGGACCCCAAGGTACCTAAATGATAAGTTTCCTTCTTGTAGGTATCGCTGCAAAGAGCCGAGGTGGTGTAAAGATTGGACACATTGTTCGATTTGAGAATCATAAATCTCTTGTGGGCTCAAAGAAACAGTGTATATAAAAAGGGTGTGATGTCTTGTCTTTCATTCTACCATAAGAGAGTGAAGTGGTTAATATTGTGTGTAATACTACTAGCATGATTGAACAAAAATTTTGGATTTTGGTGATTTTGTGCATTTTCAGTTACAATAATTTGTTTATAAATATTGTTTCGTCTTCGCTTTTTCGAGTTTGGTACCCTTTGGAAATAGCCTCGCTACTGCTCAATATTCTGGCTGTAGGGGCAAGACTGCGTTATATCCCACCTTTTCCAGACCTTGGCATGGTGGGAGTAAGGGACTGGGTTTATTGTTGTACTAGGCGAACACATCCTTATATTTGATATCCTCTTTGCCTTTTCTTTATCTGTAATGTTGGAGCTCCTCGTGTAGTGATCGGTTCAAAGGTGTTTATCTTAATACAACTTATTAGTTTAAAATGCCAAATTGAACCTAGTTTGGGCGTAAATGAATTTGAGCAAGCCCACATCGAGTTTAAATGAGCCTAAATGAGGCAAGCTTAGTTTGAAATTTAGTGAGCTGAATTCGAGCTTAAGCAAGCATAGTTGAGTTCGAGTCGATGATGAGTTGAGCTTGAAGTTCCCATGTTTGATAGGCTTCAAGACGAGCTTGGGCCAAGTGAAATGCAAACAAGTTGAGCCTCGAGATGGTAGCTCGGTTCATATATATTCCTATTACTAATTTATGGTTCTATGACTCTTACAAGAGACCTCACCAGAGGAGATGATTTCCCTCTCATTTGCTGCTTCCGCGCCTTCTTTTTTTTGTTTTTTTGTGTTTTTTTTGGCATTTATTTGTAGCTCATATCTTTTGCTGGAATACATAACATATTTATAATTGTTAAAATAAATTATTATTATTATTATTATTTTAAGATACTGAATATAATTCTAGTTATCTTAAGTAGACATAAACGCAAATAATTTGAGATAATGATATAAATGGATTACACGTCAAAAACATGTCAAACCGAAATTTTGCCACTCATTATAATCCAAATTCAATTTGGCTCGAAAAGCTCTTAACCCATACGTGTTATTTCTTTGTCGTATTAAATTTTGATAGCTTGAAATATAACTATTGGGTCTAGTAATGTGGTGAATTGAAGATAAAAAAAATACGCCGACATGGGGATATAATGAGAGGTTTTTTTCGTTTTTATCTAGTTGAGTTAATTGAACAACTAAACTATCGTTATATATCAAATGACAATCATTTAACGGGATATTCAAATTACTACTAAGTATCTGTAGAGTTCATATTGAGCAATTAATTGATAAGGTACGAGAAGTAAACAGAAGATAACATGTTTGTGTATTATTCAGCTTTATACATGAAAATATTAGGTTAAAGGTTCGCTGACTTATAAAAAATTTATATATGATTACATTCATATATATATATATATAACAATTTCTTATAAAATATTGATAGAGTGACGAGTGACATAATTTTGTCAACATGACTTTTGTTTGATGGTATTATCCATCATATTGGTAGCCAAAAACATAAAACATAGTACAAAATATGGTATAAGTCAATCGTTTAAGAGTTGAAGTGAAAAAATTTAGCAAAATATAAAATATGGATACATAATTTAGATATAAATAAGATTACATCTAACTGATCATTTTTTTATTCAGAAAGACTACAAATACATATTTAATACACTAATCGTATGCATAATTTACTAACAAAGCAATTAACAAGTTCATAACAAGTATTCAGTGAACTAGTTCTAAACTTTAATCATTTAAACAACCTCTTATTCAAACTCAACTCATTAACTTCTAGATTAAGCATAAAAGGGCCTTTATCGGTCTCAAACACGAGCAACATTCATTTTATCAAGGATTATCAATAAAGACGCATGCAGATAGTGATCCCATCGCCAGCGGGAACATGTGAAATCTCGATACGAGGATCATTGGCCAGAAATTTGTTAAATTTTATAACGGCTTGCCGGCTTTCTTTCCTAAATTCCGGTACCAACTCTTCCGGCATTGCCACGGTTCCGCCCCAAAGGGTATTATCGTAAATAGCTAGCCCCCCAACTCTTACCAGTTTGAGGATCCTCTCGTGGTAGTTAAGGTAGTTGGTCTTGTCTGCATCAATAAAGGCAAAGTCATAGCTTCCTTCGTTTCCATCCTACATGGCACCATCCACCATTATTACTAGGCAAAAAATACAAAAAGAATATTTTACGCCTGTATATTGTAACAATTTTAAAGATAAAAAGTGAAAATAAAAAAAAAAATTTACAAGAAAATTAAAAACTACAAATAGAAAACAATATTATGGGACTCATCCTAGCAAAAAAACTAATAAGATTACGTTAAGCGTGCTTGGGTGAGAGTAGTACTAAGGCAGGTGACCTCCTGGGAAGTCCTCGTATTGTACCCCTCAGGTTGGGGTGCTACCCTGAAGGGGGAAGGCTGCGTACATCCATCCCCCCAAACCCTGCTGAGGCTGGAGCCCTTGGGGCGCTAGGAACATTGCTTTTTAATGAAAACGTTGGTACCTATTCTAAAAGCTTGTAAGCAAGGGTTTGATACTACATCAAGGGACTAACGTTCCTAAAAACTTAAGTTGAAAAGTAAAGGTTCGAGATTGATTTTATACTCTAAACAGTAGTGAAAAGATTGATACTGTTTCAAAAGCTTGTCAACAAGGCTCTAATACCACATTAAAGAGCTGACATCCCAAAAAGTTAAGTTGAAAAGTAAAGGTCGGGATTAATTTTATACTATAAACAGTAGTGAAAAGGTTGGTAACTGTTCCAAAAGCTTGTCAACGAGGCTCTAATACCATATCAAGGAACTGATGTTCCCAAAAAGTTAAGTTGAAAAGTAAAGGTTCGTCATTGATTTTATACTCTAAACAGTAGTGAAAAGGTTGGTAACTATTCCAAAAGCTTGTCAACAAGGCAATTTTATTTTATTTTATTTTATTTTATTTTTTATCAACAACAAGGCTTTAATACCATATTAAAGAGCAGACGGTCCTAAAAACTTAAGTTGAAAAGTAAAGGTTCGTGGTTAATTTTATACTCTAAAAAGTAGTGAAAAGGTTGGTACCTGTTTCAAAAGTTTGTTAACAAGGCTTTGATACCATATTAAAGAATTAACATTCCCAAAAAGTTAAGTTGAAAAGTAAAGGTTTAGGATTAATTTTATACTCCAAACAGTAATGAAAAGGTTGGTACCTCATCCAAAAGTTTGTTAACAAGGCTCTAATACCCCATTTAAAAACTAACATTTCAAAATGTTAAGTTGAAAAGTAAAGGCTCGTGATTGACTTTATATTGTAAACAGTAGCGAAAAGGTTGGTACCTGTTCCAAAAGATTGTCAAGAGCAGGGAGAGCCTGAGAGTGAATGAAGTTAATTTTGTGTTCCATGCCTGCTCTTCTTATAAATGGCAATCCTATCTCGTATGCCTCCCTGTCCATATCCATCGCGGTTATCTGGATTAAAACATTCCCCCATATTATTTTTCATTTCTATGTCTGTTATTTTTACTACCTTATTGTTAATTACATGTCTGATATTGCTTTATTTTACTTAAATTTTGTAAATATTTGCTAATGAGGAACCCGGTTACCAGGTAAATCTAACCCATGCAGTGAACCATATAACAGAGGAGCCAGTTAAGTTAGGAATTTAACAGGGAGAGGTTCAAGGGAGGAATCGAACTCCTGATCTTTTGACATAAATCTATCCTCTCACTTACCTCCTACCACTGAAAAAAGGGCCTGGGGGGTGAAATTTTGTAAATATTATTCTTCTTTTTTTCATTTTTTCCTTCCTTTCTTCCTTCTCTCTTGATCCTTCTTGGGAGAGCCCTTGAGCAAGAGCATACTTTGGGATAAGGTTGCATTTATCTTATTCTCTCAAAACCTTGTCTTGACAGGGGCCTCTTTAATGCATTGGATTGTTGATGTTGTTTTATGATTTTCCATTTCATTATTAACTATTTATCCTTTTCTTTTAATAGCTCAGAGCTTATCTCGGCGTAAATACAAAATGAAAAATTACAAAATCGAACATAGTCTCTTAAACTTATGGGTATAAATGAACCAAATTGCATTCTGTTATGGACCTCACATGTGAGTCTAGAAAAATCGCATATAAGAATTGGGAGAGAGAAGGGATCAACATATAAGCCTAATGATTTCTCTGCCTACTGTCGATTGGTTTCAAATAAAACTCCATTTAAGCTTATATATGAATCTCATAGTTGTCAATTACGTGAATCATACTAGAGTATAAAACCAAACATGAGTCTTCAGTCATTAATTAATTTTTAAAAAAGTTGGCTCATTAATATGTTATCAGAACCCTTTTGATCAAGAGGTCACGAGTACGAATCTCAACCACTTCCTTTCAAACTTACTATAATTTAAACATAAGGATGGGTCTGTGTACAATTCATGCTTCAAGTCTAATTTGAGAGGAGGCATGTTAGAATATAAAACTAATCACCAGCCTTCATCTATCAACTTAAGTTTTTAGAATAGTTGTTTTCTCGACAGGGCCTAAGGCCTGGTGATACTTAACAATTTGTATATTTTTCCTAAGAGTTAAATTTCACCCAACTTTTAGACCCGACTAACAAAATTGGCATACATAAAATCCATATATAAGCCCTAAAACCAATTGGAATGAAATAGAGCAACCCACTGAGCTTATAAATTGGTTTCTTTTTTTTCTATAACTTGTATGTGAGATTTATATTTAACTCACACGTGGAGTTGATTCTGGCATAGGAGAAAGTAAAGAGGGAAAGGTGACCTGGCCATCAGGAGGGAGAGAGAGAGCAGTGAGGAGAAGAGAGTAGCCGGTGAAAACTCCAACTTCTAGAGTTTTCTTTGCATTCAACAGCTTCAGCTGCAAGCCAATTAATTGTCCTGCCAGTGATGACGCAATCATGCCTGACCTGCACAAAATCACATCAATATACATTTGATATAGCATGTTATACAACAACAATAAGTCCAGTGACACAAGGACTCCCACTACTACTGAGTTCGGGAGGGATGGGGTGTACATAGGCATGGCAATTGGAAGGGACGAGTATATACCCGTCACGGATATGAAGTAGATACCTATACACGCACCAGCAGGTACAAACCCATACCCATACTCACCCCATTACCCGCAGGTATTCAAAAGGTATCCATTACCGGTTCCGTACCTGTCCTAATGTGCGTATAAACAATTGTCCATATCCGTCCATATTACTTATCTAACACTATTTCTAAAAAATCAATTATATTTTTTTATAAAATTAATAAATAATTTAGGTAATTGGATTTAAACACGTATTTTTAATTTGAAAGTTAATTAGGTACAAAATAGAGCGGGTATGTGGTGGGTATAAGGTGGGACAGAGCGGGTATGGGGCAAGGCGGGGCGGGTACAAGATTATATCTGTACCCGCCCCATACTTGGGGGGTATGGGGAGGGTACACCCAACCCTTACCCGTTACCCGCCTTACTTATACCCATACCAGCACCAAACGGGGCAGGTACTTGCAGGTGATGGGTTTTACCTACCCCATTGCTATCCCTAAATATACACAGCCTTATCCTTTCAGGGTCTTACCCTAAAAGGACGATGCGTCCAAAAATCCCAACCTGAAAAACAAGAAGCATAAAAACTAAGCATAAAGCAGTAATGTATATATACATAAATTTGACACATTCAGACTTCACAATTTTTTTAAAGGTCATTTATCACCTCCGCACACTAAAGCTTTCAACACCTAGATATATTAACCTTTTAATATCTATAATGAGATACTCTGAGTCTTAAAACATTTTTCACCTAGGTACCATATTGTCGGGCTTCAGTGAATTTTTGCGAGAATCTTGCAAGTTTTCACCATAAAATGCTGGCAACATATTGTTATTATAATATATATGAGTCATCAATATTTTTGACAAAAAGGTTGTTAGATAACAATGAAAATTCATTGAACTTGGATGGAAAATATCTATATATTATTGAGATCATGGGTTATGTCACTATTTTCTAACAAAAAAAAAAAAAAAAAACAAATTCATTTGACAATACATGATTACGCTAATATATATAAGTCATGTCAATATTTTTGACAAAAGTTTGTCAATCAAAATAAAAATTCATTGAACTCGGATGAAAAATACCTATATATTGTGGAGCCGTTTTCTTAAAAAAAAAATTAAATCATATTCTAACTATATATATATAAAATTTGCCATGTTTTGACGGAGGGTACTTGTTAAGGTACCTGATTGAAAAGTTTTTCAAATTGTAGGATACCTCATTATATAATTAAAATGTGATAGTATCTGCGTGATAAAAAAGCAAATCTCATACACCTAAGAGATAAATTCTCTTTTCTAAAACTGATGCTCAGAAGGAGAAAAGGAAGGAAAATCAAATACCAAGGGTGAACAGCGGTTGCATCCCTAAGCTCCTTGAGAAGTTGTGGCTCGCGAGGATACACACTCGTCTCCAGGATGTACTGCCACAATTTATAATATAACATTGGCAATGCATTTAAATCCTGTAAAAGGTGCTAAATTTAAGAGGGAAAAAAACGTGAAGATTAATTTTGATGGCTCTAAAATGGGACAAAGAGCAACTCGGGCTTCCATGTTATAGATCTGATAGGTAAGTTGGTGAGGACGCCGAATATGGAGGCTTTTTGGTCTTGTTAGTTGACGCAACAACGGCGAGGGATAGTTTTAAAAATGCAATCTTGATGAGTTACTCAAACATTTGGCTAGAGCGAGACAACATTGTGGTCATCAAAGCAATCACAAGAGGAATCAGTACGTTGTGGAAACTAAAACTATAGCGGAGGAAATAAGACGGCCTATTCAAGTTTGAAAGCAGGTTCGTATCACGCATTAATGCTAGAGAAAAGCAAATAGAGTTGCTGAATGGGTTGTAAAATTTGCACATTCTATTTCGTCAACTGTCCATTCATCATATTAATTTATTTATGACGTCGTTATTGCGAAGACAAAAATTGTTGTTTGAAGCAATAATGCGATTTACGAATAATGAAAGCTACAAAATTGCCTTGAAAACTATAATCTTGCTCAAACAATAATAATTTTGTCATGGCAATAACATTATGCTTTATTTACTCTTAAATGTTCATTAATATTATTTTTCTTGTTCTCTTTCACAAGTAATTAATTTCTGATAAGGCACAGCAAGTTGGCCTTATAAAAAATGAAGAACGTAAAAATAGAAAGTGAGTAAACAACATGCTGTTGCTGGTTTCTCGCTGATTGTTGTCCCGTTGCATTTTTGTTGCTCTATCTTCTTGTGTTTACTTATTTTTATTTTTATGCTTTTACTTTGTATTTACCTTTTGTTTTTAGGGTTGGGGACCCGCAAACATAGTATCTCTTTAGAGTAGTACCTTGAAAAGATAAGGCTGCTTATATTTCATCTTCCAAACACTGCTCAGACAGGAGCCCTTGAGATATTGAATTTGTTGTTGTTATTGTAGCAGTAAACAACATGCTAATTATAGAAACAATATTTGATTTAGAACTTTCGGCAAATTCAAATATATTTATACTATATCTTACATATACAACAACAACAACAGTTTCAATGCCTCAAGAGCTCTCGCAAAAGTAGGGTCTTAGGGGGTGGGGGGAGGGGTGGATGTAAGCAGCCTAACCCCCCATAAGGTGCTACCCTGAAGGGAGACTGTTTCCGGGGACCCCCAACCTGCAAAGCATACTATATCTTACATATCTGCTTTCTTATTTCTAATATTTATCATTTTAAATTTTAGGTTATTTACGCTATAGTATATATACTTATATAATGAGTTAATTTAGCCTTTAAACGGTTAATTGTGATAAATTAGCCACTATATAATTGAAATCGTCTCAAGCCAAAGCAATTCCGAAAAATAATATTAACTTTTAACTAATTAACGTTAAGATTTGCATTGGAAACTAATGAAAAGATCTACAAATGTTAAATTGATAGCAAGATTTCATCATAAATTAATGCTAATTTCAATATTATGATTTCATAAATAAAAACAACAATAACTATAATAGATCTATTGCCACAAGGGTTCCCACTACGCAGCCTTACTTCTTCAAGGTACTACCTTAAAGAGAGAGGTTGTGTTCAAAAACCCCAACCTAAAAAGCATAAAAACAAATAGAACAGAGAAAGCATAAAGCAATAAAGTGATAAAGCACAGAGCACTGAGAAGCAACAAAACTGCACGAGCAGCAAGTAACAAGCAACAAGCAACCAACAACACACAATAATAGTAAACATAAGCAAACAAGCACACGTAAAAACAAAGGAAGATACAAATCACCTTGTATAGTTCTTCACTTTGCAATATTCCCGAGGATTTTACAATTTGCTTCGCCTTCACCTCCTCCATTTTGCTTTCAAATTTCAATCACAATCTGCAAAATTTTGTACAGATTTTTTTGATACAATTCAAATTATAGAAGTTAAGTGCGGATAATTTAAACATAAATAAATAGATTAAGTCCTTATTTTCAACTGAATTTCTCTAACTTTATATATAGGGACTTAAGTGTAGTAAATAGGCATGGATGAAGAATTGTGTTAATCTCTCTCTGCCTCTCTCTCTTTATCTCCCTCTCCTTTCTATCTCCACTCTATCTCTCCCCCTATTTTCTCCCCATCCTATTCTCGTAAATTCTATATTATTGTAAGGATTATCAAGTTTATACTAATATACTACCATTATTAACTGGATTCATTGCTTGATCGTCGATCTTTGAGTTGTTTTGGTTGGATTGAGTGGTTTAATTGGTTACTTCGCTCTCAATTAATTATGAATCGTAATAATTTTTTTTATAGATTTATGACCGAAACTGAAATCGCAAAAAAGGAAAAAAAAGAAATCGATTCACAAATCACATATGAGATTTCAAGAGATGAAAGGAAAAAAAAAAAAAAACAACAGAAAATTTGAATGAAGAGGGGAGAGAGAGAGTCAGAAACCGTTTTGGGAACTGACCTGAAAGGGTAAAGATCCCTCTGCTTGGAAGAGTGTGGTTGTTGGCATTTGGCTTTTATATTACCTTTTCATAAAAGGCCGGATGTAACCCTAAGTGATTAAAGCAATCGTTTGAAGCCTCGAGTAGGCATGGCAATGGATCAAATTTTGGTCGGATTTACCTCCATTCAGATTCAACCCAAAAAAACCCCAACCAACATGAATTCAGAAAAAATTTATTTATTTTATAAAAATTCAATCCAAATTCAAATCCATTGGGTGAAATAGATATCGACCCAAATCCATAACTGATTTTAAACCTTAGAAAAAACTGTAGTATTATAATTATATTATTAATATATATAATAATAACATAATAATTGTACCTTAAAAGTCAATATTTGGATTAACCATTGCGTCTTTTTTTTATTTAATATGTATAGCAACAACAAACTCAATGTCTCAAGGGCTTCTGCCTAAACAGGGTCGAGACGATGTACGTAGCCTTACGCCTTTTGTGTATTACTCTAAAAGAAGGCTGTGTCCGGGGACCCCAACCCTAGAAGCAGAAAAGCATAAGCATAAAAACATGTAAGCATCTAAAATACAAGATCATAAGAGCAAAAACTTTTTCCATTTAATATGTAATATATGTAATTATAATAATATAATATTAGACAATCATTCAAAAAACTCTTAACCAATAATCATTACACACTAAATATAATTTCAAGCCAAATTTGGCTCAGGTCTAGGGTGACCCAGAACTCATTTATCAACATCCAAATCCTAATTTATTTAAAACCCTCTTTCACATCTGAATCTATCATAAATTGATCGAGTTGGAAAGATATCTGATAGATTCGGGTCCAATTGTCATCCCCAGCCTTGAAATTTTTAATTTGTGTTCTTTGAAGTATCAATTGCTAATTTTTTCCGATAATTAGCATAAAAGTCGCAATATAAAGCAGGCAACTCGAACAGGCGAGCTCTGAGTCAACCCATAAAAGAATGGGGATCAAAACAACAAAAACAATATACACAGAAAAAGAGCAAAAACAGGCAAACATAAAGAGCCTCAAACACCACTAGGAAAGACACGAAAACAAGATAAGTATCAATGCTAATATTAATAAGTTTTAAGATTAAAATTTTAATAATTTGTTGGATATGAGGGGCTCCATTTAAAATTTTTGCTTAAGGCCTAGAAAATACCATGACCAACCATGTATAGCATCTATAATCAAAAGTTTCGATTTGATAAATTGATTCAAAATTTTCACTTGGAATACTCCAATTAACAAAATCTTTGAGATTTATAATTTCTTTTGAAATCTTTTTTGAATTGATTACATTTGAACTAGTACTAGGTTGTTTTGAAAACATTCTTCTTAATGGTCCAGCGACACTAAACCTTGACATAGTACACAGCTACAGTTGAGTTTTCAGTTGTACTTGTTCAATAGTTACCTAATAGTCTTACCATCTTACACCGCTAAGAATGGGAACACCAGAGTAATAGTAACGGGAACACCTACCACAGCTTACCAATGCTTACGAGCTTACCAACGCTACACTCAGGCTTACCAACGCTCCTACTAAGTGCTTAACAATTTCAGTTTGTAACGGTGTACGATCAATGTACGCCATTACAAACGGCATACAACCAAAGCAAGCCTGTCGTACGCCATTTGTAATAGTGTATGAACAGTAATTTATTATTTTTTTTTTACGGAAGCACAACTAATTTATGCTTTAAAAATTATTGCATTAAATCTATTTTACATAAATAATTTAAATTTTTAATAATTTTTAAATTTTTTTTAAGAAAGTAAATTAACTTCATCATAACATTGTATGTGTCATCTTTTTTATTGTCACGTTATTTTTTTGAGTAATTGTCTTGGTCACTTATAAATAATTGATACCTTTCCTAGTCCTTTACTAAATAATATTTTTCTTTTTGGTCGTTTTTGCAAAGTATATTGCCTTTATTGTGTATAATATCATTTTTGAAAACTTTCACCATTTATGTTTTCATCTAAAGAGTAATGCATAATTTTCATGTATATAATATTGATTCAACAAAAATTTAACGAGTACTAAATGATGAAATAACCTGCATATATTATCGTTATTATTCACGATATCAAATATAGTAAATAAACCGTCTATGCAGGGTCTAGAAAGCAAAATATAAAATATGAATACTTAATTTAAATATAAGTATGATTAAATTCAATCAATCATCTATTTTTTATTGAAAAAAATATAAATACGTGTTTAATACATCAATTGTATGCGTATTATGCTAACAAAGCAATTAACAAATCAAAACAAGTGTCTAATGAACTGGTTATTAACTTTAAAAAGTTAAACAATCCTTTATTCAAACTCAGCTCATAACCTTATTAATCTCCCAAATTAAATTCAAAAGAGCCTTCACGGGTCTCAAACCCGAATAACATTCATTTTGTCGAGGATTATCAATAAAGACGCCTGCAGATGGTGATGCCATCGCCAACTGGAACATGTGAAATTTCGATACGAGGATCGTTAGCCAGAAATTCATTAAACTTTATAATGGCTTTTCGGTTTCCTTTCATGAATTCTGGTGCTGACTCTTCCGGCATTGCCACGGTTCCGCCCCAAAGGGTATTATCGTAAATAGTTAGTCCCCCAACCCTTACCAGTTTGAGGATCCTCTCATGGTAGTTCAAATAGTTCGGCTTGTCCGCATCAACGAAGGCAAAGTCATAGCTTCCTTCCTTTCCATCCTACGTGGCACCATCCACCATTGTTACCGGCCAAAATATATTATTTTTCAATTAAAATGTTTAGAGAAGAAAAATTTCTAAGACGAAAATATTTTCCTTCAAAATATACAGAGTCTAAATGTATCAATATATGTCTAATAATTTAAACATAAAACATTAAAATCCTCTTAATGTTATGTTTATATTATTAACATATATGCTGTTATTACCTGTGGTTCATGTTGAATCGCTAAGTAGAGTTATCTATTGTTAACCCTGTAAGTGTTATCTTTTATCTTTAAAGAAATAAGCGTTCGTGTATCTATTAACCAACAACAACAACACAACACAACAGTCCCATTGTTTCAAGAGCTCCCGATTACGCAGGGTCAGGGGGGTAGGATGTATGCAGCCTTACCCCATCAGAGTGAGACCCTAATGAGAGACTTTTTTACGAGGACCCCCAACCTGATATTTGATATCTGTTATCTATTAACCATTTAATTGAAAAATGAAAATTGCCACATTTTATACTAGAAAAAAGTAATAAGATTATGTAATGAACGTAAAGAAACCAATTTTCACAAAAGTTTTAGCTAATATGTGAAGACGTATGATTTATATTCTAAATGCCCTCTCACACAAATACCGTATTGAAACGTGGATATTTCACATGCCCACTTCATACCATATAATTAAATTATGTTAATATTGAAAGTGGGGACTGTCGGAATTCGAACTCGTACTCTTAGTCAATAAAGATCTAATGCCATGTCTAGAAACCAACTGTATCAAAAATTTAAACTGATGGGTGAAAGTTCATGATTGATTTTATATTGTAAGAATGAAAAGTTCGTACTTGTTCCAAAAGATTGTCAAGAGCAGGGAGAGCTGGAGAGTGAAGGAAGTTAATTTTGTGTTCGACGCCTGCTTTTTTTATGAATGGCAATCCTACCTCGTATGTCTCCTTGTTCATATCGATCGCCGTTATCTGCATCAAAATATAAACGAATTTTCTAACGAGTGTGCATTCGTTATCAGAATAGTCTTTGATCTTGTTTGGTTGTCAAAAAGTTGGCGCATAAAGTACAAATTCACTGAAAAATAGTGATTTGCCCTCTTGTTTGGTTGTTAGGAAGTGAAAATTATTTAGAAAATTTTATTTCCTTCAAAATGCAGGAAGTGATGACTTATTGAGCCTCTAGGTAAGTTTTAATTTCTTTGTTTTTAACTAGTATTATAAGGAAGTTTTATTTCTCATCTTAGCAACTAAGAAATACAACTTCCTTTGAAATTGACATAAGAATTGAATTCATAAAAAATTACAACTTTCTATAGAAATTCAATTCTTGTGGTAACTGACAAGGCCAACAACTAGTTTGATTTTTCTTGTTAAGAGGTTGCATGGACGTAGGTGGTGTTTATTTGTTAAAAGGCCGACAATTATTTTTTTTTTTTTTTTTTTTTTTAACCAAAAAAATTGACGCTTTCTGTGAGATTGTATGTTGACACACACTAAGACCTCGTTTGATTATTGAAGGAATTAAATTCCTATAGGAAGTTGTACTTTCAAGGAATTCACTTCCCTTGTTAACTTCCCACGAAGTAGTACAAAAGTATTTGATTGCTCATATGGGAAATAGAACTTCCTAAGAATTCAATTCCTATATTTTGTTTGGTTGACACAACACTTCTCATGAAATACAATTAAAATTACTATTATGCCTATGTCCAATCTTTTAACATCACTGATAGAAGGAGTAATTAATAAACTTGTCACAATCACAAATTAGAAGGGCTAGAATTTTCATATTAATTAAAAGTCAAGAAGGAAGCAGAACTTACCTGGGAGCTTAGGTAAGTTACATCCCCCATTTTGAAGCAATTAGAACTTACTTAAGAATTCTAACTTCTCATATCTATTACAGACTAAAGGAGGTTCTATTCCAAAACCAATTGGCAATGGGTGGAGTAGCCCTTCTAGTATATAAATTGATGTTTTCTTGCTCACCCCACCAATGTGGGATGCCCTCTTTTTTACTTTTTGGACTGTAACAAACCACGACAGCTGTCACTCTGAGTAGGCAGCCCTTTTCTCTAGACGGCTTCATTCTACTTAGGTAGCCCTTTTCTTAGGACGGCTCCACTCTACTCTAGGTAG
The DNA here is from genome assembly GCA_018398585.1 of Simmondsia chinensis. Taxonomy (NCBI): domain Eukaryota; kingdom Viridiplantae; phylum Streptophyta; class Magnoliopsida; order Caryophyllales; family Simmondsiaceae; genus Simmondsia; species Simmondsia chinensis. The sequence goes on from JAGTTD010000010.1 coordinate 35,966,271, forward strand.
CCCTATCCTAGGTAGCCCTTTTCGAAACTTAGGCCCGTTATAAGTGGTTTGTCCAGCACGGCCATCAAGCACAGTCCGTCCCATACCGGACCGAGCACGACTCCAGAGCAGGGTCCTTCCCATACCAAACCCAAGCTCCTTAGAATCGATCCGAGGATCAACGATTACCAATGTTACAGACTAAAGGAGGTTCCATCCCAAAACCAATTGGCAATGGGTGGAGTAGCCCCTCTAGTATATAAATTGGTGTTTTTTTGCTCACCCCACCTATGTGGGATGCCCTCTTTTTACTTTTTGTACTGTAACAATATCCTAGCTACTTCCTGCATTACCAAATAAGATCTAGAAACTACACTTCTCATGAATTGAAACTTTCCTCGTCTGCTTCCTACATACCAAACGAGGCCCAAGTGTGTGTTGACACACACCATACCCGAGCTAAAGCACATTATTTTGAAAATACATCAATATCGAGTCCATTACTACTATCCAACTCCGAGCAGGCGATTGCATCAGAAAGAGAGAGAAAAATAAAACCTGGGCGTCATGGGGGAGAGACAGAGCAGTGAGGAGGAGAGAGTAGCCGGTGTAGACTCCAACTTCAAGTGTTTTCTTTGCATTCAACAGCTTCAGTTGTAAGCCTATTAATTGTCCTGCTAGTGGTGATGTGCCCATGTATGACCTGTAAAAGATCACATCAATATTGAAAATTTGATCATTTATCGTCTAAGTAATATGATATTTCATTATATACAATGAGGTAACTTAAGGTTTGAATATTACATCATCTGGGTATCCTATAGATTTTGGTCTACGTTTTTAACCTAAGTAATATGAGATATCGATCCATAAAATGAAGGTTTTTTTTTCCAATAATTAGTGACAGAGTCGTAGTACAAAATAGGCGACTTGAATAAGTGAGGCCTAAGAGAACCCGAAAAATATCAAAGAATAGAAGCACAAACTAGAAAACACCCAAGAAAACAGGAAAGCAAAGCAAAACCAACAAGAAAAAAGGAGCAAAAACAGGCACTACATGGCTAAATAAGCACTGGGTGAGACGAGCTCACTGAAGGGGGAAGACAACGAGCCATGACAAAGTTTGAGAAAGATTGATGAAGGACTGGACAAACAAACCCTACTCCTTCATTGCAAAAAGCTCAATCATATCCGATTCATCGCCACCATATGCCGAATCTAGCCTTTTTCCAAACTTCCACCTACGCTTCGCATCAGAAAGCATACCAACATCCTTGACATTATCATCATTCTTTATCAATTTCCCTTTTTTCGTTCTCCAGAGGGTTTGGTCTATACAATGAGGTAACTTACATGAAGTTTTAAAATTCCATTGCCCGGGTATCCTACAGATTTTGATCTATGTTTATCACCAAAGTAATATGAGATTTTAGTACATATATACCGTGAAGTAACTTAAGGTTCAAAATTTTTTTCTCCTAGGTATCCTACGGATTTTAATCTTTATTTATCATCAGAGTAATATGAAATTGCAATACATACAATGAGGTAACTTGAGGTTTGAAAATTCCTTCGCTTGGGTATTCTGTGAATTTTTATCTATGTTTATCACGTCAGTAATATGAAATTTCAATATATGTTTAACCCACTCTAACCGGTAAACATCTACATCATAGCAATTTATGGGCTTGTCTAATATATGCCTTAAAGTTTGATCTTGTATTTGTTATATCTTAATATATATAATGAATACAGAAGGTTTAAACACACTTAGACCCTCTACAAGAATTTCGCGAATTTTTGATGGATAATACTAACTTGGAACATCAGTCATGACTATAAAAATAGATAATTACCTGCGGCTAAAATCACGTATATTATTGCTGTAAAATGCTGATGTTGCATATGATTCTCGTCATTAAAATTTTCCATTACTCAATATGCTTTTGCACATGTGCTATATCGATATTTTTTGTCGAATATTTCTCGAATATTGATAAAAATTCATAAAATTTTGATAAATTATATAAAGTGATATATTTTTTCAAAACTCAACAACATCACATTCATTGTATTAAAATACGTGTTTTTAAAAAAAAATAATAACTAAACAATAAACTAGACTGGTATGCATTGCATGTAGCAATTGGTCAATGAGGTAACCCGGGATCGAATCCCACAAAGCTCAAAATATGGTGTCCTCTTTGAGGATTTTAAGAGGTTTATCCCCTCCCCCCTCCCCCTAAGGCTTTACCATCATTAAAAAAAAAAAAAAAAAAAAAAATTTAGCAATTGGTCAACATATAATGTCGGACATAAAGTGAGTTATTTGAAACATGTCCAATGTTGACTTTTATCATATTGTTAAAAAAAATGTTAAAATTTTGGACTTAATTGATTGAATCAGTCTAAGAAAATAATGACGAAAGTTCAATTTATTACAATATAAACAAAGGTTAAATTAAGTATGTATAATTTTAGGCCTACTGTGACATATGGGTTTGAGGTGGATTTTGAAGACTCATTTGAGATACGTAGGCTTGTAACGGGTAAACCCAAATATTTGTCTACATAAAGGGGTCGCCCCGTCCCCGTAATGATGAATAACTCTAATCATATGCCATTCTCCCTTAATCATTATTAGAGTATAAACCCTATCTGTTAGAGTATAAAACTATTCATGGGCCTTCACTCATCAGCTTAAGCTTTTGGGATAGTTGGTTTCTTGACATGGTATCAAAGCTTTGTTGACATAGAGGTCACGAGTTCGAATCTCAACAGCTTCCACTTTCAATATTAAAATAATTTAAGTACAAGGTATGAGGTGGGCCTGTGCACCATCCACTCTTCAAACCCAATTGGAAATTGCGTGAGGGGGCATATTAGAGTATAAAACTATTCACGGGCCTTCACCCATCAGCTTGAGCTTTTGGGATAGTTGGTTTCTTGAGGCCTTCACCTATCAGCTTAAACTTTTGAAAAAGTTCGTTCCTTGATACGGTATCAGAGACTTGTTGACCAAAAAGTCATGAGTTCGAATGCCAACAGCCTCCACTTCAATATTAATATATTTTAAGCACAAGGTAAGAGGTGGGCATATGCAGTGTCCACGCATCAAGCCTAAACGGGCAATCGCATGAGGAGGATAAAACTAATCATGGGTCTTTACTCATCAGTTTAAGCTTTTGGAAAAGTTGGTTCCATGACAATCATGAACCAAGAGGTCTTAGAGAACTCTCCCATTATTTCTCTTTTTTTGGTTGGTGGATATCATTGTGGGTGAAAGAAATTGCGCGTTTCAAGCTTAACCGCCGGATGTACTTAATAGATAAACAATCATGAATGCAAATGATATGTTTCGATTACTTATACTTCAAAGTAATTTTCGATTACTTATATTTTATTTAATTTTTTGTTATAATATTAATATTACAAAAGGAAGATAATATATGTTTAAAGAAAATCTAAAATAGCGCACGATGATGTGGAATACAATGCTAAAATTTTTTAATATCTTTTTTTTGAACATTAATTTTTAATATCTTTATGCCATATTAGTTTGAAAATAATTGGAGAGTCTTCATCATATCACATCAATATATGTCATATATTAAAAATATTGTGTATATAAAATTGTCTAATTTAAAATGAGTACAAATAATGCCAATCCACTTTCGTTGAAATTCTTCGTTATGATGTCGACATCTCGTTTTATATATCTAAGTTATATCAATATTTTATCATGAGTTATGTTAATATTTTTGATAAATTTGTGAAATCACAATAAAGAAACGTCATACATCTAATCGATAAATCTTAGGGTCGGCAAATGTGTCGTAGTGTACAGCTTTTTTCGTTCGTGTTATGCTAGCTGTCTTAGAAACGAGGTCAATCCAAGCCTTACCCAACCCAATTATTAAACAAATAGCCCACATGTTACCCATTTAATTTTACGGGTGACTTTTTCATTAAAAGTTAGTTTGGCAACTTACGAACATGTCAATAATACGCGTCACGGTTAATATTAGCAATAACTACATGGCATGTCTATAATTGTTAAAATAAATTATCAAATTAACATTATTAAAAAATAATTTAAATTATCTAATGTGATATATGCTACCGAAAATATATAAATAATAATAATAGTATATCATTTAAATATCTAACATAAATATATAAATGGGTCAAATGTGTTGTAAATGGGTCAAGCCAATTATCTAAACGGATTAAACGGGTCAATCCAAATTCAATCCGACTTAAAAAATCCCGACCCAAACCCGCTATCTTCGTGTCATGTCAGATTTTGCCAGCCCTAAATCTCTTTTTTAAAACTTATACTGCGACGGTGAAAAGGAAGAAAATGAAGTACCAAGGGTGAGTAGCGGTTACATCCCTTAGCTCCTTGAGAAGCTGCGGCTCTCGAGGATACACACTCGTCTCCAAGATATACTGTCACAATTATAACAGAATATTAGTGTTGCATTTAATTCGCGTAAAAGACGCTACATTTAAAACAAAAGACCCGAAGATTAATTTTGACGGTTCTAAATGGAAAGCGACATTAGGCTTTATTTTAGTGATGTAGCCGATAAATGTCTCATAGCAGAGGTGAGAAATAGAGAAGCGTCCTCTCGGTCCTCTTGGTTAAGGCAATGGTGACGAACGACGGTTTGGAAAAAAGGAATATCAATGAGTTGTTTGAACATTTGGCTAGAGGGAAACGACAATGTGGTTGTCAGAGCAATTACAGGGAAAAACAATACAACATTGAAAATTCGAGATGCAACTAAAATTATTTCAATTAAATGCAATTCTAAAAATAATGTTAATTTGAGTTAAAAACTGTTACAAACCAATATTAAGACTTCACCCATAAGCTTAAATTTTTGGCACAATTGGTTTCTTAAAATAGTAACCTAATTAACTAAGATGTCATAAGTTCGAATCCCAATAATCCTTATTTTTAATATTAATATATCTACGCTTCAAATCCAATGAGCATTTGCATAAGAGAGCATGTGGGTGACCATTTTTGGAATTTCGCGCATAATTTTAAATTTTTGGTACAATTAATTCTTTAATAGAAAACTAATGAAGAAAGTTATGAGTGTAAATTTTTAATATAACAGTATTCTTTACCATTAAGCTATGTCCCTCGGGACGAAAAATTACCCGGCGTAGTTCTTTACTCTGCAATAATCCTGAGGATATGATATTTTGCATCACGGTCTCGGCCTCCATTTTGCTTTCAAATTTCAATCACAATCTATAAAAGTTGGTACAGATTCTTTAGAGTATAAAATTATTCATAAATTTTTATCTATTAATTTAAAATTTTCAAATTATTAGTTATTTTTAATATTAATGCAATTTAAGGACCACGTTTCAAACTCAATAACATTCTCGTGAGAGACATGTTAAGGTATAAAATCATTCTTCGATTTTCACTTATGAACTTAAATTTTTGAGATAGTTGATTTCTTGACAAGATTTTTATCGGTTTATGGAGGAAACTAAAACCGCTAAAAAAGAGCTTTTTTTTATCGATTCACAAAGGAATTTATAAACATCAATGAAAAAAAAAAAAGAAAAAAATCAGAAAATTTGGACGAAGAAGTAGAGAGAAGAAAAAATCACCATTTATTAAATTTTACCGGACATTAGGCCCAACATATGGGGTTGACATGTATAAAATTTACATATAAGTTCAAATAAGATTTCATCTTAAAATTATTTGACATCAAGTGCAGTAACTTACTAGACTTATGAAGTTTAATTATGTTTGAAAAAATTGTGTTTTTAGTGATTTAAAAATTATTTATGAACTATTTTCTAATGGAAAAGAAAAATATTTTTGTAAAAGATTTTGTAAGAGTTACTTTTTAAATAGAAAAGAATATACTCATAATTTAACTAGCAGTTTTTCGTGCAATGCACGGTTTTTAAGTAGTTGCATTCAAATTGACAATTACGTTTTGAACATTCAAAATACATACACATAATATCAATTTGTGGGAGATTTTCCTGGGAGCAAATACCGGCTATCATGGGTTGATATTTTCAAAAATTTAAAGATAATAAAATGTTGAAATAGTCAATGACTTTAAAAGAGATATCAAGAAATGCTTCAGCACTTTTTTGGTGAATTCGTTACGTATTTTTTGTCTATAAAATTAAGAAAAAAGTCAGAAAATAAGCACACTGAAAAAACAGCCAACAAAATTGGGAAAGCTTTTCTCTTCATGTTTCTTGTTTCTCCTCCGACTTTTTCATAAAACTGTGAGTCATAGTAATTTCGAGGTTTGGAGATCTTTTATTACTGCACAAATTGAGGTTCGGGGATCTTTTATTGCTACACAAATTGAGGTCCAACGGGTTGTTAAATCCTAGAAAAGGAACGCACTTAATTGAAAGATCAAACTCGTACAGGAGAGGCGTTTCCTTTCTACGGAGATCGTTCTCATGTGCCTCAACCAAAGATACATTTTCTCTAAACTTTTTCCTATTTAATTTATTTTCCACATGTTGTTGATATTCGTATCAGTTGTTGATTTTTGAGTTGATGGAATTTATATATTACATTTTCCCTTCTAATTGTATCATTGGAGTTTGAATGATGTAGTTTTATTAAATATTTTATATAATGATTATTCGATGTCTTATAACGACAACAACAATCTCAGTGCCTCAAGGGTTCCCGCTTGCGCAGGGTCTTAGGTGGCAGGATGTACGCAGCCTTACCCCATCAGGGTGAGACCTTGACGAGAGGCTGTTTCCGAAGACCCCCAACCTGATAGATAGATGATAGTTCTGAAGAGCTTATAAGAAGAGCATGTAAAGTATAGTTTAGATATCATGCTAAGCAAGTATGTATATAAGCAAGTAAACAAATTAACAAGGAAGCATATAATCATATAATTAAGTAAACATGTGAGCATGGAAGCATAGCAACAAGAGCCAATGATACATGATTCTAAATTAGTAGAATCCCGATCACAATTCGAACCAAGAAATAGAGTTTTAAGGGAGAAAAGAAATAGACATCGAGGGAGAAATTAGAGTTTAGAGGGAGAAAAGAAGAGAGAAACTAAGAGAGAAGATAGAGTATTAACTTTCATTGATGATTGAAATCTATTACATCCTTTGCTATTATGGAAGAAAACTTAATACGGAAGCGTAAACCCTGATAGCTTGATTCGATTCAAATAATATGACTCACGCAAAACGAGAAGTAAACAAATATGGAGAAAGAAGAACAAAAGAAGAACACACAATATTTACATGGAAACCCCTCTACAATCGAGATGGGAGAAAACCACGGGCGGAGATGAAAATTCTTTATTAACTGAACGGAAGAATTACAACGACACTTCCCAAACGAGATATATGGAAGAATTACAATCACTCCCTCTGAACTCTCGTAGCACTCGAATATCTTGGAGGAATTAAGAAATCACCTCTTTTTCTTAATGGCGGCTCACCTCACTTTGATTGGATACGTATGGGAAAAACCTCTCACCGAATACCGAAACCCTAAACCCTTATTTATAGAAAATAATTAGGACCGGCGGAAAAGGACTCCCGATCGATCGGCCCTTTACTGCCAAAATTCTGAATCCTTTCCTTAAATCACCCGATCGATCGGCTTTCCCTCCCGATCGATCGGTGATCACACGGCAGCCCCATATAAAATTAAAGCAAGTAATTTGAGACATAACCTAACAAATCTCCACCTTGGCTCAAATTACATACATAAAAGAATTACCTCCACCTTCTCCACAAAACCCCCCACACACGGGGTTAACACAACGAAGTACGAAACCTAACCGTGCGAAGCTTGAACTTCCTGTTAGGTAGAAACTGAGTGAACATATCTGAGAGGTTATCAGCAATGCCAATCTTCTTCTCTGAATTGGCTCTTGACACATCAACTGAAACAGCCACCCGCTGCTGAACTGTGTTACTGAACTGAACTCCCTCTGGCTTACTCACCTGACCTAAATCACAAACAACTGATGACATCTTCTGTGGAGATAGCAATAATGAAGACTCACCGAACGTGACACGACTCGTCAGGAATTGTTTGAAGAGAAAACCTTTCTGCTTCATATAAAGCCCTTGTTCACATACCAGCAGTCCTCTGGACTGACCACATAAAGAGCCCCTTACACTGTGCTCAGACAGACACCTATCACCTGAACGATCCAAACTCAAACGTCCTAAATTTGTGATCTCTGGTTCTGTCAATAACAAGGATGATGAAGATACTGCAACAGATCTAACAACTGTGGAACCGACAAGTTTATACAACGTACCTGACCTTCTGCCCTTCATAACTGTCAATGCACCCTTAACGACCTTCAAAACTCCACCTTCAGCTGTGTACCTGTACCCTTTAGATTCAAGAGTACCCAAAGAGATGAGATTTTTCTTCAAATCAGGAACATGACGAACATCGCCCAAAACCCTGATAGTGCCATCGAACATCCTAAAACGAATTCATCCTATATCTAGAACTTTGCATGGATTATCATTACCCATCAAAACAACTCCACCTCGAACAAACACGTATGTGGAAAACCAATCCTGGTTGGGACAGACATGATAGAAGCAACCCGAATCCAAAATCCAACTATCTTTTAAATTAGACTGAGGTTCAAACACGGACAAAAGAAGATCTTCATTCTCATCACCAACAATACTAGCTGTTATAGATCTCTGGTCAGACCTGTTATCTGCTTCTAATTTTCTCTTAAGCTTATAACAGTCTTTCTTAATGTGCCCTTTCTTACTACAGTAGTTACAGGTTAGGTCTTGATACCTAGACTTAGACTTGTTTCCACTATGATCACACTCGGTTCTCCCCCTCACAAATAAACCACTACCTGAGTTATACACAGAGTCAGATAATTTCCTATCTACTCGTTTTTTACTCAGTAGGTTTCTCTTAACTTCATCAACATATATGGTTTGTCTACCCCCATAAATCATGCTTTCGACAAAACCCTTATATGAAGTAGAGAGAGAACATAACAACAACATTGTCTGATCTTCATCCTTAGGAACATCATCCAATTCTTTCAAATCTTGAATAATTGAATTAAATTCATTGACGTGGTTCTTAAGTGACATACCTTCTGACATACGAAACGTGAATAACCGGCGCCTAACTACGAGTTTGTTGGAGACAGACTTGAAACAGAACATATCCTGCAATTTCTCCTACAACTCCTTAGCGGTCTTCACTTCCAGAACTTCTGTCAAAACGTCATCGGTAAGACACATCTGAATTGCTGTGAGCGCCTTCTCATCCCACTCCTCCCATTGTGCTTCTGTAAGATTCTCTGATTTCTTCTCTTTCCCATCTAAAGCTTTCTTCAAGCCATTCTGAGTCAAGAGGCCCTTAACGCGAACCTGCTATAAGCTGAAGCTCCCTTGACCACCAAACTTCTCAATTTCGGATCTAATTGCGGACGTCATATTATCAAATCGAAATAAACAGGGCTCTGATACCAATTTGTGGAAGAAAACTTAATGCGGAAGCGTAAACCCTGATAGCTTGATTCGATTCAAATAATATGACTCACACAAAATGAGAAGTAAACAAATATGGAGAAAGAAAGAACAAAACAAGAATACACAATATTTACGTGAAAACCCCTTTACAATCGAGATGGGAGAAAACCACGGGCGGAAATGGAGATTCTTTATTAACTGAACGGAAGAATTACAACGACACTTCCCAAACGAGATATATGGAAGAATTACAATCACTCCCTCTGAACTCTCGTAGCACTCGAATATCTTGGAGGAATTACGAAATCACCTCTTTTTCTTAATGGCGGCTCACCTCACTTTGATTGGATACGTATGGGAGAAACCTCTCACCGAATACCGAAACCCTTATTTATAGAAAATAATTAGGGCCGGAGGAAAACGACTCCCGATCGATCGGCCCCTTTACTGCCAAAATTCCGAATCCTTTTCTTAAATCACCTGATCGATCGGCTTTCCCTCCCGATGGATCGGTGACCACACGGCAGCCCCATATAAAAATAAAACAAGTAATTTGAGACATAACCTAACAACTATATATAGAAATTGGATTCAAATTGCCAGCAATAACTAACTCCTTATTCCCGCCAAAGACTCCCGCCAAGGCTAACTAACTTTCCCGCCAATTACCTTGCCCTTTAATTTTATTCTGTATCAGCCAAAAGTAAAGCCAACAAGCAAGCATCTACGGGACGATCTTACATGCGACACAATGCAAACATATAGAGAGAATATAGTGTATATAGAGCATATATAGAGAGAGAGAGGGAGAGAAAGAGAAGGTAGAGAGAGAGAGAGTATAGATTATTCGATGTATTACCGAAAAATATTTTTAATAAATTAGACTTATATTTAAAGTTCTTTAACGCGTTCGTTTGGAAACAACTAACCTGTAAAAGCCGCAACCAACTAGCTTGTTACTGAAATGAGGCTCTTTGGTTCCTCCACTAGTAGTATTCGTATTTATAGAACTTGTATATTTAATATTTAAAAATTTTATTACTTAATTACCTAAAATTTATATTATCTAATTAATTTTAATTTACCGTATAAGTAAATTTAAAACAATATAAATTATACATGAATTAAGTTAATACAATAAAAAGTAAAAAATTAAATTAATACAGTAAATAAGATATATTGATAAATGAAAAAAAATAAAATATAAATTTTATGGGCTTAACTAAAATAAAAAGATAAAATAAGGATATTTAATAAAAATATAAAATAACATTTCAAAAAATACCTTTATATTAATTTAAAAAGAGAGCTCTTGGAGTATTATACAAATGTTATATTAGAGCTGTAAGAGAAAAATATTAACATATAAATCCAGTAAGTTATTCTATCTAATGTCAAATAGTCTTAAAATGTTGAGGCTTATTTGTGGTCCTTGTTTCTATCATCTCTGTGGTTTGAACCCAAGACTCAGTGAAATTTAATAATAAGAAGATACAACTTTATTCTAAACACAGTGATGACAACAAGGTCGGTAAAAACCCATTGCTCGTAGGTAATCGCCTCATTTGAGGTCAAGATGGGTGCTACGTGCTAGTGAAGCAGATAGTGGATATGGATAGCCTATAAGTGGAAATACCTGTCTTGGTATAGGGCAAGTATGGGTTCAGTATCGTACCCGTCTCGACCCTATATCTGCCTTACTCGTTAGAAAATTATGTATTTTATTAATTTAAAATTTTTTGTTATTTTGAAATAAATGAATTTTACAAAATGATTTTTTTTTTAAATGAAAAGTATTTAATACTTAAATTGAAAATCATGATAAATATATAAACGTGCTTTTTAAAATAAATAAATAAATAAAATATATATTTTTAACATAATGATTGATATGGAGCACCTTACCGTGCTGCCAAAGCATTTGACCACTCAAATCATTGACTTTGGAATATCGATCACCGCAAACTACCACATATTTATTTTATAGAAAAATTACCGCTTAGATATCTTAATTTAGATATTTTGATATTTATAATAAGGTAAGATTTAAATATTTTTTTACTTAAGTATCTTATGTTGAGTTTTTTAAATTTTTATAAGAATTAGACCGATTTTATATAAAAAACTTTTGTGTAATGCATGATTATAATAATATATAGTCATGTCAAAAATTTTTAGCAAAAAATTTAATGAATTGAGATAAAAATTCACTAAATTATGAAATAAACTACCTATATATTATCAAAATTATGTATCATATCAACGTCTTTTGGTAAAATGTATTCAAATTTTAATGAAAATACTTATATATTATCGGAATTATATTTTATTTTAGCATTTTTTAACGAGAATCTATCAAAATTTGAAGGCAACTCTAGCTGTTTTAACTATAAGTCATATTATTGCACTATCAACAATACTTTACCAAAATGGCATGGTTGAAAAAATATTTACCAAAATGGCACACTTTACTGTAGCGTCAATAGGAAACGCCGTTTGAAACGGCGTTCGTTGAGCAAGGGGAGACGGCTCCTAACGGACGCCGTTCGAAACGGCGTCCGTTAGGTGCCTCCGTACGCCGTTAGACCACACACCTTTGTATAAAGTAGAAAAAATTAACAATCCTCCTAACTTAATTAACAATAAAATGATAAAATAAAGTAGAAAAAAAAATTTAGTAGAGTTACATTATTTAATGTATAAAGTAATAAAAAGGAAAAAATGGCACTGTAATAATAGATTACAAAAACCCCCTGATGTAATAAAAAAGGGTGTCGATGTGATCCGGGATATGTTGCGTTAATCCAAACTGACGCAACACTCTATCAGGGCAATGCAGCTCTACAATGCCAAAGCATATAATTGGTCCCTGATATCGCCAGATATGACTCAATGAACGCCGTTTCAAACGGCGTTTCCTATTAACGCTACAGTAAAGTTTGCCATTTTGGTAAATATTTTTTCAACTATGCCATTTTGGTAATTTTCTTTGCAAAAGGTGACACTTTGGTAATTTATTCTGCATTTTTTTCCTTTTTATTACTTTATACATTAAATAATGTAACTCTACTAAATTTTTTTCTACTTTATTTTATCATTTTATTATTAATTAAGTTAGGAGGATTGTTAATTTTTTCTACTTTATACAAAGGTGTGTGGTCTAACGGCGTACGGAGGCCGTTCGAAACGGCGTCCATTAGGAGACGGCTCCCCCTGCTCAACGAATGCCGTTTCAAACGGCGTTTCCTATTGACGCTACAGTAAAGTGTGTCATTTTGGTAAATATTTTTTCAACTATGTCATTTTGGTAATTTTTTTTGCAAAAGGTGCCAAGTTGGTAAATAACTCAAAATTATCGCTTAGATATCTTAATTTAGATATCTCGATATTTATAATAAGGTAAGATTTAAATTTTTTTTACTTAAGTATCTTATGTTGAGTTTTTAAATTTTTATAAGAATTAGACCGATTTTATACAAAAAACTTTTGTGTAATGCATGATTATAATAATATATAGTCATGTCAAAATTTTTTAGCAAAAAATTTAACGAATTGAGATAAAAATTCACTGAATTTTGAAATAAACTACCTATATATTATCAAAATTATGTATCATATCAACGTCTTTTGGTAAAATGTATTCAAATTTTAATGAAAATACTTATATATTATCGGAATTGTATTTTATTTTAGCATTTTTTAACGAGAATCTATCAAAATTTGAAGGCAACTCTAGCCGTTTTAACTATAAGTCATATTATTGCACTGTCAACAATACTTTATGCTTTTTATTCATCGCATTTTGTTTCAATAAGATCTTTTTATTTAAGATTTGTATTTTTTTACAGTGAGTTGTTTATTATGTAGTGCAAAAGATCTTAATTAGTAACAGAATAAAATATTTGGATACAAGTTTTAAAATGAACTTCTCTATTATAATCACAAAAAATGACTGGGCGATATAAACAACTAAAATGGTGAGTACAGCGACTCACAGGGGTAGAAGGGGTGGGGGTGGGTGCTGATGGTGATAAACGGAGAAGCAGGTTATAGTGGTCAAAATTTAATGCTAACATAGTATTTTTAAATTATTTTTTCTTAAATAAGCAGTGAAAATAATCCAATTTGTATCTTTTTCTACTTAGTTATAAAACAAATTTTCATCTTCTTATTTAAGCTTAAAAAAGACGTAAAAAGAAATTTTCTATTAACCAAACGCAAACCGTACAGTCAACTAGAACTTTTTTACAGTTTAAGCTGTTAAAAGCTAAATAAAACACAGCCTTATTGTCCTGACAATGACAAGTTGACAACTCTTTTATTTATTCAACATTTTCTTAAATATTTATCGAATTCTAACAAAAGTTACTCTATTAATAAAAGTTCCTTCGCTCTTTAATTTATGGTATCATTACATGTTTTTTATTCCGATAATTAGCGACATGATCGCAATACAAAACAGGCAACTCATACAAATGAGGTCACAGTCAACCTGCACAAAAGTGAGAATCAAGGAGCAAATACAAAAATAGCTAAGACAAAACAAGAAAACATGTATTACTCAAAATTTGTTCGAAACGAGTTTTTCTCATTTATAAATTTTTTTGGGTAACAAGAGACTGGGTTACCTCAGCTAACCCCGGCCCATGTGGAGGTCCACAATCCTGATGAGCAGGTAAGTCATGAGTATATCCTAAGTGAGAATCAAACTATGGACCTCTAAACTATGACCACATGGGTCGGAGACGCCACCAATTGAGACGCCCTCATGATATTTTATATTCGTATTTTATATTTTATATATTTACAGAGTATATAGACTGATTGAATTTTTAAAGTGAAAATTATTATTAGAACGTTGTATCACGTTATACTTACGTTTAATTATTTTAATGTCTGGCTTAGTTGTATGTCATAAGAGTTGGAATAATTATTATACTTGCAATAATTCCAACACGCCGTCACCAGATCCCATTAGAACTCCGAACTTAAGCGTGCTTGAACGAGAATAGTACCGGGATGGGTGACCTCCTGGGAAGTCCTCACCCTCAAGTTGGAGGCATTGAGAAACAACCTCTCTTCAGGTTAACACCCTGAAAGGGGAAGGCTGGGTACATCCGCCCCCCCCCCCCCCCCCCGACCCTGCGTAGGCGGGAGCCCTTGAGGCACTGGATATGTTCCATACTTGCAATAATTATACATACAATAAGGATTCTAGTTGCTGTGCAAAACTATTCATATACTAGTATAACTTTGATAAACTAATACTCTATAAATTAATAACCTTGATTAAATAATATCTTTGGCCTGTCTTGACTCTTCACCAATGGAGTAAATAATATTTCGATTAATTAATATATTTTTATGGTTTCAATTGTATTAATTTATAGAGGTTTAACTGTAAATAAAAATCTAAAGCCCACAATATTACATTTATTTATTTATTTACATTTTTTTATTGACATTTATATTATTTAAAACAAAATATATATATATATATATATATATATATATATATATATAAAAGGATTAAGAATATTATGTTGTTATATACATAAAAAGGGTAATATTTTCGAAGAAATAAAGAACATTGACATGTCATATATCATCTACCAAACATATTTTAATTGTCACGTATCAGCATTCTGGTAATATATGATGTATCTAGTATATATCCTCCTTATTTTCTTCGAAACATTTTTCATCCCGATCTTTTTATAAATTGAGTTAATTTTCAGATCTACATGTAGTATCCTATAAAGATAAGGCTCTTATATTCTACCCTCCTTATACCCTGCTTTAGCAGAAGCCTTTTTATGTACTTGACTGTTATTATTGTTGGTGGGTCGATTTTATGTATAACAAAAATAATGTATTTTTATTTATTTTTTTTTTCCAAATATTATACATTTTAATTTGTTTTTGCCTTTAAATAAGTGTGGGAGATGGGAGAAAAGGATGTATCAACGGGGTCATGAAATATTTAAATCATTACTAGTATCTTTTATACGACTATTCCTGCGTATAAATAAAAATAATTATGATTTCATAAATGATAAAATACAAATTTATGATTGTTACATTTAACGACTAACGAGTCGAGTTTGAACAAGAGGATGCTCGGCTTGTTAACATTCGCGAATAGTTTGATAAGCGTTCGATAAACACTCATTAAAGGCTCACTAAGAAGTAATATTAACTCGAAAATAGTTCAGTAATGGATCGCTAATAATTGGCATAGCTCAAAGGATAGAGAGCTCGACTTGGTTATGAGCTCGATTTTGCTCGATAATGAGCTCGAATCGGCTCTATTACCAAAGGAGTTGAGCCGAGTATCGAGCACAATGAAATCTTATGAAACCGAGCTCGAACGAAGGTTCGAAAGCTCGATAAGAGATTTTTGATAGTTAAATTTAGTTATAAACTAAATATAGTTCTAATTATGTTATGTTGACACAAGCTACAAAGGATAAATAATGCAATAATAATACATTTATTTAACTGTAAATAAAAATCTAAAGCCCACAATATTACATTTATTTATTTATTTACATTTTTTTATTGACATTTATATTATTTAAAACAAAATATATATATATATATATATATATATATATATATATATATAAAAGGATTAAGAATATTATGTTGTTATATACATAAAAAGGGTAATATTTTCGAAGAAATAAAGAACATTGACATGTCATATATCATCTACCAAACATATTTTAATTGTCACGTATCAGCATTCTGGTAATATATGATGTATCTAGTATATATCCTCCTTATTTTCTTCGAAACATTTTTCATCCCGATCTTTTTATAAATTGAGTTAATTTTCAGATCTACATGTAGTATCCTATAAAGATAAGGCTCTTATATTCTACCCTCCTTATACCCTGCTTTAGCAGAAGCCTTTTTATGTACTTGACTGTTATTATTGTTGGTGGGTCGATTTTATGTATAACAAAAATAATGTATTTTTATTTATTTTTTTTTTCCAAATATTATACATTTTAATTTGTTTTTGCCTTTAAATAAGTGTGGGAGATGGGAGAAAAGGATGTATCAACGGGGTCATGAAATATTTAAATCATTACTAGTATCTTTTATACGACTATTCCTGCGTATAAATAAAAATAATTATGATTTCATAAATGATAAAATACAAATTTATGATTGTTACATTTAACGACTAACGAGTCGAGTTTGAACAAGAGGATGCTCGGCTTGTTAACATTCGCGAATAGTTTGATAAGCGTTCGATAAACACTCATTAAAGGCTCACTAAGAAGTAATATTAACTCGAAAATAGTTCAGTAATGGATCGCTAATAATTGGCATAGCTCAAAGGATAGAGAGCTCGACTTGGTTATGAGCTCGATTTTGCTCGATAATGAGCTCGAATCGGCTCTATTACCAAAGGAGTTGAGCCGAGTATCGAGCACAATGAAATCTTATGAAACCGAGCTCGAACGAAGGTTCGAAAGCTCGATAAGAGATTTTTGATAGTTAAATTTAGTTATAAACTAAATATAGTTCTAATTATGTTATGTTGACACAAGCTACAAAGGATAAATAATGCAATAATAATACATAATATAAATAATTTGACATAACTATGTAAACGTATTACGTGTTGAAAACATGGTATCAACTCTAACCAAAATTTCATCGAATCGCTTTTTTTTTTTTTTTTTTTATAATTTCATCCAATCACTTAAACGAGTTGCATGTTTTAATCTACGTTTAATTTTGGGCTAAAACACCCTTCACTCAGACCAGCTATTTTTATATCCTATTAGATTTTACTAGCCATAAGATTTAGCAATTGGGTCAAGTAAATGTGATGATTCAAAGGCACATAAAAATACGCTGCTACAAAGACACCATGATAGTTATTGTTTCACTTTTTGCTATCGAGTTGAGCTAATTGAACAATTGAGCTATCATTATGCATCGAATGTCAATCATTTAACGAGATGCAGAATTAATATCAAGCAAATAGCAAGTTCGTGATAAGTGTTTAATAAAATTGTTTACAAACTTTAATGAACCGAACAAACTGTTTGTCCAAACTTAGCTCGTAAAGCTTATCAATAAAGACGCCTGCAGATAGTGATGCCATCTCCAACGGGAACATGTGAAATTTCGATACGAGGATCGTTAGCCAGAAATTTGTTAAACTTAATAAGAGCCTGTCGGTATTCCTTCATGAACTCCGGTACCGACTCTTCTGGCATCGCCACAGTTCCACCCCAAAGGGTATTATCGTAAATAGCTAGTCCCCCTACCCTTACCAGTTTGAGGATCCTTTCATGGTAGTTATGGTAGTTGGTCTTGTCCGCATCAATGAAGGCGAAGTCATAGCTTCCTTCGTTTCCATCCTACACGACAGCCAAAAAAAATTGAGTTATTTACAGTATTGATTTATATACTTTGTATAAGGTTATTTGCATTTGATATGACCGAGACATCAAAAATACGTAATTAACTTGACTTCAAACTTTGTCTTGGCAGGAGCCTCTTTGTGGCACTATGTGATTGTCGTTGAAAAGTGAACCATTGCACTTGCAAAAAGTGCTAAGATTTGTTAAGTTGTAACTCGAATTTAAGTCTTCATCTACGGTATGCAACTTGTTTATAAGGTCGCCTCAATATACTTTTTCTCAATTAGGGTTTCGGACTTTCATTCTCGTGGTTATTTATACTTTGAATTGTTATATCCTTTTTGGTGCCTTTTTTTTTTGGTGTCCCCTTCCCGATAGTGACAGCTTTCATACAACTGTCAATGGTTTTTTTCCTCACTTTCAGGGTTTTCACTTAAGTCTCTATGTCACTGTTTCTTTTTCTCTCTTCTCTTTTTATTTTTCATTCAGATATAGTTTTTGCATCTAAATCGAACCCAATTCTTAGATATTTTGCCAAACAATATTATATAACAAAAAGGGTTCAGGAACGAACTCTCCCAAAAATTTAAGCTACTGGATTAATGTATGTTGAATGCTTTTATACTCTAGCATATCCCTTCACGTAAATGTTCCATTGGGGTTGAAGTGTGGATAGTGTACTAATTCACCTCATAACTCACTGTGGAATTTATTTAATATATTGAGAGTTAGAGACTGTTAGGATTCAAACTTATTACTTCTACATTAACAAAACTATAACCATTTAAGTTGACAGATGAAGGACCACAAATGATTTTATACTATAAGAATGACAAGTTGGCACCTGTTCCAAAAGATTGTCAAGAGCAGGGAGAGCCTGAGAGTGAATGAAGTTAATCTTGTGTTCCATGCCTGCTCTTCTTATAAATGGCAATCCTATCCCGTATGCGTCCCTGTCCATATCGATCGCGGTTATCTGCAATACAATATTTCTGTTAAGCACTTTACATGTGAGTCTTGTAAGAATTTCACATAAGAGTTGTGAGAGAGAAGAGATCAATATATAAGGCCTCCTTGGTTACTTCACCTAATGCCTATTGGTTTTAGGATGGAACCCTGCTTGGATTTATATATGGTTTTCATAGTTGCCAACTCCTTGGATCGGGCCTACAAGCCTGGTGATTTTTTTTTTTTTTTTGGATAATTAGTGACAAAGTCGCAATGCATAATAGGCAACTCGAACACGTGAAGCCTAAGAAAACCCAAAAAAACTCGGGAAAAAGAAACATAAAACAAAAACTCAAGAAAATAGGAAAACATCAGACAGGCACTACAAGACTATATCAGCACTGAGAGAGACGGCTCGATGTAGGAAAAGACAGTGAAACGTGATATTTAACAATTTGCATGATTTTTGTAAGATTAATCGTTTGAACATGATAAGAGATTTATAACACTAAATTGGAAAAAGTACAAGAGATCTGAACGTACCATTTGCATCCATAAAGTGGTTAAGCCTGAGATGCATTTTTACTCACCCACAATGATGTCCACCAATCAAAAGAAGAAAGACTACGGGAAAGTTTTCTATTCATTTCCCTCGGTTTATGATTAAGAGAAATGAAATCATACCCGTTGTCCGATAATTAGCAACCAGGTCGCGATAATATAGACAAATATTTGGGTCCATCCATCGCAGACCCATACATTCTATTTAAGTCCTCACAATCCACCTCAAGCCCATATGTCATAATGGACCCAACACAATATATAATTACATTTAGGCGTTGTTTATATCGTAATGGATTGAGATTTCATCATCATCTTTTCAGGTTAACTCAACCTATTAAGTCCAAAATTCTAACAATTTTGCCTGAGAATATCGAGTGCCAATCGGACAGAGAAGAGAGGGAGAGGAGACCTGGCCGTGAGGGGAAAGAGAGAGCGCAGTTAGGAGGAGAGAGTAGCCAGTGAAGACTCCAACTTCTAGAGTTCTCTTTGCATTCAACAGCTTCAGCTGTATGTTCATCAGTTGTCCCGCCACTGGTGATGCACTCATATAAGCCCTGCATCAACTCCCATTAATAACCTAAGAGGGTACCAACACGTAAGTATCGAAACTCATTAGAACTGCAGAGTTAAGCGTGCTTGGGCGTGAGTGGCATCAAGATGGGTGACCTCCTGAGAAGTCCTCGTGCACCCCTCGGGTTGGGGGTTCTCGGAAACAGCCAACCTTCAGGGTGCCCTAAAGGGGGAAGGCTGCGTACATCCACCCCCCAAAACTCTGCTTAGGCAGGAGCCCTTCGGGCACTGAGAATGTTATGAACTCACATTAATATTATATTTTCATGAAATTCTTGGTCTATATTTATTACAACGACAACAACCCAGTGCGTCAAACAGGTTCCCGCCAGAAGACATGATTTGGGGAAGGTAAGATGTACTCAGTCTTATCTCAATAGAATGCTACCTATAAAGAGGTTGTTCCAAAGGATCCCCAGCCCCATGTCACTAATTTCCAACAAAAATTTGTCAAGTTCCAACAAAGGGTACTTGGTTGATAAATTTTAAAATTTTAAGGTACGTGATTAATAAAAGTTTCTAAACTCCAACGTAATTGTAAATTAAAACGTCAAGATACCTATACGATTAAAAACAGAACATAAATATCTAAGTGATGATTCTGTATTTTAGAACATATACTGGGAGGGAGAAAAGGAAGTGTTGGACTCTAAACCTGCTTGTTAGAATCACTCACAAAATACCAAAACCCTAAATCGAAATAATAATTGCACACAAATTGTGATTGGGGAGAACACCAGAATTTACGTGGTTCAACCAAAACCTACATCTATGGAGGGGAGCACGATAATTTCACTATTTCATTGAGAATTTACATGAGACGTCTTAACTCTCCGTTCTTCCTCAACCCTAACCCAAACTCTAATGGTAACACGCATAATCTATGTATATACTTTATAAATAAAACCCACTATAACAGGCTCCACACATAACCCAACAGGAAGAAAACTCAAATACCTGGGGTGAGCAGCGGTTGCATCCCTAAGCTCCTTGAGAAGTTGCGGCTCTCTAGGATACACACTCGTCTCCAGGATATACTGCCACAAATTATAATATAACATTAGCATTGCATTTAATTCCTCCTAAAAGAATCTAAAATTGAGACAAAATACGTGAAGATGAATTCTGATGGATCTAAAATGAATCAAAAACCAGCATCAAGCTTCATTGTTAACCAGTAAATGCCATGGCACGGATAGTTTCGCTTGTAATTTTCTTTTTCTCCTTATTTCTGGCCCTAAAATCGGTTAATTTTGTCTCTTTTTTTTTTTTCAGCTGCATGCTTTTATGCGAATTTGCCTGTATTGTACCGTAATCCTTGTAGCTAATTATCAAGAAAAAAAAAATGTCATGACAAGGGATAGCAAAATGGAGGCTTCCTCGGTCTTTATGGCGAGGGATGGTTTTAAAAAACCAATCTTGATGGGTTATTCAAACATTTAGCCAGTATAATTAGAGCAGAAATCAGTACACTGTGAAAATTCAAAATATAACGAGAAAATAAGACAATGAATTCAAGTTTCTAAGTAGGTTTTTGCATCACGCATCAATGCTATAGAGAAACAAATACAGTTGCTGATTGAGTTGCAAAATTTGCACATTTTATTTCGTCAATTGTGCACTTTTCATATCCATTTTATCCTGATTTAGCCGCTTCTATGTGAGGATACTTTTGGCAGATCTTTCCTCGTGAAGGAAATTTAATGCTTTCTTAATTTCCCCAAAAAAGAAAATTTTAACGATGTACATACCAAAAATTTTAGGTAATTCAGATTAGCATTTTAATAACTGACATGGTATCGTAGCCTTGTTGACTACAAGGTCACGAGTTCAAATCTTAACAGCTCCTAATTTTAATATTAATAAAATTTAAGTACAAGGTATGAGGTGAGGCTGTGCAATATCTATGCTTCAAGCCTAAAGGGCGTTTGCATGATGGGGTATGTCAGAGTATAAAATCAATCTTGTACCTTCACCCATCAGTTTAAGCTTTTGAAAAAATTGGATCCTTGACAATAAATATTATTTTTTCTTGTTCTCTTTCACAAGTAATTCCGGTTAAGGCACAACGAAAATGAAGAACATAAAAAATGGAAAGCAAGTAAACAACATACTCAACAACAACGACAATCAAGTGCCTCAAAGAGGTTTCCGCTAAGATAGCGTCTAGTAAGGATAAAATGTATGGAGTTTTACTCCTACAGGATGCTACCCTGTAGAGAGAGGTTGTTTCTGAAAACATACTATATCTGCGATGAAACTTAACAGCAAGTTCAAATATGTTAATACTAGATCTTAATTATATATGTGCTTTTTATTTCTAATATTTGTCATTTTAAAAATTAGGTTATGTACATCATTAGTTCTCCTGCTGCCAGGTCACATGCTCTATGCTGCGGACTAGCCTCTCAGATTGGGGGTCCTCGGAAACAGCCTTTCTTCAGGGTAGCCCCCTGAAGGGGGAACACTGCGTACATCTACCCCCCTCCCCTCCCCGACCCTGCTTTTGCTGGAGCCCTTGCAGGCACTAGGTTTATTGTGGTTGTTGTTGTACATCATTAGTTCTATATTTCTTTATTATACTAATTTAATTCTTGAATGTTAATTATGTGAATTCAATTTCCATATAACTGAAATTGGTTTTGAACCAAATGCAATTATGAAAATAATTGTCTTAGTTTTTTTACTATTTAAGGTTAAGATTTGAGTGTGAAATTAAGGAAAAGATCTTCAATGATTACAATTATAAATTGGGACAGTGTTATTACCGGGACAATTTTGTTAATGTCGTGGCAATTTCGAAATAAGAAAAATATAAAAGTTTTTGTTATTGTCACGACACTAACAAATAATGCTCTAACAATAACATTAGCCTAAACTAATGCTTATTTCCGTATTATGAATTTAGTGTTAAGAACAAGGCATATTTACTTTTTAGTACCCCGACATTTGTATAAATAATAAAAAGATCGTTCTACTCATAGGCATGCAATTTGTCCTTATAATTATTAATACAGACAAAACCTAAAGTACTAAAAAAATAATTTTATTATTTTTACAATCATCGAAATACTAAAAAGTAAATAATTCTAACAAAAAAAGGAAAATAAATTACCTGGTGTAGATCTTCACTCTTCAATAATCCTGAGGATTTGATCTTTTGCTTCGTGGTTTGCTCCTCCATTTTTGCTTTCAAATTTCAATCAAAATCTGCAAAAAAAATTTGTATATTTTAATTGATTTATGGCCGAAACTAGAACCGCAAAAACAAGATTGATTTTTATCGATTCACAAAGGAGATTGAAGAAAATGAACGAACAAAATTTAAAAAGAAAAATCAGAAAATATGTGTTATAATCCAAAATCGATCTAAACATTCAATCAAATCAACATAACAATCCGTCAACTCAATCCAATCCAAAGACAGCAGTAATTTGTATATAACTCGTACAATTCGTACGAAGTATAAAGATATACAAGTATAGAATAAGAAAAGAGAGGGAGAGATAGAAAAGGGAGAGAGACAGAGGAGAGAGAGACTAACATTTAATTCATTCTTTCATGCTCCTTCACTGCACTAAGCCCCACTCTATATAGAGTTAGGACAGAAATATAATTGAAATATACGACTTTAACTTTTTTTTTGTAATGAAGAATTGGATTGTCCCAACCAACTCCGGCCTCTGAGGAGGCCCACAATTCCTATGAGCAGATAAGTTATGAGTATATCCTCAGCGAGAATCGAACTCCTGACTCCTGAATGATAACCGTATAAATAAGAGACGCCATCAAATGAGACACCCTTATGATGGACAACTTAACATATTTATTAATACGTAAAATACTCCTCACTTTAACTATTATATTTTTATTTGTATCACTATGAATGAAGGAGGAGGAGAGAGAAAAAATCAAGAAGGTAATGGAAACTGACCTGGATAAGCAGCCACTAGATAGCGACTCCAAGTGAGGCTCTTCTTCCACTCTTGTGTGTATATATATATATATATATATGACAGCTAAGCGACAGAGAATGAGAATATAAAATCGATTAAAAGATAAACTCAAAATTTATCGAGGAAAAGAGAAATCAGAGTTTGTATTACGTAAAATAAGAGAATAAAGATTGCAAACACCCAAAGCTACTATTTATAGGTAAATAAAAAAAGACCCTATATGCAAAATAACGAAAATATCCTAAATTATGAAATACCCGCTAAACTATGCAGAAAACATAAAAGTGGCCTAAAAATATCTTTAAAGGCCGAATTTGGGGAAAGTAGGCGGGGTTCGAAGCGAAGCGTCCAAGTTTGCATAATTCAGTCTGAGAGCTTCGTTTTGACATGTTACGAGCCCTGTAGATTTTGACGAATCAAAAATTATGACCGTTTGAAGTTGGCTGCACATAGTGCTTCCGGCTCACTTGTTTGGGTTTCTGATGGTCCAACTATCACAAAAAACTCTTCTGCTACTTGTCATATATCAGTCAGATATCCGAAATTTAGATACGCCTCGTCTGGTTGCCAAATGAATTGAATTCCTGCAAGAAGTTATATTTTTGGGAATTCAATTCATGTGTCAACTTCAAATAAAGTAAGTAAAACATATTTAATTGCTAGGATAGAAAATAGATATTCCTTCGAGAGGCTAATTACAAACAAAGGAATTAGAACTTATATAGGGGGTTAGGTAAGTTACTTCCTATGTTTTAAAGCAATTGAAAATTACTCAGCAATTTGCACTTCCCGCATTTTGCCTACATCTTGCTAACCAAACAAAAGCCAAATTCCGTACTTTCCATAAATTTTTATTTCCCACATTTACTTTCTGCATGCTAAACGAGGCCATATTTATCTGTTATATATGTTGACATTTTAATACGTATAATAAGATTTTTTTAGTTTTTAAATTTGTAATTCGAGTATCTTAAAATTAAAAGATTTTACTAATCACGTACTTTCTACTGAAACTTAGTGCAATTTTATTACAAACTATGTATTTGGGCATCTTCTATCATAATCTAATTTTTAAGTTTAAAAATGGTGACATGACGTAGAATTTAAGCAATATATAGTTTTGGTTTCTGTAATTCCGTAATTTGTATTATCGCCTCGTAAATCTTCATTGACAGATAACTCAAACATTATCATAGCCACGTCCCTCATTAACAATTTTTATTATCAGAGTAATTATATCCGTTGGAGTAAATAATAGTCATAAAATTTTATTAAATCGTTCTAACGACAATTTTGCTCTGCAATATAATTAAGCTTGTTAGTACCAAAGTAGAAATTCATGAAAAGTACAGATTTGAGCTCTGTTTAATTGGCAAAAAAGTTGGCAGAATACGAGAATTGCTTAACAATTTCTAATTCCTTAAAAAATACATGAAGTAACTTACCTAGCCCCTCAAGTAAGTTCTATTTTCTTTGTTTTTAACTAACTTTTACAAGCAAGTTCTATTTCCCATTCTGCCAACCGAACAGCTTTTACTCACTTCATGGGAAGTTGATAAAAGAATTAAATTCTCAATAAATATAACTTCTTGTATGAATTTAATCGGTGTGGCAATAAAATGATGCCTAACTGGCATGCCAAATTAGGGTATTGGTCGATTTATTTCCGTGTTAACCTCAGTCCCAGTCCCAGTCCCAGTCCCAAATCTTTTCCTTTCTCTAGGTCCATACTGTCAAGAAGTGGTCGTAGTCTTTTAGTCCCTATTGTTTTGCTTGTGTTTTGTCGTGTAATCATGTTTTCTCGGTCTGTGGTATGTTTTTTTCTTGTTTTTATTTTGTTCTCCATTTTACTACGGGTTGAATTAAGTCTCGTTTGTACGACATGCATGCTGTATCGCAACTTTGTCGATAATTATAAAAAGAAAAAAGGCCAAGGATGTTACAATATCACGTATGATCAGAAACTTAGTGGGACGGTACCGGCTATGGAAGGGTCTAGCACAGCTCGGTGGAGGAAGGAAAAACTAATAACAACAAAGAGGGGCAAGAGAGCACTAAAGCCCAAGATGAAGGAGAAAGAGAAGTGGCAGCTCCAAGAATTCCTGAAGAACATGTCACCTAGGAGTAGTGCAAAAAAATCGGCAAAGACAACTGGGAAAAAGAAAAGAAGGAAAATGTGGAATCGGGGTAATAACGCTAATTATGATGAGAAGACCATGAAAGCGGAGCGATCAATAGAGATGGTAAAAAGGTTGGGTTTTAATTTTGATGGGTTCGACCCACCTATGGTGGCAGACATGCTTGCTAAATGATATAGATGGGTTATATGGTGGAGGCAAATGGCCTGCATCAGTCCTGCTCTCGTTTCATGAGCTGATCTTCTGTTCAACTTTTGCTGAGGTCCCTGTCTTAGTTGTTTTAGTTCGCTGTTTGTCCTGTTTCCCTGTGTCTTGTCTGGCTTTGTACTCGGTGTCTGCTTTGCCTTGTCTGGCTTTGTACTCAGTGTCTGCTTTGCCGTATTTGGGGATAGCGTCTTTGCCTATTGCTCTGTTCTTTTGTTTTGTATTGTCTGTTTTTGGTCCCCGTCTTATTACGGTTGGACTCAGACCTCGCTTAACGAGTGGTCTGCTTGTATCGCGACTTTATCGCAAATTATCGGAAAAAACAATATCACGTGATCTGCGGATCGAATCCGTGGTTATGGACCAGTGTTCTAAAATTTTGAAAGTAAAATAATAATTGCACCTTTGTCTTTTCACAATATTAAAATTATTCTTCGCTTTTTTATCATCTACTACTTGTCCCATTATGGATATTATTTTACCCTTTTGAAGCTTTATCCGGCACTAAGATACCGAATCTCATTAAAACTTTAAAATTAAGCATGCTTGGACGAGAATAGTACCAGAATGGGTGACCTCCTGAAAAGTCCTCATTTTTGCCAACCCTATAAGGTTTGGGGTCCTGGCAAATAGCCTCTCGTCAGAGTTATATCCTGAAAGGGTAAGACTCTATACATTGAGGCATCGGATCTGTTGTTGTTTTTGTTGTATTTTACCCTTTTAAAGCCCAAAAAAAAAATCTCTTAAAAGTGTTCTTTCACATATTTTTAAATTAAAATACAATAACAACAACAACAAATCTAGTGCCTCAAGGGTTCCCGATATGTAGGGTCTAGTTTCAAATTAAAATATTTTAGTTAAAATTATATTTCTGTAGACCGTGAAATTGAATTCGTTTTATAAATTAAGTATTTACGTTATGCTAAAATGAGGTTAAGATTATGAGATATATAACTTCATATTATAATAGAAAATATTTCTTCTGTTATAAGACGGAAAATACTTTCCTTCGTTTTTAAAAAGAGTCAATGCCCTTAATAGAGAAAAATAATTTCCACATAAATAATAATGAAGACAAAATAAAGCTCTGTTTATTTTGACTGAAATTTTTTTACATCAATTTTAATGTTATTTCATTTCATGACTCTGTGTAACCAAAAATATGAAAAAAAAATTTCCTCTATTGAGCGGAAGTAAGGGAAAATATTTTTGTTCTCCGAGGAAAAACTTTTTGTCATAATTTCATTTTGTATGATTCACTTCTATCTCATCTTAGCTAAATCTGAAGAATGTATAAATTTATAGAATAGCATTATTCGGAACGGAAATGAAAAAAAAGATCAAACACATCAAAAGCGAAAGATAAACTCGGAATCTATTGAAGAGAAGAGAAATTATGGTTTGTATTTTATTAAAATTGGATAATGAAGAATACAATCATCCATAACTACTATTTACAGGGGGAAAAAAAACCCTAATATGCAAAATTACAAAAATACCCCTAAACTATGGGGAAAACATAAAAGTAGCCTTAAAACATATTTACAAGTAGAATTCAGGGAAAATAGGCAGGCCAAAGGCAAAACATCTGAGGTTACATAGTTCAGTTCCATAGCTTCGTTTTGACAGGTTACGGGCTCCATAACTCCTTACAAATCAAAAGTTATGACCGTTTGAAGTTGGCTATATAAATTACGCTTCCGGCCCACCCGTTTGGGTTTCTGACGGTCTTTCTACTCCAGAAACTCTTCTGCTACTTGCCCTACGTCAATTGTTTTTGTTAGTTAAGAGACAAAAATTATAAGAAAAAATATTCTTTTTTGAAAATATTATAATAAAAAAGTTTTTTATAAGAAAAATATTTTTGTTACACCAAGGGAACCTAAGACCCTATTTAAAAACAAAAAAATAGTTTTTAGTTTTCATTTTCAACTTTATTTTTTCAAAACAATTTTCTTTTTTTCATTTTGTGGAAAACCCGTCTCCCCACCAAAGCTCGAATCCCTCGTCTTTTAAACCCCCGCGGATTCAAATCTAGATAGGTGATGAGGACGGTTAAATACATCTAGCTTGACTAACCAATTCACATGTCAAATATAAGTAGGGGTGCATATCGGTTCAAGACCGAACCGAACTTGACTAAAGATTGAATTACATCAAATCATGAGATCGAGGACCGAACTGATTAAAACCGGGTCGGTCCAGTCCAAGACTAGTTAGAAACCAGACTGAACCAATATGGACCGAATTTTCATTTAACAAGTGTAATTATAAGGGAAAAAAAAGTTTCCACACAAAAGCAAAAAAACTTAAAAATAATGGCAATGAGATAATATGTACAACATATACATAAATTTACGATATATATAATAATTAAATAATATAAAATAAATATTTTATTTTCTAAAAATTTAATATTTTTTGATACATATAATATATATTAATTTTATTAAAATTATGTACCCAAAATATTTAATGCGAAATTAATGTTAATCGATCTTCGGTCCGATCTTTGGGGTTTTCCAGTCTTGGATCGGACAGGACCGGACTGGACCAAAGACCAATTAAGCTCATATTTTAGGACCAAAGACCGGACCAACATATGGTGGGTCCGGTCCGGTCCGGTCCGGTCCTTGACCGAAATGGCCAGTCCGATCTGATAAATCAGAGATTTTTTTTCACCCCAAGAAATAAGCACCAAATATCATCACTCAAATCCACAAAAAAATCATATGCTATAACTATTATACAGTATGCTACAGTCCATAATTCATGTTCACATGCTCTTAGCACTTATTAACTAACCAAAACACAATCTAAGGAACAAATATCATGAAGTTTGATGTATAAAAATGGAAAATCATACAGAAACCGTAACCGAAAAATTCTATTTATGAACAATGCAGGACAATGTGTAATGAACTTAAGTAGAGTTAGTGACAAACCTATTTGCGATTCGATCGGAGAGACTCTAAGTGAGCCGTTAAGGTTTCGAAATCAGGAAGCTTTGGATGAACGTGACTCGGCTTTTTTCCAGAGTTCTCTCGAGACGGAGCTTTTTCACTCAAATTTGGCTCTAGAGGAGTCACCGGTTTAACCCGAACTGATGATGAAGATGATGATGAACTTTCTGGTTGGATAGAAACTTTCGGTTGCAGTTTTGGTTCTGGGGTTGTTCGTTCTTTCGTTGATGGTTGACTTGCAACCAATCTATAAGCAGGAACTTTGGTCCTCTGAGAAAGTCCACCGCTAGAGATGCCTTTTCTTGCAGGTGGGTTCGAGACATCCTCATCAGAGTCGCTTCCATCAGAATCAAAATAGCTCGGATTTTGCTTCACATTTCCCCGAGTTTCGTTTCTATATGGGTCTTGGATCTTGCTCGAGCCCTTTATTGTAATTTCCGTCTCAGAGTCGTCGCTATCCGTATCTAAGTGTTTCTCTAGGACTCTTCTGCTCGGCTTGTTTTCAGCTCGAGAAGCTGGTTGCTCACTTGTGGAAGAAGACGATGTATTATACAATGGACTTCTCATATATGGCGGGGGAGTAAATCCTCGATTTCGAAGTCCACCTGTTAGTGATCCATAGTTCAACTCTACACTGGTTTCATCTCTATTCTCGGTATCAGAAGCCGGATGAGACGAAATCTGTGACGGGAATCTCAAGGGTTGTGGGGAATTTTGACGCTTTCTCTCGTCCACCGCACTGTAAATTTCTGGACGGTTCAAATCAGTTGAAACTGAATCATGGTAATTAGTGTTCTTGCTAACTTCCGATTTCTGCTGAATGTCTTCATTCTCTGATTTTTCTCCATCCGAATCATTGAAATTTACAGGAAGTGGTTTAGTCAGTTGAGAATAGATTGGCGATTCCCGGAAGCTTTCTGATAGTTCAGGTTGATATTGTTGTTTCTCAGAATCACGACGAAGAATCCTGGAATCAGCGTACCTGGTAACCTCTGATTTCTGCTGCATTTCCCCGTCATCCGATTCTTCTCCATCTGAATCGTCAAAATTTACGGGCAACTTCGCGATTGATTGAGAGTACATTGGCGTTTTCGCGAAGCTTTCTAGATGTTCACGTTGAGACTCATGAATGGAAAAAGGCGATTCTACGCCCCACTTTTTGGACGAGTTATCTTGCACTTGAGGGAAATCCTTGGCTGATTCATTAGGAGTATCAACATTGCCCTTGGGATCAAAGACATTATCTTGAGTATCATCATCAGAACCATAATCATCAAAGACTGCACCAGCACTTGAACGAATCTCTCTTTCCTCGAGGTCTATGTGACTTCTCCCTCGGTCCATGTGAGCAAAACTGTCCTCTCTAGATTCAACTCCATACTGTTTTAGAGAAGTTGTATCCTCTTTACCACCGTATGAATAGGTTGAAAAATAAGGAGAATCGTTGGACTCTTCTTTTCCTACATCTCGATCCTCTCGCTGCGGATTTCCATAGCCAGAATCAAAGTAGGGGCTACTGCCGGAATCATTCCTATAGTTATGCTGATGTGAATAAGAAAACGAACCAAAGTCGTCACCCGAAGCACTTAACTGAGGTTTAGAACCATAATGCCGGTTTATAGCATCTTCAGTATCTCTAAGGAAAGGGTTCTCAGCAGACTGTGTCCCATAATCTTCGTGTTTAGAGTATCCAAAATCCTGGAATTCTTCCTTAGAAGATCTCGAACCAGAAACAGTATAGTCTGATTGTCGTCTAGTTCGTTCAAGTTCAGGGTAACGAACGCTTCTGCTTTCAGCGGTATCTTGTGGGAATCTTCTATAAATGGTGTCATCTCTTTGATCCCCTGCCATTCTAGGATGCCTTTCAGAAGAAGAGCTATTTCGGGAACTCTTGTCTAAATTTTCACCTCGCAAAATATCGCTACTATGTACTCGGGTGCCAACACTATGACTATGGTTAAATGCATTCATCTCCTCGGTCGAAGCTTTACCTATACTGTTCCCCTGACGCGAAAGTTCTGCAGCGGCTCTCGCAGCCATACTTGCTCGTTCAGCAGATTCAGCAGCTGCCTGGGCAGCAGCAGTAGCGTCCTTAAACTCCATGTTCCAGTTTTGCGTACCCGAAGTGAAAGTATCGTCGACTCTATGGGATGAGGGACTGAGAGGCATCCTCTCAAATGGAGTTCCTGAATGGCAAAAGAGCTCGTAAATGCTGTCTGTATGGAGTTATGTGTGTAAGGACAAATGAACATTCACCTAATAGCTTAAACTTTTGGGGATATAAGTTCTTTGATATAGTATTAAAGCCTGGTTTAGAGGTCTACACAACCCTCACCGTTAATATTAATATAATTTTAGCTAAAAGTATGAAATAGGTATATGTATTATCCATGCTGAAAACCCAAGAGGCATTTACATGAGTAGATATGTTAGCCTCTGTTTGATTCAATGGAAAACATTTTCCTTACCTTCACAAAATACTTTCAATTAAAATTATTTTCTTTCTTAAAAATTTGACTTTCTAGCTAAAAAAATAATTCCATTCTATAAATTTATACGAGGTTCATGCTTGGCCAAATTGAGGTTGAAGTGAAGTTTATGACATGAGATTAAGAAGGAAAACATTTTCCCCTTCACAAAGAAAAATGTTTTCCCCTTCCGGTGAGCAGAAGTCAATTTTCTCTCAATGGAAGTAAAATTTTCCAAAGAAACAACGGAATTGAGACCAAAAAAATGTTTTCCTTCAAACAAACGGAGCATTAGAGGGTAAAACCATTCACGGACCTTTACCTAAAAGGCTAACATCTTAAGCTTTTGAAATAATTGATTCCTCGATAAGTATGTAGCACCACCTACTTGCTTAAATCAACTCTCGCAAGCAATAAATCTGTGCATGCACAAATACATAATAACGCACCTGAACGTCCGGCATCAGGGTAAGGAGCAGGCTCGGGCATCTTCGGAACATCAATATCAGCAGAAGCAATATTTTGAGAATTTCTTTCTGATCTTGATTTGTCATGGACATTTGAGTGAGCTTCATGCTTCTGCTCATACCTAGGGCCTCCTTGGAAACCCAGAGGTTCCATCTGTATCCTATTGACCTTCTCCATGTTTGGTCCCTTCTGTTCAGTAAAATTCATTTAACAACATCATAAGTTAGTAAGCAAAACTTCCGCTAATCAAGGAACTGCCTGTTTCAACCAATCTTGTATACACTCTTCTAAATGCATAAACCACCAGGGCCAAGTGCATAATACTACCGGTCATTTGTTTGTAATGTATTCAAGATGCATACCCAAATAAAATACATCTATCCTCGGGTTTATAGTGCAAGCTATTCTTACTTTTTGATCAGATGTAGGTTAGCCAAAGATCAATGGAAAGTATCCTTTGGGTTGAGATTGCGATTCTTTGGTGTATTTGGCTAAAAAAGAAATATGAGAATTTTTAAAGGATCAATATACACCAACAATTTTCTTACGAGATACAATGGTCTTTCTAGGAGCTCTTTGAATAAAGAGTTTTGGTGGTTTCACTGACATAACATTGAACAATTCGCAAAATGATCAGAGGGTTTTGTATATTAGTTAGCTTTTTTTTATGTTTGGGGATTCTCTCTTGGATGGAAAAGAAATAGAAGAATCACGGAATACAACCATCAAGTGAAACTAAGAATCTGGAAATAAGTTTTTAGGTTCCTCTCGTTCAATGGGGAATGCTTTTCCTGTTCATAACCTGCCATTCAATTAAAGACATAATAATCCAGGCTTCATCCAGTAATGTACCCCAACTCGGAAGCCTAATGCAAGCCATCTTTGTGTCCCAAGCAAGGCCAATCCAAAGATTTTAGGGGCCTAAAGTAAGTTTTGAGCTGACTTAAAGAACCGAGTTGCTTACCAGCAAGTCCTCCGGGGGCTTCAGATCATTGTCTTCAAACCAATTAGGTTCCCATTTGATGTTATGTTCCTCAGCTATAGCAGTAAGGATCTTCACCTTTGTCGGACCATCCGGAGCCTTGACAGCTAACTTTTCAACCAACTGGAGAAAGCAATGGAAATTCCAATTCAGATGAACAGCCAATGAAATCTAGAATTTTTTCAGAGGCACTTGTTTGGCCAAGTCGTAAAAAAAGTTGTTTTTTTATAAGCACTTCTGCAGAAATTATTGTAAATAGAGGTAAGTTTATCTAGAAAATTTTTAGTTTTTTAGTTTTTACTTCTACTTCTGCTTTAAATGAAAAGCATTATTTTCCTGCTTTTTCCTGAAAGCAGAGAAACAACTTTTGCTTTTATTAAAAGCACTTTTCTTTCAAGATCAACATCCTTGAAATCTGAAACAAGTACTTTCTTCAAAAAATAAGTTTGGCGAAACACATATTGAGCAGCATATTTTCTACAAACTTACAGTTCTGCTCACTCCACATTCAGGACGTAGCTCAACAGCTGCAGCAGCGAACTCTTTCCCGTATTTTGCTGTAAAGTGTTTACGAACATCCTGAAGCTCTGGAATGTCTGCACACCTCGGGGCTGCAAACATCAGGCTTGTAACTGCTTCTTTCAAGTCAATTGGACAATGCCTATAATTCAGAAAAGTAAACACATAGTAAACCGCACTGTTATTGATTGGGAAAACGAATTATATCCAAATGAACTTAAAATTTCAAAAGATACCCAGTGCACAATGCGACTTAAGGACAAATCAGTTCATACAAAGAACCAGCAAACCAGGAAAACATAAAAAATAAAGAGATTAGGGAAAATCAATCATCCCAAAATCAAATCTCTCAATAAACAAAATCATTTTGTTCAAATCGATCATCTTAAAATAAAAAAGCTCAATCAATAGCCCCCTTGCCATTTTAACGCACTTCAAAATATAAAACATCAACCAATCTTAAACAGTAGGGAGAAAAAAAAATCAGCTATATCCTCAAAGCTTCTCTTCATGGCTTTTATAAAAATTTCTACCATCGTATCCATCGACTTCTGTTCACGACCTCTATAAGACTTTTCTACAACCATATGATAATCACAATAACAAAATATCACAAAAATTCAAATATGTCCCAGAATTTTACAGTGCCAGAGTTATCTTACTTCTGCGATTCAATCATGGGCAAGCGCACAGCAATAAGTTCACAATATATCTCAATAAGCTCATATGCGGCCATTGTTTTCTCTTCCCTGACAACATGCTCAACCTGATATACAAAATTTGAAATATAAAGGGAATCATTAAGACAAAGACTTGTTCTAAAAGATCAATTTTCATTGAAGTATCAAGATCACAAGTAATGCAGTACTGTCCAAAATGATCTTACATACTGAAGGCATGGAAGAATTTCCACTTCATACAAAAAAAAATGCAACTGAGGGTTCATTAACCAGGCACTAAGGCACCGGATCCCATTAGAACTCCGAAGTTAAACGTGCTTAGGAGAGAGTAGTACCAGGATGGGTGACCTCTTCGGAAGTCCTTGTGTTGCTAACCTTATAAGGTTGGGGGTCCTCGGAAATAGCCTCTTGGCAGGGTTACATCCTGAAAGGGTACGGCTGCGTACATCCACCCCTCCTAGACCCCGCTTATGCGGGAGCCCTCGAGGCACTGGATCTGTTATTGTTGTTGTACAAAAAAAAGCAACTGGCTATATGTTCCATTCTCAGCGTAAGCAATTAGAAACTGAAGAAGTTTCCATTTGTCATAGAGCTCATTAGATATTTGAAAATTGGTTTCCCTGTCTACCATGCAGAAGGAAGACCACAACAAAGCAACAGAATACTTGATCAACGGAGTCTTCTTTTGGTAACGGAGATGTCCAGTTCGGATAATCACGCCTTGAATAATTAACTTAATATTATAATATTAGCTAAGTAACTCTCATAAACTAGCACTATTTTGATGTTAACCTATTTCTGGTTGTTTATGTTATATCAGTACATATACATTTATAATATAGCATAAACCGGTCATTTATTTCTCCAATTATGAATGGTGATACATATTAGAAGCAATTTTTTTAATCAGAAAATTAGAAGCAAATTCATAATATAATTATCTTAAAACAAGGTCGATAGCAAATTGACGCTCCAAGCAAATGCTTGAGTTGCTTGGTGTCTAAGCCGACCCTACTATGTACAAGCCAGATACATTATCTATGAGATCATAAAGGGTACTATTCATGGGCCTTCCCCTATCACTATAAGCTTTTGGGATCATTGGTTCCTTGACATGACATTAGAGTTTTGTTCACCAAGAAATCATTAGTTTAAATCGCAATAGTCTCCACTCTCTATACAACGACAACAACAACCCAGTACCTCAAAGAGACTCCCACCATGGCATGGTCTGAGAGGGTACGCAGTCTTATCCCTACCAGATGCAACCCTGGAGAGAAACTGTTTCCAAAGGGTTCCCAACCTGAAAAGAACCATACTCCATCAAAGCCCCCACTCTCAATATTGATAGTATTTCCGCACAAGGTGTAAGGCCTGTACGCTCTTCACTTTTAAGTTCGATGGCATTCATATGAACAGACATGTTAAAATAATGAAACCATTGATGACACAATCAAACAAAAGAATCATGACAAACAACAACAGGAATCATCTATACCGAACACATAATCAATTCATCCATGAAAAAATAACCGTTAGATCAAACAAAACTACAATTATCGATAACGCACTCGAATCCTGGCCGTCTGATCCTGCCCAGCCTCCATCAACTGAGCTAACTCCCTCTTCAACTGCCTTATGTGCACCTCCTTCTTATTCTTCAACAACTTTATCCGCGACTTCGCCAAATTCAACGCCGTTTTGCTGCACAACACAAAAATCCGATCAAATCAATCAATTTTCACAACATACGATCACAAATCAATCGATTTCAATTCCGCTAATTCGATTCCTATAAGTAGCAATACAATCAAAACAGAATCAAAATCGATGAATTCAACAGTTGCGGTTACCATTTGGCAGGTTTGAAGCTCTTGTGAAGCATTTTCTACTATGAATTAGCGCGAACTCGGAGGTTATTATGTGAAATTTAGGGGCGAATCTAGGGTTTTTTCGCTCGAGAATTGATGAAATTATCGAGATAAAAACGAGGATCTTAAGGGGTAAGTTAATGAAAATATGAATAATAAACATATAAGGTCAGTTGCGTTCACCTGTTTGGGGACGACTTTTAAAATAACGCGGTTCATTTTACCAAGTACTACTGTATTAACTTGGGTTATTAAATAGGGTTTTATACTGAAAATACCTAATACTTTATTTAACAACTGGATAAAGCAACATACTCAATGTCTCAAGGGCTCCCGTCTAAACGAGGTCGGGAGGCGGATATACGCAGCCTTTCCTTTTAGGGTATTACCCCTGAAGAAAGGCTGTTTCCGAGTGTCCTCAACCTGAGGGTGAGGACTTCCCAATAGGTCACCTATCCTGGTACTGCTCTTGCCCAAACACGCTTAACTTCGGAGTTCTAATGGGATCCTGTGACGGCATGTTGGTACCCTCTTTCGTTATTTGACAACTGAATAAAAGAGGTAAAGAGGGGGAAGGTAAAAAAAGGGTAAAGAGGGTTACCTGTGTTTGGATATGTCAAAATAAGAGGAATAAGAGTAAAGATGAGTAAATAAGTTAGTCTCGTTTGACAATTAGGTAAAGGAGTAAGGATAAAGAGAGTTGTAGTTAAAATAAAGGTAAAATTGTTTAAAATTTTTAAAAAATTACTTTATCCCACTTTATCCCCTAATTTGGGAAGTTAAAAAAATGGGAGTAAAGGGGGGTAACGGGAGATAAAGGAGAGTAAATTTTTACCCCTCATTACCCTCCTTTACCCCTCTTCATGTTTTGCCAAATCGAGGGTGAAAATTTGCCCTCTGTTATCCTGATGTCAAACATAGGGTAAATTTCAGGGGCAATATCAAAAAATAATCTAAATTTTTTAACTTTTTAGTGTCACGTAATTTTTAAAAAATTTTCATTTTCACGCTTTAATATCAACACGCGATGTTAACAGTGTTAATATTAAGGTGTGACATTGAAAAACTTTAAAAATTTAGGTGTCACATTAAAAAATTAAAAAATCTAGGTAATTTTTTAAAATAGTATATAAAATTTAGGTGGCTTTCAAAAAAATCACGATTAAATATGGCAAAATTTAATCATTAACAATGGTAATTATTAGGCCAAATACTTACAGAATTCGGCTCGATTTAGATGTCTAACTCAAATATGAATGAAAACGTGAAGGAACGATACGACAAGGAGGGAGTGGGGTATTTTGCTACTTGTGCGATTTGATTCAAGCGGCATTTCTTGCCCTTGATAGTCATCACTACTAAACCAAATTCTGCTTAA
The DNA here is from genome assembly GCA_018398585.1 of Simmondsia chinensis. Taxonomy (NCBI): domain Eukaryota; kingdom Viridiplantae; phylum Streptophyta; class Magnoliopsida; order Caryophyllales; family Simmondsiaceae; genus Simmondsia; species Simmondsia chinensis. Next base: position 36,003,868 of record JAGTTD010000010.1, read on the forward strand.
TAAGCTTCATATATGAATCATATTAGTAAAAATATACATATAATTAACATATTAAATACATTTTACAAAAAAAAAAAAAAGAGTGCTCACATGTCATTATCAATAATATCAGAAAATACATATTTTTTATATTAACCATATAATACATATTTTATAATAGGCATCCAAATTTTTCCCAACAAAAAGTAACCGAATGGTTGAAAATAATCCTACGCATATCTAAACTAAGTATTCATATTCTATATTTTACTAAACTTGTCACTTCAATTCTCAAACGATTACCTATATCTTATCTTTTATTATGTGTTATACTTCTTACTAATACTATGACAGATAATAATATCTCATTCTAATATAATTTTAAAAGGCATTATTATAGACATAAATACGATCATATCATATATATTTTTTATAAACCAACAAAATTATAACAAAACTTTTATACATAATATTAAATAATACACAAATATATTAAATTTTGTTTAATTCATATATCATATTTTACTGCCTAATTGATCCAATCATTAGGGTTGATGCAAGTATGGCACTTTCCTCATGTCTTTTTCTTCAAATTTAAATGAGGACAACAAATATATAATTAAAATAAATAAATAAATTCAACCCAGACTTTCACTAACAAAAAGGTCAATTCAAACAGCCCAATCAAACAAAAAATTTAGGATAAATTACATATTAATACCCTAAAGTTTAGTGTATTAATTTTTTTAGTTTATAAACTTTATGAAATAATTTTTTAGTCCAAAAAGTTACATAAATTTAATAAAATGATCCAAATAGCGACGTGGAAAAGTACAAAACTGGCCCCGTTTCATTCTTTCATGTCGTTGGTTGGACTATTTTATCAAATAAACATAACTTTTTGGACTAAAATATTATTTCACAAAATTTATGGTCTAAAAAATTTATACACTAAATCTTAAAATACTAATATATAATTTTTCCAAATATTAGTAAATTACAGATCACACAAGTTTTAGTAATAACACAAACAAAAAGATTTGCATAACTAGAATCTTCTTAATTCAAATTTCAGGTTCTTTTTAAGGGTTAACGAAAATGTTACATATTTTTTGAAAGCTACTCTATCTAATGATCCTATCTGTTCGATCAAACTTTTTTTTTCTGAAAAGATATTCTCTGTCTAAAAGTAACTTTTTAGGATTGAAGAGTATTTAGCATGTAAAGAAATGTTTTTAAATAGAAATAGAGTCCGTTTTTCTACTTTAAAATAGAAATAAAAAAATTTTGATCCTCTTTTAAAACCCAAATAGAAACGAAAATTAAAAACTTTTCCAAATAAAGTATCTCTATTTTAAAAAAATTCCTACAAAATACTATTTTAAAAAACATTTTATAAGGTTATTTATGTTTTAGTACCTTAATATTTTTTAAAATAATAAAAATATTATGACCTTTTTCAATTAATAAAAGAGCCCATAAGTTTTTATCATATTAATAAAAAAGTCCTTGAACTTTTGTCATATTAATAAAAAAGCTCCTCTCATAAGTAATGACGTCATTTTTAATCGACAAAACTGATGTAACAGTTGCTTTCTTATCAATGCTACAGTAAAATGATAAAAAAAAAACCCTTAATAGCCATATTTTGAAACAAATTAAGCGAAAATAAATAATTTCTACATAATACAATATCTTGAATTTCATGTTGATAAAATAAGAATAAAATTGTTGAAAAGTACTTTTTATAATTTTATTATAGCATTAATAAAAAACAGTTACCACATCGGCTCTATCAACAAAAACTGACATCATGACGCTTGAGAGGGTCCTTTTTATTAATAAAATAAAAACTTAGGGGTCTTTTTATTAATTCAAAAAAGTCAAAATCCTTCTTATTATTTCTAAAAACGTCTAGATACTAAAATATAAATAACTCTATTTTATATTTTTACAATTTAGTCAAGCAAGACCTAATCAAAATTTAGAGAAAAGGTAGTTAGGAATATGATGTTCACACGTATGAAAAGAAAAGCTTTTATTAGCCACCTAATTAGTTGCAAGTTTTATTGATGAATAATTAATGCAATTTAGCAATTATCACTAAACTTTATGAAAATTTATAGTCAAGAAAGGTAACGGTTTTTTCTCCTTTTTTTTAAAACATGGTAATATAATCCAAAAAATTCACACAAATTACGTAATTAAGTACATTTATCTGACAAGTTTCTAGGGACTGATATAGTGATAACTACTATGTCTCAGTGTCCAAATGCAAACCTTATTACCCAACAACAAACAACAATAACAACAGTCCTAGTGCCCTAAGGGCTCCTGCATAAGCAGAGTCTGAGACAAACTTTATTACCCCCTCTTTAATATTAAGTACCTTAAATTGTTCATTTCTCATAAAGACTGCTAAGAACTTTCTAGAAAATGGTAATGGGTGGATACCCGTACCTGCCACCCAAATTTATACTCATACTCGCCCATTACCCACTACGGGTATAAAATGGAAGCGCATACCTACCTCGAGAGGTACAAACATTTTCTATATCGTGAAGGATGTGACTTTACAATGAAAAACATTTTCTGTGAAGGAAAATGTCATCTCTCGTCCTTGAACGAAGTCAGCTTCCTGTCTATGGAGGAAAACATTTTCAATCAAAGTAAGGATTACTACTCATTTATACAATGAAATTATAGAAATATGACGGAAAAAACTTTTTTGGCAAAACAAACAGAGCCTATGATCACTTCCAAAGATCAAAGCTTGCATGAGACAATGCCAAAGATATGCATTATTAAGGTTACCTCTCTTAAGTGCTGATTCTTCTGGGGCCGATTGTATCATTCTGTTACATCAAATTTTGAAAACGAACTTTTCTTATTTGTAATTCGAAATTTTCAACTTTTGCGAAGGATTTTAGAAACGAAAAACGGGAAATTAAAAACAAAAACATTCGCTTCTGAAAATTAGTTTTGGTTTTCTCAAAACCCGCAAATTAAAATCTAAAGTTGACACCAAAAGGATGGTAACTGAAATCATCTCAATGACCAAAAGGTTCAACCCTGAGGCATTAGTATCAATTTTTGTTGGCAGTTTTTGATTGTCCAAAAACTAAAACCTAGATTTTGAAAAGGAGTTTTTTTTGTATTTTCGTTTTCTATTTTAAGTTTTCACGGTCTAGAAAAAAAATTGAAAATAAGAAACCAAAAACCATAAAATACGCTTTGAGGATAGCTTTTTAGTTTCTAAGAAACCAAAAGCAGCAAACAGAAAACAATACTAAACAAGCTCTTAATCTCAAGGGTAGTAACCAGTGAAAGTGAAGCCTCTGCCGACAATCTCACCAGCACAGAACCAACAGAAGCACTCGATACCGAACAACGCAGCAACTCCGAGCTCCTCTACCTTCAAATCCCGCCTGCTCTTCCATGATTGTTTCGCGTGGTCAAGTTCTTTCCAGAATGATTCGTAACGGTGAGGAATGCTGAAAGAACAGGCAAAATGGGAGCAGTGACTCAATAGTTAATCAAACGGAATAATCAAAGATAACAGGGAGATAAATGCTTTCAACAAGGGTCATTCGGTATCACATTAAGTTTGCAGTATCTAAATTATCAAAAAAAAAAAAAAAATTCAATTTTAATGCTTGAAAAACAATTGTCACAATGGCTATATTGATATTTGAGATTGTATGATAAATGGTAGTGGGCTATGGGGTCAGTGCTGGTGATCGAGGTGGTTAAGGGAGTAAACAAACCAAACGTTTGGTGAAATACTTGTGTTCGTAACTAAACGAACCAAATTGTAAACAAAAGATGATACCAAACAAGCCCTAAAAATACGTGATTGTCACGACCCGCTATACGTTTACAAAACCCCACTTCAACATTACAACACGACTGTAAATTGCAATTTGACTCCATGACGGATGTAAGAGAGAGTACCGATACAGCATTAAGAGCAAGAAAGTTACCTAGCGAGACGCGTGTAGAGCAACTGCTTAGCCAAAAGGTTGCAATTATCTACAGTAGGTGGCTCCTGGATGTACTGTTTATTTTGCTCCAACAATTGCTTGTAATAAGAAGTCCCATGCTTGGCCACAAATTGCGAGGCCTGAACTGCCTTCTGTTGCAATGGCTTTAACTTTGATGCCATCTACTCAGTTGAATCTGCAAAAGGATCAGAGTCATTAACGGACTTGTTTTATTTAGTAGGTAGCTAGAGTTGGGATTTGAAGTTGAGATGTCCTATGGTTAAAGGTATAAATGAGCTGAGCCGAGCCCACAACTAGTAAAGCTTGAGTTATAAGCTCGTGAGCCTAAATAAGCTTGTTTTAATACAATTAGTCTCTTAAATATGACCAGCTGAGCCTAGTTTGAACCTAAATGAGCCAAACTCAAGCCTAAAAAAGCTTAGATTAATGAGCCTAAATATGTCAAACGTAGTTCAGAACTCGTCGAGTAGGATTCGAGCCCCACCAAGTAGAGTTGAGCCCAAGCTTGTGACAAGTTGAGCTCAAGCTTGAATTTTTCAAGCTTGACGAGCTTGAAGCCAAGCCCGAGCTAAACTAAATGCACATGAAAACCTGACGAATTCCCAGGTCATATACACCCCTCTCTACACCCTCGGCCATGACAATGTTTTACCTGCTAAACCAATGCTTTATTGGCATCAAATGAGTCTTCCTCCAAGCTTTGATCATTCTTAAGCAGGCAATCAAATTAACCATAATACGGGAACAATTTAGTAGTAATTACCCCATCCTTACCTGGTTGTGCCTACTTGGAAAATCATCCCCCTCACTCGCGCCCCCCCCCCCCCCCCCCCCCCGGCACACCCACATCCACAAAAGGACTCTTTAAAAACACTAGCTAGGTCAAAATTTTCATCAGACTCCAAGAGCACCCCAGTTTTTCAGTTCAACTAAGGTGTAGAGTGTAGATGACTGACTGATTTGCATCTAACTTATTCTTCAAATTACCAACCCTGTAGCAAGAAATTGAGACAATAATAGTGCCTGTCACATGTGAAGATAAAATCTTAAAGATCACATCAATTTATAATATCACACCACAAATTGGCCCACTCTGACCAGAACCCTCCTTTGCCCATTTCTGGTTTGAGTGTTACAATTCTGATTAACCAAGCAGTCTCCAAGCATAGAAACCACACTTTTTCCACACAAGGGCAGCATTTCCCGTCAATCAAATCAGTACATAATCTTACTAAGACCCCGTGATAATACCAAACGAGATTCTATCCCAAGACTAATTGACAATAGGTAAAGTAATTCACTCATTATAGATCTTGGTATTCTTAAGTTTTTAGATTGGTACGAACTACAACGGGGATTGGGCAGTGATGAGTTTCAAATGCCAAGACCTTTTACTTGGGAGTGGACAGCTTTACGAATATAACTCGTTCAACTCATAAAATGTTATATTCTTGTTGCATGTTTTCTTTTAGCAGCCGAGGTATCGTGCCGGCCAGCTTAGCTTGACTAAGCCCTAAATACACACCTCAAAATTAGTTCTAGGTACGGATGTAAACAAACTGAACTATTATGAACTATTCGTATTCAAAATCAATTATAGCTTGTTTATATTCCTTGTATAGATTAACAAGCCAAGCTGAAGTAAAAACTACAAGCTCAGTGAATCGAGTTCAAACAAGGGGTGCTCAGCTCGTTAACATTCGCGAACATTTTGATAGGGGTTCGTTAAAAGCTCGTTAGTAGTCGATATTAGCTCAAAAATGGTTCAATAATGGCTCGATAGTAACTCAAAGAGCTCAACTTGGTAGCAAGCCCGGCTTGCTTATGAGCTTGATTTGACTTGATGTCGAGCTCAAGTTCTAGTTGAGCATTAATCAAGCTTTCGAACCTTTATTTGAGCTCTGTGTGATAAAATATTAGTATGCTCGATGTCCAACTCAACTCGCCTTCGTTAGCCTAATCAAGCTTGTAATCAAGTCTAATCGAACTTACAATTGACCTAAGCCTACCATAAAGTTTCGCTTGTTACTGAGCCAAGCTATTCGAATTACTGTCGAGCCACTATCAAACCATTTTTGAGCTAATATCCACTGTTAACGAGCTATAATCGAGCCTTTAACAAGCTCTTAATGAGTTGTCATCTGCAAATGTTCACGGGCCAAGCACTCCCGTTCGAACTCAGCTTGTTAAACTTATCAAGTCTATCGAGTCTAGCTTGATAAGCTATCAAGCCTCAAAACAAACACAGACAAGTCTTAATAGACTTTGAACACAAGTAGTTCATCAAATAAGGTATATTTACACCCCTATCTTATTGCTTATATCAGCCCTTAGAAATAAATCCACATAAAATTCCAAGTTAGAAACTACAAAAATCTGCATCACAAACCCTAAGCAAGAAAGAAAACAAGCAGCCAATGATATCGAAAATCCTCCTAATGTGAAGCAATACAAGAACCAAAAAAAATCAAGATCTGAGAAATCAACATGCGAGAGATCGAGATACAAGTAGAGATTTAGAGAGAGCTAGATAGATCCAACCGCATTCATAAATACATCGGATTGCACCTTAAAGAGTGATGAAGATAACTGAACCATTTTGAACCAATACCGACTGCCAACGAGTTCCTATCAAGTTCTTAACAAGCACCTATCAAACATTTACAAACAGTTGCCGGCCGATCACTCTTGTTCAAACTCAACTTGTTAAGCTAGCTTTGATCAATTTTGAACACGAATAGTTCATCAAATGTTTGGTACATTTACACCTCTACTTAGTATCTTATCACTAATGCCAGCCCTTAGAACTAACTCCACGGACAATTCCGAGTAAGAAACTAAAAATCAGCATCATAAACCCTAAGCAGCAAGTGAAATCGAAAATTCACCTAATGTAGAGCTAAAAAAGAATCAAAATATCAAGATCTGAGAAATTAACACGCGAGAGATCGAGATACACGTAGAGATTTAGATAGAACTGGAGAGATTCAATCGCATTCAACAATAAATCGAATTATACCTGTTTGCGAGAGAGTGATAGGGATGAAGATTAAGATCAAGCCAATTTTTTCTATGTGATCTTTTTCCCCAGATGATGTTCATATTATAGGAAACTTCCATTTCAAATGTTAATGTTAAATTTGTTTTGTTTTTTCAACAAGAAAAGGCCCGTCCTCGCAGTTTCGAGGTCCTAGTGATGAACTTTTTGTATTTATTAATAGAGTAGATTACATAAAACTTTTATGTTTTTTGTTTCAAAAATAAAAAAAATTTCGTTATTTGGCGCGTCATTTACTTACAGAAAAGGTTTCCCCCTCAAATGAGGAAAATGACTTCCCTTTCAAAACGGGAGAAGTCATGATTCTAAGTAGCCCAATAACTTTTGCAGTAATCATTATGCAAATCTAGATTGAATCGAAATAAATCACACTAGATTGTAGACATTTAACGTCACAACATTGAACAAGAATTAGACCGAATAAATAAAAGCAGTTTGGATGTTACTTTGTTATTAGTTGCAACATAATAATTTTAATCAAGTTGAATTGTTATATAATATTATACAAGAAAATTATTTAGGTGCCCTAATAGTTTAGCATTTATTACATAAGTGGTAGGATATTTCAGTAATATATAATGATATACCATAAAAAGGAGCATACACAGTGCCTCAAGGGATATAATGATATACCATAAAGTTTAAAAATTTTCTTATGAATAGGGTATCTTTTACCAAAATTTAGTAGATTTTAAATGAAAACAACAATCTATATGTATCATCTGTCATAATGCGATAATTTTTTTTGTCTGTAAATGCTAACATGACACTTTTTTTTATAATGTATAAATATTTTTTTGTTAGAATGTGGATAATTTTTTGATAATATAATCATAATTTATCAATTTTTGGCAGAAATTAGCCAAATTTTAATAAAAATTTACTAAATTTTAACACAGTATATATACAAGTGATAGAATTTCTTATCCCAGGGCACCTCATTGTATATATTAAATAATAAATGCTCAAATTTTAAAATACTTAAGAAACAGTTTTCTTAATTTATACAGCTTTGATATTTTTTTTTTTTTTACTTCACATATGTTGTATTGTTATTTATGTTATCCTATAACAAAATATAAAATGATTGGTGAAATATATTTTTTTTAAACACATAAGAATACATCACAATGGGGAATTAAGTTTTTCTTTGAAACAAACAACGAAAAACCCCCCTCGAAATTTATATTTCCTTGGAAAACCTTTTCCAAAAAATAAATCGCTAGATTCTACTTTTCTGTCAAAACAAACGGAGCCTTAGATGCATTTTTAAAAAATGATCTATATTTTTTTATTTTTTAAAATCACGTCTAAATTTTTTAAATTTTCAATGTCATATATTAATGTTAATATCCATTAATTTTTGCTGACATGACTTTTGAAATAAATAATTTTCAATTACTAACAAATATATAAATATTTAAAAGATCATTTTTATAGTTAAAAAGATATTTTTTTTAAATGCCATATCAGCAAAAACTAAAGGATATTGACGTCGTCACATTAAGGTGTGACATTGAAAAATTTTAAAAATTTTAGGTGTAACTTTAAAAAATTAAAAAATATAGATATTTTTTTAAACCACACTTAAAATGTTAGTGTTTTTTTTTTTAAAAAACCCTAACATTTAGAATTATCAAATTTATTAGTTTTAACAGTTGAGACTTTGAAAACTACAACCTTAACAAATGGGGCCCCCGAAATTTGGGAGTCCTAAGCGGTTGCTTAGGATATACTCGGCCTTATTGATATTGCATGGTCTCATGCAGAAACGGTCCATGATAGATAAGGGTGTAAATGAGTTGAGTTCAGTCAAGTGAGCTCTTATCGAGTTCCTAAACCTTTGCTCGAGCTCAGCTTGATAAAATATCGGCGTGCTGAATATTCGGTTAGGTTTGTCTCATTAGCTTAATGGAACCAAACCGAACTCATAATCGGCTTGAGTTTGCTATAGTCAAGCCGTCCATCAAGCTTAGTCGCTCGAATCACTATAGTACCGATTTTGAAGCTGGTACCAATTCTTAACGAGCCTCTAGTAAGCTTATAGCAAACTCTTATGAAACTGTTAGCAAACATTAACAAGCAGATCAACCGCTAATTAAACTCAGCCTATTAAGATTGTCGAGTTTGCTCGAATTTGGCTTAATAAGCTATTGAGCCTATATGACAAAAAAAGCCATAACCAATTTTAAACATGAGTAGTTTATCTAATGTTTGGCATGTTTACATCTCTAATAATCAGACCAAACTGATCAGTTCAGACTAAAAACTGAATATCACTTAAAAGTAAGGCGAACGATCGAACTGATTTCAAATTGTTCACTCCATTCAAATCTGGTTAAATATTGGATTCGATAGGTGTGGATTGGTTTCAAAACCATCAATTATAATTGACTCTCTAAAAAAACGGGCTACTTAATAACTTAAACTCTCCTATCACATCATATCTATTACGTCAGATAGATCCCATTTGGTTTATTTCGCTTCCGAGCTTGGGTCACTCATAATGGCGACTTCCTCCATTTTACAAAGAAAGTAATTTTCCTCTCAAGAAGCGGAAAACCTTTTCTATAACAAAGTCTTTTCGGTCATAAAATGAAAGTAACAAAAAAAAAAAGGAAAACATGTTTGCAGAACCAAATTTTCCCTTACAACAGCAACAACAACCGACCCAGTGCCTCGAGAGCTCCTGCATATGCGGGATCTAGAGGAGAGTGAGGGATGTATGCAGTCTTACTCTTTCAGAACGCTACCCTAAATGGATGTACATAGCCTTATCCTAAAATTTTCCTCGTTGAATTAAAATTTTCAAATAAAATAACGACTTGACTTTTAATCACAAAATTCAACGGCCCAAAATCTTTCTTATAAACCCTAATTCAAAGCCCAGCCCAATTTCGTAGGCCCAAAGCCCAAACCAAAGAAGAATCAAACAAACCCAACCAAGAAAATAAAAAATAAAACGAAGACGAAATTTCTGTGCCCTAATTTCCGAGCAGTAAACCAATCATAAAAGTGCCTTGTAGGAGAGCAATTCAACCTCTCCTTCCTCCGCCGTGAGTAACCGCCACCGGCGACCGCCGCTGCTCCGTCTTAGAAGCAGAATCTCCGGCGGCCGGTGAATTTCCGGCGACCATTTCTAATCGACGGTTACAAATCGCGACGAGTGAGGTGAGCAGGCCATTTCAGCTTCATTTCAAGTTCATTTTGTTAATTTGAATTGTACATATAGTGGTAATGAATTGTATTACAAACTATCCATTGAAGTCAATGTTTCATTTATCTTTTCTCTCTTATCTCTTTACTTTTCAGTATTTTGCTGCTTTCCTGTAGTTTCAGTATGTTTTTTATTTTCGGTCGTATCATAATTATTTGACTTTGTAGTTGGAGTTTTTGTTAGCATAATAAGGAAATTACGCGGGATATGATATATACTTGTATTATTCGGCAATATAAACAGAACTACAGGCAAAAGTTCGTTGAGTTATTAAAATAAAGGATAATGTTAGTCACTATAGCGATAACAAAAACATAGCACGTTTTAGGTTACAATCAGTAACTTAAGAGAAAATGGATATTTAGGTTTGTTGTAGGTATTGATTAATTTCAATTATTATTTTATTTTTTAAACAGAAAATATAGATATATGTCATAGTACGTATATTATACCGATAACATCAAGAAAAAGTGTATTGTACCATATTATTTGGTAACAAGTCAGTCGAAGAAGCTAGTGATTAAGCCTGAAGAACAATTCAAGGATCTCTTTGCAATGATACATAAACGCCATTTTCAAACGGGAAAGTCTGGATGCGTGCTAAAAATCTGCATTATACGCGCAGTTAACTAACAGAGGATGGAGTTTCATTTTTAATTTGATTCAGTTTTTTCTCAAAAATTTTCCATAGACGTGGTGTTATCAATCTCAAGTTAATTAGTTTTTATGATAATAACCACTATTGGAGAAAGGAGATTCGAACAAAATAGCTAATCTAGTAGTGTTTTATCTCCGGACCTAGGCCTTGTTGACTTCTTAATCCAATTAGTTGTACTTTTCTTTAGGGTTGGGGCCCTCGGACACAACCTCCCTTTAGGGTAGCACCATGAAGGGTAAGGTTGCGTACATCTCACTCCCTCCAAACCCTGTTGGGTGGGAGCCCTTGTAGCATTGGGTTTGTTGTTGTTATTGTTGTAGTTCTATGAGGCATTGGGTTGTTGTCGTAGTTGGTACTTTTCTTCTACATCACATTGCATTTTATATTTGTTGTAGTGTTCAATTTGTGGGAATAATCTGAATACCAGACTGAGTGCAGCTAATTAGGTTTTAAGAGAATGTAGCGGATTCTTAATCTGGTGGTAATTTTGGGTCTCTCATACTTCATTTGAGAGACCAAGTGTACGAGCTGATTAAAAGACGACGGACTATTTTGAGCAAAACATGAAGGACGAATTTGAATTAGCTGTAATTCTGGGTTTCTAATCATGAGTGTATGTGCTGGAGTTGTGTTTGAGAGACCTAGTGAGCAAAAGGGGTCCAAGCTTTTACTCTTTGCTGACAAGATGAGCTGAATCTTAGTTTCGAGCTTGATTAAGGCTTGAGTCTAGGGTCTAGCTGTCCTGTAAGAGGTCTGAGCCGAGCTCAAGCCATTGTAGACTTGGGTTGGCTCAACTGATTTCCCTAAATCACAACACGTTTGAGATGATTTGATTTTTATGTATGCTCTTTAGTATGCTTGGTGCCGTACATTCTGATCCATATTTTTAGTGCCTTACATTGCTCCGGAGTGTATATATATTATTATTTGTGCATTTTTCACTAGACTTCCATATTTTGGAACTTTCTTTAAGATTTTGATGCTCACCTACTAAAGATCTAATGGGGATTTACGAGGTGTAGACTAGAAAGCTTATTCTTTATTCTATGCGACAAGAGAGTTACAACTAGAGTTTGTGAAGAATGAAATTGAGTAGATGATGAGCTTATCTGATAACCATAGCCCCTTCCTCAGCGTTTCATTAATTGCACCCTTTTGTATCGCTCCATTTTGGAGCAATCTTGTAAAGCTATGAAAAAGTAAGCATCAAGAGTAATAAGTACACTCATCCTTGGTGTGCGTAGACAACCTCACATAAAGGAAGAAACCTGCATCTTGTTTTAATCTTTTTCCCCCCTCTCTTATCAGAAAACCTCGATCTTATGCTGTTGATGACAGGTTTAACAAAGGGAAGGTTGCCTCTATAGCACTCAAAATGTCGCGTAAAGGATTGATGGAGCAAGACCTGAGCAAGTTGGATGTGACAAAACTACATCCACTATCACCTGAGGTCATTTCTCGTCAAGCCACAATAAATATTGGTAAGAGATTCTTCAGTTCTTAAGAAATTTGGATTATGTTTGCCGCATTATCTGTTCGATGGGCTATCAGGATTCATAAGCTCTGGAAACTGTTTATGTTCTCAGGAACTATTGGTCATGTGGCACATGGCAAGTCAACAGTCGTAAAAGCTATATCTGGTGTTCAGGTTTGTAGTTAGTTATTTTGATTCTGGTATTGATTGCATTATTTGATTTGAAGTTATGAAAATTATTAAGTACAATTTCTTTAGGTAACTCCATTGTTCAATTGGTGATATGAAAATTAAGTGTTACAACGAGTTTTTCCAATTTTCGTTGATGATATGATTTGCTCATAGCTTGTGATTGACCTGGTCCTGGAAGTGATTTATGCAAATATGCAGTTCGTTGGACAGCTTAATTGATTGCCTAAAGCTTGGGTGGTGGGGTGAATACATAGGATTGAAAGTGGCCAAGTCATTCTACTGCTGTTGTCTTGCTTCCGTGAGCATACCCTATCCTCAAGTTTGATGTAAAAAGAGGTTGTTGACAAAGAAATGAATTGGTTTTTGTGTTGTTGGCGATGATTTAGTCATCAAACATCTTCTTTGAATTGCCTCCGCAGCTCAGTACTATTTAGATCTGTAGGCATTTAAAGAGAAAAATTGTAGGCTCCACAAGTTCCATATCGGACATATTCTCATAGGGTTGATGTTTCTCTTCTGCAGACTGTGCGGTTTAAAAATGAATTGGAGCGTAACATTACCATCAAGCTTGGTTATGCTAACGCAAAGATATACAAATGTGAAGATGAGCGGTGCCCTCGCCCTATGTGCTACAAGTGCGTCATTACCCTTGCTATTCCCACGACCTTGTAGTGCTCAAGTGGTTTTGGACCTTATTTGGTCATGTATTCTTGTTGTGTCTTTAAATGAGAATATGTTGTTATTCCTCCAAATATAAAACAAGATGCGCCATATGGTCACCATTCTGTAAACCTGCCTAAAATTCTGGTTTTGGTCTCTCCATGTTACTAGAATCTAAGCTTCATTTAGTTCAACGGAAAACATTTTTATGTGAAATTTTTTTCACAAGTTATTTTCAATTCAAAATATTATTTTCTCAAAACTTTTTGCCTTTCTAACTAAAGAAAATAATTTCATTTCATAAATTTGTATGAGGTTTACCCTTTAGCTAGTTAAGATTGAAGTGCATCATATGATATAAGATTACGATGGAAAATGTTCTCCCTTCAAGAAGAAAAATGTTTTACCCTTCATTGGAAGGAAGTCAATTTCTCCTTAATGGAAGTGAACATTTTCCATATTTGTGGTGGTTATGGGATTGCACAAAGAAATGATAGAATTGGAATGGAAAATGTTTCCAACCATACAAACAGAATCTAGCGTTTGATTGCTTGTGACATTTCATGGGTTCAATGACAGCATTTTGTTGTGTTGTTGGGTTGGCTTTGCAGGGCGTACGGAAGTGGAAAGGAAGATAGTCCCATGTGCGATGTGCCTGGATTTGAGAACTGCAGGATGAAGCTCCTGAGACATGTTTCTTTCGTGGACTGCCCGGTAATGTGCTGTTACATGGTGTCGTTGTGTTCTATTACTAATTTCTTTGTCTGTTGTAGGAAATTTGTTTCTTTTGCGGCTTGTTGAGAATTCTTCTCTCTCTTATCTTTTGGTATGTATACATGCAATCTAGCATTTGTTGCACAGCTGGATGGTCAGCCCGTGTCGCTGCATACATGTTTATTTACCTGCCCTTTTTATGAAGCTGGTGCTTGTGCACCTGCTTCTAGGTATGTGGTCCTGGATTCGGGTGTTGTCGTGTGGGTGTGCCCGTGCATTTGAGCACATGTTGGTCTTGAGATCTGCTGTATACTGGGCTCAATTATTGCTGATTATGAAATGTGTTTCACATGCCTATTGTAGCACATCTGAACCTTTGGAACCTTCGCTTTGGTGTTGTTTCATCGATCATTGTGTATAATTCTCTCTTAACAATTTGCTTTGCTTATCCATACTTATTTTTGTCTATGCATTTCTGTTGCTCTCATTTCCTTGGTTTTCCTTAGAAATCTTTTCCATGTAGCTTTTGTGACAAATTCCTAACCTGTTGCTGGATGTTTTATTAGACATTTCACTGTGCCGTGAAATTGTACATAGTTCTACTTCCCTTAGAAGTGCTCCTGGTAGACAGCTGAATAGAGATTTTCTAGGCAGAGTTGTAACCTAGATTTTGATAGCCAATTTTTTTTTTTTCTCCTTTTCCCCTTAAGTAGAGCTGTCAAAATTAACATGAAGATAGTGGTTTGGGTCGGAGTTTTTCGAGCTGGGTTGAATTTGGGTTGACATATTTAACATGTTTAAGTAGTTGGGTTGAATTTGAGTTTGGGTTAGGTTACCTGTTTTTAACACATTTTAATTTGTATATATATAGTTGTGTTAAGTTTATACTACGGCTATTGTGAATACTTTTTGGCAGCCTATATGAACGTTGGATAATTTGAACTATCTGGTCATGTGAATTTGAAAATTTATTATAACAGTTGGAATACTTCATGTATTCAAAGCCAGTGTCTATCACAGGAGTGTATTTGTAACATGAAAGACTAGCATATAACAAAAAAAGTCACCCATTTAATTCAACTAGTAGCCTGCAATTAACCGTTTATTAATGGGTTGAGTAACGGTGAGGTTTCCTAACCCGTTTAATTATCGAGTTGGGTTCTTCTCTTCCCCCTTTTTTAAACTCTTCCTATAACACGAACTTGGACACGACATGACACATTCGCTAATCTTATGCCTAAGTTTTGATTCGTTTATATGCACTGAATATTGAAAACAATAGGCCAATTTCACAAGCTGGGTGAAGTTAATGAAGAGTAACATTGGAATAAAATTATTTCCCTTCTCCCTTTTATTATTACAGGGACATGATATTCTCATGGCTACAATGCTTAATGGAGCTGCAATTATGGACGGAGCGCTTCTTCTTATCGCTGCCAATGAGAGCTGTCCGCAACCCCAGACCTCCGAGCATCTGGCTGCAATTGAAATTATGCGTCTCCATCATATTATCATCCTTCAAAATAAGGTTGATCTAATCCAAGAAAATGTAGCTATAAACCAGCATGAGGCTATACAGAAATTCGTTCAGGTTTGTTGTATCAATAATCCTGCATTTTTTATTGGGAACTTGTCACTTAGGTACATTAACGTTTCAATATATCCAATGAGGTGCCATATGGTTTAAGATTTTTATCACTTGGGTATCTTGAAATCTAAAATTTCAATCAATTAGATACATTGCCGAAATCCGATGGATTGCTTTTGGAAAATGTTGACTTGGAACATGTACCAAGTATCCACTATCAAAATATAATATTTTGTTATTGAGAAATGCTGACATGATACATAATTTGGGTAATATATGGTTATCTTTCATCAAATTCTGTTGAATTTTTATTGGAACCCGCTGAATGCATGCTGAAAACGACATAACTCGTGTATGTGGTATTGTAATTGTATCCATCAGCATTTTCCTGCCAAAATTGACTGAATTCTGATTAATTCACTGAATTTTGGCATAAGGTACCTAAGTTATAAAATTTTCAAACCTTATAGTACCTTATTGTATATATCAAATGGTGGGATACCTATGTGGTAATTCGATTATAATTTATTCATTCTAAAAGGAGATCGAAGCTTTTCCTAATTAAATTGTTTTGTCATTTATCAGGGAACTGTTGCTGATAGTGCACCTGTAGTCCCTATCTCCGCACAGCTGAAGTACAATATCGATGTTGTGTGTGAATACCTAGTAAAAAAGATTCCTATTCCAGAAAGAAACTTTGTTTCACCCCCCAACATGATTGTCATTAGGTCCTTTGACGTTAACAAACCTGGGTTCGAGGTTGATGACATAAAAGGTGGAGTCGCTGGTGGAAGCATTCTTAAGGTTTGCTTCTCTTATTTGCTTCTCCTTAGATTCCCCTAATATAGGTTGGGGTATAAATGAGACGAGCCATTTCGGGCTCATTTGGCTCAAGGCTCAACTTGTTAACATTGTGCTTGGCTTGTGCTAATTGAAGATTGCCATCTTTGAGACTTTGAGCTCGAGTGCAGCTGAGCTCTGTTGGGCTGGAACCTAGGTGACTACAACCAAGCTAAGATCATCTTATTTGGGCTTATTAAACTCGAATGGGCTTATGTGGGCTCGAGCGTAGCTCATTTAGGCTCTAATTTGGCTCAATTGGACACATTTAGATTGATTCATTTAGGCTTATTCAGATTGCCAAGCTACTGCGAGCTTTACCAGGCTGGTGGTCAGCTCTTTTAATGAATCTAACCGGATGAACATGAGCTAGATCTTTCAAGCTTTATATCTCTTGCAAGCTGTTTTATTTGCACCCCTACTCTAGGATGCTATATTATCTACAACCTTACTGGATTTACCCGTGCAGGGAGTTCTGAAAGTGAACCAATACATTGAGGTACGACCTGGAATTGTTGTGAAAGATGAGAGTGGAAACATCAAATGCACCCCGATATATTCTAGAATCGTTTCCCTTTATGCCGAGCAAAATGAGCTGCAATTTGCTGTGCCTGGCGGTCTTATTGGGGTGGGCACAACCATGGACCCCACGCTAACTCGTGCCGATAGGTTGGTGGGTCAGGTCCTTGGGGAGGTTGGTTCCCTTCCTGATGTTTTCGTGGAGCTCGAGGTAACTTGCTGACACTATTTGTTTTCTTATGTGTGCAACTAACCATCAACATAGTTCATCTTTTAATATGGCCAGAATACCTTAAAGGGCCATTGTGTCCGAGGAAAGAACCAAACGGGGATAGTGTGTATCATATACCTAAGTGCAACCGTTGTGGAAAAAAGTACAAGAAATTCAATGGGTTCTGAAAACCTAACAAATAAGGGTTACATTTTAGCTTACTAAAGGAACATTTTAGCTTACTATTATTTTGTTTTTGTCATAGTTGCACGAAGTGGGAGTGAGAATGGACGTGGGTATGAGGGAGCAGGTAGCCATTAGAATTTCTTAGGTTGAGAGTATAATACATGAAAGTTAATGAAATGTCATTAATTGAATCGTTGAAGCATTAGCATATCAAAACAAAGTCTATATTATGCAATAAACAAGAACGTTTCAGTACTCTAATATATAAGATCAATATAATTGACAATTATATGAAGTGATTAATTAGCTGACAAATCATTTGATGAGTATCATCTTAACAAAATGATTCAACAATGGTTTGAACGTGTTTTCATTTAGTTTGATACGCATTTGAAACGAGAATCTGGACTTCAAAACGTTGAATCATGTTTTTAAGCGTGAAACCTTCGTTTTTGGAGTTTTTTCATTCCATCTTTGTGCTGAAAGAACGCGACTGTCTATTTCCCAGGTGAACTTCTTCCTCCTACGTCGTCTTCTCGGTGTCAGAACCAAGGGTGCAGAGAAACAAGGAAAGGTAACAAAGCTAACCAAGAACGAGATCCTAATGTTGAACATTGGGTCCATGTCAACCGGGGCCAAAGTACTCGCAGTCAAGAACGATCTCGCGAAACTGCAACTGACGTCACCGGTCTGCACCAGCAAGGGAGAGAAAATCGCGTTGAGTCGACGTGTTGAGAAGCACTGGCGCCTTATCGGGTGGGGCCAGATCCAAGCCGGAACCACCCTCGACGTCCCACCCTGCCCCATTTGAGTGAAAACTGAAAAGAGAGGAAGAAGCTAAGTTTCAGTGAAATGTGGGAGGGGAGAGAATTGTTGGGAACTATTTTTTTCAGATGGAGGAGAAGACATTTTCACGCCGGTAAGTTTTGTTTTCTTTTTTAAATCTTGTTATGATATGTTTGGATGATATATTGTGAGCCTTTTCCGTTTGAAATTCGGAAAATATTGTGAAAGGAAAAAGATACGAAGGAATGCATTTTTCTGTGTTTGGAATATAATGAAAATAAGGAGGAAAAAATTGGATGGAAATTTTTGAAAAATATGATAGGCTTTAAGGAAAATAATTTTTTCTCTCTAAACGGACTGAAAAATTGGAAAAAAGAAAAAGAAAGAAATCTCGGGCCCAACGGGGCTTCCAAATGCTCGTTCGAGCCTGCCATTTTTCAGCTGTTTTATTTGCAGCCAATCTTTTTCCAACCTTTTCAGCTGCAACCGAATATTTTCTTTGAAAACTTACTTTTCTTCCCTATTTTTCCCAAATTTTCTTTGAAAACTTACTTTTCTTCCCTATTTTTCCCAAATTTTCTTTGAAAACTTACTTTTCTTCCATATTTTCTCTTAACATGTCCAAACTCGGAAAAAAAGTCATTTTTTACTATTTTCTTTCCCTCAAACATGTTTTCCTCTTATCTTTCTTTCTTTCAAATTTTCTTGATTCTAAAGGGATCCTTAGATTCTGGTTAAATTTGAGTTTGAAGTGAATGAGGAATGTTGTATGTGATTGAGGGAAAGATTAGGAGTACAATTTGAGATTTGAAAAGCATTTGTCAATTTCTTTGCATGTCTTTAGGGGTGTATATGAGCTTAAGCTGAGCCCACGCTTGTCAGGGTCAATGAGTTTTGAGCTAAGTTTGCGTTATTTAAATTCATTTAAGCTTGATCTAGGTTAGGTTGGTACTAGCTTGGCTCATGTAGGATGGGTTAGGCATTGTTTAGGTTAATAAATTGTAAAGATAAACCCATTTAGGTTTGGCGACCCTAAAACCTTGAGTTTCGTTAGGTTTGAGTTTGGCTTGTTGAGCTGAACAAGCTAGCTCGGCTCAGCTTTAGCTCAAAACTAGCCGAGCCCATTGAGCTTTATGACGAGTTAACTCGCAAGGGCTTAATTCAGTAGATTTAGGCTAATAAATTATATAAAGATAAGTTCCTTTGAGCTAACGAGCCTATGAGCTCGAGCTTCACTAGGCTTAGACTCTACTATGCTAGCGAGCTTTATAAGAGGCTAACTTGCACGTGCTCGGCTTATGTACATCCTTACGTCTCTGGCATTTTTGTGCCCTTCGCTCTTTGGAATACGATAAGGCCATCTACAGCTTAGCCTCCAAATTTGCCGCGTGGCAACACTGAATTGGTGGATGCGGGATACGGCGATAGCAATGATGTTTAGTTGGAATATATGAGGTCTGTATATAAGTCTAATGAGGTTTAATTTTAAAACTAATTAGCAGTAGGTAGAGTAGCGTGCTTAACATCTACCCTTTCACGTGAGTACCTTATTTGTGTTCTATTATTCAAGAAGACCTAGGTGAAAGAAATTCAAATACACCCCTCTTTTTTACTATATAGTGCGTCAAACAAGAGTTTGAGATTATCCATCTGCTTTAATACGTAGAATCTAATGGGTGATTAACCTATAAATAATTTAAAATTCTCGCCAAATTAGAATATGTAAATATTTTTTTATACAGGTAAAAAGGACACTAAAGGGTCTATTGACAGGTAGATTGCCTTAGTGCTTTCTCATTGACAACCCTATTGAATACCAAATAGAGGCCTTCTAACTCGAGCAACCATCTTAGTTGCAGCCTTATTATCTCCACGATAAATATGGGAGACTCTTTGAGTCTTGACGTTTCTCCAACAGATACCATATATCTTCGGTAATCAATCTAATATGTTAAGGGCATTTGAATTTCGTGCGGATAGCTTTATTTACATATTTAAGAAAAATATATAATTTTTTTATTTTATGATCTTAAATTTAATAATTGTCACTAGAGTAGGGTATTTTCTCATTGACCAAAATTGCTATAATAATTACACCTTTAGGTAAGGGAGTGCAATATTCAAAGTGTTATTGGTCACACACACTTTGTCTTATTACATATTTGTACAGGGTACATTGTCATTATTGCATATACCTAAAATTAATTTTCTACCTAATCACTTATTTTTTATTAGATTATTATGCTAAAGATTCTGTACTTTGTTTATTGTGTCAATTTAGTCTTTATATTTTTAATTGTATCAATTTAGTACCTGTACAATTCAAAATATGACAATTTGGTCCTTATAAAAAATTTTATGATAAGTTTTTAATAAAATTTTTAGTACTTCAACGACGGATTAGGTTAAATTGAGTAAATAGATGAATTTATAATAAGTTGAAATAAGCGACTCGGATAAGTGAGGCCTAAGAGAATCCGAATAAACTGAGGAAAAAGAAACACAAAATAGATACTGAAGAAAACAGGAAAACTACAAACATGCACTATATGCCTATATCGGCACTGGGAGTGGCGCTCTCGATGTAGGGAAAAACAGCGAACCATAACAGAGCTGTAGAAACTGGTCAAAATAAAGCTCTACTCCAACCTTGCCAGAAGCTCAACCATATTCGCATTTCATCACCATTATATGTCAAACTAAGCCTTTTTCCGAGCTCCCACCTACACTTCGCATCAGAAAACTTACCAATATCATTGCCATTGTTTGCCTTCCTTACCAACATCGCCATTTTTAGTTAGATTAACTTCTTATCTAATCAAATATGTTTTATGTAAGGGTTTTTTTTTTTAATTAAAAATCACATAACTTTAATTACATTTTTTAATTTTTTAATGTTATACCTTAATGTGAAGCTGCTAACATCAATAATTTACTCTTTCTTTATCACGTATAGAGGCCTCGTTTGGTATACAAGAAGTAAACGCGAGAAATAGAAATTCATGAGAAATACAAAGTTTGACTCTTGTTTAGTTCGCATGAAGTTGGCAGAATGTGGGAAGTAGACATTGCTTAGTAATTTTCAGTTCCTTCAAAATGCAGGAAATAACTTACGTAGTACCTCAGATAAGTTCTAATTCTTCGTTTTTAACTAACTTCTCCAAGGAAGTTTTATTTTTGATCTCGACAACCAAACATCTTTTACCCATTTCTTGGAAAGTTCACATGGGAATTGAAAATACAACTTCCCTTAGGAATTTAATTCTTGTAGCAACCAAACGAAACCAAAGTTACTTTGACGTTAATATTTTTACTCCAATAATAACATTAACCTAATAAATTTACAATATTTTAAAGTGGGATGAATCATAACTACACTTGTTGATCGCCTAATCAATCATGATTAATTTTTCTCCTTTTTGATTTTGATTATTATTATTATTGTTGTTATTATTAGGGTTATTTATGTTAAAGGTCCATATTCTTTGTTCATTGTGTTAATTTAGTTCTTGTACTTTTAATTTTGTCAATTTCGTTCCTGTACAATTTAAAATATGTCAATTTGGTCCTTAGAGAAAATTTATGTTAAGTTTTTAATAAAATTTTAATGGTTCGACCACGAATTAGGTTAAATTAATGGTTCAGGCCGGGGGTTCTCGGAAACAGCCTCTCTTCCACTAGGAAGGGGTAATGCTGCGTACATCCACCCTCCCCAGACCCTGCTTCTGCGGGAGCTCATGAGGCACTGGGATTGTTGTTGTTGTAAAATTACGATATTAAGTTAACTTAAATTTAACTACTAGACTAAATTAATATATTTTAAATTATTCAGGGATTAAATTTACATAAGTAAAACTATAAAGACTAAGTTAATATGAGGGTGAAAATTTCCTCACAAATAAAAGCAGTCCCAGAACCCTCCACTTTTAAAAATTTATCACTTAACCCCATTGGACTTTTTTTGATCATTTTACCCCTCAAAAGTGAGGGGATTAAATGTTTAATTATATTTTTAAAAGAAAATTTTATATTGTTGGGCAAAAATTTTAAAAATTTCATGTTTTTAGTAATAGAATTAAAATTTTTTTATATATTTATAAAAAATATAATTATTTTAATTAATTATAGTAATGATATTATAAGTTTAGAAAATAAAAAAATATTTTTAAATTTTTTATTAAAGATATTATAAGATAAAATATAATATTTTTGTTGATATTATAATATCACTACTATATAATTAATTAAAATAATAATTTTATAAATATAAAAAATTCTTTTTCATAAATATGAAAAAATTCTTATTTTTCTTAAAATATAAAATTTCATCTAAAAATAAAATTAAATACTTAATTATTTTATTTTGAAGGCCAAACAACAACAACAACACTCCTAGTGCCTCGCAGCTCCGGCAAAAAGCAGGGTCTGGGAGGGGTGGATGTACGCAGTCTTACCCCTTTCGAGTGGAAAGGAGGCTATTTTCAAGAACAAAATGGTCTAAAAAAATTGTTTAATGGTAAATTAATAATTTTTTAAAAATAAAGGGGTTCAATAAGTAATTTTATTTATAAAAAAAAAAATTCTATTTTTAATATAAAAGTTAGAGAAATTTTGTATAATTTATCCTTAATATAATAAATAAATTAATGAGACTTTTAGTTTCTTTATTGGGGGGTGCAAAGGGAATAATCAGTGACCTAAATTGGTGGGCAAAGAACCCACCTTTGATTTAATGGCTCTCCCACTCCCACCGTGACACCTCATCATCGTATTTTACACCCTGTCTGCCACGTGGACTGCATTTACAGCTCAGCATCCATTGACATTTGACAAGGACACCCCCCTTTGTTTAGGTAGATAAGACTCTTTGGTCAACAATATAATTGGACCCACAGTTTTGATTATTTATATTTTAGTACTACGATATTTTTAAAAATACTAAAAAGAATTTTAACCTTTTTAGATTATTAAAAAGGCTACTAGTGCTAGGCCTTGACATCCTCTTGGTACTCGTAGGTTGTGTACTCGTTCT
This sequence comes from Simmondsia chinensis, assembly GCA_018398585.1. Lineage (NCBI taxonomy): Eukaryota > Viridiplantae > Streptophyta > Magnoliopsida > Caryophyllales > Simmondsiaceae > Simmondsia > Simmondsia chinensis. The sequence goes on from JAGTTD010000010.1 coordinate 36,026,986, forward strand.
CGTGAGATGCTACCTGCTACTTGCTGACTGGCGTACTTATCATTATCTCTATCTTTATCTTTATCTTTATCTTATCCTATCTTATCTTATATTATCTTCTGTTTTCTGCCGGATGTGGCTTGGTTTGAGTTTGAGTTTGTGGTTTTGTTGTTTTGTTCGCCTTGTGTTCTGCCCTACTCACGCTTTGCTGCTCTCCTGCTGACAGGTCTCATACCCTAGGCTACGGACCAACTTCTCATGTTGGAGGTCCTCGAAAACAGTCTCTCTTCAGGGTAGCCCCCTGAAGGGGGAAGGCTGCTTACATCCACCCCCCAGACCCTGCTTATGCGGGAACCCTTGGAAGCACTAGGTTTGCTATTGTTGTTATTGTTGGATTATTAAAAAGGCTCTTAAATTTTTGTTGTATTAATAAAAAAAGCCCCTCTCAAGCGTGATGACATTATTTTTCACGGCAGAGTTAGATGTGGCAATTGCTTTTCATTAATGCTATAAAAAATGACCTAAAGTACGCTTTAACACCTTTATTCTTACTTTATAAATATGAAATTCGAGATGTTATATTACGTAAAAACTATCTGTTTTTGCTTAACTTGTTTTAAAATATAGTTATTATAGAGTACTTTTGTCATTTTACTGTAGTGTTAATAAAATCGCAACTGTTACACGAGATTTGTCTACTAAAAATGACTTATCATGTTGGAGATGGACTTTTTTTATTGATGCAACACAAACTTAAGGGTCTTTTTATTAATATGACAAAAACTTATGAGCTTTTTTAATAATTCAAAAAGGTTGGGGTCCTTTTTATTATTTTCAAAAATGTTAGGGTAATAAAATATAAATAACCCTTTCTTTTTTGTATACTGTTAACATTAGCAATGCTAGTACACAATATCTCTATGTATGTATGTCCGTTATTTTTATTTGTTTTGTTGCTTACATATCTAGTATTGTAATATTCGACTCCTTTTAAGACCGGTCATTCTTCGTTCTTCTTCTCTCTCTTGTCTTTTTCTTTGTAAAGGTTGGAAGCCCCTCGGAAATAATTTATCTCTTCAAAGTAACAATTTGTAGGGGCAAGATTACTTACATCTTAGCCCCACAAACCCTGCCGTGGCAGCCTCTATAAAAGCACTGGGTGGCTGTTGTTGTTGTTAAGATCTTCGCATGTAAGTCTAGTTGAATCTTATACTATAATTGTGAGAGATAATATATCAATACACAAGTGCAGTCGGTTATTCCACCTAATACAAATTGATTTTATAATGGAAACCTATTTGTGCTTCGCTGTTGGACTAAACTATACAAACCCAGTGCTTTGCTGTTGGCTCCGCCCGTTTTTTCCAAATTCAGCCTCTAAATGTGTTTTTGAGCCCACTTTTACGTTTTACAGATAGTATAGTGGCATTCTAGTAATTTTGCATTTTATGGTTTTATTTAGTCGTATCTATAAATAGGCCTTATGGTCGATTGTTTTAGGCGTTCAATGAAATTTCAATTTCAAACCGTAATTCTCTCTCTCGTTTAGGTAGATTCTAAATTATTTTTTGACCTTGAGGTGTTCAAATCGATATCTACATTTCAGTTGGCGTGTCATGTACTTGAAGACCTAGCATCATAAATCACGACTTTAAATAAGCTATGTAAATTGACCTATTGAAGACACAAATTATATATAATAAAGATCAATCACATGACAATTTAAAATTACTAAATATTACATATAATAATCTAGGATGGCGTTCTTATGAGAGGGTGAGAGCGAGAGAGAGACAAATCTTAGCTCTCCATTGTAATAGATGGCCAAGATTTTGTTAAACATTAAAAAAAATAATAATTTATGGCCCATATCTCTTCATGGGGCCGAAAGAATGAAGGGGTAATGGAGGATTTTTTTTTTCTTTTCAATACTCAACAAATTTGCCTGTTCATTACAATGGAGGGTCAGGATTTATTCCTCTCACGCTCTCACCCTCTTATAAGAACGCCACTATAATAACATATAACTTTATATTAATTCTCACAATTTTTGTGTGTAAAGTATTTTTGACAATAAATATAATAATTTTTTAAAATTAACCAAATTAAATCACTATTTTGATAGATAGAATTGAGCTATCATGATCATGAAATGCTATCCAAATCTAATAAAGACGTCTTAGTTATCATAAATTCAAAAGATAAATTTAGTTTGCATTGGGCTCTATTTATTTTGATCAATTTTTTTTTTCCTATTTCATTAATAATATTGTTTTTTATAACATAATAATAATAATAATAATAATAATAATAGCATGGGAAAAGACTTGTTTATTTTAAGTATTTGTTATTTATATTATTTGTTATTTCCCAGATCCTGTTTTTACGGGAGCCCTTGGAGATATTGGGTTTGTTGTTGTTGTTATTTATATTATTTAATAAATGTGGTATTTTTATATTTAAAAATTTGTTACTTTGGTTCATTTAATAAAAAGAATTGTTATTTTTTATTAAAATCATGGCGAATTTCATCAGTAGGCACCACTAGAATCACAATTTAACCATATTAGTATTTTCTATTAAAAATTTGTCACAATTTTTATTAAAATATCTAAATCATAATTTTTTTTAAAATAAAATTATTTTATCTTATGAGTATAAAACTAGCCGTTGTTTATTGGTAAATCCATCATCCTTTCGCTATTATCCTCATCCCACACACGAACCGCAATACCACGCTGATGAAAAAGAGTCAGAGACCTATTTTAGATCTTTATATATTCCCGTTTGGCTGTGTTATTAAATAAACAAGGTTTAAATTAAAATATTACTTCATAAAGTACGTGGACCAAAAAAATTAATCTAAACCTTTATTTGACAACGCCAACGGGGCAGGACCGGACATAATTTCAAGCAACTGTTTGGGGCCCCCAAATTTTAGAGATTGTGATTTTTGTACTAATAATTGTTGATATTAATAAATTTTCAGAGAAACATTACTATATATAAAAGGCCTCATTTAAAAATTTTACTTGGGACTTCGATAATATCAGGACCAGCCCTGCAACGAGGTAAATGAAAGTAAGGGTAATAAGATAGACTGTTACCCTCGTTTGACAAATTTTCCAAGGGTGAAGGAGTGTTTACCTCAAATTGGGAGTAAAAGTGAAGTCGGATAACTTATTAAAAAAATTGGTATAATTTTGCTGTTATTTTAACTATAATTCTGTTTATCCTTACATATTTATTCAATTATTAAATAAAAGATAGCTATATTCAAATAAGAATAATATAATATCTTACCCTTTCTATTTTTATCTTTCGTTACTCGTTTATCCAATTGTCAATAATAAACTGCAGTTAAAAATTGACCAGGGTCTAGGGTTAAACTCAGATTTGTTTTGTCACAGGGAGAGAATAATCCGCAGAGATCATAGGGGGGACTCTAGAGAGAGAAGCACACCACGTCTGCATATAACAACAATCCATCGAACCACAAATTGGAGAGAGAGAGAGAGAGAGGAGAGAGAAAGCTAGAGAGGGGTGGAGGGAGGAAGGGAGGGGGAGGGGGGGAAAGAGGAAAGAAAATGGGGGATTCATCTTCCGATTCAGTTTCTGTTGATATGGATACCACTTTTCTTGGTGGAAAGGTTCGTTTTTTAATCTTCTTTTGTGTATTCTGATGAAATTTTATGTGTATTTTAGGGTTTGTTTTGTTTTGTATTGTGGAATTTTTAGGTGTTTTTGCTATTTGATTGATGATTTTTTTGTTGGGTTTATGCGTGGATTTTGAATTTATTATTGAATTTATTAGCAATAGCAGCGTAGTTTGTGAATATTATTAGGGTTTATACCATTTGTATTCTGATTCGGTCTCCTCTACTCTTGTTTGAAGACAATGAAGAGTTTAAGTTGAGAGGTGAAGACATATGACAGATTGATTATACTATAATATGTCTTCTCGTGCAAAATCCATTTGGCTTGAAGCGCGGATAATGTATAAGTTCACCTCGTATCTTGTGCTTTAATTGTACGGTGTTGTTATTGTTGGGACAAACAATATTATTGGCAGAGCAATGATGTGAATTGGAGTAAATAATAGCCACAGATTTTCATAAAATTACTCCGATGTTTAACATTTTTGCCCTCGCAATAATAGTTAGAATGAGGGTTATTGGGATTCGAGTTTGTATTTCTCAAACAAGAAGGCTGTGATACTGTGTCAATGAACCAACTATCTCAAAAGCTTTAATTAATAGGTCAAGGTATATGAATGACTTTATATTGTAATAAACGTAATGCAAGCACAATTGTCTGAAGTACATAAATTTGACAGTTTGTTTTTGATTTTTCTCGTTGATTCTTTCGTTTTTCTACTTTATCGTTTCAATAACAATTATGAACAATGTGTTTCCGAGTTCTGATTCTTGCTCCTTGGATTGCCATTTGGATTGTGTTTTAGGAATTGGCAATTCCATTGCATGTATTCAATTTTAGGGTTTATATTTTGTGTTTTTGAAGGTTTAGGGTGAGTGGGGTTGCTTTCAATTTCTTGTTTTAGAAACTTGAATTTCATTTTCCCAATTTATGGGGTTATTGTTTTTGGTATTTTTGATTCTTTGCCCTCTCTGTTTTGCTTAACTGATGGACCCTTTTCATTTATGCTTCAGAAACCCTTTTATACGATGAAATTTGTGTACTATTTGAAATAAAAATTAATCTCAATGAGATTTTCCTTTTAATGGATGATTAAATTCTTGAGCTATGAATGCTGGGCGGGATATAGTTTGTTTGGTTTGGCATAGTTTTCTGTAATATAGTTTTTGGTTTTTGAGAAACTAAAAAGTAGGTTTTGGAAACTTTTTCCTTATTTTTAGGTTTTTCCAAGTTTGAGTGAAACAGGAAACCGAAAATGAGAAAAAATGGCTTCTAAAGCCTGTTTTTAGTTTTTTCAAAAACTAAGAATTGCATACCCGTCATTAATTTTATTCGTTTGAGTTGCTATTCCATTTCCTCGCTTCCCTCGATTTATGATTTTACAAATTTGGTTAGCAAATTCTTTGTTTGCTAGCATATTTTTGGTATATTTTTCTAGTACATTCCTTGAATTTTCCTCCGGACCCTGCTTATGCAGGAGCCCTTAAGGCACTGGGTTTTTTTGTTATTGTTGTATTCCTTGAATTTTCCTGCTATAACTTTTACTTTTCATCTTTCTTCTTTTGATTATATTGTAGTGATTTTATCATTCCCTTTTGATTGATATGAGAATTTCGACTCGTTTTTCTTATGGTTCTAGAATTTCTTGCTTCATTCCAGATGTTATTCTGCTGCAGAAACAAGAATTTTCACCATGTAGGGTAGCTATTTCTTTCATTATAATATTGTTTTTAATTATGAAACTATTATACTTGTTCAGTATTTTCAGTGATATCATATTCAATTATTATATTCTTTATGAGTTGTCGGTATGCATCAGCAGGTTTTTGTTATATTCTTAAAGAGAATACCTTCCGCGAAAAATGTTAATATTTTTCTCGCGAGCGCGGAGTTTTTCTTATTCTTGTGGTAGGCAAGCGGGGTCGGGGTGAGGGATTTGATCCTAGTTCTTGGTGAAGAACCACTCTTTCAATGAACTACTCGTGTTTGAAATTGATTAGGATTTGTGCACGTTTGTTATGTGGCGTTAAAGCTTACCTAGCCAAACTCAAGCATGCTTGATAAGCTCAGTAAGCTAAGTTCAAGAGGGTTGGCTCCACTCTGTTAGTGTTCGTGAATTGTTTGATTAGGGCTCGTCAAAAGTCAGTATTAGATCAACAAGAGTTTATAGTAACTCAAATAGCTCGACTCACTCGCTCGATAGCAATCTCGGTTTGAATCTTTCACAAGCTCAACTCGGCTTGATCAGTCTAACAAGCCGAGTCGAGTTGAGTATTGAACACACTAATATCTTACTGGATTGAGTTCAAACAAGGGGGTGCCCGGTTTGAGTCTACATGTTAACACCCGTTGTACTGGGGCCTCAACATTGGTAGTATTTCCGATACTTAAGTTGGAAACCATGTTGAATTTATTCAAGTGGAAGAAAATGCGTGAAGTGGTAAGGAAGCTATGTGGATAGAGAATATATGCTGCACATGGCAAGCTTGTTTTAGGGTGTAGACGTATCTGGATGCACTTTTTTTTAATCAAAGACAAGAATATAGATAAAGTTTTTCTCCAATAGTTTTTTTTTCTGTTGTTTTTTGGTATTTTATGAATAAAAATCATATTTTGGAAAGTAATTTTTTTTCCCTTTTTTGGTTTCTTGTTTTTATTTTTTTTTAAAATTTTTTTTTTTGGGATCCAGAAAACAGCCGCAAGGCCTAGTTTTTAGTTTTTCCTAGATTGATTGAAAACTAAAACAAAAAAAAAAACCAAAACTAGAAGACATTGTATTCAAAGTTGTTTTTTTAGTTTTTCAAAAACATAAAAACTTCAAATTGAAAATCATACCAGACACGCGCCCTTAAAGGTTGCACAAATCAACCTATGTTTCTATTGTAATGAACCGTAGCGCGTTCTTTTTAGAATTCATCTTACTTTCCATGCCCTTTAGTAACCTTCCTCTTTTTTTCTTTTCCTTTTTTTTTTTTTTTTTGGCTTTACTTTTAGAATTCATCTTACTTTCGATGTTCTTTAATCATCCTCTTGACCTATGAACTTGTTGATTTTTGACTCTTTTGTCATATTCTTTGCTTTTGCTTTATATTTAGCTTTAGAGATAAAATCTAAAACCCTTCTATTGCAGGAATTCCATGTAAAAACAGGCTGCGGTTTGGTGTCTGTGATTGTATATGGAGATCAAGACAAGCCAGCACTTATTACCTATCCCGATATAGCTCTAAATTGTAAGTACCATATCGATGGCGAATACACATATCTTGCGCGATTCACAAGTAATAGTTTCCAATGAGGCCTTCGTCCAGTAGTTAAACACTACTTCGTTTAAGTCTATAAAACAATGGTTTTTCTAAATAATTGTAACACTGTCCTAAGTTATCCGGGGGAGAGGGGAGATGAGTTTTGAACTCAAGACCTCATGCTTAGGGGCGGGTACGCTTACCATTATACGAAATCCTATAGCTTGCCATCAAACATGATAGCCTGGGTTCAAATCTTTTTTCGGTAGCCAGGCTATCTGGGCCCGCTTTTGCACATCTCGACTAATCCCCATGTTGCATGAATCATCTACTTGAAAGTGTTCCTATGTGCAATAGGGTAAGTTAGGGCCCCAGGACTCAGTGGGTCGCTCAAGGACGTGTTTTCGCTTTACAATAGTATTCAAAACCCATATTTAACACTTTATGAGACGCTAAATTCTACTATCTTTCCATTAGAGTGATTCTCTTGACAATCTTACTTAGGTTTAAATCCCCTAAAACCCGACTTTGCTTACTTAAACGGGACAAGTGACATCACACTAACATGAGTCTTATTGATTTGTTACCAATGGAGCAGATTTGTCTTGTTTCCAGGGACTGTTCTTTTTCCCCGAGGCCGCTTCTTTGCTCCTCCACAATTTCTGCATTTATCATATTAGCCCACCCGGACACGAGGTCTGTACTTTTCACACACGTTCTTGCGTAGTGAATAATTTGGCATATTCTTCTTCATATAGTTTACAGACCGGTCTATATATTGTCGGTTATTTTGTTATTCACATACTTCCTTGGAACGCTTTGTCAAGCGTTCTTGCAGTTGGGAGCCGCTTCATTTAGTATACATGATCCCGTGCCCTCTGTCGAAGACTTAGCCGATCAAATCCTTGAGGTTCTCAATTACTTTGGGTAATCATTTTCTGTCTCAATTTTGTTTCTTTTCTTAATTTCATAACGAACAATCACAAATGTGAAGAATGTTATGTTCCATTGAAGGAAAATTGACTTCTCTTCAATGAAAAGGGAAAACATTTGCCTTTATGGAGGGAAGACGCTTATTGTCATAAGATTCGCTTCAACTTCAACTTGGCCATGTGTGAACCTCGTACAAATTTATAAAATGAAACCATTTTCTTTTGCTAGAAAGACAATTTTTTAAGGAAAAAATTTCGAATTGAGATATATTTTCAGGAGAAATTTTCCATTAAACCAAAAGGAGCCTTAGAGTTTCGTTTAACTGGTGCAAACGATTCTTGGGGCCAACCGCTGGGTCTTCTGGCTCTAAATTGCCCAGTTGCACATAGGGAAACTTTTGAGTGGACGGTGCATTTAACTCGAGGATTAGCGAGGTGCACATAAATTGGCCCAGACATCCAAATATTTGAAAAAGAATGCTCTTCATGTTTTATTTTTGACACTGTTTTTTCTTACTTAGGATCGGTGCAGTAATGTGCATGGGGGTAACCGCAGGTGCTTACATCCTCAGTCTCTTTGCGGTATGGTGCTTTCAAAATTTCCTTTATGTAGTTAATTCGTTTAATTTATTAGCGTGTTAGTTGATCATTCGCTTTCCGTTACAGATGAAGTACAAAGAGCGTGTTCTTGGTTTGATACTCGTTTCGCCTCTTTGCAAGGCCCCATCTTGGACTGAATGGATATATAATAAGGTTCCGCTCTTGTTCTGCTCGAATGAATGTTTTAATTTCTTCCCTCTTCACTAGGGGTGTAAATAGGGGTGGAAGCGAGGCTCAGCTTGTTTAGCTTAACGAGCTGAGTCTAAGCCTAGTGAAGTGAGCTCGTAAACTTGCTTGCCTAATTTAGTCTATCTTGATATAATTTACTAGGCTAAATATGCCTATTGAAGCCAAGTTTAAGCCTAAAGAGCCGAGATAGAGCTTTAATAAGCTTGAATAAGGTGAGACTAGCTTGGAATTTGCTGAGCTTGGTTCGATCTCAACCGAACTAAGCTAAATATTGACGAGAGAAGCCTCGAGCTTGACGAGCTCGGGCTCAGCTCGGCTCATATACTCCCCTATGTGTAAATGAGCTGATCTAAGCCTGAGCTTGTCGCACTCCAAACTCAGCTTGCCAACAATTTGTTCGGCTTAGATACTGCTCGAAGCTAACCAAGTATCGAGACTTTTTGGTTTGGATTGGTTCGGTTGAGCTCGTACCAAGCTCAGAATGTTCGAGCTAAGCTCGCCTCATTTAGGCTCATTAAAGCTCGACACAAGCTTAATTAGGCTTGAACTTGGCTCAAGTTGACACATTTTGGTTGTACTTTATTTTGAGATTTGACTCATTTACGCGCTTTTCAGCTTGCTAGAGTTTTACTAGGCTCGAGCCAAACCCTTTGGGCTTTATAATAAGTTGGCTTGACTCATTTATGTACGTGCTTCCGACATTTTTTGACGCTGTGATCGTTTCAAATTGCAGGTCCTGTCGAATTTACTTTATTATTACGGGATATGCGGTTTAGTAAAAGAGTGTTTGCTGAAGCGCTATTTCAGCAAGGTACCATCATCATTCCAATTCCCGTTGTACTTAAACTATGGAGTAATTTACTTCACGGTCCTTTATGTTTCAAAATTTATTTAAATTAGTTCCTTATTTTTTCTTTTGTTTAAAATAGTGCCTAACGTTTATAAGTTTGTTTGACTTAATCCCTTGTCTTTTATTTTATGACAAAATTGGTTCATCAGCTTTTTAATTTCCCCAATTTTGGTCACCATTTGAGAAATTAATTTTGTCGTAAAATAAAATATTAATTACTATTTTGAACAAAATAAAATATAAGGGATTAACTCGGAGTTATTTTAAGTAATAGAAAAAATGAGGGACCAATTTGAATAAACATATACATATCAGGGACCAACGAAGTAAATGACCCCTTCAACTACGTATTTAGTCTCCATTCAGTAAAAAAATGACTTTTCGACGTGTAGGAAGCTCGTGGTACTTTAGAGATCCCAGAATCAGATATCGTTCAATCGTGCAGAAGGGTCAGTATTTTTTTGTTCTCCGTTGCCATCCCGCGAATCATTTATTTGATCGGTCTTGTTGACTTCTTTTATTTGGTATAGTTGCTAGATGAGCGACAGAGCGCAATCGTCTTGCGGTTTCTTGAAGCATTGAATGGGTAAGTTCCACAGCTTTTGTGATATTTCAGAAGCTGATAGGTGAAGATTCAAGAATAGTTTTATATTTTCTTCGTGCAAATGCTTACTAGACTTGAAGCGTGAATAATGTATAGACTCACTTATTTAGATATCTTGTGCTAGAGCCATATATGGATATCTTGTGCTAGAGCCGCATACACCTTGAACATGGGGGCTATTGGGTTTTTTTAGCTTGGGAGCTTTTAGTCAACGAGACTTTAGTACCATATTAAGAAATCAACTGTTCCAAAAAGTTTGGGCATGTTTTGGTACTGTTTTTTATTCGCAGTTTTTGGTTTTTGAGAAACTGAAATCCAGGTTCTGGAAACGGTTTTTGGTTCTTCATTTTTCATTCAAATTAAGAAAAAACTTAAAATAAGAAACCAAAAACTAGAAAAGTTGCTTACTAAATGGGGTAATTAGCTTCCGAAAATCAAAAAAACTACAAATAGAAAAGGATACCAAGCAGACTCTTAAAATGTTAGGTTCTCACAGATTTTAGTCTCAGAGTCTATGCTTTCTGATCCTGCCTTCTCCCCCTTCCCGACTAACAGGAGACCCGACATTAGCGAAGGATTAAAGAAACTAAGGTGTCGAACGCTTGTGTTCATTGGGGACGAGTCGCCTTTCTATGATGAAGCGCTTCACGTCACGTCAAAGCTCGACGAACGATGCAATGCATTAGTTGAGGTATGTGATCCGCACACCATAGATATTTGCGATTAAATTTGATAATATGTTTACTTGCTGGTATCAAATAGACGTGCATTAGCAGTCCTTCAAGCCCGATGAGTATTTGTCTAAGGGGGCATGTTACAGTTGAAACCATTCTCGGTTCATCACTTGGTATCATTTGTCTGTAGTTCTGGTTTTTGAGAAACTACACCAAGTTTTGAAAACGATGTTTTTAGATTTTTGGTTCTCACTCTTTGTTTCTAGTTTTCACACAAATTAGAAAAGAACTTAACAAAAGAAACTAAAGCCAGAAAAATCGTTTCCAAAATAGGGTTCTTAGTTGCTAAAAAAACCAAAAACTGCAACAAAAACTGATACGAAACATGCCCTTGATAACTTAAACTTTCGGGATAGCTGGTTATTTGACAGATATTGTAATAATACAGGTACAAGCGTGTGGATCACTGGTGACGGAAGAGCAACCACATGCGATGTTGGTCCCCATGGAGTACTTCCTAATGGGGTTTGGCTTGTACCGGCCATCCCAGTTTACCGGGAGCCCTCGTAGCCCTCTTAGTCCGTGCTGTATCTCCCCCGAGCTCCTCTCTCCCGAAAGCATGGGTTTGAAGCTCAAACCCATCAAGACTCGCGTTGGTCTCGATGTATAGCATTTTTTTATGATTGCGGGACGAAAAATTCAAATTCAAATTTTTTTTTTTTCTCTTTTCCCTCTTGGTGTGAATTTTTTTGAGTAAATTTGGAGGATATATAGTTGTGGAGGGTGATTGTATATACATTTTTTTGTTGTGGGGGAGCATAAAAAAGTGGGTGGAAAATTCATTTATTCGTAAATTCATAAAAAATAAAGTCTCATGTTCGGGTATTTTATGATTGCGGGATCAGCTCTCAGGCTTCTCAGGTTGGGGGTCCTCGGAAATAGCCTCTCTTCAGGGTAGCCCCCTGGGTACATCTACTCCCCAGACCCTGCTTGTGCGGGAGCCCTTGCAGGCACTGGACTTGTTATTGTTGTTGTTGTTGTTCTTCGGGTATTTTACATGTAAATCTTCATATAAAAAATAAATAGTTTAATTTTGACAATTCAATGTAGGCATGAGTGATTTTCAAAGTTGAAATTATTCAGCAAAACTAATAAACAGTGTTGCTTCGTCGGTTCCTAATATTTATATGTTTGTTTAAATTAGATATTTATTTTTTCATTGTTCAAAATAGTTCTTAATGACAGTATGTTTACTCACATGGTCATTCATCTTTTTTATTTTTTTTTCAAAATGGTTCTTTATGTTATATTTATGAAAACATTGGATCTACATGTGGTAATATATGCTATATCAAATTTAAAATACGAGGGACCAATTACATTGTAAAATATCTGAGGAATTTTGATGTAGTAAAAGATCAAAACAGATCAATTCGTGCACTGATACTTGCTATTGAAATGAATTAAGGATTGAAAGAAGAAAGGATAGGGAGACGAGAGAAGAAGAGTAGTTAGGGAGAAAATAAAATTTATTACTTTCTTGAGTGTCGCTTTACAATGACACATGGATTATTTGTATGAAGATATTTCACGGAAACAACTATAACTATCTTTTACAATTGACATAACTTATGAAATTATATACTGTCCTGTATTAAATTTCTATTAGACAAGAAATCGAGTTGAAGTGCTAATTTGAACAATCTTATGCATATTATGAATAGTTTTGTGTACAACAAAGAATTATTGATTAGAAAAAAGTAAATTTAGTAGAAAAAAGTAACATATTCAGTGCCCTAAGGATTCTCGCCGAAGCAGGGTCTGAAGGGTGGATGTAAGCAGCCTTCCCCCTTCAGGGTATTACCCTTGAAGAAAGGTTGTTTCCGAGTGCTCCAAATTATTGACTACGAGTGCTTCAAGTTATTGACTAACTTAAACAAAACAAACTCATAAATATTAAGGATTAATAGGCTAAATAATTTTCAATTCATAGCTAATGCATATCGAACTCGACAAAAAATTTATTTGGATACTCGATCCGTACCCAAATATTTTATAGCTAACGCATATCTAACCTAACAAATGTTCCATCGAACATACCAAACCTGACAAATTAGCATATTCTATTAGCTTAGAAGAAGGTTCATTTACCAGGCATTAATGCAACCGGATCTTATTAGAAGTCCAAAGTCAAACGTGTTTGGGTAATAGTAGTATCAGGATGGGTGACCTCTTAGAAAGTCCTTGTATTGTGAACCCTATAAAGTTGGGGATCCTCGGAAACAGCCTCTCGGCAGAGTTACACCCATAAGGGGTAAGGCTGCGTACATTCACCCCTCGCAAACCCTGCTTATGCGGGAGCCCTTGAAGCATTGGGTCTATTACTGTTGTATTAGCTTAAAACAATTATAAAAAAATATTCTTTATTTGAAAATTATCACTTAGTTATAATATGAAAACATTTATCACCTAGATAGCCCCAGTTTCAAGGTATACCAGTACATATCTTCAATTTGAATGTTCTATCTTTTAGATATACTAGGTTAGAATTTGATAAATTTTTTTAAGAATTTAACCAATTTTATATATAAAAATATTGATGCAATAAATGATTGTGATAATAACAGAAATCTTGTCAATATTTTTAATAAAAATTCAACAAATTATGATAAAACATTTACCGAATTTTGATGTAAACTACCCATATATTGTAGAAGTCATTTCTAGCATTTTTCGTAATAAATCATCAAATTTTAGTGAAGATATTTACATATTGTTAGAATTAATAATTTTCTAACGAAAACTATTGATTTTTTGTAAAATGGTACCTAATTGACAAAATTTAGGATAAATTATATATTAGTACCCTGAGGTTTAATAAAATAATTTTTTAAACTACAAATTTTATAAAATAAATTTTTTTGTCCACATATTAAAGTGAAATAATATTTTAATCTAACCGTTGTTAAATCTTTCTCCAAAATTTATAAAAAGACCAAAATACCATTTACTAAACAAAAAAGAGAAATAAATAAATAAATCAAATCATGACACCTCACCTCACCATCACTCACGGCCACACTAGTGGTGGCCGTGGGCCGGGTCAGGCCGGGCCCGGGCCGTGCGGGGCCCGGCCTTTTTAACTAAATTAAAAAAAAATTAAAAAATATATAGTCGTTTTGTACTAAAATTATTGTAATTCATTGATAAATAATATGAGATACAAATATATTTCTTTCCAAGTATACATGTTCAAAAAAAATAATACTAAATATATATAATAAATAAAATACAATATACAACAAGTAATTATCAAAAAAATATCAGTAAATAAATAACGTATCAAATACAAATACAAAGTTGGGGCCTAATATTTAAAAATACAAATTTATTTATCAAAAAATATAAAATTTGACATATGGAGTGTGCGGTCATCTTTTGACGTAAATATTTGAAAGTAAATAATTAACATATAAAAGTCTTGAATCTTGATATCAGTCATATCGGGAGGTTTCTACGCCATCATTTGACATATCAGTTGTGCGGTCGTCTTCTTCATCGCTCGATGAATCCATCTTCATTCTCTGTTGATCTCTTGCCTCAGCTAGCAGCCAATCCTTCAAGCACACGGACATCTCCAAGCTCGACTGCGATAGCTTCGCCCTCTTCGTTCCAAGCAACCTACCACCAAGACTGAAAGCACACTCCGATGCTACTGAAGACACCAGACAACTTAGTATATCACGTGCCATGGTGGAAAGCACGGGATACTGGGTTTGGTTTGTGTTCCACCATTGTAACAAATCAAAATTCGGGTTGGCCGGCGGCCCGAAAATATGGACCATCGGTGTCCGCAAATAATAATCTAACTTGTCACATGATGTGGGGGCTGCTGTGGGTGTAAATTGCTCCAACAATTTCCAGGAATATGATATGTGTGAACTACTTCCACTAGATGTGGAAGATCCTACTGCAGCAGTACTAGGATTATTGGACGCTAATTGACGGAAATATTGAGAAAATAAACTATGCAAGTCGTTATCGACATCGGCAATGAAAGTGTCGATATTAAGAGAAGGATTCAAATATGTGAAAAAATGTTGGCAAAACAAGTTGAAACCTGAGCGTTTACAACGAGGGTCTAAAATAGTTGCAAAGCAGTAAGTAAGAGGTAGTTCAGAAAAATATTTGGCAAGCTTTTCTTTCATTGCCGCAATCGATCCGAACAAAATGGGGTTGGATTGATTACCCACCATCCAATTTACAATATCAAGCAATGTTGATATTGCTTGAGGCATGTTCAGATAGTAGCAACCCGAAAAAAATGTTGTCGCGTCTTTAAACATGCTAAAAAATTTACAAATTTCATCTATTGTCTCCCAATGTATACCGTCCAGGTTGTAATCGCGCCATTCTACACGATTTGCCTGGGCGAATTCCATCAGAGCGTCTTTATATGGTAGAATGCGCTCTAACATTACTACCGTAGATGACCACCTAGTCTTGGAGTCTAATTTAAATTGTTTATATTCTATATTATGCAACCTACATACATTTTTAAATCTTTTTTTCCTAGCGACAGATGCTTTAATTGATATTATTACAGATCTTAAGGTGACAAGGGATGCGTCTATAAGATCTAAACCATCCATTACCATTAAATGCAACATATGACAGATGCAACGAATATGAAAACACTTCCCACCTAACATGGGTCTCATTTTCCTAATTAAATGTGCTACGGATGCAGTGTTATTGGAAGCATTGTCATACGTAATACTGAAGATACGTTGTTCTATGCCCCAATCGCGGACTGCCGACATAATCGCACCCGTAATTACCTCGGCAGTATGGGGGCAATCTAAAAGCCCAAAATGAATTATTTTCTTCTGGATGATGAAGGATTCATCGGTCCAGTGTGCCGTTATGCACATATAAGGTTGGCCGGGTTTGGACGTCCATACGTCCGACGTCAACAAGAACATGCTCGTGTTCGTCGCAAAAAGTGTATGTATCCCAATTTTAAGATTGTGGTACAACGTAAAAGCGTCCCGCTTTACGGTGTTCCGAGGAATCCTCACAATTGCGGGGTTCACATTTCGTTGGAGGTAGTCGACAAAATGTGGGTTTTCGCCGGTACTAAAAGGCCTTTCACTCAAAATTATATATTTAGCTAGCCCCCTACGGTTGCTCTCCTGAGAGAACCTAAAATTAGCAAGTGTACCGGTCACTTGCTGTACTAAACGTTGTTGGCTCTTTTCCGGGAATTGGTCGGGGTGACACCTAAGTATATGTCTATTTAGTGTGCCCGTCCCACTGCCGGGTTGATGGCTAAAATTCTTAGGTGGGTTACATAATTTACAGATTGCTTTATTAGTTGTCTTATTAAGGGTAAAGTGCTTCCATACCCCACTAGTTGTACGCCTACTAGTCAAGGTACTAGTTTCAGGCTGGGCATCTGTGGTGGGGGTGGGTTCCTCATCAGTTTGTGAGTCTCCAATCCCACCGCTACCTGACTCATGATAATCTTGTGGTTGTGAAAAATTATAATCTATGCTATCATCAGGGTATTGGAGTGTTGGGTCTGGTTGTATAAAAGCTCGTTCTTCAGTATCAAGTAAAACAATTCTAGTCCTTTTTGGGATTCTGGCTGGCCGAGAAGAGCTAGAACTAGCACGACCGGCTCCAGATGATGAAGAATTGTGTGCCATATTAGTATAAATGATTATTATTTATAAAATACAAGTAGTAATGCAAATTAAATAACTAAAAATGCGAATCAAAAAAAATTACGATACTAAAATTACCGAAACGAGAGAACAATGAAATTCACACTTCAGCCAAATACTTTATGAACTTCGAACTTTAGAGCACAATTTTGCAATTAGCAAATTAGAGAAGATGAGAAATGATGAATGTATAGAGAGAGAAGAGAGAATTGAAGATTTTGTGAGAAAATGAGTTGGGGAAGTTTAAGTATTTATAGAAAAAAAATATATAATTTTTTTTTTTTTGGTAAAAAATGAGCCGTTGGCTCTTTTGGGCCCTAAAAAAAACAGGCCCGAGGCCCGGCCCGACCCGCTACAGTGCCGTGCGGGCCGGGCCGGGCCATAAACGGTCGGCCCAGCCCGTTGGCCACCACTAGGCCACACCCCCAATGTTGCCACCAGTGCCAGTCGAACGCAACGCCACCCATCATCACACATCGTCCCACCCGACCACCACAGGTCCCTTACCCTCTCACCCCCCTTCTCTCTCCTGTCATTGGACACCACCATTATAGATAGAGTTACCTAAGATATCATAAATTTAAGAAATTTGGGGATACCTCTGATTCTTTGACAATGGTTGGGAATTAGGTTTGAGGGGTGGGTACGAAAATTTTTTGTTTGAGGAACTGGAGAGGGTGGCAGCGGAAACGAAGGAGGAAGTAGTGGTGGCGATGGTCGGGGAGAGGTGGTGTGGGTGGATTTGGGTGAGAGACGATGCGTGAGGTGTCATAATTTAATTGGTTAAAATTTTATTTATTTATTTATTATTTAGTAAAGGGTATCTTGGTTTGTTTGTAAACTATGGTAAAAGATTTAACAACACTTGAACTAAAATATAATTTCACTTTAACTTGTTGACTAAAAAATTATTTTATCAAATCTCAGGCTACTAATATGTAATTTATCCTAAAATTTAAAAGCTTTGGGCACTTAATTAATAAAATTTTTAAGTATCAAAATATCTTATTATGTATATTAAAATATCCATAATACTAAAGTAATAAATAATAAAATTTCAAGATAATTAAATGATAATTTCCTTCATTTTTGTTGTTTTTCCCTGACAAAAAAAAAGCAACATTTCTGGTATTCCAAGAATTCTCGCCTAAGTAGAGTCTAGGGCTAGATGTACGCAGCCTTCCTCTTTCAGTGTAGTACCACGAAGGGAGGCTGTTTCCGCAAACTCCCGACCTGAGGGGTGTAACATGAGAACTTTCTAGAAGGTTATCTATCTTGATATTACTCTCATCCAAGTATGCTTAATTTTAAAATTTTAATAGGATTCGGAGGTTGCGTGTCAAATGGTCAATGTACAAGTACTCCGCCAATGAATTATGACCTTTCCGATTTTCAACTTCTTTTGTTTTTTGAATTTTACAAATTCCAAACCCGAATCCCACCTGTTCTTCTCCTCCTCAATACATATTCAATCTTCAAAAAAAAAATAAAAAATTAAACCCAATTTCCCCCGTTAATTTTCTTCTCTAAATCCTCCAAAATTCACTTTGATCTTAATTCTTTTGTTTTATGCGAATCGAAGCGAGATAGTGCTGAATCTGATTCTTGTCGTGTTTTGTTAAGCTAGTGCAAGAGGAGTCGATTTCTCTCTCTTCCCTAAAAAATTCAATGGGGAAGAGAGAGGAGAGAGAGGGAGGAGGTGGGTTGTTCTTTGAAAGCTTGCCTCTTTTCGCCAAGGAGCTGATCGCCGGTGGAGTTGCCGGCGGCGTTGCCAAGACTGCGGTGGCGCCGCTTGAGCGGGTCAAGATTTTATTTCAGGTTCCCATTTGTTTATTTTTAATGTTTTATTAATTTGCTAGTTGATTATGATTTAGATTGGTTGATTGTTAATGGGTTAAATAGGTTGGATTGATTAAATTATTATTAGAGTGTATAATCAATCTTGATCCTCCACCTTCACTCAATAACTTAAACTTTGGGACGGTTTGTTTTTTGACATGGTAGAAGGTTACAAGTTCAAATCCTAATAGCATTCATTTTCAATTTAACGTAATTTAAGCATAAGGTATAAGGTGAGCTTGTTCAATATCTGCGCTTCAGCTCAATGGACATTTGCTTTTCTGGGGTTTTTTTTTTTTTTGGGGGGGGGGGCGGGGGGGGGGGGGGGCGCATGTTAGAGGGTAAACCCAATTATAGGCGTTCACCCATCGGCTTAAGTTTTTTGGGATAGTTGTTCCTTGTCAATTATTGTAGAGTAGTGTGGTGAGACACCTTGTTTGTTATGATTGTTTAATGACTTTGATTAATTATTTGTTAAAGAACTAATCTGGGTATAAGGAGATTTTGCAACTGATAATGGGTAATGTTTTAATAATCTGTACCAAAAGTTTAAATCGATGAATAAAAACTCAAGAATAGTTTTATATACTCTACCTTCTACCGAAATTGTATAAATATTGAGAGTGAGAGCTATTAGGGTCCAAACTCTCGGTAAAAAAGGCTTTGATATCATGTCAGAAATCATTTGTTTCAAAACCTTAAGATAATGGGCAAAGGCAAGAGTAGTTTTATATTGTAACATTAGGGTTAAATTAATTTTGTTCCTTTTGGGAAATTTCAACATGGATAACTAATAACTGAGTTTCTTCCATTCTTCTTGTTCAAATCAATGCAAGATACAGATATTCATCTAAGGTAAAAGCTACATATACGCAGTTTAAGTGTTCGTTTGATTATTCTGTGCAATAACAGCAACAAAACACCTAGTGCCTTAAGGGCTTCCGCCAATGCAAGGTTTGTGGGGTTGAGATGTACACAGCCTTAACCCTTTAGGGTGCCCCAAAGGGAAGCTATGTCCGAGGACCCCCAACCTGAAAAGCATAAAAACAATGGCACGTAGAGAGCAAAAAGCATCAATAAGCAATAAAACAACGAAGCAATAGCAGCAAAACACAAAGCACAAAGTACAGCGGAGCAACAATACTCCACATGAGTAGCAAGAAACAAGTAACCAACAGCACACAAAAATAGCAAATATATTTGATTATTCAGTACATTATGGTAAAAAGTTGTTGGGACAATAGGGAGACACCATGGCTGCTACACCAATCAATTGTAAGTGAAGATTCTGATTTTACAGCACAACTATGAAGACTCCATTTTCGTATCATTGTTAGAGAAATGCACGAGTTGTTGGGTCTCTGGAACTACTATTTGACTCTCCATATCACAGTTTGGAGACTGAAAATGGAGAATCCTTGCGGGTTGCTAAGATGATGAAAGTCTGTACCTTGGTTTTGTTAATCTGAAATGTACATGTCCTCAAACAAAAGAAAATGACGTAAAAATGTTGCAAAAGTATGTCAGTGTATTCCTTGCTGGCTGTTATGAATTCTGACGTAAATATGGCATAAATTTCTGCTATAACTTGGACTTTGTTTCGCAGACCCGAAGAGCAGAGTTCAAGAGTGTTGGGCTATTGGGATCATTTGTGAAGATTGCAAACACTGAGGGATTGGGTGGTTTCTACAGGTTGGTGGTGTTGGGATTCTAATTTGTTTCTACTCTCTTGTCTGTAAAAGGCTCCTTACAAGTATCATGAAGTTCTATGCAATACTTTTTTGGACACTTTGACGTTTTGTAATGTTTTTGAGGTATCCTCTATTATCGGACTTTCTTGCTAGATATTTTTGCTATTAACCTGTCAGTGCACCATTAGCAGTTATCTTATGTATTATATTCAACTGAAGTGAAAGAGGGCACACCAGAAGAGAAAACAACCTTTTTCAAGCTTAGTTTCGGGTTGGTGACCCATCAACTACGGCTAATGGGACCTGTTGTAGTTGGTATAGTAGTGGTTGGGTTACTTACCCTTAAGCAAGTGGCTTTGGGTTTGAGCCTCATTTCCCCTGGTAGTTACAATCTCTGTTGAGTGAAATATTGTATCCTCCTTACCACTGTGAAGAAAAGGGGGCCAATGGCATGCTGATGAGCATACTCCTAAAGAACTTTTGTTAAACGCTAGAGGGTAACTCAAAAACATTACAAAAACTTCGGAGTGCCAAAAATATCATACTTTCATTAACAGAAAATGTGTTTTTTCAGAGGGAATGGGGCTAGTGTTGCACGAATCGTTCCTTACGCAGCGCTGCATTACATGGCGTATGAGCAATACAGAAGATGGATAATTCATAGTTTTCCCAATGTCAATAAGGGTCCTGTGCTAGATCTTATAGCTGGCTCATTTGCTGGTGGAACTGCTGTTCTTTTCACATATCCCCTTGACTTAGTACGAACTAAATTGGCTTATCAGGTAATCAACTCCTAAAATTGCACTAATTTCTGCTTGTTTTGAAACTAGAGTATATATAGTTCAGACCTCTGAAGTATTGCTTTTTCTTCTTTTAAGGCGCCGTTTGTTTTGACAAAAAATATTTTATGACTTAATTTTTTTTTTTTTTTTTTGCATAACTTCTTAGCCACAATCATAGATACGGAAAGTATTTTTTTTCTATTGAGTGGGAATTGGCTTTCCTACCATGAAAGGGGAATAAATTTTCCTTCATGGAGGGGAAAATGTTTTCCGTTGTAATTTTCCTGCTATTAAAGGGTAAGGCTGCGTACATCTCACTTTCCCCAGATCTTGGTTTGGTGGGAGCCATTTAAGGCACTGGGTTTGTTGTTGTTGTTATGCTTCACTTGAACCCCAACTCCATGAATCTAATACAAATTTATAGAATGAAACTATTTTTTCTAGCTAAAAAGACAAATTTTAAAGAAAAATATATTTAAATTAGAAATACTTTGTGAAGAAAATTTTTTCGTAAGGAAAACTTTTTCCGTGGAACCAAATGGAGCCTAAATGTAAATTATCCTAGGTTCCTTTATATAGAAAGGGTTTATGCAAGGAGTCAAGAATCAAAATCTCGTGCAACTAAAAAGCTGGACGAACGGACCAGTCTGTCCTTCAAAAGATTGAAATCCCTGCTTAGCGATCCAATTTGCAGCCATGTTAGCTTTTCCGAAAATTTGTCTGAATGTCTCCTAAAAAAATTCCTTGATCAAGAGACCGATATCATCAATCGTTGTTTTAATTTGTCACGGGCAGCTATACTCATCATTTAAAACTGTGATGACTACTTCGTTGTCTTCCTCAATATGGGAAAATTTGATATTATTTTTATAACTATTGCTTGAAATTAAGGTGATTCCTTCTACTTTATTTTCATCGAGCACACCTCTAAGCCATGTCGTGGTATAGCAACCGAACTCACGTGCATATCACATGGAATGCAAAGGAATATCTGCTTGCTTCTCTCTCTAAATTTAACATCCAAATATAGTGCAGGTCGTTGGATCAGCTAAGTCAACTGTTAAAGGATTTATTCATACAGAACAAGTGTACAAAGGAATTTCTGATTGTTTCTCAAAGACATACAAAGAAGCTGGATTGAGAGGCCTCTATCGCGGTGTAGGTATGCGTATGTTTTGTATTATGTTTTTAATTTATGTCTTGATTAAGAAACATAGATCAGTGGTGGGATACGGTCGTGGGTATGGACCTTTTAATCTGCCTTGACCCAGTAGACCCATTTATGGAGATCTATGATTTTCGACCTCTGCATATAAGTATGTAGTTTTGTACAACTCAGGCTATATCTTCAAGATTACGTAGTGGATTGCCTTGTCTTCTAGTCATGGTTTTTCCATCAACTTGAGGGTTTTTCATGTAAATCTGTGTGTTTAGTATTCTTTTTCTCTTCTCTTCTCAGTTTCTTACGCATACATTCCTTTCACATCTAATCCAACTCAATTTGGATATTTGCCTAACTGTATGCAATATATATCCTCACATCTGTTTTCCTGCCTCAAACGACATGCTGAGTTGCAACAGGATAGACATTTTGTCGTGATAGAGTACAATAGTATACTTTGATCCGTGTAATTGACTGCTTACAGTTGGAAGAAAACTTAAATTGTTGTGTTGTTTGACGAACAAATGTGCTGTCCTTTTGCAGCACCGTCGCTATATGGAATCTTCCCATATGCAGGCTTGAAATTTTACTTCTATGAGGAGATGAAAAGTCGCGTACCTGAAGAACACAGAAAGGATATAATGGTGAAACTTGTGTGTGGATCTGTTGCTGGTTTATTAGGCCAAACTTTCACTTACCCTCTCGATGTCGTTCGACGGCAAATGCAGGTATATCTCTAGGGGTTAGACTTGGGTATTTTTCTTGTTTGGTATTGTTTTCTATTTACATTTTTTGGTTTTTTTGAAATAAAAGCCATATAATAGAAACGGGCCTGTTCGGTATTATTTTTGTTTTTGAGAAACGAAAGATCAAGTATTGGAAGCAAGTTTTTTTTTTTTTTTTTTTGTGTGTTTTTGGTTTCTATTATCAGTTTTCACTTAAAGTAACACCATAAATAAGCTATAAACCAAAAATCGAAAACAAGAAAGAATTGTATTCTAAATATGGGTTTTCATTTCTCAAAAATCAAAAATTGCAAACAAAAAATGGTACTAAACATGACTTAATTTGAAGTGTTTTTTGATTTCTTTGTAGTTTGAATGAAAACCGAAAACAGAAAATGAAAAATAAAAAAAATGGATTTCAAAACTTGGTTCTAGTTTCGCAAATCCAAAAATTTCAAACATCACAGACACTAAACAAGCTAAGATTTTCCGTGTTTTTTGGTCTACTTTGAAGTGTCTAAGTGTCGTGCCAGTAACAATTGACGTGAAAGATGAAGTTCATGGTTACAGGTACAGCGGTTATCGGGTGCCAGTACCATGAAAGGGACGATGGAAACTCTTGTTATGATAGCTCAAGAGCAAGGGTGGAAGCAATTGTTCTCCGGTTTGAGCCTGAATTACTTGAAGGTGTGTAACCTGTTCTGTAAAATTATATCCGACTTCCGGAGTTGATATATATGAAGTCCAAGTAAAGTTCTATCTTAAAACCAAATGATATTAGGTGGAGTAGCACATTAGTAGGGGGTCTAAAGAACCGAACGTTTCGATTAGCTACTCATATTTGAAATCAATTATGACTCATTCGAATTTGTTATGAGGGCTAGATAGCTTATCGAACTGAGTTTGAACTAGGGGTGCTCGGCTTTTTAATGTCTACAAACAGTTTATTATGATCTCGATAAGAGCTCAGTAACAGCTCGTTACGAGCTCATTACCAGCTTGTTAAGGCTCATTAACAGTTCATATTAGCTAGAAAATGCTGTAATAATGGCTTGATAGTAACTCGAATAGTTCGCCTTGATAGGGATATCGACTCGACAGTAAACTTGGCTCTACTTGATTATGAGCTTGAATTGAATCGATTAGGCTGAGGAGCCAAGCTGCACACTAAAATCTTATTGCACCGAGCTCGAACTAAGATTCGAAAATTTGATAAGAACTCGGCCTGATCTCGAGCCCAATAAGGTTTATCGAGCTAGAGTTCGAACAGGGGTTGCTAGGCTCCACTCTGCTCGTTTGCACCCCCATCCACTAGGGTTATATGTTCATCTCTTTTTCGCGCAACTCCAATATACGAATTCTTGCTAAACTCACATGTGCAGTTCTTAACATGATTGTGTGTTCATTTATCATTCTGATCCATGCACTTCAGGTTGTACCCTCGGTAGCAATCGGGTTCGCTGTCTACGACACCATGAAATCGTACTTACAAGTTCCATCAAGAGACGAAGCGAAAATCGATTTAGTAGCCAGCCATCGGAAGAACCAACCGTCATCCTTACATTCTTGAACCTTGATTCAAATTCGATTCGGTAAATTTCATTGATATGCTACAACCATTAATAAGTTCTTAATCATCTTGTTGTATGACAAAAAATAAGATCAGAATTGTATTATGTGGGCTATTCCACATTGTATTATACATTCTTGGGAGCTGCATAATTGTACCTCTATTTGTAAAGGAATAGGGAAAGAGATTGATTCTCTAAAGAATCAAGTAAATAATTTTACGTACAAGTTTAAACGAACCAAACATTCGAAGAACTTTTCGTGTACAAAATCAATTAGGATTCTTTCATGTTCGTTTTCAGGCCTTGAGCATGCCCGATAAGCTTAACAAGTTGAGCTTGTATTGGGGGTGGTTAGTTCATTACTGTTTGTGAATAGCTTGACAAGGGCTTGCTAGCAGCTCGATATATTACTTTGATAATGGCTCTATGTTAACTTGAGTTTCTTGGCTGAGCTCGACTGGATCATTAGCTTGACTCAGCTCGATAAGGCTAACAAGCCTAGTTAAGCCAAGCATCAAACATTCTCATATTTTATCGAACTACGTTTATATAAAGGTTGAGAGCTCAATAAAATTTTCGTTCGAACTTTAACTCAATAAGTCTTATCAAGCTTGAGTTCAAATGAGGGGTACTTAGTTTGACATGGCTCGTTTACACCCATAGTTTCACATCTAGCAGCCTCTCTTGACTTTGAAGGGATGAGCGCAAAAAAAAAAAAGGACAAACAGCGACATGTTTTGGAAAAAATTAAGGACGGCATTATTTTGAGTATTTGTTGTTGAAAAGTTAACGTTTTGAAAGTTCATGTAACGAACTAGGGTTTTTTTTTCCCCTCAGTAAAGGAAATTATACTAAGAGAGAGAAAATGTACAAAAAGTTAAGAATAAAATATTTTTAAAATTATAGAAAACAAAAATAAAAATTATAAACTAATAATATAAAACCCTTCAATCCATTGCAAATCAACTAATATTATGTCAGCAAAGCTTCTGCAACTCTTTGTCTGAAGAGCTTCTAAAAAGACTATTTTGAGTATCTACAAAACACAATGTCCTCGTTCATTTTCTATAATATATTGTGCTTCTGAAATATCTGGCTTCATAATGATACAATAATTTTTTTTTTCAGTCTTTTTTTTTGGGTTCAATGAATGGTGTGCCATTCTATTTTTAATTATATTAGTTTAATCGTAATATAAAATTTAAGTGACGTTCATGAGACCATATTTTATAATCGGATCAAGAATGAGTATCAAATGGGGCAACAATAACAACAACAGACCCAGTGCCTTCAAGGGCTCCACAAAAGCAGGGTCGCCGGGGGGGGGGGGGGTTTAGGATGTACGCAGCTTTCCCCTTTCAAGGGGCTACCCTGAAGAGAGGCTGTTTCCAAGGACCCTCAGCCTGAAAAGCTGGTCCGTAGCATAGAGTATGTGACCAATGATAATCAAATATTGAGTTATCTAGCTGCATGATATAATCAGATTATATTTAGGGCCTCTTTGGGATTGCTGTAAAAAAATTATTTATTTTAAAAGCACTTTATGTAAAAGTACTTATGTGAAAAGTGATGATTTGAAGAACTAGTTTGTGTTTGACTCAACCGGTTAGAAGCGCTTATTTTATTATTGTTAATGTTTGGCCAGTGTTTAATAAAGGTGCTGTTTTTTTTTTTTTTTTTGTCAAATTATAGAAAAGGACCAACTGGTTGAGTAGAGGGTTAGGGTTTTGAAAGATGATTGGATATAATGTAATTTTAATGTTTGAGTAGCGGTCTTTTTCTCCTAAAAATTTCAAGTTTTTGATTCTGCTTCTGCTTATAAGCCGAAAAATAGCTTCTGCTTTTAATAAAAAGTGCTTTTTGATGTTGGCCAAACACCCTCCAGATTGCAAAAAAGTACTTATTTCTCAAGAATAAGTAATCCCAAACAAGCTCTTAGTCACTTATATATATTTTCTACATTCTAATAGAAAACCCAAAGAATTAGTCATAAGTTAACATTAATATTGAAATTAAACTCAATCAAAATAATTGCATCAATGGTCTCTGTACTTTACCCATTGTGTTAATTTGGTCCTTGTACTTTTAATTGTGTTAATTCAGTCCCTAAACAGTTTAAAATGTGTCAATTTAGTCCTTTGGTCAAATTTCAGGTAAGTTAATGTCGTAGTTTTGAACGAAAAAATTATGTTAGATTCAAGCAAGTTATTAGCTTACCAGAAAGATTATTGTAACCATTTCGACTTTATACTTTTAATTATGAAAACATAAAGACCTAATACATAAATGATGAACGAGAAGGGGCTATTTCAACTTTTTATACACAAAATGTTACGTAACTCTTACATTTATTTTACCATATCATATGGCTATTGCACACATCAAGCATGCAACTTTATTATTACTAAGAAAAAATCCGTCTGGTTTTTTTCTTCAGTTTGTTTGATATGATTTTTTTTTTATTATTTAGATAGAAAGAACAAATTAGCACCTAAAATTAGCACCGGGGGAGATACCGAGCTGTTTACAATACTGAATATAGTATCTAACCCGAGAATCAACGGCAGGAGTGTTACCACCATTACACTGTATTTTGTTGATGGCCCGAATGGTTGACCCGAACCCACAATTCGACAAAATCAAGTTATGCACGTAAGTCATCCAGTACCAGAACGCAGTCTTGAACGCTAGAACCGGGTCGTTAGCGACAGCTTCCGGGTTGTTTAGACCGTCGAAACCGATGCTTTTACCGGCGGGACCATAGTTGAAGTTCCAAGAGATTTGGATAGGGCCTCTGCCAAAGTACTTCTTGTTAGGGTTGCAGGGCCATTGCGTGTTTGACCTGTCACAATAGTCCATTGATGCTCCATTTTTCTGGTTTATGGCGCAAAAATCTGAAAAAGCAAAGGGAAATTATCGACTTAGAATCGGTTTGATCAAACTGTAAAAAAATTATTTTTTTAATCAGTACGTTTTGCATAAATACTATAGCCAAAAGAGTTTTCAATAAGGGTATTTTTGCTAACGAGGGACCCGGTTATCCGGTAAACCTCAGCCCATGCAGCGACCCACACACCAAAGGAGCTGGTTAAGTTAGGAACTCCTCAGGAAGAGATTCAAGAGGGGGGAATCAAACTTGATACCTTTTGGCCTAAAGCAAATACACTATCTCCTTACTTGTTTCAACCACTGAGACAAGGCCCTGGTGGGTTTAAAAGTTTTTGTCTTAAAAGTTTTTAACTTTTAATTCAACTTCTACTTTAAACTAGAAGAATTATTTTCTTGCTCTACTTAAAAGCCAAAAAACAACATAATATCCTCAAATCTTGAAATAAATGTTTTTTAAAACTTGACAAACAAGCCTTTTACAACTATTATAATATAAAATAAATTATTTAAGATATAATTAGAACTTGCTTTATCAGTCAAGTTACTCAATATGAAGCTTTTTTAGTATTACGTTCAATTCACATATTTATCGGTCGAGTTTTAAAAACAATATATATATATTTTTTTCTACTTTCCGAAAGCACAAAATAAAAAAACAAGAAAAAAAAAGCCGTTACGAAAGCTCAATTTCTAGTTATAAAACTCTAAAAACGACATCTCTCCCTTCGTGGTTATAGCTAGCAACGCCTTCTTGGTCTGTTGTACTCTTCTTATCTCCGTTTTAATCTCATTTTTATACGGGCTGACTCAAGTCTCGTTTTCCGGACGTGCCTAGTTTGTATTACGACTTTATTGCCAATTATCGAAGACAAAAATAAACAAAAAAAACACTTCCGTCCAGTTTCGTGGGTAACATGAGCAAAGAAAGCAGCAATCTCTCTCTTCACAACGTCAGCTGACCCTTCTTTCCCAAACTTTGGATACGATCTCAACGCAATCAGAAACGCCCCTTCTAGTGTAGAATCTCTTACCGGGGCAAGAATTTGCAGCTTGATTCAGTATCCCATTGAAAAACCCATCACTCACGACGTCCGCTACGTTCACCCCGCCACCACCACCACCTCCGCTGGAGAAGCAGGGGCCCTGCTGGCAGCCGTTGCCGCAGTAGCTGAACTTGCTACAGCAGAGGTTGGGAGCTGCAGTTCTGGGCGGCGGCAAGGTGGGAGAAGAGAGCTCCGGCGAGGATTCCGGTGAGGAGTAGTTGGAAAAATGGAGTCATGGCGAGAGGAGAGAGAGAGAGAGAGGGGGAGGTTTCGGTGGCGAGAATGGGTTGATAGTTAATTGTTGGAGTGTATGCATACGCCATATTCATGTTTTAAGGTCAACGTTTAATGCTAAAATGTAAAATTATTTTTTTGACTTTTACCGATCATTTTAAATTTTTGAGAAAGTTAATTTTTTGACATAGTATTAGAGCTTTGTTGACCAAGACGTCATAAGTTCAACGGGCTCATATATACATATAATTATGATCACACGTGCATATAATCCAATATTAATAGTTGTGGAAAATTGTAACTGATAAAGTTTTACGGAGGTGGTCCTCCAAATTTGGGATCAAATCCCGCCTTTATCATTTCAGAAGAGCGGTTTTAGGGAATTTGGAGAATGTTGTCTATTTACGTAGTTTATGTGACTTTCTTACTGTATAAAGAGAAAAAAAATGTTTATTTTATATGAAATGTGTCTATAACTTTCAATTCTTTTAACTTTGTTATTTTACTTTTGGTTATGTAAGTTTGATCTTTGTAAAATTTAAAGTATGCTGATTACTTTTTTTTGTGAAGTTGACGCTAAGTTAATAACGTAATTTTTTAATGATCTAATCATATTAGATATAACTAATTCGATACAAGCTTACTTGTTGCGCAAACTCAGACCCACCTATGATCTTATCAATAAATACTTTTGCCATGACAATAACAATGTTCATGATGGGTCAAGCAGACCATTATTGGTTAGTTAGCGGCAAGGTCGCAGTACGAAATGGGTAGCTCGTATAAATGAGGCCACAATCAACCCGTATAAAAATGAGAATCAAAAAATAAAAATAAAAATATCGAAGAAAAAAAAATCAAACAGGTACTATACAATGGATAGATTAGACCCTGACTTGGGCATGGTCTAAATTGTACCAATTAGTAGGTAGGTATTAGGGAGATAGGGGTTGTGGGATCAGCACGAAATTTATGAAATGAAAATGCCAAACCCCCTAGAGGGGGTCACGGGCCGGATTGGGCCGGACTAGGCTTGTTTTCTGATCGGGCTTGGGTTGGTCCGGACTAGACCAGGCTCGACAACTTTTTTTCTTTTTTTTAATATATTAACAAAAAAAGTGACACAAAAATGGTACGAGCGGGGTTTGAATCCTATATCTCTAACATGTAAGGCACACTCATTACCATGTTAGTTGCAATCTCTTTATGATTTTATTGAATAAATAAACTATTTTTGTGATGATATAACTTAACCGGGTCAGGCTACCACCCACTTACATGTCACTAACTTTGGTGGGTTTTAGTTACTATTTAGACTACATATTTTTTTTCTATTATATTCTTTTTTATATATTGTCTTTTAGACTTATATTCTAATTATCGAGCCAATGATAAAAACTGGGATTCTGATAAGGAGCTGAGAGTCTGGCGATGGTCTTGTTGACCACTGTCATATCCGCCTCCTTGTATAACGGAGACAGACTTTTTGCTACCCGTTGGAGCAAAGTGTTGATTTTCTCCCGTAAATAGGACAACTGTGAAGCATGAAAAACAGACAGAAGTTACTATATTGCATTCTCTATGATATGCTCTTATGCTATTACTCTTAGATGCTTTGATTGCCTTTTCCTTTATACTTTTCAGGTTGAGAGTCCTCGAAAACAGCCTCCCTTTAGGGTCGCACCCTAAAAGGCTAAGGCTACATTCATCCCATCCTGACATCCTGCATATGTGGAAGCCCTTGACACATTAGGTTTGTTATTGTTTTTGTACCAAAAAACGAAGAGCTAGTTTCTCTCCAACATTGTGACCATTTCGACTTTATACTTCTAAGTATGAAAAATGGAAACATCACATCATCTTACATTTATTTTGCCATACATCAAGGGTACAACTGTCTTATTACCAAGAAAAACTCAGTCTGTGTTTTTCTTTAGTCTGTTTGATATGATTTTCTGTTTATTATTCAGGTAGAAAGAACAAGTTAGCACCTAACATTAGCACCGGGGGAGACACCGAGCTGCTTACAATACTCTGTATAGTATCTAACCCGAGCATCTACAGCAGGAGTGTTACCACCATTACACTCCATGCCATTAATGGCCCGAATGGTTGACCCGAACCCACGATTCGACACGATCAAGTTATGCACGTTATTCATCCAGAACCAGAACGCGGTCTTGAATGCTATAACTGGGTCGTTAGCGACAGCTTCCGGGTTATTCAGACCGTCGAAACCGATGCTCCTACCAGCCGGACCGTAGTTGTAGTTCCAAGAGATTTGGATAGGGCCTCTGCCAAAGTACTTCTTGTTAGGGTTGCAAGGCCATTGTGTGTTTGACCTGTCGCAATAATCTCTTGATGCTCCATTTATCTCCTCTATGTAACAAAAGTCTGTAAAAACAAAGCGGAAAATTATCGAGTTAGGACCTGTTTGACCAAAATGTGAATAAATTATTTTTTAATAAGTACAGTTTGCATAAATACTATAGTCAAAAAGGTTTTGTCTTAAAAGTTTTTAACTTTTGATTCTACTTCTACTTTAAATTAGAAGTATTGTTTTGTTGTTTTACTTAAAAGTAGAAAAATAACTTGATATCCCAAAATCTTGAAATAAATGTTTTTTTCCCAAAAAAATCTTAATATAAAACTTGACAAACAGGCCTTTAACAACTATTATAATATAAAATAAATTATTTAAGATATAATAAAAACTTACTTTATCAATCAAAGTTACTAAATATTAGAGCGCTTTTAAGTATTATTTTCAATTCACATATTCATCGGTCGAGTTTTAAAAATAACATTTTCGTTTTCCTACTTTCCAAAAATACAAAATAAAAAACAACAAACAAAAAACCCGTTACAAAAGCTCAATTTCTAGTTTCAAAAAAACTAAAAACTACATCTCTTTGGTCATGGTTATAGCCAGCAGCGCTTGTTAGTTTTTGCCTATAGTTATCGAATTTTCTTGGTTTGTTATACTCTTCTTGTCTCCGTTTCAATCCCGTTTTTGTACGAGCTAACTCAAGTCTCGTTCACATGATGTACCTATTTTATACTATAACTTTCTCGCTAATTATCGAAGACAAAAACAAAAAAAAGATTACTTACGTCCAGTCTCGTGGGTAACATGAGCAAAGAAAGCAGCAATCTCTCTCTTTGCAACGTCAGCTGACCCGTCTTTCCCAAACTTTGGATACGAATTCAACGCATTCAAGAACGCCCTTCTACTGTAGAATCTCTCACCGGCGCATGACTTTGCAGCATGATTCAGTATCCCATTAAAAAACACATCACTCACAACGTCGGCGACGTTCACGCCGCCGCCACCGCCGCCACCACCGCCGGAGAAGCAGGGGCCCTGCTGGCAGCCGTCGCCGCAGTAGGCAGCGGAGGTGCCGCAGTAGCCGTACTTGCTGCAGCAGAGGTTGGCGGCACAGCCGCAGTTCTGGGCGGCGGCAAGGTGGGAGAAGAGAGCTCCGGCGAGGATGAAAAGTTGGAGGAGTGAAGTCATGGTGAGAGGAGAGAGAATGAAGGGGGTTTGATGGTGAGAATGAAGGTGGGGATGACGGGGTATTTATAGATTGAAATGGGCGGGGCCGATCTTAACATTCTCGGTGTCCTAGCAAAATTTTGAAATGGGACCATTTATATATAATAATATTTATCTTAAAAATTTATTAATATTAACAATTGTTACTTTAAAATTTCAATTTCTAAAATTTGGGGCTCCAAGCGGTTGTTTGGGGTTATGTCCGGCGAGACGAGGTTTTGGATTGGATTGATGGTTAATTGTTGGAGTGTATGAGTATATATATATGCAATATCCACGCTTTATGCTCAACGTTTAAGTATTAGGGACATGTTAAAATGTAAAATTATTTATAGACTTTCACCTATTAGTTTAAGTTTTTGAGACAGTTGACTTTTTGACATAGTATTAGAGCGTTGTTGACCGAGAAGTGATGAGTTTGAAACCCAATGGGCTCATATATGCATATTATCATGATTACTTGTACAAGGCCATTGTCAACCCGCATTGAAGTGAGAATTAAAAACAAAGACAAAAACATTCAAGAAAAAATAAAAAATTAGAACACAACGAAACAAACAGACAGGAAAAGAATCAAATAGACACTACATGATCGATAGAGTAGACCTAGGGGTGTAAATGAGCCGAGCCGGCTCACAAGCCCTCACGAGCCAGCTCGTTATAAAGCTCGAAAAGCTCGGCTCGCTTTGAGCTCGAGCAGAGCCGAGCCGGCTCGTTTAGCTTACCGAACTGAGCCCGAGCCTAGTGAAGCTCGAGCTCGTAAGCTCGCGAGCCTAAACGAGCTTTTGTAGTATAATATATTTGCTTAAATATTACCCAATGAAGCCATATTAGAGCTTAAATGAGCCAAGCTCGATCTTAAACGAGCCCATATTAAACTTAAATGAGTTGAAATATTGCAAGCTTAATTTGAAGATCACCAAGCTTGGATCGAGCCGAACCGAGCCGAGCCCGAGCTTTTGACGAGCCGAGCTCAAGCCTGAACTTTCAAAACTCGGCGAGCTTTGAGCCGAGCCCAAGCCGAGCCTTGAGCTTGAAAAGCTCGGACTCGGCTCAAATACACTCCTAAGTAGACCATTGACTTGGGCATGGTCAAATTTGTAGGGTTGGGATTAGAGAGTTGGGGGTTGTGGGTCAGCATTAAATTTATGAAGTGAAAATGCCAAGTTGTGTGGGTCAACCATTAATTTTGGTCCACCCCCCCACTTACATGTCATTAATTTTGGTGGCTTTTAGTACTATTGTAGACTATATATTTTATCTCTATTATATTATTTATATGTACCGTCTTTTTAGACTTATATTCTAATTATTGAACGATTGATGAAAATTGGGATTCTAATAAGCAGTTGAGAGTTTCCGCTATGATTTTATTAGCCATTGTCATATCTGCCTCGTGTATAACAGAGATAGACTTTTCGCTACCATATACTCTGCTATCCGTTGGAGGAAAGGATTGGTTTTCTCATATAAATAGGACGACTCTAAGGCATGAGAAATAGATAGAAGTTATTGCATTATATTCTTTGTGATCTGCTTTTTATCTCCTTCAGTGTATCTCTGCGCTTGAGGTTCTCTTTTGTCCATTACTGAACAAATGGGAAGGATTTTAGTCCTACATTCTAGAGTATTCTTTTAGTGGTCGGTGCCGTGTTAATCTTAGGAGTTGAAGTGTCAGTTGGTCTTGTTGTACAGGTACAGAGGCATAAACGACTTAGGGCAATGACGAACTCCATGGCACAACAATTTTTTGATTTAATTTTGATTAACTATCTCCTGCTTTATCCCAGACCCCGCTTTTGCGGGAGCCCTTGAGGCACTGGGATTGTTGTTGTTGTATTTCCTGCTTTCTACTTCAATTTTTGTTGTTGTTTGATATTGCTTGAGTTCGAGTTCCAAGTTCGTGCTGGTTGTTCAAGTATGATATGACTGGAGTTCAAGATTAATTTTGCTCAAGTTAGAGATGGTTTTGTGTAAGCTTGAGATTGGTCTAGTTTGAGATTTGTTCTGTTTGCAGTCTCAAGTTTTCTCTTCAAGGATCAATTCGTCTATCTCGAGTTCCTTGTTTCTATTTCTAGTTCGAATTTTGATTAGTTATTATTACATGTTTTCCAACAAGATATTCACGTGAAGATCTTTATTGTATTTCGAATGTACTGAAAGTTCAAATAAGATCGATTTATAACCAAGTCGGTATTGAGTCTTATGCTTACCTATACGTTGATGTTTCAAATACACTGAAAGTTCAAATAAGAATTGATCTGATCCAGTTTAGTCCAGTTTTTGATAGTTTTTCATTAGTGCACCAAACTTACTAAGAAATAAATAAATAATGCATAAGGTTTGTGGTTGATGGGATGATCTCAGAAGCGGAGTATGATGGGATGATCATACAAGCGGAGCAGGCACTAGAGCTGAGGAAAATTGTAGTTTTCAATTTTGATGGTTTCGACCAACCTATGGTGGCAGATTTGCTTGCTAAATGAGGTGGATGGGTTTGTGGTTGAGGCATCAGTCCTGCTCCTATTTTCCGTGCTGTACATCTGGTTTCTCCTTCATCTGAGATCCCCTGTTGTGTCTTGTTTGGGTGGTTTGCTTTTCATACCTGTTTGTTCCTTGTTTGATCTGGTTTTTTTTTTTTTTTTTTTTTGTTTTTTGTTCCATGTTTGTGGGCAAATGTAACATGTTTGTGCACGATAAACATAATGATTTATAGCATGGATGCCAACTAAGACCCCATTAATTCAACAAAAATGCTTAAAAAAAATAATACAAAGACGACGACAACGACCACAACAACAACAACAACAATCATCCCAGTGTCTCAAGGGCTCCCACAAAAGCGGAGTCTGGAGAGGTTGATGTACGCAGCCTTTCCCCTTCAGGGTGTTAACCTGAAGAGAGACTGTTTCCGAGGACTCCCAACCTGAGAGACATGTCGTCATCGCATCATGGCAACCTGTGAGCAATAGGGCATCGATGCATAGGAGTAAGCTATAGCATAAAGTGAGTAATACAAAGCATAACGCCCTAGAAGAGACTTCAAGGCAAAACCATGCCCTTCAAGGCCGCAAAATAAGTAAGTAAACAGATTTTGTCAAATTGAGAGCCGCCAGTATCACAACGGATAGTTCAGCACGAAATATTGTGGGATTTGATTTAAAGTCAACTTAGGGATATCTTCACGTTTGCAGTTTTTTTTTTTAAATTTTTTAGTAGCTAAAAATCAAGTTTGAAATTAAATTTTCTTGTTTTTTGTTTCTATTTTGAGTTTTTACTTAACATAAAAGAAAATTAAAAAATAGATTAAGCAAAAATTACAAATAAAAAACGATACCAAATAGGTGAAGGTGAATCGATTCAGGAACGTAAAGGAGTAAATAGGGTCACGATGTGGCTAGTTATTTGACTGTAGCCTCTCAATTTGAGAATGAACATAAACCTGAGCCAAACCCAAATGAACATAAACAAGTCAAACATTGGCTTAAAGCTCACCAATCAAGATTTGAATTTATTAAGCCAAGTCGACCTTGGGCTCAGTTCAAGGTCTCGAAGCTTCACATGCTTCAACTAAGCTCGAGCAGATGCACAGTTGAACCTACAAGTCAAGCTTGAGCTCAGTTCAGCACATTTACCCCTCTACTGATTTGTTAGTGTTTTCAGCCAACTGCAGATCCCAAGCAATAGCGCATTTCATAACACAGAGAATATATTAGTTTGATAATGGCTCTATGTTAACTTGAGTTTCTTCTTGATTCGATAATGAGCTTGACTCAGCTCGATTAGGCTAACAAGCCTAGTCGAGCCGAGCATCAAACATTCTAATAATTTATCGGACCGAGTCCATATAAAGCTTGAGAGCTCAATAAAAATTTGGTTAGAACTTTAGCTCAATAAGTCTTATCAAGCTTGATTTGGGGTATTTAGTTTGACATGGCTCGTTTACCCCATAATTTTACATCTAGCAACCTCTCTTGACTTTGAAGGGATTATGCGAATGATTTCTCGTTAAAATTTTGGGCTAAAATTAGCTAAAAGTACGATAGATTTGAGAGGATGAACGCAAAAAAGAAAAAGGACAAATGGCAACATGTTTTAGAAAAAGATCGAGGAGGACATTATTTTGAGTATTTGTTGCTGATAAGTTAATGTTGAAAGTTCATGTGGCCTTTTTGACAAGACATTGTAAAGAACTAGGTTGGGGGTCCTCGAAAACAGCCTCTCGTTAGGGTATCATCCTGAAGGGGTAAGGCTGCGTACATCTCACCCCTCCCAGACCCTGCTTATGCGGGAGCCCTTGAGGCACTGGTTATGTTGTTGTTGTATTGTAAAGAACTAGTTTCTTTTATCAGAAAAGGAAATTATAATAAGAGAAAAAAAGTGTACAAAGAGTTAAGAATAAAATGTTTTCAAAATTATAGAAAACAAAAATGAATCGTAAACTAATAATATAAAACCCTTCAATCTATAGCAAATTAACTAATGTTATGTCGGCAAAGTCCTAACGACTCTTTGTCTAAAAAGCTTCTAAAAAGATTAATCTACAAAACACAATGTCCTCATTCTTTTTCTATAATATATTGCGCTTCTGAAATATCTGGCTTCACAACGATACAATAATTTTTTTCAGTCTTTTTTTGGGGTAAGTGATCGATGCATCAAGACGACTTTTCGGAGGATTACACACTGTAGCACTTTGCCCAAGCACACTTAACTGTAAAGCTCTGATGGGTTCAGTGCATTAGCACTGGTACAATTAATCATCATTCTATTATTAATTATATTAATTTAATCCTAATATAAAACCTAAGTGACATTCATGATACCATATTTTACAGTCGAATCAAGAATGAATATTAATTGGGTCAAAAAATGGGATTATATCGAGGGCCGATACTTTTTGCATCCTTTGATACTGTTTATACAGAATTTTGATATATATAGGAACTGCGCTTGCCTTTTGGCGGAAAAAAAATTGGGATTATATAGAATCGCCAAGCTCCATGATATAATCAAATTATATTCAGTCACTTATATATATTTTCTACATTTTAATAGAAAAAGTAAAGAATTAGTCATAAGTTAACGTTAATTTTGAAATTAAACTCAATCAAAATAATTTTAAGGGTTATTTACGTCAATGGTCCCGGTACTTGCGCATTGTGTCAATTTGGTCTCTGTACTTTTAATTGTGTAAATTTTGTCCTTTGGTCAAATTTAAGTTAAGTTAATGTAGAAATCTTGAACGACAAATTTATGTTACAATAAATTCATCCATTTACTCAATTTAACCTAATTCATGACCGAACCATTAAAGATTTCATTAAAAACTGGGCACAAAATTTTCTCCAAGGACCAAATTGACACAATAGATAAAATATAGAGACCTTTAACATAAATAATCCTAATTTTAATTTATGCGAATTAACTTGTCATAATTAGGGCAAAAGGGCGAATTAAACTCGTGAAGTCTTTGTTCGCCACAATCCCTAGAACCATCTCAACTCTCTTAAACTATTTCATACTCTTCATGTTTTCTATGCTCTTCACGCTTATTAGGTTAGAGGGTCCTTGGAAACAGCTTCTCGTTAGGATACCACTCTGATGGGATAAGGCTGCGTACATTCTACCCCCAGACGCTGCTCATGCGGCAACCCTTGGGACATTGGGCTTGTTGTTGTAGTTGTTGTTACCAGAAAGATCATTGTAACCGTTTCGACTTTATACTTTTAATTATGAAAACAAAAAGACCCAATACATAAATAAATGATGAACGAGAAGGGGCTATTTCAACTTTTTATACACAAAATGTCACATAACTCTTACATTTATTTTACCATATCATATGGCTACTGCACACATCAAGCAGACAACTTTATTATTAATAAGAAAAACCTAGTTCGTTTGATATGATTTTCTGTTTACTATTCAGTTAGAACGAACAAGTTAGCACCTAAGATTAGTACCGGGAGAGATACCGAGTTGTTTACAATACTGAATATAGTATCTAACCCGAGAATTAATAGCAGGAGTATTACCACCATTACACTCTATGCTGTTGATGGCCCGAATGGTTGACCCGAACCCACGATTCGACAAAATCAAGCTGTGCACGTGATTCATCCAGTACCAAAACGCAGTCTTGAACGCTACAACCGGGTCTTCAGCGATAGCTTCCGGGTTGTTTAGACCGTCGAATCCGATGCTTTTACCGGCGGGACCGTAGTTGAAGTTCCAAGAGAGTTGGATAGGGCCTCGGCCAAAGTACTTTTTGTTAGGGTTGCAAGGCCATTGTGTGTTTGACTTGTCACAATAGTCTCTCGATGCTCCATTTATCTCGTTTATGTAACAAAAGTCTGTAAAAACAAAAGGGAAAATTATCGAGTTAAAGGTCTATTTGGTCAAATTATAAAAAAAATTATATATTTAGAAGTAATTTTTATATAAACACTATAATGAAAAGTACTTTCATTAAGGCTTTTTTTTTTTTTTTTAAATTTAGGTTTTAATTCTGTTTCTATTTTAAAATAGGAATATTAATTTTTTTGCTTCTACTAAAAGCAAAAAGGCAGATATCACACTTATTTAAAAATATATTTATTCGAAATTAGATATCCTCATATCCTAAAATAAGTGTTTTTTTCTAATAAAATACACTTTGCCAAACAATATCCTTAGCTAGTATTATAAGGCTAAACTCGCTGTATAAATTCAGTTACTAAATGTCCAATGTAATTTTAGTATTATTTTCTATTCACGGTTTTTTGGGTCAAGTTTAAAGAAAATTTTTTTCTTCGGTTTCCAAAAACACAAAATCAAAATTTTTTTAAAAAAAAGCCATTACAAAACTCAATTTTTAGATTATAAAAAACTAAAAACTACATCTCTTCTGTTGTAGTTGTAGTCCACAGCGTCTATAGATTTTTACCTGTAGTTGTCTAGTTTACTTGTCTCTGTTTCAATCTCATTTCTATACGGGCTGACTACAAGTCTCGTTTTTATATCGCCCCTAGTTTGTATTACGACTTTCTCACTAATTATCGAAGATAGAAGCAAACAAAGAAATCACTTACGTCCAGTCTCGTGGGTAACATGAGCAAAGAAAGCAGCAATCTCTCTCTTCGCAACGTCAGCTGACCCTTCTTTCCCAAACTTTGGATACGATCTCAACGCAATCAGAAACGCCCTTCTACTGTAGAATCTCTTACCGGCGCATGAATCTGCAGCTTGATTCAGCATCCCATTGAAAAACCCATCGCTCACAACGTCGGCGACGTTCACGCCGCCGCCGCCACCACCACCACCGCCGGAGAAGCAGGGGCCCTGCTGGCAGCCGTCACCGCAGTAGGCAGCGGAGGTGCCGCAGTAGCCGTACTTGCTGCAGCAGAGGTTGGAGGCGCAGCCGCAGTTCTGGGCGGCGGCAAGGTGGGAGAAGAGAGCTCCGGCGAGGATGAAAAGTTGGAGGAGTGAAGTCATGGTGAGAGGAGAGAGAGAGAGAAAGAATGGGAGGTTTTGGTGGTAAGAATGCTGGGGTGGAGATGGGCATTTATAGCTTTAAGATGAGGTTTCCGAATGGCTGGTGCGGTGATTTTTTAAAATAGTATATTTTGATACTTTGACGCACATATGTGTATATTTGATCTTCTAAATTAATATCTATTTTTCAGCTTATTTGCAAACTACAATTGCTATTTCTCTGCCTATTATTTGCGTAGCTTGCCTGCATTGAGTTTGCTCATAATGCCTACCTTCTGCTTTGACAGACACATATGCTTATATGCTTATTGCTTTTTGCTCCCTTGCTGCCAGACTTCCGTGCTTCGATGTTACAGACTAGCTCGTCACGTTGGGGGTTCTCAGAAACAGCCTCCCCTCAGGGTAGATCCAATAAGGGAGAAGGCGGCGTACACCTACTCCCTAGACCTTGCTTATGCGGGAGCCCTTGTGGCACTCGGTCTGTTGTTATTGTTGTTGTAGCATATTTAGATACTTTTATTCTAAAAATAGTATGTAAAATTTAAAAAATTATCAAAATAACACGCCTAGTTAATATGTCATTGCTACTTAAGCAAGAATATTTTCATAATTTTGATTTTTTATGTGTTATTTTAAAAATAAAAATATTAAAATATATTATTTTGAAAAATTATCTGAGTTGATAGTTAATTATTACATGTACAAATAGTTGACCATTGACTTGGGCATGGTCAAAATTGTAGGGTTGGATTGGGAAGAGCTGTGTGGGTCAACCATAAATTTTGGTCCACTCCCCACTTATATGTGATTAATTTTGGTGGGTTTTAGTATTATCTAGACAATATTTATTTATTTTTTTCTATTCTATTATTTTTATACACTGTCTTTTAAGGGTTCATTTATCAGGCACTGAGATATCAGATTAAAACTCCAAAGGTATGCATGCTTGGGCGAGAGTAGTATCAGGATGGGTGACCTCCTGAGAAGTCCTCGTGTTGCCAACTCTATAAGGTTGAGAGTCCTCAGAAACAGCCTTTCAGCAGGGTAACATCCTGAAGGGGTAAGGCTGCGTACATCCATCCCTTCCAGACTCCGCTTATGCCGGAGCCCTTGAGGCATTGGGTCTGTTGTTGTTGTTATATACTATCATTTAGACTTATATTCTAATTATCGAACGACTAATGAAAATTGGGATTCAGATAAGCGGCTGAGAGTCCGACCATGACCTTATTGACCACTGTTATATCCGCCTTTTTTCCGACCATATACTCTGCTATCTGTTGGAGTAAAGGGTTGATTTTCTCCTATAAATAGGACGACTCTAAGGCATGGGAAATAGAAAGAAGTTACCATATTGTATTCTCGGTGAACTGCTTTTTATCTCCTTCAGTGTATCTCTCTGCTTGAGGCTCTCTTTTATCCATTAGTGAGCAAAATGGGAAGTACTTTAGTCATGTATTGAAAAGTATTCTTCGGTGGTTGGTGTCGTGTGAATCTTGTGTGTCGGAGTATCAATTGGTCTTATTCTACAGGTGCAGAGGCATAAACGAATAAGGGCCATGGCAAACTCTATGACACAACATTTCTACGCTTTGATCTTTATCTCCTGCCTTCTACTTCATTCCTTTATTGTTTGATATTTTGCTCGGGTTTTAGGTGCTTGAGTTCAAGGCCAATATTGTTCTAAGTTCGTGCTGGTTGCGCGAGTGCGATACGATTCGAGTTCAAGGTTATTTTGTTCAAATTTGAGGTGATTTTATCAGAGCTCAATATTCTTTGTAATCGAGGTCAACATATATTATGTTTGCAGTCTCGAGTTTGCTCTTCAAGGATCACTTTGCCTACTTTGAGTTCCTAGTTTCTATCTATAATTCGAATTTTGATTAGTCATTAGTACATGTTTTCCAACAAGATATTCATATGAAGATCTTTATGATATTTCGAATGTACTGAAAGTTCAAATAAGACCGAGTTTATAACCAAGTCCGAATTAGATCTTATGCTTACCTAACCCACATTGCACGTAACCTTATGCATTTTCATAGCATATTTTGGTATCTGGATCAGATTACAGGGATTGACATAGCGATAACTATTCCATTTTAGTTTTAGAGTGGTCAACGTGTGAACCTC
Source organism: Simmondsia chinensis (assembly GCA_018398585.1). NCBI lineage: Eukaryota > Viridiplantae > Streptophyta > Magnoliopsida > Caryophyllales > Simmondsiaceae > Simmondsia > Simmondsia chinensis. The sequence continues at coordinate 36,068,543 of JAGTTD010000010.1, forward strand.
ATTACTCAGCCTTTCCACTCTCAAAGCCTTAGGTTTCTTCTTTCCTGAAATGAACTCTTGTGAATTTTGGTTAGTTTAGATGCAGTTAGTTGTATTATTAGTTCTCATACTTTAATTATTGTGTCAATTTAGTTTCTAATAGTCATTCTATTCAATTGAAATTGTATTAATCAAGTTTAAGGTTGAATTAACATTAATTAGATTAATTAGCACTCGCATATAACTTTCACATCTAATTTTCAATATTAGACTTGATTCAAGCAATTTTAATTATACAAGTACTAAATTAACAAAATTAAAAGTTTATGAACTAAATTACAGCAATAGAACAAAAACTAATGATGATAATAATAATAATAATAATAATAATAAAAACCGACCCTCCAAATGAGAGCCCTTAATGGATAAAAGTTGGTTTGATATTAAGAATCAATTTTGCCAATCTAAGAGTAAATTATCAGTACTTTGACATTTGAGTATTTATTACTTAAGTACATTTTAATATATACAATAGGAAATTTTAAAATATATAGTAGGATACCTTAAAATTTAAATATTTTATCACTTAGATTCCTATGGTGAAATTTGATAAATTTTTGTAAGAATTTGATCAGTTTTATAAAAAAAATGTTGATATAACTCATAAATACAATAATATATATAAGCTATGTGTCCTTTTTCTTAATTTTTGGTAAAAAATATCAAATTCTAATAAAGATACTTATATATTGTAAACATCATATTCAATTTTAGCATTTTTTTAAACAAAAATCTATTGAATTTTTGACAAAAGAGTATTTAATTGATAAAATTCTAAAACTTCAGGGTACCTAAGTGATAAAATATCAAAAACTCATGATACCTTATTGTATATATATTAAAATATTAGAATACCTAAGTGATAAATACTCAAATCTCAAGATACTTAAATGATAATTTTTCTTTTTCTAATAATTGGTACTACCGCATAAAACATATCCTTACACACTAAAGGTAAGCTAAGACCCGTTCTTTGTTTGACGAGCATTATATTTTTAAACTTTTAATTATGTCAATTTAGTCCAAAAAAACTCTCCAGAATATACCGCTTGACCTTTTTTTTTTTTTTTAAAATTCTAGAAGGATATGTGGGCAAATGTAACATGTTTGTGCACGATAAACATTATGATTTATAGCATGGATTCCAACTAAGACCCCATTAATTCAACTAAGACCCCGTTAAATCAACTAAAACATGCTTAAAAAAATAACACAAAGAGATTTTGTCAAATTGAGAGCCGCCAGTATCACACCGGATAGTTCAGCACGAAATATTGTCTGAGACTTTAACAAAGGTTTTGATTTAAGTCAACTTACGGATATCTTAGGGTTTATTTACCAGGTACTAAGGCAGCGGATCCCATTAAAACTTCGAAGTTAAACGTGCTTGGACGAGAGTATTACCAGAATAGGCGAACTCCTGGGAAGTCCTCGTGTTGCCAACCCTATAAGGTTAGGGGTCTGTGGAAGCATCCTCTCGCCAAGGTTACACCCTAAAGGGGTAAGGCTGTGTACATCCACCCCTCCCAGATCCTGCTTATGTGGGAGCCATTGAGGCACTAGGTCTGCTGTTGTTAGGGATATCTTTACACTTGCAGTTTTTTTTTTTTTTAATCTTTTGAAAACTAAAAATCGAGCCGGTACTCAAATTTTCTTGTTTTTTGTGTCTATTTTTGAGTTTTTACTCGACCCAAAAAGAAAACTCGAAAATAGATTAACCAAAAATTACAAATAAAAAACGATACCTAAGAGGTGAAAGTAAATCGGTTCGGGAATGTAAAGGTGTAAATAAGCTCACGAAGTGGCTAGGTATTTAACTATAGCCTCTCAATTTGAGAATGAACATAAACCTAAGCCAAACCCAAATGAACATAAACAAGTCAAACACTAGCTTAAAGCTCGCCAATCAGGATTTTAATTTATTAAGCCAAGTCAAACTTGGGCTCAGTTCAAGGGCTCCAAGCTTCACATGCTTCGACTAAGCTCGAGTTGATGCTCAGTTGAACCTACAAGTCAAGCTTAAGCTCAATTCAACTCATTTACACCCCTACTGGTTAGTGTTTTTAGCCAACTGCAAGGAGACTTTGGATCAATACAAGATCCCACGTAGTGGCGCATTCCATAACACGTGGCAAGAAATTCTAACTCTGTTTGTTTTGATGGAAAATATTTTCTATCTCGATTTTATTATTTCTTTGCACATTCATAGCAACCATAAATATGAGAAACACACAATTTCCTTCTTAGAGGAACAAAGTTTTTTGTTGTGATCACCATATTTAAAATTGGTAAGGCCAGTACATGAGAGTGGAGGAAGGTGCCTTAAACCAGGAAGCCGGGGATGGCCTAAACCATCACCAGTCATTGGGGCACAAGGGTGTTGGGCAAATACACAGTAACACCCATGATCTTCATATGCTCCATTTCAACTTCAACTGGGCTAAGCGTGAACCTCGCACAAATTTATAGAATGAAACTGTTTTCTTTACCTAGAAAGACAATTTTTTCAAAAACAAATACTTTGAATTCAAAATAATTTGTGAACGGAGCCTCCTAAGGGCATCAAGATGGGCACAAAATTTTTTCCACTTTCCATTGCCAATTTCAAACTCAGATAGTAGCTTATCTCATGTGGCATCCTTGAATGAACAAAACAAGTTAGAAATTTATGTTTTGCATTAGAAACAAAGGAAAAAACAAACATGATTAAACGTAAAAATGAATTACATTACAGGATGAACACTAATATACACAAAATTTGTCACGTACGAGGGCAGGCACCACAATCACCAGAATAAAGCGAATTTTTCGCTCATATTTTCTTGTGTTAGTTCCGTTTTGCCCTTCCGCTATAAACAGTTGCCTTTCGTTACCGAATTTGTATAAACCGGGAGAGCTTCATTTTGCAGAAAAAAATTGTTCGGTTAGTGTTACCTCCTTGGATGTCTCAGGGATTTGTTATCCAGGAAAGCGATTAAGATCAAGTGATGCCCGAAAATTGCGATTGTAGGTCGAGCTTTTATTTCGTATCATGAATCGTGGGCACCTTGGACGATCAAAGCAATGCGCTTAGCGCTGTCTGCTCGAAGGATGTCTGCTTTGAATCCGATCTGGATGATAAACCACATTTTCAATACCTTAATTTAGAGGGTATCATTAGAGGGGGGAGGGGAAGAATGACGTATTAGTGCAAACATGGCATAAAGGCTGTTGTCCATGTTACTAAAGTGGGATGTCATGGATGTTACATAAAGTGCAGAGATTTTAAATGAATAGACATACAATTACGAATCATTATTTTTATACCTCTTTGATAGTCTTTGATATTTTTAACACGTAATTACGTTCACAGATGCGCCATAAAAAATAAAATGCAACATATATGTAATTTGGTGGTCATTTCAAAAGTGTCTGGTACATGGTGTAACAGCTAATCCCAAATCCATTATGAAACGACCTTTATTTGATTCCATTATGCACACCTCATAGTCAATCGAACAAAAGAATGTCGCAAACTTGATGATTACCTCACTTGGACTCTCTGGAGAGAACCAACGCAACAATACTCCAAGGTGTACAACAGCAGGTATTAACTTGAAAAGCAACGGTGTCGTAACCTGCAACTATTATTTGTTAGTGTTATTGTAGCGATTTATGCCATTATAGTTTTCGGAAGCCAACTAGCTTACTCACCAAACTGAGAGCTGTTGTGCCAAGTAGCAGCAGATAAACTTTACCCTGAAACAGAGACTTTATGTTATGCTATGTATGCGAATTAAACGAGATTTATACGTACGTATATTATTCAGTTTTATACATAATTTCAACCAAAATTCCTTGACTTAAGAAAAATGGATAAGGGTATAATTTTTATATTTGACTTTTGTTTTTTATATTCGACTTTTGTTTGATAGTGTCGACCACAATACCGGTAGCACGATAGCAAGAACCGTGACACATAATAAAGGATAGAGCATAATCAATAATTTGAGAGTTAAAATGACAAATTTAGTGAAGTCCATGGATACTTAATTTAGGTAAAAGTATTGATTATCTTCAAATTTTTTCAAATGGGAAAATACGGATACGTGTGTATTATATGGATAACATAAAAAAACGCATGTTTTTATTGGGAAACTATTCGTAAACAACAATTTTAAATAGAAATATACAGATAAGTGTTCACTACGCGTATTATACATGTTCTTCGCTAACAAAGGCGGCTAGGAAAGAATATTGGGAACAGAGACACAAACCTCCACCAGATGCAAATTAGAAGCTCGGCTTAAAAGAACGAAAGCAAATTCTCCTATCTGTGCCAAAGACATTCCAACCTATACAAAATGAATCAGAATTAAGCCTTGCAAGTATGGTAAATTTTGAAGCTTTTGATAGCAGGATATTATATCCCAGTAAAGTTCAAAAGAAGACTTACAAGCACGGCAGTTTTGTTGCTGTAACTGAACAATTTGACGACTACAGCCACCACAATGGTTTTTATAATAATCACCAATATGACAGATGCCAGTAAAATATCGACATGATTCCAGAGGAAATGTACGTGAATGAGCATCCCGATGCTGGCGAGGAAAAGAGCAGCGAAGAAGTTGCGTATAGGCTCAATCTACAAAACCCATGCATTGCACATAAGGAAACATTGTATATACGTTAACTCAAAGACTTTAGAATTCCGCAAATTGGCTTGGAGGAAAGAAAGCAATTAAGGCTTTGTTTGTTTCAATGAAAAACACTTTCCTTACAAAATATTTCAATTATTTTTCTTAAAATTTTTTTGCCTTTCTAGCTAAAGAAAATTGTCTTATTTTATAAATTTGTATGATGCTTGGCCAAATTGAGGTTAAAGTGAAGAATATAACATGAGTAAAAATGTTTTTCCTTACATGAAGGAAAATGTTCACTTTTGGTTGAGGTGAAGTCTATTTTCCCTCAATGGACTAAGACATTTTCTATATTTGTGATTTTTTATATGAAGTTATGCAGGGAAATAATAGAATTGAGACGCAAAAGATTTTTGTCAAAACAAAGGGGGCATAAAAGGAAGTGGAAATTGCATCAGGAGTAGGAACGACAAGATGAAAAATAAGGGTTGATCTATGCCACTTCCCGTTAGTTCCCCTTAATTGGGCCAGGTCAGATTAAGCACCGGTCAAGTCAAAGCACCATCCATTCAGAATTAGATTAGTATTCATAAATCTGTATAGTCTCGAGTATAGAAGTATAGCCCAGATGAGCAGCAAATTGGATATATGGTCGATCCATATCTGATCAGACTAGAGTCTGGTCATCAAGTCTTTTCCTCACTCGGACATGGATTATATTCCTGGATCAGATCAGAATTTCAGTCATGGAGTGCGCCGGACATCCATCGGTATCAGGTTAAGAAAGGAACACTAGGGCTGAGTGTAATGAGTATCTAACCACAACCTTGACACTGATATAAACTAGAATCACTGGCAAGGGAAGAGGGTGGACTGTAGGCAAAGGTGTCCAAACCAAAACAGATGACAGAACATGGAAAGCTATTCTCGCAAAGCTATGCGTAGAAGTTACCAAAATGGTTATACTTAGGAAAATGAGGATGATTGAAACGGACGATAGTGGAGGGAGAGGAGTATAATACATCAAATAAAAGACACAGATGATATGGGTCCAAACTAGATGGTTAGTTTCTCAAAAGTTTAAAATTCCTAAATGGCTCTTTAGCATTGGAAGTATAAGGAAGGCGTAGCAAAAGCACACATCGAAAAAGAACAGAAAAGAAAATCACATGGAAATGGCTAGAAAACAAGCAAAATGTAAATCTGTAGTTGCAAAGAAAAATAACCACTGAAACTGTGAGAAATACAACGGCCGGCAGAAATGCCAGCCTTTAAAAGAAAAACAGAGGCAAACCGGCTTCTCACAGAAAAGAGCAGAAAACATTTCTTACTTGTTCAAGTGTATGTTGAGCAAGATCAGTTGTCGATATCATCACTCCAGCAGCAAAGGAACCCAATTCAAGGCTCAAACCCAGTTTATCACTACTCTGGAATGATACAAGCGCACATATCAATTTGAAAAGAGACTCAAAATTCAGCAAATAAACTGCCGGTTCTTTTGCAAAAGAGACACTAACCCAAGCAACAAGCAAGCAGAAAGCCACTGATGCCAATTGATAAAGTTCATTTGTCTGGATATGGAAGTCTTTGGTCAGAATTAAGGCAAAAAGATCAACGCAGAACTAGAAAGAAACCATCTCTAATTACAGATCCCTTACCTGTGAGGAGAGGCTTATCATCAGCTTAAGGAACCAAGGCACACAAGTTCGAGTTAATATCGACAAGAAGGCCAAAAATGCAATCAATACCACCAACCTGTAAAAGGTTCCACATTTCAACAGCAACAAATGAGACTGTTGATCTAACAAGTAATAACAGTGTGAAAAAGGACTGCTCGCAAGATATCATCAGGGCAATTTTTAATATCATTATCAAACAAGGGTTCAAGTATTGACCAAGAAAACTCTTGCAAATGGTGAATCGAGAAAATGGATTTGATAATGAAACGTTCCACCGCCACGAATAACGGTACAAACGCCTAGGATAAACACCATTATTGCGACCACTAAAAAGCCTTGTCCTCCCCCAATCCCAACCTTCTCAGAGCCTCACAGCTTATCTATGCTGAAAGTGCCGCTTAGAGCAACCATTGATCCCAGAGATATTACTCAAAGCAACTTTTGGTCCATAAATTTATGCACAGCAACTAACAAAGAAAACAAAAGATGATCTAAGTTGTCCAGTCAGTCACCAGCATTATCATCCAACTTGCCACCAGATATAGAAGGAAAGCAATAATATCATGCCATCACCAGTCCACTGCCACCCTTCCTACTCCCTTCTCTCTTTACCGTACTACGGTTGCAATCATCCCAACATTATGTTTATGTTATATAGCCACTACGAAATACTCTATGCTTTTCCCCTCGTCAATCAGAATTTGACTTATGAGTATGGAAAGTTTTCCAGGAATTCTCACAGTAGACAACCTGCTAATTCAATGCTGGTGGCCATCCCAATTTGTAGAAAATGCTCACAACTAAATGGGATGAGAATGAAACAGAACCCAGTAAATTTCTGTGGCTAATACAATACGCAAGACACGGGATTCATCCAAAAAAGTACAAAGCTGCATAGACTAGAGATCCTTAGAAGCTCGGAATGGAATCACAGATGTTCTGTGTTCAACAGTTCAGAGTACCAACTCCATTTTGGGTCCTTCGACGAGTACAAATTGTTTACTTCAATCAATACGCAGACATAAATACTAGAGGTAAAAATCCAAAGTCAACATCTCCCACAGCCTAGAATTTTGTGAACGAGTGGCAAAGGGTTCTTACTTACGATTTAGTCATTGACATAACTCCTTGAAGAATACCAGAAGTTCCGCCAAGAACAGGCAACAGAGCAAAAAGCAAACCCACAGTGCAGTCCTATATCAAACATATGTTGAAGATTAGGAAATAATAACTATTGATCTTTTGCAAAAGAAGTATAAAGCACAGCTAGAAAAACGTCAGTAAGAGGTTAGCATATACCTGCAAAATAAGGGTACCAACTGTGACTTGACCATGAAGGGAACTAACACTATTTCTCTCCATCAAAAACTTCAGAACCTGAGGCCAGAGTAACAGGAAACAGAAAACCATGATTAAAGATCGGGAAAATTCTTTTTTGTTTTTTTTGAACATTAGATTGGGAAAAATTCAATCAGAAAGGTATTATGGAAGTTAACCAATTCCAAAAGTCTAAACATTAACATGGACTTAAACATGCAACAAAAACTGGCTTTCCTCCATTTTTCTTTTTTGTCTTCCTTTTTTGTAATTTTTTTTTGGGGGCAAAATACATGCAAACTAGCTCTTCATCCCTTAATAAGATAACTGGCCATCACTAAAAACAAGACAGTAACAGCGGATACACGCATAACACTTTAAAAATCTTTTATCTGATTTCAACTTATCTCGTACTTTACGCACGCACAAAAAAAAAAAAAAAAAGCTTATCATGCAAAATACCGTTGTCAAGATTTCTTTTTCTCTTTTTGGTGCTAACCATCAGATAAGTTGATTACAAGAAGAACCGCACTAGACTAAGAAATAGATGTCAAAAATATTATTGAAAACATATTTCTTGTTGAGGATTTGTTGGTAAATCTAGGCAAATTGACAATAATAAAAGAAACGAATACAGAAATAAATCACAGATTCAATGGAATGCACTGATCATCATCAGCAACTTCTCAGTTAAATGCTGGTCTTCAGAGCAGAAGAGTCGTACCACTGCTGTAGATGACATAGATAAGAATAATCCGACAAAAATCCCTTCAGAAGATTTTCCACCGCACAACTGCAAAAGAAGGTACAATTTGTCCATCAGAAACACAGTACAAGTAATATACTTGAGAGAAGCTCATGCCCCCAGGCACCAGGGGCTATTCAGCTTCCAGCATGGTTCTTTCGGTTGAGTTGGGAAAGTACCAATGATTAAATCTCAGAGTTACAATCTCCAACAGAATAGCTAACAAAAAGCCGTTAACACAAGGAGCAAAATAGCATAGCATGCATAGACTTGCCAAATTGATCAGTATCCTTAGTAGGTTTAGCTTATCACATAGAAAGCCTGCCTTATAGCTTACAAAATGGGAGTTGAATGCATTTTCACGTAATTAGCTGCATCATCAGGCGCACATATTGTAATATATCACAAATAAGCACTAAGTCGAGGAACTACGAAGAAGCAATACTCAATGGGGAATAGAAAGCATAAATGACCTCCTCCAGCAACTGGGATCTAGAGGGATGCATCAAGTAAATGTTGACTTATTGTGGATTGATTGTTTCTGCTGCTAAAACAAACATAACCTCCATTCGCACTCGGGCAATCTTATAGTGGCACCAAGGTCCACCCTCAAGAAAAGGGATACAGTGCCCAAATCTTGAATACCAATTTCTCCACAAAGAGGGAGGCCTGTTCATCCCTAGCATTGTTCACAAACCCTCTGAAAGAGAAGATGACAGAGTTCTCGGCCACCTGTTAGCTAGGGCGTCTACTGATCAAGATTCTCTCTCACTGCAAATAACCAGCTGCTACGATATGGAGAAGCAAGTCAAAAACCATTTTCCTTGAAACAAGATGATCATTGAAAAATCGTGCCTCTTTGTACATGAAAAGCTCCAATCAACCAAGGAAAATTATGTTCACTCGCCAAGTACTATCAATTATTCCAGTTTAAATTAAAGAAATCCACTCTCTGTCCACTTGATCCAAATCAATTTCCAAGGAAAACCCATCACGCCTTAATCAAAATGTTTTACAAACCCCCCCACAAGATTAGTATGAAGGAACCATTCTCTTTCCAACATCAAGTGAACATTATAGTATTAATGCCCCTCCATAAATTCATAGATAAAAGAAATTTCACTAAAGAAGTCAAATTCTCTATGACACACCACATGTCCTACGTTAGGAAGAATTTCATTAGATGTTGCACTTTTCATCAAACATTTTAGAAGGAGGCTAGTTGTAGCAAGGAAAGTAGTCAAATAGAAGTTCTCATCATGCCAAAAGTTTGATGCGTCCCTCACTTGAAAGAAGGGCCAAAGGAGGAAAATCTCCACCCTCTTGCAATAAACCGCATAAGAACAACACCAATCATACAAATCCATTAACATTCAGTAAAATGAACTTGGCTATATTGGAGAAGTCAAGCATTAAAGATGAACAGCACCAGCCGAGAGAGAAAACGATGTGCTGATGCAACAAAGGTCTCTCAGGAGTATATCATCCTGGTTGGCTCTAAGGAATAGGAAATCAATCATACCTTAGTTAGGAGAATGATCATTGACATCATCACTAAAAGGATCCAAACAAATCAGCTGTAAGGCCACCCAGAAACAGACTTATAGTGGAATACAAGAAGGGGAAGATTATGAAGAGAAAAGGTAGCTTGGAGCATGCTTTTGATGCGTGAATCTGACATCAGTCCCTACCATAATCAGTTCACGTGTACCATATTCTAAACCCAGAGGCCACTTGAAAACCAAAGAGGACACCTAGGGGGCCCAAAGAGAGATATGGCAGCAAAAGTCCAAGAACAACGATCAAGATTACAACCACCTTTAATCCTAACATTCATTTTGCTGTAATTTTTTTAGTGTTCAAAAAAAAAAAATTGTTTTTGCTATATTTTTTTGGTAGGTAAGTGAGGTAGGAGATATAGACCCTGAAAGTCCTCGGGCCTCGACCTTAGTCGTGTTTCATTTCTCGCTGTATGAGTACAAATATATGGTAAAGCTCAACCACCTTCACATCTCAGTTACATTTTCTTGCAACTTCGTATATGATTAAAAACAATACAGATTGTTTTGCAGACAGCTTTAATAAAAGAAAAAATCTATAAAAGCTACAACTGCATTAGTCCCCTTATCTGAATGCAACATCAGAATATGTAAAGAGAATATTACACATACCGAAGCTGTTATTCCGCACAAGAACATAAAAAGGAAAATCTGCAGTATCCCTCCTAAAATAGCCACTGCTCTAACGACACGGAGCTGCAATCATGACAGACACATCCATATTTTAAGTCAAACCAACCAGTTGGTGTACAAAAATAATTTGCTGAAGTGCCTACTTACAGTTACAAGTATTAAGCAAAAATTCAATCCTACCTTTGCCGCAGAGAACTCCAGACCCAGAGCGAATAGAAGAAAAATAACACCAAACTGAGCTACTGTCTCAACCTGTACAAGGAACAATGAAGAATGAACATGCAGAGTGACACAAAAACATATAAAATCAAACAATAAATGCCTTTTTCTTGGTGTTGAGTCCAAGTTCAATGTCAAATTCAAATAGACAACAGTTGCCATTAACATATGAAAATAAGAAGTTACTTAACAACTTGTAAAAGCTGGACTACTTATTCAATATCTTGGACTAGGTAATGTTTCGCTTAGGCTGCAGCACACATTACAGAAGTAATAAGAGCAAAAAGTACCAACCATGACAGGATCATTATCCACGCAATATAAAAAATGTCATCAATATATACATAATCAACAACTACCCTGGAAGCCCATGAAAAACATCTGAAGAGGAACATTCACTCCACCGAGAGATCTCAAGTCTGGTTCCTTAGGTAAAGCCACACTTTTCACACGACATTCTGGACAACTCCGCTCCAATAGTTTGGTTAAAAGATGACAGTGATTTTATCCCATAACAATTTCCAGAACACTACTAAAGTTAGAGGGCAGAAAATTTGCCAGTACAAAGCTCAAAGTCAGCAGCCATAACTTAAATTCACTTCTATCATGAATTTTTCGCCAATCATTTTAAAAGAACATTAGAAAACAGAAAAAGAGACACAGCTTATGAAGAATGCATAAATCCTATTCCAAGACAACTAATCCTACAATATAACTTAAATATAAAAAGTAACAACCAATATATATATACAAGTAGAAGTACTACCTGAACCATCTCAGTGACAAAACTGAAGCCCCCAGGTCCAATAATAGATCCTGCCAACAGATAGCCAGTAATAACCTGCATATATTTTCCATTTACAAATGATAGATGATCTGAATAAGTCCAGAGAAGGCTATAAATTACATAAAATTTTAAAGACAAAGCTCGTGCACAGAAGAGGGGAGGCGGGATCAATTAATGGCTGCTCTTACAGGTTGTCCAGCACAAGCAAAGGCAATGCCACCACAGGTTGCAGAAACAATGACAACCACCAGCTCTGATATCAGTCTGCACAAACAGTCAGTTGACCACTTAGATTGTCCTTGATCACTATGGCAAATGACAGCTACCATAGATAGTAAAAAGTGGAGATGTAACCTCAAGTCCAGCTGCAGCATAGGGTACTTCGACTTTGGATTGGATATGATGAAAACATTATCCTGGTGGAACACATCGTAACAGCTGGATCATAATTTATTCAGCTACGTTATGGTCAGTTCATTATGTGAGTAGCTTGAACCAAGTAGCTCCATCGACTTGTACATACATACCTTCCTATCTATCAATGTTGGCGTGTCCTCTACTCTATTCTCATTATCCAAATTGAAAACATCATGAAGTTGAAAAGACCTATAAAACCATATACATGTCAGAATAACAGTAGAAGGCTGGAAATAATAAACTAAGCTCCTTCAAAGATACAAATTATTAACTTGGTAGTGATAACTAATAAGCATAGGCTTGACTTCTTCAACTATGTGACAAATGGCTTAGGGATTAATATTAAAACTAAAATAGTTATGAATTCCTTTTCAAATAAACTACTAACACATTGCTGTTTTTAGAGAGATAGCAAGGCTTCCAAGCATGCCAAAACAAGAACAAGCCACCACCCATCTGAGTCTTTATATTTATATTCCTTAAGTCAATCTCAACAGTCTTTATCCTTATGATGCAGGATGAAAGAATGCTATATAAGGGATTCTCTGTTCACGAGATAAGTACATACTTGTCCTCCTTTGTCTCATTTTTCTTCGGCTTCACCCTGGCAACCGTCTCTAGAACAGCCTTATGAAACCAACATAAAATATTATCAGTACACATATTAGGCAGAGGTGAACTTAACACAAGTACAATATGAAATACTGCAGTAGAAGCTCTACTATAAATTCCTAAATCATGTAGAAATTATGCATATGAAGGAGAACAGAGGCAGCTCCAATAACGACCCATGCCGAAGGAATTTTAAAGAATTTCTCATGCAATTTAGGCTCAGTATACCGCTTGAGAAGCATCATACTGTTCGAGGAATGATACAGCAAGAGTGCACTTCCGACAACACAAACACAAAAATTTGGCCCACAGATTGATATGGATAATCATGGATTTCCTACTACTCGTCAAAACCAATAGATCTTTGGCTCCACGTCAAGCTAATTGATGAAACTATAAATAATACTGTACTCAACAGGTCGAGGGAGAAAAAATGTGAACACCTAACCAGATGCCTAGACAACATCTAAAAAGTGACGCAACATCAGTGGCAACAAAAGTAACCGACCCCTTCCCCCTTAAAATGGGATCAACTACATTGATTCTACAAGATAATCAACGACAAGAGTATCTAATACTGGTTTGTTGTTGGTATAGGTTGTCTAGAGAACCCCATCCTTAAAGAATTGAGAGACATCAATAGTATGAAGCATTACTAAAAGCAACCACAAAATAAAACAAGAGGGTGAAAAAACACAGTCTAGCGAAGTGCCAAGGCAATTAACCCAAAAAGCAAAAGAATAGACAAGGAGAAATACAAAAACAAAGGATAGTAGGGCCACTGAAACATACCAAAACCAATCAAGCAATCAAAACAAAACATTACACGCTGTAGGTGTGGTAGGTTACAAGTACATGGACTTGAAGATCCTGAGCCATCACTCTAGCCTACCTAATCACATCTGCTGTAAGGTTTCATGTCAAGGTCCTTCTAACTCCTCTGCGGCCTTCCGCTTCCTTCTTTTCATTGGATAATCTCCATATAGTCATATCTTCATGCCAATGTTGGCCTCCTTGTAAATCATAAGTCCATGCGAAGTAAATCAGTTCATCTTGTCTTCTAGCAACGTCACTTCAGAGGTCTCATTTAGGCCATCCCAATCGGGAGCCCCATTTTCTTGAGGCTCGCAATATGGGGCCTTAAATGGGGCTCCCCGATTTTTTAATATTAATTTATTTTAATTTATATTTTTTAATTATTTTTAATTAATAAAATATATTAAATTTTGTTTTAAAATATATTTTAAATATTAATAAATTTTTATATATTAAATTCGAGTAATTTTTTCTATCTAATTATTCATATTATGTTATTTTTCACCAATACAAATCTCAATTTTCATAATTTTAATTCGTTCTCTCAATTATTTTTTTAATCGTATTTGTTTTAATGTATTTTTTTCTTTTGTCTTGAAATAATTAAAATAGTATAAATAATATTAACTATTAAAATTCAAAAAAAAAATTTAAAAGATGGGGTTAAAAAGGGGGCTTGGAATTGAGAGGAGAAGCCCCATTTTTTATAATGTGTCAAAAATGGGGCTTTAGATGTGGATGGTCTTACAACTTCATTTTTAGATTCTATGTCTGATTAGATGGACGCACATCCAGTGCAACAAATGGGAAAGGTTCTTAAGAGGATCAGGGACTTACCACATTATGGAGGTGAAATGTAATAATTTCAACCACCTATTAACATAGAAACGTAGTTGAAACCTAATTACCCATCCCCAAGTAACTAAAATGACATCAAATCTTTACCATAAACTTCAAAAAGCAACCCTTAACATGTACTCAGCTGATGGAGCTAGGGCAGGTGCAAATAGCTAGAGTATGAAACATTTTGTCAAAGCTTCGTATGGAAAATTGCAAGCAAAATGATTCAAGTAAAGGAAAGTGGGAGAACTTCCAGGGACGTCTCAAAATGAAAGGGCCACAAGTATACCAAGAGAAAGTGAATACTTCATGGCACGGATGCAGAAGTACAACCAGGTAGGACACCACAGTGTTTGATTATCCATGAGACGCCTTAGTTACATATACATCTAGTAACCTTTTTCTTGTAAAACTTGTACGTCTCCTTTGCAGCTCCTCTTACACATCAACAACAACAAAAACAACCAACAACAACAACAACAGTCCCAGTGCCACAAGGGCTCCCACTTGAGCAGGGTCTGGGGGGTAGATGTACGCAGTCTTCAACCCAATGCCTCAAAAGAGGCTCCCGCCATGGCAAAGTCTAGGGGAATAAGATATACGCAGCCATGGTACTACCTTAGAGAGAGGCTCCACTTACACATAACTTTTCTCAAATTATAAATAACAAATGTATAAATCTATCAAAGAAAAACCCAACTCACACTAACCATGGATAAGCTATGTAACTATTTAAACCTCCCTCAAGGAAAATATCGAAGAGTAGATGTCACAACAAGACATAGGTTTAGTAAAGTACACCCAAATTCAAATCAATTGCATAAAAGAAAAAACAATAATATTACCACTAAAGCAAAACGTAACAGCTACAGAAACTCCTAAGCAACAAACAAACAACTATATATGCATCCAAAACACGTATACTCCAACAGGGAATATCTGAACATCACGATATTCCTCTGATACAAATTCATCATTGAAAAACTCTTTGAGCCCTAATTTAGGAGCAACCATAAAACTCATCATGAATAGGCTAAAGTAAAGAGACATTGCACAACCTAATTTTAACAGAAACAAATGTAGCCAAAAAGTTTAAGGTACCAAATAAGAGAACATCACACCTCCCATTACAAGTTCCCCTCAAACTATGCCAATTGATCCAAATGAGAGCAGTATTGCATTAATCATCTGAGTGTGCGAGCACTAACCTGTTGTTCTGCCACACTGTTGTTAAAACTCCCAGCATCAGTGGCTGCAGAAATCAGAGCCACGATCAGCAACAACTCAATGTCTCATACTGAAACAACTCAACTACCCAAACAACAGTAAGCTACCAATTACTAAACATGACTGAACTAAGATTGGAGCAGAAAAACAGGGTAAATTATATATTATTACCCTAAGCTTTAGTGTATTGATTTTTCAACCCACCAACTTTATGAAACAGCTTTTTAGTCAAAATCTACATGAACGTAAAAAATAGTACAATAACACTGTGAAATGGTATAAAACTTGTCATTATTTGTTGGTAAACCCGCTATCCCCTAGCTATTCTCCCCATCCCGCACACGAACCGCAATGTCGTGGCACTAATAATGAAGAAAATTTAAATGAGGGACTTATTTGACACCCTTACACACTATTTTTTGGATTGTTTTATTAAATACATGCAACTTTTCACTAAAATATTACTTTGTAAAGTTTATGGACTAAAAAATCAATATACCAAACCTCATAGTACTAAACCCTAGCTCAGTAACAGTCATTCTTACATGATGAACAATATTAACAAAGATAATTAAAAAAAAAATGAGGAACTGCATGAAAATAGTAAAGGAAGCACAATAGATCTAGCACCATCAGAACAATTTTAAGTTTGTCCAAATTAGTCTCATCTTCTATTTTGTTCAAAATGGTCCCTTATTTTTTATCTTGTGACAAAGTTAGTCCCTCATCTTTCTAATTTTTACCTAATTTTAGTAAACTACTGAAACAACAGTGAATTAGCAATTACAAACACGACTGAACTCAAATTAGGTAATTCAAAGCAGAAAAAAACCTAGCTCAGTGACAGTAATTCTTACAAATTGAACAATATCAACAAAGATAATCAAAAACAAAAGAGGAAATGCATGAAAATAAAGGGCAAGTTATTGAAACACCCCTTAAACTTTGCTACCAAGCACAAGAAACCCCTACACTTTTAATTATACACAATACCCCTGACTTTGCAATTAAACACAACACACCCCTACACTTTTAATTGTAGACAACACATTCTCCCAATCTTCGCAATTAAACACAACATACGCTCTAAACTTTATAATTAAACACAACACACCCTTTCACTACAATTTCATAAATTTATACAATTAAACAAAGACACTCCTGCATTTCAATTTAATCAAATAGCTCATGAAACTTTGTTACTACACACAACTTAGAAGTGTAAGCATATTTTACCAAAATAGTAAAAGGAATGTGAACAGATCTAGCAGTTACCTTCATTCTGCTCATTCTCAGGAAATTCCTTCTCCAACGCGCGATCGAACATGTCAGCGAAGCTATCCTCCTTCGTCGTCGAATTCGCCTCCGTCACATTTCCAACGCCAGCGCCGGCGATGACAGTGGCGGCGCCTGCGGACTGGATCGAGTCGTTTCCGGCTGGGAGAGAGAAAGACGGAAGGAGGAGATCGGCGATGAGGAGGAGAGAGAAAATAGAAGAGAGAGAGAGTGTCGCCATTGTAGAGAGGGAGGGAGAACCGACGCCTCAGATTTCAGAGAGGAGAGAGAGAGAGGGAAGAGGAGAGAGAGTTTGGGGGTGGAGTGAAATGACAAAAATGCCCTTCTCTTCTTGTGTGTGTGTTCTGCACGCGCGATTGGGGAGCGTGAGTAGTAGGAGATCGTGGTTGTTGAGGTGAGTGACTCTTTGTATGATCACCTGATGTAAGGATTATTGACCGATTGATTGTTATCTCTGGATCACAGCCGTTGAATTTCTTTTTCTTTTTTTTTAATATTACTTAACTTATATATTTAATAATATGTTTTCAAAAAATATATATTTAATAATCTAAAAACAATTATTATTTAACAAATTAATTCTATGTAATAAATAATTTTTTTTACTAATAATTTTTATAAGGATTTAATTACACTAAATTCTTGTATTTTATTGATCCATACAAAAATAATAATATTTTTTCTTTTTCATGTTTAGATAATTGAGTAAAAATTTAATACATAATAGTGTAATAAATGTCCTTTAACATATGCCCTGAGATTATAAAATCCGTTTTTATAACGTTATTTACATCATAAGAACTTGCACCTTTTTTTGGGAATTTAATCCTTATATGTTGCGTTTCTTAATTCAGATATTATTATAGTAAAATTAATGTAAAGTTAACAACAAAAATTTAATAGTTCGACCATTGATAGGTTTTTACTAGGTCAAGAATTTTGATTAAGTCATTTACATTTTTGTTAAAAATCGTAAAGATCAGGTGAAGGGGAATGAGTATTGCTTTCGACCAAAGGTCACAAGTTCGATTCTCTCTGTGATTTAATTGGCTCATGCGGTGTATAATTCGCTATAGGAGGTGGAGTTTACTGGATAATCAAGTTCCTCATTATCAAAAAAATAAAATAAAATAAAATGAAGATGATAAAATATAGTTATTAATTTAACTTTAATTCATTATATTAAAATGATATGATTAAAATAAAAGTATTAAATTAATATTAACGTAATAGATAAAATGTATAAACATTTTGCTCTTGAACAACTTGCTAAACGACAACCTAAACCAAAATGTCTAAAAAGGAAAAACCTAAGTAGACTGAAAATAAGAAATCATTTAAAATGTAAATTAAAACTTGAAGCGAAAAGCTAAAACCCCTCTTATGAAAGTCAGAAATTTACTCTTGACGCTCTCCAATGCCCTTTGTGCCTAAATAGGCCCAAATGAGCCGAAAGGTGCCTGATGTGGCCCAAGCAAATCTCGAGCTAAGTAAGGCATTGCTGTCTGTTGTACTTAATTTAGTTTAGACGGGTCTCGGTCGTGAATCATTGTGCCTTAGCTTGGTCCAAATGGGTCCCCAAGCATGTTCCTTCCTTGATATTGTTTTCTTTAATACTATCGGACTTTCATAGAATTTTGAAGCACCTTTACTCGGATGATATACCATAAAATTTAAAATTTTTATTATTCAACTATTATTAGCAAAATTTACCTTATTATAAATTGTTGATATGAAACTTATTTCCGACAATCTATATGTGTCCCTATCATATCTTGTAATTTTCTATTGGAAAATATTTCGGCAGTGTATATGTATCTTTCATCATAGTAAATTAACTTATCTGAGTATAAAACATTACTAGGCTTTTACACATTAGCTTAAAATTTCGAGACAGATGATTCTTTCTTTTATATGATATCAGACCCTTATTGATCATAAGGTTATGGGTTCGAATCTTAACAACCCCCACTTTCAATATGAATATAATTTAAACACAAGTTATAAGGTGGACCTGTGCAATATCCACACTTCAAACCCAATAGGTATCTGTGTGAAAGAACATTTTAGAGTATAAAATTATTTTTAAATCTTTATTCATTAGTTTAAATTTTTGGGACAGATGATTCTTTGAATCATAAATAACCCTAAAAAGAGGTATAACGTGTACAAATAAATTTGTGATAGGGCTACATTTTTGTTCGGATCTCATGTGATGTCGTTTTTTGTGCTAACGAGGAACTCAGTTATTCAGTAACCCCCGACCCATATGGCGACCCACACACCACAGGAACCAGTTACGTCAAGGATTCTCTCAGGGAGAGGTTCAAGAGGGGAATCAAACTTCAGACATTTTAGCCTAAAACAACATTTTATCCCTTCATTTGTTTATTGATTACTTTGTTTAACGTAAAGTTGTGCAGCAATTGATTGATCAAAGCAAAGTATCATTGTCTTTATTAGGGTGCACACTAATCCAAAATTAGACTAAACCTAATCAGATCGTATCGTACCAAGGACCAAATAATTACAAATTATGAGATTGTGGACCGGACTGATTAAAATCGTGTTTGGTCGATCCAAGACCGGTTAGAAATCTGACCGAACTGAACCAACTTTATTTGAACCAGTTTTTGAGCTAGCAAATGCAAATACAACGGGGAAAAAAAAAGGTTTATGAATGCGAAGAAAATGGCTACAAATAATAATGGTTAGTATAATATACATAATTTATATAATTTAATATTAACTATAAAATAAATACATGCAATGATCAAATAATAAAAAAAAATCTATATATAATCGACTTGTTAAGATTTTATATTTTTCTGATGCACGGAGTATGTACTTAATAATATATTAAAATTATGTAATCAAAACGTTTATTGCAAGATTAGAGCAGATTCATCATCGGTTTGGTCTTCGGATTTTCCTATTTTGGATCAATCCGAATTGAGACCGAAGATTAGACTAATATACAGTCGATCTAGTCTGATCCTTGACTGAAATAGTTAGCCTAGTTTGATACACCGGTCTAGACCATTGATTTTTTATGGCTATGTAAACACGTTAATTATTTATTTATAAATACATCATCACCTAGAGGTATAAAATGAATTCAGGTTCAAGATTGATTTTGGCTCATTTGTGTTCGTTGTAAAGGCTTGATAGCTTATCAAGCTGAATTCGAGCAAGTTCAATAAGCTTAAGTCAAGTTCAAATCGGGGGCATTTGACCCCTTAACATTTACGAATAGATTGATCAAAGCTTGTTAACAATTAGTATTAGAACGAAAACAAATTGATAATGACTCGATTTTAACTCAAATAAATCAGCTCGATAGCGAGCTCTCTCAATGCCATGATAAACCCTCTTCCCGTGAAAATGGCCAGATTCAATTTCGTGTCTCGGGTATCACCTCCCTAAGACTTTATCAGTTAAGTTAGCGGACATCTTCATTTAAATAATCTTTTCTATAAGCATTAATAGACCACTAACCTAGCACTAGATCTCACATAGCATGGCAAATGGGAAAGTTAGGTTAAAGATGACTAACACTCACCTAAGCGATCAGCTACTCAACACTCAGGATGTAAGGCTCGTAAGGGCTCGTTATAAAACTCGAAAGGTTTGACTTGTTCGAGCTAGCTCGTGCCAAGTTAAGCCTAAACATAGTGAGACTCAAACTCCTAGAGTCGCGATTCTCAATGTGTCTAAATAAGTATTAGCTATTACAATCTATTAGCACAAATGTCTACTTAAGTCAAGTTTGAGCCACAAATAAGTCAAGATCAAGCTTATAAAAGCTGATTTAAGGCGAGTTTATCTTAAAGCTCATCAAGCTAAGTTTGAGTTCAATAAAGTTGAACTAAGTCTGAATCTACGTTGGATCGAGCTTGAGCTTGAAATTTCCAAGCTTGGCGAGTTTCAAGTCGAGCTTGAGTCGAACTAAATTTTAACAAGTTGGTTGTTGATTAACCCAGAATATCTCAACTTGATTAACCAAAAATCCAAGATAACTCGAAACCTAAAGTCCTAACACGACCGATAGTTGACACGACACTCAAAATGACCCAACTCAGAAAAATTTGAACATGGAATAACCCAACTTGAATTAAATTCGACACTATTTGATTCAGAGTTTGAAGTGAGTCAACCTAATTGATAAAAAAAACCGGAGATGACTCAAATCTAAAAACAAACCTATCTAACTTGAATGTAACACAATTATGTTGACCCCCAAAATTGAAATGACCCAACCTAATTGGCATGAAACCTAATATGATTTGAACCCACAAATGATAGGAGCCAACTTACGTCAGACCTAAACTTTACTGAACCTAAGAGAACCTAAAATTTGAAAGGATGCAACCTGATTGGCCCTAGACCAAGATGACTCAAGTTTGAAATAATTGAATCAACTCAATTCTGACCCTTGCTAGCCTGAATTCACAAATGACTCAACCCATCTAATATACGAGATGACTCGAACAAAAAATGATCCAACCTGACTCAATCTCAACCCAAGCTAACCCAAACCTAAATTCAAAATGATTTCAACTGACTGGAACCGACTTAACTGACTCAAAACTCAAAATGCTCCAATTCAATTGACCCAAAACATGTAATGACTTTGGGGCATTATTAAAGAACTAAAATCCCAACAACTGATTCTTAAGATGACCAAATAATAACATTTCAACTCCATCGTGATTCCAATTTGATCAAACTTGAATTTTGGTTGACAGAAAGTATACACATAAAGTACAAATACACAGGAAGTGGCTATTTGACTTCTTGTTTGGTTGCTAGGAAATAAGTAGAATACAGGAAGTGAAAATTGCTTACGCAGTTCTCAGAAACAGCCTCCCTTCAAGGTAGCTCCCTAAAGGGGGAAGATTGTGTACATCCACCCCCCGAAACCCTACTTGGGCGGGAGCCCTTAAGGCATTAGGAATGTTGCCTTTTCTTTACAAGAAGTGAAAATTGCTGGAAGTAACTTACATAGCCCCTTGGGTACATTCTAATTCCCTTGTCTTGAACCAATCTCTCCAAGAAAGTTATATTTCTTATCCTGACAACCAAACCAAAACCCCTTTTACCTATTTCAAGAAAAATTGATACAGAGATTAAATTCTCAGAAATACAACTTGATCTAATTAAAAATTCAATTCACGTGATAATTAAACAAAGCATAATTTCACAAACCCTTTTTACCTCTTTGTTAGGCCCTTTGTTTCATGGGTGTTTCTACAGTGCAGAAAAATTGTGAGGTGTGTGTCTTTTATGTGTCAACACACACCTCACAATTTTGTACAGAATTTTAACTAAATTCTGTGCCGTGCAAAAAAGTCGGTAGACAATACCTTGTTTCATAGGGCGTTTCTACGGTGCAGAAAAAGTGTGAGGTGTGTGTCGACACACACCTCACAATTTTGTATAGAATTCTAACTAAATTCTGTACCGTGCAGAACGGTAGACAATACCTGTTTCATATCATTCCCCATGCACTACTAGAGGAGAGAACAATCAAAAGATAACATGCTGGAAGAACACAGATTTCTGACACAGTTCTTTACAATTAATAAAGAGAGTTTTTACTGACGTGACAATTTATTATTGTCAAAGCAATGATGTGATTTACAAATAATAAGAATCAAAAAATTACCTTAAAAATTACGATCTTGCTCTAGCAATAACAATTTTACCCCGACAATAACAATAACAACAACAACAATAAACCCAAATCCACGAGCCTCGACAATAACATTACCATTAACAAAAGGATAGATTTTAAATATTAATGGATGAATGGGAGGGAGTAGCATAAGCAAAACAACATGCAAAAGCCCATAGGATTTGAGATTCCTATTGTTCCCTGGTTCATTCTACAACATGATTTCAGCACATACGCGAGGTCTATTTGATCAAGCTTTTTTTCTATAAAATAAATGTTTCTTTTAGTAAAATAGACATTTCTTACTGAAGTTCGATTCTCCGCTTGAACCTCTCTACGAGGAATCCTTAACTTAACTAGCTCTTGTGGTGTGTGTGTCACCACATGGGTCGGGGTTAACCAGGTTCCTCAAAAGAGACATTTCTTTCATGATTTGAGTGTATTTAGCCTAGTAGAAACGTGCTTTTAAACAGTAATACAAGCTGTGTTTTTTTTTCAAAGGACAAACAGAAAAATAATATTTCTCATTTTAAGATTTACAATAGTCATATCGAAACGTGTTTTTCTAAGAAATACTTATGAATTATTTATTTTTTTTTCACAATTTGGCCAAAAATGCCCGTGATCTAAGAGCAGGCACACCCTATATGTTGAAAGTGTCTCTCAATCTCGTATCCAATGTGCTATTATTTTAGGCTTATCAAACCACGACGCTAGAAATAACATAGTGCTATCTTAATAATTGAACGTTCTCTTTCCTCTATCAATTGCACAGAAAGTTCAGTTGATCATATTATCAACTAATATATATACATCTTTCGTAATTACATTATAGTTATTTATGGTGATATACAACAGAAGCAAATTTATAATATAATTAAATTTTAAAAATAATTTATAATATAATTAAATCTTAAAAATAATTCATAATATAATTAAATTTTAAAAATAATCTTTAACAAATTAGGGACTCAAAACAACTGCTCCATAGAGTCTTGACTCTTGACTAACCACATCCACTCAATTTGCTTTTTTAAGTTTTCATCAAAGTGCATCCAAAATTGCAGTGTAAGAAATATTGGGGTAAATTATATATTAATACTCTGAGATTTAATGTATTAATTTTTTAGTCCATATGCTTTGTAAAATAATTTTTTAATTAAAAAAGTTATATATATTTAATAAAATACTTCAAACAACGATATAAAAAAATGAAAGCGAGACCTATTTTTTACCCTTATATATCATTATTTGGACTACTTTATTAAATTTATGTAACTTTTTAGACTAAAATTATTTCACAAGTTTGTGGACTAAAAAATTAATACACCAAACCTTGAAGTACTACTATACACTTTACCCTAAAAAAAAAAAAAAAAAAAAAAAAAAACCTATTTATAGCAAGTTTCCCATAAAAGGAATCCTTAATAATGAATCCTTGTGGGCATGAATCCATATAGCTTGGATTCTTTACTTTGGATGATGGTCAATGTCATTATCAGATAATTTTGTCGCTATTATTCTCTATAAATCATATTATTTTCATAATAAACACAGTAACTATTTTGACAATAGTAACTACCTGAATAACTTATTCAAACTGGTACGACATTCTACGTATAAGATATACGATTTTATTGGGCATAGATTGAATTTATCAATATCAACGCAGAAGCTTACTTTTTAGCTAATATCATCCTATTTTCGATAAGTAATTACTGAGAGCTGGAGCCTGTATCTTCGAGAGTAAAATGGATAGATAAATATGTGCAAGTCAGCATGTTTCGATACTCTTGATTTAATAATAATAGTACTAAATATCAGACTTTGGGATAAAAGATCTTACATTCGAATCCTCCAAAGCCCTTAACCTTGTTTAGCGACAAAAAAATGTCCCTGACAGTATTGTCAAGACGCTTCTATAACCGAGCTTGTATGTCACGAAATTTAACAAACCAAAATATCATACTCTAGGGCTACGTTTGGTTCAACAAACAATTTTTCTTCACAAAATATTTTCAATTCCAAATAATTTTTTCTTAAAAATTTATAATCTCTTAACTAAAAAAATTTATAACGAAAAAAGTCTTCTTTCCTCCATAAAGGAAAACATTCTCCTCTTTCACCGAGAGGAAGTCAATTTTCCCTCAGGGCCAAGCGAACCAAACACCCACTTGGGCCCCCTCAATTTTAGAAGTTGTGCTTTTTAAAGTAACAATTGTTGATATTAATAAGTTTTAAAAGAAATGTTATTATACATGAAAGGACTCCATTTTAAAATTTCACTTGGAGCCTCAAGAATATTAAAACCGGCCCTGTTTACCCCTAGGCTTATATATTGAACTCTTTACTCTCACAACTCCTATGTAAGATTCTTACTAGACTCACATGTAAAATTTTTAACGAATCTAAACAGATCTATTTCATTTAAGTAAAGGAAGGCAACTTGCTTTATAAGTATTCAATAAAGAGAGTGTAGTTCCCAAGGATTAAACATGGAGTCAAAAATGGTGAGTTGAATTTGGACCCTACTTTGCCATCCTAGCTCTTTTCATGGTACCCCCATCATTGTGTCATTATATTATATATTTAAATACTAAAAGGGCACCCGTCTAAACAGGGTCCGGGGAGTGGATGCATGCAGCCTTCCCCCCTTCAGGATAGGCTGTTTCCGAGAACCCCCAACCTGAGGGATGCAACGCGAGGACTTCCTAGGAGGTCACCCATCTTAGTACTACTCTTGCCCAAGAACGCTTAACTTCGGAGTTCTAACGGGTCTAGTGCTTGTGTGTCGGTACCTTCTTAAGTACCCTCACCACAATGCCATATTATAATATTTTGCTTTCTTGAAAGGATGTATACAAATCTAATGTTTGATAAACTACTATGATTAAAGTCGATTATGACTCTTTCATGTTCTTTTTTGGGGGGGGAGGGTTCGATCAGCTTAACAAACAGAGTTTTGTTAACATTCACAAACGTTTTGATAAAAGGCTTGTTAAGAGCTCTAAAATGGTTAAAACTTGTCAAGCTCTAGTTCAAACAAGGGTGTATCATCTAACTCAACTAGTAATACCCTAGTTATATATAGGGTGGCGTTTTTATGAGAGAGTGAGAGTGTAAGAGGGGCGAATCGTGACCCTCCACTGTAATAGACGGCCAAAATTTATTGAACATAAAAAAATAATAATTTACAGCTCATACCCCTTCATGGGGCAGAAAGAAAGAAGAGGCAAAGGAGGAAACTTTTTTTGTTTTTTCCAATATTTAACAAATATTGGCCTTAAATTTTTAATTTTTTTTAATGTTCAATAAATCGTAGCCGTCCATTACAACGGAGGGCCAAGATTCGTCTTTCTCACACTCCCACCCTCTCATAAGAACGTCACCCGACATATATATATATATATATATATATATATATATATATATGTCATTACTTCTCTTAGATTAGTCATATAATAAATAATGACTCCCCATAAAAGACCTAAGCAAGTAGATACAGTTAACGTAATTAACTACCATGGAGTAAAATCTAACTGCCCAAGATTTAAGCTATGATTAAAATATTAATTATTTTCATATTTCTAGGCCTATATATACACCACCTTATGCTAACTCTTTTTTATATCATTCAGTACATCCAGAGAGAGAGAGAGAGAGAGAGAGAGAGAGAGAGAAGAAGATGGAAATGGAGATACCTGTAATAGACTTTAGCCAGCTTGATGGTGAGAAGAGAACTGAAACAATGGCTCTTCTTCATGATGCTTGTCAGAACTGGGGCTTCTTTCTGGTATGTTAGTGTCTGCTCAGTCAAATTTTTTTTTCCTAGAAAAAAGTCAATTATTCATAAGAAAAAAATTATTTTTTTTTCACGATTTGAGGGTATTTGATCTAAAAGTAGAGTACTTTTAAATATAAGGAAAAATTGTTTTTAAGTAGGAAAGTAGTGTTTCTTCTTTAAAGGAGAAGCAAAAGCTTCAAATAAAGTACGCTTATTGGAAGTGCTTTATTCAAAAGTAATCCTGTAAAAATGTTTATGCAAAAATAGTTTTTTCGCGTTTTGACCAAACAGGCCTTTATATCATATATGCCTTATACCGATCCACAGAGGTAGCATACGTGAGGTAAGAGAGATTTAATTCTGAAATCAGCTGACATGGTGGAGTACCCATGAAGCTTATATGATTATCTGTTGTTCTCTCGTGACTTTGATGTGGGATTCTCAACTAGATTCGCACATAGAGTCCTTAACACTTTCAATGGAAGGGCATCACAATCAGTGACCATCGAGCAACCCCTTCATTAGTTGGGTTAGCTAAGGGACCGAGAATTCTAGACCTATTTAACAAACGAGTTGGGTTTGGGTTGATTGAAAACCATGGAATAGACCCCGCGTGCATGTTCTAAGATCCATCGCAAAACACAAATACGACACGGCACATTTGCCGGTCCTAGTTTGAACAAATAAACAAACTCTAATTACATGCATCTTTGACAACATTTCTACACCATACCATACAGATAGAGAACCATGGAATAGACGAGGAAACAATGGAGCAAGTTAAGAACTTCATAAACAAATACTATGAAGAAAATTTGAAGGATAAGTTCTACAAAAAATCTGAGATTACCAAGGCATTGGATAACAAAGAGGTTGCCTCCAACATTGATTGGGAAAGCAGCTTCTTCATTTGGCATCGTCCGAAATCGAATCTGCACGAGTTTCCAGACTTCTCTGACGATTTCTGGTTAGTATTTGTCGGAAGTTTACTGGGATTGTTTAGAAACACGGAATTTTTCAAAACTGGAAATGTTGTTCAAAAACCGAGTTTTCTAGTTTTACTTATTCTTTTGGAAAATTTGGAAAAATTTTAACTGCTTTCCAGAATGTCTCTCTTTCTCCAATTCATTCACGCTCTTACCATCAAGCATTATGAGTATACAGTCTACACTTTAAAATTGTTTATTGCAAATTATATTTGTACTCGCAATATCCGAATTTTCAAAGATCGGATATACTAAAATGGATCATTTTTGGATCGATTACCCTGATTGTTTTGTTTGGGTTTGAATGGTTTATCCGTTTTTCGGATTTATGATACTATATTTACCTATAATTTTAAATTTTCAGAAAATTAGAAAAATGTGGTCATTTGAACGCATTTTCCTATATTCTGTATTGGAAAACCGTTAACAAATTTTCAACTCTTGAACATGCTTTTCAAATGAAAAACAAAATACTACTTTCTATTTCTAAACTAGCCACAGTGTGATAACTTACCTCATTTTTTACATTATAGTTCTTGAATGAAAAATTCTAACAATAAAATGCACAAATATGCAGCAAAACAATGGATACTTACATTGATCAGCTCGTAAAGGTAGCAGAGAGATTGTCACAGTTAATCTGCGAGAATCTCGGACTCAACAAAGACCACATCAAGAACTCCTTCGCAGGAACTGCGGGCCCCTCGGTCGGAACCAAAGTGGCAAAATACCCAGAATGCCCAAAACCCGAACGCATAAGAGGACTTCGAGAACACACCGATGCAGGCGGAATAATCTTGCTTCTACAGGACGACCAAGTCCCAGGCCTCGAGTTCTTCAAAGACGGTAAATGGGTTCAAATCCCACCAACCCAAAAGAACGCCATATTTGTTAACACAGGTGATCAAGTTGAAGTCATAAGCAACGGTCGCTATAAGAGTATTTTGCACCGTGTAATGGCGGTTGAGAAAGGGAGTCGTCTCTCGGTTGCCACGTTTTATAACCCAGCTCCCGACGCCGTTATCTCTCCGGCAAGTAAGGTTTTGTATCCGAGTGGGTACCGGTTCAGAGATTATCTAAAGCTTTATGGGAAAACTAAGTTTTTGGAGAAAGCATCGAGATTTGAAACCATGAAGAAAATTGACAATGGAGAGCATGATTGGTAAACTTAATTATCAGCTGATGCCATATATCTATCTCGTTTATGACAAAACCTAATGAACTGTTTTTTGTTTTCGGGTTTTTCTTTATAGCATATCTTTTGATGTACGGTTGTCAAATCTAAAATAACATGTTCTTCCTTTTGTATTGATGTTTCTATCACAATCCATCTGCTTATGGCCTATTGGGTATGGTTATCTGTTTGCAATTTTTAGTTTTAGAGAAAGATTTCATCTAATTTTTTATTTTTCTGTTTGACCTAGAAAAACTGAAAACAGAAACCAAAAACCAGAATCATATTTCATGTCAACATTCTTAAACTAAAACCACCCAAAACCAGGTCGAAGTACAATCCAAGTGATAAACTTTTTATACCTCAGGGTAGCGCTTTGTGTATATTAAAATGGCACGGCACTAAGATGATAAATGCTCAAATTTCGGATTACAAAAATGATAAATTCTCAAGGAAAATAACAAAATAAGCCACAAAACCGGGCCTGAAACAACAGAAACATCAAAGACAACTGATCTTTCTTCAAACTAAGAACCATGAAGGCTTACAATGAAGATAGTTTTGACAATATAGGTTTAGTTACAATAGTATTGGTTTGATTTACTGCTTCAATCAACAAAACCTTATAAGACTTCAATGAACCAGAACATTTAGCAACAAAACACAACAAAAAGTTACCAAATTTCAGTGACTTAGAGAATTTCCCAGCCGACCCATGAATCTTAACAACAAGATTATCAACTGAGTCCTGTGATAATTTCACATTATGATTCAATATATTATGAAACAAGCTAAAGAATGGTTCGGTCCATACCGGTTCAGGCGAAATGAGACTCCGATGGCAATGAAGGCACATTAATCGGTCGAAACTGTATCCACCGCTGAGGATCTTCTGGCAAAAGGCGGCTGTATGAGCAGGATGCAAGGAATCTTTAAGAATCTTGGAAATTACATCACAAAGAGGGTTGTTGATCCCCTCTTTTCGGTGAATCAAAGGGAGTAAAAGGGCGTATTCAGCGTCTCTTTGGTGGAGCTTACAGTATTCTGTTGTAGCAGATAATAGAATTCGAGAAGCGGGTTCATCGAGAACTAAGAGCTTGGGAAGTATGGTTGAGGAAAGAACTTGACTTGGCCAGGCTCGGTTTTCATATTCATCGATACCCAGAAGATGGGATGAAAGAATTACAATTGCTTCATCGTCTAACTTCCATGCTTCAATCAATGCAAGAACTTCAATGGGGTTGGATTTGGCTCTCGTTTGATGACATATTTGTAGAATCTCCTCAGCTAGTTCGATGGCTTCTGAAGATTTGTCAAGTTTCAATATCCGTGCATTCAAAGAAGCTGCACGTGATCGAGTTTCTAGGTCTAAGGTACTAATAGGACTAGCGTTATCGGGTTGAGATTTGTTCAAAATCGGCTCTACTTCATCTTCTCTTTCATCCTCACTTTCAACATCTGTCATCGACCCAGTATCATCAACATTGTTCTCAAACTTTGTTACTAAATTCAACTCATCAAGTGATACAGGAAGCCAAGGAAGAACCAAATTGATCTCACAATCGTTATTTGCATCGTTTAGCCAATTGGGTACTGAATAAAACTCATTTTCTATCAAAGTACTAACAGAATTCACATTCGAGCGACAATTTCCTGCAAGATTTGATTGAGATGATTTATCAAGCAGGTTTTGTGCAGCCCTCTTCACCCAGAAATCAACCCCATTTTTCCCATTCAACACATTCCTAGCTAATTGAGACAAATCACGAGAGTCGAATCTTCGGTGCTCATAGGCCAAAAATGAAAGAATTCGAGCCTGAACCATACTGGGTAGCGTCTCAATCCACATAACCCTGATGATCAAGATCAAAAATTGACTAGGCAAGTCAAAAATCTTAAGTGCAAAATGTTAGGACCACTAATTTGAGAGTAGTACAGGAGACAATTTTCAGTGACTCACCTAATCGCATGCAACCCTAATGTGTGTATATAGGGTCATGCACCAAACTCTAGTACAATGCTCTACTTCATGGACAAGGCTCATTAAAACTAGACTCCATGCACAAGCATAACAAAAACACCCACTAGGAAACACAAAACAGAAACCCACGAACAGGAGAGAACGTGTTTCAACGTCAAGCATATATCATCGACAAAAGCAGCACGACGAATCTGCTATAATTGTTGTTGAAAAAATTACTAATCCCATGTATGGCATGTGACCCAATAACATTTTAATATGTAGTTTTATTTTAGTGATAATTTAGGTAATTTTTCCTTTATTGCTAGTATAGTTTTTCCTTTATGCTCTTATACTTTATGCTCTATGTGTGTAGGTTGTTATGTTTGGTGCTTCTCAGATTAGGGGTTCTCAGAAATAGCCTCTCTTTAGGGTAGCACCTTGAAGGGGTACGGCAACATACATCCTCCCCCCCCCCCCCCCCCCCCCCCCCCCCCCCCCCCGCGACCCTGCTTACGTGGGAGCCCTCGAGGCACTGGGTCGGTGATTGCTGCTGCTGCTATAGTTTTATTCTACATATAAGCAAACGCTTCCATTGCAAGAGGCTTTCTCTCTCCTCACTATATTTTTCTTCCCTTCCCTCTCCCATAATTTCTATGATAAACCTAGCTAAACTCCATAAAAGAGTCAATCTAGTCATTCTTCCTAGTTTTAGCATTAACAATATCAATTCTGGGTGAATACAATTGCATCAGAAGTAACCAAAAGTCTCGCAGAGGAGTTGTAAGAAAAAAGATACGAACATATAAGCTTAGTAGATTACTCTACCTAATGCCAATTGATTTTAAGATAGAACCTCACTTGGGATCTCATATGTTTCAACTCCATGGGTTTAGCCTAAAGGGTCCGGTGAAATTTAACACGAAAGATGAGCAAAAAAAATGTTGAATAAATGGCAAATGCCCGCTTACAACTACGACAATTCCTAGTTTCTCGCGGGCCAAATCCAAATTGACCCCAGAAAACACCAAAAGAAGCTCAGAGAACTCCAAAAGAAACGCTTCAATTAAGTTAAGTTGAACCACAAAATGGATGACTATACAGTTAGGAGCACCCACGAATTTACCGAACCTTAAATTAGAAATAGCAAACACAGAATTGAAGGGAATGGGGGAAAATATTAGACACAGGAAGTTACGTGGTTCAGTCAAAGCCTACACCCACGAAAGTGGAGCAACAATACAATTGTTTTTCACCTTTCTCACTTGCACTCATTACAACACCGGCTAAAAGCTTCTATAAATAGACCTCTTACAATTGAAACTGTTGGAAGCTTAAGAGTCATGCACTAAACACAGACCCGAATAAATCCAGCCAATGATTACAACGGTTATCAGAAATGAACAATCTCCGTACTTAACAAATACCTGGGGGGATGATAATGATGGGAGGAAGCGTAAAGAGTGGTGGGTTTGGAGAGGAGAGAGAAGAAAGAAGAGGGAAAGAGAGAAGGAGAAGAAGATGGGTTGAAGCACTGTTGAAACCACAAGGAGGCGTCCGATTCAGGAGTGAGAGAGTTCATGAATATGTTGAACAGCGCCACCCATCCCTCCATTCTCTCTCCCCCTCTCTCTCTCTCTCTCTCTCTCTCTCTTCCAGTAGAGCCAAGTAGGGGGAGAGAGAGAGGTTTCAGTTCAGTGGGGGGCTTTGATTTGAAGAGGAGTACAACAATAACAACAACAACAAACCCAATGCTTATAAGAGCTCCCACAAAAACAAAATCTGAAGGGTAAATGTACGTAGTCTTCCCCCTTCAGGGGACTATCCTGAAAAAAAGCTGTTTCCGAGGACCCCCGCATAATAAAGGTGAAGAAGGGTAAAAAAAGAAAAGTAAGATAATATCTTATTCTTGTATAGATGTGTCAAATTAATAGGAGTAAAAGTATAATAACAATAACAATAGTAATCACAGTGCTTCAAAGGGCACCCGTTTAAGCAGGGTTTGGGGGGAGATATATGCAGCCTTTCCCCTTCTAAGAGCTACCCTGAAGGAAGGCTGTTTCCGAGGATCCCCAACCTGAGAAGCTTGTCAACAGCATAAAATATGGTTGCCTAGCATTCAGAGGGCTTAGAGTAAAAAGAGGATAAATAAGTTATCCTCGTTTGACAATTAGGTAAAGTTATAAGAGTAAAAATAGTTATAGTTAAAATAAGGATAAAATTGTTCAAATTTTTTTTAAAATTTACCTTACCCCCCTACCAAATAGAGCACCAACACGCCGCCACCGGATCCCATTAGAACTCCAAAGTTAAACGTGCTTGGGCGAGAGTAGTACCAAGATGGGTGACCTCCTGAGAAATTCTCACCCTCAAGTTAGGGGCACTGGAAAATAGCCTTTCTTCAGGTTCACACCCTGGAGGAAGAAGGCTGCGTATATCCGCCCCCTCAGACCCTGTGTAGGCGGAAGCCCTTAAGGCATTGGGTATGTTCCTTTTTATCTTACTCACCCCCTACCCCCCTTACCCCTCTTACTAAGCTGTCAAACAAGAGTAAGGATTTACCTCTAATTATCTGTACCT
Source organism: Simmondsia chinensis (assembly GCA_018398585.1). Lineage (NCBI taxonomy): Eukaryota > Viridiplantae > Streptophyta > Magnoliopsida > Caryophyllales > Simmondsiaceae > Simmondsia > Simmondsia chinensis. The sequence goes on from JAGTTD010000010.1 coordinate 36,101,509, forward strand.
CCATTACCCTAATGCCAAACAGGGGGTAAAGAAGATGTAATGCACGTCAAATACGGGTATGATTCACGTATTAATTACGTATGCATACTTTTTTTTTTGTTGGTCTCTGGTTTGTCTCAATGATTAGGGTGGTAGTTGACCAACCTAGGGAATAGGGATGCTAATAGGGCGGGTAAAACCTGTAAACTCGCAATTGCCCGCCATAATAAGTGAGGTGCCACAAATATGAGGTGTGTACGGATATAATGTTGTACTTGCCCGGCCCTACTTCATACCCACCTCGCACCCTATATCCGCTCCATTTTTGTATTTAGTTACCCTAGAAAATAATTTTTAAATTAAAATACACGTGCTTAAATTCAATTATTTAAATTATTTATCAATGTCATAACAATAATAATTAAATTCTTAAAAATAGTGTTAAATAATTAATACGGACGGGTATCAATAATCTTTAATGCCTATATTAGGATAGATATGGGCCAAGTAATGGACATCCATGTGGATACAAGCTTATACTTACTGAGGCGGGTATGATATCCATTTTATACCTGTGGGTAATGGGTGGGTATTGTTCTCGGAAACAGTATCTCATCAGGGTCTTACCTTCATGGGATAAGGCTGCGTACATCCTACCCCTCCCCTTGAGCATTTATCAAGCATTTCTAACCCTTGTTCGAACTCGGTTCGATAAGAATATAGTGTGTTCGATACTCAACTCGTCTCGGCTCGTTAGGCTTATTGTGTCCAGTCGAGTTGAGCTTATTATCGAGCCCAATTAAGTTTAAAACCGAGCAAAGCTTGCATTTGAGTCGAGCTCATTAATAAGCCGAGCTTCTTAAGTTATTATCGAGCCATTATTGAACCAATTTTGAACCAATATCAACCATTATCGAGCTCATATCGAGCTCTTGTCAAATTGTTTATGAACATTAGCGAGCAGAACACCCCATGTTCGAACTCAGCTTGTTAAGCTTATCGAACCCGCTCAAACTCGGCTCCATAAACTATCGAGCCCTCCTAATGAACATAAACGATCCTTGAACGAATTCAAACACGAGTAGTTTATCGAACAATTTATTCATTTACACCCCCTACGACTCAACTCAACTTGTTAGTCTTTATCAATTAAGTTGAACTCATCATCTAGCTGAGCCAAACTACTATTATGCCAAGTTATTATCTAATATGAGCCATCCTCTACATTATCAAGCTAATACCGAGTCATCGGCAAACATTGATAAGCTTTTAACCAAACCCTATGAAATTGTTCATTAACATTAATGAGTCGAGCAAGCCAATTGAGCATGCTCAACCTTAACTCAGTAACTAAGCAATTAAGCCCCCTAAAACTAACATGACCAACGCGTAATAAATTCCAGAAATGAGTAGTTTAAGCAACGTTTGGTTCATTTACCCATTTTATACTGCTCGAGTGAATAAAAAAGAAAAAAAAGGAAAAACGTACTATAATACGATGTATTTCCTCGAGAGGCCTCTAAGCGACTCGTCGTCTCTTACCTGCATTTCTGGATTCTCTTTCCCCTTTCAGGTGTTTTGGGCTCGGTACCCCTCCTGTCTGCTCCTGCCTGGTACCTTGCTCGCACTGCAGGAGAGGGAGGGATTTTCCCTTCCTGTCCTCCACCCTCTCTGAGGTTGTCGTTTTGTCTCCTGTGTAGTGTTTCTGGGTGTGTTTTTACCTCAGCTCCATCCGTTACCTTGATTGTTCTGGCCTCTCACTGTGTTTGTGTTGTTTTCCCGGTGTTGTTGTTGTTTTTGGTGCCTGTTGTTTTTCCTGTTTGTTCTGGCCTTTTTTGTACCCACTACCGTTTACGGGATGGCTAAGGATTCACCTTGTCGAGTTCCCTGTATGTACTACGGCTATGCCGATAATTATCAAAAAAAATGTACTATAATACGAGAAATTCTAAAATTTAGTGAAGTTGGGAATATTTAGGGGGCAGCTACGAAGTCCAAAGCTGAGCAAAACACAACACAGTGCAAGCGTGTAGAACCATATGGACGGTGCGTCCTCACTCTATCCGATCTGAAATAAAAATGTAAAATACGAAATTGAATATGTCATACTGAAGAAATGCAAAATCCGTTAGAGTTGAGAGAGAAAATATTAGGATTTGTGTTTGAGAACTTATGAAATGGAGACTAAATTACGGTCAAACTAAGAATTCTATAACTAGAAAATTATGAAAATACCCTTAAACTAACTATAAAAGACAGAAGTGGCCCAAAATACATCTTAGGGCTGAATTTGGCGAAAAAGAGTGGAGCTAGTAGTAAAGCAGGTAGCTCTTCGTAATTCGACCCGAGGGCTTCGATTTGAGGTAAAATGGGGCCCATGACTCCTTAAAGTTATGGTTGTTTTTAGTCGTAACTATGGATCAGTGCTTTCGGCCTACTGCTTTGAACTTTTGACGGTCCAACTGCTCCACAAACTCAATTACCTGTCCTACATTACTATCCCCTCTCCATCTTGTGCGTCACCCCTTGGTTTTGTGTCAAGTGCCCCACTTAACTCCACGGTGCATGGTTTGTTTTGGAATAAAAGTCGAGTTTGTTTCCAGTAAAAATAGAGCTCATAGACTTATGAATCTAAATGAATAAATTCCAATGCAGTTTACTAACCTAAATGTGCTAACTTGAGCCAAGTTCAAGCCTAATGAGCTGAGCTTGAGTCTAAACAAGTCTATATTGAGCTTAAATGAGTATAAATCATGAGAATTTAGCTTAGAGCTTGTCAGAGCTGCATTTGAGTTGAATCGCACAGATGAGCTCGTGCTTAAAGTGAAGCTCGTTGAGCTTTGAACTTGACGAGCTTGCGTTCAAGTCTATTCATTTAAGCCCCTTCTCAACCCTTTTAAAGTAATCCTTTAGTGATAACATGAGGAGTTGTGCAAAGAAGTTGAAATTTGGCTGGACACTTTTTCGGAAATCTTCTTGTACAACATAAACACAAATACAAATACGAAAACGACACAACACAATACTTTTGCATGACTTACACTTAAGCGAGTAAACGAGTCGAGTTGAGTTCGAGCACTCTCTTGTTTGCACTCGATCTTGATAAGGCTTATTAAGCTTCAGTTCGAGTTGAGCTCTTATCGAGTTTTCAAACCTTTGTTCGAGCTGGTTTTGATGAATCAACTATTTACATAATCACGTTGCAACGAGCTCCTAATCAAGTGAAGTTTGCTATTGAGTTGAGCTATTCAAGTTACTATCTAGCCCCTATTGAACTATTTTGAGCTAATACCGAGTGCTAATAAGCCCTTAATAGACTTTTAATGAGTTTTTATCAAGCCTTTGTCAAATTGTTTGCCGAATTTAACTAGTCGGGCTCACCCTTATTCGAACTCGGTTGATTAGCTATCGAGTCTCCTTAACGAACCCGAACAAACCGTAATGGATTTCGAACACGAGTAATGCATCCAACATTTGGTTGGTTTACGCTCTTATTAACACTATGTCCGCGTGAAGCGCGTGTATCGGCGTGTGTAACGTACGTGCTAAAGAACCATTAAAGTTTGCAGGTCAAAAGCAAGCAATATGCTCTTTTCACTAACGAAGTATACGTAATTTTAATTTTTATTCTAAAATTTCTAAATTAATATTATTAATTTTTTTATTCTCCCAAAAAGTTATGATTTAAAAATCCTTCATTAAACTAGATATGATAATTTTTGATTGATTTTTCAAAATGACAAATTTTGATATTTTTATTTTTAAAATAAGATGTAAAAATTTAAATTTACTAAAATAGCATACTCAGTCAGTATGTTATGTGACAAGTTGCCATCTAACCAATTGTATTTTGGTATTTTCATATTTTTTTAATTTAAATTTTTTTTTATTTTCTTACTGTTGCAATAACCTTTAAATAAAATGTGAAAAAAATAAGTATTGCCTAAATTTTTTGTATTGTATTATATAGATACTATTATTCGATATATCAAAAATTTAAAAATTTGGTAAAAAAAGTATATTTACTATTATTATTGTTGTTATATATCTAAGTTTATATTTTATACAAAAATTTAGTCAGCACTTAATTTTCTTTTTACATTTTGGTGAAAAGTTTTTGCAGCTGTAAAAAAAAAGAAAATTTTATTTTTTAAAATTTCAAAAATTATGAAAACATCAAAATGCCCTTGCTTATGTGGCAACTTGCCATGTTGTAATACTGACTTAGCATGCTATTTTGGTAATTTTTAATTTTTTTGTGCTGTTTTGATAATTCTAAATTTTTGTGTGCTATTTTAGAAATAAAAATGTCAAAATATGCTATTGTAAAAAAATATCCCTTCTTTTTTTTTTTTTTTTTTGCAATTTTTGGGTTTTTATGAACTAAATATCATATTTAAAAAAAAAAAATTTCTTACTTTAGTTTTCTATTTTCAGCTTCTTCTATTTGCTTAAAAACTAAAAATAGAAAATTATGTGTATGAAAACTATTGTCCAAACATAATGATATTTTTCAAAATGAAAAATTATAAGGAGTTTGTTTGATATTATTTTTTATTTACGATTTTTATGTTTTAGAAACTAAAAATTATACTTAGAAAATAGACAACATTACTTTTTATTTTTATTTTATCTTTTAATCTAACTAAAAACTCAAAAAGTAAATAACCAAAAGTAAAAGGAACCAAAGTTCAAAACTTAACTTAAAAATTTTCAACCAATTTTCTCTTATATTATTTTTTGGTGACGAGGTATTGAATGCCCCAACCAACACCGGCCCATAAAAATAACTCACAAGCCCCCATGAGCAAGTAAGTCATGAGTATATCCTCAGAGAGAATCGAACTCCTTACCCATGAGCGATAACGCACGAGTAGGAGACACCACCAATCGAGACACCCTCACTCAAAATCTCTTAAATCTCAAATTGTAAAGCGTGATATAAATGTTGAGAAATAATAGAAAAAGAAAGCAATAAGTATTCATATATATATAATCACATTAAATACATAAATTATATTTTTAAACATTATTCGTACATCGTACGGTGTAACACTGGTAACTATAAACACAAACCAAGTAGGCAAAAAATGTTTTTTTCCTTGAAAATTGATAAGTTCTTACAACATTGCCCTAATAAAGTTCATCAACATCCGAAAAAGGCCTAAACCTCACGTTTAAGGTGAATAGTCTAACCACTATATTGAATGAACTGCTATAAAAAAAAATTTTTTTTGCTTTAAAGTGAGTTATTTACACCGTTGGTCTCTTGTGTTTCTAATTTTGTTTAAAATGGTTCCTCATTTTTTATTTTGCTCAAGTTAGTCCTTTATCTTTTTAAATTTGATGAAATTAATACTTCATTTTTTCTTTTGTTCATAATAATCTCTCATGTTCTATTTTATAGCAAAATTATAATCCCACATCTTTTTAATTTTTATCTAATTTTGGTTATAATATGGGGGGCTAATTTTAGAATAAAATAAAATACAAGGGATTATTTTGAAAAAAAAAGATAAGAGATTAATTTAAATAAATATAAAATATTAAGAATTAATTTAAATAAACTTTAAAAAAAATTAGAGAATTATTGAGCGGTTTCCCAAAATGGCCCAAAATAAAAAACTATTATCCAAAATGACCCATTTTAAAAACTATTTCCCCAAATGGCCTCCACGTCATCAATTTTAAAATTTTAATTTTATTTTTTTTGTGTTTTGGGTACTTGACACTTTAAACCTTTTTAAATTTTTTATTTAATTTTTTAATTAATTATTAATTATTAATTAAATTAAATATATTAATTATATTTTTATTATCATGTTATATTTAGCTTTATAACATGCGTTTTAGTTAAATTATATATGTAATTTATAATAAAAAATTAAATGAAGTTGTTTGTTAAATATTAAATAATATTATATATATAATTTTTTAATTTACTCATTATTATAGTTATATAATAAAAATAATAGTTATTTGCTTATATAACATTTAATATAAATTATTATTTTTAAAATTATTATCATAGGAAGGGAGGTATTTCCAAAACAAAAAAAAAATTTAAATTTGATAACATAGAGACTATTTGGATAAATATTTTTTAAAATAAATTATTTTAGGTAATATTTTTTTATTTGAACTATTTTAGGTAATGACTCATTATTACGTGAATAACTTGTATTAAATTACAGCCTTCAAAGTTTATCCCATTCCTCTCACTCAAACCTACATCACTTCACTCATCTCTCTCTCTCTCTCCCCTCAAATTCAACCCTACAAACAAAATCCCACAAAAAATTAACCAAAACCCAGATCAAAACTCCCAAAACCCAATTCAATTTCATCAAAAAATCTCCATGGGTCTAAGCAACAACATCACAGCAATCCTCAACTTCATAGCTCTCCTATGTTCAATCCCCATAATCTCCTCTGGTCTCTGGCTCGCCACCAAGCCCGACACGCAGTGCACCGCCCTCTTCCGATGGCCCGTTGTGGTCCTCGGCCTCTTGATCCTCGTCGTCTCGTTAATCGGCTTTATCGGTGCATACTGGTACAAGGAGTCACTTCTTGCTCTTTACCTATGCTGTATGGCAATTCTGATTACCCTTTTGTTGGTTCTATTGATTTTCGCTTTCGTTGTGACTCGACCAGATGGGTCGTACCCGGTACCTGGAAGAGGGTACCGGGAGTATCGGATTAACGGGTTTTCGGGTTGGTTGAGGAATCATGTGGTAAGTGAGGAGTATTGGGGGAGGATACGAAATTGTTTGGTGGAGAGTAATTTTTGTGCTAAGCTTAATTCTGAGTTTGTGAATGCTGGAGATTTTTTCTTGGCTCATATTTCTCCTCTTCAGGTACTTTCCCTCTCTTCTTCTCTCACGATCTTGTCGTATTAGAGTATAAAATTATTCATAAATTTTCTTAAGTAACTGAAGCAGTCACTCGGGACTCCAATTAGACCCTTTTTCCTACATTATAGTAGCATATAATTATGCATCTTTTTACAACCAGCAAGAAATCCAATTAGGTTGTACGAGGGATAAGATGTCTTTGATGATAGTGGGATTCAATCTTAAGTCTCGGGTACTACCTTCAATGGCTTTACTAATTAAACCAGCTGATGCCTTCATAAGATATATATAAAGGACTTACATGTTAGCTCGTATTGTAATATGGAGTGACTTATTTTCGAGGCGGATACTTTAGTTGCCAAAAATGAGTCTTTTACTAATCGCAGTTACTTTTGCCCCTAAATGTTAGGGCCGATCCTACTTAATCTCTTTCTATTTTGTCATACTAGCGTATAAAAGCATCCATTGACATTCTTGAAATAGTTGATTACTTGATATTATAGTCGTTTATTTTAAAAATTTTCGAGTTTAAATCCTAATAGTACGTGAAGTTTGTGTAACATCATCACTTAAGTTTTGGATTATAGAACATTTCCACTTTTATGTAATAGCTTACGATTTAGTGTCTTTTAGAGACATAGTTAACTTGGTGGTGGAGAACATCGGGACCAGAGAACCCACCCGGACTCGGTCCCCGATGTAAGAAAACAAGAGGAAATAGCTTACACTTTAGTTGGATAGTACTTCGAGTGGTGACTTAGGTTTTCTTATATTTAGTTTTAGATTTTGGCATTGGCTAGGTAGAAATAGAGGGATACAGATGGCATTGTGATTTAAGGCCGGTTTAATTAAGCTGTGAAAAATTACTTTTTTAGAAGTACTTGTTGTTTATGCTCGATAGTACTCTATATAAGAGAACTTTTGTTAAAAAAAATTAGTTTTTTTTTGCACTTGTGCATTAAAGGAGAATCGTTATTTTTTTATTTCTACTTAAAACAGAAAAATAACTTCTATATTTATTTAAAAGTACTTCTCTGTTCGGCCAAACACCCTCGAATCTCACAAAAATGCTTTTTTCCTGAAGAAAAACTATTTTCCTTAAAAGATTTCAACCAAACAGACCCCTAGTAGATTTATTGAAATAAAACCATTGACAGATCTTAAAAAACACGTTTACAACAACAACAATGACCAGATGCCTTAAAGAGCCTCCCGTCAAGCAGAGTATGGAAAAGATAAAATATACGTAATTTTACTCTTATAGGGTGTTATCGTATAAACAGACCATTTCTAAATGATAATTAAAATGTTTATATACCCAAAAAAAAAGTGGTGTTAGGTCATGGAGAATCTGATTCTAGTGTCAATGTGAAATTGCTAGGAATTAGGTATTGTGGGTATTCTCCTTTTCCCCTTTTTATTATTAAATCATATTTTAGATGGCGTATTATTATTTTTTCGACTGTTACTTGAAATCAAAATAACATTATCATCTTTTATGCATCTGTACAACTGTCAATTATATTGAATAATTTGAAATTATATCCTTATGTTATACGAGACATAGAATTCAAACAAACTATATTGTCACAGTACAAATATTAGTGTTCGAGTTATATTATTACTATAACAATAACACTTGTTATCTCGATAATAACACGAAATATTTAGGGGGCAGGGGTGGGTTGTCTCTTATAGGAAAGGAAAAAGACATTTCTGAGTCTTAATCATTGCTTCCTTATTTCTTTGTCCTTTTATCTTTTATTTTATATATATATATATTATGGGTGGTGTTTTTATAAGAGGGTAAGAACGTGAGATGGACAAATTCTGGTCCTTTATTGTAATGGATGACCAAGATTTGTTGGGCATAAAGAAAAAAAATAATAATTTACAACTCATACTCCTTCATAGGGCAGAACGAAAGAAGGGATAAGGGAAGGAAGTTGTTTTTTATTTTAAATACTCAATAAATCTTAGTCATAAATTATTAATTTTTTTTAATGTCTAACAAATTTTAGCCGTCCATTATAATGGAGGGTCAAGATTCGCCCCTCTCACGCTCTCACCCTCTCATAAGAACGCTACTCATATGTATATTTTTATCCAAATTTATATTTATATGATTATTACTAAGAAGACCTCCCATGTTCAGGCTTGTGCTTTTGGGTCCCCTTCTTAATTTAGTCCTTTTCTTTAAGAAAATATTTTAAGAACCCTTTTTTTGAAAATGGAGTAATTTAAAACATTTTATATTGAGACTAAAAAGACGAGATTTGAACTCAGACTTTCCCCGTATTGGCAAAATTATCACTGCACCAAGGCGTTCTATAATCACTATTAGCATAACAACGAACTTTTAGTGAGTCTACGCGCAATGATGAGTCCTTGTTTGGTGATACAACGTTACTAATGTTGAAGTCATGACATAAAAGGCTTCAGTTTAGCTTTCTTTACTTGCACTCATGTTTATCTATCGAAAAAATGGTATTTTATCTACCAAAACAGGGTTATATGCTCGTTTTTGGTGTTTTTGTTTTTGAATTTACGTGTCTCACAAACTACATCGACTTTAATTGTGACAAAGTGAAAAGTTAAATATGTAATGAATAATTCTAAAATAAGTCAACAAGAAGAATCAATTTGTTGCTCCATAATATGAACATTGCAGAATTTAAATTAAAGTATATGACCCAATAAAAAAAAAAAAGAAGCAAAAAATGAATAAAATCTAGAATTATGGGGAACATGAATTGTCTTTGTTGTAGTGGTGGTGGGGGTTGAAATATCAACATCATCGTTTTATTTTATTATTACACTGTAAATTATATATCAGTACCCTAAGGTTTTGCTTTTAGTTTATTAAATTTTTATTCCACAAACTTTATTCGATAATTTTTTAGTCCAAAAATTATGTGTTTAATAAGGCGACTGTAGTTTGAAGCTCGAGCTGGTAGGTTACGAGTTCTAACAAACTTAAATGAGTCTAGATTAAATTTGAATAAGCCTAATAAGGTAAGTTTACTTTGAAGATCGTTAAGCTTGGTTTGAACTCAATTGAACCAAGCTGAGCCTGAAACATCGAGCTTGAAGATTCCGAGCTTAGTAAACTGTGAGCGTAACTCATTGTTGACGAGTCGATCCTTGAGCTTAACAAGCTTAGTCTCAGTTGTGCTCATATTCAAGTTGTATTATCATGTAATATAGTATACAAACGTGGTGCCATGACTCAGTCAGGATGCTGCAAACCGCCAACAGTATGCGGGTACCAATACGTAAACCCAACCACATGGACGAACCCAGTGAACCCAGCCGCAGACCAGGACTGCACCTTGTGGAGCAATGACCCAAGCCAACTGTGCTACAACTGCAGCTCCTGCAGAGCCGGGTTACTCGGGAACTTGAGGAAAGAGTGGCGGAAGGCCAACATCATCCTCATTGTCACCGTCGTGGTCCTCATCTGGGTCTATGTCATCGCCTGCTCTGCCTTCCGCAACGCTCAAACTGAGGACCTCTTCAACCGCTACAAGCGCGGCTGAGAATAAAAATATCTTAAAAGAACGTTATGTTTATAATTTAAGAGATTTTGTTTTCGATAAAGTTTTTTTCTATTTTTGTACAAGGTGTTGTAATTGTTTTCCCACGCTTTTTGGTTATATCTGTGTAAAGGGGAAAAAAAGTATAATATATACTATACACACAAGAAGAACAACACGATGAAGCATCAAAATGATATCTTTATCCGGTTGCTCTTCTTTTGTTTTTTTTTTCTCTTCTAAAACATGTTCTCGTTTTTTTTGTGTATGGTAAATATTATGACTTTTTTTTTTTATTTCCTTTCTTTAATATAATGTCATTTTGAGGTATTTTTATTTGTGTTCTTATTAGTGTATGAAATTATTATTGTGTGTTTTGGTAAAAGATAATGTTTTTGGAGCAATTAGTTTCTTAATATAATATTAAAATCTCTTTGATCGATAATTTTACAACTCATTTAGGGGTGTATTGAGCCAAAATGAGTCAGATTTTGTCGGGTTTGAAATTTGACTTGCTAATATTTGGCTTCAATGGGGCTTGACACAAAGCTTGTCGAGTTCATAAACTTCGTGCTCGAACTGCCTCGGCTCGGTTGAGCTCGAACCCAGATTTGAGCTAAGCTCAAGCTCGATTTAGGCTCATTTCGAGCCTAGTTTGGCTCATCTACACTCGATTACTATCGGTCCGCTTAGTCGCAATGTATTCACTTATTTAGGTTGGACTAATTCACTGTTATGTAGGAATTTGTTGATATTTACATATTTTATTGTATCATGAAAACTAAATAAAACTATTTTTTTAAAATTTATAATAAATCAGCTCGACTTATTTATATCCAAAGTTATGCTGTAAAAGCTATGTGAGCTAAAAAAAAGGAACATATCCAGTGCCTCAAGGGCTCCCGCCTACGCAAGGTCGGGGGGGGGCGGATGTACGCAGCCTTCCCTCTTCAGAGTATTAACCTGAAAAGATACTATTTTTTAATACTTCTAACATGAAGATGAGGACTTTCCATTAAAATTATGTGAGCTAAAAAGAATTGAAAACACATTAAAATTTCGAGGCACCGGCACCGTCGAAATGCCAAAAAATATAATAATAATAATAATAATAATAAATAAAGTTCCATAAAATTTATGCAAATAATTAATTTAGTTTTTTTTTATTTATTAATTTCATTAAATGAACGCGTAGAAAAACATGAATAGAGAACCTCAATAATGCGAACTCAATCACGTGGAATGTTTTCCGTGCCTGATAAAATCTAATATAATACGATAATATGATACGAATGTAATGTTAAGATAACGGGTTTGGGGCCGAATTTTTAAAGTCAGTTGAATTTGCGTTGATTCGTTTTATCCGTTTAGGTAATTGGGTTGAATTTAGGTTGGATCCATTTAATTTGTTGTCGACACGCTTAACCTGTTTATACAGTAGTGCTACGTATTTGAGTGGTACGCTGCTATTTTTATATAGATATTTTTTGGTACCTTATCTGACATAAGATAATTTTAACTATATTTAATAATGTTACTTTGAAAGTTTATTTAAACTATTATAATTATGTAATGTATCTATTGTTAGTGTCGATTATTATGCATATTATTGACATTGTTGTAAGTTGACGAACTAGCATTTAATAAAAAAGAGTCACTCATAAAATCAAATGAGTAACCCGTGGGTAACCTGTTTTATAGTTGGGTTGGATAAGAGTTAAATGTTCCTAACTTGTCTAATAAATGAGTCAGCTTCGGGATTGACCCCATCTCTAAGGCCCCTCACACAACACGGGCATTGACACAACACGACATGACAAGTTTGCTAGCCCTACTTTCATGTCTCTTAATTATTTATAATTTTTTTTATCATATTTAATTTTTTTTTATTTTAATCTCTAGTTAATTTTGTGAAACAACAAAAAACAAACCAAAAATCAAAATATATTTTAAAATTTGGTATTAAGTTCTTTGAAGATAAACATAAAAAATAAAAACCGATACTAAATAAACTCTTATTATGTTATATACCTATATTTATTACTCTAGAAAAAATAATATTTTTAGAAATATTATACATGATAATATCGTGATTATATGCCTATCAAGTGCACGTCAATTTTGTTGCAAGTTTAGCAATTGTATTATGCTTCCTACTACCACTATTATAACTCAAACGACAACAACAGACTCAGTGCCTCAAGGGCTGCTGCACAAGCGGGGTCTGGGAGGGATTGATGTACGCAGCCTTACCCTTTCAGGGTGTAATCCTGCCGAGAGGCTATTTTCGAGGACTCCCAACCTTATAGGGTTGGCAACACAAGAACTTCCCAGGAGGTCACCCATCATGGTACTACTCTCTCCCAAGCATGCTTAATTTCGGAGTCCTAATGGGATCCGGTTGTATTAGTGCCCGGTAAATGAACTCTTACTATCACTATTATAACTAAACATTATAAAACAAAAGTCGAATGGATAAAACGATCTCTCTCTTAACCTTGTTTGTATTTTAAAAGCATAAGTTGTTCTAGACATGAATATATTTATAAACATTTTATAATAAATCAATAAACTTTATTATAAATTTTTATATATAAAGTCGAATAATACACGTACATGTCAAATCTTATTTAATAAAAAAAAGGATTACATTAAGCTTGTTGTTGGATCACTTTTTCTCTGAGCCCAGATCAAGTTTGAACTAAAGCCCAACCTACTTGGGCCTTCAGATCCAAGCCCAATCAACAATACACATAACACTCTCCATATTTTCAAACGTCAATATTAAAAAATTTTCAAAAATATACTCGATTTATTTACGGGTTGTGATATTATCAGGATATTTTTTCATTAATGTTAGGGCAATTTAAGTAGAGCTGCACATCGGTCCAAGGTCCAACCGGACCGGACCGGACTGAGGATCGAATAACACTAAAATGTGGACCATTGGCCGGACTGATTTGAATCGGGTCGGTCCGGTCCAAGACCGATTTAAAACCGGTCCGGACCGGAACAACCCGATTATGGATCTAATTGAAAGAAATCTATTTTAATTTGTTGAACTCTGAAAATTATATTAACCATACACTCAATTAAATTAAGCATTCCTAATAACTCGTAATACTATTATGAATTTGTTCAAATTATTTATTTATTTTTTCCTATTCAAAATAGTATCTTCTAATCTATTTTATGGTAAAATTGGCCACTTCTCTTTTAATTTTTACCTAATTTAAATTATTAGGTGAGATACAAAATTTATTATAAAATAGAATATTAGATGATAGAATAGATTATTTAGAATAAATAAAAAATAAAGTATTAATTTGTACAAACTTACTAAAATTTGAGATAATACTTATCATCTAAAATCAAAATAAATTACACAAAAAATAAAAACAAGTCAAATAAATTGAAACATATCTTAAAAGAATTTATAGCATAGTATAATTAATTTAACTATATATAAAATAATGACAAGATAAATAAAACAAATATACAAAATTATTTTATTTTTACTTTATATATCTAACAAGCAAAACAAACCACAATAATTCAATATCATAAGAAAAATTGAGAGAGAATACATACCTGTTTTAAAATTTCAATGACGTAAAGCCTAGAAGAAAATCAACTAAATGTAAACTTCTTTGCTTTTTCCTTAACAGTTAGCTAAATGGGGAAGAATCAATTAAAAAATTAAAATAAGGAAAGGAATTTGAAAAGGCAAGAAGAGCGACGGTCATCATCATCATAAATAAGTTATTAATGTTAACTAAATATTTTTTTCCTTAATACTTTCCATTTAAATATTTAAAAAAAAATTGTTATGATTTAATTTAAATTATATTATTATTGTAAATATTTTATCGGTCTTCGGTCCGGTCCTCGGGTTTTTCGGTTTTGGACTGGATCGGACCGAATATCTACTAAAATATGGACCGTGGACCGGACCTAACCTCACTTGGTCTGGTCTGGTCCGTGACCGAAACACCCGGTCCGGTCCGATGAATCGGACCGGACCGATTTTTGTTCACCCCTAAATTTAAGTACGACAAAATTACAAAAGTCTTTATTATTACCCTGGCAATAACAAAAAAATGTCCCGTCAATATCACTTAACTTATTTATTTATATATGTATCATAAATATTGAGGTTACTTACAGTAAAGGTTTCTGTACTTTTTCTTATTTTATCAATTTAGTCTTTGTACTTTTACTGGCGTCAAATTTACACATTTGGTCAAATTTAAGTTAAAGTATTGATGTAATTTTTGACTATACAATCGCGTTAGATTCAAATAACCCACTACAAATCCGACCATTGACTCAACTTAAGCCAATTCATGGCTGAATCATTAAAAAGTTGATAAATTTTGCTCTAAAAGCACCAAAAGTTGACACTATATCAATTGTTCAGGTACTAAATTAATATAATTAAAACTATAGAGGCGAAATTGACACAATGAGTAAAGTACATGAATCTTTGTTGTTAATAACCCTAAACATTAATTTATAAACATAATTAGATAAGGGTAATGTTATTGCCAGTGTACAATTATTATTGCCAGAGCAATACCATAGTTTTCAAGACAATATTATGGCTCTTATTGTTGGTAAGTCACACCATTACCCTAACAATAATAATTTTTACCCTAACAATAATAATTTTTACCCTAATTAATTACCAGTTAGTCCAAATGGATGTTAGTTTAGAAAATGCAACAACATTCCCAGTGCCCGAAAAACTCCCGCCTAAGCAGGGTCTGGGGGGAGGGTGAATGTACGTAGCCTTCTCCCTTCAGGATGCTACCCTGAAAAGAGACTATTTTCAAGAACCTCCAATCTGAGGGGTGCGACACGAGGACTTTTCAGGAGGCCACCCATCTTGGTACTACTCTTGCCCAAATTCGCTTAACTTTGAAATTTTAGTAGGATCCGGTGCTTGCGTATTGGTATCCTTTTAGATGGATATCAGTTCAGAAAATATTTTTTCTAAAAAAGTCAGTTTAAAATATTCTATTTTTTTTAATGTTATTTCGAACAACGATTAGAAGGCAAAAACGAAATAAAGAGTCACATCTAGAAAGTGACTGGCACAAGAAATAGCCGAATTGGATTGTAATTTTAAAATTTGAATCAATAATTTGTGTCAACCCCATATTTTATATCTCTTTTAGCATTTGTTCTCCCTTCTACGTATCTCATGCTGATTTAAATCATATATAAAATAGTAAATTTATCACTCGGGTATTTTAATATTTGAATATTTTTTATTTAGATACCTTAATATTTTAATATATATATATAATAAAATGCCTCGAAAAATGAAATTTTGTGATCGAGGTACTTTGAAATCCAAGAACATGGCCAATTTTCAACGGAAAATAATGATGAGTACGAAGGCATAACAGTTTTTCTGTGAAAGTTCAATGAGTTATTATTATAAAAGTTAAAATATTCTGATGAAAAATATCTATATACTATGTGAATGATAAATATAAATTCAATTAATAAAAAAAAAATTTAAATTTATGATATCTAACTGATAAAATTTAAATTTTGTGTATATATATTGTCAAGTCTAAATTATGTTTCTAGGTTAGATTAATCCCCCCTCGGAACGAAAGTTCATGAATGATAAATCTAATGTGAACCATTAAAAAATGTAATGTTTACATATAATTAGGAGCGACTCATATTTACATATTTAAAACTGAATTTTGACTTTAAATGAATGAGCTGGAAAAATGAGTTTCGGTTCCCAGCTTACCTTGTTGTACGTGTGAAACATCCGAATTGGAATTGCGTGTAACCAGAGGATTAGTTGAGGATCGCCTATTCTAGCACGTCGCACAAGCACATCAGTTACTAGAAAAAGGCTCGTGTTTCATTTATTTAGACTCGTGATTTAGCTTGGATTTGACAAGTTTATCTTCATGCAGATCTGTAAGTCATCAAGTTCAAATATTATACTCGAGTGATTACACTTAGGTAGTTGAATAAGACACCTTAACTCTCCAGTCTCCACTAGCCATGACAAGTGACAATTCTCGTAAACCAAACTCGATGGATTACATTCGATAACTATTTTATTATGCTTGAAGATTCTTTTTTCTCTTTTTTGTTTTGCTTGGTTAGGCACATGAAAAACGATTTTTGAGTTCATGACATAATTTTTAACGCCACAATCATGTTCGATGCAACTAAAGTAATACAAACTCACGTGTTGACCTAATTTAAATCAACCATTGACCGAACCATTAAAAATTTTATTACTAAACTTTAATAAATGACCAAAATGACATAATGTACCTTATACAAGAACTAAGCTGACATAATCAAAAATACGAGTATTAAATTAACACTGTGTACAAACCATTACATCTCTGGCATAAATAACCCGAATATTTTTTTACCATAAATTTATACAAAAGAGTAATAAGAAATAAGATAAAAAAATGTTTAGTTAAATTTAATTGTGATTCCTTTAAGAACTGGATCAGGATTTGGGATCCCAACAATTAAAAAATTATTAATTTAAATGATTTTATTTTGTTGGGTATCCGGGAAGCTTCAGTTCTATTACTGTTTGACAATTGAATAAAGAGGGGTAGAAAAGAGGAGAATAAGAAATTATTCTACCTTATTTGAATATATTTAATAAAAAGATGTAAGGATAAAAAGGGATAAATGAATTACCTTTGTTTGACAATTAAGTAGAAGAGTGAGTGTAAAAAAAAGGAACATACCCATTGCCTCAAAGGCTTCCGCTTACGCAGGGTCTGGGGGGGAAGGATGTACGTAACTTTCCCCTTTCAGGGTGTTAACCCGAAGAGAGGCCATTTCCAAGTGCCTCCAACTTGAGGGTGAGGTCACCCATCGTGGTATTACTCTAGCCCAAGCATGCTTAACTTCGGAGTTCTAATAGGATCCGGTGACGGCGTGTTGGTGCCCTCTTTGGTGTAAATAGAGTTATAATTAAAATAAGAATAAAGCATTACCCTTCCCTCTTGGAGTAGAGAAAAAGGGGGTAATGACCCACCCGAGCTTTACCTTAGTGGGAGGCAAGTGACGGGTTAGAGTGTTGCTTTAGACCAAAAGGTTTGGAGTTCTATTCCCCTCTTGAACCTCTCCCTGAGAAATCTTTAACTTAATTGGCTCATGTAGTGTGTGGGTTGCCGCATGAGTCAGGATTTACCGAGTAATCGAATTCCTCATTAGCAAAAAAGAGGGGTAATGGGGTGTTACACCAATTTAGGGTGTAACCTAGATTAGGGCTAGGGTTATGAGTTAGAGGGAGATGAGAAGAGAATCAAAAGAAGGGGACGAGAAAAGAGAGAAATAGATGAGAAAAGTGTTTGCTGTTTTCTTTTCAGTGATAGTATAGTCATCTAGCGCCTATTGATTCTATCTGTAAGTATTTTGTAATTCTTTTTTTTTTTTTTGGATTGCAATGTTGTACTTTTATTTCTTTCCGATCCCCTTTTTTATACGGATTGACCCATGTCTTATTTGTACGAGTTCACTGTAATATATTACGACTTTATTACTAATTATTAAAAAAAAAAAAAAAAATGCATTGTAGCTAGCAAAGTTGTGACAGAGCAGAAATGCATGCTAGCTTGCAGCAACTATATATTATAATGTCAATTAATTACAAACACAAATTCTCAAGATTAGGTACATTTTTATTACTATATTAATGTTACTTAATTTTCTTGGTCCTTTCCTATTTGGCCTAAAAATATGTGCTTCTCTTGTTGTCTTGCATATTTAATTTTTAGGTTATTTACATTTTAGTACTTCGATATTTTTAAAAATAATAGAATGGACCTTGACTTTTTTAAATTATTAAAAATGTCCCTAGGTTTTGGTGGTATCAATAAAAAAGGCCTCTCTCAAGCGTTATGACGTTATTTTTCATCGACAGAGCTGACATGACAGTTGCTTTTTATTATACCTAGAGTAAGTTTCAACACCCTTAATTATTATTACTTATAAGCATAAAATTTGAGATGTTATGTTTTATAAAAACTATCTATTTTCACTTAATTTATTTTAAAATATGGTTATTAAAGGACATTTTTGTCATTTTACTGTAACATTAATAAAAATACAGCTGTCACGTTAAATATGTTGAGTAAAAATGACATCATTACGTCAAAGAGAAGCCTTTTTATTAATGCGACAAAAACTCAGGGCCTTTTTATTAATATGATAAAAACTTAGGGAACTTTAATAATTTAAAAAGGTGAGGGTCCTTTTTATTATTTCTAAAAATGTCGAGAGTACTAAAATATAAATAACCCTTATTATTATTATTATTATTATTTTTGAAGTAACAAACTATTGTACTTGTAGTTTTAGGGATTATTATAGTAGTGAGATTCTACAAGACTAACATATAGAGGCCTCAACACTTCCCCTCACATGTGAGGCTACGACAAACGCACCACTCGCCTTTTGCGATCCTATTTGATCCAATCATTGGAGAGGCCCTCGGCGCACTAAACACAAATGCACACCTCTTCATGAGGATACGGTGCGTCAAACAAGAGCTCGGGATCAACAACCCGCTCTGATGCCATGTTAAATTTCACCGGACTTTTTGGCCAGACCCATGGAGTTGGAATATACGAGATCCACATATATATAAGCCCAACTAGGGTTCCATCCTAAAACCAATTGGCATTAGGTAGAGTAACCCACTCCCACTATGCCTAGAATGTGATCTCTTCTATTTCACAACTCCAATGTGGGATTCTACAAAAGTCATTTGTGCACTTCTCAACTGTGTCTATGGATCAGATCTGTTTCAAGGATTGTTATGTTCTTAAGTATTTTATATATTAAATTTCACCAGGTTTTAGATATAACCGATGGAGTTGGGAACCATAACATTCAGATAAGTTCAAATGAGATTTTATCTTAAAACTAATTAACATTAAGCAGATAATATAAATTAAAATAAAAATAGTTGTCTAAAGCGTTCCGGTACTACAGCTACTCAAAAGTCAAGACCACGAGCAGCACGTGGATCAGCAAAACTCTTTACGCAACAGTAACTCATTTAAGCCATTTTTATCTCCCAAGTTACAAAAATATTACACGAAAGAAAGACTTCAAGTAATGAATATAGTTAGTAAAATACGGTATGAAAATTATACAAAATTTAATACGTTCGTAAATTATTCGGTTTTATATATAAAACATTCAGTCAAAAGTTCGTTGATTTATATTTGACAGCATTACCCATAGTAGCAGAGGATCCCATTAGAACTCTGAAGTTGAACGTGCTTAGACGAGAGCAGTACTAGGATGGGTGACCTCCTGAAAAGTCTTCACCCTCAGGTTGGAAACACTCGAAAACAGCCTCTCTTCAGGGGTAATACCCTGAAGGGGGAAGGCTGTGTACATCCGCCCTCCCAGACCCTGTTTAGGCGGGAGCCCTTGGGGTACTGGATATGCTACTTTTTTACCTATAGTAGCAATAGGAAGAACCACAATACATAGTAAAAAGTAGCGTATAAGTCAATACTTCTTTTGGGAAAAATATGAATACGTGTTATAAAATGTGTATTAAACAGCTAGCATAAAAAAACCCGCATTTTACCATATTTTTGGCAATTATTTCTAAACACCTTTTTTAAACGTAAAAATAGGGATACGAGCTTAATACGTCCATTATACACGTATTTTACTAACTATGGTAATGATTTAAGGTCACTTGCTCTATGCGGCGGACCTGATTCTCAGATTGGGGGTCTTCGGAAACAGCCTCTCTTCAGGGTAGCTCCCTGAAGGGGGAAGGCTGCGTACATCTACCCCCCCAGACCCTGCTTAGACGGAAGCCCTTGGAGACACTGAGTTTGTTGTTGTTGTTGTTGTTCGTAATGAATATTATTTTGCGCTTAAAGAATGCTTAATCACTGCCCCATCATGTAAAAACATATTAATTTATAGAAACTAATATTTAAATTAATAAATTTTTAGAAGTTAGTAATTATATACATACATACATATATATATATATGTATGTATGTATGTATATATATATACACACACGCACACATGTATATATAATATTAACATTGAGTATATATACTATTTTACAACCTATAGCATTGTTTAGTAATAAATTATTATTTCTAATATAAAATGGCATAAAGTACAACAACAACAAACTCGACTCTTCTCATATGCTCCTACCAAAATAAAGCTCGGAAAAGATGAGATGTACGTAGTCTCACGTGCTACTTCGTACGGAGACTATTTTCGAAGGGCTCTTAATGTTAAAAAGTAAACATAGAATAATATTTATATAAAATGACATAAAATACTAAGATTAAAAAAATGACATAATACAATATTATCCATTTTTTTAAAGCATTAATATATAAAAAAAAAAAATCAATTTAAGTAATCATGTTATTATAAGGTTAGATCATCTGATAATTTTTCTTCAATCATTCATTTACACACTATCCAGAAATAAGACATCTTTGTCACGATGACTAAATTGACATAATACACTTATTATAACACGTACTTATATTTTTTCTTTTTAAAAATAAATAATAATTTAAAATAACCAATATCTACACCTAAATATTCATATTTTATATTCTGCTAAATTTGTCGCTTTAACTATTAAATTATTGATTATATACTATCATTTAATATCTTTTATGCTTCTACTGCGGTTATTAATTATGCCAACGAACTTTTAACCGATACTTTTATCCATAAATCCGAATAATACGTTTAAATATTAGATCTTATTTAATTGTCGTACTGATTGAGCTATATAATAAAGTATATATTTTAAATATTTTCTTATTATATTTATGTGTATTATAAGAGGGGGGAGAGATCAATGATTTAAGGAGGGGTGATGAGATAAGACGATGATAGTTGTTTGCATGGCTTATTTTCGCGCAGTTGAACCGTCTTGATAATGAAAATTTGTCCCTTGTTTTTATTTGCATGGCTACTCGTCCTTTCTTAATTATATTTTAACGTTTTTTTTTTTACTGAAAATCATCTACATTTTAGGTACAATTTTGAGAAATCACTTGCAACAATAAATTCAGCGCCTCAAGGGCTCTCGCATATGCAAGATCCGGGAGGGATGGAATGTATGCAGCCTTACCCCTTCAAGGTGCTACCTTAAAAAGAGGTTGTATTCGAGGACCCCCCGACCTAGGAAGTATAAAAGCATAAAAATATAAAAGTATCTAAGCATAAGAGTATAGGACATGAGACAAAGTAAGCCAATAGAGAGCATACACAATGATATACAGTGATAGGTAATAAGCAATTTTAAGGAATCATTTAATTTTTTTTTATTTTCAAAGTCACACCTAAATTTTTTAAAACTATACAATGTCGCACTTTAATGTTAGTAACGTTAACATTCATTAGTTTTTGCTAACGTGGCTTTGGAAAAAAAAAAAATTTTAAGAAATTTGAATTTACATTTAAGCAATTTTAAAAATATTTTAAGAAATATTTTAAAAATCTAAATAATTTATAAATATTTAAAACATAATTTTTTTTTCTTTTAAAAAATTATTTTTTTAAATGGTATGTCAGTAAAAACTAACGGATGTTAACTGCGTTAAATTATGTATGACATTGAAAAATTTTGGAAAGTTTAGGTATGATTTTGAAAGATTAAAAAATTTAAGAGGTTTTTTGATACCGTATATAAAAGTTAAATGGTTTTTATTAAAAAATATTTTGTGTTATATTATCATGTATTTTACTATAAATATCTATCTAATAATTTATTACTTTTACTTTTATAAATTTAATATTCCTGTATTATTATAAGTATTTTAGTATTTTATACATTTTAGGCAAAGGCCGGCGCACTAGGCTTAGGGGTCCAAAGTCAATTATAAAATAAAGTATTTTTTTTTTATATTTTGTATATTTTAATTTATTTGTATTTCAAATTTAAATTAGGAATATATCCGTAACAATTGTATGATTATTTAACAAACCCGTGATCAATTTTTCGTCTCTTTAAGGAGTAATGAGTTTATGAGAAACTAGTAAGTGGAAAAAGAAAATAAAGAGACTTATTAGCATTTAGTTAGGTAGGTGAGAAACCGATGGGACCTTTTACTGTTATTTGTATTGACTGTTAATTTTTTTCTGTGTCTTATTCTTGTTTTATCATAAATTTAATATATTATTTTTTTTTAACTTGTAAATCTTAATTAATATCATATTATATATCTTAGTGGCAAAGAACTCTAGGAACCAAAAAATCATCCGGATTCAACCCTTTCAGGAACAAATGTTGCCCTCTTTACAGGGGATTCTCCCCGCAAGACTTTACCATCATTTAAAAAAGAAAAAAAAAGTTAACGGATCCAACTGGCACTTAATAGCGTAACGATATATTTATATGATTTAATTTAGTATAACATAATTTTGGTTTTAAGCATACAAAACATAACATTTTTTTTTAATCTTACAAATAAAAATGGAAAGCATCATTTTAAAACAGCCTGTCATACACCCATAGCCTACATTAAAAATCCAAAAATAAAAATCATAGCGCATTGTATTATAATTTTTGTCATCACCGTCCATTTTCTGTTAATTAAACAAAAGTTGAAAAATGAGCCAAAAAAGAAAATCGAAGAAAAAAAATTGAGATTTCTTATAATTTTTTTATTTTTTATATTTGTTTTCGGCCAATCAAATCAAACCGAAATTTTTACTCGAGTTGAGGGAATGGACTTGCGATTATTTATCCGTTGAATTTGAACTATCAAGTTGGAATAAATTCAATCTTATAACAAAATAACTATGGGTATGTGTGTATATATATATACTTTCAAAACTAGGTTTGGATTAGATCGGGCCAAACTAAAGACCTATAATATTTTCGGTTCTAAATAAAAGACCTTGTTTTACATTTTTAATTTAAATGTTATCTATATATTCCCATTTTTCTTTCAAAGAAATAAGAATGTATATTATTGTTCTAAAAAAGAGCCACTAATATCTAGAAAGGGGGCGATGAGCTTCGATCTTAACACTTCATTTGTGAAGATAAGGTAGCTTAATCATCAACAGCAACAACCCAATACCTTAAATAGGCATCGCTAATGCAGAATTTTGGGAAAGTAAGATATACTCAATCTTGTCCTGTAGAAAGATTATTTTGGAATGGATAGATCAACTATTACGGCAAATTCATTAGTTCTAAACATCCCTAATTTACAATCAAAAATTCTACATGACACGAGAAGGGGGCCACGAAAATGCCACGAATTGGACAGGACAGCGAGCAAGGCAGGGCGAGCAGGCTGGGCATTAAGGGAGAAGTTAATCGTTTCCCTGCCTAATTCGTGACATTTTTATGACCCCCTTCTCGTGCCGTATAGCAAAACTTATTTACGATACGATAAATTACTATTCACCCAAAAAAACCCTATAAATTAACTTCCCTCTCCTCCTCCCTCCAGCCTCCCCATTTACCAGGAACCCCGTTCTCTCCTCTCTCTCTCTCTCTCTCTCTCCCTCTCATTTCATTTGTCATTTTTCTCCAAATCCCAACAAAAACAAACACCCATTTATCATTTAAATCAACACCAAACTGGGCTTCATTTATTTCCCACACCCATCATAAAAAAACCCAAAAAAAACCGGAAAAAAACCCCAAAATATGGACCTCAAATTTGTGATTGAACCGTCGGAGGCAGAAACAATGGCGAAGAACTTAGGCCTCAAATCAACCCTCCACCTCCTCCCTCTTCTTGTGCGCTCCGGCCGCCGCCTTGCGCGTCCACCAATCTCTCTCTTCCACGTGTGCGCCGCCGCGCGGGCTGCCGACGGCCGCGTTTTCCTTGGCGTTAACCTTGAGTTCCCTGGCCTCCCCCTTCACCACTCCGTTCACGCCGAGCAGTTCCTCATTACGAACATATCTCAGCAAAACGACGATACCCGGATCAAAAACGTCGTCGTTTCTGCCTACCCATGTGGGCATTGCCGCCAATTTTTACAAGAAATTAGGGGTGCTCCTGAGATTCAGATCTTTGTACCTTCAAATGATGATGATGATGATGGTGAGGAATTTGGGAAAATTAATGGTGACCAAGATGGTAAAATTGAGGACTTTTTCAAACCCTTGTCTTATTTTTTGCCTAATAGGTTTGGTCCAGATGATTTGTTAGAAGAGGTTGTGCCTTTGATTCTGGAAGTTCATGGTAATGGGCTTGTGATTTGGGATCAAATCAATGGGAAGAACCCTAATTTGTGTAATGGGTTTTCAAAATTTGATGTGAATGAATTAGTAATCGCGGCATTGGAAGGTGCAAATAGATCTCATTCACCATATAGTAAATGCCCATCTGGGGTTGCTTTAATGGATGTAGAAGGGAAGATATATAAAGGGTCTTACATGGAGTCTGCTGCTCATAATCCTAGCTTAGGTCCCGCCCAGGCGGCAGTGGTGGCGTATGTGGCTGCCGGTGGTGGTGGGTTTGACCAGATTGTGGCGGCGGTGTTGGTGGAGAGAGAAGATGCTGTGGTGAAGCAAGAGGAGACTGTGAGGTTGTTCTTGAAAGCTGTTTCTCCTAAATGTGAGTTTCATGTCTTTCATTGCAAAGGAGGGTCCAATGGGTTCATCAAGACTTAAACCTTTGATCTTGGGTAAGCCAAAAAATTGGAAATAATTTAGCGTCTATTTAGTGTCGTTTTCTAGTTGCAGTTTTTGAGAAATTAAAAAATCGGTTATCATATCCAAGATATGATCTTTACTGTCTAAAAACCCAAAAATTACTGATAAAAAATGATGCCAAACAGGACTTTAACGTTTGGAATAGTTTTATGACAATAAACTGTGATAAGTTGATTATTGGTTAGCTGAATGATGAGCAATCTAGTCACTTTCAATGTAAATAGTTTATGTCGATGACCTTAGAGATCTTTATGTTATATTCTTTATGTCAATAAAAATGAGTACCCAAGTGTTCCTCTGAATTCGCACCATCTGCTTCATACTTTTTTTCATGTTCATAGATGGAAATTATTGGATGATTCAATCTAGGATTGATAGATGAAGTTGAATGTCAATAAGATCTCTTGATTACTGTTCATTTGGCTCAGTTTACGAAAAAGCTTCAATTCTTTTGCGATTGTGATCTTCGTTCAGTCATAAAACATTATCAAGGTTGAGACTCTGGATCAAAAGGTCATAGCCCAAATACTGTTTTCCCTAGCCCTGCATACTTATCTAAAAAGTGTTTTCAATTCCAGTTGGACTTGTTTGGGATCGTTTTTTGTTTGTAACTTTTGATTTCTAACAACTAAAACTGGTTTTGGCAATAGTTTTTCCTTATTTTTGGTTTTCTATTTTTAGTTCTCATTCAATTAGGTAGAAAATTGAAAACAAAAGGCTGAAACAAGAGAACATTGCTTCGAAAATATGGTTTTTAGTTTGTAAAAAAATCCAAAATTGCAAAGATAAACCATGCCAAACAAATAAAGATGTTATAAAATTCATAAACAAAGACAAAATCTCTGAAAAAAAGTGGATCTGTGAGCTTCGAACTCGGGACATAGCCTAAAGAGGTTAAAATTTTAAGCCAAGAAGTCAACCTAAGAAGGTCCTAATTTCCTAAAGTTGCACAGCTAGGAATATAATTAGTTTAATAATTAGGTCTTGGATCATAGTTTATCACCTCCTAATAAACTTTCCAATATTATATGCTGCATATAATTATTGGTGGTGCTCAAGTACTGTTCCATTTAAATGCAGAAAAATAGTATGTGGGGACATTGCAGGATTAAATATATGCCAAGATGAGCAATATGATTGACTCAGCCATTGATTTATTTGTGTTTAATATGATAAATCTATGTCCCTACCTCCTAGTTGGAGTCTTGATCTTTCATGCTTTGCGATTCGTCAGCATCAGAGGAGTCTGTCTTGGACTCCAATATTTTAAAGACGCTTTTCGCGTGTTAAAGAGAACTAACTAGATCTGCTAGTTCATCATTAACTAGTTTGCAGAGATTTATTAGCTTAATTAAGCTAATTAAGAGTTGTTCATGGATCAAGTTTGTAGGTGAATGTCATGGAGGATTTAGGATTATGTTAAGTCAAATGGGCAGTATATTCATGCATCAAGTCTGTCGTTTTGTTCTGGTGTTTGGAGTTTGGTTGGCCTCTCGTTGTGGTTTGGCCTGTGGATTTGATCTTCTTTGATGGGTGTCTTTTCGTGGGGTATCTCGCCCTATGCTTTCTGTTCTGTTTGGTTCATTGTCTTTCTGTGGATCGTTTTGTTTTCAGGGTTTGCTGTAGCGCAATGGGGGTTGCTTGGGGTTTCAGCCCCTCTTAGTATTGTCGGGCTTGTGTAGTAGGGGTAGCTCTTTTTTGTGATGTTTGTTCTGTTTCCCACTTGCATTCTAACGCGTACTAAGAGATTGTAGCAATTATCAGAAAAACAATGATCGTGGTGTTCCTCAGTTACACCATTGTGTGTCTACATTGTGGAGAAACAAACGGTTTTGCTTTGCTAGGAAATTGAGATTACAGATCCGAGTCTCAAAAATAGTATCTGCATAAAATTCGGGTAAAGTTGCATATATCTTATCCTTTAACGATTCTCTTCTGATAAGAGTTTTGTACAGTGAACTGCATTTTGTCTAGATGGAACTTTGTTGTATTTTTGAGTAGTGGAAATGCTTTTAATGTAATGATGGTTGGCTTACTTTGTGGTGTTTATTTTATGCTTTTTTATTGTAATTATCACTATACATCATATAAAGTGACCGTAATTATGTAACGGATTCTGAACTAGCTTCTAGAAATACCAAAAGTAGAAAAGACTCGATTTAATATTTCTAAAAGTCCATTAGAAAGATATCAAATTGTCGTAAAGAAACCCAATTCACTTGATGGGATATTGCAATTTGATTAGTCATGCTATTCAATGCATCTGTAATCACAAAACTATGGTAAAATTCATCTAATCATCTCAACAGAAAAGAACGAAAACAACAAATTATGACTTACTGGATTCCTTCAATCTTCTAGACCTATCGACCACGTCAGTGTACATGAGTTAAGTCAGCTCACAAGCTTTACCTCTTCAAAAAGCTCAACACTTGGCTCGTTTTGAGCTCTAGCCAGCTCATTTAGGTAAACAAGTCGAGCTAACTCTAATAAAGCTTGAATCTAAAAGGCTCGTGAGTCTAAACAAGTCTAAATAAGTCAATCTTGAACCTAACATCTTTTCATTTTGGGACCTTAAGCAATGATATAACTTGTAATGAATAACAGTCACAAGATTTCACAAAATTGCTCTAACATTAATAATTTTATTCTGATAATAACATTACCCTATTATTAGCACACGGCTCGGCCCGTGATAGCGACTGCATGTTCTTTGAGTCCTTTGTAAAGTTAGCTTTTCTTGTGGGACATCTCAAAGCCAAATTGTACGTTCAGCAACAAAGTGCTTTAAGATTCCCCACTCTCCCAAAATTGTTCCTCTTTCATGAAAAGAAATAAAAACATGGAAAAACATTGAATTATTCAACTTCATTTAATTAATAGGAAATTACTCGACTTCTTTTTTTCAGGTTTTTTATATTTTAGTATTTCAAGTACAACAAACTCAGTGCCTCAAGGGCTTCCGCATAGCAGGGTCTTTTGGAGAGAGGGGGGTGTACGCAGCCTTATCCCTTCAAGGTGCAACCCTAGAGAGGCCGTGTCCGAAAACCTCCAACCTGAAAAGAAATAAAAACATGGAAAAACATTGAATTATTCAACTTCATTTAATTAATAGGAAATTACTCGACTTCTTTTTTTCAGGTTTTTTATATTTTAGTATTTCAAGTACAACAAACTCAGTGCCTCAAGGGCTTCCGCATAGCAGGGTCTTTTGGAGAGAGGGGGGTGTACGCAGCCTTATCCCTTCAAGGTGCAACCCTAGAGAGGCCGTGTTCGAAAACCTCCAACCTGAAAAGCATGAAATATGAAAGCATGGAAGCATAAAAGTATGAACGCAAAAGACAAAATATACAGCACAAGGCAAGCATAACAAAAGCGTAAAGTAACAAAAGGAAAACATTTTAATCCCCCGATATTTTTAAAAATAATTAAAAAAAGGACCGATTTCTTTGAATTAATAAAAGCCTCCTAATTTTCTATTATATTAATAAGAATGACCCTGTTCGGCACGGTGACGTTATTTTTCATCGACAAAGCTGACTTTCAACTGCTTTGTTATTAACGCTACAGTGAAATGACAAAAGTACACTTAAATACTCTATTGTTATGATATTAGCACAATGTTATAATATGTATAAACTATCTGTTTTTACTTAATTTGTTTAAAAATATGGTTATTGGAGGGTATTTTTATCATCTTAATGTAGCATTAATAAAAGTAGTTGTCACTTCAGCTCTGTCGATAGGAAATTATTGTCACGCTAAAGAGTAAGCTTTTATTAATACGACAAAATTTGAGGGGCTTTTTATTAATTCAAAAAGGTCAAAATCCTTTATTATTTTCATAAATGTCAAAGTATTAAAATGTAAATCAATCTTTTTTTTTTTTAATATCGGTAAGACGGTTATAAATTCCCTTTGACAGGATGACTTTAGAAAAGAGAGGTTCGTGAGCATTGAACTCGAGATATAGCATGAAGGGGGCGTAAAATTTGACCACCAAACTAGCCCGGAATATAACTAGATTTATACGTATTTTTCTCCTTGTCGACATAGCAATAGGATTAATGGGCAATCTGATCTCCCTGTGCATGGGCTAAGGCAAGAAGTCGGGATGGATTATTTTGTGTTTAAGTTCATTCTTGAAATATGCCAAACTAAAGTGAGTACATCATTCGGTTTTGATTTATGCAACAAATGGTTTGCATATCGAGTCATTTTTTGATTGCAGAAAGGCACGAGTCATTCTCGTGCTTTTTTACAAGACCAATCATATTCTTTATGCAATCGATCACACATTATTTTTCAGAACGAAAAACAAAATATGAGAACGATAACACTATTTGTCACTCTAGTTTGATGAAGAGAGAGAATTGAGTTGGCAATGCCTGAAATCACAGAAATGGGTAGGGGTAATGTCATGGTATTGTCCTTGTCAACGAGGCTCACTGATAACGATGTTTATTATTGTTGCTTTATCACTATTAGAGGTGTAAACGAGCCAAGTAAAGCGGCTAGAGCCTAAACTTTTCAAGTCGAGGTTCGTCATCTAGACATTGAGCTCAAGTCAGGTTCAGCTTGAATCTAACTGAATACAAAACTTTAAGTCTCGAGCTTGGCTCGAACGTAACCTATCCAGTTCAAGCTCGAACTGCCTTGTTTCCACTCATTTAAGTTTGATTTAGGCTAGACTATGCTTGAGCCCGGTTTGTTAAGGTGCAAAATTGACTTGATTGGACACCTCTACAAGCTCTACCAGTACTAGACTTAGGCTTGGAATGCTAAACTAAGCGAGCTAGCTTAGTCTGGCTCTAACTTGAAGTGAGTCAAACTTCTCGAGCTTTAGAACTATGAAAAGGCCATATACATCTAACGTAATGCCTAAAAGGCTCCCGCTAAGACACAGTCGTGAGGGCCGGGGGGGGGGGGGAAGGGAATGTATGCAACTTTACCCGTACATGGTACTATCTTGAAGAAAAGTTATTTCTGAGTACCCCAAATGCAAAAAAGTAAAAAAACGGAACAATATTTATGAAAACGCCATATAGTCCCCGTCAGTGGGACCCAAGTTGTCTGGTGCATGCAGAAGTGCGAAATGATTGCATGTTTATGATAGACACAAGAAGTACAGTCCACATCAATCTTACAATCTGAATGTAACAACGAACATAACATCACTGTTCGTTTTCACACCCTAATCTTACCAATTCTACAGCATGCACTACAGTTAAAAATGTAAACGAGTCAAACATCCGATGAATAACTTGTCAAAACTCGACTAAGGTTTGTTCGTGTTTGTTTTGAAGTTGGTAGCTCATTAAGCTGAACTCAAATAAGGAGTGCTCAACTAGCTAATTTTCGTGAATATTTAGATAAGAACTCGTTAAAAGCATGTTCACAGCTCGTTAACGGTAGGTATTACCTCGAATATGGTTTGGTAATGGCTCAAATAGCTTGACTCAGTAGCAAGCTCGGCTTGATTATGAGCCCAATTCTGCTTAACTAGGCTAATATGAGTTGAACTAAGTTGACACTCTATGTTTTATTCAATCGAGTTCGAGCAAAAATTTAAAAGCTCAATAAAAGCTCCACTCGAACTTGAGTTCGATAAGCCCAATAATGCCTAAAAGAAAGGAAAGTATTCCGGAAAAATCAGGTAGCATTGTTACAATATCACAATCTGACCTTAATTTTCAAGATGAAAATCAATAGAAACTATTTGAACATCTATTGCTATAAACTCAATATAACAAATCCAAAAATAAATAAATAAATAAATACACAGCAATTGGTTATATCCAACGACGACCGAGAAGAACCTTACAACATTACCACAGTCAAAGCCAGGCGATAAAAGATTGACTCTAAGAAATTCCTTGTTTTGCAAAATGATCCGCATCAAAATTTGACCCTCTTCGAATTGTAAACTACCCCTATAGCAAATGGTAACAGGTACACAAATTTTGAGATGGGTTAGGCCAAAAGGTACTCACAAACAATCAATTTGAATGAATCATCTGCACTGCAGACTTTTTTTTTTTTTTCAAATGCTAAGGAGGCATAATATTACCTTAAGTCAAGCCATTAGCATCCGGGGAGGGTTAAATAACCTAACCACTGCACCAAACCCAGCGGCTCTCCATTAACTCTTCTAGCCCTTGCTTGCTACATTTCAAGCTTGATATGAAGTTGTAGATTGGACCCGGATAAGGCAACAGCAGCTGAAAGTGAAGAATATCGAACATAAGGTACCAATGAGCCCATCTCCTAACAGTCATGATCAATTAGAAAATCGGGGTTCAAACCTGGTCGCATGACATATATAAACCCACCAAAAAAAATAGTGTACAAGACAAGGCCAAGTGCCAACAAGTGAACTAAGACAAGGCACTAATGACTAATGAGCAAGAGTTCTTTTGACCATATTTGGCTCCAAATGCACTATCACAATATGCATACTATCCGTTTCAATAGTTTGGCTGGGTGATTAAATCCTCGTCTCCCTTATGGATAGATCTCGAGATTGAAGCTGATCAACCCCTTTCCCTGAGTTGTTATCTCTATTCAGGGAAATTGTAACTTCATTGCCCCATATAAAAAAAAGAATATGCATGCTCTATGGAAGGATTTCAGGTGGATAACTAAAAAAAGGATTTGATTTAGATGCTAAAGAACAAACTCAAAGAAAACGAGAAGAGAAGAAAGAAAGAAAAAAATAATAACATACATGTTTATGTAAAAAACCCTCAAACACAAGAAAAAACCATAGGTCGAAGAGAAAGTAATCCAATTAGAAATTTGAAGTAGAGGATACTACTAGTTTCTACATCAAAGCCCTCTACTACCACCACAGACTATCATTTCTAAATCGAGACATAAATTCAAAACACAATACAACAAACAAGAAAAGGAAACTTATCAAAGAAGGGCTTAAGGAGGGGTCGGGTACAAGTAGCATTATGAAGAAACTCTTTCTACATTTTAGACAAAGAAGAGACCTTCTAGACCATAATACAGCACCTATACTGATTACACCATATGGAACGAAAATTGAAAAGACTAATTCTTCATACAGGTGAAGTTAGGCCAGAAACAATAACAAAACTGCAAACAAAATTAAGTTGAGGGTGTCATGTTCTCAAAAACATTTCAAGATCAACTACCATTCACTAAATGATCAAACCTTTAAGAAACCAACTATACCAAAAGCTTAAGTTGATGGGAAAAAAGCCCAATAATGGTTTTATACCCTCACATGCCCCCTTATAAAAATGCCATTAGGGTTGACGCATGGATAGTGTACAGGCCTATCTTATATCCTGTGTTATAACTATATTAATTTTGAAAGTGGAAGCTATTGGTTTTCAGACTCGTGATCTCTTAGCTAACAAGACTCTATTACCATGTTAAGAAACCTACTATCCCAAAAGTTTAAGCCCATGGATGAAGGGCTATGAACGATTTTTATACTCTAGCACAAATTATGAATCAATGATCAGCCTAAACACAATTTTCAACTTCACCCTATCATTGAATTTCATACCTAACAACATAATACACCCAGAAATTCACAGAATGAACGCGAAATTAGAAGTAACAACTCATAACAATCAATTAAGCAAATGTAAGCAACTAAACCCTATTTGGGCAAAAACGAAGAACAAGTGTGAAATTTCACTAAACTTTAAGCCCAACCCACAATGTTGACACAAGATCCACATATAAGCTCAAGTACAATTCC
The DNA here is from genome assembly GCA_018398585.1 of Simmondsia chinensis. Lineage (NCBI taxonomy): Eukaryota > Viridiplantae > Streptophyta > Magnoliopsida > Caryophyllales > Simmondsiaceae > Simmondsia > Simmondsia chinensis. The sequence continues at coordinate 36,134,323 of JAGTTD010000010.1, forward strand.
ATCCCTAAAATCTTTTGATTTATATATCGATCTCTTCTCTCTCACAATTCCAATGTGGGACAAGTGAAATTCTAACAACAAGAATGAATCATTTTCCTAAAAGCAAAATGACTGAAATTACAGAATAATGAATTAGAATCTCAGATTATTGAAATCTCATCAAGCTTTAAGCCCAACCACTGGGTTAACACATATAAGAGCCACATATAAACTCAAGTATAATTCCATCCCTAAAACCAACTGGTATCCGATTGAATAACCTACTAGACTTATACATCGATCTCTTCTCTCTCACACCTCAAGTACGATACAATTCAACCATACCCACATGCCAAATTCTCAACAACATCAAAAATGAATCATTTTTCCCAAAATCAAAATGCTTGAAACTACAAATCAATAAAATTGAATCTCACATCAGTTATGATCAAGACGAAAACGAAGACGAGGCAGTATCCTTCAGTGGCATCCTTTGACCCCTGACTCCTCTATACGCCACGCCACCACCCACCTCGTCGTCGAACTCAACCCCCATCCCCACCCCCAAATCCTCCGTCTTCCGCACCGCCGCGTGCGCCACCACAACCACCGCACCAACCACCAGAGCCACCACAATATTCACCGTCGCATCCGTCAAAAACAACAACCCTACCGTCAAGACCCCCAAACCCACAACCACAACCCGATCATCCACCCTTTTCCCAAACAAAACCAAACCATCCTCCCTCATAAAGTACAAAAACAACCACGCACCCATCATAACAATGAACACAATGAGAGAGACTGGGTGCCAGAGAAGAGATAGAAATAGGATTAAAAGCATGATAATAGCGTAGTTCAGACGGAAGAAGAAGACGTTGGTAGATACGCGTGAAAAGGCGTCGTTTAAGGAAGAAGGGAAGGAGAGAGAGGAGAGAGAAAGAAGGTCCTTCCATGGCCGCAAGGAGAGAGATCGAGGGGTGGTGGTGGAGGAATTGGGGAGGTGGGTAGTGGGGATTGTGCCGTAAGTAGTCATTTAGGGTTGATTTGGAATGCGGGTTGCGATTGGATTTCGATTTTGATTAAGGATTTGAATTGATTTCTCTCTGGAAATTGGGGGAGTGATGATGAGGTGGGAGCGTCTGCAAAGTTCGAATAACAAAATGGTGCTTTTTATTTTTTTTCCAAAAATAACAAAATATTTTTCACAATTATGACCTTTTTAAGTCATTATTATTATTGTTAAAGTAATAATGTGAATAAATAATAAAAGATGTAAAATTATATTAAAAATCACAATCTTACCCTTAAAATAATAATTTTATCCTAACAATAATATTGCCCGATAATTTTCACAATTATAATCTTTTTTACAATTACAATTATATTTTGTATGATAAATTACATATTAATACTATATGTTTAGTGCATCAATTTATTAGAGCATAAATTCTATGAAATAATTCTTTAATAAAAAAAATTATATATATATTATATATATTTAATAATATAGTTCAAATAGTTGTGTTATAAGTGCTCAAAAAAAAAAGTTGTTTTATAATGTAAAATAGGTCATCTTCCGGCCCTTTTACATTAGCAATGTTACAAAAAGACAGTTTATGTAGATTATCAAAAAATAATGGCATGTTTACATCCTTCAACATTGTTGAAGTTGGGGTCCCTGCCCACCCATGAGCCAAACCTAACGTTCAACCACATGGTCATAGGCAATCATTATCGAACAGCAAACCATACTAAGTTGTTCATGGGTCCGAGCTCGAGTCCAACTAGATAGAATCGAAAATAATGCGCCAAGTCAAGCACTATTTTTTCTGAAGTCGAGTTCAAAAGACTATCAAACTAAGTATGCTACTGAGACAAGCTCGTCACCACGACAAGCTATCACAGTTGGTATCAAGCCTTCATTTGCAGATTATCAAGCTAATATAGTCATTAGCAAATTCTTTATGAGTCTTTAACGATTCATTATCAAACTATTTGCGAATGTAAATAAGTTGAGTACAACCCTATTTGAACTCAGCTCGTTAAGGTTGTGAAACATGTTTGAACTCGGCTCAATAAGCTACCCAGCTTCCAGAATGAACACAGATAAACCCTAATTGATTTCGAACACGAACAGTTAACCAAACATTTAGGCAAAAGCGTCATGTTTACACTAAAACCAACTTGGAAGTATCATTTTCCCCGCATTACAGGTTCTGAAAAAAGCTGGAAAAAGAATGGAGCACTTCACATTCTACTTTATATGACAAAACTAAAGTTGCAAAATATACATAGCACAATGGCAGCAGAGAGTATACATATTCATTAATATAATGGCCACTGCAATCATATACTATATATTATATACGTATGAACAATTGGTGAAATGAAGTTGATCATGCATCATCATAAATCTGATTCTGCTGTCTTCTCCTTCACAATGGTTGTGAGTTCGAGTTATTAACTTTCTGGGGATCGTTGCTGCTTTGTTTCAGGTTGTGCAATTCAATCGCGTCTTTTATTTTCTGAAACTGCAGAAAATTCAAGCAGAATGAACGAACGAAAGAATATATATTGTCGGGAAAGAAACAACAATAAGCTAGGACAGATTTTTGGGGCCAAACAAAAGAATAACGAAAAATTCAACAAGAAAAAGAAAACCAGCAACTAGAGTTGTGTTTGGCCAATAGTGCCCATGTTTACAGAGTTGAAAGAGATTTTTCACTATCTTCCGAGAAGAGTACAAGAAAATTCTTCACTCACATAACACTCGCTAATCTTAGACAAGAGTACGTATGGCTATACAGAACATAGTGCGCCCGAAAACCCATCAATCGCATCCTCCGCTCCATGGACATGTCTCATTATATGATAAAACCAGACTCCATACAAGAAGCCCAATAGTTATTGCGTATTTTTAGTATGATCATGGTGAGATCAATAAAGTTGGTCCACTGTGATATAAAAATTGTGGGTTTAAATATCAGAAATAACCTCTCCACGGAAAAAAAAAAAAGTGGTACACATCTAATGCTTCTAATGCCCTAACTTTATTGATTGTTTAAATCGAGTTTCCCTTGAGTTTAATACAAGTTTGAAATGTGAATCTGACTTCGAAACTCGAAATCACATTTCTAAGCATAAAATAGTAACATGCTAAAAGTTTCCTGCAACTATGCGCCCAGAAACCTTGTTTAAATCATTCAGGGAGCACATATCAAGGTTCCATTAACGAGCAACAATGAGGAGTTAAGTCTATGGATCAAGATCAAAACCCAAAAGTTAGAGAAGATACATTCTCCGAGTCACTATATAATGTTGGAGTAGACATGCTAGAAACAACTCTTAGTACAATGCTATAAACTCGAATCTCACAACCGCATGTAGGATGTTTGAAAGCATCACAACTGCACGTCCCAACCTTTCTAATATAGTTAAGAGGGTACTATAAGGGAATAAATGACCCGAGTTGAGCCGAATCACACCCCATAAGGCTCAATGCTTGAATCATCAGCCCATGTTACGCTTGTCATGGCTCAAGCTTAGTATATCTTGGTTGAACTGGAGATTAGCTCAGTAAGCTTGGAGCCTGGCTCGCTCATTTAGGCTCATTTAGCTTTAGCTGTACTTGTGGAGGCCTATGTAGGGCGAGAAAAGCTCATTGCGCCTCAAACTGGGATCCTTTGGGCACATATATACCCATAATTTGTCTTGAGATGCGCCCATTTAAGCTTGTGAGTAACCGAGCCCAAACCTTACCAGGTTTCAGCTTGGCTTGCTTAAGTAAACTATCCAACTCGACTCAACTCATGCTTGAAAGGAGATGGAGCTTTTTGAACTACACAAGGAGTAATCTCATGAGAGCTTGCCAGCTGGCTCCGCTCATTCAGACCCCTATATATAACTAACACAATTAACCGCAGGAAAAATCGACTCAAAACGTTGTCTACCTAGAAAAAAGAAAGGTAAAAGGGGAAAGTTTTACAGTAGAATACCTTAGCCAGGGAACATGAAAAGGCATCCACCTGACCATCAGCACCCCGATAGAAATGGAAATAAGGAAGAACTTTGACATTCATGCTTTTGCACATCTGCTTATTCTCGTCGAAATTCACTTTCAAGAATAATATCTCAGGATGTTCTTCAGCTGTCCTGCAGAGCTGGAAATTCATTACATGATAAACATTAGAGTGACATGGAATTAAATTGCAATTCACGCGTTTGCAGTGTCAGAGAAGGTGGGTGTCGAGGACATTTTGTAGCAACTCGCAGCCACACTACTGCAAGATCAAAGAGCGAGAAAACGTGAGTAAGGGAAGAAAGTCACCTTGGGAAATAACGCCCGGCAAGAAGCACACCAAGTTCCATAAAATTCAACAATGACTAATCTATCTAGGGCCTCACTTAATGCGCTCAAAAATTCTTCTGTGGAATGAATATCAATCATATTTGGTGCATTCTTTTCCCACCATTTTGGTTGATCCGTTGCTTCCGCGACAGCTGCCTGAACCTAGAGTGAACCACCACACGCCGGGTAAGTTGCTAGATCAAAAAGAGCAGATAGAAAGCTATCAGTAATACCACTAACAAGTACTTCGATATGTTTTGCATGAGGTGTGACATTTACTTGAGAAGGCTAGTAACTCATCTAGAGATTCGTGTACTGCAATGGCTGTCGCAAGAGAAAGACTTGAAACGGAGGTCAATGGTGAAATTTAAGGGTTAGTTGTCTTTAAATAGACCGAAACAACAATTTGATTTCATGCCAGGACGAGCATTACCAAATAGACCGAAAATTTTCAGTTTCGACGAATGAGTGCTCTGGCTTTTGATTACCTATTAGCCACAGACATTGCATCGACCCAGCAATATTTCAGAATTCATGCTTAGAAGAGAACAAAAGTCAATCTTGTACACTAGTTGTCGACATTTAATCTTAAGACACAAGACACCACGGCTCAATTCGAGACAGAGGTTAAACCAAGACTGATAATTACGCTACTTCCATGCATAACAACCGATGAGCTAAGCACTAAACCCACTGTTCTTCCAACTCTCTATTTCGACCAAACAACAACAACAACAACAATCCTAGTGCCACAAGGGCTCCTGCATACGCAGGGTCTGAGGGGGTGTACATACGCAGCCTTCCTCCTTCGGGTGCTACCCTAAAGGGAGGCTGTTTTGAGGACCTCCAACCTGAGGAGCGTGTCACCGTGGCTGCATGGAAGCCCAAATTACCCTTAATAGATAAGGGTACTTGAACGTTGGTATGACACTAGAACACCTCAAACCGAACCAAAAACACAAAAAAATCTTAGACGCTTGGATACATACTCATATACAACTCTCAGAACCTAATTTCAGTAATATATAAGATTTCAGTCAGTTATGCTAGATTTATAGCAAATCAGCTCTGAAGCATGCAAACAAAAGTGCGCTGAATTTAAAGGAATGCACCAGATAACACACTTCCCCTTCCATGACCTCGGTAAAGGAACCAACTATCTCAGAACTCAAGTTGATATATAAAGGCTTAAAAACGGTTTAATACTTTAACATGCTCTTTCAAGCAAATATCCATTGGGTTTGACGCATGAATAGTGCCCAAGACATCTCTCATACTGGGCATCTCTCATACTTTAGGTTGAAATTATTTAATGTTAAGAGATCAACTAGGATTTGAATTCAAGACTCCTCGATAAAACATGTTTTGATACTGTGTCAAGAAACAAATTATCATAGAGGGTTAAACTGTAAGGTGAAAGCCCAAAATTTGAGTTATAATCTGACGTCCTCAAGCAATTCTTGGTTCTGATCAGTGCATATTTGCGGTCTGGGCAGCCATAACGAGGGTTCTATCGTAATCAGGGTATTATTGAGAACTTCACATATGAGTATAATTTAAGTATCCTACGTTGGAGTTACGAGAGAAAAGAGATCAACATTCTACTTAATGCCAATTGATTTTAGGATGAGACTCACTTTAACTTATATGTCAACCTCATATATGCCTAATCTACGGGTTAAGTCTAAATCCCGGTGAAATTTCATAGATTTCAATAGAGTCCGCACCATAAAACCAATCAATGAAACATCATCTTTCACAAAGCAAAAACTCTCACACACAATTTGTTCTTCACACACACTATCCACTGAATCAATCCAGAAATCAACATGCAGCAACAAAAAACACAAAATCATACACAATCCCTGCAAAAACCCAACTCATGAAGGGAATGTAGTCATTTTTCAAAAATTAGAAGGGAGGCTAATTCGGCAGCTGACTGGGTTGCGAAGCAGGTTCATAATATCGTTGTTGTGTCCCTTTCATTTCCTCACCCTAGCTCGGATCTAGGCTTTATTGTTATGGCTAATACGTGGGGCTTGCTTCTCCTAGGAGACCGCTCTAAAGCTCTTTGCTTACCGTTGTAAAAAAAAAAAAAAAAAAAAAAATCCAACAAAACCCAAATCAAATTCCACTTAGAATTGCAGTATAAAAACATCAACCACTCAAAAATCGCAAAAAAAATACCTTAAATAAACCCAATTCCTTTCTGGGCCTGCCCAACACAGCATGAACAACCCCACCAATAGCCGAAACCGAACCCGAATTTGAAACCCTAGAAACCTTCCTAATCAAACTCTGATTGGGCAAAATCACAGGGTGAAGAGAAGAATTCAAAGAAGTGAGCAAATAAGAAGATGAACAGAATAACCCAATAACATCTGCCATTGAAGAGAGAGAGGAATCTGGGCAATTGAGATGAAATTGATTAGGGTTTGGGTTTGGGTTTGGGTTTGGGTTTGGGTTAATGGGTATATAGAATTCAAGTTTGGACTTTGAGGAATTGAATTGAAGTTGAGATTTTTGATTCGTTGCTTTGGGGGTGGTTTTGTGGTGATGATATTTTGTTGGGGTTTTCCGGATTGTACGGTGCAGTTGTACGGCGGCGGTGTTCGAGAACTGAAATAAGAAATCCGATTATCTGATAAATTTTGATTCATGTGATGTCAATTAAGTTAAGAATTTCTCAAAAAAATGATCAAGGGGGAATCAAACTCTAGATCGTTTGACCTAATGTAATAATTTGTTTTTCCACTTACCTCGTACATCTAAGGCAAGACTCTGATAGGTAATTGCAAAGTTGTTATTTTACCTGTTTATTAGTAATTTAAAGTCTTGTTTGATTGACATATAATAAAATTTATGGTATTTTATGCTTTTTAGAAATTTAATTTATGAGTTAATGTATCAGAAAATATGTACAAAATGTATAGTTGTCGAGATAAGAAATACAATTTTTAAAAAATTAGAACTTACCTAATCTCTCTAAGTAAGTTAATTCTTATACAACAAATGAATTGTATCGCTATGAACTTTTACTTCCTATTTTCTATGAATTTTTTGGTACTCAAACAAGATAATAAATCCCGGCTTTATATAAATTTCAAATTCCTATGGTACTTTCTATAAATTTTTACCAACATAATTATATTAGATGTAAGTAACTTAATAATAACCCACAATTTGGACCTGATGTAAACCAATCAATTACCAGATCATTAAAATTTCATTACCAACTTAGCATAAATTTATCTAATAACTAAATTTACACACTGTAATCTTATACAATGATTAAATTGATATAATTAAAAATATAAAGGTTAAATTGATTTTTTTCTTTATATTTGTAAAGTGGGTAGGAGTGAATTGCTTCTAGCAATAATCAAAACCCAATTGACACCTCTGGGCCCCAAAATTCTCAACCGTTAAACTGTGTCATTGAAACCCAATTAAATTGACGTAGAGCAAAAAAAAAAATATACTTATATAGGATAGCATTATTATAAGAGGATAAGAGCACGAGAGGGGCGAATTATGACCTTCCATTGTAATAGATAGCCAAGATTTGTTAGACATTAAAAAATAATAATAATTTACAGCTAAGATTTGTTAAGCATTGGAAAAAATAATAATTTTCCTCCCATATCTCTTATTTCTTTCTGCCCCATGAAGAGGTATGGGCCGTAAATTGTTAACTTTTTTTAATGTAGTGTGGCATTTTATGAGAGGGTGAGAAGGGCAGAACAAATCTTGGTCGTCCATTATAATAAAGGGCTAGGATTTGACCCTTTCACCCTCTCATAAAAATAACACCATATATATATATTATTGCATCTTAAACTTAGGATAACTATTATGATCGCACCTTGAATTTATTTATTGAAATAAAATAATTCCCTCGATTTATTAAATATAATCCAAAACTATTATTTGTGTTCATAGATATGTAGAAGCCCTTAGTCCAAATGCCAGTCCAAGCTTCTTTGGGCTTCATTCAGGCCCAAAATAAATTTTTTATTGGGTCCAAAAGCCCATTACAAGTTGGGCTTCTTGGCTGTGTTCCAATTTGGTCGTGTAAAAATTGGGCCTTTGTTAATTATATTTAGCCTTACATAATTTATCGAGTGGTAAGGTACTTGAATCTAACACTTTATAATATATAAATCTTACTTTACTATTTTGTACTCTAATTTGTAACATGCAATTTCGGGATCGATAATATTGTTTTTAGGGTTCATTTACCAAGCACTAATGCACCGGAATCTATTAGAACTCCGAAGTTAAGCGTGCTTGGACGAGAGTAATACCAGGATGGGTGAGCTCCTAGGAAGTCCTCGTGTTGCCAACCCTCTAAGGTTGGGGGTTCCTCGGAAACAGCCTCTTGGTAGGGTTACACCCTGAAGGGGTAAGGCTGCATACATCTACCACCCAGACCCTGCTTAGGCTGGAGCCCTTGAGACATTGGGTCTGTTGTTGTTATTGTTGTATCCAATATTGTTTTTAATTTCATTTTGGGCAAAAACATCCTGAAATGACAATCGATTCGAAGAAAGGAATAAAAAGGGTATAACTTTTACTACTTATGTGAAGGACAATATATTTTGAAAAAAATATAAGAAAAACACGTTTGCAAAAAAAAAGGAATAAGGACGACAATATAACTCAGGATAAGAAAAATAACAGTACTGGTTTCGTTATATGTGAACGGTGGTGACATACCGTGCCCTTTTTTTTTTTTTTTTCTTCTGAAACATGCTACCCTTCTTTTATATGTAGTAAATATAGAAAAGAAGATCCTTAGTTCGATGGTACGAAAGGGAAGAACCCATTAATTGTCTTCTTATTTTTTCTCAAATATAATACTGTTTAAGGATGTTTTCACGTTTTTTTTTATTAAGATACTTTCGGTTTGCTTCCCGTACTTCATTCTATCTTGGTATAGGAGCCTAGGAATTTTCCCCTCCTGTCTAATGTTTTACACAGTGTTGGTAAGCTCTTCTAATGCCTTTTGATTTTCACTTTTGTTTTCGGTTTCTTTGGTGATGTTCTTGTATTGATCTTTTCTGCTGAACGCTTTTCTACGTGTACGTTCAAACCTTACTTTTATTGACGACTCGGCCTTATATCATGATTTTTGTCGGTAATTATCCAAAGAAATCAAACCTAAAGCTCGTAGTGTAGGTACAAGCAAAGGGATATATGGCTAACAAATTGGTAGGGCCAAAAGAATTGCGTAAGAAGAATAAAGATATAAAAAGTATCCACCAATAAATATTTGGATAAAATATGATAAATAAATAATAAATAATAAAAACTGGATATAGTTTGGCTTCAAGTAGCTTTCCAAGTTGGGACCTCCTCTACCTACAATAACTTTTTTTCCCGATAATTAACGATAGAGTTGCAATACATAACAAGCAACTCAAACAAACGAGCCCTGAATCAACCCGTGCAAGAGCAGGGATCAAAACGGCAGAAAACAGAATAAACAGGAACACAAGTAAAAATAGGTAAACACTAAGAGTGTTAAACACCACCAGAGAGGACCGGACAAAACAAAAGACAAGAATAATGGACAATCAAGCCCCTAATTTATCGAAAGAAAGCACTTAACATAAGTAGATCGCAGCAGTCAAAACCTACTATAACTTATCACCCCTTTATTTTACTACTTTTTCCTTTTTAGTTTAGTTAATAGGGGTCCTTTATCTAATTTTATCGGATTATTATTGTTAGCGGAACAAGTATTACCACAAGCGAAATAATATGATTATAGAGAATAACAGCCATAAAATCTCCGACAATAACTTTTTGGTTTTGTCATAATACGTATGCATGATTTAAACATCAATGAGTAGTGGCCGGGCTCGGACCTTGAGTTAGTACTTTTTTAGGGTAATATTTATTTGATTTTCAATTAGTAAATGTATAATAGTATCAGAGCTATTTTTTCAGTACATTGTATTGTAATTTTAATTTTTTAAAACGGGAGACCATGTATTAGATTTTTTTTTTTTTTTTTGAGTTATAATTGGTAGAGCAAAAATTATTATTATCAGGAGAATAGTATGAGTAACAAACAATGAGAGCAACAAAATTACATTAAAAACTACGATCTTATTTTAACAATAATAATTTTATCTTGATAATAATATTATACTTTTTTGTTTTACTTTCTTATTTCTTGTTTTTACTAGCTAGTTTGACATTGAAAAAGAAAAAAAAATAAATTTATAATGGTAAATTTAGGTGACATGGATTAAATTTATAAAATATAAATATTATCCAATTTAGTTGGCCTTTAATTAATTAATTAATGTTGGAACCATATACTATTCGCCGCAGAATTTGACCCCTTTCCCTTCTTGTTTAATTGTAAGTAATTAAATTTTTAAAAATTATATTTATATCTTATAATTGAAAAAATAATTTTATTAATATAAATAAAAATAGAGTTTGCTTATATAATAACTTATGTGCATTTAAATTAAAATAATATGGATAAACTTCTTATAAATTAAATATTTTATATAAATATAGATATAAATGACGGTTTGGAGATTAAAGGGAAAGGAAAGTAAGTAATACAATAGAAATCCAGCGAAGGATAAAGAACTTCCAATTAATATAAATGTTTTTTGGGTTATTTATATTAAAGATCTTTGTATTTTATTTATTTTGTCAATTTAGTCTTTATACCTTTAATTGTGTCAATTTAGTCATTGAATAATTCAAAATGTATCAATTTAGTCATTTGGTCAAATTTAAGTTCAGTCAATGATGTAATTTTGAATGGAAAACCCATATTAGATGCAAGTAACTTATTATAAATTTATCCATTTATTCAATTTAACCCCCCCCGGGCGTTATGCGGGAGCCGCAAGGCACTGGGACTTTTGTTGTTGTTGTTGTATTCAATTTAACCCAATTCGTGGGTCGAACTATTAAAAATTTTATTAAAAACTTGACATAAATTTTTCTCTAATGACTAAAATGACACAATTAAAAGTATAAAGACTAAATTGACATAATAAACAAAGTATAAAGATCTTCATATTTTTTTGATAATTAACACAATGCAAAATTTTAAAAATCAACTAAAATATGCTAAATTCAAACTCACACACGTTCAAAAGAATACTTGTTTAAATGTAAACAAGAATAATTAGTTCACTTTATTCAAAAATGACAAAGGATAAAGCTAACGGGTGTCAAATTGACGTCTGTTAACAAAATAAAATATAATTATATCAACACTTTCAGTACTTCGATCAATTCACGTGACAATCACACGAGGCCTTATTATTTACGCAATTTCATACCTTTGTATAAATTTATTAGTTTTATGAATTAAGTAATTGTCTGATATTATTTTATATAAATTAACTATATTTTATCATATTATTAGATATTAAAACTATATAATATATAGCATTTTATGCATGGCCATTTAATTAAGCATCTTTTTGGCTTTTTTTTACTTCTTTATAAAGGCAACTTGCTGGATGAGAATTTATTGCTTTAGCACGTTGAGTACGATAAGTATTAATTTTGGATAACTATGCACTTTTTTTTTTCTGATAATTAGCAACAAAATTACAGAACAAAGCAGGATACTTGATTAAGCGAGACCTGAATCCAACCGAAAAGAACGGAGGCCACAAAAGACAACAAAAACAGGCAAAACACGAGCAATAATCACAACTCCTCAAGACAACAAAAACGAAACTGGATCAAACGATGCATTGAACACATTAAAGCAAAGGACTTCCGGAAGGTGGATCAAAACTATGCACATATAAAATCAAAAAAATTAAGATATGTTCTTTTTTTTTTTTAACTAAAAGAGAAAAGCCTGTATACTGATGTTTACATGGAATTTTACTAGGTTTCGTATCATAATTCGCTAGATCTTACTACAACAACAACAACAACAACAACAATAGACTTAATGCCTCAAGGGCTCCCGTATAAGCGGGGTCTTGGAGGGAAGGATGTTCGTAGCCTTACCTCTTCAGGGTATAACCCTGCCGAGAGGCTGTTTCCAAGGACCCCCAATCTTATAGGGTTGGTAACACAAGAACTTCGCAGGAGTTCATCCATTCTGGTACTACTCTCGCCCAAGCACGCTTCACTTCAGAGTTCTAATGGAATTCGGTGCCATAGTGCCTGGTAAATAAACCCTATTCGCTGAATCGTACTAACTTTGTTAAGTAGTTATAATGCTTTTTGTTCCTTAAGGGAAAAAACACAATGGGTACGTAAAACCTGTTATTCTCGGTACTTGTTTTGTTTAGCCTACGTATAGGTGCAGGTGGCGTGCGTATTGGATTCGGGTATGGTATATGTTAAAATATCTGTCACAGGAATAGTGACCTGTCCCAACCCATGTTCGGCCCGGCATTTAGCTAATTTGTATTTAATTAATTTAAAATGAAAAAAAAGATGAGTTTAATTTATTTTTCAAATAATTTAGTAAAGTATAGTTGTGTTATAAAAAGATTTTTCCAAATGATTACACATGGATGGTAAGGAACGGAAACGTTAAATTCAAGCTGAGCATGTTAATTCGAAGAAAAAGCTCGGAATCCACCAAAAGAGGCAGAACAAGGGTTTCTTAAGTTGAAAACTTGGAAAATTAGAAATACAATTAGCCATACCGACTCTTTAATAGGCAAAACAAAGAAAACTCTACAACATTAAATTACTATAATGCCACTAGAAATGCAAAATTACAAAAATACCATTAAACTATTCGCAAAATATAAAAGTGGCTCAAATACTTGTTTAGTAGCCGAATTTGGAAAAATAGGCGGAGTCAGCGACGAAGCAGCTAGGTTTGCATAATTCAGTCCGAGAGCTTCGATTTGACAGGTTACGGTTCCTATAACTTCTTACGGATCGAAAGTGATGGTTGTTTGAAGTTGACTACATAAATTAATGTTTCCAGCAAACCATTGCCCAAAATAAATAAAAAAAAATATTAACAAAAATAGCTCATTTCAAAAAATATTACTCAAATGACCTCAATTTAATTTTTTAAAATTTTAAAAATTTAAAAATATTTACCCAAATTAAAATTTTTATTATTATGTTATATTTAGATTTATAGTATTTATTATCATGTTATATTTAGTTTTATAATGTACCTTTTCAAAAAAAAAAATTTGATTTGCTAATATAGAGACCATTTGGGTAAATATTTTTTGAAAAGGGCCACTTGAGGTAATATTTTTTTTTCAATTTGGGCCATTTTGGGCAACGGCTTGTTTCTGGCCCATCTATTTGGATTTCTAGCAGTCCAATTATTCCAAAAACTCTTCTACTACGCGTCCTATATTAATGAGTGTGATAATTATTGGATACACAAATTTTTTCAAAAAAAAATTAATATGAAATAATTTTTTTATTTTTGAGTTACATATATCTAATAAAATAATTTAACTAATAATGTACAAATGCGTAAACTCGTGATTTTTTATTGGAATTATCGACATCTCTTTATTTAAATGTGTCCCTCATATAGTTTATAAAATATATTTTAAAAATTTATATATAATTTGAACTATATAAAATGATTATTTACACAGGGTCTGGGGGGGACGGATGTACGCAGTCTCTCCCCTTTAGGGTGTTAACCTGAAGAGAGGCTATTTTTCAGTGCCCCCAACCTGAGGGTGAGGACTTCCCAGACCCGTAATTAAAAATAAAAATATATGTATTTAGTGATTCAAATTATAAAATTAAAAATAAAAATAATTTATATAAAAAAGAAATTTTATTAATTTTTTTAAATTTTAAAGATGTAAAACTCTTTTTTTTAAAATTACTGTTCACTGTTGCACGCCGTACGGGACGGCGTGCAATAGTGCCGATGTTGCACGACACACCGGACGTCGTGCACCCAGTGCTACAGTAAATATATAATAGTTTGCTAAATATTTTTAAAAATATGATATTTTGTTAAAAAAATTTTATAAATTATGATAAAATGCTAAATTAGTCAAAAAAAATTACCAGAAAAGGGAAGAAGACCAGGTGACAAGTGTGGCGAGCAGAGAAAGTGGATGAGCCAGTGGGTTAGGTCAGCGCATAGATTATTGAGCCATGACACCATTGGTTCCCTAGCCGACCCATGATTGGCTCAATGGTTGGTATAGAGGTGGTTCACCCTTCTGACCCATTTGGTTCCTCTGGTCCCAACCCCCAACTACCACTGGTATATCAAGCACCAATTCGGGTACGGATAACAATAAAACTGATAAAATCTTTTACTCGTGGGTACCGTTTGCATTTAGCGATAAAAAATGAAATCCTGTTATATTATATAGGAGTGTGTTTAAGCCAAGCCAAGATGATCAGGCGCTAGGCTTGACTTGTTTGCCTTTAACCCAGTTTGGGCTTGACTTCTACCTAGCGAGCTCAGAAACTTCAAATTACACATAGCTTAATGAACTTCAAACTAAGTTTGCGATATACAAGCGTATAAGCACATGATCGACTTATTTAGGCTCTAGACTCGGCTTAGTTAGATATATTTAAAGCTAATAAATTACATTAAGAAAGACTTACGTTCATTTAGGTTCGAGAGCCTACGAGTTCAAGCTTCACTAGACTCGTCATAATAAGCTAAATGAGCCAACTCGACTCATTTACATCCCCTAGTTATTCATAACATTCAAGATGTCTAATAGTTCAAAGTTAGTTGCACACTTTTCTGCGTATATGTTCAGGTCTCGCTCTTACGAATGTATCTGTTTTGTATTGCGACTTATGTCGTTAATTATCGGGGAAAAAAGTAGTTAAGAGTTAGTGCCTTAAATTATATGAGACACTATATATAACAACATCTTATATTATATGTTAGGTAGGTCCATTAAAGAGTCTAAAGGAGGACTTTTATGAAGGCAAAATGTTTATAAATATAGTAAGTGGTGGTTGAACAAATGCACCATTATTATCATATATTATATGGTTGCATGGTCAATTATTATAATGCTAGCTTATAACTAACTAATTTTATATTCCATATAAGCATGAATATAAGAGGATAAGCTTTTCAGGTTGGGAGTGCTCGGAAACAGACTCCCTTCTGGGCGATCTCTATAAGGGGGATGGCTACGTACATCTACCTCCCCAGACCTCGCTTTTGCAAGAGCCCTTAAGGCACTAGGTTGTTGTTTTTGTTGTTGTATATAAGCATGAATATTAATTTTATAACTAATAAAAATAATGAATCGGGTTTGATTGAGCAGATTGCATTGATGGAATAGGGGCTTGGCCATGTTTTTGGTTCCCTCATTCATTTTCTTAGTTCACTTCGAGTCATCTCATTTTCTATTTTTTCTTGTTATCCTATTTTCTCGGGCTGGGAAGTTGTATTGTTTTTTGTCACTGTAAGTCTCACTTGTATGAGTTGCCTGGTTTGCATTGCGACTTTGTTGTTAATTATAAAAAAAAAAATACTAATAATTAACCCTGTTAAACAAGTAACTCATAGATCAAAAACATTCATGGTATGAATTTGAAATTTGTGTTTCATGATCTTCGAGCAAGGTATGCCTTGATCTCGAGTTCGACCATACCCAGTTGAACTAAAATTTGGTTTACAAATTTCATTCAATTAGACTCGTATTCTGCATTTAAAAAAATTAGAGATATAGCGTCACAAAGGTTACTTGACGTAGAGCAATTAACTTCATTAGTTAAAAAAAAGGCTCACATCATGCTTACTTAGTCTCGCAAGTCTTCAAACCGAGATTTTCCCAAATTTAAATTCTCATCAGTATTTTCCAACATTACTAATGAGAATTTAACTTCAGTCTCATTCTTGGTTCTTGTGCTGGCCTTCTGGTTCTTCTTCAACTAAGATCCCTATGTGTGATGGTTCTGTGCGCGTTGTTGTTTCTTGTCCTCGTGTCTCTTCTGGCCCTGTGCTCAGTGGTTGCTTTGTCATGTTTTGAGGAGAGCGTTTTGATCCTGTTTTCTTGTTTTGTGTTAGCTGTTTTTGATCCCCATGTTGTTGCGGTCAGACTTAGGCCTCGCCTAGCGAGTGGTCTGCTTGTTTAGCAACTTTGTCACAATTTATCGAAAAAAAATTCTCATCAGTATGCAGATCATATTGTTAACAAGCTCTGACTAAGCTGGACTCATTACACGAACCTAATGTTAGGAGCTGTAAGTCTACATGAAACATCGGTTAACCAAATGACGATAATTTTATGATAATTGCATGATTAAGAATAGTGAATTATGGTTAATATGTCAATTTAAAGATGCAAAAGAGACATTGAAATTGGGTACGTCTCTACTAAACCCACTTGACTCCTCAACTAACCCCCTTGACATATTCTTTACAAATTAGTTTTAATTTTTTGTTTCAATTCCCCAACAAAAGCCACCTGATTTACTTGTAATAATATTAAAATAAATTTGGAATACTCTTTATACATATTTAATTAATAATTAAAATCTTCGGGCTTCGATTGTGATGTGGAATGAAAATGCAAACTCGGTATTGAACACGTGCACATCGAAGGAACATGGGATCCATTGAAAATGCGAGATTTGTAGAATGAGACACAACACCAACAACAATAACAGACTCAGTGCCTCAAGAGCTCCCGCATAAGTGGGGTCTGGGAGAGGTGAATGTACGCAGCCTTACCCCTTCAGGGTATAACCCTGCCGAGAGGCTGTTTTCGAAGACCCCTAACCTTATAAAATTGGCAACACGAGGACTTCCTAGGAGGTCATTGATCTTGGTACTACTCTTGCCTATGTACACTTAACTTTGGAGTTCAAGTGGGATCCAGTGCCTTAATGCCTGGTAAATGAACCCTTAAAGGATGAGACACAAAACATATGCCAAGGAGTATAGTTGGTACAAGAGTTTTGTTTTGGCATGTAATGGGCCCTGTAACTCTTACGAATAAAAAATTATAGTCGTTTTAAGTTGCAAACACGAATCAATGTTATCGGCTCACCCATTTGGGTTTTTGACAGTCCAGTTGTTCCATGAATTCTGACTATTCATCCTACATCAGTTTGTTTTGATAGAAAATCTTTTTCATCTTAATTCTACGATTTCTTTACATAACTTTATAGTTACAGATACAAATGCTTTGGTGTAGGCGCCCTCTCTCGAGACACAAGAAATGTGTCTATCTTCCAAGGCTCCTCCATAGATTGACCATGCATCATGGACTCTTACAAGCTCAAGATCATCTCCCGGTTTAAAACCCTAGAGGGTCAATCAACGCCATCCATTCATCATTCTCTGCAGAGTGTTTTGACACTCAGTTCTTTCTGTCAGTCACCCCACAAGCCTCCTGCATTACCCTTGTCTGGTCAACTCAGCATTTTTTTCAATGGAATGTCGATAGATCATCACAGGGTGAGCTCGGTTCGGTAATTACAGGTAAGGTCCTTAGAGATTACGAGGGTCCTAATTAGGTAGAAATAAAATTTTTTTTTCTTAATTAACAAAACAAGTTAGTTGGGGTTGTTTTATATAATTGTGGATGTAATTAAATGGCACTAATTAAATATATTATAAGGTTAAATATGGATAAAATTGATGACCTTATACTTATTCTATTTCATTGACAATGTGACTAGTGAGGTCCACTTGGTGACAACTAATTGATAAGATACATTGTTGCATAATGAAGATTAAACTTCGTAATCGTATGGGAATGTGTAGGATATTACAGAAAAAATAACGAAAAATTATTATTTAGATATCCTGAGGTTTGATCATTTATTACTTAGGTATTCTGATATTTTAATATATGTAATAAGATATCAATTAAGTTTTTTTTTTTTTTTCTGAAATTTGATGAATTTTCCTTGGAAAAGGGTAGAGTGCAACATAATTTTGATGATATATAAGTATTTTTGTTAGAAAAAAGGTGCCGACATGCATGACTCGTGAATTCGACAATATATAGGTAGCTTGCATCAAAATTTGGTGAATTTTGCATAACTCGCTGAAGTTTTGCTGAAACATTAACATGTCTTATATATATATATTATCGTATTGGATTTGAACTGTTTGCTTTTTGCTTTCTTTTTGAATTACTTGTGTATGTTGTTCGTGTTTTAGCTGTTTACCCACTTTGTCCTAGTGCCAAGCGTCGTACTTAGCACTTAATTATCAAACAAAAAGCTTCCCTTTCAGTTGCATGTCGTTAACATGTGAGATTTATACGAAAGTTTATATGAAGTTTTATTTTATAATCATTCACGTGCAGTATCTACTATATATAGAATACCAGTTGCTTAATTAATAAATTAGGCCATATCTCCCAAGCTAAGACATTTCTTTTAAACTGGTATAGACATACCGCTTTACGATTCCGCCAGACGGATAAGGCATCCTAAAGTATTGGCATGAATGAGAGAGATGAGAGCTTTGTCCGGCAACTGTCCCACACAGGTAAGCTAGAGCCTGAGAAACCCCGAATTTGCAAGCCAATCTAAACAAGCCTATTAGCTTCCCGATAGCAATAGTTGAAAATAAACCGAACATACTGATGACTGGTAATATGAATATCTTCCAAGGTACTAAAAATTCATACGATTTAATGCTTAAATGGAAATGCCTTTACAATATGGGAATGCCAATCTTGGCTTTCCAATGACTACAACTACTCTTTCGCATTCTTACAAGGAAACATTTTTCGTATATAATTACGTATAAAATAAGTTAGTTAGCGCACCTTGTTTTCTGTCTAACTGTGTTTTCCTTTTTTGTTGGAGATACCGGGATCTGTTTGTCCTTTGTTCTTCCTGTTTTAATTCAGTTGAATTATTAAAAGCCCAAAAAGAATTGGTATTACGACAAGTTATTAGTTCAGGCCTTAGATATGGATGTTCGTATCCCTCTCCTCTCCGAAACCTTTACCTTCTAAAAGAATTAAATTATGAACGATTACACCTTTTTTTTGATAAACAGGATATAAGCCCAAAAAAGTACAAACGTGCAGAGTACAGTTAGAAGGCAAGCAACACTGAAACATTTGAACCGACACCCGAAGGCCAACAAAAGTCTAAACCCAATCACAAACAAAAGCAAGACCAATAGACGGAAGCAATCACTGGCTGAAGAACCAAAGGCAAAGATAAGAACCAACGAAATGGAAGCCCCCTAAAACACCAAAACCCGAACCTCTAAAAGAGAGCACACCTGATGACGCTAACATACGCCAACCAAATGAAAGATTATTACTAAATAAACAACTTTCATAATTTAATAATTTAATGTCACTAAAATAATAGTTTTTGTAATGTAGCCAACATTGCTTTTATTTTAGTTATGCATGCATTTTTCAAATATCTTATACTAACGTAACTAGCTAATATATGATATTCATGTCATTTTCATCTTTGAAAGAAGCAAAGAAAAGCACAGCATATCTTAACAATATTTTTTCTCGATAATTTAAATACAAGTTCGAAAAAGCATAAAAGCATAGAGAAGAACTCGAAGCAAACAATAAAAACACGCAAAACACCCATGTTAAATTTCCATCAAGCCTTCAGGCCCAACCCACAGAGTTGGAACATAAGAGATCCACATATAAGCCCAAGTGGGGTTCCATCCTAAAACCAATTGTCAATAGATGGAGTAACCCACAAGGCTTATGAGGTGATCTCTTCTCTCTCACAATTCCAATGTGAGATTCTAATTATTAGGCTCACATGTGGAGTCTCAACAACCCAAGATAGTAAATTGCTTACAGTTAGGACTTCAATACAGAAAACGCCTAATCATATATTAAACATATAATATAATAATAATAATAAGGGTAAATCACAGAAAATTCTCACGTCTTTTACTTCAAAAATAGAAAACTCCCATCACAAATAAAAACACTCATAAAACTCCCTCGCTTTTAAAAATTTATCACTTAATCCCTGTAAAACCTTTTATGACCATTTTGTCCTTAAAAGTGAGGGAGTTAAATGTTTAATTATATTTTTAGAATGGGATTTATATTCTTTGGCAAAAATTAGAAAACTTTTATGTTTTGCACAATAAAATTAAGGGAATTTTATTATAAAAAATATAATTATTTTAGTTAATTATAGTAATAATATTATAAGTTTAAAGATAAAAAAAATATTTTTACAATTTTTATAAAAAATATTATAAGATAAAATATAATATTGTTGTTTATATTATAATATCACTACTATATAATTAATTAAAATAATAATTTTTATAAATATAAAAAATTCTTTTTTCTATAAATATAAAAAAAATTTATTTTTCATAAAATATAAAATTCTTCCTAAAAATAAAACCAAATACTTAACTATTTTATTTTAAGGGGTAAAGTGGTCAAAAAAGTTATTTAGGGGCAAAGTCTTGCTCCTGTTTGTGGTTGAGGCTCCAGTCTTGCTCCTGCTTCCCTTGCTGATCGTCTGGTTCTCCTTTTTTCACTACAACAAAAAAGGGTAATTCTCGGCGCTTTTTTTTGGAATTCTCGGCGCAAAAAAGTTCCGAGAAAGAAAATGCCGAAAAATAAAAACGCCGAGAATCTCAGCGCTTATAAGTGCCGATATTTTTCGGCGTTTTTTATTGTCGAGATTTTTTGAGTTTTTTAAATACCTTATTTTTACTTCTTAGCATGGATATTTTACAAACAGTCTGTATTGCCTATTTATTTGTGCATATTTTCCACACACACACACACATACATATATATATATATATAAAATTACTTAATAAAAAAATATCAACTAAACTGATAAATTTTTCAAAAGATTCCGAAATTCGACAATCAAAATATTACAACATTGTCAATGTACTTTGATAGTTCAATACAAAATTTGAGATTTTTTTCACTCCAAATATCAACATAATTAATCTAATAACCAAAAAAAAATATATATATATACAATGCTAACTTAGTCAAGTACATTATTCACAAATATATCAATCAACCGAATGAGCTTGGCGTGCTTGGAGAGGCAAAAAAATTTGAGGGTTCACCGTTACCTGATCCCGATTCATCTCTACCCTGTATAGACAACACAATAATAATATTACTTATGTACAAAATATCAATCTACCAGTTTACTATCACATAAATCAATAACAATGAGCACATGAAATCATTTATCGGAACCCGTCAACCCTCAAGTGTCCACAATCCCTTTTGGAAGGGAAGTAGGAGTAGATAGAGGGAGGCCTAGGTTGTGCTGCATCTCATGACTTTCATATCATGTAATTGCCACCTATTTAGCTTGCCCTCCATTCTCATTTCTATCTAGTATGTGCTTGAAGCAAATGAAGAGTCTGCAATATCTTAAGGCGACAATATAACACATGAGATTCCACTCTCTGCCACATCTTGCAAAGCACAACGCACATGATTCAAATTATATCTTGTTGTCTAAAGTTAGGCTATTCCTCATATGGGAAAAATTGAAAGAGGATTATCAATGAAGATATTAGAAAAAAGATTTAGTAGAAGAAGTGTCAAAACATCCAAAAACCAAACCATCTTATCAAGCAGCAAGACAAGCATATCTGATCGAAAATTTTGCTTCACATGATAAATTCATATAGTTTCCCAAAAGTACCAACCCCAATGCCACCTTTTGTCTCAATCATTCACATCATCAATTTCATTATTTACAAAGGATTAGAAAGGCAATTATTTGCATTATAGTACAAACAAATACAAATTAAATCGATTATCTTACCGGATCAGCAACCGCAGTAATAATTGCTCGACCTTCTGCTATCATTTCATATGATGCGTGGCCAGAAGAAACAACATCATAGATGGGTAGGAGCCTTCTCATTTGCTGCTTTACATTGGCCAATTCTATTTTCATATTTTGTAATTCGACATGATCACCGGTACGGTCGAGTCCCTTTTTCTTTAGTTCACCCCTGACTCCGTATATATCACTTCTCTTCACGCCAAATCCATAGCCTACAGCGCGATAGCCCGGATTTTCCTGTTCATACATTAGCTCTGCAAATACTTACTCCTCGATTTCTGATCGAGGTCTGGAAGAAGATCCAAGTGGAGCCTCAACTATTTCTCTAGCTGTATCCTACAAAGAAGAGAAAAAGACATTAAATACATTTAAATTAAAAGAAATGTGAGATAATAATAAAACCCACCATAAATTCTTGTGAAACCGTGTTCTCAAAAAAGCCACCACTTTTCCTGGTATGAGTTTCCTGGTAAAACTCTATACTGGTGGGCTTCTTCCCTTTATTAATTTCCTACAATCAATACGTCAACATAAGTCTTAACTAATTTAACAGGTAGATAGTAATAATACACTAAACATATACTGAAGTCCTTACAAAACTATCTCTTTTATTGGCATAACTTGTTGAACCAGTCGTGTGAAGCTGATTCTGCTTGGCACGTGCTTCTTTGCCGCATTTACTCTTCTCCTGACATTGGAAATCAACATCAATCCAAGAAAAATTTTACATTCATAATCAATATCAATCTGCTTTCCCCTTTTTGACCAATCAAAAATTACTTAAAAAGAAATTGTTTTACCTTGCCTTGTGGAGAAAACCAAAAATGTACCAAAGTTATCCATTGGTTACGATTAACTCCTCGTGGCACTGTTGCAATAACTTCAGCCTCAGTTTTGTTCCCTTGGCAATATTGCGCTTTCAAGCTCGTCTTATAACCCCTCCACATTTTGCCAAGATGTTGTAGTATTGATTTATCAATCAATACATCACTGGGCATTGAAATTTTCCCCTAAAACATAAAATCCAACAATAATGTCACAAAAAGGCAAGGGAATAGTAAGAAGGCATAAAGCAGTAGTTGTACTAGTAAGAGAGCAACCACATTTCAGTGCTATATCCAAATTTCACTCGAACAGTAAAATTTGATAGAAGAACCTATTGCCAATTATACTATTGAATTAAATTAACACAATTAAGAGTATAAAACCTTAATTAATACAATGATAAAGTTCAAAAACTTCAGACATACATATTATATCATATATATAAAGTAAACTTCAGACATAAATAATACTTACTCGGATAACCTCAATAGCTTCTGCTTTGTATTGGTCATTCATCGTACGCCAATCTCTTACTCCGAGCAGACAAAACCGTCCCTTTTTGCAACCTCTCCAATAAACCGGATCAACAAATTGCCACCCTTTCTAATTGGTTGGCGTAGGTCATTGAACCGTACAATAATTCTTACACCTTCAGGAAGATGCCATACTTCCTTAACTGGTATCGTCCTTAAGGTACTCAAGTTACCTTGGCCATCTATTAACGATTAAGATATACCATTACTTTTCTAATTGATTGAAAAATTATTACCATAATTAATGCTATAAAATTGAAAACATTTACCGATAAGTTGAAGTAGCTCCTTCTCATCAAATGGCACGTCAGTGGACCAAACACCAGCTTCCCTGACTGGTCCCTCTGCTTGAGATGTTGACGGTCTTGGCAGACTGTCATCACCTCCTTCATGTTCCGGTGTTGCTGTTGAGGACTGCACTGATTTGCCACTTCTAAAAAACCTCCTCATTGTGAATCCACGCTTTTTCAAAAACAAAAGAATTAGTAGATGTATAATAGAACGTACAAAAATAAAATGAGAAGCAAATATGTTCCGTAAAACAAATAATCAATAATGAAACAAAGATCATGGACAAAATAAAACAACACGTACAAAAGAAAACTAACATACATGGACAAAATGAAACAACACGTAACATTATTTCACAGCTCTAAAAAAAAAAAGATCAAATCTCGCCTAGATCATACAAGTCCCTAGGTTTAGTCTTAATGATATGATACCATCCCTTTTGCATCTCATCTTGAATATAGAAAACTTGCTTTGCTTGAGATGAGATGACAAATGGATCATCTTTCAACAATCGACCCGTATGCATCAACTTAGAGAAGTTCACACAAGCACCATCATTTCTAAATGTTCTTAAGCCCCTATTTATATCTACCCAATCACAACGAAAAATGACAACTTTATAACTCCCATAATAGTCTAGTTCATATATGTCTGTCAATTTGCCATAGTAAACTTGTCTATCAGCTACGACCATGACCCCAGAATTTTGTGTCCTCATATAGCGTTCACGATCTTCTGTATGAAACTTGTATCCATTAAGGACAAAGCCCTTCATTCTTTTAGCATACTGATTTAGCTCACCAGCTAAAGCCCTTCTCAATCGGCCTTCTTCGGTAGTTGCATCAATATTGTGCACCTTAATAGAATAAAAGGTAGTATCAAAATTAATGGTGAATATATAATGTCAACTTCAACATCGAATAAAATATACTAACCTGGTTTTGAAGCCACTCAGAAAACTCTTCAACAATCCACTGATTTTCTAATGTTGCATAAATCGACCTCTATGGAAATATGCTCGTCGTTTTTTACTTAAAAATTCACTATAATAAGGAAATTATTAGCAGGTTGAACAAAAATAGTTAATATTGACAAAGTTGCTTCTATTAACACTTACTCACGAAGTTCCTTGATTTCATCTAGCTGAAGTAGCACATAACGATGCGCTTGTTCCTTACTTCTCATATCAAGGCGAACAATTTTCTCTTTTCCAATTGCACGACCCCCAGACTTTAACAAGTATTTACCCATACTTGAACCATTATCATCATTTCTTTTGGGTCTATTAAAAATGGTCGTAGCACCTTCTAAGTATCTAGAACAAAATGTAATAGTCTCCTCCATGATGTAGCCTTCAGCAATGGACCCTTCTGGCCGCGCCTGATTACTTACGTATGCTTTCAAATGGGACAAATACCTTTATTACATAAATATAAATAACACGTGAGATCAATTACTGGATGCCAAATATGAGAGATAAAAGTAAATGAAGCATTATCGGCTAACCTTTCAATCGGATACATCCATCTATAGTGAACAGGCCCACCAAGCTTAGCCCCCTCTACTAAATGAATTAGTAGGTGAACCATGATTGTGAAAAATGTAGGTAGAAATTCCATCTCCATCTCACAAAGTGTAAGAATAATGTTCGATTGTTGAAGATCGAGCATATTTGGGTCGAGGGTCGTAGAACACAAGTATTTGAAAAAGGAAGACAAGTCTGAAAGCAACTCAATGACTTGTGTGGCATTGGATGCTCGTAAAGCTACAGGAAGAATATCTTGCATAAGAACATGGTTGTCATGACTCTTAAGGTTTAAGAGTTTTCTTTGTTTCAACT
Source organism: Simmondsia chinensis (assembly GCA_018398585.1). Lineage (NCBI taxonomy): Eukaryota > Viridiplantae > Streptophyta > Magnoliopsida > Caryophyllales > Simmondsiaceae > Simmondsia > Simmondsia chinensis. The sequence continues at coordinate 36,159,884 of JAGTTD010000010.1, forward strand.
TCACACATCTAGAGATGTTAGATCCATATCCATCTGGGACCCTAAGTTTCTGTAGAACTCTTAAAAACCGTTCTTTATCATTTGAAGACATATAGTAAGAAGCTGGAGGCATGTACGGATCTCTATTAGGACGAGGTTGTAGCCAAAGATGTGGCTTTATGTTCCTTTCTTCAAGGGCCCTTCTTGCCTTTTCATCATCTCTAGTCTTTCTCTCCATATGTAATAGCGTCCCTAGAACATTATCAGACACATTTTTCTCTATGTGCATGACATCTAGATTATGTCGAAGGAGATTGTACTCCCAATATGGCAAGTCAAAAAATATGCTTTTTTTCTTCCAAAGCACTTCCTCATTGTCCACTCTTTCTATTGAACTGTCTATGTGGTGCCTTTCTCTTTTCTTCTTACTAGTCTTTTGGGTTTTTCCGTACTTGTAACGAACTTGTTCTTGTACTTTCAAGATATCAGTCCCTGATGCCGGAGTAGGAGCACAAGCATACTCCATTGTCCCATCAAACAATTGACTCCAAGATCGAAAAGGGTGATTATTAGGTAACTATTTACGGTGTCCATTATAGCAAATCTTGCCCCCAAACTTATAAGAATGTGTATGTTCAGTGCAATAAGGACAAGCTGTGTAGCCCTTTGTACTCCAACCAGACAACATAGCATATGCAGGAAAGTCATTGATAGTCAACATTATAGCCCCTTGCATCTTAAAGTTTTGTCCACTATAGGCATCATATGCATCAATACCTTCCCATAACAATTTCAACTCATGCAGCAATGGTTGTAGGTACACATCAATGTTAAGTCCAGGGCCCGATTTCCCAGGAATAATTGAAGAAAGAATGAATGACGATTGCTTCATACATAGCCATGGGGGCAAGTTGTACGGGATCAACACCACTGGCCATGTACTATAAGTAGTATTCATAAGACGGTACAGATTGAAGCCGTCACTAGCAAGACCAAGCCTAACACTACGAGGATCTGAAGAAAACTCCGGATACCGAGCATCAAATGCCCTCCAAGCTAAGCCATCTGCAGGATGCCTTAATTTCCCATCCTTCAAACAGTCTATCTCATGCCATCTCATATCTTCGGCTGTTTTAGATGATATGTATAATCTTTTGAGCCTTGAAATCAAAGAAAAATACTGCATAACCTTAGCGGGCTCTCCTTTCTTGGTTGACATAGTTTCATCACTACAACTGTCATCTTCCTTACCCTTAACTATCTTCCATCTTGAGATACCGCATGTATGACAACTCTCTTTTTCAGACATTTCACCCCAATACAACATATAATTATTTGGACAAGCATGAATCTTTTCATATCTAAGACCCAACTCATTGATCATTTTCTGAGCTTCATAATAAGATGATGGAAATACCATAATTTGGGGAAATGCATCAACAAGAAGTCTTAGCAACATCGTGAAGGATTAAGCAGACCAACTATGCATACATTTCAAGTGAAACAAGTGCAAAAGAAATGACAATTTGGAGAATGCGCTACAGCCTGGATATAGTTCTTCATTAGAAGCTTCCAATATCTTCTTATACTTGGCTTTCTCCTCAGGAGATTGGTTGGGTTGTTCAAGAGGAACTTGGTCCGACCAATCATGTTCATCAGACAAATGGGGTTGACTTGTGGAGGGAGGAATATCAACTCCGATACTTTCTTGTAGTAATCCACCAATATCATCTCGACCTATGGCCCTTCCCTCATTATTATTGGTAGATGTTTGACTATTGCATCTCAATTGTTGAACAATATCTTCTTTTCCATGAAAAATCCATTTCTTATACTTTGGCCAAAAACCCTTAAAAAGGATATGATATTCCACATCTTCTAATGAGAACCATTTGGCTACTTTGCATTTATTACATGGACATCGAGTTTTTCCTTCTATAAGGTTTTCTTTAACCAACTTAATGAATTCAATGACACCATCAATATAAGCTTGACTAATCCTTGGTTGCGTGATCCAACTCGTATCCATATCTCTAAATATTAAGTAGTGCAATCAAATTACCTAAAAATTAAAAAAAGATAGAGTTCATAAGACAAATATTTAATCAACCAATCAAAATATATACAAATACAAAAATAAATAATTAATGGGACTTTGGAGAAGTTAGAAATTAAAGTAAGATACATGAGTTCCTTATAATCAATTTTAATCCTCTAATGTGAAGGATCCATCTAAACAAGGGATACAGCAACAAAGTTTTATTTTTCCAAATTTAAAAATTATGAAATCGATATCTAATCTCCCTGACATTAACAAATTGAACTCACAAGCGCCACCAACACATAATTGTAAACATCAATCAAACACAGCAACACAAGAATTTCGTCAAAACAATAATTTTTTGTATTAATCAATTCAAATGATGAAATGCAACGATAGAATCATTCGAACCATAGCATTAAGGATGCGCATGAAGCAGGGGAAAGTGTGAAACGGCGATAATACAAAACTATAATAAAACTACTTCAACCAACTCAAATGATATAACACTTGTAGAAGAATAAGCAGTCCAATAAAAATAAAAACCGAAACTAGGGCAAGGACATCACATACTAACAGCAAAGCAAGAGCAACTGTGAAATCGGAAGGTGAGGGTGAGAGAGGAACGCTGGCGGTGACGGTGAGAGGCGAACCCAGGCGGCGACGGTGAGAGGAGAACGCCGGCAGCGACGGTGAGAGGCGACGCGGTTGGAAATCGGGTGGTGAGGGTGAGAGATGAACGTGCTTTGCGAGGGTGAGGGTGAGAGACGAGGGTTAGGGTTTGCGGAAGGTGAGGGTGAGAGACGACGGTGAGAGCGCGAGAAATGAGGGTTAGGGTTTGTTCGGGGTATATATACCCGGCGAGAATCTCGGCGCTTATAAGCGCTGATATTTTTTGCGTCGTTTAAAATCGCCGAGAATTTTCGACGCTTTGTCTCGACGCATTTAAACGCCGAGATTTCTCGACCTTTGTATAAACGCCGATAATTATGCGCCGAGAATTGCCCTTTTTTGTTGTAGTGTTTTTGGGATCCCTGTCAGGCCTGTGCTGGGTGTCTGTTTGTGTCGTGTTTGGATGTTTTATTTTTTGTGCCTGTTTATTCCTTGTTTGATTTGATCTCTTTTTGTGCCCACTTCCGTTTACCGGGTGGTTAGGGCCTCGTCTTTTCAAGTTGCCTGTTTGTACTACGATTTTGTCGATATTTATCCAAAAAAAGGGGGCAAAGTAACAATTTTTTAAAAGTAAGAAGACTTAATGAGTTGTTCTATTTACGAGAATAATTTTCTACTTTTAAAGTAAAAATTAAAAAAAATTATGTAATTTATTCTAATAGTAATAATACCCTGAGGTTGGGGGCATTGGGATGGGTGACCTCCCATTAGAACTCTGAAGTTAAGTATGCTTGGCCGAGAGTAGTACTAGGATGGGTGACCTTCTGGAAAGTCCTCACCCTCAGGTTGGAGGCACTGGGAAACAGCCTCTCTTCAGTTTAATACCCTAAAGAGGGAAGACTGCTTACATTCATTCCCCCAGATCCAGCGTAGGCAGAAACCCTTGAGGCATTGGATATGTTCCTTTTTAGTAATAATAAAAAAAGGGTGAAAACCTTATCATAAATGGACGGCTGATTGCTAATATTAGATGTGAAAGGCATAAGAACATGCATGTGACCCTTACAATATTCACTTTATTAGCCCACTTTTTTGGACCAATATTTCTTTTTTTTTTTTTTTTTTGATATTTCTAACTGGATCCCTCTAATCTTTTGAAAATTTGTCATTAGTTGATTATTTTTCTCGTTTTTCTATTTTTTACTTTCGTACTTTGTCTCTACCATTTGTTTCTACGGTTGGGGCCCGTGGACACAGCCTACTATGAGTTTGTTGTTATTGTTGTTGTTGTTGCTGTACTCTAATGGCCCGGTTGTGGGTGGCAATGGTTGTTTTTTATATGTTGGTTAGCTGTCTTTGTTTTGTTGTTGGGCACCTTGCTTGCGGCTTTGGGCTTTTTCCCTCGGTGATAAACAGATATATATATATACTTGCAGGTCTCGAAACTGAGATCTCCCCGAGTTTGAATCCTAATATTCTGCAAAACATAATTCCTCTTGCTATCGAACTTGACTTGTTCAAGGCCAATTTTGCCAAGTTATGTAAACAATTGTTTTTTCAAAATCATGTTTCGTCGAAGCGCTTTTATAAAAAGTAATATCCTGTTTTTATCTGAAAAAGTTTTAATCTTTATTTCTGCTTCTATTTTAGAAGCATTATGTTCCTACTTCTACTTAAAAATAAACGGATTGTGTTTTTATTTAAAAATACTTTTTCTTCAAACCAAATGCCCCCATCAAAATCTAAAAGAACCTGACCAAACAGTCTCGGATAATCTTTTCGGAGAAAATAAAATGATGTGATGGATAACGTAGAAATCTAATCCAGCAAAAAAAAAAAAAAAAAAAAAAAAAGTGAAGAACATTTGTTGGTGGAAACAAAATGTTGAGGCTTTGTCAATCAAAATTGACATTCATAAATATTAATAATAATAATAATAAGAGGATCATAATATTCTTCTTATCCACTTTCATATTGGATTCATTTATCAAATATTCATGCATTACAATTCGGCAAAATTGGAGGGTCCCTCTAAATTAAAATTATTTTTATTTAAATTCAGGTAAATCGAGGTTCCCTGGGAGCTCATTGGCAGGAAGTTTAGTGTGCCACACTGAAGTCTCGGGTTTGAATCTCATTCTCCCTCCCCCGTCGTCTACTGGCGGATGTCTGATTAAGAAAAAAGTTCACGTCAATCCAAATAGCTGGTTAGAGTATGTAGTTTAAGTACAAAGGGTGTTTTTGGAAATTAATAATACTACGAGTTCAGTCATAGGCTCCTTAGGACCCATCAAAATTGGGAATTTGGGTTTAAGTTATGATAGTTCTGACTATGACATGCATTATTACTTTTGCTCTCTTGAAGGCGATGTCCCGAGTGGGGTTACTTGTAAGAAAAAGAAACATCACAAAAAGTAGTAAGCCTGTGCTCTGTCCCCATGTTCGATCTTGATAGGAGATGTAGCTTGAATTGAAGGCGCCTACTCTAAGATGTCACAAGTAACATTAGTGGCCTATCTGATCATTGGTGCTTGTGTCATGTTCGGGGCTTATGCCAATAATTGGTAAATGTGTGATTCATTTGACTTTTTGTGTTTCAGGAGTTAGTGTGAAACATAGGCTTGTTCGGGCATGTTCTTGTGCTTTAGGAAATTAAGCGATGCGGCAAGAGTTTCGGCGTTTTGGGGTTTGTTACCATATATATTTTTTTTAACTTTTTCGGGTTCTACTTCAGTGCATGCGTCGGCTTTTTCTAGTGAGAGTTATCTCTCTATTATAAAAAAAAGTTACACGCTCTTATCTTTCAAACCTAGAACTGATAAGCTTACGTATTTAACTCAAACCATTCAGAACTTCAAGTCTTCATCTCTCGACTCTAAAAATAACTACGTCTCGGCGATCTCGAAAATTGTGTTGCAATTTTTGCTGACTAGTGCTGACCTGGCAGTCTCATCTATGAGCATTTTCTTGCGTGTACATGAATATAATATTTATCAATCGATGAAATATAAATGAATTACATCCACAAATATAATAAGTGACTGTGTGTACGTGCTTCGATTATAACCGGTGCCTTTCTAGTTTCGGGTCCTCTCCTGTTTGGGTATGTTGCCCTGTTGTTTTTGGTGACTGATTTTTTCCTATTTTGTTTCTAGATTTTTGTACCCATCTCCGTGTATACGGGATGGTTTAGGTCTCGCCTTGTCGAGAGCCGGTATGTACTACGGCTTTGCCGATATTTATAAAAAAAAAGTACGAGAAAATATTTATGAAATTACAACATAGGATATAGTTACAATTTGTTTCCTTTTTGATTTTTTTTTCATAATTAAATATGAATGTTATCCCGTGCAATGCACAAAACTGTTTATATTTTTTAATTTTCTATACTATCATATCATAATTGTATTATACATAAAAATTAATGCATATAATAAAAATTCTGATAGATTTTAAACTTTATAATTTTCACACTTTAAAATTAGAAATATAGCTTAATTAATAACAATCATTGATTGACCGTTGAGTATGAACACCGAAGAAATCTGATTTCTCCTTTTTAACCACTTTTTAATAATATTTCATGTTTATAGGTTTATATGTTGTTGTAGACAAAGAACCATGATCTTATTTATTGAGAAGAGGGGTGACTTCCATCAAAACACCCATGGTCGAGTCCTTTCATTGAGATTTAACAGTTCGGGCTCGAACTCGGCTCGTCAAAAGCTCGAGCTCAGCTCGATCTAAGCTCGGTGAGCTTCAAATTAGGTTTGCAATATTTCGGCTAATTTAAACTCAATATAGGCTTGTCTGGGCTCGTTTAAGCTCAAGCTCGACTCATTTAGGCTCTAATATGACTTCATTGGGCTATATTTAAGCAAATATATTCTTCCAAAAAGAATTGCTTAGGCTCGTTTAGGCTGCGAGCTCGAGCGTCACTAGGCTCGGACTCAGCTCGATAAGTTAAACAATCTAGCTCAGTTCAGCTCGAGCTTTAAGAGAGTGGACTTGCGAGGGCTCGGGAGCTAGCTTGGCGCATTTACACCCTTAAGGACGGCAGCGTTAGACTCTTCCCCACAAAACCAGCATAATGTTATTTACATGCAATTTCTTTGGTTTTCATATCATGATTCGCTAGATCTTACTAACTTTATTTAGTTATTCTAACGTTTTCCTTACCTTACTAAAAGAAGGAGTGCGAATTGACTCTTTGAGGCTACAAAAACAAACAGTATTTCAAGCATTATACATAGTCGTGCAGTAAAGACTGCAACGACTGCTTCTTATCAAACATTAACCCGATGTAATTATGCAATAATTGTTAAATTTCACTGGACTTTTAGGCCCGATAGACGGGGTTAGCACATATAAAGTCCACATATAAATCCAATTGAGGTTCTATCCTAAAATCAATTAACATTAAGGCGTTAGGCTCTTCCCCAAGAAGGAGTGCTTACTTGGGCGAGAGTAGTACTAGGATGGGTGACTGCCTGGAAAGTCCTCACTCTTTAGGTTGGGGGTACTCGGAAATAGACTCTCTTCAGGGTATCACCTTGAAGGGGAAAGGCTGCGTATATCCACCCCCAATCCTGCTTAAACGGGAGCCCTTTGAGCACTGGGAATGTTGCTATGTTGTCGCTCGTTTATCTTTCTTCAAATGTTTAATAAACTGGAGCATCTTCAGAGCATGTAACGATAACAATAATAATCATAGAGAGTTTTTATGGTCAGGATAAAAATTATTATTACTAAAGTAATGATATGACTTGTAAATAACTTAAGCCACAAAATGATTTTGAAAACTATGATTTACTCTGGTAATAATAACTTTACCATGATAATACATTACTCTAATTATAAAAATAATAATATAAAATTTTAATATTAAAAAATAAAATCCCCCCGTGAAATATGTTTCAAATATTATGCAATCTTCAAGTGGTCAAGACGTTGTGTCACGGGTCATTTTTTTTTTTCCCCATCATAATTAGCGACAAAGTCATAATATAAATCAGGCCACTAGAGGTCTAGGTCACCTGTAAAGCAATAGCGACAACAACAACAAACCCAGTGCCTCCAAAGGCTCCCGCCAAAAGCAGGGTCTGGGGAGGGTAGATGTACACAGCTGTCCCCCTTCAGGGGGCTACCCTGAAGGGAGGCTGTTTTCGAGGACCCCTAACCTAAAAAGATGGTTTGCATCCATCAGCCAAAGACCTGGCACAAGAGAAACATAAAAAATGCATAAGTATGGCCAAAAAAAGAAAATGGTATAAAGTAATAGCGACAAGACAAGGATAAAACAAAACACAGAGATACATCCAAATAAGAAAATAAGATTGTGGAATGAAAAACAAGACAGGGCTATACGATGCTATAAGAAATGCTGCAAGTATTTAAAAAATAAAATAATTATACATAAAAATACGTAATAAAATATTTTATTTTATAGTTGAACAATTTATGTATATTAAACATGTAATATTAAGTATATTTCAGGGTTTATATAAAAATTTCTAGGGTAATTTACATACTAATATCAGAGATTTAGTGCATTAATTTTTTTTACAAACTTTATGAAGTAAATTTTTAGTCTAAAAAGTTACATATAATTAATAAAATAGTCCAAACACTAATATGAAAGAATGAAATGAGGCCTGTTTTGTACCCTAATACATCCCTATTTGAATTATTTTATTAAATTCATATAATTTATGACTAAAAAATTATTTTATAAAATTTATAGACTAAAAAATTTAATACACAAAATTTAAGGATACTAATATGTAATTTATCAAAATTTCTTTTTATTTTTTTGGGAGTGTCCCTAGTGCACGTAACTGGACTCCGTTAAGCATTTGACCATTCTTGACCCACAAATACTCAATTTCTAAACAAAATGTTATACCAACACACAAGTACAGGATTTCATTCGAACTCCAAAGTTAAGCGTGTTTGAGTAAGAGTAGTATTAAGATGGGTAATACTTTGAGAAGTCCTTGTGCTGCATCTCTCAGGTTGAGATTCTCGGAAACAACCTCTCTTCAGGGTAGCACCCTAAAGGAGGAAGGCTGTATACATCCACCCCTAGACTCTACTCAGGCAGGAGCCTTTGAGACACTGAAAATGTTGCTTTATATGTGTATGTGTGTGTATATATATATTGTAAAATAATACTAAATAATTATTTTTTGTAAAATTAATAACCTAGTTATCACATATATTGTAAATAAATTGTGTATATGATTTAATTAGCGACAAAAGTCAAGGCACAATAGAGGCAAACCCGGAGAAACAGGGCTTAAGCCATCCCGCATAACAGAATGCAACATAAAAAAAAAAAAAAAACCACAAAACTGACCAACGTCACAGCCAGAAGGAGTAGAAGGAAAGAAATTATAAGCCATACTACCTATAAATAGAAGACTACGCTATCAGTGGAGAGTAATTTTACTTACGTGAATCTTGATTTTATTTTATAATAGGCTATATCCATGCAGTGTGATTTTGGACCCAATTCGGGTCCAGATCCATCCAGCTTTTCACTAATTTTTAAGACGAATTATATTTGCGTGTAGTTATAGATACTCGATTAGAGTTTGTGCCAGAGTAAAGCAACAAAAGCAACATATCCAGTGCCCTAAGAGCTCCCGCCTAAGCATGGTTTGGCAGGTAGATGTACACAGCCTTTCCCCTTCAGGATATCACCCCTGAAGAGAAACTGTTTCCGAGTGCCTCCAACCTGAGGGTGAGGACTTCCTAGGAGATCACCCATCACAGTACTGCTCTCGCCCAAGCACGCTTAACTTCGATATTCTAATGTGCCAAAGTAATATATGAAAACTAGATTCTACATAATAACTTGAACCACGTAAGTCGTGTGTTACATTTTTTTAAATTAATTTATTGTGTTCGTTTATTTAGTTATTTTTTGTCCATTTAGTTTGTCCTTAACGAGTATCATCTAAGATCCTAAGATATACAATATATTTATTTTATTTATTAAAAAAAAAAAGGAAAATTTTATTTTTTAAATTTATTTATAGCAATATTTAGACCAATAATGAAGCTAGCTGGATGTGATTAAGCTTGCTTCCAACTTGGATAAGAATGAATCATTATTTCTTTTGGATAATTTTTATTAAAAAAAATATTGATACCCGACGAATATTTTATTTTTTAAATAAATAATTAGATTAAAATTGCTTTTCAATTATAATAATGCTAATTATAATCATCTTGATACAATTTATTTGTAATTATGTTATCTTATATTACTAATCACTATTTTATACACGCAAATGTTGGATGAAATTTTATTTGTTGCTAATAAAGTAGTATTAACTAGCATGTAACATTAACTTTTGCTTCAATAATAAAAATTCCCTCACAAATAAAAATACTTATTAACCCCCCGCTTTTGAAAATTTTTCACTTTGTCTCCAAATAAATTTTTTTGACATGACTAAGTGTTTGATATTATTTTTATGTAGGATTTTATATTTTGAAGAAAAATAAGAATTTTTTATATTTATAAAAATTATTATTTAATTAATTATAGTAGTGAAATTATAATATCAATAAAAAATATTATATTTTATCTCATATTATTTTTTATAGAAATTTTAAAAATAATTTGTATCTTCTGATCTTATAATAATATTATTATAATTAATTAAAATAAATATATTTTTATAAATATAAAAAATATCCTTAATTCTTTTGCTAAAAATATAAAATTTATAACTTTTTTCCAGTAATATAAAACATCCTTCAAAAAATAAAATTAAATATTGGGTACAAAATGATCAAAAGTAAATTACATAAGGGTTAAATGATAAATTTTTAAAAATAAGAGAGTTTTGTAAGTACTTTTATTTGAAAGCAAAATTTTTTATTTTTAAAATAAAAGATAGAGAAATTTTTTATAACTTATCCTATTATTTTTTAACTAAATTATCAAAAAAAATGAAAAAATAAAACTCTGTAGAGTGATAAGAAATGATGTAATAAATGCAGATATTTATCTATTTTTTTTTGTAATAGTAGATGCTACTATTGCACTTTTGTACCATGCATGCAATACATTCTAATCATAATACAAGCAACCGAGCATCATTCTCAGTGTCTTAAGGACTTCGACTTAAGTAAGATCTAAAAAAATGGATATACGCAGTCTTCCTAACCTGAGGGATGCAACACGAGGACTACGCGGAAGGTCACCCATCTTGGCACTACTCTTGTTCAAGCACGCTTAACTTCGGAGTTTTAATAAAATTTAGTACTTGCATGTTGGTAGTTTCTTAGATTCAATACATTCTAATCACAATGCATTATGTTAATCATGATATATAATACCCAATAATAATAGTTAATCTATCAATCAAAAAAAATTATTAATATATATTTAGTATATTTTATCAAGTATTTTTTTAGACACATTAAAAAAAAGGGAAAAAGTTGTTGATATTAAAGAAAAGAGACCTAGACTTTGGGAACAATAAATTGTCATTAAATACCAAAATGTACCACTTCCCAAATTTGAGTCGGTTTCCAAAATAATGCTGAAAAATAAAAAAATAAAAAAAATAATGCCAAAAAATAAATAATTACCAATCTACTATTGAACCGCGTTTAGAAACTCAAAAAATAACCGAATTAATTTTTTTCAGTTATAAAACGCATCTTAAAGACGCATTTCATGTGAAAATAAACCGCATGCAAATTTTGGGAGCCGACTCTCCAAATTTTGGGTAATTAAGCAACTAACTTGGTTACCAGCATGCAAGTACGGGAACTTATTAGAACTTTTAAATTAAACGTTTTTGGACAAAAATAGAACCAAGATGCGTGACCTCCTGGAAAGTTCTCGTGTTGTGCCCCTCAAATTGGGGGTACTCGAAAATATCCTCTCCAGGATAACACCCTGAAGGGAGAAGGCTGCGTATATTCATCCTCCCAGATCATGCTTAGGCGAAAACCTTTGGAGCGTTGGAAATGTTGCTTATGTTGCTGAGCAACCAACTTGAGCGCATGTCAATTAATTTAGTGTATTTTTAACAGAGTTTTTTTTTTCTTATAAAGTATTTTTCTAGTAAAAAACATTTTATAAATTTTTTAGGCTACTTCATCTCCAAAAAAAAAGTATTTTTAAACAAAATAAAAACTAATAACATTATAAACAAACTGAAATTGTAATAAGAAAAAAAATTTAGAACAAAAATATTCATATTCATAATTTAAAAAAAAAAAAAAACTTATTCTAATAGAAGTGATTCTCAAAGTGAGTAATTAAAAAAAAAAAAGCAATTATTTGTAAATATGATTGGAAATGGACATAGAGTGAACGACAGATACACTAAGAATTTAACTTGCGTGTTAAATATGCTTAACAAAAGGTCATCAGCTTATAAAAAGTAGGGTAAATTACAAATTAGTACCCGAGATTTAATGTATTAATTTTTTAACTCATAAGATTTATTACATAATATTTTTGTCTAAAAGTAATGTCTTTAACAAAATAATTCCCATAACAGTGTGCAAGGGTATGGATTAGGTTTTTTATCCAACTGTTATTTAGCAGGTTAAAACATTGCAATTTTAGAGTCAAGTTTTACACCATTTTATTACGTTATTTGAACTATTTTACAAAATATAATAACTTTTGGATTGAAAAGTTATTTGTAAAGTTTGTAGACTAAAAAAATTAATATTATGGGAGATTTTTTTCAGTATTTTTATTTATCTTAATATTATGGGTTATTTGTATAAAAGATCCATTTTTTTGGATAATTAGTGATAAAGCCACAAAATAAAATAAACACTTCATACAAATGAGACCTAAGTCAACGTGTATAAAAGCGGAGATTAGCACACAAACAAGAACATTGCAACATACTAAAACAAAAAAACGATTATAGGACAATTAAAACCAAAAATTAACGGGCACTACAAGACTAATTGTGTTAATTTACGCTATTCAAAATTTACATTATATCAATTTAGCAAACAACAATTTCAGTTCCCAAGGACTCCTGCCGAAACAGTCTTTTAGAGAGGGGGGGTGGGGGGGGGGGGGGGGGGGGGGGGATATACGCAGCCTTATTCCTTCAGGGTATTGTCTAAAAAATAGGCTACGTTTAAGTGGCCCCAAACCTAATTGTGTTAATTTAGTGTTGGAGTAAAACTAAAGTTACGTAATTGATGCAATTTTTTGACAATACGCTAATGTCATATGCACTGGGACTGTTTTAGTCTGAGATCCTTAGGCAGGCTTAACATCAAGTGTAGCACTTGTAGGCTAGCTTAGTCTCTGATCATGCCCATGCTGCTGCTTCTTCTTCTTCTTCTCTCCTCCTTCTCCTTCTTCTTCCTTTCTTATACTTTTTCCTCAAATTGCATGATTATTGATTGGTGGTTTATCTGCAGGCACTCAACTATTTTAGGTTAGGGGTCCCCGGAAACAGTCTTCTTTCCAGCAGGAAGGGGTAAGGCTGCGTACATCACCCCCCCAGACCCTGCTTTCTGCGGGAGCCGCTAGACACTGGGACTGTTGTTGTTGTTGTTGTTGTACGCTAATGTCATATGCATGTGACCTCCATGCAAATCCACCCATAACGGATCATTAAAATTCTATCACCAAACTTAATCTCATTTTTTAAATAATGGACTAAATGAAGAAAATACAAGCTTACCATCACAAAGACTAGAAAAGGAAAGGAACATACCCATTGCCTCAAGGGCTCCCGCCTACGCAGGGTCTGGGAGGCGGATATACGCAACCTCCTGCTTTCAAGGTGTTAATCTGAAGAGAGGCTGTTTCCTTATGCCTCTAACCTGCGGGTGAAGACTTCCCAGGAGGTCACTCATCCTGGTACTACTCTCGCCCAAGCATGCTTAACTTCGGAGTTCTAATGGGATCTGGTGACGGCGTGTTGGTACCCTTTTTACAGAAAATAATACGATTAATAGTATAAAAACCAAATTTAAGTAAAATAAAATACAAAATTTTAGGACATAAATAAAGTAGTTTTAAATTGACAGATCATAAAGGGCAACAAAAAAACTTAACCACTAAACATAAAACACAATCATATCCATACCAAATCAGACACTCATCATCTTTCAACAAGTTTCAGTTAAAAAGTTGAATCCTCTCCAACAATTCTTTTTCTCTTTTCTTTTCTTAAAATAGACCATAACTTTAACCTTGGGATCACTCCTCAGAAACTTTCCTTGTCAGAGAGTTTAAGCACGACATATAAAAATTAATCAAATTTTTAATAATTTAATAATTTTATGCGTAAATGTTTTTACATTAGCATTGCAAAATAAAAAAATAATTAAAAAGGGTGAACATATGAGGACTTGTTTGGTTCCAGATAAATTAAATTATATCAACTTTTTAAAAAGTAGGTATAAAATTTTTCAGTATGAGAAATACAACTTAGACTTATTTAGGGGAGGTTAGATAAATTATTTCCTATGTTTTGACGAAATTAAAAATTCTTTAATAATTTTTACTTCCCGTATTCTGCTTACTTTCTGATAACTAAACAAGAAGGCGAATAACCACTTTCCATGAATTCGTACGCATACGTCTATTTCCTGGCAACCAACTAAGGCCTAGGTCTAGTATACTACTCCATTTATGTCAATTTTTTAATATGTAAACCCACTTAGGTTTACATATGAATATCATATACATTACAACAACAGCTCAGTGCCTTAAAGGGCTATCATATAGGTTAGTTTATAAAATTTTATTTAAAAACAAAAGAAAATAAAAGGGGACCCACATAAAAAGAAGAGGAGAGGGGGGGGGGGAGGGATGGGATGTTTAAATTGAGCAACACAGCAGCTCCATTTGGCACCATCACCAAACCAAATTCTTCCCCCTCTTCTCTCCCTCCTCAAAAGAAGCAAAAATTTAAAAGGACTTACACAAAAAAAGGAGAAGAAAATAGCAATTCAAAATCCCCAAAACACCATTTTCCTGTTCTTTTCTCTCAGATAAATTCATTTAATAGGAGGAAAAAAAGAGAGAAAAAGTTGAAAAATTGAGTTTTTTGTGGAAAATGTCGCAAAAACACAAAGTTTGTGTGTGGGTGGCTCTAATATGTGTCTCATTGGCGATTTCTGCAACAGCAAACACATGGTATGACAGTAAGGCAATTACAATTGATGGAAAGAGGAGGATTTTGATTTCTGGGTCTATTCATTACCCTAGAAGCACCCCTGAGGTAAGCATAATCAACAAACAGTTCAAAAATAAAAGAAAATTACCAATTTTTTGGTTATCGAACCCGGTAAACCGGTAAACCCCGACCTATATGATGACCCACAACCTTCAATCAGGGATTCCTAACAGAGAGGTTCTGCAGGGAATCAAACTCCTAACCTCTTGGCCAAAATCAACACTCACTCCTCTCGCCTGTACCTACCATTGAGGGAAGGCTATAGTGGGTAAAAATTACCCTTTTCACTACATTGAAATGTGGCTTCTGGGTTTCCTTTATTTTGGAGTTTCATCTTCATTTGGTTGATTTCTCATCTGGGTTCGGCAAAACGCGATGCACGGAGCTAGTGTATACGAGGTTCATGTATAATCCCGAAACAGAATGACTTAAGTGGAGCAGTCCACTAGATTTATATGTTGGTCTGATATTTATTGCTACATTTATGTGTGAAATCCTTAGCATATTGTTTGTGTTTGGTGCAGATGTGGCCTGGACTAATACAGAAGGCCAAAGATGGAGGGTTGGATGTCATTCAGACTTATGTTTTCTGGAATGGCCATGAGCCATCTCCTGGAAAGGTACTGCAGAAACTACAATCTTTTATTTTTATTTTTTCTCATTTGCCCCTGATTTTCTCTGTTTTTTCTCCTTATTTTTTATATGGAAGGATACGTTTTTAAAATGTTTTGAATAATTTAATTATTATTTTGACTATAACTTTCCTTATTCTTCCCCTTTACTCTTACCTTCTTCCTGTTTTCACCCTTCCCCTTTATACCCTTTCTATACTCCTCTGCCTAATCAACAAATAGGGTGGTTATTGAGCCACCAATGTGGCCAGGTCTATTTCAATCACTATTATAGGAAAGTAAATAGGTCAGCAGATTGACTGTTAAATATGAGTCATGAGTGTTTTGATATTTCTCTTTGGGATTATGTCCCGTACAGAGCTTTCCTCTCCCTATCTAAGCTGATGCTTAAAGGTTCCCTCTCAAACGTGAGCTTAAAGGTTTCCTCTCAAACGTGGGCTATCTTAAGGAACCTTGTCTTTACCTTCTCATAAAGAAGATTGGCAAATAGGGTGTTATTTTTCATGATTCATTGCTGATATTGTTGTGGAACTTACATGTATGATAGTATAATTTTGAGGGAAGATATGATCTGGCGAGATTCATCAAGTTGATACAGCAAGCTGGGCTTTATGTGCATCTCAGGATTGGTCCCTATGTTTGTGCTGAGTGGAATTTCGGGTAATTATCCTAATTCCAATACTATTAAGTACTCTTAATTAATTATTAATTAATGTAACTTACAAGTATGATAAAGTTGGTGCACAGGATAAAGTGCAGGTGCTGCATAATTTTTTTTTGATCTTTTTACTCAAACCATTTCTTTATGGGTTGTCTGTTTTCACATTCAGGGGATTTCCTGTTTGGCTCAAGTACGTGCCTGGCATTGAGTTCAGAACTGATAATGGACCCTTCAAGGTTAGCTCTAATATCAAATGTAAAATTTTGTAAAGATTATTCTTTCGGAAACAGCCTCTTTACAGATTAATATCCTATAGGGGTAAAGTTGTGTACATCTTACCCTCCTCAAATCCTACCTTGGCTGAGGCACTAGATTTTTATTGCTGTTTGTTGGGTTAAAGGAGCGAGAAAAAGCTCCTTTAATTTTCTTTTCTTTTTTTCCCCCTCAAAATATAGAGCTACACAGTAGAATAACACAAGAAAATCCGAAAGATAGAATTGGATATATACTAAATTTTTTAATTTCCACGGGTATCATTATTTCTTTGATGCCAAGTCCAGTAATCAAATGATCAGTAGAAACTATAGCCAGTAACTTTACCTGTTTTACATTATGTTTTCTTGTGACAACGACAACAATATAAATTTGATTCTCACTAGGTACAGAGATCAGAATATAATGTTCTTTACTATTTATGAAAATGATCTCTAGTACGACAACGAATTATGCCTTTTTGGGTCTCTTTTCCACATCAATTCACTTATACTCACGTGGGTATCCTATTGTCTGCCTCAGGACTGATCAAGATCCCAAGCAACTGAAATACTTGTTTGAGATCCTCAAACTATTTAGGGCCCCTATTGTATTAATTATATTATCGATTTATTACTACTACTCTATATATATTATGAATAACCCACACAACATTTGATATTCTAATATAAAGTGAATTATTCAAAGTGTTTTAAGGTGGTGTGGATACAACGATTACTAAAAAGAACTCACCAGTCAAAACTTATTTTGAACCCCTAAAATCTTGAGATTGACCTGGTCTGCCTTCACGTACCCTAACTCTCTCTACGACATTTATGACTAGGTCCTACCTTCATCCTTCATATCTAATCATATCAATTTTTTTTTCCTTATGAAAATGAAGGAGAAAATGCAAGTATTTACAGAGAAGATTGTCAACATGATGAAGTCAGAGAGGTTGTTTCAGTGGCAAGGAGGTCCAATTATACTGTCTCAGGTCAGTTTTCACCTACTATAAAAATGCTTCTAGATATGTGTTTTTTAAGATTATTTTAATACCCAATAAATATTTATTGGACATAATAATAATGGTGCAATTATATGGGAATAATGAGGCAGATAGAGAATGAGTTTGGGCCAGTAGAATGGGACATAGGGGCACCAGGGAAGGCTTACACACAATGGGCAGCTCAAATGGCTGTGGGTCTCAAGACTGGTGTCCCTTGGGTCATGTGCAAGCAAGATGATGCCCCTGGTGAAGTTGTAAGCTCCTTTTTGCTCTATTTTTATTTCAAATGTTCCATATTTTCCTTACATTTTTTCACATATAATGATTTCCATATATTTAAATTATTTGGTTGGCGTATATTATGTCAAGAAACCAGCTATTCTAAAAGCTTATGTTGACAAATAAAAGCCCAGAAATGATTTTTATGCTCTGACATGCCCTCTTTAAGCAAATGTGGGTTTGAAGCAAGATTAGTATACATATCTATTTTATACCTTACACTAAAATTATATTAATATTGAATGTAAAGCTTGTTAGGATTTGAACCCATAACTTTCCATTCAACAAAGTTTGGATACCATGTCAAGGAACCGATTGTTCCAAAAGTTTATGATGATGGGTGAAAGACAAATATTTGAGTAGTATGTTCCCTATCGGGTAGTTCTTATATGTTGTTTTTTTTTGTCAGATGAATGATTAACTCAATTTATCCCTTGATTTTCTAGTGCATTTTTAATCATAATCTTTCCACTTCTGAGATTCTACTTGATGGGTTTTTCTAATGGAACTATTTAGAAGGTCAGGGGAATAAAAAGATCATGTCTTTCAGTTACATGACCATAATTGTGCCAAATCCCATATTAAGGCATATTTTTGGGGAAAAAAAGGGGTCTCATTAATCATTGTCAAGGAATAATGAATATTGTATTTGCATGAATTAAGTATAATGGCACATGTTAACTTTCAGTTGGCTAACATATAATAATATAAAAAGTTATAATTGCAATCATACATTTGCATGGGATAGCAGAATATTCATTTAGAAGCATACTTCTCCTTGAAAATGAAATATGAAATATATGTGTACAATTTTATATTTTTTAGGCCAACGGCTAACATTTTTCCTTTCTTATTAAAAAAAGAGCCTTCTCCTGCCTTTCTGAAGGTCGAATACTAATTGACACCAATAAACTTACTTACGGTTTGTATTTCCTTCTTCAATCGGAAAACTGATACTTTGAACGATTTATCCAATACTTAATTCTCCATGAAAATTTTTTCACAAAACTGAAACTTTCTGTTTCTAAGCAGGCCCAAACACTATGACAACGAGTTCAATAAAGAGTCATTTTCACTAACTCACATTGCCTATATTGACTGTGTCTGACAGATAAACACCTGCAATGGTTTCTACTGTGAAAATTTTTGGCCCAACTCCAAGTCCAAACCCAAAATGTGGACTGAAAACTGGAGTGGCTGGTAACTCCCACTCTTCTTATCTTATATCATTCATTAACATGCCCTAATTATCTTAATATAACTATATGATTCTATCCCTAAAGCTGAAAATCATGTGGGTGATGATCTTTCAAGGTACACAAAATTTGGTGGCCCAACCCCTTACAGACCAGCAGAAGATGTAGCCTTTTCAGTTGCTAGATTCATTCAGAATAGTGGCTCCTTCGTTAATTATTACATGGTAAGTAGTGTAATATCATCAATGATCAACCCGGTGATTTCCAATCTGAATTTTGTTAGTTTAGGATACGTCTCGAATCATTTTCTGTTTTGGGTTCGGTTTTAAGAAACTAATGGAATAGTGGAAATGGGTTTTCTTCCACAAAATGGAAAAAAGGAAATCAGAAACGATATAGTTGTACGTACTAGAAAACATAAATGATATCAAATCACATTCTTAGTGTTTTCTATTTGCAATTTAGTGGTATTTGGAAACTAAAACATCATATTTTGAAAACAGTTTATTTTGGGTTTTCGCTTCTTGTTTTCAATTTTTTCCAAGTTGAGTAAAAACTGAAAACAAGAAGAAACCAAAAAACTTGGAAAAATGTTTTTAAAACCTAGATTTTAGTTTCTCAAAAACTAAAATTTGTAACTAGAAAAAGACACCACACGCTCTTAGCTAATGATAAGGAGTCATAAATCTAACTTACTAACCTCATTTCGGGTGTTTTCCAGTACCACGGTGGAACCAATTTCGGAAATACCGCAGGTCGCTTTGTTGCCACAAGCTATGACTATGATGCTCCAATTGATGAATATGGTATGCTGAATGAATCATATAAATACAGTGCTCTTGTTAGTTATCTAAAGCAAATTTATGCATAAAAATCATTTTTTTTTTTGTGTGGTTTTTGATTTAAATTGTATTTGCAGGATTGACAAGGGAACCAAAATACACTCACTTAAAGTACCTGCATAGAGCCATCAAGATGTGTGAGCCAGCCCTGACTTCTGCTGATCCCAAAGTGACCACTCTTGGCCGCAACCAAGAGGTGACTCTTCAACTCCAGTTACTATTGCTCGGGCTGGCTCAAAAGAGAACATTTTACAATTCTTTATTTTCGATCAAAAGTATTTATTTTTAAAGGTGTTTCTAACTAAAGAAAATAGTTTCATTTCATAGATATGTATTAGGATACACGCTTGGCCAAGATAAGATTGAAATAAGGCATATAATGTGAAATTGTCGTGAGAAAATTTGTCCTCTTTTGTTGAAGGGAAGCCAATTTGTTCATATTTGTAGTTTTTGCTCTGAATATAATAAAATTGAGGCAGAAAAAAATTTTCAGTCAAAACAAAAGGTTTGCTAAATCGAAAAATTTTTGTAGGCTCATGTCTATAGCTCGAATTCCGGGAGCTGTTGCGCATTCCTGGCAAACTATGACACAAAATGGAGTGTTAAGGTTAACTTTGGCGGTGTGCAACATGAGCTGCCTCCTTGGTCTATTAGCATCCTCCCTGATTGCAAGAAAGAAGTCTACAACACTGCAAGGGTAATCATTAATCTCGTTCTCTATGCTTCTGTTAGATTATCAACCATAGGTTCTCTTTGGTCGGACGGAAAACATTTTCCTTGTGTGAAGTCTTTTTTGTCATAGTTTCGTCCAAAAATATTCTTCCGTTAAATTTTTTTTTCCCCTTTTTTGTTCAGGTAAGGAAAATAATTTCTTTACCCATGTTTATACAAGATTCGTGTTTGATCAAGTTTAGGACAAGTGAGATATAACTCTTGAGATTACGTCAGAAAATGTTTCCTTTATGTGAAGGAAAATGTCTCTCTCTTTCTAAGGTGAGGTCAATATTCTCCTCTGTAGAAAAGAACATTTTCCCTTCAGGCAGGAATCGCTAACCCATTTTTATAATGGAATTGTTGAAATGATGGGAAAAAAAAATTCTAAAAACAAATGGACCCAGAATTTCTGGCGCTAAACTGACTTTCTTCATTCCAGGTTAGCGGCCCACGCTTCCATGCTAAGATGACGCCAATTAGCAGCTTCTCTTGGCAATCGTACATCGACGAAACCCCGACTGCTGATGCAGACAGTACCTTTTCAGCAAGAGGGCTGTATGAACAGCTAAACATGACGAGGGACACTTCTGACTACCTGTGGTACATGACAGAGTAAGTAATTTTCGTTATCCCTTCCTTTGATGTTTCATATACAAAATATTAAGCATAAAGTCAGGCAAAATACCCAAGAAGTGGGCTCAATTTAAATGCTTGATAGTAGATACAAAGGAGATTGAGCAAAAAAAAGAGAGAAAGAGACAGCAATAATATAGAACCTTATGTGGAAAATCCTCAAATCGAAGGAAAAACCACGGGTGGATGAATATGCCAATCAACTATGACATCTCGAGGGATAATACAGCAGGAGATATAAAGAACATATATACATAGGTGCCCCTAGGGAAAGCCCTAATTGTCCTATTAGGCATGCTGGGCCAAGGTTAGGAAAAACAACAGGTCCATAACTTTGTTTCTAAATCAACATATAAATTTGAAACATAGCACCTAACATAATAATCAGGATTTCCTTCAGCTTAGGTGCTGATCTTGGATGGTTTCTTGTTGATGCCCAGTGTCAATATTGCCGCAAACGAAGGGTTTTTGAGAAACAGGGATGAGCCAGTACTCACAGTCATGTCTGCAGGGCATGCTTTGCATGTTTTTGTCAACGGCCAGTTACAAGGTTAGATAAAGCTCTGTTTGGTTCGAGGAAAAAAAAATACTCCATATGGAAAATTTCTTCACAAAATGTTTTACGATTAAAATTATTTTTCTTAAAAGTTGTCTTTCTAGCTAATGAAAATGGTTTCTATTGATAAAATTATATAAAAGGATGATGCCTGGTCAAGTTGAGGCATATGAAGTGAGATTACTGCAAAAGACGTTTTCCCCTTTATGAAGGAAAGTATTGTCCCCATTAGATGGAAGAAGTCTCCCAAGTAGAGAAAAACATTCTCTATAAGTGGTCATTATGGGATTTTTTTTTTAATTTTTTTATTGGAAGTTATTACAGAAGTTCTGCAAACAAAATAATAGAAATAAAACTAAAAAATGTTTCATGTTGAAACAAATAGAACCTCAATGCTCGTATTTATTAAGCCAAGCCTTCACTAACTCTGACACTCATATTCTTTCTAACAGGCACTGTTTATGGCTCTTTGGAGAAACCCCAATTGACATTCAGCCAGAAAGTGCCACTCAGGGCTGGAGTTAACAAGATCTCTTTGCTAAGCGACGCTGTGGGTCTTGCGGTTCGTTCTTTGTCCCTAAAATGACTTTTTTGTCACAGAAAGAAGCCGTTAAGGATCCAAGGTCTTATTTGTTCTTTTCCCTGTATCGCTTCTGACAATATGTTTGTGTGATTGACTCAGAATGTTGGGACGCATTTCGAGACATATAAACAAGGTGTTCTCGGTCCTGTTACACTGAAGGGTCTTAATGAGGGGACAATGGACTTGACATGGAAGAGGTGGTCTTATAAGGTTTGTTTCATAAATACCTTTAACAGGTTTGATTTAGATGCAAAGGAATGAATCTGAAAGGAACTGAGAAGAGAAAGAAAACAGTAACATACAAATTTACGTGAAAAATCCTCAAACTGAGGGAAACACCACGAGCGATGGAGAAGCAATCTAATATCTACTGACGCAGAGATTAAAACCACCAGTGCCATCGCAAGTCAATATATAAACCCTAGTGGGTTTGCTGGGCTGAAGCTGAGAAATAACGAGTCCCCAAGCCCTCATGTACCACCACAAACGTCTGTTTCTAAATTAAGACAAAAATTCAAGACGCAACATAACACCTCTTGTTTCCGTATACAACATGAACTTGTGGTAGCTGCTGTATACTTCTCCAAGGGCAAGGGGCCGATCTGGTCTTGATCCTGGTCGAGTCACTTAAACATACGATTTACTAGCTCAAGATGGGGGTCTGAACCCAGTACTTCTTAACCCTTATCGAATTCACCAAATTAATTGGAATAATTTCTGGTGCAGGTTGGAATGAAAGGTGAGAAACTGGGTCTAAATACTGTCACTGGCAGTTCTGCTGTGGAGTGGCAAGTATCCGCAGTGGCGCAAAAGCAACCTTTGACATGGTACAAGGTTAGAATCTCCTTTGCTCCCAACTAAAACCGAACCAAGCCGAATCAAACCAAACAAAGGCATGCCTCACTAGGAGTGTGCAGCTAAATAGGTTAGAGGGAATTTATCATTTAGGTAACCTAACTTTTAATATATACAATGAGGTATTATAAAGTTTGAAAATCTTATCACCTAGGCACCCTAAGCCAGATTTTTGTTAGAGTCAAGCCAATCTTCACCAAAATTGTTGATATAGTACATCATTATTATAATGTATTTGAGCTGTATTAGTGTTTTTAACAGAAATTTAATGAATTATGATAAAGTTTTACCTGATTGATCAAGCTTTTAAAATTCAAGTTGCCTTGCTGTACAGATTGAAGCATTAGAGTGCTTAAGTGATAAATATTCAAATCTCAGAATATCTAAATGATATTTTCCCTAAATTATACTTTTCCATTTTGCTTAGTCCAAGGCTGACCTGCACATTTTTTGTTCTATGAATTGCCAGACTACGTTCAATGCACCGGCAGGAAACGAACCTCTGGCTCTAGATATGGCCACCATGGGAAAAGGGCAGGTCTGGGTTAACGGCCAGAGCATCGGCCGTCATTGGCCAGGTTACAAGGCATCAGGCAACTGTGCAACGTGCAATTACGCTGGAACTTATAACGAGAATAAGTGCCTTGGCAACTGTGGGAAGCCCTCTCAAAGATGGTGAGTCCATAAGAAATCCCACATTAAAGCTGTGAGAAAGAATAAATCATTGGATAAGTCTAGCAGACTACTCTACCAAGTATCAAATGGTTTTAAAATAGAAATTTGACGTATTCACATTGTCATAGCAAAATGATGTAGTATAACTTTGCTACTCAAGAACAGAACTCAATAATATTTATCTGAAACTAAAAATACTGAATTTACAAAACTATATTTATAGATTAAACTAATTACTAAGATACTATTGGATAAAATGAGATAAACACTACTCAACTAGAAAACTATTTCCCGAACAATCTTAAGATAAACACCCGAAATTGTCTAATAAAATCTAATAAGATACAACTCAAACTATAACATATCCTAAAATCACAAAATATCTTCTTGAGTGCTGCATCACAAAATTGTGCATCTTATTGCAGGTATCATGTTCCACGTTCCTGGCTGAAACCGAGCGGCAATCTGCTTGTTGTGTTTGAGGAATGGGGCGGTGACCCGAGGGGGATTTCTTTGGCAAAGAGGACATTTTGAACCGCAAAAATTTGCAGTTTACTGGCCAGTATTCCTGTGAATAACTTTCGGTTGACTTCATATCAACCGAGTACATATTTCGAGATTTTTCCTTTGACTGATGTGTATCATGCATCCTTGGCTGCAAAGCAACCAAGAGGTGGGAATATACGGACTCCTATTGTTACTCCTATACATCATTCGGTTAAATCCAAGTCAATTGTGAAGAAACTCGTGTACACAAATAAACTACCAGCTGTATGGAAAAAAAAAAAAAAAAAGTATGCATATATAGGTAGGCATGGTTTTCTGTATATCTCTCAATTTTATTAGGGAAAATTCTATCTCCGTTGATTATTTGCCGATGTAATAAAAATGTCAAATAATAAATGTATGCAGTAATAATATGGTTGAAGTTTTTTCTTCAGTGAAATTCGAGTGGAGATCTTGGATTTAATTGTTGGAAATGAACTTTCTGTACAAGTGGTTTACATTACTACCTTGGTTTTCTTATCTTATATATACTTAGGGAATTACTTAAAAACCAAGTAGGTAAGGATGTAAATGAATCAAGTGTCCAATTAAAGATTAATCACAACTTGCTCGTGCATTTTAGGGACTCGCTTGCTTATAGGGCTAAGTTTGACCAGGCTCATAAGTTTAATGAACCGAGTTCAAAATAGGGGTCCTTGGCTTGTTGTCATTTGCAAACAATTTGATAAGAGCTCATTAACACTCAATATTTAGCTCAAGAATGGTTTGATAATATTAGTAATCCAAATAGTTCTGCTCGAATACGAACTCGACTAGATATCAGGCTCCACTCAATTATGAGCTCAATTCAGCTTGATAACGAGCTCGGCTCAAATTGGCTTGATTAGACTAGCAAGCCAAGCTGAGTAAAGTATGGAGTATGGACAAGCCCAATATTTCATCGAATTGAATTCAAACAAAATCCGTAAGCTTGATAAGAACTTGGCTTGAACTCGAGCTCAATAAGGTTTATTGAGCTCGAGTCCCTAGTGTATTATAATGCATAGGAGGTTCATGACTCTTGGTTTACTCCAAGAGTTCCTACTGTATTATAATGCATAGGAGGTTCATGACCCTTGTTCTACTCCAAGAGTTCCTACTGTATTATAAACTAGTAGCACTGAATTATGTTTAGTGTGCAGTTTTCTATCTCATACTTTTCTCACTTCAGCTATAGTATCTTGTATTTGCTATAGTTATGTTATGGTTCAATGGTTTAATCCTTCAAGTCCAACCAAAATTCTGTTAGTAGGTGTAGATTGAGCTGAAATTCCTTAAATTCATGTTGTAATTTGCTCAAGATTACGAAAATTAGGTAAAATAGCATATAAAGGATTAACTAACTTTTAAACCAAAATTTGGTGCCAAAAGCAATGGGTAGCCGTTGGCCCCTTTAGCGCGATAAACCCAAAATTCTGTTTTTTCTGTTATTCTTTTCATTTTGCTGAAATTTTTCCTTTCTCTTCTATTAGCTTTCTTATAAATAGTTAAGAATCCATTACAAATCATTCATAATATTGATTAATGAAGTTTATTTAGCAATTTTCAATCAATTGCTCTCTCTTTCTCTCATTCTCTTCTTTCCCTCAAACTCTCAATTCTATTATTTCTCCCTCCTTGTCATGATCATGTCAATATCCGATAGGTCAGGTGTATATCCGATCCATCGGATCAGCCTGCATAGAGTTTTTGTGGTATATGATCGATTGGATACCTACCTGATCGATCAAATCGGCTTTTGGGCGTACATTTCTGGTTTCTGTTATTTTTGGTAATTTCTTTATTTTTAATTCTTTTAGTTACTTTCACCTTGTGAACTGTATAAAATGCTTCTTAACCCTCAGTTGCAATAGATGAATAAAATTGGTCTGTGACTTTAGATTAAACTCTTTATTTCTCCCTTACTATCTCTTCTCCCTCCAATTTCACTCCATCTACTTTCTCTGATTCTTCCTTTTCTTCCTCAACTGCTTTTCTTTTTATGATTGATGTATGAAGTTTTGACCTAATTACTATATTAGGTCATAACACTCCTTGCACCATTATTCTCTCCCTCACTTAACCACTATAATTCGATCATATCAATCAAGAATCGAGCGAAAGATAACCAAGATATCAGCACACATGTCGATCAAATTGTAGCAATCAACTCTTGAAATCAAAAACCTAACCAATCAAAAATCATGAAAATTAAGAAAGAAGCACATTCCAAATATCGAAAGAAAAATTACGAGAAAGAAGAACGAACCTGAGAGGAATTGAACCAACCACATAGGGAGATGCAAGCGTCGAATATCTTAACCCTAACACCAATCATGGAACATTTAGGGTTAGGACTGAATTTGATTGTTCATAGGGTTAGGGTTAGGGTTAGGATTTCGGACGAACAATATTTTAGTATTGAATCTATTGATGTTGTACAGTGGTCTAAGAAATGGATTCATGTTCCGAACTAAATTGAAATAGGCTAAAATTAACTAAAAAAAGCAGTAAAGGAAAGCGATAAAGGATAAAAGTGACATTTGATTTTGTTGGATGATTATTTCAATACAAGTTATTTTATTTATCGGGATAGTAGAGAAAATAAATGAGAAAAATTCAAATAAAAGAGGGCACCAACACGCCGTCACTGGATTCCATTAGAACTCCGAAGTTAAGTGTGCTTGGACAAGAGTAGTACTAGGATGGGTGAGCTCCTGGGAAGTCCTCACCCTCAGGTTGGGGGTAATGGGAAACAGCCTCTCTTCAGGTTAACACCCTGAAGGGGGAAGACGGCGTACATCCGCCCCCCAGACCCTGCGTAGGCGGGAGCCCTTGAGGCACTGGGTATGTTCCTTTTTGGACAGTTGAATTTGAATGATAAAAGGAAGATTTGTAATATTGACAGAAAATTGAAATTTAAACTTGAAGGAAAATCATAAACATTGAAATCAGTTCGAATTTGGTCAGTTT
This sequence comes from Simmondsia chinensis, assembly GCA_018398585.1. NCBI lineage: Eukaryota > Viridiplantae > Streptophyta > Magnoliopsida > Caryophyllales > Simmondsiaceae > Simmondsia > Simmondsia chinensis. The sequence goes on from JAGTTD010000010.1 coordinate 36,187,095, forward strand.
GTCAAATAGGATAATAATTCTCAGCTCTTATCCAATTTTATTATTAAATGGATACCACAACAACAATCCCAGTGCCTCAACAGCTCCAGCAAAAGCGGGATATGTGGGTAGTTGTATGCAGACTTCCCCCTTCAGGGTGTCAACCTGAAGAGAGGCTGTTTCCGAGGACCCCAACCTAAAAGATATGTTGTCATCGCATCATGGCAACCCATTTCATCGCGACTCCAATTGGTTGAAGTTCATCCATGACCGACACTGAATCACGAATGCATACTTTTCCGTCAGGTCTTAGCATTCGGTCCATCTCCAGCATTATGGATTGATATATTACACCTTTTCTTCTCAATTGATACCCTATAGCCTATAGGTTGTATGTTTAATTATTAAGTGTCAGTTTATTAACTTATAAATATGTTTATAATATATTATGATTGAAACTAGCAATAAATATGTCAAGTTAATAATTACTAAAATAAATTATCAAATTAATATTATTAAATATAATTCAGATTATCTTATGTAAAATATATTACCAAAAATATATATAATAACAATAATAGATTACTTATCGTTTCTATCTAAGAGGAAGGGGAAACCAAAGAGGGCACCAACACGTCGTCACCGGATCCCATTAGAACTCCGAAGTTAAGCGTGCTTGAGCGAGAGTAGTATCGGGATGGGTGACCTCCTGGGAAGTCCTCACCCTCAGGTTGGGGGCACTGGAAAACAGCCTCTCTGCAGGTTAACGCCCTGAAGGGGAAAGGCTATGTACATTCGCCCTCTCAGATCATGTGTGGGCGGGAATCTTTTAGGCACTAGATATGTTTTAAGAGGAAGAGGAAGATTTGTCCCAAAAAAAAAGGGGGGAGGGAAAGAGTAAATATAAATATTATATATATATATATATATATATATATATTTATATATATACACACAGTGGCCCGCCAAATGGGAGTAATGGGCCCTAAAAAGATGGGCCTGTAAGCCCGTAAGAGAAGCTTATAAGCCTGGGGCCCAATAGTTACTTGGGCCCCGTTTCAAATTGGACTCATCGGTTCTTTTTCTTTTTTTCTCTGAATTATTAAATTTTTTAGATTGGGTACTCCGAATTAAGTCCCATTCTAATCACTCAAGTCGCCAAAAAGGGGGGCTAAATAGTTACCAAAGTTAAATTTTAGAAGAATTAGTCATCCAACTTTTAATAAAAATTCTATTCGATTACCCAAATGATTCAAAATAAACAAATGAATTACGTGAATATGTTAGTCATCCAAATGGTTCAAAATGAACAAATTAGTCAGTCAAGTAAAAATTTAAAAAATCTTATCACCCAATTTCACATAAAACTTTGTTTTGATCACTAAAATGATTTGAAATTAATAAAAGTTATCACCCAAGTAAAAAATAATAAATTTAATTATATTTTTCACTTATTTATTTGATTGGAAATTCTTTTAGAATTTTTACTTCCCATGATCTATTGATTTCCGGATAACCAAACAATAGGAGAAAACAAATGCCCACTTGTTTTAATTATATTTTGATCACTAAAATGATTTGAAATTGATAAAATTTATCACCCAAGTTAAAAATAATAAATTTAATTACATTTTTTACTTATTTATTTGATTGAAAATTGTTTAGAATTTTCACTTCTCATGTTCTACCAATTCCCTGGCAACCCAAACAATAGGACAAAACAAATGCCCACTTCCCGTAATTTCCGATCTCTTGCGTTTATTTCCTGTCAACCAAACAAAGCCTTAACGTATATTTAAAGTATAAAATAACATAGGGTTATATAAATTAGTGTTTTTTATAGCACAAGTGGTTTAAAATGGATAAATTGGTCACCCAAGTAAAAATTTAAAAAATATTATCACCCAATTTCACATAAGACCCTATTTTCATCACTAAAACGATTTGAAATTGATTAAATTTATCATCCAAGTTAAAAATAATAAATTTAATTACATTTTTTGCTTATTTATTTGATTGGAAACTGTTTAAAATTTTCACTTTCCATATTCTACCAATTCCCTGGTAACCAAAGAATAAGACAAAACAAATGCCAATTTCGCGTAATTTCTGATCTCCTTCATTTATTTTCTATCAATCAAACAAAACCTTAACGTATATTTTAAAATATAAAAAAAACATAGGGTTATATAAATTATTGTTAGGAAAATGTCTCAAAATTACTTGGCATATTAAGGAGAAGGGTCGTGAGGAGTTCCATCGATCGAGGTGGAGCTCGATCGATCGGGAAGTTATGTAAAAAGAAGGACGCCTCCAGTGAGCAGGCCGATCGATAGGGAAACAGGTTTTCCGTGCATCTATAAATAGAGACGTAGGGTACGTCATTATATATCCAAAAATTATTGTGTGAGGTATTCCCAGCGGCGCTGCAATACAAAAAGAGAGTGAGAGAGAATATTGTAATTCTTCTTCTTTTGATTCAATAATAAAAGCTCCGATCTTCGCCTGTGGTTTTCTCCCCTTTCGATTGTAAAGGGATTTCCACGTAAATCATTGTGTCGATTGTTTCGTTTCTTTTTTAGTCTGTTTATTTCTCGTTATTATCGTGATATTTGATTCGATTGTGATTCGAGTGAATTGTTTATTTCCGTACAATTATGGTCCAAGCTTTTTATAGCATAAGGTCCCCTACACTACGGTATGGAGACCAAAGGCAAAAGTGAGTGGCCCCCATCGCCCAAATACTACTATTGACTTTCACTGTTGCTTCACACTAATCTACTCTCATTTTTTTATTTCTTTTTTTTTATTATTGGGAGATCTTAAGATCTCACCTTTGTTATATTTTTATCTGTTTGGTTAAATTGTGAAAAAAAACTATTCTTTATAAAAGCGTCTTTTGTTGAAATATTTTGTATAACAGTGCTTTTGACTGTAGTATTTTATTGTTCTTGCTTTCACTTTCTTTTCACGTTGAACACTTTTCAATCCTGAAAATTTCAGGAAAGAAGCTTGGTAGATGATGTCCATTTATTTAGTATTGTTAGATATAGGTGGATAAGTCGTGACGAGGTCTATAGGTAGGATGTTCGGTCTTTAAAATCGTCTTGAAAACTCAGCTCCATATGAGACAAATATGACGAAACTATTTTGCTTCAGTCTTAATGAGCCTACCTTCAACATAAATGAGTAAAACAGATCTAAGTTGGGCTTGTGGTTTCCCTGAGCTGGGTTGAAGCTCCATTGAGTCGACCCAAGTTGGAGCTTATTAAAGACTTTGAGATGAATCAGTTTTGAGTCAGGTAAAATATTCGCCTAGATAAGTTGCTACGTGCAAGCTTATCTGGTGAAGATATTCTATCCTTATAAGTCAGTTTTTCATATGAATTTAGGCTCCATATCCTCTTAAACGGTATCAGAGTTAGACCCAATTCTATTTTTTGGGCCCCTAATGCCGATTAAGTGTTCAAAAATTCCGATAAGCTGATTTCCGATAAAGTTAGAAGGGAAGTGTTTGAAAATCTTGGTAGAGCTAAGAGTAGGCATCTAGATTCCATCACATATTTTGAGACATATTGCCACACCTATTGCTTTTAGTTAAAGAGCCTCTTTATTATCAAACAAAGGCCTTTTTCAAAAGAGAAATGCTAATGCCTATATGTACATTATGACATTTTGCTTCTATGCAAAGGAACACAAAAAGAAAAGTTACAGTTCTTTGTACTTTATTTATTGTATTAATACAATTTTGTAGTTTATTTATATCGGTTTAGTTCTTGCTTACATACGTACTTGCTTAGCATGATATCAATACTATACTTTACATGCTCTCCTTACAGGCTCTTCAAAACTATCATCTATCTATTAGGTTGGGGGTCATCGGAAACAGCCTCTTGTCAGGGTCTCACCCTGATGGGGTAAGGCTGCGTACATCCTATCCCCCCGACCCTGCGCAAGCGGGAGCCTTTAAGGCACTAAAATTGTTGTTGTTGTTGTAATTTAGTCCTTTTACAGTTCATATTATGATTGGTAAGTCATAGAGCAAACCGATGATATTTTTAATGGGCAAGTCATGGGTGTGTTTAAATTGGGTTAGCATGGGTTTTGTTGGTTAGCGTTAACTTCAATTTAGCTATAAGAGATAACTGACACAAAGTAAATTATAACAACAACCAAAAAAGTGGAATCTAATACAAGATTTCCTAAAGGACATTGTTGCTCGGGAATAGCGCGAAGAGATCTGTGAAGGCCTGGCAAACAAAAAAGAGGAATATGGGGAAAAGGGGCGATAGCGTTAAAGATGTTTGTAATATCCCTGCTGCGGAGCGCATGTTCCAGATGGGGAAAAGACTAGGGGCTGAATTTTGACGGTTATGATCCGCTTACGCTGAATGCCTTGCTTTGATAAATTTCTGGCTTGGCTGTCCCCTTTTTTTTTCTTTTGGTTTGTCCTATTTCTGTGTCTTCCCTAGTGGTATTTGAGGCTCGTTATGTTTTGTCTGTTTTTGCTTGTCTTTCTGTTTGTATTGTTTTGTTGTTTTGATCCACGTTCTTCTAGGGGTTGACTCAGAGCTCGCTTATGCCAGTTCCCTGCTATATATCGCGACTCTGTCGCTAATTATCCAAAAAAATAACAACAACAAACCCAATATCTGAAAGGATCAGCCAAGATAGGGTTTGGGGAGGGTGAGATATATGCAGCCTTACCTCTATAGGATGCTTCCCCGAAGGAATGTTATTTCCAAAGGACCCTCAACCCAAAAAAGCAAATAAAAACGAAACAATATTCATAAAATCAAGCCAAATAGAGCAGTATTAGACATGCAATCAGACAAGCAACAACAATAACAAATACAAAGTAAATTATACAAAAAACTAAATTGACTCAATTAAAAGTTAAAAAACTAAATTAACACAGTGGATAAAATATTTGGCATAAATAACTTTTGTTTTTTTAATTTAAAGAGCAAAAATGGGATTCTTAATGTAGTGAAAATAAGCAAAATGGGCCCCTATCCTTTTATAGTCTAAGATTTTCATATCACCAATTTGGATAGTTTTACTAATAATAAATATTAAATATTGGTGTACTATTTTGCAAAAAAAAAGGTTCTTTAAAATCAAAATTATGATCATAGGTTAATGCTAATTGATGTTGCTTTTGTTGCAAGATTACACTCAAATTTATCGTGCACAAATTGCACTCACTGTTTACTTAAAAGTTCCTTTACGCCTATTGGATAAATCCTTAACTAATTTTTCTTTTTCTTTTTGAGGTTGCGGGTACTTCAGAAACGGCCTCCCTATAGGCATCGTGCCCTGTCGAGAGCCTCTATGAAGCATTGAGTTGTTGTTGTTGTATATGATAACTGATTTCAAGGAGTTGTTTGCACTAAATGACGGGATGCGATTTGAAAATTTATGACTACAATACCTCGAGTTTTGATAATTTATCACTTTAAGTACTCTGGCATCTTCATGTATACAATGAGATTTCTGTTGGTTGCCAAAAATCCGGGGGACTCATGTTGCAATTCAGCAAATTCTTAGCAGAAAATGTTGACGTGGCACATAATCAAGATATAATATATATGAGCCATATTGGCAGTTTCAATAAAATTTCAGTGAATTATGACAAAAATTAACTAGATTATAAAAGAAGCTATTTATATATTGTTGAAACCATATGTTATATCAGTATTTTCATCAAAAATTTCATCAAAATTTACTATAATCATATTCCAAGTTAAAATTTTCTAGTTAAAATTTATAGAATTTTAGTGAGATATCTTATTAATTAAAATTTTTAAATTTTAAAATATTTGTTTATAAATATTAAAATATTTAGCTGATAAAAGATCAAAACTCGGATATCTTACTCATAAATTACCTTTTCATTTGGCTAGGATTTCAACACTTAAATTAAAGATAGCATTTAAATAAAATAAGATGAGAAGATCATAAAGCTAATAATTAATTTTAATTTACTTTGAATGAATAATTTATCTTATCATAGTTGTAGGTGTAATTTTTTTAAGTGTAAATAAATGAGTTCTTTGCGCAAGTTGGCATGTATATTATATGTCCTGGATAGGAGTGTAAGTGAGCTGAGCGTGACGAGCTCGAGTCAAGCAAAGTCAGGGCATAACAAGGCTCGAGCTCGTAGGCTTGCGTGATTAAACGAGATTAAGCGAGTGTTGTTTTAATATAATTCATTAGTTTAAATATGTGAAATCGAGCCAAGTTTGAGTTTAAACAAGTCGAGCCCAAGATTAAATACGCCGAGCACGAGACAAAATGTACGAGCCTAGATTGAGCTTGAATGAGCCAAAAAGTTGAATGCTTAGTTTTTGACGCTCACCTAGCCGGGTTCAAGCTCAACCGAGCCTCTGACAAGCCAAGCTAAATATAAATAGAGCCTCGACTCTGCTCAAATACATCCCTAGTCATGGAAACAGGGCCTGTCAAAATCGCAAGCAATCAAAACGTCTATTTGGAACCCCAAAATTTTTGGGACTCTCAAACTATAATTATCTAAATTTATCAAATATATAAATTTCTATTTTTAAGTGTTCAAAAAATTTTCTATTTTATAATTTATTTAATTAGTATTTATATAGCTGTTGAAAATTTTAATATATACAGAAGGCCCGACTTCAAAATATTTGTTTCAGCCTGCAAAACTCTTAAGACCAAGCCGAAGGAAATTAGCAAAAGCGTAGCTAGTCGAACTAAGTGTTTTTTGATACTCCAATTCTCGGATAATTTGGATGTAGCTCCATTTTTCAAACTTCTATAATCGAGATCCTCGTCTATGTAATTGGATAAGAGAAGCGAGAATGACCTCCTTAGAGGTACAAATACAAACAATGTTATAGCAGTATACGTCGTTATACAGTAGGGACAACATAAAAAAATACCCAAAAAAGGAAACTGGATAGGCTCGATGGTGACCACAAGAGAAGACTGAGCTGCAGCATAATCAAAGCGAAGTGACAAATGCAAACTCCCCAGAAATTTCTTACTGTACAAAAACGTTTCACAACAAAATTTGACTCTCTTTAGTATTGCAAAAATTAAACGCCGACAAAATTTACCAGTATCATTCTAATTTTCATGACCAAAAACTTTCAATCATAGCCGCGGAAGAGGATAGCATGATCCAAGGCATTGCATTGGACGAGTCCGATAGAATAATGAGGTACTGCAAACCAAAAACTGAAAAATGTGTATATTTAAGGTCATAAACATCGAATGAATCTCGAGAAAGCAACCAAAAATGAACCTTAAAAACCTTTAAAAACACATCATGTAGCAGCTGACTCGACTTTAGTAGACAAGAGAGGCAAACTTTAATTGTTCATGAGCAGCGCACTTTATTAATGATGTGGATGAACTACAAATTTTATCTGTTTTCAACTGTCCACCATATACCGATACCGAGCATTATTAAAAATGGAAAAAAAAGGTTAGGGGTGGGCTAGATTCTAGGGCTAGAGCCATAGGTAAATAGGTTAGTCAAACCACATTAACACCCTACATATTTTTGAGTTTGACTAGTTGAATTTAAGTGCAACATTAAAGTTTTTATTTAATTTATATAAAAAAGTAAACTTTATAATTGAAAATCATACTCATTAATAAAAGGCATGCATAATATATAGCATGCTTTATAAAGTTTAAGATTTTTATTAAAATAACTAGGATTATTTATATTATAGATTGTTATCCTTTAATGTACTATATTAATTTAAAATATATTTTTAATTATATAATTATATTAATTTAAGTTTACTCTTGAAGTGAATTAGGCGAGAGTAGTATCAGGATGGGTGACCTCCTGGGAAGTCTTCACCCTCAGGTTGGGGGCACTGGGAAACAGCCTCTCTTCAGGTTAACACCCTGAAGGGGGAAGGCTGCGTACATCCGCCTCTCCCAGACCCTGCGTAGGCGGGAGCCCTTGTGGTACTGGGTACTCTTGAAGTGAAATTTACGTCAAGTCATCGATGAAAGTTTTAACAAAATACTAAATTAATATAGGAATATTGTGTCAATAATAATAACATTAAGCACTAACCCAAAATCTAAGTCTCCCAAAAATTCTCCTTACCCAAAATCTAGGAAGTAACCTCTCGTTAGAGTATCACCTTGAAGGGGTAAGACTGCTTACATCCCATCTCTCCCAGACTCTGCTTATGCGGGAGTCCTTAAGGCACTGGGTCTGTTATTGTTGTTGTATATGTATATATAAATTTTTGGCAATAAGGAATTTTGGTTGCCCCCAGTAAACATTGGCCCATGAGAAAACACACAATCCCCATGAGCAGGTAAGTCAAGACACTCTCCCGAGTGAGAATCGAATTTTTGACCCCTAGGCGATGACACATTGGTAAGGAGACGCCACCACTGGGACACGCCCACGATGGGCTCTCTCTCTCTCTCTTTTTCTTTCTTTTTTTTTTTTTTTTTGCATATTATAGAAAGGTGAGTTGGATTTGTTCTTATTTTCAATCAAGCATAATTGCGTAAACGAGCTCCATTTTGAGCAGAGCTCTTATCGAGTTTTCATACCTTTGTTCGAGCTTAATTCGATAAGATTTTATTGTGTTCAATACTTGTCTCGCCTTAGCTCATTATCCTAATCGAGACCGCTACCGAGCCGAGTCACTATCAAACCATTTACAGCTAGTAAAAATTTTTAACGAGCTCTTAACTGTTCGCGAACATTAATCAATCAAGCACACCCCCTATTCAATCTCGACTCGTTAAATTTATCAAGCCTGCTCAAACTCATCTCGATAATCAATCAAGCCCCCATATGAACACGAACAAACCCCAAACAATTTCAAACACGAGTAATTCATTGAATGTTAAGTTCATTTATATCGGTTTGCATTTTATATTAATTATTGAAAATAAATAAATTTTAATTATTAAAAGAAAAAAATGTTTTTGGGGAACAATAATGAGCAACTAAAAGTTATCCGGCACCATCATTCCGATGTTGGGTCACCTTCTTCTCACCTGTCTATTCTTTTTTTCCCCCCCTTGTCTAATTATTGCTTTTATTTTCTAATAAAAATTAAATTTAAAAAATAATTTTTTCATTTTTTTAAATTTTTATTTTCAGTTTTACGTTAGTTGACAAAGAAATTAAAAACCGAAATTCTGTTTCCAAAATTTGGTTTTAATTTTCAAAGATTCAAAATTTATGACAAAAAATGATATCAAACAGGCCCTGAGTTAATAAATAACAGATATTATATTTTAGAGTTATTTATGCTAAAGGTCCCTGTACCTTGTTCATTATGTGAATTTAGTCTATATACTTTCAATTGTGTCAATTTAGTCCTTTGGTCAAATTTGAGTTACGTTAACGATGTAATTTTGGATGTGAAAATTATGTTAGATGCAGGTAATTTATTATAAATTCATCTGTTTACTCAAAATAACTCAACTCGTGGCCGAACCATTAAAAATTTTATTAAAAACTTAACCTAAGTTTTTTTTAAGGACCAAATTGACACATTTTAAATTGTATAGGGACTATATTGACACAGTTAAAAGTACGGGTACTAAATTGACACATTGGATAAAGTATATGGACTTTTGAAGTAAATAACCTTATATTTTAATATGTTTTTCATGTGGATGCTTGATAGACTTATAATAAAGATAATGTGTTTGACTTTGGTATTATAATAAAAAGTATACATTTTTATTGTCTCGTTTGTTTATACGTTAATCTAAAGTTATTAGGAAAATAGGAACGAGTAAACAAATTTTATTTAAAAAAAGACAGTCGTTTTATTGAGTTCACCACTGTCCTAAAATCATTTATGACTGCTCCGACAATGAGACTAATTATCTCAAGGATTAACGCAATGCCCACACCACTGTAATCTGTAACACTTCCTTAAGTGCTGAAAAAGAGAGTTACATTAAAAACAAAAATTAACTCTGCTTTCTTTAATTTTTCTACGTGGGACAAGGCTTTCCCACATAGACAAAAAGTATCTCCAACATAACGAATATTGAAGCATATCCGATATTAATTATATTAAGATCGAGAGTATTACTTAGAGACTTTGATACCGTAATTAGAATAGCAATTACTATAAAACTTAAGATGTTTAGATAAAGATAAGCACTACATTGGATAAAATTTAGGTGATTTTCATTTTTTTTAAAAAACCCAAAATATAATAGAATTGAGACGAAAATGTGTACAATTGTCAAGGAACCAACTATTCCAAAAGTTTAATCTGATGGATGAAGGCTCGGGAATAGTTTTATACTCATGTCCCCTTACGCAAATGTCCATTTGATTTACACAGACCCATCTCATACCTTGTGCTTACTTATTTTTAACATTGGAAGTTGTGGTTGTTCGGGTTTAAACTCGTGACCTCTTGGTTAACAAGGTTTTGATACCATGTTAAGGAATCAACTTTTCGAAAAATCTAAGTTGATGGATGACGGCTTGGGAATAATTTTATACTCTGACAACAAATGAAACCGAGCCTAAACTTTGAAAAGTTTGAATTTTGATTTATTAGTGGAGTTGAGTGCATGATTATGATCATAAAGATTATTGTGATATGATTTTCAAATTTAGGTATCATTTACTCACTTTTTCATTATTACAATAATTGATCCAATTATAGTTTTATTTTAATTTAGGGTTCATTTACCAGATACTAAGGCATCGGATCCCATTAGAACTCCAAAGTTAAGCGTGATTGGGGGAGAGTAGTACCAGGATGGGTGACCTCTTGGGAAGTCTTCGTGTTGCCAACCCTATAAGGATAGGGGTCCTCGGAAACAGACTCTCGGCAGGGTTACACCCTGAAGGGTTAAGGCTACGTACATCCACTTCTCCCCGACCTCGCTTATGTGGGAGCCCTTAAGACACTGGGTCTGTTGTTGTTGTATGGTTTTATTTTATTTTATTTTTTCATCTTAGCCTTTTATTTCACCCAGAGGATCCTTACGACTTTTTTTAGATTTTAATTTTATTTTATTTCGAAGGCAGTAGACTTTTATTAGTTAAATGATTCAGACATTTAATTAGATATAATATTAATTTATATAAATAATAATTTATTTTTAGTGAGATAGGAGAAGTTGAACTCAAACTCTATATATAAATCATCATGGTCTCGTTCTCCTCCTTAAAAGGAAGTTGGCTCTTGAACATTTGTTCTCGTTTCCCCCTTTCTTGAAGGGGTAGGTTCCTAGTTATATAATTAGGGATGTATTTGAGCCAAGCTCGAGCCTGTCAAGCTCTCGTTAGCATTAAGCTCGACTAAGGCATGCCTCGAAGCTTGTTGGACTTTAAAAGCTCAGGCTCGAGCTCGGCTCGATCTAAGCTCGGCGAGCTTCACATTAAGTTTGCAATATTTCAGCTCATTTAAGCTCAATATAGGCGCATTTAAGCTTGGGCTTGACTCGTTTAGGCTCCAGTATGGCTTCACTGAGCAATATTTAAGCAAATATATTATGCTAAAAAAGATTCGCTTAGGCTAGTTTAGACTCGCAAGCCTGCGAGCTCGAGCTTCACTTGGCTCGAGCTCGGCTGGATAAGCTAAACCATGTGGCTCGGCTCAGCTCGGCTCAAGCTCAAGGTGAGCCAAGCTTTTCGAGCTTTATGACAAGCCGGCTCGGCTCATTTACACCCCTACACATAGTTTCGGTTCTCTTGAGAGTCTTCTTACATGCTTGGCGGGAGCCCTCCATACGCTCCTAATTGGTTCTTTTTAGATGCCTAACTAGGGTCCTTTCCTATGTGCCTGTCAACGCGTCCCATACGCCTTGTTGGGATTCTCCCTACACGTCATGTTGTCGTATGTTTAAAAACATAATTATTTAGTATTATTTTTATAACTTGACTTTTTTTTTATATTTAAATTGAATATATGATTTTACTTTTAATCATAATTAACATCAAGGTAAAAACATGAACCTTGTAGGGCAAAAAAAACAGCAATTACAGACTGTTAAAAAAAATAATAATAATAAATTGTCTTATTTTATTTTTAAAAAAATAAATTTATAATTGAATAACATATGCAAAAAATCCACAAATAAATGTGAACCTGTTAGTTGTTTTGCCTATATTTTGTCCTGCAATTCTATTCATCTGGTTTGCATTATATTTTTTTTCTTATCTTTGTTTTATTCCCGGTTTTGCTACAGGTTGAATCAGGTCTCGTTTGTACGAGGTACATATTTTCAATCAGCTATGGATGCCTGTAGTGATATTTGATTGTCAATCTTCTAGACCCAAATACCCACCAGATTTTGAACCACCTCCGGTTGCGATGTTTCATGTCGCTAAGTCTAGTGAGACAGGGAAGCAGAGAAGGAAGAGGGCAGCAGGCCTTCAGACTACTGGATTTGCATCGTCAAAAAAGAGCCGAAGAGTTCAAAAGTGTAAGCTGAAACAACAAGCGAAGCGAGACTACCAGGAATTCATGAAAGATATATCTCCTGAAAGCAGTGCAAAGAAACTGGCCAAACTCTCGAGGAAACAAAAATGGAGAACCTGGTAAGGAAGGATGACGATAAATCGGACATAAAAGAGCTTTGTGCAAAGATGAAGTAGGACTTCATTTTGACCAATCCCCTATCAATTTCTCGCCAACTCTATCACGGTTCGACGTCTTTCCTTACACCGTGCCCGTCTTACCCATATAGCCATATACTGCCTACTTTTGTGCCTTTTTGCATGTTTGTTATTTTTGTTCTGCTTTCTTATTTTCTTTGGTGCTTATTGTTTTCTATTTTTATTTCTCGATTTAGTTTGAATTCTTTTAGGTCTCGCTTATTTGAGTTGCCTGTCAAAAAAACGAGGTACATGTTGTGTCAGAATGATTGCTAATTACAGAAAAAAACAAATGGATGTGAACCTATAGTAAAATATATATAGGTGAATATTACATAATAGTAAAAATAAAATAATATTGATTAATGATTGTAATAAATGATAAATACACCCGTCACTTCATGCGGATTTCACTTCTTTGTGGGATTGTAAATTTAAGATTACTATTATAAGATATCTTGTCGCCTAGTTACATAAGAGAAATGTCAAGCAAAAATAATATTTTCGATGTCTTAAGGGCTCCCACCTAAGAACGATTTGGGAGAGCGGATGTACGTAATCTTTTCCTTTTTCTTTCAGCGTACTCTGAAGGGAGATTGTTTTCGAGAACCCCCAACTTGAGGGGTACAACACGAGGACTTCCTAGGAGGTCATCCATCTTGGTACTACTCTCGCCTAAATACGCTTAATTTCGGAGTTCTAATGGGATCTGGCGCTTACGTGTTCGTACTCTCATCGGATTTGGGTCGAATTTGCCTCCATTTAGATCCAACCCAGAGTTGGATGAGGACAATTCGTTAGGACCTCGTATACCCCAACCTAAATGAAGAGATGTGCCTAGTTAGAGCTTAGTGGAGGATAGTTTTAGGGTAACTGATTTAGAGGAGTAGGAGCTCGAGCAACCCGTAATATAGTTCTAGTACCACGTCGGAAGGGGTAAGGCTGCGTACATCCACCCCTCCCAAACCCTGCTTATTGCGGGAGCCGCGAGGCACTGGGACTGTTGTAGTTGTTGTTGTACCACGTCGCTGCTATAGGCTCATTTGTACGACCGCAGTACGGGTGTACTTGTTCAATTAGTGCTCCTAGGATTCGTTTACTTGAGGTCACACTAATTGCTGATGATATTTTCTATACTTGTCTGTACACTTACATGCCTCGCATGACATCTAGGCCCAACTTATTCCCTTACATGCTCCGTACATGATCCCTACTTACCCCCTTTCATATTCTTTTTTCAGGTTCTTGACAATTTTTCAACTACCAGTCGGGGGTCCTCGGAAACAGCCGCTTATTAGGGTCTCAACCTGATGGGATAAGGCTGCGTACAACTTACCCCCCAGACCCCGCACAAGTGGGAGCCCTTGTGGCACTGAGAATGTTGTTGTTGTTGTAGATCCAACCCAAAAAAAATTTAGCGCAACCCGAATCCAAAAAAAAGAAACTCATTTATTCTATAAAAATTCAACCCAAATTCAAATCCATCTGGTGGAACAGATAATTGACCCAAATTTATAACCCATTTAAACCCTAAAAAATTATAATATTATAATTCTATTATTAATATTTAAAATAATAATGTAATAATTGTACCTTAAAAGGTAATATTTTCACTAATTATTGCGTCTTTTTCTTTTTTCGCATTTGATATAATATTAGATAATCATGTAAAACACTCTTAACCAATAATCCTCGTATACTAAATATAATTTTGGGTCAGGTCTGGGTTGGATTAAATGTCATCCAAATTCAACCCGACCCAAAATTCATTTATCAACATCCAAATTCAAATCCATTTAAAACCCATTTTTCACATCCAAATCCATCATAAATGGATCAGGTTGGATGGATATCCGATGAATTCGGGTCCAATTGTCATTCCTAGTGGCAGAAAACACAAGTGATCTTACACTCCACCCGAATTAAATCTCCATTATGGTACTTGTGACTTCTCTTTATAGGAATTCTAAGGTGTATTTTCTCTCACCCTACTGACTTATCAACCAAAAAAAAAAAACAAAAAAAAGGTATCTCATCAATAAGCACAATTAAGTCTTACTATCGGACATAACTCCAAGCAATTCAAGTAACCGCTTGAAACCTTCAAATTTTTGGAATTGTGGGTTTTAAAGTAATAATTTGTTAATATTAGTAAGTTCTATGATTAAAACTTTTATAATTTGTTATATACGAAAGGTTTCATTTGAAATTTTTGTGTGGATACCCAATGAATTTATACTAGATCGCTTACACTTAATATGACCCAACTATTAAAAATTACGTTATTAAATTAATTTCACTTTTATCATAGAACTAAACTGACGCGATTATACGAAGACTAAATTGACGTATGGCTAATTTGATAAAAAGGGACATATATTGCATCAATTAACATGTTTACTATGATTTGTAATGTTTTAAATATTATAAAAATTCAACATTATTATATTATTGAAAAAATATGATATAATATGATTGTGTTAATCAATAATAAAAGGATAATAAAGCAAAATCTTTGTGATTAGAAAGCTTAATTAGCAAAATATTAAATTAATATAGCACATCCAAATCATGAGATCATATCCATATGACACAATCAAACTACAACATTATGTTATACAATTTTGCTTCTAAGTCTATTTATAAAATGTTACATTATAATTATTATAATTAAAATAAAAAAAACATTTTCTAAAATAAAAAAAAATAAAAAACAACGTATTCGTGTACTCTAACGTTTGCGTTAGGCTCTAGTAAAAACAACGTATAAATTTACTAGATGACTTTAGTAGTTGTTGATTATTTTTAAGATAATATTTCACTTTAATTTTATACGTAAATGTTACGTATCAACTGATAGAATGTAACACACAATGGGTCCGATGGGTGGGATGGAGGGAAAGTATTAGAAACTAAGGACTTGTTTGACCGAACTTTTTTCTGGAAAAACGTGTTTTTTAAGGGGGAAAAAACACTTTTTTCCACAATTTGAAGATGCTTTGCCTAGAAAGAAATGTCGCTAAATAGACGCATAATCTATTTTTCTACTTTTAAGTGAAAACAAAAAAAGTACCGCTTCTTCTTTGAAGCAAAAGCAGAAGTATAAACTAAAATTTTTTTAGACAAAATACTTTATTGAAAGCATTTTTACAAAAATATTTCTAAAAAAAGTTCTTTAACAGCTCGGCAAACAGACCCTTAGCCACAAATGTGTGCATCTGTTAGGAGATTTTAGGATGGTGTTCATTGTTCTTGTAGGGAGGTCGGTTTTGTTTATACAGTTATGGACTTAAGTCTATGAAACAGAGATTGTTTGTTGCTCGTAGGCTCTTATGGGTTTCATGGGCGCAGCTCTCAGGAAGAACTTTTGGAACAAATAATTCTTTGGCCGTAAATTTTATTATATTTTAAGAAAAATATGAATTTAAATAATTAGTAGTGTATTGTAATGTGTATGAATGAGACAAAGAAC
The DNA here is from genome assembly GCA_018398585.1 of Simmondsia chinensis. Classification (NCBI taxonomy): domain Eukaryota; kingdom Viridiplantae; phylum Streptophyta; class Magnoliopsida; order Caryophyllales; family Simmondsiaceae; genus Simmondsia; species Simmondsia chinensis. Next base: position 36,203,153 of record JAGTTD010000010.1, read on the forward strand.
ATATGACACAGAGGGGTAATCAGATGTACACAAATCATGCAAAAGGGTCATTGAAACAAATAGGGACAACTGATGGATATGGGGATCTTTTTTTCCTTTTTTTTTTTTTTTTCGAGGTCGATGTAATAGCCAATAATATCATATCGATGTAGTCGGGTCTCTTTCAGTCACTGTTTACTAGAAGCAAATCGAGCTGCAAATTGGTTAGCAAGTTTGGAGCCTATAGGGATTATGGCATTTCAGTCAAGCATTTGTCCACCAGATGGCGCCCTCTCTACTCTCATTAGTGTCGATGCTTTAGGATTCAAAATTTTGTTTATTAAGAAATTTCATTTCCATGGGTACGAGCTAAGATTGGACATCTAAGACACAATATTTTCAGAAGAATATAACTTGATTGCCCTATTCTTAGAGGGAAACCTAAGGCTTCAGCACGAGAGACAATGAGGAGGGTTCGAGAGGGAACATAATTTAGACCGAAACACTAGAGCCTTTATGACCCACATTAGCCAACCAGTCAGCTAATTTATTAGTTCCCTTCAAGCAGTGATTGAAACAAATATGCTCAACTGAAATGCTAAGAGCACCGATGTCTTCCACAATTGTCAGAATACCTGCAAGCGTCGAATAAGTACCATTGAGTGCTTTGATAACAACTTCATTGTCACTTTCCATAATAATTTTGCTTGCTCCAATCCTCGTTCGTGGCAAATAAACTCCCTCGCAGTTGTGGCTTTCGCCACGGTAATAGGAGCTTGTCCTTGCGAGATCTTTGACCTGGATAGTACAAAACCAGTGGTAGCTACCCCATCTAGATACCACAACAGTCCGAGTTCGAATCTCATCACTCTCTTCTCCGATATAATCTTGACCTTTATAAAAGAAAAATATCACAATTATTTTAGTCATTTTCTATTGCTAACTTGATGTTGACCCTATACAAAGAACAATTCAGCTCAATGCTTCCTTCATTGTTTTAAAGTCAGCTTTTTATTGCAGTCAACTTTACAGCAATTATTTTTCAATGTAAAATATGATGATATTGTCTTTATACTGTAAAATGAGTAGTCGAAGAGTTTATGAAGTAATTGGACCACGAAATCCAAATGACTTAATGTAGCCATGCTTTTTGATCCGTAAAAGTTACAGGGTCTATTACATATCCAAAACAAAACTCTCAAGCCCAACTATGCAAACCCAGTTGCTTGTTAATGGCCCTACCCGGTTTGCCCAAGTTCAACCTCCAAACATGTTTTCGGGGCACTTTTGTGAGTTACGGTTAATGTGTGGCATTTTTTGTGGTTTTGCAATTTCGAGGCTTCTTATTAGTAGCTATAAATAGTTCTTAGCAACTAATTTTTCTAACATTTCAAGAATTCTCGATACAAAATCCCTAACGCTTTCTCTCTCATTTTTGACAGATTTTGTGTTTTTTCGATTTTGACGAGTTCAATTTCAAGTTTTACATTACTTTTGATTTGCGTTAGTATATTAACAGATTAGACTGAGAACTCGATACGATTAGATTGTGTATGATACAACTCTGGACACGTTTGACATGTTTGGCTAAGGACAGACAAAGCTTGTCTTTAGCTCCTTGTGAGTGGTCCTTTTCCTATGAACCAAAGCCATGGTACCACTCATATTTTGCCTATGGCCTACACGTAAAAGTAATCCACTAAATTTATATATTGATTTATGTTTCATTGTAACTGTAATAATAGCTTTTGCTTCTATACTCGTACGTGTAGTCCTCATCAGTTTCAAACAGTGGCCTGCTGAAAAGCTCTTAACAAAGAAGAGATTTTGAGACCAGGTATGCCAATTTGGACTATAAAGGCTGATCACTGGTTAAGTTCAAAAGATTGACTTCAATTTAGAAATGAAAATAAGGACCACATTTTAAAGTTATCTTTTATAATCCAATTATATTTTGCCACGTTATTTATCTTTTTCCAGTTTTAAATTAAACGAATATGAATTGAGGCGGGCGGGGCGTGGCAAATACGGGGCATGTACAAGATTACCTATATCTACCCCATTATTCATAGCAGGTATTTTCATGTGTACCCTAGGCCATACCCCACCCCAACACGCAAGTGCCCACTGATAACGGGTTTATGCACCCCCACAAATCTCTGTTTTCTGAACTGAAACATAAATTCGAGACATAACACCACAAAATGCTAAGGTGTCAAAAGTTGCGACTAAAAGCAAAAGTGTGTCACCTTGTGCAAGTATCTTCAAATGGAGGAATCCAAAGAGAAACCTTTGAGGCGATAGAGATGTAACTAGTCGCGCCATACTTTTCTTGATATTTTCGTTATTTTTATCTTCACAACCCGTTACACTATGTCCCCTTCAAGTGGTCATTTTTGTACCTCCAATTACAGAAGAAAACGACCCGATGAATTTTAAACCTGAATTTAAAATTTTTTAAATAAAAAAAAAAAAAGCAATCACAAGGCAATGAGCAACTTTGAACATGTAAAAGGACATTTTTGGAAACAAGTTCACCGCAAACCCTAAAAATTGGACAGCGCAAAATGTACCCTCTTCTTACTGACATTTTTCATGTGAATAGTATATATCACTAAGTACCCCCCATTTAATGCACAATCAAATCACCGTTCATAGTCACGAAATTGAGTATCACCGACATTAATGAACAGGTCATTGTGATTGGGTTAGGTTCTTTAAGGGTGCCGTTTGTTTTGGTAGAGAATCCTTTCTGTCTAAATTCTAATGTTTTCTTGCATAATTTCATAGCGATAACCCGAGATATGAGAAATAGTTTCTTCCGTGAGGGGAAATTAACCTCTTTTTGATGAAAGGGGAAAACATTTTTCTTTCGTGAAGCGCGCAATATTTTCTGTGGTAGCAAGAACAGTAGTAGTTTAATCCTTACTAGCAAAGCCTAGACTCAATCTCTAGAACAAGATCCCAGGTTTGAATCGCCACTGAACTCACTTACCAGTATGAGATCCTAGGTTCAAATCCTCGCTGCACTCACCTACCGAGAAAAAAATTAATATACTTCAATAAAGAAAATACAAATATACCTAGAAGTACCAAAGAGGGCACCAACACGCCGTCACCGGATCCCATTAGAACTCCGAAGTTAAGCGTGCTTGGGCGAGAGTAGTACCAGGATGGGTGACCTCCTGGGAAGTCCTCACCCTCAGGTTGGGGAAACTGGAAAACAGCCTCTCTTCAGGTTAACACCCTGAAGGGGGAAGGCTGCGTACATCCGCCCCCCCAGACCCTACGTAGGCGGGAGCCCTTAAGGCACTGGGTATGTTCCACAAATATACCTAGAAGTACGAGGTTGAAACGATCATGAAGACGAGAACACCTAGCTCTTACAACCCCTAAAGAACTGCAAAGTTCTAATCATACTCCGACGCCATGGTCTGCAGAAGCTGATTAACTCGACGTGTACTCGGAAACTCAATAGCCAACATTTATATGTGTATACTTGTGGCAAGGCCATGTTTGGTAATGCAATTGAAGATCCCATAGGCAAGAACAAGAATACGCAGAGAAAGGAAACTAACGAGCTTCTTGGATTGACTTGGTGGTTAAAACTCCCACCTCGTTTTAAATATATCTCAAGTTTGAAGCTCAACGACCCCCTTTTACCCAATTGTTGTCTCTTTTAACAGAATTTATAATCTCCTTACCAGTATATATAAAAAAGAAAGGAAAAGCGAAACCGAAACACCAGCAAAGGGAGAAGAATGCTTCATTATAACTTAACCTTGAAAATATTCAATGCAAATTACAATATATTTCAAGTATTAAAGAAGCCCAACAACAAAGAGAATAAAGCAATAAAATTCCAAATAAGCTTCTTGTAAGCACTACTAATTCAATACCAATCTAAGAGTTTCCCAATCCTCTCTCTCTCTCTCTCTTTCACTATTCAATCTTTACTTTCTCATGCTTATCCACTTCAAAAGAGAATAGCGGGATAACCCAATGCACCACGTTCCTAACAGATTCGGGTCTGACGAGGGTCACATGTACACAACATTAAACAGTTTTGTAGAGAAACTGTTTCCAAGACTTGAGAGCAACCTTACTGACTGCAGTACGACTTGACCTCTTGAAAAAGAGAGAGAAGGAAAAGATAAGAAAAACTGAGCCACTTCAAAAGAGAGGTTCTCCTAGGATGCACTCCTAGCAAATAGTTATATAGAATAGAGAACGAAAACGGGACAACCCAATGCACAAGGTTCCTGACAGATTAGGATCTAAAGACGGTCTGATGTACACAATGTTAACCCCACTTTTGTAGAGAGGTTGTTTCTGAGACTCAGAGAAACCTTACCAATTGCAGTAAGACCCAGCCTCCGAAAAAGAAAACCCGAGTACTCTACTAGTCTAGTTGTGCAAACCCAACACATTGGTAGTGTTGTAGAAGCCTATTGGCTTCTCTTAGACCACTAAAGTAAGCACCATGAGTAGTAGAATAATGGGTTCTATGTGTTGCTTCCCCTGCAAAAAGGATTTGAAGAGCAGAAGTTTTAGTGGATTCAAAATTACCATCAAATCTTGGCAATGGCTCAGCCATTTTGTCCAAATCATCCCCACTAGATCCAACTGCAACATAGCTATATGACCCTAAAAACAAAGGGTCAGTGCCCCATTTGCTCTTCAAAACCCTCTTTATCTTGACTTCTGATGCCTTAAAATCATGCTTATCATCCGATTTTCCATTGTAAATCTCATGGGTATTAGGCAAGAAGCTAGAAATTGTTGTTCTAACACCATCAATGATCTTCTCATCATCAAGTGACTCAATCTCCAAAGCTTCTTTACCAGCAAACCAAGAGAGAAGAACTCTTGAATTGGTGTAAATTGGGTACAAAGCAGCTGTCTTTCTCATCCACCAAGGGATCTTTCGGTGTCGAAACTCGGAATCTGGTTTATGAAACACCATTTGGAGAAATGGGAAATTGCCCAAATTGTTACACTTCTGATCATTTTCATCTGGGTCTAGTTCAAGAAACAACTTGTTGACAACGCCATACCCGAGTCTAGATATTGCTTCAGTCTTGAAAGGAGGAAGAGATGGACTAAACAAGCCGGTTTCTTCTCTAATCCCGGCTTTTAAAACGCCTAGTGAAACCGTAACGATGACATGATCAGCTTGCATAGTTGATCCGTCACTGAAATGTAGCCTCACGGGTTTACCACCATGCTCAACTTCAGACCCTAAAACTTGATGTTCATCACAACTCCATTCAATTTTCACTACTCTTCTGCCAAATTGGATCAACCCAGAAGGCAAAACCGAAGCTAAAGCCTCAATCACAGTCAAATACCCTCTAGGAATCGTGATCTCTTCACCTGGAAACAACCGGTACTCGCTTTCTGCAGCATAATCTAAGCTATAAAGATCACCAGCACCAGTATAAGTCCTCTGGGTATTCTCAAACATGGCAAAAATCGCTTCTTCAAGCATTTTCTTAGTCCAATTCCCATACAACTCAACCTCATTTTCCTCCTTCTTTGACCCAAAATAAGCACCAAGCCCATGTTTCAAAAACGACCCAATACTTAACTTGCTTTCACTAACATACCCATTTCGCATACTATCATCGGCAATCTTATCTTGAGCAAGATTCATAAGTTTATCAAAAAGAGATGAAATTGGGTCAAAAATGTCAGAATTTACCACAAACCCACCTTCAGCAACAGTCTGAGTATCAGCTAAGAAACCATCCATACACTCCCATGGCTTCTCAGACTGCAAAGATTTGATTTCTTCAACAATTTTATAAACTGGGCTACCCAAAATGCCATGAATCCAAGTAGCACCCATTTCAATTCTATCACCACCAAACTCAGAAGTGTTAATTCTTCCCCCAATTCTATTCCCACCTTCAACAACACACAAGTCAAAGAGTTCTTTTGAAGATGGGGTTGTGTAGAGCTTGTGGGCAGCTGTAAGACCAGCCATTCCTGCCCCAATTATCACAATTTTGGGTCTTTTTGCCACCATTTTTGTAAGAAACCCACAAAGATAAGCAGGTCAGTGAGGCAAAATATCAAACAGTTGGTGTGCACAGAGAGAGAGAGAGAGAGAAGAAAATTAGAGGAAAATGAGTGAAGAACTGTGTGGTGAGAAAGAGAGGTACTGGGGATATATAATAAAGACAGGGCTCTCCTTTTGTTTTTTGAGCTCTTGCCTCCTTTTTTTTTTTTTTATCACTGATATTACTATCAGAATAAAATTATTATTATTATAATATAGTTATAGTTTTTAAAGTTAATTTACGACTTTTATTGCTTATAAGTCATATTATTATTATTATGATAATAACAATTTTAGCTATGACAGTAACAACTTTCTTTTTTTAACCCATTTCTAATTTTCCATTAAAAGTTACTAGAGTTAGATTCAAAATTTTGTGCCAACTGTTTGATTTGGGGTCATGATTAAATTATCCGTTAGTGGCCCTTATTAAGATATTATTGTACCTTCTTATCATTTAAAACGAAAAAAAAATTCAAAATTTTTGCCATTTAGTATTTTTTTTTTTATCTGTACTTTTTACATTAAGCAAACTAAGGCTCGATTTGGTATTGTTTTTCATTTGTAATTTATTTTCTTTTTCAAGCATTGGTATTATTTTTTATTTATAATTTTTGGCATTTGAGGAATTACAAATTGGGTTTTCAAAATAATTTTTCGTACTTTTGGTTTTTTGTTATAACTAATTGAAAATAGAAAATCAAAAACTAGAGAAAATTATTACAAAACCGAGTTTGTAGTTTATCAAAAATAAAAAAACTCAAAACAAAAACTAATACTAAACCGAACTTTAATTAATTTCTTTCTTTTTCTGCGAAGTGTTAAATTTAGAAGTTTGAATTTGGATGCAAATAGTTTCTCAGAACATCCAATAAAAACTATTACGTTTAAAAAAACTATCTAGTAACATTAAAAGAAAAATCAGTCATGCCATTGGAGTTGTGTACTGCTTAAACTTAAAAAAAAAAAAAAAAAAAAAAAAAGAGAAACAACATTTTCAGTGCACCAAGGGCTCCCACCTAAGCACACGGGGGGGAGTGCTGCTACCCTGAAGAGAGGCTATTTTCGAGAACCCCCAACCTGAGGGGTGCAACACGAGGACTTTCCAGGAAGTCATTCATCTTGAAACTACTCTCGCCCAAACACGCTTAACTTTGAAATTCTAATGGGATCCGGTGCTTACGCGTAGTTACCCTCTTAGGTTGCGTAATGATTAAACAACCTACCTTTAAACTAAAATACTAGGTTTAAAGCTTATCCTTTCAATCTCCAGTAAAACTGATGTCTCTGATTAATAATATTATATTTATTTGCTAAAGTAAACATATGGCTAAAAAATTAGTCGAGTTGCGCGTAAACTGACCCGAACACCCAGCCTATGAAAAAATGAGTTAAAGGATCAAATATTATAGGTGTTAGCTCAATGATTGAAATGAGCTCCCTTTTTTCACTTTAGATTGGTAATCAAAATGGGTTGGTTAAATTATGATAGGAGAAAAGATATTTATAAATATAAGAAAGGTGGTGTCGTGATTTTCATCCAATGACATAAAGCCATCTTAATAAAGCACCCCCACCCAAAAAAAAAAAAAAAAAAACCCAAAGAATTGATCATTTGATTGGTAATATATAATTGGACAGTACTAATACCCATGTCATAAAATGCAACCACTCAAATGGGTTTAGGGTTCTTGGTGTTCGTTGTCCTCTGAAGCTTCAGTTATTGTTGCTGTTAGAGACTACGAATGTTCTTTAGCTGTTGGTGCCTTATAGTCATCGCTCTTTCGATTGATGATGAACTGGGTGTTATTGTAAGGGTTGCTTTGTTCTCAAAGTTCAAGAGGAGAGCGCTGTTATTATTGTTGTTGTTAGAGATTATGAAAGTTGTTGGAGTTTTTAGTCGTCACTCTTTCGGGTGAGGTTGAACATGACCTTGCTGTAAGGGCCGCTTTATTCTCAAAGTTTAGGAGGAGAGTGCTTCAATTACTGTTGTTGTTAGATATTACAAAGGCTGTACAGTTGTTTGTGCTTTTCAGCAGTTACTCTTTTGGATGACACTGAACAAGACCTTGTTGTAAGGGTTGCTTTTATGCTCAAAGTTCGAGAGGGGAGCAGTTCAATTATTGTCATTGTTATAGATTACAAAGACTCTTCCTATGCTAGTGTTTTTTAGCTATCACTCTTTCAATAACCACTAATGGGACAATGTCGTAAAGGTTGCTTATATTTTCAAACTTCGGGAGGAGAGCGCTTCAAGCTGCTACTGTTTTTTAGTTCTCAGTTTCGGCTGACAATGAACGATACCTTGTTGTAAGGGTTGCTTTTGTTCACAAACTCCCAGAGGAGAGCAAGCGCTTCAATTATTATTGTTGCTAAGATTTACAAAGGCTCATTACTTGGTGTCATTTAGCTCTCACTCTTTTGGTCGGCGTTGCACAAGACCTTGCTATATGGCTGCTTCTACTTTCAGAGTTTAGAAGAAGAGCACTTCAATTACTGTTGTTATTATAAATTATAAAAGCTCTTCAGTTGTTGGTGTTTTTCAGCTGTCACTGTTTTGGTTGATACTGAATAAGCCCTTACTTTTAGTGTTGCTTTTGTTCTTAAAGTTTGAGAGGAGAGCACTTCATTTATTGTTGTTGTTAGAGATGACAAAACATGTTCGATTGCTGGTCTTTTTTATCTGTCACTCTTTCAGTAGACATTGAATAGGACATTGTTATAAGGGTTGCTTTTATTTTCAAAGTTTGGGACGAGCAGTTCAATTATTGTTGTTGTTAGAGATTACGAAGGCTCTTTTATTACTGGTGTTTTTTACCCGTCACTCTTTTGGTTGGCGTCAAACAAGCTCTCGCTATAAGGGCTACTTTTATTCTTAAGGTTCGAAAGGAAAGCGCTTCAAATTACGGTTGTTATTAGAGCTTACGTTGGTTTTTCAATTGCTGTATTCTTTAGTGCCACACTTTCTATTGACACTAAATAGGACCTTACTCTAAGGGATGCATTTATTTCCTAGTTCAAGAGATTCATTTTGATAGAAACTAAAGTCATAGTCTCGTTAATAGTTCAATAGCAAATTTATTCTTTTCGGAATGTTCATGATGTTATTAGGTTTGCTTTGTGGTCAGCGTCTTCTTTTGATTTTTGTTTCTTTCGGGTCCAAGAATCGATAATAAGATTCTTCATAAGGTACCAATAGCCTAATTGCAATCCTTTTACTACGTTTTGAGGGTTTGTGATCGAAAAATGTTTATAGAATACTTTGCTTTGATATGAAAATATAAATATATGTCCGGTCAAACTGCAAATTGATTCACGAAACAGCCTTAGGCATTTTCAAAAATATATGTTGATTCAAGTACGACAGCAACGAGAAACATGTATGTATTATCCTTCGCTTTATAGTTTGGTTGAATAACATACATATATGTTAAACAATATTTTTAATAGTAAAAACCGAATATGATTTATTGACTTTACAAACTAAAAACTACAAAATAGTATATAAAATAAAACAATCCATGCATCGTACGGTAAAAATCTAGCTGTATTATTAAATCCCTTGTCTATTTTTTGCGGCTTAGGAAAAAAATATTACATAATTTAAAATTATCTGCAAAGATCCCAATTAAGACAAGTAATAAATTTGTGATCTTTAAATATTTAATAGTACGAAAAAAATAATTTTTTATTAAATGCAATACAAGTACAATTTTGTAAGTTTATTATTACAATAAAAAATTAAAAATATTGTTTACTAAATTCATGGCGTAATTAATAGTTGTAGTCAACGTACGTGTAAGAATAAGCCTTTAACTCAACATTTTTGTCATTTTCTCCCTATACATATATATTATAAATAATTAATTAGGGGGGCGTTCACAAAAATTCCAAAACCAAAAAAATTAAATCGAAACTGAGAAAATCGAACCAAAAATCTTGGTTATTGAATTGGAAGAACTGAACCGATAAAAAATCGGGTTAATTTGGATGGTTACGATTCATAGGTGCTAATAAAGCGGTTAACAAAATAAACCGATTAGTATCTATACGAGAGCATTATAGTTATGCATTATAAGTTATCGTCTAGTGCGTAAATACTCATTCTTAGTTTTGTATGATTATGAGTTCAATTTAATTTAGTTTTGACATTTTATTTTTCTGACCTAAGCTAATATTTTTCCCCCCAGACCCAGTGCCTTAAGGGCTCCTGCCTAAACGGAGTCTGAAAGGGTGGATGTACACAGCCTTATCCCTTCAGGGTATAACCCTGGAGAGAGGGTGTTTCCGAGGACCCCCAACCTTATAGGGTTGGCAACACGAGGACTTCTTAGGATGTCACCCATCATGGTACTACTTTCGCCCAAACACGTTTATGTTCAGAGGTCTAATGAGATCCGGTGCATTAGTGTCTAGTAAATGAACCCTTAAGCCAATCTAAATGAACATAACAATTGTCTAGACTTAGAAATACAATTGACAACCTAAACCTAAGTGGTTACTTGGTTTACCTGCTTTTTAGAATGTACGGCAATAGCAAAATTTTAGAATTTAAGTGGGTGAGAAATATACTTGAATTTTTTTTTCAATAAATGGTTAACCGATTAACAGAACCAAACTAACCAATACCGAAATTCCAATTGACCGATTTTAATGGATGGTAACAGTTATTGGATTTTCACAAATTTCTTAAACGGTTACAGAACCTAGAAGTTAAACGATATGTTTAACTGGTAACGAATACCCCTATCTACTAGGGCCTTGCTTCAATAATATGAGAGGGGATACAGTGTTGCTTTAGGCCAAAAACGCCTGGAGTTCGATTCCTCTTTAAATCTCTCCCTGAGAAATTCCTGACTTAACTAGCTCATGCAGTACGTGGGTCGCTGCATGGACCGGGGTTTACAGGTAACCAAGTTCTTCATTAACAAAAATATATTGGTTTTTCTAATCGCTGATCAAATGACAAAATTTACGCTATATTATTTACAATTATTACCACTTCAAAATCACTAACTCATTAACTTTATTTCCAAATCTTTAGCATCGTTTACCTGAGTACTTCTCTCTTCTCCCTCATTTAGATATGACACGAACCATGTTCAAAGTTTAGTGCTTTCACTGCCTGACTTTGAACATGATGCGTATTTAGACTTCATATTAAAGATTTTTTTTTTATGTTGTTTTATCGTGTTTCTTTTTAGAAACTCTATATACGTAGAAGATTCCTCTCTCCTTAATTATCAAAAAAAGGGGTATTTTTTTGGGACTTTTTGACGTACAAATTAAGACAGTTGTGATTAATGGTTCCATTGAAAACTGGTTATTATTTTTGAGTAACTAAATTAAAATTAACCTCGTTTTTATCGTATCATATTTTAGGACAAGTAAAAAAATTTATCTTCACAAAACTGTTACTGTAATATGTATTTTGGGCTTTCTTATATTGTCCTTGTTGTGTAGTTATGTATAACTTTGAGATTGTCATCAAGGCAGTTATCGTCTCGTATTCATTGCCAGCAGATATAATTGCTATTGTGGACGGTATTAAGCTCTTAAGTGCTCAATATGTTCAAGTCTCTTTCAACCATCATTATAGAGAAGCAAATAGATCAGCAGATTGGTTAACAAATACATGTCATGAAGATTCTGATATTATGGACCCTTGTTCTTTCTGATGTCTTTTGAACTTAATGTATATATAATATATAATATGATAAAATATAAAATAATATTTGGATTGTTTAAATAAAATTTATAGAAATATCTAGTGTACTTTTTATTGGATTTTCTTTTTGGTAAAATACAAAGCCTTTAATCTTCATTAAAAACAGTGCAGATACGTATCATTTATTTATTCAGGAAAAAAGGAAGACAAAATATATTCAAGATTTAATTCAATGCCTACGTGTCAGCTGCTTTATAATTAAGTTATCCTAACCTAAGTTTTACTATATGGGGTGACTTTCTTACGAGGGGGATAAAAGCGTGATAGAAGTAAATTTTGATCCATTAATTTATTAAATATTAAAAAAGTTATGATTAAAATTTGTTGAGTATTGAAAAAAATAATAATTTTCTTCTCTTATTTTTTTTTCTGCCCCATGAAGGGGTATACATTGTAAATTTTTTTCTTAATGTTCAATAAATTTTGGCTGTACATTATAATGAAGGTCCAGGATTCGCCTCTCTTACACTCTCACCCTCTCATGAGAACTCTACTATATATATACATATATATACGGTAGCGTTCATCTGAGAGGGTGAGAGCGTGACAGAGACGAATCATGGCCCTTCATTGTATTGGATGGCCAAGATTTATTAAAAATTAAAAAAATATCAATTTACCGCTAAGATTTGTCGAATATTAAAAAATAATAATAATTTTCTTTCTTTATCCCTTCTGTCTTAAGAGTATGCGTCATAATTGTTATTTTTAATGCTCAATAAATTAGTTGTCCATTATAATGGAGGGCCAAAATTTGCCCCCCCTCACACTCTCATAAAAACGATGATAAATTTAAATGTGAAAAATGAGTTTGTATGCGTATGTTGCTCTATGGTGATATAATGACATGCCCCTCAGGTTGGGGGTCTTCGGAAATAGCCTCTCTTCAGGGTAGCACCCTAAAGGGGGAATGTTGCGTACATCCAACCCCCCAGGACCTTTCTCAGGCGAGAGCCCTTGTGACACTGGGACTGTTATTGTTGTTAAACAATGAGTTTTAAATGAATTTGTATGTGTATGTTGCTAAATGGGTTTTGATTCTTGTTGTATAAAATTATTACGATAAAAAATATTTTTAAATTACTAAATTTTGAGCCTTTAACATATCAAACCTGTGCAATTATTTTAATGCTTGTTTTTGTACTATAATATTCTTTATATAAATCACGAAGCAACAAATCTATATATAAAGATATTTGTTAGTAGTTTTTAAATAGTTGTCTAATATTGTATTATTATTGTTATACATATTCAATGAAAATAGATAAAAAAGACTTGTGTTTAAATATCGACTTTTAAGGTATTATTATTATGTTATTATTATTATACATATTATTGTTATATTGTATATTATAATTTACTCTAGTGTTTAAATGGGACATGGGTCCAGATCGAATAACTTTCTACCTGATGAATTTGGTTTGGGTTGAATTTAAAATGAAATAAGTGGATTTTTTTTTCATATTTGGATGGAGTCGGGTTTGTTCTGCTCTGGTAGACATGGACGGAGATAAACTCAACCCAAATCCGACCCATTACTAAATTTGACCCAAGGTGTTTTATGATATCGACCTCAGTTTTTTGGTGTTGCTCTGTTCTATTGCTTTCTGAAAACCAATTCCTATGTTCAGATTTTCTTAATAGTGGGTGGATTTTAAGGATCTTATTTGTTTTTCTGATCGTTCACGCCATGCAATGTTCAACATTAATTACTAATTATAAAAGAACGATTATTTATTTTTCTTTTATATCAAATTTAGTTACTAAACTTTTAATCGTGCTAGTTAGTCCCTATACAACTGAAAATGTTCCAATTTTGAAATTAATGTATTACCTTCACGATTTTATTCAGAATGTAATTGAAATAAATATGGCTAGAAAACATATGCAGGTGCTAACTAACTATATAATTTCAAAAATAATGTTAATTTCGATATTGGACTTAATTAGAATAATTTCAATCATACAAGAACTAAACTTATACAGTTAAAAATTTTAGATCTAAATACACACACGACATAAACTAATGACTCAAACAATCCTAAAAGTAGAAAAAAGGGTGCTATCAGGAGTAGCCCGAGCATCGAGTGGGTCAAGACTTCACAGACACCCTTAAGTAGAATGTTGATAGGCCTTTCCTAGGTAAAACGAGCGGTGTAAGGCTTCTTGGTGTATTGCACGTGCTCTTCAAGGATTTTTTTGCCCAAATCGTGTGGTGTTTTGGTTTCTTAGATATGAAGTTCCAGGACACTTGCCTCGTTTTAGAATCTCATTTTCGTATAATATATTATTTTATTTTATAAATAAATAAAGGACCCACCAAAGCGTTATCTCAATGGTAAAAAGCAAGTAAGGGGACAGAGTACTGCTTTAAGCTAAAAAGTCTGGAGTTCGATTCCCCTTGAACCTCTACCTGAGGAATCCTTGACTTAATTGGCTCATACGGTGTGTAGATTGCCGCAAGTGTCGGGATTTACGAGTAACCGAGTTTCTTGTCAGTAAAAATAAAAAAGGGAGGGGAGGGAGGGGGGCCAGCTAAGCCAATTGGGAGAGAGATTTAGTCAAGAAATGAAATGATTAGGGGGGGATAATGCAGTAAAGATTAAAATAAAGTCCAAAAACATAATTAAATAAAGATTTGATTAATTTATTTTAATAATAATATTCATCATTATCTATGCTCTCTTCATTTATCAAGGTCAAATCCATATTTTACTCCACATCGTCTCTTGTGATATCATTCATAATTATTTTGCAAAAATATTCTATGTACATAATTACGGGTGTAAAAGAGTTGAGTCGCTCGTATCGATCAAAAAACTTGGCTTGCTTTGAGCTGGAGCAGAGCCGAGCCAGCTCATTTAGCTTGTCAAGCCGGGCTTGAGCGTAATGAAGCTCGAGCTCGTAGGCTTACAAGCCTAAACGAGTCTAAGCGAGCTTTTTTTTATGTATAGTATATTTGCTTAAATATTTTTCAATAAAACTATATTGGAGCCTAATTGAGCTGAGTCTAAGCTTAACAAGTCCAAACAAACCTATATTAAGCTGAAATATTGCAAGCCTAATTTAAAAATCACCGAGCTGAGCCAAGACCGAGCTTTTGATAAGCTGAGCTAGAGCCTGAACTTTCAAAGCTCGGCAAGCTTCGATCCAAGCTTGAGCCGAGCCCGGCAAAAGCTCAGGTAGGGGTGTAAATGAACTAGGTCTCTTGAACTGGCTCGCCATAAATCTTAAAAGGCTCGACTCGTTTAAACAGCCTAATTAAGTTGACACGTGGAGTCCTTAACACATATCAAGGTCAGGAGCTTGTTAACCTGTACAAAACCGATTTAAAGCCAAAAACAAAGTGCATTGAACAATGAGTTTTCTGTAACTTTTGTGTGGCTTGAACTCGAAATATTTTTTACATTATAAACCAATGATTGATCCAACAACCTCTCAACCAATATTCTATCAAAATTCCGAATTTATAAGATTTGGACTAGACCATACATCAACTATATCCAAAACTTATTTCAAAATGCTCTATCATTCATATCGATCTAGATCCAAAACTTAGCAACTTATCAACTATCAAGTTAGGGGTCCTCGAAAAGAGTCTCTCATCAAGGTCTCACCCTGCGTACATCCTACCCCTTCTAGACCCTGCACAAGTGGAAGCTTTTGAGGCACTGGGCTTGTTGTTGTTGTATATTTATTACAATTGAAATACTTCTTCTATTAAACTAAATCATAATATTTTTTCACGTAAGTGTACTCAACTTCCATATAACTTAAGCCAATCGACCTGGTTAGGAACTGCATTAGCCGATGGTCAAACTGCTTTTTTCATAAGCACTTAAAACTCTTTAAACCCAAAAAAAAAAAAAAAAAAAAAAAAATGTTTTCAATAGGGATATTTTTGTCTGAACATTTTAAATTCTTTTTTTACTTCTACTTTGAAGGGAACGCACTTTTTTTTCTCTTTGTACTTAAAAGCAGAAACAGCTTCTATTTCTTTTTAAATACACTTTTTTTTAAGACCAAACACCCTCATCGTTAAAAAAATATTTTTTTCTTTCTGAAAAAACACTTTTTTTACATAAAAGAAGCTTGGTCAAATACAAATAGGACACCGATGAGCAAACACAGAATCCAAATAACAGCCTACACAAGGTCAAAAAAATATGAATGTTAGAATATAAAATCATTCATAGGCCTTCACTCATCTGCTTAAGCTTTTGAGAAAATTAGTTCCTCACCATAGTATCAAACTCTTGTTAACAAACCCTACTCGCAATATTAGTATAACCAACCCTAAGAGGGTACCAACACGCAAGCACCAGATCCCATTAGAACTCTAAAGTTAAGCATGCTTGAGCGAGAGTGGTACCAAGATAGGTGACCTCCTGAGAAGTCCTCGTGTTGCACCCCCCAGGTTGAGGGTTTTCGGAAACAGCCTCCCTTCAAGATGCTACCCTGAAAGGGGTAGGCTGCATATATCCATCCCACCCCAGACCCTGCATAGGCGGGAGCCTTTAGGACACTGAGAATGTTACTTTTTATATGAGATGAGCCTGCACAACATCTACACTTCAAATTCAATAGGCATTCACATCAAATAACTTGTCAGAATATAAAATCGTTCTCAACCTTTTCTTCATCAGCTTAAACTTTTAGAAAAAATGATTCCTTTAACGACCAGCACTCACATGAATCATGAAAGGCGGGTCGTTAATGAAGTGAATTGATGTGAAAATGATGGGTGATTTGCTTTGTACAGAAAAAGAAAAGCAAAAGAAAGGGGATTGGATGTACTAGTTGGCTGGTTGGCTCCACTTTTTTCACTACAATCATGAGTCCCTTTATCGATTTTACTACCAACTTTAACACCATACAAAATTTACTTGATAGAAACTCCTATGATATGACTCAAAACTTTATGTAATATATTGTTTTTCAAGTATATTAAAATAATTATATATTAAATGGTCATTTACAGCATATTCCTATTCCACCTACTGTGTCAATTTTGTCTCTGTAGAATTGATATTGTTTCAATCATAATAACAATAGACCCAGTACTACAAGGACTCCTACGTAAACAGGGTTTGAGAGGGGTGTGATGTATGCAACGTTACCCTTTTAAGATAATACCCTGACAAAATGCTGTTTTTGAGAAAATTGTTTCAATCAAGTCCAGTATTTAAAACTAAACATAGAGTTTTGATTGCAATTGTAATGGTATGTAGCATTTCTAAGCATGTTCACCCTATGTATATGATGACTCATTACCCCTTGTTGTGAAAAGCAAATGCAAGTTTTTATTAACGTTACGATTTCAATTAGAAATTGATTTTTTATTCCAACTTTGGACTCAATTGAAAAAAGTTCAGGAACTATATAAAGACAAGTAAAATACAAGGGCTAGTGAGGTAAATAACCACTAGTATATCATAAAAAAAGAAGGAAAATAAGCCAAGCCAACTCGTGCTTATTATACAGCTCGAGGCTTAGCCTATTTCAAGCTCCAGCTAAGTCAAGCCGACACGTTTAGCTCGGTCTAATTGTGCCTAAACAAGCAACTTCAAGCTACAATGACAGTTTTAGGGCCTGTTTCACTAAGCTGTTAAAAAATTATTTTTTTCAAAAATACCATTCCAAGAAGTGTTGTCAATAAGGTACTTCGATCTAAAAAATCGGCTTATGCTTTTGCTTTATAAGAAGAGCACTATTTTCCTGTTTCTACTTAAAAGTCAAAAAACATTTTCTCCTTCTATTTAAAATCACTTTCCTTTTTTGGTTGAACATCCTTAAATAAAAAATAATTTTTTCTAGAAAAAAGTTTGACCAAACAAGGCATCGCAAAGTCGGGTTTTACTTTGACTAAGCCAAGACAAGCTAGAGCTCAAAGGTCCGAGGCTAGGAAAGCTTCAAGTCCGAGACAAATGTTCACAACACAACAGAAAACCCTATGGAATGATCATTAAACAACATAGTGATTAAGTATATGCTATATTAGAAATTTAATAAGTCACAGGGATAAGTCTGAAGAACACAAGTACACCAGTACAAGCCATATCACCTACACTATCATCTGCAAAACGCGGTTTCCTTCAATGATGGGGGATCCGGGAAGAGAGAGAAAGTTCGATTACCTGAAAGCTCGTCACGAAAGAACAGAAAGCGTATGGAAGTTCTTCTTTCGTTCATAATTAGTCCTCATTGATGAGATGTCGCTTGCGACTCCTTGAACTTGAATATGTTAATCGAAGAGGTTGTTATTGGAGGGTAAAAATTGCAATTGTCAGAGCAATGATGAGCTTTGCAGTGAACCATAGTTATAAAATTTCATAAAGTTGCTCCGACGTTAACATTTTACCCTGGCAATAACATTATTGCTTAATCAATCTTGACAGATGAATAGATCTTCCGGACAAACCAGAAGCAAGCGTAGAACCCAATTGTTCCCGTCAAGACAAAGAACGCGTATGACCCAATCAACATGTAACCGAAGTAAAGGATACCCGAAACGAACTTGGTGATCTCGAGCTTGGAGAAGAAATAGAAAATAGAGTATAGGAAGAGATAAAGGGCCGATGAGCCAGCGGTGAGGTAAGACCGCCACCACCAATAGTAATCTTCACTGCACAACTGGAAGTAGCAGAGAACTATGGTGATCTCGGCGCATGTGATGACTAGGATAATGAAAACAATGAATAAGAACCCAAAGATGTAGTAGAACTGGTTTAGCCATATCGATGTCAAGATGAAGAAAAGCTCGATAAAGACAGCCCCGAACGGGAGGATTCCTCCGATGAGGATAGAGAAAATAGGGTTCATGTACCATGGTTGTTCGGGGATTTGTCTCGGGATTTTGTTTGTTTTTACTGGGTCTTCAATGGGGGGTTTTTTGAATCCCAAGTAACTTCCAACGAACACCAATGGTACTGAAATACCGAACCATAACAGCATCAAGGCTAACATGGTACCAAAGGGTACAGCACCAGAAGATTGCTCACCCCAGATAAGCGCGTTGAGTATGAAGAAAATGCTGAAGAGTATTCCAGGGAACATGAAGGTGGTTTTTAACGTGTTTTTCTTCCACTCGGTTCCCTTAAACATCTTGTATAAACGAGCCGAAGAGTACCCAGCAAACAAGCCCATGAAGACCCATAAAAGAACCATAGCGGTCATGAGACCCCCGCGGTTAGAAGGTGAGAGAAACCCGAGTAATGCGAATATCATAGTGACCAGAGTCATCCCAAGTACTTGGATACCGGTCCCAACATATACACATAAAAGGCTGGAATTCAAAGGTGGTCTAAAAACATCCCCGTGAAGGAGTTTCCAGCCCGTTTCTTCCTGTGCTTCATCTTGTGTTTCTAACTGGTTGTAGTTAGCTATGTCTCTGTACAGTGTCCTCATCATGATCATGGCCACCATACCAGACAAAAAGAGAACGATCATCAAAGAATTGATGATGGAAAACCAATGAATCTGATCATCGTTCATCAGAAGATACGTATCCCAACGTGATGCCCATTTGATCTCGCTTTCCTACAGAAATCAGATGCAGGGGAGAAAAATGAGGAAAAAAAACCAAAAAAACAAAAAAACAAAATCAAATATATTGACATAGGAAATGGTATTACCTCAAATGTAACATCGTAAGTGAAGACAACCTCTTTGTTAGCATCAACCTCTTGCGGTGTTGTGCCACTTTGGATGATATTTTTTGCGCATGTTGCCAATTGGGTATTCTCATCCTTCCACTCCTTGTACTCATGAGCAACGCTGTAGCATTAGGCAAGTGAGAATACTGAAATAAGTCATGATCCGTTTTCACGCTAGGGGTAGATCAAACGTGTAACAAATCCATGGCCATCGAGTTTCCATAGCAGTTCAGGAGACGTGAACTATCAACTAAAAAGGAACAATGAAAAGGGCTGCATATCCTCACTACAGTTGAGGAGCAAAATATGAGCCCGTGAGAGAGGCAATTGCCAATATTTGCACAATTAAATTTAAGGGTTATTTATACCAAAAGCCCTTGGTACTTTTCTCATTGTGTCAGCTTAGTCCTTATACTTTTAATTGTATCAATTTAGTCCCTCTGCAATTTATATTGTGTCAACTTAGTTCTATGGTCAAATTTAAGTTATTGGCGTAATTTTTAAACGGTACAATCACATTAGATGTAAGTAACCACTAAAAATTCACCCATTGACTCAATTTAAGCCAATCAATGACCAAACCATTAAAATTTTAATTAACTTAACATAAATTTTACTTTAAGGACCAAATTTACACAATATCAATTGTATAGGAGCTAAATTGATATAATTAGAAGGACAAAACTAAATTGACACCATTAGCAAAGTACAAGGACCTTCAGTGTTGATAACCATACATCTAATTATGCCAAAGACTATCTAAAAAGGTACTGTGTCCAGAAGTACTAGCTTAAACTAAAACATAGCGGATCGACCACCGGAAAAGAACGCAAAAGACAGGGCCTACTAGATTACAACTGATGTCTACCAAAGGCAAAAAAGCACACATGCACAAAAATTTGCACTTACTAGAAAAGGCATTGGTTCCTAGAGAGTGAAAGATTTTGTATGGATCCAAGTAAAAGAGTCTGAGTCATCATGCGCTTGTGAATGTTACCTAATAAATCAAGATCAAGGGATTTTTTCATGGCCACCCCATAAGGCGAGAGTTGTAAACATCGGACTGCTTTGCATTGACATCGTGGTCATAGTCACATTGTCATGGGATAAGGTGTAACGGATGTTACTGAATTGGGTAACAAAAAACATGATGGGTTTTTTCATAACGTAAGTTGCCTAAAGCCTTGCTTTTGCGAATTGAATGCATAATCATATGATAATAGTTCTCATATAGTTTGATAGTTTTGACATGTAGGCATGTTTCAGTAAACAAAAACATAATACAACTTCATTTTGGAAGCCATTACGAAAACATGCATCCCCGAGATACAACCATAATTTGATTCCGTGGCTGTTGTAACTGACCAGAAACCTGCCTCCAGATCCAATAATTTTATATGAGGAACCAAAGAACTCAATTGCTTGTTCTCATTACTCTTCAATTCTTCATTGATGTCTATCTCATAGAGGTACTCAAACTAGATCAGTAATGGATTTCTAGGTTTCATCTTATGGGATTACTGTCAACTCCAGCTAGACAAACCTTCGCCATGTACCCTCACTCTTAGACAACAATCAACATCTTCCAAGCACATTCCAGCAGCAAAAGCACCTTTTGCTCTCCTAAAAGAGTCATTAAAAATGAGTTGCTACGATTGTTTCTTGCACAAGCAACCACTTGCATGACCGAGATAATCAAGGCTCAACGGCAGTTAGATACATTAGATCTCCATTTGAGATGAACAAAAAGTCCACAAAAACAGATTTGTCAAGGTTGAGAAAGCCTGCACAGGTAAGCAACCTCTGCTTCACTTATTCTTAGAATATCAGGCTGGTATCCTCTGACAACCAGTATCATTTTTTTTCCCTCTTCATTAATTTCCCAAGTCCTCAACAGGTCTTTCCTACAACAAGTGCTAAATATGGCAAAACCCACCACCTTCCTGTGATGCTAGCTATCCCAGAAACTACAATAGCTGTCATCATACTCCACAACCATTAAATTTAACTGCTCAACTACAGATATATCACTGCTGAAATTATTAAAAAAAATTATAGGATGCAAGGAAACTCTTTTTTTTTTCCAGAAGATCCTAAATCTGGCAATATATGTGAATATGACAATGGACAATTGACCAATTATTAAGTATAAAAATATTAATTAACCATAGCACTCTGAAGAGGAAAGTAAAAAAAATTTAATGATGAAAGGAAAAACTGAGGGCAAAAGAGAGCAAGCAAAATTTAAGTGAAA
Organism: Simmondsia chinensis; assembly: GCA_018398585.1. Classification (NCBI taxonomy): domain Eukaryota; kingdom Viridiplantae; phylum Streptophyta; class Magnoliopsida; order Caryophyllales; family Simmondsiaceae; genus Simmondsia; species Simmondsia chinensis. Next base: position 36,224,833 of record JAGTTD010000010.1, read on the forward strand.
ACAAAGGCGTGAATTCACCAACACGACAATAAGCCAAAGAAGGCCAGCTACAAACCTGTGTGGAGTAACCTCAAAGCCAACAATACGGGCAGAGTCCGTTTCAGGATCCATGTGATACATGACTTTGAAGCTTAGGTGGTTGTGGATAAAATATTTCTCATCTTTTGTCTGCAAGGCAGTACATACGGATTAAAATAAGCAAACAAGTAAAAACATAAACGCTTAGTATTAGAGGCCATATAACTCACCCCTTGATACTTCCCCTTGAACCCAACACGGAACCCATGCTCATAAACCTTGGCTAATCCCTCTCTTCTTGTTCTTACTACTGCAACCGGAAGGTTGTCAAGGATCCTATATGTCAGCCACGTGTATATGAATGTCAACACCGGAAATGAATCAGGCATTCATTGTAACTTTTCAGTGTCCCAGAAATACTGAAATCTAACCACCTTCATATAACAGCAGATAAAAGGCAGAGATTTATTTTAAATGTTAATTTGGTTCTTACATGTTAACTCGATACTCATCATCAATTTTTTCCTTGAAGTTTTTTGCAGCCTCAGCATCAAGTGTCACCCGGCAGCCCACTTGACATGCCTGCTCCTCTCTCATTTTAAACTGGCACAGCAATAAACAAATTAGAGTTACAGAAACATAGAAATATCATACCATAGGTAAATTTATGTATCAAAGCTTTGCCTTCTTCATTGTGGATTTTTAAGTGTCAAAGCGGAAAAACTTGATAACTTAGAAAGGCAAAAGAATAAAAGGAAGAGAATGATGAGCTCACAGCGTAGACAGAATTCTCAATTCTATCACCGCGAAGAACTTCTCCCAAGTTTTCTGCACTGTTCAATATATTTTTAGGCTTACAATAGCTGAGGAAATAGTAGTCATATGGAAGCTGGGTCTTTGTAGATGAGAGTTTGTTGACCTTGACTGGAAGAGGATCTCCCTAAATATAGATAAACAAGGCAAAAAAATATGTTTAGTGATAAATAAATATGCAGGAATACACATAATTCGGTCCTCAATTCAACTCATCAAAATCTGTTAAGCATGAGAACCGAAAAATAAGGGTTCTCGAATTTTCGATACTCATAGCCACCATTTCAGTGGCAAACACCAGTATCAAAGTTGCCAAAGAGAGTACGACAGCAAGTATTACTATGCAGCTCAGCCCCTCACAGCTACGGATCCAAGAATTTCACAAGACGGAGCCCATATTTATTTATTTTTTTTAAAAATTCTTTACAAAAATAAAGAATAAAAACCAATAATACACAGTTAATCAGTTTAAAAATTTAGAAATATGATAGTGAGGGAGAAGGGAGAGAGGATAAAGAGAGGGAATAAGCAAACAATAAAGAATTATAGTTAAAATTTAGTATTATGGGGGCATTAGGAAGTAAAAATTCTAAAGAAATAACATACTTGTACCGAGATTTAGAGCTTACACCTAGAAAAAGAGTAAAAAGTCCTTATCACTAGACCGATAAACCAATTATGTTATGAATCATATTTTCCCAGACATAAAATACCCAAAGATTAATCTAACTTCAAGTACAACAGACACCGTATTTACTTTCCAAATCAAGTACAATTCCAAATATAGCAAAAGTTCAAAATAAGCCACCAGATGAAACTCAAATGAGGAATGCACAAACCAAGCTTACAAACCAGACATTTTCGACAGACCAATTCTCAATAACCCTGTTATAATACCACTATATAAGGAACGATCTCGCAACATCAAATGACATTTATAATGAAATAAGGTTCTAATCTAGTCATCTGACACAGCTTTTATCAACCCTAATTTTCACATTTAAGGCAATCTATAATCCTCTCACATATGAGGCAGTCTAAAGTTCAGTGTAGCACATTCATTAGAAGTCTAAACAGCCATATGGAAGCAATCAAATTGTGGCCCAAGAATGTAGCCTTGCACTCAAATCGTCTACTAAGATGAACGGCATGTACCAAACACAAAATAATAAGGAATTTGACAACAAGGACAAGCCACCAGAACTAAAGCCTCAACAAGCCAACATTGTGCCAAATGCCCACAAACAAGTGTATGCGGTTCCGCTGAGATGTTAAGCATACGTCCATGGAGCAGCATAATCACTTCATTATTTCAATTTGTTACATTTGTTTTTCAATCAAAGCAGCAGATACTTCTAGTTCGTGTTTTTTACAACATTGGTCCCTGGAGTTTTCAAGTTCGTTCAAATTAGTCCTTTGTATTTTCTTTTGTACAAATCGGTCCCTGATATTTTATTTTATGTCAAAATCGATCCCTCATCTTTCTACCTTTTACCTAATAGTGGTCACTACATGGGGGACTATTTTGTCATAAAATAAAACACAATGAACCAATTTGATCATAAAATAAGGCATTAGGGGCCAATATGAACAAAAAAATAAATAAATTAAGAGACTAATTTGAACAAAGATATAAACATTGGGAACCATTTTGCACAAAAGGAAAGATGAGGGACCAATTTAAACAACTATAAAACTGCCCACTCCTGCCCGCAAATCAAGTTTGAGTAAGAAATCATTCCTAGTGCTTCACCCATCCGCTTAAACTTTTGGATAGTCGGTTGTGTGACATGATATCAAAGCATTTGTTTGATCAAGGGTCACGAATTCAAATCCCAACAGCCCCTACTTTCAATATTAATATAATTTCAGCAAAAAGTATGAGGTGGACATGTGCATTACTGTCCATGCTTCAAGCCCTAATGGGCATTCACGCGAGAGAGCATGTTAGGGTATGAAATCATTCATGAGCATTAACTCATCAGCTTAAGGTTTTGGAATAGTTGCTTCTTTGACAAATCAAGCCACAAAACGAGCACAAATCAACAGCTGACGCATAAAACACAACAGTAACATCTAGGAAAATGCAGATCCATAAAACTCTTCGCAATAACACCAAGATCAACCTCAGATCCCAAAACCCCAACCCGAAATTCACAGATCCACACAAATACTCACAATCAACATACAAACACATCACGAATCTACACATAAACGCACCAAATCAAGCCAAACCACACGCAAAACATTCCAAAATCACGAAACAATCAGAGAAACAACAAATCAAATAGAGAGAGAGAGAGAGAGAACGAACGCGTTGAAAATCGCGAGGAGCAACGCCGGGGAGGTAAAAGGAGTGAGCGTGGGAGATGAGGAGGAGAGAGAAGAGGAGAGAGGGGATCCAAGAGCTGCTGCCATGGCTTCCCATCTTCGATCTTCAGATCGAGATGAGCTCCACAGAGAGAGAGAGAGAGAGAGACAGATGAAGGTATGGTGTTGTATGTAGTGAAGGCACACAGTTCGCGAAATGGTACTTTCTTCTTCCTGACTTTTCATATATATATATATATAAAAGAGGATTAGAATGTAAGAGAGGTAGATACTGACCCTCTATTGTAACATTTGGCAAAAAATTTTTGAATATTAAAAAATAATAATTTATAATTCATATTTCTTCGTCGGGTAGAAAGAAAGAAGAGATAAATACGAAAAATTATTTTTTTTTAATACTTAACAAATTATGGCCATAAATTATATATATATATTTTAATATCAGAACAAGCTTCATAATAACTAGCACATATTTGATATGTTGAAGACTCAAAGTTCAATAATTTAAAAATATTATCACAATATTATAGTTTGTCTCGTATTCAATTTAAATTCATCATAAATAAACCACCTTAGTTAGATATCCTGGAACCTATTGCCGTTTTTATGAGAGCGTAAGCGTGAGAGAGGTGAATTCTAGCCCTCCATTATAATGGACGGCCAAGATTTATTGAATATTAAAAAAAATTAATAATTTACCCCTTCATGGGATAGAAAGAAAAAAGCGATAAGGAAAGGAAATTATAATTTTTTTATTCAATAATCTTGACCTTTTTTAGTGTCCAACAAATATTGACCGTCTATTACAATAGAGTATTAGAATTAACTCCTCTCACCCTCTCATAAGAATGTTAGAGGGTGAGAGCGTGAGAGGAGTCAACCATGGCCCTCCATTGTAGTGGAGGACTAAGATTTGTTAGACACCAAAAGAGGCTAAGATTTGTTGAGTGAAAAAAAAAATAATTTTCTTCCCTTATCCCTTCTTTTCTTTTGTCCCATGAAGGGGTATGGACCGTAAATTGCTATTTTTTTTAGTGTCCAATAAATCTTGACTGCCATTATAATGGAAGGCCAGGATTGGCTCCTCTCACGCTCTCACCTTCTCATAAGAACGTCACTCTATATATATATATATATATGTATGTATGAGATGGGCAAATCATGGCCATCCATTGCATTGGACAATTAAGATTTATTGAATATTAAAAAAATAATTTAGTCTTTGAACAATTTAAAATGTATTAATTTAGTCATTTGGTCAAATTTAAGTTATGTTAATGACATAATTTTGAACGGTAAAATTATATTAGATGCAAGTAATTTATTATACATTCATCTATTTACTCAATTTAACCCAATTCGTGGCCGAACTAGTAAAAATTTTATTAAAAACTTAACATAATTTTTTTTTCTCTAAGGACAAAATTGACACGCTTTGAAATGTACAGGGACTAAATTGGCACAATTAAAATTACAAGGACTAAATTGACATAATTGACAAAGTACAAAGACCTTTGGCATAAATAACCCTTATTATTATTATGATGATGTAATAACTTGTATTTAGACATGGTAATGGGGTTGGGTCGAGATTGAGTTAGGTTGGATTTCGAGTTTACTTATTAGGTCATTTTGATAATATATTTATTCGATCTTGAAAATCATAACTAAAATTACAAAATAAAATAGTCATAATTAGCATATTATTTAAATTATATGATAAATTGAATTTCTATTTGAGTCATTTTGGGTTATAGGACATGTCTGGTCAAACTTGTGTCGAGTCTAATTCGGGTCAGGTCGTTTCGGGTTTCAGGTCAAGTTCGAATCGGGTCAAATTTGGTGTGCTTCATTTTCGGGTTCAGGTCCCATGAAATTTTAAAATTTTTGAATTAGGGTCAGGTCTAGTAGCAAGTTAAATAGGTCGGGTCACGTTTTACCAACTCTGCTTGTATTGAATAATAGCCACAAATTTTTATAAATTTGGACATACATATTTTTATTCTGATAATAATATTCCTCTATATTTATATTTTATTTGTTTGTATTTGCACAAGGTATTATAAATCTCATAAATTATTAGGGTAATGTTATTATTATGACAAAAAATTTTATATTAGAGTAACTTTACGAAAATTTGGGCTTATTATTCATTACAAGTCACAGTATTCCTCTTACACTAACATTCTTTGTAATGGTAATAAAAATACTCAGTTATTATTAAGTTACTAAAAAAAAGACTTTGTAAATATTTAATTTCAAAAAATAATGTTTCTACAAAAATTAAATTTAAATAAAGATAATCCGATTTTTTTTTTCACTAAATAAAATGAATAAAATTTTTTTTGTTTAGTTATGTAGTTAGAAATTAAAATTAAATGTGTAAAAGTTAACTAACATTTTATAACACAAATTAAGAAATAACTTTGTGAAGTTAAATATGAATGAAATTTATTTTATTCCATACTATAGCTTAAGGAAATTTATATTATTTTGCTTTTCTTAATTTTTAAGTAATTCAAACTATTACTATACCAATAAAATAATGTCAACCTTAATTTTGTATATATATATATATATATATATATATATATATATATATGACGTTCTTATGAAACGGTGAGAGCGTGAGAGGGAAAAATTTTGGCCCTCCATTATAATGGACAGCCAAGATTTGTTGGATATTGAAAAAAAAAATAATTTACAGCAAAGATTTGTTGAGTATTGAAAAAAAAAAAATAAACAATTTTCCTCCCTTACCTCTGTTAAATTTCCATCGGGCCTTTAGGCCCAACCCACAGAGTTGGAACACAAGAGATCCACATATAAGCCCAAGTGGGGTTCCAGCCTAAAACTAATTGGCAATAGACGGAGTAACCCATTAAGCTTATAAGGTGATATCTTCTCTCTCACAATTCCAATGTGGGATTTTAATTATTAGGCTCATATGTGGAGTCTCAACACTCCCCTTCACATGTGAGACTGCGACAAACGCAACACTCGCCTTCTCCGATCCACTTGGATCCAACATTCACTGGAGAGGCCCTCGGTGCAACAAATTCAAATGCACCCCTCTTTACGAGGACACGGTGCGACAAACAAGACATTGGGATCATCAACTTGCTCTGATACCATGTTAAATTTCCATCGGGCCTTTAGGCCCAACCCACAGAGTTGGAACACAAGAGATCCACATATAAGCATAAGTAGGGTATTGGCAATAGGTGGAGTAACCCACTAGGCTTATAAGGTGATCTCTTCTCTCTCACAATTTCAATGTGGGATTCTAATTATTAGGCTCACATGTGGAGTCTCAACAACCTCTTCTTTCTTTCTGCCCCATGAAGGGGTATGGGCCCGTAAATTGTTATTTTTTTAATGTTCAATAAATTTTGACCGTTAATTAAAATGAAGGATTAGAATTTACTCATCTCACCCTCTCGTAAGAATGTCATCCTATATATATGACATGATTCTTATATGAGAAGATAACAGAGACCATTAGATCTAAATGGTCCAGATTTGAATACGATTTTTACACTTTTTATTAGAGTTAATGGTCTGTATTTTCTCGATTTACATCTAATGCTCACTATTATATTTTATTACTTTTTAATTTCCAACGCTTCATAATGAAATTTTTGGATCTAACTATGAATTTTGGGTTGGGTTGAAACATCTTTCATTCCTTTCAAAAAATGTTAGTAAGTTGTTATCGACAGGACAAAAATTATTATTATCAAAGTAATAATATGATTTACAAACAATAAGAACTACAAAATTAATTTGAAAACTATAACCTTGTTTGGACAATAACATTTTTACCCTATTAATAAACAACAACAACAACATACCCAGTGCCCCAGGAGCTACCGCTCGCGCAGGGTCTGGGAGGGATAAGATATACGCAGTCTTACCCTATCAGGGTGAGACCCTGATGGGAGACTGTTTCCAAGGACCCCCAACCTGAGTTTTACCCTATCAATAACATTATCCTAAATCAAAAGCAATCATAATATAACATATAAAAGATCTTCCCTGTGCCATTTGATCAATTGCTTGCACTGCATGAACAATTGGTCCATTATGGTTGCAGATAGGGGAGTAAATGAGCAGGGCGGGCTCACGAGCCGTCGTGAGCCGGCTCGTCATAAAGCTTAAAAGACTCGACTTACTTCGAGCTTGAGCCGAGCCGAGCTGACTCGTTTAGCTTATCGAGCCAAGCCCGAGCCTAGAGAAGCTCGAGCTTGTAAGCTCACAAGCCTAAACGAGCCCAAATGAGCTTTTCTTAATAATTTTTTTTTTGATTAAATATGACCAATAAAGCCAAATTTGAGCCTAAATGAGCTGAGCCCAAACTTCAACGAGCCTATATTAAACTTAAATGAGCAGAAATATTGTAAGCTTAATTCGAGTTCACCAAGCTTAGATGGAGCCGAGCCCGACCTTTTGACGAGCCGAGCTCAAGCTTGAACTTTCCGAGCTTGACAAGCTTCGAGCCAAGCCCGGGCCGAGCCTCGAGCATAGCAGGCTAGGGCTCAGCTCGGCCCGGCTCGGCCCTGCCCAAATACACCCCTAGTTGCAGAGGCTGTAGCGACTAGAGATAGTATTTTGAGAGCAGTAAATTCGGTATTCAAAAGTACCTCTGTAATAGATCTAGAAAACCGTTTAAGATATCTTAGTAATGAAAAACATCGAGAAAAATATCAATTTCAAACACTATTTTACGACACAACACTATTCAATAATAACAGAGAAAGTCTAAAATTCAAAACCCAATCAACATATATAGCAAAGGGATAAACATCCATCGACTATCATACATGAGATGCCAAAAATACAGTGTTGATTATTGGTATGCATCTTAGAGCATATGCTAACAACAATCTCGTGTATTTGTTAAAAACAAAAGCACCATATATTTGTCACATTAAGTACCTGTATATATATATATATATATATATAAAGCTATGTTAGGGGTCTTCGGAAACAGCCTCTTGTCAGGGTATCACCCTAAAGAGGTAAGGCTGCGTACATCAAACCCCTCCCAGACCCTGCTTAGGTGGGAGCCCTTGAGGCACTGAGTATGCTGTTGTTGTTGTATATATATATAAAGCTATATATATACATACATATATGTATGTATACATAGTTTAAAAATTACTTAATATGGAAAGACGCATTGCATACTTGTTGAAAACAAATACATGAGATCCTTGCCTATGGTGCAACCATATCAAGAGAAAAAAAAAATGTTATAAAAACAAAAACAAAAACAAAACATAAGCCTCGTGTGTTAATCCATCTGATTGAAACATCACTCAGACTATTTGATATTGTTTTTAATTTCGAAAGCAATTTTTCTTTTTTCTTTGTCTCTATTTTTGACTTTCATTCAAATTAGGAAATAACTGAAACCAAAAAACTATAAAAATTGCTTCCAAGACCTAGTTCTTAGTTTCTTAGAAACTACAAATACAAAACGACACCAAACAGCTTTACTTCGGTTAGTGTGACACTTGTCCAGAATCAAGCAGCAGGAACCTTTTTGCCATCCCCAATGAAGAAAATTGCGCTCTCTGGCACCTGCCATTACACAAACAATCATCTAATTACTCTTTTCTTTTCATAAACGAGGTCTCCATGCCAGCTTATGTGGACATCAATAAGAACTTTAAGTAACATACACCACACAATCGGAAGTTTTCTTGTGTGTAACATGATAAGTTAATGCCCATAAACAAGTGGGCGGTACTAAGAAATTGTTTGCACTCAAACGACAGAATTCAAACACCAAATATGACGCTTCTTGAGACGTCAGATCAAGCCTGACCACTTGAGCCAACCCCAGGGGAGTAAAAAAAACATCATACATCATACTCCTGTCAAAACTTATCTCATTAGATATTTAAAAATCCAAAGAATTCAATCGATTAAGGCCCTGTCTGGCCAATCTGGCCAAGCTTATTTTCTTGGAAAAGTGTTATTTCCCCATAAAAAGCATGTTTTTTTTCAGATTTTAAGGATGTCCCTGAATGTCATGATATATCATCTAGGATGCATTACCTTCATTTTTTTTTTTTTAATATTATTATTATTTTTTGGGTTGAAATTTGAGCCCCAGAGACCATAAATTTCACAACGGTCATAAATTTAAAAAAAATGACAAGATAGAAGAAATAAAAGAGCAAGAGAGAAGTAGGTTACATCAGGCCAACTGTCCGTGATAAAGTCTACAATATCATAGGATATATCTCCTTGAACATCAATTTGCTCTTTCTCAGTTGGTCCCTGGAATGAATCAAACAAGAAACGATATCAGACAGCGCTAATATCATCACAACAATGCATATCTCTAAAGAAGCATAGTTATATCGACTCTCCATTCTATCCTAAAATACCCGTATTGAAATAACGATACTTTGGGTTAGTATGACATGTAGACAATTCCATTTAGAACAAAAACATAAAGAAGTCTTAGGGCACGTTTGGCCAAAATTCTTTTCTGTAAGAAAAAGTTCTTTTTCCTAGAAAAAGCATTTTTTCTCCCCTGATTTTAAGTATATCTGATTTGGAAATAAAAGTGTTTGTAAATAAAAGAAGAAGTTGTTTTTCTACTTTAAAGCAGAAGTAAGAAAATGGCGCTTTCACTAAAGCAGAAAAACAAACTAAAAGTTTCAAATAAAGATACCCACTGAATAAACCTTTTACTAAAGTGTTTACGCAAAAAATGCTTCTAAGAAAGCAATCTTTTTAACAACTTGACCAAACATTGAAAACAGCCGAGTCTAATTTCTACACACATACCCTTTTCTGACTCCCACGATGAGGTAGTGTAGCAAAAAAAAGAAAAAGAAAAAAACGCAACAAACCTTAACTACAGAGGCTCCAGTTGCAAACTTCTTCCCAAGCTTCTTCGAAGCTTCACTAAGTTTGACACCTGAAACACCAAAGAGGATCCGCAAATGGATAGGTATACAACAGCGTCGAGAACAAAGAGACGATGAAAGAGCGAATGATAGAATAAAAGCAAGATATATGGCAGCACATACTCACCAAAAAGGTCCAGTCCTTTCACAGTGGTGATACATTTGCGTTTGTTGCGTACAACCTTCTCAATCACAACTTCTTGCTTCTCCTATAATCAAAGGGATCGTTGAAAAATTAAAATCAACAATACAAAGCAATTGTTTCCAATGCTTTTCACTCAAGTTTAAAACTCGATTTTATTCCCTTTTTTTAGGAAGTTTGTCAAGATCAAGAAGCAGCATACTATTTGTTTCTTAGTTGAACTCTTATTTCTAGGGAAATTGTTTACCCTTTGAATCAATATTTATCTCCCTTTTTTTGAACATTAATATTTATCTCCTGAGTTAACTAATTATCTTAAGGATTAGTTTTTGTCCATAATATTGCATTCATTATTTGGAGTTTTGTAAGAAATAATATGAATTTAGTTTTTGGGTAGCAAGCAAGTTGTGCTATTGTCACAGGTCCTTTGAGTTCTTGCATGAACAATAATAGTTTACGGCGTCAATGCAAGGGCACCCTCTACAAAAATTAGGGCAAAAGTGCTCTAGTGTTAACAAAAATTGCTCGAACATTAATGACACCCATTTGTCGATTTGTTGTTGCAGTATTCTATGGAAAATCTGCTGAGATAAAGAAGCGTGCCCAGTTATCACAATTGCAAGTAAGAAGTCCTAATATAGGGCATGTTTGGCCTTACAGTGAAAAAAAAAAAAAAAAAAAAAAAAAAAAAACTACTTGAAACATTTTTTTTTTTTTTACAGAATCACTTGTGTAAAAGGCATTATCAATAGGGTTCTTTTGTCTGAGAATTTTTTTAATTTTCGCTTATGCTTCTACTTTAAAGGAGAAGCGTTATTCTTCTATTTCTATTTAAAAGCAGAAAAATAGCTTTTGCTTTTATTTAAAATCACTTTTCTATCCCGGTTTTAAAAATATTGTTTTCTTTTTGCTTCTAGGATTGGGAGCCTTCATAAAACAGCCTCCTTCAAGGTAGCACCCCATAGGCATAAGACTGCATATATTTCACCCTCCACAGACCTTCCCTGGCAGGAGCCTTTCAGACATAGGGTCCGTTATTGTTGTTGTTACTTTTCTATCTTGACCAAACACCTTTAAAATTGTCTTTTCAAAAAAGAAGCTGAATCAAACACGCTCCCAAGGCATATTGCATGACTTGAGGACCATTTTGCTCATCTTTAGCCAAGGCTGTTTATGTTATACATGAATTGTCACGTACTTTCTTCTTGATCTTTCCACCAGGAAGCCGCTTCACTTCTTCCTGGTGGGAAGCTGTTGAGCCCCCTGCGACGGTCAAATTATAAGTAAGCTTCGTATTAAAAACCCAACTCATATTACAGGGGAAATTCATAGGCTTAAGAAATATTTACATCCTCTTAAACATTGATTTAATCTTCACAATCCATCGGACAAAATAAATTTGTTTCATCATTGTTCACGTGAGGCACTGATTTGTTGTTATTGTTCATGTATCAGGACTATGGGAGATGCATGTTCTAAATAATCCCCATAGCATTATCAATCTCCTTGTCAAATTTTTGTTGTTTATGCATCATTGCCAATAAGGTAAAATACACTTTTTGTTGTTGTTATTTGTATAATATGCGTAAGTTTACTGTATTGCATATCCGTATTCTTCCACTTTAAAAGATAAATGATAACTGAAAATAATTGATACTTAAAATTAAATTAAATATCCATATTCTATACATAATTAGAATTATATATATATATATATATATATATATATATATATATATATTTTACAGCAATTTGATACAAAAGTCACCGAATTTTGATAGGAACTACCCATACATTGTCGAAAATTGCGTGTCATATAAGCATTTTTTGGCAAAAAATCATCAAATTTTAATGAAAAACTTAAGTATTATCGAAATCATGTTTCAATTCAGCATTTTCCAACTAAAATTCATTGAAATTCGTCAAAACCCGATTGATAAAAATTTGAAATTTCAGGGCACCTAAGTGATGAAGTTTTAAACTTGAGTTATCTTATTGTGTATATTGAAACGTCAGAATAATTAGTTAAAATAGTAAAATTTTAGGATACCGAAGTGATAATATATATATATATATATATATGAAGGAAAGCATGGTTCGCACATTTTAATTATCAGGACTATGGGAGATGCATGTTCTAAATTGAAAAACTGGGTCCCTTAAAACACATTCTCCAATTTTCCGCATTGGAAATTTGCCACTACCTAAACATGTCTTCCAAATAGAAAAAAATAAAACTAGAGATCAAAAGGAAAATTAGAAATGAAAAATGAAAACCGTTTTCTGTTTCTAAATAGGACCTCGGCTACTTCCCATGACAAAATTACCAACCGAGAGGAAAATAAATACGACATTTTACCCTTTACCATTGATTATTTTCTCATAAGACCAAGTCAGAACAAACTTTTAAAAGAAAGTTCCGAACAACGAATCTTATAAATATATACATTAAATCAGCAGAAATTGAACAATATGATACAGAACAATGCCAGAGGGGGGAGAGAAGAGTACCAGAAGAGATAGACGTTGATTGGAGCTGATCAGAGACTTTATCAGCTTCTTTGGCGTTCGATTCAGACAAAAATCACCAAGAAAAGAATCAATTCCGCAAGCAGCCAAAATGAATTAAGGATAAACCCCACAAGTATTATTCAAATTCATCAAACAACTCTAACTATCAAACTATCAATTTGTATTAATTAGACCCTCTATTGCAATTTCTTCCTAAATTTTAACTCTATTAGCAATTATTAATTTAACACATAAACATCACTTGATTAGGGATTTTTTTTTTTTTTTTGTTTGGTTGGGGGGTAGTTCAATTTCTTCATAAGCCAAATCAATATTTTCAACAAAAATTAAGTGAATTACTATAAAATTTTACCAAATTTTGAAGTACGCTTCCTATGTATTGCTGAAATCATATGTCATGTCAGCATTTTTTGGGCAAAAAATCATAAAATTCTAACGAAAACATTATATATTACCAAATCATGTTCCACTTTAGCATTTTCCAACAAAAGTATATCAAATTTCAGCATAATGGTACCTATTGATAAATTTTAGCACTTCGGGATACCTAAGTGATAAAATTTTTAAATATCAAGGTACCACAGTGTATGTACTGAAACACTGTGATATCTACATCATAAATAGTCGAACCTCAAGGTACATAAGTGACACAATTTCCCTATTTTTAAATGGTAAGGAGGTTGCAACTTTTCTCTTAATGGCAACACTAACTATTATGAGAGATGGGAGTACGGGTGTAAATGAGCCGAGTCGGCTCGCTATAAAGCTTAAAAAGCTCGGCTCGCTTTGAGCTCGAGTTGAGCCCGAGCCTAGTGAAGCTCGAGCTCATAAGCTGACGATCCTAAACGAGCCGAAGCAAGCTTTTTTTAGTATAATACATTTGCTTAAATATTGCCCAATGAAGCCATATTGGAGCCTAAATGAGCCAAGTCCAAGCTTAAACGAGCCTATATTGAGCTTAAATAAACGAAAATATTGCAAACTTAATTCGAAGCTCACCAAGCTTAGATCGAGCTAAGCCGAGCCCGAGCTTTTGACGAGCCGAGCTCGAGCCTGAACTTTCAAAGCTCGGCGAACTTCGAGGCCGAACCCGAGCCGAGCTTAATGCTAACGAGCCAAACCTCGAGCCTGGCAGGCTCAGGCAAGGCTCGGCTCGGCTCAAATACTCCCCTAGATGAGAGTGATAAGCTTTAAAACCAAGACCTTCTACTTGGGAGTGGATAGTCTAACTACTATACCAACTCGAATGGCTCACGTGACTCTGCATTATGTAACTTGATGTTGATGTCAAGTTCTTAAGTTCAAAAAAAAAATCAACGTTCTCTTTATAGATCAAATCTATGTTAGTAGAATTCACGTATAGATTTGAGACACATATTCATACTTTTCCATTTAAAAAGAGCATTTACGTATACAACAACAACGACAACATTCCCAGTGTCACAAGGGCTCCTGCCAGAGCAAGGTGTGAATGGGGTGAGATGTACGCATATTATCAATAATACGGTAAAATACGCGTTTTCTTATGTTATCGGTATAATACATTAGGGATGTGTATGTTATATAACTTTCAATGATGTAGCGAATTATTGTGCTCTCTCTGTAGATACAGGCTTCAACTGAACCACATAAATTTCGGTATTCTTTCCAATCCCCTCTCATGTATGATTGTTATTTCGATTTAGGATTTCGGTATTCTGTGAGTGATCTTAACACGTGGTATCAAAAGCCAAACAACTAACAACATAATATTAAAGTGGGGGAAAATTCGGAGTACGCAAATTAGGGTTTAGAATGAAGAGACCTTGAAGAAGATCCGGATAGAGATCAGGAGCGTTTTGGATCAACCAAGGCTTGCATTTCTGGAAATCGGGCCCGAATTCGCAGTACTAGACGGGTAAACCGCAGACTTTGCAGTAGAGAACCCGACCCGGCTCCGGCTTCTCCGCCATGGCAGTTGAGTTCAGAGCTCGCGCTCAGTACTCACTCTCTCTCTCTCTCTGTGGCTCGATCGATCAATCGACTGGAGTACTGAGAGAAGAAGAGAGGTTTCGCGTAGGAATCTAGGAGGGCCCTACTTCAGCGTGTTTTTACGGGTACAAAACTGGACTCGGAATTGTAAGACAAATAGTAAAAGAGTTTTTGATACAGTTCGATAATCTAAAATTCAAATGGAAGAATCGAAAATATTGATTTGCATTGGCAACTTTTAAAAGGGTCATAAATTTTGCCTGTAAGAAGTTACGCGGCTCGTAACTTATCAAATCAAAGCTATTGAACTGAAGTATATACCCCATGGTTATTAAAATCCTGATTCGAATCTTAAAATCTTATAATTCTTAGATTTTACAATTGTCGACAGATCTGCATCCAAAGTAGATTCCTAATTTCGTATAATTTTACAATTCATTGATAAAAGGAACATACCCAGTGTCTCAAGGGCTCCTGCCTATGCAAAGTCTGGGGGAGGCGGATGTACGCAGCCTTCCCCCTTCAGGGTGCCAACCTGAAGAGAGGCTGTTTCCTAGTGCCCCCAACCTAAGGGTGAGGACTTCCCAGAAGGTCACTCATCCTGATACTACTCTCGCCTAAGCATGCTTAACTTTGGAGTTCTAATGGGATCCGGTGACAGCGTGTTGGTGCCCTCTTTGGTGCTATATAAAATTAACAGATAAAATCGTAATATAATTTTATAATTCTATTGATTCGATCTCGATTCTACCCGCATATATAATGTAGCTAAGACACCCTTTAGTTTTTGGCCTTAACTGGGCCGGCTATGCCCGTGAATTTCTTACTACTTGGTGATCCATTTTCCTAATTTTAGTAAGTAGGGCCTTAATCACTTATATTTTTACCTATAATTATAAAATATTTAAATCTCGAGATATTTCATTGTATATATTAAAATATCAGGATAATTCGAGCTTAGTTTGATACTTGACTCATCTCATTCACCTAACCGAGTCAATTCGAGCTCATTAAGCTCATAACTAAAGTCAAGCTTGTTATTGAGTCAATCTCGCTATCATGCTAAGCTATTCCGGTTACTATTAAGTCGTTATTGAACCATTTTTTTGAGCTAATAGTAACATTTAGTGAGCTCTTTGTGAGCTCTTATCGAACAATTATCAAACTGTTTACAAATATTAACGAGCCGAGATTCCACCTTCAAACTCCACGAGCAGCTTATCGAACATTTAATTTGCTTACAACTAGGCCACAGGAGAGTTTTCTTAATATTTCTAGTCGTTCAAGCACATCCTCGATTCAGAAATATGAAGTAGCCTATGTGAGATGACAACCCCTCGTTCAAATTTGAACTTAATAAGCATCTATAAGCTCGAGTTCAAGAGGATCATTTAATGAGTATTATGAGCTTCCATTTGAGCTTGCTTCAATAAGGTATTCATATGTTCGATACTCAATTTCACCGGGCTTATTAGCTCATCAAGTTGAGCCATCGCTACTACATTGAGCTTGTTATGAAGACGAGCTATCCAAACTATTGTTGAACCATCATGGATCTATTCTCATGCTAATATCGAGCCATTAACGACTTGAGCACCCCTATTTCAAACTTGACTTATTAAACTCCTTAGACTTACTTAATCTTGGCTCGATAAGTCGTCGAGCCCCAAAATAAGCTGTAATCGATTTTGATATAAATAGTTCATCTAACACTTAGTTAAATGAATTCATATCCATATAGTATGTTAGCTCTCCCAAAGATTTTATTATTTATGAGAAAAATAAATAAATCAGCACATACTTTTCCCTTACGTTTAAAATATTTAATTGTGCAGCAGTCGTGAAAATTCAAAAATTAAGTAGGCAACGTCAACTAAACATAAAAACATAAAATTAGAAACAAAGGCCTCGTTTGGTATATGAAAAGTAGGCGAGGGAAGTTTCAATTCATGGGAAGTGTCGTTTTTAGGTCTTGTTTGGTATGGAGAAAGTAACTTACTCAGCCTCCCTCTAGGTAAATTCTGCCTGCTTCATAATTTTTAATCCATATAACATTTCTACCCCTTCTAATTTATAACTATGACAAGTTTATCCATTAATGGTCGTTTTAATTGTATTCCATAAAAAGTGTTGTGTCAACCAAATAAAATTAAATTCCCATAAAGTTCTATTTCCCATACGAGCAACCAAACACTTTTATACTACTTCATGGAAGGTTAACAAGGAAAGCGTACTCCCCGAAGCACGATTTCCTATAGGAATTCAATTTTTTCAGTAACCAAATGATGCCGAAATCTAATAAACAAGAACATGATAGAAAGTAGGTCGCTCTCAAACACGACGTGGCCGTCTTAGTAAACTCCTCTCTCTCTCTCTCTTTCAAGCACATTTTAATTTGTCATCGGGATATTCTTCCAACAATGCTAGAGAAAATGAACAATTTAATACGAAGACCCCAATAACTTTTATTTCGAGTCGGGTTGTTATACTCGTTTTTCATTTATACGATTTCTCTCTTTTATGAAGTATTATATATCGGGTTGTTATACTCGTTTTTCATTTATACGATTTCTCTCTTTTATGAAGTACTATATATGTATTCTCTTTATTTTCTAGGGTTTTGAACCGTTCAAACACATAGAAAGAGAAGCAGAGAGAGAGTGAGAGTGAATAAATTTCTCTAGTAATACTCCAATTTAATTTAGTGAAGTTCTCTACTTACGCCTGTAGTTTTTTCCTCTCCTTGAAAGTTTTATGCGCAAATATTGAAGTCTTCGTTTCTCTTTCTCCTTAACCTTTCTATTTGCTTTTCAAATTTCATTCAGTATCTGAATTGAACTTTTTTTTGGGTTGATAATTGAGATTTTATTAATAAAAGATAATCAAAAACATAATATAACTCCAAGGACCCCCAACCTTATAGGGTTAGCAACACGAGGACTTCCAGGAGGTCACCCATCTCAGTACTACTCTCGCCCAAGCACGCTTAACTGCAGGGTTCTAATGTAATCCCGTACCTTAGTGCTCGGTAAATTAACCCTATAATCAAGAACAATATCATCCAAACAAACATGAGATTCCAAGTAGAACACACCACCCCACAAAAATACCCCCAAAACACCCCAAAAACAGACAAAAGACAAAGTTCGACACGACACCCTTAAGACTTAAAGAAAGATAATTAGCACCAATCTTAACCCCATTGGAGGATACCACTCGAACCCCGGCTTTCAAAAGGCTCCAATTGACCGGCCTTAAGTCCACATGTGAAGGCCAAAATGCCTCGACTCATCATGTTCACATCCCCCAGCTATAAACATAAAGCAAATCCGCCATATTTATCTATCAGTTTAAACTTTTATAAAAATTAACAGTTATTTTTAAATTTAATACAAGAATAACTCATCAGTTAAAATTAAGAGCCATAAAACAAGCATAACAAAAAGACATACTAAAAACAAAAAACATAATAATACATTAAATTATAATTCAGATCAGATTTCAAATCTCTCTCTTAACACAAAAACATACAGACATTACAGACCAACCCAAAACAAAGATCCAAATTAAATCTAGTTGACTTTGGCCTCATTTTATTGCCACGTGAATTAAATTCTAACAGAAAGTTGTATTTTACGGGAACCCAATTCCTGTATTGACATAAAGTAGATAAAACATGGTTAGTTGCCAGAATGAAAAGTAGAAATTCCTTAGAAAAGATAGCTAAAAATGAAGAAATTAGAACTAATTACTTCCTGCCAACTGAACAAGAGCCAGAACTTGCACTTCTCATGATTTTCTACTTTCTGAGTTTATGCATACCAAATGAGGCGTTAAAATGACCAAAATACCGTTACGAAACCCGACGAATTACCTTCAGGGTTCATGAGATTCTGATTCCCTGCGGTAACAAAGCAGAGAATCTAACCTCTGCATCTTCAGCTGCTGCTTAAACCTGTTAATAAAATCATCTGCTTTTGCATCTACTCCTTCGTATTCATCTCTTCCAAACGACGCCGTTTCCTTCCCCTTCTTACTCCTCCTCCTCACGTGCCGCTCACGTGAGTCTATTTCTTCTTCATTCCCCGTCTCCGGTGTAGATTTTACCCTCCTCACGTGCGCCTCACGTGAGTCGTTTTCTTCTTCGTTCTTCTGTGGGACCGGGTCTGAGAAGGAGAAGACCCGGGAGAGCAAAGATGGAGCTCGGAAAGTCCGGTTTGGGTTAGGGTTCGGGTTCGGGTTCCTCACGTGGCTCTCACGTGACCCGTTCCCCTCCTCATTCTCCTTCTCCTGCTCCCTACTCGCGTGCCCCTCAGGTGACTCGCTTTCTTCCTCATTCCTCTCCGGAACTGGGTCCGTGAAGGAGAAGACCCGAGAAAGCAGAGACGGAGCTCTGGCAGGCGGATATGGGGCTGGGAATGAGTTCGGGTTCGGGTCCGGGTCCAGATCCGGTTGCGCTGGCCAGGGGAAGTAGTTAGAAGACATTACCCGGGAAAGCAAAGATGGGTTTTGCGCAGGCGGGGCAGGGAAATCATGGATCGGGTTCAAATTCGGATTCGGGTTATAGTTGAAGGAGGTGAGACGGGAGAAGAGGGAGGGCGCACGGTAGATCTCCGGCTGCGCTAACGGCGGAGAGAATTGGTGGTGGTGCTGCTGCTGCTGCGGTGCCGGCGGGGCTTGTTTTTTGAGGGAAAGGACGGCGAGGGTGAGGACGAGAACGTTGAGGAAGATGAAGACACTGGTCCAATTTGTCCATATCTCCACCATTTTTGTGTTGATTTTTAGGGTTTTGGGGAGAGAGAGAGAGAGACTGAGCTCGAAGTGAAGTTTAATGGCAGAGAGAGAGAGAGAGAGAGAGAGAGGAAGAAGAAGAAAGCGGTAATGGAGTCTGAAGTGTTGTTGCAGAACGTTGAAAATGGAGTAATATCTGTGTTTCTGAATGGGTCCTATTCAGCTTTAATTTTGTTTGCTTATGGGAATACAACATCAGAGAACATGGGTTTGATTAATTGCATTTCATAGTACGATTAATTATCGCGTAAATTAAATTCTTATAAAAAGTTATAACTTCTTATAATTTAATATATCTCTCAATTTATTAAGAAGTAAATAAAATATATAATAATTAATTTAAAAGTAATCTAATTATATGTCAATATAAAAAAATAATATAATTCTATTTTTTAATTAAAAAATAACACAACTCTAAAAATTTGATTTAAAAATACTGAATTGTGATACTCCAAGGGTATATTTTTTTTCTACATATTTTGGTTTGACTTGTTCTCTGTAAGCGGTCTCATTTAGTAAATAAGCTGAGCGAGCACAGATATGCGGCTCGGTTAGATAAATGATACTAATATTGAGCTGGCTTTATTTAGTTAACGAGCCGAGTCGAGCCGAGCAAGGTGTGGTTCGACTCGTCTAATTTCTAGCCCTAATTCTCTGGTTGTACTCCTCGGTTGTTTTGCTTGTTGTTTGCCCTGGGATGTTGCTTTTTTGTAGCGTTGTACTCAATTATTTGAAAAGCGTATTTTCTAGTTTGGGTAGGTGAGAAAAGAAATCAAGCTAAACCAAAAATATATAGAAGAAAAAATTATTGTCGGAGCGTCATACCACACGCCATGCTTTGCCATCAATTTAGTATTTTTTAAATTAATTTTGAAGTTTGGTTATTTTTTGGTACAAAATTTAGAATTGGGTTATTTTTTGATAGAACAGTTAGAGTTGGGTTATTTTTTTGGTTAGAAAATAGAGTTGGGTTATTTTGTAGTATATTAACATATAGTTCCGTTATATTAGATTAATTATTTAAAAAATATTTAATTGTCATAGTATGAAATGGAACTTTCTCATAAGTGCTTGTTAAAAACAAATGAATTAAAACTTATCTAAAGAGGGCCTAATTAAGTTACTTTTTTCTTTTTAAAATAATTGAAAATAGCTAAACAATTTCTACTTTCTGCAATTTGCCAATTTCCTGCCAAATAAGAGGTCAAATCCCTACTTTCTGTAAATTTTTACTTCATGTGCTTACTTCCTGCCAACCAAACAAGGCTTAAGTATATTTTACAAAAATCCCTTAAAAATATCAAGACTTAGGAATCAGATCGGGTTAGGTTAGGTTCAAGACAGGCTAATATTAGGTATCATCAATTTGTGACAGGATTTAGGGTCAGGTCAAGTTAGCCTTGGACCAGGTCGAGTCCACCTTGGGTCAAGTTCAGAATTATTTCAGCAGGTTATTTTGATAAAATTTTAATAATTTAATAATTTTTTTTCCTTTTCAAAGTAAAGTTCTAGGCTTATTTATATTATTAATTTCTATTTATCTATTGTATTAATTTAGCGTCTGAACATTTACTTGAAAACAATGATATGAGTACCTTATATACCTTTATAATCATATACAATATTATTATTTTTTGAAAAATTGCTAGACTTTAACAAAATTTTACTGTATTTCAATTTAAAATATATAAATGGTAAATTTATAATCTTACGGTGTCTCGTCATCTATATCACAATATTAGGAGACTCAGACCTCGTTTGATATGCGCGAAGTACATGCGAGAAGTTGCAATTTGTGGAAAGTATGAATTTTGACTCTTATCTTGTATGCAGGAAATAGATAGAATGCAAGAAGTGAAAATTATTAAGTAATTTTCAATTGCCTCAAAACGCAAGAAGTAACTTACCTAACCCCCTAGGTAAGTTCTACTTCCTTAGTAACTATTAAATTGTATGACAATCTAATCTCTTGTAATTTGTAAACACGACAACTTTACTTTTCTAACTGTGAGTCCCTTCATCTACTTTACTCTTCCTTAGTGGAAATTGGAAGATTGTCCATGGGTATAATAGTCATTTTAATTGTATTTCATGAAAAGTTATTGTGTCAATCAAGCAGAACATATGAATTAAATTTCTAGGAAGTTATATTTTTCATATCGGCCACTAAATACTTTTATAATACTTCATAAAAAATTGACAAAAGAAATAATTTTTTAAATTTAATCTGTTTCCCTGTCCTGTCTCTTTCCCTCTCCCCCATTGCTAAAGGTGTTGTGGATTCTCCCACAGCACCTGATCCTTGCCCGCTAAAGATGCCATGGATTCTCCCACATCACCTGATCCTTGCTCAATGTGTGCTTCTGGATGGGTCCTATCCAATTTTATAATTCTGTTATAATTTTGTTCGCGTATGTATGTGTCAATTGTTAATTTAATATGTGTCAATTTATCATAAAATGGACAAAAAATATTTGGTTGTCGTTATGGAAAATAAAACTTTCTTGAGGAGGCTAGTTAAAAAAAAAGGAATTAAAACTTACCTAAGTGGTGTAGGTAAGTTACTTCCCGTATTTTGAATAAACTAAAAATTGTTAAACAATTTCTACTTTCTGCATACTGCATTCTGCCAACCAAATAAGATCTCAAATTCTTAATTCTCTTAAATTTCTACTTCCTAACAACTGAATATGGCCTAAGTATATTTTACAGAATTTCCTTATAAATATCAAGACTTAGCAATTGGGTCGGGTTAGATTGGGTTCAAGACATTAATATTAGATTCATCAACTATGGCTGGATTCAGGCTCAGGTCAAGTCAGCCTTGGACCAGGTGGAGTCCACCTTGGGTCAAGTTTCGAGTTGTTTCAGCGGGTTATTGCTGAAAAATAAAGGAAAGAGTAATTAGAACTTGTCTAAAAAGACGATGACTGTTGTCGTGCCATGGAGTTCACCACTGTCCTAAAGTCGTTTATCCCCTGAACTAGTACGAACGGGACCAACTGGCACTCCGACCTCCAGGGTTAACACGATGCTCGGAACACCCGTGTACTCAAGGGTTACCAGACCACAATACGCCTCAATCATTACTCAGTTATACAGGAGAAAAAGAGAAAAAGAGGGAGAGACATCATATTGTTGATATGTACAAACCATAAAACTGACCGTTATATAGATGGCAAACAAGGTGTAACGGTTAAGAATTGATGGTGGGCAATTCAATGGCAGAATTCAGCCAGCCCTATTCAATAGGGACTAATTCAATGTTTACAACGGCCATAAACGGTAACGAGTGGTCACTAAGCAATATACCATGTCATCCAAATGAATATGCTCCATTCAATTATTTTTTGTAGGACAAATTTCTCACACTAAAATTGGAGCACATCCTATAGTTATTTTAGAGCTCAGTGTAGTGCAGGATTAGTATAGAGGTAACCATATTAGCGGAGTAAGAGCATTGAGAATCCATAAGCTGCTCGTTTGTATACATATAGTACAGGTGCATGTTAGTAGGTTACTACTAATAGATTCTATTTCTGCTGATACTCCCTATACTACCCCCTATTCCCCCTCTTCCTCTTTCTCCCTCGCTTTCTCTCTCTTCCCTACCTCCTCTCTCTCTCTCTCTCTCTCTCTCTCTCTCTATAGACGCTCACTTCCCTCTATAGCTTTGCACAGTATCGCGTGTATGATCTCCCCTCACATGTTGGTTTGCTTTTACCTTTAGCTCTAGTTGATATGCTCCGCATGCTCCCTATGCTTCCACGCGTGCATATATACGTACCTACATACTTACATGCTATATGCTTATTGAGTATTTCAACTGTTTAAATATCTGCTCACATGCTTACATGCATACTTGTTTAGCATGACATCTATGCTATACATACTTTACATATTTTACATGCTTTACATGATTTTCATACAAACTCTTTATGAATATCAACTATCAGGTTAGGAGTTATCGGAATCAGTCTCTCATCAGGGTCTCACCCTGATGAGGTAAGGCTACGTACATCCTATCTCTTCCAGACCCTGCGCAAGCGAGATCTCTTGAGGTACTGGAACTGTTGTTGTTGTATCCTATAGTTATTTTGATAAAATTTTATAATTCAATATTACTATTTGTTTCTTTTAAAGAAAAATTTAATGTTTATTTACATCATTAATTTCTACACAATTACTTGAAAACAATGACACGAGTCTTATATAACTTTATAGTCATATACCATATTATAATTTTTGGAAAACTTGCTAGATTCTAACAAATATTTACTGTGTTTCAGTTTAAGATATCTAAAGGGTAAAATTTTTATAACTTTACGTTATCTCATCATCTATATCATAGTATTAGGAGACCTAGATTATAACCTATTTATATATATTGCGGTGTTTTTATAAGAGCGTAAAAGGGGCGAATCTTGGACTACCATTGTAATAGACGGCCAAGATTTATTGAACAGTAAAAAAAATAAGAATTCATTTATGGTCAAGATTTGTTGAGTATTGAAAAAAAATAATTTCCTTCCCTTACCTCTTCTTTCTTTATGTCGCATGAAGGGGTATGAGCCGTAAATTTTTTTTTTTTTTATTTTAATGTCCAACAAATCTTGGTCGTCTATTACAATAGAGGACCAGAATAAGAACACCATCACATATATATAAATAAGATGACTCTTATAAGAGAGTGAAAAATAAGAGGATGAATTATGGGCCGGTCAAAGTGGGGGAAAAGGGTGATGACATGTGGGAAAAAGATGATGTCAGTAGCTAAATAAATGGTTCAAAATTTACTCTCACCCTTTTATCATAACACTTGAGTTTTGAGGAGAGCGGTGTGATCTTGTTTTCTTGTTTTGTGTTTGCTTTTTTGGTCCCCGTGTTGTTGCGGTCGGACTCAGGCCTCGCCTAAGGAGTGGCCTGCTTATGTAGCGACTTTATCACAATTTATCGAAAAAAATCATAACACTTGAGTCACCCTCCACACACACACACACACACACATATATATATATATATATAATTTATGATAATTTTAACTCTCTTTTCTTAATTTAAATATATATAAGTCATTTTACAAACAAACTTTATTTTTATTTATATTAATAATTTAATTTATTAATTATAATATATAAATATAATTACCCCAAAAAACTCAAGTAAATACTCACTTTTAATGCTTTTATGTAATAAATTTCCTCATAATTATAACAAAACAAATATAAAAAGAGAGTACGTGAAGCACGTTGTGAAGATAAATGAAAAGAGAAAAGGTAGGTCTTCGTCAACTTAGAGATACTAATTTAACTAGTCGGGTTTCCGTGTAATGTACGAGCGGTGTTTATATTTTAAAAAATTATAAATTTTGTATTATATTTATAATACTAAAATATAATATATGTCATTTTATTTAAAAAGTCTTTTTTATCATTAATGTTATTTTATTTTACTTATGTTTTTTTATTATACAAAATTAGGAGCATATAGTTTAGAAATGCTTAATTAGGAGAGGACAACTTAGCAATAGAAAAAGAAAAAGAACATACCCAGTGCCTCAAGGGCTCCCCCCTACGCAGGGCCTGGGGGGGAGGATGTACGCAGCCTTCCCCCTTCAGGGTGTTAACCTGAAGAGAGACTGTTTCCCAGTGCCCCCAATCTGAGGGTGAGGACTTCCTAGGAGGTCACCCATCCTGGTACTACTCTCGCCCAAGCACACTTAACTTTGGAGTTTTAAGGGGATCCGATGACGGCGTATTGGTGCCCTCTTTGGTAGAGGACAACTTAGCAATAATATATAGAAAAGTTTAGGGATTGTTGTCAGTTAATGAGCTTAATAGATGTTAATTAACTATGTATGTATTATACTCTTTCTCACTGCTAAAGGTGATGTGGATTCTCCCATAGCACCTGATCCTTGCCCGCACCTTCCATAGTACCTGATCCTTGCCCGCTAAAGGTACTGTGGATTCTTCCACAGTACCTGATCCTTGCCCAATGTGTGCTTCTCGATGGGTCCTATCCAATTTTATATTCTGCTATAATTTTGTTTGCTTATGTGAAAACAACAAAAGAGAACATGGGTTGGGTTAATTTTATTTGATGGTCACGTTAATTAAATTTTTATAGAAAGTTATAATTGTTAGTTTAATATATGTGTCAATTTATCATGAAATGAACAAAAAATATTTGGTTGTCGTAATGGAATATAAAACTTTCTTGAAGAGGCTAGTTATAAGTAAATAAATTAAAACTTACCCAAGTGGTGTAGGTAAGTTACTTCCCGTATTTTGAATAGACCGAAAATTGCTAAACAATTTCTACTTTCTTCATTCTGTCAATCAGACAAGATCTCAAATTCTTAATTCTCGTAAATTTCTACTTTCTAACAACCAAATGAGGCCTAAGTATATTTTACAAATTTTTTTTATAAATATCAAGACTTAGCATTCGGGTCGGGTTAGGTTGGGCTCAAGACATATTAATAATAGGTATCATCAATTGTGGCTGGATTCAGGCTTAGGACAAGTCAGTCTTGGACCAGGTGGAGTCCACGTTGGGTCAAGTTTCTAGTTGTTTTAGTGGGTTATTGTTAGAAAATAAAGGGAAGAGTAATTACGACTTATCTGAAAAGACGTAGACTGTTATTGTGCTGTAGAGTTCACTATTGTCCTAAAGTTGTTTATGCCCCCGCACCAGTAAAAATAGGACCAACTGGCACTCCGGCCCCTAGGGTTAACATGATGTTTGGAACACCTGTTTATTTTGAAGAATACTTTATTTCTCCTTTTCTCAAGTTGTGAGAAACGGAATCTACCTTTCCTCTTTGTTTTATTAGTTTTTTCCGATAATTGTCGGCATAGCCGTAGTACAGACAAGGGATCTCAACAGAGCGAGCCCTAACACCTCGTACACGAGGTGGCAGTATAGGAAATCAAAACAGAGAAAAAAAAACAGGGTAGGGACAACAGGATCAGGAAAACAAAACAGGACTGGACACAAACCTGCAACCTAACAATAGGAAAAAGAGAGCCACAACCGACGATTACTGGACAGAAAGCTGCAAGAAAAACAGGAATAAAAGATGCAACTAAACTGATAGAGATAGATGGCCCCGGGTTATTCAGTCCCCATACTCGACTATCTGCCATTCCTCGGGGCTAGCCTTAGTCCAGTCGTCAGTAATACCATGCCAGGTAACTAGATCATGTGTGAGCACGCAACTCCTTCTGCCTTGGGTTGAAGACAGTGGAACCAAGTCACATGGACTACAAGTTCAAAACACACCTCAAGATAATCAGATACCAGACGCTGGTAGTGACATGGAGTCTATGT
Organism: Simmondsia chinensis; assembly: GCA_018398585.1. Taxonomy (NCBI): domain Eukaryota; kingdom Viridiplantae; phylum Streptophyta; class Magnoliopsida; order Caryophyllales; family Simmondsiaceae; genus Simmondsia; species Simmondsia chinensis. The sequence continues at coordinate 36,251,695 of JAGTTD010000010.1, forward strand.
CCTCAGTGCCTGTTTTTCCACCGGGTTTTGAACCATAGAATGCTCACAGTCATGATGAGGAGCCGGACCTGTGCGTGAAACTGACACTAGATATTGCGGAGAATTCCAAGGGAGAGGCAAGGAGGAGAAGAGAGAGATTGGGGCATCAGAAGCCCAATGTTGGTGCCTCTAAAAGGGAGCGTAGGAAACTCAAACGTTGGAAAAAAGAGCAAGAGAAACGGAACCTACAAGAGTTCCTCAAAGATATATCTCCTGGAAGCGGTAGAAAGATGATGTTTCAGAAATTGACCAAGGCCGAAGGGAAGAAGAAGGCACAAAACAAGAACAAGAAGTGTATTACGACTGAGAAACTACTCAAGGGAAAACGCACTTAGGAAACTGGGAAGTTGCTTGGGTTGCGATTTCATGGCGGTAAATCTATTATAATCGAGCGTTTTACAATGATGGACTAAGGGTTGGCTTGCAGTGGCTACCTCCCTCAAATCTTTGTTGTTGTGCCCTTTGCTTCCTTCTTTGTTTTATTAGTGGATTAATAAAATTAAAGAAAAAGTCGTTGAACCTTTCTGTTCCCCTAAATCTTTCACTACATGCTGCATCATAAATATAATTATTTAAAATTTAATTATCCAAAAAAACTCAAGTAAGTACTCAATTTTAATGTATTTATGTAATAAATGTCTTTAAAATTATAAGGAAATAATTATAAAAAGAGAGTACGAGAAGCAAGTAATATAAATAAATGTGAAAAAAAATGTAGGTCTTCGTCAACTTGGAGGTACTAATTTAATTAATTGAATTTTCCTAACATGTGCACGTATAAAAATATATTTATTACACTTGTATTTATTAAATTTTTACTAAATTATTTAAATATTAAAAAAAATATTATTATTTTCTTATAAACTAGTAAAATACAAGAATTTAGTGTAATAAATATTTCTTAAGATGTGCCTAAGAATACATGTTAGAAAAATCCTTTAATTAATTAAATTTTTATTGCAGGAAAGTTTTGCATTTTATTGATTTATACAAAAATAATAATATTTTTTTTAATATTTGAATGATTTAGTAAAAATTTAACAAATACAAGTGCAATAAATGGACACATGTTAAAAAATTTGCAATTAATTTAGTAAATATTGTCAGTTGATGTCATTAATTAGACGTTAATTAATTTTGTATTATGTTGTTTTCAGATGTTAAAGTGGGAACTTAAAAAAGCAAAATAAATAATAATTAACTTTAATGTGTTCATACTGATGATTAGATCAGCATATTATTATCATTCTGTTAATTTCCCACGAAAAGATGCTTACTTACCCTGTGAACCACTAAATACTAATAAGGATAGAGATGGCCACTTATGATTGTAATTTTTAATTATATTGTTATAATTATATTTTTTAATAAGTTATAATATATTTTATTTTAACTTATTAGGATGGGTGACCTTCTGGGAGGTTCTTACCCTCAGGTTTGGGGCACTGGAAACAGCCTCTCTTTAGGTTAACACCCTGAAGGGGGAAGGCTGCGTACATCCATTCTCCCAGACCCTGCGTAGGCAGGAGCTTTTAAGGCACTGGATATGTTCCTTTAATATATTTTATTTTATAAAATATATTTGTATGTGCTGCAGATGGAAAGGTGTGAGTGGGCTTGGTCTATGAGCAGCTTCGTGTTCATGGCAGAGTGTGGCATTGGCGGTGCTCGGTATGGGGGCAGTAGTATCAAGACATAGCTTCTGTCTATGGAAAGCATTATCAGGTGGGCTCTAAACTAAGGATTGCTTCCATCGAATTGGTTGGTCCTTTCTGAGCCGATGTGTCTTATGTGAGTATGACAGTGTGTCCATCGATCATTGATTGTGCCTTTTCAGCTTCTATTTGGAAGATTGTCGCAGCTCAATTCCAGATAGCCTTGAGGAAAGAGCTTTGCCAAGTCATGGAGTGGTTTGGGTCCCAAGTTCGCAACCGACAGTGGCGTAGTATTGCGAAAAGAATTGCTATTGTTGTTACTGTTTATAATATTTGGCTTGAGCGGAATAGAAGAATTTTTCTACTTTGTAAGTGTCGAGAAGATGAATTGTGTAGGTCCATAGTTTATCAAGTTTGGAGTCAATTTAATTTTTTATATAGGGATTAAGTGTTAGGTGTGGGTTTTGATGTTCTTGGGAGGGGGTTTCTTTGTTGGATCTCTTTGATGTTCGGTATTTGAGTTTCAGTTTGAGTAATATATTAGCTTTCACCGTTTGGCAAAAAAATAAAATATATTTGTAATTTTGTAAGACACTATTATAATTATATTGTATGTTATATTATTTATATATATATTTCAAAAAAAGAAAAAGAAAAGAGGGTCGAGGCCTGGGCCCGGCCCGTTGGCCAAGGCCGAGCCCAAGCCAGCCCGTGACCACCTCTAAATGAGGAGGTTTGCTCTCATTATTTATATACCTAAGAGGATACCAACACGCAAACATCGGATCCCATTAGAACTCCGAAGTTAAGCGTGCTTGGGTGAGAGTAGTACTAAGATAGGTGACCTTCTGGGAAGTTCTCGTGATGCACCCCTCAGGTTGAGGGTTCTCGGAAATAGCCTCGCTTCAAGGTGCCCTGAAAGGGGAAGGCTGCGTACATCCATCCCTCCAGACCCTGCTTAGGCGGGAGCCCTTGGGGCACCGAGAATGTACGTTGCTCTCATTATTTATATATTAAATTTATCAATTAGATACTCTAATTTTTAAGTATTTATAATTTAAATGCATTAGTGTTCAAGACACACATATATATATATATATAAGGTTTAAACTTTTGCAATTTAGATATTGTAAAAATTTAAAAATTTTATCAGTTATGTTCCTTTTACCAAAATTTAGCAAATTTACATTGTGAATTTTAAAGGTGGGATATAATTTTAATATTATGTATGTATCTTTTATTATAATGATTGCTTTTCTTATTGGACATTATTGACATGATACACTATTTCGATAAAACATGAGTTTAATCTATTAGAATTTAATGAATATTTTTCTTATATCACTATATTTTTGCAAAAAAAAAAACTTACAGAGCGCATATATATTATCATAATTATATATCACAATTTTCTTATAAAAATTGACATAATTTAGATAAAAATCACCAAATTTCTGAATAAAATACTTGTTGATAAAATTTTTAAACTTTAAAAATATAATATATATATTTTAAACATATAACGTTGTATATATTAAAATATAAAAATATTAATATAAAAATATTTTAATTTTAAAATATATAAATAATAAATAGGTCCACTGGCTGAAGGGTGTCAGGCTATAATAAGAAGGAAAATCGTACGGATTGGACCCCCCAGCCCCCCCTTAATATTTTTTAGACCCCTTTAACCTTAAATAGACTTTTTTGGATAAAAATGCCCTCCCACCTTACCCCCCCCCCCCCCATCCGTCCTCTCTCTCTCTCTCTCTCTTTCTCTCTCCTCATTTAATGCAAGGCAGGCAAAAGTACACTTTTTTGACTTTTCATTCTCTTTTTCTTCATTTTTTTTTCCTTTTGAATTTTTTTTTGTCAAAAAAAAAAATATTATTTCCAAATTTGCCCTTTCTTCTTCTTCCCTCCCAGACCTTATTTAGGTGTGCTTCAAGTAATTAATAAAATCATACACTGTGTATGATGCATTATAATGCTGTAAAGTGAACTTATACAGGTGTATCACAAGAAATTAGTGGTAAATGACTTATCATACACAATGTATGATAGGTTATAATGGCATAAAATCAACTTTTGCTGGTTTTTTCAAGTAATAAGGGGTACAGTGGTCTGAAATCGAATCATACACTGGGTATGATGCATTTTAATGGTGTAAAATGAACTTATTCAGGTATATTCCAAGCAATTAGTGGTAAATGACTTGTCATACACAATGTATGATAGGTTTCAATGGCATAAAATTAACTTTTACTGGTTTTTTCAACTAATTACTGTTACAGTGGGCTGAAATCGAATCATAATATGGGTATGACGAGTTAAAATGGTTAAATATGAACCTTTTCAGGTATATTTCAAGTAATTAGTGGTAAATGACCTATCATACACAAATTATTATAGGTTTTAATGGCATGAAATCAACTTTTGCAGATTTTTTTATATAATTACTGTTGCAGTGGTCTGAAATCGAATCATACACTGGGTATGATACGTTTTAATGGTGTACAATGAACTTATTCAGGTGTATTTCAAGCAATTAGTGGTAAATAACTTATCATACACAATGTATGATAGGTTATAATGGCAAAAAATTAACTTTTGCTGTTTTTTTCAAGTAATTAGGGGTATAGTGGTCTGAAATCGAATTATACACTGGGTATGATGCGTTTTAATGGTGTAAAATGAACTTATTCAGGTGTATTCCAAGCAATTAGTGGTAAATGACTTGTCATACACAATGTATGATAGGTTTTAATGGCATAAAATCAACTTTTACTGGTTTTTTCTACTAATTACTGTTACAGTGGGCTGAATCGAATCATACAATAGGTATGATGAGTTAAAATGGTTTAATATGAACCTTTTCAGGAATGTTTCAAGTAATTAGTGGTAAATGACCTATCATACACAAATTATTATAGGTTTTAATCGTATAAAATCAACTTTTGCTTGTTTTTTCAAGTAATTACTGTTCCAGTGGGCTGAAATCTAATCATACAATGGGTATGATGCTTTGAAATGGTCTAAAATGAACCTTTTCAGGTGTTGTTAAAACAATTAGTGGTAAATGACTTATCATACACAATGTATGATAGGTTATAATGGCATAAAATCAACTTTTGCTGTTTTTTTTCAAGTAATTAGGGGTACAGTGGGCTGAAATCGAATCATACAATGGGTATGATGAGTTAAAATGATTTAATCTAACCTTTTAATGTATGTTTCAAGTAATTAGTGATAAATGACTTATCATACACAAATGATTATAGGTTTTAATGGCTTAAAATAACCTTTTGCAGTTTTTTTTATGTATTTAGTCTTAGAGTGGTCTGAAATCAGGTCCTACACTGTGTATGATCCCTTCAAATGGTTATAATGAACTTTTTCAGGTATATTTACAGAAATTAGTGGTAAATGACTTATTATACACAATGTATGATAGGTTATAATGGCAAAAAATCAACTTTTGCTGTTTTTTTCAAGTAATTAGGGGTAAGTGGTCTGAAATCGAATTATACACTAGGTATGATGCGTTTTAATGGTGTAAAATGAATTATTCAGGTGTATTATAAGCAATTAGTGGTAAAAGACTTGTCATACACAATGTATGATAGGTTTTAATGGCATAAAATCAACTTTTACTGGTTTTTTCTACTAATTACTGTTACAGTGGGCTGAAATCGAATCATACAATGGGTATGATGAGTTAAAATGGTTTAATATGAACCTTTTCAGGTAGATTTCAAGTAATTAGTGGTAAATGACCTATCATACACAAATTATTATAGGTTTTAATGGCATGAAATCAAGTTTTGCAGATTTTTTTATGTAATTACTGTTGCAGTGGTCTGAAATCGAATCATACACTGGGTATGATACGTTTTAATGGTGTAAAATGAACTTATTCAGGTGTATTTCAAGCAATTAGTGGTAAATGACTTATCATACACAATGTATGATAGGTTATAATGGCAAAAAATTAACTTTTGCTGGTTTTTTCAAGCAATTAGGGGTATAGTGGTCTGAAATCGAATCTTACACTGGGTATGATGAGTTTTAATGGTGTAAAATGAACTTATTCAGGTTTATTTTAAACAATTAGTGGTAAATGACGTATCATACACAATGTATGATAGGTTATAATGACATAAAATCAACTTTTGCTGTTTTTTTTCAAGTAATTAGGGGTACAGTGGTCTGAAATCGAATCATAAACTGGGTATGATGCGTTATAGTGGTGTAAAGTGACCTTATTCAGGTATACTTGAAGTAATTAGCGGTAAAGAGCTTGTCATACACAATGTATGATAGGTTTTATTGGCATAAAATTAACTTTTGCAGGTTTTTCCATGTATTTATGGGTACAGTGGTCTGAAATCTGCTTATATACGTGTATTTCAAGTTTTATTGGTGTATGATGCACTTCATACACGGTGTATGATGGGTTATATTTGTGTAAAATCAGCGTGTATTTGTGTATTTTTGGGATATGTATTTAGAAAAAAAATATACATTTTGAGTAAAGTAATCCGTACGATTTCCCTTCAAAAAGGCCCTCCCATTCACCCCCCCCCAACCCGTCCCCTTTCTCTCTCCTCGTTTAATGCGCAGCTGATTACTGTACTTTAGCCTCTCCCCACTCCATTTTCTCTCTCTTCATTTAATGCAAAAATACATATTTTTACTTTATGTCATGTAACTTGCTTCTCACTCTATTCCTCCCTTCTTCTCATTTCCCGCCCATTTACTCACCTCTTATTCATGGTATTTGTTACTTTTCTCTTAATCTGAATTCCCCAAGTCCATTTTTCTCTCATTTTTCTCTCAATCTGCTACATTGGGCCCTCGGAAGAGGAAGAAGAAGAAGAAGAAGCCGTTTTAAGATCGTGTTTGAAGCTTCGTGGCATTGCCGTAGGTTCAACGTTGAGTCCTTACATACATTTCACGGTTTTCAGATCAGATACTGAAGGTAACATGACCATGTGCTGACATTGTCGTTAACGTATCCTTGTCCTATGAGGTCGGTGTGTTACAAGTCGTTTATGGTTTATGATTGGTTTAAATGATGTATTATAATTTTCTTTTAGTGTGTTTGAACTCATTAGTGGTGTATGATTAGTCATACATCGTGTATGATAGGTTTTAATGGTGTGAAATCAACTTGTTTAGGTGTGCTTCATGTAAATAGTGCTGTATGATCTATCATACACCGTGTATGATAGGTTTGAATGGTGTGAAATCAATTTGTGTTTGTGTATGTTAAGTAATTAATGGTGTATAATCAATCATACACTGTGTAGGATTGGGTTTAATGATGTATAACCAACTTGTGTTTGTGTGTATTAAGTAATTAGTGGTGTATAATCAATCATACACTATGTATGATTGGTTTTAATGGTGTATAACCAACTTGTGTATGTGTATGTTAAGTAATTAATGGTGTATAATCAGTCATACACTGTGTAGGATTGGGTTTAATGGTGTATTACCAACTTGTGCAGACGTTTTTTAAGTAATTAGTGGTTTATGAGCAACCATACACTGTGTATGATTGGGTTTAATGGCGTATAACCAACCTGTGTATGTGTATGTTAAGAAATTAATGGTGTATAATCAGTCATACACTGTGTAGGATTGGGTTTAATGGTGTATAACCAACTTGTGCAGACGTTTTTTAAGTAATTAGTGATTTATGAGCAACCATACACTGTGTATGATTGGGTTTAATGGCGTATAACCAACCTGTGTATGTGTATGTTAAGTAATTAATGGTGTATAATCAGTCATACACTGTGTAGGATTGGGTTTAATGGCGTATAACCAACCTGTGTATGTGTATGTTAAGTAATTAATGGTGTATAATCAGTCATACACTGTGTAGGATTGGGTTTAATGGTGTATAACCAACTTGTGCATACATTTTTTAAGTAATTAGTGGTTTATGAGCAACCATACACTGTGTATGATTGGGTTTAATGGCGTATAACCAACCTGTGTATGTGTATGTTAAGTAATTAATGGTGTATAATCAGTCATACACTGTGTAGGATTGGGTTTAATGGTGTATAACCAACCTGTGTATGTGTATGTTAAGTAATTAATGGTGTATAATCAGTCATACACTGTGTAGGATTGGGTTTAATGGTGTATAACCAACCTGTGTTTGTGTATGTTAAGTAATTAATGGTGAATAATCCATCATACACTGTGTATGATTGGTTTTAACTGTGTATATAATGGGGCATATTAAACCATACACTGTGTATGAGAGCTTCAAAGGGTGTATGATGAACTTATTTTGGTGTCTTTTAAGTACAGAATGGTGTATGGCTTACCATATACCGTGTATGATAGCTTTGATTGGTCTAGGATGAACCTGTTTTGGTGTCTTTCGTGTATAGAATGTGGTATCCTTAACCATAGACCGTGTATGATTGCTTTAAAAGGTGTGTGATGAACTTGTTTATGACTGTAACGCAAATCATACACCATGTATTCTTTCTTAAAGTAGTGTTATTTGTGTATTATGGTTTTAAACGAATCATACACCATTTTTAGTGGTTTCAATGCTGTACTTTCATTCCACCCTAGTGTGTTTCATGTCAATTTTGCTTTGATATCATGTTTTTTTCTTGTCCACAGTAATGGGTGATGCTGCTATTGCATGCGTTCTGTACGGTGGCCACTTTAGAGAGAGGGCAAAGTACGCTGGTGAAAAATTGGCTTATATTTTTGTGGATGAGAAGACTGACTTCGCTGGTTTGCAAAGGACTGTGGCGGAGGTGAATGGTGCTCAGTTGGATGCGGGTTCAAAGATGCATTTTCAATCTTTCACCGCCGTTCCGGCCGTGCCCTTGTACGATGTCGTTGACGATAGGTCCGTTATGTTTTGGAAGGCACTAGCCAAAGAAGATAGGGCGAAGCATCCTTTGATTGTAACTGTAGAGTCATCCAGTGACAGGAATCCTAGCTTCGATTGGCAACGAACTCCCTTTCAAACAATTCCCGATGGTAACGAGAATAGTGGTCGTTCGCACCCTGAGGTTCCCGAGACTTCTGGTGGATATATGGATGCGGGGATGGAAGAAGCAGCCCGTGTAGATGCATCTGATGTAGATTTGAATATGCCTACTGTGACGGTTGAGGCAACAGCAACAGGTGGAGATTGGGAAAATTCCAATCAAAGTGCATGGGATAATTTTGACAATATTAATTTATCCCAGGTGCAACCGACTGTACCTGATGCCTCACCTCCAGAGGGGCACACTTACGAGCATCGTAATATTTCCCGTGAAGACCCTCTGATTGTCGAACCTGAATTGGAACGGAATGCGGAACCCAGCGGTCAACCGAATGTCCACCCTGACATCCAAGCTGCTGGTGATCCTCGTTCTGATGATGAGGCTGGCTCCGGTGATGAGAGGAGCCGGATTAACGAGGTATATGCGCAGGGACGGATGGTTGAGTATATTGAAGTCGATCAAATATTTATGACGAAGAGGGACTTGTTGACTAACCTGGCAGTGATTGCGCTTAGGGAAAAATTTGAATTCAGGAGCTACAAGTCGAACAAATCCTTAACGGTTGTCCGTTGCGCACAAGAGGCCTGCACATGGAGGGTTCGGGCTACGTGTGTAGCAGATGGTGGCTGCTGGATGGTTACAAAAGTAGAAAAGAACCACAATCACCCTAGCGATCTCACCACTGTTAGACACAGGCAGGCAACCAGTTGGGTCGTCGGGGAGTGCGTCCGCAAGAAACTTGTGAACCCTGGGAGAGTGTTCAAGCCACGGGATATCATAGATGACATCCGAAGTTGCTACGGTGTCGATATCAGCTACAGTGTTGCTTGGAGGGCGAGAGAGTTTGCATACGACAATGTTAGATTGGGTACGGCCGAAGAGTCCTATGCATTCTTGCTTGCCTATCTGCAAGTCCTCAAACAGACTGACCCTGGTACCACATTTTATTTACAGACAGATGATGAAAGTAGGTTTCAGTACCTCTTCATTGCGTTTGGTGCTTCACTTAATGGGTACCGGTTTTGCCGGCCGGTTGTGAGCATTGACGCAACACATCTGAAGGGAAAGTACCGGGGTGTTTTGTTCATGGCTGTTTGCCACGATGCCAACCAGCAAATTTTCCCGATTGCTATCGGCATCGGTGATTCAGAGAATGATGCATCGTGGCATTGGTTCCTCAGTAGGTTGAAGGAAGTAACTGGGGAGCCTGCTGGCCATGTCATTTTATCCGATAGACACCGAAGCATCCAACGCGCGGTGGAAGAACTTTTCCCTGTCACATTTCACGGGCTCTGCATGTACCACTTGCTGAACAACTTGAAGGCCAAATTCAAGAGCAACAGGAAGCATTTGGATCAGTACTACTACAAAGCAGCCAAAGCATACAACATTCAAGAATTCCATAGTTTGTTTTTCAGTTTATGTTGTGCCATACCTGGGGCTAAAGATTACTTGGAAGATGTGGGACTGGACAAGTGGACTCGTTCCCACTCCCCTTGTCGTCGGTACAATATAATGACGACAAACATTTCGGAATCCATGAATGCTGTATTGGTCAAGGTACGTGGCTATCCAATTACAGACCTTGTTGATGAGTGTAGGCTACTGTTGCAGAGGTGGTTTCACGAAGAAGAGCCAAGGCTGAAGCTTGCATCAGTTCAATGTCCCCCGACGTCGAAAAAAAATTACAAGACAGATTCAAGTTAGCAAGAACGATGACGGTAAGCTCCGTACATATTGTCTTGTTTAATCCCTACTACGAAGCATGTTTATAGCATGTTGGTGCTCTTCGAGTGTGAAATCTGCTAATTTTGGTGCCCTTCGAGTGTTTCGTTGCTTATGTTTTGTTGTTTTTTTTTAATTTTTTTTATTTTTCTCATATTTTTGTATTTTGCATGCACCTTGGTTGTTTGACGCGTTTGTCTATTATTGTGGTAATGCAGATATTGCGAGCTGATGATCATACGTTCGACGTCATCGATGGGGAGAAAAACTTTGTAATAGATATGTCGCTCTGGACATGTATCTGCCGCAGGTTTTAGCTTGAGCAGCTTCCATGTGAGCATGCGTTAGCAGTGGTACAGCACAGTCCTTATGCTCTGTACGACTTGTGCTCGCCGTACTACAGTAGAGAATATTGGTACGAGTCGTAGAGAGGTGTCATCTACCCGATGCCGCACATAAGTGACTGGCGTATCCCGCGTGATGTAGCTGACATGAATCTTCTTCCACCCGACGTTAGAACCTCTTCTGGGAGGAGGCGGAAGAGGAGGATTCCGTCTGTCGGTGAGGAGCGTGTTCATCAAAGGTGCAGTCGGTGCAAGGAACACGGGCATAACCGATCCACGTGCAAGAATCCAATTGCTCTGCATACTAATGGCGAATGCACCTCATCCAACTCCGGCCGTCCATCTCAAGTCCCTCCTCCAAATTAACTTATAGTCTTCAAATGTATAAATTTTAATTGTGACATACCTATATAATTTCATTTTACCATAGGATTTACATTGTACATTACCATAGGATTTACGTTGTATCCAGTGTACTGAAAATTGTCGAAAGGTTGTGATGTGTATGCAATAGGGTAAAGAAAATTGTGTATATTTCCATACTGTTGTATATTCCTGTAATGAAAACTGTCAATGAATTGATTTGAAGTTGGTCCCAATTGTGTGTTCTAAGTGGTTGATGTGTTTTTCAAGTGTGTTACGATGTATGTCGACATGCATGGATGGTGTATCGCCACACATATCAGCATCAAAGGTAATTCATACACCACTAAGTAGTTGAAACAAACTTGTAGAAGTTGATTTCACACCATTAATACTAGTCATACACTAAGTATGGTAAGTCATATACCACTAAGTAGTTGAAACACACTTGTGCAATTTGATTTCACACCATTAAGACTTATCATACACTATGTATGGTAAGTCATACACTACTAAGTAGTTGAAACACACTTGTACAAGTTGATTTCACACCATTAATACTTGCCATAGACTAAGTATGGTAAGTCATACACCACTAAGTAGTTGAAACACACTTGTAAAAGTTGATTTCACACCATTAATACTTGTCATACACTAAGTATGGTAAGTCATACACCACTAAGTAGTTGAAACACATTTGTACAAGTTGATTTCACACCATTAAGACTTATCATACACTATGTATGGTAAGTAATACACTACTAAGTAGTTGAAACACACTTGTACAAGTTGATTTCACACCATTAATACTTGTCATACACTAAGTATGGTAAGTCATACACCACTAAGTAGTTGAAACACACTTGTACAAGTTGATTTCACACCATTAAGACTCATCATACACTATGTATGGTAAGCAAAACACTACTAAGTATTTGAAATACTATAATTGCCACAACTATCAATGAAATTATGTACTAAGCAATATAAATGCCCTTGTTGACTTATATGGATGAGGCTGACCGGTTGGGGTGGTTCGTGGTTGAACATTGAATGTTCAGGGGTCTTAATGGACTACCAAGCAAGACATTTAATAACCTTAACTACCACCTACTTTATCATACCCCTCTCCCACGGTTCTCCCCCTATAAAGGGATGAGATGGACAGGAAGCCAAGCATATACGGTTCCTCAATATATCGACCCGTTTAAATTTCTAATGTAAGTGGCTCTAGCAGCGGCGGTGGTGGACCAGTGACAGCTGAGAGACAAAGAGAGGTGGCACTTCTACGGATCATGTTTCATCAACGGCCTACCAAGCAATTAGTGGTGTATGATCAATCACACATGGTGTACGATGATGAGTTGTAATGGTGTGAAGTTCATCCGCATGATAAGGATCTTGAACTTTGTATGCATGCAGTGGATGCACTTTACAGACAACATATGCAGAGGGACAACTGTATGTAGTTCCAACAGTTATATATGTCCAGTTTGTCATACAAATTGTATGCAGGGTTTTAATGTGTGTCAAGTTCTACGTATCATACACACTGTATGACAAGTTTTATGTATGGTAAAATCACGGGCTGTGCATGTATTTTTAAGTTTGTTGGAAATTATTGGTGTCACACCATTAATATGCTGTGTATGATGAGTTATATGGGTGAAAAATCAAGTTCTACAATTGTGTTTTAGGTACTTAGTGGTGTATAACCAATCATAAACAGTGTAGGATGAGTTTTAATGGTTAATAACAACCTTTGCACGTGTGAATACATCAATAGGAAAATACAATAACATCGAAATATCTGTAAACTTACATACAACTTTCAATATAATGAATACAATGTAAATCCTTTGGTACAAGTATGCATTTTTATTACACCATTTGAAAATACATCAATAGGAACATACAACAACATCGAAATATACAATATTACATACAACTTTCAATATAATGAATACAATGTAAATCCTTTGGTATAAGTATGCATTTTTATTACATACAACTTTCAGTATAATGAAAACAATGTATAATGAATAAAGTAATTTTATTGACATGTGTGCATTTGAAGCCGTTTATTCCTTCCGTGTCTGTACAAGTGTACAGAAGTATACAGCCGCAATTTCCCCATCTGCGCTTGCGTGCATTTGGAGATGCTCAGTCCTTTGGTAAGCAAAAATTCTATGAACTTTACAACAAAAATTCCACAGTCTGACCTGCAGTTAATATTAATACAGATTCCACAGTCAGAAATTATACATCATTGCAAGTAATGACTATTTTGCATCCACTTCATAACCAAAAGTACAAATGAACGGAATAGTAAAATTGCATGGGAACTGAAATGGATTGAAGGGCAAAACTGGCTCCGGTCCAGGATGGGTAATTTTTGCCCGTTTGCTCTTACCCTCCGCAATCCATTCCTCACCTTTGTACTTGGGGTTTGGCTTGGGGTCCCTCCTCTCTTGCCCCAAACTACACACTATCTCGGACAATGTCAACAAGTTTTCAACGCCTTCCACATGCGGTGACGATGGTTCCTTGAAGACATTTTCCTCGGCCCTAGATGGCATAGCACATAGCAAAAGTCAATAAGTATCAATATGCATGAAAACATAACAAATTGGGACACTAACAAGGAATCTAGTGTCTTACCCAGTACGTACAGGAGAAACTATTATGGCTTGCTCAATCGGGGATGGATGAGCGGAAGTCGATGAACATAAGTGCGGCGATGTGGCCTGCGCTTGACGGTCTGAGAGCAGCTCCTTAATCAGTGCATCCTGAGCCTCAAATCGTCGTTCGTACATTTGCAGCATTCGCTGGTGCGCTTCAAGCTGCATCCGTACCATTTGCACCTCTTTATCCATCGCTTCAAGTCTCTCCATAACCTGCAATAAGTCATCCAAATTGGCATAATCAGCAAATTTGAATAATGTAGTATCCACACGGATAAAAATGCAATTAAATAAACACAAAATAATTCATCATACCGATTGGTCCGCCGAATTGGTTGACGTAGGATATGGGTCCTCCCTGGATGCCGGCAACGGAGGTTGAGTTGCCAATGGTTGTGGCTCCTCACCAAGCTCTGCTGGCATTGCCATAACAGGAGATTGAAACCCCTCCTCAGCATCCTCAGCATAGGGAATGCCTTATAGATTAGGCTGACCGGCTTCCGCACTCGTCAGTCTAATCGGTTCGGCATTCAATTGCTGATCAAAGGAAGATACATCATATACACGTTAGTAAAATTACAAAACACACTTCTAACCCAAAATATATGAAACATACAGTAGTAAAACAATAACAACATAGTGTATTTATTACCTGATCAAATACCGTTGAGAAGAGCGGAGTACGGAGCCTTAACGGACATCTTCCAGTTAAGGATCCGCCCAAGAGGCTGGTCGCCAACCCTCACCGCCCCAACCTTGGCAAGTTCTGGAAGGGTTTCCAGAGCAAATATGGAAACCACATCGTAGAACCCGTGGACGGAGTAGGTATTCTCCAAACCGTGGTGCATTCTTGCAGCGAAATCCTTGAGCTTCCGCACCAAAAATTTCCAACTCAAGGATCCCCATGCAACACGATTGAAAGAGTCCACATCGTCCACGAGGGCCAGGATGTTCGGGTCAATGCCCGTTCGCTTGCGTTTGGCGAACAGTAGACCCTCGACCAGGTACGCAACAGCAAGCTTAACCTGGTCCTCCATGATGGAGCAGGTTCTGCATGCATAAAAAGCTGCTGCCTAGTCATCCTCCCCCTCATGCCATACTTGGCAACCAGCCTGTTGGGACCACCGCGTACATCTTCCACACCGGCATATCTCAAGCCGGTGAGAATGCAAAACTCCCTCCTCCCAAGGTGCACTACCTTCCCACCAAATAAGAATGATAACTCCTCGGGATTGGGGTTGGCCACCTGGTGGAGAAGGACAACGTGAATGAGACTATGCCAGAAGCTGACATTGGTCTCACTCAGCCCAAGCAGATGCCCGACATTGTATTGTGAGGCAAGGGCAAGCTGTAATGCAAAACACTTTTAGTTAATATGGGATCATAAATGTCATTGTCAAAAGTCAACATAATTAAAATGGATACAGTGTCAAACCTTGGCTTCGTCGTCCTTCAAGATTTCCTTTATCTCCGTAGCAACCTTGGTTGACAAACCTATTTGGTTGACTTGGAGGAATTTCCAGAAACCCCTCGGGAAAATGTAATCAACCTCAACGGCAAGAGGGCTCTTCTTACGTGTGTAAAATGCCATCTGAAATAAAAGCAATACACCATTAACTGAACACAAACAGACACACTTTGGTTCTACACCATTGAAACAAATCATACAGAGTGTATGATTGATTATACACCACCACTAATTACTTATAATACACAAACACAAGTTGGTTATACACCATTAAAACCAATCCTACACACTGTATGATCAATTATACACCACTAATTACTTAACATAAACAAACACAGGTTGGTTATACACCATTAAACCCAATCAGACACACTGTATGGTTGCTCATAAACCACTTACTTAAAAAACATATACACAAGTTGATTTTACACCATTAAAACCAATCCTACACACTGTATGGTTGCTCATATGAAACATGCAGAAGTTCATTATACCACAAAGGTCGATTTTACGTGAAAAAAAATCACAAAACATGCAGAAGATCATTTTACACAAATAAAAAACACTAATCACAAAGCCACTAACACCAAAACCCTAAACCCTAACAAATACTATGCACTATGTTCAGGAAATGGTACGAAACAAACGGATATTATACATTGGAGCACCAAAACCCTAAACCCTACAAAAATAACTCTTACTCACCTTCGAAAATGGTGATTAAAGACTGGAGCAGCTATAGATCAAGGATGAAGGTGTGAAAACAGAGGTCAGACCCATGGGAACGACAATCGCAGCTGAAGTAGAGGAGAAAGAGGATGAAAAAATTCGGAAAGAGGAGAGAGAGAATGAACGGGTGAGAGAAAGAGAAAAGTGACTGGTGGCTTGTAAAACAAGTTGCTTATAGGGAAGACAGAAAGGCGGGAAGGGGTTTTACAGCTGTAAGTAAATGAGGCGAGAGCAAGGTTACGGATGGGATGGCATTAAATGAGGAGAGAGAAAGGGGAGGGGTTGGGGGGGGGGGGGGTGAATGGGAGGGCCTTTTTGAAGGAAAATCATACGGATATGCTCAAAATATATATTTTTTTTCTAAATACACATCCCAAAAATACACAAATAAACGCTGATTTTACACAAATATAACCCATCATACACCGTGTATGAAGTGCATCATACACCAATAAAACTTGAAATACACGTATATAAGCAGATTTCAGACCACTGTACCCATAAATAAATGGAAAAACCTGCAAAAGTTGATTTTATGCTATTAAAACCTATCATACATTGTGTATGACAAGTTCTTTACCGCTAATTACTTCAAGTATACCTAAATAAGGCCACTTTACACTACTATAACGCATCATACCCAGTTTATAATTCGATTTCAGACCACTGTACCCCTAATTACTTGAAAAAAAACAGCAAAAGTTAATTTTATGCCATTTTAACCTATCCTACATTGTGTATGATAAGTCATTTACCACTAATTGTTTCAATTACACCTGAATAAGTTCATTTTACACCATTAAAACTCATCATACCCATTGTATGATTCGATTTCAACCCACTGTAACAGTAATTAGTTGAAAAAATCAGTAAAAGTTGATTTTATGCCATTTAAACATATCATACATTGTGTATGACAAGTCATTTACCACTAATTTCTTGGAATACACCTGAATAAGTTCATTTTACACTATTAAAACGAATCATACCCAGTGTATGATTCGATTTCAGACCAGTTACCCCTAATTACTTGAAAAAAACAGCAAAAGTTGATTTTATGCCATTATAACCTATCATACATTGTGTATGATAAGTCATTTACCACTAATTGTTTAAACTAAACCTGAATAAGTTCATTTTACGCCATTAAAACACATCATACCCAGTGTATGATACGATTTCAGACCACTATACCACTAATTACATAAAAAAATCTGTAAAAGTTGATTTCATGCCATTAACACCTATAAAATTTGTGTATGATAGGTCATTTACCACTAATTACTTGAAACATACCTGAAAAGCTTCATATTAAACCATTTTAACTCATCATACCCATTGTATGATTCGATTTCAGCCCACTGTACCCCTAATTACTTGAAAAAAACTGCAAAAGTTGATTTTATGCCATTATAACATATCATACATTGTGTATGATAAGTCATTTACCACTAATTGCTTGAACTACACCTGAATAAGTTCATTTTACACAATTAAAACGCATCATACCCAGTGTATGATTCGATTTCAGACCACTATACCCCTAATTACTTGAAAAAAACAGCAAAAGTTAATTTTTTGCCATTATAACCTATCATACATTGTGTATGATAAGTCATTTACAACTAATTGCTTGAAATACGCCTGAATAAGTTCATTTTACACCATTAAAACGTATCATACCCAGTGTATGATTCGATTTCAGCCCACCGTACCCCTAATTACTTGAAAAAAAAACAGCAAAAGTTGATTTTATGCCATTATAACCTATCATACATTGTGTATGATAAGTCATTTACCACTAATTGTTTTAACAACACCTGAAAAGGTTCATTTTAGACCATTTCAACGCATCATACCCATTGTATGATTAGATTTCAGCCCACTGTAACAGTAATTACTTGAAAAAACGAGCAAAAGTTGATTTTATACCATTAAAACCTATAATAATTTGTGTATGATAGGTCATTTACCACTAATTACTTGAAATATACCTGAAAAAGTTCATATTTAACCATTTTAACTCGTCATACCCATTGTATGATTCGATTTCAGCCCATTGTAACAGTAATTAGTTGAAAAAATCAGTAAAAGTTGATTTTATGCTATTGAAACCTATCATACATTGTGTATGACAAGTCATTTGCCACTAATTGCTTGGAATATACCTGAATAAGTTTATTTTACACCATTAAAAGGCATCATATCCATTGTATGATTCGATTTCAGCCCACTGTACCCCTAATTACTTGAAAAAAACAGCAAAAGTTAATTTTATGCCATTATAACCTATCATACATTGTGTATGATAAGTCATTTACCACTAATTGTTTTAACAACACCTGAAAAGGTTCATTTTAGACCATTTCAAAGCATCATACCCATTGTATGATTAGATTTCAGCCCACTGTAACAGTAATTACTTGAAAAAACGAGCAAAAGTTGATTTTATACCATTAAAACCTATAATAATTTGTGCATGATAGGTCATTTACCACTAATTACTTGAAACATACCTGAAAAGGTTCATATTAAACCATTTTAACTCATCATACCCATTGTATGATTCGATTCAGCCCACTGTAACAGTAATTAGTAGAAAAAATCAGTAAAAGTTGATTTTATGCCATTAAAACCTATCATACATTGTGTATGACAAGTCTTTTACCACTAATTGCTTGGAATACACCTGAATAAGTTCATTTTACACCATTAAAACGCATCATACCCAGTGTATGATTCGATTTCAGACCACTATACCCCTAATTACTCAAAAAAACAGCAAAAGTTGATTTTTTGCCATTATAACCTATCATACATTGTGTATGATAAGTCATTTACCACTAATTGCTTGAAATACACCTGAATAAGTTCATTGTACACCATTAAAACGTATCATACCCAGTGTATGATTCGATTTCAGACCACTGCAACAGTAATTACATAAAAAAATCTGCAAAAGTTGATTTCATGCCATTAAAACCTATAATAATTTGTGTATGATAGGTCATTTACCACTAATTACTTGAAATATACCTGAAGAGGTTCATATTTAACCATTTTAACTCGTCATACCCATTGTATGATTCGATTTCAGCCCACTGTAACAGTAATTAGTTGAAAAAACCAGTAAAAGTTGATTTTATGCCATTGAAACCTATCATACATTGTGTATGACAAGTCATTTACCACTAATTGCTTGGAATATACCTGAATAAGTTTATTTTACACCATTAAAACGCATCATACCCAGTGTATGATTCGATTTCAGACCACTATACCCCTTATTACTTGAAAAAATCAGCAACAGTTGATTTTATGCCATTATAATCTATCATACATTGTGTATGATAAGTCATTTACCACTAATTTCTTGTGATACACCTGTATAAGTTCACTTTACAGTATTATAATGCATCATACAAAGTGTATGATTTTATTAATTACTTGAAGCACACCTAAACAAGGTCTGGGAGGGAAGAAGAAGAAAGGGCAAATTTGGAAATAATATTTTTTTTTTTGACAAAAAAAAATTCAAAAGGAAAAAAAAAAATGAAGAAAAGGAGAGTGAAAAAGTCAAAAAAGTGTCCTTTTGCCTGCCTTGTATTAAATGAGGAGAGAGAAAGAGAGAGAGAGAGAGAGGACGGATGGGGGGGGGGGGGGGTGACATGGGAGGGCATTTTTGTCCAAAAAAGTCTATTTATAGTTAGAGGGGTCTAAAAAAGAATAAGGTTGGGGTGGGGGGTCCAATCCGTACGATTTCCCTAATAAGAACCACGTTTGGCTACTTGACCTGTTGGCTCTTGGCATCATGGGATCGCCCACCACTAGATCCTTCAGAGTTAAAATTATTATCGTTAGAGTTATTGTAAGAAAAATTGTCTAATTGCAGTAAAAATTTTTATTAAATTACAGTAAATAGTTAGTAAAATTTTAGTAGATAATTTTGCTAAAAATAATTAGAAATCTAGAGCGAATTTTTAGTAAAATAACAGTGAAAATTATCTAAACATAGCAATTAAATAATTGTTAGAAGCTAATAAATATTTAATCATAGCAATGAAAAGAGAGAGTAATTAGAAAGATCTCACAAATGATGATATCGCGCCGTGGTAAATTCCACTGTCCTAAAAGACGATTTCGCCTCTGCTCCGGTGCACACAGTATAACCGGTTGCTGTCATCCAGGATTAACACAATCCGACTCTTAACGTGCACTCGTTAATTGTCAGGTAGGAGTACCTTAAACTTTGCCCAAATTTTAGGAGAGAGAAAAAAACCGAGAGAGAGAGACTGAGAGGCTGAGAGTGTATGTTTTTGGTTGTTATAGCTAATGACATATATATATAGCGTAGAAAACGGTAACAAGCATTAAAAAAACGGGTGCAATGAATTCCAACGACTATAAACGGTAACGAGCGTTAAGTCATCGGCTATAATGGATACCAACGGCTATAAACGGACGTAATAAATTTTAACAGATATATTATCATTTAATTTCCAACGGTCACAATTTTAATGACCCTAAACGACTAATAACCGTAAATGGCCGGTAAATAGGCATAGTTAGAATATTTTTTCATAACACTTAAATTTAGCTTGTATCATTTTTTCAACAGTTTTAATATAATTTATAAATAATACGAGTTATAAAAATATTTTAAAAATTATAATATTACTTTGTTAAAAGCAGTATCCTAAGTATGTATTGTTATATGTTATTTAAATTTTAGTATTATGATATTTTTAAAAATAATAAAAAAAGTCCTTAATTTTTTATCATATTAACAAAAAGACATATTTCTGATATGATAACATCAATTTTCGTCAATATAGTTGATGTGATAACAAAGAGGGCACCAACACGCCGTCACCGGATCCTATTAGAACTCCGAAGTTAAGCGTGCTTGAGCGAGAGTAGTACCAGGATGGGTGACCTCCTAGGAAGTCCTCACCTTCAGGTTGGGGGCACTGGGAAACAGCCTCTCTTCAGGTTGACTCCCTGAAGGGGGAAGGCTGCGTACATCCGCCCCCCAGACCCTGCGTAGGCGGGAGCCCTTGAGGCACTGGGTATGTTCCTTATAGTTGTTGTGATAACTATTTTTTTGTTAATGCTACAATGAAATGATAAAAATATCCTTCAATGTCGTTATTCTTACTTTATATGCACGATATTCGATATGTTGTATTATATAAAAACTGCGTGTTTTTGCCAAAAGTTGTTTAAAGGTGTATCGTTATTCTTATTCTTACTTTGTTTTTGCCTAAAGTTGTATTTTATGGGAATTTAATTCCTGCGTTACCTTCCTTGGAAGTAAATAAAACATGTTTAATTGTTAGGATGGGAAATAGAACTTCCTTCGGGAAGTTAGTGCTTACGACGAATTTGGTCAGTATGCTTATTCGTCGTATTAGAGTTCTGTATGACATGGGGTGCGTAAGGATAAACTGAACTCAAGCTCTAGCTATACACTCAGCCTAATATTCCCTGCAAGATTCACGAGGGGAGTAGGAGGCTTGAACGATTATTACTCCGAAGAAGGAATCGGGAGAGAACAGGGGAGGAAGAGACGTGTCTGAGAGGAGGGAAGCTGTGTCTGGATGTGAGGAGCCTTTTCCCTCTTATAGAGAACTTCGGTTGATTGGCCTGTTTATTTTGGGTCGCCCCTTTCTTAGTCGCCCATTTCTAACTAGACCTGTTTATGTGCGTTGTTTGCTGTTACTTATTGGCCCTGGGAGGTAATGACTATAAACATAACAAAGAATTGGGCGAGTAAGTATGGGGCATGTAAATGTCGGGCGAATACCAGGCCAGTATTATAAATAATTAGTTAAAAACAAAAGACTTAGAACTTAATTGAAGACTAAATAAGTTATTTTCGATATTTTATCTACTTTCTACTAATCAAATAATAGCTAAATAACTCTATAGTCACACACCTTGAGCATCAATCTAGTTATGGCGCTTTCATGGCCGCACTTCAATTCTCACTCTCTCTCTAACCCACTCTCTTCTACGTTCCCCCTTCTCTCTCTTCATTCTCAATCCAATTCCAAAACCCTAAAATTCAAACCCTACTGTACGCAAAACACAGCCAAATCAGACCCTCAGCGGACGAAAATCGATGATGATTGTCGTAAGAAGAAGCGAAATCCCAAGCCCAGCTTCTACGATCAGATTCGTGAGAAATGGTCGATCAAAACCGCAGCTGAAACGAAGAGATTTCCATGGCAGATTCAAGAAGAATCGACGTCGCAATTTGAAGGTTTAGAGTGTGAAGGCAATGGAATTCCCGGGGTTTCTGTATCTGAGATGAATTTTGATGAGGAAAGCTTAAAATCTAATGAAATTGATGATCAATTGAGTAATGGGAGCCGGAAAAGAGATACTCGGAATGATTCTGTAGCGAAATTTGATCACAAAAGGAAATTTGATCAAAAACTTCAAAATGGAATTTCTAGGGTTTCTGTATCTGAGTTGAATTTTGATGAGAACAGGATGAAATCTGATGCAATTGATGCTCAATTGAATAATGGAAGCCGGAAAAGAGAAATTCATTTTCAATCTGTACCGAAATTTGATCAAAAACTTCAAAAAATTCATTTAAAAACAGTGGAAGTAGAAGAAATTGTAAAGGGAGGGGAAGTGATTTCTGGAAGTTATGGGAATCAGTCACTGAATGACTTAAAGAATAAACAAATGAATTTTGCATTGGAAAGTTGTCAGAATTATGGTGAAGAGAATCAAAATGTCGCGGAATTTGGTGGGAATAACGTAAATAGTCTTGGCGATTCAGAAATTATTGAGAAATCGGCGAACATTGATGAGGAAGTTGAATGTAATGGCAAAATTGAGGACGATGTTGTAAATAGTGGTTCATCAGTTGGGTTTTCGACAAAGGAATGGGCATCGGTTTCTAGCTGGTTTGATGATGACAACAATGACGGTGATGCTTTAAACCGGGATGAGAAACTCGATCAAACTAGCAGAGACACTGACAATTTTATGAATTCTGATCAAAGAGATGGTGGAAATAGGTTGCCATGGATGGCGCGAAATGGTTCGGGTGAGGAGGAACACGAGACAGGGAACAAAGTAAAGTTAGCAGAGAAGATGATCCCTGAACATGAGTTGAAGAGGTTAAGGAATGTGGCTTTGAGGATGTACGAGAGAATTAAAATTGGGAAGGCAGGTGTTACGCAGGCGTTAGTGGAGAACATTCATGAGAAATGGAAGATCGATGAGGTGGTGAAATTGAAATTCGAGGCGCCACCTGCGTTGAACATGAAAAGAACCCATGAAATTCTCGAGGTCAGCTATGGTTTCGAGGATTTTCGTACCTTGTTTCTCTTCCAAAGTGTTTAGACTTGATTTGGCTAATTATCGAACATAGCTTGCTCAAAGTAGATGCTCAAAGTGACCTATAGTATGTGCAATGGTCGAATTCGCTTCAGTATGGCTTAGGGTATGAGCGAATCGTTTATCATTTTTGATGCCTCATTCACTCAATTATAATTTGTTTTCACTGATCTATCTATCATACACTATTACATGCAACTTAATTTGGTAGGTCGCATATATGTGTACCAATGGCCAGTTTTTCTGTCCATTCTACTATTATTAGTTGTTACTCTTATTTGCTCTTCGTGGCTGTGATTATGTACGAGACTGCATTTATGCTTTCTAAATGAACTAGGGGTGTACATGATTTGTGCTGGCTTGTGAGCTGGCTCATCATAAAGCTTGAGAGGCTTGGCTTGTTTTGAGCTTGAGCTATGAGCTAGCTTGTTTAGCTTCCCAACCCAAGCCCGAGCCTAGTGAAGCTTGAGCTCATAAACTCACGAGGCTAAACAAGCCTAAGAGAGCCCATGTTATTACAATATTTTAGCATAAATATGCCTAATTGAGCCAAGTACGAGCAGAACTTGAGCCTAAATGAGCACAAATGAGCCTAGATCAAGCTTAAATGAGTTTATTTAAGGCATGTTCAGTTTGGAGCCTGCCTAGCTAATTTAGAGTATAACCGAGTGGAACTGAGTTTGAGCTAAATGTTGATGAGTTGAGCCTTGAGCCTCACAAGCTCGTGCTCCACTTGGCTGACATACAGTATGGTGAACTGTTTTGGTCTGGCGTTGCTTTGTGGGGGGTATTTGCAAGTTTCGGTTTATTTCATCTCAGTCGATCTTGTGCAGAGAAAAACAGGAGGCTTGGTGATATGGAGATCAGGCAGTTCAGTGGTGCTATTTAGAGGACTGACCTACAAACTCGATTGCGTACAGACATATAACCGAACCAATTTAGAAAGTTCAAGAAACCTAGAAAACTCAGTTCCTGATTCGTTAGGACTCCCTAAGGATCTCTCTGAAGCTGAGATAAACGATATGAACGAGCTCAATGATTTATTGGATGAGTTGGGTCCCCGGTTCAAAGACTGGTCTGGAAGACCTCCATCCCCCGTTGATGCAGACTTGCTTCCTGGCGTGGTTCCCGGATATAAAACTCCATTCAGACTTCTTCCTCATGGAGTAAGGCGTCCTTTACGAGACAAAGAAATGACAGATCTCCGACACCTTGCTAGAAAGATGCCTCCGCATTTTGCTCTGGGTATGTCAGAGGGAATCACAATTATATTTTTCATATACATATGTGTAGAATGGAAAACTTTGTTGGTGAGACAATGGGAAAACTCAATCTCGATTGTTCAATCTTAAAGTAAGCTAAGGAACGACCTGGTGTCAAGGAATAAAAAATATAAAGTTATGCGTAAAGCAAAATACGACATGAGACTTACGTGGTTCAACTTTGAGGTTAAGCCTATGCATGTATGTATGTATGTGCGTGTGTGTATGTATGTATGTATCTTATTTTCTTATATGATTCGCTTTGCTCAATTTTCCTAGGAAGGAACAGAGAACTGCAGGGCCTGGCAGCAGCAATGGTGAAGTTATGGGAGAAAAGTGCCATTGCCAAGATAGCCATCAAACGCGGTGTTTTAGGTGCTTGCAATGACAGAATGGCTGAACAACTCAAGGTCAGATATCATGTTCTCTCTCTCTACTTCCTCGCTTGTATAATGCATATAATATTGTATTTTATTTATTAACATGTTTATAAGTATGATTGCTTGGTGACAACTATCAAACTGGGTAAAAGAGGGATAAATGGGCTATCTTTATTTGACAATTGTGTAAAGGCCTTAGGGTAAAGAGAACTATAGTTAAAATGAGGGCAAGATTGTCCAAATTTTTTTAGAATTTTACACTCCTTTTTATCCCTTAAATTTGAGGTTAAAGAAAAAGGAGGTATTGGGGGCTAAGTTTTAACCCCCATACCTCTCTAAAAAAATTTGCCAAACAGGGTCAATGTTTATTAGCCTCCCTTACACTTTTCCCTCTTTACCTTGTTGGCAAATAGAGGGTTAAAGTCATGACTCGTTTTGTAACGTCCTTGACCCTCACGTATGCAATTCTGCAATTGCGTAATGCTAGTATTTCCATGGCGTTGATTTCTTTATCATCTTGATTTAGAGAATGACAGGAGGAACACTAATCTCGAGAAATAAAGACTTCATAGTCTTCTATCGTGGGAACGACTTCTTACCTCCGCCTGTAACGAAAGCACTTACAGAACGGGAGAAGCTGACGGGCCTCCAGCACCTGGAAGAGGAAGCACGTCGAGCTGCTGCATTGGCTTTGATGACCCTAAACCCCAAAATCTCGAGGGTCCCACTGGTGGCTGGCACGCTTGCTGAAACTATGGCAGCAACTTCGCGGTGGGGGAAACAACCGAGCAGTGAAGACTTGGAGAAGATGATGAAAGATTCAGCTATTGCTAGACATGCTTCATTGGTTAGATATCTTGGGCAGAAATTATATCTGGTGAGTTCGAGTTTGCTGAAAAAACTACAAGAATTGCCTTGTTTGGAATTAAATAAAGGCCGTTACATATTGTAGTTCGTTAAGTAATGGATTTTGAGCTAGCCATTATATGATTGGCCGTCACATAACAATACTTTAATGGACATGGTAATGCATAACATTATATTTTATTTATGATTGCATATGGCCGTCATGTAACAATAAAGCCTAAATGAGCTGAGCCCGAGCTGAGCTAAATGTAAACAAGCAGAGCCTTGAGTCTGACGAGCTTATGCTTTGCTTAGCTCAAATACACCCTTAGCTGTTAGTTCAAACTTTTGCAAATTTAATGCTTAAAAGCAACTTATATTGTGTGATAGCCACGACACGTCGCGTAATATCCGCTTTCGCAATACTGTGATGATTCCATGCTGCTAAAACCTTTTCCTAATCCCGTGTTTGTCGATTCTGAATTCGTTCCAGGCGAGAGGGAAGTTGATGAAGGCCGAGAGGGCTTTGGCAAAGGTGCTGGAAACTCTAGAACCGCAAGAACTCCCAACTGATTTGGAAACAATAACCGACGAGGAGAGATTAGTATTTCGCAAAATGGGTTTAAGCATGAAGCCTTACTTGCTTCTGGGTAAGCATCCAAAAATCAATAGTAACAAGACGTTAAAAAAACTACTCTTTAGAAGCACTTTTTATACAAACACATTTGTTGAAAGTGTTCTGAATATGAGTGTTTTTGTCTAAAAAATTTTTAATTTTCGCCTTTTGCTTCTACTGTAAAAAAGAAACACTATTTTCCTACTTTTTCTTAGAAGAAGAAAAACAATATCCACTTTTATATACACACTTTTTTTCAGAGTAAAACATCCTTAGAACATGAAAAAACCGCTTTTTCCTTAGGGGAAAAAAAAAAAAGCGCTTAGGAAAAAAAAGAAACGCTTTTCTCAGAAGAAAAGCTTAGCTAAACAGACCCAAAACCCAAATGTCAAATTTGACTAGATCCCCCAAAATTTGACTCTTTTTCGTTACGGGTGCTCTTACATATGTGCCTTGTATAACAGGAAGGAGAGACTTGTTCGACGGAACGGTAGAGAACATACACTTGCACTGGAAATTCCGGGAGTTGGTGAAGATCATCGTGAGAGGGAAAAGCTTTGCACAAGTGAAGCATATCGCAATCTCTCTAGAGGCGGAGACTTTTGGTGTGCTCGTATCTATCGATAAAACTATCAAGGGCTATGCCATTATCATATACCGTGGAAAGAACTATCAGCGTCCTCTCAAATTGAGGCCCCGGAATCTTCTTTCTAGAAGGCAGGCTTTGGCTCGTTCTATCGAACTTCAAAGACGCGAGGTAATTGTCTCTAGTTTTGGGCTCTATTAGTCAAACATGTCGTATACTACGCGTACTGAATGCGTATTCAAGTATTGAAGATAATAACCTTTGCGTGTAATTTATGCTTAAATTTCTTGCAGGCACTGAAGCATCATGTGTCAGATTTACAAGAGCAGATTGAGCTGCTGAAGTCTGAACTTGTAAGAAATCCTCGTGTGCTTTTCCCAGTTTTTCGTTACGAATCGAACTTCAGACATGAATCGAATCAGCACAACTTTTTAATCAGGAGTTGTACCGCATATTTAATCGTAAGATTAAAACATGTAAACATTTTCAGCTAAATATTGATGTATGATTTCACATTTATAATTTAGCTGGCCTAGATCATATAGGTTGATGAGCTTACTCCTCTCACTAGTGTCAGCGAAGGGTGTAAATGAGCTGAGTCGACCCAAGTGTGAGCATGTTAGGTTTGAGGCTTCGCCCTTCAACATTTACTTAGCTTGGGCTCTACTGAAAGCCCGTTGAGCTTTGAAACTTTGAGCTTGAGCTTGGCTCAAATCCAACACAGTGAGCTACAACTAAGCTCGCCTTGTTCAGGCTCATTGTATTCTGATTGAAGCTCTTTAGGCTTGGCATCTTTAGGCTCATAACTTGCATCAAGCTTGGCTCATTCAGGTTCCTTTCTGGCCTACAGGCTTAAACTTTACTAGAATCGGGCTTGTTAACTAGGCTGGTAAAAGCAACCCAAATAGGGCGTGTAAGGGGACGCTTTAGTCGGGTACATCGATTCATTTTATTTTGTTGTATTGTCTTACAATGGTAATGGAGATGTAACAACGCCCTAAGTCGGGCTACCAACGTCTAAGAGGTGGGGAATGAACTTTGAACTCGAGACTTCATGGTTAGAGAAGGGTAGTCTAACCACTATATCAGACCCAACAACTAACATTGGTGCATTTTATACCTAACAAAAACGACGCTACACACCCGGTTTGCAGGAAGATATGCGAAAGGGAAAGAAGATAGATGAGAAGTCTTTACATGCAAGATTGGATGCTCTTTCTGATGCTCCTGATACTGACATGGATGCGGTAATTAAAACATTTTTAAGTTCTTTAATATCATTGCTATGATTATATTCACTGTATGCCTATTTCATGTGCATCTAGGGATGGCAATGAGGCGGGGCGAGGTGGGTACGGGGGGTGTCTCCTCCATACCCGTACCCGCCACCCAAATCCATACTCGTACCTGCCTCATTACCCGTCACGGGTATGATATGGGGGTACAAACCCATATCCATACCCGCCCCATTATCTGCGGGTATCCATTACCCACCCCGTACCCGCCTTAATGCGGGTACAGAACGATTGTGTATACTCCGCTGTATCAATTATTTAATACTATTTTTATTAATTCAAATATATTTTTTTATAATATTGATAAATAATTTAAGTAATTAAATTTAAGCACATAATTTTTAATTTGAAAATTAATTAGATCCAAAATAGAGCGGGTATGGCGGGTATAAAATGGGGCGGGGCGGGTATAGAGTGGGGCGGGTCGGGTACAACATTATACCCGTACCCGCCCCATACGGAGTGGGTACACCCAACTCATACTCGTACCCGCCCCAAACGGGGGCGGATACCCATGGGTAACGGGTTTTACCCGCTCCGTTGCCATCCTCGTATGCATATGTCAAATATTGCTCTTTTTACAGTAAATACTAATTAACAACATAGGATCTTTTACTCCATAAATTATTGTAGTTTTTTCATTATATCAATTTAATCTCTGTACAAATTTGCACTGTGTCAATTTCTTCCTAGAGTAAAACTAACCTTAAATTGCCGGGAGAATTTTTTAACGGATGGGTCACAAGCAGGTTTAAATTGGGTCAACAAGAGGGTTTGTATTAAATAACTTCCATTTGACGTGACCTAGCGGTTAAAAATCATGCCCTAAACTTCAATTTGAAATACAAAACTAAGTTAATATAATATAAAATGTATAAGTATTTAAATTGACATAATTAAATATAAAATTACTTAATTAATACAGTCGGTAAAGTACATTAACTTACTGAATGGTGGAAGCCCTTTGATTGTTAACCAGGAGGAAGGAGAGGAGGCGTACCTACCTGTATATGACAGCGGAAGCGACTGAGTTCCCTTGCTGACCGCTAAATTGACTCGCAGTCATTAATTTTACGGTAATTTATATCAAAGATCTCTGTACTTTGCTTACTGCATTAATTTATTACTTGTATTTTTAATTGCATTAGTTTAGTTCCTATACAAGTTACATCATGTCATTTTGATCCTCGAGTAAAATTTATGTAAAGTTAGTAATGGAATTCTTAGTGGTTTGGTCATGAGTTAGCTTAAATTGGGTCAATGAGTGATATAGTATTGAGTTGTTTGTATGTAACCTGATTATACCGTTAAAAATTACGTTATTAACTTGACTTCAATGTAAATTGTGACTAAATTATACAGAGATTAAATTAGAAAGTATAAGGACTTTTTAAGGAGAGTACAGAGACGTTTAATATAAGTAATCCTTAATTTTGATATCCATTTGATAGTTTTTTTTAGGGTTGTTTACATTTTAGTACTCTGATATTTTTTGAAATAATAAAAAGGCCTCTGATTTTTTTGAATTATTAAAAAGGTTCTTAAGTTTTTGTCACGTTAATAAAAGGTCCATCTCCGACATGTTAATGTTATTTTTAGTCGACAAAGCTACAGTAACAGCTGTGATTTTATTAATACTACATTAAAATGACAAAAGTACTCCATAATAACCGTATTTTAAAATAAATTAAGCAAAATATATATCTTTTATATAATATAACATATCGAATTTTTAAGAATAAATGTGTTAAAGTGTACTTTAGGTCCTTTTTTTTGTAGCATTAATAAAAAACAATTGCCACGTCATTTCTGTCGATGAAAAATGACGTCTTTTTAATACTTTAAATAAGTCTGAATTTTTTTTTTATTATTTTCAAAATATTGGAGTACTAAAATATAGATAATTTTTTTTATTGAAATAAATTTAGAAATGTGCAATAGAAGATAAAAATAATCGTTTACATAGCTTTGTAGAGAGTACCAATTGGAGTACTAAATATAGATATTTTATTTTCAAAATATTGGAGTACCAAAGAGGGCACCAACATGCCGTCACTGGATCCCATGAGAACTCCGAAATTAAGCGTGTTTGGGCGAGAGTAGTACCAGGATGGGTGACCTCCTGGGAAGTCCTCACTCTCAAGTTGGAGGCACTGGGAAACAGCCTCTCTTCAGGTTAACACCCTGAAGGAGGAAGGCTGCGTACATCAGCCTCTCAGATTCTGCATAGACGGGAGCCTTTGAGGCACTGGGTATGTTCCTTATAGCTCCACCTTACTTTACTATTTGAAATAACAATCAATCATGTAATATAAATTCAAATTCCTGAAGCAATTGGCATTCAATCACTCAAAACAAGATTAAAAACATAAAATTGTCTCACGAAATAACAAACTCTGACCTCTTGACGTATACTTCCCCCAAAGCTCAAGCTGTGGATAATGTACATGTCCACTTTATACCTTATACTTAAATTGTTTCATATTGAAATTGGGGGCTGTTGGAATTCAAACTCGTGCTCTCTTGGTCAACAAGGCTTTGATACTATGTCAAGGAACTAACTTTCCCAAAAGTTTAATCGTATTTGACTCTCTGCAGAGTATGAATAGCTTTGCTTGAGAAAGTCATCAAATAAGTGAAGAGATAAACCTTTAAAGGTGAAGTTTAAATAGTAAATATGACGAACTGATACCTTATCCAGATGTTACTTATGGAGTCCAACACAGCCAAGACTAACTCAGTATCCTGGTTAATAAAATCCCAATTTGAATCTTAAAATCTTAGATTTTATGGTTCTACAATTATCGACCGATTTGAATCTTAAGTAGAATTTTACGATTCATTGATATTATATAAAACTAATGGATAAAATCGTAATACGATTTTACGATTCTAGTAATCCGGTATTGATTCTACCAACGTATTACAAAATAAAATGTAAAAAATAAAGCATATATTATAAACGAATATATAGTTTGAAGTAAAAAAATTAATTAAGCTTTATACACTTCCAAAACACTTAAATTAAGTTTAGTTTCGTGTTTTAACCTTAATATAAAGTTTGATTAGCGTCATCTATCTTAAAAGCCCTCATGACTATTATAACATAAAATAACACATCTATGTTTTATGAGAATATTTTTATCATATTTGATTATATTTCTTACATATACCAATAAAAGTAAATTGTTATATTAATAATTTATTGAATTATACAAATGATATTAATACGAAAAATAATTATAATATACATTTAGTAGAATCTTACGATTCTCGATTCGATTCTACAATTCTGATTCTAGAAACTCCTACCAATTCTAAGTAGAATTTCGATTTTAACAATCTTGCTCAATATGCGGGACACTTTTAACTCTTCTAATTAGATCAGAATCACATAAAAATCTCACCAAATAACAAAATATGACCCCTGAATACACACTCGTATTCGACTCTCATACTGGGCCTATGTAACATAGCTGCAACAGGAAGGGTTGTTTGATATTGTTTTCTATTTGTAGTAATTATTCTATTAGAAACCAAAGACCACTTTCTGTAACCGAAAATTTTTTATTTTTACTTTTCTCCTAAGTTGACTCAAAACAAAACCCGAAAAACCAAAAATCAGAAAAATCATTTTCAAAATCTATTTTTTAATTTATAAAAAATCAAAAGCTGCAAACAAAAATATATCAAACAAGATCCCTTCAAGAAATCAAATGACAAACATGATCATACAACATAAATCAATACCAATGAAAGTGATACCTCAACCAGAGCTCTCTTTGTCCTGCTCCAGGCAAGCCTTTATGAACTCCAAAACAATCGGGGCGAGCTCGGGTTGATGTGAAGTATAACAATGATCCGCATTTTCTACAATTTGCAATTTGTGATTCGGTATGATCTTCGCGAATTCATATGCGTCTTCAACGGAAATGATTTCGTCAGCAGTTCCATGCACCGTCAAAACCCTGTCGACGTGTATACTCAACCATGTCAAAGTGAGCGCAAAACGTAAGGATCTATTTGGTTCAACAGAAAATTTTTCTTCACAAACTAATTTTAGTTAAAGATTTCTATTCTTTGTTTTCATCCTTCTAATTAAAGAAAATGGTTTCGTCCTAAAAAATTGTATGAGATTTGCGCTTGCCAAGTTGAGTTTGAAGTGAAGTGAAGTGAAGCACACGATACGAGATTATGATAGAAAATGTTTCATGAAGGAAAATGTTTTCCCTTTAAGTTGAGAGGCAATCAATTTTCCCTTGATGGAGGAAAGTTCTTTCCGTATTTGTGATTATTACTATGAAGATATGCAAAGAAATGAATGAATTGAAATAAAAAAGGTTTTCAATACAGGTAATTTTGTAAAAATATTCTCAACAGTGGTAATTTTTGTCTGAAAATTTTTTGTTCTTTGCTTATACTTTTATTTTGAAAAGAAACATTATTTCTGTGTTTGTACTTAAAAATAGAAAAATAGCTTTTGCTTCTACATAAAAGTATTTTTCTTTCCTAGTCAAATATCCTCAAATTCTAGAAAAAATACTTGGCCAAACAGGCCCTAAGAAAATAGAGCTCAACATATAAAAGCAAAGTACTATTAGGTAACAAGACATTGAATAGGCCATAAAAATGAATCAATCCACGAACGTTGTTCTTTCTTACCCAAATGATTCAATCATTTGTCGAATCATGTTTCTCTTGAGTTTGATATGCATTTCAAACACGAATCTAATTTTTGAATTACATAATCATGTGTGTGAGCATCGTACTTTAGTGCTTATTTGGTATCATTTTCTATTTGTAGTTTTTGGTCTTTTAGAACAACAAAACCCAAGTTTTGAAGACAATTTTTTTCTTAATAATGGTTTCTTGCTTTCAGTTTTCAATTAGATTAGGAAGAAATCGAAAACAAAAAGGCAAGAACAAGAACAAGTTGTTTCCAAATTCTGATTTTTTAGTTTCTAAAAAAACCAAAAACTACAAACAAAAAACGATACCAAACAAAATGCTTCGGATTTTAGATGTTTCCTACAACTATAGATTGAGTATAATTTTCACCCCAATTTCCTTATTTTCGATAATTAGTGACAAAAGTTGCAATACAAAGCAAGTACACACAGAAGAGCCTGGTTTGAGCATACATGCAGAAAAGCGTGTAGCAGAGAATACCAATATAAAAACATTACAAAAAATACCAACAACAAAAGTGAATCAAAACACATTTTCCTTACCTGCAATCTTTATCAATTTTCAGGCATGCCTCGTGCATATTAGTGTTTAACCGATCCATTAAGCTCTCCTCAGTCACACGGTAAATTACTTCTCCTGCAACGTCAAAAAAAAGAAAAAGAAAAAAAGGAAGAAATAATCTCAAGAACTCTTACAACAAAAACCCAAAAAAAAAAAAGGGGAAAAAAAAAAGGTAAAAGTCCAGATCTAATCTGTCTAAAAATTGTAACACTTAAATATTCTGAAATTTTAAAATCTTACATTAATCGGGTATCCTTCTATCTAAATTTGACAAATTTTCCTTAGATAATGCTAAAGTGGGACCTAATTTCAACATATATATGTATTTTTATTACGATTCAATGATCTTTTGCCAAAACATGCTGAAATGCCACATGATTTCTGCTATATATAGGTAACTTACATCAAATTCAGTAAATTCTTATCGTGTTTTGCTTAATTTTTGCTGAAAACATTGCCTCATTCATGTTATCGTAATCATATAGTATATTAGCATTTTCTGCATAAAATTGGTCAGATTCTTATTAAAATTCATCAAATTTCAGCAGAAGCTACTTAGGCAATAGAATATTCAAACCTCTGGGTACCTCATTCGTATATATAGAAATGTTAGAGTACTTTGGTGATAGATGCTTAAATCTCAGGATACTAAGTGATAATTTCCCTAAAAATTATTAGACGAAGATATAGGTTACCTTGTTTGTTCTTGACATCGATGTATCCATCCTTTTTTATTCTTTCTAAGAAATTTTCACCCAACCGTTCTTGCATTCCTCTGTCCAGATAAAAACGGCCGGATATATTCATGACCGTGCGGATATCATGATACTTCGAAGCATATAGTAAGACGACACCTGCACCTGTAACAATACATTTCCATAATGCATCACTTCACAATTTTGGCATGTTGACAACAACGACGACGCAGTGTCTAATAGAGGTTCCCGCCACAACAAGGTCGGGGGGGTAAGATGTACATAGTCTTACTCCTATAGGGTGCTACCCTGGAAAAAGATTGTTTCCGAGGGAGCGAAAAAAGTTTCCAATCTCGTTTTCAAGTGTTCTCTACGAAAACGAAATATTGGAGAAGATTTAGAAAACATAGAAACATTGAAAAACGACCAGTCAATTAAAGAGAAAACAGCGATTTCCAATTTGTTAAAACTGGAGGGCTCTTTCTCCATCAAAAGGATTTCGACCAGCTGATTAATTAATGGAAGAAACTAGGCGGGATCCACATGTTCTCTCAGGAGTGTAACATTAAGCTGCCTATTCATTTCTTTTTTTGGTAATTGCTCAGGTTAGCTTATGTCCACCTCAACTAAATATCGTTAACTCAAGAGTTTCGTTACTTGCGATTGAGTAACATGGAGCCCATATACCTAGTGGGTGACTCCAAGGAATTGCTTTCATTCAATGACAAGATTTGAACCCTGGCAATGATGTTGAGAATAAAATTTATCACCAAGTTACCTTTACTGTGCCCAACAATGGCACCCACTGCCCGATTTGCACCATAGAAGTGCTCGACAACAGAGCGTAAATCTTCAGCTTCTCTCATGTAGTTCCCATATTGAAATGAACCTTCACTTTCACTGTGAAAGAGATTGATAGCAAGCAGTACTTAACATTGTCTGACATCGAAAACAAATTTTCCTTTTCTACCTAACAAGTACCATGGACCAAACTACTCAACACAAAACCCAACCCCTAATACTTCAGAGTTGGTAAAAGAATCTTAAAAAGGTATTATGTTAGAGCAAAGGAACAAGAATGCTATAATGTTCAATATATACACAAGAGGGCAACATGTTTTTAGAAAATAAATAATAAGTGCAACATGTTAAAAGAAAAGAAACTGTTGCACTTCTTGTATGTCGTCCAACGTTGCACTTCATGTATCTATGGTAAGCACCGTGCATTCTTGTTCTTTTCTCAAATATAACAAAGCAGAAAGACTGGAAGGGACTGGGGGAGAGAAAATCTTTTAATAGAACTTCAACGATCAATACAATCAACGGCTTACCCATTCCCAGCAAAGTCAAAGCGGAAAGCACTAATTCCTTCCTTTTCCAATGTATTGGCGAGGTTCACCATTGTTCTCTCTCCCTGGATAGGGTAAAAGTTTACAAATTAGAGTACCCGTAAAAGTTTCACTAAAAGGGATTGCCATTTCCCAAGCAAGCAATGCAAGAACTCAAGAAGGACCAATAATAACAGCGTTTAAGAGATAGGAGTCCTCATTAACCCTAAATCTGCATGTTTGTTATTGTTGTTTTATTGTTATTAGCATGCTTAGTATTGCTTTATTTGATTCCTTTCTATATTGTTCCTTCTTTTCTTTTCTTTCTCTTTTTCTGTTTCTTTTAAGGTTGGGGCCTTCGAAGACAGTCTTCCTACAGGGTGCTATCCTGTACGGGTAAGGCTGTGTATATTTCACCCTTCCCAGACCCTGCCTTGGCAGGAGCCTATGAGGGACTGCGTTTGTTGTTGTTGTTGTTCATACAACACGTGTATATGGGTCTGAAACTGAGAAAAGCAATTCAGTTACTTGCATTTGCTAGGCATCTTGCATACTTATAAGCAAACCAGGTAAGAAACTACGAGGTAACTAATTCTATCTCAATCGCATGACTATCAGCAGTGATATCCCGTTTCCTGCAGGGATACTCGTGGTCCATAATCCATATCCAGAATCTCTTTCTTCAATGTATACCTAGATGCGTAAAATCAAACACAAGAGAGCTTCATATTATGAGGTTCACTAACCTTGTGGGACCGGAAACCATGGCATAAGATTACAACCTCTTTGGATCCAGTATCATGCAAGAGCCCAACAAGTTTCTCACCATGACTGTTTGGTATGATGAGTTTCTGCGGCTGAATCGCTGTAAAATAGAATCAGGTTTAAGTTAAAGAGCATATAATGAATCCCATTAGTAACAAATTTTGGGTATTTCTTGGTAAAGTGTGATAATAGTTGTTCTAGGTGTTTTGGGTTGCTTTTTTCTGGGAATTGGAGTGTTAGGGTCAGTTTATGTGCACCTTGATTAAACTCAGATTACATGCACTGCTTACTCAGAAGTTTTCGAGATACAA
This sequence comes from Simmondsia chinensis, assembly GCA_018398585.1. Taxonomy (NCBI): domain Eukaryota; kingdom Viridiplantae; phylum Streptophyta; class Magnoliopsida; order Caryophyllales; family Simmondsiaceae; genus Simmondsia; species Simmondsia chinensis. The sequence continues at coordinate 36,288,429 of JAGTTD010000010.1, forward strand.
TAGGGTAACTTAGGATCCATAGACCTAGTGGGTGGCCACAGAAAATTGTTTGCATCGATTGGAAAAATTTTAACTCCAGACCTAACGATTCACAAGGTGTTAGGCTCTAGTGTCTTGCCACTTGAACCAAACAGTCGGGTTTGATTTAGAAGTCCTTGTGAGTACAACATTATAAACGGTAATATGATAAACTGAAAATGCCAAGGAAAAGGAAGGAGGCAGATATACACATCAGTTACAACACAACACACAACACAAAATCCCAGTGCCTCAAGGGCTCCCTCAAAAGCAGGGTCTAGGGGGGTAGATTTACGCAACCTTCCTCCTTCAGGATGTTAACCTGAAGAAATGCTGTTTCCGAGGACCCCCAACCTGAAAGACATACACGTCAATTACCCTACACTGAAATTATTACCATATTCAAAGAAGAAGCTCTCATAACCTATTCCCCACCCTCAACCTTAGCTAAACTTTTTACCAAAAAAATATCAAGAATGATGAACCATTTTGCAATCCACTCATACAAACCGTCTCGGAAACAACCTCTCGTTAGGGTATCACCTGAAGGGGTAAGGCTGCGTACATTAGGCCCCTCCCAGACCCAGCTTATGAGGGAGCTCTTAAGGCACTGGGTATGTTGTTGTTGTTGTCATACAAACCGTCAACCAAAAACAAAAGAAGTTTTCAAATTCCATATTGTCTAAGAATGTAGGTACAATCTAGCTTACACAGTGAGAACATCATTTCTAGAGCACACTGGTTTTATAGTTGGATTTAATTAGTCACTAATATGGTATCAAAGTTAGATGAGGTGTACCATGTTTCATCCCCTAATTTCAAAGTTTCATAATTGTTTGGCATGCTGTTTGAATCCCACATCACCTAGGATAACTGATATGATCCAACTTATATTATAAGAATACAGTAATGCTATTGCCAAAGCAAAATTGTGAATGTCAGAGCAATTTTGTGACTATTATTCACTATAAGTCACATCGTTGCTCCTCTAATAAGCCGATTTTCTAGATGAAGTTATGTTTAATCTCCTTTAATAAGAGTAATTCATCCATTTGTTACGAAACATCTGCAGAAAGTCAGCCATGTAACTTCTAGAACTCGTATCAATCATCTATGTCGCGCACGCAAATTAACCATCAAACTCCGGATCACAAAATTAAAAATGTTGCGATTTCTTATACAATATTCTTCACTAATATCTATTTTCATACACATAAATGTGAAATTAACTGTTAGGACCTCCCACTAAACCCTAAATTGAAATAGCAATCACAAATGAAAAGGAATTGGAGATTAAAATTGAGAACACTAGAATTTACGCTGTTCAGCCAAAGCTTATATTCCCAGAAGAGAGTACCATAACTCTACTATAGCTATAACCCTAATATCAACCTACACAACCTAGTGTATATATAGAGCTACTCACACTAAAATTCTATTGTATCATGAGCAATGATGACTGTAGCTGTTAGCTATCAGCTATTAGTTGATGATTATGCGTTTGGCAAATTAAGATGAAAAGGAGGGACAAAATAATAAATAAAATTTAGTTACACAGCGTTTGAAAAGCTAAAAGCTAAATTGTTTATAAAAAATACTAACAATAAAATTTTTACCAAATAACACTATTAACAGTTTGACTAGTCAAAAAATTAAAAGCTATAAAAAATTGATCGCCAAACATAGTCTAACTCAGATTGATCTAATTCTTACATAGTCTAACTCAGATTGATCTAATTCTTACTTTATAAACAAGATCCAATACAATCAAAATCAACACATAAACGCAAACAAAAACCGATTCAATTGATTATGAAAACAAAAACGAGGAGAACGAGAAAGAAATTTCTCACCAGAAATTTGTGCCGCCATTTGAATCGCTGCTCGTAATTTGAAGCTCAAATTCGGCGATGGAGCAACGCGAATCTGACAAGAAGAACTTCGTGGTGGAGAGAGACTTTGTGAAACTATTGGAGTGCACTGAGAATTATAGACCGGTAGTTTCAGTCCCTGCATTTTTTTTTTCTTTTAATTATAATGTGTATAATAATATCGCTTTTATTAGAATTTAGGCAAATGATATTGTCACCGTAAAAAAATACTAATATCAAAATAATTTAATACTTTTAAAGTTATTTGTGTTAAAGGTCTCCGTACTTTATTTATTATATCAATTTAATCCTTGTACTTTTAATTGTGTCAATTTAGTCCCATGTATAATTTAAAATATGTCAATTTAGTCCTTAAAGAAAAATTTATGTTAAGTTTTTAATGGTTTGACCACGAATTGGATTAAATTGAGTAAACTGATGAATTTATGATAAATTATTTGCATCTAACATAATTTTACTGTTCAAAATTACGTCATTAATTTAACTTAAATTTGATTAAATGATTAAATTAACACATTTTAAATTATTTAGGGATTAAATTGATACAATTAAAAGTACAATGACCAAATTAACATAATAAGTAAAGTATAGGGACCTTTAGAGTAAATAATCCTATTTTTAGATTAGCAATTACTTTATGTTTGCCCTGTCATTAGTATTTTTGCTCTAGAATTTGTTCAATATAAAATCCTAGAATTTGTTCAATATTGTGGCCACATAATCATTTTAAATTGGGTTTTTTTTTACTTAAAATCACCTACATTTTAGGTGCGGTTTAAGAGATTACCTAAATTTTTTAATTTTTCAAAGTCATACATAAACTTTTTAAAAGTTTTTAATGTCACACCTAATGTTAATATCATTAAATTTCTATTGAAATAAATACGAAACTACCAAACTACCCTCAATAAAACTTATTTTTTGTCAATAAAATAAAAAATATTTTACAAATAAAAAATACTTTTAAATATTTTTGGTGGCAAAAGGTTGTAACAGCCCGTCAAACCCTTAACAATTTTACAAATTCAGAAGTGAAAAGCTATTTCGTCATTTGTAAAATATATTACTTAATATAATTTAATTGAATTAAGTTAAACTTTGTGTTTTGATACATTTATACTCCAAAACGCGGCGTTTCATTTGACCGAAAGTGAACAGCATCAACATCAAGTGTGACATTAAAAATATCTCGAAAAGTTTAGGTGTGACTTTGAAAAATTAGAAAATTTAGATGATTTTCTGAAACCATACTTAAAGTATAAGTGGTTTTCAGTAAAAAAAAAAATCTTTTTAAATTTCAAATTCTTTAAATTGGTAAGGTCATTACATGGGTGAAGAAAGATGTAATAAACTCGAGATTTTGGAAATGGCTTAAAGTATTCCAACTACTGAGGTACAAGGGTGTTGTATAAATGAAACCTTTTCTTATTTTTCACTTTTAGTTTTCGGTTTTTACCAAACTTTCCAAAAACTATAATAGTCTAATAAGAAATTGAAAAAATTTCATTTCTAAAACTCGGTCTTTAGTTTCCAAAAAATTGAAACTACAAATAAGAAATAATACCCAAAAAAATTATAAACTAATGATTAAAGAATCGAAAACAATCTTATACTTAGAGACGGTTTGAAGGCGGATTCGTTAAAAGACCTAACTCGACTCTGCGAGTTTCTAACACACTCAAGCTTAATATTTACCCTAAACCCTAATTTATATATTAACCCAGGCTTAACCCAAATAGAGAGATGTCCCTAGTTTAGAGCTCGGTGTAAGTTTAGGATAGGGTAACAGATTTAGCGGCGTAAGAGGTATGCGCACCTTTATCTGCTTATATGCCCGTGAATACGCGCAATACGGGTTTAGTCGGTCAAACAGTGTCCCTTATCCTGAGGGTGCAGGGCTATGGGTTGCTGATACTCTCAGCTTACTCTGCACTGTCCTCTCCTTCTCTCTTCTCTCTCCTCTCTTCTCTCTTCTCACTTCTCTCTCTTTCCCTCTATCCCTCTCTCCCTCTCGATTTCTCTCCCCCTTGCTCTTTACCTCCTCTCTCTCTATACCTTCCGCTCTCTACTCCCCACGTGATCTACTTCTTTATAGGTCTGCGCTGTGCAGCATGTAGGAGCTCCTCTCCTACATGCTTGTTTGCCTTTACCTTGTGCCCTTCACGCTTACATACATAGATGCCTGGATTAATTTCGATGATTTACATGCTCTTTTTACATGCTTTTTACATGCTCTACGTGCTCGTCTTACATGCCCTTCTCTCTTTCTTTCTTACTTTCAGGCTCTTCATAACTATCAAACTCCAAAGATCAGGTTCGAAAACAGCCTCTCGTCAGGGTCTCACTCTAACAGGGTAAGGCTACGTACGTCCTACCCTCCCCCCGACCCTGCGCAAGCGGGAGTCCCTGTGGTATTGGGGCTATTGTTGTTGTTGTTAGAGCTTGTAGCCTAAGTCCTTCAAATTATCGTCCTAAGTAAAATATAATGACGGGATACGTGTTAAGCTACCCTAAATTCACTCCCTAAACTAACTTCAATTGAATTGACACCCCCTGAATTCAAACCACTGGTTAATCACTAAGTCTAACTTAACACAATTCCCTGTGGATACGACCCGTATACCCGACAATATGACGATCTCATACGCTTGCGAGTAGACGGTTTTAAAACACAAATTTAAAACACATCATTTACCCATCACCTTAAACTTTCGAATAGTAGTTCCTTAATACTATATCAGAGCCTTATTGACCGAAAGATCAAAAGTTTGAATCCCAACAATCTCACTCAAACATTAACATATTTCAAGTATAAGGTATATATCCATATATTATTCATACTTTAAACCCAATCGACATTTGCACAATAAAGCATATTAAAGTATAAAACTATCCTTAAATATTTGTCTATTAGCTTAAACTTTTAAGATAATTGATTCCTTGGTATACTGTATTACGATAACATTTTTGCAACAGGTAAAAGTGTAGCAAGATTGAAAAAGTCCTTCAAGTAACAAAACAAGTGAATTGGAAAAGGTCTTTTGTTACTAACAGGTGTGAATACTATTTTAACTAATACATTAATTTTCTTAACTAACACATTTATTTATGCACTTCACCTTATATTATAATAATAATATATAGTTATATGAGCTAAGAGAATAATTAAAATATTAGCAATAATTAAATGAGAGATAATTAAGAAAATGACAGTTTGGCCTTCCTAGCTTGACCCATTTCAATGACTTTGACCCTTTACTTTTCCATTCTTGCAGCCTCCTCCTCTATTTCTTTTTTTGCTTTTCTGTCTGCCATTTTTCAACAAACCCGAAATTTTTTTTTTCCGATAATTAGTGATAAAGTTATAATATAAAATAGATAATTCATACAAATGAGAGCCATGGGTTAACCTGTATATAAACGGGGATCAAAAGTGACAAAAACAATATAACATCCTAAACCGAGAAAATAAAATTACATGCAAAACTAAGCGAAGCCAACATACACTCATAATACAAAAGTGTTATTTTTCTATAATTAATGAGCAAAATCTCGTAATACAAAACGAATAGCCGGGCCTCGAAGAACAAAGCAAAAATGGAGGCAACACAAGATCTAAGCAGAAGCACTGGGAACAACACCCAAGAAGTGTACCTAATTTGATACATAAATTTAAATAATAATTTGAGCTATTTACGTCGAATATCCTTGTATTTATCTTATTATATTAACTTAATTCTTATACTTTTAATTACATCTATGTTATATCAATTTAGTTCTTTTGTCAAATATAAGTTAACTTATTAAATTAATTTTAACTTCAGAATCACGTTAGATGCAGGTAGCCCATTACAAATTCATTTGTTAACTTAATCTAACCTCACTTAAAGTTGAACTATTAAAATTTTATTAATAACTCAACATAAACTTTACTTTAAGGACTAAATCTACACAATATTAATACAATTAAAAGTATAAATATTAAATTAACGGAATAAATAAAGTACGAGAATGTTTGACATAAATAACCCCAAATAGTATTAAATTAATTATTTTTTTATAAGCTAATAATATTATATGGGGAACATACACATACAATTTGGATATAATTATAAATATAGATATATATAGAAATTACTTAGTCTCTCCTTTCTCTCTCTCTCTCACTTTATGAGACCAACCCCCCCTCTCTCTCTCTCCTCAATTCTCTGCTTCAAATATTCCTCCCCACTTTCCAGCCCCTCTCCTACCTGGAAACACTGTCGGATATTCGTACGCTAACGAGTGCACGGTTATTAACAAATAAAATTAAAACCTTACAGGTTGACCCGCTGCTTCTGCAGCGGCTCAACCTGTAATTGGGCTCTGAAGTTAGCAGGGTTTGAGATCAATGGAGTCGATGTTGCAGCTGAACGAGGGTGATCGAGCTAGTTTCCTGCTTTCCTTAACCCGGTCTTTCGGGTTCTCCTACATCTGCTTGTGGTTTTACGTCTCTGAAATTAAGTACGTTATACTTTCCCTCCTTTTCGTACTCGCCCATATATCGTGTGCAGTAATTCCTATTGTGATTTAATAATTTTAGTTATATTTACTGTAATAACAAGAACAATAACAAATTCAGTACAACGGCTTCCGCCAAGGTAAGGTCTGAGAAGGTGACTTGTATATAGTCTTACTCCTATAGGGTGCAACCCTAAAGAAAAAGCAAAACCGATACTGTTATATGTACTATGTAACTCAGAATTCTTGCAATGTATAAACTACGTATGTATGCATGATTGTAAATTTTTAAATCCGCCCTCTGTATATAAAAAACTTTACATTCTTATAAATTAGTTTGTTTTTTTTTTTTTTTTTTGTATATTTAAGGACTTTCCATGGGAGTTCAGTAAGAATCTCGTATAAAAGTCGTGATAGAAGAAGATATTAATATATAAGCGTAGTAAGTTATTTCATCTATAATGCAAATTAGTTTTAGAATAAAATTCACTAGCCTTAATAGCCAGTTCAGGCCTTGCGAAAGTGAGTGCGCCTATCTTGTAACACGCTTCGGCGTTACTTATCGAAAAAAAGTTTTAGAATAAAATCTCATTTGGGCTTATATGTAGACCTTATATATATCAACTCCATAAATCAGGTCTAAAGCCCCCGTGAAAATTTATTTTTTGCAATAAGTAAATTCAATATAAATTGAATGTAAACAACATTAGCATTGTTAAATCTATATATGACTGCTGCTATGATAACTAGGAAATATAATTACTTAATGTTATATTTATCTCTAATTATTTTTAACACAGATATTGTGTTACTAAAAATATATAATGCTACATATATTTAAAAATGTATATATCTAATTGTATACCTAGTTTAGAAGATATGAAATCATTAACTTATAAAAAATGATTTTAAATTTATAATTTTTTTCATATACTAATGATTTTGTATCATGTATATTGAATACAATTGAGTATGGACTCTGATATATATTAAAGCAATGTTATATGTGGCCAATTTTACAAAACATCAATTTATTAGTTTGCGATGGATGTGTGGGCACACAAGGAAGGATAGAGTTAGAAACGACGCTATAAGAGGAAAGTTGGGCGTAACCTCGATCGAGGACAAATTGAGGGAGCAACGCTTGAGATGGTTTGGACACGTTAGGAGGAGACCGACCACAGCTCCAGTCAGGAGATGTGAACAGCTATAGATGACGCTAGGAAGAAGAGGGAGAGGTAGGCCTAAGAAGAGTTGGATGGAGACGATCTGACATGACCTGACCCACCTGAACCTAAGTGAGGAGATGGCCTTGGATAGAGCTCGTTGGAGAGCGAGCATAGGGGTAACCGATGTAGCGGCCTAGAGTAATGCTGCGTATTGCTGCTAGCATAGGGTTTATAACGCGGATTTACCCCATGTGGTGTGCTTATGTGCGTATGCGTATGTGTGTATGGATGTGGTCTATTTGCCTTATTATGTGCCGTGGATGTGTCTTTGACATGACCTAACCCTTTTCAGGATGCCTTGTTTCCAGAACGGCAAGATCTTCAAGTTGGGGGTTCCCGGAAACAGCCTCTCTTCCACTCGGAAGGGGTAAGGCTGCGTACATCTACCCCCCCAGACCCTGCTTTTGTGGGAGCCCGTGAGCCACTGGGAATGTTGTTGTTGTTGTGGTTGATAAATTTATTAGTTTATGAAAAAATTAATTATATAGTAATAATTTTTATGACCCAATTAATACATAAATAGATACATATAACATTTTCTTCTATTAAAGTTGGTCTTGATATTTTTAGAGCCCTAAACAATTTAAATACCTATAATGATAAAATTTTTGACCGTAAAACTTATTAATGTTATTAACAATTAATATTTGAAAAATAACTGAGGTACTGAGTTTATTATTGTTGTTGTATTTGAAAAATAACTATAAAAATAAAACAAGTAAACAATACATGTAATTGTCTTTTTTTTTGTTTTTTTGAACTCTAATACATGTAATTGTCTTTCGAGAGCTCCCTGAAAGGGGAAGGCTGCGTACATCTACCCCCCAGACCCTGCTTTTGCGGGAACCCTTGCAAGCACTGAGTTTGTTGTTGTTGTTGTTGTCTTTCGAGAGCCCCTATAAATAGAAATGCAGTGTTTTGTGTCTTTTATGAAGGGATGTGCCCCTCATGTGAAGAGATTTTTTTTTTATGATGGTAAAGCCATGGGGAGGGGGAGAGGGGATAAACCCCTTAAAGTCCTCATTAAAGAGGACACCACTTTGAGCTTTGTGGGATTCGATCCCGGGTCACCTCGTTGGCACCCGGCGAACACGACCACTCGGCTATGTCCCGAAGGGACATGTGAAGAGATATGTCTCCTTCAAAGACACTTAAAAACTATAAATACCCTCCCATTTTCAATATTAGTATATCCAACAAAATTTATCATTCGCTTTCCTTCCATCTCAGAAATTCATCTTCTATAAACTCATTCTCACTTTGTATTTTGGTTTCATTATATCCCGATCCTACTTCGATAAGGATGAAATAAGTTTTAAGGAAAGTGGTTCGCCGCACGTCTTTTTACCTTATGTTCCTAGGGTTTGGGGCCCACGGATACAATCTCTGTTTAGGGTAGTCCGCTGAAGGGGTAAGATTGCATACATTCCACCCTCAAACCCTGCTCTGGCGGGAGCTCTTGAGTCACTAGGTTTATTTTTGTTGTTATTTTTGGTTCACCACACGCCTTGAAACTATTGTTGTTGAAGTACCCGTTTTATTGAATTTTTCTGACATCGGGAGTGTCATTTGTGCAGCTGCCTGTTGTACAAGGACGGGTACTACTACGAGGAGGATGGGGAGGCCACGTCATCATCTGGCTCCTCTGCAAGAAGGCTCTTCCACGACTACACTCGCTCTCCTATATTAATCCTCCACCAACAAGAGTAATTTTTATTTTTATATATTCTTTTTTATTTTATTGATATTTGTTAAGAACTTCACATGTGAGTCTAGTTGAATCTTACATTAAAATTATAAAATAGAAGAGCCCAATATATAAATCTAGTGGGTTACTCTATCTAATATTAATTGGCTTTAGAATGGGACTCCATTTGGATTTATATATGAATTTCATGTTTGTTAACTTTGTAGGCCGGATTTAAAGGCTCGATTAAATGTAGCATGGTATCAGAGCGAGTGAATGATCTTCAACTCTAGTTCAGGTTCGGTCCTGACGTTTAGATGTCCCAAGCAAAAATTTTAGAATGGGGCTTTCATATATGATAATAATCCTCATACCAATATAACACTTAATAAACGCAAGTGGTTGCTTGGGTTGCTTGAGGTTATATCTGACCCTGTTCTAGTTGAATTCTATATTGGAGTTGTGAGAGAGAAGAGACCCATATATATAAGTCTAGTAGATTACTCCATTTAATACCAATTGGTTTTAGGATAAAACCTAACTTGAGTTTATATCTGGATCTCATGTATGCTAACTCCGTGAGTTAAGTCCAAAGGCTCGGTAAAATTTAACAGTATAAATATTAATATAAAGAAATGGCAGCCTTGTGCCAGGACTAGCATTCAGGCGTAGAAGCCCATACTTGGAGTTGAGGGGATTTGATCTTCTTCAGCGTGCTTCCTCTGATCTCCAACGCCAATTTTACCAGGTTCTTTCATTATTTATCTTAAAATCATTCAATTTTGATACTAAAAATACTTTTAAAAAAAGCGAAAAGTAACATTCCTACTGTCTCAAGAGCTCCCGCCTAAGCAAGGTCTTGGAGGGCGGATGTACGCAGCCTTCCCCCTTCAAGGGAGGCTGTTTCCGAAAACCTTCAACCTACGCGAGGACTTTCTAGGAAGTCACCCTATCTTAGTACTACTCTTGCCCAAGCACGCTTAATTTCGGAGTTGTAATGGAATCCAGTGCTTAGGTGTTGGTACTAAAAATACTTTAAAATAGCATAATATTCGAGAAAAAGATCAAGAAGAACATAATGTTAACTATAAACACAAAAAGGTATAGTTTTTATTATGCTTACAGAAGCGCAATATATTCTGTAAAAGGACAAAGAATGTGTAAGTAGTGCCATTAACTTTATCAATAGTTGTCATGTCAAACACGTTTACGTAATCTTCCCATCATTATTAAAGTCGCCTATAATGTAGCTGTATCATAGAATCATCTATCCCAAAAGCGTAAGCTGAGCTGATGGGTGGAGGCCCATGAATAGTTTTATACTCTAATAGGCCCCCTCATGCAAAAGCCTATTGGCTTGAAGCGTGAATCATGTACAGGCTCACCTCATACCTTGTGTGTAAATTATGTTATTATTAAAATTGAGGGCTATTGAGATTCGAACCCGTGATCTCTTGTTCAACAAAGCTCTGATACCATATCAAGGAACTATCTATCCTAAAAGCTTAAGTTGATCAGTGACAACTCAGGAATATAGTTTTATAATCTAACAAGCTGATACCCGTTTTGGTCTTTTTTCAAGACATATTATCTTCTTTATCTTTTTCAAAAACATGTTATCTTTTTGATGTACATAGCCTCACTGCCATGTAGTACCTATAATTTTATTCCATTTTTACATTTTTGTTGTTTTGCTTTTCTTTCCTGTTTTATTGGGTATCTACTATTTTGTGTTTTTATTTCCCGAATTTATTTAGGTTCGCTTAGGCCTCACTTATTCGAGTCGTTTGTTATATATTACGACTTTATCACTAATTAATGCAGCCTTACTCTGAAGGGGCAAGGCTACATACATCTCACCCCTTCATATATTATTCTGACAGGAGCCCTTGTGGTACTAGGATTGTTGCCGTATGTTATATTTTCTTGTATATATAACAAGCATAATGTTTTTCATGATATTTTTCCCTATTTTTGCCAATTTTTAATAGTTAATATACTATTTAGCTGATTTTTTTTTATTTTTTTATTTTTAATTTTGTACTTTCACAGGAAGCAGGAATCAAGGTTTGCTGCTGAACATAATCACATAAAATCCCATTATTAATTTATTTTATATCCTTTATTATTATTATTATTATTATTATTATTATTATTATTATTATTATTATTTTAATTTTATTTTGGGTTAACAGATGGCAGTACTCATGGGGTGCCCAGAAGGTGAGATTGAGATTGGCATGTCCACTCTACCTCAGGTAAGACTTCATATCATTTAATTTTATAAAACAACAATGCTAAAATTATACAAATATATATGGTGGCGTTCTTATGAGAGAGTGAGAGGGGCAAATCCTGGCCCCACATTGTAATGGAAGGTCAAGATTTGTTGAACATTAAAAAAAATTAACAATTTACGGCCTATACCCTTCATTGGACAGAAAGAAAGAAGGGGTAGGAAGAGAAATTATTTTTTTTTAGATATTCAATAAATTTTAACTGTAAATTGTTATTCTTTTAATGTCCAAGATGTTGGCCGTCCATTACAAAGAAGAGCCAGGATTCGCCCTTCTCACGCTCTCACCCTCTCATAAGAACATCACTTTATATATATATATATATATATATGTATGAGCGCTAAAGGCACGTAGCCTATGGTTGGGATTCCCGGCAGCCAAAGAAGGCTCTAGGGTTTGAATCCCCACTAGAGCAATTCCCCCTCTCCTGAGCCATATCGCACAGAGTAACTTAGCTGTCTTACTACATTTCAATACAATTTTATGGTTTATATATATCTGGAATCGAAACTACTTTTATACTGATTTATTTTAACTTAATAACGGAATTCTTATTTTTATTTTTCCATTTAAAATCCACTTGTTTTAATATAAATTCCTTTTTTGGATATTGTCGTTGCTTATTGTCACATTAAATAGCTTGAATCAACATTTGCAAAATGTAATTAACATAATAAGTTACGTTACTAAATATAAATGTTTATAAATGTAAAAGTTATGTTAGTTAAGTAAAATTTAATCATTTGGAATGATTTTATATATAAAAGAACCCATCATATTCTTTTCACAATTAATTAACAGTAATGTCAATTTCGGGACAAAATTGTTAGTACGAGAATAGCTTTGTGAAATTTTGTAGCCGTTATTCACTAAAAGTCATATAATTATTCTGATAATCAGAATTTTTTACTCTGATAATAACAACAGTCTCAATTATTATAATTTTTTTTCTTTTTATATATAAAAGAACGTATCATATTCTTTTCACAATTAATTAACAGTAATGTCAGTTTCAGGACAAAATTGTTAGTACGAGAATAAATTTGTGAAATTTTGTAGCTATTATTCACTAAAAATTACATAATTATTCTAATAATTAATCATAAATTTTTTTTTCTTTTAACAGATGAGCTTGGAACCGGAGCTAAGAAAACTCTTCCCAACAGGAGAACAAACAGTCACGCCGTCACCACCATCCCCTTCATTCAGTGCAACAACCCACTCACTCCAGACGCCGTTACCGTTACCGTTTAACCCAAACCCTAACCCACAAGACGACGTCGTATTCAACCCAATATTCAACATCCCATTTCCAACAGCAGAGAGCACAGACGCAGCCCTAACGAGAGCGTACTTAGCCGTGCTCTCATCGCAACACCAAGAAGAGCCCCCCACTATGATGAAGTGGGCCCGGGGGAGCGCATTTAAGAGGTACTGTTAAATTTCATCGGGTCTTAGATTTGATCTACAGAGTTGACATTTATAAAGTTCACATATGAGTCTAAGTGAGAGGTTCTTGTTAGGAAACGCAACTATTAAATACAACGAAAATTTAACGAGAAAATAAAAACAAACATGCAGATTTCCGTGCTTCTGCCAAAATTTTGTAGGGAGAATTTTATTGTTTTGGATTTGTTACATAGAGTTTTCTTCACTCTCTCAAACTCTATAACTGGGTTTATATAGGCGCACGCATGTAACCCTAAATTTTCAGCTGAAGTTACCAACACGGGAATGAACCTCGACCTGGGCCCATATCAAGGCCCAAAAAATTTTTCCGAGGGTTTTCGTAGAAAGTGAAGGAGCACCAACCAGTCCATTCCGCTCTGGATCAAGCCAACCATTTTCTTAAATTTGGCCCATCACAGTATAAAACTAGGCTCCATACTAGAAGCCCAATAGTTCGATACTAAAACCAATTAGCATTCAATAGAATAGCCTACCACACTAGAATCCCTCTTCTCGACCACTTCGAATGTCAAACAAAAGCACAAGAATGTGAAATTTCACCATAAGCCTTAGACCCGACTCGTAACTCTGATACGAGATTTCTTACTCAAACAGGTACGAGAGTGGGCCGAGGCCCATGGGCCAGGCCCAGAGGGGGAGGCGGAACACGATGATGAAAAGAGCCATGGGGTTTTACAGAGGGTTGAGGGGGTACTATATAAGGAGGAAGATGCAGCAGGAACAGGAGGGGGGTAGCAGTGGTAGTAGGACACAAGTTCATCATATGATTTCTGAGCGCAGGAGGAGAGAGAAGATTAATGAGAGTTTTCTTGCTCTTCGATCCTTGCTTCCTCCTGCTACTAAGGTATATTTTTTTCTTTTTGTTATACTTCGGCCTCGTTCGGTATGCAGGAAGTAAACTCGGGAAGTAAAAAGTTCATAGACAGTACGGATTTTAGTTCTTATTTGGTTAGCAAAAAAGTAGACAGATTGCTAGATGTTAAATTTCACTGGGCCTTTTGGCCCGACCCACGGAGTTGGAACAAATAAGGTCCACATATAAGTCCAAGTGGAGTTCCATCCTAAAATCATTTTGTCTACGCCCTAGTGATCGTGCCTTAGGGGCATGTTTTTTGTTTTGTATCTTTTGCTTTTTGTCCTGGCTTGTATGCTTGTCTGCAGCCACTTTTGTGGGTCGGGTTCCGCTCTTGCGGAATGCCGAGTTCTGCATGACATTTTATTGTAATCTATCGGGAAAAAAAGATGATCTCTTCTTTCTCAAAATTCCAATGTAGGATTCTATCAGACTTACATGTGGAGTCTTCAACACTAAAAGTTGAAATTGCTAAGCGATTTCTAATTCTTTCAACAAGCAGTGGTAACTAACTGTAATTCCTTTATTTTCAACTGATCTTTCCAAGTAAATTCTATTTTCATCCTGGCAACCAAACGTAGAATTGAATTCCCAGAAAGCATAACTTTCGACAAGAATTTAATTTATGTGACAACCATACGAGGCCTTTACTTTTTTTTTTCTTTATAGTGTTTGTAGGGTTGTCACATGTGTCTTGTCATATTTATGTTCGTATTATACACGATGTCTTAGAAAATGTGTCAACTCAAACATGGCCCGTTTGTGAAATGGGTTAGGAACCTTTAGCTCTTACTCAATACAACTAATTATAAACGAATAACTCGTAGGTTAAGCATTTCATTTTATGGATTGCCTTTTTGTTAAATGCTTGTTTTATCTATTTACAAATATGTCAATAATACATTTGCTAGTACTAAGGTAACATGCACTGTTAGTGCATGTTAGACCGTAAAACTACTATTGTACCTTTATCTTACTTTTACAGTTCAACCCTTTGAAATAATTGATTTCTATACACGACTCCGTTAGTAAAAAAAGTTAGCATACTGGACACCTGTCCGTATGTTTCCATTTAATTGTAGTGTTTAGGTATAATTGTCAATGATATGTTAAATGAATGTTCTGTCGATATTATCCATATAATACACATCTTTTAATACGTAATAGGAGTTTTATATATCCCTATCTTATTTTGTGCTTCAATCACACTTCGGTGTGGTATTTTGGGTCCTACTTTGTACAGTGTCGGTTTTTGTATTGCAATCTTTTTGCTAATTATTGGAAAAAATCATACTTACATCAAAATTATATATTTTGCTAAATTTATCACTTTAATTCTTAAATTATTGATTACACTCTATTCTTTACTATGTTTATGCTTCATGTTATTGTGTATAAACCCGTAAAATAAAAGTCGAATTAATAGAATTATATCCTTCCCCGATCTCTTTATACTTTAAAAGAATAAGTTACGAATTCATCCATACGCATATTTTATAACTCGATGAATTATTTACCAAAATTTTCATATACAAAAATCGAATAATACACAGATATTAAATTCCATTTAATTTTATAACTAATTTTTACTAATTATATTAATTTACACAGAAAGATAAAGCATCAGTGCTAAAAACCACAAGGGAGTACCTAACTTCACTAAAGGCGCAAGTAGCCGAGCTGACTCAGCAAAACCAGCAGCTTATCGAGTCACAGCCCCAGCTCCAGCCGCTAACAATATTACACGAGCCGAGCCACGGGCCAGAAGCCACCGAACGCGAAAGGCTTAGTGTTAGAATTACAGCAGCGCCACTGGCTCCACCTGAGCTGGCGACGGAGGATCGGCGCGTGGTGGACTTGGAAGTGAGCTTGAGGGGAGGGCAAAATGGTAATTTACTGAGTGATTTGGTAATTAGGGTTTTGGAGTTTCTAAGGCGAGTTCCAGATCAAGTGGATTTGGTTTCTGTTGATGCGCAGCGTTTTGAGGGGATAAGTCCTGCAAATCGCGTCGTTTTTAGACTACGGATCCAGGTATGAAAATTTTATTTGCTTTTAATTAATAACATCCTAACATTTTTATATACAATAATATATAAACGTTCAAAGTTTTACCATACGGGTATCCTACGATAAAAATTGATCGATTGGTGGCAAAATGGAACCAATTTTTATCATTAAATATTGATGTGATACATAATTATAACAATATATATGACCTGAGTCAACGTTTTCAGCGAAAATCTAGCGGACTGAAAAAAGTTTATTGAATTACGACAAAAGATATTAGTGAAATGATATATAATGCCAATGTTTTAAGGCGAAATATATAACATCATAAAAAACACCGATATATTGTTGTTGTTATGTTTTATATGGGCAATTTCTAATAAAAATCCATCGAATTTGGCAAAAAGTATTTGATTGATAAAATTTTTAAATTTAGGAGACCGATGTGAAAAAACTTTGAAAACCTAAGGTATCGCATTATATGTTATATATTGAAATGTTCGAGTACTTAAATCATAAATACTCAAATCTCAAGGTTTAGATTCCCTTAAAAAAATTTAGTGACTTAGTGAAATTTATGTGCTTTTAATTGAGTAAATTTCGTTATAATATTTTTGCTCTGGTTATGTAATAAAAAAAATGTCATATAAGTAATTTTGAAAATAAGTCGACATGTGAATCTACCTAATAAAATCCCATATAGGAGTAGTAAGAGTGAAAAAATTAATTTATAGGTCTAGTGGGTTACTCCACCTATTACCAATTAGTTTTAGGATAGAACCACACTTGAGCTTATACGTGGATCTCGTATGTTCCAACTTTATGGGTCGGGTGAATTTAACGAAAGTGTTGGTTGAAGAATAAACATCGATGAACTTTAGATTGACATGCATGCATGCATGGAATATTATAGAACAATCCCCATGCTTCTAGAACAAATTTTTTTTTTTATTTAATTAAAAATAAAAGCAATCTTCATAAACTATATGAAAAATTAGTGGTTTATTATTTTATATATTAAATACATGATTAATTTATTTAATAGCAAGCAAGCTAAGATATTTGAATAAGTTATGTTAGACTTAGTCATAGAAACCCTAAGATTAATTTTATACATTTTTAACTATATTATAATATAATGTTTCATAATATAATAATGGTTCTTTTCTTGTTGATCGATCGATCTTTTTTCATAAACTGTTTTTTATGTTAACAGACCTTAAATGATTATATAATCCGCACTAACTTTATTCAAATTTTTTTTATAAAGTAAAGCTGATAGAAAAAGCGGTAAGTATTAGAGGATAATTCCATATACGTAAATCTATCTCGTATATAGTTGTTCTCAACTGAATTTATATGATCTGTTGTATCTATCTTATTTCTAGATCGCTGTCTATGTTATTTAGTTTCCCTCCACGAACAACTTGTCAAGTACATAACAAAATTAATTGTCTCAAAAGATTAAACTGATGGGTGAAGATTCATGAATAATTTTATACTCTAACATGCTTCTCTATAAGAATACCCATTAGGCTTGAAGCGTGGATACCATACATGTTTACCTCATATATTATGCTTACATTATGTTAAATATTAAAAGTGGGGATTACTGAAATTTGCACTCGTCATCTCCTAGTCAACAAGACTTCGCTACCGTGTTAAAAAACTAACTGCTCCAAAGCTAAAAACTAATAGGTGAAAATTCTAAGAATGATTTTTTGCATATCATTTCTTGCATTTTGTTAAATCTAAGAGGGTACCAACACGCAAACACCTGATCCCATTAGAACTCCGAAATTAAGTATGCTTGGGCGAGAGTAATACCAAGGTGGGTGACCTCCTGGGAAGTCCTCGTGTTGTACCCCTCAGGTTGGGGGTTCTCGGAAACAGCCTCTTGTCACCCTGAAGGGGAAGGCTGCGTACATCCACCCCCCTAGACTCTGCTTAGGCGGGAGCTCTTAGGGCACTAAAAATGTTGCTTTTGTTTCTTGCATTTTGTTAAGTAATTCAAATAGTAATGTGTAAAGGTGCATAACAGACCCTACTTTCATTCTTTTATATCGTTACTTTAATTATTTTATTAAATACAAGTAATTTTTTGAAATAAAAAATTATTTTACAAAATTTATAAACTAAAAAATTAATACATTAAACTGTAAGATATTAATATATAATTTATCCAAATTATTATGGACATTTGCAGGGGAATGAATGGGACGAGTCAGCATTCCAAGAAGCAGTGAGAAGGGTCATTTCTGAGTTGGCTCGATGACAATTTCACATCCCTTGAAATTCAACCAATTATAATTCATAACAATAACAATAATACGACGACGACATGATAATGATAAGCTTCTCAGGTTCAGAACTCTCGGAAACAGCCTTCTTTTAGGGTAGCCCCTGGAAAGGGGAAGGCTGCATACATCTACCCACCCCTGACCTCGCATATGCGGGATCCCTTGAGGCACTGAGACTGTTGTTATTGTTGTAGCAATAACAACGATAAATTCAATGCCTCAAAGGCTCTCGTCTGAGCAGGGCCTAGAAAAATGAGATGTATACGGCTTTGCCCCTTTATGGTGCTACTTTAAAAAAAAGGCGCTATATTCGAAAGCCCCACCAATCAAAATTCATAATCTTTATAATTAGAAATACGTTTTTCCTTTTTTTTTTTTTTTTAGGCTGGGTATGACATATCTTTAGGATGACTCACGTAGTCTGCAAATAGAATCGTAGTAGGTTTTTTTTTTTTTGCCGGTTTTGGTTATGCCTTGCTTAGGAAAATAAGTACTAATTTGTATTTCAGTAATATAGAGGCATACACCCTGAAGGGGTAGGCTGCGTACATCCACCCCCCCGACCCTGCATATGCAGGAGCCCTTAACGCATTGGGTATGTTCCTTTCCTTCCTTTAGAGGCAGACAGTTTTGTATAACAACTTGAGTTGTATCTGAGGAACAGAAAATTTTGTTTACATTAATTATATGTATGCTGATGATGATATTATGGTTCCGTTTCACAAAATATGAACTGAAATTTTCGAAGACTAATCGCTGTCCCTCATCTGTTTTCGAGTAATAAAAGTTCAAATTGATCAAGTAATCAGAAAAATAGTACACCGATATATTTCGGAACTCTTCGGCCATTTTTCTGATCATACTACTAAGCTAAATGAGTCGTCTTTCCATTGGAAGTCGTAGCCAAAGTCGACTACGCTATAACTCTTCAATTTGCAACTACTGCATTTCCAGTTCGCGTAGAAAAATAGTCATAAGGAAATGAAAAGCCCAAGATAAGCGCTTAAGTTTCAGATCAATGGATATATCAAAACCCATGACGAAGTCATGAGATTTGAACATTTATCACTCAAGTATCTGAAATTTTAATATATACAATAAGATATCTTAATACACAATCACAATCCCAATGCCTCGATGGCTCCCGCTTTCGTAGGGTCCGGGAGGGGTAGGATGTACGTAGCCTTACCCCATCAGGGTGAGACCCTGACGAGATACTGTTTCCGAGGACCTCCTACCTGATATTTGATAGTTAATAGTTATAGCTGATAGTTATGAATAGCATGTAAAGTATGAAGATCATACTAAACAAATAAGCATGTATGCATGTAAGCACGTAAGCAAGTAAACAAATAAACAAGTAGGTAGGTAGGTAGATAGGCATGTATGCATGAAATCGCATAGAATCATAGAGGTATAGAAGCATAGTAAGCAAAGCAAGGTACATAATTACGATAAATTTGAAATTTTCTAACCTAGGTACTCTTTGATGATTTTTTATATAAATTTGATTAACTTTCTACAAAAAATACTAATGTAGTACATAATTACGATAATATAACAACAACAACAATAGATCCAGTGGCTCAAAAAGCCCTTGCAAAGGCACGGCCTGAGGAGAGTAAGATGTATGCAACTTTATACCTACAGAAAATTACCTTGAAAAGAGGCTGTTTTTGAAAAGCTTCCATCCTAAAAAGCAAAAACAAAACAATATTCGTAAAATCCAAATCAAATAAAACAGTACCAAATATGCAAGCATATAAGCAACAATAAGGTATAAAATATATATAATCATACCAACATTTTCAGCAAAAGTTAAGAGAATAATCTATATATTACTAAAATCATATGTCATCTCAACCTTTTCTGCAAACAATCACAAAATTTTACATCCTTATGTATTGCTAGAATCTTGTTCCTTTTAAGCATTGATCAACGAAAGTCTATCAAATTTTGACAGAAAGATACTAAATACTTAAATAAGATACAACGACTCCTTAGAGAATAAATTTTGAACCCAAAACTTCAAACCGAAAAGAATAGGGTGTAACAGCTCGAGGATGTTACCTGGTAAGGAGATTAGGGTGTCGCCCAAATTGACTGCCAAAGAAAAATCAAGTCAAGAGAAGAATCGATCACAATCCAACAAAGATTTGTAAACTCTCTTCTTTTTCAAATTTTGGTCCATCCTGTCCACGTCATCCCTCCATTTATATTTATATTTATATATTTTAAATTTTTTTTTGCTTTTTTTTGGGTTTCTACCCACCAAGTCACTGCTGACGTGGAAAACCTGCATTTAGCCACGTATGTCAGATACTTTTTGGAGAATCCAAGAGCTAAGGTGAGACCCTTGTAAATCACTGCTGGCGGCTTTGACCATAATGCAAATTACCAACGCTGCCATGTTCTAGTGTTTAATACCAATTACGGCTTGTTCATGTTCGTTATTAAAGCTCGATAACTTAAAAAGTCCGGTTTGAACAAAGAGGTGTCCATCTTGTTGACATTCGCAAGTCACGACTAGTTTGATAAAGGAGAGCTCAATAAAAACTCATTAAGGACTTGCAGAGAACTCGTCAAAAACTCGTTATCAATCAATATTACCTCAAAAATGGTTCAATAATAGCTCAATGCTAACTCGTATTGCTAAGGTCAATAGCGAACTTGACTTCACAGTAAGCTCGGCTCAATTATGACCACGAGTTCGCTCTATAACAAGCTTAGCTCAACTCGATAACGAGCTACAATCGACTCGATAATGAGCTTGAATCTGCTTGATTAGGCTAACAAGTTAAGCTGAGTATCGAACACATGAAATTCTACTTAAACCAAGCTTGAAGAAAGGTTCAAAAGCTCAATACGTAGTTGGCCAAGTTGGTTCTGGCTCAAGCTCAATACTGAGCTCGAGTTTGAATAAAGAAGCACTCAACTTGACTCGTCCCAGCTTGTTTACTCCATACTCTTTAATTCAACATTTACATCTTTCCCAGCTTCCGGCCAAGTGCAATACAAACCTAGACAAATGCATATATCCACGCTATCCAATTATTCATTGAATCGAGTGATAAAATTACCCATCATATCAACTAATATGTATCTCCTACTGAAAATTATTCACCAACAATTCAATTTATATGTTTACATCAAGTTTGATACGTGTTTGAAATGCAAATTTAACTTCAAAACATAAATAGTGTTTCTAAGCATAAAGTATTAGCATTTTAGGAGTTTCCTATTGATTACCCTGTCAAGTTTCTCCTAACAAAAGCCCCCAACAACAAATCAAAGCATGGAGTAAAACCAAGGGTGTAAACGAGCCGAGCTCTTAACAAGTTCATAACCCCTCACCACACCGTTTGTGAACGTAATCGAGTCGAGCACCCCTTTTTCTAAACTCTGCTCAATAAGCTTATCAAGCTTGCTCGAAACGAACTCAATAAGCTATCAAACCCCAATAATGAACATGAACGAGCTATAATCATTTCGAACAAAAGTAGTTTACTAAACGTTCAGTATGTTCACACTAATTTTACCAAGTAAAATAAGCAAATTGACACATTCAAGCATCCAATTAGGGGGCTCTAATCTATAAAAATAAAGCCATGTGCATAAAAATTGATTGTGCCATTTAGTTATAAGTTTTCAACGATTATTAACCTGCAGTACCAAAAACATTTGAATAGGTCTTGCCTGGCCTGCCTTGAGCTTGGTCTGGAGCTTCATTATCAGCTATTATGTTTCTATCAAAGAACAAGAGAATAAGTCATTAGTCCCTATACTTTAATTATTGTTTTAATTAATCATTGTACTTTTAATTATGTCAATTTACAATAAACTGAATGCCTAAAAGACTCCCGCCAAGACAGGTTTGGGGGTGATGAAATGTACGCAGCCTTACTCCTATAGAATGCTGCCCTAAATGAAGGCTATTTCTAAGAGTCTCCAACCCGAAAAAGGGGGGGAAAAAAAAAGGGAACAAAATTTATAAAATCAAGTCAAAAAGTCAAAGTCAAGTCAAAATAAAGTAGTACCAAACATGCAAGGATGCAAATGACAATAACGCAACAGCAATAGCGACTATAAAAGCCTAGAGGTGTTGTAAACTAGCATCCTAATGCTACCATCTCCTAACAATTATGTCAGCCACACTTATTTTGGCCCACTACTTGGCTTTATCTTTTATCAATTTAATTCCTATGTAATTTCAATTGAAGTCCAATGTTAAAATTAATATTAACTTTTTTGGCTAAATTCTCAACAACACACTCTGTCTTTGTAAACATTGAGCCCTTTCTAAACAACCACTTTACATGAAAAGCACATGTAATGGCTAACTCACGTTAAAATATTTGCCACAAATTTCAACATAGAACTTGATTGACATAATAAGCAAAGTATAGAGACTAATAACGTAAAGAACCCAAAAAAAAAAAAAGGAATATTAGAATACAAGAAAGTTCAGAGTCATCCATTCAATAATAAAGGGTGTTCAGGAAACAAAAAACAGCACGTAAGAGAATGCAACAAGAAGATTTACACCACACCAACTCTTCTAGGCTTGAGCTCAGTTCGTCTAGGCTTCTAATATAGAACAAACTGTCATCTTGTTTAAGCTCGCGAGACGATGAATCCAACTTAGATGTCCATCATGATAAAGCAGAAAAACCACATGAAAGAGCCATATGGATCCCAATGACACATAAATATGAACAAAATTCTCTCATAAACAACCATCTGTATAAAAAATTTTAAGCAAATTTACTAAAAAGCTGGGTTTCATCCCATGGCAACTCATTTTTTCCCCTTTTTCTCTTACCTCGCAAATTGTCAGCGGTTGGCATAGTGTTTCATATTATGTCATATTCGAGCTTCTCTCGAAAATTCTTTTGTCCATTATCATGTTGTGTCAGGCGATTACCAACCCTGGTTGAAAGGCAAGAGGGTAATTTCAGTCTGAACTTAACAAGAAAGTCACGGAACAATGCATCAAAAAAAATGCATAGTAGTAGGACCGAGTTTCTCTCAGTAAATTTTATCATATCCAAGTCGCATTACCACATGTCAGGCTATGCCGACCCTGCTTGGAGGTTAAGGCAATAATTTCCGTGCGGGCTTAGCAAGAAGACACAGCACAAAGCATCAGGAAAATGCATACCAGTGGAGATTGAGTTTCTCTCAGCAACGTTGTCATATCCAATTCGTGTTACCATGTTTTGTCAGGGTAGGACAGCCCTAGTTCCAGGTGAAAAGGGTAATTTCAATGCAAACTTAGCATGCATCAGAAAAATGCATACCAGTACGGGTCGAGTTTTCCTCAATAATTTTTTAAGATAATCAAGTCGCATTACCATGTTGTGTCAGTAGATGCCAACCTCAATTGGAGGGCAAAGGGGTAATTTCAGTGTGAACTTAGCAGGAAAGTCATAGAACAATGCACCAGGAAAACGCATACCAGTAGTTTCTCTCGGTAATTTTTTATCATATCCAAGTCGTGTCACCATGTTATGTCAGGCGATGCCAATCCCAATTGGAGGGCAAGAGGGTAATTTCAGTGCGGTATTAGCAGGAAAGTCACAGAACAATGCATCAAGAGAACGCAAACCAATAGTTTCAATTATTTTTTATCATATCCAAGTCGTGTTACGATGTTATGTCAGGTGATGCCAATCCCAACAGGAGGGCAAGAGGGTAATTTCGGTGCTAATTTAGCAAGAAGGTCCCAGAACAATGCATCAGGAAAAAGCGTACGAGTGGGGATCCCCAAGATATCATTTTCACTAACCTGCTTTGAATTTGAAGGCATATACCAAAACGGAAGAGTTGCAGAATCTTCAAAAAGGAGGCGTGGATCCCACCTCCTTAATTTCCATGTCCATTTTCCTGCCACCATAATTTTTCCTGCTGACCATCACCATCTAGAAACCAGTCAAATAACACTAACAATGACATTAATTAATGTACTTAAAGGAACAATGACATTAATATACTTAAAGGGCCAGTTCGTCATTGTTTCCTGTTTACAGCTTTTGATCATTGAAAACTAAAAAAGCAAATTTTGCAAATGATTTGATCTTTTTCTGGGGGTTTTTTTTTTTTTTTTTTTTTTTTGTTTTGTTTTCATTTTTGTCCTAGTTTAAGTGAAATCTGAGAATCAAAAGAAAATTCGTTTTCAAAAACTAGTTTTAGTTTCTTAAAACTCAAAAACTGCAAGTAGAATATGATACCCAACAGGCCATAAATTATACACGATTTGAATGCAAAAATATTATCTTTCTACGATGCAATCATCTTTTGACATGTACAGTGTGCACTTATATACTTAAATTGAATACATAAAGCATTTTCCCAATAAAATAAGCAGAGAAGACACCACCAGGAGAAAGTTACCTGCTACTCTTAAGCCACCTCACTGCTGTGCTCCGAGGAAACAGGTTGTCCAGCAGAAAAGAGTAGATATCATTTTCAGATTTACAAGAAAAAAAAAAAAACTTGCATGAAACAAATGAAGAGGAACTTGAAAAATTCCAGATAGCATAAAATAAGAACGAACATGTCAAATCAGAAAACCCATATCAGTACCATACGTGATGCGGGTGAGAACCACGGGCATCACATAATGTTTCGCTTTAATTGGTGTTTCGGTTCTTAGGGTAAATCAATTAAAGCATTGGAGTTGAAAAAAGTTTGACAGATATTCTTACAATTATCAGACTTTAATATCATTCTCATGCTATTTTCCTGTAGATTATAAGTGAGAAAAGATAAAGTTACACGTGAATTCAACTTGAGCACTGAATACATGGGAAAGTATTAAAACATGGGAAAACAATCATTTGACATAGGCTCTTGATGATTTGATGATTTTACATCACATGTGTTGGCTGAGTACTCACATGACTGCTTCAAAGTGGATACATGAAGCATTTTTCTTCATAACAACAACAACCGACCCAGTGCCTCAAGAGCTCCTGCATATACAGGGTTTGGGGGGAGGGTGTACGCAGCCTTACCCCTTCAAGGTGTTATCCATAAAGAAGGCTGTGTCTGCTCTAATAAATGAAGTACAAGGATTAAACAAGTATAATACAGTATCCATTTTGGAGGCTATTATAAAAAACAACCCATCTAATGTTTAGTCACATAACGACTAGCTAAAGTCCCTACATAACAGACACTACGCTATAAAGAACGCCTCAATGGCCGCCGGGGTTCCCAACCACTGGGCCATGGGAGCACATAAACGAGATATACCAACCAGTTGACTAGTATTCACACGATCAACCCAAACCCCATACATACAATTGTCATAGTCATACTACTTGAAATTGAAGGAGCAGCACTCATACACCTGCGGCTAGGTAGGAGACATAAAATTTGGATGCAGCCACTGAGGACGTAAACAAGCCAAGCAGGCTCGTTATGAAGCTTGAAAGGCTCAGCTTGTTGACGCCACTAGATTTGAGCAGTATCAAGCCAATTCTTTTAGTTTGTCTAACCAAGCCAAGCTTAGTGAAGCTCCAACTTGTAAGCTCACAAGCCTAAATGACCTTATATTCATTCAATTTATTAGCTTAAATATCCACAATTAAGCCTAATTTGAGCCTAAATGAGCCGATCTCCAGCCTGAACAAGCCTCCATCGGGCTTAAATGAGCCTAAATAAGGCAAGTTTAACTCAAAACTCGCCCAGCTTGAGTTTAAAATTTCCGAGATCGTCAAGCTCCAAGCAGAGCCCAAGTTAAGGTAATTGCAGAGGAGCCGAGCTCAAGCTTGATGTTTTCAAGCTTGACGAGTTTTAAGCTGCCTCGAGCCTTAAGACTGACAAGCTTGGGCTCGGCTCAATTCATATACACCCTAGCAGCCACTAAATTGCATCTTGCAAATAAATTGATAGCTTCACGTAAACAAGTTCGTGCATGCATTCATTGAACTCCCACAACCAGACCGTCATATAACATATGACATTCACATCGTAAGAAATCTACTGCTTTTAGGTTGAGACCCTATGATAAGAAATTTGAGTCCATACAGAAGAACAAAGAAGCAATCTGATAACCCAAGTGATCGTTATTCGTTTACTAATTTCCCTAAGTTCCGAATTAAGAAGCATCTAGACAGCATCCTCAAGAGGGGTGTAAATGAGCCAAGTTGAACCAAGCACCCCTGTCCGAACTCGATAAGCCTGAATTAGTAAGTTTGGCGCCCTGCTTGACTCCACTCGTTAGCCTAGTCAAGCTAAGCTCGCTTTCCTTTTCTATAGGAGCTCATTATAGAGCCCAACCAATCTCATGATGGAGCCGAGCTTGTGCAACGAGCCAAGCTATTCGAGTCACTATCAAATCATTATCTAACCATTTTCGAGCTAATACCAACTGTTAATGAGCCGTTAATGGTCTCTTATTACACCCTTCACAAGCTTAGAGCCCTTATTAAATTATTCATGAACGTTAACAAGTTGAACACACCCCATTCAAACTCTACTCGTTAAGCTTATCGAGTCTACTTAAACTCAAAAGGATAAGCTATCAAGCCCAAAACTGAACATGAACAACCGTAATTAATTTCAAACACGAATAGTTTATAGAATGTTCAGCTTGTTCACACCCTTAATTCTCACATGAGTATAAACATGGACCAAGTTTTTGACATAACAGCTACAAAAGATCATATATGCGTGGCCATTGAGCAGTCTCAAATTTAATCTTGCAAATTAGTTCCATCTTTATACAACCCCTTGAAGTACAAAGCTTATTCCGAGTGTCAGAGATATGACAACTCTTTATCAAGACATTCAATATGTATGAACTTGGAAAAAAGGTTATTTTGCATGCAACGGAAACAGCAAGCTATGACGAGCCTTTCTTAACCACGACGCATAGAAAGCACGAATCTGCTTCAATTTTACACCGCATACACATTAGAATACCAGATCAATAAGGGCTCATTCAATATTATTTTCTATTTGTAGTTTTTGTTTCAGGAACTAATAACAAAGTCTTGAAACGATTTTTTTCTTGTTATTGGTTTTATATTTTTAATTCTCACTCAAACTTGGAAAAAACTAAAAAACAAATAATTCAAAAACTAATTGTTTCTAAAACCTAGTTTTTAAAAACTAAAAACTACAAACAAAATACCATAGGCCCGAACCCACTTGGTTTAGGTTCTATGCTGTAAAACAATAACTCCTTATCAAGACATTTTTGCTAACTACGCTGTCATATTAATAAACAGATGCAAGAGATAGGTTCCGCACTTACCAAAATAGGATTTCAATTCTGCAGATCTCGGTCATTTTACAAGTCACAACAAGATAAAAGAGATGAACCACATGTATATGAGCAGCTTGTTCGCATCAAGATTATTGCTTCAGGAGACAGCCTTCTGCACCTTCAAATTCCATGATAACGAATTTCAACTAAAGTGAACTTAAGCAACTGAGGGAACCGCGTTCAATCATTCAATCTAGCTGGATTGAATTTCTAGCATAGACAGGGATAAGATTTGTTAAACGGATTATGTTCCTGGAAAACAAGACTAATACACTATCAACTCTCAAACAATTCAATATGCAAAAGATAATCATAAATAGTGTTGATAAAAGTATCATACCGTAACAGAGAAAATAGGGGATCCTCGGAAACAGCCTCCCTTCCGGGTAGCTCCCGGAAGGAGGAAGGCTGCGTACATCTACCCCCCAGACCCTGCTTACGCAGAGCACTTTGATTCACTGGAATTGTTGTTGTTGTTGTTGTACCCAACAAAGAGAATAGGCAAGAAAGACTAATAACAGGTACTTTGCTAAAACCGAACACGTGTAGAACCTCGCCCTAGAAAAAGCCAAAACAAAAAAATATTGGCGGGTACAAACTGCCTTGTGCTTCTCGCCCATGAGTATTGGATCATCAATAGTGGAAGAGCTCTGAGAACCCTTACAACCCAGTCATTTGGCCACATGCAAGAATCAAGCAACTCGCCATTTAATACCAAATTACTTATTTGAAACCCTGAAAACCGAATAAGCTATGGAATCAGATATCCCTATGTCACATTCCAAGCATGTGATATTGGCCCAATAAATACCCACCTACCTTACTATAAAGTATCATTGTAATACACCTCAAGACCCCAAAACTCTCTCAAATCCTCTCAGAAATCCCAAATTATCTAGTCCCGCTCCTTTTACGAGCTTGAATCCAGCTCTCCCTATCCTAGAAACCCATCTAAAAACAAATTGAAAGTGGAATGTTCAGATAATTTGAACTAATGAGTTCAAACCCTCACCTTGGTATCCTAACAAGATACCGGAAACATATAATGCTTCTAGAATCTGTAGCTTTTCTGATGAGGACATCCTAAATCAACAAGATGTGAAAACTTCAATACAGTTTACTCAAATGAGAGCACGGGTTAAGGGGGCATCCCAAGTGTTCATGCAGCATAATGTTCAAAAAATTCAATGGTAAAGAAAGGGCACGGCTGGAGCGGCCTCATGTAGAACTGAAGGCAAAAAATTATCAACTCTAGTCGTGGCACAAAAAGTTAATATAACTACCAAGGGGTGCATTCTATTAGTTCTTTTTTTATACTAGAAACCGCCCAAGGCGGAAGAAGTGGTTGGGAAGAGAGAGAGAAGATAAATGACAAACACAAACACATTGCAGCAACAAACACAAGGCGGGGCGGGGGAAATGATTGTAGAGCTAACAAAAACACCGCTGACATTCGTATGCAAAAGCCTATGGAATTTCGATAATGAAACACGGATCGCCGTTAGTTGTACAAAGAGAAGCATATTTACAATAAGATGTGAATTAGATAACTCTAAGAAAGAAAAAGTTGATACAAAAGTAAAGCAGGTTCCAGAGACCTGATGCTAAGAGCCAATGACAGAGACTTAAGCACGCCGTTTACTCAAACGCCATGAGTTTGGCTCATGATATCTGTCATAAAGTGGCTCAATACGTTCTTGACGCTTGCGCTTGCTCATCTTCGTGGGATCGGCCACTTGGAAAAACCTTGGAGCTAATTCTACAAGCCACTTTGGATCAATCACCGTGACCTCCCGCATGTATTCTTTCGTAGTCATAACAAGCTCGTGGTAAATCAACCAGTCGGGCTGCCTCTGGAATAAAGCACTACTGGGGTGAATATATACCGGCTGGTTTTCAACCAACGTTCTGTAACCCTCTTGTGGATCCTTTCTTGCGGCATGGAAGAAAAAGCCAGCTGTGATCGCTTTTCTTATTTTCATAAAGTTCTTTCCAGCACTCACCACATCCAACTTGTACCTGACGCACATGAATTGGAGCTGATTTAGAGCTATGGATTAAAAATTTTTACATCACACAACCACATAACACCAGTAGGAGCATGGATCTCTTCTCATGCTAAGCAAACAGTTCTTGAAGCTACCAAAATCATCTATCCCTTGAAAACGTCTGTTCAATAGACAATAACTTTGAACCCTTCTGGACTTCATATGGAAAGTTGAAGGAGAAACAATGGAGTTCTTTTTTCCTCCAATTATCTTCTTCCTCTTTCCTAAATTGTTGAACTTGTCTGAATTCAGGTGCCTAACCAGATGATTCAAACATCTAAGATACTTATCAGAGTACAATGTTGGAAGTTTGACAAACAAGAATTTCAAATTAATCAATGTTGCTATCAGACTAAAAAAATATTTCCCACCTTCAGCAATGCACAAGTTTAACAAACAAAATATAACAGCAGAATATTGATCATATGCATAGCGAAGGAGCGGATATACGGGAGAACTGGAAAGACGAGGTAAAGATAACATACTTATCCATGATGCTGAGAAGCTGCTTTCTGACATCCTGTGCCCTACGCAATGACCGAGATTGAATGAAGTTCTCAAAACACCATGGCCCAGAAAAATTCTTTGCTTTCCATGCTTCATAAACAGCAAGAAGAGTTAAATGGTCACCCTCTGGCTGGAAAAATTTGGCCCTCTTCTGGTCTGCGTGAGCTTGCTTCTCCCTTGGCCGGTAGAATATGTTTCCAGTTTGAATCATTGCAATCATGGTCAAAATCTCATCACTGCACCCAAGGTCTACACTAGCCAGGAGCATCTTAGACAATGGAGGTTCCAACGGGAACTCAGCCATTTTCCGACCCAATTTCGTTAGAAGACCTTCCTCGTCTAATGCTCCTAAACTGTAGAGCTGCTCCATAGCAGAAATGAGCGCCTGGGGAGGAGGAGGATCCATAAAATCGAACGACAGAAGATCATTTATCCCCATAGCTTTCATGGTAAGTGTGGTAAAACCAAGATTGATTCTCTGAATTTCTGGGATTGTCGTGGGTGACATTTCATTACGATAAGCACTCTCTGTGTAGAGCCGGTAACATTTTCCGGGCCCTGTACGCCCAGCACGCCCAGCTCGTTGCTTGGCTGACGCTTGTGAAATTGGAGTTATGATCAATGAATCAAGCCCTTGTTTCGGATTATACACATTTTGCTTCGCAAATCCTGGGTCAACCACATAAAATATCCCATCAATGGTCAAAGAAGCTTCAGCAATATTGGTAGCAACCACCACTTTTCTCTTTCCTGGAGGAACTGGTTCAAAAATCCTGGATTGCATTTCACTGGGAAGGGCACTGTAAACTGGCAAAATTATCAGTTCTGGAACATTTTTTCCAAGTTGTTTCATCCTTTCATAAAGACACTGACATGCAAAATCGATCTCCTCCTGACCGGTCAAGAATAGAAGAACATCGCCCTCTGGTTCTGTCAGGTGGATCTGCAGAACCGTGATCAAAGCAGCATCTAGATAATCAGTCTCGGGTTGTTTGGTGTACAGTATCTCTACAGGATAGGTTCTTCCAGGAATAGTGAAGATATTGCAGTTAAAGAAATACCCTGAGAATTTCTCAGCATCCAATGTAGCAGATGTAACAATCAAACGAAGGTCAGGTCTTCTGTTCACGAGCTTCTTAAGTAATCCAAATAGAACATCGGTGTGAATGGTCCTTTCATGAGCTTCGTCAAGCATGATGACCGAGTATTGAGAAAGATTCTCATCAATAAGGATTTCCCTGAGAAGCATACCATCAGTCATGTACTTAATCACTGTATCTGGACTCGTGCAGTCCTCAAAACGTATAGCATAACCCACTTCCTCGCCCAATCGACATCCAAATTCTTCCGCAACTCTCTTGGCAACAGACATAGCAGCCACTCTACGGGGCTGAGTGCAACCGATCTTACCCCTAGTAGTGTAACCCATTTCAGCAAGGTATTGCGTTACCTGGGTAGTTTTACCAGATCCAGTCTCACCAATGACCACTAGAACCTGATTATCATGCACGGCCTGGATAAGCTCCTTTTTCAGTTTGTAGATGGGCAAGCTCTGTCTCTGTTCCTGGATTGAAAGCTTTGATTTCTGTCCAAAAGTCAATGCTTTCCCATACGCCTCTTTCTTCCATTCTGGCATGTCATAGGCTGACAAACCCACACCTCTTAGCTCCTGTGCGAGATGCCTTTCACCAGTGTCAGGCATGGGATCCTCCCAAGGACGGTTAAGATCCTTTGGGATAGAATCAAGCATCGTCCTCTGTTGTTGCTCACGTACTTCCCGCCTTTCTTTTATCAAAGCAGACTGCAGTGCAGCTGCACGACTCAAGGACCCCTCTGGATTCTTGAAGATCTTAACGGGTGACACATCGGCAGAGTATCTAGTCTGCCCCTGCAGGAAAGCCGGTTCATCTTCATTCATCTCTACCTCTAGCTCCTCCTCAGCACCCTCTTCCTGGTATAACATCCCATCTCCTTCATCATCGTACATTGGATATTCTTGAGCACTCAAGACACCGGACGCAATCAACTGCTTGGCCTCCCACTTCTCTGGAGAACTCATACGCTTCAATGGTCTCCGTGACAAACCAGAATCTTCCTCCTCCACAATCTGAATTCCTGAAAGACCTGTCCTCATAGTCCGCCCATTTCCAGCTGAAGGGTTTGTCCTAAAAGCATCATCACCCGAGCTCTTCTTCAATGGAAGCAAATCTTTACCTGTATCTTGATCCACATCCCTCATTGAAAGACTCAACTTCTGACCCGATACTGATATTACCTTCACAAAAACCTCCTGATCCCGCTTCACAACCTCTTTAGCATTTGCAACACGCTTGTTTGCCATCTGCGAAACATGAACCAGACCCTCCTTTCCCCTAAAATCATGCAAATGAACAAAACACCCACTATCCATCACCCGAGAAATCCCACCCTTATACACCTTATATAATTCAGGCTCATCAGATTCATACCTCCCACTCGTCTTGCCTCTCCTATTTTCTGCATCTTCGTCGTCCCCATCTTCATAGCTGTGCCTCCTATGTCTATCCTTGGATCGATCCCCATGCCTCCCTCTACGCCCATCATACCCATCATCATCTCTATCGCGATATCTCTCCAATTTATCAGGCCTAACCCCATATCTGTCATCGTATCTCTCCGATTTATCATACCTATCCCCATATCTCTCCGATTTGTCATACGCATCGCCATCTCTATCGTGATATCTCTCCGATTTATCATATCTATCTCTCCTATCCCTGCCTCTATCTCTATCTCTATCCCTCCCCCTCTTTCTATCCCTATCTCTCTCTCTTCTATTCTTCTCATCCTCTTCACCCTTCTCTCTCCTCCTCTTCTCACTCGCCTCCTCCTCGATCTCTCTCTCCAATTCCTTCACCCTATCCTTACTATCCGCAATCGACAACGACGAAAACTTCGATTTCTCCCCATCCAAACCCTCTCTATTCAACCCCTTATTACCCTCACCATTCAATTCCGGCGGCAATATAGCATGAATTATCGTCAACAATGTCCTAACAAAGTAATCAGGCATCTCTGCACCATTTTCTTTCAACTTAGCATCAAATTCATCCACTTTCTCACAATTCCGACCAATTTCAGTGATAAATTCAGCCAATACCTTGTCAGCAAACCCTAAATGAGTCTCTAGTTCGGAACATACCTTAGAAACAAGCGATATGTACTCCAATTTCTTCAATGATTCGTCCTTTGGCGCCACCGCCGGCATTGTTGAATCGGAAGCAAACAAAGATGAGTAAATTATTACCTGACAAGCATAAGATGATGATTCAATGACGGTGCAAATAGTATCGAAATCGGAAACCCTAGAAAAAACGAAGCGGACCAGTGCGTTTATGTGACTGCAGCTTCAGCTTGCTTTTGTTTTTGTTTTTGTTTTTTTTCTATGAGATGTTGAAAGAGGAGAGAGAAACAAATGAGAAGGGAGAATGAAGAAGGTACATTTGGAGATATTTATTTCACAGTGATATTTTTATTTTTTATGTCGGTTTTTTTTTTATGTTAATTATTTTTGTACTTTATTTATTATATTAATTTAATCTCTGTATTTTTTATTGTATTAATTTAGTCCCTTTATAATTTAAAATGTGTCAATTACCTGTAAAACTAAATTCAAAAATCGTAGTTTTATACTATTAGATTTTCAAGCCAAATAAAAAATTTATTCAAAGACAATGCTTGAAATAACATTAAAATAAAAAATATTTTCAAAACTAGTTTCTAAATAAAACTATTTATCCAAATGACATCAACGTCATCTTTGACATTTTTTATTTATATTTTTTTTACCTTAAAAAAAAAACTGAATAATAGTGCAAGCTCTTCAATACATGCATGCAATATTTTTTTAAATTTACAATCTTTTTATAAATATAAAGTAATATACTCGAGCCTAAGCAGGGTCTAGGGAGTGATTTTTTTTTTGATAATTATCGGCAAAGCCGAAGAACAGACGGCAGCTCCGAAAACGGAAGGGAGGAACAAAAAGGAACCAACAAACAACAAAAACAAAACACCCAAAACCTGGCAGAACAGACACCGAGCACACGTAACCCAAAACACACACAAACCAAGCACAACCCCGGAACCCAAAAGAAAAAGAACCGAGCCACCCACGCAGGAGACCGCAGCAAGACTGAACCTCAATGACAAAACCACTTGCCTCATTTAGCCAGCAGATGTCGTACCATGGGTGGGTCAAATCCATCGAAATTAAATCCAATACTTCTCCCCATGTCAATTGCCCGCTCCGCTTGAAGTATCAGCTCATCATACTTTGCTTCCGAGATCATATCGTATCTATTCCCCCTATTCCGTTTTTTCTTCTTTCCAGGGCCTTTGACGATTTTCCCCATTTGACCTCCTTCCCCTTTTTTCGTTTGCCTGATGCCTTATTATTTTCCGGCGTACTTTTCCTAGGCGACATGTCCTCAAGAAATTTCTGAAGCTACCGCTTTTTACTCTCTTTTTTCTTGTACTTCAGCACCTTTCTGTCCCTTTTTGTCAGTAGTCCTTTTCCTTTTCTGATCCCATCTTCACTGGATCTCTCCAAACAAGACTCCGACGTGTTCACAGTAAATGGCTCAAAACCAGGGGGAAACTCAGGTCCCGATGACATAAAATCATCTTCACTTACAGAGTCACGAGTTACATTCTCAAGCTGCGATATCTGAGAGTAAGGCTGATCCGAACTGGCGGTGTTACACTCCACCCTTTGGAGCAGAGGAAGCATATGTTGGTTTTCACGCACAATCTGAACTGGATGAACACCACGTTGTGATGGCGGATGTAGAGGAGAAGCATGCGGCCAGCTGTATTCCATAAACCACCTACCAACATACTGACCTTCAATGCGAAT
Source organism: Simmondsia chinensis (assembly GCA_018398585.1). Lineage (NCBI taxonomy): Eukaryota > Viridiplantae > Streptophyta > Magnoliopsida > Caryophyllales > Simmondsiaceae > Simmondsia > Simmondsia chinensis. The sequence goes on from JAGTTD010000010.1 coordinate 36,323,411, forward strand.
AGAAAGCTGACCTCGTGACAGCTCAGCTATGCTAACATCGTCATACACTGGCCTGATAATGCGGCTTCCATGCTCCCCATCACTCAAGACTCCTATCCTATAAATAGGGGATAGCTGAGTCAGTGTGGGAGGGTGCAATAGGGTAGAGCATTGATGCTCCGGGTGCGGACTCCATGCCGAAGAGGTCCGTTCACTCGCTATTCTGGTCGATGCAGCTAAAGCAATAACACTAGGTGAGTAATCTGGAATCAGCTCCGTCCTGCCCTCCTTGACCAGGGCCAATCGGGTCACTCCATTAAAATGGATTTGCACCATTTGATGAATCAGTGAAGGTGAGCATGTTTCGATGAGAAATCTGGCAGCATCAATGCATCTCATGGATGACATCCTCGAGTCCGCCCTGATAAACTTCCCCCATAATCCTGCGAGATCAGAAAAGCATTCCTTAGTCCAACATTGGACAGGCAGTCCAAAAACTTCGATCCATACTCTTCTGTTAAGTGAGCCAAGAATCTCGCTAGAGTATTTAGAAACCTTGCTGAATTTCCTGAGCAGAATCTCGCGATGAGGGCCGAGGTAGAACTCCACAGCCTTAGCGGAATCACAAACCATGACGAAAGTGTTGGTGCTTAACCCTTTAGGTGTTAAACCGTGGAGGTCATTCTCTGTGATAAAGGTGAGAATACTATCCAGACTCTCCTCACCCGATGTGTGCGCAATAATAGACCGCTGAAGCCAATCCTCCACATTCTTGTTGGTGTTTGAAACCACAATCCTTGGAATGTCAGAACCCACATAGTCTCTGGTCTGAGTAGGAGAGGTCACATCCTGAACATGTAGACAGTCGGTGTCTCTATTTTGCTGAAAGACCCTAGAATGATGTTGGCTTCAGCCTGATAACTCAGTTGATCTTCTTAGTGGGGTAGCCCATTCAACCCTAAGCTTGGCTTCCACCACCCATCTACCATTCATAGTTGAAATTGCTTTAGCAGCTTCCCTCGAATTATGGAACCGGACAAAACCATACGAGCATTCGGACCTCAGCCTCCTCTTAGCAGGAACAAAAACATCATAAACTGACCTGAAATTACGGAAGACATACTTGAGCCAGGAGTTTGTTGTTCTCTCAGGTAAGCCATCAACGAAAATGGACACCGTTTCTCGGGGTATTGGCATTGGTATTCTAGTTAAAAATGAACAAATAATGAATGAGAGGGAGGGCGGTGGTGGGTCTGTTGGTGGTGGCAGGAGGAGGGAGAGAGGGAATGTTTGTATGAAGAGGTATAAATGTGGCGAGATGGTGGGTGGCGGTGTCGATGATGGAAGTCCGGTGTGGGGAGTCGGCGTCGGTGGGTCTAGGGAATGGATGTATGCAGCCTTCCTCCTTTAGGGTATTACCTCTGAAGAGAGACTGTTTCCGGGTGCACCCAACCTAAGGATGAGGACTTCCCAGGAGATCACCCATCATGGTATTGCTTTAGCTCAAGCACGTTTAACTTCAAAGTTCTAATGGGATCCGGTGTTGACGTGTTGCTACCCTCTTTGGTAAATATTTTCATAAACATAATATTTAATAAACTAAATTATTTATGCACAAATTTGGTTCACCAAAGTTGAATAGGGTAAAAAAATTTAACCCCTCCCTTGATTATGAATGTTGCACTACGAAGGGGAAATGCAAAGTTTTTAATCCTATTTTGAGGTAGAAGTTTTAATGGTACAACTTTTAACAGTAAACCAAATGGGGTGAAAAAGGAATGTAATATTTACCCCGTTTTCCATTATCCCATTTTCTCCCATACCAGCAATATTTCCAGTGCCTCAAAGGCTTCCGCCTAAGCAGGGTCTGAGAGAAGGATGTACGCAGCTTTCCCCTTTCATGATGCCCTGAAAATAGGTTGTTTTCGAGAACCCCCAATATGAGGGATGCCACATAAGGACTTCTTATGACGTCACCAATCTTGGTACTACTCTCTTCCATACCGAACATAGTATTAACATTAATTAAAAATCTAATATCCATCCCTACTTCGTACCACAAATAAGTAGCCAAAGTCCCTCATACACATAACTTAGTGGTAAGGAACGTTCCGTCTTGACGTTTTCAAGGCCCAAAGCAAAAATTTCAAATGAGGCCCCTTATATATAACAAACTATAAAAATTATAATCACGAAACTTATTCATATTAACAATTAATACTTTAAAAATTACAACCATAAAAATTTGGGGGCCCCGAATGGTTACTTGGATCGTTTGGAGTTGTGTTCAGTCCTGATCGGGGGCCAAATGAGTCACTTTGGCTTGATTACCCACAACAACATGCGCCCACCACAATTTCAAAATTAATTTTAAGAAAATTATAAAAATAACCTCACGTAAGTAAAGTTTTACCCTCTTGTAAACAAAATTGTTTTTGTTTGATAATTGAGTAGAGGAGATAATAGACAGGTCTAGTGCCTTAAGAGTTCCATTATAAGCGGGGTATGGGAAGAGTGGATGTAAGCAGCCTTACCCTTTTAGGATACAACCTTATCAAGAGGCTGTTTTCAAGGACCCCCAACCTTATACGGTCGGCAACACGAGGACTTCCCAGGAGGTCACCCATCCTGGTACTACTCTTGTCCAAACACGCTTAATTTTAAAGTTTTAAATAGAATTCAGTGCCTGGTAAATGAGCCCTACTGATTAGAGGAGATAAAAAATGCTAAAAAGAGGGAGGGAAAAAATAAGCATTATTTAAAGTTATTTAGACACATTAATTAAATAAAAATGGATAATAATATATCACTATTTAACAATTAAATAAACTATAATAATAAAAAGAGTTATTATATAACTAAATAAAAACAAGAGAAATTATCACTTTAATACTCTAATGTTTGATCATTTATCATCTAGGTACCTCGATGTTTCAATATATACAATAAGGTATTCCAAGATTTGAAATTTTTTTCACATAAGTACCCTATGTTGGAATTTGGCGAGTTTTTATGAGAATTATACTAATATTATACAAAATATGCTGGTATAATACATAATTACACTAATATTTATAAGTCATTTCAGCGTTTTTAACAAGAATTTAACGAATTAAGATGAAAATGTTCGCTTAATTTGGATGCAAACTATCGTTAAGGGCCAAAATCACATGTCATATTAGCATTTTTGGTAAAAAAATTATCAAATTATAATAAATATACTTATATATTATCGGAATCACGTGTTACTTTGACATTTTTAATAAAAATCCACTGAATTCTGGAAGCAGAGTACCTGATCCATAAAATTTTAAAACTTGAGGGTACATAAGTGAAAACAATTTTAAACCTCAAGATTCCTTGTTGTATATCTTAAAATATCAAGATATTAGATAATAAATAATCAAACCTCAAGTTATCTAGGTGACAATTTTCCTAAAGATAAATTTTTATACAAAAAATTTTAAAATTTTACTGGTACCACTACTGTGCCGAATCCTTTTTTTTTACTCTGTTGACCTAGTTACCAAACATCAAGTATAACAAGAATAATAGATCCAGTGCCTCAAAGCCTTTCGTTTAAGCAGGGTCTTGGGATGGATGTACGCAGCCTTACCTCTTTGGCGTGTAACTCTGTCAAGAGGCTGCTTCGAAGGACCCCAACGTTATAGAGTTGGTAATACGAGAACTTTCTAGAAGGTTACTCATTCTGATACTGCTTTCGCTCAGGCAAGTAAGCGGTTTAAATGCAAAAACGACGTCGTTATGCATCCCGTTACCGCCATGGTAAACCTCGCGCGCTAGGGTTTATAAACTCCAACACCAAAATGCGAGACCTAATTCCAATTCATTCAGTCATCTAATCTCAAATTTCCCGATGGAGAATTCAAATCCAACCGTCCAATCATTCAAATCAACGGCGGAGTTCTTCGGGCCTCACCGGCGGCGGCCTCTTCCGAGCAACACCTTCAATGAGCTCCTCAAAGTCTTCAAAATTTGCTCTCTTTTTCCTGATCAGTCACTTCCTGCGCAATTCTGGGAACCTGTCAGGGTTTCAGGTACTCGATATGTGACCAAATTAGATATATAGACCTAAAGTAATAGGTACTTACATAAAAAGTATAGTGGGCCTGACCCGAGGAGGGGGCAGAATTGTCATAGTGAAACTAGTTGGGCACGTATCAGTATTATTCTTCAATTTCCATCGACAGTGGTAGAGTATGAAACTAGACCCTCTATCAATTGGACGTTGAGTAACTAAATATTGTATAAGTTTGAGCAGTGAGGTGAAGACCCGTGTATTAATTTATAATATAATGTGTGTGTTCATTGGTCTTGAAGCTTGCAATGCATGGAATTATCTTTTATATTGTACTTGGATCGTATTAGTATTGGAAGTTGAGGTAATGGGATTTGAACTCAAGGCTAGGTTGTATACGAGCCAAGCTAAGTTGAGCCTGCATTTAGCTTGACTTGAGCTTCGCTCAAAGCTTGCTTAACTTGGAAACTTCAAACTCGAGGTCGACTTGTCAGAGGCTTAGGCTTGGCTCAGTTTAGTTGAGCTTGAACACAACTCGGCGAGATCCAGAGCATTGCCTTATTTGGGCTTATTTAAGCTCGATTTGGGTACCCTTAGCCTTGGGCTTAACTCATTTAGGTTTAAATTTTGCTCAATTGGACATATTTAACCTAATAAATTGTATAAGAAATTTTTGGGATAGAAATAGATTGTATAAGGATAAGTTGGTTTAGACTTGTGAGTTTACGAGTTCGAGCTTCGCTAGGCTCGGCTCAAGCTTGAAACGGGCCTGCTTGTCCCAACTCAGGTTTGAAACGAGCCAATCTATTTGAGCTTTATGGCATGAGCACTCGCGAGCCAGCTCTGCTCCTTGACAACCCTAGTCAACACCTCTTCATCACAGAGGCTCTGCTATCCCATCACATGAAATGATCAGCCATCCCAAATATGTAAGCTGGATGGTTATATTTGGAGAGACTATGAAAGCCAAATTTTTTTTTTTTCAAATTTTCTAGTTACATTGGCTTATTTTATTTAATTTTGTTCTATGTTATGGCGAGTGGAAAGATAATGGAAATGATCAGAGCCAGCACGAGAAGATGTCTCATGATGCGCAGGCCACTCAGATTGCGGTTGAGCGCACAAAAGCAGGTTTTATGTTAAAAATCAATTGGTTTTTGTATAGTTTATGTGTTACTGGGCTATGATGTTATTTCAGTTTTGTTGGTTTCAGCTAGTCTTGTACTTGTTAGGTTGAATCTTTCCCTCCCTATACGACCCTTTTTTCACAGAATACTGCATTTGTGCTTATTTTGCCAATTATGATACTTTTGTTTCCTTGTGATTTTTGCCCCTTATTACGAGGCTTGGGGTTTGAGAAGACTGTGTAAGTGGTTAGGTCGGATTAGCATATGAATCCGAAGACACTCAGTCCACTTGAGTGACTGGAGAGGTCTGGATTCCCATTGTTAAATCTAACGCATCAGATTGTTTTACATCCTCTTTCAAAAATAGTTCTATCACACTACTAACATCATCTTTAAGAAAAGGATTAACATTATGGATATATGATGTTGGTAATATTAGAATGGAATGTGGTAATAGTGAAATCTTTAGTTAGGTTGGTCTGGGATGTTAGAAGTAAAATGAATCCTATATAAGAATTTTGACGACTGCCAGGACTACTTGAAATAGCAACTGTATTTTGGATCCAGAGGAGCGTAATTTTCTTGCATTATCTATCTAGGACGTCATTTGTTGTTTCTTTTTTAATATGAACAAAGAAATAACGTACAAAGAGTTAAAGGACAAGATGTCCTTGAAGTTACAATAATGCTAATGGCATAAAACCTTCCAATTCCTTTGTAGATCAACTAAAACTATGTTGGTGAACATTTGTTGGTTAATTTCACGTTCAATTTTTTGGATCCTAAAATCTTCACCACTTCTTTCTATGTAAGGTAATGGAAGCGATGAATTGGCTGAAAGAAACAAGAATGCATCAGATACTATGGATGTTAACAACTTTGCTTCAGAGAAAGAGACTAACACGAAGGATAGTTCTATGGATTTCTGTAAAGAACATGGAGGTTTTGGTAACTTGGAGAGGTTAACCAATGATTCCGGTCTAATAAATGGAATGGAAGAAGACGTAAATATGGTCATCGATGCCAATGAGATCGGTGACACTGTTGCTCAAGCTAAAAAATGCCAGGAAGATCTCTTGGGTATTGAGAGAATTCTTATGGATGAATCAGAAGATATGGGACAGTTACAACCAGGTGACAAAGATGTTAGAGTTAAGTATTTTGAAGCTTTTGGACCTGATTTTGATACAGACATGTTGATTAATGCAAGTTCCATAGCCATTGAAAGTGCTGCAGATGCTGGGAAGCTGTCCGTAGAAGATTATATGACAGATGAAATACAAGGTCAAGTGCAACGAAAAGATGTGGAGATAGATGTATCAGCTTGCGCAAATGATGTTCAAAATCATGCTAGAAATGTTCCATTTCATGGAGGGGTTATGATACTTCCTGAAGATGCAGGAAGGACGAATGACAAAGCAGCTAGCATACCCGGTACTGAAGATAATAGCATTCAAGAAAATGTCAAAGAACGCGAAGAGGTGAAGGGGAATGTTTCTGATATAGCTGCTACCGGAAAAACAAAGAAGGCGAAGGGGAATGTTTCTGATAAAAGTGGTACCAGAAAGACAAAGAAAGATGAAAAGACGACCAAAAAAGATCGAAAATCTGGACAGAACAGGAAGCAAGTGCTTCCAGGTGACAGGGTTGGTACGGTTCCTGAAGATTCAGTGTGTATGCATGAGAAAGAGGTGGGTAAACTTGATAATGAAGGTAATAGCATCAGGGAGACTGTGAAAGAACCTGGTGGAAAGGAGAAGAGGAATGAAACGGAGATGATTGGTAAGAGCAAAACAAAGAAGGGTGAAAAGGAAGGGAAGGATGGGAGGCCGGTAAAGAACAAGAAGCAAGTGTCTCCAAGTGATGAGATCTGCAACATCCTGACATCTCATAGCAATGATTCAGTAGCTTATAGAAAGTCACCGATGCAAAATGCAACTGGAAAAAAAGGAAAATCACCTGCAAGAGAGGTATACTATGAACTTCTTTGTTGCGTATCAATTTATGATTTATAAAGTCCGACTCATTTCTTCTCTTGATTTTCGTTGCTTAAATTGTGGCATCATACTTATACTGTTAGTTTTTATCATCCTTGTGTTCAGTGTGTAGGATACGATCCCTTCCCTTTTAAGTTTTGCTTTAAAGCATATAATTGGACGAGTCGAGTAGATTTCTGAATCCAAGATGGAGCTAGCAAGTAATGTGTGACAATTTGATTTAATTGGTCTTGTCTGGGGTAGCTGTTGCTTGCCACTTGACTATAGAGGAAACTGAAGACCTTTTTTTTTGGTCTATGCGTGCTTTCAATGTTGAAGCACTGAAAATAGTTCGGTAAAGTATATAACAAGCACCTTAGGATAGTCTACTGATATCTGATCTAATATCATGTCTGGTACTTAATGCGCATATATCATGCTTAGTGGTTTTTTATCTTTTCTTCTCCTCCATTTCTTGCATAGTATTAAGTTGACCATTTGTGTAGCGTTTTCTTCCATACAAGATGTTGCCATGAACAATTGTATACAAAGTGCATTTTATTGTGTCTTGTTCCTTGCTCTCGTCGGTTGGTCGTTTATGTTTACTGTTTCAATGCAACACCTTTGAACTATGGACTGATCCGCTGAATATTTTTTTGTCCCTTTGCTGTAGACCAGAAAAGATCAAACTAAGATCAGTGAGCATCTTCGATACACCAGAGATCAACTGCTACAGCTCAGGAAGGTAATAATGAAAACTATTCCATGCTAGTGTCTAGTTAAGTAGTTATTCTGTGTTGGTTTTGACGCTTTTATTCTTATTGCTGCATGATTACATTGCTATGTAGACCCTCCTCGACATTTTAGGAGCAAAGAACTTTGCCAAGGGGTTGGAAGGATGTGGGTAGTATGTCGCTCTTGCCTTTCAGTCTCATCGACTAATTCTCTTTCCATCCCTATTATTTTGGGTGAAGCTTTCCCACCCATTTTTGGAGTCAAAATTGTAGAATCGAATTTTAACACGAGGTATCTAAGAATGGTTCAAGCATGATGCTGTTCTGGAATCTCTGTTTTCCGGAAATTCCTACTTTCTATTGTCTTATATTTTTGAATAAATCTTACCATTATAGCGATAGATTTGCATGGTTTTCTTCCGTTCTTTCCTTTTTGGAAGGTATCTGGTATTGGAGATTTGAACCTAATATCTTTTATCCTAGGCCTTAACCTTACTAGTGTTCTATCACTGAACCAAGGCCTAATGGGCTTCTTTTCCTCCCTTGTTGCTCCTTCCTATTTATCATCAGTAATTTTTTCAATGTATGGTGCTGAGCAATGCTATGCCGTTTTCAATTATTGCTGTATGTCCATAAGGTGAAATGAAAATAAAATATGCTTTTGCCTTTGCTGCAGCTTTATTGTAGACTCTGATAGAAAATGTGTCTGCTTGACATTTCATTTTTTGATCACTATTTACATATTGTCATAGTTTCATTTAAAATATTTGCAACTCTTGCAAATATGATCGTCCTAATTGTTTGAGTTGCGTTATCTTCCATGCTTCTCTTGTGACGATGCTTGTTTTGTGGAAGGTGGTTTCTATTCCTTCAGATATCCTGAAGGTGAAACAAGATATTGACGCTGCATTACTCACCAAAAATCAGAAGAACACTAATCATGGAGAAAGCCATGTGAGTATTGTCATCTCAGCCAAGTGGGGTTATTTTATTTTACATGATTTTATTACTTTATTGTTTCGAGTGGCATTACTCTTGTTGTTCAGTTATTTATTGTATTCTAGAGTCTTTTTAATCAAAGACTATTGGTTCTATTATTATTAGGCTGACTGTTATACTAAACTGTTGTTACTCTTCTGGTTTAGGTTCAGTTGGTTTCTGTATTCACTGAATGATCTTTTGGGGCTCTGGGTGGGATAATACTGTGTACATTCTTCCTCTTTGAATAATATTAAACAAATAGTTTGGGTACTTTAAGATTTCCTTAGCTGCTGGGACATATAATATCTTCGTAGTAGATGGATAGGTGATGTTTTTTTGGTTTCTATCTTCTTCTATTATCTCACAACTGTAGGTTTGGACCTTGAAAGTTGAGTAGAGAGGAAGTGGAATGGCAAACTTAGGACCTGTTTGGTATTGTTTTCTTGAGGCACTAGGTCCAAGTGTCTTATCACTTAAGCCAACCCTTTGGAGTTTATGGTGTTTCTCTTCACATCATCTTATCTTATTTTAACTTATATTGTCTTTTGTGGTTAACTGTTGCAGAATGCTGGGGTCTCTGATAAAAGAGATGGAGGTCCAATAAGGGAGGATGAGGTAGTTAAGGTAGGTTGGGGATGATTTGTTACACGAAGGCTTATGTGAAGCTTTTAAACAAAAACTCAATCATCGTCCAAAATTTGCTGCATGCTAGCTTCTTTTATGTGGTTTTTGGTTAGGGTTGTTAATTGAACAAGTCAAGCTGAGTAGTCCCTTGCTTGAACTCAAGCTATATAAGCCTTTACAAGCTTGAGTTTAAGTTGAGCCTTTAATAGGTTTTTGAACCGTTGTTCAAACCCAGTTCATAAATAATAGTATGCTCAATACTTGACTTGACTTGGCTTATTCGTTTAATCTAGTCGAGTTGAGCTCCTTATCGAGCCGAGCTATTCGAGCTACTAATGAGCCATCATTAACCCATTATGGAGCAAATACCGAGCAATTATCCATTGTTTGACGAGCCTTGAATGCTTTGTTCACTAATTTCAACAGTTTGAACACCCCTTGTCTGTACTTGGTTGTGAAGCTTATTAAGTCTAGTTGAACTCAATTTGAGACCCCCCAACAAACATAGTGTACCAAATGCTTGGTTGGTTTGCCTCCCTTAATTGTGGTTGATAATTCATTTAGCTACCCTATTTATATGATTCATGGAGTGGTTTCTCCTTGTTTCTGTACGGCATTTCATTCTGCCACTTCGCTAAGTAATAGATTTCACTTTTTGATCATTGGTGTTTTTCTGTAACAGGATAATAGCAAGTTGAAAGACAAAAGGCGAAGGTCTACTTCAGAGGCAAAGAAAGAAAAGAAAAAGGTTTATTTCTGTTCTTACTATTTGTTTTCAAGGAGTATAAACTATTTGATATATGTGCTTTAATTTTGGGCATAATTCTCCCCTGTTTCAGATATTTACTCTTCAGGACTAGGATCGAACTTTAGGATTTTAGCTTTTCTTCCTTTAATGTGGTAGTTCATTTATTTATTATTTGGGTTTAAATTTGGAACTTCTTTATGAGTTATTGCATCTGACAATATGTTAGATTTTCTATTTCTGAATCTCTAGAACTTCAATAGACGCATTTGTCTCAGTCGCACGAAGTGGGAGTGGGAGCAGGGAAGCAAGCATTCTTTGAAGTTTCTAAGTTCAGTAGTGTGTAGGGAGCTTTTATATTAAAATGTATTAGATATATATAAAATTATTGAAATGTTATTAGTGGAAACATCTTAAAACAAAGGTAAAACTAGCAATAATCAAGAAAATGAACACTATTGGATAAGATCAAGAAAAACAGGTCCAAAATATAAAATCCTTTTCAAGTGATGTAATTAGCCAGCATTTCATCTAATAAGGGTAGAAAAGATAAATCACCACCACCACCACCAACAACAACAACAACAAACCCAGTGCCTCAAGAGCTCCCGTATACGCCGGGGGGGAGGGGGGGGGAGGGATCTACGCATTAAATGTTTATTTGTGTTTTTGTTCTCTTTTCATCTTGGAGGAAATCTTGTGCTTTTAACATAATATACAATTCTTTCTCTGTTTATACAATTTCTTCTTTCATGAGCAACAAGAATTGTTGGGGCAAGTAAAATCCTCGGAATGTCATCCTTTATTTATTTTTAGGGAATTTCTGTACAGGTGAATTCTGATATACTAGAAAATTAAACTTGGTGATTTCACATCGAAAATATGTCGTACCTTTTTGTTAAATTATAAACATATTTATGGTCCTTTACCCAATAGTTTAAGCATTTAGAATTGCTGATTCCTTGACATGGTATCAGTTCATTGTTGACCGTGCAAGTTCGAATTGCAATAGTCTTCTCTCATAATGTTCATGTGCTCTATCAACACTTCAAACCAAATGGACATTTGCATAACAGGGCATACCAAAATATAAACCATTTTTATGTCTTTACCAAATAGCTTAAACATTTGGGGTTATTAATTTCTTGATATACTATATCTGCTTATTTATTTCACTTCGGCCTCTTTCTAAACACAGGAAAAGAAAAGGAAACAACGTGCAGAGAAGAACAGGAAACTCGGTGTGAAGAGACTTAAACTCAAACCTGTTCTGAAGCCGAAAGTTGTGGCGCATTGCCGTCATTATCTCAACGGAAGATGTCAAGAGGTTGTTAAATACTTTACATTTTAGTTTATTCTATTTTTTGATCCATCAAAAAGCTAAGTTGTCAAAAAATAACTTTGAGGGATAGCTTAACTGGTAAGGCACTTGGACTTGACATCTCAAGAAATATTAGCTTCGGGTTTTAAATCTTATCATTGGTGCAAATAATACATTGGACCACCTACTAGGTACATGCACCTCAACTTAACCAGTTACAAGTAAGGAAAGCGTTAAAAGTAGGTGGTTTGTGCAATGTGGGGATTGGTTAAGGTGTGTGTAAGTTGGCCCGGCCACCGTGATTGAAGAGTACCCACCAAGAAAAAAGAATAAGCTGTCAAATTACCTATAATGGATGTCTTAAAACAACTATGTGGTTCCTAGGCTTGGCTGGTATGATTCAATTGTGCTATGACTATTTGACTTTGTCAGATAGGTTGATTGCTTGATAAAGCAGCAACAACAACAAAAAAGAGGGGAGAAGAAGAAGGAACAATATCCCAAAAAAAAAAAAAAGTCAAATAAGCAATACCAGGCATGCTAGCAACAATAGAACAAACAACAACAATAATAGACCCGCACGCCTAATCAAGTGTAATATTTGCGAAACTAACTAGTCCCCGGTTTACATGCACTATCTGTATTTTCCCTATGTGCAACAAGATAAGTTGGGGCTCCTAAGCCCAATAAGTGGCTTGTTTAAGCACAATGACATGATTCGGACACAGACTTGTCGTTTCAAGTGCCTTACCACAAGTTCTTGGGTTTCAGTGTCACTTATCAGTTGATACAACCCTCTTCTAATAGCTTAAGCTTTCGGGATGTGATGTTGACTTAATCTTGGGAGATAATAATTATGTTGGGAGATAATAATTATGTACTTGTTGCTTCTATCCAAAAACCTTTTATGGAGGATGAGCATTTGGTTTCTTCTTTTTATATACTAACGTACTAAGATGATGAAAAGATCCTCTTACATTTTCTTTCTGCTGGTATCTGATTTGTTATTCCTTATTTGCAGGGTGAGAAATGCAAGTTCTCACATGATGTCATACCCTTGACAAAATCCAAGGTAAATCCATATAACTCTTATGTCATACATCTCATTTTGGCTTGAGCTTCTAACTGTAAGAATGTTTATATTTTATTTACTTCATATTGCTGCATATATATATATATAGGGTGACGTTCTTATGAGAGGGTGAGAGCGTGAGAGGGGCGAATCCTGGCCCTCCATTGCAATGGATGGCCAAGATTTGTTGAAAATTAAAAAAAATAACAATTTACGGCCAATACTCCTTTATGGGGTAGAAAGAAAGAAGGGGTAAGGGAACAAAATTGTTTTTTTTTCAATACTCAACAAATCTTAGCAGTAAATTATTATTTTTTTTTAATATCCAACAAATCTTGGCCGTCCATTACAATGGAGGGCTATGATTCGCCCCTCTCACGCTCTCACCCTCTCATAAAAACGCCACCTTATATATATATATATGAGAGGGAACATTCTGAACCACTTAATTGGCTATTGACATCATCTTCCTCCCACCTGACATCATCCTCTTCCCCCACTTCAATCAAATGTGTGGTCCAAAATTCACCCTCTCATCTCTCATCCTCTCATAAAAGTTATTCCCTATATATATATACACACACATACACACAGAGACATTTCGGCTTCATTTGTTTGGATGGAAGTTCTCTTCACCATTGCTTACATGAACGAGTAGCAACAATAATATGAAAAAAAGCGTCTTTTTCCATATAGGAGAAGAATGAACTTCTTTCAACGCGAAGATAAGTCATTTTTCTTCGCATTACTCCTTACCTATCCTCGCTGAGCCTCATATTCGTCCTCTACAAGTCCAACCTCGTATATACTGAATCCCATCTCCATATAAAGTCATACAATGAAATTATTTCCAAAATCAGACAAAAGAAAATTTTCAAGACAAATGTATTCAATTAAAATATTTTTAGAAAAGATATTTTCCGAAAGGAAAATGTCTTCTGTCCAACCGAGCAAAGTCTTAGTGAATGTCATTTCACATCTATTTAATATCATTCTGCCATTTTTCACTTCCTAATTTCCGCGACACATTGGCTTCCCCCCCCCCCCCCCCCCCTCCCTCTTTTGCGGTTAGGTTAAGTAATATGTGGAATTATATATATTTTGCAGCCATGCTGTCATTTTGCACGGCAGTCATGCATGAAAGGAGATGATTGTCCATATGATCACCAGCTATCTAAGTATCCCTGTAATACTTTTGTTTCCTCGGGTTTTTGCACCCGCGGTCCCAGCTGCTTGTTTTCTCACAAGGTACTTTCCGACTTCTTTCTAGTTTACTGGTCCACAATTACTTCGACCCTCTGTTGTTCATTAAAGTATTCGTGTCAGACGAAGATACTTCAGTATTGGTAATGACGCTTCTACATATTGAACCAAAAGTATAAAAAAAATCTTATAAAATAGTGAGGTTTTACCTCGAGTCTGTGGAATCAAAATCACGATTGGTTGTTATGCTGCCGCTGTGGTTGCAGTGCTGCAAAAGCGAGGTGTCATTGACGTTTTGTAATAGGTTGCAATGATTACATGGGTTTTTTTTTAAGGAATATAAATTTTCTTTAAGCCTTAAGTTTGCAAATGTTTGAATGATTTAGCCATGTGAATCATTAATTTTTGTATCCCTTTAATAGTTTTAATTTATAAACATTTATCGATATATTTTTGTGAATAAAATACATCATAATGTTTTGGTATACCTAATATGGTTGGGAATTGTTTTATTTGCCTATTATTTACCTTTTGGTTGCTTTATGCTTTCGCTGTGCTTGCCTGTGCCGTGTTTTTTCTCTTTGCTTCCGTGCTTTCATGTTGTATGCTTCTCTGGATGGGAGGATCTTCAAAAACAGCCTACCCTGAAGGGGTAAGGCTGCGTACACACCCTCCCCCCCAAAAAAAATAAAGATCGTGTGTATGTAGGAGCCCCTGAGGCACTGGGTTTTTTTTTTTGTTTGTTTTTGGTATCATAATGTTTCGGTAACAAATTGTGGCAACGACGGTGTTTTCTATTAAGGAATATAAGATTTTTTAAGCCTTATATTTGCTAATGTTTCCCCGGAAATAGCTTCCTTTCAGAGTATCATCCTAAAGGGGGAAGGCTGCATATATCCATCCCCCAGACCCTGCTTATGCGGGAGCCTTTGTGGCACTGGGACTGTTGTTATATTTGCTAATGTTTGAATGAATTAGCTAGGCAAATCATTAGTTTTTATATATCCCTTTTACAGTTGTAGTATGCATTTACACATATATTTTCATAAACACAATACGAGATAAATTCGTTGTGGAGGACATTGGAACTGTTACGTAATGGGGAATTGCGTGCCAACTCAAAATCCATTTCATAACAACTATTATGTAATGTAACTGCCTTTATTAGATTCCTCGATGGACATCATGCACTTGTGTTCGGCTCATACTCGAGTCTCGGTAACATAGCACCGGTCAACTTTATTCTTACTTTCATTT
The DNA here is from genome assembly GCA_018398585.1 of Simmondsia chinensis. NCBI lineage: Eukaryota > Viridiplantae > Streptophyta > Magnoliopsida > Caryophyllales > Simmondsiaceae > Simmondsia > Simmondsia chinensis. Next base: position 36,338,469 of record JAGTTD010000010.1, read on the forward strand.
TGGTAACAAACTTTATTCTTAATTGTTTTCTTATCTTATTGATTATTTCAGATGCCAGTTAAGGAACCATCAGAATTATCGAATACCTTGAAACCCGATGTTAAATCTTTGGCTTCACTTGATAACTCAACCACTAATCAACATCCACATCCCAGCACATCATTGCCATCACCGAGGCTAATCCCGAAGAACTCAAAGCCCGATATAGAAAACCGTGCTCAAAATCATCCTCCACGAACACCGAAAGGTTTCACCTTTATTTCTTCCCAAAAATCTCTCATGGATGATTCTACTAACAAGAATCATTCAAGCTCGAAAAGCGTTAATATTTTTGCAACCGGTAGTGAACCCGAGAAAGGTGTATCGAGCACGGTACTAAATTCAGGTGAGATACTAAAGGGCACCCAAGCTTCTGTGACGCGACGAGGAATCAGTTTTCTCTCATTTGACAAGCCATCCGTTAGTAATTCTGCGGAAAAAGAACGAGGCAAGATGCCTATTCACAGCGAGGAATTTGCAGGAAAATTTCAAAATCCGAAGCTTACGACACCAGAGCTACAACCATCTGCAATTTCTTCGGGTTAGTGTTCTGATACATTGTTAGTAAAATATGTAAATTAAATTCATCTTCTATGTATCGTTATTGATAATAAGGTACACTACGCGTTTTCTTGATATTAACTGTATAATACACGTCTTATAACACGCATCTTTATAATGTAGGTCTTATAACATATATAACGCACCCCTTTTTCCTCCCAAACTATTAACTTGTACTTTTTTTACTGTGTGTTATACTTCTTACTACCGCTATTATGGGTAACATAATGAAATAAAAACAAAAATCAAATTGACAAAATTATATCTCTTCAATCTGTATTTTACTGATTGTTTTTCGAGTCAACGGAATTTTGAACGAATTTTTGTGTAGAGCACTAAATAATACACGGACATTAAATTTCGTTTGATTTTGCACCGGATTTTACTGACTATGTTCTAATGTGATGTGATGTGATGAAATACCCAGCAAAGAGCATGTCAGACCCGGTTCAGAGGGCGCTACTATCAACATTTGCATTTGCAGCTCGGTATGACTCGGGGTCAAAACCGAGTCATTTGGCGAGTTCATCAGTTTCCGAAAAAGAACCCAGTAAAAATGGAGAGACCGGTAGCAGTAGTGGAAGCGGAAGTGGAGAGAGAAAACCGATGAATGCCTCATCGGTTTTGACGCTTTTATATGGCGGAGGAAGTGAAAACAAGTGATAAGAGAAACCGAGACTGTGCAGATCTTTTTGAGAACTTTACACGTAAGTATAATTAAAGTATCTCATATCGGAGTTGCGAGAGAAATGAGATCGACTATAAGCTCAGTGAATTGCTCTACCTGGTACCAATTGTCACATGAGCTTATACGTGGATCCGTATATATGCCAACTCATAGGTAGCGTTTGAACATTACCCAGAGCAGCTTAAGCAACCATTTGGGACTCTCTAATTTTAGGAGCTGTATTTAATATTAATAATATTTATGATTAAAATTTTTGTACTTTATCGTATTGATATTATGTCACGAGAATTTATTATTTTTTCATTCGTTTGGGACCATGAAAATGTTAGGATCATCCTTGTGCATAGATCTAGCCTACGATTGTACTCCATAATTTTCTAAATTTATTAACTTCATTTCAAAAATTGTTAATTGTATCCCATTTTTTTATTCTACGTTATGTTTCTATTATCTTTACCATGGTGGGTACTAATTGTCAAGAGCGTTTCTATCGTACAGAATTTTTGTCTGTATATCGACACACAAAATCTGTGTGTCCACACACAGACAGGTGATTTCTGAGTATATTTTTTGTGATTTTGAGTATATTATTGGTGATTGGGAGTACATTTTTTACGTATAAAATTTTACTTTTTTGCATAGTAGAACTTATTAATTGTCAAATTTATTGAATTAGATTGCATCTTACCTTGTTCCTATTTTAAAGAATAGTTGTTTTAGACATCAATTTATTTAGAGTAAATTACATATTAGTAATTTAAGGTTTAGTATCTTAATTTTTTAACACACAAATATTGTAAAATTATTTTTTAGTTCAAAAAGTTACGTATATTTAATAAAATAGTTTAAATAATACTGTGAAAAAATTAAATCAGGCTTATTTTGTACCTTTACGTATCGCTATTTGGATTATTTTATAAAATACATGTAACTTTTTAAACTCAAATGTTTTACAAAGTTTGTAAATTAAAAAGTTAATATACTAAACTTTAAGGTACTAATATGTAATTTATCCATTTATTTATATCAATTTTTTTTTATAAGTCATTAGCTCTTAATTAAAATTCCCATTTATAAAACCAACAAGAACAACAGGCTCAGTGCCGTAAGGGCTCTTGCGTGAGTAGGTTCTGGAAGGAGTAGGATGTATGCAGCCTTACCCTAATGAGAGGCTGTTTTCGAGGACCCTCATCTTGAAAAGCGAGAGGGCATAAAAAGCACGGAGAGTATGACAAGCATGGAAGCATCTAAGCAAGAACAAAACGCGAAAGCACAAAGCATCTATGGAACCAAATAATATATATACGAACATCACATATAATACAACAACAACAACGATGATGACAACAACAAACTCAATGCCACCAAGGGCTCCCGCTTAATCAGGGTCTGGGGGGGGTAAATGTACGCAGCTTTCCCCCTTCAGGGGGCTACCCTGAAGAGAGGCTGTTTCCGAGGACCCCCAATCTAAGAAACTGGTCCGCAGCAAAGAGCAAAGGACCTGGTAGCAGGAGAGCATCAAAGCATGAGTAGGCAAAACGCACGGCGAGCAAAACAACAGACTCGAAGTAAGCCACGTCAGGCATAAATCAACAGATAGGATAGGATAAAGATAAGGATAGAGATAGAGGATAAAGATAGAGATAGAGATCGAGAAAAGAAATAGTAGTCAAGTAGCAAGTATCAGCTCATGAGAGTCAGAACACAGCCTATGTGCGCTAAGAGGACCTAGCACTAGCAAGCTGGACTACCCTACTCCAGCCGGAGCATCTAATACCCCTATGTTAGCGCTCCATTGGGCCCTATCTAAGGCCATCTCCTCTCGAAGGTTTAGGTGGGTGAGGTCTTGTCGGATCGTCTCAAGCCATCTCTTCTTTGGCCTGCCTCTGCCTAGTGTAGTAAGAGGCTGTTCGCATCTCCTTACTGGAGCGTTGTCCGGTCTCCTTCTAACATGTTCGAACCACCTCAGACATTGCTCCCTCAATTTATCTTCAATGGAGGCTACGCCCAATTTGCCTCTTATGATATCGTTTCTGATCCTATCCTTCCTTGTGTGTCCGCACATCCACCTCAGCATTTGCATCTCCACCACCTTCATCTTCTGTGTGTGCTGTTCTTTCATCGCCCTGCACTCCGGTTCGTACGCCATGGCTCTTCCCTTTAGCTTCAAGGGCAACTTTTTGTCACAGAGTTCCGCGAAGGCCATCCTCCACTTATGCCATCCCGCTTTAATCCGGTTGCTGACATCCTCGTCTACTTCGCCATTGTGCTGTATCATGGACCCCAAGTACCTGAATCTCTCTTTCTTCGATATGGCCTTAGATCCAATCTTGACTTCTTCCTGGCTAGGTGTGGTAGAGGGATCGAACTTGAGTTCCATATGCTCGGTCTTGGCTCTGCTTAGTCGTAAACCCTTCAACTCTAGAGCCCTTCTCTACAGTTTCAGCTTCTCATTTATCTCTTCTCGCGACTCCCCCACCAGCACTATATCATCTGCAAAAAGCTGCACCAAGTTACACATCCCTGGATGTGCCTAGTGAGCTCGTCCATAACCAGAATAAACAGATAGGGGCTCAAAGCAGACCCTTGGTGTACCCCTACTGTTATAGGGAAAGCATCTATCTCCCCATTTACTGTACGCACCATAGTCTGTGCCTCCTCATACATGTCTCTAATGGCTCGGATGTATGGTACGGGGATGCCTTTCCTGTCCAAAACTCTCCAAATGACCTTCCTTGGCACTCTATCATATTCTTTCTCTAAATCAATGAAAACCATATGAAAGTCATTTTGTCTCTCCCTGTATTGCTCTATCGTCCGCCTTAGGAAGTGGATGGCTTCTATTGTTGATCTCCCGAGCATAAATCCGAACTGGTTCTCGGACACCTCTGTTTGTCGCCTTAACCTCCTCTCTATGACCCGTTCCCACGACTTCAGAGTGTGGCACATTAGTTTGATGCCCCGATAGTTGGCGCAACTCTGAATGTCGCCTTTGTTCTTATATATTGGAATCAATGTGCTCTTCTTCCATTCCTTAGGCATCTTATCCCCCAGAAGGATTTGGTAAAATTGCCCAAAATGTTAGATGCGAAGCGTTTAATTCAATTTCACATTTTTTTTGTTGTGTTATGTCGTCAATCGCGTGTTTACTTTTGTTGCGTTCCCACAATTTCACCTAGATTCGGATCCAATTGCCATATCTACTCGTAACATAATACGTAACTTTTTATTATCCAAATAAAATTATTAGTATAATAATTAAATTATAATTTTTAAAATAATTTTATAATTCTTATTACTTATTACTTATATTATTATTCTAAAAATGATAATTTTTATCACAGCAATAATAAATTTTTTGTTTTTAATTATTCCACTTTAATACAAGACTAGGAGAGACAGAATTTCATTCGTCCACCTGAGTGTCGCTTCGTTGTCCTCGATCATCCTCGTAGAGAGAGAGAGAGAGAGAGAGAGATGGAGAATCGCCGGGAGGAGGAGACGGTGGAGAGAGAGGCGGCGGCGGTTACGGCGGAGGAGGAGGATGGCGGCGGTGAGGAGAAAGAAGAGTTAGGATCGAGTTTCACGATGGAGAGAGTCGCGGCGGCGAAGCAATTCATCGAGAATCACTATAAAGCTCAGATGAAGGACATCAAGGAGCGCAGAGAAAGGTTCATTATATATATATATGTATATGTATATACATACATATCATTTTCATTATTAATTGTTATGTGTTCATTGTTATTTGAATTTTTGCCTTGTTTTGCTCAATCTCTCTTATGATTTATGATTAGGATATGTTAAGAATATAAAATCGTTCATGAATCTTTATCTATTAGCTTAAACTTTTGGATAATTGGTTCCTTAATATATTATTAGAGCCTTGTTGATCAAGAGAACGAGTTTGAATTTCAATAGCCCCTATTTTAAATATTGATCTATTTCAAGCATAAGGCATAGGTGAGCCTGTGCATTATTCGCAATCTAAATGTTAATCTTTTGGGTTAGTTGGTTCCTTGATAGGATCTTGTCTTGGACTCTCTTGTTGTAGAATCATGTAGAATTTTATTTGTTGTTGGTTTTATTATGATTTTGGGAATTATTTTTGGTTCATGGGGCTAATTGAAAGCTAGCATATTAGAGTTTATTATCATCGTTTTGTTTTGATAATTAGTTTATTATCATCCCACCCCTACCAGACTCTGCTTACGCGGGAGCCCTTGAGGCACTGGACCTGTTGTTGTTTAGGATCAATGTTGTTAGTTAACTTAGTTGAGTGGTGATATTGTGAATCAGGTTTTGTTTCTAGAATTTTGACCCTTAGGTTTATTCTATGAAGGAGGTTGTAGGAAATATAAGTAAATATGAACACAAAGTTTACGTAATATCTCGATTGTAGAATTGGATCTGGACTTGCTTTACTGCCTTCGGTAGATTGCCTTGAGAACCGTATAGAGTTAACTAAGAGGGCTACTAGAGTTCTCTAGTATTCCACGTCACCAGAACCTAGAGTTGGAGATGGTGACTCTAGAGAGAGAGCTAAGTATTGAGAGTTATGCTTTTTTCTAATCAGATGAATGAACAATGGGAGAAAGGAGGACACTATATATATATATAAGCACAAAACTCAATCCTCCTCTAAAGCTAATTCCCTATGAAGGAGGCAGAAAACCACCCATTACAATAGTGGGATAATATCCTAATCTCTCAACTTATGAGACAATCAACTATCAAAATAGTGGTTGACTTATTGACTTACAGTCAGCGCCCACAGTTATGATTTTCAGAAATATTTTTGGTTCATGCGGTAGGGTTCATTTACCAGGCACTAATGCAACCGGATCCCATTAGAACTCCGAAGTTAAGCGTGCTCGGGCGAGAGTAATACTAGGATGGGTGACCTCTTGGGAAGTCCTCATGTTGCCAACCTTAAAAGGTTGGGGGTTCTTGAAAATAGCCTCTCGGTAGGGTTACACCCTAAAGGGGTGAGGCTGCATACATCCACCCGTCCCAGACCTCGCTTATACGGGAGCCCTTGAGGCACTGGGTCTGTTGTTGTTGTTGTTGTTGTTATTTTTGGTTCATGCGGTGTTGTCTGTAGGATAAAAGAATTTACATCATCTAAACTTAGTTTTCTTGTGGTCTGTCATTTATGAAACCACCGGTGCAGGCGCTCAGAGCTAAAAAAGCAGCTAGCTTCCTCGGATGTGCCACAAGAGGAGCAACTAAATCTATTGAAGGATTTGGAGCGCAAGGAGACTGAGTATATGAGACTTAAGCGAAACAAGATTTGTGTTGATGACTTTGAACTTCTAAGTATCATTGGGAGAGGAGCCTTTGGAGAGGTCAGTGAACTTCTAACCCACTGTTATTCCTTTTTGTGCTTTTTGTTAGTCATTAAAGTGGGATGAGGGCCAAAGGGAAGTAGACCTAAAAAAGACCTGGCGATCAGAGACCCCTAATTTCTGTAGATCTAGGAAGCACGGCCAATTATGAAGTTCAGGTATTGTGCAATGTAAGAACTTTGGGTTTTTTTTTTTTTGGATTTTTTTTTTTTTGGGGGGGGGGGTTGGATATGGGTGGGATGGAATGTACTGACTACTGGTAAGGAGTGTTGACAAAGCATAGTAATCACAACGAAAAGTTTTCATCTTTCTCCATTACTATTTAAGAGGCAGAGGGATCAAAAGATATAAACACCTAAGTTTTATCATCTATCTTGATTTTTAGAAGTCATTGACAACACGTCATTTCTTATTATTAGTTATTACACTTGATTAAATGTCAGAAGAAATTATCTAAATTGGATGTTCCATGGTAGAGATCAAATGACTTCTTCTCATAATAGTTTGGATGTATATTCACTCTGTGTATCCAGGAGAGTCAACATTTTGAAAAAAAAAGTGTACAATTGAGCCTTTGTAGTGTAGAAAAAAAAGTTCTATGAATTTGCTACTTTGGAGATATGTCAAATAAGTCCCTGGACACGGTCTCCTTTCAGGATAACACTCAAAGGGGTAAGGATGCGTACATATCCTCCTCCAAGACCCTACTTTGGCGGGAGCCCTCAAGGCACTGGAATTGCTGATGTTGTTGTGGGAGCTATGTCAAATGAGATGAAAATATTTATGGCCTCTCCACTAATAGGGGATAAGAAGATAGGAAACTACAATGATTCAGACATTTTTTTTCTGATTGACGAAATGGTTGTGGAATTGTTCTTTCCCTTATGAATATTATGACTGAATTTTCCTCTCATTCAGTTGATCACATACAGTAGTTTTTCTTTACTGAAGAAAATCAATTTTAAATCTTTATTTTAATAGTTTGACATTTTTTAGGCTTGTATTTAACATGCTGCTCTTTTCCTATGTTGACTTCCTACCTCTCTCTTTTGCTCATCCAAAAAAGCTGTCTTGTTAAGAAATTTATTGCATTTTATTGCACTTGCCAATGATGATCCTTTCCCTCTGTTTTGAAGTAGAACAACTGTTGGTATTAGTTTTACATGCTTTTTTATTTTTGGCTGAAAATTTTTTCTCTAGATGGAGCTTCGTTCTTATACCACCTTTGCAGGTTCGATTGTGCCGTGAGAAGAAATCTGGCAATATATATGCTATGAAGAAGTTAAAGAAGTCAGAGATGCTTAGTCGAGGACAGGTGAGATTGAGCCGTTATTAGATATGATAACTTTGTTTCTCTCTTTTTAACACCAAGTCAACAGCAGATTTATGGGACTCCAGACCCAATGGTGACTCTAGCAGCTGAAGGTTGTGCAAGCTGAACAGCAATTCAACTGAGCCTCTGTAGATCTCCTTTTCCTACCTGTAGAGCACCCTGTCCTTGTGATTTAATACACGTCACGTCCTTGTGGCTGTAGTTCATGTCTGATCACGCGAATCCTATGTGCTTCCATGCTTGCTTAATACTCATTGAAGTCCAAACATTAATGAATTAAGAGGGTTTTTACTTTTTTTTTTTTTCCTCTTCTTAGGTGGGGCTGAGGCATGGGAGAAATGTATGCAGTGCACCTCTTTCATGCACTGTATTAAAATTTTGAACTTTAGATGAGACCCATACTTCAGATTGACTCTGATTGCTGTGCTTTTATGGGAATCAACACATTTTGTTTGTGGACAAATTCTCTTGTCATATGTCAGTAGAAATGTTTAGTCATATGATATGTCTCCTTTCTATTATGTAGTGAGAAGAATATATGCTTCCACTTTGTGAAGTTGTATAAGTTGCATTGAGAACCATCTTACCATCTTGTTCGTCTAAAATAGTATGATGGATTCCTTTTCATGAAAGTTTTAGGGAAACTTTTGGTCCTCTTTTTTTGCTCACGACATTTCTAGAGATTTAAGGTTCTTGTCACCTATGTATAGCATGTATTTCAAATTATACATCTTCTCACTTGATTTGTCTGTTTAATACAGGTTGAACATGTTAAAGCTGAAAGAAATGTACTTGCAGAAGTTGCCAGCCACTTCATTGTAAAATTGTTTTATTCCTTCCAAGATGCCGACTATCTTTATCTAATCATGGAATACCTGCCTGGTGGTGATATGATGACTTTGCTGATGAGAGAAGAGACATTAACTGAAACAGTGGCAAGATTTTACATTGCTCAAAGTGTCTTAGCAATAGAGTCTATACATAAACACAATTATATCCACAGGTTAGTTTTTTGGGAAATTAAATTTAGTCGAATGACCTATACATGAAAAGAACAATTAAATACAAGGCCGGTGGAGACTCCAAGCAATCCAAGCAGTTGCCTAAGGGCCCTAATTTGTTAAGGGCCTCTTTCAAAAGTTAATTAAATGAGCATGTCTTTACTGCATATTACTATTCATAATTGAAGAAATAACGGCCCACGTATGATACATTATAAACATATATGCATTAGTATAAAAGACTCACATATTAGCCGATGTCAAATTATAAGGTGAATTATTCAAGACGTGCTTAAACCGATGTGAACACCTCCATTACCACAAAAGGAGCCCACTGATCAAAACTTGCTTTAGGCCCGTAAAATCTTGGGACCGACCCTCACTAAATAGATGTATATCAATCACGAAAGGGTGTACTTAATTACTTATTCATGCCACCATGTGCGAATTTCTAATATTGGGTTGAAATATATCTTTCTTCAGAGATATAAAACCTGACAATTTATTGCTGGACAAAAATGGGCACATGAAGCTATCTGATTTTGGTCTTTGTAAGCCCCTCGACTGTAGAAAACTGTCTCCAATCAATGAGAATGAGCCCTTTGATGAGGAAACCCTGAAAGAGTCTATTGATATGGATGGGCGCTTCCCAGCTGCTAATACTGGGGGCCGATGGAAAAGCTCCCTTGAGCAGTTGCAGCATTGGCAAGTAAACAGAAGGAAGCTGGTACGCTTCAGAACTCCCTGAATGTGCATGAAGCTCTGTGATTTCTTTGGGTGATAGGGATACTTCTTGTTGAAGGCTGCTAATGCCACAGCCTTTTCCATTTCATTTTTGCAATATGACAGGCTTTCTCCACTGTGGGCACTCCAGATTATATCGCTCCCGAAGTGTTAAAGAAGAAAGGATATGGCATGGAATGTGATTGGTTTGGTGCTCCAAAATTTATATGCTCACATTTCATATCTCCGCCCTTACAAATCCTGTTTGTCTGCCTTTTTTTTGAATTGGATTCATGATACAATAACACATACGAACATGACACAAAGATAGCGGGTTTGGATTGGAGATTTTGGACCGTTGAATTTGGGTTAACACATTTAACCTGTTTAGGTAATTGGGTTCATTTTGGGTTTGGATTTAGTCAACATGTTTATACTGCTTATATCGCTGCAAATTGAGGCTAATAAATTCTGTCACTGAATACATGCACATGTACATTTGTATGTTAGTTGGATTGCATGAACATGATCACTGTCAAAGCCATAAGTCCCAGAATGTGGAAGTACAGAATGAATCCTTCATTTCCTCTCAGCTTTATCCATCATACTATCTCCTGAAATTTCTGTGCCATCTACTCCTAGAATACCTCATCTCAAGTCCTTGTAGGCTGCAGCCTACATGGAATTAAGTTATAGCCATTTAGGTACAACATCCGACGCCAACTGCTGTTCACGTTGGACTCCTGAAACCCTGTTTTGCATCTCCATAATTGAGACCATGACTGAAACTGCAGTCGTGATTAAATCTATGAGCCATACTCCTTTTATTACTCTTTTCACCATGCACTACTTGGCACATGCTACAGGAACTACTGTTTGAAAATGTTCCATCTATTGCTACATCTTTCAATATGATGCCTCTTATCTACCTTCTCATTCTTATTCTACAACAACAACTACAACAACAAACCCAGTACCCCAAGGGCTTCTACTTGAGCAGGATAATTGGGGGGTGGGGGAAATGTATACAGTCTTACCCCTTCAGGGTGCTAGCCTAAAGAGAGGCCTTCTCATTCTTATTCTAGATGCACTTATTTGTTGATTTACACACTCTTTAGTGTCCCAACCTCAATTTGAGACCCCCCAACAAACATAGTGTACCAAATGCTTGGTTGGTTTGCCTCCCTTAATTGTGGTTGATAATTCATTTAGCTACCCTATTTATATGATTCATGGAGTGGTTTCTCCTTGTTTCTGTACGGCATTTCATTCTGCCACTTCGCTAAGTAATAGATTTCACTTTTTGATCATTGGTGTTTTTCTGTAACAGGATAATAGCAAGTTGAAAGACAAAAGGCGAAGGTCTACTTCAGAGGCAAAGAAAGAAAAGAAAAAGGTTTATTTCTGTTCTTACTATTTGTTTTCAAGGAGTATAAACTATTTGATATATGTGCTTTAATTTTGGGCATAATTCTCCCCTGTTTCAGATATTTACTCTTCAGGACTAGGATCGAACTTTAGGATTTTAGCTTTTCTTCCTTTAATGTGGTAGTTCATTTATTTATTATTTGGGTTTAAATTTGGAACTTCTTTATGAGTTATTGCATCTGACAATATGTTAGATTTTCTATTTCTGAATCTCTAGAACTTCAATAGACGCATTTGTCTCAGTCGCACGAAGTGGGAGTGGGAGCAGGGAAGCAAGCATTCTTTGAAGTTTCTAAGTTCAGTAGTGTGTAGGGAGCTTTTATATTAAAATGTATTAGATATATATAAAATTATTGAAATGTTATTAGTGGAAACATCTTAAAACAAAGGTAAAACTAGCAATAATCAAGAAAATGAACACTATTGGATAAGATCAAGAAAAACAGGTCCAAAATATAAAATCCTTTTCAAGTGATGTAATTAGCCAGCATTTCATCTAATAAGGGTAGAAAAGATAAATCACCACCACCACCACCAACAACAACAACAACAAACCCAGTGCCTCAAGAGCTCCCGTATACGCCGGGGGGGAGGGGGGGGGAGGGATCTACGCATTAAATGTTTATTTGTGTTTTTGTTCTCTTTTCATCTTGGAGGAAATCTTGTGCTTTTAACATAATATACAATTCTTTCTCTGTTTATACAATTTCTTCTTTCATGAGCAACAAGAATTGTTGGGGCAAGTAAAATCCTCGGAATGTCATCCTTTATTTATTTTTAGGGAATTTCTGTACAGGTGAATTCTGATATACTAGAAAATTAAACTTGGTGATTTCACATCGAAAATATGTCGTACCTTTTTGTTAAATTATAAACATATTTATGGTCCTTTACCCAATAGTTTAAGCATTTAGAATTGCTGATTCCTTGACATGGTATCAGTTCATTGTTGACCGTGCAAGTTCGAATTGCAATAGTCTTCTCTCATAATGTTCATGTGCTCTATCAACACTTCAAACCAAATGGACATTTGCATAACAGGGCATACCAAATAGCCTACGATTGTATTCCATAATTTTCTAAATTTATTAACTTCATTTCAAAAATTGTTAATTGTATCCCATTTTTTATTCTACGTTATGTTTCTATTATCTTTACCAAGGTGGGTACTAATTGTCAAGAGCGTTTCTATCGTACAGAATTTTTGTCTGTATATCGACACACAAAATCTGTGTGTCCACACACAGACAGGTGATTTCTGAGTATATTTTTTGTGATTTTGAGTATATTATTGGTGATTGGGAGTACATTTTTTACGTATAAAATTTTACTTTTTTGCATAGTGGAACTTATTAATTGTCAAATTTATTGAATTAGATTGCATCTTACCTTGTTCCTATTTTAAAGAATAGTTGTTTTAGACATCAATTTATTTAGAGTAAATTACATATTAGTAATTTAAGGTTTAGTATCTTAATTTTTTAACACACAAATATTGTAAAATTATTTTTTAGTTCAAAAAGTTATGTATATTTAATAAAATAGTTTAAATAATACTGTGAAAAAATAAAATTAGGCTTATTTTGTACCTTTATGTATCGCTATTTGGATTATTTTATAAAATACATGTAACTTTTTAAACTCAAATGTTTTACAAAGTTTGTAAATTAAAAAGTTAATATACTAAACTTTAAGGTACTAATATGTAATTTATCCATTTATTTATATCAATTTTTTTTTATAAGTCATTAGCTCTTAATTAAAATTCCCATTTATAAAACCAACAAGAACAACAGGCTCAGTGCCGTAAGGGCTCTTGCGTGAGCAGGTTCTGGAAGGAGTAGGATGTATGCAGCCTTACCCTAATGAGAGGCTGTTTTCGAGGACCCTCATCTTGAAAAGCGAGAGGGCATAAAAAGCACGGAGAGTATGACAAGCATGGAAGCATCTAAGCAAGAACAAAACGCGAAAGCACAAAGCATCTATGGAACCAAATAATATATATACGAACATCACATATAATACAACAACAACAACGATGATGACAACAACAAACTCAATGCCACCAAGGGCTCCCGCTTAATCAGGGTCTGGGGGGGTAAATGTACGCAGCTTTCCCCCTTCAAGGGGCTACCTTGAAGAGAGGCTGTTTCCGAGGACCCCCAATCTAAGAAACTGGTCCGCAGCAAAGAGCAAAGGACCTGGTAGCAGGAGAGCATCAAAGCATGAGTAGGCAAAACGCATGGCGAGCAAAACAACAGACTCGAAGCAAGCCACATCAGGCATAAATCAACAGATAGGATAGGATAAAGATAAGGATAGAGATAGAGGATAAAGATAGAGATAGAGATCGAGAAAAGAAATAGTAGTCAAGTAGCAAGTATCAGCTCATGAGAGTCAGAACACAGCCTATGTGCGCTAAGAGGACCTAGCACTAGCAAGCTGGACTACCCTACTCCAGCCGGAGCATCTAATACCCCTATGCTAGCGCTCCATTGGGCCCTATCTAAGGCCATCTCCTCTCGAAGGTTTAGGTGGGTGAGGTCTTGTCGGATCGTCTCAAGCCATCTCTTCTTTGGCCTGCCTCTGCCTAGTGTAGTAAGAGGCTGTTCGCATCTTCTTACTGGAGCGTTGTCCGGTCTCCTTCTAACATGTTCGAACCACCTCAGACATTGCTCCCTCAATTTATCTTCAATGGAGGCTACGCCCAATTTGCCTCTTATGATATCGTTTCTGATCCTATCCTTCCTTGTGTGTGCGCACATCCATCTCAGCATTTGCATCTCCACCACCTTCATCTTCTGTGTGTGCTGTTCTTTCATCCCCCTGCACTCCGGTTCGTACGCCATGGCTCTTCCCTTTAGCTTCAAGGGCAACTTTTTGTCACAGAGTTCCGCGAAGGCCATCCTCCACTTATGCCATCCCGCTTTAATCCGGTTGCTGACATCCTCGTCTACTTCGCCGTTGTGCTGTATCATGGACCCCAAGTACCTGAATCTCTCTTTCTTCGAAATGGCCTTCGATCCAATCTTGACTTCTTCCTGGCTAGGTGTGGTAGAGGGATCGAACTTGAGTTCCATGTGCTCGGTCTTGGCTCTGCTTAGTCGTAAACCCTTCAACTCTAGAGCCCTTCTCTACAGTTCCAGCTTCTCATTTATCTCTTCTCGCGACTCCCCCACCAGCACTATATCATCTGCAAAAAGCATGCACCAAGTTACACATCCCTGGATGTGCCTAGTGAGCTCGTCCATAACCAGAATAAACAGATAGGGGCTCAAAGCAGACCCTTGGTGTACCCCTACTGTTATAGGGAAAGCATCTATCTTCCCATTTACTGTACGCATCATAGTCTGTGCCTCCTCATACATGTCTCTAATGGCTCGGATGTATGGTACGGGGATGCCTTTCCTGTCCAAAACTCTCCAAATGACCTTCCTTGGCACTCTATCATATTCTTTCTCTAAATCAATGAAAACCATATGAAAGTCATTTTGTCTCTCCCTGTATTGCTCTATCGTCCGCCTTAGGAAGTGGATGGCTTCTATTGTTGATCTTCCGAGCATAAATCCGAACTGGTTCTCGGACACCTCTATATGTTGCCTTAACCTCCTCTCTATGACCCGTTCCCACAACTTCAGAGTGTGGCACATTAGTTTGATGCCCCGATAGTTGGCGCAACTCTGAATGTCGCCTTTGTTCTTATATATTGGAATCAATGTGCTCTTCTTCCATTCCTTAGGCATCTTATCCTCCAGAAGGATTTGGTAAAATTGCCCAAAATGTTAGATGCAAAGCGTTTAATTCAATTTCACATTTTTTTTGTTGTGTTATGTCGTCAATCGCGTGTTTACTTTTGAGTCTCTTTAATTGCATATAAAAATGACGCATCGATTGTAAAACAAATGATCGCCTTTAAAAAATTTTGCAAAATTATTAGTACTGCATAGGGGTGTTCATCATTCAGTTAACTGTATCAAAAAACATTTCGGTTTAGCTAACCGTGACTAAAATGCTTAAAAATCTCTTACCTTTACAATAACCGAAAAGACGGGTTAACTGACTTTTGGTTCGGTTATGTCAGTTAATCAGTAACCAAGAAAATAATACGCCTCTTTCATGTTATATGATCTATCTTCTTAATAATTTATACATGTCCAAAAAATGCATTAAAAGTGGCAATATTTCAGCTCATTATGAGCATAAAATCAAATTCTAAAAGTTAAATATACAATATCTCATTTTAACCAAAATATGGGCAAAGTAGTAGCACTTGATTGTAGGGGTGTAATCAAGTTGAGCCGAGCCGAGCCGAGCCGAGTATCTCAGTACTTGAACTCGAACTCGATTAACTACTCGGGTACTCGAACTCATATTCGAACTCAATTCGAGTAGTAAATTTTGCTCAAACTCGAACTCGATTAACTATTCGAGTACTCGACTCGTCTCGAATACTCGTTTATTTTGCATAGGAACATTCTCAAATTATAATATTATTCCATACACTCAAACATTATTAATACTTACCTATACTATATTTTAACATATACAATCATAAATCATCAATATATTAATAGAAAATACGTATCAAAACCTAAGTTTTAAAAAATACAAGCAAACCAAATACAAGTTCTTTCACTCCACCACAAATGTAACATGTTATCTTTTACAAGGAATGCAATCTTCCTTATTTCATTCTACTATTAATATCACAAGCCATTCATTTCAAAAGAAAATAATATACAATAATTTCTTAATAAAATCCCAAAATGGGTTAACTATCAAAAAATAATATACAAAAACTACTTTATACGAGTTGAGTATCAAGTCGAGTACCCATTCGAGTATCGAGTCGAATATTTATTCGAGTATCAAATCAAGTATTTAATCGAGTATCGAGCCGAGTAGTTCACTATTCCACTCGTACTCGTTTATTAATCGAGTATCTTTTGATACTCGAACTCGGTTAACTCGAGTTCGAGTCAAGTTTTATTCGAGCTACTCGTGAGTGACTCGGATCATTTACATCCCTACTTGATTGTAGCAAAGTAATGCTTACTTAGTATTTATTAAAATGCATGAATTTGTCAATAATACTTGACTCATACAATATGGTGACAAACATTAGACGAAATAATTATCATTTTGATCATGATTATTATAGTTAATCATGATTAGACCACATGATACCGAAACATTTTTTTGCCCCCTCATTTTCTTTCTACGTCTATCTTTTTCATTGGTAAGTGGAGTCAAGATAGGGACGATTTGAACCTAGACCCGTCTGCCTTTTAGGTCTCAAACTTGATAGTGTTTTATCAATGAATCAGAATCCCGTAACACAAATAGTTTGGATTCCAACCGAAGGTACCTAAATGACACTTTTTAAACATCATAATACCTTAATGTAAAGCATAAAATATTAGGCACTTAAATAATAAAAAACAAATCTTAAAATATTAAGTAATAAATTCCATATGTTCTAATCAAAATTCTCCATACCTTCCCGAGGCGGTTGGTGGTGGTGGTGGCGCCGGTGACAGCAGTCGTACTAGTGACAACACAATATTATAAAATGTCTCAAAACTGATATCACGTAGAGATATAAATAAGCCGAGCTAGCTCACAAGTCACAATCAGCTTTATCTTTGCCAAGTGAGGAGCAAAAACTAGTCTCTAATATTTGTAACTTTATTCAAATTAGTTCGTCATCTTTTCTGTTGTTCAAAATAGTCAAAAGTTTTATTTTATGACAAAATTAATCTCTCACTTGATGACCAACATAAGGTAAAAGTTAAAAGATAAGGAACTAATTTTGTTATAAAATAAAACATAAGAGACTGTTTCAAACAAGAAAAATAACGAGGCACCAATTTCAGCAAACTTATATATAAACATTGGGTTGGGGGGGGGGGGGGGGGGGGGGCGCGGAGGCATTTTCAACAACGGAAAAGACAAGATATCAATTTGAACAAATTTAGAAACATCGGGACTAATAAAATAAATAACTCCTAAATGATAGGCTAGACTAACCCAATAGCTCCAAGTACTTGTAAAGAATAACAATCCCAAAAAGACAGTGAGTGTGAGTGTGAGTGTGAGTGTGAGTGTGAGTGTGACTACAAAGCATACAAAAAGCCACTACATCTCAGCACGAATATGACTTATCATATTACAATCTAACAAATTTTATCAAAATTATGATACAAACTAAAAAAACTATAAGATAGATTATGATATGCAAGACAGGGAAAAAAAAAAGAGTAATATTATACAAAAAGCATGATATATTTTCGATATTATTCTATGAGAAATTAATTAATTACCTCTTGAAATTGAGTTTACCGTGGTGTCTGACCAGGGGGGAAGACGAAGAGGAAGAAGATAAGTTGGAGCGATCGAAGTTCTGTTTATCCTCGGTAAACGCCTTGGTTAGAAGCTCTTGGAGTTCCATGTATCTTCTCTTCTTCATTTGTCGTTCTTCGGGTGTATCGTTTCCCTTGTACGCTAACTCTGTTAGTTCGTCGGTATCCATTATGTTGTTAAGTACATTGGAGCACCTAGGGAAGAACCGTTTCCCTAGCTCGACTGCTCACACACACGCACACAAAGTAATGCGGTCAAGGATCGGTTATATGTGTGTATTTGGATTCAATAATGGCTAATGAGGAGTTTCCAAGCATGGAATCAAATAAAGGGTCGTGGCTCAAATGGATAACTTAGTAACCTTTATCGCATCGAAGCATGTAATTATTTTATGAGAAATTCAACCAACTTTTTGAGAACCTCATGTGTAAGTAATTGAGCATAGTTAAATTGTCTCATATCGGAGATATGAGAGAAAAGAGATCGATATATAAGCCTAGTGAGCTGCTCCATTTAATACCAATTGGTTTTACAATAGAACTTTACTTGAACTTGTATGTGAACCTCATATATGCTAACTTTATAGGTCCGGCCTAAGATTAGTGAATTTTACCTAACTTTATGCTAAAGAATGACAGTTCAATGCAGAAGGCTCCCACGAAAGTGGGGACTGAGATGTATGCGGTCTTACCCCAATTGCCACTCGATAATGGTTAAACACAGCCGAAGTTGAGGCCTAGGCAGAGTTCTTAAGTTCAGATATGTATTCCTACTCATCTATCAAAGAAAGAAAGTCTTTTACCCCAACTTATACACACATGAGCAACTCCGATGTGGGACTCAACCCACGTCTACCTACACGGCCAGTCAGGATATTGGGATTTCAGATTGCGATTTATCAAAAAGTCGATCACAACAAATAAGGTTAGTCAAGACCCCAAGTAACATAAGCAATTGATTTGGGCCCCAAATTTGTCAACCCCCCTTATAAATGACTTACATATTAGTTGGTATTATAATATAAAATAAATAATTAAGGCGTGTTTAAGTTAACTTGGGTAGCTCCCTTACCTGAAAAGAGCCCACCGATCAAATCTCTCTTTGCATCCCTAAAATCTTAGAACTGACCCGAGAACAAATGATCTATCTAATAGTTGAACATGTAATGCTTTAATTTACCAGTTTTGGAGAGTGCTTTCATCCTTTGTACACGCTCCTCTTTAAACGGGGCCTCGTTCAAGTCGACAGCGTTCCTTCTGGCATCAGATAACAAGGTTTCCGATGTTCCATCCACTTGGGCAATGTCCATAGCCACTTTCGCTTCCATGGGATAAAGAAGCTTCGCCAGCGCAACTGATAATATCCAAATCACATAGTCAGTCAACTAACAGTTCATAGTTATGTCACTCAAAACCATCTAATGCATCTTTCTTATAAACTGTGTTCATAGACAAGGCCAGTTTGGTATCGTCTTTTGCATTTTTTGTAGTTCTTTTGGAAACTAAGATCATTTAAGAAACGATTTCTCTTGGTTTTTGGTCTATTGTTCTCAATTTTTTCCTAGTTTTACTAAAACCTAAAACTCAGAAATAAACTATTTTCAGAACTCGATATATAGTTCCTCAAAAACTACAAACTACACATAGAAAACAGCAGCAGACCACATAGAATTTTCATAGGAATGGAGGGGGAGTAGTTTGACGATTCACCTCGGTTTTCAAGATACAATAAATTCATACGTAGATCATCCCCAGCCATATCAAGAGAAACAGAAGCTTCTCCGAGACTTGGATCTCGTCGTTCTGCTTGATCCAATATTTCTATACACAACCGATCCTTGGGAGACGCCTTACCCTCCTCTGGAGATACGCAACAATCTGCAGCCTTTGTTAATCTCTTCGCTATTTGTAGCGCTTTTCTGCCATTTGATGTGACATCAGTTGGTCGAGCTCCCTTTGTCAGAAGAGATACAATTATATTAGGCTCTTTTCGCATCGCAGCGACATGAAGAACAGTATAGCCCCTTCGATTCCGAAGGTTAACATCAGCAAGTCCCATATCGAGAAGCTCTGTTGTTGTCTTGGCATCACAATATGCCACGGCATAGTGAAGTGCAAATGCATCGTCTAGAGTAGTGTGACCCTCTTTTAGTAGCATCCCGACTAACTCAACATCATCGGAATCCAAAGCTCTATGTATTCTTTTTGTGTGTTTATCAGGCATTGCTGAGTTCTCGGGCCCAAGTAGACCGAATTCTTTGCGTGAGTCGATGATTTGTTTAAGGATGTCCGAAGGCAGGGATTTTTCTAGAGCTATATAATCAACATCTGACTTGACGATTATGTCAATACACCTTTCGAGCAATCTCCTACATGCATTTGCACACATATTCGCCACTCGTAGGATTACTAAAATGTCATCTGGTGAAACACTCTCAAGAATCTCCAGTAGGTGCCGCTGCAACATGCAAACAACTATTGAGAGAATATCACAGTTTGGGGCTACAATTCATACATCTTTCTCCTTGACATTACAGAAAGCATACGCCGAAGAACAATGGCGGAGCCAGTTTGAAGGTTATCACTTATTCTATAAAAATAAATAAAATTGTGTACAGTGATTTTTATGAATTTTCTCTAAGACAGAAAGTAGTTTTTGATGTTTTATATAAATTTTAATGTAAATGATTTTTTTATACCTAAGTTTTGAATTATTTTCCTACCTCCATAATTCATTACTCTCTGTTTTTATTTTTCGTTCTTTAATATATGTCCTTTTTAATTTTAGTATCGTGATGTAAATTTTTATATAATACTAAGTATATTATTTACCATCCAATTTTATCTGTTCTCCCAGTGAAAAAGATTTATAGATCCGTCACTGTCGAAAAATACGTGCTAGGACGCAACTACTTTGTAAAAGCAACATTCTCGCTTTTTGAAATTTCAATCCTCATACTACAGCTGATTTTAGTAGTTTCCTTTTAACTTTCAAGTCATTGTATCCTAACAACTTTTGGGACCTTTTCCAGACAGATATTGGACACCATCTACTTATATGTATAGATTATATTACATATTGATTTAAATATCAAATAAGTATATGAGTTACACAATTTTAAAGTGCAAACTACTTATTCATAATAATTAATTGAACGCAAAAAAAAAAAAAAAAAAGAGTAATTTATTGCTGCAATAAAATATGGAAAACACGGGTGGGAAAAGTAGGGAGAACCATTTCAACTTTCCTAATACAATATGGAAAACAAGAAAATTATTTTCTAACTTCCCCAAAAGAAAATTGGCATTTTAAATAACTTCCATAGTTTTCTAATTTCCATGAAAATTTTTCAAAAAATAGAAATTACCTATTTCTAAATTTGCACAACAACAAAGCTCCATAGTGGCAGTTGTCTACATCTGCCTATCATGATCCTCATGCTCTCACTTTTTATAACAGAACAGACACTGTGAATGAGAACAATTTTACTCACCACAAACTCCAATTCACTTTTTTCAATGCAAAGGCCCAATGCAACAGAATCAACAAACTAAAATTTGAAAAGCTATTCTTATCTCTAGGAATCTAAAATGGTACCAACTGTCAAGGAATCAACTGTCCCAAAAGTTTAAGGTAATTAGTAAAGACCCGTGAATGGTTTTATACTCTAACACGCCCCTTCATACAAATACACATTGAGCTGGAAACGTTGATAACATACAAGCCCAAGTCCACCTTATTACCTTATATGCTAAAATTATATTAACTTTAAAAGTGGAGGTCAGTGAGATTCAAACTCATGACCACTCAGTCAATAAGGCTTCGATACCATGTGAAGAAACCATCTATTTTACAAGCTTAAACTGATGGGCAAACGCCGGCAATGGATTTATACTCTAGCACCAAGTTCTCACTTAAAATAAGGCACAAACAACAAATCCATCCCCCAGAATGAGCTTCAAGTTCATTTGACAAATCACCTATCTAGAAAACATTGCTACTACTTAGCTTCTAACAGACTATAACATAATCATAGCAATAAAAAAATATGAAACTTGTTAGATTTCACAGGGCTTGGCATATACGAGGTCTACATATAAGCCCGAGTGGGGTGCCATCCTAAAACCAATTAGGATTAGGTGGAATAACTCAATTGACTGATATATTTATCTCTTCTCTCTCACAATCCAATGTGGGATTCAACTAGATTCACAAGTGGAGTACTGAATAGCTCTGTTAGCAAAATATGCTAAGAAAGTTAAACATGATCTAATACGTCCGTGTATTATTCATTTATATACAAGAATAACGTTGGTTAAAAGGTCAAACATAACACATAATAAATAATATAATGCAATCAATAATTTCAAGGTTAAAGAGATAAATTTAGCAAAATATAGACTATAAATATTTAATTTAATGGTAAATATTAAGTATTTTCAGTTATCATATATTTTAAACAACCTACGAGGATATCAACACGCAAGCACCGGATCCCTTCAGAATTCCGAAGTTAAGCGTGCTTGGGCGAGAGTAATACCAAGATGGGTGACTTCCTGTTGCATCCCTCAGGTTGGGGGTTCTCAGAAACAACCTCTCTTCAGAGTAGCACCTTGATGGGGGAAGGCTACGACACACCCCCTAGACCCTGCTTAGGCGAGAGCTCTTGAGGCACTGGAAATGTTACTTTTTATCATATATTTTAAACAGGAAAAATACAGATACGTTAACAATACGTGTGTTATACAGATAACATCAAGAAACACATATTATAAATGGGAAAGTACCGATACATATGTAAAATGTGCACTAGACGCGAATTCTACTGATCAATGAACAAAAATTACCTGATAGAGAGCAAGCAATTCAGAGATCTGGAAAGTGAACGACAAATACAAAACCTCCACAAGAAAATCCACAGTTGGCCGGCAATCTATGTGCTTGCATTCCTCATCCATACAAGCACAAACTCCTCTTGGCAACTCCCTCACTTTTCCACTATATAAATACCCTAACACAGCCACAAGCGCATCAAATCCAACCTCATAATCCTTAGCCAAATCCTTAACCGCAAATTTCACTACACCTCCATCTCTCTCCTTTCGTGATCCAAACTCCGCCCTGAAGTACGCGCTGCGTGCCGCCAAGATGCATCGGTGAACCGCCACTTCGCGGCCACCGTCGACAATGATCCGAGCGTCGGCGTAGAAATTGGACTCGTTTGATTCAAAGATCGAGTCTAGGTTATCGGAGAGCCGGCGGAGCGCGGCGATATCAGGATCGGAAACCGCCGCCTCTGCCACCACCGGCGATACCGCGGAGATTGAGGTGTTTCCGGCGACGCAACAGATGCTACTTCCGTTACTGATATCGTTCGAATCGGAGAACGCCGTTCGAGAATCCATAAACACGAAGAGTGGTAGCGGTTACAAACGCCTAATCCATCTCGACAGCTATAAAATCACAAAGAGAATATCAGAATCATTCAATTTCGAGCGGATTAATGAAATTGAAAAGCTGAGTTAGGGATTGCAGTTACAAACCTCTAATCGATCTCCGTGGCTACAAAATCGCAACTGAGAACGTCAAACTGATTGAATTTAAAGCGGATTACTGCAATTAAGCTGAACTAGCGATTGCAATTCATCACCACGGCTACAAAATTGCAACTGAGGAAGTCAAATTGATTGAATTTACAGCGAATTACTGCAATTAAAGAGCTAAATTAGGGATTCCAGTAATAAAACTCTAATCGATCTCCATAACTACAAAACCACAACAGAGAACATCAAAATCATTCAATTTACAGCGATTTACCTATCTAATCGATCTCCACGGCTACAAATTCACAACAGCGAACATCAAAATCACTCAAATCATAAAGAATTACTGTGATTGGAGAGCTGAATTAGAGATTGCAAAGCAGAAATGGAGTAAATAAATGAGAAAGAACGGCATTGATCCGATAAGAGAGAGAGGACATCAGCGTTCAGATTTTTTGTGTCAGCGAATACCAGGAGAAGTCAAGGAAGGGAGAGAGAGTGAGAGAGAGAGAGAGAGAGTTCTGACGTTTTGCAGGGACAAAAAACCGAAGAGTTAGGGCTTGGATCCAGTGTGATAAGTGTAATGATTAGGGTTTTTTATTGGAAAATCTGAACCGTTGACCTAGGAGGTATGGAATCTCTAACGAATCGGAGGGCCGGGAAGTGGTCTGGGCTGGATGACGTCAGATTTAATGTGATTAAAAGCATAGAAAAGGCTAATGCTCAACAATACGTGTATTGTGCTTGTCCTTGGGACATAACTTAGTGATAGAAAATATCATTTGTCATATATATTATTCGAGTTCAAATTTTTACTATAGCATTTGTAACTCTTTTTTATACAAATATATATATATATATATATATATATATGTATATAGGTTGGCGTTCTTATAGGAGGGTAAGAGCGTGAGATGAGTCAATTCTGACTTTCTATTGTAATGAATGGCTAAGATTTGTTAAACACTAAAAAAATAATAATTTACGGCCAAAATTTGTTGAGTGTTGAAAAAAAAATAATTTTCCTTCCTTACTTCTTCTTTCTTTCTGCCCTATGAAGGAGAATGGGCTGTAAATGGTTATATTTTTTTAATGTTCAACAAATCTTGGCCGTCCATTACAATGGAGGGCCAGGATTCGCACCTCTCATGCTCTCATCCTCTTATAAGAACGCCACCATATATATATATATATATATATATATTGTTGTGTTTGGTAAATATATGACTTAGATAATGCCTAATTAAGTTTTATAAATTAGGCTTAATATTAGACTTAAAATTGAGTTAAAAATAATCTGGATAATAAATGGGTAAAACACGTCACTTAAAGTTAGGGATAAAAGTAAAATGATGTGTTTCACTTATCATATATTTTGAATTTTGGTAATTGGGTCATTGTCCATAATGCCCCCTACTTATTGTACTATTTACTCGTGTGCCATGTACAATTGCTGCCCGTTTTTGTACTACTTGGCTCCCGAACTGTACTGCTGCCCAGAGCATTTATTGTTGCCCGTTTATTTGCTTTTACCCGTTGTGTTTTTGAGCTGTTTTGTACGCTGTCCATGCTCATTCATATCCTCTTCCCTTTCCCCAAGAGACCCATTAGGGTTTATCCTCTGGAAAGCTTCTTCCAGAAGCTTCTGGCACGCGATCTCAGCCGTTCGTTGTCCCGACACGCGTCACCAGATTCGTGGCTCTCGTTGTGCTTTCTGAGGGTGAGTTGTGTCTGTTAGATTGTCCCTTAATAAATGGCTATGATGAGGTTAGGGTTTATTACCGGATTGTAGCTTGGAGGGCTATAAATGCCGAGATTTAGGGTTGGAGAGGTAGAGAACTGATCCTCCTCCTCCTCTCCCCTCTCTCTCTGGCGATTTGTCTCTCTAAGGCTCTCACAGCAACCCTAACCCTAAGTACGAACCTCTGAGCTAAAATAATCGAAGGTTCCAGCCTCGTGAGCCTCGGTTCGAAGTGATTCCGTGGTCGTGGTGCTTTGTCCGTGCTAGTGGAGGTCTGTTCGTGGCTGGTATTGCTCGGTTCGTGGTCGATAGGGTCCGATCGTTGCTGGTGTTGTAGATTCTAGTATCTTACTAGATGTTTTGAGTTTCATACTTGCAAATCTTGGTGAGATTTAAGTTCACAAGAGGAGGTATACTTCTAGCCTAACTTGTTCGTTTGTTTTCTTGAATCTAGAGCTGTATTCTAGGTTTGTTGAGTGATTTTTGTTGTAATCAGTCATGGTCTAGTATAAGTCGGTTCTGTGGGGGCAAGATCTAAGATCTTAGAGTTATTATCATTTGTTTACTTAAAGTGTCTTGTATAATCGTTTTATCTGAAGTTATTTTGTGAAAGTATGGAATAATAGCACCTAACATATATATATATATATTGTATCCCTTAGGGACATAGCCTAGTGACGGAGAATGTTTGTGGCCACACATGTCACCTAGACTTGATCCCCAATAGAGACGTCTGACTCCCTTTTATCAGGAATTTAAAAGATATGTCCCCTTCTCGTCCCCTAAGGCATTACCGATGTAAAAAAAATGTGTATTGTATTTGCATTTGTATTTGTATTTGTATTCTATGTGTAATTTAATATAAGGTTGGCCTATCTGATCTATTTATCAAATGAGTTACAACCCTCAAATCTTACTCAAATAATACAGGGCTAATGCACAAACTGCTTGTTTGACTGCGATATTTTACATGGCATGCTAGTTGTCGGTGATATATTTACTAAAGTTTGCAAAAGGTGACATTATACCAAAGAGGACACCAACACGCTGTCACCGAATCCCATTAGAACTCCGAAGTTAAGCGTGCTTAGGCGAGAGTAGGAGTAGTACCAGGATGGGTGACCTCCTGGGAAGTTCTCACCCTCAGGTTGGGAGCACTGGGAAACAGCCTCTCTTCAGGTTAACATCCTGAAGGGGGAAGGCTGTGTACATCCGGCATCCCGCCCCCCCCCCCCCCCCCCCCGCCTAGGCGAGAGCCCTTAAGGCAATGGGTATGTTCCATATTCCGCAAAAGGTGACATTATATATCGAAGACATGACGGTATGTTGAAAAGGCGATGCTATATTTCAAATTTGAACTAGAAACTCATTTAATCCTAATACAATAACAATAGCCTATCGCTATCCTTATCTTTATCTTATCTTTTGATTTCTACCTGATGTGGCTTGCTTTGAGTTTGTTGTTGTGCTCGCCGTGTGTTTTGCCCTACTCATGCTTTGATGCTCTCCTGCTGCCAGGTCTTATGTTTTATGCTGCGGACCAGCCTCTCAGGTTGGGGGTCCTCGAAAACAGCCTCTCTTTAGGGTAGCCCCCTGAAGGGGGAAGGCTGCGTACATTTACCCCCCAGACCCTGCTTATGCGGGAGCCCTTGGAGGTACTGGGTTTGTTGTTGTTGTTGTTGTACAATAACAATAGCCTAGTGTCTCAACGAGACTCCCGTCAAAGCAAGGTTTAGGAAAGGGTAAGATAAGCAACTTTACTCCTGCAGGGTGTTACTCTGTAAAGATGTTATTTACAAAAAGACCCAACCCTAATACAGACTAAAATTTTAGGATTTTTTAATACCAAAATTCCATGTGCTTTTTTCATTATATCAATTTAGTCGTTGTACTTTTAATTGTGTCAATTTAGTTCATCTACAATTCATATTGTGTTAATTCGGTCATTTGATCACATTCATGTTAAGTTATTCACGTAAATTTAATAGCATAAAAACGTCATATGCAAGTAATCCATTATAAATCCTTATGTCGACTCAATTTAACCCAACTCATTATTGAATCATTAAAAATTTTATTTTGACATAAACCTTACTTTAAAGACCAAATTGACACAATATTTAGACTAAATTATTATAATTAAAAGTACAATGGTTAATTTGAGACAAAGCACCAGAATTTTTGATGTAAATAAATCAAAAATTTAAATATAAAATTTAGGATTTATTACATTTTAGTACCCCGATATTTTGGGAAAAATAAAAAAGATTTTGACTTTTTGGAATTATCAAAAGCCCCCTAATTTTTTGTCGTATTAATAAAAAGGCCCCTAAGTTTTTGTCGCTTTAATAAAAAGGCCTATCTTCGACTTGATGATGTCATTTTTAATCGATAGAGCTTAGATAATAGTTGTATTTTTATTAATGCTGCACTAAAATAACAAAAATATTCTTTAATAACTATATTTTGAAACAAATTAAACGAAGTAGATAACTTCTACCTAATACAACATCTCGAATGCCATGCTTATGAAGTAAGAATAAGGGAGCCAAAGCGTACTTTAGGTCATTCTATTGCAGTATTAATAAAAAGCAGTTGTTACGTCAGCTTTATCGATGGAAAATGATGTCATCATATTCGATAGGGACCTTTTTATTAATACGATAAAAACTTAGATATTCTTTTAATAATTAAAAAAATCAGAATTTTTTTATTATTTCTAAAAATAACGAGTAATAAAATGTAATAATCCTAAAATTTATCAATTAAGCACTTAATTTACTAATATTTTATTGGTAATGGATGCATGGGTCACTTCAGATAAATAAGAGTCAATGCACTGGAACGACGCCACAAGGAGTGGGGCCCAAGATGACGTCGTTTCCTACGTCACACATGGGCCGGAAGAGCCATGACGTCATCCCGTATGCGCAAATGGGATTTAGCTTTACATGCAACTGCAGCTCACACGGTTTACCAAAATTGATTATGCAAGTCATGACGTAACACAATTTTTAATTATGCTTTTCATTTCATATCTTTTAATTTATTTATTGATAAAAATAACGTCAATTTAAGTATATTAGTTTGTATTCTATTACAAAAAATCATTTAAAAATATTACCACTTTTTACTACATGTGATTTCTACCTACCTATCATGTGATTTCTGCTTGCTTTTTATTTGAATAATTTACCAAATTGGCATCTTTGGCAAAAATATTTACCAAAATGGCATAGTTGAAAAAATATTTACCAAAATGGCACATTTTACTGTAGCAGCAATAGGAAACGCCGTTTCAAACGGCGTCCATACGCCGTTAGACCACACACCTTTGTATAAAGTAGAAAAAATTAACAATCCTCCTAACTTAATTAACAATAAAATGATAAAATAAAGTAGAAAAAAAATTTAGTAGAGTTACATTATTTAATGTATAAAGTAATAAAAAGGAAAAAAATGCACTGTAATAATAGATTACAAAAACCCCCTGATGTAATAAAAAAGGGTGTCGATGTGATCCGGGATATGTTGCGTTAATCCAAACTGACGCAACACTCTATCAGGGCAATGCAGCTCTACAATGCCAAAGCATATCATTGGTCCCTGATATCGCCAAATATGACTCAACGAACGCCGTTTCAAACGGCGTTTCCTATTGACGCTAAAGTAAAGTTTGCCATTTTGGTAAATATTTTTTCAACTATGCCATTTTGGTAATTTTTTTTGCAAAAGGTGCCGCTTTGGTAATTTATTCTGCATTTTTTCCCTTTTTATTACTTTATACATTAAATAATGTAACTCTACTAAATTTTTTTTCTACTTTATTTTATCATTTTATTGTTAATTAAGTTAGGAGGATTGTTAATTTTTTTTACTTTATACAAAGGTGTGTGGTCTAACGGCGTACGGAGGCCGTTTAGCGGCGTCCGTTAGGAGCCGTCTGAAACGGCGTCCTTTAGGTGACGCCTAACGGACGCCCAACGAACGCCGTTTGAAACGGCGTTTCCTATTGATGCTACAGTAAAGTGTGCCATTTTGGTAAATATTTTTTCAACTATGCCATTTTGGTAAATATTTTTGCCAAAGATGCCAATTTGGTAAATTAATCTTTTTATTTGATGTGGCTTGCTTTATGTCTTGTATCTTATGTGCTTTGTGTCTGTTGTCTTGATCGCTTTGTTGTTCTCCTGTTGCCAGGTCTCTTGCTCTCTGCGGCGGGCCATTCTCTCAGGTTGGGGGTCCTCGAAAACAGCCTCTCTTCAGGGTAGCCCCCTGAAGGGGGAAGGCTGCGTGCACCTACCCCCCAGACCCTGCTTTTGCTGGAGCCCTTACAGGCACTAGGTTTGTTGTTGTTGTTGTTTTGTTGTTTACCACTTTTTACTAAGCTATTGTAACCTTTTAATTTTAGAAATCTGGCTCCTGAAGTCTAAAAATTTTTAATTAAACAGTTTAAATCAAGTTATTAATTGTTGGTCACATATTACGTAACTTACATGTGGATTTTCTATTATTTGAATACATATTAAACACAACAACAACAACATTCTCGATGTCATAAGGACTCTCGCTTGTGCGGGGTCTGAGGGGGTAGGATGTACGCAGCCTTACCCCATCAGGGTGAAACCCTGACGAGAGACTATTTTCGAAGGTTTGAATACATATTAAACATGAGTTGAAATTAGTCAAATTGATAAAGTATTCAAGTGTCTATCTTTCCCTATTAGGTTTGACCTTAGCAACACAGATCTTCATGTATAGGGTAGAAGATGCTTTACTACCTTAAATTTCTTTCCCCGATAATTAGCAACATGGCCACAATATCTCATACAAAACAGTATCTCATAAAAACAAGGCCATAATCAACTTGCCTAAAAGTGAGGATCAAGGAACAAATACACAGAAGTTAAGACAAAATGGGAAACTTTACTACCTTAGATAGCCTAAGTCATGCTTAATATGCACTTTAAAATCTATATAAACACCTCTTGTATAAAAAGCCTGTAATAAATAGCAAATAATTGACAATGTTAAGGCGATTGAAATATTTTAGACTTGTAAAGATAGTTTATGAAAAATTAAAAAATTACAGTGGCCAAGTCAAAAATGATAACTTTTCAAGATAATTTTTTTTTTTTTTTTTTGGTAGAAATGTAGAAAAAATAATACAAGCTAAACCTAAATTTTGTAGGAAAGTTACATCCCACTTTGTGTATACAAAAATGAAAAACCTCCATCCCACATTGACAAATTAAGGGGGTGTGGTTGGGTATATAAGGGTATATGTTTCTAACTAATTTGAATTAAGTCTTAGATGAAGGAATGGTGGGAACCACGCGCACGTGCGTCGTGGCGTGCTCGGGTGTGGGTGTGGGTGATCTTTTTCTTAACAGGTATATTTATTTTGCGGAAAATATATTTTACCGTTGCTAATTACTACTGCAATTAAAATATAGCTGTTAACCCCATAATTACCTTCTTAGGCGTTACTAGCTGTTGGAATCCCGATTAATTGCACACATTAACCATATTAGCTGCTAATTACTTCACTTGCACTAGTATAAATATATGAGAAGATAGTGCTTACAGTACACAATTCAAACATCATCTATTCCCTGCTCTCGGTTTCCCCTATTCTCGACTCTCTCCTCTTGATCATTCTGGGCAAAGTTATCGTTCTCTCCTACTCGACGATTAACGAGTGTACGTTAATAGTCGGACCGTGTTAATCCTGAAGGACGGCCGCCGACACTACTGTATGCACCGAAGCAGCGGCGAAATCGTCTTTTAGGACAGTGGTATTTCCCACTGCACGGTATTTTCGGTATTTTCTAATCTACTCTCCCTCATTTGGTATTATTTGATTGTCGTGTTCATTTATTTGGCTGTGGTTTTTATCGATACAAAATTACTGAAATTTTTACTGCATTATACCGAGGTTTAACGTTGTATTTTTTGACTGATTTTCGCTGTTTAATTTATAGTAATTTTTTGGTTATTTTTACTGCAATTTTTTGGTTATTTTACTGTAATTTTCAGCAGTATTTTTTGGTTATTTATACTGTAATTTTTGATAATTTATAGCAGTATTTTACACGTCATTATACGCAGTATTGTCGTTGTACACGTTATATTTTTCAACAATCTAAAAGACGATTTATCACGTACTTATATTTGAACATGGCAACCAAAATACCCCTTCCCGACATGTCCAAGGTTGAGCCCCTTGACGGGAAGAACTATAAGAGGTGGTCTCAAAAAATTTTATTTTTTCTACAACTAGTATGTATTGATTACGTACTTTATGAGAAAAAGGCACATGAAGGAGAAAACGAGAAAAAAGATTATGAAGAAAAATTCACCATAGACGACCGAACCTGTAGGGGAAACTTACTGCATTATATGAGTGATGAGCTCTTTGATATTTATGTAAAATTGAGCACGGCAAAAGAGATTTGGGATTCCCTACAGAAAAAATATGGGGGTGATCATGTAGGGACTAGAAAACACGCTGTTAGTAAATGGTTAGATTTCAAATTCGTGGACAATAAACCAATCATTGATCAAGTACATGAATATGAAAACATAGTAACTACTCTTTTGTCAGAAGGCCTTAAAATTTGCGAAATAACTCAAGCATATGTTTTAATTGAAAAACTTTCACCTTCTTGGAAGGATTATAGAAATCTACTTATGCATAAAAAGAAGGACTTGACATTAGAGGAGTTAGTGAACCACTTAAAAATTAAAGAAGAAAATAGGCTTAAGAACAGGGGGCACGCATACTCCGACCAATCTAAAGCTAATATTGTCGAAGTTAGGCCTAGTACTACTGACAAGTTCAAGAACAAAGGAAAAAAGCATCACTCAAATTTCAAGCCTGGTGGAAAGATTCAAAAGCCAAATAAGAAATTCCTCGGAGATTGCTATCACTGTGGAAAACGTGGACATATGGCCAAAGACTGCAGAAGTAAAAGGAACCATCCTAAAGACTCGAAAACAGAGCCCACCTTGTAGAAGCGGAGAATATTGTAGCTGTTATTTCAGAGGTGAACCTGGTGAACAACATGACTGAGTGGATATTGGATACTGGGGCTACCAGGCATATCTGCACAAACAGAAACATGTTCCAGAAATACCAGAAAATGTCCGATGGAGAGTTGGTCTATATGGGCAATTCTGCAGCTGCACCAATCCTCGAAAAAGGGAAGATTTCTTTAAAACTCACTTCTGGAAAATCTCTTACTTCAACAAATGTGCTGCATGTGTCTGATATGCGTAAAAATTTGATTTCGGGTAGTTTTTTAATCAAAGCTTGGTTGAAATTATCCCTTGACTCAGACAAATTAGTCATAACTAGGAATGGAGAATATGCGGGCAAGGATTTTTGTAATGGTGGTCTCTTTGTCCTTGATGCTGTTTGCATGAATAACATTGCTAGTACCTTTTCTGCTTATATTTTTGAATCTCTTGAATTGTGGCATGCTCGCTTAGGACATATAAATGTTGAATCAATTAAACGACTTAAGAAAATGAACATGGTCTCTAACTTCAGTGATGTCAACTTTAATAAGTGTGAAGTATTTGTAGAAGCTAAATATGCCAAAAAATCCTTTAAGTCCATTGAGAGACAAACTGAACTTCTTGAACTAGTTCACACTGATTTAGGGGACTATAAAAGTCTGATGATTAGAGGTGGAAAAAGATACCACATGACCTTTGTAGATGATCACTCTAGATACTCGATGGTATATCTCCTAAATACTAAAGATGAAGCAGAAGAAATATTTTTAAAATATAAAGCCGAAGTAGAAAATCGGTTAGGAAGAAAAATAAAAAGAGTTAGGTCTGATAGAGGAAGAGAATACGATCCAACCTCTCTAGAAAGATTCTGTGAGGAAAATGGAATAATACATGAGCGAAGCCCTCCTTACTGCCAACAGTCTAACAGTGTTGCAGAGAGAAAAAATAGAACTTTAAAAGGTATGATGAATGCTATGCTTATTAGTTCTGGACTACCTGACAACATGTGAGGGGAGGAAATATTATCTGCTTGTCATGTACTAAATAGAGTTTCTCATAAAAATTAGATAAAATCCTATACAAAATGTGGAAAGGCTATGCGCCTAATCTAAAATATTTAAAAGTGTGGGGGTGTCTAGCTAAGGTTGGGTTACCTGACTTTAAACGGAGTAAAATTGGACCTAAGACTGTTGATTCTATTTTTATCTGATATGCTTATCACAGTGCTGCTTATCATTTTTTGATTAAATGATCTAATGATTCATACGCATGTGGTAGTATTATGGAATCTAAAGATGCTGAATTCTTTAATCATATATTTCCCTTGAAATCTAATGATGTACAGCCTACTAGTTTTCCTTCTCATAATGTAACTGCTAGTCGTGATAATACTAACAATATAAATACTTCTGAAATTCAAAGGAGTAAAAGAGTTAGGAAAGAAACCAACTTTGGACCTGATTTTGTTACCACTTTCCTTATAGAAAATAATTTCATAAATGAAGAAATTGCAAATATCTATATGTTAGAGGAAGACCCTAAAACCTATGATGAGGCTATATGATCAGTTGACTCTACCTTTTGGAAAGAAGCTATTAATAGTGAACTAGAATCAGTTCTAAGTAATCACACATGAAAATTGGTAGACTTCCCTAAAGGTTGTAAGCCAATAGGTTGTAAGTGGTTCTTTAGAAAGAAAATGAAGGCTGATGGGACAATAGACAAGTTTAAGGCAAAGTTAATGGCTAAGAGTTACACCCAGAAAAGGGGTTAGACTATTTTGACACTTATTCACCTGTCGCTAAAATCGCCACAATTAGAGCTTTGATCGCCCTTGCGTCTATCCATGATTTAGTAGTGCATCAAATGGATGTTAAAACAGCATTCCTTAATGGTGATCTAGATGAAGAGATTTACATGAAGCAACCTGAGGGTTTTGTTGTCCCTGGTAATGAAAATAAAGTTTGTAAACTGGTAAAATCTCTATATGATCTCAAACAAGCACCCAAACAGTGGCATGAGAAATTTAACAGCACGCTAGTAGCCAATAATTTCCTTGTAAACAATGGTGATTCTTGTGTGTACTCTAAGTCTGATTCAAATGGATGTGTAATAATTTGTCTATATGTTGATGATATGCTCATATTTGGCACAGACTTGAATGTTGTCAGTAAAACAAAAAACTTTCTATGCTCTAAATTTGAGATGAAAGATATGGGTGAGGCAGACATGATTTTAGGAGTTAAAATTATAAAAATTCCAAAAGGCATAAGTCTAAACCAGTCTCACTATGTTGAGAAGATACTTAGAAAGTTCAACGTGGTTAATACTGATCCTGTAAGAATACCTTATGATTCCAGTGTACATCTAACTAAATATAAAGGTGTTGTTATGTGCCAATTTGAATATGCCAAAATAATTGGTAGTGTTATGTTTCTAATGAACTATACTAGACCTGATATTGCATATGCTGTAAGTAGACTCAGTAGATACACACATAATCCTAATCTAGAGCATTGGAATACGTTAAAAAGATTGCTTAAATACTTGAAAGGAACTGTGGATTGGGGACTTCACTATGGTAAGTTTCCCGCTGTATTAGAAGGATATTGATACGCCAATTGGGTGTCTGATAATGAAGAAATTAACTCCACTTGTGGGTATGTATTCACACTAGCTGGAGGTGCCATATCTTGGAAATCATCTAAGCAATCTTGTACTGTTACATCTACTATGGAATCTGAGTTTATTGCTCTTGAGTTGGCAGGTCATGAAGCCGAGTGGCTAAGAAGTCTATTAAAAGACGTGCCATAGTGGGGGCTTCCAGCCCCATCAGTGTCACTTCATTGTGACAGTCA
The DNA here is from genome assembly GCA_018398585.1 of Simmondsia chinensis. Lineage (NCBI taxonomy): Eukaryota > Viridiplantae > Streptophyta > Magnoliopsida > Caryophyllales > Simmondsiaceae > Simmondsia > Simmondsia chinensis. The sequence continues at coordinate 36,373,118 of JAGTTD010000010.1, forward strand.
AGCTGCAATTGCTGTGGCTAAGAACAAGGTTTATAATGGCAAGATGAGACACATTCGTCTCAGGCATAAGATCGTGAAAGATTTACTAGAAAGTGGAGTGATATCACTAGACTATGTAAAGTCTGAAAAAAAAACTTCCGGATCTGTTGACAAAAGGCCTTTGTCGTAAAATGATTGAAGAAACATCGAGGGGGATGGGATTAAAGTCTATACATGAATAAACTGTGATGTATCCAACCTGGTCTTAATAGGTTCAATGTGAAAAGTGTTAGTTTCATTCGAGAAATGCACTGTGTCTAATGTTGTCCCTCCCTATGGTGTGACAGTGCGGAGACGGGTCTATAGCCATATGTTTGATGGTGTAAGTTAGGCTTGCACTTGTTGGACACTGTCTGTATGTTACCAAGAGGTAAGGTTGAGCTTAAGCTCTTAATGGACCCATATCCATATGTTTGGTGGTGTGCGGTAACACACACTTGATGGGATCCACTTATATAGGTGTGGAAGTATGGCCGCTCTCTATGAAGGATTAAGACTTGCCTTCTAGAGTGCCTATGAATATCCAGGATGAGCGCATGGCAAATTAAACACGCCAAATCGCAGGAGTTGTCGAGATCTGGAGTTTGGTATATGTCTAAGCGGAAGACTATACACCCCCTTGTGAGGTTCAAGACGAAAGTCACCTTGCAAGATGTTGGTCCTAAACTTGGGTTGCACTAGGTGATGATTCAAGTCGCAAGACATCGGCACTGAAGAACTAAACTCCCTTTGCCCGGTCTGTTTCTATCTCTCTTCCTCGCTTGTATCATTTGTGGGGGATTGTAGGAAAAATGATACAAGCTAAACCTAAATTTTGTATAGTTGCAGCCCATTTTGTGAATACAAAAATGAAAAACCCCCATCCCACATTGACAAATTAAGGGGGTGTGGTTGGGTTTATAAGTGTATATGTTCTAACTAATTTGAATTAAATATTGGGTGAAGGAATGGTGGGAATCGCTCGCGCGTGCGGGCGCTGTCCGCCCGCCGTGCTGGGCCATGCTGGGGTTGGGGTGATCTTTTTCTTAACGGGTATATTTATTTTGCGGAAAATATACATTTTACCGTTGCTAATTACTACTGCAATTAAAATGTAGCTGTTAACCCCATAATTACCTTCTTAGGCGTTACTAGCTGTTGGAATCCCGATTAATTGCACACATTAACCCTATTAGCTGCTAATTACTTCACTTGCACTAGTATAAATATATGAGAAGATAGTGCTTACAATACACAATTCAAACATCATCTCTTCCCTGTTCTTGGTTCTCTCCTCTTGATCATTCCGGGCAAAGTTCTCGTTCTCTCCTACCCGACGATTAACGAATACACATTAATAGTCGGACCGTGTTAATCCTGAAGGACGGCCTTCGACACTACTATATGCACCAAAGCAGCGGCGAAATCGTCTTTTAGGACAGTGGTATTTCCCACAGCACGGTATCTTCGGTATTTTCTAATCTACTCTCCCTCATTCGGTATTATTTGATTGTCATGTTCATTTCTTTGGCTGCAATTTTTCTTGATACAAAATTACTGAAATTTTTACTGCATTATACCAAGGTTTAACGCTGAATTTTTTGACTGATTTTTACTGTTTAATTTACAGTAATTTTTCAGTTATTTTTACTGCAATTTTTCAGTTATTTTACCGTAATTTTCAACAATATTTTTTGGTTATTTATACTATAATTTTTGGTAATTTACAGCATTATTTTACACGTCATTATATGCAGTATTGTCATTGTACACGTTATATTTTCCAACAATAAAAACCCTTATTTGTTATTATTTGTATAAAATTATTAGCAAAGTAATTTTATGACAATATTCATCTATTATTACTATTATTATAATAATAATTATTACTCTGTAAGTAATAACTTCCTTTATTTACAAATATGGTGCATTACATATAATCACAGACATCATGTTAGCTTTCCTAATGCGATGTTTCCCTTTTGCTCTTTTTCTTTAAAAAAAAAATTGATGAACAAAAAAAAAAAAAAAAAACACGTCATAATGCATCTTTGGTATACTTACAAAAATTACTGCCTTTGCTAACAAGGAATCTGATTATCTGGTATATTCCAACCAGTTAAATCAAGAATTCCTCCAGGAGAGGTTCAAGGGTTGTCACTATTTTTTTTTATAGTTTTTAATATTTAAGAAACTAAAATTCATATTTTCGTGATTTTTCTAACCTTTAGGTTTCTATTATTAGTTTTTACTCAAAATAAAAAAGTTGAAAGACAAAAAAGGGGCTATTTACACCAGAGGTGACACGTCTCTGTACTTTGTTAATTTTATAAATTTAGTCCTTGTATTCTCCTTGTAAAATTTAGATTGTGTCAACCTAGTCCTATGATCAAATTCGAGTTAAGTTAATGGTGTAATTTTTAACGGCGCAATTATATTAGATGCAAGTAACTTAACATAAACTTACTCATTGACTCTATTTAAACCAACCCGTAACCAGATCACTATAGTTTCATCACCAATTTAACATAAATTTTACTTCAAAGACTAAATTAACACAATTAAAAATATATGGACTAAATTGACACAGTAAGAAAAGTATAGAGATCTTTAGTGTAAATAACCAAAGAAAAAGAATCAGAAAAAATCATTTCAAAAATGTAACTTTTACTTTCACAAAATCAAAATTGCAAATAGAAAATGCTATCAAACGGGCCCTCAACAACGGGAACTAAAAGGGAGAGTTAAATGTCAGGAAGACAAGCCTTTACGGTTCATAAGATCATGGTAGTAGAGAAGAACGCACATTGGTTGGCCAAAAATGCTGAAGATGAACCAGAATATCATGTTCCCCACCTGCCATTCACCAACAACAAAAATGCAAATCAGTTACTTGACATTTAATTGTCTCTATAATTGTTGTTATACCTACAAGGGCATTGCCTCAGTGGTTGGAGGCAAATAAGAAGATAAAGTATTATTTTAGGCTAAAAGGTCTGGAGTTCGATTCCTCACTTGAACTTCTCCCTGAAGAATTCGTGACTTAACTGGTTGATGTGGTGTGTGGGTCGCCGCTATGGATCAGGGTTTACCGGGTTATCGAGTTCCTCATTAGCAAAAATATAATGTGTTCTTATATGTATCAATATTGGAAACCTTTGGAGGATACAAAAACTTACACAAATCTACAGAGTTTCTGACACTAACGGAAACTATGCAATTATAATCTAATATAGGGTCTACTAGGTTGTTATATGTAAGAGTGCGTATGAGCTGACCTAAGCCCGAGCTTGTCAGGCTCAAGGCTTGGCTTGAGTCAGCTCAGTTGAGCTCTAACCCAACTCGACAAGTTCTAAACTAAGATTGCCTTATTTAGACTCATCTAAGCTCAATTTAGGGTTAAACTTGGCTTGACTAGGCATATTTAAGCTAATAAATTGTATTAAGTTAGGTTTGTTTAGGCTCGTAGAGGTTAACCAAAGAAATATTGACAAGCGTTTAGAAGCAAAGTTAACTTATGTACACAAATGATTAGAGTCTACTCAAAATCAAGTCATGCATCGACATTGTCTAAAAGTTATTGGGGACGCTTGCCCATAGTGTTATAAGTCCAGATCCACCACCAGGGAAAACTCGAGCAGATGTCCATAAGACAAATGAAAAAAATAGACCTGGCAGAATTTGACACAAACCGACTCGCAAACTAAAGTTTCCAATAGAAAATGCAATGACAATGAGCAATTAATAATAATGCCTCATAAGGTGAACAAAAACCCGGAAATTTAGTCCATCTTTCATATGGTTTTTATTTGCAGTTTTGGTTTTGTAGATACTGAAGACCAATTTCTAAAACCTATTATTTCTTGTTTACTTTTCAACCTTTAGTTTTCAATCAAACTAGAGAAAAAACTGAAAGCAAATAACTAAAATCAGGAAAAATTATTTATAAAATATGTTTTCAAGGACTAATAAACACCAACGAATTTATTATGAGATAAACTAACCCTTTTAAGCTAAAGAACTCTGAGGGCTTCCTTGACATAGCTTTAATCAATTTTTAATTGAAAAGCTTTGTGTTATCAGTGTAGTGTTTTTAATTTGATGATTGAAGACATTTTCTCCTTAATTTTTGTACATTCTTTCCCTCTTAATAATAATTTTTTTCTGATAAAAAAGAACAATTCTTAGTTTACCAAATATCAACAAGCCCTAGGGAGTTAGGCATCCCATGACACGAACCTAAAGCAACCTGAACTTAAAAGTAACCAGTACAAGAAACCGTATTTATGGTTATTGCTATAAAGTCAGGCAAAGAAACGAAAGAATTGAGATGAAAAATATTTTTTTGTCAAAACAAACTGAACCTAAACACAGAAGCAGACGAAGGCATACCATTGAATTCTGGAACTTCCGCTGTAGGAAATTGGTAAGCAAAACCAAGGGAACCTGATCCAGTAAAGAAAGAACCAAAATAAATGGGTTGAATAGTACATTTATTATTCAGCTTTACACAAAAAATATATAGTCAAAAATTCGTTAACCTATAAAAATATCACATTTTCTTTTCTTTCAACTTTTCGCCGTCTTCAACACTACAATCGAACTCTTACTTTTATAGAGTTTTATATAACATTTAATAAAACCCTTCTATTTTAAATATTTCATTTTCTTTCCTGCATATTTTCTTTTCTCTTTTTTTTCTTGGTTTCAAACGAGCACCATAGAATTGAATGGACTTGAATTACCCAAGCTTGTTGTCCTTGAGCAGATAATGTGATAAACAGCAATGTGTTTTTACCCACAAATGGGGGCAGGTGGGAAAAGATGTCAGGAAAGCATCACACTAGGCTCGGAAAAATTTTCTTTACAAAATATTTATAGTTAAAAATAATTTTTCCTAAAAACTTTGATCGTTCTAATTAAAGAAAATGGTTTCATTCTACAAACTTGTATGATGTTCATGCTTGGTCAAGTTGAGGCTAAAACGTAGAGTATAACATGAGATCACAAAGGAAAACGTTTCTCCCACTTTGAAGGAATATTTTTATTCTTTCCCTTTTTGTTAAGGGGAATTCAATTTAGGAGAAATTATTTTAGTGGTGGCGGCTATGAAATTATACAAAGAAAAAATAAAATTAAATAGAAAATGATTCCCATCAAAACAAACGGAGTCACAGGAAAAGCAAGTTTACTTGAAACATAATGCCAATGAAAGCCCAAAGTTTGAAGATATGACAAGGTACAGCAATGCACAGCTGCAAAAGAGAGAGAAAAAGTTCCCATACAACGTCAAGAAAGCATAATGCAAACAGCAAAATGTCAAGATTTTTAACATAAACTTTACATTCCACTAGGAATCCATCTCCCCAGACTTGGAGAAATTATAATGTGTTGCGGGAATTTCAACTTCAAATTCTGGTATCCGGGGTGCTTGAGCCAGTTAAATGCACCTCGACTAATCCCCGACTTCTATTTTCAACTCCAAGCATGTAAATGAGGCATGAATGAGTAATGCCAATCTACTATTTGTCATCGGGGTATCGTGCCTTGGATTTTGTGTCTGAATTCAAAAATGGCCTAGGACCGTAATCGACCATTAACCTGCAATAGAGGATGCAGGTGACAAATCCCCCTGCAGTATGGACCTGTTATTTTTTAGCCTTGGCTAAGAAAGCCCATTAGGGAAATTAGGGTTTTCTAGGATCTATATATAGGCACTGTGGGCCATTGGTTGTATCCTCTTCTTTCATTTCTCCTTTACTAATGGTTTTCCTGCAATTTAACGAGTTTCACATATAAATCTGTGTCATTGTTTTTTTTTGTCTCTTCTCTCTTCCCTTCTCAACTTTCAGATCTATTCTTTCACATCTAAATCAAATTCAATTCTTGAATATTTTCTGTAACAGTCATAAACCAAGTGCGGACAAAATTTACAATAAAATTCATCGCAACTTGTGACAGATTATTGTTAGATTGATGCCCAGTCATACCTCGTGAAAAATGGCAGATATCAGAAATGCAATCAGAACTGCAGCACCCTGTAACAGAAATTAAACAGACATTGTAAGATTGCCAGTTGGAAAAACAAGGATATATATATATATGCACACGGGAAATTCTAAGGTGAAGAAAAGCAAAATTCTGTAGGTGAAGAATTGTACTCAAAATCACAAAGTATGTACTCAAAAATCACCGACCTGTGTGTCAACACACAGGCAAAAATTCTGTACAGTAGAAATGCCCATATGCACACACACTCAAGGAAACAAATCCTGGCTTTATCAAAGTCATCAGATATACTATTCCATATATGATCAGTCACGAGATTATGGGGTCCAAAGCAAGTTGATTGATGGTCTCTTTTCTGGAACCAAAGCATCTAGACTATCTAAAACACATCTCAAATATTCCATTTTATATTTTAATATTAGCAAATTTATGGGTTCTTTATATTATATATATACATATGCGTAAATAGTATACCGTACATACAAAGTGACACGCGGTAAAAAACAAACTTATGATCTAACTTGCTTTCAAATAAAGGAAAGCAGTTTCCATATTTGTTGTTGTTGCTACGGAGCTATACAAAGAAATAATAGAATTAAGACACATAAGGTTTTCTGTAAAAACAAGCAAAGCCTATATGTTCCTTAATGATATTGTAACCAACAACAACAACAGTCCCAGTGCCTTGCGGCTCCCGCAGAACGCAGGGTCGGGGGGGTGATGTACGCAGCCTTACCCCTTCCGTCAGGAAAGGAGACTGTTTCCGGGGACCCCCAACCTGAAGTAGTTGAGTGCCTGGGCCGGTCGGCTAATGATATTGTAACCAATACCTTCGGTATTCCATTCCGCAAACATGGAAAGTAAATATGCCGAACCATCCATTTATGAACAGGCTGCAACAAAAACCAAGACATCAGCCAGCAGGAACTTTCTCCAGCATATCATTACTCGACAATTTTAGAAACAAAGAAACAATCAAAATCACACAAACTATATAATCTAAGCAGAAGGATTGAATGATTGAAACAACCTTCTTGTTTGTGATTTCATGTCACAAATCAATCGATAGTTTTTGCCCAAGCCTTTTAAACACCAAAAACAGGAAATTAAAAAAATGAAGAAAGCATTTCTACTATCCAATTTGTAGTTTCTAAAAAAATAACTAGAAATTGAAAATGGTACCAAACATGCCCTGTTTGGTACTATTTCCTATTTGTAGTTCTTGGTTTTTAGAAACTAGAAGCCATTTGATACTTTTTTTTCTTGTTTTTTGGTCTTTTGTTCTGATTTTCCTTTAGTTTGAGTACTACAACAACAACAACAACAAACCCAGTGCCTGCAAGGGCTCCCGCAAAAGCAAAGTCTGGGGGGTAAATGTACGCAGCCTTCCCCCTTCAGGGGGCTACCCTGAAGAGAGGCTGTTTCCAAGAACCCCCAACCTGAGAAGCTGGTCCACAGCATAGAGCATGAGACCTGGAAGCAAGAAAGCATCAAAGCATGAGTAAGGCAAAACACACCGTGAGCAATTTCCTTTAGTTTGAGTGAAAAGTGTAAATAGGAAATGAAAAATAAGATAATCCTTTTCAAAATCATAGCCGAGCGAGAATACGTACCATATTCCACATCCTCCAGTACTGACAGAAGAACACACATCAAAGTAACACGGCATCAGAATCAGCTCAGAGATAAGTAGATCAAAAATAGAAATTATTTAGAATTTCGCCTTCATACTAAAACTTACTTCCTCAAATGTTCTCGCATTCCACCAGTCTTTATAGAACTCGCGATCACCAAATCGAAGAACCTCTGCAAGTATGTTTAACCTGCATTTCCGAAAACAGTATTTAAACACCATTTTCATGGTGCATTAAGACTTAGAAAACGCGAAGGACAAACTAGATGTAGGTAACAACCAAAAGGACTTAGACTTACCACAAGTGGAAAAAGCAATAGAACATGCAAAGCCACACGTATAAATTTGGGACCGAAAGCTTCAAAACTCTCTCAATTGCATATAAAAGGTTTCCTTTCAGCGGATGCTGCGAATTTCGAACAATTGGATTGATATACTACACAAGAACACAATGAATAATTCGTCAGATATATCATCTTGTTTATGTAAAATCACATTGTAAGGAAACAACACGAGAAAATATAAGGTACCAACTTGTTCTATGATGAAGCCCATGAATCCAGTAAATATTAACAACTTGACAAGTTGTCTAGATACCCAACCTTTCCGGATATAAGCAGTGCGGGGATAACTTGTCTGCAAAATTACAATGAAAAGACCAAAGGCATAAGCACCCTGTCAAAAACAGGCGATCCCTTATGTTAAGGTGTAAACAAGCCGAGTTGAGCTGAGCATTCCCTTGTTTGAACTCAAGCTTGATAAGACTTGTTGAACTCGAGTTTCAGTCGAGCTCGTATCGAGCTTTCGAACCTTCACTCAAGCTCGGTTCGATAACATATTCATGTGTTTGATACTCGGCTCGACTCAACTTGTTAGCCTAATCGAACCAATTCAAGCTCTTTATCGATCCAAATCGAGCTCATAATCAAGTCCAGTCTGCTATAGAGTTGAGCTCGCAGCCAATCCGAGCTATTTGAGTTACCAACGAGCCATTACTAAACTATTTTCAAGCTAATACCAACCACTAACGAACCATTATTGAGCCTTTAATGAACTCCTATCAAACTATTTGCGAATGTTAATGAATTAAGGACTCCCTATTCAAACTCGGCTCGTTAAGTTTATCAAGCCTACTCGAACTCAGCTTAATAAGCTATCAAGCCTCAAATCTCGAACACGAGTAGTTCACTAAAAGTTTAGTTCGTTTACACTCCTACCCTTACATGTTATGTGTGCGCGCATGTGTGCATGAATGTATGGGTGAGAGAGAGAAAAATGGAGGGCACATTTAGACTTATCCCTCTTTGCTAAAACAAAAGCCCTCACAAAAAGTCAGAGATCAAAAGCGGTTCAGATATGAAACATTTTCACTTACCTGATAACATAAAGTTGGAGCAACCATGAAGTAGACCAAGCTCTTGAAGTTAACATCGTACGATAGTTCTGTAGTTGAACTTTCCCCCTGAAATCAAAGGGCATATCATAATTAGAAAAGCAAACCACCATCCAACATAGAAGAAACTTAGGTCAATGGCAATTATCTCCAGAAGCTTGAAACTTAGGCTCTATTGTTTTAACATAAAACATTTTCCGTGTCAATTCTTTGTTTATTCGCATAACTTCATCGCAACTACCACAAATATGAAAAAGGTTTTCCTCTATCGAGGGGAAATTGACTTCCCCGCAACAAAGGGGAGAAACAGTTTCCTTCACATAAGGAAAAATATTTTCCGTCATAATCTCACGTCATATACTTCACTTTAACCTCAACTTAGCCAAACATGAAGCTCATACAAATTTATAGAATAAAATTATTTTCTCTAGCTAAAAAGACAAATATTTTTAATAAAAAACATTTTGTGAAAAAAAAATTCCAATCAGGAATTATTTTCCATTAAACCAAAGAGAACCTAATGATACTGGAAAGATGAGAAGAAAAGAGACTGTAATTTACCTTAGCAGATGCCTTAGCAATTGCTCTCATATCGTAGTTTGTATGTGCGTAAGATACTAGTTTCAACCACGAAGTACAAGCAAAAAGCATTAGCGTCACACCAGACGGAACGGCAGAATCATACCTGCAATGATGCTAGATTTATATAATAAATTACTTCATCGAATGCATCCGACAATGGTTGATAAATATTACAAGGTAAATGATATATAGGAACAACCACAAGAAATCAAGATTATTATATATATATAAAAAAAAAAAAAGAACATAAGAAATCAAGCGTCAACCGAAAGATTCAACTAGAAGCAAACAACAGGAAAAGAGGAGCTTCTCAAAAAAATTATATATAATGTACAACAACAACAACAACAACAAACCCAATGCCTCAAGGGCTCCCGCATATGCAGGGTCTGGGAGGGGTGGGATGTACGCGGCCATACCCCTTCAGGATGCTACCCTTAAGAGAGGCTGTGTTCAAGGACCCCCGACCTAAGAAGCATAAAGGCATGAAAGCATAGCACACAAGCATAAAAGCATACCAACATCTAAGTGTAGGAGCATAGGACATGACACAAAGCAAGCCACTAGAGAGCATACATAGTAATAGGCAATAACGCGGCAGAGCGACAAAACAAAATGCCCCAACACACAGCCAAAGTTGCATACAATCAAGCGCCAAAAAACATATATACATACATATATATATATATATACACACACACACACACACATAATGTACTATATCTTACTATTATTAACTAATCCCAACAAACTAAATCTTCTGTAAACAATAAAATATAACAAATCGACAAGCTTGTTCTATGATACTCAATCAAGCATCTTTCAAATGCTAGCATAACTTAATTTCTAAGATTTCGCTTCATAGAGAACAACTCGGGCTTTCTAGCAATCATTATTGTTCTCAGCATGATCAAACAAACCTCAAAATAGGGCATATTCACACGATTTAACACGGAAAAGTAAACCAACCTGAGGACTACAAAAACTGGATATAAAACTGTGGAAGTAGTAATGATCCCATGAAGAAAGACGACCGCCTGCAACATCAGATTGACTGTTAATCTAATACCGAAAATCAAGAGAATGGAACGTGCTTTACGCTCACAGAATTTGCAAGAAACCCACACGAGTACAAGATGTAAGATTTTAAGTTAATGCATTATAGTAAGTTCTGTCCTACCAAAACCATATCTTGGTTAACTGAGCAAGAACTGATTTCCCTTCTATGGAAAGGGGAAAATTTTTCTTCATGGAGGGAAAAACGTTTTATGCAGTAATCTTACGTCATATATTTCACTTTAACCTCAATTTGATCAAGGGTGAACCCTATACAAATTTATAGAATAAATCATTTTTAACCTAGAAATACAAAATTTTTGAATGAACATTTTGGATTGAAAATACTTTACGAAGAATATTTTTCAATAAGAAAAACATTTCACTTTGAACCAAACAGATCTTCCATGTAGATAATTTGAGAATAAATAGAGGCATTCATGATTTCCAAAAGTCAAACATCACAATCAGCAAGCAAATTTCGAGTGGAAATTTGCACTCGAAGGCACAGATGACATATGAAGCATAATACAATGATGTCTTTATGAATGTAGTATGACTATATATGATGGCAAACTAGAAAACAAAACCACAAAAACAGGAGAAGGCAAGCCAATGCAAAATATAAAAACACGATAAAAGAGAAAAATTAACTACGGTGACAAAAGAAATAAACCTATGTGATCCATATTCTATACAATGATAAAAAACAAGAAAAATTAACAATGGTCTATGAAACTGATCACCTACCGGATCAGATAAACACTTCTGTTTTGCCAACTTCTCCCCAAGGAACGCAGCCAACGGAAAAATCGGCAGAGTAAGACTGCAGTAAGAATCAGAAAATACAAAAGTCAATTATAACCGAAACATGAACATCGATATCAATCCAAAGGAAGGACAACACCGTTACTATTTCATTCCTTCGGATTACAGGTGTAAATAAACAAAATGTTCAATGAAAAAACTCGTTTTTGAAATTAATTAGGGTTTGTTCGCGTCATTGTGGAGGCTGGATTGCTTATCGAGCCAAGTTCGAGTATGTTCAATAACTTTAACAAGTTGTTGGGGTGCTCAACTCGTTAATGTTTACAGACAATTCGGTAAGGGCTTGTTACTAGCTGAAAATATTGGATAATAGCTCGATAGTAACTCAAATAGCGCGGTTCAATAATGAACTTGACTCGATAGCAAGCTTGACTCGATTAGGCTAACAAGCTGAGTTGAGTCAAGCATCGAACACGCTAATACCTTATTGAACCAAGTTCGAACAAAGGTTTGAATACTTGACAAAAGTTCAGCTCGTACTCAAGCTCGATAAGTCTCATCGAACTAGAGTTGGGGTGCTCGGGCCGACTCAACTTGTATACTCCAGACCAGAAGTCGAGGTTAGAAATTACTACCAGCACATAAAGAGAGGCCAATCTCTCAATGATTTAGAACTAAACCAGAACCCAGCTCTTATAAGCAAACCATACTGCACAAAATTGAAGACATTGAACGTCAGCTCCAGCAACAGTATTAACAAAAAGAGTAGAAAAGATAAGGCTTTGTTTGTTTTGAAGGAAAACTTTTTCTATCTCACTTCCATTGTTTCTTTGCGTAACTTCATAACAACAACCATATGCAGAAGATGTTTTCCTCTGATGAGGGGAAATTGACTTCCTTTCAATAAAAGAGAAATACATTTTCCATCACAAGGACAAAACGTTTTCCACTGTAATTTCATGTCATATGCATCACTTCAACCTCAAATTGGCCAAGCTTGACCTCATACAAATCCATAGAGTGAAACCATTTTTTTTAGCTAAAAAATGAAAAAAAATTCCAAGAGAACTTATATTTAATCGAAGATATTTTATGAAGAAAAAAATTTTCCTTGAGCCAGAGCCTAAGTCACATCAACTCTTAGAAAATCGACAATGGTCAACGCTGATGGTACAGTACCTTCATGAGGTTCTCAATGATAAGCCTGCTATTAACTGCAACAAGAACTACTATACACAGATTGAAGAGGCCAGCATGACTCTGCAAAGAAGTAGTCATATATGGTCAAATTAGTGTGTGATTCAAATAGACAAGACCCAAAAAAAAGAACAGAACTCTAAAATCCAAAAAGAAAACACAAATTCCTTAGAAAGTCTTTCCTCTATGCTAGTCTTTAGAAATCCTCCTCTATCAGGCTAACAACAAAGATTCCGGACCATCATATACACCCTCACTACCTCTAAAACACATAATCAAATCACGGTTTGTGGTCACAGTGCCATAATATCACAGAAATTGCATCAGAGATCGAATTACTGTTCGTTTTTCCAAGGGAACATAAATTTGCAAAGAAGAAGCGAAATAAATAGCGATAAAATAATTGCTTTTTATACTACTTATGACAGTTTTTAATGTATCACCACGTTTATAAATGTGTTTTAGCAAATAAAATGAAGAGTTGTTCCGTGACATAACAACCTTCATTTGATTCCATACTCTAAACTACTCTCCATCCCAAAAGACAGTAGTTTCCACCCATTTTTCATCATTTGGAAAGCTGTATCGCTCCCATCAAAAGCCCTCTAGTCTCTTTATCTCCATATGATCCAAACAAAAAACAGCCAAAGGAATGGGCTGCCTTTTCTTTAGCTTGTCTCCCTACCCCAGCTCACTCGTTCTGGCAGAATCTAGTATATTTATGTTCCAATAGATAAAGAAATATTGGTTTCTACTTTGTATTAACAGTGCACACTAGTAGGAGGGAGCACACCATAATAGTTCCAGGCTAGAGCTGTGCCCACCAAAACTAATAGAATTATAATTGCTATTCAAAAGAGGGGCATGATATTAAGAACTTCATTCTATACAATAATAACAACCCAGTGCCTCAAAGAGGCTCTTGCCAAGCCAGGGTGATACCCTGAAGGGGGGTTACGAAAGAGCTTTGTTTTGTCTGTGTTGATAAATGCAAATTCCACCAGGTAGCAATCATTAATACTCCATCGCACTTTTTTTTTTTTTTTAAAAATGAGAATAGAAAACTTAATCTCACCTAACAAACACAAAAGAAGAGTTTAAAACCAGAAGTATCTCCCCATAGAACTACCTTGCGGGTCACAAGAATTCTTTTCTTCTTTTGGTAAGTATGGATGCTAATTTGAACCTATAACTAGAGGGTAAACAAGCTGAGTCAAGCAAAGCACCCCCCTTACTTGAATGAGCTCAATAAGGTTTACCAAGTTCGAGTTTGAGTCAAGCTTTTATCAAGCACTTGAACCTTTGTCCAAATTCGGTTTTGATAAGATAACCACGGATTCAATACTCCTCTCCACTTGGCTCGTTAGCCCAATTAATCCAAGTTGAGCTCATTATTGAGTCAAGATGAGCTAGTTATCGAGTCAATCCAAGCTCGTTATTGAACCAAGTCGAGCTCACAATCGAGCCAAACTTGATATCAAGTCAAGCTTACTACCAAGCTTGCTATTCAAGTTACCATTGAACTATTATCGAACCATTTTCAAGCCAATATCAATTGTTAACGAGCTCTAACTAGCCTCTCATTACGACCTTATCAAACTACTTGCAAATGTTACCGAATCAAGCTGTCTTATCCAAACTCGGCACATTAAACTTATCAAGCCGTTAGGATGAACAAACAAGAATGAGCGCTAATCGATTTCAAACACTAATAATTCACGGAAGTTTTGGCTTGTTACACCCCTACCTATACAACCTATGTCATTTAGTTTCAACTTTGTAGCACGTTACCATCCTCAGAACTCACTTACTACCTACTTCAATCTCCACGAAATTTTTTTATTGGAAAATAGATAATATTAAGAGAGAATTTCCAAGAAAACCTCACCATATCATAAATCAACAGCAATCAGAAAACAAACAACAACCACCCATTGTCTAAAAGGCTCAGCCGTGACGGGTCTAGGAAGTATAAAATGTAAGCAGTCTTACTACCAAACAATATTTATAAATCAAGTAAAGTCAAAGTCAATCAAATAAAGCAATAACAAACATGCAAGCATGCCATTAGAAAACAAACCTGTCTAAAAATATTATCAGAACTAAGCGGACTCTCCTTGATTTTCCGGTGCGCCGGCGACGATGGCCGGTACGAATACTTGCTCAAAGCCTCACTTCCTCGATTCTCCGAATTTAAACTTTTCTCATTACTACTATTTTCATTATCTTCATTCCGATCAGAAACATCATCACGATTCAAAACGTCGCTCAAACTCTCCGATTCTAGAACATTCTCCGCCGCCTTAAAACTAACCGCCGCCACTCGCCTCCTTAGCGCGTGGCTATAATCTCCAGCAACCTCCGCCGCCACCGCAGCTGCCGCCGCCACCGCAGCTGCCGCCGCCACCTCCGGCGACTCTGACATCTCCGTTTCGCAGATTGAAGAAGCTTCTAGAAACTAGGTTAGATGAATCAAAATAGATCAAAACGGATTAAGAAAAGCGCAAAGAAGATATCAAATGCATAATTGAACGTGATCTGATTGAGAATGCGTAGATTTTAGATTTGATTATGACGAATTTTATGGTGAATTTGAATCTGATCGTCGATTGGGGATGGAGATGATGAAATTTCAACGAAGATTGGAGGATAAACGCGGCATCGAGAAGAGAGAGAGAGAGATAGAGACACTAGAAAGTTTGAGATTACAGTTACAATCATGAAAGAGGGAACGGAAAATTGTTTTGTTTATTACATGGTTGCGGTACACGTGTCAAAATTGGGACCGTCGATTGGATGAACGAATTGGCATATTCAGTTGGATTTTGGTGAATGATAATATAATACTAGTGTTACCAAAGATATTTAGATAATTTTATATATTATTATATTAAATTTTATACAGATATAATATTATATATTTTTAAAATATTAAAGTAAAAAATTCAATTTTTTTGTTTTTTTTCTTTTTTATGATCCAAAAATATTAATACCATCTGTTTATAATTAATTGAATTGAAGTTTAAAGGCTTTTGACGACGCTTCTTTGAAATTGCTTGAATAGAGGTTTGGAGGCTTTTGGGGTGGAAGTACTTTGTAATAATATATAGAAAATAAGTAGATTATTTGATACTTTTCTTATCCTAACAATTTAGTCTTTTTATTTTTAATTATATTGATATATATATATAATACATAGAGGATGACTCTTATGAGAGGATGAGAGATGAGGGAGAAAAAACATCAACTATAACTCCAAAAGAATCAAATTCCGTATGGTTATGTTATTAATGTAATTTTTAGTGGTACAATCACATTAGATGCAAGTAATACACTACAAATCTGCCTGTTAACTCAATATCTCAAACTCATGGTCGAACCATTAAAATTTTCGTTGCAACTTAATGTAAATTCAATATAACCGAACTCATCGTCGAACCATTAAGACTTTCGTTGCAACTTAATGTAAATTCTACACTAAGGACTAAATTAACACAATATAAATTGTACAAACATTAAATTTATACAATTGAAAGTACAGAAAATTATTGACACATGGGCAAAGTACATAAACTTTTGGTGTAAATAGCTTTTTAAGGTACGATTATATCAACTTAGTCTTCATATGACATACATAATATCATATACCTGAGTTTTTTTATACAATGTATAGTATGTAATTAAATTTTAATAGTTATATTATATGTTAAGATTTATAAATATATTTTACAATGTTATACTAGAGTCTTTCATGCGATGCATGGTATTTAATTAAATTTTAAATAATTATATTTACATGTTATAATTTATAAATTATATTATTAATATGAGCAAGTGGAGATTTAAAGGAGTGAAGGTGAAATAATAGCCTAAAAATTCAATAATGAAATTGAGGGGTTTTAGGAAAAGAAACTTCTAGTTAATATATAGATGGTTAAATTAATTACTTAAGATTTAACAATCTAGTCATAGTAGATGTAAAAACTTAATTTATATTCACAATGGAACCTGTTCAAATGCATTCATAACAGTAAAACATTTATCCCTAATTTGATATTAACTTATCCATAAACTATTGTATGACGACTAAATTAATATAATTAAAATATAAGAATTAAATTAATGTAATAGATAAAATATAAGGACTTATGCCGTAAGTAATTAAAAATTGATTTCGGTGCACGCAAACCTTGTATTTACAAATATTTTCTTAATATTTGTAAGTTTATTTAAATAATTTATTTACAACGCAAAAATACTTTCAAGATATTTTCTATATATTGCTAAATAACTTTTTTTAACCGAAGCTATTTAACGCCAAAAGGTACTTGCTTGAGATTTTTCTGAAAATCTCATTTTTTATTTTATAACAAGATTAGTTCGTCATTTTCAGTTCTTTACCTAGTCTAAGTAATTAGATTGGAGACTAATTTGAGAACGAAATAAAATATAAAAAATATTAAGTAAAAAAAAATAATAGACTAATTCAAACAAATTTATAAGTGCTATGAACTAACATAGTGAATATTTCACTAAAATGCTTTATAGACTAAAAATATTAGTGCATTCCACCAATTTAATATCATTTAGTTTTAATTTTTAAGGAAAAAAATTCATATATTTTGTGTTACCATTCAAATTTTGTTATATATTTATTATGAACTATATAAAAGATATTTATTTTTTTAAAGTAGATGAATCGTTTATCAAAGTGCCACAGCTCAAAAAAAATTTGTAAGTTCCGATCATTTATTAACTAAATATCCCGACATTTCAATATATACTAAAATTTAAAAATTGTCATTCAAATATCATAAAGTCTAAAAATTTTATAAGTTAGCCCTTTACCAATGTTCAATTGATTTCGCTTGGAAATTGCCGACACGATTCCAAATTTACAACCACATATATAGTAATCGTCTAACAACATTAATATTTTCCGATAAAAATGACCGAGATTTTGATAGAAATTCATTGGGCTATAACATAAGATACCCGTATAATAAAATTTTTAAACTTTAGAATATCCACCAGCAATATGTGAGAACCGTACCATACCATAGTTAAAAGAATCCAATGTAGGAAATCAACCGATTACATGATAATGCCTGATCGACAATTTTCGATAAGTTGTTATGACTTATACAGAACAATAGCCATAAAATTGCCGTAACAATAACAGTTTTATCATAACAATAACAGTGCCTATTTTTATACTAAAAGTAAACAAAACCAAAACCGACTTTGAGCTACCTTAAATCTCAACCCAAGTTGATCCCAAACTGGACATAGACTCGACTCGAAGTAAAAGTGATCCGATTCAACCGAAATCCAAACTAGTTGACCCGAAACCCGTATGATCCAACTCTAAATGACCCACCGAGGATTATTAGTCATGGAATTACAATTCCAACTTCCAAACTCTGTGATTACACAAACAATGGAATTTGAATTCCATCATAATCCCAACTACATCACAATTGGAATACGAATCAAAATTGCAATCCCACAGTCCAATTCTAATTTCATGTGTCAAACAGAGCCTAAATAAAAACGAAAAACACACTGGAAGATCAACAACAGTATCCAATAATTGAAAGAATCCATTGTATGAACTCAAAACATAAATAACAATAAGAAGACCTAATCATCAATTTTTGACACTAACAAAATTAAAGAGACAAAGCCAAACCAAAACTGACTTTGAGCTAGAGAAAGAACTCACCTACAGAAGATCAGCAACATTTGCAGGGAGCTCCTCAACGACAACATTATAAAACTTCTGAATATCATACAGCATCTTATCGTCCTCGTTCGTCACAAAGTTTATTGCAACTCCTTTTCTTCCGAAACGCCCACTTCGTCCAATACGATGCAGATAATTCTCGGGCTGAGTTGGGAGATCGTAGTTTATCACGAGCGAGACTTGTTGGACATCGATACCACGAGCCAAGAGATCGGTTGTTATAAGAACACGAGATGACCCAGATCGAAACTCGCGCATAATGATGTCTCGGGTGTTCTGGTCCATGTCACCATGGGTGGCTGAAACTGTATGGTCCCGGCTCCTCATCTTGTCGGTTAGCCAATCGACCTGTTACATCCCCAAAAAAATATCAGATCTGCGAAATACCAGATTTGTTGAGATATTTTGCTGGATACTTTACCTCACGATCTTATCTTAGGGATTGTTTGTTTACAAGAAAGTAACACAAATCTTTGAATTTATAGGAAGTGAACATTTGCCCTCTTGTATGATTACCGGAAAATTCATAGAACAAATGTGAAATAGTAATTCCTTAGCAATTTACAATGTCAATTCCTTTGTTAGGCCTTGTCTTTTTATAAATAAGAGGTGAATGTAACTTGAACTAATTATCAATGAAGAAGTATTATTTCCTCATTTCTTAATTTTTACTTAGAGTTTAGCTTAGTTAATTTAGGTACGTAACACGACCTTTCTTCGAGTGTTGACGAAGATGACACTCTGGGTGATGGCTAGGGTTTCGTAAAGGTCACAAAGGGTTTCGAGCTTCCAGTCTTCCTTCTCAACGTTGACGTAGAACTGCTTGATACCCTCGAGGGTGAGCTCATCACGTTTGACGAGGATTCTGACGGGTTTGTTCATGAACTTTCGTGTTATCTCAAGGGCTTCCGGAGGCATTGTTGCAGAGAATACCCCGACTTGGATCTTCGGGGGAAGGAGTTGGAAGATATCGTAGATCTGAAAGAAGGAAGAAGTAGAGCAAAACTATATTATTATGAAACTGAGGTATGCAACAGCAATGTCATGATCGGATTCAAGTGTTATTCTAAATGTGGTTGTTAGCCCACTTAGTGCCTATTTGACCAAGCCTCTTTTCTAAAAAAGATAAAAAAAAAAAAAGGTTTGTTTTTTTTTTTTTTTTGGCAAAAAGCACTTCTTCAAATATTAAAATATAAGTTGTTTTTCTACTTTTAAGAATAAGTAAAAAATAGTGATTATCCCTTAAAGTAGAATCACATGCAAAGCAAAAAATTTTCCGGACAAAAATACCCCTATTGATAGAACCTTTTACAAAAGTGCCACCATAAAAAGTGTTTCTAATAGAAAACATTTTTTCCATAGTCCGGCCAAATTGACTCTTATTCTACTGCTTTGCAGAGATGGCTTAGAAAGCTATAGCATTAGCAGCTATGATATTGGCCTAGATATGATAAGAAGCTATTTTGGTCTCTAAAATGTACACTTAAATAGGAAGTTTAAGCAAGACAGTAGTCAGATATAACCTGATCTTTAAAACCTCTTGAGAGCATTTCATCAGCTTCATCCAAAACAAACATTCTTATATGATCAGCACGAAGCGATTGTCTCCTCAGCATGTCAAAAACACGGCCTGGGGTACCAACAACTACATGGACCCCGCTGGCTAGGATACGTTGGTCCTCTCGAACACTTGTTCCTCCAACACAAGCATGCACCTTCACACCGAGATAATCACCTAGTGCACGCATCACCTTCTCGATTTGCTGTGCCAGCTCTCGAGTGGGTGCAAGAACCAAAGCTTGGCATTCCGTTAAACTGTAATCGAGCTGTTGGAGAATTCCAGAGCAGAAAGTTGCGGTCTTTCCAGTTCCGGATTGAGCCTGTTGAATGACGTCGAGCCCCTTGCAGAATGGAACAATGCCCCTTTGCTGAATTGCTGAAGGTTTCTCGAAACCTGTACAAATAAAAAGACAAATACATGGGCGTTCCATGAACTGGATACGTTGAAAATGACAAGTGAAAAGCAAATCAATTGTTTCACTATATATATATACACATATACACACACATATATATGTTCCTGCCATCAACAGACAAGCAGATCAAGAACCTAACTGTGACTCCTAAAGACTTAAGCCGGTAGAGAAAGGGACAAGAATGATTTTATACTCTTAACCATGGCTGTTAAAATCGCGATTTAAATCGCAAAATCTTACAATTCTACGAATTTACTTTGCCCCAGCGATCCAAATAGGTTAAAAAATCGTGGTAGAATCGTACTCAAGTAGAATCGTGGTAGAATCGCATCAGAATCGGTAGAATCGCATCAGAATCGGTAGAATCGCAAGTAGAATCGCGATTCTGATGCGATTCTACCCGATTCTACTTAAAGGCTTGTGCTCACGTGCAAAAGTCACGATTTTAATGTGTTTTTCTACATTTTTGTATAATATATTAAGCCCTAACTTTCTATATTAATCTCATCTTTGATTTTATATTTTCTATTAACTATTGAAGTAACAATCTACTATTAATTGTACATCTTGAGGAGGTTTTACTGTTTTAGTACTGAAATTGAGAGTGTAATCGTCGCCTCAAGTGATATGGAAGGTTTGGTTGGAGATGATGCTACCATTGGGGATAATTCTCTTAATGATGATAGAAATACAAACACTAGTACTGCAAATGATATTGACGACAGTAACTTTGATATTGGTTATGAATTTGATGGTGCTATGAGTTGAGAGATTTGAGCGTATGTTTTATGTTAGAATCATGTTACTCTTTTTCCTACCTTTAGGTTTCCAATGTATTGTAAAACTATTGTCTTGTGGACTTTTTGATGTTCTTTATCATATATTTGAGAATTGTTATGCTAATTTTGTCAATATAAATAATTTACTTACACAGAAAGTAGAATCTTACGATTCTCGATTCGATTCTACCATTCTGATTCTACTGACCCCTCGTCGATTCTACGTAGAATCCCAATTTTGACAACCTTGCTCTTAACATGGCCTCTCAGACAACTGTCTATTAGGCTTAAAGAGTGGAAAGTCCGTAAGTCCATTTCAAAAAGAGTTTCGACTATTGAGATTCAAACTTGTAACCTCTCGATCAACAAAGCTTTAACACCATAAAAAAACCAATTGTCCCAAAAGCTTAAGCTGATAGGTAAAGAGTCATGAATGTTTTTATACTCTAATATATGGTCACCGCACGAATGTCCATTGAGTTTGAAGCGTGGACATTCACAAGCTTACCTCAATACCTTGTGTTGAAATTATATTAATATTGAGAGTGGAGACTATTGGAATTCAAACTTATGAACTCTCAATTAACAAGGCTCCAATACCATATTAAAGAACCAACTATCCCAAAAGCTTAAGCTAATAGATGAATGCCTAGGAATGGATTTCTACTCTTAACGCAGACTACGTCCATTAGAAAAGGCACGGAAGTCGTTACAAAGTAAACCTCACAATGGTGTAAATCATAGTAAATCACAATGTCTAGAAAACAAAATATCCTTACCATACGCATAAATCCCCCTCAAAAGGTTCTCTTGCAATCCCATAGCATCAAAACTGTCATACACCTCATCATATGAAGTAAAGAATTCATCGCCATCAGCAGCAAGTCTGTACATTAGGTCATCAGACCCATACAAACTATCAGCATTTCCATAACGCACATATTATATAAGAGATTAACAGATTTACATGTTCAAACTTTCAGCAAAGAACTTCAAAAGACGCAAGGAGATCCATGCAAATCACTACAAGCTGCTTTACAGAGAATGAAACAAGAAGTTGGAGTCTTACAACTCATTCATCTTAGCATCAAATTGACGAGCATCGAATTGAGATCCATCTGGTGCTACACCTGCCATGTCTGCGAATAAAAGGTAAGCATCATCAACTTCCGCAACATAAATTCTTACTGCATTTCATTAGCCATCACCAACAGTTGTTAACATTACATCAGAGAAGCCAATCTTTTCTATATTGCAAATGTTTGATCCCTTCTTTCTATCTTAATTCCGATGCCATAAATTTCCGAATGCCGATTTTCCATTGGATGAACCCATCAAGTCAATATTCTCACTTTCCATTCTCGTTCATACCCAAGATTTTATTTGCCAAAAAACAACTAGCTGATCTAATGTTCCTTCCTATGCCACCACTTCATCCAAAATAAACAAACTCATGACACACATAATAAAAAACCAATCTTCATCTCTTTTTCCAAATTTCTGATCAACTGGATTTAATATCAATACAGAGACAACCACAACCCAAGCAATCTAAGTAGTTGCTTGGGAGGAACCCCCTAAATTATAAGGTCCTTAACTTGGTATAAACCTAAAGTGCTATATTATATTATATTGCTAGCCTTAATATATATCTCTAGGGTTCCGTTTTACAAAAATCTGCTTTGTGCATTAAAACTCTCAAGACCGACACTATATCAATGAGGTGTCAACAGTCAATGTCCATATTACTCCACTTCATTCAATGGACACAAACCCAACACCAGATTTAATGCAGAACAAAATTTGATTTTCACCTCTTTGTACTTAATAAAACACGGGCAATATTAGCAGAGGGATTGGAGGGCTTTGAGTTTATTAGTTTTGTGATTTTTTTTATGTCGGATGACATCTTATCTTTAACTCTTTGCACATTCTCTTTCTCAATAATATTTCCTTTTTCAATAAAAAGAATACGGGAAATAAGATGAAACCAAACAACCATGCACTTAACATTCTCTTACAATCTAAATCTAGCAAACTACAAGTCAGATTTAGAGTCATTTACTCCATTGGTCCCTAATGTTTTTAAATTTGTTCAAATTGGTCCCTTATTTTTTTTCAAAATGGTCCCTACTGTTTAACTTTATTGAAATTAGTTTCCCATCATTTCTTTTGTTCAAAATAGTCCCTAAAGTTTTGTTTTACAGCAACACCTCCCCCCCCCCAAAAAAAAAAAAAAATCTTTTTAATTTTAACTTAATTTTGGTCACCAGGTGAGGAACCAAATTTGTCATAAACTAAAACATTAGAGACCATTTTGAACAAATTAAAAGTTGAGAAAGTAATTTGAACAAAGTTATAAACATTAGGGACCAATTTAAACAACTATAAAAACATCAGAACAAACAGTGTAAATAACTCGTTAGATTCACAAAATCTGGCTTTCAATATAGCAGTAATCAACAATTTCAACAATCGCAGCGCCAGCAGGGCCAAAAGGCAAAAATTGAGATAGAAAAACAACAAAAAACACAACTAAACTACATCAAAGAGAAAAACAACACAAATCTAACAGAAATACAAACAAAACCTCGGACACTCAATAAATCTAGGGTAATGTTATGTAATTGCCTGAGAAAAATCCTTATTTCCAAGCCAATTTTAGGCTCCTAATTTCCGTAAGTCAAATCATCACTCTAACAACAACAATTTCTACTCTTAACAACTCCTCCTCCATAAATCTAACATAAAAATACAAATCAAGTAGCGATAAAAACGAGATTCGAACTAGAAATCCTATTGATGAAGCGACGATAAATCACCTGAAATCGATCGTATGAAATCAAATGCGAGAAGAGAGAAAGAGAGAGAGTGGAGGCAGTTGGTTCTCGGGTGAGTTAGGGTTTTCCCAAACTCCTCGGATCTACGCCGCGGAGTTAAGGATGAGAAGCAAAGTGCGATATTTTTATTTTTTTATTTTTTTAAGGTATTTATAGTGTTGGGGTGGGGCCCTGCCGATTGGGAAAGTACACATGTTTGCAATAAAAAAAAAAATTTATCACTTGTATCATAAGTTTCAACATTTATTATTTAAATAATTATATATTTTAATATTAAAAATACAGATAATTGAGTGGATCAAGGTTTGAAACTTTTTATCATTTAGGTATCATATATAAAAATTTGATTAATTTTGTAAAAATTGAATTAATTTTATATAAAAAATGTCAATCTAATGCACAATTACAATAACATATATAAGTTATGCCAATATTTTTAACACAAAAATTCAACAAATTAAGATAAAAAGTTCACTTAGTTTAAATATATACTATCTCTATATATATATAGCTAAAATAATGTGTCATATTAGCATTTTTTAATAAATAACCATTAAATTCTAATGAATATACTTATATATTGTCAGAATCATATTTCACTTAAACATATTTCAATAAAAATTTGTCGAATTTTAGAAGAAAGGTACCATACTTATTGATAAAATTTTTAATCCTCAAAGTATGGGATTGTATATTATATCAGCTTTCCGTTCTTAATTCTAAAACTTCTGAAACCACATATATCAAATGGACCACGTGAGCACATTTGGCAGAAACCTACATCTAGAGAGGGTGTGCAAAACAATTACTACATAAACTAGGGACTAAAATTTTCCTATCGCTCATTAAGCAACATTCCCAGTACCCCAATGGCTCCCGCCTAGGCAGAGTCTCAGGGGATGAATATACACAGCCTTTCCCCTTCAAAGTGCTACTTTCAAGGAATGATGTTTTCCAAGAACCCCCAACCTAAGGGGTGCAACACGAGAACTTCTCATGAGATCATCCGTCTTAGTACTACTCTTATCCAAACATGCTTAACTTCAGAATTCTAATAGGATCCGGTGCTTGCGTGTTAGTTATTAAATAAAAAATAAAAACTTCTATTGATCGCTCTCTACCGTTCAAGGAACAAGAGGGTCATACTTACAAGCATCTAATCATGACAGCTAGACAACTCGATCATCACCATCACTACTACCATGAGAACCACTAAAGTGGTTATCTGAAGAGACTCCAGTAATGTCATATTTAATATGAAGTTAAAGGAGACCACTGATCTCCACAGCAAAGAATATCAGTCTAATCGAATAAAAGTTGTCTCAGAATTCAATAGAAAAAATAGCCACAAGGACTTTTAGCTCGATCAATCATCAAATTTGAGTCTCTCCTTCTCTTTTGAATCTGCTTAATGCAGTCCTTCCCCGTTGTAGTGGTTAGGGTGGCAATATACCAACCTAGAGATCCG
The DNA here is from genome assembly GCA_018398585.1 of Simmondsia chinensis. Lineage (NCBI taxonomy): Eukaryota > Viridiplantae > Streptophyta > Magnoliopsida > Caryophyllales > Simmondsiaceae > Simmondsia > Simmondsia chinensis. Next base: position 36,398,583 of record JAGTTD010000010.1, read on the forward strand.
GGGTCCAAGGGACATTCCCCCATGGACCAGCAACAACAACAATGACAGTGCCACAAGGGCTATAAAACCTGCACAATGCGTAATCAGCCATACTTTTTACACCGTTGCGTACTGATATTCGACGCCTCCACCATACATATCACATTTGCCAAGTGGGAAAACACCAACTGGGTTTACGAGTCACAATTGTTCTATAAGCGAGTCATTCGAATAAAACCTTGAGTTCGAGTTGCACTTGGCCTATGCAAGGCGACCCGAGCTGCTACTAGTCTTTGTTGATAACCTAGCATGTCTCACATCAACTGTAAATGGATTTGCAACGGAATGTGCAGAAATGGCTTCCGAACTGTGAAATAACATCAACGAGACCACCATAACCCGCAACAGCTACCACCTGTATTCAGAGCGCCATTGATGAACGATGAAGAAAAGCATAACTTAACAGAAACGAAGAAGAAAAACAGACATATTCTTAATCAAAAATTTTTTACGAAGAAAATGTTTAAGCCCAAGAAAGGGAGTCTGGTTTGGTTTTGTCATGTGATGCTAAACGTTTAATCCAACAAGCTTCACATTTGCGTTTGTAGAAACTACATGGTACTACTAGAGTAAGCCCAACAATTTTTGAATTTTTTGACGATACATTTAGGGTCTGTTTGGCCAACATAAGAAAATTTTGCTATTTTAAGTGACACTGAAACAACAACAATAACGACAGGCTCAGTGCCTCAAGGGCTCCCGCATAAGCAGGGTCTGGACCAGTGACACTGAAACACTTTTGTAAAAAAATGCTAGCACTAAGGACATTTTGTCTGAAAAATTTTTAGTTTTAACTTTAACTTCTGCTTCAAAGGAGAAACACTATGCTTAGAAACTGAAAAACAATTATTGCTTTTATTTAAATATATTTTTCTTTCCGGGCAAACACTGTAAAAATCTGGAAAAAAAAGATCTTCTCCAACAAATATGTCCCACCCCCCCAACACAAGAAAAGAAACTTAGCTATACAAGCCCTTAAACAATCACTTTTCAATTTGAGCTGCAAAAGTAGACCTGATGAAAAGTTCCATACCAAACTATGCAGGGGCAATCAAAACACCAAGCAACCTATTGTAACCCCCAATTTGTGATGTGCCCCTTTTGAAAATTAGTTATAGTATGAGTTTGTTTATATTGCTTATCACCATTTGTAATTGAAAAAATAATGACATATATATGATACAATAAACGTACATTTACATATATAATATAAAAGACCCACATACTAGTTGGTATTATAATATAAAGTGAATTATTCAAGATTGTTTTCACCCATCAGCTTAAGCTTTTGGAATAGATGGTTCCTTGACAAAGATGTGTTTAAGCTGACCAAGACACCTTCATTATCCAAAAAAGGGCGCCACCGATCAGCACGAGTCGTGAACTCGTATAAGATGAGGATACATAAGGGTACAAAAGGATAGATATAATATATGATAACAATAATAAAATGAATTAGAACTTACACCGGATGAATGCAGGGAGACGGAAAATGTGGACTGCGGAGCACATTGTATTTGAGAGAGAAGCATGCCATTCATGTCAAAACGACGAAGTACAGGCGAGGCTCCAACTGCTAATATCTGAATAAGCAAGACATGTAATCAAAAATCAACCACAATATGTTATTCACACATGTATAGAAGTCAGACAAAGAAGTCAGATTCGGCTATTTTTTAAGATTTTTCTATGATTTTTTTTGGCTAGTATGAAGCAACAGCAACAACAAACTCAGTGTCTGAAAGGCTCCCGCCAAGCTGGTGTCTAGGAAGGGTGAAATGTATGTAGCATTACCCCTACAAGGTGCTACCTGAATGGAGGCTGTTTCCGAAGGCCCCCACCACTTATATGAAGTGTCCAAGCGTCAATACCAAAATTCAAATACCCTTATATGACAAGAATACTTTAGAGTGGAATGAAGCGTCAATTTGAATTATTGTGGGGACTGAAAGTCAATTTCTAATCCTAAAGCAATACAATAACAACAAACCTAGTGCCTTGAGGACTCCCGCATATGCAGGGTCCCGGGGGGGATGTATGCAGCCTTATCCCTAAAGCAATTATAACTAAAAATATATCCTCGAGATAGAATTTACAACTATCCAAATTATCAGTGAACATCCTATATCTAAATCTTGATTTTATCCTTGATCTCTATCAGTGATTTTACCATTAAGTTCAAGGATCAAGCAAGGTGAAGAGCCACCTTAAAGGGAAAGAAGCATCTTACATGATTATTATCAAATACAACATCTTGTATAGAAGTATGAGAGGAGATCCTTGAAATTTGACCACAAGCCAGGAGACTCCATACAAATAAACTTCGACCGCTACCGCAAGCCTATAACAGCAAAATTGCAAACGCATAGAAACATCTTAGCAAGAGATGAACAAATTATCTTAGAACTCTGCAAGTCAAACCATAAATCTTTTCACTCAACACACAAAGGCAATAAAAAAGTTACCTATAATTAGCAATCTATAACAATATCATATAGTTCATTTAACTAGTTATGATTTAAATGACAAGCATGTATATTATCATGCAAAACTTCGGCACCATAACAATTTCATTAACAAAACATATCAATCTTAGAGTCTTTTTAATCAAACTGTGAAAAAACTCCTACTCTAGGGGGGAAAAAAAAATTTAGTTTTTATCTACGCTTCTGCTTTAAAAAGAAGTATTATTTTCAAGCTTATGCTTAAGCTCAAAAAACAACTTTCGTTTTTTATTTAAAAGCGTTTTTTTCTAGGCCAAACACCCTTAAAATCTGAAAGTGTTTTTTCTAGAAAAAGTTGTTCAGCAAATAAGCCCTTAGTAAAGAAACAAATAGCTTCTTGACATTTATGTTTTCTTCTTATTCCCTTCAAATTTAAATGAACCAGTAAAGGATGTCAAGAATATGGAGAATGCAGCTAAGAAGCATTTCAGTTCACCCCAAAGAGTTTCCAAAACATTAAGTTTCAGTACTATGGAAATAGAAAGAATGCGTTTATAACTCTTCGTATCATGTCAGTCCCTTTTAGCCATCCATCAATATGCTCTCGTTCGGTCAATGCAAATCTTTGTAAGGCCCCTTAAGCAACTCCTGTTAGTATTTATTTTCTAATGAGATAGTCAAGCCCGGGTTCAATTAATTATACATAATCACATATAACAACTGTCCCAGTGCCACAAGGGCTCCCGCCAAAGCAGGGTCTTGGAGAGGTTACCCCTTCAGAGTGTTCCCCTAAAAAGAGGCTGTGTCCAAGTGCCCCCAACTCTAAAAAGCAAGAAGCAAGGGGTAGGGAACTAGTAATCCCAGACCAATTAATGACAAGGTCAACAATGCCCCGTCAACCATCAATCAGGGCTGGTTCCCAAGATTTTAGAAGTCAAAGCAAGTTTTGATTGGGACCTTTTCTGGTAACCGAGATGGCCAGTTTTGTTGAATCACACCTTGACCAATTCATTTTATATTATATAAACTAATTTGTGGATTATTTATATTTTGTTTGTACATATATGTTTACAATATTTCTCCAATTATGAATGACACTATACAGTAGAAGTAAACCCATAGTACAATCAATCTTAAAAATGGGTCCTTAACAAATCGGGGCCGATACAACTACTTAGGTTGCTTGGGGTCTTGACTGCCTTGCCATCAGTAACCAAGATCAAAGCTCATCAATCCTAAGATTAGAAGTGCAGAGAATGAATACAACAAAGAAAAGAAAAAACCAAAATAATGATATTTACCAGCCAGCTCTCACTCGCATCAAGAGCAATGCAGCTAACACAAGAAATTTCTTTGACACTGTTGTCCCTCTCTGGAGATATCACTTTTGTACACTTTCCACTTCTGCAGTCTAAACAAACCATAAAAAGATACACGAGTGATGAGGTTGCAAATACTTTATGATATGACAAAGCCAGGTAGAAAAATGTCACTTTCTCAAACGAAAAAAAAAATGAGAATGCTGAAAAACAGATCCACCAGCACCAATATCATACCCCATATTCTTGCTGTCCCATCCTCTGAACCAGTGATGATCTGATATAAAATTGGAAAAGCCAGAAGTTAGAAGCTTTTGAAGAGGGAGTCCATATTTTCTATTCTAAATAAGTTCAGATAATGCATCAAGAATGACCTAAGTAGAAGCATTTTCTTGTTGGTTTTTCTAGTTCAATACGCAATAGCAATACTTTTTTGTATTTGTCATGAATTGCCAACACGTGTGATAAAAGACAGAAATATACATCTGAAATTTCTTTGTGCATTTTTCAATTTTTTTCATTCCCATAAAACAAGGTTCAAACAAAATCAACAATTACTGTAATGTCCCCCTATCCCACATTGGTCAAATGTGTGGAGTTTGACCAATTTATAAGTGACTTCACCCCTACATTAAAGCAACAAAGATCTCCCCCTTTTGGGCTTAAGTCGTCCATTATGGGCTTTCTACTTTTGTGGATTGTGTTGCAGCAGTGTTGGATTGGATCGTTATAATTACATCAAAAATCTCAAAAGGCACCCATTGCAAATAAATACTATCAAGTTCACACGGAACGATGAAATTGAAGGTCCCACTTTTCAACATAAAGGTTTTAACAGTCATCCAGGTATCTATTAATGGAAGAAACTAAAAGAAACAACTAATAAATTCAGAGACCTAAACGACAAAAGTTATACAAGCATATTCTTTCTAAATTGAGTCTTCTTCATAAAGCTCGAAAGACTTGGGTTGCTTTGAGCTTGGTTTGGCTTACTGAGCTTGAGCAAAGTAAAGATCAAGCTCATAGGCCTGCGAGCTAGAACGTGCCTAAATGAGTTTATCTTAATACAATTTATTAGATTAAATAATGCCCAATCAAGCCCAATTGAGCCTATAAGCTAATCGCGAGCCTAAAAAGCCTAGATGAAATTTAAATGAACCTAAATAAGACAAGCATGGACTGGAACTTGCCGAGTTGGGGTCAAGCTTAAACAAGCTAAGCCGAGCTCGAGCATGAAATTTCCAAACTCAGCAAGTTTTCAGCCAAGCCTCAGTTGAACCTCGAGCATGTCAAGCTTGGACCCAACTCAACTCATATGCATCCCTGGTAATAACATATAGTAATTTGAAAAACGAAAATCAGCAAGAGAATGGGGGGTGTCGAGACACTAATAGGATATACCTGACCTGATTAGTCGATTTATAAGCAACAATGCAGTGCAAGTAGTCTGAGTGCCCTTTGTACACCATTTTTATTTTGCTTGTTTCCTAAGAGGTAAAAAGAATATATTATCATGCAGTGATCAGATACAAAAGCCAGAAGAGGAAACAACTAGGGAGGCATCAGAGATCAGATAGTCAGAGGAAAACGACAATGTAATGCATAATGAAAATAGATGTCAAGATTACAGAGGTGAACTCTATTTTATGTGTGGATCTTATTATAGACATCGAAGTGTAAAAAGAGAACCAATACATACCACATCCCAGCAATAAGCACAAGAGTCGCCCGCTGCCGCATAGATTGATCCTCCCTAATTTATGAGAACAAAAATATAAAGCAATCACTATAAATTTGCCCATCCACATATTGCTCAGAAGACATTAAAGTAGTACAAAGCAATTAAGCAAAGTTCTCAATCCACATCTTTTATTAGTTCAGATGACAAACAAACAAGCAAAAACCAAGTTCAACTAACAATCCAACCCAACACTACTACAACACAACCCACGAATGCAAGAAGTCTCCTACTAAGCCATAATGGACCACTTAATCCCAAAAAGGGAAGACCTTGTTACTTTAACATGTGGGTGAAGTCACTTGTCAATTGGTCAAAGTCTACATCCATCCGACATGGGATTGGGGTGTAATATTAACAACAATAACTGATGCAATGCTCTGTGTTTATGGAACCAATATATATGTTAATCATTTTCTATAGCACAACTTCTCCGTATAAAAATGCAAATAGCAGTTTCAACAAAGTAGCTAGCTTTCCTAATTGTTCATACAGCCATAGACATCCCATGTATCTCGCAGAATACACTGACCCATCTTGGATGGACTTCAATACGCAATATTAACCAAGTACAAGGCCTCTGAGTTTACCATAAAACATAGCTGATGGGTTTTGGAACCAACATTTTGCTGAGCTTAGAGTCCCTCCTTTCGTTCCTCACCACTCTCTCCAATCTATTCAGCAAAGTTGAAACTTAACCCGGAGAACACCTGATTGCAAATGCTGCTAAAGCTACAACTTCCGGGAAAAAAATTCCATCCAAAGGAAAACGTAATGAACTTCAAATCTTCGTGTTGATCTCAAACTATAGATAAGGTGCCAGTTATTATAAATTGTTTAAATTATTTTATCCAGAAAGTCTATATCGATTTCTATAAGAAATCCCTCTGCGTTAATCATCCCTTCGATCCATACAAGATGTAAGCTCGTCTTCTTTTCAGGAGCTGACATGCAAAAGATATTAAGGCATGAAACAAAAGAGTTAAAAGTGAACCTGGTCATCTGCAGCAATTGCATTATTTTCAGGAATGGGAGACAGAGCATCCCAAGGACCCCTGGCAGAGAATAAGCCAAAATTCAAAATATATAAGAAATAACAAAGTACAAAGCTATATTTATGAGCAAAAAATAATCCCGAATATAGTATTAGGTAATTGAGGGATAAATGCTAATCAAACAAAAAAAACTTCCCTATGAATAAGAATTTGACTATGAAACAAACTACAGTAAACCAAATGGGAGACAACTTCCCTAGAAATAAGAATTTAACTATAAAACATAGTGTTACATTGTAACTCTAATAAAGAATAGAGTTGTAAGCCACGTGTCTAGTTGAGTAAACCCAGATGCAACTAAAACAAACACGAATCATTGCAAAGATCGGACTTCTAACTCACTTGTGTTGAGGATTGACCAAGTCTAGGACCGGCTTCAAATGGGAGCCTGCAAATCCATTGACACAAATGACAGATAAATAAACAGAGTAATAAATTACTGTTATGTTAACAGGATAGTAGGAACTCCTCATCCGGGATATCAGGGGGAAACAGCCAAGAGAACATGGAACAACAAAAATAATTTAAGCACTTTTGCTTCTAGTGGGATCAGCTACATGAATAAAAGTACATCACTACACTATCATAAATCATCTCTTTATTAAGCTCTAATAAAAGAAGAAAACTATAGAGCATGAATACTACAAAGGTTGACAATAAACCATAGTTGAATTAAGGTTTGGGTGGTCAGATCAAAAAAAAAAAAATTAAGGTTCAGGTTGGGCCAACCTGTTTTCAACACATTTAACTCATTTATATAGTTATGTCAAGTTATTTTTAGTTGTATACTATACTAGACATATACATACATGCATACATATATGTACTTGTGTCTGTGTGTATATACGTTATTGGCATGAGAAAATTTTGACTATGGTTGGTTAGCTTAAGTTGATAGTTTAAATACTTCATGTATTTATTATAAGTGTCGGTCGGAAAAGCGTATTACCAACATGTTTGTAGGTTGATGAATTAACATATAGCAAAAGAAGTCACTCGTAGAGTTACCCATTTATTAACAAGGTTAGATTAGAGTTGAGGGTTTTTGACCCGTTTAATAAATAGGTTGGGTTTGAGCCGACTCCTTTTCCAAAACCCTTCGTACAACATGAAAATGACACCACGCAACATGTGGTGGGACATGATGCTGTACAGTGCTTAGAAGTGCAGATGAATCACCTTGTGAACTTACAGGCACATCTGACATAGTAAGCTCCTTCCATTTCCACCCTCGAACCCTACCATCATCTCCACAGCTACATACGAGCATCAAAATTTTTAAATCCACCGTCTTAAAATATATCAATGTTTGAGAACCAATACGCAAAATCAAAACATTAAAGACCACAGAGCTGGAATGTTAAGTAAACTCATAGCATACCAAATTTATCTTACCATCTCAAAACTGTATGTGTTTGTATCTTCTGTAAAATGCATTTCCCAAAAGCAGCTAATTATGCTTGAATGCATAAACAAAGAGTTATTTGCTTTGTGGGTCTCTAATATTTGTAAATTTATTCAAATTAGTCACTCTTTTTTTTTTTTTTTTTTTATTCTAAATAGTCCCTCATGTTCAATTTTATGACAAAATTGGCCACCATTTTTCAATTTTTACCTAGTGTCGGTCACCGGATGGGGGACTAGTTTGGTCACGAAATAAAACATGGAGGCCTATTTTGAACAAAAGAAAATGAAGCACCATTTAAGCAAACTTACAAACATTTAGGGTCAACCAAGTAAATAACTCAATAAACAAAAGCGTGATCTAGGAGTATGCAGCAAGACTCAAAAATAGATGAACTATTCAGTTGTCAGTCCCAAATGGTAAAAATCATTTCAGGTTCTAAACCAACCATTGAGTGTAAACAATTCCTTTGAGCCACCCGCGGGATTTTTGGCCCAACTTACCCTGTTGTGTAGGAAAATTTCCATGTGGGCTATGTGTGCAGCTAGGGATTAGTCAAGCTACGAATAAGCCAGCCCACACACGTCATTTACCCCACCAAAAAACCATTTCCCTATCACAAAATAGAAAGACATGAGATAGGGAGAAAAGCAAAAGACAGACCTCAACAACAGCGAGCCGTCACCACTACCATAAAATTTGACATCATAAGCAGGACCATCATGAGCTTGGAGAAAGCAATTTGGCTCCGCAGTTACCAACCTAAGTTCAATTCACCAGCATATAATACACACGAAACATCAATTCACCATAACACTCACAATTAACATTGAGTGAAATGGCATTATTTACATTATATTAGTATCAAATATGACAGTTTAATCCAAATACTTTTAACTGTATCAATTTAGTCCTTGTTTATCATAAGTATCTTACTGTTTCCTGAGGGATGATATTGTCGTCTACAGAAGATTTGACAGCTTCTCTTACATGTGTTGTACTTGATTTTCTCCTCTCTATTTAATGACTAAATCCATGTACCACGCACTCATAAGGTTCAAAACTAAACTAATATAAATTACGTTATAAACTTGAAATATCAGTCATATCACAAGAACTAAGTTGATACAGTATAAAGACCGAATTGACAAAGGCGAAATACGAGGTAGTATGATTGTTCGAGCTTGATTTGATACTATTTTGTTGTGTTCAATACTCATCTTGACTCTACTCGTTAGGCTAATCAAACCGATTCAAGCTTGTTCTCGAGTGAAATCGAGCTCATCATAGAGTTCATCATGTTATCGAGCTAAGCTCCCCACAGAGCTTAGCTATTCGAGTTATTGTCAAGTCTCTATCAAACTACTTTCGAGTTAACATTAACAAGTAATGAACCCTTAATGAGTTCTAAATGAGTACTTATCAAGCCCTTATCAGATTGTTCGCTACCAGTGACGAGCTGAGTACCCCCTTGTTCGAACTCTGCTAGTTAAGCATATCAAGCCTACTCGAACTCAACTCAATGAGCTATCGAGCCACGTAACGAACCCGAAGTGGCCGTAATCGATTTCAAATACAAATAGCTCATCCAACGTACAACGCGTTTACTCCCCTACTCACACGTACAATCCATAGCAGTTCTATAATCTAACAAGAAGAAGAAATAACTCACTGCTGAGCATTCGATTCGCCGCATCGCGCAACCTACAAGCACATCCACCAATCACGCTGATCACAGAAACACTTACAATAAATGAGAGCGAGGGAGATAGAGAAAACGTACGAGGGAAGATAGAGAGTATGAGGAGACGGCGCCGTCGCTGGAGGCGGCGACCACGGCGGAGGGGCTAGGGTTGTTGCAGGGAGCGAAGACGGATCGGAAGACGGTGCGGCATTGGGACTCGCGCTCCTGCAGGATGCTGCGCCTGTACGCGTCTTCGCTCCAATTCGTCGCGTCTAACACCATTTCTCTCTTTTCGGGCCTCACTGCACCGTAGTACTTCTGTTCTTCTCCTTCATTCTGCGGGCGGTGCCTAGTAGGTGGATTTGAGTCGAGCTGAGCCCAAGCTCCGGAGGGCCGAGTCTCGGTCTGCTTATGCTTGGTTCAGATTCAGTTCAAAACTCGTCTTATTGCCTACCGCTACTTCGTACTTTCTTTACGCTTACTCTTGGTTGCTATTCTTGCTTTTGCTCTTGCATTCTTATACCTTTATGTTTTTATAATTTTATGCTTTAATACTTTATGCTTCATGTTTCTATGCTTGTTCGCCTCTCTTCTTCTCGTGTTGAGGGTCCTTATATACAACTTTCCTTAATACTTTGTTTGGTAATAGGGTAAAGGAGGGTAAAGAGGGGTAAATGAGGGTAAGGGTAAAAAAGGGGTAAATGAGTTATCCTTGTTTGGCAATTGGGTAAATAGGTAAAGGTAAAGAGAGTTATAGTTAAAATAAGGATAAAAATGTCAATTTTTTAAAAAAATTACCCTTACCCCCCTTTACCCCCCAATTTGGAGGTTAAAGATTACCCCCCATTACCCCTCTTTATCCCTCGAACAACTTTGCTAAACAGGGGTAGAAATTTATCTCCCTTTATCCTTACTCCCCTTTACCCCGTTGCCAAACAGGGGGTAAAGGTAACACCTTAAATGGATAAGGCTGCGTACATCCTTGAGACACTAGGTCGATTGTTGTTGTTTGGTCATCGAGTTAGTAAACTTTGAGTTTGAGGCTAGCTTAGAGTTGGGCTTAGTGGAGTTCGAATTGGGGAACTTATACTTAAAGTACGTAAAAAAAAAAATTGTTCTATTATGTCCTCAAGTGGTTCTCTTACACGGATTCGACCTTGGAGGATGGGTCGTGGGGCGTGGGTTATAATTGATGACAAGACTGTGAGAACGCAAAGGTTGGGCAAGGAAAAAGAGAGAGAATAAGGCCCGTAATAAGAGATGATATGAATAAATATAGAATAAACATAGAGGTGAAAACTCTGGAATATAATTGCAGGTTGTTTTGTGTTTTCTGAAAAATTGACTTTCAAATAGTTTTTTCAGTTTTTGGGTAAAATTTTTCGCGAAAACTGAAAAAATTATGTGTTTAAAAAGTCCCCTAGATTTTCTACGTAGAATTTGAGAGTAAGTACAAGTTGAACAAAATTGAAACAACCAACCCTCGATTCCAACAGATATAGAATGAATATAGAGAAAACGTGGCAATACGGTGTATGAAGGGGTGGATACGGACACGTATTATAAGTATGGGACGGATATGAATGGATGTGGCAAGTACAAGAGCCAACAAAAAGAACACTACATCACATCTCGCATGAGCACCCAACACCATTATGCCCCGGTGGCTGGGAATGCTTTAGGATAACCTAGGGTCTTGGGTTTGAGGTACGCTTCTCCTCTTCCCCGTTGTAACGACCTTACCAATTTAATATAAAATAATTATCATACAAGCAATAACACGACTACTCAATTTATTCGATATCCACTTATAAAGGGGTAGATATGTGCCAGTAATAGATTTTATTTGATACAATGTCATCCCCGTGTCATTCATAATCTAATACAGAGAAAAATACACACGCAAAACTCAATAATAAGAGCCCGTATCAACCTTTTATCCTGATTCAAGGACTTCCTCATAACAGTCTCATTAGGCATACTTACAAACAAATACCGTTTTTCACGAAAGAAGATATGATGCAGAGAAATCTAACACGTCAATCAAAATATTAGACTCGATGGATCGGCAAAGATTAAATACAAAAAGGTAGATTTAATATGCTCATCATTTTCGCTTGTTTTTAGTATGTTACACGTCATTTGTTCGACTTAAAACTTTCTTTCAACAATCAAATAATAACTTGTTTAATTAAAATGCCTTTACGGAGTCTATTTGTTAACCTTGTTTTTAAAATTTTTAAATTTATTTTGTTATTGATTTTTGCTAAAACACTATAAAGACTAAAATAAAAAATAAAAAATAAGTCACCATTACTTATATATTAAAGATTAAGGCTCCGTTTGTTTTTCCGGAAAATATAAGTGTAGGAAATAGTTTTCAAATTTTATGGCGTTTGTTGTAAAAAATTTGAAAGAAACTATGATTCTTTAAAAAAAAAAAAAAAGGAACATACCCAGTGTCTCAAGGGCTCCAGCCTACGCAGGGTCTAGGGGGGCGGATGTACGCAGCATTTCCCCTTTAGGGTATTAACCTGAAGAGATGCTATTTTCCAGTGCTCCCAACCTGAGGGTGAGGACTTCCCAGGAGGTCACTCATCATGGTACTACTCTCGCCCAAACACGCTTAACTTTGGAGTTCTTATAGAATCCAGCGACGACGTGTTGGTGCCGTCTTTGATTAAAGGAAATATGATTCTTTATAATCATATTTTCCTCCAAAGTCTAGAAAAATATTTCCGAATTTTTGGACCGGAAGTTGCCATTCTTGGCGCGTGAAATGAGGCCCAAAGCCCAGAAATGCGCTCTCTCTCTTCTTTCTCCTCACGCGACTCACGCGTGACCCTCTCTTCTCTCTCACTCGCGCGCGTCTCTCTCTCTCTCTCGCGCTAGGGTATCGCTCTCTCTCTCCACTCTCTCACCACTCGCGTCTCTAGGGTTTCGCTAGGGTTTCTCTCTCTCCACTTTCACATCAGCTCCGATTTCGCTAGGGTTTGTAGGCTTCAGGTTCGATTTCTCTCTCTCACTATTCGCGGCTCTACCCTCATCGTCTCTACTCGCGGTTGATTTCGCTAGGTTGCAGGCTTTGGGTTCAATTTTGCTAGGGTTTGAACTTCTTTCTTTCTCTCTCGTTCATTTTGCAATTGGAATGATTTTTGTTTATTTTAGACTTTGATAATTTGAAATTACATGCTTCGTTGATGTAATTTGCTTTTATGTAACTAAACGTAATGATGTTGATGTTGGATGTGTGATGGTTGTTTATGTAATTAGGGCTTGCTTGTCATAGTATATCATGATGTTGGATGTGTGAACTATGCAACTAAGCCCAATGTTGGATGGGTCTACTTTTGTTCTATCTCTTGAATCTCTGCAGAAAAGTTTTTTTGGCCATCTTCAAGTACAAGTAATAATGGAGGTTTAAACAAGTCAATGGAGTGTCCTTTGAGTGAAATTAATAATGGGCTGTTGGCTATTAATTGTTGTTAATTAAGGGCATGTTAGGTATTGTTTTCTGTTTAGTACTTGAGGAAATTTCTTGAATTACTTGTTTATCGTCTTTGAATATAGATGTCTATGAATGAAGATAAAGTCCGTGGAATGGTCATTGGAGCAACAACGACTATCATTACTTGTGGTATTGTTGTCCTTGAAAGTTATAAGCGAATGATTAGAAAGCGAAAGAGTTTAGATGTTGAGTTTATACCCCGAGAACCCAATATTCATAGAAGACATATAAGAGAAAGTTATATCAATAGTATCTTGTATTGTGGTGACACTCATTGCCTTGGTCAAATACGCATGAGACCTATGGCATTTTTTAGATTATGTGACATCCTTATACAAAAGGGCCTCTTGAAGGAGAGTATTCAAATAACTGTGAGGGAGCAAGTTCTTACATTTCTACATTTGATTGGACATAATGTTAGATTTCGTGTAGTTGGGGGTAGATTTCATAGGTTAAGTTGGACTGTGCATCGATACTTTCATATTGTGCTCTAAGCAATTCTCAAGTTTATGAAGATGTTGTTGGGCTGCCAAGTTTAACCACTTCTCCTGAAATAAGAGACAATCCAAGGTTTTATCTATGGTTTGAGGTAAAACATCTATATAATCTTAAATACGTTTTTAAGTTAATTTATCATCAGTAGTTTCATAATTAATTTGTGTATGATATAGGATTGTATCGGGGCTATTGATGGAACACATGTACGTGCTTCTGTTCCTATACATATGCAAGGTAGATTTCGTGGTAGGAAAGGCGGAACAACCCAAAATGTTTTGGCTGCTGTGAGTTTTGATAAGAGATTTACTTATGTGCTTGCTGGTTGGGAAGGATCGGCTCATGACTCTCGTATTTTGAATGATGCATTATCTAGGCCTCGAGGCCTTCAAGTTCCAGAAGATATTATTAGCAAATGTAACCCCTTTTTTGCTTTTTCCCTTTTTCAATAAGTATCATTGTACAATAAAATAAATATGTGTAGGAGAATATGATGCAGAGAAATCTTTTTCCCTTTCTCTTTTCTTGTAGAGTTTGAGATGTAGAGTAGATAATATACATAATCACCTCATACTAGGGGTGTAATCGAGTCGAGCCGAGCTGAGCCGAGTATCTCAGTACTCGAACTCGAACTCGATTAACTACTTGGGTACTCGAACTCGTACTCGAACTCGATTCGAGTAGTAAATTTTGCTCGAACTCTAACTCGATTAACTATTCGAGTACTCGACTCGACTCGACTCGACTCGAATACTCTTTTATTTTGCACAGGAATATTCTCAAATTAGCTCCATTATAATATTATTTCATACGCTTGGACATTATTAATACTTACCTATACTATATTTTAACATATATAACCATAAATTACCAATATATTAATAGAAAATACGCATCAAAACCTAAGTTTAAAAAATTACAAGTAAACCAAATACAAGTTCTTTCACTCCACCACAAATGTAACATGTCATCTTTTACAAGGAAGTCAATCTTCCTTCTTTAATTCTACTATTAATATCACAAGCCATCCATTTCAAAAGAAAATAATATACAAGAACTACTTTATACGAGTCGAGTATCGAGTCGAGTACCACTTCGAGTACCGAGTCGAGTACTTAATCGAGTATTTAATCGAGTATCGAGTCGAGTATTTAATCGAGTATCTTTTGATACTCGAACTCGGTTAACTCGAGTTCGAGTCGAGTTTTATTCGAACTACGTGTAAATACTCGTGGATTTATGTTTTTAAAATTAATACGTGTAAAAATAAAACAATAGAAAGAAAAGAGAAAGAAAAGGAAGCATGAAAAGGGGGGGAAAAAAAAAAAGAAAGGGTAAATTACATGTTAGTTTCTTTAGATTTAATGTATTAATTTTTTAGTCCATAAATTTTATGAATTAATTTTTTAATTCAAAAAATTACGTATATTTAATAAAATATTTCCAATAATGATATAAAAAAATTAAAGTAGGGGCCCGTTTTACACCCTTACATATCGCCATCTAGATATAAGTAAAATTTTAAACTAAAAAATTATTTTATAAAGTTTGTAGACTAAAATATTAATAAACTAGACCTAGAGTACTAATATCTAAGTTACTCAAAAACAAAAGCCAAAAACGACGTCGTTTTCTTCAAGTATTTAACATGAGCTCCCTCTCCCTCTTTCCTTCTAGACCTACTCGAGTCCAACCCCCGCCACCCACCACCTCCCACCGTCGAGGCAACCGCTTTCTCTCTCCTTCGACTAAATTCCGATTAGGGTTTACTTCAATGCCCATTTTGCTTTCAATTTTTGTGTGCTTTAGTTACAATTTAGCTTGATTTTCGGACATGATTTCAATGTAGAATTTTGCTTGTATTTTTAGTCTAATGTAGGAGTTTGTGTACATTTGTAGTTTGATATCGCTAAAAACTCGACTATGGCTTACTAATATATTGTGAATTGATCAATATTAGCTAGATAATGAATTAATGATGTCTCTTTAGTAGCTGTAATAGCTCAACTCAATAGCGAGCTCATCTGGACAGTACCTCGGCTTGACACCGAGCTTGAATAAATCTGGTTAGACTAATGATCCAAGTCAAGTCGAGCATTATCGAGTATACCAGCATCGTACCGATTTGAGCTTGAGCAAAGGTTCGGAAATTAATTAAAGGCTGGGCTTGTACTCGAGTTTCTAAACAATTATTGATCTGGAGTTTGCACAAGAGGGTACACGACCTGGCTTGGCCAATGGGTGATTGACAAGTGTTGCAAGCTTCACACAATAGGATTTACCATATCGACTCCTTAGATATCCATCATGTACCAACTAGTGTTATGCAACTACCGGATTTAGATTCCTTAGCTTAGAAATGGTAGCAAAATCCTAACGGTCATCTCTCCATGCTCATGACCTTCATTTGAGCAAATAGTGTGATCCAGGGAACAACAATCTTGCTCCACATTTGCTTTCATTATATGGGGCCAACTTTAGTTGTCATTGCGTGTGTCAATAGTGTGGACATTGTGAAGTCCCTTTCTCTTCTCTCATTACTTCATCTATGATGATATAGCACATATCTCAAGTAGGGTTTCCCCTGCAAACTACTTACCGCTAACAGCAATTTTGAAATCTCAGTTGAAGTGCACAATAGACTTAGCCTTCGCCCCCTCTCTCTTGGGTACGCTTAAGCGATGGGGAAAAAGCAAAGACAAAAGGAGAAGGTTATAAAACCACCAGAGCTGCCACCAGAGGTGCCAGATGATGAAATTGAAGTCTCCGATGAGGATGTGCAATTCATATCCAAGCACCGCAAATACGCTGGCTTTGTTCGTCGCTTGGACACTGAATCTATTACCAGGTATATATTTGCTCTATTTTACCCTTTTCTAACTGAGGCATATGATATCTACTTGGTTCTTTTTCATGAATTTTGATGAGATATCGAGTGTTTTAGTAGCAAGAATGTGTTTTTGATGTTCTAGATTCACCAAATAACAGCGGTAGCTCTAAAATGTTCCATTCCGTTTGGCCAATGCGTAACATTGCCATTAGCTGTTTTTTCATCAGCAAAACTTTGTAAGCATGAAATGAAGGGATAACATTGAGTGGCTTCTAACAGGGAAGACTGGAGCTTTGACGGTTTTGTTCGGAAGTTTGGGTGATATTGATTGTTCTTGATTATTCATGTGATTTTGGGCCTTCTATCTGTGACTAATACACAAGATTCTAAAAGTTCCATGAGATTTGATAACAAACCTAGCATTGTCTCTTATAATTGCGGTACAATTCTCTGAAAGTTGTTCATGCTTTAGAAACTCTTCTCTGCTGGTTTACGTCATTGATTTTGTTCTCCTTATAATTGGCTAATATGTTTTCAGGAAAGGTCAATTGTGCAAAGAGTTCTTTAAAAATTCGCCACGATGTTTCCGCAAAACTTCCTTTCTTTGCCTCAAGCCTTGTTAAATGGCTACTTGGTTACAGAAATATCAGAACATGTTCTCCGGCATTGAAAGTGTAAGAATACTAAATAACCGCCTCATGCTTTGAATTTGACACATCACGGACCAAAAAAAAAAAAAAACCATAAAAAGACTAACAATTGACAAATTTTCAGAATGCTAAGAGAAAGAATGGAAAATAGCAGTATGAAAAGAGTGCCCAAGTAAAAAATGCTATAGTTTCATAACTTCACACTTTCAAAGCCGGTTAAAGTTATTGCACATTCTGAAACTGGAAGTGACATAGCTGTGTAGAAAGCATATTTCTGGAGAGATCAAGATTTGTAGTATTCATTGCATCACACTGAACAATACTTTGTGAATGGATGATTAATGTTCTACCTGAGAAACAATATCAACATTCTTCAGGTTGATAATGTTGCTTGTGTTTTTCTTTTTTCATTTTTGTGCAATAGCATGTTCCAGAATATGATACCAGACATTATTGCTGCTGTTATCCTTCTATTGTCTTCCAGTTTTGTCCGTTGTTTTTTTAAATATAGTCTGCCACTATGATAATTCTTTCTGATTACACTTCAAGGCATGTTTCTCGTATTGCCAATTTAAAAGAAGATGAATTGGAGAAGTTGTATGAAAAACGTCAGAGGAATAAGCCACTTGAGCAAGAGGAGGAAAAAAGTCTCCAGGTTGACCCTGTTGATGCACTCCCTGTGAAGACCTTAGATGGAAAACTCTATTACAGAACAGGTTTGTTCATCAAGTTGCATTCCTTGTGTATTTCGAGCATCTAAACATCCTATTGTTGGTATTGATATCAATGCTGCTTGAACGATTTGCAGCTGCAAAAGTGTCAAAAAAGTCTGAAGATGGGGAAGATGACATGGAGGGAAGTGGGAATGATGATGGTGGAAATACGACTTTAATAAAATCAACAAAAGCAGAAAGGAGAGCAAAATTAAAGAAAAAGAAGAAAGATGAAAAGAAGCAGGCAAAAGAACAACCCAAGGAAGAGGAGACACAAGAAGCACCTCAATCAAAAGTCCTGGTAATTTACCTAATGTCATTATAGGAGGTTCTCAATTAGTTTGTTATGCGGACTAATGCAGTGTGGTCTTATTTATGTGGTTACCACAAGTTTGGAGTGATAGATGAGGGTGTCCTGATTTCTTATATTTGTTGATTGTATTTGCATTGAGGAGAATTAATCATTTGCATTTCAGATGTGATAATTGATATTTGTAGTCCTTAATTGTCAAGGAAAGAAGAGCAGTTGAATTTTAAGTATTGGTATGTCGTTCCAGAGGGAGCCTCGCAACATAGATGGTTGGTTATGGATGTAAGACTAGTAGGATCTGCCCTAGAACATGATGGGAAGGCAACAATTAGTAGCTTGTTAAGATGAGCTGTTAATGATGACTGGGACTTCTATGGGGATGCTAACCGTGTCAGAAAGGATTCTAGTATTATATCTTTACCGGTACTAGTGGCCCATAAGGTTTTTATGTTGGCTATTATATTGCATGTTCTTAGTATCTGTTCCCTGCTTACTTTCTATTGTCAAAACTAACGATTTCGCAAAGAGAGACACCTTGCTAAGTTATAAGGGATCATGCCTTCATGTTATTATGTTGCATTGAACAGTGTAGCATAACACATATTTTCATTGAAAAAAATGCGGCAAAAACATTTATCTATGCACGTTGCTGCATCCTGGTGGCTGTGATATCTTCCGTGTCCTGGTGGTTGTATTACGTTCATTTTTGTTTTTGCACCCCAGAATTTTTTTCACAGAATCTGAGGGTTATTCGCAGGATTTCCTTGTGGCAGTACGAGCTTATGTTTCTGGCATATTCTTGAACATTTTCCTCCACCATTTAACTTGGATCATCATGCTTTGTCTAGGCTGAGGTGAAGGAAGAACTGACAGCTGAAGAAATAGCTCAAAAAAAGAAAGTAACAATTGCTGACCTTGGTACTGCCTTGCTTAGTGATCCAGACTCAAATATCAAGTCTCTGAAAGAATTATTGAAGTTCTGTAAGGATGAAGATAATGCCATAGTCAAGTTGGCTCTGCTCTCTCTCTTAGCTGTTTTCCGAGATATTATACCTGGGTAGGCTTCTGCATATGTTATAACGGCTTTGTTTTGGACTTATATTTGTCATTATGCTCTATTTTATGTCTGTTATGGTCCTCATTTAATTATTCTTGTGTTATATGCCACAGTTACCGTATCAGGATTCCTACTCAGAAAGAAATGGAGGGGAATATTTCCAAAGCTGTGAAAAAGACGTGGTTCTATGAATCTACGCTTCTGACTTCATACAAGGTTTGCACTTTGGTTGATGAATTTGCTTTTACTGCAATCTTATTATTTCATTGACATTTTGTTTAGTAATCATGATTGAAGATTTGTACTTCACTTTTTGCATAGCAGGCCGGTCCCAACGTTTTTGGGGCCCAAAGTAATTTTTGATTGGTGGGCCCTTTTTTCATAATGGAGGTGTTTGGGTTAGCTCGAGCATATCTCAGATAGTCTATTTGACATTATAATATTTTCCAATATGTGGGTCTCTTATATCATATATGTATTTATGGTATATTATGTATAGATCGTTATTTTTCCAATTGTGAATGTGATATGTGGTACAAGTAAACTCATAATAAAACTAATTTTCAAAAGAGGCCCCAAACAAATAGGGGCCTCTAAGTGATTGCATGGGGTTGCTTGGGTAGCCAAACCACACACCAAACCCAACAACTCATGGAATGTATTGTCAGCGATCCTATTCCATTTTCAAAATCAGGCTGTGAGGAAGGGAGAATGGCCGGGGTTGAATTTAATTCCATGTGTCTGCTGCTAAAACCTAAGCTCGGGGTTGTTTGGTTGAGCATGGGGCTGCTGAACTGTTCTCTTGCTTCCTCTCCCTCGCACAAACTCCATCACATGAATTGCTATTCTTTTATTCGCATATCAGAGAACGTTTTTTGCGTTGTATTTCTCATAACTCATTTTTCCTCCATCAAATTGCCCTGGAGGGATGGAAAAGGGTCTTTGAGAGTGGAAATTAAATTTTTGGTGGACGTGAGATTTAGTTAGCTTGTATGTATCAAATAGTACATTATTATATGGATGAAAATGGCCTAAAAGCTCCAATTAAAAATATTTAGCTTAATTACCTTCGTTCCATTGCTAACCTAGTTTCTTTTCCGGTGATGATGTAGTATGGCCTAAACGTTATGGGAAGTACTACTCAAGAACAGTATAATATTAAATTAGGAATCTTTTTTGTTTAATTGTTACTTTCTTTCAGTTTGTTTCAATTTTAGGTTCGTCAAAGTTATTTAGTTTAGAAGTTCAATTAGGACAGGATGAAGTATCTCAATATTCCAATTGTCTTTACATAGATTAGAATTAGACTTCTTTATCCTTTTAGATTCAGGGTATTCAACAACAACAACGTTCCCAGTGCCTCACGGGCTCCCGCAAAAGCAGTGTCTTGGGGGGTGGATGTACGCAGCCTTACCCCTTCCGAGTGGAAGAGAGGCTGTTTCCGAGGACCTCCAACCTGAAGATCTTGCCGCCCTGGAAGTAAGGCATCCTGAAAAGGGTTAGGTCATGTGAAAGACACCTTATGTATCTACTCTATAAATAGGACCCTTATGTACCTCATGGAGCTATCTTTTGAATGAATAAAATCCAGAGTTTATTAGTTGATTTAGAAATTACTTTCTTCTTTGTGCTATATTAGCTGTTAGTACTCGTTTTCACCCGTATATATTTTACTGGGGATAATGATGCTGACCTATTATTTCTTCTTGTCAGGTGTACCTTCAGAGGTTGGTTACTTTAGAGGAAGATCCGTTGTTCCACCGGCTGACTCTTCGCTGCCTCTGTACATTGTTGGACGCTGTTCCTCATTTCAACTTCCGTGAAAACATACTAGCTGCTGTTGTCAGGAATATTGGATCCTCAGATGATGTCGTAAGGTGTGTCATTTTAAATTGCTCTTTTGCTGCATCGGATGCATTTGTTTCTTTTATGTCATTAGCTTCCGTAGTTTAAATACCGGTATGGCTCACCTCCACTTAGCACTTTAGCAGTATGTTTCATAAATTACCTTGACATTCTGTTCTTATAGGCACAATTAACTGTTGGCCTTTAATTAAGTATGATGTTAGAGGTCTAGGTACAGGTGTATGTGAGTTGAACCGGGCTCAAGCTTGTTAGGCTTCAGGCTTGGCTTGAAGCTTGCCCAGCTTGAAAACTTCAAGCTTGAGCTCGAACATAGTTTGATGGGCTCTAACCTAAGCTCGACTTATTTACTCTAAGCTCATTCTAGGGTTGTTTTGGTTCGTTTAAGCTCGAGTTCTGCTCATTTGCACCCCTTGTCAACATTTTTTTTTTCTTTTTTTTTTTAATTTACATTTTAAGGGTCAAGACGGGCCATCTGTGACCTTACTATGCGTTGTATGGTTGATTTTGGAGTTGTCATATAATTTGCATTTTTGACCGATGTCCGTAAATACCTATTTATGTTTATTGTAAAAGAAAGCAAAATGTACAAGATCACTCATTTGGCGTCGAGAAAAGAACTAAATTGGAAAAAGACCATAATATCTAAGCCTCCGCCTCGTGTTGAAGCCTGAGAGCTAAAACCCTTGAACAGACATACTCGATCCTCATCTCTCATAGCCAGGACCAATGCCTTTATCAGTTTTGATTTGTTTACTTGTTGATAGGAAGCTATGTACCAAGACTATTACATCCCTCTTTACAAACGAGGGGAAACATGGAGGGGAAGCAACTATTGAGGCTGTGCGATTGATTGCAGATCTTGTAAAGATTCATAATTGTCAGTTGCACCCTGATTCAATTGAGGTATGGCTTTGTTATGTTTGCTCAACTTCTTGGAAGAATTCTGATGCTTCTCGATTCACCTCCCCCTTGATGGAAGATGTTTCTGAATAAATAATCCCAAGGAGGGATACCAATGGCACGGGCAAAACTCATACTTGTGGGTACCTACGCCAAATGGATGCAAGTGAGAAGAGGAATGGGTACAGGTGGAAATACCCACAACAGGTATGGGGCGAATACGGGTATAATGTTGTAACTCGCCTCTTACCCGTCATGCCGGCTCCATATGCACCCCGCGCTACCTGTCCTATTTTTATTTAATTAATTTAAAAACGGAAAGATATATTTTTTAATTAATATTCAAAAATATATATTGAATTTGTCCATTAAATAGTGTGGCAGGTATGAGTATCCACTTCATGCCTGTGGCTGGTAATGGAACTGGCGGGTACAGGAATAGGGGAGGCAGCTTCCGTGCCTGCCTTGCCCCATTGCCATACCTAAAGTCAAGAGATTGGCTCAAGGAGTAAGGCACCTTGACTTGAGTGTCTATGTTCAGGGTTCAAATCCTGTCATAGAGTATAAATAATTTCCAGGGGCCATTCATTGGGTCTTTAACCCAATCTTAACTTATTGTACGTGGGGAAAACTTCCGAGTGGGTGTTAGTTATGTGCAACCTAGGGATTAGTCGACGTGCACATTAGCTGACTCGCACATCCCGATTACCAAAAATGGATATTTCTATACAAATGATGGAGGATAACTCTACCTGTTCTCTCCTTTGGCTTTAAAATGCTCAATTCTTGCTTTTAGGTTTTCCTGGCTTTGTCGTTTGATGAAGATCTTGGAAGATCCAGAAAAATGGACGATGATCGTAAGGGCAAAAACATGAGACATAAAAAAAGAAAGAAATATGAGAAAGTTGAGCAGGTGCTTAATGATAAGAAGAAAAGTAGGCAAGAGTTGCTGAAAAAAACAAGAGAAGAGGTACTTTTCCTCCGAAAACACTTGTTTACTTAACCATGTTTTACCCCCCTTTTATTCTATTCATGCTGTTAAAAGTGAATAATTTGAACAGGTGAGTGCAGATTTCAAGGCCGCTTCATTTGCCCCAGACGAGGAAGAACGAAGGAGGTTGCAATCAGACACACTTTCTGCTGTATTTGAGATATACTTCCGCATTTTGACGCATACTGTACGGCCAGTTGTAGCAAGGTGTTCCTTTGTGTTACACTTTTCACCTCTATCATTAGTCAGGCTCTGTTTAATCAACGGAAAACATTTTTCTGTGGAAAATTTTTCTTTCCAGAAGTTGTACCCTCTTTATTAATATAAAAAAAATTAGAGCTCGTATTGGTAGAGTATTTGGAGGCTGGTTTTAATTTTTGCCTTTTTACTTCCATCCTCCAGGTCCAAAGGCGGTGGTGATCTATCGCGTAGCGCATTTGGAACTCATCCGTTGCTTGCGCCATGTCTGAAGGGACTCGGGAAATTCTCTCACTTGATTGACTTAGATTTCATGACGGATCTGATGAAGTACCTTAAGATTCTTGCAGCTGGGGGGAGTAATTCTGAGGGTTCAGAAGGCCATTTGACGGTGTCAGAATGTCTACAGTGCTGTATGGTCGCCTTCAAAGTGATGAGGAAGAATCTGGATGCCTTAAATGTTGATTTACAAGATTTCTTTATCCAGCTTTATAATCTCATTCTCGAATATAGACCCGGAAGGTTAGTGCTCTATATATAATCACTTTTCTCACGCAGAATGGTACACCTCATTGTAGAATAAAATAAAGGCTGTTAAGTAAAGGAGTTTAAGCTAACAATTGCATGATTGGTTGGTATGTAACAGTATTTTTATAATTGTTTGGTTGTTTATTTAAATTGTTGCAAACAAGTGAATCAGGGACAATTCCTGTCTTCTGGTAGTCGAGAGAAGGGGTGTATATGAGTCAAGTCGAGCTTAAACCCTTCAGGCTTGAGGCTCAACTTGTTAGTACCTAGCTTGGCTGCGCTTGAAGCTTGTCGAGCTTGGAAACTTCAAGTTTGAGCTTGGCTCATCATAGGCTCGGGTGCAGCTTAGCTCACCTCGGTTGAGCTCAAACCTAGCTTGGGATTTTGGAACTAAGTTTGCTTTGTTCCTGCTCATTTAAGCTTGATCCAGGCTCATTTGGGCTCTTTTAGACTTGAGTTTGGTTCATTTAGGTCAAACTAGGCTCGAGCATATTTAAGCTAATAAATTGTATTGCGATAGGCTCATTTGGGCTTTTTTAGGCTTGTGACCCTACATGTTCAAGCTTCACTAGGCTCGAGCTTTATGGCCCTCGCAAGTTGGCTCTGCTCATTTGCCCCGTGTGAAGAGTAATCTTATGAATAATGTGTTTGAATGAAACAGGGATCAAGGTCAAGTATTAGCGGAAACACTAAAGATAATATTGTGTGAGGATAGGCAGCATGACATGCAAAGAGCAGCTGCCTTCATAAAACGTTTGGCTACTTCCTCTTTGTGTTTTGGACCTGCTGAATCCATGGCTGGTATGTTTGGCCCTGATCACCTAGTTTCACACGCTTGTAGTCTCTGTTTGGTTCAACAGAAAAATTAAAAATGATTTTTTCTTAGACACTTTTTGTGTTCCTAGCTAAAGAAAATAGTTCCATTTTATAAAATTGTATGAAGTTCGCGTTTGACGTTAAGCATATGACGTGATTACGACAAAACACATTTTCCTAACATTTTCCTCTCCCTGAAGAAAAATGTTCTCCCATTTCATTGAGGGGAAGTTAAATTTCCGTTAATGGAAAGAAGCATATTCCGTATTTGTGATTGTTATGAAGTTATGGAGAGAAAAATTAGAATTGAGATGGATACCCTCTAAATAAATGGAGTCAAAATGTGTTGTTTATTACTTTTTGTCTTTGAATTACCCGGCTTCATTTGTTTGAGGTTCAAGCTTAACTAAGTTGAGGTTGATGTCAAACATATGACATGAGATTTCAACGGAAAACATTTACCCTTTTATGAAGGAAAATGCTTTCCCATTTTGCTGTAGGGAAGTCAATTCCCCGTCAATGGAGGAAAACATATTTTGTATTTGTGTGTGTTTGTTGCTATGAAGCTATACAAAGAAACACAAAATTAAGATGGAAAATGTTGTCTATCAAAACAAATGAAGCCTTAGTGTACTTACCTTTTGTCTTTAAATTATCCCGGCTTTGTTTGCAGCGCTTGTCACCGTCAAGCATCTACTGCAGAAGAATGTTAAATGCCGATATATGCTCGAAAATGATGCTGGTGGTGGATCAGTGTCCGGTTCCATTGCGGTAACATCTCCATATCTCTTATCTTTCTTCATATTTGTGTAAGCCTCATTTAAGGAGAGGAATTTAAATGACTGAACCGAGGCGAGCCGATTGAGCCCGAGGACTTTGCGGTTTGGGCTCAGTTGAGATTGAACTGGCTTGTGATTTTTCAGCTGGGCTTGGCTCATTTTTGCTTTATCTTAGGTTTGAGTTTGGCTTGTTTAGACTTATTTAGACTTGAGTGTAGCTCATTAAGGCTCGAACTTGGCTTATTTAGGTACATCTAGACTTATAACTTGAGTATGGCTCATTTAGGTTTGTTTAAACTCACAAGCGACCAAGCCGACTTCACTTTTGCGGGTTTGGCTTGATTAGCTAAATGAGTTTGACTTGGCTTAAGCTAAAAATGATTCGAGGCTTTAGAACTAGTCAGTCAAATACGGTTCGAGAATTTAAAAGGAATTCGATACATTTGTGCATTATTCAGCTCTACACTAAAAATTCCGTCAAAAATTCATTGACTTATAAAAAAAAATATATAGATTAACAATTTCTTACAAAATATTGACAGAGTGGAGAAAGAGATAAGTATGTTAATTTGACATTTGTTTAATAGTTTTACTCGTAAGCATAATACATGGTAAAAAATAAGGTATTACTCAATAGTTTGGGAGTTAAGTGATAAATTAGCAAAATATAGAATTTCGAGATACTTAGGTATAGGTATAGGTATTGATTATTTTCAATTGATTATTTGTCGTAAAACGTGTACTATGCAAGCTAACATAAAAAAGTGCGTCCATTTTTAGCGGAAAAGTACAAATACGTCTTTAATACATCAGTTATGCGCATATTTTACGAACAATGACATCCGGAACACTATGACATGAACATAAACCGCAATTTGATTCCATTGTCATAATTTGTTCTCAAATAATTATTCTGAACTACGTTCTCACCTTTTTATGCAGAGGTACCAGCCATATGCATCTGACCCTCACTTAAGTGGAGCACTCTCCTCAGTCCTATGGGAACTTCATCTTCTTTCAAAGCATTATCATCCCTCCATTTCAACCACCGCGTCTACCATTTCCAACATGAGTTCCGCTCACAACCAGGTTTATCTCTCTACCGTCTCTCCTCTTCAAGCGTTCACCGAATTTTCCCCGGTACAACCATCGTTTGATCTGACAAGTAGCGTTAAGAAACTGAGCGTTAAGAGAAAAAGGGGAACTGGGTCTTTGTTAGTTGAAAACGGGTCAGTGTTAGAATCAATCGATGAGGATATTTTGAAGAAAAAACTCGCGGATCATTTTGGTGTTGTCCAAGATATTGTGGAGAACGAGAGGCTTAGACGGGAGTTGGATCATGCGACGGTATCGCTTAAGTTGTATGATCAGTATAAGAAACATAAAGAGAAGGAAGTTAAGCAGGGAAATGGAAAGCAAAAGAGAAGTGAATAGTCTTGGTATGGTTTAGATTTGCAAAGGTAAGTTATGATTGCTTGTTTGTTGTCGTTTTTTGTCTGTAGTTTTTAGTTGCATGATCGGTGTAAGAGACAGAAAGAGACGGAAGTTAAGGGGGGAAATGGAAAGCAAAAGAGAAAAAAATAATCTTAAGTAGGGTTAGGATTTGAAGGTAAGGCGTATGGCATTGTTTTTTGTCGGTGGCTTTGAGTTTTCGGAAGTGAAAATTGGGTAATGAGAATGAATTTTTGTTGTTTTTAATATTTTGCTCTTTAGTTTTTGCTAAAATGTAAAGAAAAGTTTTTTTATTATTTATTTATTTTAATAGCCAGTTTTTATTTCTCAAGCAAATTCTAATATTAGGAAATGATACCGAGCTAGCAATGTTTGAAAGATGAGTTATTTACGCCAAAGGTTCTTGTACTTTATTTATTGTGTCAATTTAGTCCTTGTACTTTCAATTGTATCAATTTATTTCCTATACAATTTAAAAATGTGTCAATTTCATCCTTAGAGAAAATTTTATATTAAATTTTTAATGGTTTAGTTATAAATTAGGTTAAATTGAGTAAATGGATGAATAATAAGTTATTTGCATCTAACATAATTTTTTCGTTTAAAATTACATCATTACGTCAATTTGAATTTGACAAAAGAACTAAATTGATACATTTTGAATTATTCAGGGACTAAATTGACACAATTGATAGGACAAGGATCAAGTTAACACAATAAGCAAAATATATGGACCTTTGACATAAATAACTTAGATTTATTTTTCACTTGATATTCTTGTTCTCGGGAACAGAGTCGTTCGATTTGGTTGTTATAAGCTGTGCATTGAGAGTACTTGTCACTTTCCATAGTACAACTTTAAACTCATGAACTTTCATTCTTTCAACTCAATTTTTATCTGAAAGTTTAGTGTTTGATATAGTATTGTAGTTACTCTTAGGAAACACAATAATTAAGGACAACGAAAAGTTGAACGAGAAAAATGAAATATAAATACATAGATTTATGTGATTTGGCCAAAATTGCTTACGTCCAGAGTTACAGGGGCCATTTTATTGCTTTGGAATTGTTATGGAGAGCTTTCTTTTAATTCACTCTACTCTCTCAAATCCCAAAATCAGGTTTATATAGGCGCATACAAGAAATCCTAATCTGTTCAACTGCCTAAGATCACCAAAACGGGCTTGGGCCTCGACCTGGGCCTAAATCAAGGCCCAAAAATCACGCTCCATACAAGAAGTCCAACAGTTACAACAATATAATCTGGCATAAGTGCTATATTTTGGTTTTAGGATTGGGCGTTCTCTAAAACAACCTCTCTATAAGATACCACTTTGTAGGGGATAGGTTGTATATATCGTACCTTTCCGGACCCTGCATTTGTGGAAGCCTTTGAGCTTCCACAAGGAGTTGGAGTAGTTCACTTTTCATTTTCCTTTTAATTTTTTCATCCTTCTTTCTTCATTTTCCCTTTGAGCTTGAGAATAATTTTAAATGCGGCTTTGAATTTGAGTGAAGTTGTGGTATTCGATGATTGTGGGTCATTTTTATGCATTTTGGGTTAGCTAAAATACATTGGATGAGCGAGGGGATAAAATGTTACATTTTGGATCGCTGCATGGGTTGGGGTTTATCGGATAATCAGATTCCTTGTTAGCAGAAAAGTACACTGTATGAGTATTTCTTTCACATATCCAAGAATGGTACATGTTTTGGAAAAATAACAAGAGTATTGGTTAAGCGTGCTTGCGCGAGAGTAGTACCAACACGCCGTCACCGGATCCTATTAGAACTCTGAAGTTAAGCGTGCTTGGGCGAGAGCAGTACCAGGATGGGTGACCTCCTGGGAAGTCCTCACCCTCAGGTTGGGGGCACTGGGAAACAGTCTCTCTTCAGGTTAACACCCTGAAGGGGGAAGGCTGCGTACATCCGCCCCCTAGACCCTGCGTAGGCGGGAGCCTTTGAGGCACTGGGTATGTTCCTAACAAGAGTATTGGTTGTCAGGTTACTGACTTTGATGCTGAATCAAGTTAAAACTTCATTCTTCAGTGAGACGTACTGAATTTTTAGCATAACTGGTATTTTATTGTTGATATCAATTCCATAGTACTTTTAAATTTATTATTTAGATATCTCAAAGACAAATTATTAGGGGTATATATATATATATATATATATATATATATATATATATATATATATATGTGAGTGTGTTTATTGAGGAATCTAGTTATTCGATAAACCTCGGCTCATGCAGTGGCACACATATTACAGGAACGAGTGAAGTCAAGAATTTTTCAAGGAGAGATTTAAAGGGAGAATTAAACTCTAGACCTTTTTGGCCTAAAGCAATATTGTATCCCATCACTTGCCTCCTACTACTGAGGCAAGGTCCTGATGGGTTAGAGTTAGGGCCGGCAATATTTAACACGACACGTACACGACACGAAGTTAGAGGGTTCGGGTTGAGGGTTTTAGTGTCGGGTTGAATTTGGGTTGACACGTTTAATCCCGTTTAGATAAATGGGTTGAAATTGGTTTTGGGTCGTGTCAACCTGTTTCCAACACAACTAATTGCAGGTTTACGCGGGTCGTGTTCATAGCGGGTTGAACCCACTTACCGTTTATATATGGAAATAATTAGTTTCAATTTAGTTATTTTATATAATTACAACAATTAGTCATATCACATATTTTTATTAGCCGCCCTAGTTTTTTTTTTCCTTGTCAATTAGGTACCCTAGTAATAGTACTAGTTACTATAGGCTATGATGGAGAAGGAACAAATCTCGAGTTTCTTTCTATTTTGAAGCAAAAGCAAACCGAGATAGGTGACTCTTGAAGTGACTCTTCAACTTTTTTATTTTTATTTAATTTGCTCCTATTTATGTTTTCTCTTATTGTGATTTAGGTTGATATATTTGTAGCAATTGGCATTGCATGATTTCTATTATACATCATTGCTATTTCATGGTTTATTTTCATTAATTATAATATATATGATATAAATATATGCTTTTGGCATGTTATCAGGTTGGTGGGTTGACGGGTTGGTGGGTTGACAAGTGACCCGATAATGAGCGTTTAATTAAGTGGATAACCCGCGGGTTATCCATTTATTAATTGGGTCGTGTTCGGGTTGGGGTTACTCAACCCGTATAATAAACGGGTCGTGTTCGTGTTGACCCTTTTACTAGAGCCTTTATGTATGACACGACACGAACCCGACACGACACATTTGCCACCCTAGTTAGAGTGGTGTTATTATCGGAACAAAATAATAATTAGTGTTATTTATAAGTTATATCGTTATCTTGGTAACGACACTGATCATTTTGATAATAACAACTCTTTAACTTACACTTGACTTTGATTTTTTTTTTCTTAGAAAAATGCTTGTAAAATACATTATTAAAAAGTTATACATATACATACATACATATATATATATATATATATATGTTTCTGAAATTGGAATATGTTTTTTAGGACACGTGACAAAATGCAGGTGAGACGTTGACGGTTGACTGTAGATACAGCTAGGTTGACCAGCCAATAATTTAACTGTGCTTTGCCCTTTGCAGAAAGTGACGTGGCTCTGTATTTGCTTGCTTTCTTTGTGTTTTTTTTTGTTGTTGTTTTTTTAAAGAGTTTTGACTTTGACTTATAAGGCTACATTCCCATTTTATCATTTCACGCGTTATTTAAAAAAATTATCTTTTTAATTTTGTATTTTTAAAATTTTCTTATAATTGAGATATTTTTTAGGGTCGGGGCCTCGCAGATATAGCTCTTTTTTAAGGGATAAGATTGTATATATCTGGTGAAACTTGTATGGAATTGGATTTTTTGTTGGTTGTGGTGGTGGTACCTAAGAGGGTACCAACGCGTAAGCACCGGATCCCATTAGAACTTTGAAGTTAAGCATGCTTAGGCGAGAGTAATACCAAAATGAGCGACCTCTTGGGAAGTTCTCGTGTTGCACCCTTTAGGTTGGGGGTTCTCGGAAACAGCTTCCCTTCCATGTACCCTGAAAAGAGAAGGCCGTGTACATCCACCCCCGACCTTGCTTAGGCCGGAGTCCTTGAGGTGCTAGAAATGTTTTTTTTTTGTTATTTTTTTATATCTGAGATACTATTTTTTTTGGTAACCAATGGAGTTTGATTATATGGCGTTATTTTTATGGAGAAAATACATGGACTATCTATTTCTTTTAAAAAGAAAATATTATCGTAAACAATTTGAAGTGTTTCGTTTTATTTTTAAAAAAATATTTCTATTTGAGCTAAAATTAGATTTTTTCTGGTTTCTTTTGTAAGTTACTCGACTGATTATATGATTTCGTTTACCATGACTGGACTGAAAGCTATAATTTTTCAACAAGATGTTAAAGTAAAATACCTTCTTTTAGGAATTATTGGCTTAACTAACTGCTATGATACATAAGTTGACACGTAGAACCAGGATTTAATAGGTAACTAGGTTTCTTGTTGCCCAAAAAAAAAAACTCCTTTATGAATCACTGAATTCATAGCTGACTATTTATTAACATGTCATCTTTACCATCAAACTCGACCTTTTTTTTTAAAAAACAAAAAACTAAACCATTTAGCTCAACGTAAATGCACTTTTAATTATAATATATATATAAAGGTTATTTATGCTAAAAATTCTTGTACTTTTTTATTGTGTTAATTTACTCGTTTTACTTTTGATTGTGTCAATTTAATTCCTATACAATTTATATTGTGTGAATTTAGTCCCTTGGTCAAATTTTAGTTTACGTTATTGACGCAATTTTTAACAGTATAATCATGTTAGATGCAAGTAACCCACTATGAGTTCACCTGTTGACTTAATTTAACCGAAACATATAGCCAAATCATTAAAAAATTCAATGAAATATTAACATGGATTTTACTAGAATGATTAAATTGACACAATATGAATAATATAAGGACTAAATTGACATAATTAAAAGTATCAAAATTCAATTTAATCCTTTTGTAAAAAATGTTATTTCAAATAAACAGTTTGTGTTTAGCCAACCAGTAAAGAAGCACTTATGATATCATTGTGAGTATTTGATCAATGTTAAAAAAATATTTTTTTCTATAAAATTACCAGAAATAATACTAGTAGAAATCTTGTGTAGTTGAAAAAATCACCCATAACCATTTTAAATATTTAAAATATTTTCTAAATATATAAATATTTTTTAAATATTTAAAATATTTAATTTTTTAAGAACTTTAAAATATTTTTTTCAAATATTTAAAATATTTTTAAATATCATAAATATATTATTAATTGTTAAAATATTTTTTTATATTTAATATATTTTTTATAATATATAAACTATTTATAAAATATATAAATTATTTTTTAAATATATTAATAAATTTTAAAGTACCTGAAATAAACCTTTTTAATTATTTAATTTTTATTTTTGTTTTTTACTTTTAATAAAATGTGCTTATTCATATTTGCTAAATATTCTTAAACTTTCAAAAAAAACATTTAAAAAAAACAAATACTTATTTTTTAAAATTAAATAATACCAAACAGACACTTATAGTGCATTAAAGCTACAAAGATGCAAGTACACAAGCAGAATCGGCCAATATCTACCCCTAAATCCTCTACACGCTATACTCGCCTTGCTTACCTAATCTAAAGAATTGATGACGTCATCCTTTTTTTATTTTTTATTTTTTTTATTTTCGACATGTCACCTCATCATGTTTCACATTGAGCCTACGTGGATACCATATTATATTTTTAGCACATGATATAAAATTGCATAAAATAATACGATTAAGAAAGGAAAATGATATTCCAGCCTTTTGATTTTAAATTAAGAGTTATTTACTTTTTAATATCTCGATATTTGTATCTATCTAATTTATCTTTTTAATACCTATGCATATTAATAAATACAATCCGTTCAAGGGAAACCTAGTATCGGAAATATGAAAAGATGAAACTGGCTGTGTCCAAAACGACGCCATTTTGGTGTTTGATATTGAAGTTTGACGCCCTAATTATTCTTCTGTTTTGAGGATAACGAAGTTTGGTGTTTAGATGAAATTTGTACTAAAAATGACAATATTTTGTGATCTGTTTAAAACTTCCTAAATGTTATCAATGCGTATTTTTGTTAACATGCTTCGTTAGTTGCTTAAAATGATTTGTCAAGAGTTTTTTCTCTGGTAGTAATAAAATCTAAGGTAGTAAATAAATATATCAACAAAGTCAATAACTTTTTGATTATTTCTATAAGCGTCGAGGCACTGAAAAGTAAATAATCCTTAAAATAAATCACTAATAATTACTGTATAGTGGAAAATAACTTGCAGATGTTAATTGCAACAAATTTAAGTAATTAAGTTACACTGCGACAATAATTCTAACATTTGAAATGTAACAGTTTATTATTCATTTTCACTGCAAATAAAAGGGACAACCGAAAAGTAACTTCGCTCTCCTTTGACCAATCTACTAAGGTTTTTGTGTGCTACTTTCTATCCTATCCATCAGATTGGAATAACTAACATTTTCGATTCAAATAATTGGTCTAACAGAAACAAGACACAGGAGATATGTGTTCTCTTCTTTAACGTAGCAGTCGGATTGGTACGACGTCAAATCAATATAGTCTTATTTTTCAATAAGGTATGGTTAGGATGTACTCGAGCGAGAAAAACCAAAAAAGAGAAAAATTTCAGAGACGACTAACCAATCAAAGGCTACGAAGGAGGTACCATTTTCGGAAGAACCATCACCTGTGCAAAGCATACAAGGAAACTCTCTTCTCACCGACATTCATCGACCGAGCTTCACTGATATCCGTTACTATATATAATAAAATAAAACTTTTTACTTTATATTATATTTCTCTTAAATTAAAAACCAAAGAGGGCACTAATAAGCCGTCACCAGATCTCATTAGAACTCCAAAGTGAAGCGTGCTTGGGCGAGAGTAGTACCGGGATGGGTGACCTCCTGGGAAACAACCTCTCTTTAGGTTGACACCCTAAAGGGGGAAGGCTGCATATATCCGGCCCCCCATACCGTACATAGGCGGGAGCACTTGAGGCACTGGCTATGTTCCTTCTTTTTTCTCTTAAATAAAAAAAAAAAAAGAAATTTCAAGATATAAAATAATAATGGGAGAGAGATTTGGATTTATCAACAATAATTTGTGATCTTTTTTTAGCCATTTAGTCAAAAAGAGCCTTACATCTCTACTATGCTTAGCCGCTCACATTTCAAGTAATTCTTCCTCTTTTAGCTTTCTTATCCATTTTTGTCCCTCTTTTCTTTATAAACTTACTCCTCATCTTCCCATTTTCCGAGGACGGTGCTATTTTTCGAGCACTAAAGAGGGTACCAACACGCCGTCATCAGATCCTATTAAAACTCTGAAGTTAAGCGTGCTTGGACGAGAGCAGTACCAGGATGGGTCACCTCCTGAGAAGTCCTCACCCTCAGGTTGGGAGCACTTGGAAATAGCCTCTGAAAAGGGAAGGTTGCGTACATCCGTCCCCTCCTGACCCTGATAGGCGGGAAGCTTTGAGCATTGGGTATGTTGCTTTTTAGTGTTATTTTCAGAGCAATACAAGGTAATCTTAGGCCCCGTTTGATTGTCAAATGAATTAAATTCCCACTAGAAGTTGTACTTTTCAGGAATCCACTTCTCTTGTCAATTTATTAGGAAGTAGTATAAAAGTGTTTGCTGCCCATATGGGAAATAAAACTTCCTGAAAATTTAATTCCTATATTTTGTTTGGTTGGCACAATAATTTCTCATGAAATATAATCAGTATTTAGTATTGCACCCGTGATCGATCTTCCAATACCGACTACGGAAGGGTAATGTTGTCATATATACATATTACAAGGGGTACGACTGTCGTATAAATTAAAAGTTACCAAAGAAGTAAAACTTATCTAGGGGGTAGGTAAATTACTTCCTGTGTTTTGTAGCAATTAGCAATTTTCAATTTTCAATTTTCAATTCCTACATTCTACCTACTTCCCGCATATCAAACAAGTGCCAAAATCCGCACTTCCCGTAAATTGAGACTTCACATATCTATTTCCCACATACCAAACGATGTCTTAATATGAAGAAGGATTCAAAAGTCTTTGTAATTACCATATCGTTAACAAAAGAATGGCCCGGCAATAACACTAGGCTTTTAAAAACGCCCCCATTAACTAACATAAAAATAGGATTATTTATGACAAAGATCCCTGTACTTTGCTTATTGTGTCAATTCAGTCCTTATACTTTTAATTGTGTCAATTCGGTTCTGTATAATTCAAATTGTGTCAATTTAGTCTTTTGGTCAAATTTAAGTTAAGTTAATGACGTAATTTTGAACAACAAAATTATGTTAGACACAAGTAACTTATCTTAAACTTATCCGTTTATTCAATTTAACCCAATTCGCGGCAAAGTCATTAAAAATTGACACATTTTGAACTATACAGGGACTAAATTGACGCAATTAAAAATACAATGACTAAACTGACACAATGAACAAAGTACATGGACTTTTGGTGTAAATGGCTCATAAAAATAATATAAAACCCACTGATGTTTATTAAAATTTTGGGAACTTTATAATAAGTTTATTATTATACATGAAAATATTTTATATGTTCAGTTTAAGTATTTATGTATGATAAACAGTCGAGGTGTACATAGAGTAGTTGGATTGTCATAAATCTAACCAGACGGGCCGAAACATTGATATGTAGTTCTGACTATTAGGATAATAGAGTTATTTAGCCCAAGGGCTTTCTTACAATTGTACTTTTCTTGGTTTCTCTGTATATATGATACCTCAGTACCCTGTTGGATATGTTACCATAACTCTTCTCTCACATGGTATCAGAGCACTACCCTTGATACCCTCTTATCTAAAAAAAAGAGAAAATTAGGGCTCAGAACCCTAACCCAAAACAATCGGCGCCGCCACCCCCCAACTCCAACCCTCTTCTCTCACGGCGCACCTCTCTCGCGCCGCTGCAGGTCTGGCCGTCGTTCTCCGGCAATGGTCTTAAGCTCGGTTAGGTATGTAGTCATGGTTTTGTTATCTTTGCGGAGAGTGAGAAGTTGGGAGCGGAGGTCAAATTCTTTGGCTACAAAGTGGTCACGGAATCTTTTAGCTAGGGCATCCCACATGGCCTTGGAGGTTGGGTGATGAATAATATCATTGAGGATTGAGCGAGCGAGAGATGCCGAGAGACAGACCCTAATACTCTGATCAATATAGACCCAAGTTTAATGATCAAGGTTAGAGATGAAGGCACCCGTGGGAATTTGAATTTGAGGAGAAAGACAAGGTATTGAGCCATCAAGGAAGCCCATTAAGCGATGGGCAAGAAGGAGCATGGAAATTTGTTCACGCCAGGCATGATAATCTGTTGGGGTATAAAGTTTAACAGTGACCAGGCTTGTGAAAGACGACGTGGGTAAGGAAGCCGAAGGGAGGGCCGGTTGGTGATACCCAAAGAAGGGCACGGTTAGGGAACCGGGAGGGGTAGGAGATAGGGCAGAGATCGATGACACATGATCAGTACTTAGAGGCATAGAAAATAGATTTTGAGAGCTGTAATTGGGAGGGGACATACCATGGGTGTACCCGGTAAAGGGAGCAGAGGTGACGACGGGAGGAAGAGAGCCGACTACGCAAAACCCTGTACAGCTTAAAATAGGCTCCTCGGGCATGGTTTCACAGATTTAGCACGTTTCTCTTCAGTCTTGGGTTCTACTGTAGCAAGGCAGATTATTCCCTATTTTCATCGCTCCCCTACCAGCATTGTGTGCCTTTTGCTCTATGTCGATGATATCATCCTTACAGGCTCTAACCCTGCGCTTCTCAGTCAACTAACCGCCTCTCTATCCACTTAGTTCGCTATGAAAGACCTCGGTCAGCTCCACTATTTCCTCGTTATTGAGGCCAAACCATCCCGCCATGGCCTTTTCCTCTCTCAGCATAAATATACCTTGGACCTTCTTCGCAAGCATGACATGCTTTAGGCCAAACCTGTACAAACATCGATACCAGCCCGAGCACAACCTTCTTTGACCAATGGGGACCTCCTAGCCGATCCCACCGAGTTCCGTAGTGCAGTGGGTGCACTCCAGTACTTAACCATGACCCGTCCCAACATATGCTTTGCGGTTAACCGTGTGTCCCAGTTCATGCATGCTCCAACGACGTCTCATTGGCAAATGGTGAAGCGCATCCTGCGATACCTCAAGCTCACTCTTGATAACGGTCTCACTATTACTCCTAGGTCTTACACACTAGTCACCGCTTATGCTGATGCTGATTAGGGTGGTTGTCCTGATACGCGACGCTCTACTACAGGTTTCGCTCTTTTCCTTGGTCCTAATCTCATCTCCTGGGGCGCTAAAAAGCAGCCCACAATTGCAAAGTCTACCACTGAGTCTGAGTATCTGCTGTTGCCAAAGTCGTAGCAGAGTGTGACTGGATTCGATACTTGATGCGTGACTTGGGTCTGCGACACATTGGTCCGATTCTTATTTACTGTGATAACGTGTCTGCTACTTACTTTGCTGCAAATCCTATTTCCAATGATCGTAGCAAATACATTGATGTCGATTTTCACTATGTTCGTGAAAAGGTTGTTAAGGGTGACAACCAGGTTCGATTTATTCCTACTACCAAGCAGGTTACTGATATTTTTACAAAAGGGTTGGCTACTGCTTGCTTCCGCTACCACAAAGCCAATCTGCACGTTGGTCCCCCGAGTACAGATTGAGGGGGCGTATTAGAATAATAGAGTTATTTATATTATTATTAGCCCAAGGGCTTTACTGTAACTGTACTTTCCTTAGTTTCTCTATATATATATATGATACCTCAACACCCTGTTGAGTATGTTACTATAATTCTTCTCTCACAGTGACATAAAATGCGCATAACTTTTTGATCTAGAAGGAGTTACAGGTCAATAATATACTAAAATAAAGCTCTCGGATCAGATTCATTCTTTAAGATGTGTTTTGGGCTATTATCGTGTTTTACGACTATAAAATGGCATTTTCATAATTTCACTTTTTTTTTTTTTTTTTTTTTTTTTTTGAGTTCTTTCCGGTATTATTAGTTTGTCCCTCGTTTTGATGAACAACGTGTTATCCAAGATATATCAGTTATACTTTATGTTCCACAAATTTGACTTTCGGTATGATTTAAATAACCAAAATTTGACTGTTGGTCTAGTTTCAACATCATTACTAATTTAATTTCTGTAGATCTTAGAAAATTACTTAACTAAAATGATTTAACATAAATATTAAAAAGTCATGAGACAAAATTTTAAATAAAAATCTAAATGATGAATTTTGTAAATAGAAATTTTAAATACTACATTTACATATTAAATAAAAAAATTAATATTTATCTAGTTATTGTGCTATTTTAATATATATAATGAAATACATGTTAAAATATTTTATGACCTGCTAACATATATTGGAATTTGATAATTTTTGCAAGAATTTTACCAATTTTATTTAGAAAATATTATTTTGGCACATAATTATGACAATATATATAAATCATATAAATGTTTTTAGCAAAAAACACACATTATGATGAAAATTCAATGAATTTCACGTAAACTAATTATATATTACTGAAATTATACGCGGTTGGTAAATTCTGCAAAAAAAAGTTATAAAATTATAGATACTTATACATGTCGGAATCATGTTCCACTTTAGAATTTCTAACAAAATATCTATTGAATTTCGGCAAAAATTTACTTGACTATAAAATTTAAAAATCTCGAAATATCTCATTTTATAACTAAGGGCACTTAAAAACTAAATGATAAAGATATTTAAATAATAAAATTTTCTTAAACAAATCCAAAATAAAGCCTTGTTTGGTTGCTATATTAATTAAATTCTTGCAGAAAGTTATATATTCCAAGAATTCACTTCCTGTATCAACTTTTCAGGAAGTAGGTAAAATATATTTGGTTACCGGTACGAGAAATATAACTTCATTGGATAAGCTAGTTAAAAACGAAGGAATTAAAACTTACCCGGGGGCTTAGGTAAGTTACTTTATACATTTTGAAGGAATTGAAAATTGCTTAATAATTTTTACTTCCTGTATTCTGCCTACTTTTTGCTAACAAAACAAAAGTCCAAATTTGTACTTCCCATTTTTTGATTTTTTTTTTTGTAATTAGCGGCAAAAACGCAACAAAACAGGGAACTCGGCAAAACGAGCCCCTGGAAATCCCGAAACCGGGAGACTTACAGAACAGGCCCAAAAGAAAAATCGGGAGACAACAACAAGAAATAGGAGCAACCAACACAAAAAGTAGAACAAACCACGACCACTAAAACAAGAGAAGGGGACAAAAAATAAAAAACAAAAAACAAAAAAGACAGGATGACGGAAGAAGCTGAAGCAGAGCCCCCCAAAAGATCACCTGAAGAAATTTGTACTTCCCATTAATTTTTAATTCTTGCCTTTATTTCCCGTGATCAACAAATTTTGCAAAATTTATCAAATCTCAAATAAAAATACTTATATATTATCTGAATTATGTTACACTTCATAATTTCTCAATAAAATCTATCAAATTTCAGTAAAAAATTACTGATTAATAAAATTTTAAAACCTATAAATACCCAAATATAAAATACCGATATACCAAAATAATAAATGATGAAATCTAATTATACTTAAATAATAATTTCACTTAAATAAATTCAAAATAAGAAAGACAAAGTATATATTTAATTAATTAAGCAACCACCGTCGACCTAGTCTCCCCAACCGCGTAAAACTGTTACACTTTATTATATTTATTATTATTATTATTATTTAATATAAACAAACAGTTATATTCAAATTTATCATATGCTCTCATTACCAAAATATAATAAATTAATAATCCCCCACTACTGTTTAAGAAAATTTATAAAATATAACTTTTATGTATTTAATCCCTCATAAAGAGGGTACCAATACGCCGTCACTGAATCCTATTAGAATTTTTAAGTTAAGCGGGCTTGAACGAGAGCAGTACTAGGATGGGTGACCTCCTGAAAAGTCCTCACGCTCAAGTTGGGGGTACCCGAAAATAGCCTATCTTCAAGTGTAATACTATGAAGGAGGAAGGCTGCGTATATTCGCCCTCTTCAGACCCTGCTTAGGCGGGAGCCCTTGGGTATATTGCTTTGCTATGGGTACTTTTTTTTATTTATTTTCTTTTTTAATTATTTGTTAATTTTTTTGAAACTTTAGAATTGCAAGAGTTGAGATTTGAGAGGTTTTGAGGGGGAGAAGACGTAATAATAATATAAGAAAAATATACAATATTATATTATTTGCAAAATAATACAGTGAAAGAACTTGGATTTTCTCGTTAAGAAAAACACTTGAATTTCTTGTTTTTTCTTTCTTGCTTTTGGTGACAGTCGTTAGTTGAATTGGGATTTAGATTTTTACCTCTTGTTTGGCAACCGAGTAATAAAGGGTAAGGGTAATAGAAGGTAAACCATTACATTCCCCTTACTCTCGTTTTCTTTAACCTTCAAATTGAGGGTAAATGGGATAATGTAAGGTTTTAAAAAATTTTGAACAATTTTGTTCTTACTTTAACTATAACTCTCTTTACCTTTCCCCATTTATCCAATTGTTAAATAAAGGTAACACATTTATCCCTCTTTATCATTCTTTACCCCCATTTACCCAATTGATAAATAAGGGATTAAAGGTGGAGGTAATTGGTTATAATATATAGAAAAGATGTAGGGTTATTTATATTTTAATACCTAATATTTTTAAAAATAATAAAAAGAACCATGACCTTTTTTGTAAAAATGCCCATAGATTTTTGTTGTATTAATAAAAAGGCTCATCTCTAGTATAATGACGTTATTTTTCATCGATAGAGTTGGCATGGCAACTTTTTTCTTATTAATGTTATAGTAAAATGATAAAATCACACTTTAGTACTCTTATTCTTACTTTATAATTATAAAATTTGGTATGCTATATTATATAGAAACTATATGTTTTCATTTAATTTGTTTAAAAGTATGATTGTTGAAGGGTATCTTTATCATTTTACTGTAATATTAATAATAAAGCCTCTCTTTAAGTGTAATACTCTGAAGGGGGAAGACTGCGTACATCCGTCCCCTAGACCCTACTTAGACGGGAGCCCTTGGGGCATTGGGCATGTTGCTTTTATTAATAAAAAAAAAATCAACGGCCACTTCGGCTCTATCAACAAAAAGTGACGTTATCACGCCAGACAGTGGACTTTTTATTAATGCAACAAAAAAGGGGACCTTTTTAGTTGTTTTGATAAAAACTTAAAGGATTTTTTATTAATTCAAAATGATCATTGTCCTTTTTGTTATTTCAAAAGAAGTCAGATAATAAAATATAAATAACTCAAAGATATACCAGTTATTTACATCAAACCCTCTACTTTGTCATTATGTCAATTTAGTCCCTGTACTTTTAATTGTGTTAATTTAGTCCCTCTACAATTAATATTGTATCAATTTAATCCTTGGTCAAATTTAAGTAAAATTATTGACGTAATTTTTAATAAGATAATCACGTTCAATACTAGTAACACACTACAAATCCACTCATTGACTCAATTTAATCAAATTATTGGCTAAATCTTTAAAAACAGACCATAATTTTTACTTTAAGGACTAAATTGACATAATATAAATTATACGAAAATTGAATTGATATAATTAAAATTATAATGACTAAATTAATATAATAAATATAATACAGAGACCCTTAATATAAATAATTTAATAATATAATATAAAGTTTTTATTTTTGGGATTAAAAAAATAAAAAGTCCCAGGCACCGTCACATACATTCAACCAGTCCCCCGAATCTTCCTTCACCGCGTTCACATCTTCTCACACGCTTCCTTCCCCTCATATATATACCCCCCCTCTCTCTCTCCTCTCATTCAACTTCAATTCTTGCTTTCACATTCAAAAATTCAATCTTTTTGATTTTTAATTTCAATTTTTAAATACCCATTTCTTCAAAAGTCAAATTTTTGTGTATAAATTTCATGGAAATCTCCTCTTTTCCATTTCTCTCCGACGATTTCTCCCATTTGTACACTATTTTTTCTGAACCGGAGCTTCCTGTTCTGGCCCCGGAAACCACCGTGAAACGGCTGCGCGGTGACGGCGGAGGGGGTAAGAAGAAGAACGAGCTCTCGGGTGATGCGTTGAACGACTTTTTGAGTTGTTTTTGGTTAGAGGAGGGAGAGAAAGAGGGAGAAATGAAGCAGGTTTATGAACTGGCAGATGGGGTGACGGAGCAGGATGGCAAGTTGAAGCGAAAGCGTGTCGCTGCAACCGGGGGTCAGGGTTTTCAGGAGCCTGGCGAGGGCAGTGAATTGGGGTCGGGAGCTTCCACGACCACGACCACGACCACGGCAACTCCTGGTACTGTTAAATTTCATCGAATCTTAGACTGATATATAGGATTAGAATATATGAAATTTACGTATAAGTTTCAAATATGGTTTTATTCTAAAACCAATTCGCATCGGAGAAAGTTATACGGGTTCCTTATATAATCTATTTTCTTTACCCTGCAGGCTAGTTTTTTAATAAAATTTAAATAATTATATATTTATTTTAACTGTAATTTCATTGCACGTATTTCTTTATTTAATTATCAAATAAGAATAACTCATTTACTCTTTGTTATTTTCACGCTTCATTATTAAATACTTTCAAATAATGGTGCTATGATCATTTACCTTTTTGTGTCTACGCCATTTATCTAGTTGTCAAACAAAGAATAACTGAAGTAACCATTAAATTTATATATTAATCTTCTCTTCTCGCAATTTCTACATGAAATGCACACTGAACTGATATGTGAAATTCTCAACAGGTACCCGACGGTTATGGGTGAAGGACCGATCCAAAGACTGGTGGGAGAAATGCAACAGCCCAGATTTCCCCGAATCGGAGTTCAAAAAGGGATTTCGTATGAGCAAATCAACATTTGATTTGATTTGCGATGAACTCGACCCCATTATCACTAAGAAAGACACAATGCTCCGCGCTGCCATTCCGGTGCGCCAAAGAGTAGCTGTTTGCATTTGGCGGTTAGCCACCGGGGAGCCATTGCGACTCGTTTCAAAACGTTTCGGTCTAGGAATCTCAACCTGCCATAAATTGATCCTCGAGGTCTGCTCCGCAATCAAAAATTCCCTAATGCCCAAGTTCCTTCAATGGCCAGACGATTCGAAATTATGTCAAATCAAACAAAACTTCGAATCAATCTCCGGGATCCCGAACATTTGTGGGTCAATGTACACGACCCACATTCCGATTATCGCGCCCAAAATAAGTGTAGCGGCTTACTTCAACAAGCGCCACACAGAGCGCAACCAAAAGACTAGTTATTCAATCACAGTACAAGGCGTTGTTGATCACAATGGTATTTTCACCGACGTTTGCATTGGCTGGCCCGGGTCAATGCCCGATGACCAAGTGCTTGAACGATCAGCCCTTT
This sequence comes from Simmondsia chinensis, assembly GCA_018398585.1. Classification (NCBI taxonomy): domain Eukaryota; kingdom Viridiplantae; phylum Streptophyta; class Magnoliopsida; order Caryophyllales; family Simmondsiaceae; genus Simmondsia; species Simmondsia chinensis. Next base: position 36,441,950 of record JAGTTD010000010.1, read on the forward strand.
TCAACCGCGGGAGTCGAGGGCTATTAAACTCCATGTGGGTGGTTGGGACCAAAGGGCACCCATTGATGGACTGGGTCTTGGTCCCGTACACCCACGCAAACGTGACTTGGACCCAGCACGCTTTCAATGAGCGCATCGCGGTGGTTCAAAGGGCGGCTAAGGGTGCGTTCGAGAGGCTAAAAGGGAGGTGGCGTTGCTTGCAGAAGCGAACTGAGGTCAAGTTACAAGACTTGCCTGTGGTGCTGGGCGCGTGCTGCGTGTTGCATAACATATGTGATGCCCGAGGCGAGGTGTTCGAGCCAGGGAACGATGGGTTCGTGTTCTTTGACGATGAGATGGTGCCCGAGACGTGCGTGAGGTCCAGTGGTGCGGTTCAAGCTAGGGATCATATTGCTCATAATCTGCTGCACCATGACTTGGCGGGAACTTCTTTTTTATAGTTTTATCGTTTTTTAAGGGGCTTTTTTATTTGATTGGTCTCTAATATTTGTAAGTTTGTTTATAGCATTGGTTTGATAGATAGACTAGAAATATAATCATTTAGGCTCTCATTTTAGGGATATTTAATCAATTAGTTCTTAATATTTGTAATTTTTTTATAGCAATGATTCAATATACAGTATAGAAAGATAACGATTCAGTTTTGTCATTTGGAGCTCTTTTAATCAGTTGGATTTTAATATTTGTAAGTTAGTATAAGTTGATTCATTCTTTTGATGCTGATCAATAAATTCGTTTCTCAATTCTGGGACCTGTTTGATATCGTCTTTTGTTAACTGATTGTGTGCGCCGCATCTTTTTTTCTTTACATTGATAGAGCTAATAAGTTTGGCGAAGTTGACAAAATGGCTGTAAGATTGTAGGGTTTAAATTCTTAATATTTTTAAATAAAAATACAATAAAATTATGTACACGTGACATTTTATCGGCTAGATGACTGCTGTTTATAGAGGGATTCATGGTGTAGATGGATAGAGGTGTGTTCTGTAGAGAACTAAAACCTGAAATAACTTATCTAACTCGAACTTGAAATGACTGCACTCGACTCAATCTTGACTAAAATTAGACCAATCTTTGAAATAATATAACCCAATTCATCTGACATCTAGATCACTTGAGCTTGTAATAACTTTACCCAACTTGAGCCCAATCAGTGCTAGCCCAAATGCGGAGATGACCCTACCTGATTAAGCCCAAACCTAGAATTACTCGAACATGGTCCTACTCGAATAAAATTCAATTTGAATTGACTCAAAAATCGATATTCAACACCGGAATGGTCCAATCTCATTAACCCAAACCCCTAGATGACTCAAATTGCTAAGAAACTACAATTGTAAGCTCTAATTTTTTTCAGTATTCAAACAGTAAAATTTAAATTCTATCAGAATTTAAACAACCTAATTTTTTAAGCCAAACACCTTTTATAATTTAAGAGTGTTTGACTTTATAAGAAAAAAAAATTAAATAAAAATCAAAACTATTTTCTTGGTTTTAGATAGAAACAAAAATATACTACCTCTTTCAAAAACAAAAGCAAAGTAGAAAAATATTTGTGTTTACATATATAAAAAACAATATTGTTAACCTGATAAAATTGTTATTGCTAAAGCAACATCATCATTTTAAAGAAAATTTTGTGACTGTTATTTTAGGGTTATTACATCAAAGGTCCCTATACTATGTCCATTATATCCATTTAGTCTTTGTACTTTTAATTATATCAATTTAGTATATCTACAATTAATATTGTATCAATTTGGTCTTTACAATAATATTTATGTTAAGTTTTTAATAAAAATTTTAAAGGTTCGGCCGTAAATTGTGATAAATTGAGTAAACGAGTTGAATCTGTGATAGACACCTTACATCTAACGTGATTGTACCAATAACTTAACTTGAATAATAAGAAGGAAAAAGGTGTATTTGTCATCGTAATCTGACACTCTCTCTCTAGTGTGGGCGCCATCACTTTTGGGATCCTACCTCTCATAATACTCAATCCGTACGAATCAAATTTGAGTCGGGTTTGCTTATATTTAGATTCAATTTAAAAAAAAATTGATCCAACTTAAATCCAAAAAAAAATATTTATTTTATAAAAAATTAACCCAAATTCAAATCCATCAGATGAAACTGATACCCGACCCATGTTCATATTCCATTTAAAACCTAGAAAAAAATTGTAGTATTATAACTCTATTATTAATATATATATATAATAATAATGTAATAATTATACCTTAAAAGTCAATATTTGAATTAACTATTATGTCTTTTTCTTTTTTTGCATTAATATGTATAATTATAATAATATAACATTATATAATTATTTAAAAAATTATTAATTAATAATCCTTATGCAATAAATTTAATTTCGGGTTGCGTTTGGGTTAGATTTGATGTCATCCAAATCTAATCTGACTTAAAATTTATTTATCAGCATCCAAATTCAAATATATTTAAAACATATTTTTCATATCCAAATTTATCGTAAATGAATCGAGTTAGATGGATATCGGATAGATTCGGATCCAATTGCCATATCTACTCGTAACATAATATGTAACTTTTTATTATCCAGATAAAATTATTAGTATAATAATTAAATTATAATTTTTAAAATAATTTTATAATTCTTATTACTTATTAGTTATATTATTATTCTAAAAATGATAATTTTTATCACAGCAATAATAAATTTTTTGTTTTTAATTATTCCACTTTAATACAAGACTAGGAGAGAGACAGAATTTCATTCGTCCACCTGAGTGTCGCTTCGTTGTCCTCGATCATCCTCGTAGAGAGAGAGAGAGAGAGAGAGAGAGAGATGGAGAATCGCCGGGAGGAGGAGACGGTGGAGAGAGAGGCGGCGGCGGTTACGGCGGAGGAGGAGGATGGCGGCGGCGGCGGCGGTGAGGAGAAAGAAGAGTTAGGATCGAGTTTCACGATGGAGAGAGTCGCGGCGGCGAAGCAATTCATCGAGAATCACTATAAAGCTCAGATGAAGGACATCAAGGAGCGCAGAGAAAGGTTCATTATATATATATATATATATGTATATACATACATATCATTTTCATTATTAATTGTTATGTGTTCATTGTTATTTGAATTTTTGCCTTGTTTTGCTCAATCTCTCTTATGATTTATGATTAGGATATGTTAAGAATATAAAATCGTTCATGAATCTTTATCTATTAGCTTAAACTTTTGGATAATTGGTTCCTTAATATATTATTAGAGCCTTGTTGATCAAGAGAACGAGTTTGAATTTCAATAGCCCCTATTTAAATATTGATCTATTTCAAGCATAAGGCATAGGTGAGCCTGTGCATTATTCGCAATCTAAATGTTAATCTTTTGGTTTAGTTGGTTCCTTGATAGGATCTTGTCTTGGACTCTCTTGTTGTAGAATCATGTAGAATTTTATTTGTTGTTGGTTTTATTATGATTTTGGGAATTATTTTTGGTTCATGGGGCTAATTGAAAGCTAGCATATTAGAGTTTATTATCATCGTTTTGTTTTGATAATTAGTTTATTATCATCCCACCCCTACCAGACTCTGCTTACGCGGGAGCCCTTGAGGCACTGGACCTGTTGTTGTTTAGGATCAATGTTGTTAGTTAACTTAGTTGAGTGGTGATATTGTGAATCAGGTTTTGTTTCTAGAATTTTGACCCTTAGGTTTATTCTATGAAGGAGGTTGTAGGAAATATAAGTAAATATGAACACAAAGTTTACGTAATATCTCGATTGTAGAATTGGATCTGGACTTGCTTTACTGCCTTCGGTAGATTGCCTTGAGAACCGTATAGAGTTAACTAAGAGGGCTACTAGAGTTCTCTAGTATTCCACGTCACCAGAACCTAGAGTTGGAGATGGTGACTCTAGAGAGAGAGCTAAGTATTGAGAGTTATGCTTTTTTCTAATCAGATGAATGAACAATGGGAGAAAGGAGGACACTATATATATATATAAGCACAAAACTCAATCCTCCTCTAAAGCTAATTCCCTATGAAGGAGGCAGAAAACCACCCATTACAATAGTGGGATAATATCCTAATCTCTCAACTTATGAGACAATCAACTATCAAAATAGTGGTTGACTTATTGACTTACAGTCAGCGCCCACAGTTATGATTTTCAGAAATATTTTTGGTTCATGCGGTAGGGTTCATTTACCAGGCACTAATGCAACCGGATCCCATTAGAACTCCGAAGTTAAGCGTGCTCGGGCGAGAGTAATACTAGGATGGGTGACCTCTTGGGAAGTCCTCATGTTGCCAACCTTAAAAGGTTGGGGGTTCTTGAAAATAGCCTCTCGGTAGGGTTACACCCTAAAGGGGTGAGGCTGCATACATCCACCCCTCCCAGACCTCGCTTATACGGGAGCCCTTGAGGCACTGGGTCTGTTGTTGTTGTTGTTGTTGTTATTTTTGGTTCATGCGGTGTTGTCTGTAGGATAAAAGAATTTACATCATCTAAACTTAGTTTTCTTGTGGTCTGTCATTTATGAAACCACCGGTGCAGGCGCTCAGAGCTAAAAAAGCAGCTAGCTTCCTCGGATGTGCCACAAGAGGAGCAACTAAATCTATTGAAGGATTTGGAGCGCAAGGAGACTGAGTATATGAGACTTAAGCGAAACAAGATTTGTGTTGATGACTTTGAACTTCTAAGTATCATTGGGAGAGGAGCCTTTGGAGAGGTCAGTGAACTTCTAACCCACTGTTATTCCTTTTTGTGCTTTTTGTTAGTCATTAAAGTGGGATGAGGGCCAAAGGGAAGTAGACCTAAAAAAGACCTGGCGATCAGAGACCCCTAATTTCTGTAGATCTAGGAAGCACGGCCAATTATGAAGTTCAGGTATTGTGCAATGTAAGAACTTTGGGTTTTTTTTTTTTTGGATTTTTTTTTTTTGGGGGGGGGGGGGGGGGGGGGGGGTTGGATATGGGTGGGATGGAATGTACTGACTACTGGTAAGGAGTGTTGACAAAGCATAGTAATCACAACGAAAAGTTTTCATCTTTCTCCATTACTATTTAAGAGGCAGAGGGATCAAAAGATATAAACACCTAAGTTTTATCATCTATCTTGATTTTTAAAGTCATTGACAACGCGTCATTTCTTATTATTAGTTATTACACTTGATTAAATGTCAGAAGAAATTATCTAAATTGGATGTTCCATGGTAGAGATCAAATGACTTCTTCTCATAATAGTTTGGATGTATATTCACTCTGTGTATCCAGGAGAGTCAACATTTTGAAAAAAAAAGTGTACAATTGAGCCTTTGTAGTGTAGAAAAAAAAGTTCTATGAATTTGCTACTTTGGAGATATGTCAAATAAGTCCCTGGACACGGTCTCCTTTCAGGATAACACTCAAAGGGGTAAGGATGCGTACATATCCTCCTCCAAGACCCTACTTTGGCGGGAGCCCTCAAGGCACTGGAATTGCTGATGTTGTTGTGGGAGCTATGTCAAATGAGATGAAAATATTTATGGCCTCTCCACTAATAGGGGATAAGAAGATAGGAAACTACAATGATTCAGACATTTTTTTTCTGATTGACGAAATGGTTGTGGAATTGTTCTTTCCCTTATGAATATTATGACTGAATTTTCGTCTCATTCAGTTGATCACATACAGTAGTTTTTCTTTACTGAAGAAAATCAATTTTAAATCTTTATTTTAATAGTTTGACATTTTTTAGGCTTGTATTTAACATGCTGCTCTTTTCCTATGTTGACTTCCTACCTCTCTCTTTTGCTCATCCAAAAAAGCTGTCTTGTTAAGAAATTTATTGCATTTTATTGCACTTGCCAATGATGATCCTTTCCCTCTGTTTTGAAGTAGAACAACTGTTGGTATTAGTTTTACATGCTTTTTTATTTTTGGCTGAAAATTTTTTCTCTAGATGGAGCTTCGTTCTTATACCACCTTTGCAGGTTCGATTGTGCCGTGAGAAGAAATCTGGCAATATATATGCTATGAAGAAGTTAAAGAAGTCAGAGATGCTTAGTCGAGGACAGGTGAGATTGAGCCGTTATTAGATATGATAACTTTGTTTCTCTCTTTTTAACACCAAGTCAACAGCAGATTTATGGGACTCCAGACCCAATGGTGACTCTAGCAGCACAGCAATTCAACTGAGCCTCTGTAGATCTCCTTTTCCTACCTGTAGAGCACCCTGTCCTTGTGATTTAATACACGTCACGTCCTTGTGGCTGTAGTTCATGTCTGATCACGCGAATCCTATGTGCTTCCATGCTTGCTTAATACTCATTGAAGTCCAAACATTAATGAATTAAGAGGGTTTTTACTTTTTTTTTTTTCCTCTTCTTAGGTGGGGCTGAGGCATGGGAGAAATGTATGCAGTGCACCTCTTTCATGCACTGTATTAAAATTTTGAACTTTAGATGAGACCCATACTTCAGATTGACTCTGATTGCTGTGCTTTTATGGGAATCAACACATTTTGTTTGTGGACAAATTCTCTTGTCATATGTCAGTAGAAATGTTTAGTCATATGATATGTCTCCTTTCTATTATGTAGTGAGAAGAATATATGCTTCCACTTTGTGAAGTTGTATAAGTTGCATTGAGAACCATCTTACCATCTTGTTCGTCTAAAATAGTATGATGGATTCCTTTTCATGAAAGTTTTAGGGAAACTTTTGGTCCTCTTTTTTTGCTCACGACATTTCTAGAGATTTAAGGTTCTTGTCAGCTATGTATAGCATGTATTTCAAATTATACATCTTCTCACTTGATTTGTCTGTTTAATACAGGTTGAACATGTTAAAGCTGAAAGAAATGTACTTGCAGAAGTTGCCAGCCACTTCATTGTAAAATTGTTTTATTCCTTCCAAGATGCCGACTATCTTTATCTAATCATGGAATACCTGCCTGGTGGTGATATGATGACTTTGCTGATGAGAGAAGAGACATTAACTGAAACAGTGGCAAGATTTTACATTGCTCAAAGTGTCTTAGCAATAGAGTCTATACATAAACACAATTATATCCACAGGTTAGTTTTTTGGGAAATTAAATTTAGTCGAATGACCTATACATGAAAAGAACAATTAAATACAAGGCCGGTGGAGACTCCAAGCAATCCAAGCAGTTGCCTAAGGGCCCTAATTTGTTAAGGGCCTCTTTCAAAAGTTAATTAAATGAGCATGTCTTTACTGCATATTACTATTCATAATTGAAGAAATAACGGCCTACGTATGATACATTATAAACATATATGCATTAGTATAAAAGACTCACATATTAGCCGATGTCAAATTATAAGGTGAATTATTCAAGACGTGCTTAAACCGATGTGAACACCTCCATTACCACAAAAGGAGCCCACTGATCAAAACTTGCTTTAGGCCCGTAAAATCTTGGGACCGACCCTCACTAAATAGATGTATATCAATCACGAAAGGGTGTACTTAATTACTTATTCATGCCACCATGTGCGAATTTCTAATATTGGGTTGAAATATATCTTTCTTCAGAGATATAAAACCTGACAATTTATTGCTGGACAAAAATGGGCACATGAAGCTATCTGATTTTGGTCTTTGTAAGCCCCTCGACTGTAGAAAACTGTCTCCAATCAATGAGAATGAGCCCTTTGATGAGGAAACCCTGAAAGAGTCTATTGATATGGATGGGCGCTTCCCAGCTGCTAATACTGGGGGCCGATGGAAAAGCTCCCTTGAGCAGTTGCAGCATTGGCAAGTAAACAGAAGGAAGCTGGTACGCTTCAGAACTCCCTGAATGTGCATGAAGCTCTGTGATTTCTTTGGGTGATAGGGATACTTCTTGTTGAAGGCTGCTAATGCCACAGCCTTTTCCATTTCATTTTTGCAATATGACAGGCTTTCTCCACTGTGGGCACTCCAGATTATATCGCTCCCGAAGTGTTAAAGAAGAAAGGATATGGCATGGAATGTGATTGGTTTGGTGCTCCAAAATTTATATGCTCACATTTCATATCTCCGCCCTTACAAATCCTGTTTGTCTGCCTTTTTTTTGAATTGGATTCATGATACAATAACACATACGAACATGACACAAAGATAGCGGGTTTGGATTGGAGATTTTGGACCGTTGAATTTGGGTTAACACATTTAACCTGTTTAGGTAATTGGGTTCATTTTGGGTTTGGATTTAGTCAACATGTTTATACTGCTTATATCGCTGCAAATTGAGGCTAATAAATTCTGTCACTGAATACATGCACATGTACATTTGTATGTTAGTTGGATTGCATGAACATGATCACTGTCAAAGCCATAAGTCCCAGAATGTGGAAGTACAGAATGAATCCTTCATTTCCTCTCAGCTTTATCCATCATACTATCTCCTGAAATTTCTGTGCCATCTACTCCTAGAATACCTCAAGTCCTTGTAGGCTGCAGCCTACATGGAATTAAGTTATAGCCATTTAGGTACAACATCCGACGCCAACTGCTGTTCACGTTGTACTCCTGAAACCCTGTTTTGCATCTCCATAATTGAGACCATGACTGAAACTGCAGTCGTGATTAAATCTATGAGCCATACTCCTTTTATTACTCTTTTCACCATGCACTACTTGGCACATGCTACAGGAACTACTGTTTGAAAATGTTCCATCTATTGCTACATCTTTCAATATGATGCCTCTTATCTACCTTCTCATTCTTATTCTACAACAACAACTACAACAACAAACCCAGTACCCCAAGGGCTTCTACTTGAGCAGGATAATTGGGGGGTGGGGGAAATGTATACAGTCTTACCCCTTCAGGGTGCTAGCCTAAAGAGAGGCCTTCTCATTCTTATTCTAGATGCACTTATTTGTTGATTTACACTCTCTTTAGTGTCCCAACCTTAAGTGGGTGTCAAAGTTCTGGTCCACTTGTAAAGAACTAAGTCAAATTTAAGTGAAAATGACTCGTTATTGGCCAACCTTACAATCCTTGTAAAAGTGCTAGACTAGTGTTAAATCAACTTGTCTGTTGAAGAGAAGGTTGAAATCCTTTTCTTTGTGTGCATTTCATTAGCAAGGCTCTTGATAGATACACCCCTCATTAGAATGGCACCTACAAAGCAAACACCCTTGCAACCACCTAAATGGTATAAGGAGGAATCATGACAAAAAGAGTCCTCAGTGCTGAAGTATTATGCTTGGAGTACTAGAATGACCCTCTCCCTTCTCAAAATAAACATTAGAATGGGGAGGAGAGAGCCATAAATGAGAGTACAGCACTTCCAACCTTTGATGACAAACATCCAAAAGGCTGAGACCTAAGAGATTGAGGATACCAACCAAAGGTCAGGGCCTATATATTATGAAATTCAATCTATCTTGATTTCTGTTTTCCATTTTGGACCTTGACATATCTTAGCTTTTGGATCCCGAGATTGCAATGTTCAGCAAATGATCTTTTATTACAATTCACACCCTTCCCCTTCTCTCCAAAATAAAGATCAAAGTGAGGAAAGGGTATATATTCCATTGAAGATGACTTAATCCTATTTTCTGTGTGCTTCTCCCTGCTTAACTGTTTATTCATCCAGGTGATCATTTCTAACGTCCTAGAGAGCCTGATACTTTCTTACTTCACTGTAAAACATACTGCTTTGTGATGTGCTGAATATCTGTCATTCTGGATTTTGGTTTTGCTAATTTTATGACTTAGGATCCTACTTGTAGGTGGTCATTAGGTGCTATTATGTATGAGATGCTAGTGGGATATCCCCCATTCTACTCTGATGATCCAATAACGACATGCAGAAAGGTGAGATGCTGCTTCTCTCAGCCTCTTATCATTCTTTATTGCTTTATATTCCATGGTATTTGCTCTAGTCTACAATAGTTTTCCTTCTATGGTGTGTTGTATGTCTTGCACTACGTCTTCCTGCCGCATATGTAATTGTTGTTTGTAACTGCATCAGCATCAGTTCTATAGCTTGTAATTGCAATTAAAGGTGTCAAATAGATATGTATTCTGTCTATGTGAGATGGAATTCCATGCCTTCTTATTTTGATCACCAATGTGAGTAGAAGCCTTCTCTTTCCTAGTGATGACTGTGATCGTGATGCATCTTTTTCACTGGTTTACAGTCTAGACCCAGCTCGGCTTGTAAAAGAATAACTACTGTCTGCATCATGAGATAACGTTTTCTGAATGCTTCACTGAATGTTAGATTTATTTGTTCTGCTTTCTTCATTTTCTGCATCTTGATACAGGGTGTACTACTCCTAAGCTTCCACCCCCTTATTTTCTACCCGATTTAATGGGAATAGAAGCACAAAACACGATTTGAACATGTCAAAATCTAAAATAATTTGAATTCTACTGAAGTTGAGAGAAATCTCTAGGGTGATCTGTTTGAATGGATCTGTTGGTATTTCTCAATACATTTCTTGGTTTTGTCAGATTGTGCATTGGAGAAATCATTTAAAGTTTCCAGAAGAAGTTAGGTTGTCTCCTGAAGCTAAGGATCTGATTTGTAGATTGCTGTGTGACGTGGAGCATAGGCTAGGTACGAGTGGAGCCGAGGAAATAAAAGTAAGTAATTCTTACTGCCGTTGCCTTTTGTATCTTTTATGTTGTAATGGAATGTTTTCTTTTCTCCCTTCACGGCCTTTATTTCTATTTTTTTTTATTTTTTTTATGCTGATACTTCTTTTCTTTTGCTTGGATTAGGCTCATCCTTGGTTCAAAGATGTTGTATGGGACAAACTATATGAAATGGAGGCAGCATTTAAGCCTGAAGTAAATGGGGAACTTGATACGCAGAATTTTATGAAATTTGAGGAGGTAGGCAGCTATCCATGGCTCTTACTGTATCTTTCATGAAATTTCAAATATGTGGGTTGTAATACGTAGACATTTTTACCTTCAGTGTCTATGTAATCTAAGATATCATCATTGCATAGCTGATAACATTGGTTTAAGCTCCTTACTAAGACTGACTAGGTAATGCATGAAAATGACTTTGATCTAAGGTAATAAGGATACACGATCTTACTGCATTTATCCGAAATGCTTTATTTGATCTCACAAGTGCCGTTGAGTAGCCTAAATTTTAAGAAAAAGCAAGTAGGAAAAGTTACGCGGAATGTCCATTGAAAACCAATGAAAAGGTGTTAATTATGAAGCATATATTGACTTTTTTAAATGAGAAGCTAGAACTTTGGAGAGGGTCTTGGAATCGAAAGGCTTACAACTTAGTAGATCCAAGATTTGGGTATATGGAACTCAAGTTCTATATCTCAACCAGGCCAAGCATAGAAGACGTCAAGATTGGACTGGAGTCCATACCGAAAAGAGACTGTTTTAAATATTTGGGTTCCATGGTGCAACAGGATAGCGAAATTGACGAGGATGTCAACAACCAGATTAAAATATACTGGCATTTATGGAGGATGGCTTCTACATTACCATGCGATAGAAAGTTCCCATTAAAGTTAAAAGGAAAATACTATAAGACATTAGTGAGACCGGCTATGTTATACGGTGCGGAGTGTTGGCCAATTAAATGGCATCATATGCAGAAGTTGAACGTGGCGGAGGTGAGGATGTTGCAGTGGATGTGTCAACACACTAGGAAGGATAGGATCAGGAATGATGTTATAAGAAGCAGATTGGGAGTGGCTTCAATCGAGAATAAGTTGAAGGAGCAATGTTTGTGATGGTTTCAACATACAACAACCTCATACAAGGTTTGTGATGGTTTCAACATGTATTGACAACTACCTTTGTCAGAAGATGTGAACAACTTCATACTATGCAGGGGAGGAAATGGAGAGGCAGGCCAAAGAAGAGCTGGATGGAGATGATTCCATAAGACCTCGCCCACCTAAACCTAAATGAGGAGATAGTCTTAGATAGAGTTGAGTGGAGAGTAGCATAGGTGTAGTTGATATAGCGGTTTAGAATAGAGGAGCATAACTAAGCTAGTCCTAGTGCCCTTAGGCTTATATGTGTGCCTATTTGTTTTTACTTGCTATTGCTTTGTGCTGTTGGTTATTCTAGCTTGTAGCTTACTGCGTGCCACTTGCGTAGTGTTTTGTTGTTTCGTGATACTATGTGCTTTGCTGCTTGTTTCTTTGTTGCTTTATTACTTATTATTGCTTTATGCCCTCTCCGTGCTGTTGTTTGCATACTTTTCAGGTTGGGGGTCCTCGAACATAGCATTCTTTTAGGGTAGCACCCTGAAGGGGGGTAAGGTTGCGTACATCTTACCCCTCTCAGACCCTGCTTTAGCGGGAGCCCTTAAGGCACTGGGTTTTTTATTGTTGTTATTGTATATTGACATTTAAATTGCAAGGACTTTTATGTTTTGGTTTGTGATGCTATGATGCTTTCTCTTCCTACATGTGACAACTAATTGGTGTTTTGGTTTAAGATGCTGTGTCTCTGAGGTATCTGACTGTTGAATAAAATTCAACTTGTTTGCAGGTGGACCCTCCAAATCCAGCTAGATCTGGATCTGGACAATATCGGAAGGTAATTTATGTTCCTTTGAAGCAACCCCCCCCCCCCCCCCCCCCTCCCTCTTCTCCCTCCACAAATTTTCTCCCTTTCTCAATCTATTTTCTTGAAAGATATATTCAGTCTGTCTCAAAATAATTGTCATCCTTTCTATTTTAGGTCATCAAAAATAATTGTCACCTCTGCAATTTTAACTGCATTTACTTTTATTTTTCTAAAAATGTAGGTTGTGACACATTTTCTTACTTATACCTCCTTTGTCCTCGGACTTGGTCCCATCAATCACTTTTAGCATCTTCAAAATGATTATCAACTTTCCAAAATTAGAAAAACACATCTACTTGGATGATCACTTGTTGAGAAAAATAACTAATATTCTCAACAATTTGATCTGATCCTTGCTGCTTTACAAGTAGACAAAAAGAGTACTGGGATACATTTAGAAGGTGCGTCCACAAAGATTTTATTAAATTTTTACGTTGTTTGGAAAGCTGAATATTATTTTGAAAGAAAAGGAGTAGAAAATTATGGAATAGATATTTTGTGGATACTTTCCTTAGTTGAAATCTAGTGTGGTCGTCCCTGGATTGTGGACGATTAATTTGTTCACTATATGATGTCCATAGGTACTTGAGAGGTGCTAAGCTTTTAACACAAACTGCTATAAACTCTCTTCAAACATGGTCAACCTTTACCATAGTTGTGCTACATGCCTACATCACACTGACGATGTCTCTCTGAACCCACCCTGTGCTTTTCATTTCGAGAAATATGCATGTTTTCTGTGCTAATTACATGGCTGTTTCAGCTGCTATATAAACGTGTCACAAAGCATATTTGGCATTGATCTTGGCAGGCTATGAAAACTCCGGAGGATATAAGTTTTGTTGGCTACACATACAAGAACTTTGAGGCAGTCAAAGGCTTACGTCATCCTATAGGTAACCAATGCGTGTTCTTTTCGTTGCCTTTTTTTTTTTTTTTTTTTTTCTATTGGCTTCTGTATTTGTCTATTGCTTGCGGTCATTTCATTTGTGACGCACCAATGCTGCATTGGATAGATATTTGGAGTTTGATTAATTTATAAGTGACTTCACCCATATAGTAACAAGGTCTTCTCCTTGGGCTTAGGTGGTCCATTACAGGCCTAATAGGGGACTTCCTACTTGAATTATGTTGGGTTGCGTCATTATATCATTAGTTGAAGATTCTGTCAGGCATGAAATTTCGATGATAGTGATAAATTAAGGCAGCGGCAGATCCACGTTGATGCTAGAGGCCACCCTGAATTTAAATAATTATATTATGAACATATGGAAAGCAGTCCCAGGCCCATGGCTTGGTGGTCACCAGCCATAAAGGGGAACCATTTGAGCTACTCGTGTTTTGGGAGATTTACAATTAAATTTTGTGAGCTCTTTTAAGTATACATAAATATTAGATATTTTAAGCAAAAATTAATCTAAATAATTTTGTTATATGTCAATGGTCTCACTAATTTTTGTTTAGATATACTTGTATCCATAATTTACTTGTACTCATTCTTCAAATTTTTTAGTTGTATGCATATTACTCAAATCTTTTTTCTAACCTTTTCAACTCTATGATTTAGATCTTATTAGTTGTATATTTATACTTTCATATTTACGCATTGATTTTTTTCAAATTTATTTGTAATATTTTTGTAGAAAAAATGTGTAATATCTGACATGTAATGGTTGAAAACTAAATATAAAGTTTCTTAAATAATTCTAAAATTATTTATTGAACTCTCAGGAGTCACAAATTTGGATTTATTATTTCAAGTTACCTTCTGATGCATATCAAAAAGAGTATATTACTCAATAAGAGATTTTATAAATATTTTAAATTACAATAAGACCCCAAATTTTTTTTTTTTTGTCGAATAAAACCCCAACTTAAGTTGAATTGAATTTGAAAAGTTATTACTTTTTGATATATATATCTTTTATATGGTTGGATGCCTTAAATAAAGTTGTCTCAAAATTTTCTTATATTTAGGAGTAATTCAGAGCTACATTTTGACTTCGAATGAAAATATAGAACAAATATACGCCTAATAAATTGAATAAAGTGAAAAGTAAAAGTAATTTATAATTCAAGCCCACCCTCAATCAAAATTCTAGATCTGCCACTGAATTAAGGTATTTTATGGCGCATGTGTTGCTACTGGCTATATGATGTCTTCGACAAACACATACGCGGTAGTTGCATCCATTATATGAACGGCCTTCTGGATCTTCTGCTGACAATTACCACATTGCTTTTAGAAGGATTCTTCCTGCCTTTATATCTGATAACTTTCTTATTAGTGCCCAACAATCAGGTCGGTCCCAAGATTTTAGGGGTCCATAGCAAGTTTGATTTGCGGCCCTTTTTGGTAATCGAAGTGTAGAGGCTTGGTTAAGCACATCTCGAATAATCCATTTCATATTATAACACTAGCTAATATGTAGATCTGATAATGTACGTAAATATGCAATATATATTGTATCATACATTATGTCATTATTTTTCTAATTCAATTCTAGTTTTCAAAAGGGGCCATTAACAAATTGGGGACCCAAGCAATTGCTTCCGTTACTTGGAGTCGTAATTGACCCTGACAATAGCTATCTATTGTGCATGTTAGAACTGCTAACTCAGCAGCTTTTGGTTCCCTGAAAATTTCACTACTTCCTAACTGTGATTTGAGAAACATATCCAGTTTATTCTGTTTCCATCTGTTTCAAATTTTGGCATACTGCTTTTGCACCTCATTATGTATCATTCATCTTTGATAAGTAGTTAAACTAGCTTGGATTTTGAGTTAACCTTTCTGAAGGGATTACCAAATATAATTAATGGTTATGTTCTTCAACTGACTGGTCCCAATTTAAAGGACAGGCTAGTGCATATGGCTTCTATCAAGCCACTGTGCGAGTTTGTTCATAAACATGTGCTCCACCTAGAAACAACAGAATTGAGATAGCAAAAATTTTCCATTAAAACAAATAGAGCATGTAGCTTCGTGAATATTATTGTATAGTCTTAATTTTTTGAACCCTTTGCAGATAAGACAAGAAGCACATCACCGAAATGTACACCTACAGATTCTTCTCTCAGTAATATTTCTCTCGCTCACCTTATCAACTCGTTCAAGAATATATGTTTGTTAGGCAAATACCCAAGAAATGAGTTCGATTTTAGATGTGAAAGAACAAAATTTAAAGAAATTGAGAGGAGAAGAGAGAGAGAAAACGTAATACATAGATTTACGTGGAAAACTCTCAAATTAAGGAAAAAAACGTGGGCGGGGGAGAAATTAATCCACTAAGAACTCTGAAGGAGGATACAATTGGAGCAGCAAGGAAAAACATATATATAGGCTCAAGTACCAACCCTAGATCTCACTGAATGGGTCTATTGGGCCATATCAGAAGAAAAAAAAGGTCCACACCTCAAAACCAGCCCGACATTGACCTCAGTTTTTTAATTGAGACATAAATTCGAAACACGACACAATATCCATTTCTTTCAGTTAATTTATAGCATTTCTTTTCAGGTGATTCTGGAGTGGACTACACCTCTTAATATACGGCTACAGATGCAGAACCGAACTCGACATTGCTTCATCAACAAGCAATGCCATATCCAAGTAAATAATTATTCAAATCTCGTGCATGTAAAAACCTTCTATATATCAGCCATGGCAAACCCAAAAGCTCAACCCAGTATATGGGCTTTCATTTTTCTTGACGATTGGCCACTGGGATGGAGGGAATTTGAACCTACGACCTTATGTTCTGTTCGAAAATCCAACCTCCGAGTTTAAGTGTACAGAAAAAAACCCGGAATTCCTATGAATCAGTTTTGGTGCCCGGGATGGCAAAATTAGGGCTTGCCTTCACTTGTGGCAGTTCATCACCTCTTTTTTGAAGCAAAATTCGATGTCAGAGCGGAAAAAAGGGGGGCATCTTAATGTATCAAGCATTCGATGAGGGGTTTTTTAGGATTTAAACCGAAAGAATTAGCAGTTGATTTGAATGAAAACTCCTTATTTTTGCATATTTGTGGTGGTGTTGTCACAACTTGAACTCTTTGCTGTGCCATCATGTTGTCTATGATGTCTTGTTTATGCAGTAGAGCTAAGCTTTGCTCTGTTGTAATATGGACTATGTGTTTGGTATTGCTTATGAAGGTGCTTTTGGAAAACTCGGGGCTTGTTTCGTCAAGCTGTGAAAAAATGTTTCTTTTTATGCATTTTTGCAAAAATAATTTCGTTAAAGGTGTATCTGTAGAGGTATTTTGGTCTAAAAAATTTATAATTTTTGCTTCTGTTTCTACTCCAAAGAAAAATCACTATTTTTTTTTACTAATTCTTAAAAGCCAAAAAGCAGCTACTTCTTTTATTTAAAAGCATTTTTTCTTTTCAGGTCAAATGCCCTCGACTCCTAGAAAAAAGGTCGTTTTTCTAGAAAGGAAGCTTGGTCAAACGGCCTCTGAAGCATTTTTTTAAGGAAAAAAAGGGTGTTCGGTATTGTGGCTGAAACTGTGATAGAAGAAAATGTTCCCAAAATCAGTTGGGGGTCATGTTTGTAGCATAGTGGAGGATTTAAATTCTAGTTAAGATCATGCTTTTAAGCAGTTTTTGTGTGCCTCTCTCTATTTTCTGTACAGAGTTAATTACAGTGTTAATTTAGTTCATGTATTTTTATTTGTGTTAATTTAGTTTTGGCGTAAACTGAAGTACTATGGCTTGTTCATGCTCAGGGGATTATATATATATATATATATATATATAATTTGCTATTTTTTTAATGTCCAATAAATCTTGGCTGTCTATTACAATGGAGGGTCAGGATTCGCCCCTCTTACGCTTTCACTCTCTCATAAAGAACGTGCATATACACATATATAGTACTATGGTTATTGAGTGAATTGACATTAAAACTAGTGATGAAATTTCAATGCAATACTGTATCAATACTAAAATATTATGACAAAATACATAACGAAGAGAAAAATTAAGTTAGAATTTCATTTAAGAACTGTAATGCTACAATTTAAATTAGCGCAATTGAAAGTATAAAAGTAAAATTGACACGGTGTATGTGGCATTAGTAATTCGTTTTTTTGTCATTTTATGTGATGCTAGGGTCGATGTAAGATTTTAAGCGTTTAAAATAAGTTTGATTAATGGACCCTATTTTGACTTTAAAACATGAATAATACATGTACTAACCTCGTAACTTCTACTGAAATTATATTAATATTTAGAATGAAAGCTGCTAGGAATTGAACGAGAAACCTCCCAATCACGAGACTGAATTAATTATATTAAAAGCTTAAGCTGATAAATGAAGATAAAAGAGTCGTTTTACAGTCTAACAACTTGAAATAAGATAACAAGAATATGGACAATGTCATAAAACTCATTTTCTCTTCCTCTATCTCATATGTTTAAGTGGTGAAGGCTATCGAAATATGTAATATAAGTACATATTATATAAAATTATTAGGGTTATTTATATTTTAGTATTCTAATATTTTTAAAAATAATAAAAAAGATTATAACCTTTTTGAATTATTAAAAGACTTCTAAGTTTTTATCGTATTAAGAAAAAGGCCTATCTCAAGCGTGATGATGTCATTTTTAATAATTATTTTTTATTATTTTTAACAACTTAATTTTAATTTAAGAAAATTATGCTGAAATTCAATGTATTTTTATTAAAAATTTCTAAAGTGGAACTGATTCTAATAATATATAAATATATTCATTAGGATTTTTAGATTTTTTTGCCGAAAATGCCGACATTATACATGATAGCAATAACATATAAATATTTATATCAAACTTTAGTGAAATTTTTATGGCAATTTGTTGAATTTTGCTAAAAATATTAACATAACTTGTATATGTTATTGTAATCATTTGCTGTATTAACATTTTTAATATAAAATTGGTCAAATTCTTAGAAAAATTCATCAAATTCTAACATATGATATTAGGTGATAAAATATTCAAAAGTAAGGATATCTCGTTTCATATATTAAAATATCAAAATAACTATTGGCTATGATAAATTATCAAAATCAGATACTACTTTATTTTATCTCATATACTTATCATAATATCATATAGATATAAAGTATGCTTTACGTTTTAAATATTTTCCATGCTAAGGTGGACATTAAAATAAAACATCTACACTGTGTATGACATCGAATTGAACTCAATAAGACGTTCTTACAGATCACAATTGCGCCACTGCCACTTATCTCTCTGTAATTGCGGATAATTTATCTATATTTGCCATATCCCGTGCTTTCTCTTTCTATACTAGCAGGATGACTAAGTGATAAGTGATCAAATATCAGGTAATTCTTTTTTTTTTTGGTAAGTGTAATCCGTTATTTTATCATATATATTTTTCATACTATCATGTACGTATACTGTATATAAAATATATTTTTCATATTAATATTCCCTGTGTTAAGGTGGAAAATAAAATAATATACGATAAAATATATATATATATAAAATGCAAAAAACACGTTGCCGTATGACGCCGTTCAACTTGCCTATAGAACTTTCCTTTCTCCTCTTTCTTTGCTTGGCTCTTACAGATCATAAGTATTAATCGCTGCCACCACTGTAACCGTCACCTCTCTCTCCCCTCTCTCTCTAACCATCGATAATTCATCTATGTTCTCCTCTTCCGTGCTTTCTCTTTCAGCAAAATTTAAAACAAATACGGTACCTCAAAGGGCTCCTATCAAGGCAAATTTTGGGACAGTGAGATGCAGATAACTTTATTCCTATAAGGTGCTATCAAAAAGAAATATTGTTTTCAAATGGCTTCCAACCCCTTAAAAAGCAAAAATGGAAAGCTTTCTCTATCTGTAATTATCTACAGTATCAGGTATACTTTTCATACTATAATGTATATTTTTCTTATTAAATATATTCCCCATGTTATGGTGGAAAATAAAATAAGTTATGACCAAATAAACAAAACAGAAAATATACGTAGCATATTACATTGAATTAAACTCTACACAACACTATTTAACATTCCTATAGAACTTTCCTCGCTTCCCCTTCCGTCTCTCTTTTCTTCTGTTTTTTGCTTGGCTCTCATACATCACCACCACCGACTTCCACCATCACCTGCATCACCACCGCCTCTCTCTCTGTATCCGATGATAAGTATATAAAGTATTCATGTGATAAAATATTTAAAATATATTTTATTATATATATATACAAATATTAAAATATCTAAATAATAAATGATCAAACATAAGTCATTTTTTTTTTTTAAATATTCCTGAGCCCCATGCTAAGGTGGAAAATAAAATAAAATAAAATAAACGGAATACGCTGCGTATTACGTCAAGTTGACCTCGATACGACGTCGTTTATCTTTCCTATAGAACTTTCCTTTTCTTCTCGTCTCTCTCTCTCTCTCTCTTCTCTTTCTCCCTTTTCTCTGCTCGGCTCTCACAGATCATCACCGCCACCGCCAATCGCCACCACCACCACCGCAACCGCCACCTCTCTCTCTCCTCTTTCTCTCTCTATCCGTCGATAATTCATCTATGTTCTCTCTCTTCCCCGCTTTCTCTCTCTAGAATTATATGTTCTCTCTAGTTTGATTCAATCCGACGATCATCGAATTTAACCCCAATTTCGACCTCGAAATCCCTAAATCGTTTGTTATAGAGAAATTATAAGGAGGGTTGTGGCTGAATTTGTGAAAAAGTTGAGAAATTTGTAGCAGCTGGAGCGTAATTTGGGATTGTTCGACGTCGTAAGGGTGATTTGAGTTGGGTTTTGTGTTTGATTTATTGGGATTTTCATGGTTTTGAGTGCCCTAATTTGTAATCGTTCGTCTCTACTGTAAATCAAGGTATTTTCTGTTTGTTTTTCATGTGATCCATTGAAGGTTTGTTATTTTAGGTATTTTGATGGTGTACTGGGCAGTTTGTGTTGGTTTAGTTTGAAATTTGGAGGGTTATTAGAAGGGGGAGATTGAAAAATTGGGTATTTATTGAGATGTTGTGATGTCTGTGTTTGGATTGAATTAGGGTTTTGATGCGGTTGAATTAGGGTTCTGGGTGGGTTTTTTTTGAGTTTATTGTTGAATTGATGGTTAAGTATGCAATGCTAGCTTTAGATTTTGTGTACTTAGGTGATAGCTAACTGAGTGATTTTCTTTCCCCCCTTTTTTGATGTGAAAGTGGGGCTGATGCAAAGGGATTTGAACCTAGAATCTCTAGATTTCAACCTTGGTAGTGTTTTTACTGTTAGACCGGTGCCAATTGGTAGTTGTGTTTGTTTCGACAAAATCGGATATAGGGTCATTTACACCAAATTTTCATGTACTTTACTTGCTGTGTTAATTTAGATATTATACTTTTAGTTGTATCAATTTTGTCTCTCTAAAAGTTACATAATGTCAATTTAGTCATTGAATAAAATTTATGTTAAGTTGGGTGATAGAATTTTTAATAGTACGGTGACAGGGTGTTTTAAATTGGGTCAACGGGTAGGCATGTTTTGGTTTACTTGCATCTAACATGGTTGTACCGTCAAAAATTACGTCATTAGTTAATTTGACTGACGCAATGGAAATTGTGCAGGGACTAACTTGACGCATTAAAAGTATTACGGACTAAATTGACATAATGGGCAAAATACTTGTAGTGTAACATAACCCTTGAATTGATTAATTGTATGTGGTGCAGAGTTTTATCTTTCAGTTTAACACTCAGATGATTCTGTTGATACATGGTTCTGTTCACCGCTTGTTTTTGTTGAGTTTTGGCTATATAACTTCTTGATTACTTATTTACTGAAGAGGCAAAGGAAGGGGGGGGGGGGGGGGGGGGGGGTGATATGGTGCTGGTGGCTGAGGGTGTAATATAGAGGGGAGGGCTGCTGAGAAAACCGTGTGTTTTTCTTTTTACATCCTTGTGTAATTCATTTTAGGTAAATATCTATGAAAATATCAATAAAATTAAATGCCATTTTAGGTTATTTGTCTTTCTGTAAGTTCCCCATTACTCAGCTTTCAAGGTCATCGTTCAAAGCTCCTCAGCTCTCCCGTAATGGCATCAATACATTAACCCCCCAAAAAAAGTTTCCTATTACCTATTAGGTGATACTTAATGATGATATTAAGTGCTGAGGCAGAGTGGTACGATCTTTGAGTACTTGTGTAATTTGGTTATACTCAATAAATCGGGTCACTAGATTCACTAGGCTTCAAGTATGATAATTTTACGCCACTGTTTTAACTAAAAAGGAGATGTATATGTAAATATAAGCTATAGAATTTTGGTCCTGCTTTTTGTGGATAACCAAGCATTTGTTGGTTTTTCTCCAACATTTTCCTCTTGATGTTGATTCTGTGAAAGCTAGTAGTTTGGCAGAGCCAATGTTATTGCCTGTAGCAGTATAGAGAAAAAGTGAAATTTATGCGCCAAATTGATTCAAGTCTCTCTAGTAGTTTGGCAGAGCCAATGTTGTTGTATTCATCTTGATGTAGGGACCAAGCATAAGAGTCTTGCATTTTCTACTTTGACCTGAGTTAGCCTATGCTCCAAAACAGTTGCCTTTTCTCATTTGACGCTGGATTAGAAACGCTATATTGAGTCTGCAGACTCTGCACGCATTGGGAACAGCCTCATGTATTCCATATTGATGTATCTTGAGGTCAGTTCTGGAGGCTAGCTTCTGGGAAGTAAGTTTTGCCATCCTGAGTCACAACTATCTCACTCAGTACTGACATGGGTAGCATAAGTTCTGTCAGGTTTAACTGTATATTAAGTTTGTCACTCTTTCTTAGCCTTCGTTCCTTTAAGAGAGAATGTCGTGTAGCTTTAAAAGATTCAGTCAATAGTGAATTCGCTTTTTATGGTAGTCGAGGTACCCAGGATTGGGGATGATAAGAGATCGCCTGTTATTTTCCCAGTTTTTGGTCCTGTCTTGGGTGGCAAGTCTAAAAAGCTTCATAATGGATGAAGACTACCTAAGTTCTGGTCAGTTCTCTGGTAGTTAGTATTGAATTGTTTACGAGGAACAAAGAACAACCACAGTAAAGAAGGCAAAGATATAGATGGGAGCACTATTAAAAAAATACTGAAGCTGAGGGATTGGGAAGTGCAGCTTCAGTCATGTCGTTCTTGGCATAAATTACTCATATGTAACATCTTTTGCCATCTATTGGCTTGTCTCCCTTGTGGGAGTACCGCTGTTTTGCATTTTTCTATTGGAGCCGCTTTATTTGGTTGTGGAGGCCTTTGCGCAATTTTTGCTGCTCATTGTGCTCTTTTTCAAGACTATCTGATACCTTCTTTGTATTTATGCAACTGTAAGATATACTTTTGTATGCTTGCTCACACCTGGTCAATTTTGTGCTTCTGCAGTTCTTTCTTCTGTCAATGGCTGTCAGTCTTTGAACATTGAGGTCAATCTTCATGTGCTATCGAAGTGTAATCTTGTCATGCTATGTAGCTGCGTGGTTCTCTGCGAAGTCGTTGCAAAGAAGTTGATGCAATGGCTGCTTCTAGCAAATTCGATCCATCTAGAAGCCCAGATAAACCACCGTATGCTTCCGGACCACGTGGTCCTTATGCTGGTGCCTCATTGGATAGGTCTGGCAGCTTTCGTGAGAGCTTGGAAAATCCCATCCTATCATCTCTTCCAAGCATGTCTAGAAGAAACTCTGCAGTGGATGTTGTAAAGTTTTTCCATGGTTTGCGCTATGATCCCAAGGCTCCCGGCTTGGACCATAAATTTGATCGGCAAGGTGAAATTAAAAAAGCCGTCAGTGCTGCACTCGGACTTTCACAGGATGATTCCCCATCTGTCTCCTCAAAAGGCAAGTTGCTATCCTCCCCAGCAACAGAGGAAGTCAGAAAAGTGAAAGCTGGATTACGGGAGAGCTCTTCTAAGGCGAGGTAGTTTCTTCTTGTATTCTTGCATTTGGCTGTCAGATGTAAGTATTTTTAACCTTCTGTATTTGAACAGGGATCGTGCGAAAATGTTCGGTGAAGCATTTTCTGCACTGAGTAAGTGTTTTCCCAATATATCAACGAGAAAGAGATCCCGAATAGACGTGTCTGGTGATCGGTCTGTTTCGGATCTAAATACGGGTAAGATGGCAATTACAAGTCATACAACCACAAAGGCTTTAGAGGTGGAGAAGCAAAGGTTGGAAGAGAAGACAAAAAATGCCGTTACAAATAAACGTACCCGGACTTCTTTGTCGGATGCAAGGGTTGGTATCCTGCAATTGACTTATTTCCTCACAACTTTGTGTATAGTTTTTCATATTTGTCTAATTATCCTTTGTTAAATGCATCTTGGATTTCATCTGGGACTTCAACTACATTATTATCACAGCTTCAGGGTTTATTCATAGAGAGCGTGAAGGTATTAGCGTCTAGATGACTAGACATAGTTTTATTAAGAGAGCTAGAAAACACTGTTCTTTGTCATATATTGAAAGACCAGATAGCATCAAGAGTAGTTCAAATGAGTAGTAGTCATTGTTTGCTTCCCTTCACCCGGTTGCTTTCGGACTTTGCAGGTATGATCAAAAAGTTTCTGCTTCCTTTGACTGGTAAAGGAGTTTTGTTCTTTCCTAATAAGAGGAGAAGGTAGAAACAGCTAGGCAACCTGATACACTTGCATAATAAAAAGCATGGCATGAGTATCAACTTGGAATTGACTTGTCGCTTATGATTCTCTCAGAAACTATGACTTACATGTTCTACTTAGTAAAACTCTTTTGTTACTTTGATTGCCCTCACCAACTACCTCAAACAGTGGGGCTGAGACTGCTTTAATGTTATCAGTCATAATAACACCTCTATTGTAATTTATATGAACCTCATAATATCCAATCTTGGCTTGCTATGTTAATGGTGCTGTGCATTGACTGAGAAAATTGGATTATGAATGCCACTTGACTTATGAAACATCGGTTGTTTCCTCTTGGCTAAGTACTAGCTGCGAGAAAATTGAATTACGAATGCTTCTTAGCTTGTTTTGCTTCTCATGCTTCCTATATGGCTATGAGAAGTTGTTTTTTCTTCCTTTTCTGGTGTTTTTGGCATTAAGGGTTGATCATCTGCCTCGTTAAGTTATACTGAGAGTAGTGATAGTAATCTTTGTTTCCGCTGTATATAGAAACATAATTTAGCTGATGTCAGTGGATATACAGGTCAATTCTTTTGCAAGGCCATCAGGACTGGTTGATAAGGATAGAGATGTGTCAAGATTTGCTAATAGTGGTGCTGTTTTGGCTGAGGATCGGACATTATCAATTGGCCTTGATGGTTGGGAAAAATCAAAGATGAAGAAAAAGCGCTCTGTTATTAAGCCTGATAGTTCTCTAAGCACAATGTCATCTAAACTTGCTGATAGGCCTCGTGAGCCAAAACAGGGGCTGCAGCAACGGCTTGTTTCTAATTCCCGAGCGAAGTCAAATGACTCATATGCAGTCAGGTACAAAATCTAATAGTTCAGCCAAATTAATTTTCCTTGTCGTACAGATGGGTTGGGTACCGAGGAATTTCTTGGGCGATGTACGATATTTAGTTGTATGTCAAGCCAGATTTTTTTTTTTTTGGCTGTTGGTACAGTCGTAATGCCATCTTAGTGGATTAGTCATGACTCATTATCAGACGGTTTAATCTAAATTCTATCTTTTGTTCCGATTGGTGTGTTTAGTTGGTTGATTAGAGAAAATGTATGGACAACTACATTTCTTTTTGTTGTAATTTTGTTTCTTTCACCTGATATTGTAGCATACTAGCAAATATATAATGATATAAATGTAGATGAAAGTATGACCCGCTGTCTCGCCCTTCGCTTGCCATGTTGTTTTTTTTCATTATACTAAGGATGCTTCTGTCAGCATCTACATTTTTGGAACGAAATCGAGTCTTCTTAATGATTAAAAAAAGTTTCGGTAGATATCTTTGCTGAAAATTTTTTATAGAACAGCGATCAACTAAATATATCCAGAAAGTTGA
This sequence comes from Simmondsia chinensis, assembly GCA_018398585.1. NCBI lineage: Eukaryota > Viridiplantae > Streptophyta > Magnoliopsida > Caryophyllales > Simmondsiaceae > Simmondsia > Simmondsia chinensis. The sequence continues at coordinate 36,467,500 of JAGTTD010000010.1, forward strand.
TCTGTGGGATTCTCATTAATGCCTCCTTTACATTTGGCATTTGCTGGTGAGAAGTTTCTTCACTTCTTATGTTTTTCTTGTTTCTCTCTCCTCTGTTTACGTTCTTATATTTCTTACTGTAAGTCTGGCTTTCGTTTCATGTAGATCTGGAGCTGGTAACTCTGTTGGAAATGGTGCTGTTGGTGTTGGAAAATCTGAGGGTATTCTGCAGGAAACTGGCTCCGGTGTGCGGGTTTCCATCCCTAGAGCAGAACTGGAGAATAGTTCAGGACTTAGCGATAAGAAGGATCGCTCCATTGAGTCCGATAAAGAAAGAGTGAATCCAAAGTCTTTAATCAAGTATGCAGTTATCCCTTATGAGCTTTTCTTCTTTAGTTTCTGGGTACTAAAGTTTATTATGGGAAGTGTTTGCTATCTCCATGCCCCGTTTGGCGGTGCTTTGTTCTTTTCCATATTTGGTAATGACAAAGAATTTGAAAACCCTTCAACTGCTATATCTCTTAGGGCTTATGCTACTACCATTCATTATTATTTTGATTGAGAAAAGAAATATCATTAGGAGATAAAGAATGTACACAGAGATAAGGACAAGATGTCCTCAGTCATCAAATAAAACCAAAAACTAATGACACAAAGCCATCCAATCCCTCTGTAAATTTGCCAACGCTATTTCCAACATGCCCCTAAAGCTTTTAGTCCAAAGAGCTCCTAAAAAAAACTATCTTATCAAATAAGAAATTCGTTGGTGTATATTGGTTATTGAAAATGCTAGCGTTCCTTTTTACCCAAATGCAACAAGGAATCACAATTATAGCTGACGAGAATGATATTAGGATGTCTTTCCTCCTACCCATGCCATGGAATCCCAAGCCACTATACAATGGAAAAATAAATGATCTAAGAGTACTATCATTTTATTATAGATCTCAATTGATCCCTTTTTCTGTTAACTTTTGCATTGTCTAGGGCCGCTGCACGTGAAGAATGTGCTTCACCCAGTCCTACCTCAAATGTAAAGCTGACTGCGTCTGCACGAGCACCTCGGTCAAGTGGCAGTGCCACACCGAAGTTATCAGCAGCTGTGCAGAGAACCCCTGGCGATTGGGACATCACACAATGTAGCAGGCCCCCTACAGCTGCTGGAGTTAATAACAGGAAGCGTACACCATCTGCACGATCTTCCTCGCCACCTGTTGCTCGTTGGGCTGGCCAGAGGCCTCAAAAGATTTCTCGTACTGCTAGGAGGACAAATTTTCTTCCTATTGTTCCTAGCCATGATGATACTCCCACATTAGATACAGTATCTGAAGCTGAGGGAAGCTATAACGAGACCGTATTTACAAGACATATTTCTAGCAGTTCTCCTCAGCAAGTTAAGTCAAAAGGTGATCATACTGCATCTGCGGCATCTGAAAGTGAGGAGTCAGGGTTTGCAGAAATAAAATCTAAATATAAGAAGAAGATTTTTGATGAGGTGGACGATAAAGTTGGGCAAAATGTCCAAAAAGTTTCTAGTCTTACAGCTGCATCCAGAAAGAACAAGATGGCTAGTGGGTACGATCCTGGGGATGGTATTCGTAGGAAGGGAAGGACCGGTCAAGGTTCAAAATCTTCAAGGTCATTGATGCCGGCTACAGTTGAGAGATTGGGTGGTGTAGGAACTGCGAAACAACTTCGAACCTCTAGAATTGGTTTTGATAAGGCTGAAAGGTAGGAATTTCATTTCCTTTCCTCCCCTAGGCATAGTAAGTAAAATAAGCGTATAATTGACGTATTATACATGTATTCATATTTTTTTGGTTAAAAAGGGCATTTACATTGTCAATAATACGATAAAATACTCTTTTTTTATGTTAGTTATATAAGACACATTATATAACATGTATGCATATTTTTCCCAGATCAAAAGAAGATGATCAATTGAAAATAATCATACTTATGCATAAATGAAGTATGCATATTATATATTTTGCTAGTTTGTTCACTTTGGCTCCCAACCTATTGACTCATACTTGTTTGTTTACTATGTGTTATGTTTGTTGCTACCATTATTCTGAATAACACGTCACCATCAAACAGAAGTCAAATTGGCAGAATTATATCCCGCCCCACTCAATCAGTATTTTAGGAGTAGTTACAGACATGAATGCAGTCATATATAACTTTTTTTATGAGTCAACGAACTTTTGATCGAATTTTTATGTAGAGAGCCAAATAATGCACGCAAATATTAAGTTTCATTTCATTCCTGTACCTTATTTTACCAACTATGCCCCAGGTTTCAGGCTAATTTTGGTTTTTCCTTACTCTATAAAAAGGCTCTTTGGCTACTGTTCTTTCTTAGCGGTTTTCACATCTTATTGTGTATCCCATTGCAGCAGGGTTGGCCGTCCGCCAACTAGGAAACTGTCCGATCGCAAAGCCTACACACGCCAAAGGGTACCAGCCCCAGCAGATTTTGTTGGTAACTTCCCTCTTTAGATCCTTATTGGATCATGCAGCTTGAGCTTTTATCGTTTTAACATTTCTGGCGCTTTGATACATTGGTGACTTCTATTTTCAGTTGATGGGCATGAAGAGATGTTGGCTGCTGCAAAGGCTGCTGTTGATCCTTGTATGTTTTGTCCTGTACTTAAATTCTTATTTATTCTTGTGAAAATGCATGTCCTTGAAGGTTAATTGACATACTTCTCCTGCAGATAATGCCGTTTCAACTTCATTCTGGAGAAAGATGGAAGCGGTTTTTGGATTTATATCTGAAGCAGATATTAACTTTCTGAAGCAACAGGTAATACATGAATTCCTTTTGGTGAAAAGGGGTTGTAAACACATGTTGTTTCGTGTGTTATGATTCAACCTATGAACTAGGAATATTTGATAAGAAGGGGCCCGTGGAGATCAAGGATAAAGAATCAAGATTTCAATCTACGATATTTAGTGATGGTTAGAATTGTTGTAAATTCCATCCTTTAGGATATATTATTAGTTATGGTAACTTCAGGATTAGAATTTGCTTTTATTAGCTTTTGTTGTTGTTGTTGTCGTTTTTGTTGTTTTTAGTTAGAATTCTCGTTTGTTCTCTATTCCTTAGGCACATGGCTGCGTAAAACTGAGTAAATGGCTACTTAGTTGATTGGGCACAAGGTTGTTGAACTGTGCCCTTTACATGGGTGTGATGGTTTCTTGATAGAGTATGTTGATCAAAGGCACAACTGTAGCAGGCTTGATCATCTGTGTTAGAGCAACGAACAGAAAGGAGCAATGTACACCGAATTGTTCAAAAATGTTAAAACATCTTTCTATTTCTGTTGCTGAAGGTGTTCTTGTTCTGCCATTGTAATGAACAAAAAAAGAAGTGTTAGTGTCCATCTTTCCACATCCAAACCTCAATATCCTTGTAGATGATAACGTACTACCATATTTTGAATTTGGAGATTTATCGCTTAGGTACTAAGATTTGACTATTTATTATCTAGATAGCTTGACATTTCAATACATACAATGAGATATTCTAAGGTTTAAGAAACTTTTCGGTCAATACCCTTGCCAATGGAGCAAATTTTGCTGGGAAATGCTAAAGTGCAACATGATTATGACAATATATAAGTCTCTTCCATCAGAATTTGTGGATCTTTTGTCAAATTCTTTCAATAATTAATTGAACTCTGTCATATTACTTAGGTAATAAAATATTTAAATCTCATGATACCTCATTGTATATATTTAAATGTAAGGGTACTCAGGTGAGAAATAATCAAACCAAGTGATAAATCCTCTTTATGTTTTGTGGTATGTACTGGTCAAAACTTTGTATTAGTAAAAATGTAATTTCTCCATTTACATCAATTCATATAATCTGCATGCTTTCTTCCAGGGAGAACCAGCGGCCCCTTTAGATGGACCAGCTCCTGTTTATGCCAAAGACAATCGTCATAGAGTTCTTCCTAGTGGCTTCAGTTTACAGGAAAACGACTTCGGGCGAGGTTCCATATCAGTGATGGGGCCTTATGACGCAGTTCCTCTGTGGCAGAGACTAACTGCAGCTTTGGTAACTGAAGAATTTGAAGACCCAGTTTCTGAGAATGAAGACATTGACGACTACACATTTGAAGCAGGACTTGAGCTGGATGCCAAGTTGGAGTCAGGTAGTACAAGCCAAAAATTGAGGAAGAACCCTAACGCTATCGCAGATGCCACTTTTAATGGGTATGGTGTAGTGGGTGGTTGGAGATCCCTCGATAAAAGGAAGGAGTGTGAGCCTAACGGTCATCTAGAGTGTCAGTATGATGAGATGTCCATAAATGAGAGACTTCTTATGGAGATTCAGAGCATTGGAATATATCTTGAACAGGTAAAGCGTCGCATTTTTTGGTGGGGCTGCATAGTTGTACATATTTGATATGCTATTTGATGGATACTTTTATTTTTGATATTTATTTTAACAGAACACCACTTTCAAGGGTGGTCAATTTTTCACTCAATCACCGCAACTCTTCAATTATTCAGAAAACAATCTTCTAAAGTTCAAGTTTTTTCAATCGACCACCTACATTGACGCTATTAGTTTTAAGTTGGGGCTATCTGTGTAATTTTACATTTTCTTGTTCAAAAAAAGGGGCAAATAAATGTACATGTTGGTGTGGTAAAGCAATGTATCTTTGAATGGTCTCTAGGTGCACGTTCAAATCCCACAACATTCTTGTGTGTACAGAGATTCGAACTTGTGCATAGAGTCACCATAGTAGTATAATATTTTACCAACTGAGCTAAAATCAACATGTATTATGTGGTACCCTAAGCAAAATTACATGTAACCCAAAGGGAATATTAATAGCGTTAATGTAGGTGATTGATTGAAAATATTTAAACTTTTTGAAGGTGGGATTTGAAAAATTGAAAAGCTGTGGTGGTTAAGTGAAATTACATTTTTTAAGGTGGTTTTCTGTAAAAACCCTTTATTTTTTGTATACTTTCTTTCTTCTCTAGTGCCTAATTGTTTGAATTGCTTTTTTTCATCAGCCTGAAATGGGAGACACAGATGATGATGAGATCAGTCGAGAGATTAGGAGCTCAGAGGAAAACTATTATGCGCAGGTATAGGTCTGGACTGTGGGCTCGTGTTTGTGGTTTTTTGGGTTCTCCTTGCCAAAAAGGTCTTATACTTTGTCCACCTTGTGAAGTTAGTCCTACATTTAATTGAGTCAATTTAGTTTGTGTACAATTCATATTATGGTAATTTAGTCCTACAGTGAACTTGAAGTAAAGTTAATGATGAATGGTTAATAGCTCGGTCATATTAGATGCAAATGACATAATGCAATCTCATTTGTTGACTAATCTAAACCCACTCGTAACATGACATTATGTTGCCTACTTATCATTAATTTTACTTTGGGACTAAATTGACGCAATGTACATTGTACATGGATTAAATTGATAGATTAAAGTAAACAAAGTGGACAAAGCACGTAAATAACTCTTTTTTGAATAAGGGTAAGGAAAGGTCTTAGGAACTCTTTATAAGAAAGGACCAACTTAAAGTATTTAACACTAGGCTAGGGTAGTGAAGCCCGAATCCTGGCCACTTCGAGTTGGCAGTAGTTACCAATACACCAATCCTGGTCCCTGGAACCTCAACCTCGTGTATGTGTTGCTTCATGATTCTTTCCTTCTTTCTTTTGCGGGTTTCCGTAAACAGCATATGATGATGGCTTTGCCTATTCTCTCTGTCCACATTCTTATAATGATTAGATGCTTTTAATCTCGAAGAAATTGGCCCAAGTTGTAAGGCACGTGGACCTATTGCTTTATGAAATGTCAAGTTTGTGCTTCAATTTTATCATTGGCTGCAACACCACCCGCTAGGTCTAGGTCTAGGGCCCCAACTTACCTTATTGCACGTAGGGAAAATTCAAGTAGGCGATGCATGCAATCTAGGTATTAGTTGAGGTGTGCACTAGTTGGCTTAGATTAGGGGTGTGTATGAGCCGAGCCGGCCCGAATTCGAGTTCGTCGAGGTCTAGGTTTTGCTCGGCTGTATTTGGCTCGGTTCAGGCTTGGTTGATGCTCACTGAGCTTGGAACTTTGAGCTTGAAATTAGGTTGGAATATAATCGGGCCCGATTGGGCTTGGCTCGGCTGAGCTCGAACCCAGCTTAGTGTGTTCTGAACGAAGCATTCCTTATCTAAGCTCATTTAGGCTAGAGCTCGAGTCATTTAGGCTCAAAATAGGCTTGGTTGGGCATATTTAAACTAATAAATTGTATTAAAATAAGTTCAATTACATTTGCGAACCTACGAGCTCAAGCTTCATTAGGCTCGGGCTCAGCTTGAGCTGCCTTTCTAGCTTTATGACGAGCCGACTTGCAGCTTTGGTGTTTCTTTCCAGCCAGATAAATCCAATCTCTTACTATGGGAACTAAATAGATGTGCTTGTTGCTCGGCTTGTATTATAATGTTGCTTTGTATTGAGTTAATTGTTTCCCATTGTCAGGCTTCTAAGAAGAGAGGACTAATCGATATGATAATGAAGCCTGCCACAGAAGCTAGGGAACTTCAAGAAAAGTAACTTCGTGATTCTTTTACTTCCGAATTTCTCTTAATTGATCCTTTTGTTCTCTATCAGATGTAATGGGATGAATGTGTTTGATTCAGGTACTATGAACAGCATGCCTTGGACAAACTTGTTACGATGGCGTATGAGAAGTATATGGTAATTCTCCTCATGTTACTATATCTATGCCTATGATGACCTATTATTTTTCACTTTGTTAATAAAAGACACGTATAGTACACATTTTGGACAAGTATTCGTACTTTTCCATTTAAAAGGGCATTTACGTGTATTGCCAATAATACTGTAAAATATGCATTTTTTTTATGTTATCCCTATTATACATGTATTATAACACATTTTTACATTCAAAAAATAAATAATTGAAAATAATCAATATTTTTACCTAATTAATTATCCATATTCAATATTTTGCTAAATTTGTCACTTTAATCCTCAAATTATTAATTGTACCTTTCATTTGCTTTGTGTTATACTTCCACTACTGTTGTTGTCACTAACACTATCCTTTACTTTCATAAGTCAACAAACTTTGGACCAAAATTTCATGTATAAAGCCGAATAATAAACGTATATATTAGATGTTATTTAATTCCCTTACCCTATTTACTAATAGGGATTTTTCATATATGATAACACAGCTTTCGTCATTTTTTGGTATTTGATCCAACTTTTCTTAGTGATGAAACTATGAAACGAAGTTACGTGCATACCTAAAATTGAGGCTAGGCTTAATTTCAAGAGTATTTTTAACTTTCTACCTCTCAAGATATTTTTAATGAAGGATTTTTTTTCTTCTTCAAAGTTTTTTCCATCCAGTTTCAGAAATATTATTGCATTACCTTGTATGGCTTTGGTGTTCAAAATATCCGAGGTTGGACTCAGATGGAAGAGTATAAGGTTTTGGAAGTCTCGAGAGCAGTGTTGCGGAGGAAAATGACTGACTTTATCATCAAGAGGAAGTCGCTTTCTCCCATATAGGAAAAAAAGCCTTCCCTGAAATTATTCTCTCTGCTTATTCATATAAGAAAGCAATAACATAGAGGCGGAACTGGACTTTTGTCCAACCAAACGGAACCTTAATGAAGTCTTTTTTTAAGTTAGGCTCCTTTTGTTTTGACAAGAAACCTTTTCCATTTCAATGTATTGGGTCATTGCATAACTTCGTAGCAACAACCACAATATGGAAAATATTTTCCTCCATAAAAGGGAAATTGACTTCCCCTTAACAGAAGGGGAGAACATTTTTTTCCTTTGTAATCTCACTTCATATGCTTTACTTCAAACTTAACTTCGGGCAAGCGCGAATCTCATACAAATTCATAGAATGAACCATTTTCTCTAGTTAGGCAAAAATTTTAAGCAAAAATATTCTTAATAATATTTTGCGTGAAAAGAACTTTTCCTTTGAAACAAGCAGAGCCTTAGTGAAGTAATTGTTTTGGCAGGCATGTCGCGGGAAGGGAGCAAGCAATAAAATGGCAAGGCAAGCAGCTTTAGCATTTGTTACAAGGACACTTGACTGTTGTCATAAATACAAAGATACCGGTGCAAGTTGTTTCAGTGAACCTTTATTCAGAGATATATTCCGTGCTGGTCCAGCCGCCCTTGTTGAGCCACAACCTATCGACGCCACCATAGATAATCCTATAAATATCAATCCAAGCCCTTTTTCAAATGGACATGATGCTTATGCCTCGGATTCTCCTCTACCAAGTGAAAAAGATTTGTGGGCAAACAAAGTGAAAAAGAGGGAGTTATTACTTGATAATGTTGGTAAAAACCCGGTTTTCAATTCAACCAGTACAAAAGGAAAGAGGAGTGACAGAGACAGACTCTCGCCCGGTAACGGATCGAGGAAAGTGGGTCGACCCGCTTCTGGAACTTCTAAAGGGGAAAGGAAACTGAAAGCCAAACCCAAGCAAAAAACGACCCAGATTTCTTCTTCTGTTGATGGTCTTCTAAAGAAGACGTCAGAGCAGCCGAAATTAGCTGCTTCTGACAATGTCAAGGAGAAAGATGAACTTGGCTTTGACGTATTGGATAATCCTGAGGCTATGGATCTCGGTTCATGGCTCAATATCGAAGATGATGGATTACAAGATTTTGATCTAATGGGCCTTGAGATTCCAATGGATGATCTTTCTGACGTAAATATGATGGTTTAAGCTGCTCTCTTTGTACAGTCCTGTTCATTATACTTCATTCACATCACTTTGAAGGTGTTAGTTAGTTCAACTGGTAAAGTCTCTGGGAGGTGATAATCGAGTCCTTGCCATTTGACCTGTCTAATGACCCTTTTCTGGAAGTCCCATACTTAGGCTATAGATTCTTTCATAACCTATGTTGCCCAAGAACTCATGTGTTCTGCGCTTAGAGATCAGACTTAGTTATTTTCTAAGATTTTTCTCTGTTTCTAGCCTAATTTAATGAGTCCTAGTATCATATACCAGTGTTCAAGTGCCCTTATCTGATACAGGTACCTTAGGGCAGAATAGAGCCCGGGTAACATTGGGCGAAACAGCTAGGTGTTTTGTTTTGTTTTGTTTTTTTTTTTTTTTTTTTTTTTTTTTTGTTTTTTCGATGTGTGCTGTAAAGAGCCTCTTGTCTACTTTAGAGGAACCTGTACCCTGGTTGCAGCTTTTAGAGATTAGAGAACCATACTGCTTGTACATATGCTTCGATTTCGCAATAAAAGCAATTACCATTTTAATGTAATTACCTCTTCTGTTGTATTCTGAACTTTATTTTCTCGCTTTTTGCCTTTTTGATAAAAAATATTTTGCGCGTTCTTTTGTATATGGACAAAACATTTTGCAGGTTTTTCTTGTACAGTCTTGGTCGACTTGCTGAGAGACCGGTGGACCGTTTTATGTTAGTTTATATTTGTGTCTTTGTTTCTTCTTTGATGTCCGGAATGTATAGTAAATCCTTTGTTTGTTAATAGAAAGCAATGGGCTTGTTTGTTATCGTCGTTTATTTGCAGGCTTTAGTTGTTTAGACTTTAAAAACCATGCTTAGGGAGTTTTTTTTTTTTTCCCCCTCTAATTTTTGGTTTCTTGTTTTCAGCTTTTTCTGAGCTCGAGAGTAAATCAAGAAACAGAAGATTGAAAACAAGAAAAAACTGTTTCAAAAATTTGATCTATAGTTTTTGAAAACCAAAAACTATAAACAGAACGCAATACCAAACAAGCCCCAAGTTTGTAGTTTTTGCTTCTGCAGTCTCTAGTTACCTTCTGTTTCTTTGTCGCTGTACTTTGGTTCAAAGCAATGAAGGGTTTTCGGGTTCCTTACCAAGCTCTGGAACTGATGGTAAGTTCGACTTTACGTTTCCACGAGTACATTCTTCCACATTGTATCTGCATATTTCCCTGTATTTGCCGCTATTTGCAGGTGCCAATTTTGAGATAGCACAAGCTTTGGTCTAATAATTAAGACACTATCAAGGTTGAGACTATTGGGCAAAAGGTCCGAGGTTCAAATCTCCACTCCCCAGCACTTACCAACCGAACAGGAGGTATGTCATTGCTTATTATTCGTTTGCCAGCTCTTCCTTTCATATATATATATTACCGATATGCGAATTTTTATAGATTGATATTTGATTGAGGTATATTGTGTGTCCTGTATTCTTGGTTCTTATTGGTTCACCAAGAGAATGTACTGACGACTCGAAGTAACGTGTAGTTGCAGTTGCAGTGTCGTCAGAAAGGTATTGCGGACGTTACATAATGGGTCTGATTGCATTGGATTTAGAGTGTTCGGGCCAGCTCACTCGCATCTTAACTATAAACCCAAGGTTACAAGCAACTTTCACTGGGAAGTTCCCTTATGTCGACAGGGTAAGTTGGGGCCCATAGACCTTGTGGATGGGACCAAGGAGTTGTTTGCACCGATTGGTGGATTTTAACCCTACACTTGACACTTCATGACAAGCGCTAGGTCCTAGTGTCTGACCTAGGGGTGTACATGAGCCAAGCTAAGCTTGGGCTTGTTAGACTCGAGGCCTAGCTTGTTTGCATTTAGCTTGGCTCGTGCTCGGTTCTGGGATCATGCTCAGGCTTGGCTCGGTTGAGCTTAGACATAGCTTAATGAACTTTGAACTAAGGTATGCCTTATTTAGGTTCATTTGTGCTTGAGTTAGGCTTGTTTAAGCTCAAGTCTACTCATCTAGACTCAAACTTGGTTCGATTTCGCATATTTATGTTAATAACTTGTATTAAAATAGACTTATTAGACACGTTTAGGCTCGCAAGCCTATGAGCTCAAGCTTCATTAGGTCTGGGCTCAGCTCAATAAGCTAAACAAGTCGGCTTGGCTAGAGCTGGCTAGAGCTGAAAAGGAGCCGAGACTTTAGAGCTTTTGACAAGCAAAATCGTGCATGAAACACATTTATAAATATGTTTCCATAAATAGAAACTACGTATATTCGAATCCATTTCATAAAGGCTGGCTTAAAATCTGTTTACTTTGTCCCATAATCATACAACCTTTATTTGATTCGTCGGTTTGAAGCGATGTTTTTATCTTGAATGTTGCTGTCATTTTTGTTTCAAGTACTCTTTACTTTGATTAGTGATAAAGTGTTGATTATACTTCAGTACCCAAGTTTCGATGAATTAATCTTTTAGTTTATAAACCTTGTTTACTCCAAATTTGATGTTTGACATCACATTTTGGGAGTATAATGTCGCCTTTTTTTCGGGTGCATGTTGTCATCTTCTCGACCTATGACATTACCTTTCTAGTGTATGTTGTCGTGTGGATGCAAATAGCAGATCATTTCTTCACGCACGAATGGGTAAGCGATCGACAATTCGATTGGCATGTTTTATTTATCATGATTTGTTTTCATTTATCAGATTATTTTAGGACATTTGGTATTATTTTTAGTTTATATTTCTTAATTTTTGGGGAAAATGTTGATATAGTTAATGTGTAATTAATTTTTCTATTGAATAATATTATTGTCAGAGTAATTTTTGCTATTATCTGAGTTTTTATAGAATCCGTGCCCTTTTTTTTAACATTAAAGAGAATCCCTAATTTTTATTATTTGAAAAATTACTTTAGCAATAAAAAAATATTTTTCTGACATATGAATAAGAAACACATTGAAATGCATTAATTATATTTTAGTGTACTTCATTTTGTTAATTAATTAGCCTATAATTATTAAGATTAACATTTTATTAAATGTGTTTTCACCAATAAAATATAAAAAAATTTACGTATAAATTATTTAACGTGCAGTTAATACATCTTAATACATGTTTTTGGGCATATGTTAGACAAGCTAAATGAGAATTTAACTTTTACCTATTTTGAGGTGTGAGTATTTCGACCTAGTTATTATGGCATAGGAACTTTGTAAATTTTGTAAGATTTCAGCTAAATCACGGAAACTGCTATTGAGGTTTATAATTATAATATTAACTATGTTTTGATCAGTAATATATATGAATTATGTTGTTTTCTTTGTAAAAGTTCAATATATTACTAGAAAAATTATCAAATTTTGATAGAAATTTTTCTATGTTATGTCAATATTTTCTAACAAAAATTGTTAAAACTCCAATAGAAGATGTCTATCCATTGTTGCAATCATGTTTTTCATTAGCATTAATTAATATTATTCAAACTTAGCAAAAACTATTTGATTGAGAACATTACAACAATAATAACAAATTCAGTGTCTCAAGAGTTCTCGTATACGCAGGATCTGGGAGGGGTGGGATATACCCAGCCGTACGTGCTACCTTAAAGGGAGGCTGTGTCTGAGGACTCCAACCCCGAGAAGCATAAGGCATACAATTGATTGATAACATTCATCAACAACAATAGCAATAGTCCCAGTGCCTCGAGGGCCCCTGCAAAAGCACGGTCTGGGGAGGGAGGTAGTTGTACGCAGCCTTCCCCCTTCAAGGTGGAGCCCCTGAAGAGAGGCTATTTTTGAAGACCCCCAACTTGAGAAGCGTGTTGTCAAGAAAGCATGGTAGCCTGTAAGCAAGAAAGTAGCGAATCATAAGAGCGTGACATATTACAAAGCGAGCATTACGACGCACAGCTTAATCTCAGGCAACCAAAGACAGCTAAAAGGCAAGGAAGACAAGCAGGCAAGTAAACATATGAGCAAATAGGTGTGCCACATGGGGTCAGCTACACCTATAAGCACTACTCTAAGCAGCTGCATCAGTATTGATTGATAACATTTAAGTTTTAAAATCTAAAATACTTATTATTTAGAATATTTATATTATAAATATTGGAATTTACATGATAAATTCTCTTTAAAAAAAAAATTAACTCTTTTATTTTTTTTTTAAAATTTTAGGTTGGGGATTATTAATTATAATTCACCCAAAATTATGAACCGTGCACGTAAACTCCACGGCACCTTCAATTATTCTTCACCCACCCTCTTCCTCCCATCAAAGCCCGAAACGTTTCCTCCCCTGTTCGTACTTCCCCCGAAACGGCGTAATTTTTTTAAATAAGAACAATTCAATTTTAAATTCGATTTTAAAAATTACACATTTAAGTTTTCTAAAAAATTTACCCAAAAAGTATTGTTATTAAAAAAAAACATTAGTACTAAAAGAATAATAATTATTAACATTTTTAAGATTTTAATAAATTGATCTTTTTTTTAAACATAATAACATTAACTAAAGGTGTAAATTATGGATAGTAATATTTTTAGGATATTTTTTTATTAATATCAAAATAATTTTAATATAATAAAATTATAAAAATCCTTATTATTACTCTAATATTAACAAAAAAAAGTACTCTAATAATATTACTAGTTAAAATCATTTATATTTTGGTGATGTCGTAAAGGAGGGGAGACATGTGGCAAAGAAATAGAGTTGTTGAACTGTAAATTACGGCACTTTTTAGCCCATAAAAGGACAACGAGGGTACTTTGGGGGACACAGTATTACCGTATGTTAGAGTATAAAATTATTCTTATATTTTTACTTATAAGCTCAAATTTTTAAAAAAGATAATTTATTGACATAGTATTAGACCCTTATTGATCAAAAGGTTACGTTTTCGAATCTCAACAGTCCTCATTTTTAATATTAAAATAATTTAAATACAAAATATAAAATAAATCTGTACACTATTCATTTTTAAGTCCAATTAATATTTATATAAAAAAATATATTAAAATATAAAATTATTCTTAAACCATTATCTGTAAACGCAAACTTTTAGAAAAGATACCTCATTGTACACTGCACCTGCACCCAATTACACGCCCCCGTGGGGCCCAGTACATGTTAGCTAGCCAATCACATTACGCTATCTGCCAGATGTACACGTCAGCCTTCTGTTGGTGCGGGTCCCACCACCCACTTTAATTTGAAAAAACAAAAAGTATTATTTTGGTTTACCGAACTATTGGAAAATCATGACATTGTTGTGAATTTTTTAAAATTTTTTTATATAAAATATTTTTTTTAAGTTAATAAAAAAATTTATTTTATAAGTTTGCAACTTTGCATGAGGTTTCTACGTAGTCAACTTGAAGTTGGAGTGAAACAGATATATGAAATTACAAAGGAAAAAAATTTTCATGCTTCCATATTTCTATGTTTTTTATGCTCCTTATGCCTATCAGGTTGAAAATTCTCGAAAACAGTCTCTTATTAGGGTACCACTTTAAGAGGGTAAGGCTGCATACATTTTATCCTTCCCAAACCCTACTTACGGGGGAGCCCTTGAGGTATTAAACTTATTGTTGTTGAAGGAAAAAAAATTTCACATTTAGGGAAGAAAAGTTTTTTTCTCTTTTTATTGAGGGGGTCGATTTTCCTTCGGCGGAAGAAAATATTTTTCGTGTTTGTAGTTATATATTTAGGAAAACTATAAAACTGAAAATTTTATTCAGAAACCTGTTTCCATGAGTTTTATATGTATTTTATCATTCTCAATTTCATTTCATTTCTCCTTTTGGTGTTGTACTGAAAGTTCTCTCTCTAATTATCGAAAAAAATTTCATTTTTCTTTCTTAGCTGCACCTTTCTTCGTTCTGCCTTCTTTTTTTATTTCTCTCAAAATTCCATGCCTCACAATCAATCTCGTAATAATGTCATAACTTGATTGCAAATTATTAGGAAGCCATCGACACCAGTTATTTAAGTATCCTAAGTTTTTGGCACCATATCCAGGTGAACAATATCGTATAAATGATTTTCAAGGTCAATAGTACATAGAAAGACCATGCGAGTTAGTATACAGAACAATTAAACGTGTTGTAAAAATAAGCTATGTTTGTACTCTTTTTCAGAATTTTTGCAATTTATTAAACATTATGAACAACCAATTTATATATTTATGGGTTATTTACGCTAAAGGTTCTCATATTTTGTCCATTGTGTTAATTTAGTCTTTATACTTTTAATTGTATCAATTTAGTCTCCGTATAATTCAAAACGTATCAATTTGGTCCTTATAGAAAAATCTAACATAATAATAAACTATTATTACAAATTATTTGTATTCAAAATTACGTCATTAACTTAACTTAAATTTGATTAAAGAACTAAATTGACTCATTTTGAATTGTACAGGGACTAAATTGATATAATTAAAATTATAAGGACTAATTTAACACAATGAATAAAGCATAGGGACCTTTTTGCGTAAATAACCTTATATTTAAACTATATATCACAAATAGGATAGTGAAAAATATAAAACATTTCCAATATGAAAATACATAAATAATATTATTCAAATATAAATATTCTCAGTGTATCACTAATTAACTAATGACAAAACTAATCGATGCCATTGTATTAATTAGAAGTTTCCTCTTCTAAAAGCCACTACTTTTCTATTCTTAAATTTCTAGGCTATCATTTCATATCTCTTCCGTTAAACCTCTACTTTTCTATTTATATCCAGGGGTTATTAACGCCAAAGGTCCATATACTTTGTCCATTGCGTTAATTTAGTCCTTATACTTTTAATTGTTTAACTTTAATCCCTCTACAATTGAAATTACGTCAATTTGGTCATTCGAGTAAAATTAATGCTAACTAGTTAATGAAATTTTTAATGGTTCAACCTTGGATTGGATTAAATTGAGTAAATGGATGAATTTGTAGTAGGTTAATTGCATCTAACGTGATTATTTCGTTAAACATTACGTCAATACTTTAAATTAAATTTGACCGATGAACTGAATTGACACATTATAAATTGTAGATAGACTAAATTGACATAATTAAAAGTATAAGGACCCAATTGATACAATAAAAAAAGTACATGGACCTTTGCAGCAAATAACACTTATATCTAAGGAACAGGAACATACCCGGTGCCACAAGGACTCCCGCCTACGCAGGGTCTGAGGTGGCGGATGTATGCCGCCTTCCCCCTTTAGGGTGTTAACCTGAAGAGAGGCTGTTTCTCAGTGCCCCCGACCTGAGGGTGAGGACTTCCTAGGAGGTCACCCATCCTGGTACTACTTTCGTCCAAGCACGCTTAACTTCGGAGTTCTCATGGAATCCGGTGATAGCATGTTGGTGCCCTCTTTGATTATAACCCTTATATCTATGTGTATCTATATAAAAAGATTTAATTTATGATAAAATCAACTATCTTCTGTTAATTTAAATGCTCTTAATCATTATATATTTTCATTTATATTAGTATGGATATAATTCTTTGGCTCAGGCCTCCCCCATAATGGATTAAGCTCAATGTTGATGCTAGTTGGGTGTCCTTTGTGACGACTAGTGGACTCGCTGCTGTTGTTCGGGATGAGCATGTTGTCGTTCTTACATATTGGTGCGACTTCTCTTTTGCTTCGTCAGCTTGTGTTACAGAATGCCTTACTTTTGGAGCTGCATGTGTGCTTGCTAATTGGTTGGGGTGTCGACATGTGATTTTTTAGTCTGACTGCCGTGATGTGATTCAAGTTCTTGTTGATAGGAGCAGAACCCCTTGGGACATTCCTGCTATTATCAAGGATATTTTTGCTTTAGTTCTTCTTTTATTTCTATTCGTTTTTCTTGTTGTAATCGCTCAGTCAATAGGGCAGCTCCTGAAGTGGCATTTTTATATAAATCGAGAGTTTGTTCCTATGATTGGGTGGCTTTTCCGCTTCCCTCTGTTTTGACTGCTGTAATTAACGATCATATTTTATAGAGTGTATCTGAACTTTTTGACCAAAAAAATATAATTATTTTAAAATTTAATTACACACTGTATATCGCACAAAATGCTCTAATTTTATAATGTATGGACAAAAAGGTCGCAAGACGAAATTGGGCGCCGAACCACTAGCAAAACGTTGTCGGTTTGAACAACATATATAATTATATAATTATTTATTTTGTATATAAATTTTTGGAAGCATGCATATATTACGTCATATTTTGTTTTTGTTTTTTTTTCTTTTTAGACCTTTTTTCTTAGTAATTTATCAGCAGAAAATTATGTTTTTCACAACAATTAACCAAGTTTAATTTCTAACTTAAATCTATATATATACACACATTTTTATAAGAGGGTGAGAGGGGCTAATCCTAGCCCTTATTGTAATAAAAGGCCAAACTTTGTTAAATATTAGAAAAAAAAAATTTACGACCCATATCCCTTAATGGGGTAAAAAGAAAGAAGGGGTAAGAGACATAATTTTTTTTTTCAATACTTAAGAAATTTTAACCGTAAATTATTATTATTTTTTTTTTATGTCCAACAAGTCTTGCCCGTCCATTACAATAGAGGGCAAGGATTAGCCCCTCTCGCGCTCTACCCTCTCATGAAAACGTCCCTATATATATATATTGTCAAAGAACCAATTAACCTAAAAAATTAAATTGATAGCTGAAGGCCTCAGGTTAGTTTTATACTTTAATATACCCCTCATGTATATATATTGTCCTTTGGACTCCACGCATGGAAATTGTACTGTACTAAGGAACATACCCAGTGCCTCAAGGGCTCCCGCCTACGCAGGGTCTGGGGGGCGGATTACGCAACCTTCTCCCTTCAGGGTATTAACCTGAAGAGAGGTTGTTTCCCAGTGCCTCCAACCTGAGGGTGAGGACTTCCCAATAGGTCACCCATCCTGGTACTACTTTCGCCCAAGCACGCTTAACTTCGGAGTTCTGAGGGTGAGAAAATTGTACTGTACTGTGTGATAAAATTATGTTAATATTTGAAAGTAAAGGTTGTTGGAATTCAAACCCGTAATATCTTGATCAATAAGAGTTTAATATCACGTTAAAAAATTAATTATCCAAAAAATCAATTAGTTTTAAAAAAAAAGGTTGTTGGGGGGTTTTATTGAGGTGCGTAACGAATGCAAACTAATAAGTAGGAGCATCGAACCTTGCTCACTTTTTGTCATCTCATTCGACATGTGAGTTTCGCTCTATTTGGTCAAGTTTTTTCGGAAAAAAAATGTAAGATAAATTATAGAAATCTTTTTTGATTTTTACTTTAATAATAGAAAATTTACCTTACAAATAAAATTATTCATTAAATTTCTTCACTTTTTTTAAAAATTTATCACTTTACCTTCAAACAACTTTTTTGACCATTTTATCCTTCAAAATAAAATAGGTAAGTATTTGATTTTACTTTTAGGTAGGATTTTATTTTTTTAAGGAAAAGTAAATTTTTTTTATATTTACTGGAAAAAGGCATTTTTTATATTTATAAAAAATATTATTTTAATTAATTATATATTGATATTATAATATAAACAAAAATATTACATTTTATCTTATAATATTTTTTATGACAATTTTAAAAATATTTTTTATCTTCTAAACTTATAATATTATTACTATAATTAATTAAAATAGTTATATTTCTTTATAAATATAAAAAAATTCCTTAATTCTATTGCAAAAAACATAATTTTTAAAAAAATTTTGCCTAATAATATAAAACTCCCGTCTTGAAATATAATTAAACATTTAACCTCCTCATTTTTGAAGGGTAAAATAGTCAAAAAAAGTTATATGAGAGTTAAGTGATAAATTTTTAAAAGTAAAAAAAATTTATAAGTGCTTTTATTTGTGAAATTTTTTTTTTGTTTTGAAACAAAAAATAGAGAGATTTTCTTTAATTTATCCAAAAATATAATTTATTTTGAAACATATGTGTTTAAAATAAAAATTAGAAGATATATTTTCGTTTCTAAATATAAAAAAATGATATTTCTCACTTATAGCAAAAGCAAGAGTAAAAGTTAATTTTATTTATTTTTTATATAAATGCACGTTATTGAGAATATTTTTTTACTAAATTATTTCTACAGAAGATGCTTCTAAGAAAAATATTTTTCCTAACTTGATTAAACAGATCATACGACTCTAATTCAGTAGTTAGAATTCTATATAGGTTGAATTTCTGAGGATACAATGAGATCTTGAATATGTAATGTACCAAAGAGGATACCAACACGCCATTACCGAATCTCATTAGAACTTCGAAATTAAGCGTGCTTGGGCGAAAGCAGTACCAGGATGAATGACCTCCTGTGAAGTCCTCACCCTCAGGTTGAGGACACTTTGAAACAGCCTCTTTTCAGAGGTATTATCCTGAAAGAAAAAGGCTGTGTACATCTATTCACTCGCATTCTGTTTAGGCGGGAGTTCTTAAAATACCGGGTATGTTGTTATTGCTTGAACATGTAATGTAAAATTTTGAGCATATCATATTAATCATTATAATTGTCCACAATATACTAGGGCCGTTATTATTTTCAAGGCAGTAATTATTATAGCAGGAAAAGTAATATGATTTACAGTAAATAAATAGTAACAAAGTTGCTTTAATATTAACGAGTGTTATCTAGTGCGATATATGGAGATATTTATATTTTTTAATTTGTTATAATATTACATTGCAGTTGAATTATGCATAAACATTAGTACATATAATAGAAATTTCGATAGATTTTAAACCTTATGATTTTCACATATTAAAATTAAGAACATAACTTAATTAGTGGCAATCCTTGATTGACAGTTGAGTATGGACATTGAAGAAATCTGATTTATCCCTCTTGACCACTTTTTAATTATCTTTTATGTTCATAGGTTTATATATTATGGTAGATAAAGAACTATAATTTTATTTATAGAAAAAATAGATGACTTCTATCAAAACACCAATAGTGTAGTGATTTCTCTAATAGACATGTCTTTTATTTAATAGATATATCTCTTCACAAAAAGATATATCTCTTTACTAAGAAACATATCAAAGAAATATACCTATTTATTAAAAGATATATTTTTTGATCAAGACATATGTATTTTTCTTAATGGGTGCTTCAGTTTTTTGTTTGTTTGGAAAGTCACTTTGTGATAAAATATCATATAATTGTAATATTCTTACTAAAGAATTTTAAGTGGTTTATAAGAAGTGGGGTTCTTATAATAATATAATAGATATATTTTTTTCCTGACAATAATGTTACTTTATTCTAATAATAAAGCATTATTTAATTACTAATTATAAAAAATTCTAATAATAAAGCATTATTTAATTACTAATTATAAAAAGTAGTTTTATTTCCTGAGGTTTTAATTAAGAGAGACACGTTGTTCATATAAAAAAAATAAAATCAAAAATGGACACGTTATGTAGTAGATCCCTTTAAAGATTTTGTTAATTAATTAGTTGCCAACTCCCCACCCTCCCTATTATTATTGTATTTGTTTTATATTTTTTGAGCTTGTTAGCTGTGTTAAGAGTAAAAACTCCACATGTGAGTTAAAATATGAATCTCACATAAAAGAGGTAGAGTATAAAACTAATCATGGACTTTCACCAATTATCTTAAGCTTTTATAATAGATAGTTTTTTAACATGGTATTAAAGCCTTATTGACTAATAGATCATGAGTTCGAATCTCAACAACCCCTACTTTCAATATTAAAATAATTTAAGCACAAGGTAAGAGGTGAGCATGTGCTATTCACGCTTCAGGCCCAATTGGCATTTGCGTGAAATGGCATGTTAGAGTATAAAACTATTCACGGGCCTTCACCCATAAGCGTAAGCTTTTGGAAAAGATGGTTCCTTGACAAGTTGGATTGTTTACGGGTTTATTTAAGCCAAGCAGAGCAGAGTCCAAGCTTGTCAAACTTGAAGCTCGACTCGTTTATATTTAGCTTGCTCGTCAAAGGTTAGGGCTTGGACTCAACTTGATTGAGCTCGAATCCGGATCGTTGAGCTTCAAACTAAATGTACAAATTTCAGGCCATTTAATCTCAATATAGGCTCATTTGGGTTCGGGCTTGGCTCATTTAGGTTTGAGCACAGCTTATTTAGACTCAAACTTAACTTGATTGAACATATTTAAGCTAATATATTATATTAAGATGAGGCTCGTTTAGGCTCACAAGCTTACGAGCTCGAACTTCATGAAGCTCGGGCTTGGTTACAACAACAACAACAACAACAGGGTAGTACCCTAACGAGAAGCTGTTTCCAATGACCCTCAACCTGATAGGCATGAAGAGTATAAAAAGCATGGAGGAAGCTCGAGCTTGGCTCAATAAGTTAAATGAGCCAACTCAGCTCTGCTCGAGCTTGAAACGAATCAACCTGGCCCGACTCACTTACACCCTTGTTAATTAGATATATTCATTTATTTTAAAACTCATCAATTATTTTTTGTTTTTTCTATATTCAGTTGTTTTTTATTTAAATAAATATGTAATCTCAATAAATGAAAAAAAAAAATTTATTTTTAATAATTTTGACTTGATGTGCAGTTTTTTTATTGGGCAAGGCATATGCTCGTCATGAATTATTAATAATATCATTTTTATTCTAGATATTATATCACCGAATTTCCCTTTTTTTTTCCCCCTTATTTGAATTATAATTTATTGTTTCTTTTAAAAAGGGGATGAAAATATTTGTTATTAGTGAGATTTGATCTCGGGTTGCGTCTTTGATCTCGGTGATCATCATTACCAGATTAAGTCTTTCTTGTTTTATTATGGATTTTCACATTGAAAAGGTGGCTGAGCCTCTTAGATGATGATGCATGGGTAGGAGAGGCCGGTGTCAACACTGGCGGGCAATCGCATAGTAGAGGAGAGAAGGATACGAGAATGTTTATGATGTTTTGAGTCAGTGTGCTTATTCATTATTTTAAATTTCTGTATGAGCTGAGGTTCGATAGAATGAGCTAAACTCAAGCTCTAGCTACACGTCTGACTTGATATTTTCTGCAATATCAAACATAGAGTATTTTTGTGATTTAATTAAAAGTTTAGGAGTATTTGGTCTTTTAATTAAATGAATTTTTTTTTTCTAAAATATACTTGAGGTGCTCTGTTTGTAAAAGTCAACGGATCATCAACACGATTACACGAAGGGTACATACTTGAAAAAAGAGTTACAATAATTTAAGGAATCTCAAAAGTTTATATGCGAGAAATATATTATCGATCCTTAATATTTGAATTGAATTTTCTTATACATTTAATACGTGAGAAACTTTCACTTAAGTACCCTCAAATTTAATATTTATCATCTAAGTACTCTGACAACGAGTTATTTGTAATAAGTTTTATCACTTATATATATATATTGTTAAAATTTGATTTTTTTTACAAACAAGGCTAACGTAACGCATGATTCCGACAACATATATGTACCTTACATCAAATTGGACGAGTTTTACTATAACTTGCTAAGATTGTGATGAAAATATTGATATACCTTATATATATTATGGTAATTATATATCACATTTATATTTTTCTTGTAAAATAATCAAATTCTTACAAAAATTAATTAAATTCTAACATAGAATATGTAAGTAATAAATATTTAAATCTTATAACTATATAATATATATCAAAATATCTAAATAATAAATACTGAATTCTCAAACATATAAATAATAATTTCTTAATATTTAAAATAAAAAAAAATTACACTTGTTAGTGTTTTATTGTTGTAAGAAAAAAGGAGCTTGCGTTCATCAACAACACTCATTTTGTTGGTGGACACGTGTATGAACCTCGTGATCCAGTCCCTTTCACTTTCAATTTTTTTGTCCCCTCCCAAAAAAATTGCATTTTTAATCTCCTTTTTCTACTCAATCACTTTCATTTCTCTCCCAAGAGACGAAATTTTTGAACGAAAATTCATTTTCTTTTGATTAATTCCAGTTCAAATTACTGGTAAGCGGTAAGCAATTCCAAGATTGTTTCTTTTTTCTTTTTTGGTTTCTTTTAATTCCACTGATAGGAGAAATTAGGGTTCAAGATGCAGCTCTAGAGCTGCGAGGGTTGGATGGTGGTTGATTTTTGGTTTAATTAGGGTCTTTTTTTTTCTCGTTGTTGAGGATTAATTAGGGTTAATTGGAAGTGGGTGAGATTTGTTGGCTCAGATCTTGGTGAATTTTTGAATTAGGGTTTTCTTTTTCTTTTTGAAGAGTAATTGGGGTTAATCTAGCTTGTTGAGTTCTTGTAAATTTCTTCTGGATCAGGTGTTAGGTTAGGGGCAAGATAAGTAAGGATGAGATTTTGGGTCTTTGGATTTGATTGGTTTTAGGTGAATTAGAATCTTTGATTCCGTTCACTCATGTGGGTTTCTGTACTTGTTGATTATTAGTTCATTTGCGTTGGTCTTCTTGAATTTGATTCGATTAGGTTGTGCTTTATTGTTGGATGAAACGAGAACATGTGAGTATTTGGATTGATTTACCTGTGGGAAGAGACGTGAGGAGTTTCTGACAAATTGATTGCATAATCTTGTACCGGTTATGGCTTAATTGAATAGATTAGTGTTTTCCTTAACTTTGGTGATTAACAAATCTTTGTGGGTACTGAACCCCGTATCTCTTGCCCTGAGATCGACCTCTATGAGTAGAGAAAAGCGAGGAGATAACTGATATCTTGGTGATTGGTAAACAATGAGGGATTCGTATGAAGGAGATATTACGAGCCTTTAGTATGTGTTCGTGATGGGTAGTTTTGTTAGCGAAGAGAAGGCAGTGACAAACTCGATGCAGATAACTGGGTTTATGCTGAACGCAAATTCAGCTAGTTTGTTGTCAGATAGATCTGCAGGAAGTACACATGTGGTGCCTGATTTTTCTGGGAATCAGAGTTTCTATTGCAGTAACCCACCAGCAATAAAGAGCGCATCACGAGAGACATTCTGTGAAAAGAATGGTGATGCTGCGATCAAGTCATTGGGTATGATAAACGGAAGCCATAATTGTCAGGTTGCTAGTGATTGCACTGATCAGGAGAGTGGAGATGAAGATCTCATCTTGTGCTCTCGGTCGATGGCTAGTGAATGTAACAGTGTCAATAGAGAAGAGTTCCTAGCCACAGAGGTTCATTCAGACTCCAATTCTCCAGAGTCAACAGATACAGAGAAAAACGTCCATGTTATGTCTAATACAATGAGAGCTAATTTAGGGTTGGAGCCTGTAGGAGATGTATTTGCAGTGGCTGAGGATCTTGATGTGGATGACACCCGTGATCCAAGCCCATCAACTGTGCTTGTCGAAACACCCTCACCTCAGGATAAGATAGTTAGAGCTATGAGCAGCCAGTGTGTCTTTGACATGAATTCCGTGCCTCTTTGGGGGTTTCAATCCATTTGTGGTAGGAGACCGGAGATGGAAGATGCTGTTTCTGCCATACCCTGTTTTCAGAAGCTCCCGATGAAAATTTTAGCTGCCGACCATGTACTGAATGGAATGTCTGGAAGTTTGAGCCAAACTGCACACTTCTATGGTGTTTATGATGGACATGGAGGTCCTCAGGTACATCTGATATTTCCATAGTTTCTGATAATAGATGCAGCATGTTTTATATTAATGGTTTCATTTAAGCGAATCGTAACGTAGCTATTTTATATGATTTCTGCATCTTTGTTACGCTAACTTATGTTGTAGTTTTTTACGCACGGATTCCGGTTAAGTATTCTTGTAGGTATGCTGGGTTCAGATTTCTGATAGGTCATGTTCTTGTCATCTTCAGTATGTATAGTTTAAATGTCTTGGCTTTGTCAAAATACACTTGATATTATTGGAAAACTGTTGATCATTTTGTGCATAGCTTGTTTATTTTGTCGCATACCTCTTCTTTTATTAGGTTGCCAACTATTGTCGCGATCATCTCCATCGAGTGTTATCTGAGGAGATTGAAGTAGTAAAAGAGGGTGTTCGAAATGGGAACATTGCGGATAATTGGCAGGAGCAGTGGGAACAGGCTTTCTCTCGCTGTTTTATCAAAGTTGACACTGAGGTCAGGGGAGCACGCAGTGACGCATCTGGCGCTAGTTCTGAACCCATTGCCCCTGAAACTGTTGGCTCTACAGCGGTAGTGGCTGTCGTTTGTTCAACTCACATCATGGTTGCTAACTGCGGTGATTCCAGGGCGGTACTCTGTCGTGGAAAAGCACCCATGCCATTGTCTGTGGACCATAAAGTAGGTTCCCTGTTTGTATTCTTTAACATTTGGTTATAGTTAAAGTTTTGATTCGAGTTGATCTTTATACAATCTTTGTTCGTTCTGTTATCAGCCGGATAGGAAAGATGAGTGGGAAAGGATAGAGGCTGCGGATGGGAAAGTGATTCAGTGGAATGGCTATCGTGTTTTTGGTGTCCTTGCAATGTCTCGATCAATAGGTACGTTAGTTGAACATCTATCCTAACCATAGCAGTAATCATTCTTGACGCGATGTCCCCCTCTCCTTGTGCTCCATCTGGGGTGGGTGGCGTGGGGCAGTATGAACATACTTCTCTTCCCAGCTGCCATTCGCGAGCTAGCTCATCGTAAAGCTCATGAGTTTGTGCTCACTTCAAGCTTGAACCAAGCCCAAGCGAGCCTATTAGCTTAACGAGGAGAGCGTGAGCATATGGAGCTTAAGCTTGTAGGTTCGTGAGCCTAAGTGACCTAAATGTCTTAATAGAGCTAATGTATTGTCAAACTCCATATCCCCTACGTACGTACTGTATTTGATATCACGCCTCAGAGATATTCACGGAATCCAAACTAGGAATTCGCTTGTTCATTGTCATTGGTGGTGCAGGTGACAGATACTTGAAGCCATGGATAATCCCAGATCCAGAAGTCATGATCCTTCCCCGGGTCAAAGAAGACGACTGCCTCATCCTGGCAAGCGATGGTTTATGGGACGTCATGTCGAACGAAGAAGTGTGTGAGGCAGCTCGCAGGCGAATCCTCCTGTGGCACAAGAAGAATGGAGCCACCGCCCTTCGGGAATGGGGCTCGGGTGCTGACCCGGCCGCCCAAGCCGCCGCTGACTACCTCTCCAAGCTTGCTCTGCATAAGGGTAGCAAGGACAACATCACTGTCATTGTGGTGGACTTGAAACCTCATAGGAAAATGAAGAGTAAAACTTGAAAGGTAAAAAAAGTTCCTTTTTTTTAAAATTTTTTTGAAAATTTGACCATATAATATAGAAAATTAAAAACCTGAGCTCTGTGACGGTGATGATTATGACAATTAGGAGTATATTTGAAGGGTAATATTATTTTCAGAGTAATATTGTTATTGTCAATGTTAGTTGTTATTCTCTAAAAGTCTCATCAGTGCATTGACACTTGATAATAACATTTATTGCTCCGATAATAACTACCGTGTTATATTTGAAGCCCATATAAATTTTTCCGAGTGGGCTGGAAATTTGTCTATATAGTATGACATGAGATGTCAGGATCGTGCTGATTGATGTCTTAATTGATCAGAGTACTATGAATGAATAAATGAAATTTGTTCGTAATTTTCATACACTTTTTGAGGCACTGAGTTTGTTGTTTTTATTATTTGTTGAGATTTCCCTTTATCGCCTTAGTGGGAGCCTTTCTTGAGGTACTGGGCTGCTGTTGCTTTAGTTGAGATTTCCTCTTGTCGTTTGATGGTCATATTAGAAGCATGACGTGGATACTGTAATGCACCCGTATCATATTAAGGATACTTGAACTTTGATATGACACTACTGTTAAAAGTTAGTTCTAGAAAAATAAAAAATCTTAGAAGAATGTGATTCTGATTTCTAGGTGGAATAAATACCTTGGCGAGACAATATGTTAATGTTGACTACATAAAGAAGCCCATCAGGTTTTGGAATAGAATTCATAAATAATGTTTTAACATTGAGTGCCCTTCGGAAACAGTCTTTGTATAGGATAACGTCATGTAATGGTAAGACTGTATACATCTTACCCTCTTAGATAGGAGTCTCTTTGAGGTACTAGGTTGTTATCGTAACATGTTTCGAAAAAGGAAATAAAAAGGCTACTGCAGCCATGGCTGGTGTTGTGTCCTTTTAACATGTCGTTTCTGTCGTTGCCATATTATATGCTACATCGTGCTGATTGAGGTACTAGGTTGTTATCGTGTCCTTTTAACATCTTTTTTGGTCAATAAGAGTAAAGATTTACGAAAATGTGACACTGCAAAAGCGATCGTCCTCCGGTGATCCTCCAACGAATTACTCCAAGAAACAACATTAGTATAGTCCTATTCAGTAATAATACTTGTCTTTTTTTGCATTCTGAACACCGTTTCAATCTTATTAACTGCGACCCTTTTTTGAATACATAAAGTAACATAACGGATTTTCTGTTTACCCGTGTTATAACTTCTCGAAACATCAATTTTAATTATAAAAAAGAAACAAATGCCAAGAGTCCTTTTCATTCAATATCTCACACAATGCTTTTACAAAAGAAATCAAAAAGTCCAAAGCAAGTCTCCAATCACAAGCTCTAGGAATCTTCTAGTACAAAATTTGAGGTTTGACTTTTAATTTTTTTAATTTTAAAATTGTAATGGTATTATTATTTTACATTATTTGTCAATGTTACCTTTTTATTTTTTTTTTTTAATTTTTAGATTTTAGGTTTGACAATGATCATCTTTTTTCAGATATATATAAATAAGAAACAGAAAATCAAGCCCTGTTTGTTGCATCCGTCGTCCATTGTCATCAGTAAATGAAGACAAAGTGCCGGTTTGTCCTGATCGACACACTCGCTTTATTGTGACAAAAATATTAAAAAAATTGGAATTATATATTAACAAATTTTCAAACGTACTTATAATGGAGGAGTCGTATATCCTAAAAGTAAATGTATTATTTTCATCTTATAATTTTAGTGGGTTAATATTCATTGCATATTAACTGGGTTGTGAAATCTTTTGAATCATAAAACAAACCTAAACCCAGTGTTGGTTGTGAGAGTTTAAACGTACTGCAAATAGTGAAGAGCAGTCGGTTTAGCTGATGACTATGTTAATATACACAACCTTTTTAACTTTTAGGAATAATAAAAAGTGTGCAGTATTAACGTCCCAATCTTTCAAAAAAAAGAAAAAAAAGAAAGACAGAATGCCAAAAAAAATGCTAATTTTATTGCACAAATAATAATTGGAAAAGAGCAATACTGCATATTAGCTCATAAAAATTATTAATTTAATATTATTTTTATAATTTAATAATTTATCATTATTTTTCCCAAAAAAATGTTGATTAAATATATATATAATATATTGATACCTTAATTAAATATTATTCAGCATTTCACGTTCATACAGTGTAAAGGGGAAGCATAAGTATTTTAAGGTTGTCTTTTTGTTTTGGTTGACTTTGATGTATTATATATATATATATATATATATATATATTAAAAATATTAAATAAGAGCATTTGACTATGGTGAGCTATGAGAGCTTAAATTTTAATCATTAAATTCAAAATGAAGGGCTGAGATTGCACATATAAAGAGAAGGAAAGAGAGAGAGAGTTTTTATGGCATTTTTATATATGCAAACTATAGTCAAATACTTTCATTTGATATTCACATTATATATACATATACACATACATACATGCATACATATATATATATATATATATTATGTCAAAGGTCCCTTTACTTTTATTATTGTGTTAATTTAGTTCTTAGAGTAAAATTTATGTTAAACTTTAATGAAATTTTTTATAGTTTGCTTGCGGGTTGGGTTAAATTGAGTCAGTGGGTGGATTTGTAGTAAGTTACTCGTATCTAACATGATTGTGCCGTTAAAAATCACCTCACTAACTTAACTTTAGTTTGATTAAAAAACTAAATAGATACAATTAAAAGTACAAAGACTAAATTAATACAAAGACAAAAGCACAAGGATCTTTTGTGTAAATAACCCTATATATATAATTAGAGTACAAACCTAAAAGCATAACAGTATAGGACATGACCGGAAGACAAAAAACAAACCACAATCAACAATGCCAACCGAAAACCACCAACTAAACGATGCATTACCGCTCGGAACCAAAAAAAGGCCACCCATAAACCACATAACAACGAACCTAAAAACAAAAGCATCCGACAAAAAGAAAAAAATAAACCAACTCTAAACAAAATCCCCAAGTAGAATGCCAAAAATAGGGTCTAGGACATCCCTATCGCCTTTGTTACGTGCTAACAGACTTCAGTCTTCTTACTTTTATCAATCAAGTCTTCAAGATAGCTTATCATGATTTCATCTTTGCCATCAAACCGAAGATCAAGCTGATGCCCAATTAGCTCTAAGACGGGGCTTGTTCTTGTACATTCATTGTATTCATCTACTTGATGAAATCATTATGTGAGCCTAGACTTGGTGCATGTTGGTCCTCATATTGTCCCGATAGTTGGAGTGGCAGTTGGCCAATCTCGGGACACAGGTTCGAATTCGGCATCCCCCTCATAGCTTCGCCATGTTAAAAGTAAAAGTAAACTTAGTGCATTAAACATGTATTTGATTAACTGTAAAATTAAAAGAATGTGTACTTAATTCAATTAGCTAATTTATCGATCAATATTACAGCAAAATATAATTAAATTCACAAATTAGTATTAAATAATCAATATGGGCAGGAATAAATAATTGTTCGGTACTCATATTAAATAATCGATATGGCCTGTTCGATTCTCTTTTATCTGTCTATTTTGTGTTATATTTTTGCCCTAATTTTTTGTTTTGTCTTGTCTTCTATGTATATGGAGCGGGTATGAGAGAGCAACTGGATTGGCATAATTCTCTAAGTGGCACAAGTTTAAACTTGTACTAAAAAATTCAAACAAGAAGAATGTTACGTAGGCTGTGACTCCTTTTTGGGCCCTAACTTCTCGAATGTGCCCTTAGATGTTTGCAAGCTTTCTTGCTAATTATCAAAAAAATAGAGGGTATCTATATTCACTTCATACCATTGGCAGGTAACCGGTAGGTAGGGATGGCAATGGGGTGGGTGGGGCGGGTACGACCGCCATCCAAATCCTATACCCGTACCCGCTCCATTACCCACCATGGGTATGAAGTGGATATCCATACTGCCCCGGCAGGTACAAACTCATGCCCATATCTGCCCATTACCCGCGGGTATCCAACGAGTATCCTTTACCCATCCCGTACCTTCCCTAATGTGCGTAAAAAACGATTACCTATATCGCTCATATTAGTTATTTCATACTATTTTTAAAAACCGATTATATTTTTCTTATAACATTGATAAACAATTTGGGTTATTAAATTTAAATACGTATTTTTTAATTTAAAGGTTAACTATGTACAAAATGAAGAGGGTATGGTGGTAGTGGTGGCCAACGGGCGGGCCGGGGGCCTCGAGGGTCAGGCCTGGCTCCGGTCCGGGCCGGGCCTGGGCCCGATTTTTTGTACTAAAGTCATTTTTGTACTAAAGGGAAAAAAAGAGCTATAATACAAAGTCATTTTGTACTAAAATTATTATAATTCATTGATAAATAATATGAGTATAAATACATTTTTTTTCAAGCACTAATAATGCTAAATATACATTAAATATATGTAATAAAATAAAATACACAATAAGTAATGGTAAATATCTTATCAAAAAAAATAATGGTACATAAATAACGTAACAAATATAAGTACAAATATAAAGTTTGACATATGGAGGGTGCGGTCGTCTTTTGAGGTATATGGGGGGTGCGGTCGTCTTTTGACGTCAATATTCAAAAGTAAATAATTGACATACAAAATTGTTGGTATCAGTCGCCTTCGGGGGTATCTAGGCCATCATTTGAGGTATCGGTTGTACGGTCGTCTTCTTCATCGCTCGATGAATCCAGCTTCATTCTCTGTTGATCTCTTGCCTCTGCTAGCAGCCAATCCTTCAAGCACATGGACATCTCCAAGCTTGACGGCGATAGCTTCGCCCTCTTCGTTCCAAGCAACCTGCCACCAAGACTGAAAGCACACTCCGATGCTACTGAAGACATCGGACAACTTAGTATATCACGTGCCATGGTGGAAAGCACGGGATACTGGGTTTGATTTGTGTTCCACCATTGTAACAGGTCAAAATACGGGTTGGCCGGCGGCCCGAAAATATAAACCATCGGTGTCCGTAAATAATAATCTAACTCGTCACATGATCTGGAGGCTGCTGTGGGCGTAAATTGCTCCAACAGCTTCCACGAATATGACGTGTGTGAACTACTTCCACTAGATGTGGAAGATCCTACTGCAGCAGTACTAGGATTATTGGACGCTAATCGACAGGAGTATTGAGAAAATAAACTATGCAAGTCGTTATCAACATCGGAAATAAAAGTGTCGATATTAAGAGTAGGATTCAAATGCGTGAAAAAATGTTGGCAAAACAAGTTGAAACCCGAGAGTTTACAACGAGGGTCTAAAATAGTTGCAAAGCAGTATGTAAGAGGTAGTTCAAATAATATTTGGCAAACTTTTCTTTCATTGCCTGAATCGATGCGAACAAAACGGGGTTGAATTCATTACGCACCATCCAATTGACAATATCAAGCAATCTTGATATTGCTTGAGGCATGGTCGGATAGTAGCAACCCGAAAAAAAATGTTGTTGCCTCTTTAAACATGCTAAAAAAGTTACAAATTTGATCTATTATCTCCCAATTTATACCGGCCAGGTTGTAATCGCTCCATTCCGCACGATTTTTCTGGGGGTATTCCATTAGAACGTCTTTGTATGGTAGAAGGCGCTCTAACATTTCTACCGTAGACGACCACCTATTTTGGGAGTCTAATTTGAATTGTTTATATTCTCTGTTATGCAACCTACATAAATTTCTAAATTTTCTTTTTCTAGTGCTGGATGATTTTACAGATATTATTACCGATCTTAAGGTGATAAGGGATGCTTTTATAAGATCTAAACCATCTGTTACCAATAAATGCAAAATGTGATAAACGTAACGAATATGAAAACACTTCCCACCTAACATGGGTCTCATTTGCCTAATTAAATGTGTAACGGCTGTAGTGTTATTAGTAGCATTGTCGAACGTAATACTGAAGATACGTCGCTCTATGCCCCAGTCGCGGACTGCCGACATAATCACACCCGTAATTACCTCGGCATTGTGGGGGCAATCTAAAAGTCCAAAATGAATTATCCGCTTTTGCATGATGAAGGATTCATCGGTCCAATGTGCCGTTATGCACATATAAGGTTGGCCGGGTTTCGACGTCTATACGTCCGACGTCAACGAGAACATACTCATGTTTGTCGCAAAATGTGCGAAGACCCCAGTTTTCATCCCGTGGTACAACGTAAAAGTGTCCCGCTTTACGGTGTTCCGAGAAATCCTCACAATGGCGGGGTTCACATTTCGTTGGAGGTAGTTGACGAAATTTGGGCCTTCCCCGGTATTAAAAGGCCTTTCACTCAAAATTATATATTTTGCTAGACCCCTTCGGTTGCTATCTTGAGAGAACCTAAAATTAGCAAGTGCACCGGTCACTTGCTGTACTAAACGTTGTTGGCTCTTTTTTGGGTATTGCTCGAGGTGGCACCTAAGTATATGTCTATTTAATGTGCCCGTCCCACTACTAGGTTGATGACTAAAAATCTTAGGTGGGTCACATAATTTACAAGTTGCTTTATTAGTTGTCTTATTAAGGGTAAAGTGATTCCATACCCCACTAGTTGTACGCCTACTAGCACCGGTACTAGTTTCAGGCTGGGCTTCGGTGGTGGGGGTGGGTTCCTCATCAGTTTGTGAGTCCCCAACCCCACCACCACCTGGCTCATAATAATCTTGTTGTTGTGAAAAGTCATAATCTATGCTATCAGTATATGGGGGTGTTGGGTCTGGTTGTATAAAAGCTCTTTCTTCAGTATCAAGTAAGACAATTCTAGTTCTTTTAGGGATTCTGGGTGGCCGAGAAGAGCTAGAACTAGTACGATCGGCTCCAGAGGATGATGAAGAGTTATGTGCCATATTAATATAAGTGATTAGTATTTATAAAATGCAAGTAGTAATGCAAATTAATAACTAAAAATGCGAATCAAATAAAATTGCGATACTAAAATTACCGAAACGAGAGAATAATGAAATTCGAACTTCAGCCAAATACTTTACGAACTTCGAACTTTAGAGCATAATTTTTGCAATTAGCAAAGTTACAGAAGAGAATGAGTTGATGAATGTATAGAGAGAGAAGAGATGATTGAAGAATTGGTAAGAAAATGAGTTGGGAAGGTTTAAGTATTTATAGGAAAAAAAATGTATTTTTTTTTTTTTAATAAGATAGCCGTTCAACGGCTCTTAAAAGAGCCGTTGAACAGCCGAGAGCCCAACGGCTCTAAAAAGAGCCGTTGGGCCCTGGACCCGGGCCGGGCCGGGCTCGGCTCAATTAAAAAAGCGGCCCGAGGCCCGGCCCGGGGGACCTCGGGCCTGACCGGGCCAAACACGGGCCGGGCTGGTGCGGTTTCCGGGCCCGCCCCCCCCCCCCCCGTTGGCCACCACTATATGGTGGGTATGAGGTGGGGTGGGCGGGATAGGTACAAAACTATATACTCGTACCTGCCCCATACCCATGACGCGTACGAGGATGATACACCTAACCCGTACCCACTACCCGTTCCATTTATACCCGTACGTGCCCCAAATGGGACGGGTATCCCCGTGTACTGGGTTTTACCCGCCCCATTATCATTTGTATCAGTAGGGACTCTATACACTCCTCGCCCGACTGCCCCACCCCATTGCCATTCCTATATGTAGGGGAACATAAATGAAATTACAGTATAATCTTAATAAATTAATAGTTAATAAATTAATAACTTCGATTAGATAATATTTTTGATCAATCCCAACTAGGAATTAATATAGTAAATAATATCTCAATTAATTGATAATTTTTTATAATTTTAAAGGTATTAATTTATCGATATTATACTGTAATTTAAAACAGTGTCCATTTCCTGTCCACTAGAAAAAGCGTTGGCTAAGGGCCACATACGTACCCTTATCCTAGAGGACATATCTGGAATTAACTCCCAACAACGTCCTCTTCTTGTCCATATCCATTATTTAGTCCCCTTATTTTTTCAGTGTCACAAGAGCTTTTGTTAAAATAAAATTTAAGGTTAAAATATATATAATTTTATTTTTTAGGGTGTTATTCTAAAGAGAAGTTATATCTGAGTGCATATAAGATGAATTTATCAGTTAAAAATTATATATTTATTACTTAATATTTTCAACCTGCTTAGTGGGAGTATATATATTTTTTTCTGGTAAGAAAAAGTTTAAAGGCTAAACTATCCATTACAATTATTATCAGTAGCATATAAGATAGAGAACGACAGCGTATCTACCCAGTCATGATAGCTAGAACCTGATTTATAAAATTTGGCAACCACATGCAATGCAACCAACTAAAGGAAACTGAAACAAAGTTACATCGCATCAATCTCATTTTTTTAACCGAAGAAAAACAGCCACAGGCCAAGGGAACATCTTCTTTTTAAAATTGCACAAAGATATAATCTTTTTTCTTAAAACAGAAACCAATAATCACGAGTAATATTATTGCCAGAGCAAAATTATTAACGGCAGAGCAACTTAGTAAAATAATTTAGTAATGATTCACTATAAGTCATTTTATTATTCAGTTAATAATAATTTACTCATAAGATAAAATATAAACTTTGAACCTAAAATTCCCCTTTGTAATCAATAATTAGTAGGAAATTATTTTATCTTAACTTTATAGACTTAAAAGTTCCATCTTTTTGTTGCTCTTAATAATAAAATACCTTAATCACATATTTGTATAAACTAATGAACAACACCCATAAAATTAAATTATAAGCCCTTTACTCCGTAATGTCATTGCTAAGCAAAAATTTTATTATCAGAGTAAGATTGCATTTTTTAAGATAATGTAAAGCTCTTACTGTTTGTAAGTCACGTTATTGCTCTAATAAGAATAATTTTTGCTCTGATAATGATTATAATTAGAAAAACCCTAAAATTGAAAGCCCATTACTCATATATTGCATAGATTAATTAGGTATGGTGAGGTTGAAAGAAACACAGGAGAGTGAGAGAGGCACCCAGAGACAATAGAGGGGGGGGAGAGAGAGAGAGAGAGAGAGAGAGGAGATAGCATGAGATCTAGGTAACATCTTTAGACTTTTAACAGGAGAGTGTGGGTATTCTTGTGATTTGTAGTCCCCTTTTGTCTTCATCATATACTCTCTTTTCATGACCCCCACCCTCTCCTTTTTGCTTATTTTTTTGTACACTTTGCATTTATATGTATCATTTTATTTATGTCCTTGTTATTTTTTGTGGATCATATTCAGATTAGCCACTTAGAAAGATAGTAAAAAGATAGAGAAAAAAAGTCAGGGTTTTTTGGCTGGTTGGTTCAGTTTGTTGCATCTGTTTTTGGTTCAATTTGAATGGGGGAGTTGCTAATTGAAGTTTACAGGTGATGGGGTTTGTTGTTAGGGTTTGGAATTTGTGGGTTTTGCTTGAATTTGAAGTTGGGATTCATGTTATGAAGAAGAATTTAGGGTTTGGAGGGGTACCCAGGTGATTATAATTTTAGTATTTTGCTTTTAGATGGTTGAATTTGAAGCTGGGATTCATGTTATGAAGATGAATTTAGGGTTTGGAGGGTCACCCACTTGGTTATAATTTGAGTTTTCTGCTTTTAGATGGTTGAATTGATCTAGTTCTATCTGGGTCTATGTTGTTTGACCCATTAGTGTAGAGAGAAGTAGGGTATGAAGTGAAGAAGTGAAGAGTTGTTCTGACATTGGAGGGTCTGAAAAGGTGAGATTGATGAATATGGGGCGACGGGTTTCGGTTAATGGGATCTTGGTATTGGTTAGGATGTGGCTTAGGGTAGGTTTATTTGTCTGTGGGGAGAAGATAATTACAATAAGTAGCAGATCATTGGGCTGAAAGCCGGTTTAGTTAGCGTATTATCGCATATATAGTCTCGCAATGAAGCCACCTTTGGGTCCTAATACTACAGAAGAGAAGAATTCTTGTTGTGATGATTCACCCGGGGTTTGTAACTCGGTCAGTGAATCGATATGTGAGAAGGAGAATGACGAAGAATCCGATCTCAATCTGTCAAAGACGATTATTGAAAATGATATCCTTGGTGTTTCTAGTGACACCGTAGAAAGTGGAGATGATTTCTTTTCAAGCTCGCAGTCGGTGGCTAGTGATTTTAGTAGCATCAATGGTGAAGAATTCATTGGTGCAGAGGGTACTTCTGACTCTCCCTCACCCGCTTCCACGGATACAGAGAAGAATATTCGTGATTCAGATGCCGTTATTAGACCCAGTTCGTTAGGATTGAATGCTGGGTTGGAGCCATCTGGAGATGTACTGGCAGTCGCTGAGGATCTTGATGTGGAGGATGGTACCGAGGCGCGTGATCCGGACTTGTTGCCTACGGTTCTTGAAGCACATCAAGAAAAGATTGCTAGAACAATGAGCAGCCAGTGTGTATTTGAAACGGATTCTATGGCTCTTTGGGGGTTCACATCGATATGTGGTAGGAGACCGGAGATGGAGGATGCAGTTGCTGCTGTTCCATGTTTCCAAAGACTCCCTTCAAGGATGTTAATGGGTGATAATATACTGGACGGAATAAGCCAAAACCTTAGTCAAGTTGTGCACTTCTACGGTGTATATGATGGACATGGAGGTTGCCAGGTATACTTGATACCTTTCTTCTTTCTCTTTGTCTTTCTATGTCTAGCTTTTTCTTGGTAAGTAAGTGGAGTTGTATTACAGGAGATTTGAACCTAGAACCTCATGCCTTTTGGTCGATCTTGTCAGTATTTTGCCACTAAACGAGAACGTCATCGGATATTGTTTTGTATAGTTCTTTGATTGACTCTGCCTATAGAAGAATGGTCATCTTGATGAAGCTCACATGAAATTCGAGGATGGTCATCTTCTCACTTACAACACGTTTATTTATACTTCCAAGCGTGCACCTTTGTTTGACAACCATATATACATATATTATACTAATTTATGGATCCTTATGTAACAAAACATAACTCTTCTTGTCCCGAAAACGAAAGAACTTCACAGTTTTTGGTTAAATCTTACACTATTGCATTGAAATTCTTTGCTTAGGTTGCTAATTATTGCCGTGATCATCTGCATCTGGTACTGGCCGAGGATATAGAAGCTTTTAAACAACGCATCTTAACTGAGAACGTTGGGGAAAATTATCAGAAACATTGGGAAAAAGCCTTCGCCCGTTGTTTTTTGAAAGTTGACACTGACGTTGGAGGCGCTCGGTCTGGAAACTCAGACACAAGCAACAATGAAACTGAGTCGAGTCTTGAACCTATCGCTCCAGAGACTGTGGGCTCCACTGCTGTTGTAGCCATTGTTTGTTCAACCCACATCATAGTTGCTAATTGTGGTGATTCAAGGGCAGTTCTTTGTCGCGGAAAAGCTCCTATGCCATTATCTGTAGATCACAAAGTGGGTTATCTTCTTTTAGTTGTTTCCTTTCTTTCTTGTTGTTGCGGTTTCTAACCTCATTTTTGGCAACTGGGTAACGGGAGTAAGGAGTGGTAAGGGTAATGCGAGGTAAATCATTACCGTTGTTTGAAGAACTCTTTTGAGGGATAATGGGGGGTAAAATATGCCCTCTAATTTTTGGGGGTTAAAGGGCGCAGGGTAATGTTCT
The DNA here is from genome assembly GCA_018398585.1 of Simmondsia chinensis. Classification (NCBI taxonomy): domain Eukaryota; kingdom Viridiplantae; phylum Streptophyta; class Magnoliopsida; order Caryophyllales; family Simmondsiaceae; genus Simmondsia; species Simmondsia chinensis. Next base: position 36,505,095 of record JAGTTD010000010.1, read on the forward strand.
AAAAATTTTGGACAATTTTGTCGCTATTTTATTTTTTAATAACGAGGGATTGGGTTGCCCCAGCCAACCCCGGCCTATGAGGAGGCCCACGATCCCTATGAGTAGGTAAGTCATGAGTATGTCCTCAGCGAGCGAACTCCTGACCCCTGGGCAATGACCCCATGGGTAGGAGACGCCATCTACTGAGACGCCCTCATGATGGGTGTATCGCTATTTTAACTATAATTCTCTTTACCTTTATTCCTTTATTCAATTGCCCTCTTTGTTAAATATACTCAAAGAATTGTAGGATAATCTTCTTTACCTTCTTTACTCTTCTCTACTCAGTTGCCAATAAAGCCTAAGCATTAAACCACAAAATACGCTGTTGAAACAATCTTTTCTTAGTTTCAGTTTATGTTCATGCCTTTTAAAAAATCAATATACAAGAAATCACAATCAAGAAAAATTAGCTTCCATGATCTGGTTTTTCGTTTCTCAAAAAGCAAACACCGAAAGTAGGAAACGATGTCAAACAAGCCCTTAGTCCTTTGTTCTTCATTGATGCTAAGATTCTGATGATGTTCACAGCCTGATAGGAAAGACGAATGGGATCGGATAGAAGCAGCAGATGGAAAAGTCATACAGTGGAATGGTTTCCGTGTTTTTGGTGTTCTTGCCATGTCAAGATCCGTTGGTAAGCTCATCTTGATCTTGACAAGCGAAACTATTCTCTTTTCCTTGTCTAAACAAGAACGAGAGATTGTTTTTTCGATCGAAAAAACATATAATATTAAGAGAAAGAATATACAAAGAGTTAAGGACTAGATCTACTCAAATTACAATCATGCTAATGACATAAGACCCTCCTATCCATTCCCTCTGTTCAGCTAAAACTATTTCAGTGAAGTTCCAATGATATGAATTGTGACCTGTTGGATAATGATATGAATGATGATTATGATACATAAATTCACGCACGGGTGTCAACACAAACTCATGAGGCTTGAATCTTGGTTCATTTGAGCTCAAACCCGGCCCAGTGAGCTTGTACTCGAGTCAGCTTGTCTAGGTTCATTTGGGAAACTTGGCTCTTTAATATATGTATGTCACATAATCTAGCACGAGGTCAACTCGTTTAAGCTCATTTACCTTTAGAATTCCGAATTTGAATCAATAATCTCAGTCCCCACCTCATCGCTGATATTGTTACGTGTGGAGACTGATAATCTTTCGGTAACTACCATAATCTTGACTAGATTTATTGAGGCCTTTTAAATGGCCATATTTAATGGTTGTAGATTGTGTGATGCTTGGGCTTGCTACATATAAGTAGGGCCTTCTTGTGATTGGTGTTGTAGAGAGCGAGCAAAAAGAAGATTGTAATTCTCTATTCTTATAGTAATTTTGTTGCTCCCTTCCATGGACATAGGCTTCGCCCACAGCACGTATATTGCAATGTTCTGGTTTCCCCCCAATCCCCTTTGTTTGTGTTGGCTATTTTTCGATTCAGAGTTAGTGTTTGTGAATGGTTCTAACAAATATATCGGTCCAGGTGATAGATACTTGAAGCCATGGATAATCCCGGACCCAGAAGTGACATTCCTTCCTAGAACCAAAGAAGATGACTGCCTCATCCTCGCAAGCGACGGTTTATGGGACGTCTTATCAAACGAAGAAGCGTGTGAGGCGGCTCGCAGGCGGATCCTCCTATGGCACAAGAAGAATGGCGCCAACGTGCCTCAGGATCGAGGTCAGGCGGCGGACCCAGCGGCTCAGGCGGCAGCCGAGTACCTCTCTAAACTTGCTCTCCAAAAGGGAAGCAAAGACAATATTACTATTATTGTGGTGGACTTGAAGCCTCTCCGCAAGCTCAAGACTAAAACTTGAGTAAGTATATTTTCACTAATATTCTCTTAATATTAATTTTTCGGTAGATATTACGCAGATTCGCTGAGTTATTGCTTGAAATCAAAGTGACCCATCTTAACTTTCGGTTTGGTATTGTTTTCTGTTTGATTGTGGTTTTTGCTTTTTTAGAAATTGAAAACTATGTTTCGTAAATGATTTTTCTATTTTCTGGTTTCTTATTCTTGTTTTTTTAGTTTAAGTCAAACTGAAAACAAAATACCTAAAATTATAACTGCTTGTAAAGTGTTGTTTTTAGTTTCTTAAAAATCAAAAACCGCATACAAAAAAATAATACCATACAGGCTCTTTAACCATTAATTTGTATCTGTAGATCCATTGCTGTAATTCCATCCAAATTTATTATGCCCACAATTTGGAAACAACCTCTCGATAGAGTAGCGCCCTGTAAGGGTATACCCACAATCTCCACATGATATTGGTTGAGGAAATTACAAAAGTGGATATAATTACACTAGTGGAGAGCTAAGAGCTTGTTTGGTGTCGGTTTTTTGTTTAAAGTATTTGGTTTTTGAGATACTAAAAATTAGGTTCTAAAAATGTTTTTTTTTTCCTTTGTTTTTTGTTTTATGCTTTCAATTTTCACCTGAACTTGGAAAAACTTGAAAACAGAAAATCAAAAACCATAAAACCAAAAATTACAAATAAAAAATCATACCAAACACGCCTGATTAATTCAAATTGATTACGATTTGAGGGTTTATTCGACAAATTCGAAAGTTGATAAATTCACTTAGAATTCAAGTAATAGTTTCGAGATTTTCTTAGTATTTGCCCTTAATTTTTCTCTCTTATTTGCATGTCTATTAAACTCTTAACTCTTGTAACATGTTGTATGGGTGTAGAATTCATAATCTGAATTACAACATTACATGATGTATATAATAATTATTGTTAAAGCCCATTTATTTTTTATATTGGGCTAATTTGTAATTCAAAAAAAAAATTATGTGTATAAACTCATTTCTGCAATTTCTTATAAGAGCCGACTCGAAATCTACTGACTCGTGTTTGGTGATGGTTTCTGTTTGTAGTTTTTGGTTTCCTTAAAATTTTTTTTTTATTTGCGGTTGTTATTTTTCAGTGTTCTGTAAGTCTGAGTGAAAATTGAAAATAAAAAAACCTAAAACAAGAAAAGATCGTTTTCAAAACTTGTAAAAGAGATGGGATGAGGCAGCAGCAGCAACAGTGTAGATTCATGTATTTGGTGGTATATTTCGTTATAATTTTGTGATACTGTTTTATCTTATCTTAAGTTATAATTTTATCTTTGTAGTTTTTAAATTTTTTTTTTTAAGAAATTAAAACCCTCATTTTATAAACGATATTGAAAACAATTTTTAAATCATTTTTAAGTAATCTCAACCATCAGTACTAGACAAAGATATTAGATATTATTTTATCTTATTTTTATTTTTTATCTTATATTTGTTATGATTTTATGTTTTATAGTGATATTTTGTGGTTTCATCATAATTTAAACTTGTATTTGGCCCCAAACTAGTTTCTGTTAGGATTTTTTTAATCTTTTTTTAAAATTTATTTTCTGTATTTTATTTTTTTTATATTTAATTTCCTGACTCTATAAAAGGAGTAGAAATTCAGTCATTTCTCCCTAACTTCTTCTCTGTCAGTTCTCTCTTTCTCTCTCTATTCTCTCTACCTCTCTCTTAATCTCTGCAATTTAGATAGGCTAATTTTTTTGTAAATTGATAAAATAATTCATTGTTTGTAAATATGTTTATTTCTTTTAGGGCTTGTTGGAGACAACATCTCTACAAGATAGCATTCTGTAGCGGTAAAGTTACATACATCTTACTCAGCCTTGACGAAAGCCTCTTTGAGGCACTGATTTGTTGTTGTATAGAATAATTCGTAGATTGTAATAGTCTGTTAATGATTGACTTTGTATTGTACCATGCTCATCTATAATTTGATACTTTCACCTGGAAATTCGATACTAAGAGACTTATATTTAGAGACGGAAGTTACCCGTCCCAGAAATGAAAACAAATTAGAGACGATAGCGATCGGTTCTAATTTGGAGATGAAAGATTCCGTCTCAAATCCGTGTCTGGAGATGTATTTTTTTGTTTGGCAATTAGGTAAAGGGGTAAAGAAGAAGAAAAAAAAGGAGAGGGTAACGTATTATTCTGCTTTTATTTAAATATGGCAAATAAAGAAGGGTAAATGAGTTACCCTTATTTGGTAAGTGGGTAATATGGTAAGAGTAAAAGAGACACAGGGCATGTTTAGTACGGGGTTACTGGTTACAGGAGTAATCAGTTTACTATTAACATTAATCTATTAAAACGTTTACCCCCCAAATGGGTTTAGAACCATTGCACCACCCCTCCTTAGTGCAACATCCGGAACAAAAAAAAAAAAAAAAAGGATAAAAGGGTTTTCAACTTATTTTTGATTGGAAAATTTTGATATTATAAAAATATATTTTATATATTTAAAGAATCATTTAAATATTTAATAAAATATTCTAAATATTTAATATTAGAAACAAATTTTAAAAATTCATAAAATATTTGAAGTATATACAAAATATTTAAATATTATTATAATATTTATATTTTTTAAAAAATATTCTAAATGTAAAATATAAAAATATATATAAAAATTCAATAATTAAAAATATATAATACTATTTAAATATTAAAAATAATTAAAAAATATTTTATATATTTACAAAAGTATTTTAAAACACTTAAAAAATATTTTAAGATTAAAAACACACATTAAATATTAAAAACATGAATAGAAGTGGTGACTGGGGTTTGGCAACAATAGCGATGTTGGTGGGGATAGGTCGTCAGCGTTGTAACAGGGATTTTTTATTTTTTTTAATAATTTTAAAATTATTTGTTAGATATTTAAAGCGTCGTCAATTATACAAGCATGATTTTGTTCAATATTTTAATAAATAATTATATTTTATCATAATTAAATTTAAAAAAATTAAAAAATAATATAAAAAATAAATTAGCACATGAAAGATAAAAAAGAAGTATGTTACATTCAAACCAAACATAATAAAAGATTCACGAATTAATGTTTACTTTTTTTTACCCTAACCCCTCGTTACTTCGTTGTCAAACAAACATCTCTTATCTCATCTCATTCAATGTATATTATCTTCTTTCTATATGTGTTTCTTTACTTGATATACTTATATTATATACTTTATATATGTATATATATACATATATATATTGTAGATCTAATTATTTGAGTATGGATATATTTCTTTTTAAATACTAATTTTCTAAAACAAAAGTATGTAAGTTTGTGTGATTTGTTATATATGTGACTAGATTTTATTTTTTTAGTGTAAATGTATAAATTTAAATTTTGCAATTTGTAATTTAATCTGATCTTGATATGACTATATCTAATTATTTAGTTTCTCTATCTCTATATTATATTCATTTATAATTTATATTTAGATTCGATATTTATAATTTATAATTTGTAATTTTCTATCTCTACATTATATATATATATGTGTGTGTGTGTTTGTGTGTGTAAACTATTGGAAAAATTTGCACAATCAATACAAGCAGAAGTGAAAATCAACAAACCAACGAAATAAACAACACTAGTATTCACGTGGAAACCCTCTCTCAACCGGAGGGAAAAACTACGGGAACCAACGGGTGCCTTAATCGACTATGAAATTGAGGATTACAATCTCTAATTGAAACATCCAATCCCATATACAATATCAACAATCAGTCATCAACATCAATGTGACTATTGCACAGTAAGTCACCAACCCACTCAAAATGTAACTACTGCACGACGAGTCACCAACCCTCCTCAATGTAGCTTCTGCATAACGAGCCACCAACCCTCCCAAAATGTAGCTGTGGATAGAGGAAGTTACAAAACTCTCTCATCAAAGCTCAATCATAAAATCTCTCAAATCATCTCTCCCCCTCTGCCCGAGTGCCTCCTTGGGCACCCCTTTACAAAACCTTTATTCTCTACATCTTTTCCTTTCTTTCTCACACCTCTCCATCCTCAACTTTAAATCCAATTTTTAATGAATTACCTAAATCTAATCTGATTCAAAAAAAATATCAAATCAAACTTATTTAGATAACCCAATCTTAATCAAATATCTCCCAAATCATACCATTCAAATCAAATCTAAATTATGTCAAATTAATATTAATTTTGAGATAAATAATATCCTAATGTGAAAAAAAAAGGATAATATTCATAATGTGAGAATTTTTTTTTCTTTTTTTTGGGGGGGAGGGGATAAAGGCATGAAAAATTTGACATTAGGCAATATATATATATATAAGCTTAGTTTTCAACCATATTGAAGGTGAATATGAATAAAAGTTGCAATATTTTGGCTTACTATTTGTGGTTCTTAAAGTCCATCAAGAAAAGATTATTAGAATATTGAGCAGCCAACTGTCATGATTTAGATGCAATGACTAAAACCAATTAATAAGATTTGAATGCTTGGTTGAAGCCATCTGTAGATACATTGACAGTGGCTAAGGATCTTGATGTGAAGGATGGTATAGAGAGGCCTAATTTGAACTTGTTCTGCGGTTCTTAAAACACATCAAGAAAAGATTGTTAGAACAATGAGAAGCCAATGTGTATCTGTAATGAACTTTGTGCCTCGTTGGAATCCACATATATGTGGAAGGAGACTAGAGATGGAGGATGCAATTGTTATCGTTCCATGCTTATAGAGACTGTATTCGAGATGTTAATGCGTGGTAATGTACTGGGAAGAATGAGCCAAAATCTAAGTCAATTTGGGCACTTCTATGGTGTCTATGATGGACACAGAAGTTGTTAGTCGTATAACATGTTTCTCTTCTTCATCTCTCTTCTTATGTCTAGACTCTCTGTTGGTAATTAATGGGAGTCGTTGCAGAGAAATTTTGAATCTATGACCTCATGTTCTTTGGGCCTCAACTTCGTTAGTGGTTTACCATTGAATTTCATTTGGGTTTTATCGAGATGACCATTCTTTCCTATGCAGTTAAGCAAATGAGTAGAGTTATTAACAAAGTAATATGGATATGAAGTCCTTGGTCGATGGTAAAACCCTATAAAGGTTGAGGCCCAAGGGACATGAAATTGTAGTCTCATATCTTCTCTGCAGCTACTCTCGTTAATTACCAACAGAAAGTCTAGACATAAGAAGAAAAACAAAGAAGAGAAACATAATGTACAGCTAACAACCTCCATGTCCATCATAGACACCACGGAAATGAACAAATTGACTTAGATTTTGGCTCATTCTGCCCAGTACATTATCACACATTAACATCCTTAAAGGAAGTCTCTGGAAGCATGGAACGCATCAACTTCGTCCTCCATCCTCGGTCTCTTACCACAAATCGATGTACCATCCTTAAAGAAGCAGAAAATTCATTACAGATATACATTGGCTACTCATGGTTCTAACATCTTTTCATGATGAGTTTTAAGAATCATAGGCATCAAGTCTAGATTAAGCCTCTTTACATCATCCTTCACATCAAGATCCTCAGCCACTGCCAATGTATCCTAGATGGCTCCAACCAAGCATTCATATCTCATTAACTTATTCTAGTTACTGCATCTAAATCACGATAATTGGCTGCTCATTATTCTAAAAATCTTTTCCTGACGGGTTTTATGAACCACAAATAATAAGTCTGAAATACACTTCAATATGGTTAAAAACTTATATATATATATATATATATATACACCCTCCCCCAAAAAAAGAAAGAAATATTATTTATCAAATGAGATTTCATCTTAAAACTAATTAGTCTAGCATGGAATAGTTCCCTGAGCTTATATTTTGGTATCTTCTCTTTTCTTTCCCGATGTGGGATTCTTTCCTCGTAATGTAATTGTATTACATTTTTAATATATCATATAATTATTACATGGTATATCATATGTACATGATACATTGTGATTCTTGAAACTCAATTTTATTTATTGGTATTTGTTTCAACAACAAATATGGATAAATAAATAAAAAAGAATAATATTTATAAGGTGAAAATTTACTTGGCATGAAAAATTCACACATTGCGCAAAAAATTTAGAAACATATACATATGTATATATGGTAGAAGTGTCCAAACTTAGGTTTCAACCTCATTGAAAGTGAATATGGATAAAAGTTGCGATATTTTAGCTTACTATTTATAGTTCTTAAAGCCCGTTAAGAAAAGATTACTAGAATAATGAGTAGCCAATTGTCGTGATTTAGATGCATTGACTAGAACGAGTTCATGAGATTTGAATGCTTGGCTGGAGCTATATAGGGATACACTGGCAATGGCTGAGTATCTTGATGATGAGGATGGTATAGAGAGGCCTAATTTGAGCTTGTTGCCCATGGTTCTTAAAATACATCAAGAAAAGATTGTTAGAACCATAAGCAGCCAATATGTATCGGTAATGAACTTTGTGCCTCTTTAGGGATTCACATCAATATGTCGAAGGAGACCAGAGATGGAGGATGCAATTTTTGTCGTTCCATGCTTCCATAAACTTCTTTTGAGGATGTAATGCATGATATTGTACTGGGAATAGTTAACCAAAACCTGAGCCAATTTGTGCACTTCTATGGTGTCTATGATGGACATGGAGGTTGTTAGCCGTATATTATGTTTCTCTTGTTCGTGTCTCTTACTATTGCAAAGAAGTTTGAAGTTATAATCTCATATCCTTTGGGCCTCAACCTTGTTAGCAGTTTACCATTGAACTACATGTGAGTTTTATCGAGATGGTCATTCTTTCCTAAGCAGTTAAGCAAAGAACTAGAGTTAATATAGAAAGCAACATAGATATGAAGTCCTCGCTCAATAGGAAAATCCTACCAAGGTTGAGGCCCAAAGGATATTAGCCTACAACCTCAAATCTTCTCTATAACGATTCCTATTAACTACCAACAAAAAGGCTAGACATAGGAAGAGAGTCAAGAAGAGAAACATAATGTACAGCTAACAACCTCCATGTCCATCATAGACACCATAGAATTGCATAAACTGACTTAGATTTTGGCTCATTCTGCCTAGTATGTTATCACACATTTACATCATTGAAGGAAGTCTCTGGAAGCATGGAATGCAGCAACTGCAGCCTCCATCTTTGGTCTCTTACCACATATCAATGTATCATTCTCAAAGAGGCAGAAAATTCATTACAGATACACATTGGCTGCTCATAGTTCTAACAATCTTTTCATGATGGGTTTTAAGAACCATAGGCATCAAGTCTAGATTAGGCCTCGTTGCACCATCCTTCACATCAAGATCCACAGCCACTGCCAATGTACCCCCAAATGGCTCCAACCAAGCATTCAAATCTCATGAAAACGTTCTAGTCGTTGCATCTGAATCACGACAATTGGCTGCTCATTATTCTAATAGTCTTTTCTTGATTGGCTTTAAGAACCATAAATAGTAACTCCAAAATATCACAAGTTTTATCCATATGTTCACTTTCAATATGGTTGAAACCTAAGTTGGGACCTGCACCCCTATATATATATATATATGTTCTAAATTTTTTTTCCTTAATGTCAAATTATCATGTCCTAATCCCCCTAAAAAAACGAGAAAGAAAAAATTTTGACTATCTAAATATTATCCCTTTTTTGTTTTTTTATTTATGCATTTTTTTTTCCTTAAACATAACAATGACTTGGTATCATTTGTTTCTTCAAAACGCTGTATCATCAAGTACTTGAATATATAATGAAAGGGGCTACAAAAGATTTTCTTAATTGACTCAAAAACTGAAAAACATCTTTATTAATTAAAATCGAACACTTGATATTTTGATAATTAACATTTGTACTAGTTCGAATGCAATCTATGATACGTTTATTTGTGAGAGAGGGAGAAGATAACTACAAAAGTAGTTGATCACAGGCTGAAAGCAGTTTTTATTACCAAACTTATCAAGTGAGATTTCATCTCAAAACTAATTAGTAGTGAGCCGAGCAGTTCTCTAGGTATATATTTTCATATCTTTTCTTTTCTTTTTCGATGTGGGATTCTTTCCTCATATTTGAATTGTATTACATTTTTATGGTATATCTTAATATATCGTAATTGTTCCATGGTATACATATGTATATCATAATTGGGATTCTCGAAACCCAATTTTATTTATCAATATTTATTTCAAGAACAAGTATGGATAAATAAAAAGAAAAAAAGGATAATATTCTTAAGGTGTGAATTCTCTTAGCATGAAAAATTCACGCACAGCGCATACTTGTGTGTGTGTGTGTGTATATATATATATATATATGTATGTATATATGTATTTATATAAGGGAGAAGCGTTCAACTTAGGTTTCAACCATATTGAAGGTGAACATGGATAAAAATTGCGGTATTTCAACTTATTATTTATGGTTCTTAAACCCATCAAGAAAAGATTATTAGAATAATGAACAGCCAATTGTCGTGTTTCAGATGCAGTGACTAGAACGAGTTCATGAGATTTGAATGCTTGGTTGGAGCCATCTGGGGATACATTGGCAGTAGCTAAGGATCTTGATGTGGAGGATGGTATAGAGAGGCCTAATTTGAACTTGTTGCATATGGTTCTTAGAACACATCACGAAAAGATTGTTAGAATAATGAGCAGCCACTTTGTATGTACAATGAACTTTGTGCCTTCTTGGGATCCACATATATGTGGAAGGAGACTAGAGATGGAGGATGCAATTGTTGTTGTTCCATGCTTATAGAGACTGTGTTCGAGATGTTAATGTGTGATAATGTACTGGGAAGAATGAGCTAAAATCTAAGTCAATTTATGCACTTCTAAGGTGTCTATGATGGACACGGAGGTTGTCAGCCGTACATTATGTTTCTCTGCTTCATCTCTCTTCTTATGTCTAGATTCTTTGTTGGTAATTAATGGGAGTCGTTGCAGAGAAGATTTGAACCTGCGACCTCATGTCCTTTGGGCCTCAACCTCGTTAGTGGTTTACCATTGAACTTCATTTGGGTTTTATCGAGATGGCCATTCTTTCTTACGCAGTTAAGCAAAGAACTAGAGTTATTAACAGGGTAATATGGATATGAAGTCCTCGGTCGATGGTAAAACCCTATAAAGGTTGAGGCCTAAAGGACATTAAATTGTAGGTCATATCTTCTCTGCAGCTACTATCATTAATTACCAACAGAAAGTCTAGACATAAGAAAAGAGACAAAGAATAGAAACATAATGTACAGCTAACAACCTCTATGTCCATCATAGACACCATAGAAGTGCAGAAACTGACTTAGATTTTGGCTCATTCTGCCCAGTACGTTATCACACATTGACATCATTGGAGGAAGTCTCTGGAAGCATGGAACGCATCAACTGCAGCCTCCATCTTTGGTCTCTTACCACATATCAATGTATCATTCTCAAAGAGGCAGAAAATTCATTACAGATACACATTGGCTGCTCATAGTTCTAACAATCTTATCATGATGGGTTTTAAGAACCATAGGCATCAAGTCTAGATTAAGCCTCTTTACATCATCCTTCACATCAAGATTCTCAGCCACTGGCAATGTATCCCAAATGGCTCCAACCAAGCATTCAAATCTCATTAACTTGTTCTAGTTACTGCATCTAAATCATGATAATTGGCTGCTTATTATTGGAATAATCTTTTCTTGATGGGTTTCAAGAACCACAAATAATAAGTCTGAAATACCGCAACTTTTATTCAAGCTCACCTTCAATATGGTTAAAAGCGCTATATATATATATATATATATCTCCCCCCCCCCCCCAAAAAAAAAAAAAAGAAATATTATTTACCAAATGAGATTTCATCTTCAAACTAATTAGTATAGCGTGGAATAGTTCCCTGAGCTTATATATTGGTATCTTTTCTTTTCTTTCCCGATGTGGGATTCTTTCCTCGTAATGTAATTATATTACATTTTTATGGTATATCTTAATATATCATATAATTATTACATGGTATATCATAGGTACCTGATACATTGTGATTCTTGAAACTCAATTTTATTTATTGATATTTGTTTCAAGAACAAATATGGATAAATAAATAAAAAAAAAGGAATAATATTCATAAGGTGAAAATTTACTTGGCATGAAAAATTCACACATTGCGCAAAAAATTTAGAAACATATACATATACATATATATACATATATATATATATATATACATATATATATATATATATATATATATATATATATATAAGGCAGAAGTGTCCAACTTAGGTTTCAACCTCATTGAAAGTGAATATGGATAAAAGTTGCGATATTTTAGCTTACTATTTATGGTTCTTAAAGCCCGTCAAGAAAAGATTATTAGAATAATGAGTAGCCAATTGTAGTGATTTAGATGCATTGACTAGAACGAGTTCATGAGATTTGAATGCTTGGCTGGATCTATATAGGGATACACTGGCAATGGCTGAGTATCTTGATGATGAGGATGGTATAGAGAGGCCTAATTTGAGCTTGTTGCCTGTGGTTCTTAAAATACATCAAGAAAAGATTGTTAGAACCATAAGCAGCCAATGTGTATCAGTAATGAACTTTGTGCCTCTTTAGGGATTCACATCAATATGTGGAAGGAGACCAGAGATGGAGGATGCAATTGTTGTCGTTCCATGCTTCCAGAAACTTCTTTTGAGGATGTAATGCATGATAATGTACTGGGAATAGTGAGCCAAAACCTAAGTTAATTTGTGCACTTCTATAGGAAGAGAGTAAAGAAAAGAAACATAATGTACAGCTAACAACCTCCATGTCCATCATAGACACCATAGAATTGCAGAAACTGACTTAGATTTTGGCTCATTCTGCCTAGTACGTTATCACACATTTACATCATTGAAGGAAGTCTCTGGAAGCATGGAATGCAGCAACTGCAGCCTCCATCTTTGGTCTCTTACCACATATCAATGTATCATTCTCAAAGAGGCAGAAAATTCATTACAGATACACATTGACTGCTCATAGTTCTAACAATCTTTTCATGATGGGTTTTAAGAACCATAGGCATCAAGTCTAGATTAGGCCTCGTTGCACCATCCTTCACATCAAGATCCTCAGCCACTGCCAATGTACCCCCAGATGGCTCCAACCAAGCATTCAAATCTAATGAAAACGTTCTAGTCGTTGCATCTGAATCACGAAAATTGGCTGCTCATTTTTCTAATATTCTTTTCTTGATGGGCTTTAAGAACCATAAATAGTAACTCCAAAATATCGCAAGTTTTATCGATATATTCACCTTCAATATGGTTGAAACCTAAGTTGGGACCTATATATATATATATATGAATGTATGTTTTAAATTTTTTTTGCTTAATGTCAAATTTTCATGCCCTAATCCCCCTAAAAAGAAAAGAAAAAGAAAAAATTTTCACTATCTAAATATTATCCCTTTTTTATTATTTTTATTTATGCATATTTCTTTCTTTAACATAATATTGACTTGGTATGATTTGTTTCTTCAAAATGTTATATTATCAAGTACTTTACTTGAATACATAATGAAATGGACTACAAAAGATTTTCTTAACTTTTGACTTAAAAATTGAAAAACATCTTTATTAATTAAAATCTATTTAGAATGCAGTCTATAGTAGGTTTATTTGTGAGAGAGGAAAAAGATAACTATAAAAGTAGTTGATAACAGGTTAAAAGCAGTTTTGATTACCAAACTTATCAAGTGAGATTTCATCTCAAAACCAATTAGTAGTGAGCCGAGCAGTTCCCTAGGTATATATTTTGGTATCTTTTCTTTTATTTTTCGATGTGGGATTCTTTCCTCATATTTGAATTGTATTACATTTTTATTGTATATCTTAATGTATTGTAATTATTACATGGTATAGACATGTAAATGATACATGATTACGTGGTATATCATAATTTGGATTCTTGAAACGCAATTTTATTTATCAATATTTATTTCAAGAACAAATATGACTAAATAAAAAGAAAAAAGGATAATATTCGTAAGTTGGGAATTCTCTTGGCATGAAAAATTCCCGCATTACGCATACATATGTGCGCGTGTGTGTGTATATATATATATATAAGGGAGAAGTGTCCAACTTAGGTTTCAACCATATTGAAGGTGAACATAGATAAAAGTCGCAGTATTTCAGCTTACTATTTATAGTTCTTAAACCCATCAAGAAAAGATTATTAGAATAATGAGTAGCCAATAGTCATGATTTAGATGCAGTGACTGGAACTAGTTCATGAGATTTGAATGCTTGGTTGGAGCCATTTGGAGATACATTGGCAGTGGTTAAGAATCTTGATGTGGAGGATGGTATAGAGAGGCCCAATCTAAACTTGTTGCCTTTGGTACTTAAAACACATCGCGAAAAGATTGTTAGAACAATGAGCAGCCAATGTGTATTTGTAATGAACCTTACGCCTCTTTGGAGATTTACATCATTATGTGGAAGGAGACCAGAGATGAAGGATGCAATTGTTGTCGTTCCATGCTTTCAAAAACTTCCTTCGAGGATGTTATTGTATGATAATATATTGGAAAGAATGAGCTAAAACCTAAGTTAATTTGTGCACTTCTATGGTGTCTATGATGAACACGGAGGTTGTTAGTTGTACATTATGTTTCTCTTCTCTGTCTCTCTTCTTATGTCTAGAATTTTTGTAGTTAATTAATCGTTGCAGAGAAGATTTGGGCATACGACCACATGTCCTTGGGGCCTCAACCTTGTTATTGGTTTACCATTGAACTTCATTTGGGTTTTATCGAGATGACCATTCTTTCCTACACAGTTAAGCAAAGAACTAGATTTACTATACAAAGCAATATAAATATGAAGCCCTCGCTCAATGGTAAATCCGTATAAAGGTTGAGGCCCAAAGGACATGAAATTATAGGCTCATATCTTTTATGCAGCGACTCTCATTAATTACCAACAAAAAGTCTAGACATAAGATGAGAGACAAAGAAAAGAAACATAACGTACAACTAACAACCTCCATGTCCATCATAGACACCATAGAAGTGTGCAAATTGACTTCGGTTTTGGCTCGTTATGCCCAGTACATTATCACACATTAACATCTTTGAAGGAAGTTTCTGGAAGCATGAAATGAAAACGATTGCATCCTTCATCTTCGGTTCCCTACCACATATTGATGATAATCCCGAAAAAGGCAAAAAATTCATTACAAAGACACATTAGCTGCTCATAGTTCTAACAATCTTTTCATGATGCGTTTTAAGAACCATAGGTATCGAGTTTAGATTAGGCCTCTTTGCACCATCCTCCACATCAAGATCCTCAACCACTGCCAACGTATCCCCTGATGGCTCCAACCAAGCATTCAACTCTCATGAACTATTTCTACTCACTATATCTAAATCACTATAGTTGGCTACTCATTATTTTGATAATCTTATCTTGATGGAATTCAAGAACCATAAATAGTAAGTCCTAAATATCGCAAATTTTATCCTTCAATATGGTTGGAACCTAAGTTGGCACCTTCTCCCTTATCTATAGGGTGGCGTTCTTATAAGAGGGCACCAACACACCGTCACCGGATTCCATTAGAACTCCGAAGTTAAGCGTGCTTGGTCGAGAGCAGTACCAGGATGGGTGACCTCCTGGGAAGTCCTCACCCTCAGGTTGGGAGCACTGGGAAACAGCCTCTCTTCAGGTTAACACCCTG
The DNA here is from genome assembly GCA_018398585.1 of Simmondsia chinensis. Lineage (NCBI taxonomy): Eukaryota > Viridiplantae > Streptophyta > Magnoliopsida > Caryophyllales > Simmondsiaceae > Simmondsia > Simmondsia chinensis. The sequence continues at coordinate 36,520,722 of JAGTTD010000010.1, forward strand.
AAGGGGGAAGGCTGCGTACATCCGCCCCCCCAGACCCCAGGTAGGCTGGAGCCCTTGAGGCACTGGGTATGTTCCTTTGTTCTTATAAGAGGGTCAGAGCCTGAGAGGGGCAAATCCTGACCCTCCATTATGATAGGCGGCTAAGATTTGTTGAACAATAAAAAAAAATAACGATTTATGGCGCACAACCCTTCATGGGGTAGAAAGAAAGAAGGGGTAAGGGAAGGAAATTTTTTTTTTTCAATACTCAATAAATCTTGGTCATGAATTATTATTTTTTAATGTTCAATAAATCTTGGTCGTCCATTACAATGGAGGGTCAGGATTCTCTCCTCTCACGCTCTCACCCTCTCATAAGAACGTCACCATATATATATATGGAGCGGCTGGAATTAGAACGGAAGTTTTGTGAAAATGTTAGAAAAATTAAATCTACATGGTTGGATCTTAAGTAAGATTGATCAATGGTTCTAAAAGACTCATCGTGTTTGGAGCCCTAACACCACCCACCACTAAGGCCGCCACTCTTCTCTGCCACCCTTGCCACCGTCGCCAATCCCATTCTCCCTCCATCCCATCTTAGATTCTATGGTCACCATCACAGCCAACCCCCGCCACCCACTGCCGCCGCACTGCCCTTTATCTCTCTCTTTCTCCCATCTCAAATCTCAATGGTGACCACCACTGCCTCCCACTAGCACCACCACACGCCACCACCACTGTGGTGGTGATTATTGGGATTTGAGATGGGATGAAGAGAGAGAGAGAGAGATGGGTGGCATTGGCAGGAGAGGTGGATGGGGTGGTATTGATCGTAGGGATCTGAGATGGGATGGGGAGAGAGATGGGTGGCGGGGTGGCGGGGCAGGGGTGGGGGTGGCGGAGAGGAGTAGCGGTGACGACAGCGACGACAACTGTTGGGATTTGGGATGGGATGGAGATAGAGGGATGGCTGACGATGGCGGGGATGGGCGAAGAGGAGTAGCGGTGGCCATGGCAGTGGCTGAGAAGTGTGGCGGCGGCGGCGGTGGGTGGTGGTGGTGACCGTTGGGTGGTGGTAGGGCTCTGGATAGAATGAGCCTCTTAGAACCATTGATCAATCTTACTTAAAATTCAATAGTGAAAATTAATTTTTTTCACATTTTCACAAAACTTCTATTCTCATTACAGCCGTTTCCGTATATATATGTATTTATGTATGTATGTATGTATATGTATATATGTATATATACATATATATACATATATATGTATATATATCACAATTTTTTTGAGAAGGTGAGAGGGTGAGAAGGAAAGATTTTGACCGTTCATTCATTATATATATATATATACTCCCCCTCTCCCAACCCTTACTTTCTTTCTCTCACCCCAGCCACCCACTACTGCCACCGCTGCCTCTTCTCTTTTGTCTCTTCCAATACCCCTTTCCGTCTCCCCCCATATCCCTTCACCGTCTCCGCCACTGCCACTCCTTCTTTTCCTCTCTCTTCGAATATCCATTTCTCCCTCTTCCCCAACCCTTCACCCCGGCACCCGCCGCTGCCCGTCCCGGCGGTAGGGTTAAAAGGATATGGAGAGAGAAAAGAGACAAAAGGACGGGCGACAGGGTAAAGGGTGGGGGAGTATTGGAAGAGATAGGAAAAGACGGGGCGGTGGTAGCGGGTGGGGAGAGAGAGAAAGGGAGAGTTCGGGGAGGGAGGGAACCGGAGGCCGAGTGGGAATTTTTTTTTTTTTTTTTTTTTGATCACATAGAAAAAAGGGGATCAATCTTAGTCATCCATTGAAATGAACGGTCAAGATTCACCCCTCTTCATATTCTCACCCTCTCATAATAATTGTTACCTATACATATATATATATATATATGCCAAATCTTGATTAAGAAGAAGAAGTTGGGGCGGGAATAACCACCACCGATAGGGCTGCAAATAAACCAAGTCGGCTCGCGAGCCGGTTTGACTCGGCTCGTTAAGGGCTCAGCTCGTGTTCGTCTAAGCCAACTCGAGAGCAAGCTCGGCTTGTTTAAGGCGGCTCTTTTAAATAAACGAGCCAAATCAAACCGAGACTGACTCGGCTCCAAAGGCTCACGAGCCGGCTCAATTATTGGCTCGCATGTCGAGATTGCGAAATTGAATAACATATATATTTTTTTAATTTTTAATTTTCATACGTGATTTATTTTATTACTCTTTTCTGGCAATCTAAGTAACAATAATTATAAATAAGTCTAACAAGCCTAATAAATAAGCTTAATAAGCCTGATAAATGAGCCTAATGAGCTAACAAAGCTCAATGAGCCAGCTTGCCAAATAATCAAGCATAAATGACACCAATACGAGTCGGTATTATTTAGTTAACGAGCCAGTCTCATTTAGTAAACGAGCCGAGCCGAGCACAGATATGCGGCTCGATTAGATAAATGATACCATACTGAGTCGGTCTCATTTAGTTAACGAGCCAAGCCGAGTAAGTTGTGGCTCGACTCGGCTCGGTTCATTTGCGGCCCTAACCACCGATGATTACAAAGATTTACAAAATGGAGACTAGCTACTATGTGGGACGCCCTATTACAATCACGAGCAAAATACAATTGGACATCAATTTAAGCCTAAGAATGTTTCTTTTTTCTTTTTTCTTTTTTTTTTTCCTTCTTTGGGGCATGAAAAACCGAATATCGCAACATTAAACATCTAGGAACATATATATATATATATTTTTTACAATGGTAAAGCCAGGGGAGGGGATATACCCCTCAAGTCCTCAAAGAGGACTACCACATTTGCCCACGGTGGGATTCGATCCCGGGATGTCTAGTTTGGCAACCGACGATCAAACCACCATGCCATGTCCCTAAGGGACATCTAAGAACATATATAAATATACATATAGCACATCCTACCTATAGATTTTCATAACAATACACAAATATGAACACAACAGAACGTGTCAAAATGACTACAACCTTGGTACAATCTGTAACTCCAACACCGTAAAATCTTCTCTGTTCTTTTTATAAGGTAAGAAAAGGCATTAGACGTCCTTTCTTGAAAAAAAACCTCACACATCTCGTGTTGAAATAACGTGCAAAATCTTCATGTTTCAATCATATTGAAGGAGAATTTTGATAGCAGCTGCGGAATCCCTGCTATTATTTGCCCATACGTCTGACCCTCGAAAAAAAGTGCAAAATGTTATTTCCAAGTCTAAAAGGGTTGCTTTGGCAATAACATATTTACGTCTCAAAACAGAACATTTCTAACATTAATTGCCAACTACAGTTTCAACATGCTACGTGTTTATTAAGGACTCTAAATGTGAGTCTAGTAAGACTTCCATATTAAAGTCATGAGGAAGATGAGATCTGTATGTAAGTATCAAAGGCTACTCTATCCAACGCTAATTGGTTTTTCATGAGACCTCACTTGAACTTATATATAGACCACTTATATCAAGAAGGATCTGGTAACATATCAAGAAGTGAAACTAAATATAAATAGTGTCCCAACATAAATGTCACACCGTCATTAAGGCAACTCTGGGATCTTATGCAGTGCCAGCAGATATTTTAAGTGTGGCCAAATCTCCTTCATCCACTGCTATCGTGAAGCAAATAGGACAGCTAATTGGATAGCAAGTAAAACGCATGGGTACTTAGGGCTATCTATTTGGGAATATCTGCCGGACAGGACCCTTTTTACTCTTATTGTTCGATGTCTTACAGTTCTCTTTGTATAGGGGGTGATCCTAAGGTCTGTTTATTGTTACCCCTTTAAATAATAATAATAATAATAATAATAATGTCACGCCTTATATTTACGTCCATCGCCAGAAATTATCTCCAATTATATGCTATAGATATAACAAACTAGTATGCCAATTTCTTCAAAGAACAAATAAGAGGACCACAACACTAAAGCAATATTCCCAGTGCCCCAAGAGCTCCCGCCTAAGCAGAGTCTGGAGGGGGTGATGTACGCAGCCTTCCCCCTTCAGGGTGCTACCTTGAAGAGATGCTGTTTCCGAGAACCCCCAACCTAACAGGGTGCCAACACGCAAGCATCAGATCTCATTAGAACTCCGAAGCTAAGGAGAAAAGTAACTATTGTGAAATTTGAAAGGAAAGAAAAAGAAAATTGCTAGTTGATAGCAATCGTGATGAGAATAATAATACCTTGTGGTTTCCGTGAATCTGACACAAGGGAACAGCGAGCAGTTTCATGTTCTTGGGCACGATGAATTTTCGAGTAACTGGCAACTTCACTAGGAAAAGCTTGTTACACTCCTGCAAAGTAACATTTACAATAATTAGAACTAGTGTTATCCCGTGCAATGCACGGAGAGCGTTTGCAATTTCAAAAAAAAATAAAATGTTACGTTCACATGTCTCGTTGTTTTAAACTTAAATTATTACTGTAAACTACTTTCTTATTGAAATTTTCTTTCAATTCTTAAACTATTTTTTAAAAAATATCGTGCTAAATTAGCCTAAAGTTTGTTGACTCAAAACCTTTTGCGCAAATGTTAAAAAAAAATGCAAGTCTCCAACTTAAATGCAAGGGTGAATTCACTAATAAGAAAGAAATAGCATATAATGCTTAGAATTGGAGTTTGGAGGTTTTTGAGAGAAGTGGAAACTTTGCAATAATGTATAAGATAGATGTGTTTGCAATAATAAAGACTATATAAGAATGTAATAATAAAGACTAGAGAAAAATGTAATATGTATAAGAGCAAGCACCTTGGGCCTCTTAATATTGGGAGGTAAATATGGATATAACAGAGTCCCAAAGTCTGGCCTCCACCACATCCCTAGGCACTCTCCGACCTACAAGCAAAACACCGGTTGTTAAAAAGTATGAAATCATAGTATTTTCGGATATTCATGCAGTTCAGTAAGATGTCGTAGTTTCTCTGACAAAGGTCTAAAATTGAAATCCGTGCTGCAAGCCTAATAGAAATCTGCACGATTGGTGTAGTGGAGTCTGCGATTATTGTTGCACCTTCACAACAACATAAATTCTTGGGGTCTTTGGTTTCTTGGCGTCAATTAGAAATAGGGTTTTTTTGTTAAATGTTAAAAAGAACGGGAACCACCAAAGAGGGTACCAACACGTCGTTACTGAATCCCATTAGAACTCCAAAGTTAAGCGTGCTTAGGTGAGAGCGGTACCAGGATGGTGACCTCCTGGGAAGTCCTTACCCTTAGGTTGGGCGCACTCGGAAACAGCCTCTCTTCAGGCGTAATACCCTGAAGGGGGAAGGCTGCGTACATCCACTCCCCCTTAGACCCTGCTTAGGTGGGAGCCCTTAGGATACTGGATATCTTGCTTTTTTTTAAAAAGAATGGGAACCATCGAGTACCTCCCATTCAGCGTCAGTACTGTCTCCATCAATGGATAGCTTGTTTGACAGTTTTCGTCTCAACCCACCAACATCTGAAATATCAGCAAAGTAGTTCAGCGATCTCGTACTTGTCCGAGAACGACTAACCACAAAACGATGAAATATCAGGCCAGTGAGTTTGTACACGTGAGATCATATAAGCTCTCATGTAAAATTCATCCCAAAATTAATTGGCAATATAAACAAGCCCAACTGAGTCCAAACTTTTCAAGATCAAGGTTTGACACATCGACATTTTCTCAGCTCAGCTGAGCTCAACTCGTCATGAGCTCAAGCTAGGATCGGTTTGGTTTAAGGTCGAACCCATCTTAGCAAGCTCTAAGCTAAGCTTGTCTCGTTTAAGCTTCCTGCTCTATTAGGCTTGAGCTCAGCTCATTTAGCCTTAAATTTTGCTTGATTAAATGTATCTGAAATTCACTTATTTAGGCTCACTGGCCTACAGACTTTACCAAGCTCTAGCTTGCTTGAATTTTCATGTTTTATGACGACCCAACTTTCATGCTAGGAATTTTATGAAGTGACCCGCCAGGCCTATCTATTGAAATCTTCTTTGTCACATATCCAACATAAGACTCTGTTCCTAGACTTACATGTAAAATTCTCAACAACAAAAAATTGATCTTCTCGGAATTACCTGATTCACCAGGCCTTAAGCGACCTCCAGGAAGCCTAAATGTGGAGTTTCTAATTTGCAACAGCAGAAGATGTGGATGTTTAAATAGCTCTACCTGTGCCAACAAAATATCAATCTTGTAATATCAGAATGCATGCCAACTAGAAACACTGTTTATAGACTTCTATCTGAAGCTCCAAATTATAACAAAGATGCAATCAAAATCCATTTCATGAAGGTTCCAAAAGTATACATCTCAATGGTTAGCAACTTGATCTCATAACCGTCATGGAATTCTCTGAGTTTCAAAGTCAAGTACGCGTTTCATTCTCTTATGGAAATGGCCCCCATGTAGTTATACTCAATCTCGAAACCGTGGTATCCAAGCTTGGTCTCGATATTTTAGGGGCGCAAAGTAGGTAAGCGGGCTCCTTTTTCATAAACCAAGGTGTATATATCAACTTAAGCACACCTCAAATAGTCCAGTTCATATTTAATATCAACCAATATGCAAATTCTTTGTATTAATATGGAAATGTACATTTATGGATAGTTCTTTGTAATAGAAGCCTACTGATAATATAATTAAACTTGAAAAAGGTTCTTAACAAATTAAAGCAGTTTCTTGGGATCTTGACCAGCTCAGCAGTCAACTCATCCTCGAATTGCACACACTATCTGCTACATCAACGCCAAGTCAAAGCCTGAGACTAAGTAGGTGGGCCCAAATAATTGTTTACAACCTAATGGTAGGATTATAACCCAGACAAAATGCTCTACGAGGCATCGGATTCAAGCGCCAATCCATTTGAGCTAACCATGGATTGCATATAGTTACACTCATTATGATCAGGTTTTTTCATCCAAAAAAATGTCGCACAAATTTGAAAAAACAGGACAAATTGTCAAGGAGTTATTTACACTGTTAGTCTCATATGTTTTTAAATTTATTCAAATTGAACCCTCATTTTTTCTTTTATTTAAAGTAGTACCTAATATTTGTAAGTTTATTTCAATTGATTCCTTATTTTTTTTCTTTTGTTAAGAATGATCCTGAATATTTCAATTTATGACACAGTTGGACCCCATGTAGTGACCAAAAACAGGTAAATTTTTAAAAACATAAGGGATCAATTTTATTGTATAATAAAACTTGAGAGATTATTTTAAACAATAAAAAAAGATGAAAAATAAAATTAAACAAATTTACAAATATTAGGGATCATCTTAAAAAGAAATGATTGACCAAGTTGAACAAACTTAACTCGATTGTCAAGTGGTCAGCTCGGATAATCTATCAACAAAGACACTAGAAAAGAAACAGAGAAAAAGAAGGAGAAAAGAGAGAGAGAGAGAACCAGAATCACAGCCTCAACGCCAGTCCTCAATCCACGAGCTTCATAACTACAAAAAAGCAATCAACAATGACAGTGTAACACAAATTAATTTCAAAATTAACGATAATTTACTCAAAATAAAACAAAATGAAGGAAGAACAAAGAGAGATTTACACCATTCGTCACTTATGTTTTTAAATTTATTCAGATTAGCTCTAATATTTTTAAATTTGTTTAATTAGTTTTTTTTTTTTTGTACAAAATAGTTTCCAGTGATTTATTTATACCAAAATTGATCTCTCACTTGGTGAACAAAATCAGGTAAAAATTAAAAGATGAGTGATAATTTCATTGTAAGATAAAACATTAAAAATTATTTTGAATAAAAAGACGATGGATAAATTAAACAAACTTAAAAATATTAAAAATTATTTTGAATAAGCTTAAAGATAGGGGAAATTACATATTACTACCCAAATTTAGCGTATTAATTTTTTAGTCAAAAAGTTATATATAATTAATAAAAAAATCTAAATAACAATGTATAAAGATGCAAAATAAGCTCTGATTTTATTCTCTTATGTTATTATTTGTACTACCTTATTAAATATACGTAATTTTTTAAGACTAAACAATTATTTTCCAAAATTTATGAACAAAAAGAACTAATAAACTAAACCTCAGACACTAATATGTAATTTATCCTTAAAGATATTACGGATCATTTGGAACAAAATAAAAGACGAGGATCAAAGACGAACGGGAGTAAATAACACGAAGAACAAAGAAAACACAAGAACAGAATTAGTCAATTACTTGAGTTTCAACCGGTTGATTCGATCAGCCAGGGTTTCATTCCGCAAGGAGATTGCATCTTTCGAACCAAAATAGTAACTGCTCAGAGGATACAAATCCACCAAATATACACCGCCATCCGAATCGCCGCCATCAACGGCGGTGATGTCATCGTAATCGTCATTAGTAACCGCAACCGTCCGATCTCCCATAGCCTTCGGATTGCAAGAAAAGAGCAAAGAAATCGAATGAAGGAGCGGGAAAATGGCAGTTATGTAGTGGGGGGAAGAGGAGAGAGAAAATGGAGGGAGTGGATACACCGAGAAGGCGCAGGAAAGGGCAAGAGAGAGAGAGAGAGAGAGAGAGAGAGAGAGAGGGTGACGTGGCAACCTGGCGGGTTGCTTCTGGAGTAAGGAGGGTTAATAGGTAAATAAAATCCTTCAATTTAATAAGGAAAAAATTAATATATTCAGTGACTCAAGGGCTCCCGCCTACGCAGGATTTGGGGGGCGGATGTACCCAACCTTCCCCCTTCAGGGTGTTAACCTGAAGAGAGGCTGTTTCCCAGTGCCCCCAACCTGAGGGTGAGGACTTCCCAGGAGGTCACCCATCCTGATACTACTCTCGTCCAAGCACGCTTAACTTCGGAGTTCTAATGGGATCCGGTGACGGCGTGATGGTGCCCTCTTTGGTAAAATCCTTCAATTTAATGTTATCCTAAAAAATGTTAAATGTTATTTTATATTGGTAAGCAAATAAAAAAGGCACTAATTTATATACTTATTGAGCTACTTTATTCATTATCAATTAATTTTGAGATGGACTTTTTTTTGGTATGAAATAACGGTATTAGAGCCATCGATCCTCGGATCAATTCTAAGGAGCTTGATTGGTATGGGACGGACTCTGCCCCGGAGTCGTGCTTGGTTTCATATGGGATGGGCCGTGCTCGATGGCAACACTGGATAAGCCACTTAGACGGGCCTTAGTTTCGGAAAGGGTAACCTAGAGTAGAGTAAAGCCGTCCATGAGAGAAAACAGTTACTTACTCAAAGTAATATTACCTAGAGTATATAAGGTAAATTATGTATTACCACTGTAAGTTTTGATGTATTCATTTTTTAGTTTATAAATTCTATAAAATAATATTTTTATCTAAATGTTACATGTCTTTGATAAAATAATTAAAAACTCTGCTTAAAATGATGTAAAATAAGTCCCTTGTTCAACTCTTTTTCATGAATGTCACATAATTGCAATTTGTTAATGGAATGAGATGAATAGCGAGATGATAGTAGGTTACCGACGAATATTAAAAAATTACTATAGTTATAATTTTCTTTTTCATAGTAATACAACAACAACAACAAACCCAGTGCCTGCAAGGGCTCCTGCAAAAGCAGGGTCGGGGGTAGATGTAAGCAGCCTTCCCCCTTTCAGGGGGCTACTCTGAAGAGAGCCTGTTTCCGAGGAGCTACAACCTGAATTTGAACAATTTGAACAACCAAAATTATATTATGATATAGTCCTATTAGATTATTAAACAATTTGAACAATTATTTTAATAATTTTATATGGGTCCATATATCTTATTCACAATATCAATTTGGTCTATAGGATTTTAATTATATCTTATTCTTATACAATTTGTATTATATTAATTTAATTTTAAAGCAAATTTAAACAAAGTTGAGAGACAAAATTTTTAATGATCGAGTCATAGATGAATTTGAATTAAGACAATAAAGGGGTTTATATTCTATCACTTGTATATAATATGAATGAGCTGTAAAAAAAATTACTCATTAACTTAACTTTAATTTCACTATCGAATTGAATTGAAATAGCATCAATTGAATAAGAATTAAATTAGCACATTAAATAAAGTACAAAGGATTTAATGTAAATAATCCTTTTTTTTTAATCAGCAAAAATAATTCTTTATATATATATATATATATATATATATATATAATCAGAGGAGCAAATTATATTCTTCTATTGTAATGGACGGCCATATATACATGAGTGGCATTATTATGAAAGGGCGAGAGCGTGAGAGGGGCAAATCTTGTCCCTTCATTATAATGGATGGCCAAGATTTGTTGCACATTAAAAAAAATATAACAATTTTCGACCCATACCCCTTCACAGGGCAGAAAGAAAGAAGAGGTAAGAAAGAAAAATTATTTTTTTTCAATATTGAACAAATTCTGACCGTTCATTACAATGGAGGGCCAAGACTCGTCCCTCTCATACTCTCACCCTCTCGTAAGAGTATCACCCATATATATATAGGGCGAATATCAAATGAGAGCATTTGACTATGATGAGATATGAGAGCTTAAATCTCAGCCATTAAATTCAAAATGAAGGGCTGAGATTGCACATATAAAGTGGAGGAAAGAAAGAGAGAGTTTTTAGGGCATTTTTATATGTGCAATCTCAGCCCTTCATTTTGAATTTAATGGTTGAGATTTAAGCTCTCATATCTCACCATAGTCAATTGCTCTCATTTGATATTTACCCTATATATATACAGCTGATTGCGTAAAATGTTTTTGTTTTATTTGGAGTCATTTAAGTTGAGTATTAGAATAAATAAGCAGATAATATATTATATAAAACATTATCCTAAAAATGGTAGTTAAATGTTAGTTTGCATGAAGTTATTGGGTGGGGGCTAGAGTAGGGCTGCTCTCATGAGTCAATTACATAATCCATTTTATTATTAAATTGCAAAATTAGGAAACACTCGTCCTTGCTCTGGGCCATTATCTATGTCTTGTTTGACAATTAGATAAAGAGAGTAAGAAAGGGTAAAGAGAGGAAGCGTAAGATATTATTCTACTCTTATTTGAATATGTATAATAAAAAGGAATATGCATAAAATACAGTACATGAGTTATTCTTATTTAATAATTGAGTAAAATAATAAGCGTAAAGAAAGCAATTCATAAAAACAAATTGTCCAAATTTTTTAAGACTTACTCTCCCGCTCTTTACTCCAAATCAGGGATAAAAACAATGGGATAAAGAGGGGTAATAGTTGTACTACCTTAAAAATTAGACAAATAGGAGTAAAAAATTAACCCCATTATCCATTAACCCTTTATTATTATCTTTGGCTGTAACTATTAGTTGTTAGTGTTTAGCATTTCGCTGTTAGTTTATTGATAGCTATTAGCTGTTAGTTGATGGGTGATGTATTTGGTAAATTAAGATGAAAAGAAGGGGTAAAATGATAAATAAAATTTAATTACATAGCTTTTGGAAAACTGAAAGCTAAATGTTGACAATAATTTTTTTTACCAAACAGTACTAATAACTGTTTGAATAGTTAAAATGGTAAACGTTATGGGAAAACTGCTTGCCAAATATAGCTATTGTGAAATAGGTGGTTGGCTATTTAGGTGTTTATGTGAAGTGGGCTTGAGTGCCATTTGTTTTGGGCTTCAAATGTAAAGTCTCAAATAAAAGCCCAGTACATTAAAAGGGTCCAGGCCCATGGAGAGCCCACAAAGTCTCAAATCTAGTATCTACCACTCCTTTAATTTCGATCACAAATTGTAATATTAATATTATAATATAATATCAATATATATACACTAAGACAATATTTAGCCAAATAATTACTTCTTTTTCTTTTTTATTTAATTTGTATAATAATAATTATAATATAAAACTCCTCTATTATTCAAAAACTCTCAAGCGTTCCTCCTCATATACATATTCATGCCCATCATAGGGGTGTCTCAGTAAATGGGTATCTCCTACCCATGAAGTCATTGCCCAGGGATTAGGAGTTTGATTCTCGCTGAATATGTATTTATCACTTACCTGCTCATGGAGATTGTGGGTCTCTTCATGGGCCGGGGTTTATTAGAGTAACCTAGGTTCCTCATTACCAATATATATATATTCATGATTTTCTCAAAAATAATATTATAGTATCAGAAATAACTTCAAAATATTAGCATTAATAAAAAAATATTAAAATATAGTCTAACATGTTAAAAAGTCAAAATGTAATCATTTTAAAACTTTTGTACATATTTAATCAACCAAACTAATTTCTAACATCTAAATCTATCGTAAATAAATCAATCTAAATAAATACCAGATAAATTCAAATCCAGTTACTAACAACCAGTCTCGCTTCACCTTTTTTTTTTTTTTTTAAATTAATGATAGGAACATGTTAACATATTGTTTTTAAATAATTGATAGGAACATGTTACATTAAATGTATAAATATTTCATTTATTTAAGAGAAAAGTTGCTTTAAGGGGGAAAAAAGTTAAAGAAAAATAATAATAAAAAAAAGAAAAGTCAACAATGGTACAAGGCCAGACACCAAAAACTCTGCCAGGAAAAGTAATAATAATTGAATTATTCTCATTTGTGGTACATTGATACGGTTAGGGTACTTAGAAACAGTCTCTTGATAAAATATTATTTTAATGGGATGAGGCTGTGTACATTCAATCCTCCAGACCCTACTCATGTTGGAACCCTTGAGGTATTGGACTTGTTGTTGTTGTTGTGGTACATTAGCTTATTCCTCTCGGCAATCATAATTATATTGAGTATGTTGATTTTTACTTGTAATCATACTTTTTTGGTCTAACGCTATTATTTTCTCTGCTTTGATTTCTGTTTTATACGGATTGATGCTAATTTTATATTGTAACTTTGTTGCTAATTATCGAAAAATAATATGGCCAAGACCCAAGTAACTAAACTAGTTGCCTATACTTTTCAATTTATTAAGGGCTTATTGTATAAATTAAGTTATATTATTAAATTTTTTATTGCACATCATCGTCAATAATAAGAAAAAATAAAGATAAAAAGATCAGTATATTGTCAAGAAATTAACTTTCTAAAAGTTTAAGTTAGTGGACGAAGACCCAATAATAAGGCCTCGTTTAGTTTCCATATTAATTAAATTTTTACAGGAAGTTAAATTTCTAGGGAATTCAATTCCAAAAAGTAGGAAAAACATGTTTGCTTCCCACAATAAAAAATAGAACTTCCTTCGAGAGACTAGTTTAAGACAAAAAAAATTAAAACTTACCTAGAGGGCCTAAGTGAGTTGCTTCGTGCGTTTCTACCTGTCAAAAGCTTAAGCTGATAAGTAAAGACCCATAATAAATTTTATACTCTAACACTGCCTACTTCCTACGTACCAAACAACAGCCAAAATCTGCACTTTTCATAAATTTTTACTTCCCGCATCTACTTTTTATTACTTGTTAAGGAGTACTTTACATGTGAGTCTTGTAGTTGAATCCCGCATTGAAGTAGTAAGGGTAAATAGGTCAATTTATAAGTATAGTGGGTGTGGATTACTCCATCTATTACCAATTAATTTTAGGATGGAATTTCACTTGGACTTATATGTGAATCTTATTTATTCTAACTTTATAAGTCAGACCTAAAAGACCCCGTAAAATTTAAAATTAATGCATACCAAACGAGGCGTAATTAATATTATATTGTAAGAGATACATGGGAATATATAACAAAGACAAGAAACAGAGTGAGTCAAATTGGGGGAAGTTGCGGATCCCCGGTTGTTGTTGCTTGGCAGTGATCGTTTACTTGACCTTCGCTTCTTATTCTTCTTCTCTCTCTCTCTCTCTAGATCTTGGGGGATTCTACTTCTGCTGTTCTTGTAAGTCTCTTCATCTTTCGTTGCTCTCGTAATTTTTTACTTTCTTCGAGGAGATTTGAGAGGTGGGTTGATGTTCTTTTTGTGAATTCACTCCAAACATAATGCGATTTCTCGAGTTTTGAGAGAAATCTCTTGTATTGCGTACTTGAATTTGGTGTTGAATTGGTTTTTTAGTTCTTGATTTGTGATGGATAATTATGATTAATTATGGGGTTTGTGAGGAGAAATCTGAGGTCAGTTGTTGCTGGGTATATACGAAAATTCATATGAGCTTAGATATCAATTTCTTTATAAAAAAGAAAAAAATAGCGGGATTATCAATTATGGGTGTTGTTTACGACGAATTTGGTCAGTGTGTGTATTCATCGTATTAGAGTCCTGTATGAGGTGGGGTTCGTAAAAATGAGCTGAACTCAAGCTCTAACTATACACCCAGTCTGATATCTCTTGGCCTTAGACGAGGCCTGCATTGGAGTGGGAGAGTGAGAGAATGGTATAGAGAGGGCGTGGTAGAGAGAGAGTTAGAGGGAGTGGTAGAGAGAGAGGGAGTGAGAGAGAGAGAGGTCTCCAGGGTTAGGAGAGGATGAGAGAATGAAAGGTTCTTCCCTTTTTATATGGAGCTTAGGAGTCGGATTTGGGGGTGCTGGGCGCCCGTCTCTGGGCGCCCATTCTAGGCCGAGGGTATCTGGGCGAGTAAATACCGGGCTAGCATTATAAACAGGTGCTATTAGTACAATTTTGAACCTGATTGGTTTGCGAAGGACTTAAACCCTGTTTGGCAATAAGTACAAGATTAGAGAGAGATAAAGAAAGGAGGGTAGAGAAGGATTACGAGGAAGGCTGTAACGAGTTATCCTATTCTTATTTTGAATACTACAGATAAAAATAAAGAGGAATAAATGTATTAACTCTATTTGAAAATTGAGGACAGAAGAAAAGGTAAAAGTTATACAATAATATAGGGGCAAAATTGTGTGGCAGGATTTGATGTAGCAAGTAGGTTACCCATTACATCAGTACGAGACCTTGAGTTCAAAGCTCATTTTTCCTCCCCTCCCAAATGTTGTCAGTATTGTAGCTCTTTATCATTATAAAAAAGGATACATTGATTAAAATATTTTAAAATTTTACTCTCGGGCTTACCCTTCGTTATCCCCAAAAAAGTGGCAACCCTCATCCCGTTTTGCCCCTCTGTAATCCTGTTTATTCAGTTGCCAAACAAGGGTTTAGGTTAACCAAAGAAGAAATCGATCCCTAAACTTCTATTTCCTTTAATGGATTTCGAATGCACAGATATCGATTGGCTTAGAAGCATACATAGCATATTACGTCACTTGATAATTTTATTACTATCAAGAGTGGGGTTATTAGTATTTAAATTCAAGAATTCTCGATTAAAGAGTCTCTAATGCCATGTTATATTTATTGATTTTGAAGTTTAAGCTGTCAGGTGAAGACTCAGAAACGGTTTATACCTTGGCATTGTTAGAGCAGATATTTGGAGGGGTTGAACATCTTTGGATGCATTTTTGCGAATATGGATAACAGTAATGAACTCCTTTCTCTTTCTTATTTTTTCGTTTTCAGCTTTCGCTATTAATATTTGACGGGATGGTGTTGGATGTGGCAAAATATTTCAGGGCATGGGAAAGAACAGATAAGAGGAAAGTACAGTCTTATTAGAGACGTAGAGGATTACCAACCGGGGATCTACGATAAGCCTCTTCCTTGTTTCGGCTGTGGCATTGGATGGTTTTCGTAAGCTTCTTTCTCTCTCTTCTCCCCTACTCTTTCATCTAATGACAATTAATGGTCATTGCGTATTGTTATAGCTAGGGTTCATTTACCAGGCACCAAGGCACGAGATCCCATTAGAACTCCGAAGTTAAACATGCTTGGGCGAGTAGTACCATGATGGGTGACCTCCTGGAAAGTCCTCGAGTTGCCAACCCTATAAGGTTGAGAGTCCTTAGAAACAATCTCTCGGCAAGGTTACACCCTAAAGGGGTAAGGCTGCGTACATCCAACCCTCCCGGACCCCGCTTATGCCGGAGCCCTTGAGACACTGGGTCTAATGTTATTGTTGTTGTTGTTGCTGCAAAATGTAATAGCCGTTGTTCTGAGCTAGTTGTCACATTATTTGACCACTGTTGAAATTCACCAGGCCTAGGCTTTAGATGCAAAGAGTCGCATATAAACCAAAGTGAGGTTCTATTCTAAAATCAATCAGTATTAAGTGGAATAGCTCACTAGTCTTATACGTTGAATTTTTCTCTCTCACAACTCCTTTTCATACATTTTAACTGTACTCGTGTGAAGTTTTTAACAACTGGCATGGCTTGTTCTTTATGTGTTATAAACTACGATTTGATTCTGTAATATCGGTGTCAGTTAATTATCCTCATATGTGCAGGTTTTTAATAGGGTTTGCATGTCCCCTAATGTGGTACTATGGCACATTTCTCTATTTTGGAAACCATTACCGTAAAGACCCTAGAGAACGTGGTGGCCTCGCTGCTTCGGCTATTGCTGTAAGTGTTTGTTTGATCGTACTATTTTGAATTAAAAAGTGTGTTCTAATTGAAAAAAAAAAAAAAAAAAGCATTTTGTTGAGTTTTTTCAGGTATTTGACCCGAATGTAAAAGCACTTTTAGATAAAAGCAAAACTTATTTTCCCATTCTTGAAGAGAAGTAAGAAAATCGTTCTTCTTTAAAGCAGAACTAAAAGATTTCAAAACAAGATCATGCTAACTAATTTTTTTTTTTTTTTTTTTAAATCAAACACCCTCACTGAAAACATTGATTATAGAAGAAGTGATTCAGAAAAAAAAAGTAGTTATTCCATAGCATGGCCGAAGTGGTCTTAAGTCACTTTACCCCATTTTTATTTTGGCTCACGTACTTAGACTCTACTCATTTATGCTTAAACTTGACTTTGGTCATATCCGAGCTAATATGTTATATTAAGATAGACTCATTTAAACTTGACTAGGCTCAGGGTCGTTCCAATAAGCTAAACGAACCAATTCGGCGCAACTCTAGCTCAAAAGGAGTCAAACCTATTGAGATTTTTGTTGAGCAGCTCGAGAGTTCTCCGCTCATTCGCACCCTTCAATAAAACAGCCATGCCGAGTGCATTAAAATCCGCGCTTTAAGCTATATGAAATCGTGGTATATGATGATGATTTGATTATCTATGTTACAGGCAATGGGTTGCTCGTTGGTGATCTTAGTTGTTGTACTGGTCAAGCTATTTCAACCGGCGACACCTATTCAATAAGTTCTTGCGACGAAAACACACACAAAAAAAAGGAAAATAGGCATATACTCCATGCTTGCGTTAGATTATACCTTTTTTTATACTTTTTGAGATTGTAGAAATTAAATAAAAGAGAGTAATTTCCATTATTATAACAATACACAATAAAGGGAAAAAATTGCATAGGATAATTGTACATAGGAATGGCATTTATATATATATGTCATGTATACATATTATTAATTCAATCAACCTGCAATTTATGTTACGGGGGAGTTTTCGCATTTCGAGTTGGTGTTTGCTCGGTTTATGGTGCTGTTTGTGGCGTTTCTACGATGTTCTTTGGACGTGTTACGTTTTTGTGTGTTGAAGGTTGATCGCTTTGATGTATGTTGGTTCGTCTTATAGTTCGCACCATGTATTGATATTGACCGTTTGCACTCGAGAATTAGACAAGAAATGTGTTATTTACGGATGGGAAGCCCGTTTGTTTTGTTACTCGGATGTTCTCTTGTCTTTGGTTATCGGTCATGGATTGATGTCTCAATGAATAAAAGTGATCGCTTTTAGTAACATAATTTGAACACTGCGTTTGGTTTATTTCATTTTAATTTATCTGTTTTAATAAAATTTGTTCATTTAAGATTTATACTTTTTTACAATGAATTGTTTAATTTTATAATGCAAAAAGATATATTTTACAAAATAAAGTATTTTAAAGCCAATTAGAGATTTTTTACAGTTTTACTTTATAAAAAAGTGGAACCAAATGCAGTTCAAGCCTAAATAAATCCATCCTAATACAACTTATCAACTTAAAATAAATCCATCCTAATACAACTTATCAACTTAAAATGATCAATCGAGCCTAATTTTGGACTTGAATGAGCTTGAGCATGAACTTAAAATGAGCCCAAATAAGCTTACACCAAGCTTAAGTGAAACTATATAAAACACGCTAATTCAAGCCAAGCTCGGCCTGAGCTTGAGCTTGAGGTTTCCAAGCTTAGCAAGTTTCGAGCTAAACCTCAAGTCTAACAAGCTCAGGCTTGGTGTGGCGTGGCCTGGCCCGGCCCATATACACCCTACTTGAGCACAAATCCGACTCAAAATACCATCATAGCCTCAATTTTGTTCTCTTTCATTGCCAAAATAAATATGCAGGACCCAAATGAATGTAACAATGTACAAAATTCCATTTCCCAAAGGGTACAAAAATGAAATTAGCAATACTTGCTCTTCCTATTAATTTTCTTAAATTCCAACCCAAAAAAAAATAAAATAAAATAAAGGGCAAAAATAATAATTTAAAACCTGGTGATGTAACAAGTGCTAGAGCACACTTAAAGCTTGTGGCACAGGAAGTAGCAAAACTTGGACCCTATGATTTGGCTGCCAAGCGTACATACCTGCCATCCACTGTAAATTTCGAGCTCGATTTTACCTGCAGCATTAGAATTTACGCGATTCTTGTAAGAAAAATGCTTCATCCATGTGATTTAATATGCAATGAGTATACGCTGCACAAAAGAGAGTTATTTATTCAGTTGGTCCCTAATGTCTTCAAATTGATCCTTTATTATGTCTTTTGTCGGTCCCTAATGTTAATAAGTTTATTCAAACTGATCTGTTATTTTTTTTAAAATAGTCTCTCATATTTTACTTTTATGTTAAAATTAGTCCCCTGTCTAATGGCTAAATACTGGGTAAAAATTAAAAAACAAAGTAAGTTTGTCATAAAACATGCGAAACTACGGACCAATTCAAACAAACTTAAATACCAGGGACTATTTCAAACAAAAAAATTAAGGAGCAACTTGAATAACTTTACAAAAATTAGGAATTAACAAAGTGAATAACTCCCGTAGATGGATGCAATGAAGAACAGTATGCAACAAAATCAACAACAATAACATGCTCAGTGCCACAAGGGTTCCCACCAATGCAGGGTCTTTGGGAAGGATGAGATGTACGCAGCTTTACCCTTCCAGGGTGCTACCTGAAAATCAGGCTGTGTTCGAGGACCCCTAACCTGAAAATCAACTATGCAACATAATCGATGTCACATAACGGATTCTAAACTAGTTATTCCATGATCTGCCATTACATAAGGGTGCTTCCTTGATACTGCAAATCATAGTTAAATTTATAAATGTATTCACATGTTAAAAACTATAAAATGACACAAAGCTCACTATTGTATGACTAGTTTTATTAAAAATTTTGCAAACATAGGCATAGAACTATTTATGTCCCCTTTAAAAACCTACCAACCGTGAAACCCTGCTTCTGTGACACCGCGTAACTGTGAAACATGATCTGATTCCATGCCAATTACTAACAATCGGAAAGAGTAACTTAAATAACTTCCAGTATCAAATAATTGTCTTTCATAAACCAATAGAAGAGCTAGTACCTTGTGCTCGAGGGTGTTAGTGAACTCATCATCATCATCTATTCTGATGCCTATATCTTGAAGAGCCTTCCTTACACATTTCTGCAGCTTCTTCATCTTCAATGCTCCCTCTTGAGTCTGCTTAAAGCGTAAGAAATAGAAAATGACATATTCATTATCCATACGACCTATTTGGCCATGCTGTTACGACAAGCGTTTTTTTCAGAGTCACTTTCTTAAAAATCAAAAAGAGTGAATTTTCGAGCTACAGTTTTAATTTTGGTAATGCTTCTGTTTTAAAAAGAAACACTATTTTTCTAGTTTTGCGTAAAAGCAGACAAGTAATTTCTACTTTTATTATGTACATTGGACAAACACGCTCGAAACTCAAAAGTGCTTTTTTCGGTAAACTACCTAACATTTGGTCAAACAGACACAACAACAACAAGAACGGACCCAGTGTCGCAAGGGCTCCTGCACAAGCAGGGTCTGGGAGGGGTAGGATGTACACAGCCTTACCCTTTCAGGGTGTAACCCTGACGAGAGGCTGTTTCAGAGGACCCCCAACCTAAGAAGCATGAAAGCATAAAGTATACAAACATCTAGGTGTAAGAACATAAACAACAACACATAGCAAGCATATAGAGAGTATAAAGCAGCGAATAGGCAATAAGCAGTCAGACAGACACTATATCGTGTTATATAATGCCTTTCCCCACTTTGAAAAAGGTTATACCCGGAAGTTTTCACAGAAGATCACCATCCTGGAATGAAATAAAGGATATCATGTAATGCGAAGGCCGTTCATAAGGACTTCAGGTAGCCAGCATAGCTGTAGACCATATGGAACAGTACTTTTGTAATGGCCTTTATAGTGCAATTATATTATATTTTATTCATCAAAACATGTTTATAAATGTATTGAGAATAACGATTATACTGTGATTCATTCAATTTTTTGCAAAAACAAGGTTCAAAAGCACACTTTAACTAAACCATTTCATAGCATCTAGTTTTAGCGGTCGCTCCAAACATACAAGCGAAAATGACTTTGCAAAACAAAGTTACACAAAAAAGAAGGCATAGGAAAATACATACAGATTTCAAAGCTGATTTGATCAGCTTCTTCCACTTGATTTTCTGAGCTGAAACTTCCTTTTCTGAACCCGATTTAGAAGCTTCATCCTCGTTTTTCACATTCTTTTTCACATCCATCTCCTCATCTTTCACTGTCTCATTTTTAGGCTTTTTTACCTTCTTTGATGTTTCCTTTTCTTCAACTTCACCACCATTCAATTCACCATTAGTGGCATCCAATTTTCTCTTTTTCTCCACAGACAGACTTCCATTCCCCACGGCAGAGCCATTAAGGTTTGAGTTGTCTTCCGCTAGACAAGTGTCTTTGGTATCTCCCGGCTCGTTTTTCTCGGAAACTTCACTTTTTGAGGCGTCCTGAGTCGAGTCATTATTGCTAGGAGTGGACTCCTCAGCTGATTTGGTCGGTTGATTTGCTGCATGGAAAGCGCGCGCTTTTGCTCTATGCTTCTTCCCGTCTGCGTGGAGAAGCAGAGTTTGTCTACTAGTGGCCTTGGTATTGCACAAACTGCGGGTACACGCAAAGCAACCATGAGGAGCAGCTTGTAGCCCAAACATGAACAGAATAAACTAGCAACTAGTTTGAAATAAAGACGTAAATGAGTCAAGTCAGCTCGGGCTCTTGAGCCAACTCGTCACAAAGCTCAAAAGGCTCAAGGAACGAGCTCAACCCGAGCTGAGCTAGCTTGTTTAGCATAGGGACCCAAGCCCATCTTAGAGCAGCTCGAGCTCGTGGGCTCACGAGCCTAAACGCTCCTAAATAAGCCTATCTTAATACAATTAATTAGCCTAAATATCGCCCAATCGAGCCATGTTCAAGCCTAAATGTGCTAAGCTTGAGCCCAAAGCTTAAAATGAGCCTAAATACGGTGAGCTTAACTCAAAACATGACAGTAGGGTCCTCAGAAACTAACAGAAACGGATAATTCAGGAGTTTACTAGGTGTTCACAATACAGTCACTAAAATACAAAAAAGAATAGCCTGGCGCACAACTCGTTCCAATACAGTGATAGTCCCGAGAGTTTAAGGGTCCGAAGCAGACATTTGAAACAGGGCCTTTCATATTTTATTTTTTTTCCTTTTCTTACATTACTAAGATGGAGGGACGGAGAAATGGTGCAAGTGGGACTGAACCCGGGTGACACCTTTGGCCCCCTACATTCCTCACAACTGGTCCATGATGGAGAGCCTTTCATATTTATTACCATTTTTTAACAACATAAATATCAATTAAGTAAAATATTATATAGAAAATTAGGATTATTTCAAATTAAAGGCCTTGTAATTCGGGAGGCCTAAAATTTGGGAGCCCCACGTCACTTGTGTCTAGGCCAACCTGGCTTACACACAGTCAAGCATGATCAATATGGGAACACAACACACGGATAACAAACTGAGAAAGTATTAATGCATCAGTGTGCCTGAGTTCAATGGTTTGAGTCTTCAATAGGGGAAAAAGAGGGACAAGATCAAACATTATGATAGTCTTTATCTTTATGACAATGCCAAATATTTGGTAATGGGAAGCAATTAGTCCATCCAAAGACTCCTAACTTTTAGGCGCTTCATTTTATACACAGTCAATAATAATACATAGGGCTCACAAAATCTGACACAACATGCTAACATGACACGCATTTACCAAGGGCAAGCTAATGTAATCATAATACACATTTGCCATCCATAATTGACATGGTTGTTATTTTTGAGGCAAACAAGAATTCGAGAAAATAAGTCAATTGACGCACCATGGCATATTTGCCATCCATAATACATAGTAGGCTCCTAATTTGCAGATAGATACAGATGACCAATGAACAATCGTAGCAGATACAAAATGATGAATTTAGGAGACAACATTAGAATACATCAAGAAGCTTATTTTGCAGCATACCTACAAAACCATGGAGGGCGATCTGACAACCCAACATTTATATCAACTTCTGGTTTCGGCTTGTCGTTTTTAGCCTTTGCAGGCGTGCCATTTGCAGCTTTACCTTGGCCCTTTGGTCCATACTTTTCCTAAACATAAACCAACATTAAAAAGAATAATTACCCCATGGAATTTTATACAGAAGGCTTCCCCACAGCCTAATGTCAAAACCGTCAAAAACATCAAGCTTTCTCAAAGAATGTAAGTTGCTTAAACTCAAATGATAAAAAGCTCTTCGATCCTTCGTTACTCTTTTCCCTAGGTTACCCATTTGTGAGTATTCGGTAGAGGGGGTGAGGCTCAAATGGTTAGACACATAGATCTGATGCCTCATGATAGACGCATGATGTCTAGGGTTTAAATCTTGCCATTCGATGCAAAAACTCCTTGGGAATACCTACTAGTCTGCCCAACTTATCCTATTACATGTAGGAGAAGCTTCACGTGGATATTAATTTCCTCATAATCCATTTCATAAAAGTTAACTTTTTATCCTTACACCAAACAATAGATGAACTAACATGAAGAACATGCCAACCAAGAGGAGGCGAATTTCACTATGAATAACATATCCAAACAGCTAAAATTGTATCTTATCTCGATTATTGTTGCTTGAAAATGAAATCAAATAGATAAATTTTAAGACCAAAAGCTTTTCAAGGTTAAGTGCTAAGATATTCAAACTCGCCCACGGTGACAAACAAACTCAAACACCCACAGAAAAAGCACAAAAGTATGCAACAGCCGATAATCCAACAATTGGCTGATACAATCCAATTTCGAACCACGCTAGAAGGTCATGTCTCTCACACGCGCATTGGAATATAAAATCATTCTTGAACCTACAAAACTAACTTAAAACATTGCAACTGTTGGTTTTCTTAACATGATATTAAAGTCTTTCTCAACCACAAGATCTCAAGTTCAAATATACAAAGTCTCCACTCTTATATTAGTACAATTTTAGCACAAAGTATGAACCCAAACCCCGCACTGATGGGGGTCTTTCATGCACTAGGTTTGTTGTTGTGGTTATAGCACGAAGTATAAAGAGAGGATGTGCTCTATCTGCGCTCCAAGCACAATAGCCATTCACGAGAAGGAGCATTTAGACTATAAAATCATTCTTAATCCTTCATCCAGTAGCTTACGTCATCAGATCAGGTGGTTGCTTGACAATCAGTAACAAAAATGCAAATAAATTCAAAATAAGAGAGTTAAAAAAAGTGAATAATCAGATAACTAACCGCCTCAGTAATGCATTGAGTGTGGCTCTGAACACTATGCTTATCGAACACTTCACCGCAATCAATACAAGATAGCTGAACCGCCAAACAACAAATCAAAATCAAAGATTGAAATCGGAAGAAAAACAATTGAGGGAAATTATTACCTAGGTACTCTAAGGTCTGACCATTTATCGAGTTCTTTAAGATTTAAACATTTTATCCCTTATCACTTAAATACCTTAAAGTTTAAAACTTTAGCAACCAAGTACCCCTAATCGATAGATTTTTGTTGGACAATGCTAAAATAGGACATAATCCCCACAAAGCATTATTCGCCAAACAATACTAACATGGCACATGATTTCAGCAATATTAGGGTAGTTTGCATCAACATTGCTGAACTTTTTTTATCGTAATTTGTTGAAATTTTTCGTTAAAAACGTTGTCATGACATATATAGTCTAATGTCATTGCTTGGGCAACAATGTTAATGTCAGGTCAACTTTTTGACAACTTATGGTTATCATTAACTCCAAGTCATATAATTACTCTAACAATAACACTTTTTGTCACGTCAATAACAACACTCTATATATATTATCATAATTATATATTATATCAGTATTTATGTATAAAACTAGTCAAGTTTTTACAAAAATTAATCAAATTCCAACATAGGATATCTAGCTAATAAAAAATCCAAACCTCATTATCTCGTTGCATATATTAAAATGTCAAAATAACTCGGTGATAAATACACAAACCTCAGAATACCTAACTAATAATTTACCAAAATCAAATTCAAACGAAATCGAAAGATTGAATTCATGAATCGAAATTGAGAAAAATAACCTTGTAAGCGGAGCAACAACGGAAATGATTGGGCAATTTCGGCTTCTTCAAATTCTCACCGCAATCCTCGCACTGAAACCACACCATTGTTTACACTCACGGAATCGATTGAGAGAGAGAGAGTGTGTGAGTGTGTGTGAATTGTGGTGATGCGAAAGGATTTCTAGGGTTTAAGGTGAAGGGGTTTCAGCCAATTTTGAAGAACTTTCTAGAATTTTAATGTCTGATTTTTAGTTTGTATTAGCAAAGGGCATTTGGTCTAGTGGTATGATTCTCGCTTTGGGTGCGAGAGGTCCCGAGTTCGATTCTCGGAATGCCCCCTTTACACTTCCTTTTTTATAATTCTTTTGTGGGCTACGTTATAGCAAGATTATAGTTTTTAAGACAATTTTGTCACAAAAACTCTCGATGATTTAATTTAAAACTCGAAATAATTTAACGCAATTAACCAAAAATCTTTGATTATTATAGTTTCGACCTTCAATTCATTTAATGAGTCAAAATATAGAATTTTAATTCCATCAGAATTCAAATTGCAATTTCATAGTCCAATTCTAATTCCAATTCCATGTATTAATCAGAGCCTTATTATGGCTTTCTTATGTTTTAAAAAAAAAAAACCTTATTATATATTATACATAATCTTAATAATTTTATGACTGCGGGTAGGTCTTGTTGCCATGACGGTTGTGAGGCCAGTCATGACGTTTGGGGTGGAGTGCAGGGCGATGAAACAACAGCACACACAAAAGATGAAGGTGGCAAAAATGCGAACACTGAGGTGGATGTGCGGACACACAAGAAAAGATATGATCAGAAACGACGTCATAAGAGGCAAATTGGGCGTAGCCCCCAATTGAGGATAAATTGAGGGAGTAACGTTTGAGGTGGTTCGAACATGTTAGGAGGAGACCGGACAACGCTCCAGTTAGGAGGTTCGATCAGCCCCTTACTACACTAGGCAGGAGAGCATAAGACCAGAAAAGACACGCAGACAAGAAACAACAGCACGCGCAGAACCAACACAAACAGGGATCCTAGCTGGAGAAGAATCAGAAGGCCAGCACAAGAACCGAGAGTGGTACTGAAGCCACAACCCAACACCCAAACCATATCATTGAGCAAGAATGTCTGCCACCATAACCGGGTCGAAACCATCAAAGTTGAAACCCACCTTTTCTCCTAACTCTATTACCCACTCCGCATTCAGGATCCTCTCATTGTACTCTTCTTCCGTGATCTTCTGGATTTGATTTCACCTATTCCGTTTCTTCCTCTTTCCTGCTGTCTTAGTCGATTTTCCAGCATTATTTATAGGAGACATATCATTCAGGAAGTCTTGCAACTCCCGCTTCCCTCTCTCCTTCATCTTGCGTTTGATCGTTTTTCTCTTTCTTTTCATTGTGTGAAATTTTTATTTTTTCCTCCCGCCCATGCTAGGCCCTTCCATGAAGGGAGCTAATACTTGCTGACTCTGCGGCAAACTAACATCAGCTTGAAAGATATCGATTGCAGTTATTGGCTCGAATCCTAGAGGGAATTCCGGCCCAGATGTTGTTGACTCATTATCACTATTGCTTCCCCGAGTATCGGTATCCGGTGTGGTAATCTAAGCATGATATTGATGAGTTGGAGCTTCACGATTCTCAACCCATGGCAATAGCAGAGGAGGATGTGCCACATGCTGTGAAGCGCAAGGCCTGGCATGCAAGAGTGATCGCTGTAGGGCCCATCTCCCAATAATTTGGCCGTTGATGTGGAGGGAAACATGTCCAGACGGCTGCCAAGCAACTCCCATCCCTTCATTTGCCAACCGTGGGGCAAGAATTGTATTCTCTTCCCTAATAATCGAGCGTTCTGATACCAGATGCAAAGAAGGTTGAACCTGTGAAAAAAGTCTTACCACGGTCATGCATTCGTTTTCTTGGGGGGAATGTGATGGGAGATAGGCTTGCTCCCTAGCCAATCTAGACTTTATCCATTAGTTTAAGCTTTTGAAAAAGTTGATTTATTGACATGATATCAGAGTCTTGTTGATCAATAAGTCACGGTTTCAAATCCCAATAGCCTTCACTTTCAATATTGATGTAATTTAAGCATAATATATGAGGTGGGTATGCACAGTATCAACGCTTCAAACCCAATAGGTATTTACGTGAGAGGCATGTTAGAATATAAAACTATCATGAGACTGAACCCATCAGCTTAAGTTTTTGAGAAAGTCGATTCTTGACAGTAAAGAACAAGTGGATGTTTGGCAAACATGATATATAATTTGCATTAAGACAACCAAGGCCGGTCCTAACATTTTCGAGGCCTCAAGCGAAATTCTCAAAGGAGGCCCTTCATATATAATAAATTATAATAATTTTGACTATAAAATTTACTAATAATAAGAATTGATGCTTTAAAAATTACAACTTCAAAAATCAGGGGCCCTTAAAATTTAGGGGCTCCAAACGGATGCTTGAATTGCTTTTATGTCTGGTCTGAAGACAACAATAATTCATGTTGCCATTGATTGGGCTTAAGGCTTATCCAATATCTTAGCTGTTGAAATTCAGTTTATTTATATATGCAAATTTCCTGTGAATTTGAGCATCTGGCCCTTTTTCTCTTATAATAATAAGTTCTAGCTATCGAATCGATACTATACAGTCTTTATAGCAGAAGCAATAACAGTTAGAGATGACATTGCAATAATTCATTACACTCACTGTCGTTCTTGAGATTTTAGGGGTCCGAAGAGCCCCTTTTTAGTAACCAATATGTTAATTACGCATTGGGTAATCCACATCATACTATAATACAAGCTAATATATGGGTCTTTTTATGTAATATGTATGCGTGTGTAAAAGGAACATACCCAGTGCCTCAAGGGCTTCAGCCTACGCAGGGTCCGGGGGGCGGATGTATGCAGCCTTCTCCCTTCAGGGTGTTAACCTGAAGAGAGGCTGTTTCTCAATGCCCCCAACCTGAGGGTGAGGACTTCCCAGAAGGTTACCCATCGTGGTACTACTCTCGTCCAAGTACGCTTAACTTCGGAGTTCTAATGGGATTCGGTAACGGCGTGTTGGTGCCCTATTTGATAATATATCATATGTATGTGATTTTATTTCTAGAATCATAAATAATGATATACTATACTAGAAGCAAATAAATAGTATAACTAACTTTTAAAAGGGACCCTTGACAAATTAGAGGCCCGAAACAAAGTCAATCAAAAGATTTTAAGGGCCCAAAAAAAGTTTTGATCGAGGTGTCCGAATTAGTTTAAACACAATTGAATTATTACCTATATGTTATAATTTCAGCCAATATATAAATTATTTATACTGTATATATATATATATATGAGTTGGTTTGGACATGTTAGCAGGCGATCGACCACAGCTCCAGTCAGGAGGTATGAACAGCTACATACTACGCTAAGCAGAAGAGGGAGGGGCAGGCCAAAGAGAAGTTAGCTGGAGACGATCCGACACGACCTAACCCACCTAAACCTAAGAGAGGAGATGGCCTTAGATAGAGCGCGATGGAGGGCTAGCATAGGGGTAGCGGATGTGGTAGCGTAGAGTAGTGCGGCGAGTGACTGGTAGTTTAAGATTTCTAGGCAATCATAATTCCAAGTAGTGCACTTATTTGTTGTTTAGTTGCTTCCCGATTTATTCGCCTATTATTGGCCATGTACTATTTGCTTTATTATGTGCCTTCTAGTTGCCTTCTGTGGGGTATATTGTATACTGCTAGTTTAATGCGGTTTCCTAAACTGATGCTTTGTAGCTTCCTTGGTCTCCAGGTTACAATGTTCTAATGACGACTCGATCTTTAGGATGGGGGTCGTCGGAAACAGCCTCTCTTCCACCTGGAAGGGAGAAGGCTGCGTACATCCACCCCTAGACACTGCTTTTCTGCGGAAACCCCTGTGGCACTGAAACCGTTATTGTTGTTGCTGCTTCTGCACCATAAAAATCGATGTCATATTATTAAATTCATTTTTCTCGAAGTGTTAATTTTATTTAACAAGACATTATCCAATAAAATAAGTTGCAATAATTGCAAATAATGCATGAACAAATCACATAGTATAATTACTACAAGTGCCCCGTACGTGTGCCATTCAAGTGATCAACAAATATAAGCATGCCACGTGTCCCTTGCTTTCCTTTTTTATTTAGCATTTAGGATTATGTATATATAAAAGATGACCTAAGAGAGTACCAACATGCAAACACCGAATCTTATTAGAATTTCGAAGTTAAGCATGCTTGGGCGAGAGTAGTACCAAGACAGGCCCTCAGGTTGAGGATTCTCGGAAACAGCCTCTTTTAAGGGTAGCACCATGAAGGAAGAATGCTGCGTATGTTTACCCTCTCCAGAGCCTGTTTAGGCGGGAGCCCTTGGGGTACTGAAAATGTTACTTTATATATATATATGTTGTGGGTCACTCATTTGGTTGAGGAGGGAAGTGGAGGTGACGTCAAGTGGAAAAAGGATGTATCAGCGGTTAAATAAGTGGCTTATAATTTAGTCTCACTCTCTCATTTTCTTATATGAGTCGCACCCTCTTCATAAAGGGGCCTATTTACAAATACACTGACTCAACGGTTTACCAAAAATATTACTACAAAATATGAAATTATCAAGGAAAAAAAAAAATACAGAATAGGACTTATCTTTCAAATATAATTATATTTTGTATCTTTTTATTAATCACAAATATTTTTAATTATATTTATGTATCATTAATTACTCTTTTATTAATTATGAAAGTAACATAAAACTTCATGTTATAGTATAAAATTGTTTCAGAGTCTTCACCCGTTATTTTAAACTTTTGGAATAATTAGGTTCTTAACATGATATTGTCCTACTAACCATAAATTATGAGTTTGAACTCTGACAATCCCTACTCTAAGTATTAATCCATTTTAAACACAAGGCATAACTATTAATCCAAATTATGAGGCTTTAGTCCTGCTTTCATTTTATGTGCTAATCTTCTGGTTCATCTTCAGTTGGGATTTTTGTCTGAGTTTGTTCTAGCGCCTTGTTTTGTCCTGCCCCCGTCTTGTCTGGTATTGTGCTCGGTGTATGTTGTGTCGTGTCGGAGGCAAGTGTTTGTTCCTGTTGGTCTGTCTTTTTGTTTTGTGTTGGATGTTTTTGGTCCCCGTTTTGTTATGGTCGGACGCATGCTTCACCTAGCGAATGGTCTGCTTGTATCGCTATTTGTCATAATTTATCAAAAAAAAAGTGTCATTTGCATTATTCACGCATTAAGCATGATGGGCAATTACATGACGGGAGTATATTCGAGTATAAAACCATTTCCGAGCCTTCACTCATATTAGTTTAACTTTTTTAAAACAGTTGATTTCTTGACACTTTATACGCGATATTGCTTATGAATATAACCATTTTATCTTTTCTTTATTTATTAATCATTAAAGCAACATTCTCAGTGCCATGTGGCTTCCGCCTAAGCAGGGTCTAGGGGGTGGATGTACGCAGCCTTCTCCCTTCAGGGTGCTACCCTGAAGAGAAGCTGTTTCCTAGAATCTCCAACCTGCAGGGTGCAACACGAGGACTATCCAGGAGGTCAACCATCTTAATACTACACTCATCCAAGCACATTTAACTTAAGAATTCTAATGGGATCCGACGTTTCGTGTAAGCACGGTAAAAAAAAATGGCATGTGAAGAACAGTGAAAGGTGCAAAAAATAAAGAAAAAAAGATAAAAGTGATGTGCCAACAGGTAAGAGAATGAAAAGCAGAGCAGATGGGGCTTAAAAGTGTCATTTTGGATCTTTTCATCTTTTGACAAAGTGCCCCCCACACTTTAAATATTTTTTTTTTCTCGGTAATTAACGATAATAGTTACCGTATAAAGTAGATACATCCGTAAAAGTGAGATCTAAGTCTACATGCAGAAAAGCGTGCAGCAGTGGAGACCAGTACAATAATGTCTAAATAGCAAAAATGAAGTAAAGATCGAAAAATATTAGAAGACTTCACCAGCACTGGAATACAAAATTAAGAGGAAGTAAACCAAGGAGTCTAGAACGGGACAAGATGACGAAAGGGGCAGCAAATTGAAACTCCCTAGCCCAAGACTGGGAAAAGAAAAAGAACACTAGCCAGTGAGATTCCTTATCGCCTTTTTCCCCTCAATTGCACGAATAAATTAAATATTACACTTATTTCTTATTCTAACTTTACGATCAGCTTGATTATGACCAAATCATCTCCTTGAAAACGTAGCCCAAGCTTCTCACCGAACCCACACATTCCCTCTACATATTAAATTTTATCGACGTCTTAAACCTAAACTGTCTCAATTTGATAATTAATATAATTCAATTCGACCATTAAAAATGCCTTTTTTTCAAATATAAATTGTTTAATGTGGAAATGAAAAAGAAAAGCAGATTCTCAATCATCACAGCCAGGCTCCAAGACTACTTTTAAACATGAAAATTTACCAAAAATTTTTTAAAAAATGAAAAAAAAAAGTTTTTTTTTTTTTTTTAAACATGAAAATAGGGTTAATGCGAACTGCTACTATCCTCTTGTTGATGTAGATTTGGGAATATTCGGTTTAATTTGTCGAATTGAGCAAAACTCGTGCTAAAAATTATAGTTAAGAGTCAGATAGTTAGCAATATCAAAGAGGGCACCAACGCGCTGTTACCCGATCCCATTAGAACTCCGAAGTTAATCGTGCTTGGGCGAGAGTAGTACCAGGATGGGTGACCTCCTGGGAAGTTATCACCCTCACGTTCGGGGCATTGGGAAACAGCCTCTCTTCAGGTTAACACCCTGAAGGGGGAAAGCTGCGTACATCCGTCCCCCCCAGACCCTGCATAAGCGGGAGCCCTTAAGGCACTGGGTATGTTCCTTTTTTAGTTAGATAGTTAGCATTAGGAAATTAGAATTCAATAATGACCTGAACCTGAATCACCCAAATTTCTGCATATGCACAGGTTACATAAAAATTATAGACAGGTTGCTCAACTCTTGGGCGTTTTAAAATGTCTAAAATTGTTATTAAACGTAAGGATGGTTTTGTATTACAACTTACCCAAAAAAATGATTTTGTATTGCAGGCTTTGTGATAATTTTTTTCTATTGTCAAGCATCTTTTCATAAAATAAGAGTATTGATTGTCAGAAAATTAATTATATCAAAAGTTTAGACTAATGAGTAAAAGTCTAAGAATAATTATATACTCTAACATTACTGTGCTATACAACAAAATCGCTTGAACGTCAGAATTGGTCAAATAAAATTTGCCTTAGATATGCTATAATCCTAACTTGCTCAGGCTCCATGGTCGTATTATTACGCCTCGTATGGTATGCAAGAAGTAGTCGCGAGAAGTAGGAATTCTGACTCTTGTTTGGTTAGCAGAAAGTTAGCATAATACGGGAAGTAGAAATTACTTAGCAATTTCTAATTTATTTAAAACGCAAGAAGTAACTAGCCACCTCAATGAAGTTCTGTTTCCCATCCGAACAACCAAACACTTTGTACCCACTTCCTGAAAAATTAACGCAGGAATTGAATTTCTGAAAAATACTATTTTTCATAACAATTCAATTCATGTGGCAACCAAATCAGACTTTAGTATCTTGATAGCCTTTATTTTAATTTTGATATGCTTGCTCAACCAAATCACTTGTGCACTTGCGCACTTGCTGATTATTTGCCTGTAGTTACTGTCGACTGAGTTTTGCTTTATTATGCTTGGCTTGTTGTATGTGTTGCTCCAATACTTCGCTGCTCTTATGCTTACAAGCTACTATGCTTCCTTAACGGCACACGCCTCACGTTGGGAGTCCTTGAAAACAGCCTTCCTTTAGGGTAGCACCATAAAGGAGGAAGGCTGCGTACATTCACCCTCCGGACCTTGCTTACGCGGGAGCCCTTGTGACACTGGTACTGTTGTTGTTGCTGCTGCTTGTCCAAATAAATAAATAAATAAAATTCTTTTTGATGCTAGCAAGTGCACTATTATAGAAACCAAAAAACTTTAAAAAAAATTAGTCGTCATTATCAAATGCAATAATAGAGATAAAACCCTAGCGGAGATGTTCCAACTATCCTAATTTCAAATTGTAATGCAACTTATTATTAAAAATTTAAAAAAAAAAACTTTTTAATTCTTTGTTTTTAAAAAAACCTAGAGGAAATATTAGACACGCTTCTTAAGAGAGATCAGCCTAATATATATACTATAAGAATAAATGATAACTGAAAATAAGGTAGAGAATACTGGAAAGTCGTCAAACTTAGCCACCCAATAGACATCGATATTACCTTTTACAGAAAGCAATGATGAACATAAGTTGATCATAATTATAGCCAGACGAAGATACCCGTTAAACATTTTGAATCTTCCAAGGAGGCTTTACTTTATCATTTAAAACTCTAACGACAATTTTATTATTAAATTCTCTTTATTTAATAAGAAAATAAAATAACTATTCAAACATTGATTTAGTCGGGATGCTAAATTTATAGTTAGTTTATCTTTTTTTGATAATTGGATACGAACCCAAACACAAGGGTGCAGTGCACCTAAGCCCAAAGAAGAAAATTCTACGTAATTATAAAACTATCGTCAAAAAAATTCCGTTAACTAAATTACCAATATAATCAATCAATTATTTTGAAAAATTAAGACAGATTAAAACCCTTTGGAGGGAATTTTTTCTATGTAATTATTTATCAACGAACTTGATCAAAACCTAAAAAAGAAATTATAAATATTCATTAATTAACTTGAGCTCGTTATGAGGGCGTCTCAGTTGGCTGCGTCTCCTACCCACGTGGTCCTTGCCCAGAGGTCAAGAGTTCGATTCTTGCTAATGATATACTTATGGCTTACCTGCTCATGGGGATTGTGAGCTTCCTCATTGACTTAATTTGGGTAACCCATTCCCTCGTTATCAAAAAATTAATTAACTTGAATTTTTGAATTATAAGCATAATATTAATATTTTTAAATATCATTTCGTGCGAGCTACGTAAATTATGATTTCTTACTAAATTGGTTTAAGCAAGTCCTTATAAAAATGAGCACAAGAAGCATGATATTCAAATCATCTCTCATGACAATGACCTTAATCCAACAACCAATAATGGCTCCCTTTTCACTTTAGTATAAGGTAAACTTGTAATATTTTCTAATTTTATACCTCGAATATCTAGAATAATTTATGTTATATTACAGATGCTACATGTACTTGAAAGTTTTCCTATGTGCAGTAGGATATTTCGAGGCAAGAGAAAAGTCTCATTTTGGTCACTAAAGTGACTAAAAATTGACAATATAGTGACCCAACTCAAAATTTGAAACACCTGACTCTTAGAAAATGTACCTTTTAGTCACTTAAGCCACACAAAATTAGACAAGTTAGTCAATCAACTCAGATTTTAGAAGATTTGGTTACTCAACTTCTAATAAAAATCTCGTTTAGTAATCCAAGTAATTTAAAATGGACAAATTAGTAACTAAGTTGTCCATTTTTTATCATTTTGGTAACCAAAATGGAACTTTTGTCTTTCAAGGCAGCATAACTAGTTAGTTATTTTCCCCAAATGTCACAATTCGAACTCAAAACATGAAGAGTATAGTATATGTTTTTATCAGTTTAATATAATTTGAATACGTAACATGCTATTTGTGAGTATCACTTCAATTTCATTGTTTGAACAATTCAGTTTCACATTATTGTGATTCAAAAATTTTTCCCACGTAAAAAAACGGTAAATGGGAAGACACAACATCACATATTAAGTGACCCCCCAAAAAATCATTTATGCCTAATGATTGTATTCGAACTCATTTTATCAAGGTGCTAAAAAAAAAAAAAAAAAACTCATTTTATCAAGTTATTTAACTCCGTTGATCATTAACGATTATTAATTTGTTCAAATTGGTATCTCGTTATATTATTGTTCAAAATAATTATTTACTTTATATTTCGTAACCATATTAATTTAGGCATTTAAGTAAAGCCATTGGGCATTAGGTTGGTAGAATTGGAAACATCATGTATCAAGTATTTTCTAGTATACAAACAAAGTACATATTTTAATGCATGTACATCCCATACCCCACTTTTTACAATTAATAAATTAACAAATAAATACGAATAATATTATTGTAAGAATAACATTATTATTGTCAGTATAATTTCAGTATTTTAAAATAATTTTATGGCTTTTTTTTTTAAAATCACATAATTATTCTAATAGTAACAATTTTTATTTTAAAGATAACAACTCTCATAAACAAATAAAAATTATTATTGTCAGGATAAAATTAATATTATAAAAATAATCATATAATTTACAAACAAGGAAAGTTACAAAATTTTCTTGAAAACTAAGGCCTAATTTGGTATACAAGAAGTAGACACGGAAAATATAATTTCAAGGAAAATATAGATTTAAGCTCTTGTTTGGTTTGTAGCAAATAGGTAGAATACAGAAAGTAGAAATTGCTGAGCAACTTTCAATTCCTTCAAAACGTAGGAAATAACTTACCTAGCACCCCTAAGTAAGTTCTAATTACTTCATTTTTAACTTAATTCTGTAACAAAATTCTATTTCACATCCTGGCAATCAAAACACGTTTTACATATTTTCCAGAAAGTTGACGCAGGATTTAAATTCACGGGAAATACATCTTTCTACAAGAATGTGTCAACCAAGCAAGTCCTAAAATCTTGCCCTAAAAAAGCAACATTTTTAGTGCCCCAAGAGTTCCCGCCTAAGCAGGATCTGGGGGGTGAATATACGCAGGATTCCTCCTCCAGGGTGCTACCTTGAAAAGAGGCTGTTTTCGAGAACCCCCAACTTGAGGGGTGCAACACGAGGACCTCTTAGGAGGTCACTCATCTTAGTACTACTCTCGTCCAAGCACGCTTAACTTCAGAGTTCTAATGGAATCTGGTATTTGCGTGTTGCTTACCTCTTAAGTTCCTTAAATGTTGCTCTGACAATAATAATTTAGCCTTGATAATAACATTACCCAAATAAATAAATATAAATAAACTTTATAATATAGATAAGGCAAGAAAAATCAAACACCTCCATGATTGACACTACACCATCCCTCCTTTCCGTACCAACCTTTCCTATAACTTAAATCTCAAATTTTCATCAACCCCCACAAAAAAATCCCAAACGCTAAACCATAATAAAATAACAAAAAAATTCATGGACGCGCCACCCTCCTGGCCCTCTACGGCCAACGCGCCACGGCGGCGCCGGCGGGGGTCCTCCCCATTTTTAAACTCCTCTGTGCTCATAGTTATACTGCCTTGTTTAACTTTGCTATTTATTTTCATTTTAGTCCCTACATTTCTCAAATTTGCAACCCAGACCCCTAAAAATAATTCACAAAATTATCCTAAACCCATTTCTGTGAAGAAGAGCTGGGATTCCCTCAATATTGTTTTGGTTTTGTTTGCGATTCTATGTGGGATTTTTGCTAAACGAAACGACGACGTTTCGAATGTAGAGTTTTCTGAACGGAAAGTGTACAGATCGGTGAGTACGTTGCAACCGGCGACCGGTGTTACCCGGTTGAGGAGGAGCTCTAGCTCGTACCCGGACTTGAGGCAAGAGACACTGTGGGAAACCGGGAGTGACCGGTTAAAGTTCTTTGATGATTTCGACGTTAACAAGTTTTATCCTTTACCGTCGAGTTATATGCAAAGCCAAGAACCGGATCGGGTTGATCCGGGCCGCAGTGAACCGGGGAAAATAGAAGAGGAAACGCCGGTTGATAAATTTGTGCTAGAGACTAGGGGAGAGTTACCTTCGCCGGCGATTTCGCCACCGAGAACTCCGCCACGGAGCTCGCCGGCGCCGCCTCCTCCACCACCGCCGCCTCCGCCGGTGAGGCGTAGTAGACCGAAGCGAACAGTTCATAGTGTTGCGCAGAAGGAGAAGGTTGTGGAATCTGCATCTCCGCCTCCTCCGCCGCAACCGTCACCGCCGCCAATGTATTGGCCGTCGGGGGCGGAGATTGATGCCGGAGCTGTGCCTGGAGTATGGAGAGAGAAGAGAAGGAGAAGCGATCGAAGGAGGAGTAATGCGACGAAGGAGATAGTAACCGCCATTGCTTCACTGTACAGCAATAGAAAGAGAAAAAGGAAACAGAAATTCAAGCGAAATCAGGAGATTTCAACCTCCGATGATGCTCCGATTCGGCAATTTTTTCCACCGCCGTCACCTCCGCCGCCACCGCCACCTCCGCCGCCGCCGTCTGTGTTCCACAGTTTTTTCAAAAAAGGAAGCAGAAACAAGAAAATTCACTCAGCGCCTCCTCCTACTACGCCGCCGCCGCCACAGTCGCAATTTTTTCCGCCACCGTCACCTCCTCCTCCGCCTCCTCCACCGCCGCCGCCGCCGTCGTTTTTGCAGAGCTTCTTCAGAAAAGGAAGCAAAACTAAGAAAATGCACTCCTCTGCGCCGATACCTCTGCCGCCAAGGCCGCCACGAAACTCAAACTCCGCTGGAAAGCCGCCGTTACCAGTGAGATCTAACCGCTACGAAAGGGATGAGTTCACTCTCAGCTCCGGTAACCGATTGCCGTTATTTCCGTCTCCTCCTCCTGCGCCGCCGCCTTTATATACACCGGCGATGAAGGCTACTGTTCGCGGAAGTTCTGTTGAGGTACGGACGGCGCAGAGCTCGCGATGTAGCTCGCCGGATCTGGACGGTGGAGATCTGTCGTCGTGTGTGATCGACGCCGAAAATGAGACGGCAAGTGGACCCCCGCCGGTGACGTGGCCGAGCCCAGACGTGAACGTAAAGGCGGATACCTTCATTGCGAGACATCATAATGGGTGGAGGCTTGAGAAGTTGAATTCTTGGAGAGAGAGACGGGAATTGGGCCGCTAGCCATGGGCCTCGGCCCACATCACGCCCATGACTATTGGGCCTTGGGCCCACCCAGTTGGTTCTCATAAACTACAATATTAATATATTTTGTTTGAGAATTATTTACTCCGTTCATCTTTAATGTTTTAAAACTCATTTAAATTGGTCCTTATATTTTTCTATTATTTAAAATAGTCCCTAAAATTTAAAATTCTATTGAAATTAGTTTATTATCTTTTTTTTTTATAAATAGTCTCTTATATTTTACTTTATGACAAATTAGTTTCTCGTGTCTGTAATTTGACCCAATTTTCGGCATCAAATGAAGGGCTAATTTTTCATAAGACGAAACACTTTTGAGACTATTTTGAACAAAATAATTGATAAATGGTCAATTTGAATAAAGTTACAAAGAGTAGGGACTATTTTAAGAAAAGTAAAAATGAGTTATTAATTCGAATAAAATTATTTTGGACCAATGGAGTAAATAAGTCTTCGGTTTGACAATGATAAATACACTAACAAAAATTGTCAAGTGTATAACTCTAAAATTTATGTGGCATAAAATTCATCTATTAATATATAACCATATATTATGAATAAATGCCATGCAAATTAGTATCATGTACTAATAATTTTTCTTAGTGTATCAATCATTTATTATCAAGGCTTGGTAAGGAAATATATACATATATATATATATGGTGGCATTCTTATGAGAGCGTGAGAGGGGTCAATCATAGCCCTCTATTATAATGAACAGCCAAGATTTATTGGACACTGAAAAAAAATAACAATTTACGGCCCATACTCCTGCATAGGGCAAAAGGAAAGAAGAGATAAGGGAAGGAAATTGTATTTTTTTTTAAATACTCAATAAATCTTGGCTGTAAATTATTATTTTTTTTTTTTTGTCTAACAAATTTTGGTCGTCCATTACAATGAAGGGCCATAATTGACTCTTTTTACGCTCTCATCCTCTCATAAGAATATATATATATATATATATATATATATATATATATATATATATATATATATATAATGGAGTAGATAGGAAGGTTTGGGTACCTGGGTTGTTTCTTTTAGTACACACAAACTAGGGCCCATTTCTTTATGAGTTGTTGTTCACTTGTTTTTAATATATAGTTATGGAGTGATTTTGAAATTATAATCTTTTATTATATACTTTTAATTTTATTATTGTTTACTATAAAGGCATTATTGGTGTGTTATATGTAGTTATAATTATTAGAGAATATTTACGATTGCAATTTTTTTTGTTTTTATTGAAGATAGTAAGAAGTCCAATTGGGTTACATAAAGAAATAACTCTGAAATTACCGTGAAACCACTCACTTTTGATGAAGGTTCAGATACCATTTTCAGAGACTGTACCAGCTGAGTTAGCTAGCATCTTTATTTAGATTTATATACGTGTATATGCATGTGTATATCAAATTGATAAGTGATTGAAATGTAATTTTATTTATTTTTTATTTTTATTTAAGACCGTGTTTGAATTGTGTGACGACAAAATTGTTGTATCTCATTGGTGATGTTCCGTTTAGATTGATCGAATTTCTTTTTAGAAAAAAAGAATATATTTTTAGAATAATTTTTTTTGTACTGATTTTAAAGATGTTCGATTTAAATAGAAGTAGAAAAATAATATTTCTCTTTTGAAATAAAAATATAAGTAAAAATTAAAAATTTTCATAAAAAACACCCTTTTTAATAACATATTTTATAAAAATAATTTTTTTTCATAATTTGACCGAACACGAGCCCCCGAGTTTGTAATGCGTCAATAAATAGGAAAAACAAATGGATCAGAGACATGATGACCGTCACATAATCTTAAGTTAACGTTATTATCAATGTAAAATTGTTATTGTTAGAGCGAGATCATAATTTTTAATGCAATTTTGTGGCTCTTATTGTTTGTGAGTTATATCATTACTCTGACAATAACAATTTTGTTTAGGCAATAACAACTCCCTAATTTTATTATGCGTTTTACATTTAAGTATTCTCTAAATTAATAATCAAGAAAATTTTGTTTGAATCCAGTGAATTGTATATAAAAATTGCTAATGTAACACGTGATTACTGGAATATATATATGTGTGTTATGTTTGTATTTTCCATCAAAAACTTTGTTGAATTCCAACTAAACGTTGCCGGGCTTGAGCAAATGATACCTATATCATATTGTCGGAATCATGCTCTATGGTAGCATCTTTGTGTGAAAATGCACTGAATTAACGAGAAGATACTTATGTATTGTCAGAATCAGTCCCAAATCGGCATGAACAGAAAATTCCTTGTAATCCAATTGAAGGTATCTAGGTGATAAAAGTTTTAAAATATTTGGTAGCTCATTATATATGGATCTAAACGATAAACAATCAAATCCCTTTGCCCTCGGGCTCCGTTGATCCAACAAAAAAAGAAAAAAATCAAATCTTATGGTACCTAAGCGATAAATTTCCTTAAATTATTTGTAGTTTGTAGTTTCATCGAGACCGTAAATTCAATAGCTTTTTTGCAAGGGTTAATCAGATTAGTTTCTTGCACAAATGAGTAGATGTTAAGTCTAATTGTACTTTATTAAGTATGAACAATATACGTTCTCGAAGATGATTGAGTTATGTATGAGCTCGTAATGAGTTGAGCCCGTGCTCGGAATATCTAACTCGATGAGCTTCAAGCCTGTTAGCAAGTAAGTGAAGTTTTAAGTTTACCTTTACTAGCTTACGATAATTAGGTGCGCAAATATGATAGCAATAAGTATTTATTCACTTTATCTGGTCACCTTATTTAGAGTATGTCGTTATGCTGTATATAATGTAAGAAGAAAGAATGTACAATGAGGAATGTCAACTGGACGGGATATATTGACGTAAGCATATATTCGAGTAATCAAACAAATAAATAAACACAACACAACAACAATGACAACTACAAGTCAACAAGTCTTTGAAGCACTTGGTGGCCCACAAAACCCCCTGAGAATTTTCCACATAAAATATGAACCACTCACTCTTGTGCATGATGAAGCCCCTCTCCCTTTGCATATAATCACGTTATTGTGCTAATTTAGTCATTTGGTCAAATTCAAGTTAAGCTATTGACGTAATTTTTAACGATATAATCACGTTAGATGAAAGTAACTCAGAACCGTAATGAGGTTGCATTATGCTTTTGGGTCGAGCTGGTTTTGGGTCATATGCGTAGACCCGTAACCGAGATGGGGGCAAAAACTGTTGCAGAACGGGTTACCTTCTCGAACACTGTTGCTGACTCTGTTGTATTTGAAAGAGCAAATGAAACTTCAGTTATGCTCACTCCTGTGGAGAAGAGTTTGTATCAATGCTGAACACATTATTCTATTTGCTTTTTAGGCAAGTACAATCTTGGGCCTTTCTTTCAACACAAAAGCCCAATACCTATGGGCCAGTAGAAGATTTCCAATACAAATTGATCCAAGTAGTTAATTTGTACAAGCCCAAAAAGCCCAAGTAGTTCATATTACATATTATTATTATTATTATTATTATTTGGGAAAAGTAGGGTATGAGTCCGAAAGGATACTGTGCGAAAATAAACAATTCATCCGGATCACAATCAAATATCACGACAATAATGAGAAAGAAATGGACTAAAAGAGAAACAAAACAATTGACACAATGATTTACGTGGAAACCCCTTTACAATCGAAAGGGGAGAAAACCACAGGCGAAAATTGGAGCTTTTATTATTGAATCAAAAGAAAAATTACAGTATTCTCTCTCACTCTCAATTTATTTGTGGCGGCGCCGCTGGGAAAACCTCACTTTGAATATTGGATACAGAATGACGTAACCCTACGTCTCAATATATAGGCGCTGGGAAATCGCGCTTCCTGATCGATCGGTACTTCATCTACCGATCGGCCTGCTTACTAGAGGCATCCTGCTTTTACGTAACTTTCTCGATCGATCAGCCTGCTTAGAGGCGTCCTGCTTTTACGTAACTTTCTCGATCGATCGACCTCCTCACGGTGCTTCTCCTTAATATGCCAAGTAATTTTGAGACATTTTTCTAACAGATACAAATGTGTAGGGCAGGACCCAAAAGTAAGTAATACTAAAATAATTAAACCAACACCCATATCTAACAAAAAGACTAAACTTAAAACTCAAACAAACCTAACACCAATAGACAAAAGTAACCACACGCCGAGACAGCCAAAGTCAAAAAAGAAAACGATCAAAACAAAACCAATCAAACTAACAAAACGAGATACCCAAAACAACTAAAATCAAATCCTTAGAAGGAGGCATAAACCTAATGACAGGTTAAGAAAGCCCTACCACTTTCATCATAAGTTGCTGACATTCGTTGAACTATCATGTTATTGGTAACATTTCTTTGAGTTACAAAAGATACTGTAATGTCAACTTTTTTTTTTTCAGGTATCCTTAATCTTTAAAAAAATTTAATTTTTAAAAATCTTTTTTCATATTTTTCTAGATACCATAACCTAAGTTATGAACCTTTCATTAAAAAAAATAAAATAAAATAAAAGAAGTTTGATGTGCCAATGAAAAGTGAACAAGTCAAAAAGGCTTAACATTGTTTTAAAATGCCATAAAATATCTGATGTAAAGGATTTTGTATCTTTGAAGTTGTGTCTTTTAACTACGTGTATTTTAACATTTTAATATATATAATAAGGTAGTATATTTATATAAATTTTATTATTAGGGTATTATTGTCTATAAATTAGTTGGTTCTCACCCAAAAAAGCTAATGTGGCTGATGATTCTGATAACATATGGTCCCCTCTATTGAAATATGGCAAATTTCTTCTGAAATTGCTTGGGAGCTTGCGGACACCGCCTCTCTTTAGGGCAGCACCCTAAAGGGATAAGGATGTGAACATCTTAGTCCCCCGACCCTGCTTAGGCAAGAGCCCATGGGGAACTGAGTTTGTTGTTATTGTTGTCCTTTGAAATTGCTGAAGTGATATGTGATTCTGATAATATATTGGTACTCGGCATCAAAATTCTACAACTTTTGTCAGGATTCAACAATATTTGTCCAAATAATATGTGTATCACTTAACCATGCGCCACACCAGTATTTCTTGACAAAAAATTTGTAAGATTCAACAGATTCACCTAATTTTAATATTTAAACGATAAAATTTTATGCCTCGTATTTTCTCGCTATATTACAATATCAGAATATATAAATGATAAATTTCGTAAAGTAAAGATTAAAGTTGATGCCGCTAATTGAAAAGCAAGCAGATTAGATTGTAAACACATATTTATTTGCATTGTGATTGGCAACAAAGGGCCACAGTTGATGTCTAATGATCATGTTTTACCTGTAAAGCTGGGTCTATACCTTTTTTAATTTTATTAATTAATAATATAAATATAATAATAATAATTAAATAAAATAATAAATAATAAATATAAATATAAAGTACAAAATTATCAATAATTGTAAGGCTACAAGTGAATGTGAAGCAAAAGCATGGGGATGGGGGTCATCAATGTCTCTTAATTATAATTATAATTATAATTATTTAAGTGACCCTACCTATCTACTTGTAAAATAAAAAGTAAAAAATACTGAGAAAATTAATACTGTTAATTCGAGATAACAAGGAATAAGTTACTGAATAAGATAACAAACACTGTAAAAAGAATGAGCGAAACTAACATATTTGTAGGGGCATATGATAAAGCACTATGGTTTCCTTCAGACGGAGCCTAGAGGCGAAGAATGCCAATGGCAATCCATGCCACCCGGGTTTGATTCTCATTAGGGACTTATATGGGTCTCCTTTATGGAGAATTTAAGCGGAATTGTCCGACGTTATTGATGTAAAAAAAAAAATGATAAAGCACTATGATCCAACGTAGATCTTTTAAGTTTTTATGTCTGAAATAAAAGCAACATTCCTAGTGCTTCAAGGGCTCGTGCTTAAGCAGGGTCTGGGGGGTAGATGTATGCAGCATTCTCCTTCAGTGTAGCACCTTTAAGGGAGGCTGTTTCCGAGAACCCCCAACCTAAGGGGTGTAACACGAGGACTTCCCGGGAGGTCATCCATCTTGGTACTACTCTCGTCCAAGCATGCTTAACTTCGAAATTCTAATGGAATCCGGTGCTTGCGTGTTGGTACCCTCTTAGGGAGCAGAAAGAAGAAAAAATTGATTGTTTTCAGTGCAGCAGAAAAGTGAAGGAGAAATTCAAAGGAATCGGTTGCAGATCTCATAGCAACTAGGAACGAATTGTCTAGGCATCGTTTTAAGTAAATTGATTAGGAAAACAATAGTTTTCGTGTCGGGGAAGGTAGTCCTTATAACAACTTGAAAAACATGGTGGAATTTTTTTGTCGTTTTTTCCCATGGTTTTACCTTCTACTATAGAGAATTTTTCAGGTTATATTTAGTGTTCATTTAATTTTTGTATATTTTCTCGTTGATGTTTTTGTGATTTTTATGTGGCTTGCGAATTTATCTGTCAATGTTAATTTGTTATTGACTTCCGTGGGCAATTAATTATTGGGTATATAGTGTTTACACCGAACAATATTATTGGCAATGCATATTACATAAAAAGAGCTGTTAAATTTTACAAAACCTTCAGATCCGATCCACGGAGTTGGCATACATGAGATTCATATATAAGCCCAAGTGGAATCCATCATAAAACCAATTGACATTAAGTGGAGTAATCTATTAAACTTCTACGTTGGTCTTTTACCTCTTACACTCAAATGTGGGATTCAACATTACTCACATGTGAAATCCTTAATAATAATATTTTCCTTCATAATAAATGGAGTAAAATCCCGGAATCGATCTTCTCGATATCCAGTATATAAAAGGTTAAAAGATATTGAGTTGGAAATTATGCTAAAATAACATATAGCTTGTATAGCCTGCAAGGCAAAGGTTTATATCAAGAATACAACTACTAAACTCTCTAATTTATTAAATTATAATGTTTAAAAAAAATTATTTTTTTATTGATTTGATGTGTAAAAAGAAA
Source organism: Simmondsia chinensis (assembly GCA_018398585.1). Taxonomy (NCBI): domain Eukaryota; kingdom Viridiplantae; phylum Streptophyta; class Magnoliopsida; order Caryophyllales; family Simmondsiaceae; genus Simmondsia; species Simmondsia chinensis. The sequence goes on from JAGTTD010000010.1 coordinate 36,565,275, forward strand.
AAAAAGAAAATAAATTACTCTACGGTATTGACTAAGGAACTAGCCAACAGGTTTCTGCCACGTGTCGAGAAAGTACCGTTAGTAGTTGGCAGGCGCCAAGCCGAAATAAAAACAAGGGACTGGTCGGTTTAAACACAGTATATATTAATATTTTGGATTATTTACGCGAAAAGTTTATGTACTTTGTTTATTATATTAAGTTAGTTTTTATATTTTTAATTATATCAGTCTAGTTCCTAAATTTAAAATATATCAATTTAGTCCTTTTGTCAGATTTAAGTTAAGTTAATGACGTAATTTTGAACGAAAAAACTATGTTAGATGAAGGTAAAGAAAAGCAACATACCCAGTGCCCCAAGGGCTCCTGCCCAAACACGGCCTGGGGGGCGGATATACACAGCATTCCCCCTTTAGGGTATTACCCCTGAAGAGAGGTTGTTTCCGAGTGCCCCCAACCTGAGGGTGAGGACCTTCCAAGAGGTACCCATCCTGGTACTGCTTTTGCCCAAGCACGCTTAACTTTGGAGTTCTAATGGGATCTGGTGATGGCATGTTAGAAGTAACTTGTTATAAATTCATCTATTTACTTAATTTAACCCAATTCGTGGTTGAACTATTAAAATTTTTATTATAAACTCAACATGAATTTTTCTCTAAGGACCAAATTGAAATATTTTAAATTATACAGAGACTAAATTGACACACTAAAAGTATATGGACTAAATTGACATAATGAACAAAGTACGGGGACCTTTGATGTAAATAACCCTTTAATAAATATGTCTACAGGGGCGTAGTCTAGTAGTAAAAAATAGTTATCCATGTCACTGATTTTAATTTTTGCTAGAGACTTGTGGCTCCCCTTTATTGAGTTTATTTTTCCCCTCCCAACATTACCGATGTAATATATGTATATGTATAGGCTATACCCGATCATGTAGCACTTGTTAATTTGAGAAATATAAGAGTAGTTATTCAATTATTAGATTAAATGTTACAAAATCAGTATCATACGGTAAGAATTTTTTTAGTATAACTATCACTATTAATTTTCAAAAAAAATAATTGATCAATCGAGGTTAATTTTACTGATAGAAAATATCGAAGGTAATTTAGACAAAATATCAAAAGTTATGATAAAAATTTCTTTTAAAATACCAAATTCTATAGTAAGAAATAAAAAAAAATGGGTTATTTACACTAAAGGTCCCCGTACTTTATTTATTGTATCAATTTAGTTCCGGTACTTTTATTTATGTTAATTCAATCCTTGTATAATTTATATTGTGTTAATTTGTTCATTAGAGTAACATTTTCTATTAAGTTTTTAATGAATTTTTTAATAGTTCGGTTAAATTAAGTTAACGCGTGGATTTATAGTACGCTACTTGCAACTAACGCAATTATGCTATTAAAAATTACTTTTATAACTTAACTTGGACTTGACCAAAAAACTAAATTGACACAATACAAATTATAGAGCAACTAAATTAATATAATTTAAAATATAAGGTCTAAATTAATATAATAAGAAAAGTATATGGACCATAGTGTCAATAACCCAAAAAATAATATTGATAAAATAGGAATTAAATTTAAAAATTGGAGAAAAAAGATATGACGTTAAAAATAACACTACGCCCCAAAATTGATGCAAGGCTTGGCTCTAATATATATATATATATATATATATATATATATATATATATATATATATATATATATATATATAATTTTTAATATAAAATATAAATATATGTGTTTATATTTTATAGTTGGAATATAATTATGGTTATGTTATCACCAAGAAAAAAAAATATTATTAGTAGAGCAGCATAATCATTTCAAAAATAATTATGTGCTTATTATTATTTGTAAGCAATATTATTATTATTATTATTATTATTATTAGTAGTAGTATTCTGATAATAATAATTTTAATTCTCACAATAATAAAATGTTATAATTATGGTCTATAATTCTTCTTTGTTAATAAATACTATATAAATAAATGTATATACATTAGGAAACATTGTGAAATAATTTAGTGTATTAATTTTTTTAATCCACCAGCTTTGTAAACTAAAATTTTCTTCTCAATATATAGGGGTGTAAAATAAGTCACGCATCTAACTTTTCTGTATAAGAAGTGTTACAACGTTGCGTTTTATGGGTAAGATCATAGAAATAGTAAGAAACTGGAAGGTTAGTAATATATAATAGTAAATTTTAGGGTTAGCTACATTTTGGTACCGCGATATTTTTGAAAATAATATAACAACCTATACATTTTTAAATTATTAAAAAGGCCCCTCAGGTTTTGTTATATTAATAAAAAGGCCCATCTCCATCATGATGATATCATTTTTTATCGATAGAGCTAGCGTGACAACTATTTTTTTTTATTAATACTACAATAAAATGACATAAAGTATACTTCAATATTCTTATTTTTACTTATAAACATAAAATTTGAGATGTTATATTATGTAGAAGCTATCTATTTTCGCTTAATTTATTTGAAAATATAGTTATTAAAATGTATTTTTGTGATTTTACTGCAGCATTGATAAAAATATAGCTGTACCAAAGAGGGCACCAACACGCTGTCACCGGATCCCATTAGAACTCCGAAGTTAAGCGTGCTTGGGCGAGAATAGTATCAGGATGGGTGACCTTCTGGGAAGCCCTCACCATCAGGTTGGGGGCACTAGGAAACAGCCTCTCTTCAAGTTAACACCCTGAAGGGGAAAGGCTGTGTACATCTGCCCCCCCAGACCATGCGTAGGCGGGAGCCTTTGAGGCACTGGGTATGTTCCTTTTTTTCCTTTATTGATAAAAATATAGCTGTCATATTAGCTTTATCAACTAAAAATGATATCATCATGTTGGAGAGATGTCTTTTTATTAATGCAAATAAAAACTTAGGGGCTTTTTTGTTAATACGACAAAAACTTATGGAATATTTTTAATAATTCAAAAAGGTCGTGGTCCTTTTTATTATTTTTAAAATACCAAAATATTAAAATATAAATAATGCTAAAGTTTATATTCTTTTATACCATTTGTTTGAACTATTTTATTAGATTAAAAAATATTGCATAAAGTTTATACTTTAATACATATATAACATAAGCTCTTTTATATTTGTATTATATTAATAATTAATAATAATATAATAATGTAGAAACGTATGGGTTTTAATGATGGTCGGAGCCGTCATGAGACGTAGTGGGGCCCCGCCAGCATGGCCCACCGCTGTTTGGTGGTCATCATTATTCATGCCTTCTCCACCGTTCCCCTCCTTTTTCCGTTTAATTTAATTTAGGGTTGTTTACGCAAAAGGTACTTAAGAAGGTATCAATATATAAGTACTGAATTGTGTTAAAAATTTAAAATTAAGCATATTTGGGTGATAGTAGTACTAAGATGGGTGACCTTTGGGAAGTTCTCGTGTTGTAACCCTTAGGTTGAAGGTTCTAGGGGAAGGCTACGTATATCCACCCCCAGACGAGAGCCCTTGGGGCATTAGGAATGTTGTTTTTTTTGTTTTTTACCCCAAAGGTACCTATACTTTGTCCATTATGTCAATTTGGTCCGTGTACTTTTAATTGTGTCAATTTAGTCTATAAACAATTCAAAATGTCTCAATTTAATCCTATGGCTAAATTTAAGTTATATTAATGATGTAATTTTGAACGATAAAATTATATTAGATGCGAGTAACTAACTATAAATTTATCTATTTACTCAATTTAACCCCATACGTGGCCGAACCATTAAAAATTCTATTAAAAACTTAACATAATTTTTTCTCTAAGGAACAAATTGATATATTTTGAATTGTACAGGGACTAAATTGACGCAATTAAAGTATAAGAATTAAATTGACATAATGGATAAAGTACAAGGATCTTTACCATAAATAACCATTTAATTTATATGTTACTGTTATCTGTGCTGTACATGGGAGGTGTTTATACTTTAAAAATTTTAATATATTACACTGACATATTTCAATGTTTCAAACTTAAATTGTTATTTTTAACTTCTCAACAGCGTAATTTTATTTTTTTAAATCTTAATTATATTATTTATTTCCCTTTTTTCTTTTATAAAAGATCCAAGTCTTTCACAATTTGTTTTTGAGTTTTTTTTTATTTTTATTTATTTTTTTTATCTTATTAAGCAAGGGGTTATGAGTTGTAGCTAGTGGAGCTTAATCCTGAGTGACTTTGATGCAATTCGATCCCAATTTCACACAATTTTAGCAACAACTAAACAATTTTATGCCAAAATTAATCAATGAAATCAGAAATGTAAACACCTGTATATTACATAGTATAGTATAAAGTATAACTCTACAAGTATAATAACTGTATAATAAAGTACAGACGAAGGGGGAGGAGGATTAGAAGAAAGGGGAGAGGATTAGAGAAGATAAGAAAGAGACAGAGACAGACAAGAGATTCATCATCATTCATTTTGTACACTAACCCTAATCTCTCTACCACTTATTTATATTAGCCTAAAAGTGACTAGGATTGCTGGCTCGACAGTGACGTAGCTGATGACGCGGCACTCCCGAGTAGAAGAGTCGATTACTTGGTTAGTATCAGAATTCTTTATTATTGTAAATAATATATAATGACCTCCAGGGAAATCCTCACCCTCAGGTTGAGGGCACTGGAAAATAACATCTCTTCTGGTTAATACCCTGAAGGGGAAGGCTGCGTATATCCGCTCCTCCCAGACCTTGCGTAGGTGGGAGCCCTTGAGACACTGGGTATGTTCCTTGTAAATAATATATAATATAGGGTTATTTATGTTAAAAATTCATGTACTTTATCCATTATGTCAATTTAGTTATTATACTTTTAATTGTGTCAACTTAGTTCTTGTATAATTTAAAATGTGTCAATTTGATTCTTAAAGAAAAATTACCTTAAGTTTTTAATAAAATTGTTAATGGTTCGGCCACGAATTGGGTTAACTTAAGTAAACATTATAATAAGTTACTTGCATCCAACATAATTTTTTCGCTTATGACTTATTATTTATCAAAAAAAAAAGTCTAACATAATTTTTTTGTTCAAAATTATGTCATTAACATAATTTAAATTTGAGTAAAGGATTAAATTGATATATTTTAAATTGTTCAGGGACTAACTGACACAATTAAAAGTATAATAACCAAATTGATATAATGGACAAAATACAGAGACCTTTGGAATAAATAATCTTATAATATATATATAAATTCATCTCAGTGTTCTCATATATTTTAAATTAATACCTTAATTATACGTGTTCATGATTTCATTGTATTATGAACTAGGCAAATATTAAAATTCAATTTATATCAACATAATATGCATTTGATCTACTATCAAATCTAGTAAAACGGTCCGTTTTGGGGGAAAAAAAAAGGTCAAGAATTATGTTCAATAATGATCGAGTTTAATCCCGTTAAAAAAAGAAGCAGATTGAGAAAATACATTATAACCTTATAAAATGATACTATGAATGATTCGGATTCAGGGCATTCCAAACAGGATAGAAGGCATTCATGTCACCCTTTCATCAAGTATAGTGCTCACCGTAGGCGCATCAAACCCATCAAAGTTCAGACCTAGCCTTCTCTCCATCTCAATTACTCGCTCAGCCTGACGGATCTTCTCGACATCTTGCACGTTACCACCCCGTTTCGCTGTATTCCTCTTTTTCTGCTTGCCTGTGACCTTAGTCTGTTGTTGGCCGCTATTCCTGGGCAACATATCTTTCAAGAACTCTTGAAGCTCCCGTTTATCTTTTTTTTTCTTCTTGCGCTTCAAAGCTTTCCTTTTCCTTTTTGTTGTCAATACTTTTTTCTTTACTCTTCCTGACAATGCTAGACCCCTCCATAAGTGGCTCCGCCCTGTTCATGATAGGGGGCTCAAAGCCTAGTGGAAATTCAGGTCCAGAGGATCCTAAATCATAATCACTGGTGATGTCCCAAGCTTCGTTCTCATGAGGCGAAGTCTGTGCACGAGGTTGTATTGATTCGGCTTTGTCACTTTCATTCTACGGGAGAAAGGGAAGTGAATGTTGGTTTTCTCGGACTTCCTGAAGTGTTCTTCGAGCAACAGGCTAGCGCAGCGGAGGAAGAAGAGCATCATGTGTCCAACAACAGTCCATAACGAATGCCTGTTTGTTTTGCTTGTTTTTTGCTCGTAGCCCTGTTATATTTTTTGTTTCTCTCCTTTTGAGCCCCGCTTTTTAGCGGGTTGTCTTAGGGCTTGCTAGATCGAGTGCCCGTTTTGTTTTACGACCTCGTCACTAATTATCGAAAAAAACTATATAAAATGATGCACTTATATCCCAAAATTTTAAGTCGATGAATGAAGGCACAGAAATAGTCTTATATTTTAATAGTGATATTCGGGTTCGAATCTGACGATAGGCATTTCTCCCCTCCCCACCTTACCAATTAATGTAAAAGAAATAATAATAATCTACAAAAAATGGATACAGTACCATGATTGGACATAACCTCAATCAATTCCTCGGAGCTCCCAAAATTTAGAGGTTGTAATTTTTAAAGTATTAATTATTAATATTAATGAGTTTTATGATTATAATGTATATAATCTGTTGTATTAATATTATATTATTAAAAAAGTTATTATTATATGTGAGGGCCCTTATATTTAAAACATTCACTTAAAACTCTGAAAATGTCAAAACGAATCCTGGATAGTACGAGTGTTTATAGGGGATAGGATACAGGCAAAATACTTGTTCCATATCGGTTGGATAACCCAGTAAATGTCAATATATATATATATATATATATACACCCAAGAAGTTGCTAATGTATTTTTAAAATATGTATTAAATGTTTGTTTAATATGTGTATAAGATGTGTTTAAGATTGTCCCGGCATTTGTTTAAGTGTTTAAAACTTGTTCGGGGTGTGTGCCGACACACAATCCAACAGAACCGCCAGGGAATAGCTTTGTGTTGACACCCATGGCCTGTGTGTCGACACACAACCACTACAACAAAAAGGGGTAAATCTCGGCGCTTTTTTTTGGAATTCTCGGCTCAAAAAAGCGCCGAGAATTTCATTATCGGCGCTTAGGACAAACGCCGAGAAAAAAAACGCTGAAAAATAAAAACGCCGAGAATACCGGCGCTTATAAGCGCCGGTATTCTCAGCACTTTTAAGCGCTGAGATTTTTCGGCATTTTTTATTGTCGAGATTTTTTGAATTTTTTAAATACCCTACTTTTACTTCTTAGCATAGACCTTTTGTCTATTTATTTGTGCATATTTTTCACACACACACACATGTATATATATGTATATACAAAATTACTTAATAAAAAAATATCAACTAAATTGATAAATTTTTCATAAGATTCCGAATTCGACAATCAAAATATTACATCATTGTCAATGTACTTCGATAGTTCAAGACAAAATTTGAGATTTTTTCCACTCCAAATATCAACATAATTAATCTAATAACCAAAAAAAAAAAAAATATACAATGCTAACTTAGTCAAGTACATTCTTCACAAATATATCAATCAACCGAATGAGCTTAGCGTGCTTGGAGATGCAAAAAAATTTGGGGGTTCACCGTCACCTGATCCCGATTCATCTCTACCCTGTATAGACAACACAATAGATTTAGTATATCTGATCCAAAATTTTGCTTCACATGGTAAATTCATATAGTTCCCCAAAAGTACCAACCCCAATGCCACCTTTTGTCTCAATCATTCACATCATCAATTTCATTATTTACAAAGGATTAGAAAGGCGATTATTTGCATTATAGTACAAACAAATACAAATTAAATAGATTATCTTACCGGATCAGCAACCGCAGTAATAATTGCTCGACCTTCTGCTATCATTTCATATGATGCTTGGCCAGAAGAAACAGCATCATAGATGGGTAGGAGGCTTCTCATTTGCTGCTTTACATTGGCCAATTCTATTTTCATATTTTGTAATTCGACATGATCACCGGTACGGTCGAGTCCCTTTTTCTTTAGTTTACCCTTGACTCCGTATATATCACTCCTCTTCACGCCAAATCTATAGCCTACCGCTCGATAGCCCGGATTTTCCTGTTCATACATTAGCTCTGCAAATACTTCCTCCTCGATTTCTGATCAAGGTCTGGAAGAAGATCCAAGTCGAGCCTCAACTATTTCTCTAGCTGTATCCTACAAAGAAGAGAAAAAGACATTAAATACATTTAAATTAAAAGAAATGTGAGATAATAATAAAACTCACCATAAATTCTTGTGAAACCGTATTCTCAAAAAAGCCACCACTTTTCCTGGTATGAGTTTCTTGGTAAAACTCTATACTCGTGGGCTTCCTCCCTTTATTAATTTCCTACAATCAACACGTCAACATAAGTCTTAACTAATTTAATAGGTAGATAGTAATAATACACTAAACATATACTTAAGTCCTTACAAAACTATCTCTTTTATTGGCATAACTTGTTGAACCAGTCGTGTGAAACTGATTCTGCTTGGCACGTGCTTCTTTGCCGCATTTACTCTTCTCCTGACATTGGAAATTAACATCAATCCAAGAAAAACTTTACATTCATAATCAATATCAATCTGCTTCCCCCTTTTTGACCAATCAAAAATTACTTAAAAAGAAATTGTTTTACCTTGCCTTGTGGAGAAAACCAAAACTGTACCAAAGTTATCCATTGGTCACGATTAACTCCTTGTGGCACTGTTGCAATAACTTCGGCCTCAGTTTTGTTCCCTTGGAAATATTGCGCTTTCAAGATAACCCCTCCACATTTTGCCAAGATGCTGTAGTATTGATTTATCAATCAATACATCACTGGGCATTGAAAATTTCCCCTAAAACATAAAATCCAACAATAATGTCACAAAAAGGCAAAGGAATAAAAACTTAATTAATACAATGATAAAGTTCAAAACCTTCAGACATACATATTATATCGTATATATAAAGTAAACTTCAGACTTAAATAATACTTACTCGGATAACCTCAATAGCTTCTGCTTTGTATTGGTTATTCATTGTACGCCAATCCCTTACTCCGAGCGGACAAAACCGTCCCCTTTTTGCAACCTCTCCAATAAACCGGATCAACAAATCGCCACCCTTTCTAATTGGTTGGCGTAGGTCATTGAACCGCACAATAATTCTTACACCTTCAGGAAGATGCCATACTTCCTTAACTGGTATCGTCCTTAAGGTACTCAAGTTACCTTGGCCATCTATTAACGATTAAGATATACCATTACTTTTCTAATTGATTGAAAAATTATTACCATAATTAATGCTATAAAATTGAAAACATTTACCGATAAGTTGAAGTAGCTCCCTCTCATCAAATAGCACGTCAGTGGACCAAACACCAGCTTCCCTGACTGGTCCCTCTGCTTCAGATGTTGACGGTCTTGGCCGACTGTCATCACCTCCTTCATTTTTCGGTGTTGCTGTTGAGGACTGCACTGATTTGCCACTTCTAAAAAACCTCCTCATTGTGAATCCACGCTTTTCCAAAAATAAAAGAATTAGTAGATGTATAATAGAACGTACAAAAATAAAATGAGAAGCAAATATGTTCCGTAAAATAATCCTTCAATAATGAAACAAAGATCATGGACAAAATGAAACAACATGTACAAAAGAAAACTAACATACATGGACAAAATAAAACAACACATACAAAAGAAAACTAACATACATGGACAAAATGAAACAACACGTACAAAAGAAAACTAACATACATGGACAAAATGAAACAACACGTAACATTATTTCACAACTCTAAAAAAACAAAGATCAAATCTTGCCTAGATCATACAAGTCCCTAGGTTTAGTCTTAATGACATGATACCATCCCTTTTGCATCTCATCTTGAATATAGAAAACTTGCTTTGCTTGAGATGAGATGACAAATGGATCATCTTTCAACAATCGACCCGTATGCATCAACTTAGAGAAGTTCACACAAGCTCCATCATTTCTATAGTTCACACAAGCATCAACTTAGACAATTTGGAAAATGCACTACAGCCTGGATATAGTTCTTCATTAGAAGCTTCCAATATCTTCTTATACTTGCCTTTCTCCTCAGGAGATTGGTTGGGTTGTTCAAGAGGAACTTGGTCCGACCAATCATGTTCATCAGACAAATGGGGTTGACTTGTGGAGGGAGGAATATCAACTCCGATACTTTCTCGTAGTAATCCACCAATATCATCTCGCCCTATGGCCCTTCCCTCATTATTATTGGTAGATGTTTGACTATTACATCTCAATTGTTGAACAATATCTTCTTTTCCATGAAAAATTCATTTCTTATACTTTGGCCAAAAACCCTTAAAAAGGATATGATATTCCACATCTTCTAATGAGAACCATTTGGCTACTTTGCATTTATTATATGGACATCGAGTTTTTTTATCTATAAGGTTTTCTTTAGCCAACTTAATGAATTCAATGACACCATCAATATAAGCTTGACTAATTCTTGGTTGCGTGATCCAACTCGCATCCATATCTCTAAATATTAAGTAGTGCAATCAAATTACCTAAAAATTGAAAAAAGATAGAGTTCATAAGACAAATATTTAATCAACCAATCAAAATATATACAAATACAAAAATAAATAATTAATGGGACTTAGGAGAAGTTATAAATTAAAGTAAGATACATGAGTTCCTTATAATCAATTTTAATCCTCTAATGTGAAGGATCCATCTAAACAAGGGATACAGCATCAAAGTTTTATTTTTCCAAATTTAAAAATTATGAAATCGATATCTAATCTCCCTGACATTAACAAATTGAACTCACAAGCGCCACCAACACATAATTTTAAACATCAATCAAACACAGTAACACAAGAATTTCGTCAAAATAATATTTTTTTGTATTAATCAATTGAAATGATGAGATGCAACGATAGAATCATTCGAACAACGATAGAATCATTCGAACCATAGCATTAAGGATGCGCATGAAGCAGGAGAAAGTGTGAAACGGCGATAATATAAAACTATAATAAAACTACTTCAACCAACTTAAATGATATAACACTTGTAGAAGAATAAGCAGTCCAATAAAAATAAAAATCGAAACTAGGGCAAGGACATCGCATACTAACAGCAAAGCAAGAGCAACTGTGAAATCGGAAGGTGAGGGTGAGAGACGAACGCTGGCGGCGACGGTGAGAGGCGAAGCAGGGCGGTGACGGTGAGAGACGAACCCGGGCGGCGACGGTGCGGCGAAGCCGAGCGGCGACGGTGAGAGGCGAAGCCGGGCGCGACGGTGAGAGGCGAACCCGGGCGGCGACGGTGACAGGAGAACGCCGGCGGCGACGCGATCGGAAATCGGGTGGTGAGGGTGAGAGACGAGGGTTAGGGTTTGCGGGAGGTGAGGGTGAGGGTGAGAGCGCGAGGGTTTGTTCGAGGTATATAAACGCCGAGAATTTTCGACGCTTTGTCTCGACGCATTTAAACGTCGATAATTATGCGCCGAGAATTGCCCTGTTTTGTTGTAGTGAACTCTTTTACAAAAGCACACTGTGTGTCGACACACAGATCTGCAGTAAGCCTGTGTGTTGATGTGTGTGTCGACACATAACTTCAACACACATGACAGTTTTTGCGCAGTCTTTTCTTGGTTTTTGGCTGTTCTTTTTGCAATGTTTTTGGGACGTCTTGAGGCTTATATATATACATGGATTTCCTCTGATTTAGAGAGGCTTTTGAATACAAAAGATTGAGAAAAAAGACTGGAAGAACATTAATAGAAAACTTTGAATGTGTGAATGTTTTTCAAAGTGTTTGTGTTCTTGTGTATTCTTGTGAAAGTAAAACATCAATCTCTCTATATCTCACTCAATCTCTCCCTTTACACATTCTCGCTTCATATTTGGTTGTTATTATATCCCAAATAATATTTTGTATACCGAAATAAACCTTAAGGAAAGTGATTATATAGCCTCAACACCTAAGATCTTTTGGTTACCCGGTTGCAAGAATTTTGCAAAATATTTGAAAATTTGCTCTAACAGAAGTTACTCTACTTAGTATCACTTAATTTTGGGACGGGAGTTTTTTATCAGATTATTTATATTTTAATATCCCGATATTTTTGGAAATAATAAAAAGGATCCTGACCTTTTTGAATTATTAAAAAGGCCCTTAAGTTTTTGTCATATCAATAAAAAGGCTCTTCTTAAGCATGATGACGTCTGTTTCCATCGATAGAACTGACGTGGCAATTGATTTTTAGTAATGCTACAATAAAATGACCTAAAGTATGCTCCAACATCCTTATTATTACTTAGAAGCACAAAATTTGAGATGTTATGTTATGTAGAATCTATTATTTTATTTCAAAATATAATTATTAAAGGATATTTTTGTCATTTTACAGTACCATTAATAAAAACACAGCTGTTACATCAGCTTTGTCTACTAAATATGATATCTTCACTTCAGAGAGAAGCCTTTTTGTTAATGCGACAAAAACTTAGAGGCCTTTTTATTAATATAATAAAAACTTAGGGACCTTATTGATAATTCAAAATAATCAAAATTTTTTTATTATTTTAAAAAATATTAAATACTAAAATACAAATAATCATTTTTTATCCGATATGCTGCGTCAGCGAAATGCGAAGGAAATCGAATTGGAATGTTCCCTCTGCACATTTATTTAAATATAGTGCTTTTACGGGTTTGCCCTTATTACTTCCCCTAAATACCCTCGCGAACCCCCTATAATTCATCTTTGAGTTATATTTTTGTAGAAAACTGACAAAATTTGACGTGATATGATAATATAACACGAAGTTAGCAAGATAGGGTGGGGTTTTGAAGCCGAGTTGAATTTGGGTTGACCTATTTAGGTATTTGGGTTTGATCTATTTAATTTATTTTTGACACGTTTGACCTGTTTATATCAACATGTTAGATAATTGAGTAGGGGTGTTCATAGTTCGGTTAACCGTAACCAAAATACTCAAATATCTCTAACAGTTACCGTAAACGAAAAGGCCGGTTAACCGACTTTCTGTAATTCGGTTCGGTTATGTCGGTTAACCGGTAACCGAAAAAGTAATGCAACGCCTTTTTTATATTATATGATATATCTCCTTAATGGTTTGTAAATATCCAAAAAATACATTAATTGTGAGAATATTCAATAAATTATGAGCTTATAATACAATTCTAAAAAATTAAACGTATAATATCTCATTTTAACTAATATTTGAGCAAGCAAGTAGCACTAAATTGTAGCAATGTAGTGCTTAATTAGTATTTAGGATATAACAATGAGGCACAAATACTCCGTGATAGGAGATGAACTAGAAAAAAGATAAATTAATCATGTATCATAGAAGAGTAATTTATATGATAGAAAAACATACTTAGTAAGCAATATAATATTATGAACATGTGAAAATTTATACATGATATATATTATTTCGGTAAATCGATTAACCGAAATGGACAAAATCACTAATCGTTACTGTCCCGAAATACCTCAAATTTTGTTGGTTCGGTTAACCGAACCGAAAATTCGGTATGGTTAATAGTATTTTCGGAATTTTGGTTCGGTATTTCGGTTACGGATTTTTTAGAACACCCCTATAATTGAGTGGTCTACTATTGTTATTATGTAAAAGGAGGGCACCAACACGCCGTCACCGACATCCGCCCCCCAGGTTAACACTATGAAGGGAGAAGGATGCATACATCCGCCCCCCACACCCTGCGTAGGTGGGAGCCCTTGAAGCACTGGGTATGTTCCTTCCTTTTACTATTGTTATTATGTATACATTTTTGGGTAGCCTTTCCCATATAAGATAATTTAAACATTTAGTAATGTTAATTTGATAGTTTGTTATAATAATTAAAAATATGTCATGTATTTAGTATGAACAGCTAAGTGTACTATTGGCATGTTTGTAAGCTGACAAATTAGCATTTAATGAAAAAATTATCATTATAATTTAAATGGGTAGCCCGTAGATTACCCGTTTAATAATTGGGTTCGGAAATACAAACACAAACATGACATGTTTGTCACCCCTACATTTGTACCAATTTTATTTTTTCTGATTTAAAAAATAATTTGTGATTTTATTTTTTTAAAACCTAAAATTCAGGTTTTGTACATAAATTTTTTTACTAGTTTTTATTTAAATTAAAAAAATTAAAATATAAATAAAAACTAGAAAATACCATTTTTAAAAGGAGCTTGTTTGGCATTTTTTTTTAAATTTTAGTTTTTTTCACAAATTAATAACATTGAAAATAATTCTTTTTTAATGTGGTTATTTATTTTTAATTTTATGTTATTTTAAGTGAAAAATAAAAATGGAAAACAAAAAATAAATTATTTTTAAAATATAATTTTTAGTCTCTTAAAAATCTAAAACTAAAAAAAAAAATGACAAACAAGCTAAAAGATCTAAATAGAAAATAATATCAAACACACTCTTAAAATTTTAACAGTATATATGTCGAGCGAGGGAGATTTCAAGATCCTACCATATTGTCTTTGTTGGAACAACCTTATGAAAAATGAACCGCAGACTTCATAATAGTGGATTTACTTTTCCTTTAAAGTATTTTTATTCGCAACTATTCGAACAATAATTGACGGTTAAGACCTGCCTCGCAAAGGTAATACGATATTTCCTATACATAAAAAACTCATGAGTAGGGATGGTAATGGGGTGGGGCAGGTACGAGGGTGCCTCCTCTGTACCCGTACCTGCCATCAAATCCATACCTATACCTGCCCCAACTTGCCACCAGTATAAAGTGGATACCTATACCCACCACGGCGGGGACAAATCCATACCCGTACCCGCCTCATTACCGGCGGGTGTCCAACTGGTATGCATTACCCGCCACGTACCCGTCCTTGTGTGTATAAAAAATGATTATATATATTGGCTCATATTAATTATTTAATACTATTTATATTTTTAATAACATTAATAAAAAAATTAGGTTACTAAATTTAAGCAAGTATTTTTGATTTGAAAGTTAACTAGGGTATGTCAAGTATTTTTTGATTTGAAAGTTAACTATGTACAAAAAAGATTTTATAATATTTTAGTAACCCGACGTTTTTAAAACTAATAAAAAGGACCCTTACCTTTTTGAATTATTAAAAATGCTCATAAGTTTTTGTTGTATTAACAAAAATATCCCTAAGTTTTTATCGCATTAATAAAAAGGCTTCTCTCTTACGTGATGATGTCATTTTTAGTCAACATAACTGATGTAATAACTGTGTTTTTATTAATGCTACAGTAATATGACAAAAATACTTTTTAATAGCCATATTTTAAAATAAATTAAGTGAAAATAGATAGCTTCTACATAGCATAACATCTCGAATTTTGTGCTTATAAAGTAATAATAAGATATTTGAAGCGTACTTTAGGTCATTTTATTGCAGCATTGATAAAAAATAATTACTACATCAGCCTTATCGATGGAAGATAATATCATCATGATTGAGAGGAGGCCTTTTATTGATACGATAAAAACTTAAAGACTTTTTAAATAATTCAAAAAAATTATGATCTTTTTTATTATTTTTAAAAATATTTAATACTAAAATGTAAATAATTTTTGTATTTATTATATTTAAATACAAAAGAAAGTCGGTTTTTGCACAGGTAAGAGAGAATGTGGGAAACCACTCTGTGTGTGTGTCTCTCTCTCCTCCCATGGACCCCACGCCACCCCACCCTGACCACTCGGAGCTCATTGCATTTCATTACACAGCCAGATAGACAAAGCAGAGAGAGAGAGAGAGAGCAGTTCTAGAGAGAGAAAATCTAGAGAGAGAAAGTAGAGAAGAGAGAGAGAGAGAGAGAGACTGCCGTATTTTCTGCAATACGAAAAGAAAAAGGAAAGGGAAAGGGCGAAGAACACCTCCTTCCTTCAAACCTCCTTTTTTTTTGCTTTTTGTAATATAAAAATCTTCTCTCTCCATTTTTCATTGATTGAATTTCTTGCATTTTATTCATTCATTCTTTTGAAAACGACTTCTGAAGAAACTTTCTCCATCTTCTTCTTCTTCTTCTTGTTGTTGTGAATCTGTAACTGTAATTTTGAGATTCTGCTTTGTTTGAGTCGTTGATCAGTTGATTTTGATCTGAATCGGTTGGTAAAGTATCGCGATCGGTGATCAGATTGGCCGATTAAGGAGTAAGGTGGAGAAGTCGCCATTGAAGAGATTCAAATGGTGAGTTTTAAATTTTTTTTTTTTTTGTGTTTTTTCTTTCCTTTTTTGCTTCTTTTTGATGAATTTTGGATGTAGTGGCGGTTTCGATTTGTGTAGTTAGATTTTCATCGTTTTGTAATGGAATGATGAAGCATTCGATGATGAATTGTTTGCTTGAAGTGAGAGAAATTGTGATCCACCTTCTTAGCTGGAAGTGGATTGAATTTTATTTTTTGCGATTTTCTTTCCTTTTTCCCTGTTATTGCTGAATTTTTTGTTGTAATGGCGGTTTCTATTTGTGTAATTAAATTCGCACGGTTTTGTTATGGAACGATGAGCAATTCGATGATGAATTGCTTGCTTGAAGTGGGAGAACTCGTGATCCACCTACTTAGCTTGAAGTGAATTCAATTTTATATTTTGTGATTTTCTTTTTCTGCCTGTTGTTGCTGAATTATGGATGTAGTGCTGATTTCTATCTGTATAATTAGATTCTTATGGTTCGCATATGGAATTTGATGATGAATTGTGTGCTTGAAGTGAGAGAAATCGTGCTCCACCTACCTAGCTTGAACTGAGATCCGATTTTTTTTAAAATTTTTTTGAGCTTGTTGTTGCTGAATTATGGATGTAGTTGTGTTCTTGTGGTTTCTATTTGTGTAATTAGATTCTGATGGCCTTTTTTTCTGGAAAGCTATGGAATTCAATGATGAATCCTGTGTTTGAAGTAAGAGAAATTTCGATCCACTTGCTAAACCTTTGAATACATAGCTGGATAATTGTTAGACTACTGATTGAAGTTAGGTTTTGGTGCTAAGAGTTTGGGGATTTCGGTAAAAGCTTCCGAGTTTGCAGTTTTTGTTGATGGCGAGGGAGGATGAAGATGGGAGATTTGGATCATATTGGCGGTGCACTTATCAAATTGCTAGATCAAGTGGTCGGTTGAGAATTTGGTGATTTGATATGGCAATTCAGGACTGTTCATGGAAGATCGTATATTGAATTTCATAAAGGAATATATGAGAAAATTGTGATGTAACGTAAGAGTAGTCGAGCAGCTGGATGTATTGGTCCGAGAGGGGAAGGGATACCATCTTTCTTCACCTATAATTGGGTGCTACCCTTTGTCAGAAGGGTGGATTTCTGCAAGTTTTTGCTCAACAGTGGCTTTCTTGAAATAACGTGAGTCATGTAAAGGGGATATGGATGATGTTGGAGAATAAAATTTTGCTCAATCGATCAACCTTGTGGATGATTTCTCTTGTACTTATTGCAGTGATGTTTCTCTGATAGTTGTGCGATAAGCAATGGTTCAATGGGGTAGGATAGGATGGAGAGTTTCAATGGAAAGTCTCCGCCAAATAAATGCTGTAAGTTACTGAGTTATGTGAATTTCAGTTTCGGGGCATTCGTAGTTGGGCAACCTAGATTCTTGAGCAAGGCGTCGAAGGGGATGAAAGATAGCTGTGAGACTCTTCCTCGTTTTAACAAATGAATGTCGGAGAGTAAGAGGTCTATGCATGAATTTTAAGTGTTTATGTTCTTCTTTTTAGCTTTCTGTCTACATATTTACTGGGAGATATTGGAGCTTTGGTGGAGGGTGGCTCACCTTAAATTAGGAGTATTTTGTTGTTTTTGTTTTTCCTCTTTTTCATCAGTCTCCAGGGTTGAACTCCAAAGGAGCTGAGCGTTTATACACCTACTGACGCTCTACGCTCAGATACACAATCACCTTTCTTTTGTTTCTTTTTGCTGTCTCATGAAACATTCACTTTTACGGTGGGTGGGGGTGATTTTGCATCCCGCTATGCCTGGTGATAAGTTTCCATTGTGTTTTCAATGTGTCCCTGTATGAAAATGTGCCTTAATGATTCCGTGCTTTATTCTATTATGGAGATCATACAACTACTATCCCTGCCTCAATATTTTCATATGCTTGTCAAGCTCTGGATCCGGAATCTATTGCATAATTTACCCTTTTCTTTTCACAGGCGACGCCAGAAAATGTTATAGTAGGTTCTCATGTTTGGGTCGAAGATCCAGAACTGGCATGGGTTGATGGAGAGGTCACACAAGTGAATGGACAAGAAGTTCACGTCAAGGCCACACATGGAAAAACAGTGAGTACTGCCAACATTTGTCTCTTTTAGCATACTGTCATTTGTTGATCTTTCATTTGTTTAACAGGCATTGCTCTGCTAATTAGCCAGTGTTTGCTCATGAGATCTCTTGGCTGCTGTCTAGACATTTTTAGTGCAAATATAAAACAAGTTTCCTTCATTTAGACCTTCTCATCCTTGTGAGGCAAGTAGAGTGAAATTGTCAGAAAGTATGAAACAGAACCTGCTTATCATCCATTACCCATGTCATTTATTCACTTTTCAACTTTGTGAAGGAAGAATAGGTTCTTTTTGACATCATAGTGTGTTTCGACTATTAGTGCTTAGAATTCCATCGTCATTGGACAGATAGTGAGGTTTATTGTACTAGCAGATGATAGGTGCTCACTGTTGCTAATAACATCCTGCTCATTATGCTATTCAATGGACTGTAGGCAGTTCTTGTTGAGTATATCCAAAGTGATGGTTGTCGGCGCACTATAAACTTGTTGAGCCAGTAACTGTTATGAATTCTTTCAAAGGTTTTAAATTCATCTAATAGCTTGAACCATAACTTGATCTACTATCTCTACACGATTGAAAGATGTGGTATGGATAACATTGGTATATATGTGGCAAAAGGATCTTCAACATAAGGCATTGTGTTTCCTTCTTTTGTGGCCCAAGGGTATTCTATTATGGTAAAAAGAACACTATTGCTTAATTTTGGCTTGATTGTTCTTGCCACCCTTAATATTTCTGTTATTGTAGTGTTCAGATTGTTCGCTTTGGTTATGGTGGATACACATGGGGCCATCAATATGTTGACATTGATGAATTTGTGTATCTTTGTCCATTTGACGTAAATATCTTGTACACAGGTTGTTGTGGAGGTGTCAAAAGTATATCCAAAGGATGAAGAAGCTCCTGCAGGAGGTGTTGATGATATGACAAAACTTGCATACTTGCATGAACCAGGAGTTCTGTGCAACTTATCCTTGAGATATTCAATCAATGAGATTTACGTAAGATACATCCCTATTGTACAAAACTCTTGTACTTTGATGTTGGTCAATGCAAATTCTATGCAAGAACTTTTCTGCCGCAGCTGATTTTTTATCCTTTCCAGACGTATACAGGAAATATTTTGATTGCAGTAAACCCATTTCAAAAATTACCTCATTTGTATGATACTCATATGATGGAGCAATATAAAGGAGCAGCATTTGGAGAGCTCAGTCCTCATGTTTTTGCAGTTGCTGATGCTGCATTCAGGTAACTATTTACTTATTTTATGATTGCTCCATTCAAAAAGCATGTATTTTTAGTGAAATGATATCTTTTTGAAAAGGGCAATGATAAATGAGGGAAAAAGCAATTCGATCCTGGTTAGTGGAGAAAGTGGTGCCGGTAAGACAGAGACAACAAAGATGCTTATGAGATATCTCGCATACCTGGGGGGCCGATCTGGAGTAGAAGGGCGTACGGTTGAACAACAAGTTCTTGAGGTAACAATTTATCTTCTGCATGGTTTTTTGATCAACTAAATTGTTTAATGTGACTACACATATTGAATGTGGTTAAGTTACAAGCTAGTGAACTAATGACAAGATATGAGGCCATAAGTGAACTTTGTATGGCTTTCATGTCGTTCATTGTGAGCCCAACACCCTTGTGCCCCAGTGATTTTGGATGCTTTAGGCCATCCCTGGGGCCCCGAGTTCGAAACCTTCCCTCTCCCATGTAATGAACTTTCCAATTTAAAAAGCATGTCGTCGATTGTCATGCTTATTTGTTAACACCTTTTCATAAGAGGCTGTCTTTACTTGTTACAGCTGGACATTATGGTTTCACGTCACCAAGTAAATATAAACCTTCTTCCTGAATCCTTTGCTTTTTTTTATTTTCTTTGACAGTCAAATCCAGTTCTTGAAGCATTTGGTAATGCTAAGACTGTACGGAATAACAACTCAAGGTCAGAATCAATCTCTCTTGTTGGGTGACTTCTGTTTTATGAACAACTCAGAATTTCTCTAAGGTGTCTTTCTGGGAAATATTTTTCCTTTCATCTTCTGGAAATTGATTGAAAGTATTGTTTTCATTCTGTTATGAAATACAGTCGTTTTGGGAAATTTGTGGAGATCCAATTTGACAAGAACGGGAAGATATCTGGTGCAGCTATTCGAACTTACCTGCTTGAAAGATCCCGTGTCTGCCAGGTTTCAGATCCTGAAAGAAATTACCACTGCTTTTATTTCCTCTGTGCAGCGCCCCAAGAGGTATCATATTTTACAGTGGAATCTGATGTCCTTGTCTATGTGGCCCATATTGTTCTCAAACTCAGCATTGATAATAACTGCTTTTAAGAAACAGTACTAATTTTCCCTAGACATGCACAGGTTAGAGAAAAATATAAGTTGGGGAGCCCTAATACGTTCCATTACTTAAACCAATCCAATTGTATCAAGTTGGATGGAATTAACGACGCTGAGGAATATCTTGCAACTAGAAGGGCTATGGATGTAGTTGGTATTAGTGTGGAAGATCAGGTCAGTGCTCCTTTAAGCTTCTGTTGGATCTTATGTGGCCGATCTAGATTTAGTTAACATGGTAGTCTTTCAGGAAGCAATTTTTAGGGTGGTTGCTGCAGTTCTTCATCTGGGCAATGTCAACTTTGCGAAAGGAGAAGAGGTTGACTCTTCTGTCATTAAGGATGAAAAATCTAGATTTCATCTGAACACGACTGCTGAACTTCTGAGGTAAGGGTCTTGTTCCAGTTTTGGATTCATAATTTCTTTATTGTTAGTCGATGCAGATCTATTTACACAATTCGATGGTAGGTGTGATGCCAAAAGCTTGGAGGATGCACTGATCAAGCGTGTGATGGTGACCCCAGAAGAAGTAATTACAAGAAGTCTTGATCCTGTTACTGCAGCAGTTAGCAGAGATGCACTAGCGAAAACAATATACTCTCGCTTGTTTGATTGGTAAGAAGCTCCTTTTTCCTACGAACTTCAAAAAAGATTCTTCAACAACCCTCGAACTGTTTTCTCATGAGAGTTTCGTTGCCTACCCCCCACAAAACAAACAAAAAAAAAAAAGAAAAAAAAATAAAATCCAACAAGCATTGATATGGTAATAGATAGTCTGATAATGGATTATAAGCCTAGTGAGCGCCCAATGCTTATTGAAAACTAAGTTGCTGCTTAGAGTTTGTTTTTCTTCTTCTTCATTCTTTTTGTTGTCCAGGTGGGGTGTGTGGGGGTAATAGTTGAATTGGTTATAGGGTTCAATGTCTTGATAGATTGGTTCAATAACTTCTTGAGGGCTGATGTGAAAAACTAGTTGCACTGCTGAAAAAACTTCGAACCATAGTTGTATGTTGTTTAATTCCAGGTATTGAGCCACTGGTAGGAATTCTGTCTGGTTTGGACTACTATGTCCCACCTCCCCTTTAAACTTTTTTTTCCTGATTTGCATGATCTTCTTTTGGTTCGTAGGCTCGTGGAAAAGATCAACAATTCTATTGGGCAGGATCCAAGCTCAAAGTCAATTATTGGAGTTCTTGATATTTATGGTTTTGAAAGCTTTAAGTTCAACAGGTAAATTGTGGCATTTAAGTCTCTTTTTATACCAATCAAACAAGTTGAGATTGCTTCCTTACAAATTTTTAAATAATTTAGTTTTGAGCAGTTCTGCATCAATTTTACTAATGAAAAGCTGCAGCAACATTTCAACCAGGTTTGCTTACTTCAATTTAACTTCTTGCTTAATGAATATTACATTTTAGTTAACTGAAATTCTTTGTTCCATTGCTATCTTGTCTTGTGCAGCACGTCTTTAAGATGGAACAGGAAGAGTATACTAAAGAAGAAATCAATTGGAGCTACATAGAATTTGTAGATAACCAGGATGTTTTGGATTTGATTGAGAAGGTGAGTTATCAAAGTTTGATTTATATGACATTCTGCATCTCAGTTCTATGATTGTGGTCGTCACAACATTATTCTAAGCAATTTAGTACTACGCGAATATCCATTTAGCCATTTATACCTCAGACGAGTTGTGATTGGTAATTGTTTGAACCCTGTGCAGAAACCTGGAGGAATCATTGCACTTCTTGATGAAGCATGGTATGTGGCTCACTTTTAGAGCTCAGCTGAAGCCATTTTTTCCCTTCTCTAGTTGTGTTTGCACCTGCTTGTGCATGTGTTGCGGACTGTAGATCTTCTGGAGTTTTTTTTTGTCTTGGTCATTTCTTCGACTCTTTGGTTGAAAGTTTCTCTGATTTTAAATGCAGCATGTTTCCGAAATCTACACATGAAACATTTGCACAAAAGTTGTACCAGACGTTCAAAAATAACAAGCGGTTTCAGAAGCCTAAGCTTTCACGCACCAGTTTTACCATCTCTCACTATGCAGGGGAGGTATATAAAATTCATTGACAGATCCTTTCTTACTTCATTGCCGCTGTTACCTTATGTATCCCACATGCTTCAGGTGACATATCAAGCCGATCAATTTCTTGATAAAAATAAAGATTATGTGGTCGCTGAGCACCAGGATCTATTGCAAGCCTCAAAGTGTCCTTTTGTCTCTGCTTTATTTCCTCCACTCCCTGAGGAGTCGTCAAAGTCCTCCAAATTTTCATCCATCGGGTCTCGCTTTAAGGTACTATTAATACTTCTCACTCTGACTTCCCTAGGAATGCGATAGACTGCTTTCTAGTTTAAAATCCAGTATTTCCAGTTGCAGAATGGCACTTTGGCAATAGGAATTCGGTCGAAAGAAGGAATGATTTTTGAAAGAATAATTTTCTCTGTTGCAAATGTAACTTTAGTTAAGCAAAATGCTTGTGATGTTATGTCACGTTTTACTTGGATATTAGCCTGCTCTCTAGATTGTTGAAGAGGTTTTTGCTTAGGATCTTAGATCAACAAGCAGACTATCAGGATGTCATATTCCTATGGTCCTGTATGCATATCTGGATATCAAGT
This sequence comes from Simmondsia chinensis, assembly GCA_018398585.1. Taxonomy (NCBI): domain Eukaryota; kingdom Viridiplantae; phylum Streptophyta; class Magnoliopsida; order Caryophyllales; family Simmondsiaceae; genus Simmondsia; species Simmondsia chinensis. The sequence goes on from JAGTTD010000010.1 coordinate 36,588,638, forward strand.
TCCTTCTCAATTTGTGACATTGTATGTTAGATGCAAACATTTTGGGTAAACATGCCAATTATTTTGCAGTTTGGAGTTTCCAAGAGCTCATTACTCATAATGATGCATAATTGTCTTGATTGTCCTGGTAATGACCTTAGATTTGGGTTTAAATGAGTAGTAGACAGACTGGACAGACATGTTATTTAATTTTATGAAGTGTTTGATTTGACAATTTCTTGGATCATGAACCAGATTCTTGGAAGTTTCTAATAGAAACTTGATGCATTCTGTTTTGCAGCTGCAACTTCAATCATTAATGGAAACCTTAAGTTCAACGGAGCCTCACTATATCAGATGTGTGAAGCCGAACAATGTCCTGAAGCCTGCTATCTTTGAGAATGTTAATATACTCAACCAGTTACGCTGTGGTGTAAGTATCCTGGCACAATACCTATTGCCTCACCCCATATATAATTTTCGTCATGTCAGGCGATCAGCCCATATGTTATCATACTAATTTTATGCAATGCATTAAATTCTAAGAGATGAGTTTTGTCACATTTATTGAACTAATTACCATCGTGCTTTTATGCTCTAGGGTGTACTTGAGGCAATCAGGATTAGTTGTGCTGGATATCCTACTAGACGAACTTTCTGTGATTTTCTTATTCGTTTTGGTGTGCTGGCTCCAGAAGTTTTAGACGGGAAGTAAGTTTCTCAGGCATTCATGTTGCTATTTTGAAGGAACTAAAGCATGCTCACCTGTAGTCTAGATTGTTGTCTTGGAATAAGCTTATGATCCGTTCTTCCTTGTATTCTTTACAAGCATTGGATGTCAATTATTCTGACAATCATCAAACTTCTTTCTTTGCAGATGTGATGACAAGGTTGCATGCCAGATGATACTTGACAAGATGGGATTGAAAGGTTACCAGGTGATCTTCCTATCCTTCTATCATAGAATCCTGATTATGCTATCTGTGGAGGTTTCAGCTATATGAATGTTTTCCTTGTTTTCTTTTTCTTTTTCTTTTTTTTTTTTTTTTTCCATGTATGCTGTTTTGTTGCTTGTTGTGTGGGAGTGGGTGGATGGGGTTTTTTTTTTTTTTTGGGGGGGGGGGGGGGGGGGGGGGGTGGACATGGTGGTTGAGGGCCGTTGATATGGGTCACACAAGTTGAGATGTCCCCTCCCCATCAGGTCCAGTCCTGAGATTTTAGGGACCCAAAGTGAGATTTCACCGGTGCGCTCTTTTATAGACGAAATTGTCCAGGCTAGCTCAAGCTCCTTCGAATGTCTTATATAATATTAGCTAAGGGTCTTTTATATTGTCTACGTACATGCATATTTATAGCTATTAGATAATATTTTATTTCTCCCTTTATCAACAGGGATATGTGGTAAAAACAAACTCATAATATAATTATTTTCAAAAGGGACCTTAACAAATTCATGGCCCTGAGCAGTTGCTCGACTTGCTTGGGGTTTTGATCAATATTGCTCCCCATCTGACCAAAGTCCAAGTAATGACAATCTAACTCTCGAACTGTGGCCATTTACATTAGTTACTAACTGATAAGCCTCTGATTCTCTTGTAAATTCTTTGGTAATTGAGATGCATGGGATAAACATTATATTATATTGTTCTCTGTTGTACCCTGAACTGAATTATTATATGCATTGCATTTTAAAAATGGAAGGGACCTCCCAGTTATGTACTTGATTTATATGGCATGGCAGATAGGAAAGACAAAGATCTTTTTAAGAGCTGGCCAGATGGCTGAGTTGGATACAAGGCGAGCCGAGATTCTAGGAAATGCAGCACGGAAGATCCAAAGAAGAGGACGTACTTATATTGCTCGCAGGGAATTCATCTCAATACGTACTGCTGTTATTCAAATCCAGTCATGGTGCCGAGGTAGCATTTCCCGTTTCAATGTTTTCAGTCAAGGCCATCAGTAGTGCACTGTTTCTCTGCCAATATGGAAGTCAACTCATTATCTATTATGACAATCTTGTAAAGCTTAATGCCAAAGGGGGGTTGGTCAAAAACCAAAGCAACCCAAGCGACTTGAGGCCCTCAAATCCCAGGGAACCCTTAGTTGTAAAGTTTTAAATTTGATACAGACCTATATTTCTATATTATAATTCATTTAATCAAATATCTATATTGTTAAAGGAAATGTTAATATATATAAAGGGTCCCATTTCAAAATATCCCCTTTGAGCCCTAAAACTCTTAGGACTGGCCTGGCTGTACTTCCTGTGAGCTTTGAATGACTGGAAAGCACCGTTGATGCCAATGTATCTTTGGGTTCTACACTGCCTTTTCAGAAGTTCTCTGCATTTGCCATATCAATTTTTCTGTGATGCATAAAAGAAGTCTCTTACTTCATGGCTTTTTATATATCTGTAAAGGGAAAATACTCACGGACTGACATCGAGTTTGAGCTCCAAAAGAAAAAGTGGCACCCATTTTTTCTGTGTCTAGTTTTCATTGTCGTGAATTGAATAGTATGACATAGGGAGATTAATATTGAGAGTTATAGGTGTCTGCGGTTGGACTGGTGTCAACTTATTAGGAGTCTCAAATTCATTAGTCTGGTTCAATCTTCAAATGGGATACTTATAGAGAACAGTCATCCTGCTCATATGGCCCTCGTTTCTGACCAAATTAAATTTGTTTGGCTTCATTTACACAATCCAATGTCAAACACTTATCAAGCTCAAGCCTTTTGATTTGTCGTGTCAAAATCTTCTCAGGCGTATTAGCGTGCAAGCTTCATCAGGAACTACGAAGACAAGCTGCAGCTATCAAAATTCAAAAGAACTTCCGTTGTTATGTTGATCAGACGTCCTATGCTGAGCGAAGGTTGTCTGCAGTCACAGTGCAGACTGGATTGAGGGCTATGGCAGCTCGGAATGTGTACAGACATAAAAAAGAAACTAAGGCTGCTATTATCATCCAGGTTCTACTTCCATTTTTCCTAATTTATCTCATAGTTGCAGAAAATTCCTACAATGCTAATGTTTGTGGTTAGAAATACAATTTGGCGTTTTGAAGTTTGATTTGTGTTTCCAACGCAGATCAAACTCAACGGAAATACTATTCAAACAATCTTGGAATCATTTTGATAAGATGATATTTATTAGATGATTTATTGGCTAATTATATCACCTGATTCAAAGAATTATTTAATGGCATAGACATGTTGAAATTAGCTTTCTTGATCTTATTTCTTGGTTATTTCTTAATATTGACTTATATAAATGCTCCCTCTACATTCCCAACCTTAGAAACTTCTAATAACTGCCCACTCCTTGATCGTACTCCATTTCCGTGTTCACTTCTGTTTCCGCTTCTTTGAACTGTGATTTACCTCTTTCTGGTTGCCTAAGTCTCTCTCTCTCTCTCTCTCTAACTCTGCTGGTTTTGTTGGTATGCAACAGACTCGTTTACGTTGCCACATGGCATATTCTAACTACAAGAGCCTCCAGAGGGCTACTCTTGTGACTCAATGCTGTTGGAGGCGCAGAGCTGCCAGGAGAGAACTTAGGAAACTCAAAATGGTTCGATATTGACTCACTCTGAATAATCTTTTTACAGAAAAATATAATATTTACAAAGATCAGACTCTCAAAGTCCATTTTTGGTAAATTTTCAGGCTGCCAGAGAAACGGGAGCACTTAAAGAAGCCAAAGATAAGTTAGAGAAGCGTGTGGAAGAACTCACATGGCGTCTGCAGTTTGAGGGACAATTGAGGGTAGCGTTCACTCTGCCTTGCTTACCTTCTACCTTTGATTTATTTGGTTATTTACACCATAGGCATCTGTACTTTGTCTGTTGTGTCAATGTGGTTCTTGTACCTTTAATTGTGTTGCTTCCTATACAATTTAGATTATGTTAACTTAGTCCTAGAATAAAATTTATGTTAAGTGAAGCAATTTTTAACATTTGGGTCACGGCTGGAATTAAATTGGGTTAATGTGTAAGTTTGTTTTGTGTCACTAGCATTTGATGTGGCTAAGCTATTAAAAGTTATGTCATTAACATAACTTCAATTCCACTATATGATTAAATTGACACAATTAGAAGTAAATGGACTAAATTGACACAACAAGCAAACTATAGGAGTTTTGACGTAAATAATCCTTAATTCTTTTTCTCTTGGAGGAAGAGAGAATATGCTGATTGGTATCATTACTGCTAAATGATTAACTCTCTGCAGAAAAATTTGGAAGAGGAAAAAGCTCAGGAAATCGCCAAGCTTCAGGAAGCTATGCAAGCGATGCAAATGCAGGTGGAAGAAGCAAATGCTCGAGTAATCAAAGAACGGGAGGCAGCTAAGAAAGCTATTGAAGAGGCACCTCCAGTCGTCAAGGAGGTTCCGGTCATGGTTCAAGATACAGAAAAGGTTGAGTCTTTAACCGCTGAAATGGAGAATCTGAAGGTATTTTTTTATATCTTTTTTCTTTTCTCTTGTTATACCACATTTGCTTTTTCCCCCTATTTTCAGTGCACTTTCTGTGGCAAATTCCTCGTCTTTTCTTTATTAATCTTAATCCTTTCCAGAAAATAAATTATGGCCTGATCTCTTCGGAGACATCCGATAAAATTAATGGTGAATTACACTTTCGTATCCTAAGGTTTAGTGAAATTATTTTTTAGACCACAAACTGTGTTAAATTATTTTTAGTTCTCTACTTGTGAAATTACTTTTTTTGTCCAACCGCCAATGATTCTTCCACAGGAGGTTACAAAAAGGTGATGTTGTATGTGATGCTAGACATTAGAATGATGGCGTTATATACCGAAAAGGTGATGTCATGCTCCGGATTTGGGACTAAATTATTTCGCCTAACAGATGGACTAAAAATTGAAACACAAAGTTTGTGGACTAAGTGTAATTAACTTTAAAATTAATCTTCTTGTCTTTTTTATCATATGTTAACATATTGGAAACCTATTATGGGCAGGAAATCATAGTGGCATAACATTTAATCATTAATAACAGTCACCAATTTTCATGGATTTGTACGTAATAATATAGGCATTGCTGGAAGCGGAGAGAAAGGCTACAGAAGATGCCAAGGTAGCATGCTCAGACGCCGAGGCAAGAAACGCTGAGCTTGTCAAAAAGTTGGAAGGTTCAGACGAGAAAGTAACAAAACTTCAAGACTTTGTGCAGAGGTTTGTGTATATTACTTGCGTCAGTGCCTTTGCTTGCTATTTCATGTTTCTTGACCTATCTTAAGATTTAATGATGAGTCTTTTGCTATTGTAGTGTCTGAAAAAATATTTCCCAAGATAGTGTAACATGTTGAAGACTTCACATGTGAGTCTTGTGGAATCCCACATCGGAGTTGAGAGAAAGAAAAGATCACCTTATAAGCCTAGTGGATTACTCCACCTATTGCCAATTGGTTTTAGGATGGAACCCCACTTGGGCTTATATGTGGATCTCGTAAGTTCCAACTCCGTGGTCGGGCCTAAAGGCCTGATGAAATTTAACATGGTATCAGAGCGGGTTGTTGATCCCGATCTCGTGTTTGTCGTACCTTGTCCTCATGAAGAGGAGGTGCATTTGTGTTTGGTACGCCAAGGGCCTCTCCAGTATGTTGGATCCAATTGGATCGGAGAAGGCGAGTACTACGTTTGTCACAGACTCACATGTGAGGGGGAGTGTTGAAGACTCCACATGTGAGTCTTGTGGAATCCCACATCGGAGTTGAGAGAAAGAAAAGATCACCTTATAAGCCTAGTGGATTACTCCACCTATTGCCAATTGGTTTTAGGATGGAACCCTACTTGGGCTTATATGTGGATCTCGTAAGTTCCAACTCCGTGGGTCGGGCCTAAAGGCCCGATGAAATTTAACATGACATAGATACAATTTTAGGAATTAATTTTTTTCAAACGCTGTAATGAAGTTTCTTTTTATTTTCAAGCATTTTCTTTTTTGGAAAAGACTCATTCATGACTGGCATTGTGGAATTCCATCTAGACGCTGCAGGGTACTCAATTTTTCCACTGTTGATTGCTAATCATTATACGGTCAACCATTGGAATCAGTGGTTTGTGGTTGTGTAACAGTCACTGTCCCGGTGTTGCGAAAATGAGATGTTGTCCACATCATTTGACGGGTCATGGATATTCCATTGGGTTTTTAAGAGAATATAAGTGGTTCAAACGTTTAAATAATAGTTACATAATCAATCATTTTTATTCCTTTTTAATAGTTTTTAACATATAAATGCATTTTATAAGTATGTTTGATTAAAACAAATACAATATACGATTTTGGAAGCCATTACGAAATCACTGTGATATAACAGGTAGTGTAAAGTACGTTGCCCATTACTGTAGTGGCCTTTAATTAATTCTATAAGATCAAACTAATGCCAAAAATGTCTTGGCTGCATTGTTGTCTCGTAATATTGAAGTTATACTCATTCTTTTGAATCAGGCTGGGAGAAAAGCTTTCTAATGCTGAGTCAGAATCCCAAGTACTCCGTCAACAAGCGCTGGAGATGACCCAGAAGCTTTCTACAGCGGAGTCAGAAATTCAGGAGATGACTCAAAAGCTCTCTAAGGCTGAGTCAGAAATTCAATCACTTCGTCAACAAGCACTGACGATGACTCCTACAACAAAACCATCTCCCGCCCGTTCAAAGACAATGATTATTGAGGTTTTGCAAGATGTTACTTATTGGAAAATATTCTTCCCTGTAACATTTTGGGTTCCGTTTGTCTTAACAGAAAACTTTTTCCCTCTCAATTATGTTGTTTCTTTGCATAACTTCATAACAACCGCAAAAATGTTTCTCTCTTTCCTTCATGGAGGGTAAAACGTTTTCTATCGTGATCTCACATCATATGCTTTACTTTAATCACAACTTAGCTAAGCATGAACTTTATACAAATTTACATAATGAAACCATTTTTTTAGTTAGAAAGGCAAAAAGTTCTAAAAAAAGTATTTCAAATTGAAAATATTTTGTGAAGAAATTTTTTTTTTTTTGAGGAAAATGTTTTCAATTGAAACAAACAGAGCCTTCATTACTGAACTTCTTTGTCTTGTAACTCATTGCTGTGCGATTTTTTCCCTTTCCGGTGAAAATTACAGAGGACTCCTGAGAACGGGCATGTCCAAAATGGAGAAGCTAAAGTGTCTCCTGCAGAAAGCAAACTTTCACCCGTAAGTAAAATCCTCTTCTTTTATGTGATCATAATTAGTTTTTATCTTATTTACAATTATATGACGTGTTGTTCAATCTGGCATATAGCTCCAGGAGACGGCTGTTGCTGTGTATTCATCTGATGACAAGCCGCAGAGATCTCTCAATGAGAAACAACAGGTCCGTGCATATGCATAAAGAAATCTGTATTCTTTCTTTTGTGATTGGAAAAAGAAATATTATTAAGAGAGAGAATGTATAAAGGGTTGAGTTTAAGAATTGTCGGACATAAAAAAATCAAAAGCTAATAACATAAAGCTATTATCCGTTTGCAAATAAGGCAAGGCTATATAAGCAAAGCCTCCAAAGCTCTTGTCCAAAGAGCTCCTAGAAAGACCACCTTATCCCATAAGAAATCTCCTGTGTATATCGGTCTTTGAAGATCGTAGCATCTCTTTCTATCCAAATCCACCAAAGAATCGCAATCTTGAATACGGAGAAACATTAGGACGTCTTTCCTCCTTCCCATCCATGGAACTTGATCAGAAGGATACTTTCAACTGATCTCAGGCAAAGTCACATCTGGCCAAAAGTGAGAATAGCATGCTACATAAGTCCCAAGCCATTGTACAATGCCAAAACAAATGATCATACATTTTCCCACTTTGTAAGCACATTAACAGATCCCCAAAGACCGCTTTAAAAGATTTCCATTTCTGAACAGCTTTAAAAAATTTTCATTTCTGAAGGCAATCTTGAGTATTAAGCTTGTTAGGAAATATGTCTTCTTTCTTCATATCTGTTTTTCTGTAAAAACATGGTCTACTATTTAGCCATTGATGTATTCTACGTGCGTTTTTTATTCAGGAGTACCAGGACTTGCTGACCAAGTGCATATCTGAGAACCTCGGGTTTTCCAATGGCGTGCCTATTGCTGCTTGTGTCATATATAAATGCCTTCTTCACTGGAGGTCATTCGAAGTTGAAAGGACGAGTATCTTTGACCGTATAATTCAAACGATAAGTTCAGCCATACAGGTAATAGCTATTCAGAAAATCAAAGTATCATGCAATATATGACATGATCTCGTGGGATTCATAATTTTGACTTATGATGGTGGACTTTGAATTATAGGCATGTCTGGTGTGGTTTATAATTTGTAGTTTTTAGTTCTTTTAGAAACTAAAGAACATACCCAATGCCTCAAGGGCTCCCGCCTACGCAGGGTCTGGGGGGGCGGATGTACGCAGCCTTCCCCATTTAGGGTGTTAACCTGAAGATAGGCTGTTTCCCAGTGCCCCCAACCTAAGGATGAGGACTTCCCAGGATGTCACCCATCCTGGTACTACTCTCGTCCAAGCACGCTTAACTTTGGAGTTCTAATGAGATCCGGTGACGGCGTGTTGGTGTCCTCTTTTAGAAACTAAGGACTATATATTAGAAACAGTATTTTCTGGCTTTTGTTTCTTGTTTTCGATTTTTTCCTGGTTTGACTAAAAACTAAAATCAACAAACCAAAAATTGGAAGAACCAACTGTTTTAAAATTTGGTTTCTGGTTTCTTAAGAACTAAAAATTGCAAATAAAAAACGATACCGAACAAGCCATAATACATCACCATTCTAGTGCTAATGCTTCATCTGCATTTTATTTAAGGTACAGGATAACAATGACATGTTGGCCTACTGGTTAGCAAATACTTCCACTCTGTTGCTGTTGCTGCAACAAACACTTAAAGCCACCGGGGCAGCTGGCTTGACTCCACAAAGGCGGAGGACAATGTCAACTTCTCTGTTTGGAAGGATGTCATCGGTATGCACTGACTTAATTTTTTGTTTAAACAATATGCACTGACTTACTGCTGAATTGCTTTGTGAGTTTGTGTAAAATTTCACCAGGCCTTTGGACCTAACTCGTGGATTTAACACATGTGAGGTCCGCATATAAACCTAAGTGGGATTCCATCATAACCCAATTGACATTAGGTAGAGTAGCCTACTAAGCTTATATGTTGATTTTTTCCCTCTGATAATTCTGATGTTGAACAATGTAACTATATTCACATGTGAAATTCTCAATAATTTGTGTTTGTGCACGTCTTTTGGGCCCCTCGGCTTTTTTGTTTTGGTCGGGGAGCAACAACGGAATCAAATAATTACAATTATTGCATAAAGGATTTTTGAGCTAGTTATGCGTTTGGCTGTAATTTACTGATACTTTTGTAACGGAATCCCAAAGCATATTTTATTGTATTTTATTACACTTAAACAAAAATTTACAAACATTCGTTATAGTCAAACTAGCCAAGGCCCACCACGAGGGCGTCTCAGTTGGTGGCGTCTCCTGCTCATGCGGTCATTGCCCAGGGGTCAGGAGTTTGATTCTTGCTGAGGATATACTCATGACTTACCTGCTGATAGGGATTGTAGGCCTCCTTATGGGCCAGGGTTGGCTGAGCCTTGTTACCCAAAAAAAAAACTATCGAAGGGGTATAAAATTCAATATCGGTATAGCTATTCATTAAATTTTTGTAAAATTCAACAATAAAAGTAGCTTATATGTTCCCTTTAAAAAAACCCACTGCTATCACCTCAACCTGCTACGTTGACAACGCCCCAATTTACTCAACTGTTACATTATCATGAACCACAATTTGATTCCTTGGTTGCAGTGGAGCTTTGGAAGTTCAATTTTATGCATGTTTGATTTTATTTATTATGTTTATTTGCTTTTTAGCTGAGAGCGTCACCGCAAAGTCCTGGGCTATCATTCCTCAATGGTCGGCTTAGCAGACCTGAAGATATTCGACCAGTGGAGGCGAAATATCCAGCTCTGCTATTTAAACAGCAGCTTACAGCATTCCTTGAGAAGATATATGGAATGATTAGAGACAATCTGAAGAAAGAGATCTCTCCATTGCTTGGATTGTGTATCCAGGTACTTTAATATTTATCTTGGACATTACAGACCTCAAATTATTCTCTGGGTTTCCTTTCTTAGTAGACTCATTTTATTTAAGTGAAAATATCCTTAAAACTATTAGACAAATACCCAAGAACAGGAGCTCATTTAAATGTGAAAGAATAAATTTAAAAGAATTTGAGAAGAGAAGAGAGAAAGAAATTAAAAACAGAAATTTACATGGAAAAGCCTCAAATTGAAGAAAAAACATGTAGATGAGAAAGTAATCCCATTAAGAATCTGAAGGAGAGGATACAATTAGTTTTTACAAATAACACAAATATACAGGCATAATAGATACTCTAGAACTCTTAATGGATTCCTTGGGCTGAAGCAGGAAAAGAAGGTCTATAAGGGCTTGGCCCTCCGCTCCCATCACTGATATCTATTTTTGAATTTAGATATAAATTCGAAATACAACACAATTATAAAAAATATAAAAAATGTACAAATATGAAAGATTACTTGGTAATTCCAAGTTGAACGCAGTTTGACCTTCTCTGGATGTCATATCTTGAATTGGTTGAATACATGAAATGGAAAAAAATTTAGGTTCTGTCTTGTTGAAATAAAATCCTCTTCAGCCTCATTATTATTGCTTGCTTGCATGATTGAGTAGAGAAAAGTTTAAGGGAAAGCTTCTTTCCAAATACAGAGGAAATGACTAGGAAGTCATTCTCCTTCGGACCACCGCTCTCGACCCAACCCGAGTCATATACTTGTCTCATTCTGAGTCCAAACCTATAGATGTGTTAATCACTATTTATATGCAAAGTGATCAATGAAAGTTTTTTTCAAACTAAGCGTAAAAAAGAAGAGGAAATAGTATCTTTAGTTGAAAATAATATTTTCCAAACGAAAATTGTTTTCTGTCCAACCAAATAGATCATGTAAGGTAAATATCTCTTTGTTCCATCCTTTTACGTGACATGGCATTGTTGTTCCTATTGACATGATTTTGTGACGAAATGCAGGCACCTCGGACATCACGAGCTAGTTTGATAAAAGGACGTTCACATGCCAACACTGTCGCTCAACAAGCTCTGATAGCTCACTGGCAGAGCATTGTAAAAAGCCTTAACAAGTACTTGAAGATGATGAAAGACAACTATGTGAGTTATGAATTCTGTTAAAATATAAATCATTCTTATCCCTTCACTGATCAGCTTAAACTTATAGGATAGGTATTTATTTGACAAGGTATTAGAGCCTTGTTGGCCGAAAGGTCGTGAGTTTGAATCCCATCAACTCCCATTCTCAATAGTAAAAATAATTTCAGCAAATGGTATTAGATGGGTTTGTGCATTATTCAGGCTTCAACAAGTCCAATGGGCATGCATGCGTGTGAGAGACATGTAAGAATATAAAATCATTTTTGAGCCTTCACCGATCACCTTAAACTTTTTGTCCGTTGATAAATTTTAAACCGAGTATCCTACCAGCTTTCTTCAATGAATCATACAAGTTTCTAAATGTCTTGTGTTCCACAGGTCCCTCCCTTCCTAGTCCGCAAGGTTTACTCCCAGATTTTCTCTTTTATCAATGTTCAGCTATTCAACAGGTTTGTATTTCTTATTTAATATTTGTACCTTTTATCCATGTCAAAATCTTCTATGAATGTTCAACTTGAATCTCATGGACTATTATAAAAATGGAGAGAATTTAATCCAAAAGTTTTTGTACTTTGCTCGTACTGCCAATGCATTTATTTTCCTTTTAATTGTGTTAATTTAGTGCTTGTATAACTTATATTGTGTCAATTTAGTCCTATATTGAAATTGAAGTTAAATAATGATGTAATTTTTAATAGCCTGATCATGTCAGATGCAAGTGACCTAATTAAAACCCACAGTAACCCAACATTAAAAGGTTCATCGCGAATTTTAACATTGATTTTGCTCTAGGATTAAATTGACACAATGTAAACTAGACTAACTAGACATAATGTAATTAAACAAGGCCTAAATTGACATAATGAATAAAGTACAAAATATTCCTAAGAAGAAAGAAAAAAACTTAAAAACTCATGGATTGAAACTAATGGCATTTTTTATTGGATATCCAGTCTTCTTCTGCGCCGAGAATGTTGTTCATTTAGCAACGGCGAGTATGTAAAAGCAGGTTTGGCGGAACTAGAACATTGGTGCTATGATGCAACTGAGGAGGTAAAGGCCCTGCAACATTTTGAGTTCTTTGGTTTCTGTAATCCTTTGGATTTTTAATTTTAGAACTCGTTTTTTTCTGCAGTATGCCGGTTCAGCTTGGAATGAGTTGAAGCATATTCGACAAGCCGTTGGATTCCTTGTAAGTAACTGTTGGGATATCCCCATGTGTGCCTTCAACAAGTTCATAGGTTTGAGAACTTACATGTAGGGGTTGTAAAACAACCAGACGTTGATAAACCACTTGTGTTCGAAATCGATTATGATTGGTTCATGTTTGTTTTTGGGGCTCAATATCCTATCAAGTCAAGTTCAAGCTAACTTGATAAACTTAACAAGTCAAGTTCGAAAGACGGGGTGCTCAACTTGTAACGTTTGCGAATAGTTTGATAAGGACTTGACTAGAGGTCAATGACGGCTCATTAACGATAAGCATTAGCTCAAAAATGGTTCGATAATGCTTCGTTAGTAACTTAAATAGCTTGGCTCCGTAGCGAGATTAGCTCGATTACGAGCTCGACTTAGCTCGGTTGACTACGTTAACCAGTCGAGTATCAAACACACTGATATTTTATCGAACCGAGTTTGAACAATGGTTCAAAAAAGCTTGGCTCTAACTTGAACTTGATAAGCTTAAATGAGCTCAGCTTGAACAACGGGATGCTCGGCTTGAACTTACTCATTTACTCCGCCACTTATAAGTCCAGTGGGATACTCCATTGCCGATTGATTACTGAATGTAACCTCATTTGAGCTTATATGAAGATCTTACATATATGAACTCTGTGGGTTAGGCCCACGTTCCGCAAGACACGCAAACTCTTGAGATGAAATAAATCTGAAATGTCTGTTCTTTTTTGCACTCATATTCAGGTTATACATCAAAAGCCCAAAAAAACATTGAACGAAATAACAAAAGACCTTTGTCCTGTAAGTGTTCTTTCTCTTGCTTAGACGCTTTCCGCTATACTTGTCCTCTGTATACGTACGTGTACACGTATTTCCATGGCTCTATCTTTGGCAGTCTAACCCTGCCCTGCTATTGCTTGCAGTCACTCAGTATACAACAGTTGTACAGAATCAGCACCATGTACTGGGACGACAAATATGGAACTCACACTGTCTCTTCTGATGTATGTTATCTTTTCATCCCTTTCTTGTTAAATTTATGATCATGGAATTAAATCACAGTCTCCCATTGTGGTGATGAGGTGTCTTATACTTTATATGATAGCTCACAATTTATATGAGGTGTCGTATGCTGGCTTTTTTCGGGGAACATAAGTTCTTTTTTAGCCTTATGTCAATTTTATATTTTAACAAGTAAAAACTTTTAAGTATGTCTATTAGGCTTATTGTATCTTTTTTTATTTATAACTTTGGTTTTTGATAAACTAAAAACTCGGTTTTGGAATCAAGTTTCTCTTTTTTTTTTATTTTTTGTTTTCAATTTTTTTTAGTTTTGAGTAAAAATTGAAAGCAGAAAACAAAAATTAAGAAAAAATAGTTTCCCAATCCCGGTTTTTATTTCTTAAAAACCAGCAACAGCAGTCCCCAGTGCCTGAAGGCTCCCACGTACGCAGGGTCTGGGAGGGGTAGGATGTACACAGCCTTACCCCCTTAGGGCGGGCCCCTGATGAGAGGCTTAGTTTCTTAAAAACCAAAATTATAGATAAAAAATTCTACCAAACAGACTTTACAACAAAATACGTATTCATTTTGGAGACTGTTAAAGAATTATCATTCTTGTTTTATGTTAAGAGGGGGATTTGACCGTAAGGGCCTCAAATCTTTGTAGTACTTACCATCAAACTAAGGCCTCTTTGGCAAGAAGTAGCATTCGTGCTACAACCAATCACTTAAATGTTAGCTCAAAATCGACTATGTAACAATCATAATGCTGCGTAACAATCTTCATTTAATTGTTTTAATCTGCATCTCGTTCATGTAGATTCCAATTATTGGCAAATTTATGTAGGATTTATCTAATAGATTAAGTTGATGCAGGTTATTTCAAGTATGAGAGTTCAGATGACCGAGGATGCCAACAATGCTGTTACCAATTCATTCTTATTAGATGATGACTCAAGGTACATGTCTTACTTTATATATTAAAATTTTAGGGTATTTAGGTGATAAATGTTCAATCATCATGGTGCTTAAGTAATAACTTTGAAAAAATAACAATATATTTTGAAAAAGAAGATGGAAACATCAAGTTTTAGCCCATGTTCTTTTTCTTAAACATGTTACTATGCTTATTTATATCGTAAATATTATGCTTTTCTTATTTTCTGAGATAATTTTGTCCGTTAATTTCTTTTCTCGAGTTTCAATCCTATTGTTTTTATTTACTTTCCATGTCCGTATGTCAATGCAGCATTCCCTTCTCTCTCGACGATATCGCCAGTTCAATGCAACAGCTAAACTCAGGTGATGTCAATCCACCAGAATTATTACGTCAAAACTCAGGATTCTCTTTCCTACTCCAACACGAGTCATGATGATACAATCATATATCTATATTGGTAACTTCATCGTCGCCTCTCATGGCCTCGTTCCTCAAATATCATACCGTCATTTATGACATCGAAATATTGTGCATAAATATTTATTATTGATAGTCACGTTATTCGTTCTTTGTCCTTTTTTGTGAGTTTTGAGAGCTCGCCCTAAGGAGGGTGGGTTATATTCATTCTTTTCCCGACATCTTCTTTTTACATGGCGGGTATTCTTCACTAGTCCATATTCTCTGTGGACAGTGGTTTGCAAAGTTTTCTTCTTGTCACGCCCATAAAGGGGGTGCTCTTTTTCTTTTTGTGTCGTTCCTTTTGTTTTTCAGTTTGGTTTGGTTTTGGGATAGGGATCGAGTATAGGGATTTGATGAGTGTATTTATAGGAGGTCGGGTTCGAGTTTTAGGCCATTTTCTTGCTGTAATGAGGAATGCAATGTGTATTAAAGGTTTTGTAGTGTATATGCATTATTGCCTTTGTTTCACCCGCTGTTGGCTACGCCAGCTGCACCCTTGTTTGATATCAGCTTTTATTTGCAGTTTTATTTTTGAGAAATTAAAATCAGGTTTTAGAACGAATATTTAATGGTTTTGAGTTTTTGTTTTCAATTTTCACTCAAATTAGAGAAAAATGTAAACCAGAAATCAAAAATTAAAAACAAAAAAATCATTTTTAAAATATTATTTTTAGTATCTAATAATCAAAAACCACAAGTAGAAAGTTAAATCCCAAGATCCACATGACAATACGAGGTTGGATGGCAACATATTTTTCGTCAAAAAATGTAAGGCCAGGGGGCAAATTAAAGACTGATAGAAGGTTTGCACACCAAAAATGACAAAAATTCGCTCTCAATTGATCGAGTGCACAATTTTTTGGAAGAGATTATCAAACTCGAAATGGTTAGTTCAGGCGGTAGGTGTGGTCAAAATTAGTGGGATGTTTGTCCTCCTTTACTTGTATTACTTTTCTTTTTCAATCGGTTAATAATGGTATCTTAGCGTCCGAGCTTCTTCGTATTAAAAAAAAAACAAATAGACTCGCCTCGTTGTAGAAATCTTTGACCTATCAAATTGGTAACTCGATAGATCAAATAATTTTTTTGACAGTAACGTGGAAAGTGACAGGTGAGGCCAAGACGGCATATTCATGGCAAATATGCCATCTTGGTTGCAACTCTATTATTTGAACCTCTTTGTGTAGTCCTTTTCATTCAATATTCTTATTTTAGTGGTTTCTAGTTTTAAAATGATTCCCTTAAAGTTGTCTAAGGCTATGTTTGGCAAGTAACTTTTTATAGTATTTAATGTTTTAACTAGTTAAACAATTAATATTACTGTTTGATAAAAATTTCATTGTTAGTGTTTTTTATAGCGTTTAGCTTTTGAAAATCAGTTTTTTAAATGCTATGTAGTCAAATTTTATTTATTATTTTACAATGATCTACCAACTTCAGCTTTTAATTTTATCAAATACATTACCCATCAGATAACAGCTAATCAATCAGTTAACAACTAACAGCTAAAAGCTAACCAACTAACAGCTATAGCCTGATATAGCCTAAGTTGTATTTTATTTTTACCAAACTAAAACGAGAAAAGTCATTTACAATAAGAGCAGACCCAGTGCCACAAGGCTTTCCGCCGAAGCGGGTTTTGGGGGGTAGTTGTACGCAGTCTTACCCCTTCAGGGTGTAACCTTGTCGAGAGGCCATTTCCGAGGACCTCTAACCTTGTAGGGTTGGCACCACGAGGACTTCCTACGAGGTCACCTATCCTGGTACTACTCTCGCCTCTACTCTCGCCTGTGCACATTTAACTTCGGAGTTCTAATGGGATCCGGTGCATTAGTGCCTGGTAAATAAACCCTAGTAAATCATTTACGATTTAGCTAATTCTAATAATCTAATATGTACAATGAAGTATCCTAGTATTTTAAAATTTTGTCATTTACACTATGTTAGAACTTGGTGAATTTTTGTCGAAATTCATCAAAATTTCACCATAAAACGTTAATATGGTATATAATTAATGATATATATATGATTTATGTTAATGGTTTCAATGTAAATTTAGAATATTACAAAGGAAATTTACTAAGTATGACAGAAGATACTTGTCATGTTTACATTTTATGACAGAAAATCATAACATGCTTATGATAACCGAGTCATGATTACGATAAAAAAAATCAAGGTATAACATTATACATATTGAAAGGTCAAATTACTAAGGTAATAAACGATTAAATCCCGTAAATATAAGTGATGATTTCCCTACACAAAAAATCAAAAAATAATCTGCAATAGAATATTTAGCAATCTATTAACCCCTTTGAAACATAAATCTCACTTTCAAAACAATAAAAATAGACCTTGAGTTCTAGCTCACCTTCCTATATTTCTATGTGTTGGCGACTTCATTTACGACAAATATTTTACTGTTTACCACTATAAATCTTTAGCGAAAAAAATTTTATAATTAAGTTGATGTTTCATATGAACGCAAAGTGAAAGAAAGAAAAAATAAACACGTTCCGTTGAATGCAGCTGTAACATCCAAACACCTTGATAAACATATGACCAAACAACTATGTCAGTCGATCATCACCTTGTGCAGGCTGGTGTCAACGAACAAAGCGTTCGATGAACTACTTGTGTTCGAAATCGATTAGGGCTCGTTCGTGGTCATTAGGAGAGCTCGATAGCTTAACGAGTCGAGTTCGAGCAGGCTCGATAAACTTAACGAGCCGAGTTCGAACAGGGGGGTGCTCGGCTCGCTAATGTTCACGAACAGTTTGATAAGCGCTCGATAAGAGCTCATTAAGGGCTCTTTATGAGCTCGATAACAATTGGTATAATGGCTCGATAATAACTTATAAAGCTCGGCTTGTTAATGAGCTCGACTCCATTGTAAGTTTGGCTCAATTTTAAACTCGATTGGGCTCGATAATGAGCTTGGCTCGACTCGATAACAAGCTCGACTCGGCTTGATAAGCCTAACGAACCGACCTGAGCCGAGCATCGAACGCACTATATTCTTATCGAGCCGAGTTCGAACAAGGGTTAGAAGTGCTCGATAAGAGCTTGGCTCGAACTCGAGTTCGAACAAGGGGGTGCTCGGCTCGGCTCGGGAATATTTATAAAGAAGATTACTTCAATGCTGTGGTTTTTTAATTTTTAAGGATGCGACTTCCTTAAGAAAATGATATGCAGTAGAATGTGAATATCCCAAATGAGATACCTATTGTTAAGCATAAAACCAATTCTAAACCTTACCTATCAGCTTAAATTTTTGGGATAGATGGTTCCTTGACAAGGTACCAGAGCCTTGATGACCAAGAGGTCAGGAGTTCGAATCTCAACAGCTCCCACTTTCAATATTAAAATAATTAAGCACAAGGTAAGAGGTGGACCTATGCATTATACATGCTTCAAGCCCGAACAGACATTTGCGTGAGGGGGCATGTTAGAGTATAAAACCAATCCTGGACCTTCACCTATCAGTTTAAGCTTTTGAGATAGATGGTTCCTTGACACCTACATATATAAATTCAATTCGTTTTTTTTTTCTTTTTTTTTTTTGTTCTTTTGAACGGTACAAAACCCAAAGGTACGAACTATCATTAAAGGCCAAGATCCAAGATCTACATAGATACAAAAGAGTGCATGGGATGAACCCACTATAGTATTACATACCGAAACTATTTTAATTTATTCTAAAATAAATCCATCAAAATACAAATTCAAGACAAAATCAAGCTAAAATTATGCCAATATTTGAATCTGTATTTAATAATTTTATGTACGTATTTAATTAATATTATGATAGTTATATAGATTTTTAAATTAAGAGGACCAAATCATATATTATACGATTATATTATTCTCAACAGAGACAAGAAAAGTATTTGCCCTTTTTTACGTTAGTTGAGAGACAGCTCAGCATCTAATTCCACGAGAATCATGTCACTATTTCGAAAATTTATTCTTCCATTATTTTTCAAAAAAACTCTAAAAGTTATGAGAAAAAATTTACAAAAATGTCATAAGAAGCAGGGTGCTTAAGAATAAAATGGTCATTAACGACCAACTGTGGCCTATTCGCGGCATTTTCGTGCAGCCCCTTCTCGTGCTTTGTAGCAAAACCCTTATTTTTCATATATCTTTAATTTTCATTGTTGTTTGGTTTTTTTGACACATCATTCTAATACACTAAGCGGAGTTTATTTACCAGGCGTTAATGCACCGGATACTAGACAATACTAGTTTCAAGATGGGTGACTTTCTGAAAAGTCCTCGTGTTACCAACTCTATAAGGTTGGGGGTCCTCGGAAACAGTCTCTTGAAAGGATTACATCCTGAAGGGGTAAGATTGCATACATCCACCTCCCAGAACCCGCTTAGGCGGGAGTCTTTAAGGCACTAGGTCTGTTGTTGTTGTTGTATTCTGATACACTAAGCCTTTTGTTATAAAAAAAAAAAAAAGATGGATATAAATGCTCTCGTAATACATATATCAAAAATTTAAAACACTGCGATAAGATTAAGGACTTGTTTGACATAACTTTCGTTTTACAATTTTCATTTTTAAAAAACTAAAACCTAATTCTTTTTCTTATTTTTAATTCTCACACAAATTAAAGAACTCAACATCAAAAAATTATTTTGAAAATAGATGTTATTTTCAAAGTAATAGTTATTAATATAGAGTAATGATATAACTTATAGAGAATAATAATCATAAATCTTATAAAATTATTCTAATATCAATAATTTTACATTGATAATAACATATTATTACCCTCAAAATATTGTTTTCTAATTTATAAAAATTTAAAATTACAAACAAAAACACAAAAAATTATCGATATAGAAAAAGCATTAACAAGGGCATTTTTCTTAGCGTATCATATCAGTTTCATATGCATAATATTTCAATTTTGAATTCTTTTGAAAGCTTCAGAATAGAGAGAGAGAGAGAGAGAGAGATTCAATTGAAGAACCCAGCGCATTTCGAACAAGAAACCCTAACCTTTCACCCAAATTTTGAATTTCAAAACCACTACACGCATAGCTCTTAATCAATCCCAGGTATGTTTCTTGTATTAATCCCTCGAATTTCGTTATTTCATCTTCATTTTCTGAGTCATTTCCGCGAATTTCTGTGTCAAAATTCGATGTAATTGACAAAAAACAAGCATAAAACTCCTAGAAATTGAATAGTAGATTTTTAGTTTGTGAGTGTGGGTTATAGAGATAGATTCAATTGCAGGTTAAGGTTGTTGGGATATTATTATTGCCTCAAAATTAGATATTTATAATTAAGAAGAAGGGTGAGACGATATGGGTGAGATTTGGGTAAGATACCATTTAGTTGTATTTGAGTAAGATTGCGTTAGAGCGTTTTTGTTAACCGGTGCCAGCAGGTGCTGGGGTAGGGGGAGAAAGTGAGCCTTTTTTGAGTTCTTTGATTTGAGAGTTGAGAGAGAGTTTGTAGCTTTCTCCCGCCCAAAGAAACATTGACAAGGGTTGGTGGCTCAATGTACAGTAGCTATGCTGAAGAGGGTGGGCGGCTCGTTGTGCAACAGCTGCATTGAGGAGGGTTGCTGACTTGCTGTGCGATATTGGGATGAGAGATGTGAGATGGGGTTTGGGGTTTGAGATTGTAATCCCCAAATTTCATAGTGGATGAGGTAGTTGGTTGGTCCTGTGGTTTTTCCCGCTAGTTAAGAGAGGGTTTCCATGTGTATCTTTTTGTTATTATTTCGATGATTTTGTTGCTTCTTTTGTTTTTGTTGTGCTTGATTGTGTGATTCTCCCAACAAGGATTTTGGTTCGTGTTTAATTTGAAGGTATTTTGGATTTTGAAGGTTTAATTTCTGGGAAAAAAGATGACTTCTAGAGCTGAAGCTAGAAAGAGATCGAGTGATGATTCAAACAACGGGAAATTGTTGCAGGATATTGAATCTATCAGTAAGGCTCTCTATTTAGATAGAATTCCCTCTAAGAGCTCGCATTCTACATCCCAAAATCAGCCGAAATTAGTCGAAAAAACAAATAAATTGGAACCTAATTCGAAGTCGAAGCATAGTAGTGATGACCCATCAACTAAGGATAAGAAGCCATTTTGGAATTGGAAGTCCTTTAAGGCCTTTTCCCATGTCCGAAACCGAAAGTTCAATTGTTGTTTCACTCTTCAAGTGCATACAATTGAAGGGTTGCCTTCGAAATTTGGAGGTGTTAGTCTCCGTGTACATTGGAAGAGGAGGGATGGCGAAATGGTGACTAACCCGGTTAAGATTGTTGGGGGTGTGGCTGAATTCGAGGAGAAATTGACTTATACGTGTTCGGTTTATGGAAGTAGAAGTGGGCCCCGGCACTCTGCCAAATACGAGGCTAAACATTTCTTGCTCTACGCTGCATCAGATGGAAATCCCAGTAATGATTTGGGGAAGCATCGTGTTGATCTCACAAGGTTACTTCCTCTTACGTTGGAGGAGCTGGAAGATGAGAAGAGCACTTCGACCTGGACGACAAGTTTTAAGCTGTCGGGATGGGCTAAGGGTGCTGTCATGAATGTTAGTTTCGGGTATATGGTGTTAGGGGATAACGTTACTCCAGCTCCTAATAACAAGAACGTTCTTCAACTTTTGGAGCCCAAGCCAAAGAGCAACCTCAGTACTGTGAGAAGCCTGGTTAAACCCAGGCAAGGGGATGATAAGGCGACAATAGATCGTGCTTCCAGTGTTCCTACAAAACCGGAGTCATCCATCACATCCCGATCTATGGAAGATATAAAGGTCCTTCATGAGGTTTTGCCTATGACAAAGACTGATTTATGTAGCTCTGTTAATGTGCTGTATCAAAAACTGGATGAGGAAAAGTTAGATCCTTCCGTTGATGATAAGCGGGAAATTGATGTTTTCACTGATCATGTTCAGCCCGTGAATTTGTCTGCCGACTCAGATTCACTCAACAAAAACAATCCAGATCAGTATCAAGATGCTGGGTTTTCTGTTACAGGGCGGGAAATTGTGTTATCTTCCAAGGATGCAATAGAACATTGCGAGGGTACTGCAGAAGTTAATGATGAGCGTGTCGAAGTGAGTCAAGATCATACTTGCGCAAAGGAAACTGATGCCAACCCACAAATCAACGAATGCGGCCCGGTAAGAGAAAAGCTTGTAAAGTCTGAAGAAGAGGAAATGTGCACTAAAGAATCTCTTTTAGAAGAGCTGGAATCTGCCTTAATTCATGTTGCAGGTCTTGAGAGAGCTGGGTTAGATACTCCAGAGGCTAAGAGTGATGTAAGTGGTCAAGATAACATCGTGGACGAAAATACCAATAGGAATGGCAGCTCACATAGCTTAGATGACGTCGTGGAATCTGTTGCAGATGAGTTCCTAAGCATGCTCGGAATGGAGGAGACATCCTTCAGCTGCGGTTCTGATGCTGAGCCTGAGTCTCCAAGAGAGCGTCTCTTGAGAGAGTTTGAAAAAGAAGCTGAAGCCAGCGGTTACTCCTTATTTGGGTTCGACATTTGTGAAGAGGATGGGGCAGAGTACGAGGATGATGCTCCTACAGTAACCCTATCTCCATGGGATGACTTTGATGACGATTTTCAATTTTTGGGACTTGACCAGGCTGATGACGATGATGAGCACCCGATTGCAGTTCACATTGATAATAGTAGGCCAAGGGCCAAGGTGTTGGAAGATTTAGAAACCGAGGTCTTAATGCAAGAGATGGGGCTTAATGATAAGGCTTTCGAGGGCTCTCCGCCGAACAGCACCAGTGGGTTTGGGAGCCCAATCGATCTCCCTCCTGGGGATCTTCAGTTGCCTCCTCTGGGAGATGATTTAGGTCCGCTTATTCAGACGAAGAATGGTGGGTTCTTGCGTTCTATGAATCCAGCTCTTTTCAAGGATGCGAAAAGTGGTGGGAGTTTGATCATGCAAGTTTCTAATCCAATTGTGGTTCCCGCGGATTTGGGATCCGAAGTAACGGAGATTTTACAGCATTTAGCTTCAGTGGGACTTGAAAAACTGTCTATGCAGGCAAATAAGCTAATGCCTTTGGATGATATTACCGGGAAGACGATGCAACAAATAGCGTGGGAAACTGCGCCTCAACTTGAATCTTCTGAGAGGTTTGCAACTTCTCTCGTGATATTCTCTTAGTTAAAGATGCTTTGATCTAAACTATTGCGGTAAAATACCTTAAAAGTGTAGTAGATTAGAGAAAACGAGTAAAAAGGGCAATATGTTCATGAGATACAATGTAAACAACAAGAATCTTGTCAAGAAACCAATTATACTGAAAGGTTATGCCCATGGGTGAAAGCCTCGGAACACCTCAGGCAAATCCCGCTAGGGTTGAAACGTAGATATTGCATATCTCATACCTTGATGGGTATTATTAAGATTTGAGCACGAGACTGCTTGGTCAACAAGGCTCCGATATGTTAAGAAACTAACTATCCTAAAAGCTTAAACTCATAAGTGAAAACTCAAGAACAATTTTACACCCTGAGAGATCTCGTCAGCTTTTCAGCGTTCCAATTAATTCTCACATGTGATGGTCACATCTAGGCACCCTTGTTTCTTTGTGGAAACGTCTTGCCTCTTTCATGCATTTACAAAGGACGTTGTCCTTCTCGTTCATTCTGCCTAACGTAATACCTTTCTGTTTTACGAGTTTCTCTCGTCAGTTCTCTCGCTTCCCATTGTTCATAAGCTTGCTTTTCTGCATTCTTTCTCTGTAGACTCGACTCGTTAAAGCAGGAATCTGAATCTCCACATCTCCCACCTGTTGGGAAGAAAAAGGGTAAACGAAAATCGTCAGGCCGAAGATCTAATAATTTAAGTTCATCAGATAATCTGGACTCAGAGTTTGCGTCTCTCGAAGATCTCGCTCCACTAGCGATGGATAAGATTGAAGCTCTGTCGATGGAGGGGCTGAGAATACAATCAGGAATGTCGGACGAAGAAGCGCCATCAAACATCAGTGCAAAATCGATCGGTGAATTCTCGGCCCTCCAAGGAAAAAGAGAAAATTCTTTCGGGTCAATGGAACTTGAAGGAGCTGCAGGATTGAAACTTTTGGACATGAAAGACAGTAATAATTCGGATACCATTGATGGATTAATGGGTCTTTCTTTAACACTTGATGAATGGATGAGAATAGATTCCGGTGAATTTGATGATGATGATGATGAACAAATGAGTGAAAGAACATCGAAAATCCTCGCTGCCCACCACGCGACATGTCAAGATCTGAACTTTTCGAGGGGAAGAAGAGAGAGAAATCGTGGGAAAGGGTCCAGTAAGAGAGGCGGATTGCTCGGGAACAACTTCACAGTTGCGTTGATGGTTCAATTACGTGACCCATTACGAAACTACGAGCCAGTTGGGACCCCCATGTTAGCTTTGATTCAAGTCGAAAGGGTATTTGTCCCACCGAAACCCAGAATATATAGTACAGTTGCAGAAGTAAAGGCGAGCGACAAAGACGAAGAAGAAGAACACGGGTCAAAAACCGAGGAAGATGCGTTAAAGAAAGAGAAAAGCGAACAACCAATTCAAGAAGACCACTTAATTCCTCAATACAAAGTTTCTGAAGTTCACGTTGCAGGATTGAAGAGCGAGCCAGGGAAGAAAAAGGGATGGGGAAGCGGTGCGCAGCAGCAGTCAGGGTCGCGGTGGTTGCTTGCTAATGGAATGGGGAAGACGAACAAACACCCATTTTTGAAAACGGGTTCGAAAGCTTCCTTGGGTCAACCCGGTGATAGTTTGTGGAGTGTCTCGAGTCGGGTGGGTTCGAAATGGAAGGATTTGAGCGGTGCGAACTCGCATAAACGAAACTCAGATGTTACTTTTGGGAAGGGAAATATGAAGCTACGTTGAGCCGAATTTGAAAGTACAGTTGGGAGAGACACAATTCGTTTTGCTTGTATGTCAGGGTTTGTTAATTGTTCTTTTTGTGTGTTAAGGACATACATAACCTGTAACTTTTGCCTGCAATTGTAAGAAAAAGGGGAAAGTGTAATGTTTTTGTGCATACACAAGCAAGTGGGGGGTCTACTCTGTCGGTTTCTGATATTTATAAGTTTGTTCGAATTGATCTATTTTTGTTCGAAGTAGTTCTCGACGTTCTATTTCGGGACCAAATCGGCCCCCCTGCCGATGACTGGCACTAGATAAAAATTAAATGGATAAATTAGTTTTTTTTTTTGTTTTTGTTCAGGGTATTTTGTATCCTTTAGTTCATGAACAAATTGGTCCCCCATCCGATAACTAGCACTGTATAAAAGTTAAATGATGAAGGGCTAACTTTGTCATAAAATAAAACTTTATGGGTTATTTTAAAGAAAGCGAACGATGAATTAATTTAAACAAACTTACAAATATTAAAAATGACCAAAAAGGCAATAGTGTTTTTGCAACCCATCTATTGTTACAAGGATTCGAAGCTCATCCTCGAACATTGTGATGCTAAGATGCTATTGATCTATGGTTGATGACTCGACAATAGTGTTAGTGCTTCTATACTATCTCTATATCTTTTGCTTTCGTCGGTGTTATTTGCCTTCAAACTCTACATCACATGTCCAACACCTCTACGACCCGCAGTCGAAGTATTAAAAAAAGAGTTGGTAACACAATTACTACAACCCAGTGCCTTAAAGAGGTTCCCTCCAAAACAGAGTTCGGAAAGGATAAGATGTATACAATCTTACATCTATAGGTTGCTGCTCTGTAAAGAGGCAGTTTTCGAAGGGCCTCCAAGCGTTAAAAGAATAATATTGGCAACGCAACACAACTACCACAATTGCCTAAATGCAAGCTGCTACAGAAGGCGCTTATTTGGTCAAATTGTGAAAAACATTACTTTTGAAAAACACTTTCACGGAAACACTATAAAAAGCACCTTTAATAAAGATATTTTTATCTGAAAAATTTTAGTTTTTATTTCTACTTAGAAGGAAATACATTATTTTTTATTTCTACTTAAAAGTAAAAAATTTAGTTTCTACTTTTATTACTTTTCTTTTCACAGCAAATACCTATAAATCCAAATGTTTTTTTTTTTTTTTTTTCGAAAAAGAAGCTTATCATAACAAGTCCGAAATGTAAAACCATTTGAGAAACCAACAAAAAAAACGATCTCCATTCATAATCAAACATAAAATTCAACAATTTTTCACCACCATAGTAATAATATATCCAACAAAGCATACCAATACTTCTCACTTCATCATACTCTTTTCTCCATCATCTATCTCCTTTTTTTTAATACTACATAAAATTAGGCTAATGTCATTGTCAGAGCAGATCTCGTTGCTGTCACAGCAAAGACAACAGTTAGGGTATAATTGCTCTGGCATTAACAAAGTTTGCACTGACAATAACGATTCCCTAAATTTCAGCTACTTTCTTTCATATCTAAGAAGCCAAGGATGAGTTGCCTTTCGAGCGATATGACGTTTTTGCGGCCTTCTCACCGAACGATGCCTGGGAACCCGTGACCGGACTGCTCCTCGTAAAAGTGACCATTGGTGTTGGGAACGCTTGATGATGTGGCAGCTCCGAAGCTGTGGGTTTGGTGGTGGGGTTGCTCGAACCCCGTTAAGGATCGGGTTTGGTGGGATCCGATCGAGTTGGGAACCGAGTGGTTAGAAGTCAAGTCCGGCTGGTTTAACTTTTTGGAGCTGAGGAAGCGGCCACCGGATCCTCGGACTCGGTTTAGTGCATGAAGATGCCTCGATTCGTGGAGGTATGGCTGCATCGGAAGAAAGAAATGAAGCACATAACACAAGAGATCCTATGTTCCAAATTCTCGCATGAGCCGAGCTCTAGCCCAAAGTTTCCAAACTCAAAAAGTTTTGCGACAAGCTCGACCTAAACTAAAGACAAACAAACTGAGCCTCGAGCCTAATAATCTTAGGCTAGACTTAGCTCAAATACACCTTGACCCGTGTGCAACTCTTAAACTTGGGCTTAAGCCTGTTTGGCGAAATTGTGAAAAAATAACTTTTTTCATAGATTTTTTTTTCCAGAAGCAGTTTTGTAAAAAATGCTTTCAATAAGTGTATTTTTATCTGAAAATTTTACGTTTTTGCTTCTTTTTCTATTTTAAAGAATAAACCCTTTTTTTTTTTTTTTTTTTGCTTGTACTTAAAAGCAAAAAAACATCTTCTACTTCCATTTAAAAGCATCTTTCATTCAAGTCAAAAACCCTCAAATCCCGAGACGATACTTCTTCTGGAAAAAAGTACTTTTTTCATAAAAGAAACTTGACCAAACACGCTGAATAAAGTATCTTACCTTACGGACTTTGATGAGTTTGTTTTGAGCCTCCAACTTAGCACGAGATTGCCTCCTACGAAGGATGCCATGATATTGTTTAGCATTCACATAAATTGGCTCCTCTTCTGTTATATCCCCCGGCAATGGCACTCTCGTATTCGTCAGCCCCATTTGAGCCTGGACCTTTTACGATAACAAAAAGAAAGCTCGACTGTTAAAAACTTTACATGTGAGTCTAGTAAGAAACAGATACTAAAAGAGCAACTTACGATAGAGGGAGGTCCATAAGCTGTCAATAACCCATTGAAGTAGGGATCCACACATGGATAAGGCACACAATTCTGCATAAGATCACATGATCCGTGAGTCTAGTTAGAAATCTCGTATTGGAAGTGTGAGAAGAAAGAGACTTTCAGCATATAAGCTCGGTGGGATACTTACCTAATACTAGCTAGTTGCAAGACTAATGTTGACCTTATATATGTCAACTTCACGGGGTCGGGCCTAAGGCTTGGTGAAGTTCACAATGTGTGTCACTGGATCGTTTTTCCATACAAAACGGATTAAACTATCGGCTTGTTTTCCAAAAACTGAAAGTGGCTCATTGTCATTGTATAGATTTTTGGTTTTTCCAAACCTGAAACTGGAAAAAATGATACCAAACGAGCTCTAAAAGAGCAACCAGGAGTCGTACCATCGAACGGGCGTAATCGAATTGAGAAACACTAAAGGAAGAATCTTGATGACCCATTAAGTAAAGCGGCTTCAAATGATCTCCTACATGCTTTTCACAGCTCACCTCTTGACCTGGTAAAAACAAATTAAAGAAAATCAAAACTCCGCTCACCTTAAATACCAAAATTAACTGTTAAAAATACAGGTGTGAGTGTTGTAAGAAATCTCACATCGGAGTTATGAGAAACAAACAATCAACATATAAGTCTAGTGGGGTACTCCACTCAATGCCAATTAGTTTTAGGATGAAACCTACATGTGGACCTCGCATATGGCACTTCTGTAGATCAGGCCTAACGCATGATCATGACATGAAAATTCTCTTATTTTCGGAAGAAAATCTTCAAAAGCGCCATTCTATTTCTTAGAGAAAAGACCCACTTTTCAAAAACATAATACGGTTTTTTAGTTTTCTTGTTTTCAGTTTGTGTTTGAGAAGACCTCAAATCCTGAAAAGGATGTCCCTTTTCCTAAAAGAAACACTTTTTTCCATAAACAAAAGCTCGACCAAACAAACAAATAAGACCCAGAAACCGTTTTATACTCTAACGGAAGCAGTACCCGATTCGGAAGAAATGCATTGATCCTGAGAGATGGTTCCTCCAAGGGCATTAAGTTCATGGTTCGACTGCGTTGATTGGCTCGACGACAAATCTTGATCGTTCAATTGAAAGCTCAAATTCCTCGTTTTCCGAAGCTGAGTTGGATTGGGATCGACTTTCAAAGTAAGGCTCTTTGACAACAACTGAGGAATTTGCTCTTCATTGGTGTTCCAATGAGGAGGGCAATTCATATACAACTGGGACATTTGAATCACTCAAATTTTGAATGAATTCCTTCTACTAAAACTTGATCTTTTGTATCAAATTAGCTGCACCAAATCATATAATATATGTTAATAGGATGATTCAACGACCTTCTTTAACTGAGATTGTGAAAATAATAACGATCAAAGGAGTTCTGGTTAATTCGTTTTTACTTAAGAAACCGAAGTAACATAAATCGGATAACTGAATACCAAATCACCAAATTTCAATTAATAAAAAAGTTGTTCTACAAGACTCTTGCAATTAAATTTGTAAAACAACTATAATTATAAGAAGACTTTTAATAAAATAAATAACTCTGATTATTAGACTCGTACCAGAAAAATAACTCAAATTATATTCTCGATCGTTCCATAATTAGAGAGTTTGAGCAGTAATCAACCGTAACTTTATCTCCTACATCGATAACTCTATGCAAGCAAGAAAAAAAATAAAAAATTCAAAATTTCGTAAGGGAAAATCTATGTTTATAATGCAACTGAACAACCGTATATTAATCTTAATAAACGCATCATACGGAGCATAACCGCTAAATACGTATAATAATGTTAAGAATTCTAAACGTGAGTAAAATATGAATCCTACATAGGAGTTGTAGGAAATAAGAGACCAGTACATAAGCCACCTAATGCCAATTGATTTTTTTGATAGAACCCCACCTGCGCTTATATATGGATCTCATGTATATCAACTCCGGGATCTAAAATTTATAACAAATAAGATCCAGTATGGTAAAAGATGAAATTTTGCTACATTGACATGTTCAATTGATGATGGAAGAGAAACTAAAAATTAGGTTCTGGTTTAAAATCTTCTTGTTTTTGGTTTGATGCTTTCAGTTGTATCTCAAATTAAAAAAAATAAAAAAATAAAAAACACACACAAAAAAAATTAAGAACTAGGAGGGGGAAAAAAAAAAAAAAAAAAAACCCATTTCTAAAACCCAGTTTTCAGTTGCAAATAGAAACCGATACTAAACCAAGCGAATGACACATAATCTTACTAGCATACCCTAAGACTGGCATGACGATCTTTCTTTTCTCGCAAATTCAAGATAAATACAATAAGTGTCAAAGAACCAACTATCTCAAAAGTCTAAGCCTATAGGTGAACACCCATAAATGATTTTATACTTTAACATATGTCTTAGCAGAATACTCACTAGGCTTGAAGCACGGATAATGGACAGGGTCACTTCATACTTGATGCTGAAACTATTTAAGAGAGTAGGACCTGTTGAGATTCGAACTTGTGACCGCTTGGTTAACAAAACTCTGATGCCATATCAAAAAGGTTGAACCAGCTATCTCAAAAGCTTAAACTTCTTAACGTTACGAATCAAGTGAATGATAAGTGGACTCTTTTGGGTAGTTTAGATCATAATATTTCTTCCCCACTTTGAATTTTGGTTAGAAAAAGAATAAGAGAGGACGGTTTACCAAAAAAGAAACTAAGTTATAAAAAAAAATTGTGAAAAATAACATCAGCAATAGCCAATTCACCATATTGGACAACCAATATGCATCATCATAAGAGGAAAGTGAAAGGTTAGATAAAATTATAAATCATTAATAATTATTAGTAAATAAATAATGAATAATAAAGATATTTATGTTACGGGTCTTTGTACGTTATCCTCTGTATCAACTTTCAATTTAGTCTTTGTATAATTTGCATCGTGTCAATTCAGTCCTACGACATAGTTGACATTAAGAGGTGGGTTTGTATTAGTTACTTGCATCTAACGTGATAGAGCTGTTGAAAGATATATCGTGAACTTAGCTTTAACTTGATCATTGGACTGAATTGACACGATATTGACTGTACAGACACGAAAGTGACGCAAAGATCAAAGTATAAGGACGTTTGGCATAAATAACCAAGAATATATTAATAAAGTGACACCCACACAACCAAACAACATCATGACATAAAGGCATTCAACTGCTCATGGACTTTCCAAAAACAAACTTATCAAACCAAAAAGAGAAAGGTAGTAAGGAGTTAGATTGCACCCCACAAATAACAAACACAAAGATAACCAATCCCCCTTTAAAAAAAATACCGAAAAATATCGTTAAGGATTCCACATGTGAGTTTGAACAACAAAACCCAGATCGAAGTTGTAATAAGTAAGAGTCAGTTCGGTATCGTTTTCTATTTATAGTTTTTGGTGTTTAAAAAACTAAATCTTATATTGGAAACAATTCTTTCTTGTTTTTGATAATTTGAGTGAAAAATAAAAACATGAAACAAAAACAAAAAAAAAATCATTATCAAAACCTATATCTTAGTTTGGCATACACGAAAAAATGATATCAAACAGACATTAAGAAATCAAAATATGAGCTCGCTTACCGAGTGAAGCTGCTTATTGTCAATTAGTTTTGGGATAGAATCTCATACGGGTCTCATATATCCAACTTATTAGACTAAATTTGGACCAAAATTTGAAAGAAATTTGCAGTAAAAATAATCAAAACCTTATATTAAAAAAATAACACAAATAAGAAATAGCCACCTGAAAAAAAGAGCAAAATAGCACTAAAAAGAACCAGCAAAAATCCTCAAAAACCGCCAGAAAATAGATATTTTACCAAAAAAGTCTAAATCTTTCTTGAAAAATAATAAAAATAAGATCATGACAAGCATAACATAAATAGAAAAATCAACAAAAATAAGAAATACTCACGTCTTAATGGACAAACTTAAAAAATATAAAAAAATCAATTTTAAAACTTAATTTTGAGTTTTTGAAATCAAATCAAACATGAATCACTAAAGTCCCTAAAAAAATCAAAGCAACATGCATTTAACCAAAAAAATAATTCAACTCTGTTAAACAACAACAACAACAACAGGAGGTAAGATCATGATGACCTCAGAATCCACTGTTAATTTTCACGGGATTGAGATCTACGAATAAGCCTAAGTGAGGTTTCGTTTTAGAACTAATTGACATTAGCTACAGTGTCACACTAATCTTATATAGTAATCTCTTTTTTTTCACAACTTTTGTATAAAATTCTTACTAGACACACATATAGAGTCCCGATAAACCCCACATGCATTCAAAAAAAAACCCAGAAAAAATTGGAGAAAAAAAAAACCCAGAAAGAAAAAATACAAAAAAAAGGAAAACAGAAGCAGAAAATGAAAGAGTAACGTTATTGCCATACCAAAATTATTATTCACAGGATAAAATCATAGTTTTCAAGATAATTTTATGAATCTTATTATTTATAACACACATCAATTGCAATTTTTGACCTAAAAATATGAAAAAAGGAAAAAAGAAGCAGAAAGTGAAAGAACAACGTTATTGTCGTGCCAAAATTGTTATTTGCAGATAAGATCGTAGTTTTCAAAATAATTGTACGAGTCTTATTATTTGTAACCCGCATCATTACTCTGACAATAACAATTTTTAACCTAAAATGACTCAGAAAGAGGATAAGAGAGAGAGAGAGAGGAGAGACCTTTGGGATCTGAAGAAGCGGAGAGAAGAAGAAGCAAAGAATACAGCTGCTGGGTTCATCTTGGGCATGTCTCCCCCCATTGATACCCCCCCACCACTCTCTCTCCTCTCTCTGTTTCTTATTGGGTTTGCTGTTAACAAAAAGAGAGTAGACCCATTTAATTTAATTTGTTTAATTTAAATATCATATTCCCAAAGTGCCTTACTTGAATTATTGATTTATATCATATGGCAAATTATTATTATTTAAATTTATGATATTTTAACATTTATTATTTAAATATTATCATGTATTTTTAAATTTGAATATTTTTATATAATATATAATTATGATAGTATATAGATTATATCAATATTTTTAGTAAAAAGATAAGTGAATTATGATTTAAAAATTTGCTAATTTTGGATGTAAATTACTAATATGTTGCTCAAATTATATTTTATATCGATGTTTTTAAAAATAGTTATCAAATTTAAAAAAAAATTATGTTCTACTTTAATATTTTTTAATGAAATCTCCCAATATAAAGATAGATTATTTAAACTTTATGAAACCGTATTATTTATTCTGAAACATTATAATGTATAAATTCTTAAAATTTAGAATAATTAAGCGATAATATTAAAAAAAAAAGCAATAATATCCTTTATAATATTAAAGGGTTGGTTGTATAGATACTTGTGCTTATAATGAGAGGACTATGTGCATTTTAATTATCTTTGATTCGATTACTTGTGGATTATTATTATATAAATTCATACTTTCTTATTAATATTTTTTTGAAGTGAAGCATAATATAATTAATAAAATATTATTATAACTTATTATTCAAGTCAGATATTACTAGTGTTAGGCCTTGACTTCCTCCTAGCGCACTTAAATTGTGTATTTACTCTCACGAGCTCCTACGCACCTATCATTTGATTTCTTGATTTCTTTTATTTCTTTGATTTCTGCGAGTTCTGACTTGCTTTGAGTTTGTTGTTTTGCTCGACATGTGCTTTGCTTTACTCATGCTTTGTTGCTCCTTTGCTGTCAGGTCTCATGCTCTATGCGACGGACCAACTCTCAGGCTTCTCAGGTTAGGGGTCCTCGAAAACAGCCTCTCTTCAAGGTTGCCCCCTGAAGGGGGAAGGCTGCGTACAGCTACCCCCCTAGACCTTGCTTTTGCGGGAGCCCTTGCAGGCACTGGGATTGTTGTTGTTGTTGTTGATTCAGGTCAGAGATTATAACAAGACAGGATTCAAATAGGGTAAGATGGCAGCCTTATTCGACTTGGTGCTATTACTTTGATGAAGGGCTCACGTTTAAGAGGTATGCACATATTTTTTTTTATTAATTAAAAATAAGTAATATTTTCAATATTCCAATGGCTTCCTCCTAAGTAGGATCTGGGGGGTGGATATATGCAACCTTCTTCTTTTTGAGAACCTCCAATCTGAGGTATGCACATATTTTTTGATTGATAAAAGAATTTCTTAAATAGAGATAATAAATAGTGAAAAGAAGAATTATTAAGTTTTATTGATAAAATTTGTTTAAATAAAAAGTTATTACTAAACTATCTTAAATTAAATTTAAACAGATTTATAGGCCAAGCATTCTCTATTCAGATTCAGTAGATTTCCATCAAAAAATTTTGCTCTGAATATAATTTTAATAATATATAAATATTTTTTGTCAAATCTAATACTTTTCCCAAAAAAAAGGTTGGTACAACATAACACATTATTTAGACAATATATATATACACATATACATATATGTGCTTGTGTATTTTTTTTATTAGAATTCGATAATTTTTATCCCAGTCCCCTAAAGTTCTGCTAGAATTATTGGCGTAACTCATATATATTATCGTATACTATACTATATCAACATTTTTACTTAAAATTAGTCAACCTTTTATAAAAATTCACTCAATTTCAACATAAAATATCTATACGTAAAATTTTTATAACTCAGAGTATCTTATTATATACATATTAAAATAATAAATATGAAGTCACTTAACAAGATAACTCACCACCTGCTGATTTCTGTCTTCTTTCCAAATTTCCCCCCCTTTTCTTTTCCACGTTTTCACTCTTTACCCTTTCACTTTTTAACAAATAATAATTAATATAAGTGTTATGTTAACGGGTGTCAATTGATAATTAATAATACAACAAAATTAAGGAAAAGAAAAAAGAATTTAGTGATTTAAGGAGTGACTTTACTGTATTTATTTAATAAATTAATAAAAATAAATTTTTATTCTAATTATAAGTTTATAAACAATAACAATAAAAAGAAAGATTAAAAAATAAGGAAGACAACCGCAATATTATAAAAAGGATGGATAATTAATAGGTTATGCTTCAATTATCATCCAATTTTACTTACAGTTATTTGAGATTATTTACAAATATATCTATTTTTTTATATTTTTTGTTTTAAAGAAAATTTATACAGTAACATCTTTTATAAAGATATAATTAAAATAACTTTTTTGTTATTTTACCAAATAAATAGAACAAAATATTGCTTTAGTCACTTGACCCTGCAACAATTATTTCCTTAATTTCTCCCTTTTTCTCTTATTTTCTCATTTTTATTAATTTTGTTGTGTCAATAGGTATCAATTAACCCAACATAATATTGCCCTAAATAAACAGAAAATTATTATTGTTATGAAATAATTTTTTTATCAAAGTAATAATATAATTTACAAATAATAAGAGCTGTAAAATTTTCTTAAAAATTATAATTTTACTCTAATAATAATATTAGCCAATAAATATACATATATCATAACAAATGAGTAAATTATACCTTTTAACCTATTAGGCTGCTTGCAACGGTGTCCATTTTTTAAGCCCTATTTTTTAAATATTTTAATAATTAATATTATTTATACTATTTTAATTAATTCAAAGTAAAAGATCAAAATGCATTAAAAACAAATATAATTAAAATAATTAATTATATTAAGAGAATGAATTAAAATTATGCAAATTAAGATTTATATTGATAAAACATAATGTAATATGAATAATAAAATTTAATAAATTTTATTAATTAAAAACAAATAAAAATAAAAACAAGAATAAAAAATATTAAAAAATGAAAAAAGGCTCCCGTCGAAGCCCCAATTTTTGAAAAGTTTTGAGTGCTTTAAGATTTTGGGGCACCGTTGTAACTCGTCTTAGAATTTTATTTTAATAATAAGAGGTAAATGAGAGTATAAAATATTACTTCAAGTCAAAAGATATAAAATTTAATTTTTTTCCTTAAATCTCTAAAATAAAATTCTTAATTTAACTGATTTATATAATATATAAACTATTACTAAAATTAAAATTTATCGAATAACTAAATTTCTTGTTAGTATAAATATAACTCCTCTTGCACCCCCTCTCTCTCTCAGGTTCACTGAGCTAGCACTACCCCACGCGCCAACAGGTCCACACGCGCCCACGCTCTCATCGACGTCAGCAGCCAGGCTGGCAGGTGATGATGTGGACCAATTTCTAGATTATAGAGTGTTGTTCACGCTAAGTCTAGGACGCGTGGACAACGTCGGAGGGTAGGGACATGTAGATTACCCAGTTTGCCCCTGGATAAGTAACTTATTTACGAAACTGCCATGGCCGCGGTTTAAAGGGAAATAAATAAAAAAGTTGACCGGATCGTCCAGTCGTTTTTAAGTAATTGATATTCATTAAATTCATTGAGAGGCTCAGAGGGACAGTACTGTACAAACTTCTAAAGTACAATTTCTATCATAGGATATACATTCTATGTACTTATAAGTCCTTAAATTAAAAATTATTTTTATTTTAATATTTTTAAAAATAATAAAAAGAATTTTGCTATTTTTGAATTTTTAAAAAGGCTATTTTGATAACGTCATTTTTTATGGATATAGTTGACGTGGCAATTATTCTTTATTAATGCTATAATAAAATGATCCAAAGTACACTTAAATACCTTTAGTATTACTTTATAAGTATAAAATTTGATATATTGTGTTATGTAGAAGCTATCTGTTTTCGCTTAATTTGTTTCGAAATATGGTTACTAAATGGTATTTTTGTCATTTTAATGTAGCATTAATAAAAACAGAGGTGTTACATTAACTCTGTCAATCACTTCAGAGAGAAGCGTTCTTAGTTGTACAACAAAAACTTAGGGGACTCTTTATTAATATAACAAAAACTTACGGACCTTTTTAATAATTCAAAAAGGTTAAGGTTCTTTTTATTATTTCTAAAAACTCCAGGGTATTAGAATGTAAATAATCCTTAAATAAAAAAATATTTTTTTACAATTTTATTTTAATTTTATGTTTGGCAGGCAATTTTTTCATAGCATTTTTGATAGCTTTTGGCTTTTTTTTCAAGTCAAACAGCTAATACCGCGGTTTGGTAAAAATTTTATTGTTACCATTTTTTATAGCGTTTAACTTTTGAAAAGCAACTTTTTAGAAGCTAAACAATTTAACTTTTACCTTTTTAGACGCTATATAATGAAATTCTATTTATCATTTAACAATAATCTATTAACTTCAACATCTTATTTTACCAAACGCATAACCCATTAGTTAACAGTTAACAGCTAAATGCTAAACATTAACAGCTAACAGCTACAGCCAAACATAGCATAAATGTGGGAACTTATCACTCGCGTATCTTGAGTTTTGATCATTTGTCTTCTAAGTATGTAAATAATTCAAAATATAAAATTTTGTGTTTTGAGATTTAAAAATTTTATCATTTAATATATTTAAGTTTTAAAATTTTGTCAATCAAGTACTATTCTGTTGATATCTTATAGATTTTAAATAAAAAATGCTAAATAAAACATGATTTTAATAATATAATTTTATATTTTTTACCAAAAAAGTAAATTATATGACAAGAGAAGTTAGTAACATGTAGGTAGTTCGTACCCACATTCAATGAACTTTTATTGTAATTTATTGATTTTTTCTTAAAATATTGATATGATTTATATATATTACGATCATCATGCATTATGTTATCATCTTTTCTATAAAGTTGGTTTGATTCTCACAAAAAATTTATTAAATTCCAATATAGGATACTTAATTTATAAAATATTAAAACCTCGTAATACCTTATTATATATATATATATATATATTAAAATATCAAGATATTTAAGTAATAAATAGTCAAATTTCAAGTAATTTTCCTTTAAATATTGATACTATATTACTCATAATACAAAAATGGGAGTTTTTTAAGCAAGTTTTTTTTTTTTTTTTTTAATGTTTTTATCATTTATCACGGAGAAATGCTTTTTATCGGCTCAAGAGAGGTGGGTAATGTCTATTTTGGCTGCTGAAGGTGTGACAGCTACAGATATCTTACAATATGCAGCTTGTTTCGGACCCCATAAGATTATTTTGTATGGTAATAATAAAGTGGTAATTAAGTCTATAATAGATTTGTATTCGACTCGAGCAAATTTTTTAACCGTTGTGGATGACATTCATCTTATCAAGTGTATCAATTTCACGTTCAATCATTATTTTCGTGAATAAATAGACTACCAGCTTGGTTAGCGCATTTGGGTCTTAGGGGCCTGTTCTTTTTGCATGGCAAACGTCCGTTGGACAGAACCCTATCTTCTCCTATCATAACTAATGCTTTAAGATTCTCTATTCCGCCGTGAATGGCCTTAAGGCTATTTCTCTGGTCAAAATTGATGCTTTATGATTTCCTATTAGCCAATTATTTGTTGATATTTTTTACCAAGGAGCTTTCATAGTCTCTCTATAAAGATTCTCGATCGAATTATCATATGTGGTCTTCTCCGTTTAGATTGCGAGGCGCCAAATTTTATTAAATAATAAATATAACAATATAAAAATGCTAAAATAAATTTTTTTTAAAAATTGTAACTTTACCCTCTACTGTCTAGTGGAGTTAAAAAAAAAAAAAAAAAAAAATTTAACTCCTGCACTACACTACACGACATTGGGAAGCGAGGTGAGGCTCACCCTACTTCCTATTCGATTTTTAAGCTCTTATTTTATCCCAAAAAAAAAAAAAAAAAAGTATACATATTATTAGTTATATCACTTATATGTTATTATGTATTTATATTTATGTCGCCTAAGGGCTCTCCTGTAATTTTTTTCTTGTTGAGTTTCTCTATAAATATAAGTCTCAGCAATCCTATTAGGTATGCTTCTTAACTTATTCTCTCACATGGTATTAGAACATACCAACCTTAATTAAAATATTTTTTTTTCTCTTGCCTTCTCCCCCTAACGCTGCACCCTAGCGGCGCACCCCCCAAACCCTAGCTTTACCCCTAGTGGCGCCACCCCCAAACCCTAGCGCCGCCCTTCTGTAGCGGCGCCATCCTCGATTTCTCTCTCTCCGGTGGTTGTCCTCTAGTGAGTATAGTGCGATATTCCCTTTGGTGTTAAGGTGATCATGGCTGCTCCTCCTTCCTCCTCTTCTTGACCTGAATCGACGACCTCCTTGCCGTCGCCTATCTCCTCGACGGTGTCTCCCATGGCAGACCATCCCCGCCCGGTTACTAGTCGTCTCCCTCCACCTCCTACTTTCGGGTCTCTACCTCCCTCCGACTCGGCATCCCTCTTCCCGACTCCAAATATTGGACTCTCCCATCCACTCTCCAATTTTAATGCGGGATATAATTACTCAACCTCCCTTCCTACCGCCTTTCCCGAGTCCTCTTACGTTAAATAGTATTTTTCTTTATTTAGGAGTAAATATTTTTCTTCATACAGATAATTTAGTGCTTATATTTTTAATTGTATTAATTTTATCCCTGTACAAATCAAAATGTGTCAGTTTAGTCATTTGATCAAATTTAAGTTAAGTTTATGACGTAATTTTGAACAGCAGAAC
Organism: Simmondsia chinensis; assembly: GCA_018398585.1. Taxonomy (NCBI): domain Eukaryota; kingdom Viridiplantae; phylum Streptophyta; class Magnoliopsida; order Caryophyllales; family Simmondsiaceae; genus Simmondsia; species Simmondsia chinensis. The sequence continues at coordinate 36,627,676 of JAGTTD010000010.1, forward strand.
TATATTAGATGTAAATAACTTATTACAAATTCATCCATTTACTCAATTTAACCCAACTCGCTACTGAACCGTTAAAAATGTTATTAAAAAATTAACGTAAAATTTTCTCTAAGGATCAAATTGACATAGTTTGAAGTGTACAAGGAGTAAATTGACACAATTAAGAGTATAATGACTGAATTGACACGATGGACTAAGTATAGGGACCTTCGTCTTAAATAACGGAAGAAAATATTTTTCACTACAATATGATATTATAGGGTTCATTTTAACTTTAACTTAGTGAAAGTGGACCTTATATATAATTATAGAATAAAATTATTTTTTAATAAACATAAAATATTTTAACAATATATATTTTTTCTAGAAAATATTTTTAAAAATGTGTAAACATTATTTTAAGTGTTTTCATTTCATTTCATTATATATTAGATAATTAAATACTTATTTTCAGTATCTATAATGTTAATGTCATTCTATTTATGGAGTTGCTTGAAAGGTTGAATTTAAAAATGAGAAAGAGACCTATAAAAAATCAAACACTATTGGAGTGTGATTCCATCATTTAGATTCCGATGGAACCACCAGATAAAAAAATATATAAGTCCTTATTATATATTTAATTAAATTAATATTGAAAATAGGTGTTGTTTTCGGAAAAAACTAGTTTGAGAGATTCTGTGAGGAAGGTCCAACGTCACTTCAGATTCGTATTTCCTGTAAACAATAAGAAGGGTCCGACGGAGACTCCTATGATGCTTAAGTTAATATGAATCCTTTTTCGGTTAGCGAGGGACTGGATTGCCCCAGCCAAACCCGACTCATGAGAAGGTTTACAATCCCCATGAGCAGGTAAGTCATGAGTATATCCTCGGCGAGAATCGAATTCCTAACCCCTGGGCGTTGATCGCATGGGTTGGAGACCCTACCAATTAAGACGCCCTCATGATGGGCAAGTTAGTATGAACAGGAGATACGTAGAGGTAATAAGATACTTAACTTATGATAGGTAGGGAGGCTAGAAGGCAAGTGAAGGAGAGGGGGAGAGAACGTCAAAAACGAAACACAATTAACTCAAATCGGATATAATTGACCATCTCGCGCACGTGATAACGTGAACTAATTTGAATGTTTTAGTACTCCATGACCGTACTTGAGCTGATCAAGTTCGCGAATGTACTATGGGCTAATACGTTGATAAAATAATAAGTACATTGTTACTGGTTACCTCATTGTGATTATAAAAGTAAAAAAATTAATTAAAGGAAGATCAACGGCTAAGATGAAGCCAGAGTAGGTAGGATGAAAGGGATATTAATTAATTAAAATAATAAAGAAAGAAAATTAAGAGAAAAATCAAAGGTTGCTTCCTCGTTGGCAAACATGTTGGCCTACACTCCAACATTTAAATTCAATTAAATAAAATCAACACTTTTATTTGCGATTATTTACATTATAGTATCCTCACATTCGTAAATATAATAAAAAAGACATTTGATCTTCTCGAGTTATTTTTTAATATCTTAGATTTATTCATATTAATAAAAACGATCCTCTTCGGTGTGACGATATCATATTTTAGAGAGATAATTGACGTGGTACGTCACTTTAAATATCCATTCCAGCTCATCATGAGGGTGTTTCAGTTGGTGGCATCTCTTACCCGTGTGGTCATCGCCCATGGGTCAGGAGTTCGATTCTTGCTGAGTATATACTCATGACTTACCTACTCATGGGGGTTTGTGGGCTGTTCTCATATGCCGGGGTTAGTTGGGATAGCCCAATCCCTCGTCACCCAAAAAATCCATTCCGGCATATTGATGAAAATACCCTCTTGACCCCTTTTCTAAAGAAAAAAAAAAATTAGAAATCCCAATTCTCAGTCGTCGCCCTTTCACTTTAGTAAGTATTTAAAGAGACTCACTATGTCAACAGGGGTATTTTTATCAATATAATAATTTGCTATGTTAGAAAGTCCTATTTATTAATACAAAAAGATATAAAGTATTAAAAAAATAAATCAAAAAGTCAGAAACTATTTTCTTATTTTTACAAATATTCGGATACTGAAATGTAAATAACCTTTTTATTTATATATCTGCGTGTGCATCACGCCAAGCTATGCACTCCTTAACATCTACTTATAATTATATTAACCCCACTTGATACTCATAACTACAAACTATACATATATCATTATCATCATATATTAAAAAAATATTATATACTTTTAGTTTATTAATTTCATGTGGTGCGACATGACACAAGAACCTCTACATGAAGCATAACATATAAGAAATGTATGCTTACGTCTTTTTACTACGTCTAGTAGCTTAAGATTTATAGTATATGTTGTTATCTATTTTCATTTATCAGAATGGGTGACCTTCCAAGAAATCCTCATGTTACCAATCCTATAAGGTTGGGGATCCTCGAAAACAGCCTCTCGGTAGAGTTACACCCTGAAGAGGTAAGGCTGCGTACATCCACCCCTCTTAGACCCCGCTTATGCGGGAACCTTTGAGGCACTGGGTATATTGTTGTTGTTGTTGTTGTTATATGTTTTCAAATAGGCGTGGATCACCGCACATTAGGGGTGTAATCGAGCCGAGCCGAACTAAATATCTCAGTACTTGATTCGAATTTGATTAACTATTCGGGTACTCGAACTCAATTCGAGTAGTTAATTTTGCTCGAACTCGAACTCGATTAATTATTCCAGTACTCAACTCGACTCGAATACTTATTTATTGTGCATATGAACGTTCAACAAATTAGCTCCTTTATATATTTATTCCATACACTCGAACATTAGTTATAATCAATTTGAATATTCAATTATTATCTACACTATATTGTAATATATATAACGATAAATCACCGATATATTAATAGTAAATATGACCTAAGTTTCAAAAAATACAAGTAAACCAAATACAAGTTCCTTCACTCTACCACATATGTAACATGTCATCTTTTACAAGGAATTCAATCTTCCTTCTTTTATTCTACTATTAATGTCACAAGCCATCCATTTCAAAAAGAAAATAATACACAAGAGCTACTTCATACGAGTCGAGTACCAATTCGAGTATCAAGTCGAGTATTTAATCGATTACCTAGTCGAGTATTGAATCGAGTATCGAGTCAAGTATCAAGCCGAATAGTTCACTACTCGACTCGTGTTCATTTACTAATCGAGTATCTTTTAATACTCGAGCTCGGTTAATTTGAGTTCGAGTCAAGTTTTACTTCAGCTACTTGCAAGCAGCTCGGATCGTTTACTCCCGTACCCTGCATATAATGAAAAGTCTCTTTCGGTTAAATATAGAGGGTTGGGAGAAGAATAGGTCAAAATGTTATTTACTGGGGTTAGGGTGACCATTCTTTAGTGTATTTTTAATTAAAGATAATACACTTCTCCGAATTAACTATGAGAGAAGGTAGCTTTTTAGGCTCACTCTACGCAAAGAGTTTTGGATGCTTCTAGGGACACGTCTTCGGTTGATCCGCAGAGGGATGAAAGCGCTTTCTATTGTTAGCTTTATATTTTTGTATTTCTTTTCTTCATTAAGGACATCTTATTTCTAACGATCTGTACATCCATTCTATCTTAATTTCAAAGGTAACTAATTTGAAGGTTAACTTCTTCTAATAATAAAATATAAGCGACTATTTTAAATGAAAGAACATATAAGACATTAATTCGAACAAAGTTATAAATATAAGGGACCAAGCATGTAAACAAAATATGTGAATATGGTGATGAATCGGATATGATTAAGTCGTTTGCAAGGATGAAATAGGGTTTTAGTTAGTCTAACTAACCCCATGTCAATCTCATCTCGAGTTTTAGTATGGTTAGCCGTTTTTCCAATCCATGGACTGTTTCAGCTTGTGGTGTTATATACTTGTAGTGCCTGTTGGATTTGTTCCTATCTGTTTGTTTTTATTTTATGTTATTGTCTTGTTTACTTGTTTTGCCTTGGATACTTTTGTATTTGCTCCCTGTTCCTCGCTTTTATGCGGGTTGACTGTGGCCTCGTTTATATGAGTTATCCCTTTTATACTACAACCGTGTTGCTAATTATCCGAAAAAAGAGTCGGTTCCAGAAATAATGCTGAAAAATAAAAAAGTAAAAAAATAATGCTGAAAAAAAATAATTCCAAATCTACTGTTGAACCGCGTTTACAAAATGCGGTTATAGTAAACCGCGTTAAGAAAACGCGTTTCAGATGAATAAAAACCGCGTTTTGATTTACCATTATAAAAACCGCGCCTTAATAACGCGGTTCACAATAATAAAAACCGCGTCATATGAACGCAGTTTACCATAATAAAAACCGCGTCTTTTTAACGCGGTTTACCATAATAAAAACCGCGTCATATGAGCGCGGTTTAATATGGTAAACCGCAATGAGTCGAGCCGAGCCCTTAACAAGCTCGTATCGAGCCCCTTAACAAGCTCTTATCGAGCCCTTATCAAACTGTTCGATAGCGAGCCGAGCACCCCCTGTTCGAACTCGGCTCGTTAAGCTTATCGAGCCTGCTCGAACTCGGCTCGTTAAGCTATCGAGCTCTCCTAATGAACACGAACGAGCTCTAATCGATTTGAACACGAGTAGTTCATTGAACGCTCAGTTCGTTTACTCCCCTACTCACCGCAGGTCATGTCATCCGCTGTCGCCCTTCTTCTGTTTTATACGCCGGAGATCTTTAAGTATCATTGTCGTAGCTATTTGATCACTACTAAATTAATAGCCTTTTATTAATAACTTTTCCTGATTTCTTACCACCTCCACTTATAATGTTGGAGCTTTATTGAGAGGAACATGGGATCAATGTGAAGATCATCATGAATTGTGGCATAATGGTGACTATAAGCGATGAAAACGGTGTTTGTGTGTACTGCGGATAAACCGCGTTCCTATAACGCGGTTTATTCCTCTATGAACCGTGTTTTGGGAATGCGGTTTATATGAATATAAAACGTGTTTTATAGACGCGGTTTTTATGTATTTTAAATGCATCACCTTGACGCGGTTCAGTATAGTCGCGTTTTGTAAACGCGGTTCAACAGTAGATTTGGAATTATTTTTTTTCAGCATTATTTTTTTTATTTTTTTATTTTTCAGCATTATTTTCGGAACTGACTCCCGAAAAAAGGGAAACCCTAATAAATAATGAAGCACCAAACTCGGGTAAAAAAATCAAAACATGCAAAACCAAATACATTGACATATTAAACACATCTTTTAAGAAATTGAATCTATTCCTAGGTGGACTTTGTTACTCCACGTGCTTAATCAACGAATTTATTTATTTATTTTTTATTTTAGCATTAGAAAGCCCGAAGACGAGACTACATAGCATTCATATCTGCACGAACAATGGATACAAGTTCAGGAGGGGTGTTTATCCACCAATCATGGTTATAACATTATCCAAGATGGTTTCGAGCGACCCAATAAGCCACTGCATTATAATATCGAGGGGTCCAAGCAAAAGTACAATAGTAAAAGAGACTAACATAACTCCTAATATCATCCACAATAGAAGAAATTTCCCAAGGCGGAGAGGCATCAGAGGATATTGCATCAACGGCCCCTTTGCCATCGGACTCAATTATAATATCGTTCCAATTATGACATTTAGCAAGTTGGCAGACATCACGAATAGCGAGGGCTGCCCCAGTAAGAAAAGAGCGGACCCTTGCTGATGAACACCTACCCCCGAATGATAATAAAACATAGAAATTAAGAGCGATAAATGAGCCCAAATAATGTATACTGTTTTGCATTTTTTATCTCAAAATTAATATATGTAATATTTAAAATGAAGAAAAAGAAAAAGAAAATGGAAAAAAAATGAACGAAATTTTACTTCCCCAAGTTTTTTTTTAGTAAGGGTATGGACTGGAGTCAGACATAACCCTAAGCAATCTAAGTAACCCCTTGGGATCCCCAAATTTTAGGCGTCTCGAATTTTTAAAGTATTAGTTATTAATATCAGAAAGTTTTGTGGTTAGGATTTTTATAATTTATTATATATGAAGAGCCTCATTTGAATTTTGCTTGGAGCTCCAAAAATATCAGGACCGGCCCTAATATGGACATAGTAAGGAGGCAGAGCATGATTGAGCATTGGAATAAGTTTCGTTATAAATTGAGTAAGAAGATGAATGTAAGAGTTTCATTTATGAGACATTTTGTATTTAATGTTGATTGGGATTCACCCGAGCATGAAAGGAGTCGTGCTCAGACGACTTGATTAAGAGTTGTGTAAAATTTTATAAATTCCACTATCTAAAACTATATTTGAGAAGAGTCGGTGGTTTTTCATGCAGTAGCCACATTTTGGTATATGATAGATACGAGATGAAGGGTTCATTTACTAGGCACTAATGCAACCGAATCTCATTAGAATTTCGAAGTCAAGTGTGCTTGGGCGAGAGTAGTACCAAGATGGGTGACCTCCTGGAAAGTTCTTGTGTTGCCAACCCTATAAGGTTTGGGGTCCTTGGAAACAGCCTCTCGGCGGTCTTACACCCTGAAAGGGTAAGGCTGCGTACATCAACCCCTCCCAGACCCTGCTTATGCGGGAGCGCTTGAGGCACTGGGTCTGTTGTTGTTGCTGTTGTATAGATAAGAGATGAGGTTTCGGGTCATGATTAGATATTGTAATTCGAAATTTATAATATGGTTATTATTTTCTACAAATTGCATTATTATCCTTATAATAAATAAAATAGGATATTAACGGCTAAATGACGAATAATTAATTTGTTTAATTATAAAAAAGGAACTATGTTGCATGAAATAGCAAGCAAAGCGGGAATGACAAGAATTCATAAAATATATGTTTGTAGGAAGTAGTGCGAACAAATTGACCAAACGCTTTGAGAAGCAAAATATGGGGACGTTGATAACAAAGGCAGACAATGCCATTGATGTTGGTAAGCCTTCTGTTGCAAAATATAGGCGGGAGTTCGGGAAAAGGCTTGGTTTGGCATATGATATGGTTGAGCTTTTTGCAAGGTTGGAGTAGGGCTTTATTTGGACCAGTTTCTCCAACTCTGTCACGGTGCGCTGTCCTCCCCTACACCGAGCCCCTCCCCTAGTGCTGATATAGCCTTGTAGCACTTGTTTGTCATTTTCTTGTTTTGTGTTTCTGTTTCTCGAGTTTATTCGGGTTTTCTTAGGCCTCGCTTGTTCGAGTTGTCTGTTATGTTTTATGACTTGTCGCTAATTATTTAAAAAAAAAAACTATGTTTCATGAATTTGCTTAAAAATATGATATAATATAAGCTAGGATGCTTAAAAATATGCAACAAGATAAACTTGACTCTTCGTATGCTCCACTACCTACCCAATTTTATTCTCATATATATCTTCTTGTTTATTGTTAGAGCATCTACATATTTTGAATTTTCTTATGTATTTCGAGAAGGCAATCGGGTAACTGCTTGAGACTCCTAAATTTCGAGGGCCCCATATTTTGTGGGTTGCAGTTTTTAAAGTCTCAATTGTGAATGTGAAGCAAATGAGTCGTATAAAAGATGAATACAAGGGGCTATATATATAAGCCTAGCAATACAAGCACAAGACGTAAATACCCTTGGACTTTATAAGAGTCAAGAGGTACAATAGTAATAGACTGAAATCCTAGGCTAGACTAAGAATATTCTAGAATATTTCTAATACGTCCCTTCAATCTGAGCGGGGGGGAAGCACCCGAAAATTGGTCTTATGTTGGCGAAAATAGCCGACAGGGAGACCATTTGTGAAGATGTCGGCCACTTGTTTAGCCGTAGGAGTGTAGCGAATCTGAAGATCACCCTTGAGTACCTTTTCGTGAACATAGTGGAAGTCTACATCAACGTGTTTGTTTCTATCATTTGATATTATGTCAATGAACCATCTTTCCCAAAAGCTTAAACTGATGAGTGAAAACCCAGAAATAGTTTTATACTCTAACATGCCCCCTCACGTGAATGCCAAATGGGCTAAAAGCATGGATAGTGGATAGGCCTACCCTATACCTTGTGCTTAAATTGTTTTAATATTGAAAGTGGGGGTTGCTGATATTTGAACTCGTGACCTCTTGGTCAACAAAGCTCTGATACCATGTAAATGTGAAGCAAATTAGTCTTCGATGTATAAAAGATGAATACAAGGGCCATATATATAGGCCTAGCAATACAAGCACAAGACATAAATATCGTTGGACTTTATAAGAGTCGAGGGGTACAATAGTAATAGACTTAAACCCTAGGCTAGACAAAGAACATTCTAGAATACTTCTAATATCAATGTTAATAATTGCTTGATACCCGCACGGTGTTTTGTGCTTTGCAGTGCTGTGTGTCTTGATGCTAGATGCTTTGTTGCTTATTGCTATTATTGCTTACTGCTCCTTACTTATTGTTGCTCTATGCCTTTCCATGTTTTGTTCGTATGCTTTCTAGGTCAGGGGTCCTTGAACACAGCCTCCTTTTGGGGTAGCACCCTGAAGGGATGAGGCTGCGTACACCCCATCCCTCCCAGACCCTACAGTGGTGGAAGCTCGTGAGACACTGAATTTGTTGTTATTATTGTTGTATTATAAAGAGAACGTTAATATAAATAACGAGCCTGATTTGTAATGTTTCCTTGGAGCCCTAAAATTATTAGGGCTGACCCTAATAAATTTAATTTTAAAAATAATTGTTTTTTATTTTTATTTTTGTTTTTTGGTATCAAAATTTCTTCTTCTAGTGTTTATCAGGTTTTCAAATAATTTTTTTTTTAGTTTAACTCCAACTACGGAAAATTAAAAAATAATTAGAAAATTCAAAAAAAAAAAAAAAAAGCTTTTTAACATCTCAAAACCAAATACTAAAAAAAATAAAATAAATAAATATACCCTAATAAAAATAAAAATAAAAAGATTTACAAAATACCATTTTTACTTTCATCTCATCTCACTTCCAATCTATATTTTCAAGTACTTGGGCCCAATTAACTGAAATTATGGGCCTTCTATCGTTTGCGCCTAAAAGCCCAATCACAATCATTCATAAAACATTGGGCCTAGAAGCCCAACTCCAATCATCCAAAAACATTTTGAGCCGCCTAAATGCTCAAATCCAATAATCCAGAAACCTGTCGGGCCTAAAAGCCCATTACAAGATTGAGCGGGAAACCATTTAACGGCTGTCTATATCGCCGTTTAAATATTCCGTTAATCTATGAATTTACGAAAATACCCTTCCTTCTTCCTCCGCGGAATTTTGGTGGGGGGAGCATATAATAAACAGACGTGGTATGCACTTATAAACCCCTCTCTCTTTCTCTCTCTCTCCTCTTCCTCCAAATCCCTAATTTCTCCATTTTTTTTAAAAATTAATTCTTTGTTTTATTCATAATTCAATCGAAAATTTTCATCTTTTTTCGTTTTTGTGTTAATAAATTTGTAATTTAGAGCCGGAATTAGAGTCTGATTTGCAGTGATGAAGTGAAATTCGAATTTCAGAGGTTCGTTTTTGCGATTTTGAATTCATTTGTTCATCTTTTTCCTCCACTAAATCCCTGATTTCTCCATTTTTTTTAAATTAATTCTTTTTTTACTCAATTTCAATCGAATTTATTTATCATTTTTCGTTTTTTTGTGTGAATAAATTTCTAATTTAGAGCCGGAAATTAGAGTATCATTTGCAGTGAAGAAGTAAAATTCGAATTTCAGAGGTTTGTTTTTGCGATTATGAATTTATATTTTGATCTTCGTCTTTGATTTTTTGGCATTCTTGATCAAAATTAATCAATTTTTTCCGCATTTTTTGTTTTTTCTTGATTAACTATTTTTAACTCAAATTTCTATCGAATTTATTCATCTCTTTTCGTGTCTGTGTGCATAAATGTGTAATTTAGGGCTGAAAATTAGGGTTTTAGTGGTGCAATTTGATTGGAGTCTCATTTGCAGTGACGAAGTAAAATTCGAATTTCTGAGGTTTGTTTTTGCCATTATGAACTTATATTTTGATCGTCGTCTTTGATTTTTCGGCATTTTTTGTAATTTTTTTTTTCAAAATTAATCTGATTTTTCTCGTTTTTTAGGTGTCATTTACTGTTGAGCTTCATCTGATCAAGCGAAGCAATCTTTAATTACTTTATTCAAAAGTAAAAGCGTCAATTTGGACTTCAAAAGGTGAAAGAGGCTCAACTTTGATTTTCTCTTTTCATTTCCTGTTTTTAATTTATTCAAATTGTTTAATAATCTTTTTTTTTTTTTGTTAAAAATAGTATTTATTCGAAATATCTTAATATTTAATAATATATTTGCTTAAATGAGTTGAGCCCGAGTTTAAAAACGCCCAAACAAGCCTATATTCAGCTCATATGAGCCGAAATATTGCAAGTCTAATTTGAAGCTCATCGAGTTTAGATCGAGTTAAGTCGAGCCCGAGTTTTTGACGAATTGAGCTCGAGGTGTGATTAAAGCTAACTAGCCTCGGGCTTGACTTGTCTGAAATACATCCCTAATTGCCAAAGTAAATATTTAGACGACAACTCTCATTTTTTAAGTCACATAATAATTACATTAATAAGTCAATCAACACACATTATTCTAAAATAAAATATTAAGAATCATTTAAGAATTAATTTCAACGAATATCTAATCCGACTGCGTCCTCTCTCTCTCTCTAGAGGTAGAAGGAGCAAAAATGCTGACGTGCATAGCCCGGCCGAAGCAAAACGGGTCCGACCCGGTGAGTCAGCGAGATGACACGGACCCGGCCCATACCCCCAATTCCAAGCAGGCCATCAAAAATATCACCTCCCAGGTACTCTCTAATTTTTGCACATTCTCTCAATTGAGTAATTTGTGTTGTTGGTATGTTTTGTAATTTGTTCAAATTCGACTTTATTTTTTTTATGTTTGAAATGGGGTCTAGTGTTTATAATCTTGTTTATATTAGTCTCTCGATCATCTTTTTTTTAAATGTATATATTTTATTTTATTATAAGATTAATCCCTATTAATGACGTAAGAATTTAAAAGATAGGAACTAATTTTTATCGTAAAGTAAAATATAATGGACTATTTTAAAAAAAAAAAAAATAAAGGATCAATTTGAACAAATTTTGAACAAAATAAAATAGGAGAGATTAACTTAAACAAAATTATAATATTATAGACTGTTTGGAATAAAAAAAAGTGGAAGATCAATTTAAACAAATTTATAAAATTATTAGACACCAATTCTGTGAATTTTATTAAAATTTTAGATCAAGGAGATAGCGTTGAAGGCATCGGGCGCGTACAAATGCAACCCGTGCTCGCACCCGGGTCCGGGTCATCCCAACAAGGGGAACATCAATTACCCTTCCGGGTCGGAATCCGGGTCCGGGTCGGACAAGTACAAGTCGTGGACGTACAGGAGGACGGCGAGCTCAAACTCGGCGTCCTCAGCCGGGAGATGGGGGAAGGAGATGGAGGCTCGGCTCAAGGGGCTCGGCGGCGGCGCCGGAGATGGGCCAGCGTCGGCGTCGGCAAGTGGACGGAGGGTGGCGCTGCCGGTGGTGGTGGTGGAGGAGACGGAGCCTAAGGAGTGGGTTGCTCAGGTGGAGCCCGGTGTGCTCATCACCTTTGTCTCGCTGCCACGTGGCGGTAATGACCTCAAACGCATCCGGTTTAGGTATGCTACTTAATTTCCTTTTTTTTTTTTTTTTTTTTTTTTTTTTTGGATGCAATGTCCTTTTAAGGTAGCACTCTAAAAGGATAAGGCTACATAAATCTTACCCGGGAACCTGCATTGACGAGAGCCCTTAAAGTACTGGGTTTTTTATTATTGTTGTACTTAATTTCCTTTCACCTTTTTTTATATAAGTCCAGTGAGTATAGTTAAAATGACTCATATTGGAGTTGTGAGAGAAAAGTGATTAACATATAAGTTTAGTGAGCTACTCCACTTAATGTGAATTGGTTTTAGTATGAAATTTCACTTGAGTTTATATGTATATCTCACATACGGCAACTTCATAAATTGAGCCGGGAAAAATTTATATGCTAAGGCCTTGTTAGGTTTAATTCACGAGGTGTAAATTTGAATGAAGGAGAAACTAGGATTAGGACGATGTGTCAAGGAATTAACTGTTCTAAAAGTTTAAGTTGTCAGTAAAGGTCCATGAATAATTAGACCTCTCACGTCAATCCGCACTAGGATTTAAGCGTCGATAATGCACAATCCCATCCATACCTCGTGTTTGAAATATATTAATATTTAGAGTCGGGGTTCTTGGGATTTGAACAATGATCTCTTTCTCAACAAACCTCTTATGCTATGTAAAAAAATTAACTGTCCCAAAAATTTAAGCTAATAAATGAAGGTTAATTAACGGTTTTATACTTTGAAACAATGTTTTTTTTGGATGATCGTGACACAATGTTTTTGTTTCCGGGATAGTTAATTTAATGATGGGCCATTTTAGTGGATTGGTTCTAGGAATACAATTATTTTCTATATATATATAGAGAGAGAGGATGAGAGTGTAAGAGGGGGCAAATCCTAATCCTTTATTGTAATGGACGGTCAAGATTTGTTGAACATTAAAAGAAATAATAATAATAATTTATGGCCCACACTCCTTCATAAGGCAGAAAGAAAGAAGGGGTAAAATTATTTTTTTTAATACTCAACAAATCTTGGTCGTATATTGTTATTTTGTTTAATGTTTAACAAATCTTGGTCGTTCATTACAATGGAGGGTTAGTATTTGCCCCTCTCACGCTCTCATCCTCTTATAAGAATGTCACAATATATATATATATATATATATATTTATTGCTTTTTTGCTAGAAATATTAATTAATAAAAATAGTCATATGTGGAGTACATACATCTTTGGATGCGTACATAGTTGTCAACAAACTGGTGCTCTGGGGTTGAATATAGCCACATATATATAAATATATTAGGATTTTGTATTTTTATTAGAGCCCTTTTTATGATTATCTTAGAAAAAAGGTCTCCACTAATATATTTTTAGCTACTTTAATAGCAGCATAGGGGGAATATTTTGACCTTGCTGACCTTCTTTCCCATTATCTTTTTTGAATTGTGGACTCTTTTTCTCGTAATTGTTATTATCGGGCCAAAATTGTTATTGTTAGAACAATGATATAACTTACGAACAACAGAGTTACAAAATTGTCTTGAAAAACTACGTTATTGCTTTGGTAGTAACACTTTTATCTTGACAATCTCCTGTTCTCCCTATGTTCTTTTCCTTTATCATTTCCCCAAAAAATTAGAGTGATGGTTTGAGAGGCATCGAGTTCAAATCTCGACAGCTTGTTCGTATATTAATATAATTTTGATGCATTATTTACGCTTCATGTGTAGTTAACATATGTGTGAAAAACATACTAGATTACAAAACGTTCGGTGAGTTTCGCCTAACAAATTAAACTTTTCGGATAATTGAGGTAAATTACTGTAATCTTTTGTGTGCTAACTTTACTGTACTAGTACAGGGGATGAATTCAAACAACTTTTTTGACTTGGGATCCAAACAGAGCCTTATAGGAGACAACATTTCCTGCTAAAAAATGATTAAGGACGACTAAGGGTAAAACATACTCTTTTGGGTCTAAATAAAAGATCCCCCAAAAAAAAAAAAAAAAATTCCAATGAAAAATAAAGCTGAGATGAACTTTTTACGAGATTAGTGATCTTTTCAGGAGTCCTTTGAACATCTTACCGTTGACAGATTTGCAGAGGTATTGTTAAGGAATCTTAAATAAAAAGCTTAAGCTGATGGGTAAAGGTTCTAGATTGGTTTTATACTTTAACATGTCCCCTCAAGCAATTGTCCGTTGGGCTTGAAGCGTGGCCTACCTCATACCTTGTGCTTAAATTACATTAATATTGAAAGTGGGGACTATTGGGTTTGAACTCGTGACCTCTTGATCAACAAGGCTCTGATACCATGTTAAGGAATTATCTTTCCCAAAAGCTTAAACTGATGGGTGAAGGTCTTAGATTGGTTTTATACTCTAAGAGGTATTGAAGGGTTTTATATTATCAGTTTTTGGGTCTTTTGACGTGTAAGGATATCTTATTCTTAACTACATTCTTGCTCTCTTAATACCTAAGAGGGTACCAACAGGCAAGCACCGGATCCCATTAGAACTCCGAAGTTAAGCGTGCTTGGGCGAGAGTAGTGTCAAGACGGGTGATCTCCTGGGAAGTCCTCGTTGTTGCACCCCTCAGGTTAGGAGTTCTCGGAAACAGCCTCTCTTCAGGGTAGCATCCACCCCCTCCAGACCCTGCTTAGGCGGGAGCTCTTGAGGCACTGAGAATGTATTCTCGCTCTCTTAATAATTTTTTTTTTAATTCGATTAAAAAAAGTGAAATGAATTGAGATTGGTAAGTGGGGCCATTGTGTTGATTGTGTCCTGGCTATGCTTTTATTATGCACAATGCTCTACTGCCGGTGGTGGGTCACCTCCTTTTTCTCTGCTTTCTATCACGCCTATGTTTAGTGGTCTTTTGTCCTTTCTTTTTGTTTTCTGTCATTTTCTTTCAAAATTTTAGCTGTCAATTCTTATTAGGACTACACGTAATTGTAGGATTTAGTACGTACGTGAGGTTTTATTTCAAAATCAACTAACAATACGCTAGACTTATGAAGATTCGAAAAGGGGAATGGAAAAAACGGGTAGAGCAGAATATGAAAGCAAAATTAATTAATTTGATCTGTCAATTAGTGTTAACTACAATAATGTATATAGAAAATAGAATTTATGGTCTTAACCGATGAAGAACTCCTAATGATAGGGTTCGGTCCCTTGAACACAACCTACCTTCAGGGTAACACCTTGAAGGGATAAGGTTGCGTACATTTCCCCCACTTCGGCCAGAGTCCTTGGAGTATTGGGTGTATTGTTGTTGTTGTTCTAGATAATGAGGAAGTTTCTAGACAGAGTCACATTTTAGATGAAATCAAAGTTCATCTAAGTGTTTCTGTTTGTATGGGAGTAATATTCCGAATGTCTTTTAGGATCTCGATCATGGACTTACATGTGAACCCGATATGTGTAGAGAAATGCATGGGGCTGTTGATGGATCCCACATGTACTCTTTATGAGAGAGAGAGAGAGAGAGAGAGAGAGACAATAAAGAGCAAGATCAATAATGATTTTGTCTCTATCATTGGGATGACACTAGTAACTAGTGGGTGTGTCCATTTTTTGATCTATTTCAATGAATGACCTTGGTGTATTTGTGGGTAGAAAGTACAAAAATCACCATAAAACAAGGGGGGAAAAAATGAGTGATGCTTTGGAAAATTTTCCGTACATTAGCGCTCTATTTGGTTTAACGGAAAGCATTTTCCCTTCGGAGAATTTTTCCTCACAAAGTCTGTCCTTTATGCTAAAGCAAATAGTTTTATTCTATAAATTTATATGAGCTTCATGTTTGGCGAAGTCGAGGTCAAAGTGAAGTATACGACATGAGATTATAACAGTAAATGTTTTCCCCTTCACGAAGGAAAATGTTCTCCCCTTTGGTTAAAGGGAAGTCAAAATCCCCTTACTGGAGGAAAACATTTTCCATATATGTGGTTGTTTCTACGACGTTATGTAAAATAGATAACTTTCTGGTTCGTATGGACAGGAACACATCGCTTTTATTTAGATGGGTGCATTTTCGTAGCGGGTTTAAAATACCAGTTCCATGGTTTTTAAAGTTTGTTTGTTAAAATACATCTCAAAACCGCAAAATCAATTCTTCTACTCTGAATCTTATCTTCGTTTTCATTTTTTTTTTTTTTTTTCCTTTAACACTCTGATACCATAATAGTCTGATGAGTTCTAAAGACAAAAACCTTAATATACTTTAACAAAAACCAAATTTTGTTAATCAATAATGATCCCCTTAATTTGATGAGTTCCTGCTTTAGGGTTGAAGGCTCTCGGACACAACCTCCCTTCAGGGTAGCACCCTGTAGTGGTAAAGCAGCATACATTTCACCCTCCTCAGACCCCGTCTGGGCTGGAGCCTTTCAGGCATCGGGTTTGTTTAGCCCCTCAACACCCACCAATTATGCAAGTCAATGTTGGGGTTTTGAAAGTTAAAAGTGTGACCCATGATTCCTAAATGGGCATTATTAGGCTTTCTTAGCCCTTGAAATGAGGAGGATTTGGCTTTTTCATAAAGTTTTCAGGTCACTGTTTGCAGTGGTCTAAACATAATTAAAAAACTAGTGATGAAGAAAAATGACAAAAAAAGATTGGAGACAGAATGATTGGCATGTGAAAAAAAAAAGTTGGGTGAGTGGGCTCTGGTTCTTTGATTATGTGCTTACATAACAGAACTCCACCTTGTGGTTTTATTTTAAAGAGCCACTGTTCACTATTTTGGAAACAGCTTCTCTGTAGGGTTGCATTCCGTAGGGGTAAGACTGTGGATATCTTACTTTTCCTAGATCCTTCTGTGGTAGGAGCCCTTTTGAGGCACCCCGGGGGGGAGGGGGTTGGGGTTGGTTGTTACCCTTCACCATTGATGAAGGGACTTATCCCGTGATCTATGTTACCTAGACTTGGGTATGAGAATCGTATATGGGTATTGTTCCTAGAGGTTGTTTTTGATTGTTTTCTGATATGTTTTTAGCGGTTGTAGTCAAATTTGATATGTTCAATATTTTCTGTCTTAGTTCTGTTGTTTCTTTGCATAACTTTATGACAACGATTACAAATACGGAAAATGTCTCCTTTGTTGAGGGGAATTTGACTGCTACTCAATGAAAGGAGAAAACATTTTCCTTCATAAAGGAAAAAACGTTTCATCATATTCTCATGTCATATGCTTCACTTCAACCTTTACTTGGCCAAGTGTAAAGCTCATACAAATTTAAAGAATGTAATCATTTTCTTTAGTTACAAAGAAAAAAATAATTTTAATTGAAAGTATTTTGTGAAGAAAAAATTTCATAAGGAAAACGTTTTCTATTGAACCAAATGGAGACTGAACCGTCGTACTAACTTCATGAGTACCCTTATATGGGTACTTATTAGAGCGGAATGGAGAGTATCGGTAACACAGTCAATGACAACAACAACCACCTAATGCCTCAAAGAGGCTCCCGCCAAGGCATGGTTTGGGTAGGGTAAGAGGTGCGCAGCTGTACCCGTACAGGACGCTGTGCTGTAGAGAGGCTATTTTCGAAGGGTTTCTAGTTATTTAGGACGCAGTCAATGATGTGTTTGCAAACTCATTTCAAGCTTCCATGCTGCAACTGCCAACTGGGTGTTGGTTATTGATTACTTTCTAGTTTAATTAATTTATTTGTTTTTCCATTTCAAGACAGCTAATGGATCACATTGCATAATTTTGATCTATGCTTATACGCTGATCACTTCTTTGCTAGAACTCTGATGTGAGATCTGTTACTAAGACTCACATGTGGAGTACTTAATTGTGAGTTGCCTACTTACGTATTTCTTTTTTGTTTTGGGTAGCCGTGATATGTTCAACAAATGGCAAGCACAAAGATGGTGGACAGAAAACTATGAGAAAGTCATGGAACTTTACAATGTACAGAGGCTAAGCCGCCAAGTGTTTCCACTTCAAACTCCCCCAAGATCGGAAGAAGAGGTTTGCTCTAGCGCCTTTGCTCCTTGTTAGCGAAAACTCACGGGGGTGAATGATCCGTCTAGGCTTTTTATCGTCTTCCCAAAAGCAACCACGTGTTTCCAATGCGATATGACAAGCTAGTTGAACCTCGTTTTACCTATTGAAACAGATGGAAGGTATACATAAAGTTTTATTCATCAAGCCATAAAAGCGGTGAGGGGTAAGACACCTGGGCCGACATGGTGCCCATATCATGTCATGTCTTGCGGCCATCCACCCGATTATCCGGTCCCGACTTACCTTGTTGCATGTGAGGGGACTACCACATGGGTGGCACGTGTAATCGACAGATCGATCTAAATGCACGTAAACTAGCCCGGACACCTTGATGACCAAACTATCTGAAGGTTGCTTCAGATTGAAATTCTCTCAGCTGTTTGAAACATTTCACTGCTAGTCTTAAATTTTGTGGGGTATTCCAAAACTTAATTGCTTGACCCACCAACTTTGAGACTGTTTTTGTGCTATTATTAGGTTACAATCAACTCCATTCCCTATAGGCAATTGACGTGAAAAATGCACGGGAAACACGAACTGTGAGCTGAAGAAAAGGAATCATAATTCAAGCATTCAAGAAACCAAATTTTGAGTATAACTGACTGAGATTATTGCATCTCTACTCGTTAGAGTGTAAAACTACTTTCAGGCCTTCACCAATTAGCTTGAACTTCTGGCATAGCTGGTTCCTTATTGAGTTATTAGAGCCTTGTTGATTGAAAGGTCATGAGGTGGGTCTTTGTACTATCCACGCTTCAAACCCACTGGACATCTGCGTAAGTGGACATATTAGAATATAGAACTATTTTTGGACTTTCATCTATCAATTTGAACTTTTAAGATGGTTCTTGACACTATACCACTTTTTGTGCTCTCTTCTCTTTGTGATGCTATTCAATACTTGATTCTCAAACAGACCTCGAAAATGGAGTCTATTGGAGATAGCCCTGTGACGCCTCCACTGACCAGAGAGAGCCTACCCAGAAACCTTTATCGTGGGCCCGGAATGGGAATGGGATACTCGTCCTCGGATTCATTTGAGCAACATTCGAAGCAATCTCGACAATACAATGAGTCAAGCGGTCTTGCCTCAACACCGAAGCACTCCAACATTAGCGGTGCGACTGCTAAGACCGAGTCATCGATGGATGAATCAGTCTCGTCTAGGGATGTGGACCGCTCAGGAGAGCTTTCGGTAAGTAATGCTAGTGATATGGAGAGTGAATGGGTTGAAGAGGACGAGCCCGGTGTCTACATTACTATTAGAGCTTTGCCAGGTGGGAGACGGGAGCTCAGACGCGTCAGATTCAGGTAATTAAATCTCAGATTCTTTAATTATGATTGTGATAACACAATACCAAGATTGAGGCTAAAGGACAAGAGGTACTAGAGTTAGAGTGCTTTTCACCTTACATGCTTACTTGCCAAAAGAAGCCTGGACTAGTGGGTCATTCCGTGAATGTGAAATACCAAATATTGAACACAATGTCACTCCTAGCTGTTTGGTATCGCTTGCTGTCTATAGTTTTTGATGCAACAACAACAACAACCCAGTGCCTAAGAGGCGCTGAGGCAAGATCTAGGGGGAATGAAATGTGTGCGACCTTACCACTATAAGATGTAAACCTGAAAAGAGGTAGGGTCTAAGGCATTGTGAAATGTACGCAGCCTTGCTGTTTTTATTGATACCTTTTAGAAATTAAAAATCAGGTTTTCAAAATGATTTCTTCTTGCTTTTTGTAGGAAGAAACTAAAAACAAACAAAAAAAGAAACCAGAAAAAATTGTTTTCAAAACCTAGGTTTTAGCAAAAACTGTAAACAGAAAATGATTTTACGAGTAAGAGATTGCCTTGTCAATTCCTAGGTAGTTGAGAATCGAGAATTAAGTGTGATATAGATAAGTTCTTTTCATGTTTTATTATTCATATGAAAGTGAGAGCAGACGCGCGTGCATTTAAAGATGAGCTTCCCCACATTGTAGTTGCTAGTTGCAATA
The DNA here is from genome assembly GCA_018398585.1 of Simmondsia chinensis. Taxonomy (NCBI): domain Eukaryota; kingdom Viridiplantae; phylum Streptophyta; class Magnoliopsida; order Caryophyllales; family Simmondsiaceae; genus Simmondsia; species Simmondsia chinensis. The sequence goes on from JAGTTD010000010.1 coordinate 36,647,351, forward strand.
CCAAACATGGGGTCCCATTTGATCAGTCCTATTGTTTTCTATAGGAAACTGCTTCAGTCTCATTCATTGAATTACAAACAAAGACAAGACTTTTATGAACTTGGATTGATATGGGTTGTTCGGTATTGTTTCTTGTTTGTAATTTTTGGTTTTTGAAGAACTAAAACTAGGTTTCGAAAACAATGTTCCCTTGTTTTCGGTTTTTGGTTTTCGGCGTTCAATTTCCGCTCAAAGTAAAAGAATTAAAACCAAGAAACAAGAAACCAACAACTTGGAAAAACTTGTTTCCAAAGTATGGTTATTAGTTTTTGAAAAACAAAAAAGGTACCAAACAGGGCCGTCACGCGAGTGAGATATTGGAGTATAAAAACTATGAACTAACATGTTAAGCGTGGGTGGCGTTTCCTACCCATGCGATCATCCGCCTCGGGGTTAGGAGTTCGATTCTCACTAAGGATATACTCATGACTTACCTGCTTATGGGGATTGTCGGCCTCCTCATGGGCCGTGGTTGGCTGGGGCAACCCAGTCCCGCATTACCCAAAAATGTTAAGTGTGTGCATGCCAGGGCATTAAAGTATCTAAGTCTCTGCTAAAACTCTGTTCTTCCTCATTTTTGGAGCAATGCAACATTTAGGCTGTATTTGTTCTCATGAAAAATCTTTTCCATCACAATTCTATTATTTCCTTGTATTATTTCATAGTAGCAACTACATATATGGAAAATGTTACCCTCAATAGAGGTTGAAGAGAAGCGTGTCACATGAGATTACGATGGGAAATGTTTTCCCTTTAGTGAAGGAAAATGTTTTCCCTTTTGTTGAAAGGAAGTCAATTTCCTCTCGATGGAGGCTTTTTGATTAACAAAAAGAGCCTAAGGTTGAGGCCTTATGACAAAAGGTCATAGAGTTAAATTTTTCTATACCCACTTACTTATGAAAGAAAATGACTCTACACTGCAGCCGGGAAAGATTTGGTGAGATGCATGCTCGCGTATGGTGGGAGGAGAATCGAGCTCGGATACACGAACAGTACTTGTGATTTGAAGAAGATGCCATGAGATTGTGCAATTGCTGCAGCTGCAGCTGCTGCTGCTGTTAGTGCCAAAGTATATGCATATATTTTTATGTTATATTATAAGCACCTACAAGAATGCTTTTTATAAGGAAATGCTACGTGGGATATAAATATAAGAGGATGAATCTTGGTATTTTTTAAGGGATTTTCTATGTTTTTGTCTGATTTGGAGAATTATAGTATATGAGGATCGTACATGTTAACTTTAATGTGGAATGAAGAGTTCGGGTAATGGTAAGTGATGATAATGAAGTTGTCGTCAAAACCTTTGAAGATTCTTTTGCAGTGCGTCTTGATGTTCAACGTGTTGTGGAAGATACTTGTATGTTTAGCAGTAAAGGGATTCTACTTTCCTTGGCTCATTCCTTTCGTGAAGTTAACAAAGCAGCGGACTGGTGGGCTAATTGGGCGCATTGGCATATTGATCTTGTGCGTTGGAGTTTCTTGCCGGATCGTTCTCTGTCTTTTATCATTACGACGGATGCATTAGGCTTTTCTTCTCTTAGAGGATTGTCTTATGTTTCCCTTCTCCTTACCGTTGTAAAAAAAAAAAAGCTTGGTGGTTCCGAAAGGGAAAGAAGGGCTGTAATTTTGATTTAGTAAATGAGAAACTACTATGAGACTCCCATATATGGTTGCTATTAATGGTATTTTATTTTCACTAATTTGATGATTTTATGAATCTAATATGGTTGCTTATTCGATGATTAAAAGGGCCCCTTTATTCCTTTCTAGGCTCTGAAACTAGTAATCCTTTAAGATATATATTTTGGTTGTAAACTATCGCTCCATTCTCTATTGTAGTTTGCACTAATAAAAAAGATGCAAAATGTTTTAAGGATGTAGTAGGATGATTCGAGTTACGGTATAAAATAAACAGACACAATACTATACTGTTCCAAGTTAAACGAGATGTAATTTAGCGATTTTGTGAATAAATTAAACTAATTAAACGTTTATTACATTTAATCAGAGTAAAATAAACCAAAGTTTAGTATAAATATATTCTCTCCAATTATGAATCCTGCAAAATCTGAGTAATCAGCCATAGTTTTGGATGCACTTTTATGTGCAATTCAGAGATGATGCTCTTTGGGGCTAGTTTATTACTTTTGTTTTTTGGTTAGTGGTCGGTCTATTACACTAGAAGAAAAATCTTCTAGCATTATGTATGGATGAAAATGCTTTATGATCATATTTTGCAAGAATTATTAACGAACATGTTTTAATAAGGCAGCTAACCAAGTTACTCATCTACTTTAGCGCTGATCACTGATGTTGCCCTTTCTGGTGTTAGGACTAATTGACAATCACCACAAATAACCTACTTGTCCATTGGGCCTCCAGCCTTACCCATCTCCTCAATTCAAGTATTGTATGCCTAATTCCGAGTATTTAGTACCATATGTTGACCAAGTTATGATGCTAAGGCCACATGTCAAACAAGGAACATGATCGCATGTAAATTAAGGAACAATTTTAAGTGTCTTCACGACACTTCATCCTCACCCTCTTTTCCAATAAATATCAAGTCAAAGCTTAAACATAAAGGGGAGACACTTCACATAACTTATGACCACTCACCTAACATCCTTCCTAGTCATGTTCTTTTTTTTGTAGAACTTAAGTTCGATCACTCACCAACACGCAAGCATCGGATCCCATTAGAACTTCAAAGTTAATCATGTTTAGGCGAGAGTAGTGCTAAGATGGGTGACCTCCTGGGAAGTCCTCGTGTTGCACCCCTCAAGTTGGAGGTTCTCAAAAACAGCCTTTCTTCAGAGTAACACCTTGAAAGGCGAAGACTGTATATACCCACCCTCAGACCCTACTTAGACGGGAAGCCATGGGGCACTGAAAATGTTGCTTTTTCTGTTTACTTTAACTCACTTAAAAAAAAAACAGTTTCTAGTATTTGTATTTTTCTGATCAAAATTTCTGATATTTTTATTTATTTAATTTAAAATGACCAATCATATGTTATTTTATAATAAAATTAGTTTCTTATCCTTTCAATTTTACTCAATGTAGAGAATCACCCCTGTCGCCGCCAGAGAACCGCCGGGCGCCGGTGGCCAGCGTCTTTCACTACTTCATCCTCAGCATCTCTCTAACTAAACCTTCAAAGAAAGAAAAATGCGTAAAAACTCCATCTTTATCTCCTTAAACCTAATTCGATTCACCTCAAATTCAATCTCCCAGTTTCCCAAGTTCTTCTCCACACAATCTCTACTGTTCGTCCCCTCTCAATCCCCCAAATTTGACCCCCAATTTATCCCTTCTCGAACTACTCTCAAAATCCCCAATTCAAACCCTAACCCTAACCCTAATTTTTCCGAGAATGATTTCAACACCTTCTGTTCCATCCTCAGGAACCCTAATCTTTCAGCCGGTTCTGGCTTAGAAATCGCGCTAGAACAGACCGGAATTGAACCCGAAACATGTCTACTGCAAGTGATTTTTGATCACCTTGATTCATCCCCAAAGCTCTTATTATCTCTCTTCAAATGGGCAGAGAAGAGGCCCGGGTTCGAACCCTCAGCTGAAATCTTCAATGCCATGATCAAAATCCTTGCAAAATCGCGCCATTTCGATTCGGCGTGGATGACATTGCTTGATGGTATGAAGAGGAAAGATGGGAAAGAATTGGTTTCTATTGAGAGCTTTGCGATTTTGATAAGGCGGTATGCTCGTGTAGGAATGGCATTTCCTGCGATTCGAACGTTTGAGTTTGCTAATGGGTTGGATTTGATCAAGTGTTCTAATATAGAGATGAACTTGTTTGAGGTTTTACTTGATGCATTGTGTAAAGAAGGACATGTCAGGGTAGCTTCGGAGTATGTGGACAAGAAGATGTGTTTGGATCTTGATTGGGTTCCTTCAATTAGGGTTTATAATATATTGTTAAATGGCTGGTTTCGAGCGAGAAAATTGAAACAGGTAGAGCGGTTATGGATGCAAACGAGGAAACAGAACGTTGTTCCAACAGCTGTTACTTATGGTACTCTTATAGAAGGGTATTGTAGGATGAGGCGTGTCGAGAGGGCGTTAGAGTTGCTTGGTGAAATGAGGGAAGATGGGATTGAGCCGAATGCTATAGTGTATAATCCTATAGTAGACGCATTAGCAGAAGCCGGGAGGTTCAAGGAGGCGTTAGGGTTCTTGGAACGGTTTCTGGTTCTAGAATCTGGGCCAAACCTATCGACGTACAATTCTCTAGTAAAGGGGTTTTGTAAAGCCGGGGATCTTGTTGGAGCTAGTAAGATTCTCAAGACGATGACTAGTAGGGGCTTTAAGCCGACTACTACCACTTATAATTACTTTTTTAGGTACTTCTCGAAGCATGGGAAGATTGAGGAGAGTATGAGCCTGTACACGAAGATGATTGATTTGGGGTATGACCCGGATCGGCTTACGTTTCACTTGTTGATAAAGATGTTATGTGAGAGAGAGAGATTGCAAATGGTAGTTCAAGTTAGCAAGGAGATGAAACGCCGTGGTTTCGATATGGACTTAGCCACTAGTACCATGCTAATCCATCTCTTGTGTAAAACGAATCGGTTAAAAGAGGCTTTTGAAGAATTCGAGAACATGATCCGCAGAGGTATTGTTCCTCAGTACCTTACGTATCAGAGGCTGAAGAATGAGCTTGGGAAACAGGGGATGAAAGAAATGGTTCGTAAACTTGATGAAATGATGGCCTCGGTTCCTCACTCAAAAAAGCTTCCTGACACGTATAAAGGAGATGAAGATGCCTCACGCATAAGACGAAGATCTATCATTTCGAGAGCTCAGGTAATGACCAATGTCTTGAAGACGTGCAGGGATCCCCAAGAACTCGCCAAACGTAGGAGATCTTCTGAAAGCGTTGTAGAAAGTGCGAATCAGTTGATAAAAGATATCGAGAGACGGGTTAGCGAGACATGAAGCCGTTTGAGTGCTGGAATTTAAGCTTGATCTGGGTTAGCAACAAAAACCACTCACGGTCAGTAACACAAGGAAGCCATTGGAATGCTCTTGGATTAGTAGAACAACTTATAAAAATTTGCCCTTTAAATCCAATGGACAAATTTGAGCAGATGTTGCCGATACAGTTGGTGACGAACTTGCTTTGGGAAAAACTAAAAGGACATAGATTGCTCTCGTGGTTGGAGATTTTTCACATTCCAGGTAAAGCTTCATTTTTTTGTTTGTAATTTGCAAAGGACAAGCATGGAACAACAACAACAACAACAGTCCCAGTGTCACATGGGGCTCTCGCGTGAGCAGGGTCTAGGGGGTGGATGTACGCAGCCTTCCTCCTTTAGGGTGCTACCCTGAAGGGAGGCTATTTTCGAGGACCCCCAACCTGAGGATCGTGTTGTCATGGAAGCGTAGTAGCCTGTAAGCATAGAAGAAAAAAGTATTTGAAAGTCATATGCAGAAAATCTCTCTTTCAAATATTCATGGACGACACTGTTATTTGTATGTACTAGGAGTTCAATGAACAAATAATTGACGGTAGATTGAGTTGGCGTACCTTGGTTTATATATGGTGGAGGATATTGAGATTTCCTCCCTAATAAAGTACAAGCAGGCTTCTTTCTTTTCTGAATTCTTTGGCCAAACTCCATAGTCGACCGTGTCCAATATACGTTAAGATGAAAACAAGAGCGGTTTTCTGGATTTGTACATCATTCTGTTTGCTGACATTGTAGATGCAGAGTATCAACCTAATTAGCGATAACGAAATGGTAAGATGAGAACCAGAAGGCTTTTGGGGGGATATGGGATTTGGCTTATGTGCAGATTATACCTTCATATTTTGGACAAAGGCGACATTCAGAATCCACCAAGTATCAAGACAGCTAATTGTGAAGATACACATGGAATTTGCGGGACTTTCTAGACTTGTCTCTATTGGACTTGACTTGGTTCTAGTTAGGCTTGATGCTCATAGGGATGTTGAGCTCAAGTTTAGCTCAACTTGGCTAGATTAAGCTTGAACCTAGCTTAAATGAAGCTTAATCCGACTTTCCACCTTAAACCATCTAGCCCTGCGATCAGATTTAGCTTGCTTAGCTTTAGAAGTGACTGAGTCCTACTTGGTCTGAACTAAATACAAGCTAGTTCAGCTCAGGTTCACTACAAGTCAGGCCATTCTTACTAAATTACAAGCTGATTCGACCGTCATAACAAGCCAAGATATTTGAACTAAATTACAAGCTGGTTTGATTTGGGCTCACAACAAACTAAGACATCGGCATTAAATTACAAGCTGGTTCAATTTGGGCTCACAACAACTACTGTCCGAGCTAATTACTAATCACGCACTTTGAATCCCTACCTCACACTAGCTAGCTCGCTACAGTCCATCTTAGTTTCATTTCTTTTTTGGTTGAAAACATTGCAGTGTGTTAGTATAATATATATATATATATTTTTTGGTAAGTAATATGTTAGTATAATATGCATCACTAAGCCTTCTATAAGGCTTTAGTATAGTTGGTTTCTAGTATGGTATCAGAGCTTTGCTAACTAGTAATTCGCGAGATCAAATTCAGTCAGCACCCATTCTTAGTGTCAATATAATTTAAACCTAAGATATGTTGTGAGCATGTGCGTTATTCATTCTCGAACCCAATGGGTATTTATATAAGGGGCATATTAGAGGTTTTTTCTTCCTGATAAATGAGGTACGCACTCAAAAATGCACCACGGTACAAAGGCCAATCTAACCAAACAAAAACAATAACATCTATAAGGAATAGAGAAGACCAGAAGTCCTATATAAGGATGACACCAAGAATGATAAGGAAACAAGGCTAAATCCAAGGACGTTGGAGTGACTACATACACAAATGTTAAGAGAATAACTGAGCAGCTTGCTACTATAGAAGAGTGAGTAATTATAAGTATTATTAAGCAGGTGATTGATGTATAAAGATCGATTAACAATAAATTAAGTTTAAAATTGGAAATTTGGTCTTGATATACCAAATAAGCTAAAACACTCAAACGGCGCAAGGTGCCATGACGTCCCCCTCTTAATCTTGTGTAGAGGTGGCCGCGGGCCGGGCCCGGGCCTCACTGTAAGCCCAGGCTAGCCCGGCTCCCTCCCCCCCCGGATTTTCTTTTTTTTTTTTTTAATATAACGAAAATGATATTAGTGGAATTCGAATCCCATACCTCTAACATATAAAGCACACCATTACTATGTGAGTTATAATTTCTTGTGATTTTATTGGGTAAAAATACAATTTAATATATTTTACAAAAAATTTGACACAAAAGGGATTCCAACCCCATACTTCTAACATGTAAGGCTTACCAATTACCATGTGAACTCCAATTTTTTTTTTTTTATTTATTTCATTGGATAAACAAACTATATAAGGCATACCTATACCTAATACAACTGGCTCTATATTTAATCTAATATTTTTTATAAATATATATATCTCAAAATATTTTTTATAAACAAAATATATAAAGCTTGGATGGTCATCCCTCCTTTTTTTTGAGATATATATATATATATTACATATCACATAAATGTTGTAGTTTATATGGTGGGGACTTTGCTTAACAAGTGGAAGATCTTGGGTTTGAATCCTTCCACCCTTGTATGTTTTGACCTTAATTTTGGGGGGTTTCTACCCCAATGGCCAGGCTGGGATGGCCCAAATGGCCGGTCAGGCCCGGCCCACTGGCCACTCTGCTTCTGTGCCCTCTACATCCGTCTCACACCTCTCTCCTTTTGTATGTTCATTCAACCATATCCTTGTTTATCTTAAACTAAGTATTTTATCCTATTTATTTATTTGTGGTGTGTTTTAACTATCGCTAAGTGAGATCCTAATTGACTTAAACATCGGAGGAGTCCACCGTCGATCAATGTACGAGCCCCTTCAGCCATTACTTGTCTTGCAGAAAATACCAAGTTAGACGTTTAGCTAAAGCTTGAATTCGATTTTCATCCTATTTGACTCCACCTTAAACATAATAAAAAGTGCACCGCCAAATTCATCGTAAATAACTAAAAAAGCCTCAATAATACGAGCGAGCTGCCAAAAGAGCCTAAAAAGAACGAAATGTACAAATACAATGATTTATTGTTAGTACAGCGCAACTGCTGCTTGTCAATAATAACATTTTCCTGCTCTCATTAAATAGTAAGCCTCAACAACACGAAAAGCTCCAGTGTTGCACTGTATTAAGAACCCCAATATCAGAGTATAATAACATCTATAAAGCTCCACCAAACTAGTTAAGTTTTTCAAAATAATTAGTTTATGTTTAAATTTTGCCAAACTATAACCCCGACCCATGAAGATAAAATACTTGAGGTTCATATATAAGTCCTAATGAGATTCTATTCTAAAACTAATTGGTATTAAACTAACCCACTAAATTTATATATTAATCTCTTTATTTCCACACTATTACGTAAGATTTTTACTAGACATACTTGTGAAATAATTAACAATTTATTAATACAGTGCAACACTGAAGTTCATCAATGCACAGAGGACGACTGTGCTGTTGCATGAAGAGTTAGTTTACACATTAAGTGGATATCTGTCCTGGTGACCTGTTGCTTGTAAATGCAAAATATATGGTACCTATTACTGCAAATTATCCAAAAAAGGGTCCCTGTTAGAAGGACATCTTGTCAGTTCGCATACCAAGATCCTTTTGTTAGTATCAAATTTGAATTTCGCCAAAGCCCGCCCAAATGGTTGGGTAGGCATTTGCCACCCACAAGATCCAGTGTTCGAGGCCTGGCATCCCCCCTTCCCCTGCCTTTAAGATGTTTGTACTGTTCAAAAAAAATAATTTGAATTTCAATTATAGAAAACTATGTACTATAATATAAACTTTTTAATCAAACACTTCTCATCAAGCCTTTTAGCATTCCTATATACATTTATGAGTTTTGGGCGTAAACCATGGTCAGAGTGCCACTAACCCTAAATAGAAAACAAAGGTTAAGTTTGATAAAAACATGTACACAGATAATTAGAAAATTGGGATGTGCATATTTGAACTTCAGTAATGGTGATAGATAAATCTTAGTTTCAATCGTTTTCCAGCTGTTGTTGTAAGCAACTCTTCATTTAAATATTATACTTTTTCACTATTTAAGAACTTAACTTATACCACACGCATTAGGAGTAATTTTCAAGGGGGGAAAAAAAGCATATTACATCAAATGAAAAATATAAAGCTGTCTATAACAAGAAGAACATGACTAGTTTACAGGGAATAAAAGTTAAGTTATTTTGCCAGTGCTATTACTCAATGATACTAGCATCTAACATATGACTGATCGACACAGTTTGGCCAATATATAATAATATTACCACTTCTTTCCTCCAAAGTATCCACAGTAAAACCATCTCTATTTCAATGCCATTTTAAAATAATTACAGATACGTTATTAAAAATGCTATCACAATCACTCCTAACCATAATGCAAACTATGTTGAATCCTTAGCACACTATAAATAAATTAAAAGTCCCCTATTTAAAAAATGATACTTAAAGAGCAATGGCTAAAATTCACTTCCTTTTCTTTAATTATTTTTATTAACCAAATAAGAGTTAAAATATTCATTTTTCATAATTTATTACTTTGCAGATTCACCTTAAGCTAATCACATGAAGCTATAGATCTAAGTCACATGAGGTTAAACTCATAAGCAGCACACGTACATTTTTCAAGTGTATACTCAGCAAGCACATCCCACGTGAACAATCAAATATTGTAATGATTTTTAGTTATTTATTCAATAATATAAATTAGGAAGTGAAACCACCTCATAATGCTTCCCATAATCAATTTAGTACTTAAATTAGGAAAAGGACCGGACAATATCAGTACAAAGACAGTAGTATCGCATCTCTTGTGCCCTAAGAAAATATAGCCGCCCATAATCCATACAAGCTTACTAAAGGAACATACCCAGTGCCTCAAGGGCTCCCGCCTACGCAGGATCTAGGGGGGGCGGATGTACGCAACCTTCCCCCTTCAGGGTGCTAACCTGAAGAGAGGCTGTTTCCCAGTGCCCTCAACCTAAGGGTGAGGACTTTCCTGGAGGTCACCCATCCTGGTACTACTCTCGCCCAAGTACGCTTAACTTCGGAATTCTAATGGGATCCGGTGATGGCGTGTTGGTGCCCTCTTTGGTGACAAGCTTACTATATTTACTAATGGGAATATATATCCGGGTCAGTGTACGCACATCTTAATTAGTTCTCAATTTCTAGGTATTATCTACTTAGAAGTTTGTTTATATGTATTAGGATATGTTGTAACTCCAGTTTCTACTGGGTGGTGAAAAAATAATTTGCACCTGGGGTCAACCAGCTTGTGATTACAAAAACAGCTCGAGCTTGCTTGTATATCTTAATATAGCTTATGAGCCTAAATATGCTTGCCTAAACCAAATTTGAGCCTAAATCAAGCTTAAACAAGGGAACTTAGCTCAAGCTTGTGAGTTGTGCTCGAGCTTAATCATGGTCAAATAGAACCCAAGCATACGATGGATCGATTCGAGCTCAAAGTTTCTAGGATCAGTGAGCGTTGAACCAACCCTAAATTTAGCTAGATATGGATGAATCCAATCTTAAATTTGACAAACAAGGACTTAAATTGACTCATTTATAGTCCTACTTACATCTCATAATAAGATCTTCTTCACTTAACACAAGAGTTAAGTCCTATAAGAAGTCGTATTTCACAAGAATTAAAATCCTTTATCAATCTCTTGAGAATGATCTTATATTTGATTGTCAGGACAAGAAATAGATAATATTAAAAGCTAAAACTTAACTGGTGCTATAAATAAGCTAATCTCTGTGTAACAACCCCTAATACTCACCACTAATCTGACACATTAGACTATCAAATTTAGAAGAGTTAAAAACTGACCCATGATTCAAACAAAGAAGACCACTAAGCCAACCTGTCAGCCTTTTTCTCCACACACCCCCCTCCAACTTTATACTCCAACCCGCACGCGTGGGAGCCCTCCCTTTTGAATACGTCCTTTTTTCTTAAACTCACCCCTCTCTCTCTCTCTCTCTCTCTGCTCTTTCCTTAACTCTGCCCCCACCACCACTTCAAAAAAGCTCTCTTTCACTTAAAATACTCCAACAGAAGGCATCTGTCAACAGGCTCACACTTAAATGCTCCTGTTCCCCCCCTCCCCCCCTTTCTCTGAAATACATCATCCACATAAATTATATTGATACTGTTTTCTAATGTGTTAGTTAATTCAACTGATAGAGTATTTGAGACGTGGTATGTAAGATTTTAGATCGAATCCCACTTTCAACATAGAAGAGGCGTTGAACGGAATTTTAAAAGGACTATCTTTGTGCAATTTATATGACTTTTTTATTATATATATATATATATATATTAGTAATTTAAGAGTAATCAATGAATATTATGTTTTATAATTAAATAACTTTTGAATGTATCCGTTCGAAAAGAAAAAAAAAACTTTTGAATGCGTAATTTTTTTAAAAGTTTAAGTTACTAGGTGAAAATATAAATAGTTTTATATTCGAATATATTCCTTTGTGCAAATGTCTATATGGACACAGACCCATCTCATGCTATATGCTGAAATTATACTAATATTTAGAGACAGTTTATTAGGATTTCGACTCATGATTTCTTAGTGTATTCATAATATTACGGTGAGAAATCAATTGTCTTAAAAATTTAAACTATCAGGTGAAGGTATAGAAATAATTTTATATCATTTGTTTTAATGCATGATAAGAAAAGAAGCGTAAAGCGTCTCATAAGAAAATTCTGCCATCGTTTTATAGCCACAGAATTCACTCAATGACCTTTCTTTGCAACCCAATTAGCCGCAACGTCGGCCTCCTTAAAATAATGGCTAAATAGATATCCTACCAAGAACTAATAGAAATAATTCTACACTATTATTATTATATAAAATTTTATTTGAAGAGTAATGATGCGAGTTAAGTGAATAAAAGCTACAAACTTTTAAAAGTTTTTCTGTCATTTATATTTTCACTCTGATAATAACATTAAGGTAACTATATATTCCATTTTTCCATCTCTAAATATTCCTCCATCATCATCATCATCATCTCTATCTATGCATACAAACACACACTCACACTCACATGATTTTGCTTTTTGGGTTCAGTTAATGGCCATTGCAGCTTTTGACATTCTCCTAGCAGACAACCTCCACCCACCCCCATCCATGGCGTCCACCCATTTATATTGATTCTCCTTCTCCATTTTCTCTTCTACTCGAACCATTTTCTCTCTCTTCCACATCCATGGCTACTCCTAACACTGACTACCCTAGACGTCCAAGGAGCAAGTCTCCTTCTTTCTCCTCTATCCTCCTCGACTCTATCTACCGCTCTTTCGACGTCGATCCTTACGTTTCTAGTGACAAATTGACAGCAAAAGCGGGAGAAAAACAGAGGAGAAACAGAGTGAGAAGTGAAAGTACCGTTACTAGTAGCAGTAGCTTGATGTTCGAATCAGAGATTGTTGATCTTCGTAAGGCGATCATGATCGAGCATTGGATGGAGAAGCAGGAGCGTAATCGAGAAGTTCGTGCGTTGGATGAGGAGAATATCCGGTTCGTTCGCCAAAAGTCGGCTCCGAATAGGAAAAACTCCGGCGGTTACAATCTCGCCGGTAACGGCGGCGGAGAAGCGGAGTATTATTTCTCATCGTGCTTCACTCCGTCAAAGAATCGTACGCGTTTTGATCACGCGCCGGCGAAGCGTGACGGACGGTTACTAAAAAATACGAAATCGAGAGCGATGAAGATCTACGGCGATCTGAAGAAGGTGAAGCAACCGATCTCTCCTGGCCGTCGGATCGCGAGCTTCCTTAACTCAATCTTCACCGCGAAGAAGCAAAACGAAACCGTATCAGATCGAAAACTGAAGACACCGTCCACAAACGCGTCGTCTTCGACTTCAACCTCGTGCTCATCCGCATCATCATTCTCACGATCTTGCCTGAGTAAAACTCCAGCGAGTTCCAAAGGAAATTCCAGCAGTGCCGGCAAGAGATCGGTGAGATTTTATCCAGTAACCGTCATCGTCGACGAAGATTCTCGACCTTGCGGCCACAAATCCATACACCAACACGAAACTCCAAACCTAATCCATTCAAAATCGTTCAATCGGAGCAATTTTTCAAAGAAACCGTCAAGATCGGCTATCAGTATCGCAAATTCACCGATCGAGCATCATCAAAAACAGAAAATCGAGAGAAACACCATAAGAGATGAAGAATCGCATTGCGATTGCGAATTTGGAGATGAAATCGACGACGTAGAGAGCTGCGCGAGCTCGGATCTCTTCGAACTGGAGAATCTGAGCTCGATTGGACTCGGAGTGAGCAGGTACAGTGAGGAGTTGCCGGTGTATGGAACTACCAGTTTGCAACAGAATCACGCCATTGTTAACCGCCTCCTCGTTTAGTTTTTAATTTTTTTTATTTGTTTTTTTAGGAAGTTATTATTATGGTAAAAATTGTTACTAACAGAGTAATAATATGACTTATAAATAATAAAATCTTAAATATAATGACTTTGCTCTGATAGTAACAATTTTATACTGATAATAACATTAAATTTTTTTATTTTGTTGTAATTTGGGGATTAAAGTAATGTAAGTAGGGTTGAGGGGAGTTAATGTTTTGATTATCAAATTATCAATGTGTCTTCATTTTGCAACTTCCATTTTTTTCTTTTTCTTTTTTCTTTTTTTCTTGGGAGATTAGGTCTCAAGCAACATTTTCGGGCTTCAAGGGCTTTCGCCTAAGCAAGATCTGGGGATATGTACGCAACCTTCTCCTTTTAGGGAACCCCTAACTTAAAGACTTCCCAGAATGTTACCTATTTTGATACTACTCTCGTCCAAGCACGCTTAATTTTAGAGTTCTAATGGGATTCGATGCTTGCGTTTTGGTACCCTCCTAACTCTTGCCAAAGCACGTTTAGCTTCAGAGGTTAGGGTCTATTGGTTTAAGATCAAAAGTAATTTTTAAAAATTGTTTAGTTTTGCATTTTTATATCATATGATACTGATGAAGATAAGAATCTGATGATCAAAGATTAAATTTAAAAGTTTTATTACTTAATTTCCTTGAATCGGAATCTAGTAAATATTCATCTGAAAATGCTAACATCAAAAAATCTTTGACATGCCACATATATTTATCAGTACTTTTGATCTGACTCTTGCAATTTTCTATGGTAACAGACAAATTTCTTTAAAAATATAGTTGTGATATATATATATATATATATATATATATATATATATATTGTTAAAATAATTTGCCATACATTATAATTTTTTGGCCAAAATTTAATAGAATATTCATGAGATTTTTCGCTAGATTTTGCCATATAATAGGCAAGTGGTAATATTTTCAAATGTTCCAAAAAGGTACATTTTTCTAGAACTACGTCAAGAAAAATAACTTAGCTCAATAGGCTCTTAATATGGTATCAGAAAAAATTTTGTCAAAAAAATTTTATATAAAAATTTGACAAACTAGAGGAGAATATTCCTTGAATGTAAAATTAACCTGTGCTAGCACTCCCGAATCATATAAAACATGAGGTCTTCTAATGTCCTTCGATTTTTACTTTTGCATTCAGTATCTTTCATGATGTTCTTATATTAGTCTTTAATGTTGCACGCTTCTCTGCATATATGTTCAGGCCTTACTCTTGCAGGTGCACATACCTTATATCGTGACTTTTTTTGTCACTAATTATAGAAAAAAAAAATATTTGAGTATAAAACTAATCATGAGCCTTCAGTTTCAGCTTAAGCTTTTAGGACAGTTGGTTCTTTGATATGGTATCAGAGTCTTGTTAATCAAGAAGTCATGAGTTTAAATCTCAACGACCCTTACTCTCAATATTAAACTAATTTAAGTATAAAGTATGTGGTAGACCTGTACAAAATTCACGCTTCAAACCCAATGGACATTTGAATCAGGGAACATGTTAGTAAATAAAACAAATCATGAACTTTCACCCATCAGTTAAAACTTTTAGAACAATCAGTTCTTTGAAAAAGAAAAAAAACGAAAAGCAAGTAAGAGAATGGCGCTTACGGGGTGACTAAGGGCTCGCCTTGTCGAGTTACCTGTATGTACTACGCTATGCCGATAATTATCGAAAATAAAGTAAGTGAATGAAGTAGAAATGAATCATAAAAAAGGGGCCAGGGTACTTCCATAAAGATGATGAGACCACATGTAAGATATGATATTTGTCAAAATAACTATTATTCAATATTAAAAATAAATAAAAAAGGAACCCTCCATATCATTATTATCTTGCTAAAGTTGATTTTACACTCCAAATTTGACTTAAATAATAATAATAATTTTTTTTTGGAACTTTTATTTTTTTAAAGATTTTTTCGGATAAATACTGTGATTGAAAGATATGATCTAAGATCTCTGAGAAATGACAAAAGGGGGAGACAGATATGGGTGTCGCTTTCTCTGACTGTACTCGCCACCCGTTGTAGGACCAATTAAGAGTATTGAATGGATACCTATAGCGAACTTCATGTGTGAGGGTAGTTTCAATGTGTCGTACTAGAGTTGTGAGAGAGAAGAGATTAATATATAAATCTAGTGAGTAGCTCGGTGATCTGTGGATCTCATATGTGTCAGCTCTTTGGATCAGCCGTAAGGCTAGGTGAAGGTTTATATATCCACCCTTGCAGTTAAACGGATATCATGAGTTTAGCAAAAGAACTACACAACCCACGTCACAAGCTCTAACGCAAAATGCCTAATCAAGGGTTATCGTCTTAGAATTTCTCGACTTATTGCCTCCCTCAATTGAGTCTTGAAGACCTAAGCAACAAAATTCACACAACCGCTTTAGATTGCAGAGTAAATGGACTTCTAAGTGCGATATTTCGTTAGTGACCCGAAAGGGTAGCTCCAAAAGAATCAGACATTAAAAGAATTGCAGCAGTTCCGAGAGCCTCATTACCTGCACATAGCAACACCCCGAGCTCAAACACCAGGTTGCATATATAAGTCAATTCAAAAAATTTTGCTATTGCAGTAACAAATTGTAACATGAAAATAACAATAGCCTTCAAAAAGAAGTGTTAAATGGTCATGATAATATTGAGGATGTTTTAAGTAAGGGTTTAAACGAGCCGAGTCAAGCCAAGCTCTTATCAAGTTTTTCCAACCCTTGTTCGAGCCCGGTTCAATAAGGTTTTATTGTGTTTGATGCTGCTCAATCGATCTTAAAACCAAGCCAATCTTACTATTAGGTCGAGCTCGCTATCGAGCCGAGCTTTTGAAGTTACTGTCGAGCTATTAACGAATCACTTTCGAACTAATATCAACTGTTAACGAGCTCTTATCAAACTATTTGTGAACGTTCATGAGCCGAGCACCCCCTGTTTGAACTCAACTTGTGAAACTTATCAAGCCTACTCGAATTCGGTTTGATAACCTATCGAGCTCTCATACTGAACACGAACGAGCTCTAATCAATTTCAAACACGAGTAGCTTATCAAATGTTCGGTTCGTTTACGTTCAAAAGTTTGAAGCAAATCACAAATAGTAATTTAGGTGTTAAAAAAATGATTACCTCCTAATAAAAATGACAATTTATTTATCTTAGGAAAATGATTTAGGAGGGTCCGATAAATATTGTCTTATTGAGGGAAATTATTTTTTATTGGTGCGATGGGACACCTCCACGTGAGGACCAGGACCCCAATTATTCATTCTTACTATATGTCAAACCGGGTAACGTTATTACCAGAATAAAATTATTCATATTATAATAATTTTATAAAAATTTATGATTATTATTCATTATTTATATTGATAGTAATAATACTCATGTCATCCAATAAAACAGCATCAAACACAGAGGATGAAGGTGGTAGAGATGAGAATGCTGCGCTGAATATGTGGCCACACAAAGAAGGATAGGATCAGGAACGATGTAATCAAAGGTAAATTAGGTGTAGCTTCGATCGAGGATAAACTGAGAGAGCACCGCTTAAGATGGTTTGGACATGTTAGCAGGAGACTGACCACAGCTCTAGTCAGGAGGTGTGAACAGCCACATACTACGTTAGGCAGAAGAGGGAGGGGCAGGCTAAAGAGGAGTTGGCTGGAGACAATCCGACACGACCTAACCCACCTAAACCTAAGGGAGGAGATGGCCTTAGATAGAGCACGATGGAGGGCTAGCATAAGGGTAGCGGATGTGGTAGCGTAGAGTAGTGCGGCGAGTGACTGGTAGTTTAAGAATTCTAGGCAGTCATAACCCCAGGTAGTGCACTTATCTGTTGTTTAGTTACTTCCCAATCATTCGTCTATTATTGGCCATGTACTATTTGCTTTACTATGTGCCTTGTAATTATCTTCTGTGGGATATATTTTATACTACTAGTTTAACGCGGTGTCCTAAACTGATGCTTTGTGGCTTCCATAGTTTCCAGGATACCATGTTCTCATGACGACTCGATCTTCAGGATGAGGGTCCTCGGAAACAGCCTCTCTTCCACCCAGAAGGGGCAAGGCTGCGTACATCCACCCCCCAAGCCTTGCTTCGTGCGGGAGCCCCTGTGGCACTGGGACTGTTGTTGTTGTTGTTGCTGCATAGTAACAACACCCCTGAAATATCCTATTTAATTATTTAATATGTAGTAGAAATTGTCGAGGGTTCATTTACTAAGCACTAAGGCATCGGATTCCATTAGAACTCCGAAGTTAAGCGTGCTTGGGCAAGAGTAGTACTAGGATGGGTGACCTCCTGGAAAGTCCTCATGTTGCTAACCCTGTAGGTTGGGGATTCTCGAAAACAGTCTCTCGATAGGGTTACACCCTGAAAGGGTAAGGCTGCGTACATCTACCCCTCTCTAACCCTGCTTATACGAGAGCCCTTGAGGCACTGGATCTGTCATTGTTGTTGTAGAAATTATCGCTTAAATGTTATGACATCGAAGGTGTCAATTAGTTCAACTAATAAAATCTTTAGAAGGTAATAGAATTCCGCCTTCATCATTTGAGAGCAGAGTTTAGGGGATTCGAGGAGGAGTTCGCCCCTTGTACAGTTCATGTAACCTTTTTACTGTAAGTAAAAGAAATTATCAAAATTGATCTTTTAATACTAATTTTTCTTAAGGTTTAATATATAAATTAAGATAATTTCAGGTGTTTTTAACCTCTTGGAATCAAGTAGTTTTCTTGGAAAATCGCTAATATGTCACATGATAGCAGTAATATTTATGCATTATCTACTTGAATCGGTAGAACTTTTACAGTAGTCCTATGAATTTTAACTAAAAACGTTGATATGACATATACATATTGTAAAACTCACAACTCACGTTTGTGATTTCGGGCAAAAATTAATTAGATTCCAACAAAGCCTCAAATTATTCCATAGGGTACTCGGGTTACAAAATCCTTAAACCTTATAAAATTTTATTATATATATTAAAATATCTTTATATATAAGTATAATCTAAGAAGATACCAACACGCAAGTACCGAATCCCATTAAAACTCCGAAGTTAAGCGTGCTTGGGCGAGAGTAATACCAAGATGGGTAACCTCCTGGGAAGTCCTCATGTTGCATCCCTCAGGCTCAGAGTTCTCGGAAACAGCTTCCCTCAGGGTAGCACCATAAAAGGGGAAGGCTGTGTATATTCACTCTCCTAGACCCAGCTTAGGCGGGAGCTCTTAGAACACAGAAAATATAACCTTTTTTTTTTCATATATAAGTATAAAGCAACAAATCTTAGAATACTTAAGTTATAAATTTCATATATACTAAGAAATTCAATAAAGCATATAAAAAATTACTGAATATTTGTATAATATACTCGAACCACCTCACTTCGACCTCGACCGAACACCCACCACCTCGAACCACCCTCCACAACCCACCACCCCCCACTCGCCTGACCTGACCCACCATCACCTCGACCTCGACCTCGACCCACCGACTCTCGCGACCCACCACCACCTCTGACCCACCTCACCGCACCGACGACCCACCTCTGACCCGCCACTTCGACCCACACAGCACCGCACCAACCCTGACCCACCGCACCTCACCGACGACCCACCACCGCCAGACTCCACTTCGACCTACACACCACACCCCCACTGACACAGACACCGAACCTCCCCCACCACCACACAGCCGCGCCAGCCCTGAGCCCGGCCACAGCCTAATTGCACCCAATCACCCACCACCACCGCCAACACACACGCCACTGATAGTCCAAGCTACTACAGAGGGCCGATCCACCAATGCAGTACCGTCCTCAAGGCTGCCATCGATCACCGCCTTCATAAGACCAAACGGTCAACCGACCGGCCCAGGTAAGTGAAAACCGGTCGGCCCAAGGTTTGAATCCTTATCCTTCTACTTCGAGCTCTCGTCTTTTAACTTCTAATAATAGTACGACTCTTAAATCCCTTTTTATTTTGCATTGTTTATCTGGACTTGTGAGTGTACATATCTATAGTGATAGAAGTGTATGAACGTGACTAGACATGGAACTCAAAACATGAGGCCATCTTTACAGGGGGTGGGAAGGGGGAGAGAGAGGCCAAAAAGGGAGGGAAATCTAAGAATAGGGACACTAAATATCGGGACATTGAAACAGAAGGGCAATGAGATAGTCCAAATGATGATGAAAAGAAGGATCAATATCCTATGCCTACAGGAGACTAAATGGGTGGGCTCGAAGGCAAGGGAGATGCCAGGACACAAACTATGGTACTCAGGGAAAACCAGAGGGAGGAATGGTGTAGGAATTATAGTTGACAATAGTCTTAAGGATAAAGTAGTCGAAGTGGCAAGAACTGGGGATAGAATCATAGGCATTAAGATGATCGTAGATGGGGAGATAATGAACGTGATCAGTGCCTATGCACCACAGACTGGACTACCAGAGAACGAGAAGGCCGCATTTTGGGAGGACTTAGACAGAACGATGCAAACCATACCACAAGATGAACAAGTGGTGATTGGTGGGGACTTCAATGGGCATGTTGGCGAGAAAGAGGATGGATACGCGACTCACCATGGAGGATTCGGATATGGAACTAGGCATGCAGAGGGGAAATCCCTTCTGGACTTCGTTGTCATTTATGAGCTCACAATTGCCAACACTTTTTTCAAAAAGCGTGACGAGCATCTCATCACGTATCAAAGCGGAGAGGCGAAGACTCAGATCGACTACATCCTACTAAGGAAGAGGGCACAGAGACAATGCAGGGACTGTAAGGTCATCCGAGGAGAGGACCTATCTAAACAACATCGGGTGGTATGTGCGGATGTAAAGGTCAAGAAGTGAGTCAGAAGAAGCAGGAAACCCGTGCAGAGACGTACCCGTTGGAGAGACTTGAAAGGTGAAAAACTTAGAGTCTATAAGGAAAGGGCGGATTTAGAGCTCAATTGGGACGAGGAGGGAGATATTAACCGAAAGTGGAATGAATTGGCCCAGAAAATTAGGAGTTTGGCACGCGAAGTTTTGGGAGAGTCAAAGGGTGGCACAATCACCCACAGAGAGTCATGGTGGTGGGGAGAGGAAGTCCAACAGAAGATTAAGACGAAACGAGACCGGTTTAAGGAGTGGCAGCGCAGTAGAGAAGAGGAAAAGAGACGACAATATCAGCAAGCCAAGAAAGAAGCGAAGAAAGCAGTTAGTGAGGCAAAGTCAAGAGCATATGAAGAGTTTTACAAGAGGCTGGACACCAAGAAGGGAGCCAGGGATATATACAAGATAGCCAGAGCAAGAGAGAGGAAGACGAGGGACCTGGGGCAAGTAAAATGCATTAAAGGAGCGGATGGGCAAGTGCTAGTGGAAGGGCATCAAATTAGAGCTAGGTGGAAAGCCTACTTCCATGATCTGTTCAACAACCGGGGAAACACAGAGATAGATTTAGGGGAGCTCCAGACTACGGAAGAGGATGAGAACGAATGCTATTGTGAGCGAATTACCCCAGAGGAGATCAAGGAAGCCCTAAAACATATGGGTAGGGGAAGAGCAGTTGGTCCAGATGGGATACCCATTGAGGCATGGAAATACCTTGGACAGAGGGGTTGCAGCTTGCTAGCAAAACTCTTTAATGAAATCTTGATGGGGAACAAGATGCAGGAAGAATGGCGGAAGAGTACACTGGTCCCAATCTACAAGAACAAAGGTGATATCCAGAGCTGCGCCAATTACCGGGGGATCAAATTGATGAGTCACACCCTCAAGTTGTGGGAGAGAGTCATAGAAAAGAGAATACGACAACAAACGAAGTGACCGAATACCAGTTTGGGTTCATACCTGGGAGATCAACAATAGAAGCCATTCATCTCTTACGGCAGATGATAGAGCAATACAGGGAGAGACAAAAGGACCTCCACATGGTCTTCATCGATCTAGAGAAGGCATATGACAGAGTGCCAAGAGAGGTACTG
The DNA here is from genome assembly GCA_018398585.1 of Simmondsia chinensis. Taxonomy (NCBI): domain Eukaryota; kingdom Viridiplantae; phylum Streptophyta; class Magnoliopsida; order Caryophyllales; family Simmondsiaceae; genus Simmondsia; species Simmondsia chinensis. The sequence goes on from JAGTTD010000010.1 coordinate 36,668,930, forward strand.
TGGAGAGTGTTGGGAAGGAGAGGCATCCCGATGCCTTATATTCGGGCCATTAGGGACATGTATGAAGAGGCATATACTAATGTGCGAACAGGGGAAGGGGAGACATACACTTTCCCTATTACAGTAGGTGTCCACCAGGGCTCTGCCTTGAGTCCCTTCCTGTTCATTCTAATGATGGATGAGCTCACTAGACATATCCAAGGGGAAGTACCTTGGTGCATGCTTTTTGCAGACGACATAGTTCTGGTAGGGGAATCCCGTGCGGACATAAACGAGAAGCTAGAGCTATGGAGAGGCGCACTAGAATCGAGGGGTTTAAGGATTAGCAGATCTAAGACCGAGTATGTGGAATTCAAATTCGACCGTTCCACCACGACCAACACCGAGGAGGTTAAGATTGGAGCAGAAGTCGTATCAAGTAAGGAGAGCTTCAAATATCTGGGTTCCATGATACACCAGAATGGTGAAGTGGATGAGGATGTCAGTAACAGCATTAAAGTAGGCTGGCAGAAGTGGAGGATGGCATCCGGGGTGCTGTGTGATAGAAAGTTCCCGCTAAAGTTAAAGGGAAAATACTATAAGACGGTAGTAAGACCGGCTATGCTATATGGGACAGAGTGTCAACAAATGAAACAAAATCAAACACAGAGGATGAAGGTGGCAGAGATGAGGATGCTACGATGGATGTGTGGTCACACAAGAAAGGATAGGATTAGGAATGATGTGATACGAGGTAAGCTGGGTGTAGCCTCTCGATCGAGGATAAATTGAGGAAGCACCGCCTAAGATGGTTTGGACATGTTAGCAGAAGACCGACCTCAGCCCCAGTCAGGAGGTGTGAACAGCTAAACACAGAGATAAGCAGAAGAAGGAGGGGCAGACCAAAGAAGAGTTGGCTGGAGACAATTCGTCAAGATCTAACCCACCTAAACCTAAGAGAGGAGATAGCCTCTGATAGGACACGTTGGAGGGCTAGCATTAGGGTAGTGGAGATGGCAGAGTAGAATAGTAAGGGGAGTGGCTGGTATTCTAAGATTCTTAGGCAAGCATAACTCTAGTGTAGCACTTTTAAGCTAGCTAAGTCCCTAATCATGCCCATTCTCCTATTTCTTCTTCTTCTTCTTCTACTTTTTCCTCTATATGCATGTTATTGATGGGTAGTTTATCTGCAGGCACTCAACTACTTCAGATTGGGGGTCTCCGGAAACAGTCTCCTTTCCTGACGGAAGGGGTAAGGCTGCGTACATTACCCCCTCCAGACCCTGCTTTCTGCGGGAGCCGCAAGGCACTTGGACTGTTGTTATTGTTGTTGTATAGTATAATATATTTAAATATTAAAACGTTTTTCAATACAAAGACAAAAATGTAATAATGAAACTCTTACGTAATCAATATATGGTAAATAAAAAGTAATAATAAAATAATACAATAATTAAACCATCCAATTATGTGGTTGCTAGCTTTGCTTGAGTTTGATGCCATTTACCCCAAGTAAGTTAAAATAATAATTTATAAAATATAATCCAAAAAGTTAATTACCATGTGAGATGTCTCATTCAAGTTGATTAATTAACTTAATTAAATGTCATTTTAATGGGCTTTAATTATTTTTTTTTGGCTCTTTTATGCGAAGAAGAATCCAATTTGCTGTGATTCAGGGTCTATTTAAACGAACTTTTTTGCTGAAAAAAATCTTTTTTTAAGAATAGAACGCCCTTTTTAAGGTTTGAGAGTAGCAAATATGTCGATGTAAGAGCTGCTCGCTAAGGCGTCTACTTTGGCTTGGAATTTTCGGTTGACGAGGGCTTGGCTCATGTTTGGTTCCTGCCTTGGAGTTGTTATTTTTCTTTGTTTTTTGGTTTTTGTTTGGATTTTTATTTTTGTTTTGTTTTGGTTCTGCCATGCTTTAGTGTGGTTTGGGATTCCGTTTTCGTGGGGTGCCAACTTTTATATTGTAAGTTTCTCGCTAATTATCGAGAAAAAGAGTGTTTAGCCTAAAAAGAAAAGTGTTTTTAAATGGAAGCATAAGTTTTTTTTTAAACAAAATTAAAAATAATATTTTTTTTAAAAATAAAAGTGAAAACTAAAAATTTTCAGAGGGGAGTACCCCTATTTAATTTTTTTTTTTTAATAAAAGTGTTGATGCAAGAGTGCTTTTGAAAAAATTATATTTTATTTGAATAGTCAAGGTCGAAGACAATTGGCAAACGCGCCCATTGAAAAGAGAGCTCAAAAATTCGAGATCAAGATGCAGCTAATTAAAAACAAAAATACCAACAATAAAATTATGAGCACTAATACAAAAAAAATTACGAGTTGGGGATCCCATAGTGGAGGTTGGGAGATCAAAGTCGAGCTTTGAAGCATCGTTCTTTGCTGGATGATCTGCTACAAAATTCATTGCCCTCTGTAAATGAATTAATTGAAGTGAGTAAATCCTTTACCAAATGTGACATTAGAAGACTAACAACTCAATAACCAAAAATTTTGTTATCAGAGATATTATATTATTAAATGAGTAAACTACCGACGAATTAATGAAGATTAAAACAATAGGTGGAGGAAATCAATGGGCTGTAAGAAAGGTATAATGAACGAAATTAACAAAAAAATTAATGAAATGTGATATGTTTAATAATCAATGTAATTTAGTTCCATTTAAAACTATCATAATGATTTAATTAGTGTTCCAATCATAATGCATGAACCAAGCGAGTTCGGGAAGGAAGGCGAGCAACTTTGTCATATGGGGTTGGATCTTATATTGATCTACGAGATTAGCAAATTTTTTGTTGTGTTGTGTTTCAAATTTAAGTCTCGATTTTGAAACGGAGGTTTATGATAAAGCGGAAAGGTTGGACCTGACCTTTATTTCAATGTCTTTCCAGTTACCCATCAGCTAGGGTTTCGGTCATGTGCGTGTGTGTTAGAGTTAGTGTAGTTTTCGAGGTTGTGACCTGTTTTCATATTCACAGTGATTTTTCCTCTCATCCGAGAGTTTTTTTTATGTAAATCTCTATGTTACTGTTTCTCTTTCTCTTTTGACTTCTCATTTTCATTCAAATCCGATATTAATATCCAAATCAAATCCAATTCTTGAAAATTTTTCCCATCCAAATCAAATCCAATTCTTGAAAATTTTTCCTTACATTATTAAACGGAGAAATTGCTAGAGTATGTGAGTCATGAGCAGGGCCGGACATAACCCCAAGCAACTCAAGCACCCATTTGGAGCCCTCGAAATTTAAGGGCCCCAAATTTGGGAGGATTGTATTTATAAATTTTAGTTGTTGATATTAATAAGTTTTATTAGTACAATTTTTAGAATTTTATTACATATAAAGGGCCCCCATTTGAAATGTTTGCTTGAGGCCCCGGGAATGTCACGACCGGCCTTGGTCATGAGCTTGTGATTCGTGAGTCCAAAAAGCTCTTCCTTTATTTTGAGCTCGATTTCCCCTATTAATAAGCTCAGCTCAGCTCGGCTCGACTCGGCTCAATACAAGGTCATGTCGATTCAATTAACATAAAAAGTCGAGCCAATTTGAGTATACAACACTATAGAATGTTAAAAGTTCAAAAACAAGAGCTCAACTCGAATAGTCGAGTTCGAACAAGGGGGTGCTCGGCTCCACTCGTTTATGCCTCTATGTATCGGGACGGCAAGTGGAGCGAAAATAAGAAAAGGGGACCCAAGTGTGGAATAAGGGTAAGTCAAAAAAATTATGAGACATGATTAGCAAAACTTTCAAACTCAACTTTACCACCACATGCACATGGTTTTCAAAATTAAAAATTATAAAATAAAATAAAATAAAATAAAATTATAAATTGTAGAGCTATTGGATTATAGGTGAAAAGGAACCATTCTTCACCCAATTAATACCCACTATAATGTTAGGGTTTGCTAATTAGATCTTTGGGTCGGCCTGATAATTAATGTCTTATTTGATAACTGGGTAAAAATAAGAATAATAAGATATTATCCAACTGTTATTTATATATGCTTGATAAAAAGGGGCCGTATAAAAAAGAATAATTTTTTTTGGGTAACGCGAGACTAGGTTACCCCAGCTAACCTCAGCCTATGAGGAGGTCAGTCATGAGTATATCCTCAGCGAGAATCGAACCCCAGACCCCTGGGCGATGATCGCATGGGTAGGAGACGCCATTAAAAAAAGAATAAATGAGTTATCTTGTTTGACAATTGGGTAATGGGGTAAGATTAAGAAAATTATAGTTAAATAACAGTAAAATTTAATTACCCTCGCCCTCTTTACCCTCAATTCGTGGCTTAACGAAAATGAGTTTTTTTTATTTTTTATTTCCTAATAATTAAGAGAGGAAGAAACCTCCGGTAGATACAGGTTTTACCCACATTCCCCCCATCCCCTCCAATTTAACCCGTCAGGAAATTTTGTCAAACGAGGCTAAGAGTTTTCCCCATTACACTCATGCCCCGTTACTCCTCCTTTCCGGTTGTCAAACAGGGGTAAAAGGAAACTTAAGATAGTCTTACAACTTTTCTCTTTTTTTCTCCGAATTTTTTGAAATTTATAAAATTATATCTAATTTAAATTCAATTCTTAGATATTTACTCGTACAACAAGAGTTTGACCTAGTTTACCTATAAGAATTTATGTGACAGACAATTAACAATATATATATATATGTTAAAGCTGAAGAGGCTCACTAAATTATTGTTAGTTTTTGTAACTAAATAATTTTTGTCACAACATGTATAAGAGACACAAATTATATATATAAATTACGTATAATTTGTATTTTTTTTTATGAATAGTGTTATTCATTCAACTTCTTTTTTTAAGAAAGTAATAAGAACACTAGACACACTGTTGATGTATAACCCTGTTTGGTGCATCTGCAGATGTAATCCTCTCAAATTTTCCCGAACCTGATGACTCCCCTTCAAATCCTCTAATACATCGAATAATTAACCAATTTGAGCAACATGCTCTAATACCTTGTAAAATTTCACGGGGTCGTAGCATAATGCTAGGTGTTGGCCTGTGGAGACAGTATGTAAGTTAAAAATTAATTAGAATTAGGTCGACTTAACTCATTAAACTTGTACATTAATCTCTTCTATGTTGCAACTAAACCTTTATTTGGTTTAACGGAAACTATTTTTTTTGTAAACAAATTTTCTCCGCAAAATATATTTTTTTTGCCTTAATAACTTCTATCTTTATAACTAAAGAAAGTAGTTTCCTTCTATAAATTTGTATGCGATTCATGCTCGGCTAAGTCAAATGTTAAAGTAAAGTATATGACATGAGATTACCGAGAAACACATTCCACCCTCTACAAAGGAAATTGTTTTTCGCATTTAGAGAGGAAAAGTCAGTTTCTCCTCAATCAAGAAAAAACAATTTCTATATTTGTCAGTATTGTTATGAATTATTCTGTAGCCCACTGTTTTATTGCCTATTCATTTCTTTCTTTTCGCTGCTTATGCTCTCTATATGCTTGCTATGTGTCTTGTTTATTCTCTTACACCTAAATACTTGTATGCTTTTACACTTTCATGCTTTCATGCTTCTCAGGTTGGTGGTCCTCGGAAACAGCCTCCCGTTGGGGTTACACCCTGAAGGGGTAAGGCTACGTACATCCCACCTCTCCGAGACCGTACTTATGCAGAAGCTTTTAAGGAACTGGGTCTATTGTTGTTGTTGTTGTTGTTAGTATTGTTATGAAGTTATGCAAATAAAAAATAGAATGGAGACAAAAAAAGATTTTCTGTCAAAACAAACGAAGCTGAACCGAGTGGGAACATAATGAGTGAGGATGAAGAGGGTAATGTTCCCCACCATACAAGCACAAAATATTATGGGAAGAACAAAGGAAAGCATTGTATATAGCTTGCAAGTGGTACACATAGACAAAGCTTAGCTGCCTCAACAAAGTTTATCCACAATGTGTTTGATTCATTTTTGGTGTGTTGTCCTCTTCAAAGGATACATTTTTGGACCTTTTGTCCTATTACCCATGCCGAGATCTTACTATCAGGGGAACGAAATAAAAGAATAACTGTTAAAGTATAAAACCAATCTAGGATCTTCAGCCATTAGTTTAAGCTTTTGAAGATAGATGGTTCTTTGACATGGTATCAAAGCCTTGTTGACCAACAGGTATGAGACGCTTGTGCAATATCAACGCTTCAAGTCCAACGGGCATTTAAATGAGGGGATGTGTTAGAGTATAAAACCAATATGAGGCTTTCACCCATCAGTTTAAACTTTTGGGACAGATAGTTTTGCGACAATAATAAAAAATTTCAACAAGAAAAGAAAATAAGGTACAAGATTTACATAATTCAGCAAATTGTGTTGACGTCCATGGAGTTAAGGAGATTTTTCAATATCTTTAGGGAAGAATACAAGAGAAATGCTTCACTTCTCTGACATAACCCCATGCAAATCCTAGGTGAGAATATATATATATATAGCCACACAAACACTAATGCTACTGGAAGCACATGACCTGTAACAAAACAAAATAAGGCTCCAAACAGAAAGTTTAACGGTCACAAGACTAGGATTAGGATTCATGCATTAATGAGCAAACAACGAGCTACTTTTGTTGCTCATAAAAGACACAATAAGCAAAGTTCATTGCATGGTCTTACGAAGCAAGGAATCAATAAATAATCTCGTTCTCTACTTGCATCTTTATGTTAAGTGTGCATTCCCTTTTTCTAGAGCTTTTGATTACTCCCTAATTTTACAGTCAAATCGCATGATCCATACACTTTCATTTTGTAACGAATGATGCACCCCATGCCATCCTTCTTTGTGGGGTTTGTACTTGTTGGCTAAGGCTTCATTTTTTCGAGCTTTCTCATATTTGTTTGTTGGTTAAAATTTTCATTCCTTTCAATTCTATTTCAAGTTTGAAACTCATCTGCCCTCTTTCTCGAAGTTGTAATCTTTGTTAAGAAACTCTGTAAATCTTCCCCATCACGAGAGCGTCTCAGTTGGTGGTGTCTCCTACCCATGTGGTCATCTCCTAAGGGTATATACTCATGACTTACCTGCTTATGAAAATTGTAAGCCTCCTCAAAGGTAGGTCCCTCATTACCCAAAAAAACTCTATAAATCTCGATACTAATATAAAAACGCGCATCGGGTTTAAATTTAGAAGGAAGGTTGCTTGGAAGCACCAAATTTAGGGCACATGCCTTAGCCAGCTCAATTTTGCCCTAAATGTGGAGAGTGCACTCTTCAACAAGGCACTTGGTCCATGTGATTGTGTTTGATTTTGTTATCATAAGCATTTAATCTTATGTTTTTAACAAATAAAAAGGTAAAGGGAAAAAAAATAATTGTCTCATAATCAGTCTTAATTGGAATAATTTAATACTTTTCTCTGAAAAGTAGGAAAAGGAATAATCCATCAAGAGACACACAGAATATGTTTGTAAAGCAAGACAAAAATGAGAAACCCAAAATGCAATAGAGAACAAAACGAAATCACAACGACGGGAAACCAAAATGCATAACATGATCAAAGCTAGAAAAAGGATACTTAGCTTTACAAAATGGTCCACTACCATACCAGCTGCGAAGGGTTCCTATGTGATCATAGGCATCCTAACTGCTTACTTTGCTTAGTAATTTGTGGTGGGTACACGATAATTAAAAGTAAATAAAACACTGACCCTGATAACGGTATTAATTATTATAATCAACAAGATCTAATTGATGACAATCATATTATATATCGGTCTTACATGACTACATTTATCCCTTCATTAAAAGAAACGAAATTACATCACCCAACTTTGTATAAATAAAACTGATAAATTTTAAAATCAAACTAATACATTAAATAAAGTACAAGATCAGTAATAAATATAATTATTTAAACTTTATTGAAATTAAAGTTCGAACTCCAAAGCAAATAATATAGTTTTTAAATTAACTATTTATCACTAATAAATACACAAATTTGTAAATTTTAATTTAATTTCTTCCTCAATTGTTCTTGAACCTTGGAGGATGATGTGAAATGTTGAAGTTCTCAGTTGGTACCAAACAATTTGAACAACAATTGAGTTTGGTCTCTAATGTTAAAAGCATTTGATCCAGCTTTCCATTTAGTGTATCAGCTAACGTGGAAATGTCATTACGATCCTTTATCTGTTGGGGTTTTGGTTTTCTATCATGTCGTTCCTTCTTACAGTTAGAAAGTTGAGTCTTGAGCTTCTCGATCTCGTTCTTAGAGAATTCTAACTCGATTTGGATGTTTTTTAGCTCATTGTTAATCGATGAAAGTTGACGACCAAATTTTTGTTGGTCTGCTTTCAATTGGTCCTTAAGCTTGTTTACCTCATGATAAATGAGCAGTTGATCTGAAAACCCCTTCATCTCTTTTTTTGAGGACTTTTGTAACTTTTGTAACTCTAATACAAGATCTTGTTGTTCTTTTGGATAAATTGAATGCTGGCGTTGAAGATCCTTTACCTCTTCTTCCGAGGACTCTGGTTTGTTCTCTACAGACTTCAGCTTTGTTAGTTCCAACTCGATATCTTGTTTTTCCTTATTACAAATAAAAAGTTGATCTTGAAGCTCATTTACCTCCTTCTTTGATGAGTCTAGTTCGATTTCAATAGATCTTTTCTTCTGTAATTCAGATCTGTTACCTTCTCGTTCCTTCTTATAACCAAAGAGTTGATCATCTTTTTCCTGCAATCTCATCTGCAAGTTAGAAAGTTGATCCTTCGACTCCTTGATTTCATTCTCTTTCTGTTTTACCTGTTTGGCCAAAGAATGACACACAGAATTTGGTACTATAACTCCATAAGGTGACCAGTCAAAGATAACACTTTCAATCGGCATCAAAACCTGACCTTGTCTTGCAGTGAAATAACAAGCACCATCACAATTGACAAAAACGCACTCATTAGGCCCCGATCCATTGTGCATCATTGTGAGAGAATCATACAACCTTTGCCATAACGAAGATCCATTAATCTCGGTATCATAGACCACCAGTCTATCTTTCCCTAAGGGTTCAATTATGCGAACGAACTTCTCATTCAGCTTGTCATCGATCTCTTCCATATAACAAAGAAACGTTTGTCCTATTTTGACCGGAGTGAAGAAGATAGTAGGAGTTTGATCTAAATGATAAATCATCATTCTCGGGATGAAAATAAGTGAAATTACGAAACAAATAAAATTATTATAAGTTGGGGGTTTATTTATAGAAATAAAGTGGGGAATAAATTATTTAAAGTATAATACAAGGTAAGGCATATAATTAGCATGCATGCAAGACAATCTTGGTATAACTTGTGGGATTGGCTTTTCCTTTTGCATGATCTATTCCTTTCTTACAAACTGTCTGTTAAGATATACGGAATATTACTCTTACAGAGTGTTACCCTATTGAGAAGCTGTTTCTGAAGACCCCCTAATTATGAAAATTTTCTACTCAAGTCAAATAAAAAATCGACATATATAATGCAAACAAGCGCGACAAAAGTCAAATGAAGCAGCAAACGACAGACATGCAAACCTAGGGCTTGAAGCTGATATATATTTTAAAATAAAACCTTTTATATGTATCAGCAACGAAATGTTATGAAATTTGGATTAATTACATTTGAGACAAACCATGGAGAACTCATCATGGAGCATGTCTATTCTTACCTATTAGGTCAAGTTGGTACGATTATTTCATATCCCGATATCATGTGTCTCTTTTGAGACTTGTACTCAATTATCGATAAATGGTCGAGTTGTTAAGGTATTGTTTCTAATTAATCTCCTCCTTAGCCAAGGCCCGATCCCCCTCGCCACTTGGTAAGCCCAAGCGTGCACCCTTTTGGCCAAAATCGAGCTTAATAAGTCATAACAATCCCGAGTTTGAATGGAGCCTTTATCAACTTTTTGAATCTTCGTTTGAACCCAATTCAATAAAATGTTTATATGCTTGACTTGACTTACCGGTCTTCTCTAGCCAAGACGAATGTGTTATCAAGATAGCTTGCCATTAAGTCGAGTTCGCAGCTGATATGACAGAGGCAGGGCCTTTAAAGCGCGTGCACGCACGCAAATTAAAAAGAGAGTGGGGAAAAGAGACAGACCCGCACGTGACTACTTGGCGTGTCTGCACGTGTGGGCCAGGAAAGGGTTAAAGGCCCACGTGCACCAGGAAGTGTCTGGTGACAGAGAAAGTTAAAGCTGCCACGTGCCACCCACATCCAATCTTTTTAATCCTTTTCTGTCACACTTATTATTACATTTTTTACCCATAAAATTAATTATAAGTCTTTATCTATTAGTTTAAATTTTTTAAATAGTTAACTTTTTGATACAATATCAAAGTTTTATTTACTAAAAAGTCAGGAGTTCGAATCTCAATTGCTTGCACTTTCAATATTAACATTATTTAAAGGCAAAGTATAAGGTGTGAGTCTATATAATATTATACAAAAAAGCGGCTATTATTAAACTGGTTAACATACTTTATTTTAGGATTATTTATGTCACTAATCCACATACTTTGCATACTGTGTCAATTTAATCCATGAATTTTGATTATTTCAATTTCATCTATACAACAACAACAATCTCAGTGCCTCAAAGGGCTCCCGCATAAGCAGGGTCTGGGGGGGTATATGTATGCAACCTTACCGCTCCAGGAGGCTACCCTGAAGGGAGGCTGTTTCCGAGGACCCCCAGCTTGAAAAGCTGGTCCACAGCAATGAGCCAAAGACCTGGCAAACAGAAGATTAATTTCGTCCATATACAATTAAATTGTTCAAATCCAGTTTAATATTAAAAAGTAAACATTAATTTTTTTATTAAAATCGTAACACTAATTAGCGTTTGCAAGGCGTTCCACCCTATGTAAACAGCAACCCGAGCCCCCTTGATACTCTATGGAAAGCATATATATGCAAGCGCTAATTAACGTTACGATTTCAATTAAAAAAAATGTAATGTTTGATTTTCAATATTAGACTTGATTGGAAGAATTTCAATTGTATATAACTAAATTAACACAATTAAAAATTCGATAACTACAACAACAACAACAGTCCCAGTGCCACAAGGGCTCCCGCACGAAACAAGGTTTGAGGGGGTAGATATACGCAGCCTTCCCCCTTCCGGGTGGAGGAGAGGATGTTTCCGAGGACCCCCATCATGAAGATCAAATTGTCATAAGAACATGGTATCCTGGAAACCATGGAAGCTACAAAGCATCAGCTTAGGACACCGCGTTAAACTAGCAGTATAAAATATACCCCATATAAAACAACTACAAGGCACATAATAAAGCAAATAGTACATTGCCAATAATAGAGGAATAATTGCGAAGCAATTAAACAACAGATAAGTACACTACCTGGGGTTATGACTACCTAGAAATCTTAAACTACCAGTCACTCGACACACTACTCTACGCTACCACATATGCTAGCCCTCCGTCGTGCTCTATCTAAGGCCATCTCCTCCATTAAGTTGGTAAAATAATTGGTAAAATACAATAATTAAAATGTTGTAAACAACCCTACATTTTATCATTTTTTGTACAATGAATTTATTACAATTTAACTTATTAGTTATGATATGATACAAGGATGACTTATAGGCAGGTAAACGTAGAAGTACGAATTAATGGTAAGTGATCATTTGAACTCTTATTTGGTTACCAGAAAATAAGCAGAATAAAGGAAGTGAAAATCTCTGTTTACGGGGTGGCTAAAGCCTCATCTTTTTGAGTTGCCTGTTTATTCTACGGCTTTGCCGATATTTGTCAAAAAAAGGAAGTGAAAATTACACAACAACTTTCAATTTTTTCAAAATGCAAGAAGTAACTTATTTAGCTACTCCTATGTAAGTTCTAATTCCAAGCAGTCCTATTTTCATCATGACAAACAGATACTTTTTATTGTACCTACATTCTGAAAATTTGATACAGCAACTGGGACCTCTCAAATATACAGCCTTTTATAGGAATTCAATTCATGTAGTAACCAATCAGCCTCTCTTCAGGTTAACACCCTGAGCAGGGAAGGCTGCGTACATCTATCCCCCCAGACCCCGCTTGTGCGGGAGCCCTTGAGGCACTGGAATTATTGTTGTTGTTTTGGTAACCAAACGAAGCGATAGTGTATATACATAACCTAGATGGCTTGGTGCAATGATGTGTAAAAATTGCTGGGTTATGAAGATAACATGATGATGATGATGGGGTTGGGCATTGACAAAGAGAAAAGCCTAAAGTGGTGGGATAAATATTACCACCTTCCCATCTAGTTAGGTCATGTCAAGTCCTTATTATGTACTCAATTTTTTCGCTAATTAGCAATAAAAGTCACGATATAAAGAAAATGTACCGTAAGATCGAGGTCTGAGCGTACATGCAGAAAAGACTAACGTAAGGACATCATATCAAGTCCTTATTTTGTACTCAATACGACTTTGGTGTCATTTTGGTGGAGGCATTATGTTTTCCAATAAAATTAAAATGAGATTTTTGACACGTAATTAATTGTGTCAAAAACATATGACGTCTTATTTAGACATCGTAAGGGCTATTGTTAATATGACGCGTACCTTAGGGGTGGCATACTTGACATCGCTGCTAGAAATGCCCTTACTCTTTCTTGTTTTTCTTGACAAAATATTGAGTGAAAGACGAGTATACGTACATTAAAACATCGAATTTTTATATTTGATTTAGTAAACCAGAGCTAATAACATGTCAAAACAATTCATGAAACTTATACGATCGGAATAGCAACTAAGAATATTCCATCTCGAAGATCCCCAAAACCGAGGGGGACAGTAAAATGGAACATTGATGGAGCGTCAAATTAGTGAGTTAAACTTGATAGCAAACATAATTCAAACTCTAATATTGAACTTCCATGCAATAAATTTAGTATACGCAACAACGGTAATAATAAAATAATAGTGATGTTAATTACTTATTCGATTAGTTTATAATAATAAAATTATAGAGTGAGAACGGTGCCAGGCCCATAAAGCAGAGTTGTGGGCCTATGGGCCCAAAACACGACTTCATATCGAAGTAGATTAATTAGCTCAGGTTTGGCCGTAACTGCTCGCTGGCTGCATTTAGCTGATAACTATTAACTGTTAACTGATAAATAATATATTTTGTAAAATTAAATGTTAAAATTGATAGATTACTAATTGAAGAGATCTTATCATGAAATTTCCATTCCTCTGTAATGATTAAAAAACTAAAAATTAAATTGTTTAGCTTTTAAAAAACTACTTTTCAAAAACTAAACCCATGAAAAATGCCAAAAAAAAAAAAACCAATTCCCCTCAAATAGCTATTTTGACTAGTCAAACGCTAAAAAGCTGCTTACCAAACATAACCTGACAATGAACAAAATAAACCGACTACAAATACTGAAGCAATCAAGCACTTATTTACTCTGTTAGCCCCTAATATTATAGGTCCATTAAAATTAGTCTCCAATCTTTTCTACTGCTCAAAATAATCGCTTACATTTTACAAGTCTGATCAACTAGAACCTTTTGTTAGTTCTTTGGCTCACATAGCCCTGATATTTATGACACAAATAATCAATCAAAGACTATTTTGAACCAATAAACCAAGAGGAACCAATTCAAACAAATTTGTAAGCATTAAAGACTTTTGGAAAAAAAAAAAAAAAAAAGGCAACCAATTTGAATAAATTTACAAATATGGAGTAACCCTACCGAGCTACACTTCAAGCTCGGCTTGGCTGTATAGCAAGACTGATGTTATTTTTGCTAACTCAGACCATCAGTAGATCGGTACCACCAAAGACCTAACACCATCACTTTCTTCATAGGAACTTAATACATCCAACCAAATGCAAATTCAAAAACACCACAAAAACGTAGAATAAATAAAATGGGAAATCCCCAATTAGGTTAAACTTTATACTAAACTTCAAGTAAATACGAAAATTTGGAAACATAGAAAAAGTAAAATCACACCAGAAACTCTACTGGTTCCAAAGCATACCAACTAGAACGCATACTTGCATCAAAAATGAAACTAAGCCCATGATTATTCTAAGCCACTGCGATTGGAACCTCGACTTCTGGTGGTGGGGCCAACACTGATGTCGCCGCAACATAGTTGGTCTCTTCCTCCTTGGGTGGGTGTATTGTGACCAGATCTGGTAGAGGTGTTTTTGGTCCCACCTTTCCTTTCGGGTCCCAGTCAAGCATGATCTTCACCTTGATCCCGAGTACTCCCTGCAGGGAAAATGAAACCCACACAGTAAATCAGAAATAGACAATCAGAAATGAGACGGATTTAATTTTGGTAATCGAGGAATTCATGCCAATTGCACTCGAATAATCCCCAAGATACACAAGCACCACCCATGCAGAAATTTTCTTGTGCGCAAGAGGGTAAGTTTGGGGCATGAATACCTAAATCTGACAGTAAATGACGCAATATGACAAACACAAGATAAACGCGACACTACGACAGCAGGTTTGGGTAAAGATTTTTGGAGAAGGGTTGAACCTATGCCAACACATTTAAACCTGCTTAGGTAAATTAGGTTGATTGGATTGGATAAACCCATTTTCAACATGTATAGCCTGTTTATATAGTTGTGTTAAGTTATTTGAGTGGCATACTCTAGCTACTATATATAACTTTTTGTAGCCTATGTCAAATTAGATAATTTGAATTATATTTGGTCATGTCAACAAACTAGCAAGTATTTATTGACATTAATTGAGTAACAGGTCATATTTGGGTTGAAACCTTTTCCTTTCAGAGAAACACAAACATGAAAAGGACACAACACAATATATGTCCTAGCCACAAATACCAAATGGGTGGCCTAATGGAATAGTTTAAACAACTCTATGCATACGGCCCAAACCTAAAACTTCCCACACAACTTGACCCAACCGTTTAGGACTGTAGATGAGAAGTAGCAACTAAAAGGGACCACAGAACAAACCTGTCTGAGAAGAACGTGTCTAACAGCCGAGTCAATGTACTCTTGGGTTGGCTGACCGGAAGAAATCATGTACCCATCCTTAAACTTCATGGACTTCGCACGCTGCGCCCTTAGCTTCCCACTCACAATCACCTATAACATCAAGAAGATTCAATTTGTAATATTACTATAAAGGCTTTTTCTTAAGCTTTTGATGTGATTTTTTTGCATTTTGGGAAGCCAATGCACGTGGATAAGGATTTTCTTGGGACGAACCTCACATCCCTTGGCTCCACTCTCCATGACGAATCTCAAGACTCCATAGCATGCTCTGTCAGAGGAAAAAAAAAACCCCAAAGTCAACAAAAAGCAACCTGTAGCAACATCAGAAATGCAACAAAAGTCGCAATAAGTAACAACGTCCACTCAAAAGAGTACAAGCAAGGATATATCTTGACAACATTGGCATAACATTATCTTGTCACAAACCGAGGGAACAAAAGACAAATAAATGCAAAGGAGCAAACAAGCAAACAGCGTAAAGCAGAAAATAAGGAAAAATTAATTGACCATAATCAGGAATAGGGAAGTAGTGATTGATTCATGAGCTATGTTCCCTCACCAAGGTTTCTGAGTGATAACCAATGTTTCTCACCAGGATTATTGCACGAAGGATAAATTTTAATTTAGTCATCTTCCGACACAAAATGAGTGTAAGAATGACCCATTTGCTTTGTAGATGACTGATAACATAAAGCAAACATGGCATCAGCAAGCACAAATCCGGGCAAACACCAATCTCATGTATACTAACATCAAAGCAAAGCACGCGAAATCAAATCACAATCCATGCTCACTGAGCTGCAGCATCAATGTTTGCAGCGATCACAGCACTTAAGTTTTATTTTAAGACATACTATAGAAAATTCAAATAAAACTGCATACAATCTTTAATTTTGATTTTGTTTTTCACAATTGTAAACATGTAATATATTAATGAATAAAATACAATACAGGCATTATGAAGGTACAGAACAGTCAAATTACATAAAGGGACGCTCTAACAAAGTTACAGAGTCTGTTAAGTTGCTGAACAGCCTTTATTCAATTCCATGGCAAACCATAGTAAAGATTCAGTATAAATTTGAGACTAAAAATGACACATCCGCAGTTTCATAAGCATGTAACCACACATAGGTTACTATGTGAAAGTCTGTTCATCACACATAGGATGATGGCAATGAGGATGTATTTTACTTGTCATCTTCCGACACAAAGTTGGTACCAAACCACCAATCCGTTATATAGATGACACTACAAGGGAAAGGGAACAATCAAACCATTGTTCAAATTCATACACAACAAAGCCAATTAGAAAGCCAATGCACTAGAATGAATAAAAATAATGCAGTATGCAACTCTGCAGAAAAAACATGCAAAATTAACTGTGGAAAAAGTATTTCAGGTCAACAAGGGGACATATTTCACGTACCAAACAAACATGAGTAGAAAATGACATCAATATCTAACATGGGAGTTCTTAGACATCTCAGGATGCACACTGTCTAGGAAGACATTTATGTTGTTCTAAATTTACGTTCATCAAAATTTGATAAAAATACATACAATAATAGATTTGACACCTTGTTGGTAGTTTTATGAAGTAAAAAAATAAACAGGAATATAATAATGGATAAGATATAACACATGCACTGAGACGGACATAACTAAGGTACCATCGCATATTGACCACACACCAGATGGATCAAAATACATAAGTAGTATCTGTTCAATTACTTTAAGCCTTTATTGAGTTTCATGACAAGGAATAATAAACATTGAACAAAAAAATTGAGAGCAAAAAAGGAACACCAACAGCAATATAAGCATGTAGCCTCAGAAACGTTACTATGTGAAAACCAGATCGCATCACATAGGATGATGGTATTGAGGATGTATTTTAATCTTGTCATCTTCCGACACAAAGTTGGTATAGAACCACCAATCTGCTTTATAGATGACAATAGAAAGATCAAAATCATCAACCAAGATAAAGAGCCAAGAAAGCCTATAAAAGCACATTGCTTTCATTTGAAATCACCAGGAAAAAGTAACATACAACACAAATCGGCACAGAGAACATGTATATCCAATCAAGGAAAGCTACCTTAGCTAGACATGACATACTTCATGGACTGCACAAATAAAACCAGCATATTTGATCAACACAAACAAGGGGAGTTCTTGCACCTCAACACACATAAATTGAAGATCTAACAAAAAGAACCCAATTCCTTTATCTAGATTTGATCTCTATATCAAAATCATCCTCACAAAAAATGATCCCATTGCGCACACACATGTACAATAAAGTACTCATTTCACCAGTAAAACATCTCAATCAAGATAAACCTGTGTCAATAGTATAAATCACGCATGAATATCTAAAAAATTTGCAAAAATTTGATGTTTAGGAGATCATCATACCTGCGAACAGCAAGGCCCCCAAGAAGCTTGTACCGGAGAGACTCAGCCTGAGCAATGGCACAAAGTCCCCTGTTGTTCACCTTCTCAGCATACAACTCCACACTTCCCTCTGGGAACTTGAACCTCTTCTGCACCACCGAGGTTAGCTCCCTTATCCTCCTCCCCTTCTCACCTAATCAACCAACCACAAATCACTCACCAAATCAGCAAACATATTCAAAAAAAAAAACCTGTAAGGGTATAAAACTATTCCGAGGCCTTCACCCATCAACGTAACCTTTTGGGAAAGTTGATTCCTTAACATGGTGTCAAAAACTTGTTAGCTGAGAGGTCACGAGTTCAAATCCTAACAACCCCACTCTAAACATTAATATTTTACAAGCACAAGGTACAGGAGGGCATATGCATCATCCATGCTTTAAGCCCAGTGGACATTTGCATGAGAGAGTATGCTAAGAGCATTAAATCATACATGGGCATGGCAGATCCAATTAAAAAGAATTAGGGGCAAGTACCCCAATGGATTTTATAAAAATACATATTTGATATTAGATACAGTCTATTAATTTGTATAAAAATTACATCGTCCGCAGCATTTTTCAATATTTCCTCAACCTTTTTGCTCCAATTTTCTATATTTACTAAAAGGACTTTTGAAGGTCATACATAACACACAGCAACATCATATCTATCATATTCTCAAAAGTATTACTAAAACCACGGTTCAGAAATACCCCAACTAAACAAACTTTCTAGATCCACTACCGTTCATGAGACCTCACCTATCCGCTTAAACCTTCAGGAAAGTTAATTCCTTCGCAAAATCTATGCTAAAATTTCAACAGACAGAAAAATATGAACTTAGATTATTCAATATATCTTTTCGCTCCTGTTTCTATATTGGCTAAAAGGATTTTCACAGGCCATATAAAAAATACACAATAACATCACATCCATCATATACTCGAAAGCGTTGCTAAAACCAACTTCAAAAGGGCCCCGACGAACAAACTGTCCAGATCCGCCACCGTCGTAGACCTTCACCCATCAGCTTAAACCTTTAAGAAAGTCAATTCCTTGACAAAATCTACACTAAAATCCCAAAGTAGAGAGAAAACAAAGCAACATAAGATCATTCACCGAGAACGTTTTGAGTGCGGGTAGCGCGGATGATGATCTCCGTGCGCATGGGAGTAACTCGAACCTCAACGCCGGAGTACCCATCCTCAGCAAGCTCCCTAGTCAATACTTCGTTGAGCTCAGCGAAGAAGACGCCATCAGCGACGAACTTTCTCTTCTTGCTCATCTGAGTCGCCATGATTGAAGAGCTTCAAGATCGAGAGATCGAGAGAGAGAGATGAGTTGCAAGTGATTTTGGTGGTTCGAAGAAGAATGCGAAACCCTAGAGTCGGAAACCCCAGCCGCGAGGGTATACATATATATATATATATATATGTGTGTGTAGGAAGAGGGGTAAAAGGAGGAGCCTTTAGGGTTTTTTGGTTCATTGGGCTGAGAATGGGCTTTTGAAATGGGCCGAAATAAGTTCTCAGGCCCAATTTATTATCATCTCTACTACTGAGGTACCCACCTGGCCCTTTTTTTGAATAAATTAAATACTAGTACTTTAAGTCTTGATGTAGTAGTTTTCCTATTGATAAATTTTCGAAATATTTTTTTAAATTTAAAATTTACATTTCCTTAATAAAATAATTCAAATGACAATGTATAAGGGTGTAAAATAAGGCTCTCATCCGATTTTTTTCATTATTAGTGTAACAATATTACTGTTCATGAGCAAGATGAGGGGAATAGCGAGAGAATGGTAGATTTACCAACATATAATGACAAGTTTTATACCCTTTGTATCGTCAATTATATTATTTTATTAAATACATGTACATTTTGGATTAAAGAAATATTTCACAGGTTTGTGGGTCAAAAAATTAATACTTCAAACCTCAGAGTATTGATATATATAGTTTAGCCTTTTTATTTCATACTTTATAGAGTTATAACTAAAAAAAATTTAATATATAAGAAACACCTCGTTTTATATATTCACTTCAAATCTTAAAACTCGTGTAAAGTATTAAAAAAACCACAGCAAGGGAGGTGTATTTGAGCCGAGCCTACTAGGCTTTAGTCTCGGCTCGAATCTTGCCAAGCTTGGAAAGTTTAAGTTGGAGCTCAGCTCACCTCGATCCAAGCCTGGGGAGCTTAAAATTAATCTTACAATAGTTCAGCTTATGTAATCTCAATATAGACTCATTTAAGCTCGAATTCGGCTCATTCAGGCTAAAATATAGTTTGATTGGGCAATATTCAAGCAAATATATTATATTAAGAAAGGCTCACTTGGGCTCGTTTAGACTTGCAAGCGTACAAGCTCGAGCTTCACTAGGTTTGGACTCAACTTGACAAGATAAATGAACTGGCTCGGCTCATTTACACCCCCTAACCAGAGCTGAGATTGTGTTAAGTTGGATGGTGTGGGATAGGGAAAGGTCAATGTAAAATCTGCTTTCTTGCAATTGTTTGAGAGCATTTCTTTGTAGAGATATGTTTGTTGAATTCTCCATACATTCTTTTCTTCTAAAGGAGAAGAAGAAATCATGGCTTCTAAGCAGAGTCAAAAAACTACAAAGGATTGTAATTTCATGGATACCGTTATTGTCAAGGAACCATCTTACCTAAAAAGTTTAAGTAGATAGTTGAAGGCCCAAGAATAATTTTACATTCTAACATGCTTCCTCACAACAACAACAAACAACAACAACAACAACAACAGTCCCAGTGCCTCGCGGCTCCCACAGAAAGCAAGGTCTGGGAGGGGTGATGTACGCAGCCTTACCCCTTCCGTGGAAAGGAGACTGTTTCCGGAGACCCCCAACCTGAAGTAATTGAGTGCCTACAAATAAACCACCAATGAATTACTAATGAATTTTGAAGGAAGAAGAAGAAGAAGAAGAAGCATGATCAGAGGCTAAACTAGCCTACAAGTGCTTCACTAGAGGTAATGTCTGCCTAAGGATCTTAAACTATCAGTCGCTCCTCGCACTAATCTACTCTGCCACCTTCGCTACCCTTATGCTAGCCCTCCATCGTGCTCTATCTGAGGCCATCTCCTCTCTTATGTTTAGGTGGGCTAGGTCTCAACAAATCATCTCCAGCCAACTCTTCTTTAGTCTGCCCCTCCCTCTTCTGCCTAGCATCGTGTGAAGCTGTTCACACCTCCTGATTGGGGCTGTAGTCGGTCTCCTGCTAACATGACCAAACCATCTTAGGCGGTGCTCCCTCAATTTATCCTCGATCGAGGCTACACCCAACTTATCTCATATCACCTCAGTCCTAATCCTATCCTTCCTTGTGTAACCACACATCCAGTGCAGCATCCTCATCTCTGCCACCTTCATCCTCTGTGTTTGCTTTTGTTTCATTGGTCGACACTCTGCCCCATATAGCATAGCCGGTCTTACTACCATCCTATTTCTAATATGCTTCCTCACGCGAATGCCAATTAGGCTTGAAGCATGAATAGTGCACAGGTCCATCACATACCTTGTGCTCAAATTGTTTTAATATTGAAAGTTGGGGCTATTGAGATTCGAACTCGTTACCTCTTGGTCAACAAGACTCTGATACATTGCTAAAGAATCATCTCACCCAAAAGTTTAAGCTGATGGGTGAAGGTTTAGAAATAGTTTTATACTCTAACAGTTATCCTCCACTTCTAACTCCGTGTTTAGCAACTGGTACAAAAGTTGATAAAGGTAAAAAAGAAAAAAGGGGTTGTTATACTCTTATCGGGGTGTGTTCACAGAGCGGAAGGATAAATATTGGTAGATGGGTTACCTTTGCTTGATAATTGCAGGCGATGTTAGGCCTAATATCCTCTGAAATGGACAGCCCACTTTCCGATGTTGGGGCTCTCAATATCAGTATCTCATGTTGTCTGGCGAGGTACACGTCGCATATGAGGGGGTGTATAAAATATACCACGTTATCTAGATATGTTGGCATGTGGAATGCGATGAGGGTCCTTGGAAACTTTAACATGGTATTAGAGCAAGCTATGCATGCATCCTGGTATGACATATTGAGCCTCGGAAAAAGGTCTTGCTCGAGGTCAAGAGTGCACTAGCATTGGACACGTCTGAACCTCTACGGCTAGTGATTGATCTATTTGTGGATAACCAACTCTCTGACTGAATCGGAAAATTCAATTATTGAGATTGAGAAAGACTAACATGATTGCTAACTGCATATTGACAAATTGCTTTTATAGCTTTCTCTCTCCAGTAAGTAGAGAAAGATAACTGGATATTACGCATATTATAGTATCGTATACAATGCCCGGTCTGAAAGCATCCTTGATTAGAACTAAACTCAGAAATACATAGTTCTAGATAGCCAAGGACACGGTTCAAAGTTCTCATTGAGATCTGTTTTTAAACAATCGTAAGGAGAATACAACTTTTCTCTCAACAGGGAAATCGACATTCAAGGGGAAAGGGGATGAGCTCCAAAATCGAACCAAACACATCTAACTTGAAGGGCGGACAGTCTATCACTACACCAACTTCAACGGTTCGAACGGTTCTCATTGATATAATTTTGGCAGAGCAAGTACCAAGTACAGTTACATGAGCTAATGCAGTTGCTTTAAATACCATCAACAGAAAAGGAAGAAAATAGAATTCACATTTCATAGAAGAGTTACACAATTTTATCGTTTTTTTAACTGTAATTTTCTTTATCCTAACCCCTTTACTTAATCACCAAACAAGGATAACACATCAACCCCACTTTATTAAACATACCCAAAAGAGAGATCTTCTCTACCCAATTACCGAACAGTGTTAATCAAGCTAACCGGGCCGATACCGCTTGCCGCTGTCGGATTTCAACCCTATGGAGTCACATTCAGAAGAACCCTCCATGGATCTGGTTAAGGAGTGGGATAAATCAGCATAAAGATCAGCAACTCTTCTGATATTGGTGTTGAGTTCTCTAATAAGAACAACATTTCTGCTGAGATTGTCAGGCAATCTTGACTCATGATTCTGGTTTATCTCATTGATTAGAAGCCTGTTTTGATCAAATATGTTTTGTACTTGAACAAAGCTCTTATGGAATGTCTGTAACACATTTGTGTCCATGTGAGAGCCATTGTTTAGCCCAGATATTGTGTCCCCTTCCATTGGTTTTTTGTGGGTTGATATGGAACTTCAAGTTAAATCGATACCCAGTTGGCCTGTAACAAGAAGAACGAGTACATGAGATTAAGGATCTGTTTAATCAAACGTTTTCTAAAAAAAGTGTTCTTTTTGGAAGAACACTTTCCTCGGATTTTAAGATGTTTGGGCTTGAAAGAAAAGTGTTTCTAAATAAAAGTAACTATTGTTTTTCTACTTTTAAACAAATGTTGAAAGATATGCTTCTTCTTTAAAGTAGAAGTAGAAACAAAAACAACAAATTTTTGGGACAAAAATACCCCTATTACATCTGGAGAAAAACAGTTTTCTGACAGCTTGGCCTTATTAAACGGGTAAAAGCATACAAATATACAACGATCTTGCAATGTAGTCATAATAAAGAGTTATGCTCATTTGTTTCATCGTTTGTCAAGGAACCAATGCAGCTTAAACTGTTAGGTAAAAGTCCGAAAGAAATTCTTATACTCTGACATGAAGCACAAACACGTTCACTTTATACCATTTGCTCAAGTTACTCAGTATTAAAAGCATGAGTGTTCAGGAATCAAACTCAAAACCCCGAGTGAAAGAGGATCTCACACTATGTCCTTGGGCTAAGTATGACAAAAGTTTACACCATTAAATGTAGACTTAGAATGATTTTTATTCTAACATGCCCCCCGCGCGCAGGACGAGAGGAATGCTCCTTAGGTCAGAATAATAGATTTTACACAAAACCCACCTTAACTTGTGCTTTTAGGATACAAATTCGAGAGCCAAGACATGCCGATCAAAGAGACTCTCATACCATATTAAGGAACCAACGATTCTGAAAACTTAACTCGTTAGACAAAGCTATTTAAAAACAAAAGGCGCAAGAAAGTCAAATTATGAAGGAGAAATCATAACCTCCAGAGCTGTCCATTTGAACATCAATTTACATTCTTTACCATATTTTCTCAATCCGAGAACCAAGAGCTTCAATTATTGGAATTTTAACTATTCTTGTTATTATTATAGTTTTCTTCTTCTAGAATTGAGCATAATTAGATGTGAAAAAAGCAGATCCCATTTTCCATAAAAGGGAACCTTTTCTATATATAAAGAAATTCCCACTTAAAGTTTCAAAGTTTCACAGAAGAATCTCTATCAAACCCACAAAAAAGCACCAGTTAATGATGAACGTACAAGGTATCACCACATAAGTTCACAAAAACAACATGAAATTGGTATATGAAATACAATATAGATTATAAATTCTATAGTTTTACATAATTCTGCAATATCCACAGTGAAAGTGCAGACCTGAGAATACCGTTTAAGCTAGAAATATATGTGTTTATCAAAGTTATATAACTACTTAAGAGGGTACCAACACGCAAGCACTGAATCCCATTAGAACTCCGAAGTTAAGCGTGCTTGGGCAAGAGTAGTACCAAGATGGGTGACCTCCTGGGAAGTCCTCGTCTTGCACCCCTTATGTTGAGGGTTCTCAGAAACAGCCTCCTAAAGGGGGAAAGCTGCATACATCTACCCTCCTAAATCTTGCTTAGGCAGGAGCCCTTAGGGCACTGGAAATGTTGCTTTTTTTCAGAGTTATATAACTATTAGAATTATAAACCCAGTGGACTACTCTGAGTAAAGCTAATTGGTTTATAAATGGAACCCCACATACGCTTATACGTGGACCTCGTTTCTGCCAACTCCGTGGATGAGGCTTAAGGCTCAATGATACTTTACATAGTGTGTCACTCCACTTAATGCTAATTGGTTTCGGGATGTAACGTTCCTTGGGCTTATATATGGAATTCACATATCCAATTTTGTGGTTCAGACCTAAAATTTGACAGTAAGTCCCATGTGAAACAAACAAACAATTCTAAACTCCGAATTCCAGAACTTACAATCAGAGAGATTCACAATTTAAACAACAAACAGATAATGCCCATATAAATATTAACAGAAAATTCAGAGAAAACACGAAAAAAGTCCCGCTTAATATAAAACCGAGCCAGTGTCTCAAATAAGCTCCCGTCGAGAAAGCGTCTGATACGTAATCTTACCCTACAGATTACTAATCTTTAGAAACCTATTTTCAAAATACTATTTACAAAATTTAAGTGAAATCAAATAAAGCAAAATCAAAAATACATTAATAAACAGACGAAATCAGATACAGAACAACACCTACAGAGAATCCAAAAATTAGACTGAAATTTAAACACAAGATAAGATCAATTAATTTGAGTAAGAAAAAAACCCATTAATTCAAATTGAAAACTAAAAAGAACCCATATTTTAGATTCAAAAACTAAATGAACAAAATAAAATTATAATAGTAAATATTATTTTTATTTTGTGGGTATGCATCGTACCTTGAAAATCTGGGACATAAATCTGGTGGGGGAGAGAGAGTGAGAGAGAAGAGGGGATGCCCGAGGAGAGATCGGAGAGATTGAATTGAATCAGAAGAAAGAAACCAAAAAATAAGACCTCAATTCTGTGATTTTTTTTAGAGAGAGAATTTAGATAGAGAAAGAGAGAGAATATGTAAGATTTGACAGTCACGCTTGGACCCCCTGCAGTCTAATATGTGTGTGTGCTGATCTCTCTCTCTTTCTTCAAGCTTCAGGTACGAACAAGTTGAGTCAAGCACCCCTTTGTTAAAACTCGAGTTTGATAAGATTTTTTAAGTTCGAGTTCGAGCCGAGCTCTTATCAAGTTTTTCCAACTCTTTTTTGAGCTTAGTTTGATAAGAGTTTGGTATATTTGACACTCGGCTCGTTAGCCTTATCAAGTCGAGTCGAGCTCATTATCGAGCCTAATTAATCTTAAAACCGAGCCGAGCTTTTAAAGCTACTATCAAGCCATTATTAAACCAATTTCGAACCAATATCAACTATTAATGAGTTATTAACGGGCTTTTAATGGGCTCTTATTAAATTGTACATGAACGTTAACGAGCCGAGCACCCCCTTGTCCGAACTTGGCTCATTAAGCTTATCAAGCGTGTTAGAACTTGACTCAATAAGCTATTGGACCCTCATAACGAACACAAATGAGTCCTAATATATTTTGGACATGAGCAATTCATCGAACGTTCGATTCGTTTACACCCTACTTCGAGCTATTATAATTTCATAAATATATATTTATTTATTTATTTTTGCCAAAGTGCAAGCGTTATTTTTATTTCTATATATAAAAAAATGTACACCAAAGTTTAACATCTCCTTGTTACAATCCACAACTCAACTATCAACTTTTCAACCTTTACTGCAAACGGATCAACCAAACTACATTTCTCTAAGTATACTTATCAACTTATCTTACCTTTAACTAAGAAAATTAACATTTAAATTTAAGAAATTTATCCGCATCCAGATCATTTTTTGAATCTCCCAGATCAATTGCTCTGTCGTCTTCGTCTGCTCACTATTTCTTCTCTCGTTTCTTTCCTTCCATACGAGGTATATGGTCGTCGCAAGGCACATCATTTTAACATGGCTCTCTACTCGTCTATTTTGCACTGATCACCAGAACCACTCCATAACCTTTGCAATTGTACCATACGCTGGAATGCCACTAAAAAAGGAACATACCCAGTGCCTCAATGGCTCCCGCCTACTCAGGGTCTGGGGGAACGGATGTACGCAGCCTTCCCCCTTCAGGGTGTTAACCTGAAGAGAGGCTGTTTCCCAGTGCCCCCAACCTGAGGGTGAGGACTTCCCAGGAGGTTACCTATCCTGATACTACTCTCGCCCAAGCACGCTTAACTTCGAAGTTCTAATAGGATCCGGTGATGGCGTGTTAGTGCCCTCTTTGGTTCTAATGGAATGCCACTCCAATTTGCAATTCTCTTCCAAACACTCTTAACCCATGAACAACCAAAGAAAATATGTTCTATACATTCCTCCGCTTCAAACACAAAGTATACATCGACTCACCAAGTTAACGCCTCTATATTTCAAAAAGCTATCAATTTTTAAGCACTCATTCGCCGTTAGCCATAGGATAAAACTATGTCTCAGATATCCTACAACAACAACAACAATAACAACAAATTCAGTGCCTCCAAGGGCAAATCGGATATCCTATTTTACTTATTTATTGTAACTTTTAATTCTTTTAACTTAGTACTAGTGTAAAATCTGATTTAATAAAACCATTTGAAAATTTCTTCATTTATGTCACAACAAGTTAATACTCATACTCTAATCAATTGATCCAACCAATTACTTACATCTAATGGCGAAATTCAAACCTTAGGCCTCGTTTGGTCGTCATATGAATTGAATTCTTGTGAAAAGTTATATTTCATAGAAATTTAATTAATGTGTTAACTTTCCAGAATGTAGATAAAACACGTTTGGTTGTCAAGATGGGAAATAGAACTTTCTTGAGGAGGATAATTAAAAACAAAATAATTACAACTTATCCAAGGGAACTAAGTAAGTTATTAACAATTTTCAATTTCTGCATTCTACTTACTTCATGCTAATAAAACAAGAGTCAAAATTTGTATTTCTCATAAATTTTTAATTCTTATATTTACTTTCTGCATACCAAACGAGGCCTTAAATTAGGCACTTCAAGAGTTGTTGAGGCCGAGTATCTTACCTGCTTATGCCAATCTTCAAAAATTAGGTACACTTTTCTACGTAAGTAAGGGGTTTTGTGAGTACTTTTATTTGGAAGAGAAGTTTTCTATTTTTAAAGTAAAACGTAGGAGAATTTTCTATAATTTAAAATTAAATATGTAACTATATCAATAACTGCATATTTATACATCAAAGAGTCAAAATAAATATTAATACAAAGTGTGAAATATGCATGAGTACCTACAATAAAGGCCATCAATGTGGGGTCCCACTCTTGTCGCATTGTGGATTTTGCACCATTCTCTTTAATCAAATAATATTTTGTGAAAATTTATTGAGCCGCTGTCCGAAATAGTTCAAAAAAATATTATCTAAAATAGTATCTTTAAAAAAATATTTTTTAGACTAGCCTTCATGTTAGTATTTTTAATTATTTATTTATTTATTTGGTTCAGGGAGGTACCCTTAAAAAAAATGACAGACCCTACCACTTAATTTTTTTTATTTTTTATAAAATTTTTATTAAATAAAATATATTTATTTATTTATTATTTGTTCAAAAAAAATTAATTAATTTATTATTATATTATATTTATCTTTACAATATATTTGTTAAAAAAAAATTTTACAATATACAAATTATATTTAAATTATGTATATAACTTATAATTAAAAAATTTAAAATTAATTTATTTATTAAATATTAAATTTTATTATAAATACATAATTTTATATTTTTTTCATTAATAAAAACTATCTAATAATAGTCATTTTTTAAAATAAAATTTAGTATAAATTATTATCTTTAAAAGATTATTAACTCATATCCTATTTTACATTTATAATTATTAATACAGCTCTTTTTTTTTTTTTCACAACAATAATAATTCAATTATTATACGAATACATAAATAATTATGTAATATTTTTTAAAAATATTAAAAAATTATTTCTTAGGTAATCTTAAATTTTATCATTCATTACCTAGGTATCTAGACATATCAATATATATAATGAAGTGCCTTGAAGGTTTAAGAACTTAAATCTGAACTACTAAATTCAAAATGAAGGGCAGAAACTGCACATATAAATATGAGGGGGGAGAGAGAGAGTTTTTAGAGTATTTTTAGATTGCATCTAAGTCTTTCAATTTTAAGTCATCATGCGTTTAGGCTAATCAACAACAACAACAACAACACACCTAGTGCCTCAAGGGCTCCCGTGTGAGCAGGATCTGGGAGGGGTAGGATGTACGCAGCTTTACCCCATCAGGGGATACCCTAATAAGAGGCACATACATAATTATTTATGTATTTGTATAATAATTGAAAGATTATTGTTGAGAATGAAAGAAGAGAATTGTATTAATAATTATAAATTTAAAATAGGATAGGAGTTAATGGTCTTTTAAAGATAATAATTTATACTAAATTTTATTGTAAAAAATAACTATTATTAGATAGTTTTATTAATGAGCAAAATATAAAATTATGTATTTATAATAAAATTTAATATTTAATAAATAACTTAATTAAATTTTTTTTTTATTATAAGTTATATACATAAGTTAACTATAATTTGTATATTATAAAGATTTTTTTAAACAAATATATTGTAAAGATAAATATAATATAATAATAAATAAATTAATATATTTTATTTAATAAATAATTTATAAAAAATAAAAAAATTAAGTGGCAGAAGGAGGTACCCAAAAACCAAAAAAAATATAAATAAATAATTAAAAATGCTGACGTGGAGGCTGGTTTGAAAAATATTTTTCAAAGATGTTATTTTGGGTAAATTTTTTTTTTTGGTTATTTCGAGCAAAGGCTCAAATTTATTATTTTTGAAAATATTTTTAATAAAACTACTTTTGAAATAAGTTCTTTTAATAAGTATATTTTTATTCGAAAAAAATTTAATTCTTTTGCTTTTGTTTTTCTTTAAAAGAGAAGTATTATATATCTATTTTTACTTAAAAATAAAAATAGAAATTTCTATTTTTATTTAAAAACATATTATTAATAATTTTTTTTAAATATGGCATTTTCTGATAGAAAATAAATTTGATTAAACAAGTCTTTGAGACTTTTTTCTTGTATAATATAAATTTAACTTTGAACCTTTCTCTGAAAAATTTATAAGTCGTTATATAAACCGAGCTTTGTCGGTTTCTGGTCAGGGAAAAAAAATAATAAAATAAAATATATATATATAAAGATGAAAGGGTAAGACTAAGATTAAATATGAAAGTCAAATCAGATTAGAAAGCACAGCCAAAATGAATGCATCAACTGTTTAGGTAGAAGATGGAGGAAAATAACGAAATTCAATATTATTTTTAACTATAATGAGATTTAATTATTTATTATCTAGATAATTTAATATTTTTATACATATAATAAAAAAATTTATATGTTAAAATAATCTTTACTAATTTAGTAAAGCGTCTACAAAAAATACTGATATAATATTTGTTAGTATTCATGAATTATGTGATAGAAAATATGATACTTTATCAACAGTATAAAAATATTTTTTTTTCTTGCAAGTAAGTGACTTTTGTTTAGAAATTTGATAAATATTTTTCAAAAAATACTAACATGAAACACACAAATAAAACGTAAGGTATTGCATATCATATTATTTAGATGTTAAGATACATAAATGATAGATACCCGACTCCAAATATAAATAAAATAAGAAAAACAGAACACGTTATAAAAGACAACTTATTCTTCGTTAGCTTAGATCTCAACATGTCCGCAACATGAAAGCATGCATCTTCTTTTTAATTGTGTTAAATTTCACTGGATCTTGAACATGACATACAGAGTTGACATATATGAAGTCCATATATAAGTTTGAGTGAGATTTCATTCTAAAATCAACTGACATTGGATGCAATAATCTATTAAACTTATATATTAATCTTTTCTCTTTTACAGTATCAATATAAAATTCTTACTAAACTCACATATGGAGTTCTTTAACAGATTTTGGTTATCAATCAAGACTAGATTTAGAGATTGTCAAATATGCTTGTTAGGATCCAGGACGGTTCAATAAGGTTAGCTTGGATGAAACTCAATTACTCCATCCTCATTACAACGTTTCCAAACCCAAGACTCTGCGCCACTCCCACCCCTTTTTCATTCTCACACCCAAATAGACCAAAATGAAAATAGATTGTCGATTCCTACTCCCACCCCCTTGTTTCTTCATGCCAAACTACACTTAATGTCTTATTTGATAACTAGGTATGTATTTGAGCCAACCCGAGCCTGCTGAGCTCGAGGCTCTGCTCGTTCACATTAAGCACAACTTGGGTGTTTATGATGAATTTGGTCAGTGTGCTTATTCATCATATTGAAGTCCTATATGAGATGGGGTTCGTAAGGAAGAGTTGAACTCAAGCTCTAGCTACACGTTCGGCCTGATATCTCATGGCCTTAGATGTGAATTTCCTAGAGAGAGTGAGAGAGAGGGAGTAAGGCTCAGAATGAGAGTGAGAGAGAGAGAGTGGTCTAAAGGGTCAAGCGAGGATGAGAGAATGAAAGGTCCTTTCCTTTTTATATAGAGCTTAGGAGTCAGGTTCACGGGGTGCTGGGTGTCTGTTTACTGGGCGTCCAGTCTCTGGGCGACCGTTTCTGGGGCGAGTAAATGCCGGGCTAGCATTATAAACATTGGGCTCTACTCGAAACTTGCCAAGCTTAAAATTTTCAAGCTCAAGCTTAGATTGTCAAAGGCTTCGACTCGAATCAACTCGACTCGATCTAAACTCGGCAAGCTTTGAACTAACCTTACAATATTTCTGCTCATTTTAGCTCAATCTAAGCTCGTTTAAACTCGGACTCAGCTCATTTATGCTCAATTTACTTAATTTGCCATATTTAAGAAAATATGTCATGCTAAGAAAGACTCACTTAGACTCGTTTATGCTTACAAGCCTACGAGCTTGAGCTTCAGTAAGCTCAAACTTGGCTCGATAAATTAAATGAGCAAACTCCGCTCAGCTAATTTACACCTCTATCCATTATCTCCTTTTACCTTTTAAAAAATTTACCAAACAGAATAAATATTTATTTTTCTTTACTCTTACCCTTTTACCCGGTCCCGGGGTAAATCTCCTATTTTAATCATTGTGTCCCTATTGACAATGATCACAAAACCACACCCCTTTCACTGAAACCTCAAAAATGCTCTGCGCCACCACTCGCCCACTCCATCACTCTCTCTCCTCCACTCCTTCACTCCACCTGCGCCGCCGCGCCATCCGCCGCGCCCACTTCTCTCCGATGACCATGTCTTCCTCCGCCGCCGCCGCCCAAACCATTGAGCACGTGGTCCTCTTCAAAGTCAAACCCACCACCGACCCATCTCAAGTCAACTCCATGGTCAACGGCCTCAGCGGTCTCCGCTCTCTCGACAATGTCCTCCACCTCACCGTCGGCCCCGTTCTCCGCACGCGCCACCCCTCTCTTTCCTTCACCCACTTGCTCCACAGCCGCTACCAGACAAAAGCCCACCTGGCCCAGTACTCGGCCCACCCTGCCCATCTCAGTGTAGTCCGAGAATCCGTCCTACCCATCCTTGAAGACATCATGGCGGTTGACTGGGTGGCGGAGAATCTCTCCGGCTCGGCGTCGCCGCCGCCTGGGGCGGCGTTGCGGGTTCAGTTTATGAGATTGAAAGATGGGGTGGGGGAGAGAGAAAAAGGTGAGATATTTGAAGTGATTGGTGGGCTGACGGGAAAAGTTGATGGGGTTGATAAGATTAGTTTTGGGGAGAATTTTTCGCCTGATAGGGCAAAAGGGTTTTCAATTGGGTCAATTGGGGTTTTTTCTGGGGTGAAGGAATTGGATGATGTTGATCGGAAGATGGAGATTGAGAATGAGAAGCGAAAGGTTTGGATTGAGAGTAGTTTGATTATTGATTATGTTGTTCCTGCAGGTCAGTCTGCAAGCCTCTGATGATTGAAATTGAAGATGAAGATGAATAAATTGTAGTGATTTTCATGATGAATGTGTTTAGTCACTGAGATCCCTGTGGATGTAGTTGAATTTGATGGTATGTAGTCTATGTACTGCATAAAAACTTTGTTATATGCAATCTGGGTCATGTTTTTCTGATGAATAATCAAAGATTTTGCCCTTTTTATTCTGTTTTGTGTGTTATTATATGTTGAAGGGTTCATTTACTAAGCACTAATGTAACCGGATCCCATTAGAACTCCGAAGTTAAGCATGCTTGAGCGAGAGTAATACCAGGATGAGTAACCTCTTGGAAAGTCCTTGTGTTGCCAACCCTATAAGGTTGGGGGTCCTTGGAAACAGCCTCTCGGCAAAGTTACACCCTGAAGGGGTAAGGCAGCATACATCGACCCGTCCAAGACCCCGTTATGCGGGAGCCCTTGAGGCACTGGGTTTGTTGTTGTTGTTGTGTGATTATATGTTGAGTTTTGTGTTGAATTTTGGTGCGGTCCGCTTTCATGATTTGGCATTCGAAAAATAGAGGTCTGTGACAGAGAGTAGGGACCAAGCTTCACCAGCTTTTGGCGTGTTGGTTTGGCTTGATTTTAATTTGTTACATTTGATTAGTATTTAGGATAATCATATAGAAAAAGAAGAAAAGGGATGCTAGGACCCGTCTGTTGGCCTTTGATAAGAAGCTTTCTTTTTAGCTCGGGAGTCTAGCATTCATTCGGTTAGTTACTCCGTGGAAGAAATCTTCTGTCCACTTGCTGCTATCCACAACGAAATTCAAATATTTACGAGGGTTGCTGCTCCCTCAATTCCGAACATATCACTTATCCTTTGGCAAATGTCCCTACTTGTATTCTATAAGAACACTATGAAAGACTTAATTAAAGGTCATTAGTTGTCTCGAATCCATGCTGTATCCCTCGGGAATTTGTTTCACTCTAGAACACGATTCCATTATAGCCTTGCAAATAAAAGGTAATCATGTGGAAAGAGAAGACAAGAGACACTAGGGGCGCCTCTAACTATCTCTATTCGTACCTACTCCCGAATTCGGAATTAAGAGCTCCTTCTATAAGTTTCTAGTTAGCGCGTCAATGCACAAAATAAGGAAATACAGGGCTAAAGGTTCTCCCTGGCGAAGGCCTCTATTCGGCTTAATAAGGCCACTTGGGGAGTCATCTACGATGATTGAGAACACCGCTATCATGACACGTTGCATTGCTTACCTAATCCAAGTCTCAGAGTAACTAGTATGTATACTCTGTATATTGCAAAAAGTTCTAAACCATGTTTTCAAAGAGGCAAATCGGTCAGCCAATTGGTAGGCAAATGCTAGCCATGAGAGTATGGGCGTCTCTCTTTAGGATCATACTGCCTCCTGTGCTCTTCTCTCTATTTCTCGAGATGAGGCCTTGGGATTCCCTCTCTTGAGATATTGTCTTTAAGGTCTTGTAGCTTTATTTTTACCTCAAATTATATATATATATATTGTCACGATCCTCGATTCGTGACCTCGAGTTAGTGGCTCGAGATTTGATTGATATTTAGAATTGATAGAGTTTTAAAGAGTATGGGATGAGAAAGAAGGTGAATTTAGACTTAGATGAGAAAAATAAGTAGAGTTAGATGAGAGAAAGAATAGAGAGTATGAGATGAGAGAGAATTAAGAGTTGAACTCTTGAATTTCATTCATATTTTCATTGATTACCATTACAAGTGTTTGCCCTTCTATTTATAGAATTCTAACAATTTATTTTAGAGACTTCCTAAGCTATTACAAATCTGAATTATTCAAATAAAATGACGGAAAAACAACCAACAATTCAAATAATGGAGGGAAAGGGGACTATTCAAATATTTGAAGGGAAAAACGGTTAGGGAAGTGTCCCTCTTGGCTGGTTCCAGATTCTTCTAGATGCTTCCAGAATTAGGTGCGCCTATGGAGCCTGTTGGAGCACTTGCATCAACCGTTTGAAGCTTAAACCCAACCCTTGACACTATCGGGTGCCTAGGACTGGGCTCACGGGTGCCCTGGACAAGCCCCTGACACTACCTTGGCCAACCCTGTGACACTACTAGATCGCGAACTGGCCCAGCCCAGACATTGAACCTCTGCGTACTTGACATGGTACTGGCTGCGAACCGAGGACCCTGGTGCGGACCCGGCTGCGACCCAAGCCTCGTCTTGACCCGGTTGCTTGGCCTCCCTTGACAACCTCTAGAATGACTTATTATTTTTTTATTTTGTTGTCCTAGCTAATGCGTTGGACCATGTCATGGCTAGGATCATGACATATATATATATATATATATATATATATATATATATATTGCAGAAAGTTCTATCAGCCATGGCTAAATCACATTGACTTGGTAATTTAGTATGTATATTGTAAAAATTTCTATCAATTATCTAAAAGAATGCCAACCAAATCTTCATAAATAATCAAAAAACATAACAAAACTTCTTGCAGTGAATTTTTCACTGTAAAATTCTATCCTATAAAATCCTCCCCCCTCCAAAAAAGGAACAAAAATAATTTTGTTAGAAAAAAAAACTACTCCAAGTCAGCAAACTTATCCAATATGGAATTGACATCTGGTGTTACGATAGCACGCTTGTTGAGCTCTCCCATCACACAGATATGCTTCTCCTCCGTGTTGACGGCTACAACATCCTGCGCAAAGACGCAATCCGAGCCTGGGTTAACCTGCATCCACGCGCACCACAAGGTTATAGCATTAGATCACCACATTTGAGCTATTCGGTTTGGTGCAGTAGTTAGGCTATATGATCTCCAAACATGAGGTCTTGAGTTTGAAGCTCATCCCCTCCTTCCCTAAAGGCTCTATTTGTTTTGATCTAAAACTTGTTCAGTGTTAATACTATTATTTCTTTGTATAACTTCATTGCAACAACCATACATACGAAAAATATTATTCTCCTTTCAGGATAAATTGACTTTTTGTATATGAAAGGAGCCTTCACGGAGTGAAAAATGTTTTCATATCTCACATTATATGCTTCATTTCAATCTCAACTAGGCCAAGTGTGAACTCCCTCAAAAGGAGCCTAAATGCTGGTGGTAGGCTTATATCTTCTCACCATTGTAAAAAAGGAGAGAAAAAAAAGATCCCAATATTACATCTTCTTGCCAAACTCGGGTACAAGAATCACACATTGACAGGTGTCCACAGGTTAAAGTCAACTATTTTCAAATATTTTTATATGTTTTTGCTCTAGTTTGAAGTGTCCAGATGTCATACCAGCATCCAAGTACTCTTATCTGACACAATTATTGTAAAGCATAATATGGAGTTGAAGTAACTATGTACAAAATACCCAAGAACTAGATTCAATTCTGATGCCAAATAACATCTCTAAAAGAAATTGAGAAGACAAGAAAGAAAGAGAAATAATAACACAAAGATCTACGTAAAAAATCTTCAAATTGAGGGAAAAATACTGGTGGATGAAGAGAGTTTTCACTATGTGATTTGAAAAGGAGGGTATAAGAAAACTAGGGACAAAAACCATGCAACGTATATGTATACACACAATACTAAACCCTAGGTGAGATGGGTATACTAGGTTCACTCCACCGTGACTGAATCGAGACATAAATTCAAGAAACAACACAATATTATCAAGCACAAAATTAAGCGTTTGTAAAGGTATACTCACATCATAAAGGGTATCACCAAGCTTGAGCTTGACAGCACCACTTCTATAAACCAGCATTTTGCCCATGAATCCTCCAGGTAACTCATTCAAGCGGCATGGCTTCTGCACCGAGCCCATGCCACTAGGTGGGTTCAAGCTGCTGCTGCTCATCTCCTGTCGGTCTGAACCAGCCGCATGTTTTAGCATTGGGATTGTCCTTGGTAGCTGTAGAAATAACATTCTTGGCTCTTCTTGCTCGTCCTGTCAAGACCGGTTTGAGTTTTGTATAATAGGGATTCTGAAGCACTGATCATTGGAAAAAAGTTTTGGGTACATTTAGTTCGTGAAGACTTACTTAGGGCTTATCGGTATGATTTCCTTTTGCAATTTTTGGTTTTCAAGGAGCTAAGAATTAGATTTTGGAAACGATTCTTTTTGGTTTTTGGTTTTTTAGTGGTTTTTTTTTTTTTTTTTTTTTACTAGTTTGAGGAAGAATTGAAAACATAAAACCAAACAAGAAAAAATAGCTTCCAAAACCTAGTCTTTAGTTTCTTAAAAACCAAAAACTGCAAATAAAAAACGATATCAAACAACGAGCAGTTTTCGATCTCTGTATTCTAAGTATATCCATGGAAAATGATGATTCAAAAACATAGAAA
Source organism: Simmondsia chinensis (assembly GCA_018398585.1). Classification (NCBI taxonomy): domain Eukaryota; kingdom Viridiplantae; phylum Streptophyta; class Magnoliopsida; order Caryophyllales; family Simmondsiaceae; genus Simmondsia; species Simmondsia chinensis. The sequence continues at coordinate 36,705,495 of JAGTTD010000010.1, forward strand.
AATGACCCTCTCACTTACAAAAAAAAATCTTGAGAAAAAAGTAATGTTGTCTTAGTTCTTAGTAAAAATCGAAGAAAACTGGAAAACGTGTTTTCTTTTGAGAATTTGGCGAAACTGAATCTTTTGAACGTATTTTCCAAGGAAACACAAGGGGTTATAAGAAATTTTCACGAAGTAAAGACGCTCCATCTTTTATGATACTCACCATGAGCCCAAGCTCCAATGCTGGGTTTGTCAAATTCTCATCAAAATTTGAAGGCTGTCCAAACTCCTCCTCATCAAGGAGATCTACAAGCAAGAAAATGGTTTTTGTCCGAGTAACAAGTAGATGTAAACAAGCCAAATGTTCGATAAATTACTTGTATTTAAAATCAATTACAGCATGAGTGCTCATTTTGGGGGCTCGATAAGTGTTCGGAAATTTCAAGCACGAGTTTAGCTTGTCATAAGCTCAGGACTTGGCTCGGCTGTGTTGAGCTTGAACCCAATTTGGTGAGCTCGAAGCTAAGTTCACCTTATTTAGGCTCACCTAAGCTCGATTTAGACTCATTTATGCTCAAACTTGACTCAATAAGACATATTAAGTCGAGCAAATTGTGTCAAGATAGCTAGTTTGAGCTCGCAAGCCTACAAACTCAAGCTCCACTAGGCTCAAGCTCAGCTCTATAAACTAAACCTCATTTATTTATTTTCCACCTCCACCTCATCTAAACAATTACCATGTTCTGCTTCATCAAGGATTAGAACATAAGGCTGAAGTAGAGAATCAATTAGAGACGCTCTTATGACATACCTGGATTTCCAGAATATGGCCTTCGAAGAGGAAGAGTGACGGGATAATAGCTGTAATAATCCTGCAGCAAAAATCGAAACGACATGAACAAGGGAGGAATAAAAGACATACAAAGAAATATGAGCTTTTACCGACCCATGGCTCTTTGTATTCCTTCTCCTCTCTCATCCCTGAAATATGAGCTTTACCTATAGTAAAATGATAAGATTAGAACCAACAATGTAATTATGGAATCAGTTGTATTGTGTCTTGAATTTATTTCTCGATTCAGAAACAAAGGTCACCAGTGGTAGTGGGGGGTATGCAACATTTTATGCTGTGCTTTGGACCAGCAGGCTTATTGAAAAAGAGATCTACGATTTCAGCTACGCCTATATATATATATAGCTTTGTGAAGCACGCAGTTGTAATGTGTTTTTATGATCTTCGTCGATTGTTTTCTTCTGTGCCCGTGGTTTTTACGTCAATTGAGGATTTTTCTCGTAAATTTTTGTGTTATTATTTTTTTCTATTCCTCTCCTCTTCTCAATTTATTTGTGATCTTCAAATTTGCATTCAAATCAAACTCCAGATTTGAGTGTTCTTTTTAACAAAATCAAATCACATTTTGCAGTCATTTCGCAATGTCGTGAAAGTGGGGTGTTGCAAACTATGTAACATACCACAATGATCACGTTCGGTTCCTAAGAGAACTGAGTTGTTTTTAACCTTATGTTTGCAGAATTTTGAATACATAGCAACCAATCTTCAATTTTTATCGTTCATTTGATAGTTTTCAAGGTGTAGATACATTTATAAATATGTTTCAATAAATAAAACAACCAAATAGGGCACCAACACGCCGTCACCGGATCCCATTAGAACTCCGAAGTTAAGCGTGCTTGGGCGAGAGTAGTACCAGGATGGTTGACCTCCTGGGACGTCCTCACCCTCAGGTTGGGGGCACTGGGAAGCAACCTCTCTTCAGGTTAATACCCTGAAGGGGGAAGGCTGCGTACATCGGCCCCTCCAGACCCTGCGTAGAGGGGAGCTCTTGAGGCACTGGGTATGTTCCTTTTTTTCAATAAATAAAACATAATATATGTGCACTATGTAAATCATTACATTAAAAAGATTTGCTTCTTGTTATACCTTGATATCTGTGATTGCTGCCACCATAATTATCCGAAATTGCTGAAGCTCCCATGCCAAACGCAACTCGTACTGGGGCTGCTGTAGATCATTATCAATGAAGAGATTAAAGAACTAGGAATTATCCATCAAGCATCAAAGAACGAGAATCGAACTTTATCATCACCCTTGTCAATCGTATAATTTGAATACATATAGAAAGGTCCATTATCGAATCAATCTTCACGTTCTTCCAACCTCTATTCAAGTTTGGGTGATTTACGTCATCGACATTAGAGAAAGATCAAAGATGCTATCCCTCATACTGTTGAGAACTTCACATGTAAGTATCTTTAAAATGTCATGTATTGGAGTTGTGAGAGAAAAGAGATCAACATATAAGCCTATCTGCAAATTAATTTTAGGATAAAACTTCACCTAAGCTTATGTATAGACCTCATATATGCCAACTCTTTAGGACAGGCCTATAGCCCAGTGAAATTTTACACAGACTTTGAGACTCTCCTGTATGTTCTTTAGCTAAAAGAATACCATGGCTACGCTTAGTTAGATAGTATTTTTATGCGTTTGTTTTGAGAAAGACGAAAGCGATATAACAGTAAAATAACTTACATTTCTTCTCAGCTTTTAACTTTCCTGCCAATGAACCTTCCTGACAAAGGCAGGCACAAATTAAATCAAGAAGAACAAACATTTAAGCAATTTGTAAATTTGTTCACATATGCAACTAGTGGAGAAGGAAATGCAAGAGGTCACCATAAAACGTTGAGTTAGCTCCTTAGCCTTAGCATCGTCAGCGTCATCAACCACTTCACTGCCATAGAAGAAAAAACCGACGTTAAGAAGAACTAGGGTCTGTTTGGACAAGGTTTTTTTCTTAAAAGAAGTTTTCTTTTTCTAGAAAAAAGAAGTTCATTTAGATTTTAAGAGGATTTGGCCTAAAAAAGAAAGAATTTTTAAATAGAAGCCGAACTAAAAAAATAGTGTTTCTCCTTTAAAGCATAAAAACATTAACACTACTTTAATAAAAGTGATTCTCCAAAAACTGCTTACGAAGATTTTTTTTTTTTTTTTTTTTTTTTTTTTCACGGTTTGACCACTTAGAAGTACATCGAATTAAGCTACCATCCATTTCACTAAACCATGAGTGACATACCTTTTGACAACGTTGTGTTTTGGTGCTCTGCGAACTTGAGCCTTTGGTTCAAATTTCACCTATGACAAAAGAAAATCAATTAAAGAGAGATCTCGATGACAAACACTAAGTTCAAAACAGAATTAGGAAATGAACTCAAAACCTTTCTCGTAGTATTTGCTTTTGTTCGGTTATTCGATTCTAGATCCATCAGGTCACAGTGGTAAACTCTTGACAGCTCAAAAGTACAGTACTGTTAAAAAGTACGCTAATCAGTAATCAATACAAATGAATGAATAACGTTGCGTATAAAAAACCTTATAGAATGAAACTTATGATAAATGAAGCATGTTTAAATTATTTGAATGCAGTTAAGCTTTAAACTCAAAAGCAAATGTTTACAGTAGAAACTCAAAAATGGGGCACAACAAAAACCCCAAATTTTTTTTTTTTTTTTTTTTTTTTTACCGAACAGAGTTTTCTACCATCATAATTACAGGGAAAATTACTACAATATTGTGATATATCGTCCTAGGAAAATAAGGCAAGATGTAATACAGATATTATACGAATCATATTATGAGATATACTCTATCCCCTTAATGTATAGCCTTAACACAATAATGGCACTTCAATCCAGCAAACTCAAATGTTCAAATATTGCAGAAGAACATACATGATCTCAACACTGGTCCATGCTTTCATCCAGAATTTGCTCGCCTTAAGCGACAAATTTTGTCGAGAACTTCATATGTAAGTACAACCAAAATATCCTACATTAAAGTTGTGCCCAGTGTCAAATATAACCCCAAACAACCTAAGCACCCGCTTGGGGCCCCCAGAATTTAAGGACCCCAAATTTTAGGGATTTTATTTTTAAAGTCTTAATTGTTAATATTAATAACTGTTAATATTAAAATTTTAGAATTTCATTATACATAAAGGGCCCCATTTGAAATGTCTATTTGGGGCCCTGAAAATGTCAGAACTGACCCTCTACTTATGTCTAATACGCTACTTCACAAAATACAAATTAATCTTAAAATAGAATTTCACTTGAACTTATATGTAAATCTAATAGCAAAGAAAGAACTATATCCCCACATCCTCAAAAACATCATAAATTACATAAATATAAGGGAAAAGAAACGATTTTTCAGGGGGGGGAAGAAAATAAAACAATCAGCTAGAAACCTGGAAACTGATAATCTAATCAAAAATAGGGAAAGCAAATATTTCAACAAGAAAATCAATCAGATAATTTATACAACAACAACAACAACAACAACCCAGTGCCCGAGAAAGATATTATTTATGATCGCAAAAATGTCTTCCTATCCCTAATCCAACCATTCTAAAAGCATCACTTTTTCAATCACTTACCATCTTAACTTTACAATGTACTCAATAAAGTTCATTAACCTCCCAATAAAAACAATGGCGTCAAGAATATTGATACAATACAGAACTACTATACTATATAATGCAAATTGAGAAAGTGATATTATTTGTGATCGCAAACAATTACAATCTATATCTATAAATTAAAATTAACTAAAATATAAACACTATCGTGCAATGGAGAAAGATTACTACTTACCAGTAGAGAGAGAGAGAGAGAGAGAGAGAGCGGCTAGAGAGATAAAGGAGGGGTTTTGGTGGGAAGTGTTTATATATACTTCGGTGACGCTGCGTGCTTGTTATTGTCCCAAATTGCCCTAGATTTCCACCCTTTTTTATTAACTTAAATTAAGGGAAACATTAAATATATATAATATAATCTCTTAAATTTTAAAACTCACATACTCTAAAAATTTTAAATATTTTATTGCTCACCTACTCTAAAGTTTAAGTTTATAAATATTATTAAATTCTTAAAGATCAGGTATTATTTTAGAGAAATTTGGTAAATTTTTATTAGAAAATATTAAAGTAGAACATGACATTGACAATATAAATACATATTTCGTTAAAATTTTACTATTTTAGGCCAAAATCTTGATATGACATGTGTTTTCAGCAATATAATGCAATTTATATTAAAAATAGTGGACGTTTATAGTAATTCGTTATTTTTTTTATGAAAGCATAATGTGACTTACATATATACACACATTATTATAATCATATACTAAATTATAATTTTATATATAATCACAATGCGATTTTATCATAATTTGCTGAATTTTTTATTGATAGCATATAGCTTATATATAGTTTCGTAATCATTCTACGTAAAAATTTTAATATAAAATTAATTAAATTCTCACAAAAATTCATCAAATTTTAATATAAAATACCTAAAAATTTATTTTCAATACATTCTGAGAATTAAATTAAAATATTGTGCTCCGTCATATTAATTACATTTTAATTACCCTTATTTTCACTTGACAAATAAATCCATTGTGTTGGAAAATTGATCAAATAATAATAATAATTAATACATTAATACACAATCCTTTAATTGAAGCATGCTGCATATAATTTACAAAATTACACAAAAATCTTTTTGTTTTTATCAAAAAATGGTGCCAATTCATTGAACACATGTTTCAAAAACCCTAAAAAATATTACGATGATAAATACATTTTCAAAATAAAATGGAGCATTTATCTCCCAAAACAAGCAATTCATCATGAAAATATAGAGCATGAAAACAAATAAAAAAAAGCAAAATTAATGGTTCTCAATCACCGTCTCACATTTCCATTGGTTTTGTTAAATTTCCATCGGGCCTTTGGGCCCAACCCACAGAGTTGGAACACAAGAGATCCACATATAAGCCCAAGTGGGGTTCCATCCTAAAACCAATTGGCAATAGGTGAAGTAACCCACTAGGCTTATAAGGTAATATCTTCTCTCTCACAATTCCAATGTGGGATTCTAATTATTAGGCTCATATGTGGAGTCTCAACACTCCCCCTCACATGTGAGACTGCGACAAACGCAACACTCGCCTTCTCCGATCCACTTGGATCCAACATTCACTGGAGAGACCCTCGGTGCAACAAATTCAAATGCACCCCTCTTTACGAGGACACGGTGCGACAAACAAGACATCGGGATCATCAACTCGCTCTGATACCATGTTAAATTTCCATCGGGCCTTTGGGCCCAACCCACAGAGTTGGAACACAAGAGATCCACATATAAGCCCAAGTGAGGTTCCATCCTAAAACCAATTGGCAATAGGTGGAGTAACCCACTAGGCTTATAAGGTGATATCTTCTCTTTCACAATTCCAATGTGGGATTCTAATTATTAGGCTCATATGTGGAGTCTCAACAGGTTTTGAATTGTTAAAGTGTTACGCAAAATATCCGAGAACTGAATTAAAAACACAGAGATTTACATAAAAAACCCTTGAATGAAAAAAAAAAAATCCAAAGCTTTTGTACTATAATCTGAAAGGGATGATACAAAGCTACGCAAGGGACAAAAACCCTACAACGATATAAATAGGAAACAAGACTCGTAATTTAGATTTAGGAATCGTAAGCCACTGAATACATCTTTGTACTCACGAGCCAGCTCAGCTCACCTACATCACCCTCAATTCATCCACGACTTTACAAAAAGGGTGGTCAACAACTTGGCACTGCCTCGAGTCTTCAAATTAGATACAAAGTGAGTATACTAATAACGTCGCTCTCTAGGTAATATTACACAATAAATAACATAAAGGAAGAAAGGGTGAGGAGGAAAAAGGAGTTATTTACACTGTTGGTACTTAATGTTTATAAATTTACTCAAATTAATTCCTCATCTTTTTTTTCAAAATAATTCCCAATATTTGTACGCGTTTCCAAATTGGCCTCTCGTCTGTTTTTTTGGTTTAAAATATTCACTTATGTTACATTTCATGACCATTTTTGTTAAATGGTTCGGAGATACAACATTGTCCTAACTATGGCCACCAGCATTCGGGAAGAGGGGGAGATGAGTCTCGAACCCAAGACCTCGTACTTGAGGGGTATATAACCTAAACACTACACTAAACCTAACGACTCAATTTCACAACAAAATTGATTCCTTCACCTTCCAACTTTTATCTAGTATTGGTCACCAAACGGGAGACCAAACTTGTCATGAAATAAAACATGAGAGAGCAATGTTAAACCAAAAAAAAAGGATAAGGACTAATTTTATCAATTTTACAGATATTAAGGATGATTTTGGACTAAGAAAAAAGAGGAAGAACTAATTTGAATAAACTTACAAACATTAGGAACTAATAAAGTAAATAACTCGAAGAAAAGTCCTGCCTTTTTCTCCAAATTTCTGGGGAGTCGTCATCCTTGCATTTTAAGATGCAGCTGGAATTGGCAAAGAGGAATGAGTCAAAAGGGTTACGTGTGTGTATATATTCGTCGTTAAATCCAAATTTCTAACCCATAGAGTTGCCATGTATGAGATTTACATATAAATATAAGTAAATTTACATTCTAAAACCAATCGGCATCACATGGAGCAGTGTCACTAAGCTTATATTTTAATCTCCCACAACTCTAATGTGGAACATTTTAACTATACTCACATATGAAATTCTTAACAATTAACAGAGCGATAAATCTCAAAGGAGTGCGTCAAACAGTACGCAATTTTCATTCTGCATTTCCCATGCAGCAAAATTTCCAATATCTTAGGAGCTAGCCTTTGCACATAGCAGACACTAAATAAGAATATATATAAAAATTAGAAAATCTATCATTTTTTTTTTTTTTTTTAACATAACCATGCCCAAAGGCTAGACATGCATTGCCAAAAGATCACTGTTAACAAGAGATACAAACGGGGGTGAGGAAACATATCCCACCAATCATGACGACACCTACCACCTAAATGACTAGACGCAATGCAACGAAATGGGCGACCTTGTTACATGACCTAGGAGCCCAGCGAAAAATCTATCATTTGTGTACCTTGAGATTTGGTCTTTTTATCATTTAAGTACCTCAATCTTTCAATATATATGTAAGAGGTTCAAAGGTTTAAAATTTCTCACTTAGACACCTTCTAACAAAATACCACAAATTTTTGCTCGATAATGCTAAGGAGCATGATTTAAGTACTATATTGACACTCTTTCCCAGAATCTCATGAGTTTTTGCCCAAAAATACTGACATAACAGATGACTTCCTTAATATATAGGTATCTCTCGCATAAATCCCGAAGAACTTTTTATTGAAATCCAGTGAATTTTTTCCAGAAATCATGACATGGCACATATATATTATCATACTTCATTGGATTTCAACAATGTTGATGTTTAACTTTTTAAATCTCAAGGTAAGTCATTGTCTATATTGAAATGTTACATTACTTAGATGATAAATGCTCAAATCTCCAGGTACGACAAGTTCAGTGAAAACAAAATCAAGTTCACATATCAAATTCAAGAAGCAAAAATGTGAAAGTCAGTACCTTTAAGTTCTCATAGGTTGCGCTGATTGTACAGAAGCAATCAACTGAGCCATGACAGTGGCGTACTGAACCGCCGTATGTAGAGAAGTATAGTGATCTGACAAGCCATACTCTACAAAGTTCGGCTCGATATGCATAAAATGACCTGGCAATGACCTCTTCAACACAGCGTCTTGCCATATATCGAAGAACTCCTCCAATACCTGCCTCGATTTGTCGATTGAGGAAATTGGAAGATACTCCATCTGCAAAAGAAGATCAAACAATTTAGATGTCTGAAGATTCGAATAATAGCCCACCATGAAGTTCATCAAGAAAATCCTAATAGACAATCCATACTTGTAGGGAACTCTTAAAATGCTAACATTTCAAGCTCGGAAACGCTATTCAGTTTTCCGTAGTCAAATTCGTATTTCTAACACGTATCAAACTCGACAAAAACATAATTTAAACAATCATTACATTATTTTGATGAGAAGATACTTATTAGATGGGTTTGTTGGCTAATTATATCACTTGATTTAAAAAATGGTTGAATTATGTGGACATACTAGACGCAATTTTCTTGATATTATTCATCAGAGTACTTAATTGTCTTGCTTATCGCTTAATATTGACTTTATTTTGATATTTATGCTTCAACGGCTCAATTGATAACATCTCACTAATTTTTCTTATACAGGTAATATATGGTAATATAAGTGCTCCCTTCACACTCCCAACCTTAGAAACGTCCGTGATTGCCCGCATCACCCGATCTTGCTTCCGTTTCCGCTCTCGCTTAGTGCAACTCCGAGCTAATCCATGTAGGGAGGATAAAAGATATATCAGGATTGTCCAAGACGCCCAAAATGAAAACTCTTATTTTCATGTAAGGTTTTCTATAATAAAATATAAATGGAATAGCTTTTTGTATATTATTTGCTCAAGACTTCAAGAGTAAAAGTTTGACAATCTGGTCATACCACTCGTAGGCACTCGGTAAATTGGAATGATACAAAGAAGATTCATGCGGCTCGTTCTTACGGATAACACAGATAAATCAATTAAAGGTCCAAACTTTAATCAACAAAACGAGCAAACTCATATACACCCATTTATAGCACAATGAATGATTGAATGAGTAACAACAGGAATAACAAACCCAGTGCCCTAAAAGCTTCCGCCAAAGCAGGGTATTTTTTTTTTTTTTTGGGGGGGGGGGGGGGGGGGGATGTATGCGCCTTATCCCTTCAGGGTGCTGTGTCCCAGGGTCCCCAACCCTTAATAGCAAGAACGAAACACTAAAGTGAATAATTGAATGACCGGCACGTAAAAATACTTCACAGTCCATTTGTGAGTATGTTCTGCACAGCCAATAAGATCATGAATTCATCATTCGGGTATTCAGGGAGCTTCGAAAATGAAATTGAGATGGAAAATCTTTTGCCTTCACAATCTATCATTATGTTTTCTTTACCATCAAATTTGCAGCAACTTTCACGGTTTTAGTTTAGTTGTGTCAACTTCAAGCACACAACAACAACAACAGTCCCAGTGCCTTGCGGCTCCCGCAGAAAGCAGGCTCTGGGGGGGTGATGTACGCAGCCTTTCCCCTTCCGGGTGGAAAGGAGACTGTTTCCGGGGACCCCCAACCTGAAGTAGTTGAGTGCCTGCAGATAAACCACCCATCAATTACCAATGCATTATGAGGAAAAAGTAAAAGAAAGGAAGAAGAGGAAGAAGGAGAAGAAGCAGCATGATCAGAGACTAAGCTAGCCTATAAGGGCTCCTGCATCTACTGTTCAAGCACACAACATCAAATGTTAAAGCTACATCTACTGCTTTGCATTTCAGTCATCACACCAGACAACAACAACAACAAAAACAACCCAGTGCCTCAAAGGGCTCCTGCATACGCAAGGTCGGGGGGGCAGATGTACGCGGCCCCAGAAGGGAGGCTATTTCCGATGACCCCCAGCCTTCCCCCTTCAATCGTCACACCAGAATCAAGTACACATGGTAAATTTCTGATCTCAACCAGTACAGAGTCGGAGAGTATGAGTATTTCGATCAAGATGGAATCACCTCCATGAAAATTCCCCTCATATTTTCGGAGGTACTGGGAACAACCTTTCCCACTCTGACTTGGAAGTCGCCAAGCCGGTATTGTGTTGCCTGCACGTCCAAGGTATAAATTAAAGCTTGTGAATAGTGAGGAAAATCACAAATGAGTAGACAACATGCGATTTCATTAAATTTTAATGCACCGATACTAGACATGATCAGGCCAATGGTTGCAAGGCAATGTAGAGGCGTATCCCATGAGCCAGATGTCTTATCGTAAAAATTGCTCAATCACAAGAACATTTAGGCTCTGATTGTTTTAAAGGAAAACATTTTCAATCTCAATTCTATTGCTTCCTTGCACAACTTTATAGCCACAACCACAAATATTGAAAATGTTTTCCTGCATCAACAAAAGGGAGACATTTTCCTTCATGGAAGGGAAATGTTTTCTATCATAATCTCACATCATATGTTTCACGTCATAAGGAAAATGTTTTCCATTGAACCAAATGAAATCTTATAGTGAAGAAACCTCAGGGCACATATTTGACTCGAAACCCCTGATTAAATGCTCATGAAGCATTAATCTCATGAACAATACTAATTACTACACTGACCAGCCCAGAAGAGCAATTTGAAGCAGTTGCTCATTCCCAACCAACTAACTCGCTTCTGATCAGTAGAATGACAAACAACAAGAAACAAGAGTTACGATGCTAGAAATCCATAATCCAGGCAACATTGCAAATTCAGTTCAATCCCTTTTTCGTCAAATGCATAACATGCACAACGAGAAAATTTCTCTATGCTACCGAATGCTAAGTTTTCGTTTAGGCATGTCGGTGATGATGGTATTATCCCTCAAAACAAATTGGGTGCTTAAACCACACATTCCTTTCTGTTTAAATACAAAGGATAGAAATCAAACCTCAAAATTCAGGGATACTCTGGCTTTATAAGATTGCAGTTTCTCCATGATAGTTTGTATGGTTGAATCTGCTTCAAGAACGAGCCGCTGCCCTCGAATTACAAAGTAGTATTTGCTTGGTTGCTCCGGCAGTGAAACCCCAAGAAAATCACGTGGAAATTCAGCTGCCATTGACTGGTCTGATCAACAAAACCAAAGTTTACAAACACAAGTTCTACATAATTAAATTAAAGAACTAGATTTGATTTAAATGCAAAAGAACAAATTTAAAAGAAAATAAGAAGAAAAAAGAGAAAAAGAAAACAATAGCACATAGATTTACAAGAAAAACCCTCAATTTGAGGGAAAACCCAAAACAATCCACTAAAATTTGAAGGAATATACAATAGAAAGTAGCAAGATACAAAATATATAGAGGTATAGGCAATCCACTAGCTTGGGCCCTCCACACCACCACAGACCTCCAATTCTTAATCGAAACATAAATTTGATACACAACCTAACATAAACAATGGAAGTGAAACCCATCACAGAGGACACAAAACTGAGCCACTCACAACACAAAATTTTCCTATTCGGGTGACATGGATGTTAGAGCATAAAACTCATTCTTGGACCTTTTTCCCATCAAAATAAGCTTTTCGGATAATTGGTTATATGGTATGTAATGAGAGCCTTCTTAGACCAAAGGGTCATGAGTTCAAGTCCCAAAGATCAATATGATTTAAGCATAATGTGTGAAGCGGGTCTGTACATTCGCCTGAGGAAGTATATTAAGAGTGCAAAGTCATTTTTAGGCCTTCACCGATCAGCTTAAACTTTTAAAATAGTTGGTCTTTTGACATTTGTAATCAGATTGTCCAAGCTAGCTTACAAGGACTTCAATTAATCTCCAAGTAGCATGCACAACCCACTTAGAATTTCCGGGTAAATTAAGACTCACAAAATTGATGGGTCACCCCAACGACTTGTTCCGTGTGCAATCACAACCTAGCGCTAACTCATCATGAAGCGAAAGTTCAAAATGTCTTACCACATCATAAACTAATTCAGAGCTTTTACCCATCAACTTAAGTTTTTGGGATAGTTGATTCCTTAATATGGTATCAGAGCCTTGTTGATTCATAGGTCACAAGCTCGAATTCCTACCCACCACTTTCAACATTAACATAATTTAAGTTCAAAGTATGAGGTGGATCTGTGCAATATCTGCACTTAAAGCCTAATGGGCCATTCGCATAGCAGGTTGGATTATAAAATCGATTATAAATCTTTAACCATCAGTTTAAGCTTTTGGGATAGTTATTTTATTGACCTAAACAATCCAAAACCCTAACCCTAAATTCCATTCCAATTCGAGGTAATTCGGCAAATATCTTGTAAATTGTTCAACAAAGTTAGCCGAACCTCGCAAGATAGGTCTATAGAATGTTAGAACGGCTTTCCAACGGCCTTCTTTGACGCCATTCAAGCTCTCAACGCACTGCGAGATTTCGCTTAGTATTTGGGTGTTCACCGTCATCCCTGCATTTGGATGCCAGTGCAAAACCCTCGACATAGATAAAAATTAGATTTTTCAGATTGAAAATTGATAAAGAAGATAGAAATTTAACGAATTGATTAGGGTTTTACCATTTCATCGGCATCTTGGAGGTCTCCGGTAAGCTTGAGAGTTCAATTTTTGGAGGGTTTATGCTCAAAATATAAACTGATTTATGTTAAGAATCAAAGATCAACTAAATATTCGTTAAACTACTCGCATTTAAAATTAATGATAATATGTTCATTCTTGACTTTAGGGTTTGATCAATAAATAAGTCGAGTTCAAATTTACTCGAAAACGTATCCCCTATTTGGCAATAGTATAATAGAGTTAATGATACCCATCAGGGCCTTATTTCAGTAGTTAAAAGTAAATAAAGAAATAAAATATTATTTTAGGTCAAAAGTTTAGAGTTGGGTTCCTCCCTCGAGCCTCTTCCTAAAAAATTTTTGACTTAACTGATTCTTGTAGTGTATCGATCACTGCATGAGCTAAAATTTATCAAATAATCGAGTTTGTTGGTAACACAAGATGTGATGCTCTCCTGCTGGCAGATCACGTGTTATTTGCTGCGTACCAATTTCTCAGGTTGGGGGTCCTCGGAAACAGCCTCTCTTAAAGGTAGCCCCTGAAGGGGGAAGGCTGCGTACATCTACCCCAGACCCTGTTTTTGCAAGAGCCGTTAGAGACACTGAGTCTGTTATTATTATTGGTAACACAAGATAATAAAGGTAAATGAAAGTAATAGTTGCGGATCAAGATCTAATCCGACCCCTTTTTACACTTTTTTCTATCACCCAATACTTGGCTAACGAAAAGGGTGTCGAGCTTTCAAACCGATACTACCAAAATACATAATCAAAACTTTTAATTAATTTTATGAAAATAATACAAAACAATTATTGAGAGGCCGTCAAGAAGCCACGTAAGCATTAAATGGAAAGAGAGGTACTGAGAGCTACAAGCACAGAGATCACCAAAATCTCATGCTCATCGTCTTGTTCATCATCCCTTACATCAGTAAGGATTCGGTACATTTATTTTTAATAAATATATTATATATTTAGTATAGTATTATTATTATGATAAAATTATTATTATTAAAGTAAAATTGTTACTTCTAAAAAAATTTTGTAGCTTTAATTAGTTGTAACTTTTGCTCTAATAATAATAATTTTTTGTATTTATTTATATTAAATAATATTTAAAATATATATATATATATAAAGTTAACGAATATATTAAAATACATAGTGCATTTATTTTTACTAGTACAACGGACCATTGCCCTTTCTTATAATTTATGGTTATTTGTTTTTCAATACCTCGATAATTGTGTAAATAATGAAAGAGGCTCATAACCTTTCCGCTTAAGAAATATAAGATCAGAAATGAAGTTATAAAAAATAAACTGGGTGTGGCCCCAATTTAGGATAAATTGAGGAAGCAACATTTGCGGTGGTTTTGGCATATCAGGAGGAGACCGACCGCTACCCATGTTAGGAGATGCGAACAACTCCATATCACAGATAGGAAGAGAGGAAGAGGCCGGCCAAATAAGAGTTCGATGGAGGCAATTCGACAGGATCTCGCTTTATCTTAACCTAAATGAGGAGATGGTCCTAGATAGAGCTCAGTGGAGGATTAGTATAGGTGTAACCGATATAGCGGTTTAGGATCGAGGAGTATGTCTAAGCTAGTACTAATGACCCGAGGCTTTTTGCACGCCTGTTTGATTTTTACACACTGTTGTGTATGTTGGCTGTTTCGTGTTCTTATTGTCTATCGCCTTATTGTTCTATTGCATACTCGTTGCTTTATTATCTATATGCCTACTACGTGGCGTTGTGTTTACTCTTACACCTTGATGCATGTATGCTTTCTACTTTCATGCTCTTCATGGTTTTCAAGTTTCTCGTGTTGGGGGTACTCGGAAACAGCCTATCGTTAGGGTATCACCGTGAAGGGGTAAGGCTGCGTACACAACACCCCTCCCAAACCATGCTTATGCAAGAGCCTTTGAGGCACTGTGTATGTTGCTGCTGCTCGTGATCTTTCCAATTTATCTTATGATACCTTAGTTTTGTTTGTGTTAAGAAATAGGACTATCTCCGACGAAACTCAAAAAACTTGAAAAGACAAAAATTTCCCATGACTAAAATCACGTTATTCTATTGCGCGACACTAATGCTTTGTTTGGCAACAAGGTAAAGGAGGGTAAAGAGGGGTAGGGGGGGGGGGAGGTAAGGTAATATTTTACCCTTGTTTTGATATGTCAGATTAAGAGGGGTAAGGGCAAAGAGGGGTAAATGAGTTACCCTTGTTTGACAATTGGGTAAAGGGGTAAGGGTAAAGAGAGTTATAGTTAAAGTAAGGGTAAAAGTGTCAATTTTTTTTTTTAAATTACCCTTGTACCCCAATTTGGGGGTTAAAGAAATTGGGGGTAAAGAGAGGTAATGGGGGGTAAAAAATTACTCCACATTATCTCCCTTTACCCTTCGAATAACTTTGCCAAATAGGGGTAGAAAATTACCCCTCTTTACCCTTACCCCCTTTACCCCTCTTTATCCCGTTGCCAAATAGGGGGTAAAGTTGGTACTGTGATTATTCTTTTGTTCTCGAGGACAATGCAACTCAGCAACTGGATTCAATTTGCACTATATCAACAGCGTTTTGTTATCAATTCAAAATGTCCCAAATATTATGAAGAAGTATTTTCGTCAACATACTTTATGAGAAGTTAAAATAACATTCCATGTCAATTATCTCTCAAAAAATGCTACATCTCGCCTGAGAGGGCTGTATTTATTAATAAGAACAAAACCTAAGCTACGATCAAATTAAGTCAAAAAAGTCATAAGTCTTTTTAATATTTTTATCGATATCGAAATACTAAAATATAAATACCAAATAATTTACCACTATCTGCTCTACACTTTCCCTATTTTTCTGCATTTTTTCACAGTTCTGCCCATACTGTAAAAAATATATTTCACCTCACCTGCTGACTGTGAATCCCAGAAGGGTAAAATTGGAAAACTCACCCCCTTAAATTTGGACCGACTCTTTGCTCCTTTGCCTTGGATTCCCCGTACGTTATTTTATTATTACTTCACATTAAAATTATGTATATTATATTTTGGTGTTATTTATGTCAAATATTCTTGTATTTTGTTAGTATCAGAATGGGTGACCTTCTAGGAAGTAAAAAAGCTTCTCTTCAGATAACACCCTAAAGGGAGAAAGCTACTTACTTTCGCTCCCCTCAGACTCTGCGTAAGCAGGAGCACCTTAAGACACTGAGTATATTCTTTTTCCTTCCTATCCTTGTATTCTGTTAGGTTAGGAGTCCTCGAAAATAGTCTCTCTTCAGGATACTCCCTGAAGGGAGAAAGCTGCGTACATCTACCCCTAAGACTTTGCTTTTGCGGGAGCCCTTTGCAGGCACTGAGTTTGTTGTTGTTGTATCCTTGCATTCTGTTAATTGCTTAGTTTAGTTTTTATACTTTAATTACATTAATTTAGTACATGTACTAGTAATATAATGTCAATTTGATCCTTAAAGTAAAAATTATGTTAAGTTATTGATAAAATTTTAAATAATTCGATTACAAGTTAAGTTAAATTAAGTTAATATATAATTAAATTGATACAATATAAATTAATAATATAATCACATAATTAACATGATAAATAAAATAAATTGACTTTTTAAATAAATAATCCTATATTTTTATATTTTTTGCAAATCTCTATGCTTTGTCTTTATTTTGGTTCAGGCTTTTTACATGTGCCCCGTACTAGTTTTGTAACAGGTCATATTTTGTCACATACTTTATTTGTGCTATTAGTTTCTAATATTTATTAATATTAATTTCTTATATATATATATATTTTTTTTATCACATAAGGAATGATAGGATCAGAAACAATATAATAAGAGGTAAATTGGATGTAGCTTTGATCGAGGATAAATTGAGGGAGCACCGGCTGAGATGGTTTGGACATGTTAGCAGGAAACCGACCACAGCATCAGTCAGGAGGTGTGAACGGTTACACACTACACTAGGCAAAAGAGGAAGGGGTAGGCCAAAGACGAGTTGGTTGGAGACGATCCGACACGACCTAACCTACCTAAACCTAAGAAAGGAGATGGCCTTAGATAGGGCACGATGGAGGGCTAGCATAAGGATAGCGGATGTGGCAGTGTAGTTTAGTGCGGCGAGTTACAAGTAGTTTAAGATCTCTAGGCAATCATAACCCCAGGTAGTGTACGTTGGAAAAATTATGTATTGTATTGATTTAAAAAAAATAACTATTTTTATATTATTTATTTTGTTTCCAGAATACTTAATATTCAATATTAATATGATATTAATTTATGTTTTAAATGTTTGGAACGTTTATTACCGTTGCATTGAAAGAAAAATAACAATTAGTGGGATTAATTTGTGTTTGACCATAATAATCAATGAAGGATATAAATTAGGTACATACTTATGACTATATAAGCATATGTGTTTGATGAGAAAATTGTGCAACAATAATATGAAATATTTTATTCTTTCAATCCCCTCTACTCTTGTAAAAAATAGTGAGCTTAGTAGTTGTAATTCGGGGATCTTTTATTACTGCACTGATAGAGGTCCGAGGGGTTGTTGAATCCTGGGAAAGGAGCGCGTTTAAGCTTAATAGCAATACTCGTGCAGGAGGGGCATTTCCTTTCTAAGGAGAGCGCTCTCACATGCCTCAACCCAAAGATATGTTTTTCTAAACCCTTCCTCTGTTTACTTAGTTTTCCGTATATATAATTGTTGTTTGTATCAAGTTGTCAATTCATGATCTGATGAAATTTTGACTTAGCTATATTGTATTTTCTGGTTCTACAGTTATTGATGTATTAGTACTATTCCTTAGTTGATGTAAGTTAATATATATTTCATGTTAATAATATATTATTTGATGAATATTATAAAATATTTCCAACAGTCTTAGAAAGGAAATTTTGCCTTATTAAAATATTTGAAAATTTTAAATATTATTCAATATACTTTAATTTTTATCGTATGGAAAACTATATTACCCTATCTCGTTTGCCAATTAATTATATTGGTACATGAAAAAAATAGTGGCTGGGGAGGAAATTTAAAGAAAATATTGAATAAACAAAGAATTATCAGGGTACTTCCCATTTCTTGTTAATTTTCATTGAGAAAATTAGTGATTTGTAATATAATTATTTAATTAATATATGAAAAGAAATATAATGTCCACTTAATAATAATGTTGGACTTTGGTTGCAAAGTTTTATATCATGTGAACATTGTAGTGAAAGACACAATGTGTCATATTACTGTTAAAATATTTTATTTTTTTTAAGATGGTCGTTTCGGTTTCATTTGATGCTGATATTATCAATTGTTGTGAGTATGCATCACTTTATGAAAACTTTACTTATTAATTTACTATCCTTACTGATTGAGAAACTTGGATGGCTGACTAAGTCAAGTTGGCACTTTGATGATTTGTGATGGTTGAGACTTCGTATATTTGAACTTGAGTTTCTCTCAATGTGTATTTGCATGTGTTGCTCTAGTGTTAAATTAAAAGAGATTAATATGATCACTCTTGTGTTTTAAAAGGAATTACTATTGGTAGAATTATACCTAATTATTTCATTAATTTCTTTTGTACTTTGGCTCAATATGAGAAATTGAAGTATATAATTGTTTTGTGTTTGCTTTGAATCGGTTTCTCCACTAGATGTTGATTTATAATTCACGAGTTATGTATATGAAAAATGTGATCTTCCTTAGTTTATGGACAATTTAGATAAAGTCATAATTATTATAATGATCATTCTATACTTTATTGTCTTGTATCAAATGATTTGAATCTCATTGTATGGAATTATGAAATGAGTACTAACCTTTTCTATATAAATGTTGCATACTATTTGTAGCAACTTATTAAGTAAGATAGATATATAAAGATCTTATATGTTAGTAACATTATAAAAAAAAAAAAAAGGTGTTGCTAAAGTTGTAGAAACTTTACAAACAAGTGAGTAAAGAAAGATAACAATTAACTGAAATGGAAAAGAACTAATGAGCAAAATATCCAAAAGAATGGATAATGGACACTAAAGTAGATCTGAATGAAAATCCAAGTGAGCTGGCTGAATATTAGTGTTTGTTTGGGACCTCAACAATATCATAAGCATTAAGGATCTTAAGAGGTTGCACAAAAGTCTGAGCTAAGGCTAGTTCTTTGTGTGGGTTTTTTAATATGGTAGTATTTTCTTTTGATTTGGTGCAAAATAAAACAGAATTTCGGGACTGGTGTTTATTTTGACTTATACTTGGTGGCTATGGTTAAATACACTATGGATGTAGTGGTATGAATGAATAAAATGATTCTTATATCAGTTTCCAACATGATTTAATCTTCTACATTGCTTTTGTAAGACTGCTAAAGTGAACTTCATGTAAAAATTTATATTCCATCTTTATAAGTCCTACACTACTTTGAGAGTAAATGTTTAGCTAGTTTTTAGAAGTAAGATTCTCGGAAAAAAAGTGGAGCTCCATTCGAGCTTAAAGAGAAGACCTAATTAAATATGTATGCGTATAAAAATAGGTATTTAAAATATTTATTATTCTAAGATAAAAAAATAAAGTCACATTTTGATTACAGTGAATGATGGTGTGGTTGAATCAAAGATGCATGAGGCATACCATGAGCAATTCTTATAATAATTTATATATTAATGCTTCATTGTGGGTATTTGAGGATGGCTATAGCCTAACACAATATGCATATGTGATGCTTTTATGATTGGACTCAATATTTAGAAATGAATTGGTATTCTCTCACTAGTGTAATTATGTGCATCTTATATACGAGAAAAAAAAAAGGGATTGACCAAATATTTGATATGTTGAGAGAAATGTGTAAGTCAACTAACTGCACTCATTTGTGGGTCAATCCGAGTTAGTATGATCTGCATTTTAATCTTTGTATGACTATTAAATGTGGTGGTAGTTTATCTCTCAAAAAAAAAAAAAAAAATTTTATATAACTTATGTTGTAACTGGTGGGATCATGTCTGTTTGTGTTGATTATGAGTACTTTGAGAAGTACTACAATTTAACTTGAATTTGCTATTTGTGACATGTTCCACACTTGGTAATTATATAATGGTGGTTTGGACCATATTGTGCTTGTTATGCTGTAGAGTTGGCATTGTTGTTGATAATATCTTCACACCGTGACAAATGCATGCTCAAGCAATTTTAGCCATAGTGATTAAGAGATACTTGATGTAAAAGAATCATGAACACGAAGTTCGAAAATGTGAGAATTTTGGTTAAGTTAAAAACTTAACCATTGTACTCCTCTCTTGACGTCCAACTCAACCATTGTATTTGAAAATTTTTGGTAAAATTTTGTAAAGAAGTTGACTTTAAGAATTGAACTTAAAAGTTCAAATCAAGACAATTTCCTAAATTTTAGTTTTTTTATGTTTCCGTGATTTTTGTACAAAGTCATTACTTAAATGAATACATTGGTTGTTTTGAAAGATAAATTGATGGGCGATAATAGAAAGCAATAAGAGAAGGAAAAACACTTCATATGTTAGTGCTTAGCAGAAATTAAATACTCTGCATTACAATAATAAAGTACCTTTGAAAAATGCAAATTGGTATTTCTGTAACAATTTTATGTAAAGTCATTCTTTACTAGTTTATGAGAATTGCCTAGGATTGTTTGAATATTTGAAAGGCATTATGAATGACATATACTTGGTGTTTATTATGTTGAGAAAGGCATAGCATTCTAATTGATTTTTGATCCAGGTGAATTAAGAAGATTATATTCACCATTGGATGTGCTATGCAATGGAATTCCAGTGAGTGGAAAGATGAAAAGCTTGCTCCATTATAAAGTCAAGATTGATTGAGTTGAAAGGAACAAGCAACGATGATGAGCATCTGATATCTGAAGAAGAAGAAAAACAAGAATCGCGGATTTGCTTACAAAAGGGCAGACGTGCCTATGTGTTGTTAATCATCGAGGGGAGTGGGACTGAAGCCCATAAATTAATCACCACAGTGGAAACCCGTCCTCAGAGGTATGACGATCCCATGAATGAGGTTCAACGGGTACAAACAAAACTGATGGGTGGTTGAAAGAGCACAAATTATTTTAATTATAGCGGGGTATTCCCGGGTCCCATTCCTAAGGTGAGATGCTATTTACTGTGATGTTTAAGGCAGAGTTTTTTTTTTTAAACTCTAAATGAACCTGAAGGCATATTATTAGCGGGGTGTTGATCACAGATCACCCTTGGAGGGTTCACCTACGTGAGTGTGGTGGTGGGGTCGCCACTGTGGGAAATGGGCTATTCCCTAATGACACTCATGAGACAGGATTTCGTGCATATGACCGTAACGCGCCCCATTGATAAAACTTTACAACTATCAGTATTCTGTGTGTGCGATGGGTCTAAACCTGACTACAAGGGGCCTAGTTCAAAGCTCTTATGCTACTATGGTTTCTTCAGGTTGAAGCTTGTTTACACTAAGTCTTGGTTCAAACCCAAAAGGTACCTACATGTATTAACAGAGTACAATGCTCACTAAATTCTAAAATTTTTAAATCATGTGGGGGAATATTGGTTCAAACCCGAAAGGTACCTACATGTATTAACAGAGTACAATGCTCACTAAATTCTAAAATTTTTAAATCATGTGGGGGATTGTTGAAAAAATTATGTATTGTATTGATTTAAAAAAAATAACTATTTTTATATTATTTATTTTGTTTCCAGAATACTTAATATTCAATATTAATATGATATTAATTTATGTTTTAAATGTTTGGAACGTTTATTACCGTTGCATTGAAAGAAAAATAACAATTAGTGGGATTAATTTGTGTTTGACCATAATAATCAATGAAGGATATAAATTAGGTACATACTTATGACTATATAAGCATATGTGTTTGATGAGAAAATTGTGCAACAATAATATAAAATATTTTATTCTTTCAATCCCCTCTACTCTTGTAAAAAATAGTGAGCTTAGTAGTTGTAGTTCGGGGATCTTTCATTACTGCACTGATAGAGGTCCGAGGGGTTATTGAATCCTGGGAAAGGAGCGCGTTTAAGCTTAATAGCAATACTCGTGCAGGAGGGGCATTTCCTTTCTAAGGAGAGCGTTTTCACGTGCCTCAATCCAAAGATATGTTTTTCTAAACCCTTCCTCTGTTTACTTTGTTTTCCGTATATATAATTTGTTGTTTGTATCAAGTTGTCAATTCATGATCTGATGAAATTTTGACGTAGCTATATTGTATTTTTTGGTTCTACAGTTATTGATGTATTAGTACTATTCCTTAGTCGATGTAAGTTAATATATATTTCATGTTAATAATATATTATTTGATGAATATTATAAAATATTTCCAACACTGTACGTACCTGATGTTTAGTTGCTTTCCGATTACTCGGCTATTTTTGGTCATATGTCTTATTTGCCTATTAAAGTCACTAACCATTTTCAAGATGCCAGGATACCATGCTCGCAGGACGACAATATCCTTCAGGTCGGAGGTCCTCGGAAATAGCCTCTCTTCCACTCGGAAGGGGTAGGGCTGCGTACATCCACCCTTCCCAGACCCTGCTTCTGCGGGAGCCCATGAGACACTGGGATTGTTGTTGTTGTTTTTGTGTATTTTTTTATTTTCTAAGAGTATAAATTGATAGATAAAGGTTATAAAATATTTTTATACTTCAATATGCCCTCTTACATGAATGTCCGATGGGCTTCAAGCGTATGCATTACACAACCCCATATTATACTTTGCACTTAAATTATATTAATATTGAAAGTAAAGATTATTAGGATTTGAACTCGTGACCTTTTGAGCATAACACAAGGCTCTAATACAGGAGTATACCCAGTGCCTCAAGGGCTCCCGCCTACAGGCAGGGTCTGGGGGGCCCTGATATACGCAGCCTTCCTCTTTCAGGGTGTTAACCTGAAGAGAGGCTGTTTCCCTATGCACCCAACCCGAGGGTGAGGACTTCCCAGGAGGTCACCCATCCTGGTACTACTCTCGTCCAAGCACCCTTAACTTCGGAGTTCTAATGGGATCCGGTGACGGCGTGTTGGTGCCCTTTTTGGTAACACAAGGCTCTAATACAAATTTTTCAAAAGTTTAATTTGACAGATGAAGATCTAAAAATAATTTCATATTCTAATGCTAACAAATTTACAAATATTATATTAATTAAAAAATTAATTTAAACAAATTTATAAACATCAAACACGAATTGAGAGGGTGGGGTTCCTCTTGTCAATGAGGAGCAAGTAGAAGCAGTGAAACAGAAGGTTTGAAAGCGACCACAGGAACAAGACAAAGTAGTTTAAGCTGTCATCTGTCTTTGAAACACCAAAAACAGGAAGAAAAAATAAAAATAAAAGTTTATACTTAGGTCTCGTATTGTATAAAGAAAGTAAATACAAAAAGTAAAAATTTATGAAAAATACAGATGCGGGCTCTTATTTGAATAACAAAAAGTAGGCAGAATGTTGGAACTGGAAATAACATACCTTGCCTTTAAGGTAAGTTCTAATTCCCACGTTTTACTGACTTCCAGGAAGGTTAATATAAGAAATAAATTCCCGAGAAACATAATTTTCTGCAGCAAGTTAATTCATGTGTTAACCAAAAGAGGCTTAAGTGTCTCAAAAATGCTGGGTGTGATGTAAAGACCCTCATTTTTTATGTAAAGACCCTGAAATCCCGTGATTGAGGAGTTAAATTAAACCCGAGTAGACTACAATTTACCAACAAAATAACTCATTTATTCTTTTTTACTTTTACTCCTATTTATTTATCATACTGAAAAAAAAGAATAAGATAACCTTGTCTCTCCACTCTCTTCCCAGGTGCCAAACAGAGTGTAAAGTCTTGTAAGCAAGATATTAAATTAAACCCGAGTTAAAATAGGAGTCTTTAATACGGATTCCTTCTTCAAAAATCACGCGTTCTTTTGCTTGATTATCAATTACTAACATTTTCTTGTGCTTTCATTACGTATTTGTTGTTAAACCCTGCAATTTTTTTGCATATGCAACCTTTTCTGTCTCCGCCTTCAATCATTTGACTGATCAAGGTGTTCTTTTCGCAACGAAAGAAACAATTTGATACAAACATGAAGATAACATGTCGGTTGGAGATATTCTTATTATGTCAATCTTTTACCGAACTTTTTAGGCCCAACCTATAAAGTTAAAATATACGAGATCCATATTTAAATTTAAATAGGGTTTCATCCTAAAATTAATTAGCAATAGGTGAAATAATCCACTAGGCTTATAAATTGATCTATTTACTATCTTACAACTCTAACATTAAATTTTACTACATAGACTACAACAACAACATAGCAAGTGCTTTAAGAGCTCCCGCATAAGCGGGGTCTAGGAGGGGTGGATGTACGCGGCCTTACCCCTTCAAGATATAACCCTGCCGAAAGGCTATTTCCGAGGACCTCCAGCCATATAGGGTTGGTAATACGAGGACTTTCAAAAGGTTACCCATTCTGATACTATTCTCACCCAAACACACTTAATTTAAGAGTTCTAATAGGATCCGATGTCTTACTGTCTAATAAATGAATCCTAAATTTTATTATATAGATTCATATGTAAAATTCTCGACAGTTTATAATTAACCGACACCGAAAAGAAAAATAAAAAGGCACCTTTTTTTTGGCTTTCCATATCATATCAAAGAAGAGAACAGAACATCAAATGAAAAAGTTCTGACACAATTGCAACACCAAAATAAAAGCAGCACTAGTCATACTACAACAACCAACCCCTCTCTCTTACACAAACACACAGGTGTACTGAACCCAAGAGAGAGAAACTAGAGAGAGAAAGTGGGTCAGGTCAGGGTCAGGGTCAGGGTTAGGGTCAGGGTCAGATCTGACCCACAAACCCTAACCCTACCCACCAATTTGAGCCCACTTTTTATCTTTTGTTTCAGAGAAACATAAACACTGAACACTGAACACAACCCCACTTCTTGAGAAGCTCAAAGCATCTGCAAAAAAATAAAGAACACAGAAAAGATAAGTAAAGTAATATGACAATCTCTGACAGACATGCATTGTAACATGAAAACCCAACAGCTTTACATTTACTAACACCCACAAATTTTGAAACACAAAAAAAAAGATGTTCATTTAAGGTAAACAACAGTTGTGGGATTTATAATTGGTTCATTCGTTTGCGGTTTCTTTATGTGATTAAAAGATCTGTAATTTTTATCTAATGGTGTTTAGGTTTTGAACTAGTGTAGAAAACAATTGAAAAAAGAGGTCGGTGATTTTCGAGTTCAGGACTTAGCTGATAAAGAGCATGTTTGGTTAAGCTAGTGAAAAAATTGCTTTCTTAGAAACATTTTTTTTATAGAAGCACTTTTATAAAAAATATTTAATAGGGATGTTTCTCGTTTGAAAAAGTCTTTAGTTTTTACTCTTACTTTTATTTTAAAAAGAAATATTATTCTCCGACTTTGATTAATATCAGAAAAATAGTGTTTGCTACAATTTAAAACACTTTCATTTTCAATCCGAGAACCCTTAAAATCTACAAAGATCATTTTTTTTTTCAAAAAGAGCTCGGTCAAATAAGCGCCAAAAACGAAATCTAAACAGCATACACAGGCAAAAATGGTAAGAAAAGAGAAAAACCCATAAAAAATTAAAAAATTTACCTTTATGGGTTTCTAGAGAAGAAGTCATGAGAAGAGGAAGGAGTTGAAATAGAGAGCTGAGTAGTTGAAGAATTAAGCCAAGAAGATGAAGAGTCCCTTCCTCCACCTTCTTTAGGGGGCCATTCATCAAAGAAATGATGAATTGTCTTATGATTCTGTGTCTCATCTCTTTCATCTTCAAGTTTCATTGATAGATCACAGTTAAATTCTCTCCCCCATATGAAAGATTGCTGATGATTATGCTTCTCTTGATGTTGCCTGGATGACCCAATAGTGTTGTTATTGTCACTTTGAAGTTGTAAATAAGGGTACCCACTCGGTAAATCTGAGCAATTTCTCTGCCATGTTTCATCAGAAGAGCCAGAAAATCCTCTTATGCTTGACCCAGAACTTTCTGTGAAGAATGCATGCTCACCCACATCTTCTTTTAGCCCAGTAAAGTACCTTTCCCTACATTATTTGAGCACCCATTTTGTTAAAGTTCATACCCTCGTAACTGAAATATATGAAATCTAAATATAAGTTCAAATGCGGTCTTATTATAAAATTTAGTGAAATTAAGTGAAGTAGCTCAAGAAGTTTACACATTGATCTCTTTTGATATGAGATTCTTACTAAACTTGCTTAATACAATTCATTGGAGATCGTATTTAACATTACTTATCAGGATTAGATCCTTATGACTATATAAGTCTTTGATTAATACAATGAGATGTCAAGATTTGGTGATTTCAGAAGAAACCCTGAAAAACTGTACATATGTCCTACTAAGAATGTATAGCGATTTAAGGCAAGTTTGACTGTGCTTTTTTTTTTCTTTTTGAAACAGATACTTTTTGAATTTCAAGAGGACTTGGCGTTAAAAGAACAAGTACTCTTAAATAGAAGTAGAAATAATTTCATTATCTTTAACAAAATAATTTTTTAAAACAACAACAACAACAAACTCAATGCCTCCAAGGACTCTCACAAAAGCAAAAGATAAAAAAAATTTAGATAAAAATACTCTTATTAAAAACACTTCATAAAATTTTTCTTTAAAAAGTGCTCAACCATGCCCTTAATTTCTATGACAGAGCCCCTAGAAAACATACAGAGTCAGATACAGAAGATCTGAGTTTTAGGGAAACCCATGGTCTAAACACTCCTAGACAACACATAAAATCAGATACAAAAGATATTGATTTTTTATGGGAACCCCATAGTCTAGACATAGTATGACACATCATAGACTGAAGTTCTAACTCAAAAGCATCATTTTCATAATGACACAATACCTTAAATACATTCATGATCTAACCACTACATCAAGTTCAACGGTTCAGTCAAAATAATGAATAGTATACCTGTTGTAGTCTAAGCCACTGCCAGGGGGTCTAGATGAAGAGGAATTGGGGTAAAACAGATGATGGGGGGTGTTGTAAGAAGCAAAGGAGATGTTACTGCTGTTCATGCTGTTGTTCTTAGTGATGGATGAGATTGATGATGATGTTGATGATGAAGATGAGGAGGATGATGATGAAAAGTGGGTCATGGATGGATGGGCTGATGGGGTTGTGGATGATGTTGATGATGATGAAATGGGTGATTCCACAGGCTTTCTTGAACGGTTTTTGCCTCTGTGCATGTGCCTGTCGCAGTACTTAGAGTCAGGATAGGCCTCTTTTGAGCATCTCCATTTCTTTCCATCTGTTCTTCTGCATCTTCCTGGTTCTGGGTCTATCTTCTTCCCATACCCTCCTATCTGATATGGGTTCCACCCCACTATATATTTTGCAAAAATTAAGGATAATGTTACTAACAGCGCAATATCATGGTTTTGAAAGCAATATTAAAACTCTTATGCTTGTAAGCCATATCATTGTTCTAGTAATAATAATTTTTGCTCGTCCCATGTGTCGTTTTTTGTTTGAAGATTTTACTACTATTCTATTTTCAATTTTCAGTCAAGTTAATACAAGAAGGAAGATAACTAGAAAAAAATCATTTCGAAAATTTGGCCTTTAATTTTAAAAATAATCAAAACTACAAATGGAGAACGATATGCTGAAATTGGGGAAAAAAAATTAAGACTTTACTGAGATTTTTCATTGGGAGTAAGTGCAAGTGAGAGGGTTGAAATAACTAAAAACATAATGGAAAGAAATTGTGGATGATTTTACATTGGTGAGTAAATGATTGAAACTTTTAATGTATATTCTCACTAGGAAAGTATTCAAGAATCAAAAATAAAAACACATAAAACACAAAAAAAAGTTCAAAATGTTGTCAAGAATGAGAGCTTACATGAATTGGAAGGAGATGTTGAGAACATGATATATAAGTATAGTTAAATTGTACAATAAAGCTGTAAGATAAAAGCGATTAACATATAACTCTAGTGGCTACTCTAACTGATATCAATTGATTTTAGTATAAACTTTTATCAATTTGATGTCCAAACCCCTGAAAATTTCACAACAGTAAAGACAAAGAATGAAACTTTTACTGTATTTACTCATTAGAAGAGTATTCAAAAATGGAAAAAAAAAACACATTAAAAACCCATAAAAAACACAAAAATGAAAAAAAAAAACGGTGTTATAGACAAGACATACATGGGGAGCTATGCGGGGTAGGAGAAGGGAGATGAAACAGTCTTAACAAATGGTTGAAAAGGAATGACAAAGATTGAAACTTTACTGAATTTTCTGACTAGAAGAGGGTTAAAGAATGCACAAAACCAAAAAAACACACAAAGAAAAGGGGTTAAAGAGAAGAACTTATATGGGGAGAAACGGGAGTAGATGATACAGTAAAAAAATGTTTGAGCAAAAAAACGAGTCCCACTTCAGTGAAAAAGTTTAGAAAATATTAATTTATATACTTAAAATATTATTCTACCCATTTTTAAGTAATTTTAGAATGAATTCTCTTTTGAGATATAACAGGAGAAGAAAGATGAGAAAAGATCAAAACTCTAGTGTACTCTTTCACTAGGTGAGCATTCAACAGTGAAAAAAACCCCAAAAACACCAACAGAACACCCAAAAAACACTAAAAAGAACACAAACAAAAAAATTTTAAAAATTTTAACGGCGTAATATTAAGCCGTGACATTGATAGAACCTACTTTGGCTCGTAACAGAAGGAGAAGAAAGATGAGGAAAGATCAAAACTCTACCGTACTCTATCACTAGGGAAGCATTCAACCGTGAAAAAAAAAACCCAAAAAACACCAAAAAAAAAAAGATGATAAAGATGAGAAGAACTTACAAGGAGAAGAATGGGGGTAAGAGAAGAAAGCAGCAGAGGGATTAGAAGAAGAATCAAGGGTGGTTCTGATGGAGAAAAGGAGATCAGAAGGGATAGGGATGCCAGCAGCCATGTACTTGTAAATCAAAGCTTGATGTTCAAGTTCCTGCCATTGTGTTGCTGTAAATGGAAACTTGCTACTACTGCTACTGCTTCTTCCACTCACTGTACTCATCATCTTTTCTACACTCCCAAACAACAACACCACTACCAAGATGATGAAGATGAAGATGAAGACGATGAAGGTGAAGATGAAGATGATGAAGATGAAGATGATGATTTGAGAGAGATAGAGAGAGAAAGAGAGGATAGAAAGATGAGTTCTTTGAAGTGAAAGTGTTTGCAAGAGCTTTTACTTAGTTTCTATTTGATAGTATACTTCCCTCTTGGATCTGAATCAGTGTATTTGTTTTCAGTATATAACAGCAAATATTAGCGTTATTTGTACCAAATATTTCCGCACTTTACTTATTATTATATTAATTTCGTTTTTATATTTTTAATTATATTAATTAAGTCCCTCTATTATATATATTATATCAATTTAGTCCTATAATTAAATTAAAATTAAATTAATAATGTAAATTTTAATAATACAATTATGTTAAATACAAGTAATCCACTATAAATCTAGCCATTGACGCAATTTAACACAACTTGTTGTGGAATTATTAAAAATTTTATCAAAAACTTAACACAAATTTTACTCTATGGACTTAATTGACACAATATAAATAGCAGAGGAACTAAATTAAAATAATTAAAAGTACAAGGACTAAATTGACACAATGAATAAAGTACAGGGATCTTTGATATAAATAACCCTAAATATTAATATTCCCTCTATTTATTTTTATTTTTTTTTTGGTAGAGAGAGAGAGTTGGTATTGTTAAAATAATAATAATTATTATTAAAATAATAATGTAGTTTATTATTATTGAAATTTCATTTAAACAATCATTATATTTTTACACAGTCGAATTTACTTGCTTTTCAAAACTATTCATTATTACAAAGTTTTTTTTTATTTTAAATAATGTCATCTAATTTTATATTTAATATAACTTATTATGTTATAAAAAGTAATTAATTTAATTTATTCAAGATTAGGCTAACTTGTTAGGTTTGGCCTGATATTGTTGGATGTATTGGGTTGAGTGAGGTTTTCTTTGGATGTTCTTTGAATCTTGTTTTCGAGTTATGGTTTTGAGTAATATATCAGTTTTTGCCATTTGACAAAAAAAAAAAAGTAATTAATTTAATATTATTTTTTTCTAATTTAATAATTTTTACCTCATTATTCACTACATAAATTGTATATATTTTGCAATTTCAATTTAGATTTATATATTTGCAAAGAGAATTATCAACATCAAGGGCATATAATAGTAATAATAAAGATATCATCTTTTTAAATTAGAGGTTTTAAATTTAAAATTTATTTCTTTATTCTATATTATAAATCTTACCAATATAAAAATTATAATGTTCTCACTTTAAGCCTACTAGGCTAAACCTTTTCTTTTTTTCTTTTTTTTTGCAAAATTGTTATTTTTTAAGAAAAATTACTTATTTCAAAATTTGGGATTCTTAAACTTAAAATGATAAAAGATTTTAAATAGAAGTAAAATATATTAATTTTTTAACTTTTAAGCAGAAGCACAAAACTAATACTTTTTTTCTAACCTAACAATAGAAGTTAAAAACTAAAATTTTTCAGATAAACATACCTTTATTATAAGTACTTTCTAGCATAAAACTTATTAAGAACTCTTTATATGAGTTTAGTTAAATCACATATTGAAATTGTCAGTAAAGAGACATATATCTATACCTCGTATATACAACAATAACAACAACAATCCCAGTGCCACAGGGGCTCCCGCACGAAGTAGTGTCTGGGGGGGTGGATGTACGCAGCCTTTCCCCTTCCGGGTGGAAGAGAAGCTGTTTCCGAGGACCCCCATCCTGAAGATTGAGTCGTCATGAGAACATTGTAACCTGGAGACCAAGGAAGCCACAAAGCATCAGCTTAGGACACAGCGTTAAACTAGCAGTATACAATATACCCCACAGAAGGCAACTATGAGGCACATAGTAAAGCAAATAGTACTTGGCAATTAATAGGCGAATAAATCGGGAAGCAACTAAACAACAGATAAGTGCACTACCCGGGGTTATGACTGCCTAGAAATCTTAAACTACCAGTCACTCGCCGCACTACTCTACGCTACCACATCCGCTACCCTTATGCTAGCCCTCCATCGCGCTTTATCTGAGGCCATCTCCTCCCTTAAGTTTAGGTGGGTTAGGTCGTGTCGGATCGTCTCCAGCCAACTCCTTTTTGGCCTGGCCCTCCCTCTTCTGTCTAGCGTAGTATGTAGCTGTTCACACCTCATAACTGGAGCTGTGGTTAGTCTCCTGCTAACATGTCCAAACCATCTCATGCGGTATTCTCTCAATTTATCATCGATCGAGGCTACGCCTAATTTACCTCTGATTACATCGTTCCTGATCCTATCCTTCCTTGTGTGGCCACACATCCAGTGCAACATTCTCATCTTTGCCACCTTCATCCGCCGTGTTTGATGTAGTTTCATTGGCGACACCCTACCCCATACCACATAGCAGGTCTCACTACCGTCCTGATCCTATACCTCGTATATATTCCTATTAAATTTAACTGTGCTTAACGCCCGACTCACGAAGTTGATACATGCAAGGTTCACACATAAGCCCAAATAAGTTCCATTTTAAAACCAATTGGCATAAAGTAAAGTAACACAATAGGCTTATACGTCGGTCTCTTCTTTCCTACAATCCCTATATAAAACCGACATTTTAATTAGATCTGATATGTAAAGTTCTTAACATTTTTAACTCCATCAACGGGGCCGAGACCCAGTGAAATTTAACAGAAGCAGCCATGTCTAGTGAGGGAGGATGGTGGGTTCAGCAAGTCTGCAGCTGCAAGTCTGCATTGTGTCTGGGCTCCCTATTATGACTCCTGTTCCTTCTGCTCTGCATGTCTGCATCTCTTGTCCTTCTTCCCCCCGCTAAAATTAATTTTTTTTTTTTTAAATTAATCCTTTTTTTTATTAAATATTAAATATTTGCTTGTATTATAATCTGACTTTTACTGTCATATTTATTAAAAAATTAATTGAGTCTGCTGCCATTAGCATTAACTTAGCTAACTGTCTTACATGTTAATCAGCAATGGTGAATTATTTCATATACTATTTGCTAACAGTCACAACTAATTTTGAAATCTTAAAATCTTGAGGTCAGTTGTGATGATCATGTGTTTACGATAAGAATCTCAGGGGTTTAATGGCGAGTTAAGAACTTTACTGATGCAGCCTCGCCCCACCCTTTGGCGGGTTTCGGGGTGAATGGGTCTTGACGGGTTGATCTTGGCAAGATGGGTTAATTGGCAGAATCGAGAGAGAAGTGGAAGAGAAGGAGAGATATGGATGGGCAAATAACTAGGAATTTGACGTTAATTAGAAAACTTAGTATTAGATTAGCAGATAATTACTATTTATTTTATATTTATTCTTTTAATTATTAAGTCTTTTGGTTTAGGTAAATAAACTCCTCTGTTTAAACAAGAGGAAGACCAGGGTTTAGTTAGCTTTCATATTTTTTCAGATTTTTATTCATAAAATTTAAAGTTTTCTCTCTTTCTCCGGTTGTTTGGGGGTCTTCGGAAACAGCCTCTCATTAGGGCCTCACCCTGATGGGGTAAGACTGTGTACATCCTACCTCTCTAGATTCTGCGCAAGCGGGAACCCTTGAGGCACTAGGATTGGTATTGTTGTTCTTTTTCTCGGATAATGAGAAATTGAGCAACCATTGCTCCCCCTTATTTTTATTGTTTTTGTAACAAAATTAAAAGGGAAGGCCGTTGAATCTTCCCATTCCCAAATACCACTTTTACGCACTACATCATTTACATTTCAGTCCAATTAGAATTCTAGATAAAAGTTGTAAAGGAGAGAGATCAACGTCTAAGATGGGCAAGTACTTGAAAAAATCTTAGGTTCAAAATGAGATTAATTACAATGTGAACATAAAGTACTTTTGAGGTGGGGAAGTAGGAAAATGCAGTTCAACAGGGACCGAATCGGGGTAGCGCCTTTGGCCTCTAAAGTTTCCAACCATTATGACTATGTCCTCGAAGAACACATGAACTCTTTAAAGGTAGTATTTTTTTTATTTTTTTGAGTTGACACAAGTTACGATTGATTCGAATATATATTTTCTTTTTACATTCAGTTAAGCTTATTTCAAAAAATTAATAATTTAATGAAAAATAAAAAGAACTAATACTTTGGCCGTGGCCAGTCCCGACATTGCTTAAGCAAAATTTTCAAATGAGATCCTATTAATACTAATATTTATTACTTCAAAAACTATAACTTTAAAAGTCGAGGGCTTCAAGTGATTGCTTAAGTGACTTGGAGTTATGCTCGGCCCTGAATTTGGTGTTGTTTCTGTCAACTGGGATGAGTTGTCAAGGATCAAATGGATTTTTGTGCCATTTTTAGGAGAACATTGGGTTATATTTGATAACATATTTGTAATATGAGTAAAAAATATTTAAAGTTATGTGGAGGTTATTCTGTAAAAAAAGTACTTGGAATTATATTACATTATATTATGAAATTGGTCTGACACTGTTCAGGTCCAAAATGCAAAGACAGAGATAAAGGCTGGTAAAGTTATAGGCTTTTTTTTATTATATTATATTATACAGTTTATTTACCAGGTATTAGTATACCGGATCCTATTAAAACTTCGGAGTTAAGAATGTTTGGACAAGAGTAGTATCAAAATGGGTGATCTTCTGAAAAGTCCTCGTATTACCAACCCCATAAGGTTGGGGATACACAGAAACAACCTCTCGGTAGGGTACTCCCTAAAGGGTAAGGATGTGTATATTCACCGCCCCAAACCCCGTTTAGGTAGGAGCTCTTATAGTATATTATATTATATTATATTATTTTTACTTATTTTATTTTTACTGTTACTGAGAAGCTGTTACTTTTTCTGACACTTCACCTCAACCCTCAGTATACCCACTTACATTTTGACTTCTCTTTTCTTTGACTAGTTTAGTAATACGACACTGTTATAGAAAAAATTAAAATTTTGATATGTTAGTAAAGAAAAATTAGTAAAATAATATATTTCACTGTATAATTTTTACTCATGTTACACTTTACTGTATAATTATACACTCTATTTTAAATGGTGTGCATACTTTAGTGTATGAATGTACTCCATTTGAAATGGCATGTATCTTTTATGTAAGTTTGATAAATGTTCCTAACATTTCAAATGAAGGGGCTAAAAATTGTACAGTAAAGTGTATCATTTCACAAAAATATTTTACAGACATGTTAGATTTCTAATTTATTTTAAATGGGGTTTGCTAAATTCGTCCTTTTCTTTACCTGTTAATGAGTTCTAATAAAATAAGTAAATAAATTGAATGTTTCATAAAGTATCAATTAATGCTTGTTTATGTTTGTGTAGGGGACTCCATGTTTGAGCATGTTCGATATAAATGGGTAATTGACAAAAGAAAAAGAAAATATCTGGATGACCCATATAACAACAACAACAACAACCGACTCAGTGTCTCGAGGGCTCCCGCATATGCAGGCTCTAGGGGGAGGGATGTATGGAACCTTGTTCCTTCAGGGTGCAACCCTAAAACCATAAAGGGATGCTGTTTTCTAGAACTCCCAACCGTAGAAGCACGAACGCATAACATCCTACAAATATAAAGCATAAAGCATAAGAGCATAAAAACGACGGCACAGAGCAAGCCTAAGCAAAAAGCAGCAATAGATAATAAGCAATAAGCATTAAAAAACCTCCCAAACATATCAAGTAAATCAGTTAGATTTCTTTTCTTTTTTTTCCCCAAAAAAATTCAATATACAGCTTTGATTAATTTATTCAGCAAAATAAGAAATATTTTTTTTCCCATAAATTGATGTAAATACAACAACAATAACGACCCAGAGTCTCAATGGGCTCCCGTATAAGTAGGGTCTGGGGGTAGATGTATGCAGCCTTCCCTCTAGGGGCTGCTCTGAAAGGAGGCTGTTTTCGATGACTCTTAACCTGAAAAAGTTTATCAGCAGCTATAAAGCCTGACAGCCTGGGCCCGCTCTTGGCTTCAAATTCGATGAACAGAGTTTTTTTTTAAAAAAATTTTTAACTTTTTATTTGAGCTTCAATGAACAGAGATTGGAACGTTATATGTATGCGTATAAGAGCTTATTTATTTTCATTTTAAAATCTGTAACGGAAGTTCCTATTCCCCCCTTCTGCTTCACACTTTTCATTCATACTCCTTTACGTTTCTCAAATGATAAAAAAATGTGTTAGCCTTACCCCTTCAGAATATAGCCTTTTCGAGAGACAGTTTCTAAGGACCCCCAACCTTATAGAGTTGGCAACACGAGGCCTTCCCAGGAGGCCACACATCTTTGTACTACTTTTGCCCAATAACGCTTAACTTTGGAGTTCTAATGGAATTCGGTGTATTAATGCATGGTAAATGAACCCTGGAACTATGCTTTTATATGTTGCCACATAAATCGAGTTCTTATATTATATTTTCAAGGAACTCAATTTTCGCGTCAACTTTATAAGAAGGAAGTACAAAGTGTTTGGTAGTCAAGCTGAGAAATAAAACAAAGAAATTAAAACTTACCGAGAGCCAAGTACGTTACTTCTTATGGTTTGAAAAAATTGAAAATTGATAAGGCATTTTAATTCTCATATTCTACCAATTTTCGATAACGAAACAAGAGGGTAATTGCCTACTTTTCATATGTTTCAATTTTTACACCTATTTTCGTTCTTCAGGTTAGAGGTTCTCGGAAACAGCCTCTTTTCAGCACTCTAAAAGGAGAAGGCTGCGTACATCCATCCCCCCAGGACCCCGCTTTTGTGGGAGCTTTCGTGACACTGGGACTGTTCTTGTTGTTGTTGTTTCTGATAACTAATTAATCGGGGACTTTATTTCATTTATGTTATGAAACAAGACTACCCACAAATTAGATCCTTTTTTAAGCTAATAGCTTGTTTGACTAAAATATTTTTAGTTAAAAATATTGATTTTTCAAAAAAAGATATTTTTCTTAGTATGTGAGAGTATTTGGCTAAAAAAAATATTTAAATAGACATAAAAATTATTTTTAAGTAGTAGAGAAATAATACTTGTTCCTTTTACACTTTTTAAGATGAAAACACTTTGTACAAAACTTATTTTTAAAAAACCTGTTTATAAAAAGAATAATTTTTTTTCATAACTTAGCCAAACAAACTCTCAGTCTATTATTATAGTGACTTATGAAATAAAAAAGAATAAATTACATATTAATATCCTAAAATTTGATATACTAATTTACTAATTTACAAGTTTTATAGAATAATTTTTAATCTATAAAATTATATATATTTAATAAAATAATCTAAATATCGATATAAAATCAACAAAAAATTAACAAGTTTAACATCATTTTATACCATCCTTTAGACTATTTTACTAAATATATGTAACTTTTTAAAGTAAAAAAAATTATTTTATAAAATTTATGGGCTAAAAAATTAACACACAAAATCTTAATTTATTAATATATAATTTACGCTAAAAAAACTGGAAAAGAAATAAAAAAGAAGGGAAGAATAGTGCACCGTTTGATAGTGTCCTGACCTGTCTGTGTTTTTATATGTATGTCAGTGCTGCCTGAAAAATATCAGAAAATTATATATTTTTTATTTTATTATATTTTTATACATTTGCACTACCCTACAATTTCTGTACACCCCCCCCCCCCCCCCCCCTCTCTAGATTCATAAAAATAATCAGCACCAAAAAAAAGGAAAATTAATAAAGTAAATTATTTTCATTTAAAAGTTTATGAAATAACAGTCTTTCTATAGAATAATACCATATAAAGATAATGTTAAACATATTTCACACTATTTAAACTCTATTTTGACGAGAGTCCCTGTACGACACTGGGTTATTATTATTATTGTTGAAAGTTTATGAAATACTACAATAACAAACCCAGTACCTGAAGGGCTTTCGCTAAGGCAGGATTCCCGAAAGGGTGAAATGTAAACAACCTTACTTCTATAAGATACTACTCTAAAACTGAAGAGAGACAAATGCTAAAAAAAAAAGCACATTATAATTTATAAAAATGAAGTGCATTGGTTAGCGCTGATCAATTATCAGCCGGTAAAATAAGACGATACTCCACAGGGTATGACCTTTTCTCGAGTTATAAGTAGAACTAAAAGTAATATTATCGTTCGAACAAAAATAAGTCATATATGAAAGCTTAGTCACTATTATTTACTACAACTCTAGTTTGCCTTGACAATACCAACAAAATTCGTAAATTTATGACTTTTTACTGCTAAATCTCATGTAGATTCTACAGAAACGCACCCACTGAAGTGAGTTGTTTGAGTTAGTGTAGTCGTTAGACTACTTACCAATAAATTAGAGGCCTTAAATTCGAAACTTTTGACCTAATAATTGGTGTCTGTATGCAAAAGAAAAACAAATAAAGAGAACACTGAAGTCCAAAAGAAGTGGTGAGAGAAACAGTACAGAGAGATATTATGCAGACAGTCTGAAGATGCTACTTTACTCTCTATGGCCCTAACCTACTGCTGCTTCTCTTTACCCACAAGCACCAAAAGGGGAAAATAAAATTTTAAAAAAAAAAAAAAAATCCCCAATTCAACTTACGATGTAGTAAGAAATCCCGTATTGAAGTTACAGAAGAAAAAATAAATTAACATATAAATTCTACAGATTACTTGTTTAATACTATCAGTAGAAGTGTTATTCCGATGAAGTAATTTCCCAGCTAGGATGCATTATCAACATGTTTGCTCAATAACCTAGGATTATCATCTAGAAAGCGGGTGTTTGTATAGACAACAAGCTTCGTAGAAATGACAATGAGATGGGTAAAACTCGTTAGTTGTAAGTACTAGCCATGTTTAGGGTGAGTATCTATGCAAGTGAGCAAGGTGGCGAGAACTGGTAAGTTACACATTGTAATACCCACCGGAGCATAAGCTAGGTATCTACCCAGTGTAATGTTGTACCCACCTCGTACTTGATACCCCCACTTTATATCCACCTCATGTCAAAATGTAAAAAGTTTTCCTTCTCGTGAAAGAAAATCACATAACTATTTTCATCACACCAAACAGAGCTTTTAAAATAATCTCAAATAAATGCAACCACAACCACCAGCTGCAAGTGCACACGTGCAAGCATTCACAAACTTTTAAAAAAAATCAAACAATAAGAAAAGGGAAGAAAGAAAACAAAGATACCGAGATTTATGTGGAAAACCATGGGGTAGAAAAAAAATTATAGATGGAAGGATGAAAGCTCCACTAGATTTGGATTTAGAGGATTACAAACTAGTTTCTCATTCTCAGTATTTTCGCTCCGAAATGGGCAAAAGCCCTACATGAAGTATATATAGCAGCCAAGAAAAGGAAGCCCTAGAAAAAAACCAGCATAACAACTCGACCCGAAAAATAAGAAGGGTCCAGTCCCTCTGTTCCACCGCAAACCTCTGCTTGAAATCCAGACTAAAAAAATTTGAGACAACATAACAATGGTATCTAAATGATAAAATTTTAAGCCTCAAGGTATTCTATTGAATATATTAAAACATCAAGGTATCTTAATGATAAACGTTCAAACTTCAAGTTATCTAAGTAATAATTTTCCTCTAACGGAGCAACAAATAAATGAAAGCTCAACCAAAAATCCAGCAAATGAGAGGGAAGCAAACTGCAAGAGCACACGTGCAAGCATTCACAAAGAAAGAGCAGAAAATTTGCCATCTTTAGAACAAATACAAAACCCATGAGGCTCAGAGACTATGAGTAAGCTTAGCCAATGTGGGTCAAGTGGGTCCGGTGCCCAGCTCAACATGGTCCATAGCCCATGGACCACTGTGGCTCGAGCCACCCCACCAATGGGGGAAAGAACCCTGGCCCCAGATCCTTCTTCAGTGATAACAACTTCACGTGCACTCACCTGCACTATTCTGCATTGCTACCTTCCCCATCAAAGTGCTATTTCAAACATTTATGTTGAGTTTATGTCTCAATTTGAGTGTTAAAAGTTTGGAGACTAAAAAATTTATGACTGGAATAATTTAGGTAAATGAGGTGCCTCTTGGGTTCCAGCTGTTATAATCGTAGAGGTCTATAAATATGGTTCTTTCGTGTACGGTATTGGCAGGGAAAGCATGAAGAGCAATAGAGTGAGAGATAGAGTGGCTAGAACGCTGTTGTAATACCTCTATTTCTATAGTGAAATTATTTTGCTCCTCTCTATGACCATAGGCTTTGGCTGAACCATTAATTCCAGAATCTTAATTTTTCTCCCAATCCTTTAATTGAGTTTACTATTTGAATTCAAGGTTTGGTGTTTCGTGTGTGGTTCTAACAGAGTATAGCAAAAATCCCACATTAGAGTTATGTGAAAAAGAAATCAATATATAATCCTAGTGGGATACTCCATCTAAAGCCAATTGCTTTTTAAATGAAATCCCACTTGCTTTTCTATGTGGATTTCGTCTATACAACTCCGCAGGTCGAATCTAAAGGCTTGATGAAAATTTACATCACTCAACAAAGTCATCGTACTTGAATTTTCTTGGGCTCCATTTGTTTTGACATAAAGCACTTTCCATCTCAATTCTATTATTTCTTCGCACAACTGCATAGCAACAACCACGACCCATCAAGGCAAAATTATCTTCCCATCATCAAAGGTGAAACCATTCTCCATAATCTCACGCCAAATACTTCAATTCAACCTCAACTTGACAAAACGTGAACCTTATACAAATTTATAAAATGAAATAAGTTCTTTTAGCTAGAAAGACAAAAATTAAGTAGTTCATGCTCGAATTATTCATTATATCTCGTCTCATACTTTGTCAGTCCTGAATGTATGTGGCTCATCAAGGGTCAGAGAACATAAATAAGTAAAAACTGAACGCTTCCAGGCTCCATTTGTTTGGGAAAGGACATTTTCCTTCCAGAAATATTTCTCCAGGACATATTTTTACTTCCTTTCAGAAATCAATCACACATAACTTTACATAGAGATGGAGTCAAGCACATCTGAGGTAGGTTTCAAATGGAAGGATCATCCGATCTGGGGCAAAATCGAGAACATCGTGAAGGAAAACGACTTCCTTTCTACTTGAAATGAACTCTTTTTCTTTAAATTATTTTTTCGACTCATTCAAGTATTGAACAACAACAACGAGGCTAAAATGAGAACATATAGATAAATATTATCAAACAAATAGCGAGACATTTATATTTCATACTCACGTATTTGAATTTTGTTCGGATAGGCACCATGAATCCAGAGTTACATGGCAAAGAAAGTGTTACAAACAAGTGTGAGAAATTAAAAGGTATAAAAGGCCAAACCTTTAGGGGGCAAAAAGACTCTTAGTCTTTCTGATAGAAGGAAAGTACAAGATCCGTATGTACAGAGAACAGCTGTGTGTCAACAAATAGCTGCACCAACACCAAATTAAATAAAACCAAATCAATATGATTTTAACTTTCTGACTCAGGTTTGTTTTTACGGAAAATATTTTGTCTCAGTTTCAATGTTTATTTGCATAGTAATAACTACAAATAAGAAACTGTTTTCCTCTATTAGGAGGAAATTGACTTGCTCTCTATAGAAGGGAAAACATTTCCCTTCACCGGGGGAAAAAGTTTCTCATCATAATCTCGCTCATATACTTCATTTTAACCTCAACTTCACCAAACGTGAACCCCATACAAGTTTATATAATGAAACCGTTTTCCATTAGCTCGAAGACGAAAATTTTTGAGAAAAAAAATATTTTGAGAAGAAAAGTTTTCTGCAAGAAAAATATTTTTAGTTGAACCAGACGGAGCTTTTGTATCGATAAGTGCGTGTCTGGGCCAACTTGAATGAATAGTCATACAAAATGTCCCCATGTTTAATGAGCTAAGTTTGAAAAGTATGTGCCCCACTCATTAACTTTTACGAGTAGTTTGGTAAGGGTCCATCAAGACCTCCTCAACGGCTCATTAAAAACTCGATAATGAATCAATGATGGCTCGATAATAAGTCAATAATGATTTTATTGAGCTTGGCTTGACTTGATAACAAGCTTGACTTTCTCGATTAAATTCAATTATGTGCTTGACTTGGATAAATTAGATTCACAAGTTTGAGTAAAGGAGTGCCCAACTTAGCTCAATTAGTCGAGCCAAATGTCAAATATACTAATATCCTATTGAACTGAGTTGGAACAAGGGTGTTTAAGTTCAATCAAGGTTCATACGGAACTTGAGCTCATTACAGCTTACCAAGCTTGAGTTTCTATAAACAGGTGCTCGGCTTTGCTTGTTTACATTTCCACTTTAGGTGTCATTACAAAGAACACCCCTCATGCAACAAACAATCATGCAATGATCAGCTTAAGATCATAATGTAACGACCATCAGGCCATGCGACGGCATAGTAAAAGATCGAATACTGACCTTCATAAATGGCCGATGGCGGCTAGGGAATGAGTCAATGAAGCTTTCCTTTAAAAGCAATGATACCTGAATATGCAAACGCATTAAGATTAAAATGACGACTTATTTCCTTAACCAAGTTAAAACTATGGGCAACTGAGTGCAGAAACCTTCTGCCAAAGACAGGCATGGGAGTATCAAACATATATAGAGTCTTATCCCCGCTTATGCATATTCATGAATTATTAAGTCTCAAAAACCAAAATTTTACGTACTAAAAGTAAGAACCCATCTGGGACATGATTTAATGATGTCGTAACTCACTGGTTTCCTTATCAGGTATTTTTGTCTATACTGAGGTTTTTCACATAGTTTTCAAAATTTCTCAATGAGGGAGAACCCTCATCTCGAGATAGCACCAAGGCTAGTCTTGATATTTTAAGGGCTCTAAGCAAGTTTGACGGTGGACCCTTTCTTGGTAAGTGAGGTGTCTAAGCTAACTTAAGCGCACCTACAACAATGTATTTTATATTAGAATATCAGCTAATATGTGGTTCTTGATATGATATATGTACATATGAATTTATAGTGTTCATGAATAAGTTGTTATTTCTCCAATTACGAATGATGATATGCGATAGAAACAAAATGATATCATAACTAATTTTCAATAATAGGGGGCCCTTAATATATCAAGGCTCAAAGCAACTGCTTCCATTGCTTGGGGTCTTGATTGGTCATAGATAGCACAAGCTGTCATGTATTGGTATATTCGACTAAGAGACAAACGTGTGTGTGTATGTAAGCTCTTTTTAGAGATGTCATAATTTTTTATCTAGTTTGAAGTGTCTAAGTGTCAGACCAACATCCAAGTATCCTTATCTAACACAAGCATGGACATAACAAAGAAATAACTATGACACTGGCTTAATAATGTATATTATCTCTCCACTATCATATTCATTTCATTAAAAACGAGAAAACTATACCTTGTCATCATTGGACTGAACATTAGTAATCGTGTGAGAGCGAAGGTTAGAGCAGAAAGAATCCAAGTAATCTCTCAGCACTCCCAAGAAACCCCTGGTAGCTTCAACCTGCAGCCATAGCCAAACGGTTCGTCAGCAGGTTGTTATAACCAAGCCCATGAGACTCTAGACGATTTATTGCTCAGATCGCTATTCTGTGGTGTATTTGGTTAGATAGAAATGCCATGATTTTTCATAAACCAATACACATCGAATAATTTCTTATATGAAAATGTGGCCCTCCTTGGATCTCATTAAAGGAAAACACTTGGGGGGTTTTGCTAGTATAGCTTCAGTTGATTTGCATAGCAAACTAGACCGCATTATGCTTACTAATCTCTGCTTCTTATATCCCTCCTTTTTTTAATTTTTAAGGTTACCTTGTCTTTGAATCAGTGTACATTCTTTCTTTCTTAATATACTTCTTTCTTTTAGGAAAAAAAGAGGATGAAGTTATTAACTCTCATCATACAACCCAGTGGAAGCAGAGTTGGAGGCAGCCAATGGATCGGGTCATTTCAACCCGTAAAATAGGCA
The DNA here is from genome assembly GCA_018398585.1 of Simmondsia chinensis. Classification (NCBI taxonomy): domain Eukaryota; kingdom Viridiplantae; phylum Streptophyta; class Magnoliopsida; order Caryophyllales; family Simmondsiaceae; genus Simmondsia; species Simmondsia chinensis. Next base: position 36,748,761 of record JAGTTD010000010.1, read on the forward strand.
GGTCGGGTCAAACCAGCCCACAAGAATAAACATGAAGAGTCATGCGCCAGCTCATGACACGGGTTAACCTAGGTCTGACATGACTCGCGCCACAAACAAGGCTGACCATAAGTAAACATGGGTCTAACTCGTATAATGACTCATGTCTAACCCATGATTTGAATTTCTTTTGACTAATGCCTAGTCAACTCGTGTCTGAGCTGCCTAAACTTGACCAAGTAGGAACCTAGACCCATTTAGGCCTATACCGTGTAAGACACATGATCCAAACTCGACCCAACCCATCCACAAAGCGACTCAAACAGTAAAGTGGGGTTGGGCTGTTTTGGCTCTAACTCGACCCACCTGTACTGACGGATCCGGGTTGACCGAAGTGGCCCACTGACCATAAGACTCCCAAGATTGTGGGAGGCCTTATGGAGGGTTGTAACTCACACCTCCAGGTTTTTAGAAAGAATGTTTATGAGATTTGAACCCATGACCATTAAGTAACAATGGAACGAAAAAAGACCAACAAAAGCTGGCAAATAAACAGTGTTAATATCACACGAATGACCTTCATTTCTTAATAATCAAAGCATCTTTTTTTTTTTTTTTTTTTTTTTTTCCAAGATATAGAACAAACTACAACTTAGAATGGAGAAGATACCTGCACATCAGTACATTCATAGACTGGCCGCCTTCTTGCCAAGTAAGATTCTCCGACCAGCTTTGAATGATACGGACTCAAAGATGACATTAACTCCTTGTGCTTCGGTAGTTGAGGCACTGAAGGTGATCTTACCTATTGTAAAGTTCAAGAATGACACATTTTATATTCCACAATTCTCATCTAAGAAAATGAGAACTATCCAAGAAAAACCTTGATAATTGATCATATGATGATATAAACATCCGAGTTGAATGAACATAATTGCAGCGTTGCACATACATCATGATTCTCCATTTGGTTGAAAGGAAGTTCAACTACGTCAAACTAAGGCTCCTTTCGTTTTCATGGAAAATATTTATCTCGATTCCATTGTTTCTTTCTATAATTTCAAAGAAATAACTACAAATACGAAAAATGTGTTACTCAATTGATGGGAAATTGACTTCCCCTCAACAAAAAACATTTTACTTTGTGGAGGGGAAAACGTTTTCAATGGTAATCTCATGTCAGATGCTTCATTTAGATCTCAACTTGACCAAGCGTGAACCTTATACAAATTTATAGAATGACAAACATTTTCTTTAGCCAGAAAGACAAGTTTCTAAGAACAACGTATTTTTAATTGACAATCTTTTGTTTTTTCTCCGTATGGGAAATGTTTTCTGTTGCACCAAATAGAGCATAAATACTAGAAGTGATGATTACCTGATTCTTGTTTATATCAACCAGCACAACGTTTGCCAACTTGGACTGCACTTCCGAGGTTTTGCTTTGAACCCCAACCTAGCAAGAAAGAAAGCAGATAGGCATCAGTAGCAGCGTTGTCGCTACAGAAGCAGAAAGTATCCAAGGAGTAAGATACTAATACATTATCAGGATACTCCTGCTCTACATTAACATGCATACATGAACGACACCGAAAAGAAAGCCCGCATAGGATTCTTTGGATATTGAAGACAAAAAGGAAACACATGCACATTTCACAAAATGTTAGGGCTGGTTTGGTATCCTTTTTTGTCTCTAGTTTTTGGTCTTTTAGAAACTAAAAACGATATCTTAGAAACAATTTCTCTTTCTTCTGGTTATTTTGTTTTCAGTTGTTTCCTCCTATGAGCGAAAACTGAAATCAGAAAACCAAAAACAAGAAAAACTTTTCTTGAAACCCCTTTTTAGATTTTAAAATAATTGAGATTATAAAAAATAATGATACCCAATAACCTTTGGTTGTCTAGAATATGCTATAAGGAAACAATAAGAGTATGCGTAATATGTGCCTCGAAGGAGAGGACGAAGGGCGAGAATCAAATTGCAATTTACGGCTTCAATGTCGCGGAAATTGGGTACCACAGACAATAGGAAATGGATCACGGTAATTGCAATTGTAAAAATATCATTGGGTAATGACCCATCTGAAACAGTTGCTCAAAATCAATTAGGGATTCTATACACATAGTTCACGTATGTATGTATGTCCACATAGTCTATACACTGCAAGATATACGAGAAACATAATCACTTAATACACACATCATAATCAAAGCAAATATCATCACCAGCAACAAATATCAAACTGACTTCAAAAGATACATAATTTAAAATCGCTTACTATGTAAGGAACCGGAGCATCAAGGAAGTCCAACATGTCATTTGGTAAAACCTGGCAGACCATTCAGCAAAGCTAAGTTAATATATATATATATATATATATATATAATTTAAACGCCAAACTTCTGATAGTGTAATTAAAAATCTCCCAAGACACAAAGGGAATATACCGGCATCAATAGACTTTGCCATTGGTAGGGACGAATCAAAGGAATAATTGACAAAACCGAAGCAGATAACATTCCCTGCATACCATCAAAAATAGCATCAGTATAAGATAGACCGATGCTGAAATAAAATAAAACTTAAGGCATGCTTGGCATTGCTTTTTGTTTGTAGCTTTTGGTTTATGGAAACTAAAAATTAGGTTTTGGAACTATTCGTTTGGTTTTCGGTTTTATATTTGATTTTTTTTTTCCCTTAGTCTAAGTAAAAGCTGAAAACAAAAAACCAACACAAATCATTTACAAAACCTAGTTTTTAGTTTATAAAAGAACAAAAACTATAAATAAAAAATGATACCAAATAGGCCCTTACTTTTTTGAGTCAGTTCCCAAAATAATGCTAAAAAATAAAAAAATTAAAAAAATAATGCTGAAAAAAAAATATTTCCCAATCTACTGTTAAACCGCGTTTACTAAACGCGTTTAAATTTCAATAAAACCGGATAAAAATATGTGGGTTATATCAGAGTAAACCGCGTTTACTAAACGCGGTTTCTAACTGAACCGCGTCTACTAAACGCGGTTTAGGTGTAAACCGCGTTTACAAAACGCGGTTTAACGTCAGTAAACCAAAACCCTTTTTTTTTCACTTATACTTACCATTGTGCCGTAATTCTTCAATTTTTTGTTCGTTTATAGTTTTTATTATGCCACAATTTTTGATGATTATCATATTGATCCCATGTCTCTCTTAATGAAGCTCGAACATCATAAGTGGAGGTCAAATAACTCCAATAATAGTACTTGAAATATCTCCAGTGTGTAAGCAAAAGAAAGGAGGAGGCGAACGACGTGACTGGTGGTGGGCTAACGAGAAAGAGGCAGAGAGATGGTGAAAGCAGCGGAGAGAACACGCGTGAATTAGATAAACCTAGTAAACCGGGTCATAAAGACACGGTTATAACAGAATAAAACCACGTCTTTATGACGCGGTAACCGCGTCATTAAGATAACCGCGTTATTAAAACGCGGTTTATGCTAATATTAAACGCTATTTGTAGACGCGGTTTATCAAAGCCGCGTTTAGTAAACGCGGTTCAACAGTAGATTTGGATTTATTTTTTTTTCAGCATTATTTTTTTAATTTTTTTATTTTTGAGCATTATTTTGGGAACCGACTCTACTTTTTTAGTAAACAAATGCACTAGTAGTACAATAAAACAGTATGCCTACATGAAATTGAGTAAGAAACCCAGGACGCATCAGAGATGATCACAATGAAAAATATATAGCCAACCCCAAGACTACTGAAGCTCTAACATTAGCTCATATGAGTCATTAGCAATGCCGATATGAAGTTAAAATCCTCCACATGATGCCAATAAACATCTGGGAAAGACTGCAGCTACCGAATTTGCCCAAAACATGTGGCGAACGTAGAATGGTTAGCACCATCATACATATAATATAGTTTGAGTCGGTAACTCTAGGTGAGCAAAGATGTTGCGTTAAGGAAACTCGCATACGGTAAAAGGTAAAAGGAATGAATTTACTATGCTTGGGATTTAGGAAATTCACTTCACTACATAACTTTGCATGGCTGATGGAGATAAAGATAAAGAATCAAGATTTAGATCTAGGATATTTATCGAAAATTTGGACTGTTGTAAGTTTTATCTACTGGGGTATATTATTAGTTAGGATTATTTTGGGATTGGAATTTGACTTTTATAAGTTTAGTTTGTTATTAACATATTAGGAGTTTGTTGTTATCAATTTAAGGGTTTCTTTTCAATTAAAATTCTAGTTTCTTCTCTATAAATACTGATGTAATCAGATCCTAAAGGGAGATCGTTAGACTATTTGAATAAAGTAAATTATTTCTATTTTTCCTAAGCACGCAACTGCTTGAAACTGAGTATGGGAACACTTAATTGGTTAGGCATTGGACATTTCAATCATCCTCCTAGGCATGGGAATGACTAGGCCTCAATTAGGCACAAAGATGCTTAATCTCTATCACAATGATTAAGATCAAACACATTTTAGGTTGAACTGAAATATGAAGAGTATAAGTTTTGCAGCGGGATCAAAAGGGTGGTAACTGGTACGAAGGAAAATGGCTTCCACTCTCCGTTACAAGAAGTTATTCTCTGCCAAACTAAGGAAAACAATTTCTCTCAAGATCATTTTAGCTATTCATTCAAGTAAATAAATAACAAAAAGTCGGTGGATTCATCCCGAACAACAACAACAATTAACCTAGTGCCTCAAGGGCTCTCTCAAAATAGGATCTAAGGAGGGCGATATGTACACAGCCTTACCCCTTCAGGGTGCTACGTAAAGGGAGGTTGTTTCCGAAGGATGCCCGGCCATTATTGCATCCCGAATAAAGGAAGCCTAAATTAGAGGGTTATTACAGGAAACTAAGGAAAGAGGACTGAACTGAAAGACCAAGATCAACTCGGAGGAGTAATGATATATAATACATACCAAATTAGAGCAAACCACCACAATTTGCTTCTCCAGCAATGCCCCTGCAAGGAATGTCAATACCTGCAATGTCAAGAAACAATCAGCACATTAAAATTAGGCTCATTCTCTCACATCGCTCATCTCCTTAGAAATTCCAATGTAGAACTGGATATTTTACCATGTACCATTCTCTCACATCCCATATAATTATTAGGCTCGTTTCGTTCAACGAAATACATTTTCTTAAAGAAAATTTTTTCTTTAGAAATATTTAAATTTAAATTATGTTTCTAAAAAATTATTGTTTTCCAAGTTTAAGAAAATAGTTTCATTCTATAGCTTGTATGAGGTTAACGATTAGCCAAGGCAAATTGAAGTGAATCTTATAACGTAAGATTAAAATAGAAAATGTTTTCTCCTCCGTCAAGTAAAAAGTTTCCGTCTTTTTTTTGTTGAGGCGTGATCAATTTCCTCTTTATGGAGGAAAACAATCTTTTATTATTGTGATTGTCAATATAAAGTTATGCCAATAAATAATAGAATTGAGGTGGAAAATGTTTCTATCAAAACAAATGGAGCCTATTTTATCGGAAAACTATGTAAATGCCTTCTGCACAAGCCCATTTCCAAGATTAAGACACTTAGTTGTCTAAGACTCTGCGGCATGAATTTATGAGTCATTTAACATACATATAAATGACTGATACGTTGTGCCACATACAAAATTAATAGCCAAAAAAAAATAGAAGTTCGATAGAGAAATAGAATGAATGTAAAAATGAATTGGTCATAAACTTACATTATCAAGTCTCAAAGAGCCACAGATACATGAAATGGCCCAAACTGATAATGCACTCGCCTCTTCCTCGACTAATAATGAATTTTGTACCTAAAATTACAGACGGGAGACGGAAAAGAGGAAATAAGAGAAGGGTTTCATCCATAATGAAGAAAGACCAGAAAAGCTATAGTACTTCAATTAAGAGGTCAAACAAGGTATTCTATTACACAAAAAAGAAAATGACATCCTATTTGGCCAACTTGTGAAAATAAAATTAGTTTTTCAGAAGCCTTTTGCATAAGCACTTTTGTAAAAAGTGTTGTGTGATCTTATCTGAAATTTTCTAGTTCTTGGTTCTGCTTCTGCTTCTACTTAAACGTAGAAAGCAATTTCTGGTTTTTATTAAAAGCACCTTCCTTTCTAGGACACACCTATTTAAAATCTTAAAAAAAGTGTCTTTTCCAGAAAAGTTTTTTTTTTTTTTTTTTCCAAAAAGGAATTTTAGCCAAACATGCCATAACTACACAAGCAAAAACCAAACCGTTATCAGAATTTCAACGGCTATAGTTCTGTAATATGATTACCTCTGTCATTTCAAGACTTGTACTACATGATCTCAAATCAATCGATGAGCCAGCAATGTTGAGAACTCTCTCATCGGGCCTATGGAACTTCAACGGATGCAGATGCTCTAATGGATGAAAAGTAAGCGTCGATCCCCGAGAAGGGACTCCTAACCGGTAATATTCACATATGATTTGCAAAGGGCCATTGTGATTTTTCTGCAGCGATTAAGGACAATTGAAATTATTGAGGTTGATCGACAAGAGTTATGAAGAGAACTTTGTGGGGTTAGTACACGGACCTTAGCCCATTCAAGTATATCATTATTGTCAGTAAAATCATCCTGACCAGAGAAAGACGCTTCTTCCGTATCTGCCTCATCATTTTCGCTTCTTAAGTGTCGGTCTTCACAAGGAGAGCTCTGGAAGCTGCATTTGGCAATCCAAGTGAACAAATTAACCACGAAGTCCTAAGGCTCTGTTTGCTTCAGCGAAATTAAAGATACTTTTTTTTTTCCTAAAAATTTGTCTTTTAGCTAAAGAAAATGATTTTATTCTGGAAATTTGTATGAGTTCATGCTTGCCCAAGTTGAGGTTGAAGCGAAGTACATGACATGAGATTACCCCAGAAAACGTTTTCCCCCAGACGAAAGAAAATATTTTTCCCCTTTCGGTAAGGGGAATTCAATCTCCCCTCAATGTAGTTGTTATTGTAGAGTTGAGCAAAGAACTAATAGAATTAAGATGGAAAGGGTTTTCTATTAAAACAAGTAAAGCCTAAGTAGGATTTTTTGGTAAGAAGGTATTACATCCAGAGGATCAATAATACTCCATAAAAGTACTTTAAATACCATAAAATACCGGGAAAAAATGGAGTAAGGGACAAAAGAAGAAAAAAGAAAAAAGAAGATTAGAGTATGGCATATATGAAATAAGAAGAAAATTACCACCAAAAAAAAAAAAATACATATATATATATATATAAAATAAGAAACCCTGAGTTACGGCATACCTGGAGGAAGATTCTGAACTCTCATAATGTCGGTACCGAAACAACGGCCACACCGCCTCTGGCATGCACTTTTCCACACTTTGCAAGCTTGATCCGAAGTTGTCGGAAACAAGCACATCTCTAACAGAATCTATGCTTGATGGCGAATCATTCACATCACCCTTAAACGAAGGGACAGAATGCACTGTAAAAGTACCTTCATCAGCCACTCTGTCGGAAGTAGATTCACTTGAGCACGAGGAAGTTTGTAGTGCTTCGTTAAGCTCATTATCTGGCACACTTTTCGGTAACGCATCAGCTGCATTATCTTCCACTGCTAGTATCTCACCATCCTCGTTCAGTGCTTCTAAATCTAACATGTCAATACTTCTTGTCAACCATTCCAGCTTCTCGTCCATGAATACACTGTACAATAATAGCATATCATCAAGATAAATGAAATTGACCGATACTAGAAACAACTATTTTCAAAACCTGGTTTTTGGTTTCTCAAAAACCAACTATTGCATACAAAAAACAATATTAAACAGGCCCTAAAGTATAAAGACAAAGAAAACATCGATAGAAATAACACACCCGTTCAGCACACCAAAATGCAGTTCAAAAAACGGCAGCCTTGAAAGTATGCAATAACAGCGGCGTGTTGTTAATATATGGCGCCCAATGGACGATCTGAAAGATTGGTTATTGGAAATCATGGAAATCAATCGGGAGGGTTTTTGTACTAGCTCTTCCACTAGAACACAACACCCATACAACGCCGAATTATCTGCAGCCTGGACGACAAAATGTTTCAGTAGTATACAACCCGGATAAATAAAATAGGGAAATTAACCAGATGCTATGAAATTAGAACTTCCTCGTACAAGCAAGCAAAAGAGAAAAAACGAGAACAAATATGTTTAGGGGTGTAAATGAGTAGAGCTGGCTCATGAGGGCGTCTTAAAGCTCGAAAAGCTCGGTCATATCAAGCTCAAGCCGAGCCGGAGCCCATTAGCTTAATGAGTCAAGCCCAAGACTAGAGTAGCTCAAACTCGTAGCCTAAATAAGCCTATCTCAATACAATTTATTAGCCTAAATATGTCCAATCAAGCCAAATTTCAACCTAAATGAAACGAGCTCAAGCTTAAATGAGCCAAAACGAGCCTAGATCAAACTTAGATGAGCTAAATAAGCAAGTTTAGCTTGAAGCTCACCGAGTTAGGTTTGAGCTGAACCAAGTTGAATCTGAGCCAATGACAAGCCGAACTCGATATTGAAGTTTTCAGGCTTGATGAACTTTGGGCCAAGCCCAAGCCAATCTCAATGTTGATGAGCCAAGCCTTGAGCCTAAGGAGCTCAAGCTCAATTCAGCTTGCCTTGGCTCTTATACTCTCCTAAATATGTTACCGCATGGGAGATGCAATACGCATTTGAAGGTCTTAGGTACAATTAACTCAGACTCACCAGTTCATAAACAAGTGTTGGGTAGAACTAGCTCATTTTAACCTAAGATAAAGACTAAGATCACCAGCTTTTGACTAAATACCTTTGAGCTATTACTACATGTTATCATTTCCAGCAAAATGAAACAATTACCTGCAAACGAAACACAAAGGAGAGATCGTTCTGTTTGAGGTGTTCCTGCAAAACAACGAAGCGTAAAATGAAACAACTGCTTGGCTAGTTAGCATGCCAAAACTTTTCACATGAGAAATTTGTATAAGTGTGTATGTGCGTTGTGTATTCTTTGATATTCTAGATTACTTATTTCTCTTGGAAGGAAATGAGGAGCAGGAGGAAGGTTTTCAACCATTTTAGATAAGACCAAGTGCTGCAAAATGCATTATTCACAGATAATCTTCTTTAGCAATGAGTTAGAGCTACAAATTGAAATTTGGAAGTCCCATCACATTTTATGGGCACAAAGAACCGAATCAATAAACCCCAGGTCACGCATGAGGCCTCTAAGTTTCTCTAAGTACAGTCACAAACGGGAAAGTTAGAGCTGATAGACCCAATGGGCGACTCAAGGAATTGTTTGCAAACAATGACAGGTTCAGAACCTGACACCTGACGCATTAGTCCAAGTGTCTCATCACTTGAGCCAACCTTTTTAGGTTATATTTGTAATCTTATCAGGGAAAGAATCAAGATCGTGTATATTATGATTTCGAAATCAAAGGGAAAGGACATATCAAATACCTGCCCAAGAAGTATCTCATTTAACTCACTCATTGAAGGCGTTCTCTCCACAGCATGTACCTGAAAGCAAAGTTTCTCTATGACAATTGTACAATTCGCAAATGATCATCAAAAACAAGAAAAAGAGGAAACAACACAAGATTACGTGGTTTGGCCAATTGTACCTAAGTCCACGGAGCTGCAGAAATTTTTCATTATCTTTTGGGGAGACTACAAAAGGATTTCTTTTTCTTCTCTCATATGACACGCGCCCCAGCCCATATCAAAAGTGTAATAAGAATTCCATATCAATGCTATGGTGTCTCAAATAACAATCTCACAGTGTAATTCCAAAATATTCGATGTTCCAAAATATTCTATGATTTTTGTCTTCCTTTCATGAACATCATCACTCTTTTATTGTATATGACTTGAGTTGTGAATAATCTAACTATAAAGCATTAATGAAAATCAGCACTCAAACACTTCTCCTGTGTCAAACTATACCCCGTCTAGAGAAAGTAAAGAGTAAATATGGTCCTCGTACTCTCGCTCACAGAAGTTGCAACGAAAGCTTAAGAAGAATACAATCATCTTAAATTCAAAGAAAAACTGAATCACTATATGAACAATAAAACAGAAAAACTGAACCGACAACAGTGAATGCTGACACAACCTCTACGCCCCCAGGGAAGCAGAAGGATAAAAGATCCTTGTATTGAAGCGGTAATTGCTTTTCAGGCGGATAAGCAAATAAAACCTGGAAGGAAAAAAGGCAATGAATGTTAAGAGATGAAACAAAAGATATCAACGAGAAAATGAAAAGAAAACACAATATTTACGTGGTTCAACCAATTGTAACTACGTCCATGGAATTGCAAACATTTTTAACTACAACAACAACCAACCTAGTGCCTCAACGGCTCCCGCATATGTAGGGTCTAAGGGAGAGGGATGTACACAGCTTTACCCCTTCAAGGTGTTACCCTAAAGGGAGACTGTATCCGAGGACCCCCAACCTGAGCAAAGATTTTTCACTATTTCTTGTACAATAGAATTCTTCTTCTCTCACTTTACCCCTAACAATCTTGGAAAGTGTATAAATAGTCACAAAAAAACCCTAGTGTACCTCAAAATACCCTTAGTTAGGCCTGGTTCTCAGAGACTCCACCCCTGGACCCCTAAAAAGGAATCCAAGAATACCTCTAAATGAGCCTATCTGCCTGGTTCTCCACTCTACAGACATAGCCCATTATAGTATATAAAATTAGGCCCCACAAATGAAGCCCAACATTGAATTAGGAAAGCGGTAAAATTTTACGGCCATACACAATATAACATGTCAAAATGAAGGATAGGAACCTGTGGTTCAAGGTTCGGTTCTACACGCGAATGATGCTGACCACTTAAAGCGTTTCGAAATTTCCCAGACCCTTCAGACTTCCTTGCAAAAAACTGTCTTCTAAGTGCCTGAATATCGCATTTGGGATGAAGCCCAACAACTACCATGCTTTCAAAAAGCCTTGATGGCTCCTTAAAACACCGTTGGTCCTGCACACGAGACCGTCTTATCAGAACCATGAAACTACAATGACACACTTCGCACCACAAATAACTACCATGATATGAGGGAGAAAGATGGCATACGTGCAAATGAAAGGAGGATACAGAAGTTAAACGAGACAACATTTTAGAAAACTAGTTCCTATATTATTTGAAATATGCAAGAAATTGTCCTCGACATACCACCAGCAAGAATGAAGAATGTCAAGGACTCTTTCATCCGTGCTCTAAATCATTGACACACAAGAAAGGCGGGACAAAAGATATGTTATTTGCACAAATTTATGGCAATAAGGCTCCATTTGGTGCAACAAAAAATATTTTCCTTACTGAAATTTTCTTTACATAATATGGTTTCCTCAAAAATTTTGTCTTTCCTAGCAAAAGCCTTCTGTAAATTTACATGAGTTTCACACTTTGACGAGTTGAGGTTAAAATGAATCATATAATGTGAGATTACAATGGAGAACATTTTCCCTTCTGTGAAGAAAAATGTTTTCCCCTTCCATCAAAGGGAAGTCAAATTTCCCTCAATAAGGGAAACCATTTTTCATATGTGCATTTGTTGCTATAAAGTCATGCGAACAAACAATAGAATTGAGAAGGACAATGTTTTCCATCAAAACAAATGAAGCCTAAAAGAAAAGAACCACACCAGGGATTGCAACTGAAAGTTCGCCCACTGACGTTTTTGGCTAGTAAGAACTTCCGGATTATAGGTAAGGCTTCGTTTTTCAGGAGGACTCGAGAAGCCTTTAAGTACTCTTGAAACTTGGTATTGTAGTTTCTGAAGCTTGCCACCACTACTGTCATCCTTTGAAGAGTAAACTACAGATGGACGTGAAGAACGAACAGTTGAAGCAGCAGCAGCTGCAGCAGCAACCGCCCTTGCGACATCCTCTGTTGTTGGTAGGAAGAAAGACGCCCTCCATCCTGGGCTACCCGTTTCTTCGTTCTGAGTCATCCTTCAAATTTCTTCTCCTGAATTTGAAAGTATTAAACACAATAATATCGAGAGTTGGCAAACGTCTCATGTTGTGACATGTCAAATTTGGGTTTGTGCTAAAATGTGGCAAAATGAAGCAACGATGTCAACTAGTTATATTTGCTTTAAAACGATAAATCATGTTAGATTCGTGTAAAACTTGAGGTCAATAGGTGTTGTATTCAGTTTTCCACTGGTAATTTGGTGCTGTCTTGTTGGGTAACGCTTTCCCAGCATTAATCTTAACTATCAAACAGACATTGAGAGAAGTTGCAAAGAACCATTTTGCTCCCTTCTCAAGAAGTGGCAACCGACGTGGACATTCAACATTAGTCCTAAACTAACCAACCAAAAACTGAAATACATATTATACAAAGAAATCTAATTTATCTCAAAGCATGTCAGAAAGATTCTACTACGTCAAGATACAAGGACATTGCCATGACAACCGTCAATTTTTCAAACGCATTTTGCAGCCACACCCAAATCAATCACTACCGCTGAAGAAAAATGTTTTTCCCTTTCATTGAAGAGAAGTCAATTTCTCTTCGATAAAGAGAAACATTTTTCATATGTGTGGTTGCTACTATGAAGTTATGCAAAGAAGCAATAGAATTGAGACGGAAAATATTTCCAATCAAAACAAACCGGGCCTCAATCATGAACAAAACGCTCCATTTCCAACAGAACTCCATACTCCCCTCAAACCCTAAATCCTTGCAGATTTTGAGACAATTCCATCCTACAAAACCCACAAAACTTCAAAAAGCATTCACATGGACCATAAATTACACCAAACAAACCAAACTAGACACCCAAAAAAGACATGAATTGCAAACTTATCATCAACAACAACGAGAACAAAACCAAGTGCCCCAAAGGCTCCCCCACGGCAGGATCTAGAGATAAGACATACGCAGCCTTATCCCTACAGGGTACTACCCCACAAAGCGAGGCCAGACATAACCCCAAGCAACCCAAACGGGGGCCCCGAATTTCTGGAGCTATGATTTCTAAAATACAAATCGTTAATATTACAAAATTTTATTATCTGAATTTTCATAATTGTTGAATATGAAGGGCCCTGGCTGAAATTTTTGTGTGGGGCCCCCAAAATGTGAGGATCAGCCCTCTGAAACAAATACCACAAAAAATTGCCCATGAAAGACAAACAATTGAACCATAAACAAACGAAATCATCAAATAAAACAAACAAGAACAACATCCGATTTTCCCCAAATTAATTCGCAAAAAGGGTTGAAAAATTAGACTATGAAGAGGGTGAATTTGACCTTGATGAGAAGTGGGTAAGGATGAGGAGAGAGAAAGAGATGGAGGGAAGATGAGGGTTTTATGCCGCCATGTGAGAACAATGCTTCTTCATCCTTGTTCAGGGTCAAGCCAAGAAAAAGCCCACTTTGATATATATTACTATTATTATTAAAAATAATTGGGGTTTGATGTATTAATGTTTTAATATATAAATTTTATAAAATAATATTTGAGTCTAAAAATTATATGTATTTAATAAATTAGTCAAAAGCAGAGTATAAAGGTATAAAATAGGTCTCTAATTAAAAAAAAGTATAAAACAGCTCTTGTTTTTATTTTGTCACGCTTTTATTTGGACTATTTTATTATATATGTATAAATTTTTTGGCTAAAAAAATTAATATTTTAAATCTTATTGTACTAAAATATAATTTACTCTAATTGGGCGTGATTACTATAGGCCATTGATAAATTTTGGGTTATTTATATTATATTTTAGTACCCAATATTTTTAAAAATAATAACAAAATTCTAATTTTTCTTAATTAATAAAACAGCTCCTAAGTTTTTATCACACTGAAAAAAGACACTTAAGTTTTTGTCATATTAATAAAAAGTTCATTCTCGTGCTTGAAAACGTAATTTTCCGTCAACAAGGCTGAAGTGGCAATTTCTTTTTTATTAGTGCTACAGTAAAATGCCAAAAATATCCTTTAAAAATCATATTTTTTAAATAAATTAAGCAAAATCATATAGTTTTTACACCATACAACATCTCGAATTTCATACTTATAAAGTAAAACTAAGAGTATTAAAAGATGCTTTTGTTATTTTACTGTAGCATTAATAAAAAAAGTCGCCATGCTAGCGTGTTGATGGAAAATAACATCATCACGCTGGGGAGATGCATTTCTAATAGTACACAAAAAGTTAAGTATTTTTTATTAATTTAAAAAGGTCATGATTATTTTTATTATTTTCAAAAATATCTGCCACTGGAATGTAAATAACCTTTATTATAACTTATAAGCCAAGCAGTTAAATTTTTGGTAAATTTGGTAGGTTAGATATTACTACTTTAAGATTTGTTGTGTTTATTTTTTTATCTATGAATTTTTTAAGTACTTTTTTAGTTTCGAAGTTACATGTATTTAATAAAATGTTCAAACACTTGCACAAATGGCATAAATTTTCGATGTTATTTATTGGTGATCCCATCACCTCTCCGCTATTCCCCTCATCATATACAAGAACCGCAGTACTATGAGACTTCTAATAAGTAAGATTTCGATCAGCTATTTTACAGCCTCAATTATGTAAGCAATTTCTTTACGTTTGTAAGTTGTTATTCTTTTGTGCTTCTCATATAAGGGGTCCTCGAAAATAGCCTCACCCTGAAAGGGATAAGGATGCGTACATCCTTTCCCCCAGACCCTGCATATGCGGAAGCCCTCGAGATACTGAATCAGTTGTTGTTGTTGTTGTTGTTTAATTATATACGGCAATTTGAATTCTTTTATACTATACAATAATTTTTGAACTAAAAAACTATTTTACTACATTTGTGAACAAAGCAATTAGCACATTAAATTCCAAGATATTAATATTATTTTCCCTTACATTTCTTACAAAAATATTAAATATAATAAAACTTATGTATCTAATGTATATATTTATTGAACAGGGAAAAAGTTATTAGATAAATAATATTAATGTAGTTACTTTCTATGAGCTAATTTTACAACATAGTATTTAATATATAAATTATGCATTTATGTTAAGTTTTTAGTACCAGGATGAGTGACATCCTGGGAAGTTCTCACCTTCAGGTTGGGGGTACTGGGAAACAGTCTCTCTTCAAGTTAAAGGCCTGAAGGGGGAAGGCTGCGCACATCCGCCCCCCAGACCCTGCATAGGCGGGAGCTCTTGAGGCACTAGATATTTTCTTTTTTTTTATGTTAAGTTTTATAGCATAATGATAAGGCACCCTTGGTCTCGTATGCAATGACTTATGTATAATTAAATTAAAAAAATAGAATTAATCTTATCATAAATTAAATCTAGATATAAATGACAGAGTGGAGGTCTAGAGAAAAATAAGGTTACATAATAGTCTAAAAATTAAAAAATTGGAAAATGTAAGCTTTTAAAATGAATTTTTAATTACTATATAGTATAAATTACTGCACATTCGTGGTTTTTTTCCCCAAAAAATATATTACATATGTTTTATGTTCATCCTATAATGAAAACAAAAACAAATAAAATTGTTACATATAAGTATAGTTAGAATTTTCGAGAGAGAAAATATAAAAATATAAGTTTAATGCGCTATTTTATTAATGCAATTTGGTTTTAGAATGAAACTTACTTTGTGTGTTCATGTATACTATCAAGAACCAATTCACCCAAAAGCTTAAGCTGATGGGTAAAAGTTTATGACTTATTTTATGCTCTAACATGGTCCGTCAGGGAAATGTCTATTGGGCTTAAAGCGTCGATATTGTAGAGGTCCATCTTATACCTTCTGCTTTATATTCATATTGAAATTCGGGTTGTGGCATTCGAACTCGTGACCTTTGGTCAGCAGATTACTGATACCATGTCAAGGAACCAACCCGTCCAAAAGTTGAAGTTGATGGTTAAAGGTTAAGGATTGGTTTTATACTTTAACATATACCAACTCTATAAATCAAACTAAAACGCCCACATTAGCAAAACTTGAGAGAAAATTAGCGTTGTATATATAGTTCTTACAAAAATATATGAATATACGAAGATAACAAAACTAATAAATATATTATGAAACTCTTAACCCAGTATAATTAAATATTTTTTTCTCATTAATAGTAAAGCCGAGGCAAACTCGAAGGTAACATCAACCAAAAAGATTTTAAAGTACAGCAAAAATAAATTACAATATTTTACTTTCTTTTTCTTCAATTGGCTCAAATTAAATTGAAAAGTCAAAATTAATTTACATCAAAATCATGAAATTTATAATTAATTTAAACACGAGAAAGCCTTTTTTTTTTTTTTAATTAGAGATTTTGTATGACTTTAATAAATTTTATATATTATCTTGTAATTTTTGTAATCCTTACGTCACGTGAGGGAAGCTTGCTTTGGCATGGCAAGTCTCGTGCTTGCTTTTGCTTCCATGAAAATGCAATAATTTATTAGGTAAATTGTATATCAGTACTTCGAGATTTGATGTAAAAATTTTTGAGTATAAAAACTTTATAAAATAATTTATTAGTCCATAAATTTTAGTTTAATTATTTTTTAATCAAATTTCAAGCGTATGATACTAGCATTTTGAGCAAAAGTTGACATGTAAAGCTAAATAAATTTAATAAAAATACTAAATTTGAAAAAATGAGGACGTTTTGAATAAGGGTATAAATATTTTTTTTATGTCGACACGTTGTTTCACCAAAAATTAGACTAAAATATATTTACACTAAAATCAATGGACTAATAAATTATTTCGCAAAGTTTACAGACTATAATTAAAAATTATTGGAATTTGTGTCATCAAATTATATAATTAATTAAAAGAGTGAATTCCACGGTTCCTTGTCAACCATGAAATTCACAATATGTCATCTGATTTTAATTTTTGGGGAAGATAAAATATTTATATAATTTAAAATTTAATATAAGGTGAGAATTATTAGTCGAATATAATCCACTAAATTTAAAAAAATATATAGAAACAAAAAGACAGAGGAAAAGAAAGCAGCTATGTGAAGATTGTACACCCTTTTACTGCTCTCTATTTGTTCACTACCATCGACGTCACGATCATCACCGAACTCTGTCGCTACAAACGAGAATTTATTAGGTGACTAGAGGCCAGTATACACTCCATGTAGATTTCTCTCTCCCCCCTTATTAATTATATCTTTCTATAAGGTGTATAGTGACCTCGAATCACCTAATAATTTCTCTACACTCTAAAAGTGGAAATTGTCAGTGAGTTGACAGCAGTATCAAAGAATGACGCCATGATCTGAAATGCTTTTAAAGTATTGCAGTATTCAGTTGACAACTTGCCAATGGTGGATCTAAGAGCATTCATACATACGGACTTGAAAACAAGGTTAAACGACAGCGGGTTAGCAAATTAAGTCTCCTTTAGTTATTCAAGATGTCACGGTCAAGCCAAGGTGGATGTGATTTTATAATGAATGTTTTGATTAGTCTGGTTCCAAACATGATAACCGAGGCTAAGGATAGGTATGCCAACAGGGGCAAAAGGCTATACTATAATCGACATAGTCAAGATTGTCACAGGAAACTAGCAACATATTGATTCGTACGTGTCACGTGACATTTTTACGAGCCAAGAATGTCATATATACATATTAATTTTCTAGAATTTTCATTTTTTTTTAAAGGGCTAACAATGTGAAATTTTAATTTTTATTTTGCTTTTCATAATTTAATTGTGATTTAATTAATTAATTTTGGCTTGCATCAGGTTGAAGAAGGTTAAAAGTAAACCTTGAGCGGTATGCAAGGTCAAAAAACCCTCCAACTACCACGAATTTATAGCCTTCGGTCTCAAATTTTTCTATTTTTATACGGATTTGTCTATTATGTGTCTATTATACAGAGTCGGATATAACTTCAAGCAATCGTTTGGGGCACCCGAATTTCAAGGGCCCACAAATTTCAGAAGTTGTAAATTTTCAAGTAGCAATTATTAATATTAATAGGTTTAGAGAAATATTATTATATATGAAAGGCCCCATTTAAAAACTTTGTCTGAGACCCCGAGAATGTCAGGACTGGCCATGCTATCAAACACATATTAAAGTGCATTAATTATATCAAATATTAGTATTTTATTAAAAATAAAAGTAATAATAATTATTTTTTACTAATTAGATAGCTGGGCACATGATAATGCCTATCAAATGCACACAATTTTATTTGTGTTAGTAATAAATAATGTAATTGAGTTTATATGCAATATTTTCCAATCAAAATGCATAATATTAATTATGGGACACAATATTCTACGAAAGTCAATTAACTTGTTAATAAAAATAAATTATAAATATATATTTAATAGATCTTAACACGTGCTTACTGGGCAAGTGTTAGACAAAATTTTTTTATATTACATTATTAAGTTTCTTCGGGTCAGAAACAGTAAATCATTATTTATAATTTAATTTTATAACATATACATTTATTTTATAAACTACATATACTAATATATAGTATCTTTGAAATATTGTTATTATTAAATAAAAATATTATTATTAAAATGATAATGAGATTTATAGCAAATAATAATCATAAAAATTAATAATAAAATAGCTATAATTTTAATATTTTTACCCTGTTAATAATATATTTTTATTTTAATATAAAACGTGATGAGAGAGAGGAGAAGATGGTGGGCCGCAGCGTTAAGTCATGCGTGCTTACTTTCCTCTCTCAAATTGCATTTTTTATATTATTGTCGAGACTTCATATGTAAATCAAATAATTAAAATCTCACATAAAAGTTGTGAGTAAAAAGATTAATTTATAAGTTTAGTAGGTTATTTCACCTAATTCTAATTCGTTTTATAATGGAACCCTACTTCGACTTACATGTATATCTCATGAGTGTCAACTTTATAGGTCGGGTCTAAAGGCGCAGTAAAATTTAATAGTTACAGATGAATAATTTTTTTATACTTTTATATTTTTTATGTTTCTAAAAAAATATTGATAGTTACTTTAAAAATATTTATTAATTAATATTTATAAACAACCATTACAAAAATCATATAATAATCTATAAATTAAATTGAAACTTATTAAACATATACGTATAAATTATAATAGATAGTTGATTTAATTAGAGTAAATTATTATCATGACTTATAACAATAGCTACAAAATAACTTTATTAATAATATTTTTACTCTGATAATAATATTACTCCATATAATATATTCTATTATATATTTGAACTATTAAATTATTCGCATGTTGTATTAAAATATTTTCTTTTTTTTCATACCCACTGCCTCAAGGGCTCCTGCCTACCCAGGGTCTGGGGAGCGGATGTACGCAGCCTTCCTCTTTCAGGGTGTTAACTTGAAAAAATGCTGTTTTCTAGTGCCCCCAACCTGAGGGTGAGGATTTTCCAGGAGATCACCTATCCTGGTACTACTTTCGCCCAAGCACGCTTAACTTCGGAGTTCTAATGGGATCCGATGACGGTGTGTTGGTGCCATCTTTGGTGTATTAAAATATAGTAATCAATTATCATTATCTTAGAGCCGATTCTGAATAGTTTTCCATTAACATTTTTTTCATTCTGAGAAATCAAAAACTATATTTTAGAAATAATTTTTCTTGTTTGCTTTATAGTTTAGTTTTTAAAATTTGGGTAGAAACTAAAAATAAAAAAAATATTAAATTATTTTAATAGCTTAATTTTAATTTAAAAAAAAAATTACGAAGAAGGAGCCATATCAAACAGATCATTAATAACTAAATATTTTTTACCATGTATACTCTTTTTTATTTTTATTGCCATTAGTTTTCTAAGGAAAAAAATAATTTTTACATATATTATTGTAAAGTTTTTCCATTCAAAAGCCTCTATTTCCTAATCCTAGCAAGCTTATTGGCCCGTTGTTTAATTCTCTTCGCATTACTGAATTACGTCGCTATTGAAACCTGATTAATTTCGTAAAATCACCCACCTATACCTACATGAGGAGATTGCCTTAGATAAAGCTCAGTTGTGGGCTAGCATAGGGGTAGCCGATGAAGCGATGTATGATAGAGGAGCTTATTTTGACTAGCACTAGTACCCTTATGATTATATGTCTGCCTGTTTCGCTTACGCGATTTGTTTGCTATCGTATCGCCTATCGATTATTGCTGCTTCATGCTTCCTTTATGCTTGCTCTGTGCCGCTATGCTTGCTACACTTGCTCATATACTTTTATGTTTTTATGCTTCATGTTTGTATGCTTGTATACCTCTCTTCTTCTCAAGTTGAGAGTCCTCGGACACAGCCTCCCTTAAGGGCAACACCTTGAAGGGGTAAGACTACATACATCACCCCCCAACCCTACATATGCGGGAGCCCTTGAGACACTGGGTCGGTTGTTGTTGTTGTACAATGACAATATTTAAAAATAATATTATTACATCGATAATAAGCTAAAATCATAATTTAATTTTTAAAAAATAAAAACGTGCCGTAAATTATTTTTTTTTTATATACACACTTTCTGTGCATTGTACAAAATAATACTAGTATTAATAATGAATGATGTTGGATAATAGTAGTACAATAATGATGGTCAAAAATGGATGTGCTCCTAATTTTTTTGGTCATTAGTGGGGTTCCACTTTGGTTGTTGAGCAACAATCTAGTGTCATTGTGGGACACCAAAAGAGGGTGAACTCTCGTATCTAAATTTTACGATGTTGATATGATTCAAATCAATCAATCAGTTCAGTTTAGAGATCAATGATCAAACAAATCCACTTCAAATAAACGATTTATAGGAAAGCAATTAATATTTTAATGCTAAATTTTCTTATCAGTGAACTTTTTTCATTTGAAAATAGTGAAAAGTGTCCCACTAGGGTCTTGCCTCAGTGGTGGGAGGCAAGTGTGAGGATAGAGTGTTGCTTTAGGTCAATAGGTCTGAAGTTGGATTGTCTCCTTGAACTTCTCCATGAGGAATTTTTGACTTAACTGACTCCTGTGGTATGTGGGTTGCCACATGGGTTGGGATTTATCGGGTAATCGGATTCCTCGTTAGCAAAAAAGAGTGAAAAGTGTTACACGACCAAGTAGCTTAACCAAAAAAAGGCTTGTAATGTATAAAAAGGTGAAATGATGCTCAAAGTGACAACATATGGACTTCCACCTAATTAAGCAAGTTTGGTTTATCTAATTTTAAATTTTGGTCATCCTAATACAATTATCCATTCAATCCTCCATTTGTGCATATGGGTGTAAACAAATCGAGTCAAGTCGAGCACCCCTTTGTTTAAACTCGAGCTCAATGAGCTGAACTCTTATCAAGCATTTGAATCTTTGTAAGCAAATCACACGTTTGATAAATTGCTCGTAAATAAAAAAAGTTCATTTATGTTTAATATGGGGCTTGATAAGCTAAGCGAAAAACTCGCTTTAGTTTCATTTATTTACTTGATACCAGCTTGAATAAAAGGAGCATACCCAGTTCCTTAAGAGCACCCGCCTACGCAGGGTTTGGGGGGCCGGATGTACGCAGCCTTCCCCCTTCAGGGTGTTAACCTGAAGAGTGACTGTTTCCCAGTACCCCCAAACTGAGGGTGAGGACTTCCCAGGAGGTCACCCATCCTAGTACTACTCTCTCCCAAGCGCGCTTAACTTCGGAGTTCTCATGGGATCCGGTGACGGCGTGTTGGTGCCCTCTTTGATTGATACCAGCTTGAATGCTTGATAATAAAATGAAAATGATTTATTATTAGCTCAAATAATTTCAAATCGATACTGAGCCCAATTCAGCTCTATTAAACTAATAAACTGAGTATCAAAAATATCCTTATCTTATCAAATCGAGTTTGAAAAAAAATTTAAAAACTCATCGGCTAAGCTTTTATGTTACTCCAATTTTCTAAAAGTAAAAAACACAGTCCATTTTTCTTAATAATTGGGCCTGAAGATATTATTGGGCCTAGTAGTATTTGGGCCAATAATTACATAATTGGACAGATAATGGAACCGGTAGTAGTCGGTTAAAGGATGACCGGAGTATTTGGTCAACGGGTTCACTCATACACGTCCCACGATTACCACGTGACTAATTGGTATTGGAGGCTGTGGGGTTTACCACCATTCTTTTTGTGACTCGTGAGCCCCCGCACTCCTTCCGACATCATTGGTCACTTATCTTTTAATTTTTTACTTAGAATCGGCAACAATAATTGTTTTGGGATATTTTGGTTGGATTTTTGAGGGTAGAATTGGGCTCAAGTTCTTTCCCTTCTTTATGGGAACCCTCCCCCTATTTATAGCGGATATATGCGTGTGCATGAAGTATTCGAGGGTGTACAGCCTGATTGTCATTGGTAATAGGGGTGGTGGTGCTTTCTAGGTGTGATACAGCTTAGGTGCGGATAGTAGAGGCGGCGGTGATGACCCCAGGGCTTGGTACTGCCTGGGAATGGTCAAGAAAGGGGACGGTAACGACCCCTGGGCCTGGTACCGCCTGGGTACCATCTGGGAGCAGTTAGGGAAGGAGACGGCAGTGACCCCTGGGTCTGGTACCGCCTGGGAGTAGTTAGGGAAGGGGACGGTAGTAACCCCTAGGCCTGGAACCGCCTGGGTACCGACTGGGAGTAGTCAAGGAAGAAGACGGTAGTGACCCCTGGGTCTGGTACTGCCTGGGTATCGCCGGGGAGTAGTCAGGGAAGGGGACGGTAGTGACCCTTGGACCTGGTACTGCCTTGGTGCTACTTTTATATTCATAAATAATAAACCCAATATTGCAAAAAATTCTCACTAAACAACAACAACAACAAGTCCAGTGCCTAAAGGGCTTCCACGTAAGCAGAGTTTGGGAGGGGTAGGATATACGCAGTCTTACCTCTTCAGGGTGATATTCTAACAAGATACTGTTTCCAAGGACCCTCAGCGTGATAAGTATGAAGAGCATGGAGAGCATGAGAAGCATGGAAGCAAGAGCAAAAGACAAAAATCAAGCAAGCATCTAGGCAAAAGAACCTACCAATGACATAATACAAGCATATAAAGAGTATAAAGAGTATCAGCATTTAGTAGCAAACTTACTCCTATAGAGTGTTATTTTCAAATGATCCCTAATCCTCAAAAGCAAAAAGGAATCATAAAGCAACAATAAATGTAAGCAACAAAAGACAATAGCAATAGATACTCGAACGTATACAAATAGATATAAATCAAGAGGTAATATAAGTAAAACTGAGGTGGACCAATTAACCAATAAAAGGATACCAAGTCATGAACGATATTTTTCCAACCCCACTAACATCGAGAACAATAGTCACAAACGAAAGGATACTCGAATTCGCCCTTTACCGAAATTAACTACTTGTTCTCTAGGCAAATAGTCTAGGGACAGAGAATACCGAAGAGTGAATAATAAAACCTTCAAAATTTAAGTCAAAAGTAATAAATTTTGTCCATTATTGTGAAGTTGAAAGATCAAATCTAAGTCCACTACAAGTCTAGCTTTCCCAATACAATTTCCTCTCTCTCTCTCTCTCTCTGTCTCTCAGATCTCCAAATTGGAGTAAAGAGAGCTTCAACAATGGCGGATTCGCAAGAGCACCAAACCCTATTCACACCTTACAAGTTGGGCAACTTCCATCTCTCTCACAGGTACTCTCCTCTCTTTCTTCTTCCTTCCCTTCTCTTTTTCTTGAGATTTTGTGTTGAAAATTATGACTGAAATTGGATGGGTCAAGTAACCGACTTTCCCGCAAGCTTAAGTTGATGGGTGAATGTCCATGTATGGTTTTATATTCTAATATGCTTTCTCACTCGAATGCCAATTGGGTTTGAAGTGTAAATAGTACACAGACCCATCTTCTATCTTGTGCTTAAATTATTTTTATATCGAAAGTGGGATTGCTGAGATTCAAACTCGTGACCTCTTGGTCAATAAGACTCTGATCCCTTGTCAAGGGACCGACTTTCCCAAAAGCTTAAGCGAATGGGTGAATGCCCATGGATGATTTTGTATTCTAATACACCCAGCGAATGCCAATTGGATTTGAAGCGATTATAGTAGACAGACCCACTTCATACTTATGCTTAAATTGTTTTAATATTGAAAGTGGGGTTGTTGAGATTCAAACTCGTGATCTCTTGGTCAATAAAGCTCTGATCCCTTGTCAATGAACCGACTTTCCCAAAAGCTTAAGCTGATGGGTGAATGCCCATAAATGGTTTTATATTCTAACATGCCTCATAACGCGAATGCCAATTGGGTTTAAAGCGTTGATAGTAGACGGACCCACTTCATTCCTTGTGCTTAAATTATTTTAATATTGAAAGTGGGGTTGTTGAGATTCAAACTCGTGATCTCTTGATCAATAAGGCTTTGATCCCCGGTCAAGGAATCAACTGTTCCAGAAACTTAAGCTGGTAGATGAAGGCCCGATGATGGTTCTATAGTCTAACTTTGATGAACTGGGTCGGGTCGACAGGGTGGTGCTAGCGCCGATGACAAGGTGCAGGGCATTAAATGGAGTGGCGAATGAAGCGCTGGTGGAGTACTACGCGCAGAGATCTACGCCTGGTGGGTTTCTCATCACTGAAGGCACTCTCATTTCCTCTACTGCTGCTGGGTAATTCATTCATCTCTGCTCTCCATTTGATCTTCTGTGGTTAGATTTAGTACTGACACGAACCTAAATCGAGGTAAACTAAAAATTAAAGGAAAATATTAAAATACTAAAAAGACAGAGATAAGAAAGAGAAAATATAAAGATAACATTGATTTAATTGTTGGTTTGTGATACAATATTACCTCTATTTATAGAGTCACCCCCAAATAGACAGGACCTGCTGTACTACCTTTTTAACTACCCTAATACTATCTAATTTGGGTACGTATCAAGTAGTAATTGGTAATTTGTGGTTTTGGATGTATTTATAGATTGTAATTGAAAGTTTGATACCGACTAGGTCGTGGTTGTTTTTTTTTTGTCTAGTTAAGAAGGGTTTTCTGTGTTAAAATTTCGTGTGTTGTTTTATTGATTTTGTTTGATTTTTTACTTCGAATTTGTGAATTTTTCCGATAGGTTAGAGCATTCTTCTCTTATAAACCGGTTTTCTGCGTGGAGTTAAATCTAAACTGGTGCAAAGTTTGTGATAATTTGAATTTTTTGGTGAAGTTTGGAGCATGTGCCTGTGTGCATTGCAATTCACCCTTGTTCGGAGGATGTGCCTATTTATCGAATTTGACCTTACTGACTCGAGCACATAATCGAGCTAAGCGTGCTATCAAGTCGAGTTTTCTACCGAGTCGAGGTGTTTGAGTTACTATCGAGCCATTATTTAATTATTTTTGAGCTAATACCGGTCATTAATGAGCTTGATCGAGCCCCTTACCGAGTTGTTACCAACCCCTATCATACTGTTCTTGAAGGGTACCCTTCCCGAGCCCCTGAAACGAACATGAACGAGCCCTAGTTGACTTCAAATCTGCTTATCAAACGTTCGATTCGTTTGCCCACTTAGGCTCTATTTGTTTTGGCGGAAAAGTAGAATGTAGGAATTGATTTTTCTTTGGAAAAGGTTTTCCAAGAAAATATAAATTCCGAGTGAGGTTTTCCATTGTTTATTTCAAAGGAAAACTTAGTTCCCCATTGTGATGTCTTCGTGTGTGTTTTAAAAAAATATTTTTCACCAATCATTTTATATCTTTTTATAGGACAACATAAGTAATAATACATCATATATGAAGTAACAAAATAAAATATTACCTAGATAATTTCCTTCTATAATATTGTATAACAATTCAACTTGATTAAAGTTGTTCTTTTGCAATAATAATAAGGTAGTATCCAAGCTGCTTTTAATTATTTAGTCTAATTCTTGTTCGTTGTTGACGTTAAATATCTACAGTACAGTCAGATTTATTTTGATTCGATCTCGATTTGCGTGATGATAACCGCCAAGGTTTATGGGTCACTTAGAATCACAACTTCCCCCATTTTGAAAGGGAAGTCAATTTCCCTCATTTGAGGGAAAAGGTTTTCCGGAAAACCTTTTCCTTGAGCTAATGATGCGCCAAACAAAGGAAAAGGGGAAAACCACTTCCTAGAATGTGGTTTTACCCCGAAACAAACGGATTAATGCATTTGAATGAAGCATTTGCTTTTATACAATTAACAATGTGTGATCAACTGACAGAGATTATGTAACAGCTTTCCACATTGCCCCGGAATTTACACAAACGAGCAGGTAGAAGCATGGAAGAAAGTGGTTGAAGCTGTTCACGCCAAAGGGGCCTTCATCTTCTGTCAATTGTGGCATGTCGGTCGAGCTTCTCATCCAGGTCGGTCATTTTAATCCGTATATGGCTGTTATATAACAGATTTTGAGTTAGCTGTTATATTATAAACCATGGGATCAAATAAAGGTCATTTTAATGCGTAAATGGCTATTACATAACAGATTTTGAGTTAACTATCATAGTACATGAGTTCTCAATCTATTAGTGTAGTAATGTTTGCAAATACTCTTGACCTTATCGGGAACCCCGGTTCCTTGTTTCGTGTCGTGCTTATATTATGTGAAGGGTTTTAAGAAAGGAGTAGACCCGAACTTGAGTTGTTTATTACATGGGTTAGGAGCCTTCAATCCTTCCTTGCCTAATTAATAAATCGGTAACCCGTGTTTAGTAATACGAGACTATGAGTGACCTCTTTCTTACATGCTAGTTTTTCAACTTGCAAGCATGTTGATGATACTTTTACGGCTGACACAAGCAACAAAATACATGACATATTTATAACTATTAAAATAAATTATCAAATTAACAATGACCAATCATGGTTTGGGTTAAACGTACCAAGAACATAACGACCAAACCCAAATCCAAGTTGAACCGAATTACTAAAGCGGGTTGAACATGGCAAACGAAATTCTACTCGACTCAAAAAGCCCCAACCTGAATCGCTGATCTTCCTTTCGTGTTCATGTTGTGTTATAATGTCATATGTTAGATTTTGTTAGCTTTAATTAAGTACTAGAACCATCATTCATTTGCAGTATATCAACCTGGAGGTGGCGCACCGATATCATCAACGAGCCGACCCATATCAAACAGATGGAGGATACTAATGCCAGACGGGTCTCATGCCAAGTATCCACAGCCTCAAGCACTATCAGCATCTGAAATTCCGCTTGTAGCTGATGATTATCGTCGTGCTGCTGAAAACGCCATTCGTGCAGGTATGCACATTTGTATCTTGTAGCATTATTGTTTGAATCGATTGAATAGAAG
This sequence comes from Simmondsia chinensis, assembly GCA_018398585.1. NCBI lineage: Eukaryota > Viridiplantae > Streptophyta > Magnoliopsida > Caryophyllales > Simmondsiaceae > Simmondsia > Simmondsia chinensis. The sequence continues at coordinate 36,776,017 of JAGTTD010000010.1, forward strand.
TGATTGATTTATCTTGATCATGTTACGATTTCGAACTGTTTTCCGCCCTGCGTGTCAGGGCCCGGGGGTATATCCAGAGTTATGGTCTTGGGGAGAGCTACGGTTTTTCATAGGTTTTGGCACCATGTCAAAATTAAAAAAATAGAAAACATAGAATAGGATAGCAGTGTTTGCCAGCTTGTCATATATAGAGAGCAAACGTATACAATTCACGATTACTAAAGTAGCGTTGTAAAGGAAAAAACGATTATTCTTAAACGAGTTTTATATCTACTAATGCCGAGCCCAGAGAGATGAGGGCTGCGCTTCGATGTGTGACAATCGGCTAAAACTTCATCAATTCGTTTTTGTATGAATCCCTAACTAGGAGAGTTTTATATTTGCTAAAAGTCATTCCTATGCAACAGGTTTTGACGGCATTGAGATCCACGGGGCCCATGGGTACCTCATCGACCAATTCTTAAAGGACGGGATCAATGACCGTACAGATGAGTATGGTGGGTCACTACTGAACCGGTGCAAGTTCTTAACCAAGGTGCTCGAGGCAGTTGCCACAGCCATTGGCGCTGATCGGGTTGCAATCAGGATCTCACCCGCTATAGACCACCTAGATGCCTCTGACTCGGACCCTCTATCTTTAGGCCTAGCCGTGGTCGATAGACTCAACAAGCTCCAAGACCAATTCGGCTCGCGGTTCACCTACCTCCATGTGACCCAGCCTAGGTATGTGGCTCGTGGTCAGACTGAGCCACCTAGCCTTGGCAACGAGGAAGAGCAGGCAGAGCTGGTCAGGACCTTGAGGCGATCCTACCAAGGGTCATTCGTGAGCAGTGGCGGCTACACCCGGGAGCTGGGGATGGAGGCGGTGGCTCAAGGGGACGCGGACCTAGTCTCGTATGGACGACTTTTTATATCGAACCCCGATCTAGTAGAGCGGTTTAAGGTGAATGTGCCCTTGAATAGGTATGTACGGGCTACATTCTACACTCAGGATCCTGTTATAGGGTACACTGATTACCCTTTTCTGGGTGATAAGGCACGGTCTCGCCTCTAAATGATGTGGCTGACACAAAGAGTTGACGTATATGAGATTCATATCTAAGTTTAAGTGAAGTTTAATCCTAAAATCAACAGACACTAAGTAGAGTAATCCACAATGCTTATATGTTGATCCCTTATATCTCACAAGTCTGACGTGAGAATTTTTACTAGACTTGCATGTAGAGTCTTTGATAATTAACCTACTGTCTTGTAAGAAATGTCGCAGGGTACTTATTGATTAATGTTAGTGTTGCGGATATATTTATTTTGCATTTAATTTTGTACTCGATATTTTAATAAAATTGTTGATTTATGATAACTACTTAATATTAGTATTTTAATTTGTGCACATAAACTAAATACCCGTTTGTGTCAAATAAGTATTACAAGGGTCACACTAGGGGAGATTCATATTAACTTATTCTACTAGCGGATCCTCGTGTGATGTACGATTTATTCGTATGTTTTGAATTAATATACGGTCTAGACTAATATTTAAAGATAAATTAATTTTCACGGGTTTTTTAATTAAATATAGATTATATAATTTTGTTATTTTATATTTTAAAAGTAAAAGTAAAGTAATGACTTAAAAATTTAAGGGTGAGGAGAGGTGAAGTGATGGCATATAATTTAAAAAACGAGAGAGTTTGTTTTTTTTTTTTGGTATAAAAAAGAAAAGAAAAAAATTTTCTAGTTAATATATAATATAGACTACGGGTGATTCATATTAATTAATATATATAGGCCTCGTTTTGCATGTGGGAAATAGACGAGGAAAGTTTTAATTCTTGGGAAGTGTTGTTTTTGGGTCTTGTTTGGTATGCTGGAAGTAGGTTGGATTTGAAAAGTTGATATTGCTAAGTAAGTTTCAATTGTTTTAAAATGGGGGAAGTAACTTATCTAACTCTCCCTTGATAAGTTATATTTCCTTCATGACTTTTAATCCATATGATAGTTTTACCCATTTTAGTTTGTGATTATAACAAATTTATCTATTACTCCCTTTATTAATAATGTTAGAAGATTGGCCATGGGTATAATAGTTATTTTAATTGTATTTCATGGGAAGTTGTTGTGTTAACCAAATAAAACATATAAATTGAATTCTCATAAAGTTCTATTTCTCATATGGACAACCAAACACTTTTATACTACTTTATGAAAAGTTGACAAGCGAAGTAAATTCCTGGAAAGTACAATTTCCTTTAGGAATTTAATCACTTTGACAACCAAATGAAGCCATAGTAGGGATGGCAATAGGGCGGAGCAGGTACGAGGAGTGCCTCCTCCATACCCGTATCCGCCACTCAAAATCCCCATTATCCGCTACGGGTACGAAATAGATACCCATACCTCCCTTGGCGGGTACAAAACCATATCCAAACCCGCCCCATTACTCTCGGGTATTCAACGGGTATCCATTACCAGCCCCGTACCCTCCTAATGTGCATAGAAAATAATTATCTATACCCGTTCATATTAGTTTTTTAATACTATTTTTAAAACTCAATTATTTTTTTTAATAATATTGATAAATAATTTAGATTACTGAATTTAAGCACGTATTTTTTAATTTAAAAGTTAACTATGCAAAAAATGGAGCAAGTATGGTGTGTACGAGGTGGGGCGGGTACAAAACTGTACTTGTACCCGCCACGGGGTACACCCAACCTGTACTTACTACCCGCCCCACTTATACCTGTATTCGTTCTAAATGAGATGGGTACCCACAGGTAGTAAATTTTACCCGTTTAATTGTCATCCCTATATAGTACATTGGTGGAACTCAAAATATCAATTTTCAACTTTCAAAATGGAGCAATTGCTCAAAATGACTCAAAGCAAAAAAAAAATATTACCCAAAATGACCTATTTAAAAAAAATTTACCAAAATGGCCTCTGTGTTATCAAATTTAAATTTTTTTTGGTTTTGGAAATACCTCCCTCCCCATGATAATAATTTTAAAAATAATAATTCATATTAAATGTTATATAAACAAACAACTATTATTATATACTTGTAATAATGAGTAAATTAAAAAATTATGATAAATAATATTATTTAATATTTAATAAATAACTTAATTCAAATTTTTTATTATAAATTACATATATAATTTAACTAAAACGTATGTTATAAAGCTAAATATAACATGATAATAAAAATATAATTAATATATTTAATTAAACTAATAATTATTAAAAATTAAACAAAAAATTTACAAAGATTGAAAGTATTAAGTACTCCAAAATATAAAAAAATAATTTTTTAAAAATTAATAACGTAGAAATCATTTAAAAAATAATTTTTAAAATAGACTATTTTAAATAATAATTTTTTATTTTAAATCATTTTAAACGAGGGCTCTTCAAAATGTTGACCCGCCAAAAAATTCAAAGGAAACTTTGACTACCATTCAGAAACCTCCTGCGCCTCTCCGTCTACCCCTGTGACGTCACTGCTTCCCTAAATATTAAAAAAAAAAGGAAAATAAAAAATGATCCGCCGCCGCGTTAACCGCCACGTGTCCGATTCCCTCCACCGACCAGACCCCTATTTATACTCCTCCTTCTCGGTGAAATCTTTTATCTGTAATTTCATTTTATTTATTTTCCTTTTTTTTTTCCTTAATATTTCGGGAGGGGTAAAAGTGTAATTTTGAAACTAGAAAATGGGCAAGCTTGTAAATGGAGAGAGTAATGCAGATCTCTTCACTCCCTACAATCTGGGCAGGCTCCATCTTTCTCACAGGTTTGTTCTTTCTTTTTTCGGTTTGTATAAACGCAAACTCGGTATTGAACACGTCAAAATTAAAAAAAAATAGAATGTACAGAAAGTTCTCGTGAGTAAAGAGCTTGTTGTATAATGGGTTGTGTTAAGAACTTCACCGTGAGACAAGTGTGAATTTTACCTAGGAGTTGTAAGAAAGAAGAGACCAATATATAAGTCTAATGGGGTACTCCATTTGACGTTAATCTGGGACTTATATGTGGATCTCATATGTATGTCAACTTCGTGAATTGGGCCTAAAAGCCCAGTGAAGTTTAACAAATCGATGATGAAAAAGCACAATGGGAGCCTAAGGGTATAATGAGAAAGAATAGAATCCTAAAATATCGTATAGAATATCATCGGGATATTATTACATTAGTTGCAACTTCGAATGCATGAAAGTAGCCCAAACAACGTCGTCGAATTTGGGGAAAATAGGTGGACTGATAACAAAGTGGATGGGATTGCATAATTCAGTCCGAGAGCTTACAATTAGTATCTCTCATAATTTCTATGAATTTTGGTCATAATGGTTAATATTGTGTTTTTTTTGTTAAATTTCCATCGGACCTTTAGGCTCGACCCATAAAGTTGGAACACATAAGATCTACACATAAGCTCAAGTGGGGTTCTATTCTAAAACCAATTGGCTATAGGTGGAGTAACCCACTAAAGTGATATCTTCTCTCTCACAATTCTAACGTGGGATTCTAATTACTAGGCTCAGATATAAAGTCTTAACATTTTTAACGTTTCGACGTATAGGGTGGTGCTGGCGCCATTGACAAGATGTAGAGCAATAAACGAATTGCCAAACGAGGCGATGGTGAATTACTACACCCAACGATCCACCCCCGGTGGCCTTCTCATTACTGAAGGCACTCTCATCTCCTCTACAGCTGCCGGGTATTTTTTATAACCTAATACTTTATACTACGTACTTAAATTATGTATATTTTATGTATAATTATATATATTATGTATATTTTATGTATCTAAAAGGGTACCAACACGCCGTCACCGGATCCCATTAGAACTCCGAAGTTAAGCGTGCTTGGGCGAGAGTAATATCAGGATGGGTGACCTCCTGGGAAGTCCTCACCCTCAGGTTGGGGGCACTGGGAAACAACCTCTCTTCAGGTTAACAACCTGAAGGGGGAAGGCTGCATACATCCGCCCCCCAGACCCTGTGTAGACGGGAGCCCTTGAGGCACTGGGTATCTTTATTTCCTTTTTTATGTATATTTTATGTATAATTATATATATTATGTATATTTTATGTATAATTATAGCATTTTGTATAATGTGCATTTTTGTATGGGGGTTTAGGTTTCCGAATTGCCCGGGGATATACACAAAGGAGCAAATAGAAGGGTGGAAGAAAGTTGTGGAGTCCGTACATTCCAAAGGGGCTCTCATTTTTTGTCAACTTTGGCACGTTGGTCGTGCCTCTCACTCAGGTTTGGAACCAACCCTGTGCGTAAATAAGCCAAGTCAGTTAACTTAATAGACCCGTCTATGTTCTTTTAGTAAAATAATATGAATTCAAGTTAAATAAAGCTTGGGCTCGATGGTTCATGAATTTGAACGAGCCAGTCTCTCAAGCTACGTAATTATGAGCCTAGACGTGCATAATGAAACAAGTTTGGGTTTGACTAAGCTGATCTTACATTTAGAGTGAGGATAAACTTTAACGATCCTACTCGACACTGCTATAACACAACACTGAAACTGGAAAGTTTCTAAGTCGACAATGGACCACTTAAGTCTAAAAAAGTAAGGCTCTGTTATTTTTTTAAGAGTACCGTTTTAACTAATCGTGGACATTAACTTTTGGTGATAAGAGAATAATCTTTGAATAAAAGATTTCTTACTTAGAGGTAATATCAATAGCTCAGAAGGCTTTGCTACTGTGAACGTTTAAGCTGTTGGGTTTGATATAGTGGTTAAGACTACCCACTCTCAAGCATGAAGTCTTAGGTTTAAAGCTCATCTCCTCAGCTCCTCAGATGTTGGTGGGCCTATTCGGACATTATTGTATTTCTTACCACCTAAAAGAAGTCTAAAGTGAAATCCATACATCATGTAAATAAGACGAGCTTAGCTAAGAGCTATAACTTATTACATTAGAAAATAAAAATAAACTAAATGATATCATATTTATTAATTAAGGTAAATTACATATTAGTACTATGAGGTTTGATGTATTAAATTTTTAGTTTATAAACTTTGTGAAATAATTTTTTAATCCAAACAGTTACAAGTATTTAATGAATAGTCCAAAAAATATTGTGAAAAAATAAAAGCAGAGCCTATTTTACACAGTTACACACTGCTATTTAGACTATTTTATTAAATATATGCAATTTGTTGGACTAAAAAATTGCTTCGCAAAATTTGTGGACTAAAATTATTACACCGAACCTTAGGGTGCTGATATGTAATTTATTATATTTACCTTCTATCCATATGTTATGGAGAAGTGTCTCTCTCCTTAAAACAACAACAACAACAATAACAATCTCAGTGCTTCAAGGATTCCCGCAAAAGCGGGGTCTGGGGGTAAATGTATGCAGCCTTCCCCCTTTCAGGGTGTTAACCTGAAGAGAGGCTGTTTTCGAGGACCTCCAACCTGAGAGACATGTTGTCATTGTATCATGGCAACCTGTGAACAATAAGGCAGCAATGCATAAGAGCAAGACATAGCATAAAATGAGTAATATGAAGCATGACGCCCTAGAGGAGACTTCAAAGCAATACCATGTATCACAATGCTAGCAAAATAAAGCATCACTCTCCTTAAAATGCCTCTAAATCTCAATTTAAAATTTTTATGAGCCAGTGTAGTACACTAACTTTCTCGGTTCCTCTGTGTCTGGTTGAGTTTTCGCTGTCTTTTTGCCGCTCTGTGGGGCGTCTGTTTTGCCTGTTGTTTCTTGTTTGTTGCTGTGTTATCCTGTCTCTTTGCCTTTGTGATGGTTGTTTTGGTCCCCGCTTTTCAGCGACTGGACTCAAGACTCGCTTGACGAGTAGCCTGTTTGTACTGCGACTTGTCACTAATTGTCAAAAAAATAACATTCTCTGTACCTCGCACAAAATAACATTTGTTTTATATTATTGCAGTGTATCAACCAGGGGGAGGAGCACCAATATCATCAACAAACAAGCCCGTATCGAACAAGTGGAGTATAGTAATGCCGGGTGGGTCCCTAGCCCACTACTCCGAACCTCGAGCCATAGGCTCGGATGAGATTCAGGAGGTGGTTCGGCATTACCGTCAAGCCGCTCTCAATGCCATTCAAGCAGGTCCCTCTTTTTACCCCTCTCTGATCTTAGAGCATTCGAGACGTTGTCCAAAATAACACAAAATAAAAAAGTTATTACCCAAAATGATCCATTTTAAAAAATATTTTTACAATAGCTTCCACATCATCAATTTTAAAGATTTAAATTTTTTTTTGTGTTGGGGTACTTGACACTTTAAATCTCTTTAAAAATTTTTTATTTAATTTTTTAATAAATTATTAATTATTAATTAAATTAAATATATTAATTATATTTTTATTATCATGTTATATTTTGCTTTATAACATGCATTTTAGTTTAATTATGTATGTAATTTATAATAAAAAATTTAAATTCAGATCTTTGTTAAATATTTAATAATATTATCTATACATAATATTTTTTAATTTACTCATTATTACAGTAAAAAGGAACATACCCAGTACGTCAAAGGCTCCCGCTTACGCAGGGTCTGGGGGGCGGATATATGCAGCATTCCCCTTTCAGGGTGTTAACCTCAAGAGAGGCTGTTTCCCAGTGCCCCCAACCTGAGGGTGAGGACTTCTCAAAAGGTCACCCATCCTGGTACTATTCCCAAGTACGCTTACCCTTGGAGTTCTAATGGGATCCAGTGACGGCGTGTTGGTGCCTCCTTTGGTTTACTCATTATTACAGTAATATAATAATAGTTATTTGTTTATATAATATTTAATATATATTATTATTTTTAAAATTATTATCATAGGGAGGGAGGTATCCCAAAAAAAAAAAAAAAAAAAATTAAATTTCTTAATATGGAGGCCATTTGGATAAATATTTTTTGAAATAAGCCATTTTGGGTAATATTTTTTTTAATTTGAGCTATTTTAGGCAATGGCTCTGAGTATTCAATATATAGACTCAATTTATATACTTAATATTGTTAATGTAAGTATAATTTAATAAAATTTTATAATTATTATTTATTATATGTCATATCATTGCTATGAGATAATACTTACCAATGAGAGCTACCCTGCATATATTAAACTTAAGCATATGAATTTAAAATTTTATTATTGAGGTACATTTGGCTGGAATCCTAGGACTGTTAGGTAAAAAACAATGCTAACTTGAGACACGATTCTGACTGTATACATACATGCTTGTCCTCTGTCACAGTTCAATATATTTTTGTCTGAAAATACTAATATGGAAAATGATACTAGTCCAATGGTTTTTTGTTGGGAATTAGCGATTTTTTCAAAAAAAGACTAGCATAACATGTATATTAATATCACGAAAAATTCTCGTGTTTATAGGATTTGATGGGGTGGAGATCCACGGGGCACACGGTTACCTCATCGACCAATTCCTAAAAGACGAGATCAATGACCGAACAGACGAGTACGGAGGATCACTCTCAAACCGATGCAGGTTCCTAATGCAAGTACTCGGATCAGTAGTTGAAGCAATTGGTACTGAAAGGGTTGCCATTAGAGTTTCACCTGCAATAGATCACCTCAACGCCACGGACTCCAACCCCTTAGCCTTAGGGCTTAATGTGGTGGCAAGACTCAACAAGTTTCAACACGAGGTTGGCTCAAAACTCGCTTATCTCCATGTCACTCAACCACGGTTTGCGACACGTGATGTATCAGCCTCCGAGCAGGCGAATAAGAGAGAGACCGTAGAAGAGGAGGCTCAATTGTTGAAGAAAATGAGAGAGGTGTATCAAGGGACGTTCATGAGTAGTGGTGGATACACAAAGGAGCTAGGAATGCAAGATGTTGAAAAAGGACATGCCGATTTAGTAGCTTACGGCCGCCTTTTTATCTCTAATCCTGATCTCGTTCATAGATTAAAAGTCGATGCACCCCTTAATAAGTATAACAGGGCTACCTTTTATACCAGTGATCCGGTTATCGGATATACAGACTATCCCTTCCTAGGGATAGAAAACGAGGGTAATTAGCTACTCTTGGTGAGCTAAGTCATCGATTTCTATTACATAAATGACTCTCGAAGTCGAGGACGCCTACGTCCACAACGTGAGTTAGCATTTTTAACAATTATTGTCTGTATGCGTAGACCATATTTGAAATTTGTTTCAACAATAAATTACTCCCTTTTTTTTATTGATTCAGTATCGTGATTAGACAGTTTGCATTGTAAATTGTATATTTCAATTGATATCTCAATTATGTAATCGAATTGGTCATCTTCATATAGCTTACCTAATTGTTTGGATCAAGTTCAGATTTATAATATTCAATATTTTAGGAAATTGAAAAATTGGAATCACTTAACCGCATAGTCTAGTTTTTCTATATTGAAACATTGTTAACGACTTCCACTTCGAAACATATCTTCATACATTATTTTTTGCTATGTATTGTATTTTTTACTGCTACTACTATAAGTAACACCTTTAAATACAAGTCAAAATTCACAAAATTATGTTGACTTTCAATCTATAATAAATTGAGATGAAGTTGTTATAGATATAGTGTAAGAAAAAACTTGAACAAATCTGATATGCTCTGATATCAAATTTGTTAGGAATCTGGACAAATCTGATATGCTATGATACCAATTTGTAAAGGAAGTAATGTCTTCCTAACGCGGAACTTAACACCCTGGACTTGATTCAATTCAAATACTATAATACACAAGAGAAGTAAATAACAGGATAAACGAGAATAAACGAAGGAGACAATTATTTACGTGAAAACCCCTCTTCAAGCGAGAGGGGAAAAAACCACGGGCGGAGATGGAGAATCTTTATTGATCAAAATAATGGAAGAATTACAAAAACACTTCATCTGAACGAGATCCATGGAAGAATTAGAAAATCACTTCCTCTCAACTCTTAACGATGGTGCTCTCTCTTGATTGGATACCTAAAACGTAAACATCACGTTATATTTATACTAGCGGAACAAGGGTTCAGTGTTTTGGAGTCCCGATCGATCGGGACCCTTCCTGGATGCGTCATGCTTTTGCTTACTTTCCTAATCGATCGGCTTCTCACCCGATCGATCGGGCTTGCTTGTGGCTTTCTTCATAAATTTAAGGAATTTGAGACATATCTTAACATATAGTTATAATCATATATATTTTTTTATAAGTCAACAAATTTTGGATCGAATTTTTTATATATAGAGTCACATAATACACAAAAATATAAATTTCGTTTAATTCCTGTACCTTATTTTATAACTATAGTTTTATATTTAAGTTATATAATAAAGTAGTTTCCAAATAAAATGAGGTAGAATTGCGAGTCAAACTTGTCGATTCTTGTATAATTTTGTTGCCAATAATAGACCCATCAGAGTTGTTTTCACATGTCCAATTTCATGCATATTCTGTATAGTTATCGGAAGACAAATAAGAAGATAAAGTATTGCTTTAGGCTAAAAATTTTAGAGTTTGATTTTTTCTTTGAGCCTCTGTCTGAGAAATTCTTTACTTAATTGACTCTTATAGCGTGTAGGTTAGGAGTGTTCATGGTTCGATTAACCGTACCGGAAAGTATTTCGGTTCGGTTAACTGTAACCAAAATACTCAAATATCTCTAACCGTTACCGTAAGCAAAAAAACCGGTTAACCGACTTTCGGTAAATTGGTAATTTGGTTGGGTTATGTCGGTTAACCGGTTACCGAAAAAGTAATGCAACGTCTCTTTTATGTTATACTATCTATTTCCTTAATGGTTTGAAAATGTCCAAAAAATAGATTAAACGTGAGAATATTTAACAAATTATAAGCTTATAATATCATTTAAAAAATTAAACGTATAATATCTCATTTATCTCAATATGTGAGCAAGCAAATAGCACTAAATTGTAGCAACGTAGTGCTGAATTAGTATTTGGGATATAACAATGAGGCACAAATATTACATAATAGGAGATAAACTAGGAAAAAAGATAAAGTCAATCATGTATTATAGAAGAGTCATTTATATGGTAAAAACATACTTAGTTAACAATAATAATATTATGAACAGGAGAAAATATATATATAATATATATTATTTCGGTAAATCGGTTAATCGAAATGGACAAAATCACTAACCGTTACCATTCTAAAATACCTCAAATTTTTCAATTCGGTATGGTTAACCGCATTTTCGGGTCGGTATTTCGAAATTTCGGGTCGGTATTTTAATTACGGATTTTTTTAAACACCCCTACTATAGGTTAGGGTCACCACATGCACCAAAATTTATAGGATGATCGAGTTCCTCGTTCCTGGGTTGTTTTCACATGCCCAATTTTGAGAATAAATTACCAACTTGGCACCTTTTGCAAAAAAAATTACCAAAATGGCATAGTTGAAAAAATATTTACCAAAATGACACACTTTACTGTAGCGTCAATAGGAAACGCCGTTTCGAACGGCCTCCGTACGCCGTTAGACCACACACCTTTGTATAAAGTAGAAAAAATTAACAATCCTCCTAACTTAATTAACAATAAAATGATAAAATAAAGTAGAAAAAAATTTTAGTAGAGTTATATTATTTAATGTATAAAGTAATAAAAAGGGAAAAATGGCACTGTAATAATAGATTACAAAAATCCCCTGATGTAATAAAAAAGGGTGTCGATGAGCGTTAATCCAAACTGACGCAACACTCTATCAGGGCAATGCAGCTCTACAATGCCAAAGCATATCATTGGTCCCTGATATCGCCAGATATGACTCAACGAACGCCGTTTCAAACGGCGTTTCCTATTGACGCTACAGTTAAGTTTGCCATTTTGGTCAATATTTTTTCAACTATGCCATTTTGGTAATTTTTTTTGCAAAAGGTGCCACTTTGGTAATTTATTTTGCATTTTTTTTCTTTTTATTACTTTATACATTAAATAATATAACTCTGCTAAATTTTTTTTCTACTTTATTTTATCATTTTATTGTTAATTAAGTTAGGAGGATTGTTAATTTTTTCTACTTTATACAAAGGTGTGTGGTCTAACGGCGTACGGAGGCCATTCGAAACGGCGTCCGTTAGGAGCCGTCTCCCCCTGCTCAACGAACGCCGTTTCAAACGGCTTTTCCTATTGACGCTACAGTAAAGTGTGCCATTTTGGTAAATATTTTTTTAACTATGCCATTTTGGTAATTTTTTTTACAAAAGGTTCCAAGTTGGTAAATAACTCCAATTTGGATGCATATTCTGTATCTTTACTGGGAAGTCGGTCCAATTCTTTTTACTCTTTTTAACATGTGCCCTATGAATCATATTAATTACATTTAATTTATTTATTGTAGATTTTTTACTATAAATTATTAAAATTTTAGATACAATTTTAAAAAATTATTTAAATTTTTTAATTTTTTAATGTCATAGCTTAATGTGAAGCTGAAACAAGTTTTTGTTGATGTGCCATTTTGAAAAAAAGGAGAAAATAATTTTAAAAATTTAGAATTTACATTTAAAATTTTAAAATATGCGGACACAATCTCTCTTTAGGATAATACACTAAAGAGGTAAAGCTGCGTACACCTCACCCTCCTAGACCCTGTTCAGGCGAGAGCCTTGGAACATTGGATTTGTAATTGACATTTAAAATTTTAAAGTATTTTAAATATTTTAAAATATTTACATATCTTAAAATTTTGCAAATATTTAGAAAACTAAGTTATTTTATATTATTTAAAAATAGTTATTTAAAAATACAAAGTCGACACAAAAAAGGATGTCATATGACATAGAAAAATAAGTAAATTTAGATAATTATTTAAAATAATATCAAAAGTTTAGGTAATTTTTAGTATAAAACCCTTTTTCTTATTGAATTATTATTAAATATTAAATTAATATATTATATATAATACAATTCATAAAAATATTTTTGATATTATCAACAATAAAAGATATTTAAAGTGTAATTAATATGATCTGAATATATAACTTTAGGTATAAATTAGACAAGCCGGTATTAAATTTAATTGATATATTTATTTTTTACATAAATACCAAATCATATATTATTTATTGTTAAAAAATGTTAAAGTTTGTTATATTCTAATGAACAAACTTAATATTATAGACATGTGTTAAAATTTTAAATATATTATTGTCAAATAAAAAATAACCATAGAGTAGGAGAATTTGATCACGAACTCTCTTCTAAAAAAAAAAAAATATTATATACTCCAATTTGTATATAATAACATATAAATAGAGTTACCTACTTTTTGAAAAATCAACACAAAAATTAAATTATCAGAAAATATAATTTTTCACGGGAATTCAATTCACGTGGTAATCAAACAAGGATTATCTAAATATGAATATATATTTGAGTAAATTGCATATTACTATCTAAAATTTGGTGTATTAAATTTTTAGTTCATAAACTTTATAAAATAATCCCAATAATAATATTTAAGGGCATAAAAGAGACTTTACTTTTATTCTTTTATATTATTATTTAGATTATTTTATTAAATATATATTACATTTTAAATTAAAAACTTATTTTATAAAATTTTTGATCTAAAAAATTAATATTCATTATTTTCCTAAACTCGTTATACTACTTTATGAAAAGTTGACAAGCGAAGTAAATTCCTGGAAAGTACAATTTCCTTTAGGAATTTAATCACTTTGACAACCAAATGAAGCCATAGTAGGGATGGCAATAGGGCGGAGCAGGTACGAGGAGTGCCTCCTCCATACCCGTATCCGCCACTCAAAATCCCCATTATCCGCTACGGGTACGAAATAGATACCCATACCTCCCTTGGCGGGTACAAAACCATATCCAAACCCGCCCCATTACTCTCGGGTATTCAACGGGTATCCATTACCAGCCCCGTACCCTCCTAATGTGCATAGAAAATAATTATCTATACCCGTTCATATTAGTTTTTTAATACTATTTTTAAAACTCAATTATTTTTTTAATAATATTGATAAATAATTTAGATTACTGAATTTAAGCACGTATTTTTTAATTTAAAAGTTAACTATGCAAAAAATGGAGCAAGTATGGTGTGTACGAGGTGGGGCGGGTACAAAACTGTACTTGTACCCGCCACGGGGTACACCCAACCTGTACCTACTACCCGCCCCACTTATACCTGTATTCGTTCTAAATGAGATGGGTACCCACAGGTAGTAAATTTTACCCGTTTAATTGTCATCCCTATATAGTACATTGTAGAACTCAAAATATCAATTTTCAACTTTCAAAATGGAGCAATTGCTCAAAATGACTCAAAGTAAAAAAAAAAATATTACCCAAAATGACCTATTTAAAAAAAATTTACCAAAATGGCCTCTGTGTTATCAAATTTAAATTTTTTTTGGTTTTGGAAATACCTCCCTCCCCATGATAATAATTTTAAAAATAATAATTCATATTAAATGTTATATAAACAAACAACTATTATTATATACTTGTAATAATGAGTAAATTAAAAAATTATGATAGATAATATTATTTAATATTTAATAAATAACTTAATTCAAATTTTTTATTATAAATTACATATATAATTTAACTAAAACGTATGTTATAAAGCTAAATATAACATGATAATAAAAATATAATTAATATATTTAATTAAACTAATAATTATTAAAAATTAAATAAAAAATTTACAAAGATTTAAAGTATTAAGTACTCCAAAATATAAAAAAATAATTTTTTAAAAATTAATAACGTAGAAATCATTTAAAAAATAATTTTTAAAATAGACTATTTTAAATAATAATTTTTTATTTTAAATCATTTTAAACGAGGGCTCTTCAAAATGTTGACCCGCCAAAAAATTCAAAGGAAACTTTGACTACCATTCAGAAACCTCCTGCGCCTCTCCGTCTACCCCTGTGACGTCACTGCTTCCCTAAATATTAAAAAAAAAAGGAAAATAAAAAATGATCCGCCGCCGCGTTAACCGCCACGTGTCCGATTCCCTCCACCGACCAGACCCCTATTTATACTCCTCCTTCTCGGTGAAATCTTTTATCTGTAATTTCATTTTATTTATTTTCCTTTTTCTTTTCCTTAATATTTCGGGAGGGGTAAAAGTGTAATTTTGAAACTAGAAAATGGGCAAGCTTGTAAATGGAGAGAGTAATGCAGATCTCTTCACTCCCTACAATCTGGGCAGGCTCCATCTTTCTCACAGGTTTGTTCTTTCTTTTTTCGGTTTGTATAAACGCAAACTCGGTATTGAACACGTCAAAATTAAAAAAAAATAGAATGTACAGACAGTTCTCGTGAGTAAAGAGCTTGTTGTATAATGGGTTGTGTTAAGAACTTCACCGTGAGACAAGTGTGAATTTTACCTAGGAGTTGTAAGAAAGAAGAGACCAATATATAAGTCTAATGGGGTACTCCATTTGACGTTAATCTGGGACTTATATGTGGATCTCATATGTATGTCAACTTCGTGAATTGGGCCTAAAAGCCCAGTGAAGTTTAACAAATCGATGATGAAAAAGCACAATGGGAGCCTAAGCGTATAATGAGAAAGAATAGAATCCTAAAATATCGTATATAATATCATCGGGATATTATTACATTAGTTGCAACTTGGAATGCATGAAAGTAGCCCAAATAACATCTAAAGGTCGAATTTGGGGAAAATAGGTGGACTGATAACAAAGTGGATGGGATTGCCTAATTCAGTCTGGGAGCTTACAATTAGTATCTCTCATAATTTCTATGAATTTTGGTCATAATGGTTAATATAGTGTTTTTTTTGTTAAATTTCCATCGGGCCTTTAGGCCCGACCCACGAAGTTGGAACACATAAGATCCACACATAAGCCCAAGTGGGGTTCTATCCTAAAACCAATTGACTATAGGTGGAGTAACCCACTAAAGTGATATCTTCTCTCTCACAATTCTAATGTGGGATTCTAATTACTAGGCTCACATGTAAAGTCTTAATATTTTTGACGTTTCGACGTGTAGGGTGGTGCTGGCGCCATTGACAAGATGTAGAGCAATAAACGAATTGCCAAACGAGGCGATGGTGAATTACTACACCCAACGATCCACCCCCGGTGGCCTTCTCATTACTGAAGGCACTCTCATCTCCACTACCGCTGCCGGGTATTTTTTATAACCTAATACTTTATACTACGTACTTAAATTATGTATATTTTATGTACCTTAAAGGGTACCAACACGCCGTCATCGGATCCCATTAGAACTCCGAAGTTAAGCGTGCTTGGGCGAGAGTAGTATCAGGATGGGTGACCTCCTGGGAAGTCCTCACTCTCAGGTTGGGGGCACTGGGAAACAACCTCTCTTCATACATCCGCCCCCCAGACCCTGTGTAGACGGGGGCCTTTGAGGCACTGGGTATGTTCATTTCCTGTTTTATATATAATTATATATATTATGTATATTTTATGTATAATTATAGCATTTTGTATAATGTGCATTTTTGTATGGGGGTTTAGGTTTCCGAATTGCCCGGGGATATACACAAAGGAGCAAATAGAAGGGTGGAAGAAAGTTGTGGAGTCCGTACATTCCAAAGGGGCTCTCATTTTTTGTCAACTTTGGCACGTTGGTTGTGCCTCTCACTCAGGTTTGGAACCAACCATGTGCGTAAATAAGCCAAGTCAGTTAACTTAACAGACCCGTCTATGTTCTTTTAGTAAAATAATATGAATTCAAGTTAAATAAAGCTTGGACTCGATGGTTCATGAATTTGAACGAGCCAGTCTCTCAAGTTACGTAATTATGAGCCTAGACGTGCATAATGAAACAAGTTTGGGTTTGACTAAGCTGATCTTACATTTAGAGTGAGGAAAACTTTAACGATCCTACTCGACACTGCTATAACACAACACTGAAACTGGAAAGTTTCTAAGTCGACAATGGACCACTTAAGTCTAAAAAAGTAAGGCTCTGTTATTTTTTTAAGAGTACCGTTTTAACTAATCGTGGACATTAACTTTTGGCGATAAGAGAATAATCTTTGAATCAAAGATTTCTTACTTAGAGGTAATATCAATAGCTCAGAAGGCTTTGCTACTGTGAACGTTTAAGCTGTTGGGTTTGATATAGTGGTTAAGACTACCCACTCTCAAGCATGAAGTCTTAGGTTTAAAGCTCATCTCCTCAGCTCCTCAGATGTTGGTGGCCCTATTCGGACATTATTGTATTTCTTACCACCTAAAAGAAGTCTAAAGCGAAATCCATACATCATGTAAATAAGACGAGCTTAGCTAAGATCTATAACTTATTACATTAGAAAATAAAAATAAACTAAATGATATCATATTTATTAATTAAGGTAAATTACATATTAGTACTATGAGGTTTGATGTATTAAATTTTTAGTTTATAAACTTTGTGAAATAATTTTTTAATCCAAACAGTTACAAGTATTTAATGAATAGTCCAAAAAATATTGTGAAAAAATAAAAGCAGAGCCTATTTTACACAGTTACACACTGCTATTTAGACTATTTTATTAAATATATGCAATTTGTTGGACTAAAAAATTGCTTCGCAAAATTTGTGGACTAAAATTATTACACCGAACCTTAGGATGCTGATATGTAATTTATTCTATTTACCTTCTATCCATATGTTATGGAGAAGTGTCTCTCTCCTTAAAACAACAACAACAACAATAACAATCTCAGTGCTTCAAGGATTCCCGCAAAAGCGGGGTCTGGGGGTAAATGTATGCAGCCTTCCCCCTTTCAGGGTGTTACCCTGAAGAGAAGCTGTTTTCGAGGACCTCCAACCTGAGAGACATGTTGTCATCGTATCATGGCAACCTGTGAACAATAAGGCAGCAATGCATAAGAGCAAGACACAGCATAAAATGAGTAATATGAAGCATGACGCCCTAGAGGAGACTTCAAAGCAATACCATGTATCACAATGCTAGCAAAATAAAGCATCACTCTCCTTAAAATGCCTCTAAATCTCAATTTAAAATCTTTATGAGCCAGTGTAGTACACTAACTTTCTCGGTTCCTCTGTGTCTGGTTGAGTATTCGCTGTCTTTTTGCCGCTCTGTGGGGCGTCTGTTTTGCCTGTTGTTTCTTGTTTGTTGCTGTGTTATCCTGTCTCTTTGCCTTTGTGATGGTTGTTTTGGTCCCCGCTTTTCAGCGACTGGACTCAAGACTCGCTTGACGAGTAGCCTGTTTGTACTGCGACTTGTCACTAATTGTCAAAAAAATAACATTCTCTGTACCTCGCACAAAATAACATTTGTTTTATATTATTGCAGTGTATCAACCAGGGGGAGGAGCACCAATATCATCAACAAACAAGCCCGTATCGAACAAGTGGAGTATAGTAATGCCGGGTGGGTCCCTAGCCCACTACTCCGAACCTCGAGCCATAGGCTCGGATGAGATTCAGGAGGTGGTTCGGCATTACCGTCAAGCCGCTCTCAATGCCATTCAAGCAGGTCCCTCTTTTTACCCCTCTCTGATCTTAGAGCATTCGAGACGTTGTCTAAAATAACACAAAATAAAAAAGTTATTACCCAAAATGATCCATTTTAAAAAATATTTTTACAATAGCTTCCACATCATCAATTTTAAAGATTTAAATTTTTTTTTGTGTTGGGGTACTTGACACTTTAAATCTCTTTAAAAAATTTTTATTTAATTTTTTAATAAATTATTAATTATTAATTAAATTAAATATATTAATTATATTTTTATTATCATGTTATATTTAGCTTTATAACATGCATTTTAGTTTAATTATGTATGTAATTTATAATAAAAAATTTAAATTCAGATCTTTGTTAAATATTTAATAATATTATCTATACATAATATTTTTTAATTTACTCATTATTACAGTAAAAAGGAACATACCCAGTACGTCAAAGGCTCCCGCTTACGCAGGGTCTGGGGGGCGGATGTATGCAGCATTCCCCTTTCAGGGTGTTAACCTCAAGAGAGGCTGTTTCCCAGTGCCCCCAACCTGAGGGTGAGGACTTCTCAAAAGGTCACCCATCCTGGTACTATTCCCAAGTACGCTTACCCTTGGAGTTCTAATGGGATCCGGTGACGGCGTGTTGGTGCCTCCTTTGGTTTACTCATTATTACAGTAATATAATAATAGTTATTTGTTTATATAATATTTAATATATATTATTATTTTTAAAATTATTATCATAGGGAGGGAGGTATCCCAAAACAAAAAAAAAAAAAATTAAATTTCTTAATATGGAGGCCATTTGGATAAATATTTTTTGAAATAAGCCATTTTGGGTAATATTTTTTTTAATTTGAGCTATTTTAGGCAATGGCTCTGAGTATTCAATATATAGACTCAATTTATATACTTAATATTGTTAATGTAAGTATAATTTAATAAAATTTTATAATTATTATTTATTATATGTCATATCATTGCTATGAGATAATACTTACCAATGAGAGCTACCCTGCATATATTAAACTTAAGCATATGAATTTAAAATTTTATTATTGAGGTACATTTGGCTGGAATCCTAGGACTGTTAGGTAAAAAACAATGCTAACTTGAGACACGATTCTGACTGTATACATACATGCTTGTCCTCTGTCACAGTTCAATATATTTTTGTCTGAAAATACTAATATGGAAAATGATACTAGTCCAATGGTTTTTTGTTGGAAATTAGCGATTTTTTCAAAAAAAGACTAGCATAACATGTATATTAATATCACGAAAAATTCTCGTGTTTATAGGATTTGATGGGGTGGAGATCCACGGGGCACACGGTTACCTCATCGACCAATTCCTAAAAGACGAGATCAATGACCGAACAGACGAGTACGGAGGATCACTCTCAAACCGATGCAGGTTCCTAATGCAAGTACTCGGATCAGTAGTTGAAGCAATCGGTACTGAAAGGGTTGCCATTAGAGTTTCACCTGCAATAGATCTCCTCAACGCCACGGACTCCAACCCCTTAGCCTTAGGGCTTAATGTGGTGGCAAGACTCAACAAGTTTCAACACGAGGTTGGCTCAAAACTCGCTTATCTCCATGTCACTCAACCACGGTTTGTGACACGTGATGTATCAGCCTCCGAGCAGGCGAATAAGAGAGAGACTGTAGAAGAGGAGGCTCAATTGTTGAAGAAAATGAGAGAGGTGTATCAAGGGACGTTCATGAGTAGTGGTGGATACACAAAGGAGCTAGGAATGCAAGATGTTGAAAAAGGACATGCCGATTTAGTAGCTTACGGCCGCCTTTTTATCTCTAATCCTGATCTCGTTCACAGATTAAAGGTCGATGCACCCCTTAATAAGTATAACAGGGCTACCTTTTATACCAGTGATCCGGTTATCGGATATACAGACTATCCCTTCCTAGGGATAGAAAACGAGGGTAATTAGCTACTCTTGGTGAGCTAAGTCATCGATTTCTATTACATAAATGACTCTCGAAGTCGAGGACGCCTACGTCCACAACGTGAGTTAGCATTTTTAACAATTATTGTCTGTATGCGTAGACCATATTTGAAATTTGTTTCAACAATAAATTACTCCCTTTTTTTTATTGATTCAGTATCGTGATTAGACAGTTTGCATTGTAAATTGTATATTTCAATTGATATCTCAATTATGTAATCGAATTGGTCATCTTCATATAGCTTACCTAATTGTTTGGATCAAGTTCAGATTTATAATATTCAATTTTTTAGGAAATTGAAAAATTGGAATCACTTAACCGCATAATCTAGTTTTTCTATATTGAAACATTGTTAACGACTTCCACTTCCAAACATATCTTCATACATTATTTTTTGCTATGTATTGTATTTTTTACTGCTACTACTATAAGTAAACCTTTAAATACAAGTCAAAATTCACAAAATTACGTTGACTTTCAATCTATAATAAATTGAGATGAAGTTGTTATAGATATAGTGTAAGAAAAAACTTGAACAAATTTGATATGCTCTGATATCAAATTTGTTAGGAATTTGGACAAATCTGATATGCTATGATACCAATTTGTAAAGGAAGTAATGTTTTCCTAACGCGGAACTTAACACCCTGGACTTGATTCAATTCAAATACTATAATACACAAGAGAAGTAAATAACATGATAAACGAGAATAAACGAAGGAGACAATTATTTACGTGAAAACCCCTCTTCAGGCGAGAGGGGAAAAAACCACGGGCGGAGATGGAGAATCTTTATTGATCAAAATAATGGAAGAATTACAAAAACACTTCATCTGAACGAGATCCATGGAAGAATTACAAAATCACTTCCTCTCAACTCTTAACGATGGTGCTCTCTCTTGATTGGATACCTAAAACGTAAACATCACGTTATATTTATACTAGCGGAACAAGGGTTTAGTGTTTTGGAGTCCCGATCGATCGGGACCCTTCCTGGATGCATCATGCTTTTGCTTACTTTCCTAATCGATCGGCTTCTCACCCGATCGATCGGCTTGCTTGTAGCTTTCTTCATAAATTTAAGGAATTTGAGACATATCCTAACATATAGTTATAATCATATATATTTTTTTTATAAGTCAACAAATTTTGGATCGAATTTTTTATATATAGAGTCAAATAATACACAAAAATATAAATTTCGTTTAATTTCCGTACCTTATTTTATAACTATAGTTTTATATTTAAGTTATATAATAAAGTAGTTTCCAAATAAAAAGAGGTAGAATTGCGAGTCAAACTTGTCGATTCTTGTATAATTTTGTTGCCAATAATAGACCCATCAGAGTTGTTTTCACATGTCCAATTTCATGCATATTCTGTATAGTTATCGGAAGACAAATAAGAAGATAAAGTATTGCTTTAGGCTAAAAATTTTAGGGTTTGATTTTTTCTTTGAGCCTCTGCCTGAGAAATTTTTTACTTAATTGACTCTTATAGCGTGTAGGTTAGGAGTGTTCATGGTTCGATTAACGGTACCGGAAAGTATTTCGGTTCGGTTAACTGTAACCAAAATACTCAAATATCTCTAACCGTTACCGTAACCAAAAAAACCGGTTAACCGATTTTCGGTAAATTGGTAATTTGGTTGGGTTATGTCGGTTAACCGGTTACCGAAAAAGTAATGCAATGTCTCTTTTATGTTATACTATCTATTTCCTTAATGGTTTGAAAATGTCCAAAAAATAGATTAAACGTGAGAATATTTAACAAATTATAAGCTTATAATATCATTTAAAAAATTAAACGTATAATATCTCATTTATCTCAATATGTGAGCAAGCAAATAGCACTAAATTGTAGCAACGTAGTGCTGAGTTAGTATTTGGGATATAACAATGAGGCACAAATATTACATAATAGGAGATAAACTAGGAAAAAAGATAAAGTCAATCATGTATTATAGAAGAGTCATTTATATGGTAAAAACATACTTAGTTAACAATAATAATATTATGAACAGGAGAAAATATATATATAATATATATTATTTCGGTAAATCGGTTAACTGAAATGGACAAAATCACTAACCGTTACCATTCTAAAATACCTCAAATTTTTCAATTCGGTATGGTTAACCGCATTTTCGGGTCGGTATTTCGAAATTTCGGGTCGGTATTTTAATTACGGATTTTCTTAAACACCCCTACTATAGGTTAGGGTCACCACATGCACCAAAATTTATAGGATGATCGAGTTCCTCGTTCCTGGGTTGTTTTCACATGCCCAATTTTGAGAATAAATTACCAACTTGGCACCTTTTGCAAAAAAAATTAACAAAATGGCATAGTTGAAAAAATATTTACCAAAATGACACACTTTACTGTAGCGTTAATAGGAAACGCCGTTTGAAACGGCGTTCGTTGAGCAGGGGGAGACGGCTCCTAACGGACGCCGTTTCGAACGGCCTCCGTACGCCGTTAGACCACACACCTTTGTATAAAGTAGAAAAAATTAACAATCGTCCTAACTTAATTAACAATAAAATGATAAAATAAAGTAGAAAAAAAATTTAGTAGAGTTATATTATTTAATGTATAAAGTAATAAAAAGGGAAAAATGGCACTGTAATAATAGATTACAAAAACCCCCTGATGTAATAAAAAAGGGTGTCGATGAGCGTTAATCCAAACTGACGCAACACTCTATCAGGGCAATGCAGCTCTACAATGCCAAAGCATATCATTGGTCCCTGATATCGCCAGATATGACTCAACGAACGCCGTTTCAAACGGCGTTTCCTATTGACGCTACAGTTAAGTTTGCCATTTTGGTAAATATTTTTTCAACTATGCTATTTTGGTAATTTTTTTTGCAAAAGGTGCCACTTTGGTAATTTATTCTGCATTTTTTTCCTTTTTATTACTTTATACATTAAATAATGTAACTCTACTAAATTTTTTTTCTACTTTATTTTATTATTTTATTGTTAATTAAGTTAGGAGGATTGTTAATTTTTTCTACTTTATACAAAGGTGTGTGGTCTAACGGCGTACGGAGGCCGTTCGAAACGGCGTCCGTTAGGAGCCGTCTCCCCCTGCTCAACGAACGCCGTTTCAAACGGCGTTTCCTATTGACGCTACAGTAAAGTGTGCCATTTTGGTAAATATTTTTTCAACTATGCCATTTTGATAATTTTTTTTACAAAAGGTGCCAAGTTGGTAAATAACTTCAATTTTGATGCATATTCTGTATCTTTACTGGGAAGTCGGTCCAATTCTTTTTACTCTTTTTAACATGTGCCCTATGAATCATATTAATTACATTTAATTTATTTATTGTAGATTTTTTACTATAAATTATTAAAATTTTAGTTACAATTTTAAAAAATTATTTAAATTTTTTAATTTTTTAATGTCATAGCTTAATGTGAAGCTGAAACAAGTTTTTGTTGATGTGCCATTTTGAAAAAAAAGAGAAAATAATTTTAAAAATTTAGAATTTACATTTAAAATTTTAAAATATGCGGACACAATCTCTCTTTAGGATAATATACTAAAGAGGTAAAGCTGCGTACACCTCACCCTCCTAGACCCTGTTCAGGCGAGAGCCTTGGAACATTGGATTTGTAATTGACATTTAAAATTTTAAAGTATTTTAAATATTTTAAAATATTTACATATCTTAAAATTTTGCAAATATTTAGAAAACTAAGTTATTTTATATTATTTAAAAATAGTTATTTAAAAATACAAAGTCGACACAAAAAAGGATGTCATATGACATAGAAAAATAAGTAAATTTAGATAATTATTTAAAATAATATCAAAAGTTTAGGTAATTTTTAGTATAAAACCCTTTTTCTTATTGAATTATTATTAAATATTAAATTAATATATTATATATAATACAATTCATAAAAATATTTTTGATATTATCAACAATAAAAGATATTTAAAGTGTAATTAATATGATCTGAATATATAACTTTAGGTATAAATTAGACAAGCCGGTATTAAATTTAATTGATATATTTATTTTTTACATAAATACCAAATCATATATTATTTATTGTTAAAAAATGTTAAAGTTTGTTATATTCTAATGAACAAACTTAATATTATAGACATGTGTTAAAATTTTAAATATATTATTGTCAAATAAAAAATAACCATAGAGTAGGAGAATTTGATCACGAACTCTCTTCTAAAAAAAAAAAAAAATATTATGTACTTCAATTTGTATATAATAGCATATAAATAGAGTTACCTACTTCTTGAAAAATCAACACAAAAATTAAATTATCAGAAAATATAACTTTTCACGGGAATTCAATTCACGTGGTAATCAAACAAGGATTATCTAAATATAAATATATATTTGAGTAAATTACATATTACTATCTAAAATTTGGTGTATTAAATTTTTAGTTCATAAACTTTATAAAATAATCCCAATAATAATATTTAAGGGCATAAAAGAGACTTTACTTTTATTCTTTTATATTATTATTTAGATTATTTTATTAAATATATATTACATTTTAAATTAAAAACTTATTTTATAAAATTTTTGATCTAAAAAATTAATATTCATTATTTTCCTAAACTCGTTATATACGCCCCCTTAACCCCTGCTTCTTCTCCGCTCATTTTACTTCCATTTTTTTTCTTTTTTATTTGTTTATTTTTTAAATTAATTATTCGCTGAGGAAAGCGGTTACGAGATCTGAGCAGAAGAAGAAGAAGAAGAAGAAGAAGAAGAGCAATGGAGGACGGCAAGATCGGAGAAGAGATTACTCTGTTTTCTTCTTACAATTTAGGCCGCTTTCATCTTTCTCACAGGTTTTTTTCTTCCATTTTTTACTCAATTTGCTCTTCTGATCGTTTATTTAGTCTCGTATGAGTTCTTAGTTTGAATTTGAGGTATTGAATGAGTGTTTGATTCTGACTTAGCATTTGTCAAGGAAATAATGCTCTTAGAAGTTTAAGCTGACAAGCGAAGGTCTAAGATAAATTTTTATACTCATAACATGACTCCTAGTGCGAATGCTGATTGTGTTTGAAGCGTGGATATTTCACAGGCTCACTTTATACCTTAAAGTATATTGATATTGAAAGTGTGGGTTCTTAGGATTTAAACTCGGGACATCTTAGTCAACATAATTCTGATATCATGTCAAGAAACCAACTGAAAGCTTAAGTTGATAAGTGAAGGCTCAAGATTGGTTTTACACTCTAATAGTATAAGATTAAGAACCTTTGTGGAATTGATCTTAGATCAATTTTGCGACCAGAAGAGGAGAGAGATTGAGCGAGTTGTTAAAGTTTGGAGGCTGATAGTTTCCCAAAACGGTCAATTTTAGATGACTCTTGTGCTTCTAGTGGTTATGATTATAGAGGCCTATGAATAAGGTTCTCTTGCACCATGATTTGGTTGAGGAAAAATGTAGAGCAAATAGTGGAAGGTAGAGTGCGTTAAGATTTGGAGAATGGGCTCTCAGTGGTTATGGTTATAGAGGCCTATAAATAGAGTCCTCTTGTGTTATGGTCAGGGGAAAATGTTGAGCAATTTATGCTCCTTTTTAGTGGATGTAAGCTTCTGCTGAATCATGTAAGTTCCTATTTTCATATTGTTTGGCCCACTTTTATGCTCTAATAGTTTATTACCTTATGTCTGAATTGTATCAATACAAAGGAAACCATGTTAGCCTGTTAGAGCATCTACCTCAAAGATATTAAAAAGTGATGGTTAGGGTCAATTTTCAAGGTTGAGTGGAATACAACAATAACAACAATAACAACTTACTGCCTAAGAGGCTCCCGCTGACGCAGGGTCCAAGGGGGTTAAATGTACGCAGTTTTACCTCTATAGAGTGTAACCCTAAAAGGAGCATGTGTCCGAAAGGCTTCCAACCCTAGAAAGCAAAACGGATCAATATTTATAAAATCAGGTTAAGTCAAGGTGTAAACCGGAGATTTCAAAAGTATTCAATTGTTAGCTAAATAGCTTGATAGATTGATTGAATAAGGGTTTGTTTAAAAATTGTGCGTAATATTTTATCGAGGAGACGAAAAATATCAGAGGTTATATTGATCTAGTTGATGAACAATTGTGAAAGAAGTAATTATTCGAAAAGTTTTAACTATTAGGTGAGGCCTTAAGAATAATTTCATAATCTAACATGAATACCTATTGGACTTTGGAGCATAGATAATGCATAAATTCACCTCATTCTTGGTACTATGATCATGCTAATATTAACAATTAGGGGTCAAACTCGAGACCAAGTAATAATTTTATATGTTGATGGCACTGTAATGCAGGATAGTGCTAGCGCCGTTGACAAGATGCAGAGCCACAAATAGGGTGCCGAACCAAGCCATGGTGGAGTACTACACCCAACGTGCTACCCCCGGTGGCCTTCTCATCTCGGAATCCACTTCAATCTCTCCCTCTGCTGCCGGGTACGTACATAGCTTTACAAACCTCAATTTGAGGGTTGTTCACGTAAATCTGTTTGTTATCATTTTCTCTTTCTTGCTTCTTTTCTCAGTTTCTTTTAGATCTCTCCGTTTGCATTTGAATGAAACCTGTTCTTGGATATTTTCCTAACAATGTTTCAGGTTAATAATTTAACCGTGTTGAATGGAAATAGGTATCCGCGCTGCCCGGGAATATACACGGAGGAACAAATCGAAGCATGGAAAAAAGTGGTAGACGCTGTTCATGCTAAAGGAGCCATTATCTTCTGTCAGTTGTTTCACACCGGTCGCGCTTCTCATGCGGGTAATTGGTCCCTTCCCTTTCTGTATATTTTGAGAGAGGTCTTGTCAAGGATCTAATTGTGTCAAAAAGCTTAAACTGATAGCTAAAAGTCTAAGATTTAGTTTTATACTTTAAAAAAGGAAGGAAAGGAACATACCCAGTGCCTCAAGGGCTCCCGCCTACGCAGGGTCTAGGGGGGGCGGATGTACGTAGCCTTCCCCCTTCAGGGTGTTAACCTGAAGAGAGGCTGTTTCCCAGTGCCCCCAACCTGAGGGTGAGGACTTCCCAGGCGGTCACCCATCCTGGTACTACTCTCGCCCAAGCACGCTTAACTTCAGAGTTCTAATGGGATCCGGTGACGGTGTGTTGGTGCCCTTTTTGGTTAACTAGTTGGGGTATAAATGAGTTGAGTTGCTTGTGAGGATCAGTAAACTAGTTCGGGCGGCTCGGCTCTTGTAAGGCTAAACCAAAATGAGACCCAGTCGTTCAATCAAGCAAAGTTGAGTTTGAGCTTACCAAAGCTTGCATTTTGCAATTTACGAACTTAAATGAATTGAGCTTGAATCAAAGCTTATCAAGTTGGCTTTGAACTCAAGAAGCGCAGAGCTCATTGAAACGGAGTGACATCTTATAGGACTTTGAGCTTGACAAAATGGGGCTTGGCTCAAGATGACTGCATTGGCATTGTGTGCATCTGGTTGTATTTTTACAGAAAAACGTCTCAATTTTTTAAAAGACAAATAAGATATAACATGAAATTTCATTTATTTATTATTTATTATGATTGGCCAATACATAGATTTGAAAAATGAGGAGGAACAATCAATTTCGAGAGAAAAGAGATCCCAAGCACCTGAAAATTAAAATGATTTCTACACTTTGCAAATATTTTCCAAACAGAATGATAGTTGCTTTTGTTGTTGTTGAAAGATAGTTATCGATAATGAAAGTTAATTGTTGTAAGTTTAATTATTAATATACTCAATTAGAGTTAAGTTGTAACTGAATATCAAGTATTTTTGGGAAAAATAACCTGAAAACGATGTTTTTTTTTCCTTGTTGGCAGTGTACCAACCGGGAGGGGGTGCACCGATATCGTCGACAAACAAAGCGATTTCCGAAAGGTGGAAGCCGCTATTGCCCGATGGGTCTTATGAGGTGTACGCGCAGCCTTGCGCCTTGACTACCTCTGAAATAGCAGAGGTATTGCAGCAGTATCACCAAACCGCATTGAACGCCATGCGAGCAGGTACCATGTTTAGATCCAAACTCATGTCAAGCTTGAATTTACCCTCAAATTCAAATTCTTCAAAAATTCGGTCTAGTTCTACTTGAAAATCGGCTTATTAGAAGGTGTACGTCCTCAACATATCAGTTGGAGTTGGTATGTTATGCATATCTTTCTCTCTAAAAGAACCAAGTATTCCAAAAGTTTAAGCTGATAGTTGAAGGTTTAGGGATATAGTTATATAATCTCACATGCCCTCTCATATGAAAGACCATCAAACTTGAAGCGTGGATAGTGCACAAGCCAACCTCACCCATTGTGCTTAAACTTATAAGTGGAGCTGTGGGAGATTCGAACTCGTGACCTCTTGATCAAAAGACTTCGATGCTATGATACGGATCCAACTATTTCAAAACAGTTTTGTTTCAACTTCCTTTTGTTGCTTTTGCATTGGTTCTTTTGTCTGCTGTTGCTGGTGTATTTTGTTTGTGGTTGTATCACCTGACACGGTTTGTGCTCGTTTTGGGGCGCTTATATCGGAATTATGAAAGAAAACATATGAGTTAGGTTGTTTAACATTCTGAAATGATGTGATATTCCAATAATCACCATAGATTTACAACTTATAAATTATAATGCAAGTAAACTTTGAGTAGAGCGACATTAGTTGGTGTAGCAATTAAGGCATTCCACCCTCAAGCCTACGGTTTTGGGTTCGAGCTCACCTTTTTCCTTTCCTATGTGCTGGTGCCCCTATTTTTTCTGCTAATGAGAAACCCGGTTACCTCGACTAGTGCCCCCATTTTAGGACAATACTAGACGTCTTACCACAAAAACAAAGTCCGCTTTGCGTATACAATATACAACAACAACAACAACAACAACAACAGTCCCAGTGCCTTGCGGCTCCCGCATAACCCGGGATCTGGGGGGGGTGATGTACGCAGTCTTACCCCTTCCGGCAGGAAAGGAGACTGCTTTGCGTATACAATATAATACAGCATAATATTATACAAACATTTAGGAGGCAAGAATGTTTCTAACCTTGTTACAATGAAATACTAACATGTTACTTACAGGGTTCGATGGTGTAGAGATCCATGGAGCTCATGGGTACCTCATTGATAATTTCTTAAAAGACGAGATCAACGATCGGACAGACGAGTACGGAGGATCACTTTCAAATCGGTTGAGGTTCTTAACAGAGGTTGTAAAGACAATAATCGAAGCTGTAGGAGCAGACAGGGTCGCAGTGAGAGTCTCACCTGCTCTAGACCTCAACGATGCTATCGACTCAGACCCTCTAGGCCTAGCCGTAGCGATAGCCGAGAGGCTCAACAAGGTGCAAAATGAGGTGGGTGCAAAGCTAGCTTATCTACATGTAACCAACCCAAGATGGACTACAAAAGAAGAAGAAGAGAAGAGGCCAAATATTGAAGAAGAAAGTGCCTTGCTTATGAAGAAAATGAGACAAGCATATGAAGGAACATTTATGAGTAGTGGTAGCTACACTAGACAAAGTGGTATGGAAGCTATTAAAAATGGGGATGCCGATTTGGTGTCGTATGGTCGACTTTTTATTGCAAATCCTGATTTAGTTTACAGATTTAAAATCAACGTCCCTCTCAATAAGTATGATAGAGCTACCTTTTATACCCCTGATCCTGTTGTCGGATACACTGACTATCCTTTTTATAATAAGTAAATGTTATTTACGAGACGAGTGTGTGGGAAAGTGTACAAATGCTTATGTTACGTGAATATTTGTACACTTCTATTTATGTACTTTTTAGGTATGTTATTGGTCGTAGATATATGAAGCAATAAGCTGTATTTGGCAGTGACGTAGGTCGCGTTTGGTTAAGCTTTTAACGGCTTAAAACTCTAGAATGATGGGGAAAAAATCATGTATTATCTCGGATTTTTTGTCTAATCTTTTTTTTTTTCCTATATTTTTAATTATCCAATTTTAGAAAAATTCGCAATTTGTTCAACTAAAAATTATTTTCTTTTCTCACAATAATATTTTTGTCAATTGTATTAATTTAGTTTTTGTATAGTTGAAATTGCTTTAACAAAATCCAATTTAATGTTAATTTCGTAATACTAATTAATACTTGCATGTGCTTTTTCTGAAGACTGAACCAACATTCCTAAAGGTGACTGACTACTTTTGCATAGAATGAATGCGCATTTATATTTTTTTCGGTCAAAGTATCATTAATTTTAATACTAGAATTGTAAAATAATTTTGATTATACAATAATAAATTGGCTTATTACAAATATAAGGACTAAGTTAATATAATAAGTCCAATATAAAAAACTAATGGCAGAACTAGCCTTAAAGATAAATATAATTTAAAAAACTCAACAAATATTTATAATTTTAAAAATTAAGTAACTTTACCAAATAAAAAAAGAATACAATCATACAATTGAAAAATATGTAGATAAAAACAAAACCGTTATTGTTTTGAGAGTCCATAATATTTATATAAAATAACAAAAAATATATTATTTAGACAATATTACCATCCATAAATAATAAAATATAATAAATTAAGAAAACTAGTAAAATATAAAATAATGCGTCATAAATAATTCAAAATTTTGAATAAAATGTAAGTTTTTTTTACTGAAAATCATCTAAAATTTTAGATGCAGTTTTAAAAAATCATCTAGATTTTAAAATTTTTTAAAATCATACCTAAATATTTCAAAATTTTTTAATATTACACTTTAATATTAACACTATTAATATCTGATAGTTTTTGTTGACGTGGATTAATTCCAAATTATAAAGTTATTACCCAACGACAGCCACATAATGGGTAGGGCAATTATTTAAGCAGAAAGATAAACAAACAAAGAGGGAGTGGAAGAGGCAAAGATGATTTGATCTGAAAGAAAGAGTAGAATTTGATCACGAACTCTCTAAATATTTTTTTATGAAAAGCGATTTAAAATGTATTCAACAACTGTTACATATCAAAGGAGATTTCTATTAAATTTCACCGGGCCTTTAGGCCCAACCCACGGAGTTGGAACACGTGAGATCCACATATAAACCCAAGTAGGGTTCTATCATAAAACCAATTGGCAATAGGTAGAGTAACCCACTAGGCTTATAAGGTGATCTCTTCTTTCTCTCAACTCCGATGTGGGATTCCACAAGATTCACATGTGGAGTCTTCAACACTCCCCCTCGCATGTGAGTCTACGACAAACGTACCCCTCGCCTTCTCCGATCCAATTGGATTCAACATACTGGAGAAGCCCTTGGCGCACCAAACACAAATGCACCTCCTCTTCATGAGGACAAGGTGCGACAAACACGAGATCGGGATCAACAACCCGCTCTGATATCATGTTAAATTTCACCGGGCCTTTAGACCCAACCCACGGAGTTGGAACACATGAGATCCACATATAAACCCGAGTGAGGTTCCATCCTAAAACCAATTGGCTATAGGTGGAGTAACCCACTAGGCTTATAAGGTGATCTCTTCTTTCTCTCAACTCCGATGTGGGATTCCACAAGACTCACATGTGGAGTCTTCAACAATTCCATCCCAAAATCAACTGACAATAGGTGGAGTAGCCCTTTAGAAATATAAAGTGGTATTGCATAAACCCTCCCACCAATATGGGATTCATCTCTTTTGCCCAAATATCGTTTTTTAACTTGTATCAACAACACTCCAAAGAACGTTTCTTTGGTATTTAACTATTTAATGGTAAAAACAAAAAAATACTGAACACTTCTATCATAATTATTTTGAAATTGAACACTCATATTTATAAATTCAGTATTGACAAGGAGAATACTATTAGTTTGATTTCAAATTAATTAATATATAAGTGTTTAATGTTTTTCTTTTATTTTTAAAAAATTAAATACTAAATTTTATTTTATTATTATTTTTTTTATTTATCTGGGATCCATGATACACCAGAATAGTGAAGTGGATGAGGATGTCATCAACAGGATTAAAGTAGGCTGGCAGAAGTGGAGGATGGTATCTGGGGTACTGTGTGATAGAAAGTTCCCGCTAAAGTTAAAGGGAAAATACTATAGAACGGTAGTAAGACCGGCTATGGTATACGGGGCAGAGTGTCGACCAATGAAACAAAATCAAACACAGAGGATGAAGGTGGCAGAGATGAGGATGCTACGCTGGATGTGTGGCCACACAAAGTAGGATAGGATTAGGAATGATGTAATACGAGGTAAGCTGGGTGTAGCCTCGATCGAGGATAAATTGAGGGAGCACCGCCTAAGATGGTTTGGACATGTTAGCAGAAGACCGACTACAGCCCCAGTCAGGAGGTGTGAACAGCTCAACACGGTGACAAGCAGAAGAGTGAGGGGCAGACCAAAGAAGAGTTGGTTGGAGACGATTCGTCAAGACCTAACCCACGTAAACCTAAGAGAGGAGATGGCCTCAGATAGGGCACGTTGGAGGGCTAATATAAGAATAGCGAAGGGGGCAGAGTAGAGTAGTGCGGGGAGTGGCTGGGAGGCTAAGATCCTTAGGCAGGCATATAACCTCAAGTGTAGCACTTATAGGCTAGCTTAGGCTCTGATCATGCTCCTTCTTTTTCTTTTTCTTCTTCTTCTCTTCTCCCTCTTCTTCTTCTTCCTTTCTGCTACTTTTTAATCAAAATACATTGGTTATTGATTGGTGGTTTATCTGCAGGCACTCAACTACTTCAGGTTGGGGGTCCCTGGAAACAGTCTCCTTTCCAGCCGGAAGGGGTAAGGCTGCGTACATCACCCCCCCCAGGACTCTGCTTTCTGCTGGAGCCGCAAAGCACTGGGACTGTTGTTGTTGTTGTTATTGTAAATGCTAAATTTTTTTTTAAGGATATAGTTGAATACATTCTTAGGCCTCATTTGCTTGACATATGATTTGAATTCTCGCAGAAAGTTATATTTTTAGGGAATTCAATTCCTTTATCAACTTTTCAAAAAATAGGTAAAATATGTTTGGTTGTTAGGATAAGAAATAGAACTTCCTTTGAGAGGTTAGTTAAAAACAAATAAATTAGAACTTACCTGTGTTTTGAATGAATTGAATTGTTTAGCAATTTTCACTTCTTACATTTTGCCTACTTTCAGCCAATAAAATAAGAGTTAAAATTTATACTTTTTATAAATTTTTACTTCCTATAAATTTTTACGTCCTGCGTACCGAAAGAGAAATTAATTCCTCTTCCTTTATTATTTTATAAATGGAAAGGAAACAAAGCTAGAAAGAGGTATTTGGCGCCTAGGCGGTGTAGAAGCGGTTGCCCTCTCTACGCATTCATCTTGCTCCTTTCTCTCTCTCTCCGCTCATTTTCCTTCGCTTTTTTAGTAATCGCTTCCAGAACTGTAAGAAGAAGAAGATCAATGGAGAACAACAAGATCGAAGAAGAGATTACTCTGTTTTCTCCTTACGATTTAGGCCGTTTTCGTCTTTCTCACAGGTTTTTTTATTCCATTTTTTGCCGAATTTGCTATTCTAATCGTTTATTTAGCCTCGTATGAGTTCCTAGTTTGAATTTGAGGTATTGATTGAGTGGTTGATAGGAGGTTTCTCTTATAACTGTATCAATAATTTGCATTGGTAGAGAAGTTTTCGGAATGATTTTATAATTACACGAATACTTATCGGGCATTGAAGTAGAATTATAATTAATTATAATTATGTCAAATGAATTCATTACTTAAATATCGCGGGTGTTGAACATTTATTATGTAGGTATTCTCACAACGAAGTACCTGAAGTTTAAATATTTGATCACCTAGATACCTAATATTGGGGACGTAGTGAATTTTAGCTATAACTCTGACAAATGTTCGACATAAACTGCTGATACCATATGTGATTAGTACAATATATATAAGTTGTATTAGTGTTCTCTACAAAATTTATCGGATTATGACTTACTGAATTATTATGAAAGGTAACTATATATTTTCGAAATAATATTTCATGCCATTATTTTTTAGCCAAAAGAATATCAAACTCATCAAATTCCGATGTAACGTACTTCTACATTGTCGGAATTAGTTCTACATCAACAATTTCCGACAAAAAAATTGTTAAGTTTTAACCAAAAGTATTTTGATTAATAAAATTTTTAAAACTTAAGGACCTGATTGGTAAAATTGTTAAACCTCGAGATATTTCATTGTATATATTGAAATCTCAAGCTACTAAGTGATGAATTGCCTCGTAACAATATCAAGAGTGAGAGTTATTTGAATTCAAAATCTCTCCGTCGAAGGGGCTCTTATACAATGTCTAGGACTGATTACCTTATAAGTTTAAGGTGTCAAGTGAAGGTTTATGAATTGTTTTATTCTCTAACAGTATTATGTCGCCGGGTGGTGCTAGCGCCATTAACAAGATGCAGAGCAATAAATAGAGTGCCAAACCAAGCCATGGTAGAGTACTGCACTCAACGCGCTACCTCTGGTGGCCTTCTCATCACTGAAGCAACTTGTATCTCTCCTTCCGCCGGCGGGTACATATGTAGCTCTAGTGACTCTTTTGTTCAGGGCCAGACATAACCTCAAGCAATCCAAGTACCTGCTTAGAACCCTAAAATTTAGGGGCCCCAAATTTTAGAGGTCGTTGTTTTTAAAGTAACAATTATTAATATTAATGAGTTTTAAAAGAAAAATTATTATATATGAAGGGTCCCATTTGAAAATTTTGCTTGAGGCCACGAAAATGCCATGGCCGGCCCTGATTCTTTTTCTGTTGCTTTGTTTTGTATTAGAAATCGTTGTTGAAACTTGTGATGCTAATTCAGTTCATGCATCATTTAATAATATGTTCATTCACTTATCGGGTTAATTGAATACGTGTTTATATAAGTTCATGTAACACCTAGGTGAACTTTTCTTTCTAAGTTTATGCATAGCTTAGTTCATGAATTAGAATATTTGGTGTAATTCATCAAGGGTCATTATTCATTCACTATACGAGTTTAGAGATGTAATATATCATGAGCTCCATAAATATACCAAGTGTAGTTTATTTCCTCCTTGTAGTAAGTTTTCTTTTAGTTTATCATCTTTTTCATAATCCAACTTTATATCTTATCTCTAGTTATCAGTCTTTGGCGTTGTGTAGTGGATCTAGCTATAGTGTTGGAGAGTGTTTAGTCTCCCAACAATCTAACCTTAGCAAATAGCCAAGAATGGTTTGATTTAGATAAGCAAGAATGCATCTGAAAGAAATTCGGAAGGGAAAAGAATAACATAGAATTTTATGTGAAAAACCCTCAAATGGAGGGAAAAATCATTGTAAGAGGAGAAAATAATCCACTTACAATCTGAAAGAGAAAATACAATTGGGTGTTGCACAAAACACGTGTATATATATAGGCCCAAGTTGGAAACTCTAACTCTGTAAATTGGTCTGTTGACCCAAGGTAGCATAAACGGTCCTTACTGCGGGGGTTCCGCCTCGCATTGGGTGGGCTACGGTCCTGGGCTCAATGGGTTAGTCCCTCGGCTACCACTACAGGCCTCCTTTTTGAACAGAGACATAAATTTAAGGCCTAACACAATATTTTTATTATGTTAAATGATAAAAGGTATCCGCATATGCCGGGAATGTACACGAGGGAACAAGTGGACGCGTGGAAGAAAGTGGTAGACTCTGTTCATGCTGAAGGGGCTATTTTCTTCTGTCAGTTGTTCCACGCTGGCCGCGCTTCTCATCCTGGTATTTATCTCTTCTCCACTTTCTTCTTGTAAAGGACTCCATTCATAAGTCTAGTATGAAATCTCACATTGGAGTTGTACGATGGAAGATATGAATATATAAGTCTAGTGTTCAATTTTAATTAATGCCAATTGATTTGAAGATGGAACTCCACTTGGGATTCTTGGTGGAGCTCATAGTTGCCAACTCTATGGCTCTGGCTAAGATCCAGTGAAATTTAACACTTTTCTTTGCCCAGGATCATTTAACAATTTACTTTGGCATGGGCTTTTGGTGACTCAGTTTCGACGGGTTGGCTCCTTTTGAGTCTGAACCAAGTTGAATTGGCTTGTTTACTAAGCGAATTGGATTTGATCCCAACAAACTCGACCACATTATAAGATCCTCAAAGAGTTCAATTAGAGCAAAATTATGAGTCAAAATCAACCTGAATTGAAGAAAACTAGAGGAAAATGAAATGCAAGAGTATGGGTGCTATATAACAATTGGCTCACAGCTTGTCTAGTCGAGTTTGAGTTATGGACCAACTGAAGTCAACCGCAACTTTTACTAGCGGGCTGTATTTATTTGAGTTTGCTATACACTGGCTCGACTTAGCACATTTACCATCATAAATTTGTATAATCATAGATGACATTGTGTGCATTTGATTGTATTTTGGGATATAAAAGGTACATAATTAATGTCTCAAATATGTGAAGTCACATATTAACGATATAAAATAAAGCATATGACTAAAGATAATATTTGATACAGGGGAGCCACAAGTCCCTAGTGGGGATAGAACCTGGGTGGCAAGTATGGCCACCGGTATTCTTCGCCACTAGGCTATATACTCAGGGGACATACGACTAAAGATAACATAGCAATATTGTGAGTACACTCATTTTGTGAGTCTTACTTATATATCAAATGCATATGGTAAATAGTTATCAGTTCATAAAAGATAACTAAGAATACTAGAAGTTATTCTTTCTTCAGTTTTTAGTGATGAACCCTCAATTAGAACTTCTGGTTATATATGTATATATGAATTAGGGCATGTTTAGACCCCAAACAATTGAAACAGATGTTCGGAGCACCTAATTGTTGAAAGCCTTTTTAAAAATTATTTATATTATCAGTTTGTTTCTATCATATGTCATGATCCTTATTTGGAAATAATGACTTATTTATGACACATCAGACCCACATATTATCCAATATAATATAAAGTAAATTATTCAAGGTGTGTTTAAACTAGCCCAGACACCTCAGTTACTAAAAGAAGAGGCCCATTAATAAAAAACTTTCTTTGAACCTCCTAAAATCTAATGATCGACCCGCTATGAATCATTTTGTGACTAATGATGTGGAAGAGCATGGTGTTTGTAGTGTACCAACCAGGAGGAGCTGCATCAATATCATCAACAAACAAGGGCATATCAGAGAGGTGGAAAGCGCAAATGCCCGATGGGTCTCATGAGATTTGTGGGAAACCTCGAGCTTTGACAACATCTGCAATAGCGGAGGTAGTGGAGCAGTATCACCAAACGCATTGAATGCCATTCAAGCAGGTACCCCATTTAAAATCGAACTTAGATGAGCTGAGCTTGAGCTTGTCCACAAGGTCATGAAGTTGATCTCGGCTTGATGAGTTTCGAGCTAAGCTCACATTGTTTATGTGAAATTTCACCAGGCTTATAGGTTTGGTGTACTTGAGGTCCATATGTAAGCGTGGGGGTCTATCCTAAAGTTAATTGGTTTTAGAATGGAACCTCACTTGAGCTTATATCTTCATGCTTAGGGAAATTTCACAGCTTTTGCTTGATTAGGGTGAACCCTCGCTCATTTATGCTTGAACTTGGCTTAATCGAGCTAGGCTTGTATAAACTTTGTCTCATAGATGGCTTGGCTTCTTGCCCGATGGAAGTGGAGCTTTTCGGTTAACAAAATCAAATCTTCCCTTTCGGCAATGTTTCTTTTGTGCACATCTGGAGGGAAGCCAACTTATTGCAGTCTATTTTTGTAAAACCAGTATTCATGAGACTTGGTCCTTTAATCGTCTGACTATGATCATGGTATGCATAGTGGCACTCCGGCCTAGGTCTGTTGTTTCATTCTCGATACGTTATATCCTACGCAGGATTTCTCTCCTATTTATCAAAATAATAATAATTTCATTTAGTACTAGATCATTGAGGCTTGAAGTTGCCAACGTTGAGCTTTATAAGGCTTGGACATGACCCATTTAACTACACAAGCTGGCTCGACTTGGATCAAGCTTGATGTGATCATGTATAAATTCATAAAATAAGTCTTGACCTTAATCCTAGGCACTATTGGCAACTAATCATAATGTGATGTTGTAAAAACTAGAGGACTCAAAAATGTTTTAGTTTTACCATTGTTTTCATGAAGTAATTTCATAGTGTTTATAGGTTTTGATGGCGTGCAGATCCATGGAGCTCATGGATACCTCATTGATCAATTCTTAAAAGACGGGATCAATGATAGGACAGACAAGTACGGGGCTCACTTTCAAACCGGTGCAAATTCTTAATAGAGATCGTAAAGACGGTAATTGAAGCTGTTGGAGTAGATAGGGTCGCGGTGAGAGTCTCACCTGCGTTTGACCTAAATGATGCTGTAGACTCGGACCCTCTAGGCCTAGGCCTGGGCATAGTAGAGAGGCTCAACAAGGTTCAAAAAGAGGTGAGTTGATTAGAAATATTTTAAAATTCTTTTGTCTCACTAAATATTCATCAGTTATTACTCATCCTAATGCAGTCATAGATGCAATATAGTATGTTGTTAGTTACCTCGTTTATCTCTTGGACAGTCCCACTTTTAAAGGTAAATATTTTGTCTCCCCCTATGGGCCTATAAATAGAGCATAGAACTCAAACTTGAAGGTGCATAAAAAGCAAACCAATTTATTCTCACGTGACTAAATTATACTCCGTCTATATTGCTGAAATTGATCGAGACTCTCCTATACTGTAACCCTTGAGTATATGTGTGTTGCAATCGCCGCGTTAACTCTAGAGTCGATTGCCAAGTAGCCAGTATGTACTGGATTTTAGACAAATTCAGCTTTGAGGCGGTGGTTTTTCACGACAAATTAACTTATTTCTTACAATTTTTTATGTGTCATTTGCTTAATGTTGATCTCACATCGTCTGTACTCGAACAGGAGTCGAGGCTAGCTTATCTACAAGTGACCAACCCAAGATGGACAACAATAGAAGAAGAAGAAGAAGACAAGAGGCTAAATATTGAGGAAGTGAATGCCAAACTCATGTAGAAAATGAGAGAAGCCTATGACGGAAATTTATGTGCAGTGGTGGCTTCACTAAACAATCAGGTATGGAAGCTCTTAAAAATGGGGATACTGATCTAGTATCGTATGGTCGTCTTTTTATTGCGAATCCTGATCTGGTTTACAGGTTTAAGGTCAATGCACCCCTTAATAAGTATGATAGAGCTACCTTTTACATCCATGATCCTGTCGTTGGATACACTCATTACCCTTTTTTAGACCATTGATGTTATATTTATGAAACAAGTGTAGCGACAAGTGTACAAACTGTTATGTCGTGTTTCTAAGATTAGATAAGGAATGTGTTCTAATATGAATATTTGTACTTTGGTATTTACCAGTTTTCTGATGGGTTGTTTACTAAATAGGTTCCTATACTTTGTTATGTTAATTAAGTCAATAAGTGTGTCGATTTACTCCTTATATAAATTACATTGTGTCAATTTAGCTGTAAAGTAAAAATGATGTTAAATTTGACGATGTCATTGTTAATGATTGAGGCACAAGTGGTTTAAATTAGGGAGGGTATCGGGCAGGTCATGGGGCGAGTATGGGTATGGGTTTGTACCCGCCGGGGTGGGCATGGGTATCCACTTCGTACCCGTGGCAAGTAATGAGGTGGATACGGGTATAGAATTTGGGTGGCCGGTACAGGTATGGAGGAGGCATCCCCCGTACCCGCTTCGCCCCATTGCCATTCCTAGTTTAAATTATGTTAGCAAATGATTTATATTGGGCTTTTTGCATCTGCTATGGTTTGCCCGTTAAAATTTGAACCATTAACTTAGAAGTACTATGTAATTTAAAAAGTTATCGTTAATTGTCAAAAAGATTTGACGTTGAAACATAAAGGAATATTGCGAGCTAAAAGGGTTACTGTAGCAGTTCGTCTTTCAGTTCTTCAAGCAACAGATTTTGAGTTCAAAACTAATCACCTTCTCCAAATGTCGGTATCCTTTCTTAAGGTAGTTATTTCTTGTTAAAGTTCACCTGACCTTTAGGCCCGATCTACGGAATTAGCACACATGATATCCACATATAAGCCCAAGCGGGGTTCAACCAATTAATATTATGTGGAGTAACCCAATACTATTATAAATTAATCTCTTCACTCTTACTACTCCTATGTGAAATTCTTACTAGTGGAGTCCTTAAAGCTTGAAATGAATTTTGGATGTACCGCTTCGTATTATGTATATGTCATATATACTGATCAACTGTTTATTACATCTAACAAGTTAAATACATAGAGAAACCATGCATCGTACAAGATTTTGCTAGTGTAAAATAAATAAAAGATATTACTAAATTCAAATAAATAAAAAGAAAAAAAAAACTGTATCTATAAAACTATAAAAATTCCTACCAAGCCTATGATAATTAATAATAAAGTAACACAGTGTTCCAAAGGCTCCCGCCTAAGTAGGGTTTGGGGGGTGGATGTACGTAGCCTTCCACCTTTAGCATATTAGCCCTGAAAAGAGTCTGTTTCCGAGTGTCCCTAACTGGAGGGTGAAGACTTCCCAGAAGGTACCCCATCCTGATATTACTCTCGCCCAAGCACGTTTAACTTCAAAATTCTAATAGAATCTGGTAACGGCGTGTTGGCACCCTCTTTGATCCTATGATAATTAATAATATAATATCATATTTTTTATTTAAATATTATATGCATCGATGCTAAATCTTACTTTGTGATAATTAATGATGAACACATGCTAATTCATTCCCTATGATTCTTTTGGTGCCCCGAGATTCTTTTGGTTTGCCACAATAAATCAACAAGTAGTTAAGTTTTAATTCATTTATTTTTAACTAGTTTTTTAAAGGAAATTTTATTTCTTATTCTGACAACTAAATCTATTTTACCTATTTTATGGGAAGTTAGCAC
The DNA here is from genome assembly GCA_018398585.1 of Simmondsia chinensis. Classification (NCBI taxonomy): domain Eukaryota; kingdom Viridiplantae; phylum Streptophyta; class Magnoliopsida; order Caryophyllales; family Simmondsiaceae; genus Simmondsia; species Simmondsia chinensis. Next base: position 36,817,381 of record JAGTTD010000010.1, read on the forward strand.
ATGAATTGAATTCCCAAAAAATATAACTTGCAGTAGAAATTCAATTTATTTAGCAACTAAAAAGCAACATTCCAATGCCCTAAGGGCTCCTATCTAAGCAGGGTCAGGGGTGGATGTACGCAGCCTTTCTCCTTCAGGGTTTCCGAGAACCCCCAACCTGAGGGGTGCACAAGGACTTCCCTGGAGGTCACCCATTTTGGTACTACTCTCGCCAAAATATGCTTAATTTTGAAGTTTTAATGGAATCCGGTGCTTGAATGTTGGTACCGTTTTAGGTTACATGGCAACTAAACCAAGCATTAGTTTCCGTCCCAATAATGTTCACCGGAATGATTATAGAGCTATGATTATTGGACTTTATTTTATTAAAGAAGAAAAATTGGCAATTATTGCCCTAATAATTTACCACTCAAAATTTATTTATTTTAAATTGAAATCTTATTTATGCTTATTTGTATGTACCAAGTGCTAATCTAGAGGTCGAACCCACATAATTAATTAATTAATTATAAGATTAATCTGAACACGATACTAATGGTATTGCTGATTTTAAACTTTCATAGACTTTAACATACGCCAAAAAAGAGGTAGAGATAAGTCAAAAAAGACTGAATGGAGATGATTAGACATGACTTTAAAACATATTCCTTAGTGAAGAGATGGCAGATACAATAGAATGACAGTTAAAAATAAGCGTTGTCGACTCAACTGTTAGGAGAGAGGAGTATATCGATGCTAATTTGTAATACCCAATGGGCTTGCATGTCTGTTACACATTTGTTATTGTTTTCTCAATAATTAGCGATAAGAGTCCCAGTACAATATAGACAAATCCGTAAAAACGAGACCTGAGCCAAAACGCATAACAACGTGCATCAGAGAAACAAAGCAAAACTAGCCAACATCATAAGCAGAAGTGGGAGTAAAGAAAGTTACAAATAATACTACTACTAGAAGACTGCACAATCATTGAAGAACACTAAGAACACAAATAGACAACATATTTTTCTTTAAAGGTAGCATTCTGTAGGGATAAGGCTGTGTATTTCCCATCCTTCTTAAATTTTATCTTGGTGGGAGTCTCTTTGAAATACAAGGTTGTTATTATTGTCGTTGTTGCACGGTGCATTTTATCTTTCGAAAATAGGCTCTCTTCAAAATTGCACTATATAAGGATAATGCTGCATATATCTTATTCTTCCCATATTTTATTTTGGCTGGAACACTTGAAGCACTGGGTGTCAAAGAACCGTCTTTTCTAAAAGCTTAAGCTAATGGGTGAAGGTCTAGGATTCGTTTCATGCTCTAACATCCCTCCTCAGGCAAATGCTCGTTTAGGCTTCAAGCATAAATAATACACAAGCACACCTCATAACTTGTGCTTACACTTAATATACTTTAATATTGAAATTGAGAGCTGCTGAGATTTGAACTCGTGACCTTTTGGCCAACAAGGCTCTGATATAATGTTAAAAAATTATCTTTTTTAAAAATTTAAGCTAATAAATAAAGATTTAGGGTTGATTTTATATTCTTGCACCTGGCTTGCTTGCCCAGTTGCCTGGTGGCGGTTCCATTTTTAGAGAGAGAAATCCATGCTTTCTCTCTCTACCTCTTGCCAGCCTGTCATCTTTTCTGTCCTCCCTCTCTCTCTGTCTATATATAATATACAAATAAATTACGACAGAATTTTTAGTAAATTTTCTGATAAAATTTTTTTTTTGTAAATTCATATGCTCCTCCAATCCTCTCTTCTTCTTCTTCTTCCTCTCCGTGTCTTTCTTTAGAGAGAGAAAGTGGAAGTTATAGAGAGAGAGACTGATAATCCAAAACCGTAGCTCATATTTCTTCTCCATAATCTGATCACTATGAGTCTTTTCGGCCTTGGAAGCAGGTATTTCTCGATTCTTTGAAATATTATGATTTTGCGTTTGATTCTGTGTATTCAACGATTATTAGGGTGATCTGAGGTTTTGATTGCGGAAATTGTAGCGGATTTGATTGTTAATTGACTTGTATACTGTGAGAGAGATAATCCAAAACTTAGCTTATATTGCTCCACTGTACTCTGATCAATATGAGTCTTTTTGGCCTTGGAAGTAGGTGTTTCTCGATTCTTCTCTATCTGATGATTTTGTGTTTGATTCTTTGTTTATTGGACGATTATGAGGTTGATTTGAGGTTTTGATGGCGGAAATTGTAGCGGATTTGATTGTTAATTGACTTGTACTGTGAGAAAGATAATCCAAAACCCTAGCTCATATTGCTCAACTGTAATCTGATCAATATGATATGAGTCTCTTTGGCTTGGAAGCAGGTGTTTCTCGATTCTTTTATATATTATGATTTTGCGTTTGATTCTGTGTATTCAACGATTATTAGGTTGATCTGAGGTTTTGATTGCGGAAATTGTAGCGGATTTGATTGTTAATTGACTTGTATACTGTGAGAGAGATAATCCAAAACTTAGCTCATATTGCTCCACCGTAATCTGATCAATATGAGTCTCTTTGGCCTTGGAAGTAGGTGTTTCTCGATTCTTCTTTATCTGATGATTTTGTGTTTGATTCTTTGTGTATTGGACAATTATTAGGTTGATTTGAGATTTTGAATTCGGAAATTGTAGCGGATTTGATTGTTAATTGACTTGTATACTGTGTTTATTCAATTTGAAAATGGTGATAGAAATTGAAAAAGATAATCTAAAACCCTAGCTTATATTGCTCCACCATGAACTGATTAATATGATTCTCTTCGGCCTTGGAAGCAGGTAGTTTGCAGTTCTTTTCTATCTGATGATTTTGTGTTTGATTCTCTTTGTATTGGACGATTATTAGGTTGATTTGAGGCGGAAATCGTAGTGGATTTGATTGTTAATTAACTTGTATACTGTGTTTATTCGAGTTGACAACAGCGATAGAAATTGAGAAAGATAATCAAAAACCCTAGCTTATGTTGCTCCTCCATAATCTAATCAATATGAGTCTCTTCAGGCTTGGAAGCAGGTATGTCTAGATTCTTCTTTATCTGATGATTTTGTGTTTGATTCTCTTTGTATTGGACGATTATTAGGTTGATTGGAGGTTTTGATTGCGGAAATTGTAGCGGATTAGGTTGTTAATTGACTTGTATATGGTGTTTATTCGATTTGTCAATGGTGATATAAATTGATTATATTGGATTAAAAGTTCTTTTGTTGGTTGATGATGTTGAGATTATTCTCGTATGCCTTACATATGAAGGCTAATATAGTTAAATATAAAACAAAGTTGTGTCGTGTATTACTAAAGTATTACTAAATGTTGTGTTGTGTCTCGAATTTCGCCCCCTACGGTATGGATCTATTATCTTTCTAGCTTCGACCTAGCAGATCTGATAGGGAATTAGCTTTAGGGCATTTATGTATAGACGTGTGGCTCCGATTGTGTCGTCTTTTAGATCATTTCGTGGATTGCTTTCTCCTCTACTCTTATTTTTCCTCTCAATTTGAGAGTTCTCTGCGTAAATCTTGTGTTATTGGTGGTTTTTTTTTTTTTTTTTTTTCTGTTTCTTCTCTTCTCAGATTCTTTTAGATACGTTCATTCACATCAAAAATGGAATTGAGGTCTTGGGTATTTGCCTCACACTAACTCACACTAAATAAAAGAGCTTTTGATTGAAATTTTCTCAAAATAGGGAATGCTAGATGAGAAGATTTATTCACTTCATTTGATCCTTCCATTTAGTAACATTTGCAAAAATCAAATCTTGCAGAAACCAGAAGACTTTTCGCCCGAAAAAGAATGCCCCCTCAGGAAGCAAGGTTGGTGTTCTTTTGTGAAGGCTTAATTCCCTATGATATCAGTACTTACTGCTGACGATTTCTTTCCTTAATTTAAATTAAGGGAGCACAACTTCAAAAGCACATTGATGCTACCTTGGGAAGTGGAAATTTGAGAGAAGCTGTAAAGCTACCTCCTGGAGAGGATCTCAATGAATGGTTTGCTGTTAACAGTTAAGAGATATTGACTTGTAATTTGTCAAATTCTTGGAGTTTCCTTCGCTTTGCATTGTTTATAGGGATAATGATTACACTATATTACGTAATTTTCTGTCATTTCTATATGGTGTCAGCAAATAAAATGCTGATTTAAGCATGCGAATGAACTGTCATTGTTTTTGGGATGGCTCTCGTTTGATAAGTTTCGCATTAAGGTTTTATATATAGTATGACAAGCTGAAGCCTTTTGCATGCTTTTTGGCATTTTTCATGCTACTGCTAATTAAATTTGCAAATTAGCCTCTGCCACTGACTTCTTTTGACTTTTTTCCTTAACAGCGGTGGACTTCTTCAATCAAGTGAACATTCTATATGGTACCCTTACTGAATTCTGCACAGCAACCACCTGTCCCACAATGACAGCAGGACCAAAGTATCTTTCTTAAACCTTGACCAAAAATTTTTTTGGTTTAACATCATGCTCTCTGAATATTTCCTGAAGGAAAATTTGCTCTCATCTTTCTATGTGAATCTGATTCCCATTTCTTTTCCTTATCTTTTCATTACTAGGATGATTATAATGCTTCCTGTGCTGGTTTTTTTTTCCTTATTTACCTTTAACTAGTACACTACCTTCCATTCTTGTGTTGTGCTGAAGAAAGTTCCATTGATATTTCAATATGCAATTAAATTGGCTTTATCCAAACTGCTCAGTTATTGCATTCTACATGTAACGCTTACCCCAAAAAAAAATAAAAAATAAAATAAAATCTACATGTAACATGAAAGCCTAATAATAATCTAGAAAGGGTGAAAATATAGGATACAACGGGTTAGAATTAAATTCTTTAAGTTGGTTGGATTATCTAATTACATTTATATCTGGAGTTCAAATTGACATTTAAAATGGACCGAGTGAACAATTTTTGACAATTATGAAATAAATTGACTTGTTTTCAATCAGTTTCTTCTCTTCAAGATCATCATCATTACTGACATTCTTTGTTGAATTCTGGATAGATTTTCTCTAGTTAATATGTGCTATTATTTGTTATCCTAGCAGTAACTGAATTTTTCATAAGCGGATCTGCCAGTCAACCATCTCATTTGTTCAATTTGGGGTTTTTTTTTCGTGTCCATACCAGCTAATCTTTGTCTTGCTTGGTGCATAAGAATTCAGAAAACCCTCAGTATTCTTGGGGAGGACTGTATTTTCCAATGAATACTCGGAGTTGTCTTGAGAAGTAGATGTCTGTGTCCCGGTGCCTCACAAAGGTGTCAGTTTAGGGTTAGTTGTTGAATGCAAATAATTCTTTGGGATCACCCACTGTGCTGTAGCCCCTAACTGATTTCTGCACATAGGGAATCTTCTAGTGGCTGATAGGCTTGAATAGTTAGCCTGGACTCTTGTTACCAAAAAGGACAATAAAATAAAGGGTTTTTGGGCTGCGGTTGTGTTGCTTCATCCATATTGCCATTATTTTCTGACTGGTATTGTGACGGGCCACTTATCTTAATTGGGTGCTGGCTATTGCATATTCTTTCTTGTGGGAATAATTAAGCTTTGGCAAGTGGCCTTAGAATCAAGAACAGAATGGCCTAGAGAGAGAGTGAGTTGTTCTCCACGGATAAATTATACTGATGAGAATGTCCAACCTAGAATAAATTCTTCTCTTTAAATTAGCTTTTGAATGGCAGATTTTCCGTGCTTTTGGCATTATTGACTAAGTGTAAGGTGCAGCGAAATCCGTAGACTAAGCGCTGCACTGTTTTTCATGATCTATATTAATAACCATAGAATCAAAGTGACTCAACAACTATGACTTCATGGATTTTGAGCTAGTTGTTACATGGCGGTTCTTCATAATGAATATATACTGAATTTTATTTACCAAAATATATGCATACATGTATTTGAATGTGAAAAGCTAACAAGATGCTATAAAAAAAAGGCAATGGTTTACGAGTATTCTTTGAAATGTTTGCAAACATAAGACGTAAAAGCAATTTGTATGTCCTAAGAAAACATGAAGTCATGTTATGTTATAAAACGTTATAGAGGGTTTTTCGTGTAAATTTATGTGTTACTAATTTCTTCTCATTCTCTCATCTCTTCTCAATTCATTTTAGACCCTGCTTTTGGTGAGCCTCTATGAGGCACTTGCCCCGGGGGGGGGGGGGGTGGTTGTTGCAATATCTTTGAACCCAATTCTTGGGTATTTGCCTGACAGATTCTATGCCAGTAACCAAACCTGATTTGTTGTTGCTGTTTTCCAGAAGTTGCTCATATGAGCTTGAGTAAATAACCTTGCTCCTGTTAGAAATCTTGCAATCACATTTGACATTTTCTAAGTCCACATTTAAATTGATCTCCCCACAGATATGAGTATAGATGGGCAGATGGAGTTACCATAAAGAAACCAATAGAAGTCTCTGCACCAAAATATGTTGAGTATCTGATGGACTGGATTGAGGCACAGCTCGATGATGAATCCATATTTCCACAAAAACTGGGTGTGTAGTTTCTTTTTCCCCTCTAAATATTTCCTCTTCTTCTATATGTATTCAGAATTTTTTTTGACTGGATAGATAGGGATGTAGATAAGCCAAGTGCAGCGAAAGCGTATTAGGGTTGAGGCTCAGCTGACCGACATTTTGCGCAGGGAGCAACTTTGAGCTTCAGTTCCGCTCGTGATAAGCCTGAGTTTGGCTTGGCTCATTTGAGTTTGAGCTTGGATTGGCAAACTTCATGCTCAGTTCACCTCATTTATGCTATTTAAGCTCGATTTAAGCTTGAATTTGGCTCGATGGGCATATTTAGGCTCATACTTTATCTTGAGATTGGTTCATTTAGTTTGGGAGCTGTCGATATCAAGCTTTAAAGGCTCAGGTTCTCAACTTATTCAGCTCAACAAGTGGGCTTGAGCTTGAAACTAGTCAAGTTTTTTGAGCTTTATAACGAGTGGCTCGCTAGCTAGCTGTGCTTATTTATAGCTAGCAATATAGCACTTTAGTGCTGACTCAAATGTGATGTGCTCCAGGGTCCCCGTTCCCTACTAATTTCCTGGATGTAGTGAAGACCATATTCAAGCGATTATTTCGGGTTTATGCGCATATCTACCATTCCCATTTTCAGAAGATTGTTAGTTTGAAGGAAGAAGCCCATCTGAATACTTGCTTCAAGCATTTTGTTCTTTTTACCTGGGTAAGAAGTTCTTATCTTTCTTTGTCGCGTATTTCTTCTTATATTTCTTCTTAAAAATTTTTAGTTTTTTGCTTTTGCTTTCGCTTTAAAGGACAAACACTACTTTGCTGCTTGTGCTTAAAAATAGAACTTTTATTTTAAAAAAAAACTTCTTTTTTGGTCGAACGCCTTTGAAATATGGGGAAAGAGTCCCCCCCCCCCCCCCCCCCCCCCCCCCCCCACCCCCCCCCCCCCCCCCTCTTCTGTAGAAAAAGAACTTTTTTCTGGAAAAGAAGATTGACTGAATAAACTGTAAACCAAGGCCCCATTGGCGACGAGACATATTCGGCTAGAATGGTTCTCTCTGACAAAAAAACGACATTGGATGTGTGATGCAGGAGTTCCGGTTGATTGACAAAGGGGAGCTGGTGCCACTGCAGGACCTTGTGGAGTCTATTCTTCAATGCTAAATTACATGTAAATGCTCTGCTTCTTTCTATGTCTTCAATCTCATTTGGGTAAACATTTTTTTTTTATCTTTCTGTTTGCTCAACTGCTTTTGGGTCATATATGGCTTTCAAATAAAATAAAATAAAAAATTATGTTTTCATTTTTCGTGAATAATTCTCCTAAATCGGGATTAAGAAGATGAAGCCATCTTCTGTCTTGTTTGTTCTATAAAAAAGTGGGTCTGTGAAATAAGAATTTATTGTAATTGCGTTTTTCCTCGTCTCTTATTTGGTTGGTATGATATATTATGTGGTAAGTGGGAAGTGAAAATTTCCCTTAGAATTATTATTACTTGTCACATAATGAAGAAATTGAGTTATGGGGTGGAAGAAACCAAAAGCGTAAGCTTGTTTGGTATCGCTTTTTTGTTTGTAGTTTTGGTTTTGAAAAATCAAATGTCATCCTTTGGAGACATTTTTTTCTTATTGTGGCTTTCCGTTTTCAATTTTCACCCAAATTAAGGGAAAAAAATTGAAAACAAAGAACCAAAAATTACAAAGAAATCGTTTCTATAATCTAAATTTTAGTTTCTCAGTAGCCAAAAATTACAAATAGAAAGCGATCGCAATGTGATACGAAGTTCACATGAGAAATGAATACTAAAACCCTGCAATTGTATTCAATGTAGACCCTCTAGAAGTCTTAGAAGGAACATATAAAAAACCAACTCCCTTACATGACATGAAATGATTCGGAGATTAGATCACTAATCTCAGACGTCTATAAAATTACCAAGATACCCTTGCTTAGCCCTCGAAATCATTCTTCACCCACTTGTTCCCAAACCCCTTGGCCAAATCCACCGTGGGCTCCTCTTGAACCCGGGCCATCCTCCTGCTCCTCCTCCTAGCCGAGGCGGCTCGCTCTAGCTCAACCCCTTCGTACTCCCTCACCCAGCACTGGTGCACCGCACAAGTCAAGACCAAGACCCCCGCTTGTAACAATAACATAGCCATCATAATCCCAGACTCAACCCTTACGAGCACTTTAGCCTCTCTTGGGTCCCTTGTTGGTTTAAGCAATGAGAGGCTCATTTCCTCTCTCATAAACAATGCGAGAAACCCAAGGACTTGGCTGGCTAGCGAAGCTAAGAGGAGGGAGATATGGGTGACGAAGCAGAAGTCAGTGAGTTGCGAGTAGAAACTGATAAAGGAAGAGAATATCGTGATGCCTGAGGATAGTATGAGTGCCCAACCGAAGGAAGTCGGGGGCGTTTTAAGGAGGATTATAGGCGCAATCGAGGCTGAGGAGAGTATAAAGAGGGTGAGATTTAAGCATGAGAGGAGGAGATTCGAGAATGAGCATGAGTTTCTTAGTTTCGATGAAGCCCATATTTGAGAGAATGGGTAGTGAATGGTAGTTCTAATTTTTGAATTTATATAGGAGCATGTAACGGCTATGTCTGGGAGGGGACCCACCTAATAAGCCTTGTGTGATGATAATTTCACATTAAAGTTTGCTGCTTTGAGTGAGAGAATAATATGGCTAAGTATAGTTGTTTGTAATGATGACGCTCTCACTTTCGTTATGACAATTTGTGCACTTTTATTAACAAATGCCTGTCTTAAACCTTCAGGTTTTGAATTCAAATTTGAAACGGCTCTCATGCCAAATACAACTCAATTCTTAGAGGTCACAACAGTTCGAGGTGCTTGAATTAGATCCGAACCAAGTTTGCAAAGCTTCTAGAATTACATTAGTGTCAAAATCGAGTTACATGGTGTAGCGGTAGAGTTTATTCTCCGTAATTCTGTATTTCACTTGATTTGTGTAATTATCATATACTATGTTCTACAACAAATTAGGGTATAAATGAGCCGAGTTAGCTTGTGAGCTCTCAGGGGTTGGTTTGTTGTAAAGCTTGAAAGATTTGGTTAATTTTGAGCTCAAACTAAACTGAGTTGGCTCATTTTACTTAATGAGTCGGGTCTTAGTTTAGTGAAACTCGAGCTCCTAGACTCATAAGTCTAAATAACCCTATCTTAATGCAATTTATAAGCTTAAAAGTACTCTGACTGAGCCAAGTGTGAGCTTGAATCAGTCACTCAACGAGTCTAAATTGAGCTGGAAGAGCCTCAATGAGATGAGCCTTATTTGGACCTCCTCAAGCTGGATTCAAGCTCAATCGAGTTGTATAAATCCCGAGCCCATGATGAATATGACACCGGTTGCAAGGAATCTAAGGCTAGGCAGAGTATGATATGTTGTGAGGCTCTAATTCGGTACTAAAAACATTAAACTAGATGATCTAAATTCAAATGTAATCTATATAGACTTATTTATAGATTTTTTTTTCATATCACTGAACTTTTTTTTTTCTAAATTTATAATAATCTACAAATAAAAAGCTAATACAAATATATTATTAATTGTTATATACTTATTGTTAGAACCAATAATTCTACATGTACCGAAAATTTATTTTGTAACAAAGTGTAACACCAATACCGTATCAACAGTTTTGAATGATAATTGTAGTAGTACTTTAAAGTACACGGTGAATACGACTATGTGAACTGGCTACATTTATTTTTAACTTTTTAACAGTTTAAAGTTATGAAAAAATTTTGGTTCACTATAATCTTGTGTTTGGATGATAGAAAATATTTTTTTGTTCTCTTTTGATACATTAAATAGAAAGATGAAAAAACTATTTTATAATTTAGTAAAAAGAGATGCAAAATTGAATCTTTTTCATAATTTATTTTAGAAATATGTTTTAAAAAAACTATATTAACCTTAAATTTTCACTATCATAATCCACTTAGACCTTACCACCGTAGTCCACCTCTACGAATAACACCACCCCCTATTACCATAATTTGTCGACAATTACCACCTACTCGTAAGACTTTTTATTATCTATTATCGATGCTAAGCACCCCCATAATTCACCCTATCACTGTGGTTGACCTCCACTACCACCTACTATTATTAGTTAATTTATATCATTAAGTTATTTTTTGTCATTACAATTGACCTTTTCTTTTTTCAAATGCTTTTCATAAATTTTATTATTTGATAAAAAAATTTCTACAATTGCATAATTAAATAGCTTATTATAAAAAGGTACAGATCTTACATAAATATTTCTTATTAAAACAAATAAATTAAAAAAAGATAAGTTGAAAATAGATGAACTAAGCGCAACCTACAACCTAATGAATAGACCATAATTTGATGTTATTTTGCATGACCTATGTTAACTAACAAAAATCTCTATCCTTTTAGTACGCATGGAAATGGCCCCATAGACATTTAAGCAAAGAAATGTTGATAATAGTTGGAGGCATTTTACTGTTTTATAAAATATATATATATATATATATATGTTAAATTTCACTAGGCCTTTTAGGGCAGACCCACGGAGTTGGAACATATGAGATGCACATATAAGCCTAAGTGGGGTTCCATCCTAAAATTAATTGGCAATAGGTGGAGTAACCCACTAGACTTATGAGGTAATCTCTTCTTTCTCTGGGCTCCAATGTGGGATCTCACACAAGACTCACATGTAAAGTCCTCAACCATATATATATATATATATATATATATATATATATATATTACAGGTAATATCGAATATGCATATTTTCCAAAATTCATTAAGGGCACTTGTCCACAAAACGCACCTTCAATCCTTACCTTTGTTAAAAAAAATAATAATAATAATTGAAAAAAATAAATAATAAATAAAAAACATGATAAAACAATTAAGCTGTGTTTGGTTCCACTTTTAAATATTTTTAAACTTGTGAAAAATTTATAGTTAACTGTAAGACTTAGATTTGGTTAGTAAAAAAAGATCTTTTTACATATTTTTTACAGCTTAAATAGAAAGATGAAAAAATTATTTTATAACTAAACAAAAAAAGATACAAAATTTAATTTTTTTTCACAATTTATTTTACAAAAATGATTTGAATAGACTATATTAACTAAATCTTCACCATAATGACCTATTTTTACTTATTATCACTACCGCATCTTACCACCGCCTCTTTTAAGCTCATGGGGTCACTACTCTGACCACTCTCCACTGTTATGACTAACTATTACCATGATAATTTTCTATCAATTATTATTAATTGATTTATTAACTCATTTTTTATGATTATAATCAAAATACTTAATTATGTAAAAAAGATATTCTATACCGTATAACCAAACAGTTCATTGTAAAAAGATATAAATCTTAAATAAACACATCTTATTAAAAAAGATAACTAAAAAAATAAGTTGAAATAAATTGAATCAAACCAACCTTAAACATAACAATTTTTTTTGCTCAAAACACCACTCAGTCCCTTGCCTCGGGGTGTATTTGAGCTGAGCCGAGCTAAGCCTAATGCTCGTTAGCTTTAAGTTCGGCTCAGGCTCGGCTAGATAAAAGCTTGGGCTCTGTTCGATGAGCTTCAAATTAGGTTTACAATATTTCAGCTTATTTAAGCTCAATTAATCTTCTTGAGCTCATCTAAAATCAGCAACAATATGACTTTATTAGATAATATTTAAATAAACATATTATACAAAAAAACTTGCTTAAGCTCATTTAGGCTCGTGTGTCTACAAGCTCGAGCTTTACTAGGCTCTCGAACTTAACTTAATAAGCTAAACGAGCCGACTTGAGCTCAAAGTGAGCCAAATTTTTTAAACTTTATAACAAATCGGCTTATAAAGGCTCAAAGCTAGCTCGACTCATTTATAATGAATAATTGTTTTGACTACTTGAAGACTCGAAAACCTTCTCGACATCTTTCCCTCCCTCTCTCTCTCTCTCACAGTCTCTCTCTCCATTCACCGCGACCTCGAAGGTGCAGCAATGGTGGCGATACAGACCTACGACGACTTCCTCAAAGTCCACGGCCTTCTTTTAGCGGCATCCGGCCTGCCGGAATCTCTTTTCCGGCAGCTTTTTCACAAGCTCTCCTCGGAAACCTTCGACGCCGGCGGTTACTTTCAAATTGAACCATCCGATGACGGACGTCAACGGCGGCTCGTTTTAACGGCGGATTCTATGGCTAAAGAATCGGATGTCTTTCTTGTTGATCATGCCTGGACATTTCGCCTCCCTGACGCTCCTAAACAGGTTGAATTGTTCGTCAATTTTGAGGATTGATAAGTAACTGTCAGTATCATGAGTTAAATGATCTTATGTGAATGCTTATACTTAGGTTTTTCTGTTCAATGAGATGTTTTTGGTGCAACGTTGAGTTTATGTGAAAGCGGAAGAGTTAAGTAGCAGACAAGGAAAGGAAATATTGAATTCATTACTTGTTTGTGTTTGTATGAATAATTTCCATTAAGTAATAGTGCTTGACTGAAGTAATGGATTTTTTTTTATCCCACTGTTATTATTTGATTGAGTGAACTACGCTGAGAAATGAGAGTAGTGCTTCAATTTTGCTTTTGGAAAATGGATGAGTAATATGATTGTCTATGGTTTTAATGATCAAAACATTTGTAGGAAAATGTATTATTGTTGAGAAATGATGTTATTATTGAAATTTTGAAGAAATTATAACAATTTAGCTGCTCTGATATAACAATTTAGGGGGGAGATAGGTTGTTTGCAAACTTTAGAAACTTGAAATTTTGCCTTGTCTCAAATTTGGGGTTGTGGAAAGTCTTTGAATCCTAACTTCTGCTAATTTTATGATAGGTGCTGTAAATTTTTTCTTCTTTTTCTTGGGTTAAGAATGGAAGATGTGATATTTTTGAAAACTTTGATGGTTGCAGCTCGAGGAAGTGCCAGGCTTGGCTGAGAGAATGGCTTCACTGATGTGCGTGGACATTGACCTGAACGAGGAGGCTGAGGATAATGTGAATGAGAATGACACAAAAATGACCATTGACGAACTACTGCAGAGTGAAATGTGTAAGGTTAAAGATAAGGGTGATGGCAGTGTGAAATGGTTGGAACTTGAAGAACTTGACATAGACGATGACAAGCTTTTGTCATTGGATTTGCCTAGCAAATTTCCGGTGTGTACGCGTACTTGATCTTATGCTTATTGCACATGATGGAACTTTAGGCGTTATATGTTCATTGATCTTCTAATATTTCTGGCTTATTTTGTGTCCCAGAATTTGATTGCTCTTAGTCTTCTTGGAAACAAGATCAAGAATATGGAAACCATCATGGAAGAAATTTCAAAACTCAAAAACCTACATGCCCTATGGCTGAATGATAACCCTGTAGCTATTAAGTGGTGAGCTTCAATGTTTATGATCTTTGCACTTATGGTTACTTTTAGGTGATATTAATTGAAAAGAAACTGATTGTTATGTTATTTGCAGCGATGACAATGCGGAAGATAGAATTCTTCAAGCATTCCCAAAACTAGAGATATTGAATTCTCGCTTTACCCGCAATTATGGTGAATGGGCCTTAGGATTTTGTGGAGGGATTTATGGAAAGGACAATCCGGGCTGTGACCAGAAGAATGAGCAGTCATTGCAAAATGTGACTTCTCTTGACCTTTCAAATAGACGTATCCACAATCTGATCAACAAGGTTTGGAAGATTCCCTCTTATTTTTTGATTTTTACTTACCGCGAGGGCTCCTTTTTGTTGAAATTTAGCATGCTGCTTTTCCTTTTCTGGTGATTGTCATTAGCATTATTTATTATGCAATAATGCTAAAATTACGTTGTTTTCTAGTTCAACATAGTGTGTTCCGAGCAATTGACATTTTCTTGTTGGTGCGTTTTATGTAGTTCCTGCCAGCATTTGTGACTCATTGCTCACTGTATTTGTTCTTGTTTTCTCTCTCATTCAGGCCTTTACACCTGTTGAACTGCCATGTCTTTTCCATTTGAATCTCCGAGGAAATCCACTTGAAGAAAACTCTACCAATGAATTATTTCAAATTTTAAAGGGATTCCCCGCCCTAAATTCATTAGAGGTATTCTCACTCAAATTGGTTAGAATGTATTTGCTATTAGAATATGCGAAAAATGGAAATTCCAACTTTGAAGAAATTGATTTTCAGGTTGATATTCCTGGCCCCCTTGGAGAAAGTGCATTGCAGATCCTAGAATCTCTTCCTCATATTCTTTTACTAAATGGTGTCAAAGCAACAAAAATTTTTGAAACAGAGAAGCATGTGGTTGACTCGATGCTCCAACCACGTCTCCCTGAATGGAATCTGGAGGACTCACTTCCAGATCGTGTTCTAAATGCTATGTGGTTGTACTTAATGACCTACCGACTTGCTGATGAGGAGAAGATTGATGAGACTTCTGTGTGGTAATGAGTTGAATCTTTTTCTTAATGATGGTGTTTTATTTCTTTGCATATCAGAGTTAATGCTTACTACTGTTACATCACCCGGAGCAATGTAAGGATCCTCTCACTGGCCTAATAAGCCACTGTAGCGACTACCATGTTGCTCCCTTGGCTTATTTGGCTAAACTGTTGGAAAATTGTTTTGTTTAGAAGTACTATTCGCAAAGCATTTTTATAAAAATTGCTATCAATAGGAGTGTTTTTTAAAAAAAATTGATTTTTTTTTTTACTTTAAAGAAATACTATGTTCCTATTTTTGCTTATATTTAAACACATTTTTCTTTTCATGTCAAACACCATTAAATTATGAAAACAACGCTTTTTCTAGAAAAGAGGCTTAGCCAAACATGCATGCAAATTAGAAAGTTTGCTTTCCTTTCTTGAGATTTTTCCAATATTTTGTTCACGTTAATAGCTCTTTTACCTCGCAAGAATTTTGTAGGTATGTGATGGATGAACTAGGGTCAGCTTTGAGGCACAGCGATGAACCAAACTTCCGGGTGGCACCTTTTCTCTATATGCGGGAGGGCAACCTGTCATCAGCTGTGAGGTTCGCTTCTTGGGTTTCTTATCTACTTCTCTAGTTCCAAATATGGAATCAAATGAAGGTCATTACCTGATAGATTTTTTGGCTATCTATTGTGTGACTGACCTTTGTGTAATGATACTTTGGTAATTGCCTCTACAATGCATATTGTTTGTATTTTATTTAGCGAAACATATTTGTAAATTTATCTACATGTTAAAGTTGTTAAACGGTACAAATATTAGTTGTTAGAGCTATTGATTTAAATTTTTGCGAACATAAAGCTTAAAAGCAATATATGTTCTCTTATAAAAACCCATCCTGATAGCTATTACCAATTATAGCGAGCATTGGCTAAAATTTGATTTCATCTTTTCAAAGAATGTGATTCATTTGCATTCACAGTGTTAAGAAGATTATAGTTGCTAAGTTAGTGTGCTTGAACAGAGTCTGTTCAAAAAATATGATATTCTTTGAACGTGTTTGAGCACAGTATCTTGGTACTTGTATGCCATTTCCATGGTGTGCTGGCCTTTACTGCAGCACCAACACCATGGGAAACATTAGTCCTCATTGGTATAAGATGTTGTCGTTCCTAACTTGGATTAGGAATTTCCAGTTTCTCTATTCTCTGGCCGATAAAAGACGTGGACAAAGGTGATGAGTGTACTCGGGACTTTTTGTTTGGTATCGGAGAGGATAAGCAGCGTTCTGCCCGACTAACTGCTTGGTTCCACACGCCGAAAAATTATTTTGTCAAGGTAACCTTGATACACCGTTGGTACTTTGTGTATATGCTGTTGGTAAAAGCGTTGATTATCACAGGCTTATATGTTATTGTTCAGGCGTATGAGAAGCATCTTCAGAAATTGCAGTTGCAACGTTTCAGTTCACCACCTATGAGGTCTTATGAAGTATCAAGTGCATTTTGTGAAGGAAAGCCTTTACGAGTTTATACTGATATCCCTCAAGTGGAGGAACTCTTGACACGTCGGGAATTTATGAGAAGTATGAATTAGTCTTTTTGCTTACTCTAGTAATGAGATTTATGTCTATCAAATAATTTAATGTCCAAAATCTTGATCTCGCCTTGATGGCTGGCCAAGACCTCTAGCAACCCAAGCAGTTGCTTTAGGCTCCCAATTGGTGAAGGTTCCCTTTTCAAATGTACTTGTTTTATGAGTTTGTTTCCACTGCATATCAATGTTCTAATGGAGAAATAACAACGTATACTTGATGCATCAATATATATATATATATATATATAAAGGACTCATATATTTGCAGATAGTATAATATAAATAAAATTCTCAAGGCGTGTTTAAACTGACCTAGCCAACTTTGTCACCAAGAAAAGGGCCTGCTAATTGAAATTTGCATTGAGCCACTAAAATTTCGGGACCGGCTATGCTCTGGAATACCATTTTGGTATTGTTGCGACAGTCTTTCTTGTTCTATCAACCAGTTGTCAGTGTAAAGATGTCCTTAACTTTATACATATTTTTCCTTGTAGTACAATTTCTTTCCTTACCAAAACAAAATATCAGCAGTAGATATCAGTATCTACAGGCAAGTTCATTTCTTCACTTCTTCATTTTAAGATTCCAACTATTGAAATTTGTCTGTCCAATTGCAGCAAGCGACCCAAAGGAAGCAGATATAATATGGACGAGTATGCAGGTAGATGAGGATACCAAAAAAGTTGTTGGAATAAGGGACGACCAATATATCAACCAATTTCCTTACGAAGCTTGTCTTGTCATGAAGCATCATCTAGCAGAAACTGTTCAAAAGGTTCAGACAACTCACTTTTATTATTTCATAGGGCATGGACATGTTATATTGACCAATTCTCTACTCTGTCGTTGTACCCTTATTTGATGTGCCCTGTTTTGTTGTATTAAGGATTCGTTTTTAGATGCATGCAGTCTCATACTACTGTTTATGACATGGAAGTAATTCGTGGTCTGCAGTTGTATTCTCAATGTGGTGGAAGCGTGATAACATGAACGTTCGATAATGGATTGTAGCGTTGTGAGTTTTCATAAGGAGTACAATCTACTTTTATGCCTTATGGTTTCAAAATTTGAACGGGATGATATATAATAATTTTAGTACCTATGAATAGTTTTTAACATGCTAGTTCTTCTTTTGGAGGAGTTAAGTGGGGATGACAATTTAAATCCGGAACCTTTTGCCCTATATACTTAACTTTGACTCGGTTACATTTGCAATTGTGTTTTGGTGGATAAGATACAATAATATATATTATGCAGATCGTTCGAAAAGTACCATCGTATAATGGCTAGCTAAAAATCCCGGCATTTTGTGATTCTTTGATTGATCACCTTTATGATAAAGCTTATTTCTTTCTTCATATCAGGCATATGGGTCTCCTGAGTGGTTGCACCCTACTTACAATCTAGAGGAGCATCTGACTGAACTAATCGGGGATTACTATGTACGTGAGAGAGATGAACTCGATAATTTATGGATACTGAAACCTTGGAATATGGCAAGAACAATCGATACTACAATTACCAGCAATTTGTCTGCTATCATTCGGCTAATGGAGACTGGTCCAAAAATATGTCAAAAATATATTGAGCACCCTGCTTTGTTCAGAGGAAGGAAATTCGATCTTCGTTACATTGTACTTGTTCGCAGCATGAATCCCTTGGAAATTTTCCTATCTGAAGTCTTTTGGGTATGCTTCCTTTTCGTACTATGCAAATTCTTGTAACTGATCTCCGAATATTAAGCGAGATTATATAAGTATGAACTGCCATTTCGTTAACTTCGTTTCTATCACGTTCTTCATTCAGGTGCGACTGTCAAATAATCCATATTCATTAGACAAGAGAAGCTTATATGAATATGAGACTCACTTCACCGTTATGGTATGCTCATAGTGCCTTTTCTTTCCACAATTTTCTTGTGCGGGTTCTGATTTCTGGAGTTCAGTCACTAGGGACGTGACGATCTGCAGGATACCATGTTCGCATGACGACTCGATCTTCAGGTCGGGGTTCTGCGGAAACAGCCTCTCTTCTACCCGGAAGGGGGAAGGCTGCGTACATCCACCCCCCCAACCCTGCTCGTGCGGGAGCCTCTGTGGCACTGGGACTATTGTTGTTGTTGTCGTAGTCACTAGGGACGTGATCTTTTTTGAACTTTTTGGGTGTACGGGCCAACTTATCTGCATCTTGAGTTAACCTTGGATTGTTTTCACCTCTTGCTCAGAAGTTCCCCTATATGCAACCAAGTAAGTTGAGGCCCCCCGACCCAGTAACTGGCCCCCAATAATCGTTCATCGAATGACAAGATTCGAACCCAAAAGTTGAAGTTTCATTAGGCGTGAGGTCCAAGTGCCTTACTGCTTCAATGAAGTAATTGTAATTTTGTTTTGATTAGTATGCATCAAATTTTGGGCTAACAATTTCATAATTGTTTCAGAACTACCGTGGGAGACTGAATCATATGAACACGCCAGAGTTTGTGAAAGAGTTTGAAGAGGAACATAAAAGTACGAGTCCTCTCTTAGTTTGAGCTACTATATGAGCATAGTTTTCAACAAATTATTGGGCTGACTTTAATTATGCCTCGATTTTGTTTCAGTCAAATGGTATGATATTCATGAGAGAATTAGCAAGATGATCCGGTCAGTCTTTGAGGCAGCAGTTGTAGTGCATCCGGAGATGCATAATCCGAAATCTAGAGCTATGTATGGCATAGATGTTATGCTTGACTCTTCTTTCTGTCCTAAGTTACTGGAGGTAAGTGAAATTTAAATGTCATTCCTTAATTTTAGTGTCTGTCTGTTTGAATTTTTACTAAGGGTATGTATGAGTGGAGCTTAGCCCAAGCTTTATCGAATCTAGCACCCTCTTATTTTACCTTGGTTTCATATACCTTTTCGAGCTTGAATTTGAGCCAAACCTTCATCTAGCTTTCCAATTTTTGTTCAAACTTAATTTGATAAGTTATTAGCATGTTCAAATACTTGGCTCAACTACGTTCGTTCTTCTGATCGAGCCGAACTGAGCTTGTTACTAAGTGAAGTTGAGCTTGTTATCGAGCAATGTTGAGCTCATAATCTAGTCGAGCTTGGTATCCCATCAAACTCGCTATCAAGTTGTGCTCTTCGAGTTACTGTCATGTCATTCACGAAGCTTTATCAAACTATTTGCGGGTGTTAACGAGTCAAACACTCCCTTCTTCGAACTTGACTAATTAAGTTTATTGAGCCTGCTTGAACTCAACTCTAAAAGCTATTGAACATCCAAAACAAACATGAACGAGCTGTAATGATTTTCGAGTACAAGTAGTTCATCAAACATCTGGTTCTGCGTAGCCCTTTGTCTAGTCCCGGGATGAATGTGACATGGCCCTTTTTTTTTTTAAATCGCTGCGGATGCGCAGGTAACATATTGCCCGGACTGTACGAGAGCATGCACGTATGACACCAAATCAGTGCTTGGAAATGGAGAGGATATCAAAGGGCGTGATTTCTTTAACACTGTCTTTGGTTGTCTCTTCTTGAATGAAACCACCAATGTCACCCAGCTCTAGTACAATTCTAAAGGTATGAATTTCAATATCATTCTCATTTTACACTTTTCGGACACAGTCTCTTTTTAGGGTAGTACCTTAAAGGGGTGAGGCTTCATATATCCCACCCACCTAGACCTTGCATATGCGGTAGCCCTCGAGGCACTGGGTTTGTTGTTGTTCTCATTTTACACTTTATATTATATAGTTTGGTTGTTCATACCCTATGCTCTATTGTAGTTTTGTTTTAGGTAAACGAGTTTAGAGATAAGCAGATTTTGACGTAGAAACTTGTGTTCTAAGGCCTCAGCAATTTTGTAGCCATATCCTTTCTTTGGTGGCTTTTCGGGCATAGGCTCTTTGTTTGTTTGTAGGGCGATTGGAGTGCTTTACTTTGTTAAGTTTATATTATTAAAATTCTTTTCTTCACTGTTGATCTCTTGTCTTTAACATTTTTGTACTTGGTTTCTTTTTTAATTCTATTTCTTTTGCTTTAAGAAAAAAAAGGACTCCAAAGTTAGCGTGTTCTTTTCACTTTATTGCATAGAGTTAGACGACTATTATGTATCGTTATAATCCTTGTACAATGGATTATTATATGGTTCAAAGTTATGAAATACTAGTCGTGTGATTGTTTTCATAATCTATATGTAACTTAATGGGGCTTTGTGGATGATCGCTTAAGATCGAAGTGATTTACTTTAGATTTTAATTTCAGTAAAGGCAACTCTTGTTTTGTTTGTATTACTAGGAATCTTCTTGTAGTTTTGTCTAAATATTTTCTACTCTATAAGCAATTGAAATCATGTACACCCATCCTGTGATATGAGAAATACAACTTTAACTGATCACGTGATTTGCATGTGATTTTTTTGCTACTAATGATACTCAAAAATTGACAGAATTGTAATAGACACTTACAGCAGCAACCGTCCCAGTGCCACAAGGGAATTGTAAGACATCTACTTAAGTATAAATTGTTAAGGGAATCTGTATATTGAAATTGAAAGTTGCGATTACTTTAATTTCAACTAATAGCTTAGGATAATTTTAAAAGATTTATCTCTTGTTAGAATATATTTACATGTTAAAAAGATGTCGAACTAGTTTGAAAATTGATGATTATTTTTACTATTTATTTAGGAAATTTATACGCACTAATGTTAGAATATTTCATAGAGTAATAACTAGTCTAAAAACATTAAATTGTTATGACATTAGTGCTTTTGTCCCGGTAACATCAATGGCCTTTATTTAAAGATTTTCACTAAAAGTCACTTAAATTTTATGTGCGATTTTAAAAATCATATACATTTTCGAATATTTCAATTTCACAACTAAAATTTTTAAAATTCTTTAGTATCACATCTTAAAGTGATGTTATTAACATCTTTTAGTTTTTACTAATGTGACATTTAAAAAAAAGGTACTTTTTTAAAAATACATAAATTATTTTTAAAATATTTAGAAACTTTTTAGATAATTTAAAATATTTTTTAAATATTTAAAAGCTTAATAACTATTTAAAATGTAAATTTCAATCTTTGATTTTTTTTTTATTTTTGAAAATGTCATGTTAGTAAAAAATTAATACATTAAATATTAACATATAAATTGCCTAATATTTTATAAAAGTTGTTATCGTCAGAGCAAAAATTATTTTATTAGAGTAACTATGCAACTTACAATATCTTAAAAAATACAATTTTATTCTGATAATAGTATTATTAAAAAAATAATAACATTACTTATAAAATATTAGAAAGTATTTTTTTTTTTTTTTTTTTTCATCCATTGGACCCCGGCACAGCCAAAGACTTTGGTCTCCATCTTCACTCCAGAACCCTAAACCCCTCTCTCTCTATCTCTCCCCTTCTCTCTCCTCAGATTTTTCGAACTTGAAATGCAAATTCAAGAATTACCCTTTAATCCCCACTCTCTCAAATCAACTGGGCACTTCATATTTTTCCACCCCATGTCACCCAACATCTTACATTCTTCACAATCTCAATGAAGAACAAGCGAAGAAGAAGAAGAAGAAAAATAAGATCAATCCAAAACTTACCCGAACCCAGATTTAGATCCTTACCATCCAATCTGGGTATCCACCAAAATGGGACCGTCGATGACGCCGCGTCACAGATGACCATATTCTATAGGATTCGACGCTTCAAGCTTGCGCTTAAACTTTTTCACTCCTATGCCAACGGGGAAAAATCTAGTGAAAAAATTTTGAGTTATAGTGATTTTTGGTTTGTTAAAGTGGTATGCACTCTATGTGTTCGACGAAATGCCCTTGATGATTTTGTGGGTTATTTGAGTAATGGGTTGTCTCCCATTATTGCATTTGAGGTTGTTAAGAGGTTGGGTGAAGCTAAATTGGCATTGGGTTTTTTTGAGTTTAGTCGATCGAAGTTGGGTTTGAATCATAGTTTGAGTACTTATAGTTATCTGTTGAGATCGCTTTGCGAATTGAAGCGCTATGACGCTGTGATTTCGGTATTTGAGTGTATGATTTCTGATGGGTATTTGCCAGATTGTTGGATTTTAGGGTTTTTGGTTGGTTCGTTTGCGGAATCAAGCGAGTTTGATTTAGCCCGGAGATTGCTTTGTCAGGTAGAATTCGCGAAGATAGGCACACATTCTTTTGTGTACAATAAGTTTCTGAGCGTCTTGGTTAGGAAGAATAAGTTGGATGAGGCTATTAGTTTCTTTAGGGAACAAGCAGGAGAGTATTCGCGTTTCGATACTTGCACTTTCAATATATTGATTCGGGCCCTTTGCAGAGCTGGCCTGGTTGAAAAGGCCTTTGATTTTTTCGAGGATATGGCAAGTTTCGGTTGCTTGCCAGATGTTATTACCTATAATTCTCTTATAGATGGTCTGTGTAAGATTCATAAGGTTGATAAAGCACAAGAGTTGTTGAAAGAAATTCAATCAGAAGATGAAATGTCGCCTGATGTTGTAACTTATACTACCATTATATTAGGCTACTGCAATTTGGGTAAGATGGAGGAAGCTTTTAGACTTTTCCAAGAAATGACTGTGGCCGGTATTAAACCTACGACGGTCACTTTCAATGTTCTTATTGACGGGTTTGGTAAGGTTGGTAGGATTGATTCTGCCCTAGTTATGTATGAGAAAATGCTCTTTCTGGGTTGTTCTCCAGATGTTGTTACCTTTTCTTCTCTAATTGATGGTCATTGCCGAGCTGGACAAGTCGATGAAAGCTTGAATCTTTGGCGGGAGATGATATGCCGAAACGTATATCCAAATGAGTACACGTTTGCTATTCTTATTAACGCGTTATGCAAGGAGAATAGGCTAAAAGAGGCTCGTGAATTTTTGGATCAACTAAACTCGAGTAACATTGTTCCTCAACCCTTTATGTACAACCCTGTGATTGATGGGTTTTGCAAAGCGGGCAACCTTGATGTGGCCAATTTAATTGCAGCTGACATGGAAGCAAGAGGATGCAAGCCTGACAAGTTTACATTCACAATCCTTATCATTGGACATTGTGTGAAAGGACGAATGCTTGAAGCAATCAACATTTTCAATAAGATGCTTGCAGTTAAATGTGTGCCAGATAATGTTACTGCAAAATCTTTGATGTCGTTCTTGTTGAAGGCCGGGATGCCTTATGAATCATCCCGGATAAAGAAGCTAATTGCATTGGAGAATGTGAACTTGAGTTTATCGTCTTCTGGGACTGGTAGCCGGGCTAGGACAAATGTGGATATTCCGGTGGCTGTATAGTTGCAAGAGTGAGGCACATGCAGGGATCATGGGCCTGGCGGTTGCTTGGTCGGGTTGCATTAAGCTTGTGGTACTACTCAACTGGCAGCGGTGAGTGAGAATTTCGCTAATGAACTCCCCCAACCCCAAATCAGAGGATAATATTGGACTTTGTGGCGCATTTGATTGAACATTGACCCATAATGTCATAGCAAGCATATTACCGGTGTCAAAGGGATTTGATATGAGGACTTCTTAGAATGTTACCTGTTCATATTGTGATGGAATCGGTTATAGTGTTGCCACCCCATGGAGTCGACTAAACGGATCTAAGGATCCTTGTGAAAAGATCTATGAAGTTTTACGCTGGTTGTGAATGCAACCGTCTTCCTTTTTCAGGGTAAGAATGGACAGGTTTTTAGTGTTAGCACTCTCTATGCTTTCCACGCTCTTCGTACCTTTCAGTTTGGGGGTCCTCCGAAATAGCCTCTTGTCAGGGTCTCACCCTAAAGGGGTAAGGCTGCGTACATCCATCCCCCCCCCCCCCCCCCCCCCCCCCCCCCCCCCCCCCCCCCCCCCGCCCCCGGACCTTGCTTATG
Organism: Simmondsia chinensis; assembly: GCA_018398585.1. NCBI lineage: Eukaryota > Viridiplantae > Streptophyta > Magnoliopsida > Caryophyllales > Simmondsiaceae > Simmondsia > Simmondsia chinensis. The sequence continues at coordinate 36,841,759 of JAGTTD010000010.1, forward strand.
CGGGAGCCCTTGAGGCACTGGGACTGTTGTTGTACCCTGTGGAGTTGGCTACATGAATCCTTGGATCCGTGTAAAAACATTTGTGAAGTTTATCTAGGTATTGCCACTCAATGCAATTGTACTTCTTTATTTGGGCTCGGGACCAGCCACAAAGTTGTCCCTGTAGGCAGAGTTTGGCACGTAAGAAAAAGACAACCCTACAAATCGAAATATCTTAGTAGCCAGAGAAAAGAAAGCAAAATCGATTTCCTTAGTGGCTTACAACACCACCTAGAGGCTCCCGTTAAGGCAGGGTCTAGGGAGGGTGAGATGTGTACAGCTTTACTCTACAGGGTGCTATTCTGTAGGGAGATTGTTCTCGAATGACCCCTTAGTAGCTAAATATAGGAAGTAGGGGTCTGAATCCATCTAATGTAATCTATATAACTTTACGCAAAATGGTAATTAATGTTTGTAGCACCCATAATTTCATGATTTGCTTATGTATTTCTGTGGTTTTCATTTTTAGCTGCCCCCCTGTGTGTCGAGTCCTTTTGAGAACGTTCCACATCGAGTTCTGAGTCATGATATTCACATACTAATACTTACATTCTGTCTTTCTCTCATACAAACTCTCGATGCTTGTTTGGGCTGCGAGATCTTTTGGCTTCTCGTTGCTCTTTGTTTTTGGTTTTTGGTTTTAGTTTTGTCTTAGTTTGAGCAAAAAAATGAAAATTAAAACAAGAAAATTCATCTCCAAAACCTGATTTTTAGTATCTTAAAAATCAAAATTACATATAGAAACTGATACCAAACATATGCCCTTAGAGAGCGATATTCTTGACTTATAAATCGTCCTAGTGAAGAAGCTGAACCCAAGAGATTTGCATATCTTTTCCTTTCTGATAATTTGTACAACCCCTCGAGATGCACTAGAATACGTAGGGGAGTCAAGAGATTTGCGTATCTATTGCCCAGGAGACAAAAAAGAGAACACGACTTGTCTTTAAATATAGAACGTGTTACCTTTTGAGATTATATGAAATGTTGCTCGTCATTCTAGATACAATTTTGAAATGTTGGATTTTAAGTTATTGGAATCATGTATCCTTGTGATTTGTAGTGATTTATAGTTATGTTACGCTGAATAAAGGTCTGCATACTCATTCATAATGTTTCTAAAACGCAGGTTAAATGCTCGATTATGTTTGTTAACGAAGCTTTTAGGAGCAGTCGCTGTCATCGATTTCCTTTGCAATTGCGGGGTTTCTGCAGTTTGTTTCATTAGAGCATTCAAGGAGGCCAGCTCCATTCCGGGCTCGGTATGTACAGAATTACAAATCTTATATTTGAGTTTTCAGCCCCCTAGAGTGCTGAGTACTAGGGACTTCACATAAGATTGCAACCTATGAATTCGGATCCCTTTTTTGGGTGACTAGGGACTTGGTTGTTATCGTTTTCTATTCACGGTTTTTGGTTTTTGAGAAACTAAAATTCAGGTTTTGAAAACGATTTTTTTCTTGTTTTTAGTTTTCACACAAATTAAGAAAACTGGAAATAAAACCCCAAAAACAAAGGTTTTCAAAGCTAGATTTGGTTTCAAATAGGAAATGATTGCAAATAAACTATAAACGGCAAACGAAAAACGACACCAACATGTATCTCGGCTAATCCTCGAACACTTCAGATCCATTTTAGAAATAACTGTGTAATCTATAGCACTCTTCATTTAGATGCTATATATCACTCTCTTGTTTGTGAATTTTTGCCATTACTTGTTCAGGACTGTTTTGTTGATTTCAAGTAGAGGAAAATGCTTATTTGAATTTCTAATTATATTTGTCCCAAAAAAATGTCTAATTATATATATACAGGTAATGAGTTCCCCGAGAAGATGAGAGATGAGAGAAAATAATAAGACTCTTAGATCTAAATTAAAGAAATTTGGATCATCGATTAATGAGATGTATAAAAGCAATTTTGAAATTTGGACCCTTTGATTTATGTCTAGAGGTCTGTATTTCATTTCATCTCTCTTTTGTGTGTCATGGTTATATATATATTTACGGCAAAGGTTTATGTATTTTGCCCATTGTGTCAATTTAGTCCATGTACAATTTAAAGTGTGTCAATTTGGTCTTTGGAGAAAGATTTATCTTAAATTTTTAATAAAAGTTTTAATGGTTCGGCCACGAGTTGTGTCAAATTGAGTAAACGGTTAAATTTATAATAAGTTATTTGTATCTAATATAGTTTTGCGTTCAAAATTACGTTATTAACTTAACTTAAATTTGACCAAAGGGCTAAATTAATACATTTTGAATTGTACAGGGACTAAATTTATATAATTAAAAGTACAAAGATTAAATTGATACAATGATTGAAGTACATGAGCCTTTGGTATAAAGAACCTTGTATATAATGATGAAAAATATTTGATTATTATAAGATAATGACAGAGAATTGTCATACTTTACAGATTTTTCGATGTGCAGTGCTAATGGATAATTGATGTGGGCATGAAGTTGATAATATTTGTTAGTATACCTCTTATTAAGTGCAACGAGGAATCAAATATCATATAATATTAAGGCTCTGTCTTCATGCAAATGATTTTATCATAACATTTCTACAGTTTAACAAGGAGCAGTCCTTTAATATTTCCTCTTAGAGGAGGTTGATTTTCCCTTGAGGAAGATTTTTTTCCTCGTGCAATAAAAAAATATTTTTGATCATAATATGAATTTAATCAAGTGTGAACACTTTTAAATATTGATTATAGAACTATTTTATTTAACCAAAGGTTTTGAATAGAAGAAACTTCTCAATGAAAATATTTAGAGGAAATAACTAAAAAAAAAAATAGCTTCCAGTCGATCAGCACAGGGCTAAGTAACTTAAAATATGAAATATTTGTACGTAATAGTATATTTTATGGTTTTCAATTTTTAGAGTTGTAATTTGAAAACTTTTAAGTGAGTAATACGTGTAATATTTTTGTAGATGTGTTGAAATGCATGTAGGCTGATCCGAATACCTACAGTACTAGAAAAAGGGACCGTATAAGGGAAGAGAAGTAAAAGAGAAGGAGAAGAAAAAAAAAAAAAAAAAAAAAAAAAAGTGCGAAATGATGCACCATGACTAAGTAGGAAAGGTTCTCAGATGAGACCATGTACATAAGCAACTTTCACAAAGCCTGCTATGTATGTTAATAAAAATAGGAAATAATTTGTCTTTTTGGTATTTATTGTTACATTTTGTATATCCAAAGGCAAACACACTACTTCACTTTTGCTTCTAAGAGTGTGGGATCGTGTTCATACCATATAATGCAGAGATCACTCCATGGATGGCTGGCTATGTGTGCAAGTTACTCATTTCTTCAAGCAACCACTGGGTATGAGGCACAAGTTGCTACACCTGCGGCAACATTGATATATGGCTTTTACCAATTGAAACTCTACCCATATTCAACATTTTCGTGTAGGTATCGTGAGATTTAAGCGTTTATCATCTAAATGTACGTTGATGTTTCATTATGTGTAGTGGGGTATTTCGAGGTTGAAGAGTTTTAAATTCTATCAACTACATATCCTTTACCTCCAATTCGGTAGCTTCTTATTAAAAAAATGCTATGTGGGACATAATTCAAAGAATATACAAGTATTTCCTGTGAGCATTTGATGATTTTTGCTGGAAAATGTAAATCGGATATGTGATTTTAGCAATATCTAGGTAGCTTCCGACAAATTTACTAAATTTTTATTTATTTTTTCCGTCGATTTTTTTTTTTTTTTTTAAGAAAACACTAAGATGACTTATACATACTATTGTGGTCATATATTATATTATATCAATGTTTTCTATTTGATATTGGCCAGATTTTTTAAAAAAATTAATCAAACTTCCAACATAGGGATTAAAATACTTGTGTGTGTGTGTACATATATATTAAAATGTTTAAGCTACCTAACTTATAGATACTCAAACCTAACAACCTAAGCGATAAATCCCTTTTTTATCTAATATAGCTTATTTCCGCTTTTGTTATGACTAATATTAGAACTCAATTAAAAACTTTATAAAATATTATATTGATAGAGATTTTTCACTTATATTATAACAAATATCATGAAATCCTCAAATAAGAGAAGTAATAAAACTTACCACACATGTTTTTGCCCATCTCCATCTTGAAGTAACCATGGTGACCCCAGTCTTCTCCCCATGAGTTCTTAATAAGCCAATACGGGATACCATTTTCTACTCCATACCCAACCGCAAGAACCGCATGGTTCACATCCTGTCAAAATAGTCTTATAATTAAAGTCCCGTCACATAGTTTTCTTTTTATTTCTTTTTACAAACAGTAAGAAGTTCAATTGGGATATGCAAACAGGTAATCCTCCCCAAACCCCATAAATTCTCTTGGTAACACTTCTTAGAGACTTTACCCGATGCTTGTTAGATAATAAAATTTACGATACATAATGCATAAATGATAAATATACTTTACCATAGGATTGCTGCCACAAGTGTCACTGGTGTAAACTCCTTTCTTGTACAATTTAAATCCATTGACAACCTCAAATGCTACGCTCACTGGCCTCACTAATGCTACCGCGTGCTTCAGTTCATCCTCAGCACCCTGCATTTATTTCAAGAAGAAAAAAGATGTATCAATCCCATGTAAATTTTTATGTTTATAATTTTAGGCTGCAGACACAGATGGAATCTTGCTCCTAATGACTTTTGTGTTGGTTTTTGAACATCAACCACCATTACATGCTTTGAGTCCCTAAAACAAAAGGTCCTAAAGTTCAAATCTCATTATTACCAACTCTTTTACTTACAAAAACAACATGAAGTCAGTGTTTTGATACCCACACTCTCATGATAATCTCAACCAAAGAGGGCATCAACACGCTGTCACCGGATCCCATTAGAACTCCGAAGTTAAGCGTGCTTGGGCGAAAGTAGTACCAGGATGGGTGACCTCCTGGGAAGTCCTCACCCTTAGGTTAGAGGCACTGGGAAACAGCCTCTCTTTAGGGTAACACTCTGAAGGGGGAAGGCTGCGTACAAACGCCCCCCATACCCTACGTAAGCGGGAGCCCTTGAGGCACTAGGTATGTTGCTTTTTCTTTTTTTACTCTCATGATAATCTCAGCTTGCTGTGACAGCTATGCAATATTGAACCCAAAGTAACGTCGGTTTGAACACCTCGCTAATCTTGTAATCATCTGCTATTCTATCCCTTCCAAACCCAAATTTAGCCATTAAGCCTCTGTTTGTTTTCCAAAAACAATTTGTATATTTTGCATCTCGATTCTATTATTTGTTTTGCATAACTTTATAGCAATCACCGCATTATAGAACCTGCTATCCTCCGTCGACAGAGAAATTGACTTCCTCTCAACGAAAGGAGGAAACATTTTCCTTCATAAAGAGGAAAATGTTTTCATTCTAATCTCACATCATATGCCTCACTTTTAACCTTAATTCAGCTAAGCGTGAACTTCATACCAAATTATAAACTGAAACAATTTTCTTTAGTTAGAAGGAACAAACATTTTATAATTGAAAATATAATGTGAAAAAGAATTTCCCGAAAGGAAAATGTTTCCGGTTTAAGAGTGAAAACAAAAGTTTTCCAGTGACTTACTAGGGTGATGTTGACAGAGTCAAGGACTTGGACACCAACATTTGCAGCAGAGTATTTGCAGACACCATTCTCGCCTTTGTAAGGATAAGCTTCCTCAGTGTCAAGGCCACCATTGTACTTGATGTACTCAAAGGCTTGAGAAGGCAGACCCCCATTGCACCCAAAATTATTGAATGCTCCAGCACAATCTACCAGCTGCTGTTCTGACAATGATATGTTCTTCCCGTATGCCTGCGCATAGGCTGCCTCTAGAGCTCCTGTCGTACTGAAGAATCAAACATTTCAACGTGAATAGAATTAGGGCTAAACGGATTGCACTTTATATGAATAATTCGTGCTCCAAATCAATTATGGTTTGTTACCAATTAGGTACTTGATAGCTTGTTGAGTCGAGTTCAAAAGGGATGTTCAACTCTATAATGTTCACTAATAGTTCGATAGGAGCTCGTTAAGAGCTTGATAAATGCTTGTTAAGTGCTGGTTAACGGCCATAACGATCGGTATTGACTTGATAATGGTTCTATAATAGCTTAACAATAACTTAGCTCATCTTAGTAGCAAGCTTGACTCGAGAGCAAGTTTGGCTTGACTATGAGCCTAACTTAGCCCTGTAAGGAGCTCGACTCGACTCGACTCGATCAAGCTAAAGAGCTCAGTCAAGCCAAGTATCGAACACGCTAATATTTATCGAACAAAGTTCAAACAAATGCTCTAAATCTCGATAAAATGTCAGCTCGAATTTGAGCTCAAACAACGGGGAGACTTGGCTAGTTTATGCCTGTTAATATAATGCAAACTATGAAATTTTACGGGTCTAGGCTTGTCCCAAGGAGGTTATCCGAAAGAGGTTTAACGTAGTTTTATTCTAAAACTGATTGACATCCTAAAAGCAATTTGACCGAGTCTAGGCTGGTTGATTTCTTCTTTTATCAAAATTCTGATGTGGGACTTGTTAGATTTATATTTGGAACTTGTTACAAGATCTATACGCTGAGTGCATAACAATTCCACTAAAATCCAACCTGAATGTCCAACAAGAGCCACATTGCCCTTGATCTTTGACAGCACTGACTATGCCCTCTGCTCGCCAGTCTTTCTGCATTTTAGCACCGAAAAAGTTGCATAAATATCTAGGGAGGGTAAGATATACGCAGCCTTATCCCTACAGGGAAGGCCGTTTCCGAATGGCCCCCAACCCTATAAAGCAAAGACGTAACAATATTTATAAAATACATGTCAAATAAAGCAGAATCAGACATGCAAGCAACAATAACAAACATGCAAATTTAGGGGCACTATGAACTAGTATCAGTGTGCTCCTCTCTCCAAACAGTTGTGTCGACCAAACATATTTTTAACCGTTACTTAACTCTATCTATATATGGTGATCTCCTTCTTCAGATGAGGGATGAGTGAAGTCGTATTTAAGTACCTCTTCTGGAAGATCATCATCAGTTAGTCTGTGGTTACCCTTGAGAGTGGCAGAGCAATTTTGCGCAGCCCCAAGTCTCTGTCTCTGGAACTCTTCCCACGTCCAATCAGCGAACTCTGTTTCACACCCATATTCAAAATTTCAATGATATCCGTTACTAACACGAAAATTAAACGAGATCTAATACTTGTGTGTATTATTCGGCTTTACACTAGAAACCTTCGGTCAAAATTTCCTTAGCTTATAAAAGTAAAGGAGAATGTCAATCACAATAGCGGTTATAGAAGCATATCACACAGTAAATAATAAGTTATAATTGATAATTTGAGAGTATAGTGACAAATTTAGTAAAATATAGAATATAGATATTTAATTTAAGTATAGATGTTGATTATTTTCAATTACCATTTATTTTTTAAATCGAAAAAATTGTAAATATGTGCTATAATACGTGTAATATATGGATCATAACGAGTAAACATGCATTCTACTATATTATTGAAATTATACGTAAACACCCTTTTTAAACGGGAAAGTACAGATATGTGTTCAAAAATACTATTATATGCATAACAGAGCTACAAGCACAACTAGTATGACTCTCCAACAATGTAGCTAGATCTAGTAAACTGTATGCCCAAGACAATAACCAAAGACAAGATACAAGTTAGATTTCCAGAAAGATGATAAGCTAACACAAGTGAAGAGAACTTATTTACAAGAAGATACACGATCTCATTTGGTGTATATTTGCCATGCATTCCATCTCTACATAACTCAGTTATATATATCCTACCCAAGCATGGGTACTTCAATTCCTAAACCTAAACTATGCATGAACTTAGGAACGACTGTGAACCTACGAAATTTGATACATGAACTTATATAAACATGTGTTACTACAACCTAATAATTGAATGAATCTAATATTGACTCTAAGAGATGCATAATCAAATTAGCATACAATTTTCAATGTTGTCTAATCATTTGTTAACCATGTAAACAAAATTAACAACTCTCTTCTAATAGAATAAGAATACAAAGTACCGGTGCCATTGCCCTAAATTAGTTGAGAATCTGGAGATGATGTATATTTAATGTTATACATACCATGAAAGGGTACTCGATTCATGAACCCCGTGATGTTACTCAAACTATGAGAGACGATTATTTAACTTTAAGATTATTCTTTTCTATTTTTAACGCTGATATTCAGATATTTTTATCACTACAAAAGAAAAGACATTGCATTGTAACATCTCTAAGGAGCAAATAACAAAAGACCGGTGGAGAGATCCACCACCTATGATTACAATGCTTTTTGTTGGGAAAAAAATCACGCATTGAACACAAGTGAAAGCGGAAAAAAAGTTATCAAAACAAAGCATAAAAGATTTATGCGGAGACTCTTTCTTAATTAGTGGAAAAATCACAGGACCTACATGGATTCGCTATGAAATTTTCAGATTACAATATCTAGTATAACCTAAAATCTCATAATCACTCCATCAAATATTAGCTATTACACAGTAAGCCACCAGCCCTTCTAATGGAATTATAACACTGTAAACCACTAACTCTCCTCAATATAACTTTAAAAAGAAAAGGCTACAAACTCGTTTCATGCTAAAGTGGAACACTCCCAACATTAAATTCAAAACTTCCAAACCAGAAAAAGAAAACCCATAAGCAAACTTTATGCTCCCGAACACTCCTTTATAAAAGCTACACAGTCTCCTGCATTTGTTCACTCTTTTCTGTACACCTTCTCTCCAAAAACACTCCTTATTTATAAAAAAAAAAAACCTAACCCCAAATCAATAAAAACACATTTCAAGCGTTTTAGGAAAAAGTCAAAACACTTTTCTCCATTCTTTTTCTATTTTCCATATTCATCTCTTTTCCTTTTCAACTTTTTGTCACCCCCCCCCCGCGGCGCCCCCTCTCTTTTTTTTTCATCGTCTTGAACATTACACATATCAAAGTCAAGGTTTTGCGCAATACAGTGAGTGAGCAACATAATTACATGATCTAGGCATCCAACCAAAAGTTAAAGACAGGAAGAAAGAAGCCAAGTATTTTCCTTTCACGGGAGAGGGAATGACATGAGGGTCGCAACTTCCTAATCTTTACTAGATTTAACTCACCAAAACTTGTGCTACGCATCTCCATTACAGGAAGGATCCAATCCTAATAAGAAACCATGTACATAAACACTCTTAGTCCGAAGTCTCAGCAGGAACAGTATCTATACCTACAACAACAACATCCAGTACCTCAAGACGCTTTCATGGATATACGCAGTCTTATCCTTAGAGGGAGCTACCTGAAGGGAGGCTATTTCCAAGGCTTCCAACCTTAAAAGAAAGGAAAAGAAAACAGTACCTATACCTAAAGCAACATTTCCAGTGCCCCAAGGGCTCCCGCCTAAGTAGAGTCAGGAGGGTGGATATGCGTAGCCTTCCCCCTTTAGAATGCTATCCTAAAGAGAGGCTGTTTCTGAAAACCCCCAACCTGAGGGGTGCAATACGAGGATTTCTTAGGTGGTCGCCCATCTTGATACTACTCTCGCCCAAGCACGCTTAATTTCGGAGTTCTAATGGGATCCGGTGCTTGCGTATTGGTACCCTCTTAGGTAAAACAGTATCTATGCCTGATTATGCTAATTTCTACATTTCCTTTTTCTAGAAATAAGGTTATTTTTTAGGAGTATCAGTCAAAAATATTGATTTTCTTCAGTAACACTCATTTTACCCAATCCTATGTATTAAAGTCCTAGTATACTTAGATTTGTCCTAGATACACATTTTATATTCTAGTATATCTAGATCTCTTCTCGCTCCCTATATAGGACTCTTATCTTCTAAGATGTAACTTCCATATATTTGTACTTCATTATTTGTTCTTCAATCATAATATTTCACACTAATAGTTAAAAAAACACGCATGCGAATCAAATGTGATTTATACATACATGTATTATGCAACTTTACACATGAAATTTTCGGTAAAAAATTGTTGATTTATAAAACATATATATGGATGGGAAATTCTAGTGTGCAGATTCTACACATGCAAAAAAAATTGGAGCCTTTGATTTTGCTGAGATTAAATCTCAACCACACATATAAGTTAATGTCTAAAATAATTCATTCTTTTAAATAAGAGTAGATTGAAAAGAGATATAATTTTATAGATTCAACTTTTTTCTAATACTGTTAGCAACAATAGCAGTAACAAAAAGCATAATATACCACAAATGATATGGTATAATCAATAACTTTGAAGTTAGAGAGATATATTTACCAAAATATAGAATATTGATACATAAGTTATGCGAAAGAAAGACTATTTTCATTTAATTTGTTGTTTTTTAAACGCGAAAAGTATGGATATGTGTAATAAAACCAGTATTATACTGATAACATCTAGAAAACGTGTATTTACTGCATCATTGAGAATTATAAACAATATTCTATATGGGAAATACAAATACGTGTCTAATATGTTGTCACACTCGTTTTTTTTTTTTTTTTACTAGCAAAGATCCTATTCAAACATCTAATACAAATCCATTAAAGTCGGGTAGCTTACTATGACTTACACCAAAAATCCAAAGCACTTTAATAGCATAACATCATAAACCAAACTCGAAAACAAATTCATCATTTCAAAATTAAAGTCAATCCACAGCAGCAGTTGGCTTACTGTTAATAGCAAGTTTGTAAGGCAAGCCTTTCCTGTTAGTCGATCGGATCAATTTCAAACTCTCCTTGAAAATCTCAAACCTAATCTTCATATCCTCCACAGTCTCATACCTCTTCTCATACCTACACACCACAATCCAACACAAAATCACTCACACAACACAATACTCATACCATCGCAATCCAATCAAAACCGTCCGATTCTGATAATCATACCTATGAAGGAATCGAACGAAGGAGAGAGCGTGACGCGTGTCACCGATGACAGATCGGACGTCAAATAGGCCGTCGGAGACCAATCGGATAGGATTGACTTCATCGAAGATCGAGGCGGCGGCGATGGAGGCGGTGAGGAACAAAGCGAGCGATAAGATAACACGAAAAACCGCCATTGTTGAGATCTCTGAGCTCCGGTGAGCAGCAACAATGAGCGTGAAGGAGATTCTTATTGCTGAAGAGAAGAAGACAACGAAAGATTCCGATGATATTTTTGGGGTATGGTTGGTAAATATACAAAGATTCCTCCAATTTGATTGGGGTTTGGTGGCCAATGGGAGTGTGACAGGTGTGATGTAGTGGCTGACGTAATTCTTGTGGATTTTGGTTGAGGTTTTTTTTTTTTAACTGAAAATTACTTATATTTTATCAAATAAAATACCACATTTTGGAATATAAATGTATTAAAATATAAAATTTAATTTAATTTAATTAAATTATATTAATTAATATATTTTATAAATGATAAAATTACACTTTATTTCGATTTGTAAAATTATTAAGGATTCGAAGCGCTGTTACAAGCTTTTGCCACAAAAAAAATTTAGAAGTATTTTTTATTTATAAACTATTTTTGTAATTTATTAATAAAAAATAATTTTTATTGAAGATGGTTAATAATTTTATATTTATTTTAATAAAAAGTTAACAGTATTAGTATTAGGTGTAATATTAAATATATTTTTTAATATTTAAGTGTTACTTTAAAAACTTTAAAAGTTATAATTTTCTGATATATCACCTAAAATATAAATACTTTTTAATAAAAAATTATCTATCTCTTTTTTTTAAGGAGTACAAAGACTAGGAAGTCCAATCAATTATTAAAAGGTTTTCTAACACATGTTTAAATGACATCCGTCGATGCAGGGACTAAGGGGTGAGATGTACGCAGCCTTACCCTTTCAGAATACTACTCTAAAGAGAATCTATGTCTGTAGATTCTCAATCTAAAAAGCATAATAACAATAACAATATAAAGAAAGTATAAAGTACCAATAAGTAATAAAATAATAAAATATAATTAAATAATAAAAAATAAATAAAATTTGGATTTTCTAACATGTGCACATGTTAAGAAATATTTATAGCACTTATATTTATTAAATTTTTATTAAATTATTCAAATATTAAAAAAATATTATTATTTTTATATAAATTAATAAAATATAAAAATTTAGTATAATAAATATTTTTCAACATGTACCGTGGTACATGCTGGAAAAATTCAATGAATATATATATATATATTTGTTGTAGTGTTGTCAATTATTACTGAGATGGGCACTTTAAATGTTTCAAATTGGCACGCATCTTAAAGCTAGCCTTGGAAATTTCAACTCATCAAAAAAAAAAAAATTAATATCGAAAATTGAACATAATTAAATGTATTACATTTTAATTGAAATATATTATATATAATTTATAAAATTATAATAATATTTTTTATTTTAACTAAAAAGAAGATTATCGTGGTATAAACATGTACTTTTGGACACGTGTTAGATGAACCCAATATATAATTTGCAGATTAAACACATATATTTTGGATAGTTACTAGGGTTTAAATTACACTAAAAAACAATCGCCTTTTACAAATACGCTAAACATGTTATTTTGAATAGGTTATATATAAAATCAGAGAAAACACAACATGTGTTGGTTTAGTTTAGTTTAGTTGGTAAATCATTATACTATTAATGTGGCTCTGTATATGTTAAATTTCACAGAGCCTTTAGGCCCAACCTATAGAGTTAGAACATATGAGATCCACATATAAGCCCAAGTGGGGTTCCATCCTAAAATAAATTGGCAATAGATGAAGTAATCCACTAGATTTATAAGATGATCATTTCTTTCTCTCAACTCCAATATGGGATTCAACAAGACTCACATGTGGGGTCTTCAATAGTATACAAGTACAATCTTAGTTGGTAAAAGCATAAACACCTTGTTATTTATATAAGAAAATATAAAATTACACGTATAGCTTCAATGAAAAACTAACTGCGTTAATGTGGGTGGTCAGTTGAAAAAAGTTAAGATTTTGAACTCGATTTTCTGAAAACTTAAAAAATGATGAAGATTAAGTGAAAAATGACTAATTTTAAAGTTGATTTTCAGTATAAAAAAAAAAAAACTCATATCCAGTATAACCCCGATTAAATAATATTGTTGACCGATCCCAACTTGAAACAAATGTGGTAAATAATATCTTAATTAATTAATAAATTTTTAAATTTTAAGAGTATTAATTTATTGAGATTATACTGTATAATCGGAGATAATTGTTGTGGAGGAATTATTGAAATAGGTGAGGACAAAAGAGTTACGGGTTAGTGATGGAGACACCCCTAACTTTATGGAGGTAATACGAGCCGTAAAGTCTCTGCAACTTTTTCATGTCGTGACAACGGCACCTATTCACCTAATTTTTGTTATTATGGCAGATTATATATAAAGTCTGGTTATATCGAGCTTTATTTATAAATTTAGGTCTATGACATGCTAGAGTTTAAGCGTGGTGACTCTATATATGTACACGGATGTGTAATGTGTTTGTTACCATTAAAGTTGAATAAGGGTTGAGGAACAGTTGAGAGTTGAGTCGTGTCATGTAAATATAAATATATAGTGAATTATTACCCTCTTGTTGGGAAATCATAGGAAGGAATTTTTTTATCAATTGTCAATTTTTTTAAATATATGAAGTAACTTACCTCATCTCCCTCCAAATAAGTTATATTTCTTTTATTTCTAAACAATTGACACGAAAATTAAATTCTTAGAAAATATAACTTCTCATAAGAATTTGATTCCCATGTTACCCTAGCAGGGCCCAAGTTTCGCTCCAATTCGATATTTTATAAGTTCAAAAATGTCAATTGATTGAAATCAAGATCAGAGCTCGTGTTCGAATTTTTGGATGTAAGCTAATATTTGAACACGTTTATCTATAACAATGTTAAGTAGTGTGAAAATCTTTATGTTTATCATTGAGTTTTGCTTCCGTAATGCTTACCTTGTGCTATGTTTTGCTCTTATACTTCCATATTGTCATGCTTCACGGGTTGAGGGTCATCGGAAACAGCCTCCGTTCAGGGTAGCACCTTGAAAGGGAAAGGTTGTGTACATCCAACCCCCTAGACCCTACTTTTGTGAGAATCCTTAAGACAATGGGACCGTTGCTGTTGTATTATAACACTTAAAAGATGTGTCTATTTATGTATTATTTGCATATTATTAAAATACTAACAAATAGCTTAAAAATACACTTTCCTTCACTTTAGGAGCCATCTGAGCCCAAGCCTTCACCTAGCCCACAAGGCCCAACTGCTTAAATTAGACTTGACTTGAAAGAGACTTCCGTCAAGACAGGATCTGAGAAGGATAAGATGTATGCAACCTTACATCTACAGGGTGCTACTATGTAGAGATCATCATATAATTCTAATGAGTTAAATTATTTAAAGCCGATTATTTTGGAATTGAATCCTACTTGAGTTTATATGTGGCTCTTATATGTGTCAACTTCAACTTCATGCACTACGCTCTTCCCAACAAATGTATCGTTTTGAACTAATTACACTCCTTTCCAACAGTTGTCTTCTCCATTAGATAAGCTACGCTTTAGGAGAAGCAAAACACAACGTCTTCTCAAGATCAAACTTAATCTCGCGTAAATTCCTCGTTGTTTAGGCAAAGTTATTCGACAGTTCCAACCAGCAACTAACAAATGCACGTCGGAAGAAGGATCAAGTTAATCTCGGAAGACGATCGTCATTGTTATTGTTTGCAACATAGCAATGTTAGAAAAATTGCCTTAAAATAGGAAAATCGCAGAGAAAATTCAGCAAAAAATCTAGCAGTAAAAATATGTAATGAAAACAGTGAAATTGTAACAAAATGATAACAAACAATTTCAACGAAAAATATCTAAAAATAGCAATCGAAATAATAATGAAAGTGGGGAAAGAGGCTACAATACCGGCAAGCAATTAGAACATTCAACGAAGGGGAGAGTAATTAGAAAGATCTTACAAAATAATAATATCGCGCCGTGGTAAATGCCACTGTCCTAAAAGACGATTTCACCGCTGCTCCGGTGCACACAGTATAACCGGCGGCCGTCCTCCAAGATTAACGCGATCCGACTCTTAACGTGCACTCGTTAATTGTCGGGTGGAAGCGCCTAAGAACTTTGCCTAACATCTAGATCTGAAATTAGAATTTAGATATCTTTGTGAAAACGAGCATAATTGATAAGCAACAGAGCATTCCCAAATCAACCACTATCATCTCCTCACGATAAGTCTCGATACTCCCCTTCTCTTCATTATTACACTCATAAACCCGGAACTGGAGAAGAGCTGGTCCAACGAAGTCGTTTTGGGATCGAAATGAAAAGACCTCGTAAAGGAGATAAATTTTGATCTGATGATGTTGGGAAGTTAGAGTGGGGTGGGATTATATATTATTAGGAGAGGAAGATTGGTGTAGGTTTATAGTGGGACGTGAATTTTTTTGGATTTTAATTTGCAACGGCAATTTTATGGGACGTAATAAATTGCAACGGTAAAATAACAGACGTAATAAATTGTAACGGTAAAAAGTACTAAAATCGGGTGCAATAAATATCAACGGCTACAAACGGTCACAAATTTAATGACATCAAACCGCTACGGGTAAGCGACTAGTAACAGGTCTTGAAAAATATTTTCCGAGAAATAAATAGACCTGTTAAGAAAAGGATCATCCACACTATTTCTTAATGTGGGATACAACTCCCCTATAAAACTAAATATTAGCTAGTATCATTTTTCCAACAAACAACGGCAAAATCGTCGTTCGGATAAGATTCTTTCTCGTTTATGTTTCTTTTATGTTAAATTCGCATGTAAATGTGAGGTTAAAAAGCAACAGAAATGGAAAAATAAAAGTAAACGTCGCCTGAGAGATTCGAACTCTCGCGGGGAAACCCCATGTACTTAGCAGGCACACGCCTTAACCACTCGGCCAAAGCGACCTTTTTGAAACTATACCCTTAAAATTATATATATAATCATTTTATTTAATTTAAATTATGTGCCAATATAATATTTAAGGTTATTTAAATTAAAGGTCCTTATACTTTATTCATTGTGCTAATTTAGTCCTTATGCTATTAGTTGTTTTAATTTAGTCCCTGTATAATTGATATTGTGTAAATTGTTGGCCTTCAACATAAAATTTATGTTAAGTTCTTAATGAATTTTTTAATAATTCAGCTATAAGTTATGTTAAATTTTCTCAACGGATGGATTTGTAATGGATTACATGTATCAAACGTGATTGTGTAGTTAAAAATTACTTCAATAACTTAATTTGAATTTAACCAAACGACTAAATTAATACAATATAAATTATAGAGGGACTAAATTAACACAATTAAAAATATAATAACTAAACTAATATAATGAAAAAAGTAGATTTTTGGTGGAAATAACCATATTATTTAATTAAGGTTTTAAGGTTGGTGAATCTGGAATCAAATCTCATTGCAGTATGAAGGCATACGAATAGTCATGAAGGTGTCAGCTAACTCAATTAGTAAAGTCTTTGAAGAGTGAGAAGCGAGCAAAGGACCGAATCCATAGTTATAGCATTGGGGGGCACGAATTTTAGAAAAATATATTTTATCTATTATATATGGTTTTGGAGGGCTAGCATAGGGGTATTAGATGACCCGGTTAGAGTAGGATAGTCTTTATCTCTTTCTTTCTATCCATTTCTATCTTTCTATCCCTATCTCATTCTCTCTCTCGTTCTCTTTCCTTTTCTCATCTAACTTTTTTTTTTTTTTTAAATGTGGGCCATACTTATGCTTTCTGATGTTTGCCAGGTCTTTTGGCTGATGGATGTAAGACCATAATCTTAAGCTGGGGGTCCGAGGAAATAGCCTCTCTTCAGGGTAGTTCCCTGAAGGGGGAAGGCTGCGTACATCTACCCTCCCCAGACCCTGCTTTTGGCGGGAGCCCTTGGTGGCACTGGGTTTGTTGTTGTTGTTGTATCTATTATATATGGTTTGTTTATTTAGTCTATGCGATCGGTACAATCAAATGAGATAGATGTTAAAAGCAAGAATTCGACATTTGAGTACAAATATCAATTTCACATAGGAGTTATAGGAAAGAAGAGACCAACATATAAGTCTAGTGAGTTATTCCACATATTGCCAATTGATTTTAGGATGAAGCCCCACTTGGACTTATATGTGGACCTCATGTGTACTAATTCCGTAGATCGGGTCAGTGAAATTTAACAATAGATGCTCAAAGCTCTGGTTTTTTAATACAACCACTTGAAATTCTCTTCAATATATCCCGATGGATTCTGATTTCTTTGGTGTTTGCACTCTCGTTGCGCATCATATGACATCTATTTTTGTTGCCAAGGTAGTTTTCCTAGAAGTATACGTGTCTTTAGGTATCGTAAAAAGGATAAAATTACACTAAATTTAACAATTATGTTGTAATTTTGTTGTCAAAATTATAATTATAATATGAAAATAAGAGTGTCCGATGTGGGCGGTGGCAGGGACAAGAGCATCTTAACCATGTGCTGCTGCACATTATCCACTCACCACCACCCTATGAATATTTTTTATTTTTTTTAGGGTTATTTATATTTTAGTACTCGAATTTGTAGTAGGGTTCTTTATTTACCAAGCATTAATGTACCGAATTTTATTACAATTCTGAAGTGAAGTGTGCTTGGGCGAGAGTAATACCAGGATGGATGACCTCCTACGAAGTCCTCGTGTTGCCAATCTTATAAGGTTGAGAGTCCTCGAAAACAGCCTCTCGACAAGGTTACACCCTGAAGGGGTAAGGGTGCGTACATTCACTCCCCCCCAGACCCCGCTTTGGTGGGAGCCCTTGCGACATTGAGTATCTTATTGTTGTTGTTGTAGTACCCAACATTTGTAGTAATAAAAAAAGGGTTTACAATTTTTTTAATTTATTTTATAGCGTTTTTGAATACTCATTATAGTATATTTCAGGGCGAAAACTATCACGACATGTTATTTAAATACTCGTTATAGTATATTGGTGAAAAAAATCCTTCTTGGCCCTATTTTTCTAAAAAAAGAAGAAAATCTCCATTTTCAATTGTTAATATCCATCACTTTAGTGAGTATTTAAAGTAACTTGCCACGTTAAGAGGGTTATTTTAGTCAATATAATGTAGTGTGTATTTATTAATACAAAAAATATAAATTTGAGGTACAAAAAAAAAAAAAAAAAATCAAAAAGGTCACGAGTCGTTTTATTATTTCTAAAAAGTAGAGGTACTAAAATATAAATAACCCTTTCTTTAACCGAGTTTTTTTTTTTCTTTTAGAAGGGAGGGGGGGTATATATATACATAGGGATGACTAAATAAGATGATGAAAGTGAATTTTGGATTATTTATTTGGCTGCTGATATCATCTTTATCCCATCTGATATCACCTTCTTTCCCTACTTAACTGAATGTGAAGCTCGAAATTCATCGCGTCATCTCTCACACATTTATAAGAGTCATCATATATATATATATATATATAGCTCAAGACCCGCTATTATCTTTTGATAAGTAGATGATGTAATCTTCAAGAAGCATAAAAATCTTCCAATAGAAGAAGGAAAGCAAAAATGAACGCATCAAAATCTCACGTTCGATGCACCTAATTGCACGCAATGATCAAAACTGAACATAGATGTTCATATTTGCGTTGAAATCATGTCGATATTGAGAATAGTTTGGGATTCAAACTCTCGATCCTCCGATGAATAAAACTCTGATATTATATTAATAAATTAACTGTGCTAAAAGTAGCAGCATTTGACCACAAGAATATTGAATGGCTTTGGAAAGTGGGTCTTGGAATGCTAAACAATCTCCCTTACATCACGCCCGCGCCCTCCATTATTTTTATCAATTTTCCTTCATCTGTTTCCATCCAGAATCAGCTATTCTAAAAACTTAAATTAGTGAGTAAATTATAAAAGTCTTAGAATAAATTAAATAATATTATATTCTAATATGTCGTTCCCTTATATAAATGTTGATTAAGTTTCAAACGTGGATAATGCGTAAATCTACTTCATATTTTGTGGGGGCTGTTAGATACGAATTTGTGAGCTTTTGGTCAATATGGATCTGTACCATGTCAAGGAACTAATTATTCCAAAAGTTTAAGTTAATTCGTGAAGAAACAAGAATGATTTTATATTCTAATAGTAACCGAGTCAAGCTGACTTACGAGCACCTTACAAGTTGGATCATGGTATAGCTCGCCACTCTTGCTTTGTCTGAAACGACGTTTGTTATATATCTAGTATTCATATAGTACTAGGTAGGGTTGCAAATGAGCCGATCCATAGCTTACTCGGCTTGGCTCGTTAACTAAATGAGACCCGCTTGGTTTCGGTATCATTTATCTAGTCGAGCTGCATATCTCGCATATTTGTGCTCGGCTCGGCTTATTAACTAAATAAGAACAGCTCAGTATCAATATCATTTATGCTTGATTATTTGGCAAGCTGGTTGTTGAGCTTTGTTAGCTCATTAGGCTCATTTATCAGGCTTGTTAAACTCATTTATTAGACTTGTTAGACTCATTTATGATTATTGTTACTTGAATTGCCAGAAAAGAATAATAAAATAAATCACGCATGGAAATTAAAAATTAAAAAAGTATATATATATTACTCAATTCCATAATCTAGACATGAACAGGTCTTTGGCTCATTGCTGCAAACCAGGTTTTCAGGCTGAGGGGTCATCGGAAACAACCTTCCTTCAGGGTAGCCCCTAGGAGGCACTGGGATTGTTGTTGTTGTTGTTTGTTGTAGACATGCAAGCCAATAATCAAGCTGACTGATGAGCCTTTCGAGCCGAATCGGCCTCGGTTTCATTTGGCTCGTTTATTTAAACGAGCCGAACCGACTCTCGAGTCAGCTTAGACAAACGCGAGCACGAGCCGACTTGACTCATTTGCAGCCCTAGTACTAGGTATTAATGTCTCACTTATTATCTTATCCAATGTAGCACTTTTAGAAAAAAAAAAAAAAAAGTATTATTGATATATTGAATGTAGTGAATATATATTAGCAATAAATTAAGGCATAATTTGCCACCGACTCCATTGATAACATATGATGGATAGCAACATGTTGAAATCCGTATTCTAAGGGTTGAATTCCTCTCTCTCTTTCTCTCTTTTTATGGCAACTTTAACTTTGCGTGATCTGATATATATTTACTTTATCAGTGTTTGTTATCGGTTTTGACCGTTTCGAGCTTTGAAACATGACCTATTGATTATTATAATTGAACTGTCTCCATTAATCCCATACCATTGCATAAGACTTGTCGAAGCATGCATAATGCATGACCATTTTTTGGTTCAGATATAGACCTGAATATATCTTATTTTCCATGTGTGGTTAGTATAAAAATAAGCAAGATTTTTATGTTGTTATTCTTCATCTCTCTAGAGTAGTAAACTGCTTAGGCATCAGCTAATTCTTGGGGCTCGGAATTTCGATTGGTCTATTTGTACCAACACAAGGGCATAAACGATTTTAGGATAGTGGTGAATTCCTCAACACGACAACAAATTTTGTTGTGATCTTCTGTTATTATCAGATAATTTTTAATTATTCTTTCCCTTATTTTTTCAACTAAGGGTGTATAGACATCCCATTATTTTATTTTTTATTTTTTTGGTTAAAGTAATTAAATAATTAAATATATGTTGCATATTTTATCACTAGATAGTGCATATGGGCATGTTTAAACACCACCTAGTACGAAAGATCCTTCATGTGACAATAATGTTTGTTATTATAATTCTTTTTCCCGAAATTCAAAATCAAATTTAATATATTAAAAGTTTATTTACGTCAAAGAATCCTATATTTTATCCATTGTGTTAATTTGGTTCTTATACTTTTAATTGTGTCAATTTAGTCCCTAAATAATTCAAAATGTGTCAATTTAGTCCTTTAGTCAAATTTAAATTACGTCGTTGACCTAAGTTTGAACACCAAAATTACGTTAGATGCAAATAACTTATTATAAATTCATCCGTTTACTCAATTTAACTTAATGCGTGGCCAAACCATTAAAAATTTTATTAAAAACTTTACCTAAATTATTCTCTAAGAGCCAAATTGACACATTTTAAATTGTATAGGGACTAAATTGACACAATGGACAAGGTACATGGATATTTGGTATAATTAAACATATATTACATTAATTTTGATTAATGATATATCTATGAATCTTCTAAGTCGATCTCCTAAATGATTGCCATGTAGTAAAATAAAAGTTTTGCTTTGATTGATCATACACATTTATATTTTGTATTAACTTAGGCTTTACTTCGAGAAAAAAATATCTTAGTTTCAAATCTCGATAAACAAAGACACATATCTTTGCTTCTTGACTATAAGTTATTTATAATTAGGTAAAATATATTTTAAAAAACTGCCAGAAATTGCCTAAAATAAAGTACAAATAAAAGTGTCGTAGCATGAAGCCACACAAAAACTATAGATTAAGTAGACTGAAGGTTAGATAAACAAATCATGTCAAAATTTATTACAGCTCATTCTTATTCCCTTTGGGGAGTGATAGCTCATTGGGCCGAGTTCGAGTGCACATAATAGCTTCTACTTGCAATAATGTTTAATATAATATAGTTATGAAGTGGGCTTGTGCAATATCCACACTTAATTGACATTTGTATGGAGACATATTAAAGTATAAAATCAATCTTAAGTCTTTTATCCATCAATTTAAGCTTTTAGAACAGATGGTTTCTAAATAATCTATACTAATAAATTTGCTCTCTTATCTAATCAATATAAAATGTATATCATTAAAATGATTATATCGATATCATTATAATGATTATATCGTTTAAGACAACTATATTATTAATTTAATGCAATAATTAATATATCAGATAGGACACGTTGGAGGGTTAGTATTAGAGTAGCGGAGATAGCAGAGTAGAGTATGGCGGGGAGTGGCTGGAAGTCTAAGTTCCGTAGGCGAGCATAACTTGTAGTGTAACACTCTTAGGCTAGCTTAGACCTCGATCTTCTTCCTCTTCTTCTTCTTCTTCTTCTTCCTCTTCTTCTCCTCCTCCTTATTTTTATTTTTTATTTTTTTTTATTTTTTACGCACGATTGATGAATTGATGGTTTATTTACAGGAACTCAACCACTCCAGGTTGGGGGTCCCCGGAAACAGTCTCCTTTCCTGCCGGAAGGGGTAAGGCTGCGTACATCACCCCCCCAAACCCCGCGTTATGCGGGAGCCTTAAGGCACTGGGACTGTTGTTGTTGTTGTTGTACAATAATTAATATATCAATGGTTTTTTTTTTTTTTTTTTTTTTTTTTTTTACTAATTTAGCATTATGACACCATTTGAAAAATAAAAAATAAAAACCTAATACGTCAGCTAAAAATTGTAGCGAAATGATATACTTTACTGTATAATTTTACGTATAAAATGGCGTGCATACACTGCACCCATTGTGCACGCCATTTCAAATGGAGTGTAAAACTTGCACGCTATTTAAAAGGTCAGGGACATTTATGAAATTTGCATAAAACATACATGTCATTTCAAATGGAGTACATTTATGCACTAAAGCATGCACACTATTTGAAACAGAGTGCATAATTAAATGAAGTATAAGTTTTGCACGCTATTTCAAATAGAGCATATTTATGCACTAAAGCATGTACGATATTTGAAATAGAGCACGTTCATGCACTAAAGCATGCACCCTATTTTAAATAGTGTGCATAATTAAAGTATGCCATTTTATAAAAAAATTTAATTAGCATGCCAAATTTTTAATTATTGAAGATATTTTTCGAAGGGATGCACAGGAAAGGCGCCACAATCAGCGGTTAATATTGGTGGGGTAGGCC
Source organism: Simmondsia chinensis (assembly GCA_018398585.1). Classification (NCBI taxonomy): domain Eukaryota; kingdom Viridiplantae; phylum Streptophyta; class Magnoliopsida; order Caryophyllales; family Simmondsiaceae; genus Simmondsia; species Simmondsia chinensis. The sequence goes on from JAGTTD010000010.1 coordinate 36,864,800, forward strand.
ACGTGGCAGCACTGCCGTTTTTCTTTTTCTTTTTCTTTTTTCCTTTTTCTTTTTTATGATTAGTAAATTAAGTCGGCCATGTCATGTGATGACAGGCATGCTTACTCTTCTCAGTCGCATTATGTTGCTGCCATCATTATTTTGCTCGGTTTGATTTAACTTTTTAATAATTTAAAGTTATAAAAAAGTTTTAGTTAATGTTGGATTAGATTATATTTATTTTAACTTTTTAACAATTTAATACTGTAAAAAAGATTTAATTGACTGCAAGATTTGTGTTTGATTGAGTGAAAAGATATTTTTTACATCTTTTTTATAACTTAAGTAGAAAGATCAAAAAGTTATTTTATAATGAAGTATAAAAAGATGTAAAACTGGATATTTTTTACTGCTTATTTTATAAAAATGCTTTAAAAAGACTATATTAACTTTAAATCTTCACCACCACTAAGACCTACTTTTACTTATTATTACCACTCCTATCTACCACAACCCTTTTTTATGCCAATGGGTCGCTACATTTATTGCTCTCCACTACCATGACCAATTAATTTTAAGATTCTCTTATACCCGCTATTATTACTATATACTATTAAGTCATTTTTTAGATTATAATAGATAAGTTTATTTTTTAAACTTGCATTAAATACTTTATTTTGTAAAAAATATCTTTTTGCACAACATAATCAATCACTTCACTGCAAAAAGATACAGATCTTAAATGAACAGATCTTATTGAAACAGATGAGCTGAGAAAAGATAAATTGAAATAAGCTGAATCAAACGCACCCCTAGTATTTAGTTAACAGAAAAGATTTTTTTATATCTTTTCTATAGTTTAAATAGAAATATAAAAAATTATTTATAATTAAGTAGAAAAAAATATATAACTAAATATTTTTTGTTGCTAATTATACTTGTTATTACTACCCCCACTACTGACCATTCTCCGTTATAATGATCACTTATTATCAATGATTCTCTCCAACTACTATAATTAGTTAATTTATATTATTAACTCATTCTTTATGATTATAATAGATAAGTTTCTTTTTTAAACTTGTGTTCAAATGCTTTAATATAAAAAAAAATAATTTACCTGCACAATCAAATATTTCACTGTAAAAGAATATAGATTGTAAATAAAGATATCTTATTAAAACAGATAAATTAAAAAAAAAGAAATGAAATAAGTTCAATCAAACGCACCATTAATTACATGAGAAATTGTTTATAAAAAAGTAATAAAAAAATTTAGAATCTAAGGTAACATTATTATTAAGGTATAATTATTATTACTAGAGTAAAATCAAAACTTTTAAGATAAGTTTATATTTTTTATTATTTATAAATTATATATTGTTCCGATAATAATTAATTTAACTAAAAATATTATAATATGATAACTGAAATTCAAGGAGGAGGCAGCGAACAGAGGGGGGGGGGGTGTCAGGAGTCAGAAAGCGGGTAAGCTATACGTGACGCATGGGAATGGGTGACCCCCCCACCACCCACTCTCTTGCCTTTTTTTTTTTTTTTTTTTTAAATTTGATTATCTGATAAATTTGATTTATACGGAAATCTACACACTGTATGAGTCATTTAGTCAAAAATTTTGTAAAAAAAGATTTAATAAGAAAATTAAATCAAAATCTTTTAGTATAAAGTAACATTCTATCTACTTATTTGTTTTCTACCATTAAGGCAAGGTCAATGATAGATCTTCACCACCAATTTTCTTGGCCTTCTTTTTCTTTTTCTAATAACGGTAAATATAGATAACTTTAGGTTTATTTACGACGAATGAATTGAGCTAAAATATCGACACAAATAAAAGAAGATAGGGCTCCGTTCATTAGGTGATCCCACTATCTCTTTGTTGGACTTCTTATTACTCCCAATTCGCAACTCCTCATGAGTATCAAAGTAAAATAAAAAATAAATAAATAAATAGATAATGTTTTCCTTTAAAACATTATAAGAGGCAACACTAAATGAATTTTGACTAAAATAATTATATTATAAGTATTTTTATGAAAGTGTTTCTAGCAAAAACATTCCTGAGTGTGTTTGGAACCTCGAGGATGGATTTGATCGGATGGGTGAATGAACTTAGAGGCTGTTTGCATGAGTAGGTGACTTTAAGTTAGCTTCATCTGTTAAACCGGTCTAAGTAAGCCAATGAGGGCAAATAGACAATGAGGGAAAAGTTGATGAGTAATTATAACAGTAGAGTTGGACGAGTAACTTACTGGAGGAGACTTAGGAGGCTAATGACACTATTATTTAGGTGTTATATAGGGGTATAAACGAACTGAACATTTAACGAATTACTTGTGTTTGAAGTTCATTAAAGCTTATGCATGTTTGTTATTAAGGCTCGACAACTTATCAACCCATACTTGAGTAGACTCCATAAGCTTAACTAGCCAAAATTCAAATAAAAGAATGCTCAACTCGTTAACATTTGCAAACAATTTAATAAGGATTCGATAAGAGCTCATTAAAGTTCGGTAATGACTTATTCAAAGTCATTAAAAGTTAGTGTTACCTCAAAAATGGTCTGATAATACCTAGACAGTTAGTCGAATAGCTTACCTTGATAGTTGCTCAATTCGATAGCAAGCTTGACTAGATGACTCGATGAGCTTGATTAGATAACATGCTCAAATCGGTTGGATTAGGCTGTTGACCTAAGTGAAATTGAATATCAAATACACTAAAGTCTTATTGAATGGAGCTTGAAAAAAAGATTCAAAAATTCGATAAGAGCTTTGCTCGAAATTGAGCTCGATACAATTCGAATAAGGAGGTGTTGGCCTCATCCGTATCCCTAGTCCTATCCGGCCCCCTCTTACTCATCTACTTCTGCTTGCCAAACAAGTGCATGCATTAATATGTGTAGAACAACAACAACAATAAACTCAATACCTTAAAAGCTCCCGTTAATACAGGATATGGGGATGGGGGGAGGGGGAGGGGGGTGGAATGTAAGCAATGTTACCTCTCTAGAGTATTACTTTAAAGAGGGTTGTGTTTGAGGACCCTCAACCTAAAACTTGAAAGAATAACAACAGTAACAATGGCAATAGCACAAAGAGACCATAAAGCATCAATAATCAATAAAGCCATAAAATAACAAGAAGTAAGTCGACAAAACAACAAGCATTGCGACACAAAAAGCCTAGAGGCGCTAAGTGTAGCCTAGGTAACCTCCACTATTCTACATCGCTATATCGATTACATTTATACTAACTCTCTAAAATGCATGTAATAAAAAGATTACATCGATGCTAGTCTACGATATTCCCGTACCTCCAAAAAGAGACAATAAGGGCAACAGAGGGGGGGAAGCAGAGGGAAATGGGCGCATGGACCACTTGACCATACCAAGCAGGAAAAAAGAAAAATGTAGCCGTTATAGCAAGCTCATTTAATTATATTTATTATTATTATTATTATTACTTTATATTATAAATATAAAGGGGGTTGTATTTTGCTGTTTCCCACAAGACCCACCCCCACTAGATAATTTGCAGGATTCACATTCATTGTTATTCCGTGCTCCCCTTTGGACTTTTTTACCCGTCCCTTTTTGTCGTTATTACAATTTACCCCTTCTCTTATGTGAGTTAGAGTATGAGATGAGAAAGAATTAAATAAATTTGGGAAGAGAAAATAGAGAAGAAAAGGAGAATAAGATTGAGAAGATTGATTTGATTCTTGTTATTTATGTATTAATTAGTACAAGTATTTATAGATTTAATAACTTGCGTAACAAAGTCATTAATTAACTAATAATATCTCTAACTATCTTAACCACTTAAGAATACTCATAACCAATTCCAAACTAATATTTTCTCATATGATGATATTGATTGTAACAATATATATATATAGTGGTGTTTTTAACGACTCAGATATATGGGTGAGAGTGTGAAAATAGTAAATTTTGATCGTCCATTATAATAGACGGTTAAAATTTATTGGATAATAAAAAAATAAAAACTTACGGCTAAGATTTATTAAGTACTGAAAAAATAATTTCTCTCTCTTACCTCTTCTTTTTTTTTGCCACATAAAGAGGTATGAGCCCTAAATTGTTATTTTTTAATGTTCGATTTGCCCCTTTTATAAGAACGTCACCATATATATATATATATATAAATTAGAGTTATTTACGTTAAAAGTCTCTATATTTTGTCTATTGCGTCAATTTAGCCCCTAAACAATTCAAAGTGCATCAATTTAGTCCTTTGCTCAAATTTAAGTTAAGTTAATGTCGTAATTTTGAAAGATAAAATTATATTAGATATAAATAACTTATTACAAATTTATCCGTTTATTCAATTTAATCAAATCCGTGACTAAGCCTTTAAAAACTTAACATTAAATATTTATCTAAAAATCAAATTGACATATTTTTAGTTATACAAATACTAAATTAATATAATTAAAAGTATAAAAATTAAATTAATATTATAAATAAAATATAGAGATATTTAATATGAATAACCCTTTTTGAACATACCTAGTGCCTCAAGGGCTCCCGCCTACGCAGGGTCGGGGGGGACGGATGTACGCAGCCTTCCCTCTTCAGAGTGTTAACCTGAAGAGAGGCTGTTTCCCAGTGCCTCCAACCTGAGGGTGAGGACTTCCCAGGAGGTCACCCATCCTGGTACTACTCTCATCCATGCACGTTTTACTTCGGAGTTCTAATAAGATCCGATAACGACGTGTTGATGTTTTCTTTGGTTTTAATATGAATAATCCTATAATTTATAAATTAATAAATTCACATATAAAATCCAAAAAATACTAATATATAATTTATAAAAGTAAATAACTCGAAAAAAAAAGGGACTGAATAGGAATTTTAATGCCCCACATCCAGGCCCATTAGTAACGGTGAAAAGCCAGTGGCATTTCTGTAATAAAACAGACAAAGAAGCCCTTTTTCATAAATTCAAATACTATAAACCTCCCCCGACGCCACCTTCTCCCAATTTCTTCTATCATACTCTCTCTGTCAGTCGCCTCTGCAGCGAGTGTTCTCTCTCTAACTCATCCATGGCGACCCCCAAGATCTTCTCTCTCCTCTTTCTCTGCACTCTCCTCCGCCTTCTGCCACTCATCTCCGCCGCTGATGTCGCCGGAAAAACCTACATTGTCCACATGAAACACCACAAAAAGCCGGATATCTATGCTACCCACCATGACTGGTACTCTGCACATTTACAGTCTCTCTCTTCTGATGGTTCTAACACTCTGATTTACACTTACACCACCGCTTATCATGGGTTCGCCGCTTATCTGACGGCGGAGCAGGCGGAGATTCTCCGTCAATCGGATGCTGTTGTTGGGGTTTATGAAGATACTGTGTATAATCTTCATACGACGAGAACGCCGGAGTTTCTGGGGTTGGAGACGAATGAGGGGCTCTGGGCGGGTCATACTCCGTTAGATCTAGAAACGGCGTCGCAGGATGTGATTGTGGGTGTGTTAGATACCGGGATCTGGCCGGAATCTAGGTCTTTTGATGATACTGGAATTTCTGCCGTGCCGGCTCGGTGGCGGGGAGAGTGTGAGTCGGCGCAGGATTTTAAACCGTCGCTCTGTAACCGCAAGTTGATCGGCGCGCGGCGGTTTTCTTCTGGGTATAAAATGGCTGCTGGGGGTGGGTTTATGAAGGAGCCAAAGGAGGTGGACTCGCCAAGAGACTACGACGGGCACGGCACCCACACCGCTAGTACCGCGGCCGGAGCGCATGTTGGGAACGCTAGTTTGCTCGGGTACGCTACTGGAATCGCGCGAGGGATGGCGCCCAGAGCGCGCGTTGCAGGGTACAAGGTGTGCTGGAAGACGGGTTGTTTTGGGTCCGACATTTTAGCGGGTATGGAGAGGGCGATTCTCGACGGGGTTGATGTACTTTCTCTCTCTTTGGGTGGCGGATCGGCGCCGTACTACCGGGACACCATCGCCGTGGGCGCATTCACCGCCATGGAAAAGGGGATCTTCGTCGCTTGCTCCGCCGGTAACAGCGGGCCGAGCAGGAGTTCCCTCGCAAATGTCGCTCCCTGGATCATGACTGTTGGGGCTGGAACCCTGGACCGGGATTTTCCGGCTTATATTGTACTGGATAACGGGCACCGATTCACTGGTGTCTCCCTCTACAGCGGTAAAGGAATGGGTAATCAACCGTTGGGTGTAGTTTACGGGGGCAATGGAAACGGGTCGAGTAATTTGTGCTTGCCCGGTTCCGTTGACCCAAATTGGGCGCGTGGTAAGATAGTCTTTTGTGACAGGGGGATTAACGCGCGGGTGGAGAAGGGTGCGGTGGTGAAGGAGGCAGGTGGGGTCGGGATGATCTTGGCGAACACAGCAGCAAGCGGGGAGGAGCTGGTGGCGGATAGTCACCTCTTACCCGCTGTGGCGGTGGGGATGAGAATGGGCAATGTGATCAGAGAGTATCTTAAGAGTGAGAAGAACCCGACTGCGGCGCTGAGTTTCGGGGGCACGGTTTTGAATGTGAGGCCATCGCCGGTGGTGGCCGCCTTCAGCTCGAGAGGGCCGAATGTGGTGACGCCTGATATATTAAAGCCGGATGTGATCGGGCCGGGTGTTAATATCTTGGCTGCGTGGTCGGATGCTGTTGGTCCTACTGGGCTTGACAAGGATACTCGCAAGACCCAGTTCAACATCATGTCAGGTAGATGTTGATTTCCCAACGGCTATTATGTTGATTCGAAATCTTGAATTGTCATGCCTTACTGACCCCCTAGAAGTTTTGAATTGTCATGCCTTACTGACCCTCTCTAGAAGTACAAAACTTAGGATAGTCGATTTTTGATCTAGGATTTGAGTCTGATTAATTGAGAGATCACGAGTTAAAATTCTAATGACCCTACTAATGTTGATATAATTCAATACAAGCATGTACACTTTATATGCGTCAAGCCAAATCCACGTTCGCGTGAAAAAACGTGATCAAAGTAACAAATTATTTGGATCTCTCACTCCTCCTCAGCCTAAACTTGTAGATAGTTTCAAGAGAGCCTTTTTGGGACATATCATTGTCTGATGTTGAAATGATATAAATGATGTCACATGCTAAATTGATGGCTTGAGTTAATTGCTCGTATAATTGGGTAGATATAGATATAAATGAGTTACTGAAGTAGTTCGGATTATATAGCTGTTTTCTTCATTGAAACTACCTCATAAATTTTGGGTTTTAGTTGTGTCATTGAATTTCTATGTTGAAATAGATGACCATTTGGTCTTGAATATCATATTATAATTTGTTATATAATGGCTACCTCATAATTTGTTGTGTAACGGCTACTCGAATAGGATGATACTATATACGTATCTGAGTTAACGTAGGTTGGGCGAGTATCTACAAAGTTGTTATCTGGGCTAGTCATGTTTGGCGAGTTAGTCCTTTACCTCAAAAGCTCATAAGTTACTTGGCCCTTTTGATCAATCCATCCTCATTGCCCTTGATCTAGAGAATAACTGATGATGCTTACTCAAGGTCCTCCGCTTGTCGAAAGCTTCTAACCTTACTCCTCCACTTGGCTCCAAATGTTACTCACCCATCTTGGTTTGATTATCAAATATTTCCTTTGAGCTCCAAATGCACAAGCCTCCAAGAAGGACCACAAGTGTTACCCACTGTTCGTACCGGGTGCCATATACACACGTCAAATAAAGAATAATGCCGAGTATCTCTAAGGACACCCCATCTGCACTCCCTTCCTCCGTGAATACTAAGCCAGAGCTCAAACTAAAGGACTCAATCTCCTCACTTTCTCACATTATTCACCGAGAGCCATCTCAAACCTCGGTCCCCTTTCCTTTCTTTAGACTCTAAGCTTAACTTTTCTTACCAAAGAACCCTACACGTAAACATTAACTGCAATGACCGGGTGACTAATCTTAAGCCATAGAAGTGACCCCAATGATGAATAGTTTCATACCTATCTAGTCTAGGAGAAAAAGGTATTCCAGTTTAGATTAATGGGTTTGCCGACAATACAAGTATAGATTTTGTATTTTAAAATTTAAAGAATTGGGTTAAAAGTTAGGTGAAGAGGGCCAAATATTTCAATAAAGCACAGTTGTGAGACATGTGATAAAGTTTCCAACTTGAATGAAAAAAAGCTTTGCCTCCCTTCTTGGGGTTTGGGAGGGGAGGGGGTGGGGTAAGAGATAAAAAGATGTAGTTATTATAGGCATAAAGTAATAGGCGATGATCAGTTTGGTTGGAATGGGGCCTAATGTTTTGGATTAGGTTTGATAATTATGCCTTTTCCTGAATGGTTAAGCCTGTTTGAGATATATATATATTTTTTAACAGAAGCCTGTTTGAGGTATGATCTGTAATATTTGGGGTTTGTTTAGTATCATTTTTCATTTATTGTTTTTCCGTTTGAACTTGAAACAAACTGCAAATCGAAATTTGAAAATTAAGAAAAAATTGTTTCTAAAGTATGTTGTTTATTTTCTGATCAGTATAAAAGCTGCAAATACAAAATGATATCGAACAAGCTCTTAATTATCTCATAAGGGCGTTGGCTGTATGTTAGTATTTGGTCTAACTAGGAATTTCTGTGTTCTATTGTATCGAGTTAAATTCGTTTAATTAGCTCCTTATTTTTTATTTTGTTCAAAAGTCCCTAATGTTTGTGACTTTAAACAAATTAGTTTATTGCATTGTCTTTAGTCCCTAATATTTATAACTTTGTTCAAATTGATTATTTATTTTTCTCTTGTTCAAAATTGTACCTCATAATTTATAGTGACACTTTAAAAGGATTAATGTTACTGCTAGGATAAAAAACTTTTATTGCTAAAGTAAGATTATTTATAAGTCATATAATTACTATAATAACAATAATTTTTACGGTGGCACTAACAACCTACATATAAAGATGATCATAAAAGTATATGATGTTGAATCATAACTAGCCATCAATATTGTGGTGAAAAAGTTTGGTATAATGATGAGATTAGCTTGCATATTTCTCTTCTTGCCTCCTTAAAAAGCGTGATTATGAATGCCTTAATTTAATTTCATGGACCCCATATGGGTGCTGTACTCAAATATATGATAATATTCTCTTATTCTATATTTACATAGTAATGGTAATACCACTATGCAAATAATTATGATTATTTATAGGCAAAAATGGTGCTTCACAGTATAAACGTGACAATGGATAATGACAAGATAGGGTTTGTTTTTGGTATTAAACTTAGTTATATAGTTCATATAATTTCTATATAAGTCCTTAAATTACAAAGGTATATACAAAAATATAATAAAATAAGATAATATATTATCGTATAATCATAGATCAGTTATTATCTGGTCAAATGATAATGAGAATTTTTAAGATATTGCACTGCTAGTTAAGGTGTATATTAGCTAATTTAAGGGCATGATTTAACTAAGCTTAGTTTAAGTTTTTTGAGAATATGTAAATACTTAATTTAATTTTGTTTTATAAAGAGGTAAGAAAGTAAGTTCTTCTACACGGTTTGTTTGACTTTTTGCTTTATAATTGTTATTTGTACGATTAAGGCAATATCGGTGGAATCCTAAAGTCGTATCATGATCCTATCATTTTCATTTAATCTCAATCAATCCTAAGATTCCATAAAATTAAGATAGCACTTAGAATCAAGATCAACTATCAATTGCGGGTTCATAGAAAGGTAAGATTCTAAAATTTGGATCTAGAGTTTAATGAGTATTCTGCTTCACAGGCACATCGATGTCATGCCCTCATATCAGCGGCTTGGCAGCGCTACTAAAAGCCGCCCACCCCGAATGGAGCCCAAGTGCTATAAAGTCGGCCCTGATGACCACTGCCTACACCCACGACAACACCAAGTCCCCACTTCGAGATGCTGCTGATGGGACCCTCACAAATGCCTGGGCCCACGGGGCAGGCCACGTGGACCCACAGAGGGCCTTGTCACCAGGGCTTGTCTATGACCTCACATCTGAGGACTACATCTCGTTTCTTTGCTCCCTAGAGTACACTACCGAACACATCCAAGCCATCGTCAAGAAAAATGTGACTTGTTCAAGGAAGTTGACTGACCCGGGGCAGCTCAACTACCCTTCTTTCTCGGTTGTGTTCGGTGGGGACTCGCAAGTGGTTAGGTACACCCGGGAACTAACCAACGTGGGTTCCGCCAGAGCACTATACCAAGTAGAGGTACAGTCCCCACCAACAATCGGTGTGAGGGTGAGGCCAAGTAGGCTCATGTTTAGGAGCGTGGGTGAGAAGAAGCGATTCACCGTTACGTTTGTGGCTAAGAAGGGTGCGGCTCTTCCCGATTCAAGGACTGCATTCGGGTCCCTTATGTGGACTAGTAAGGCGAATCAAGTTCGGAGTCCCGTATCTTTCATGTGGACGCAACTACCGTGAGTAGTTTCTCGGTGAAGACAGGGCAGTGTTATTGCAAGAATAATTTTTGTTTATTTCCAAAGCAATCATATACTCTAATGGTCTTTCTCATTGCTCTGCCGATGACAAAAATTGCTCGTGCAATAACACTACCTGCGAAACCCAGAATCATTTGCCCATTAAACGATTATGCAATTGATGAAAAGGGTTGGAACTTGTTTGCTTGTTGCGTTATCGAAGTGATGTGGAAGCGAAGTGTGGAGGATTGTAATGGGGATGAAGTAGTGGATGTTTTAATTATGTCGGTTTTTTTAATGATGTAAAATTGTTACTGTTAGAACGATAATGCTATGATACAAAAGAGAAGGTATCACAGCATATATCTCGGCGAGTTTGGATATTTACTTTGTTAGCATCTGGTTTGTTCATGACAAGTTAGAAAAAAGGAAAATTTGTTAAATTTATGCTGCTAGTTCTTTGATTCAACTGTTATTGATCCATATTTCGGCCGATGTAGGTGTGTTTACTTTTTCACTAAACTTTGATTATGCTTCTTTCTTTCGGCTGATGTGGGGAAGTTTTAGAGTCGGGGGTCCTTCGGAAACATCTTAGTATCTTGTGGAGGTAAGACTACATTTTACCCTTTCAAGAACTTGTTTTGGCGAGAGCCTAGTTGTTTTTTGTTGTTGTGACGAGGGTAAATTTTGCAAGTTTTATCTGTCTTCTCATTTGTCTATTGTGTTGATGTCGTGCAACATGCTCAATTAAAAAAAAACAAAAAGAAGCTTTGATTGATCTTGAAGCCTTTTTCTTTTCTCCCCTTTTACTTTTACTAGTGCGAAATATACTCCAACCTTTCACGGGATTGAAATAAATGATGTTCATATATAAATTCTTGTGGGGCTATTCCAAAAACGAATTAACATTAGATGGAGTAACTAACTTAAATTATATGTTAATATTTTTCCTAACTTCGATATATAATTTCTTATTAAACTTACTTGTGAAGTCTATAACTGGAGCCCAAAATCCGAAACAAGTGGGCTATAGTTTTCTCCAGGTGTCTTAACATTTCGAAAGCTGGAATTGCAATTTGAAACGTCATGGAAACTCTTTATCCTGACAAACAAGCGTGACATCTTTTTCTGACAAGAGTTTTAATGGAGTTGATGGACAATACGATTATTTGTGCTGATAAACTGAGTACAACTATCTACCAATAGAGAGATCGATATTCTCCTTACATTCTTAAAAAAACTGTTTCTAATAGTCTGCAGGTTAAAGTAGCACATTGTAATAATTTACAGACAAAAAACACAACATACTTGCGAATTTAGGTGTAATAAATTTATAGACATGATAAAAAATTAGTAATTGGGTTGACTACAGATCCACCTTACGTATCCAAAAACAACAAAAGAGCAACTTGACAACTATAAGAATATGTACTAAATGTTCGATATCATAGGAGAAACGCGTTTCGAGATCTCTATCCGATCATTCGGCCATGAATCGAATTCGACGAAAGAATAGTGATAGTACCAACTCGGCAGCAGAGAAACATCAGATAAATAGTTATAAGCCCAACTCCTAGAGTCTTGTTAGGTCTCATGTCACTTTGTGGTAGGACAACCAAGGACCATATGAGGCCTAATGCAAGAAATCCCATTGTAAAGAAGAGACCGTCGTCTCGAGGAATCACAAGTGGTTCGGGTCCCTGTCGCCAGGCTCCGAGCAGCATTGAGACTCCAAGCCCGATTAGCATGTTGAACATTGGCCCGGCGTAACACCCAGATATAGCAATCTGTACACCGTTCCTTTTATGAATAGCCAGAGCAGTATTTGACATCAGATCATTCGTCGAATTCCCCCATGCCAATATGGTTAAGGCAAGGAGAGAAGGGTTGATACCTAAAATGAGACCCAATGAACATAGCAATGCAACAAGCTCATTTGCAAGAATGTAGAACCAAATGATGCTCATGAAAAACCCACCAAAAACCCATGGGAGTAAGAATCTTCGAGGCGGTTGATCGGATTTTGTGAATATAAACGCAAGAGTACCGAGTATTCCGCCAACGATTATGGCAATGAAGTATGTAATTCTACCGCTTGCAGGACCCGCATTTTCCTTTGTGTTAAACAAAAGGGCCAAAAAAAGAGGGGCCAGATATGTACTTGCGACTGCATAACCCTTGGACCATCGATCTTCCTCGACTATTGGAATCGTCAGTCGTCTAGGGATAGTCAATGGCATGTCTAGTAACCAGCAGAATCCAAAGCATCGAAACCGTGGATTATCATTCTCAGCACCCTCGTTAGTCCAACTCGACGACAACAACCTTGGACTGCCCTCGAAATTATCTTTATCATTCTCTGAACAAACAGCAATGTTTGAATTCCACATCCAGCGAGGAAGAAGTGAAGGACATCGCAATTCGTTTTCTTCACTTTTCCGTGAAAAGAAACTTCCTGCGACAGGAAGCAAAGGCGTAACAATGTCTATCGTAAAAGGCCTGGCTCCTTCGCCACAGTATCTAATCACGACAATGAAGAAAGCATAGACGACGTATATGGCGACAAACGTGATGGCACCCCCAACGCTCACCTTTCCAGTGATCAGTATTACAGTAAGGCATGTGATTGTGAAGAGAAAGAAAGATATGTCCCTTACAAAGCACTTTTTATCAATTTGAACCTGTTTATCCGCTACACAAAGTGAAATAATCCCAACGACGATACAAGTAACAAAAACAGCTCCACCGAGTACACTATTTAAACCCACATCACTTGAACCCGTACCTAAAAAAGCGGCTATACTGGCAAATACATCAGGGGCACCATTTCCCAGAGGAAGCAAAGTGACCCCAGCTACAGTAGGTGACAAGTTGAGCACATCAGAGAGCTTCTCCAATGAACAACAAAAGTAATCTCCTGCAGTATCACCCAACAAATAGAAAAGTGCTACAAGCCAAGCAAAAAGAACCAAGTATCCCAAAAACTGATACTTACGACAATCACAGTAGAAGAACTTCATGTAATTGAAAAACCCGTCTGGATTACACTCCTGGTGCGCAATCAAGTAATCACATCGACTCTGATAACCCGTGTGATTGAACAACTCAGGACAAATGTTGGGCTCCTTGTGTGGAGCCTGGATTTTCAATTGTGAGGTCTCATTCACTTCAACAACATTTCTCCTATGAACAACCATCTCAACCCTATCAAATTTACCATCATAAGCACTACCCACATCAAAATTTGGGAAAATTTTGAATTGGGTGTGACCCAAAATGGAAACCTGAAACAAAAACTTCTGGGTATAGAGAAAATTGAGTAAAACTAGAGAAAAAATCCCATTTAAAAGGGGTGAAAATCGAGTGTTCTTCATTCCCCAAAAGGGTCTGAAACTTTGCATTTCTTAAGTGCAATTGAAACCCCTAAATTTCACAGAGATTGAAGAGCATGGAACCCGTTTTTCCGAGTCAGAAAGAGGAAAAACGATAAAGAACTAATTGTCTCAAAAGTTTAAGTTCATAAGCGAACGCCCATAAACGATTTTATACTCTAAAACAGACATCTTGAATTGGAAAAGATTTGAAGGGCAATAATTACATGGGAAGTGATAGAAACCAAAAAAAATAATGAAATGGGTAGAGTTAAAATGAAGAGATTAGAACATAAAAAGTGTAAGTATGAAGATTTTTGATGGAAGGGAATAAAGGGAATATTACAAAGAGAAGCCAGCTTCTTAGCAGCTTCTTCTTCTTCCCTTTCGCTTGTCTTTCCTCCAGTATAGTATGAAATTTCACGTCAGAGTTTAGAGACAGAAAAAATCAACATATAAGCTTAACTAATTGCTCTATCTAAGCAAATAACTATTAATTTTAAGATGAAATCTCGTATGCACTTACATGTAGACCTTGCAGATAATAATTTGATAAGGTCCGATGAAATTTAACATAAGAGAGAGAGAGAGAGAGAGAGAGAAGGGAATAGGAGGAGGTTAATTCCTAACTTCAGCCGCGTTTGTCCCACGTACACATCCTGAAAAGCGGTTCAGTTGGGCCTGCTTGGCGGTTTGTGACACTACCACACGTGTTCATTGTTCTTTTGTTTACAAAAATATTAAATATACGCCTTTTTTTACACTGATAAAAAGAGTCCGACTTTCATAGAAAAAGAAACCAATATTTAGGAAGGGCGAAGACGAGCTTTGAATTTAAGACCTTTTATTTGAAAAATTGGGAGTCAAACTACTATACCAACACCATTAGTTCATTAACCCAATTTAGCTATCTATTTATCTACAACAATAATAACAACAGACCCAGTACCTCAAGGGCTCCCGCCTAAGTGGGGTCTAGGGGGGTGGATGTTCGCAGCCTTACCCCTGAGGACTTTCTAGAAGGTCACCCATCCCGGTACTACTCTCGCTTAAGCACACTTAACTTCGGAATTCTAATGAGATGCGGTGCATTAGTGCCTGGTAAATGAACCCTTAGCTATCTATTTATCTATTAAATGGAAAAGGATGATTGATTTATATAAAGTAATATTAAGTATATTTTTGTAAGCTAATAATTATGGGGAAAAAAAAACTTGTATTTTGTGTTTTTTTTTTACAATAGTAAGAAGGTGCAGTAATACCTTAAGTAGGGCCACTGATATTTGAGAATGAGTGATAAGCTTCTAACATAAAACCTCATGT
This sequence comes from Simmondsia chinensis, assembly GCA_018398585.1. Classification (NCBI taxonomy): domain Eukaryota; kingdom Viridiplantae; phylum Streptophyta; class Magnoliopsida; order Caryophyllales; family Simmondsiaceae; genus Simmondsia; species Simmondsia chinensis. Next base: position 36,879,935 of record JAGTTD010000010.1, read on the forward strand.
TAAAGAGTGGGTATATCCTAATCATTATACCAAACTTTGCCCCTCGTTTTAGCTTTATTAATATTTTATAATGCTTTATTGATTTTGAAAAATATAATATAGAAATAAACATCAATAAATTGTTGTTATATTAGCTTCTTATTGGCATTTATACATGCTGAAAATAATGCATGAATATTCATTTAGTATTAGATGATAGTTATGCTTAACTAAGCCAATGAATTATAGCTAATGTAATTTGTCATGACAATTTTTGTTAACGTAAGGTAATTATAAAGACTTTTGAAGTCTAATTATATTAAAATTATCATATCATTAATAGATATTGTTCTGATATTTATAGTGGGAAAATAAAATAATTAAAAAAAATAAATCATGTACTTGGAAAGGGAAACAAGAAAAAGGAGGATAGAGACATGAACCTATGAAAATAGAAGATAGAAAAGGGTCGGTCCATTCATTTCTTTCCTATAGGTCAATTTCATCCAACCCTAACCCCAACCCGAACCAAATCTTGGGGAAGTGTCCACTTCTCCCAAAAAAAAAAAAAGCCCAGTTAGATGCTCTATATTGATACAAAATTAGTGTATATGTAATTACGTGGAGTGATCTAAGTTGATTCTTTTGCCGTAGGGGTTCGGGTTATGGGTTAAAACTTTTTGTTCTGACTTGGGTCGACCAAATTTAACCAATGACCTGTGCCTTGGTTTGACATGGGGCTAGACCAATGTCATGGACGAGTTAGACTCACCACGGAATCAAAATAAGGACTAACTGAGGAAGAAGAGAAAATCGAATTTTTCTTTTACAAAAATATGTTAAATGATGGCAATTTTTGTTAAAAATGAGATTAGTTTAGGCAACAAAAGTTCTAAAAAATAGATATCTAACATTGGTTTAAGGCAATCTGATATGTTTTGACTTGACTAAGATCTTACCTGCTTAAACCCCACATGGGTTTGAACTCGATCGACCCAACCTACTTGGGAGACATGGCGCTGGGTTGAACCAAAATTGGGAATTTTTCTCCAAAATTGACCTTGTTCAACTTGCCTCTGGGTAGGTTTAACCCATGAACAGATTAATCTGTCAGCCAATTTTAATTATGTGATAAGATATATTTCAACAATAAATTAATGTCAAAAAAAAAAAAGCTAATTACTTTTTATAAATTAAATTATTTTTAAATATTAATGATATTGTTTTGTCTCAATCAGGAATTGCTGTCCGAGTGGGGAGGATAACATGAAGTACAGTGTGTCACCCTTTTTGACTTCTTCTCCTCCTGGCTTACGTATTGTTTCCCCATCAAAACTAAGAAATTAGCTCATTTTGAAAACGGGTTGATCCAACTTAAACTCAAATTTGGGCTTCATTTGATTCAAGCGAAAAATATTTTTTTCTTATGAAATTCTTTTATGATAATGTTTGAGTTATTTATATTTTACTACCCCGATCTTTTTGGTAATTATAAAAATGACCCTGACGTTTTGAAATTATTAAAAAAGGACCCCGAGGTTTTATTATTTTAATAAAAAGGACCCTCTCCGGCCATTTGATGTCATTTTGAAACGTTTTTGGGCCATCTGGTTTATTTCGATTCGATCTGAATTTGCATGATAATTACCGTGAAGGTTTTTGGGCCACTCAGAATCATAATTTTCTCTGTTTTGAAAGACAAGTCATTTACCCTTATTTGCCGGAGAGGGTCCTTTTTATTAATACAATAAAATTTCAGGGTCCTTTTTAATAATTCCAAAACGTTAGGGCTCTTTTTATAATTACCAAAAAAGTCGGGGTAGTAAAATGTAAATAACCCATAATGTTTTTAGTAAAAATATTTTTTCTTAGAATTCCTGGCCTTTTTATTTATAAAAAATGACTTCATTCTATAAATATATATAAGATTCACACTTAAGTTAAGTAGAGATTGAATTCAAGTGAAGTATATAATGTGAGATTATAATATGATGGAAAATATTCTCCTCCTGTGTGGGAAAATATTTTCCCCTTACGTTAAAGGGAAGGCAATTTTTCCTTAATAGAAGAAAATATTTCCATATTTGTGGTTATTTTTATGAAATATATGAAATTTTACCGAACTTTAGGTCCAACCCACGGGACCAACATACATGAGATCCATATATAAATCCAATCCAAGTGGGTTTCCATTCTAAAATCAATTGACATTAAATACAGTGATCCACTAAGCTTATATGTTGGTCTTTTCTTTTCTGCAACTCCTCTGTGAGATTCACGTTTTAACTCGCATGTGAAGTTCTTAACAAAATATCTTCCATTGACACACTCTTATTGCCGTCCTTCCCTACACCAAGCCCCCTCTCCCAATGCTAATATAGCCTTATAGTGCCTGTTCGTTGTTTTCTTTCTTTTTTTTTTTTTTTTTTTTGAGTTTTTGTGTGTTTCTTTTTCCCGAGTTTGTTCAAGTTTTCTCAAGCCTCACTTGTTCGAGTCGCCTATTATGTATTGCGACTTTGTCGCTAATTATTGGAAAAAAAAGAGAGACAGATGACAAGAGGCATAATGCAATTTTCTTTTAGAAGCAAAAGGGGAATAGAAATCAAAGATTATAGAGTCATGTAGAAGCCATTTCTAGTTCTTCACTTGTTTTTGGTCCTACACAAAACTCTGAGTTGTGCAATTTTTGTCTCTTTTTTTATCATTTTTTTGGATGAAAGATTAAATTCGCAGATTCATTCGTAGTCCTCTGAATGTGATAAAATCTCTCAATCTGTGTCTTCTTTGGAAGGGTAAAAAGGGGAGAATACGTGTTACGTGGTCCCTTTTTAGAGAGGCTCATCACTCATCTGGAAGAGAGGAAGAGGGGAAACGAAAGAAGATAAGGGTGGGACTGTGAGATGAAGGGGTCGTTATAGGGGAAAAACAACTATACTTCATTTGGTGAATGACGTCAAATTCAATGGTTCCCCGCTATAAATAGATGTAAGGAGACTCGGGAAAGGAGCAAGAAAAACACAAAATATTTCTACTTGAGAGTTGAGAGAGGAAGGTGAGCAAAGATAAGTTAGAGGGAGTTAGATACCTGACATCCCAAGAGTATGACATTGCCTGTTAGTCGTATGATCACTTTTCTGTAAAATTCAACCAAGGAATCACTTTCACCGACAGTTGCCCTAAGAAGCAATTTATACAAGACTAAAAAAATGAATTCACTGAACCTCTCAGGGTATTACAGTGTAATTTACATTATTATCATTACTATATTTTATGGAAATATTTTGAATTATTGGATGAAAAAGAATTGTCATTTTCATAATTTGGAAGAAGGTGGTCACAAATAAAAGGAGACAAAAAAAAAATTCTACTCTCTCTCTCTACACATGTAAATTCTGTTCCGTGCCCTCCTTCACAATTATTGTCCCTTTTCTCCTACTCTTTATCCTAACTACCTACCGCCGATTCCATGAGGATAATGTCCGAGCTGCTGAATTTGGTGTAATGATTAGACGACCCACTCTCAAATATAAGGTATTGGGTTCGAAATTTGTCTTCTCCTCCACACAATGTTACCTCGGTTAGTAAAAAAACGTGTATAATATGAATATTGGACATGCATGTCTTTTCCCGTTTAAAAGGAATATGTGTGTATTATTATCACTAATATAATGCATTTTCTTCATTTTATTTGTATAATACATGTACTATTTGTGTTTTTCCCATCTAGAAAATAAATATTAATTCAAAATACTCAATACCTACACCTCTATTAAACATCCATATTTTATACAACAACAACAACAACAGTCCCAGTGCCACTAAACATCCATATTTTATATTTTGCTAAATATTTCACTTTAACTCTCAAATTATTGATATATCATAACTATATGATATGCTGCTGCTATGGTATTACAGCTAACACTATCCTTCATTTTTATAACTCAACGAATATTTGCCCAAAATTTGCATATACAAAGCCGAACAATAAGGATAAGGTATTCCATTTTACTAATTCTCATATACAATGAACTTGTTTTTAACAATTAAGAAAATTATGATGAAATTTTCTCATAGATTAAAAATATTTTTACAAAAAAGAATTGTATGATGAAGACTTATAAGCATATCAAAATATATTGTGTCGTATTAGATTTTATCACTAATTCATATTCTTTAGAGGGTTGCTTGCTTGCTTTCATTGGACTACACATATACCTCGAGAAGACTTAAAACACCACAGCATTAACAAACTCCTAGAACACAGACACCAAATACATCATAATGATACTTTTAATATTAGTAAGATACACGTTTTTTTAATTTTATTATTATTCGTTTGATAATGCTATGTCCTCCATCGCTAGTAGCTTCTGCTGCTAATGACATTATTCTACGTTAAAAGAGAAGCATGAAGGGTGCTACCGTACTTCAGAAATCCTTGCAAAAAGCCCGCAACAAGTTAGGCTTTTAGACTCCGTACAAAATCCTTGATGGCAAAAGCATCTGCCCCAACTCTCGTGATGACCCCCTGCAGAAGTGATCATCATTGAGAACTTCACATGTGAGTATAGGTAAAATATCTCGAATTGGAGTTCGATAAAAGAGGTTAGCATATAAGTTTAACGAACTAATCCAACTAATTACGATTGATTTTGGAAAGAAACTTTACTTGAACTTACATGCATGCCCCCAGATATAACAACTCTATGGAGTGGGCCTCAGGCCTTGTGGAATTTTTTCAATCACAAGTGAAAAATAAATGCAAGTAACATCATTCGACCAATTTGCATGCCTCCACTTGATTTTGATATTCGTGTACTGATACGAGCACAGAATCAAATTATGGTTTGAGGTTATTTACGGTCTATTATAACACAGTGATTGTAATGGCCTTTTCAGGGAAGATAAGCTGTGTTTACAAAAATTTAAATGAAATGATTAATACAATAATATCCTTTTGATAGTGTTATAACATACATACGCTTATAATTATGCAATATCAAGACTTTTACAACAGTATAATGAGCCAATGCCCAAAATAATACAAAAATAAAAAATATTTCCTAAACTAGCTTTTTAAGAAAAATATTTCCCAAAATGACATCCATGTCATCATTTAACTTTTTTATTTTTTATTTTTACTTTTTTTACTTTCTTATTTTATTTTTAATATATTTATAATTTTTTTAATTTATAATACTTTCTTAATCACAAGAAATAAATTATTTATTAAATATTTAGAATAAATTTGTCTACAAATAATTTTATATAAAATTTAATAAATAATATAGTTTAATTTATTTATTATAATACATAAAATATTATAAATTTAAAAATTTATAAATGTGTAAAAAAATAAAAAAAATAAAAAAATAATGACATGGATGCCATTTGGGAAAATATTTTTTTTAAAAAGCTAGTTTTGAAAATATTTTTTATTTTTGTGTTATTTTGGGCATTGGCTCCAGTATAATAATAGCTAAAAGAGTATAGTAATTAGGCTCTGTTTGATTCAAAGGAAAACATTTCCTCCATGGAAAATGTTCTTCACAAAAATATTTTCAATTCAAAAGTTTTTGTATGAAGAAAATGGCATAATTTATATGAGGTTTATAATTGGCCAAGTTGAGGTAAAGTGAAGCATATGACGTAAAATTCTCATGGAAGGAAAACATTTTCCCCTTTCATTAAGACAAAGTCAATTTCCCCTTAATGGAGGAAAACATTTTGCGCATTTGTGGTTGTTTCTATGAAATTACGCAAAGAAACAACATTGAGACGAAAGGCTTTTCCATAGACATGCATGCGTGCATGGCAGGGGGGGGGAGAGAGAGAGAGAGAGAGAGAGCCAGCAAGAGAGAGAAAGAGACCTTCTCAGTGATGATGCCAGATATAAGAACAGCTGGAGTAACATCGAAAGCCGGATTCCAAACAGAGATTCCAGGGGCAGCTACCTGTTCACCAAGTCCTCCATGGGAGTTCAACAATTCCTTGGGAGACCTTTCTTCTATCACTATTTCTTCTCCAGAAGGCAAGTTCATATCAATGGAGGTCAAAGGCGCCGCGACATAGAATGGGATACCATGGTGCTTTGCACATAAGGCAAGGCTGTATGTTCCTATCTTGTTAGCTGTATCACCTGCAAATCAGGCATCCGGACATCAATCAACATTGCTATGAAAACCATAAAATAGTGATGGATACAGAGGAGAAAAGATCAAGATCCAGATTATAGATTAGGAGTTAGTTTAACATTAGAACTCTAGTTTCATAATTGAGGTAATAAGAGCCTAAAGGCTGATTATTAAGACTTTCTTATTACATTCAATAATTCCTAGTTCTAAAGCACGAGGCTGTTTAAAACTAAGTATAAGGATAATTGTTCAACTGTCCTCTTGGGAACAAGGTGCCTAGTAATCCCCTTTGATTAGGCACAAAGAGGCCCAATCGCTATCAAATAGAAAATGCAAGAACCAACGAGAAAAGTGAAAGAAGAACACAGATTTACCTAGATCGACCAATTATATCTCTATTTACAAAATTTCAACGATTTTTCACTTATTTTCTAGAGAAGTGTACAAGAGTGGTGCTAAGCATAATGGAACGCATAGTCCAAGTGTGTTTACAAACCACGCACAAAACCCTATTTATGTAAAATAACCCACATAGCATCGGTCCGATTCTCTACTCCATAGCCACGACCCCTTTGAGAATGAAACTAAGCTCCATACCCAAGCCTGACAAGCATACGTATGTAATCTTGTAAGATATAAAAGAAAAAGGAACAAACTAAATACCATTTGCAGCCACACGATCAGCACCGACGATGACGCCATTTACACGTCCTGCCTTCATCAATGCAGCAGCAGCGGAATCTGCTATCAGAGTAGCTGGTATGTTATCATGCACCAGCTCAAATGCTGTTAATCTGGAACCCTACCATTGGCAATAGAAACTGTAAACAAAGGCATTGGAGAGAACACTCGGAAAAAAGAGAGAGAGACTCTTCTAAAACAATAATTCTCAATATCACGAGTTGTTGGGTCATTTATGTTATACTAATTCACTTTATGTTATAATATTAGCAAATATGTGGATCATTTATATTATATATATACGTAAGCATTTATAATGTATCATACATTAATCGTTGTTTCTTCACTTGTGATTCGTGATATGCGGTAGAGGCAAACTAATAATATAACTAAATCTTAAAAGACGCCCTTAACAAAATTGAAAACCCAAATAATTGTTTCTACTGCTGGGTCTTGACCCACATATTGCAGTTTCCTACAGTACAGCTATTTCTGCGCTTGCCCCCCAACATTCCTTCTATTCTTCCGATCAGAGTTGGTTTGCTCTATACTACTTAACAATGAACTTATTCGCTTCCTTAGGATCACCCACTAGGTCCATAGGTTTAACCTATTGCACATACATTAACTTTCAAGTGGACGGTGCATGTAATTAGGAGATCAGTCAAGATGCATAAGCACCAAGACACCCCGGTTAACCAAAAAGGCAGGTCACTAGCGGCTATTGATGTTTTTTAGACTCCCCTCATGGTTTCTCTCGATCATCCATGGTATTTTCGTCTCGTCTTTGGCAACGGCTTCTTCCATAGTCAAGTAGGTTCACCTAAGTTTGTTATAGTTTGTTACTTAGCTTTCCATTTGATTCAACCATCAGAATTCTTATTACCGTTGGCTTCCTCATCAGCATCATCACTTAGTTTGTTGTAAAAGCTTCCCGAGGCTGACAAGCCTAGTATCCATGTGTCTAATCGAACGGGTTCCTAGGTATCCCTGTACCTAGGAGGACAGTTGAATAACCTTGTACTCAACCAACTAAATGTCTCTATACTCAACATATACTTAAAAAATATAAATAACTAAAATTTTCAAATAGATGAAACTAGGTTTTGCTTATATTGGTATTTATAAAGATATGAAACTAGAATTTTAATATATTAGAAAACTCCTAAATTGATAATAAACTAACTTAATAGGAGAAAATTCTAATCCTAAAATAATTATAACTACGTTGGCATCAAGCACTAATCTATCTTTAACTTGATCATGTCCAAACATTAGAACACTTCATAGAAAGATGTCAGTGGCAACTTGAGACTAGACAATAAAAGCTAAAAGTACAGACACTCACTTGGTTGAATGGCCTAGTTTCTGTACAGTAGGCCCTTTCAAGGACTCCTTTGGCATGAAAGGCACGAATTACCCCTAACGCAGTACCATATCCAGCTGTCGCAAGGCTGCCAAAAAAATCAGTAGCAATCAGATCTAGGGGTGTCAACAAAACAAATATTCAATGAATTGCTCGGGTTTGAAATTGATTAGAGAACCTCCATGTTCGTTTTCAGGGCTCAAAATTTTATCAAGCCAGTGGAATAGGGGTGCTCAGCTCTATAACGAGCTCGATTTCATAGCCAACATGGCATGACAACAAGCTTGATTCAGCTCAATTAGACTAACTGGTTGAGTCAGGTCGAATATCAATTACTCTAATAAGTTCAATTAAAGGTTTGCAAGCTCAATAAAGATTCAGCTCAAAATCGAGCTTGGCAAGGCTTACAGAGTTCGAATTTGGACAAGAAGATGCTTGGCTCTTACACCCCTAATTGTGTCACAATTACGGGTGTAAATAAGCCAAGCAACGCTCCTTAGGCGCCAAACTTGGCTTGAGAGACGTTTAAAGCTCTCTGAGCGAACCCAACCGGACAAGCTTCAAGCTAAGCTTGCCTTACTTAGGCATCTATCCTCTATCTAAAGATCCATTTTAACTTGAACTAGGCTCAATTTTGCTCATTTAGACTTGTTTAGGTTTGCAGGCCACTGGGTTTGAGCTTTACTAGGATGGAGCTAAATGAGTTGGCTCAACTTGGCTTGAGCTCGAAACAAGTTGTGCCTTTTGAACTAAACAACAAGCCGCCTTGGCTTATTTACTCCATATCACAAATAGAACAATTCTGTCCACAAGAGTAGCAAAGGTAGGCAGAAGGTTTACGGAATTATGTCAAATGTCTTCTCAACAACAATAGGACACACCTGCCAGTGTTGCAGTGAGTCAAGATGGAGAATTTCTTGACATCTTTCAACTGACTCTGAATAAAACTAGCACCATAAAAACCAATAGCTTTGTTTGAGGCAACGTCATCCTCAAGCATAGTCACAGCAGCTTCTATGTAAGCCTATAGTAACAGATGAAATATGCTGAAACTCAGATGATGTCAAGGAATATTTAAAACAGAAAGGCCAACAAAGTCTCATCTGCTAGTAACTTTTCACATACCATAATACAAGCTACATGGACATATCAGAGAAAATTACAATGACTAGAAGAACACGACATTAAAGAACATCAGGAGGAAAGACAAGAAACTCCAGACCTGAAATACTGCACTTGCTGCTGAAGAAGTAGAAGCAGCCTTTAGCACAACTTCTTTAAGTTTTGTTGCAGCATCTGAAAGATTCACGGCAGTTGGTCGGCTGGAAGTTCATGTACCATAATCACATAACCATGAATTAGTAATCAGTTAAACATTTTGAATTATGGTCGCATGGACAAGCTCCAACATATTTGGATGCTTGATCCTATACAAAATTCCAACAAAGGTATAACGTCGTACCTAGACACGAGATATTCCAATTTCTGGCCAAGAAAAGAAGCTGCATCATCAGGTGTCCCATGAAAAGACTTGAAGTTAAATGCTTCTACTGCCAAAGAGAGTGCTGCTGCAATCGCAATTGCAGGTGCTCCACGAACCACCATGTCCCTTATTGCAGACCTGCACCAAGGTTAAAACTGCTCAAATTGGCAGTACTTCCAGAACATGGAAAATTTAATATGCCTAAAACAGAGAAACAAGTAACACATAGGAATTTTGCACTATGTTCTGGCTTGGACACATACAACATAAATTAGTGAATCTAAAATTTATCGATTGGAGATGGAACATGATACGGTCAGCAGTAAATACCATATGGCAAGTACCCTAGGAGCCAGGGAGTTATTTAAGACGGCGAGCTAACTAAATACAAATTAGCTAATGTCTGTATAATACAAAAGGAAAGAATGGAGTTTGGAACGACAGTATGCCTCAAAAATATTAATTTATAATGCATAAAGGTTGTCTTCTATGGAGGAAAACATACTTGAATTTATGGGCTGATGGTGAGATAAAATTAGCAATCGAACTCACATTTAGGGTCGATAGTGCATATATCAATCGTAAAGACTCAACCACGCTTCAGGTACTTCCCAACCCAAATTGCCAAAGACACTAGCAAGCAACCTTTCCAATTAATTGCGGGAAAGATAGTAGAAAGCGCCCAATGTTACTCTGTCCAACTATTTTGAACAACGCGTTCAGTGAACGATGACTTGGAATGCTAGTTTAAGTGATATAGTCTCAATTTATTCCTAACCTATGAGCATCTCATTCAACCTTGCAGCAAATCTTTCTATGCATCATTTATAGATAGCAGCAAACCAAACTTGAATCACAAAACAATGCAGCAAAACAATTCGATTCCTGCTGTTCCTTTTCTCCACTTACCTATCAGCTTAAGATTTTGGGATAGTTTATTAGTATGGTACAAGACCCTTGTTAACCAAAAAGGTCACACATGTTTGTATCTCAATACCCCCTATTTTCAAGATTAACATAATTTAAGCAGAGGTATAATATGGGTCTATACACTATTCATGCTTCAAGTCCGACAGCAATATGAGTGAGGGCGAATATTAGAGTATAAAATTATTTTTGCATCCTCACCTATCAGTTTAATCTTTTAGAACAATTGGTTCCTTTAACACTTGTTATATGATGGCTTTGTCTCAGCTTACGTATTTAACCAATTACAACTTATTAAAAGAAAAAGAAAGCAGCTCAAAGGTTGATGCTCTTTCAATCTCTCTCTTCCTTCACACGAAAAACTTCCATTTCGATTTCATCATCAAGGAATAACAAAGAAATAAGCAGAGATGAGAGACGTTATCATACCATCCATCCGTAGCATTTCGGATGTCCAAGTACACAGTTTCCAAAGGCAATTTCCTCTGCTCAAAAACAAAAAATCATACAAAACTTACCACCACATAATCATTGCATCATAGAAGAATAATCATTTGAATTTCTTCTTTATCCTCCAAATAATCTTTTACCACGTGATTATGCACTTAAGCTACATACGAGCGATTCAATCAATAAAACCAAGCACTCCTGTACGTTGACCAACTGTCCCAAAAGCTTAAGCTTGATAGGTGAAGGCCTGGAAATGGTTTTATACTCTAACACACCGCCTCACACAAATACTCATTGGATTTGAAACGTGAATAGCACACAAGCCCACCTCATACCTTTTGTTAAAATTATATTAATATTGAGATGGAGGCTATTGGGATTTGAACTCGTAACCTCTTGATCAACAAAGATCTAGTGTCATGTCTAGGAACCAAAGTTCCCGAAGTTTAAGCTTTTGGGTGTTAAATTTCACCAAGGTTTAAGCCCGACCTACAAAGTTGACATATATGAGCTTCACATATAACCCACTAGACTTATATATTGATTTCTTCACTCACACAACTCGTACGTATAATTCTAACTAAACTCACATGAGGAGTCATTAACACCCAGAAATGGTTTTATATTCTAACAGTAAGTGTACCAAATTTAGTAGTTTGAAAGGGAGGACCTGATCAAGAAGACGAAGCGAACCGCGCTGGTAGCAGATAGATTGGAGAGAATCGGACTGTTCAATTCCGCCATTGAAGTTGGAATCAGGCGCCATGTAAGTGTTCTACTTCTTGTTCTTCGAATAAACCCTAATTTGCAACTTTTCAATTGATCTTCCTACTACAAGAAGCAATTCTGTAGGATTCTTGCTTCAGCAAAATTCTGCTAGCAAAGCAAATTTGTGACAAGGAGGGTCGGTGAACACAAAATATTCGATTTATTATTGTCACAAAATATTCGATTTGGTCACCAACAAACAAACGAATGGAAAGCGAAGCAAATCAGCAGATAAAATATGACTTTAGATCAAAAAATTTGAAGTTCGATTCTTTTTTTAAATTGTGTTTATTGGATAACCAAATAATATCAATTGTCCATCCGATTATCATTTTAAGGTCGGTTCTTAGCATTCAAGGATTAAAAGCAAGATTTAATTGGCGAGTTCTTTTCTAAAGATGAATGTGTTCAAAATTAACTTAAGCACATATCAAATCCCGTTTTATATTGTAACTACAACTGATGTCTATGATAAAAATGTTGTATGTCGTGAGAAAAAAAAGCCACGAAAATGTCATAAAAAATGGGTACTTAGGAACTAATTTGTTGTTAACGACAAACTATGTTCTAATCGTGGGATTTTCGTGCCCCTTCTCGTGTCATGTAGCATTACTCGATACATATATATATATATATATATATAATTATTTCTTCGATTGTAAATGTTGATGTATACTAGAAATAAACTTATAATATTCAATTTTTGAAAAAAAAAACCTTAATATTTTGAGCACCTCAAACAATTACTTGAATTGCTCGGGATTTAGACTAGTTTTATGTCATTCTTAAATTATAAGGGAAAAAGGGGGCGAAATGCATTAGTTATGAGCTCTAATACAATTTGTTAGAAATACCCACAAAATACACAAACCCTAAATCGAAATAACAGTCACACACAAAAAGGGGAATGGGGAGCAAAATCAAGAACATCAGAATTTACCTGATTCAACCGAGGCCTACATCTACGAAAGGGAGCACATTTGAATGTTACATAAAACATTTCAACTCTTAACCTTCTCTCAAATCTAATAATAACATACACGACCTTTGCATATATATAGAACCACCATACTAAAAACCCTAGTATGTCACGAGCCTAAAATCTTTTACCTTATAACTAAGGCCTAATATAACCAGACTCTACATATAACCCAACAAGTAAAGTGCCCCGATGAGCATAAAAAGAAGAGCAAAAATGAAACCATGGGATGTGTAACAATTAAGCAAAAATTGCACATTCTGTCAATGCTTATGCTAATTTCTATGAACTTTCCATTTGGGGAAGGTCTCATTGGATCTTTCCAAGTTTAGCTTTTGTATAAGCTCAATGCTCTAGGTACCCAATGCATGTACTTGATATCTGTTATAAAAAATAATTTATTTATTATGTGTTTAGATAGTATAGTTTTGGTCTCTTAGATTAATGCAGGGTCTAAAAGTGATTGCGATTGCTGAGTGTTATATCTTGGGGACCGCGTGCTGTTATGCCTACTGCATCGGATTTATCCATAAGAGCGTGGAAACCGTCTTAAAAAAGCGTGGCACGTGCCTCGATCGGCTCTACTTCATCGGTAATTCTTTATTTTCACGCTATTGAGGTAATACTTCTATTTATTTCTCCAACAATTTAAGCCTACAAATATCACACACTAAAGCACGGATAAGCCATGGGGGATCCAACTCTCTATTGATGCCATCCAACAGTCAGTAATATTATTATTAAGCAAAATTTTTTATTATTTAAGATCGTAATTCTGAGGATAACTTTGTAGCTGTTATTATTTGAAAGTCACATTGGCTTTATTAATAACTATTTTTGTGGAGGATGGCATAAGTGGAGGATGACCTCTGCGATACTTTGTGATAGAAGGTTCCCCTTGAAGCTAAAGGGAAGGTACTATAAAAGGGTTGTGAGGCCAGCCATGACGTATGGGGTGGAGTGCAGGATAATAAAACAACAGCACACACAGAAGAAGAAAGTAGCGGAGATGCGAATGCTGAGGTGGATGTATGGACACACAAGGAAGGATAGGATCAGAAACGACATCGTAAGAGGCAAATTGGGAGTAGCCTCCATGAAGATAAATTGAGGGAGCAACGGCTGAGGTGGTTCGGACATGTCAGAAGGAAACCGGACAACGCCCCGGTCAGGAGATGTGAACAACTACTTACTATACTAGGCAGAGGCAGAGACAGGCCAAAGAAGAGATGGCTTGAGACGATCTGACAAGACCTCATCCACCTAAACCTTCGGGAGGAGGTGGCCTTAGATAGGGCTCGATGGAGGGCCAGCATAGGGGTATTAGATATTCCAGTTGAAGTAGGGTAGTCCAGCTTACTAGTGTTAGGTCCTCTTGGCGCACATAGGCTATTTTTGGATCTCATGTGGATATACGCTATTACTTGTCTACTTATCTTTATCTTCCTCATATCTTCCTCTCTATCTATCCTTACCCCTATCTCCTTCCCTTCTATCTCTATCTCTATCTTCTTTCCCTATCATATATTTATCTTCATCTTATATGTTGATCTACGCTTGATGTGGCATGCTTTGAGCCTGTTGCTTTGCTTGCAGTGTGCTTGCCGTGAGTTTGCTATACTCATGCACTTGTTGCTTCTTCTGTTTTTGCCAGGTTTTTGGCTTTTTGCAGCGGAACAGCTTCTCAGGCTGGGGGTCATCGGAAACAACCTCTCTTCAGGGTAGCCCCCTGGAGGGGGAAGGCTGCGTACATATACCCCCCAGACCCTGCTTTTGCGGGAGCCCTTGGAGGCACTGGGTTTGTTGTTGTTGTTGTTGTTGCTGATACTTTGATAGTAATAATTTTTAAAATGCAAAAACTAATTTAAATAAATATTTAACTATTAAAAGTTATTTTAAGTAAGAATAAGAGACTAATTACCCACCAGGGCCCTGTCTCAATGGTTGGCGGCAAGTGAGGGGATAAAGCATTGCTTTAAACTAAAAGATTTGGAGTTCGATTTTCTTCTTGAACCTCTTCTTGAGGAATCCTTGACTTAACTGGCTCCTATGATGTGTGGGTTATTGTATGAGCTAGGGTTTACGGGGTAATTGAGTTTTTCATTAGCAAAAATGTAAAAAAATATAAGAAACTAATTTAAATAAAGTTATGATATCAGGACAGCAATCAAATAAATATAATTTCAATTCCAGAAAGAAGGGAAGAGAGAGAAGTTTTTTCGGCTGGGTTAGTGAGAGAGGAGAGGAAGGTGAACGCAAGGGGTGTTAGCAAAATCCCAATTCATCTGCCCCCAAAACCCTAACCCTAATTTGTTCTTCTTAGGGATTTGCAGGAGATAGAGAGAGAGAGAGGGGAAGTTTCACCAATGCCATCGGTGAGTTTGATGGTATTGGACTTCGATTTGGGGGAATTTTTTAGGGTTTTTGTGAATCTTCAAGTTAGAGATTGATTGAAGGTCGAAATTCAATGTCTTGGGCTGGCCCTGAAGATCTTTTCCTCTCCTCTCTTGCTACTTATCTTGACAGTAATCTCTCTTTCTCTCGATCTCTGTCTCTTCTCTTTGGTGGTTTCTTGATGTGTTTGTTGATGGATTGGTTGTTTGCTTGATGGGTGTTCTAGTGATTGTGCGTACGACGGGGTTATTAGGTTATCTCGTGCTGAATCTACTGTTTGATTTCCGGAAATTTGTGTTCTTTGGTGATTTCGAGTCCTAGATATTGTCTGATTCAAGTTTGGTTGTTTATTTATGGCTACGTTCGGCTTTACGGAAATTTTGTCTTCAAAAAATATTTTTGAAGAAAAATTTGTCCTTTTAGCTAAAGAAAATGGTTTTATTCTAGAAATTTGTATCATGCTTGGCCAACTTGAGTTTGAGGTGAAGCATACAACGTGGGATCATGACAGAAAACGTTTTCCGCTCCACGAAGTAAAATGTTTCCGCTCGATGGAGGAAAATGTTTTCTATATTTGTGGATGTTGCTATGAAGCTATGTAAAGGAACGACAGAATTGAGACTGACAAGGTTTCTTGTCGAACCAAAAGGAGTCTACATGTTGAGTTTATAGGAAAGCATATCCATGTTGTGTGTTTCTTGTTGTCCATTTTGTTTTTTTCCCTTTGTTTAAGTGTTTTGGTTCAGATATTTTTCCTTCTGTATATGTTCTCTTAGCCTTTTTGAGTGTAATAGATTTAACTGGAGAAAAGGATATGAGGAAACAGTAAAATGTTCTTTTATGTGCTAATTTATGGCTCGATTTGTTTTTTTGGACAGTCGGGGTTGGCAGGGTCGAAGCATGTTTTTATCATGCTTTTATGTTATTTTTCCCTTAATCCAACAGAGGAGTAGCGGCAAAAATGGGGGCGTTTTGTTTATGGACAAGTAGGACCTGGAATTAGGTGCTCTTTAGAGGAAGAAGTTGGTCTTTTTAATGCGTTCACAAAGCAATTGCAATTGTAATTTGGCTAGGAGAGAATGTTAGGATTTTTGAAAACCAAAATGCACCAACGAATTTCTTTGGGGAAAAGGTGGTCTTTTTAAAGAGGATTGATCGTTGTTGTTGACATAATCTTAGTTGATTTGCAGAGGGATTTGAGGGCTTTATGGTATTAGTTTTTGCTTCTTTATGTTTGAATGCATCTTATCCTAAACTTTTTGTACATTCTTTCTCTTTTAATAATATTTCTTATTTTGATATAAAAAACTTATTGCTTCTATGGACCTAGGCTGAATTGCATATGCATTCTTCTGACTTGAGTTTGGTTGTTTTGCTTTGAATGTTAAGGTTGATAGAACGTCATGTTGTAGGAATTTTGATTCTTGTTTTTCATTTTCGGTTTTACCCTTTTTTGTTTGAAAGTCTTGATTGGGACTTGTTGCATTCCGTGACTCCTTGCACATGCAATTCTACGTTCTCATACCCATTTGCTGTCTCCTTGAAGTTAGGATTTGGTATTGACTGGGATGAAACTAAATTACTAGATCTAACCAAGGAAAAAGATATGAGGAACATTACAAATGCTTCGGAGGGCATGTTCCCCAATACGGGTCTTCCATTTGTGCGATAACAAAAGATGCTATCTCCCATTTGTGCGATAACAAAAGACGCTATCTCTATTCCCTGTGTTCGTGTTTTTACTATTCGTAGATTAATCTCTCTGCTAGACGTGATTAGATCCCTCGTGTTTATCCATATCCTCAGTGGTGCGGTTCTGAAGACTTTTGTCCCCGCTAAAGGTAAGCACGTAAGTGGCCTTTTGTGTGATAAAGCGATAGGTTCAAGACTCAAAACATTTAGCAAATATAGGAGACTGTTGTTGTTGTTGTTGTTGTATAGGAGAATTAGCCAGATTTGGGTTAGCCTGAGATTGGTTGAGAGTATCCTTTTGATGAAGTGCCATGGCATAGGAAAGAGGAAAGACATTTTAATGTTATTCTCCTTGGCTAAGATTGCGATTCCCTAATATATTTGGTTAGAAAGAAATGCTGAGATTTTTAAAGACCAATATATACTAGTTAATCTTGTATGGGAAAAGTTAGTCTTTTTAGGAGCTCTTTGTCCAAAGAGCTTAGAGGGTTTTACTAACATAGTCTTAACTGATTTACAATGGGATGAGAGTATATTATTAGGTATTGTGTTTTTTTTTTTAATGTTTTATGGTTGTAATTTTGAGGATATTTTGTCTTTAGCTCTTTATCCATTTATTCTTTCTTAATAATATTTCTTTTTTTGAAAAATGTTGCGTCTTTGAAATTGGCGTTACGTGAAAATCCAATTTAGGTTTCTTGTTTTTGATGAAAGATTTCCGAGGAACACTCTCGATACCAGTACTGTTTTACTCTTTACGGATATTGCTTAATCTCTATAATCCACATGGAACAAAATAATTGGTCGTTACATAATGTTTAGGGTGTTATGTAATAGTAATTAGCCTAGCCGTTGTGCTACAGGCATTTGCTAAAGCCACTATGCTTATTGTATGTCTGTGAAACCCCCTTTTTGTGACTTCATGGCTGAGACCGCAATCACAACTACCACTGCAATTTAAGGCTTTATTTGGTTGAGCAGAAAATATTTTTTTTACGAAAATTTTTCTTCTCTAAATATTTTTAATTGAAAATATCTTTTCCTCAAAAACTTTTGCCTTTCTAGTTAACAAAATAGTTTCATTCTATAAATTTGCATGAGTTTCATGCTTAACGAAGTTTGTTTGAAGTGAAGTATATGATATAAGATCACAACATAAAATGTTTTCCCTTCTGTGAAAGAAAATGTTTTGCCTTTTCGTTTAGAAAAGTCAGTCCTCCCTCAATGGAGGAAAACATCTTCCGTATATATAATGGTTGCCATGAAGTTATGCTAAATGTTCTTCATCAAAACAAATGGAGCCTTAATGCCACATTAATCCATAATTAGTTTGCTGTCTTTAGCCTTCTGCAGTGTCAACATTACCTAACCTTGGACTAAAAATATCTGTCTCGTCATATTCATGGTTCCTGTAGGACTTGTTTTCTGTAGCTCCTTGCTCAATACTTCCTGCTTCATCAAGAGTTCTTATTGTGTTTTCCGTGTCTCTTCACTGGAACTCAAGCTCGATTTGGTCTCAGTTTCAATGACCTTATGCATCATTGTTCCATGCAGGAAAGCTTCTAGTCCTTCTGAGAGACGGAAGAAAGCTGCTAGGAACACTTCGCTCTTTCGATCAATTCGGTACTACACCATACTTCTTGTTCTTTTTTCAAAAACGGGTCTTTTTTGTCCCCACTAGGTAAACAGAATGACCGAACCCGTTCGTTTCATATTATTTGCAGCGAATGTGGTTCTTGAAGGTGCATGTGAAAGAGTGATTGTTGGTGATCTGTACTGTGATATCCCGTTGGGGTTATACATCATCCGTGGAGAGAATGTCGTGTTGATTGGAGAGCTGGTATATATTCGCATTCCCTTGCATTAAGACCTTTTTTTTTTATTAAGGCTCTATTGGTTTAATAGAAAATATTTTCCTGGAAAATGTTTCTTCCTAATAGTTTCATTTTATAAATTTATATGAGGTTCGGTGCTTGGCCAAGCTGAAGCTGAAATGAAGTGTATGATGTGAGATTATGACGGAGAACATTTTCCCCCCTAAAGAAAATGTTCTCTTAATGGAGGAGAACGTTGTTCGTATTTGTAGTTGCGGTTACGAAGTTATGTAAAGACTAAAGAAATAATAGAATTGAGACAATACAGGTTGGGGGAGCCCTTGAGGCACTAACACGCCGTCAACGGATCCCATTAGAACTCCGAAATTAAGCGTGCTTGGGCAAGAGTAGTACCAGGATGGGTGACCTCCTGGGAAGTCCTCACCCTCAGGTTGGGGCCATTGGGAAACAACCTCTCTTCAGGTTAACACCCTGAAGGGGGAAGGTTGCGTACATCCGCCCCCCCAGACCCTGCGTAGGCGGGAGCCCTTGAAGCATTGGATATGTTCCTTTTAGACACTACATTAAAAAAAAATAGAATTGAGACAAAATGTTTTCTGTCAAAACTAACAAAGCCTAATTATTTGATTTTGAGACGAAATTTGATGGTTGAATTCTTTGTAGGCCACGGATAAGGAAGAACTTCCTCCGCATATGACGTGCGTGGCAGAAGCAGAAATAAGACAAGTATGTTTTCATTGCGTTTCTTACCTTAAATTTCCAACTGGCATATTTGAATATAGTTTCCACAATTTTGGGAATTTTCCTTCGGGAAAAAAAAGTTGAAAAAAGTTGTCTTCTATTAGTAGACATGCCCTTTATGATATATATGTAAAGGGCCTTAGAGTACAGAAAGATTATACATAGAAAAATACAAAGAGATAAGTCGAAACATGGGGAGAAAAACTAGGGCGCACCATTATCAAATTCAAGCTATGAAAGGGTTATCCCTTGAGATTTCTTACTTTGCAAAATTGTCCGCTACCGAAACTTTGATTCCCTTTGAGAATGTATGTTAGTAGATACAGCTATGGGTTTTTTGTTGGTTTTGTTCTTCCTTTTGAAGAGTTATTTATTTCGTCGGTTAATTTTTTAAGTTTGTTCCATTTAATCCCTTATCTTTCCTTTAGTTTAATATAGTCTGTAGTGTTAGTAATTTTGTCGTAAAATAGAACATTAGAGACTAATTATTTTGATTGAAAGAAAAGATGAGGAACCCATATTGAACAAACAATATGAACTATTTTGAACAAAGGAAAAGATACAGACCAATTTCAACAAGTTCAAAAAAATCGATACGTACTTTTCTTCCCTCGTTATCCTTGTGGTCGTGTTTATAATGTTGTTGATTGGATGATAGGCTCAAAAAGCGGAAAGAGAGGCAAGCGATTTGAAGGGGACAATGAGAAAGAGGATGGAATTCCTCGATTTCGACTGATGAAATTCGAGCTTTTTACATTTGGCCGCAAATATTATCGCGGTTTTCATCTCATCATGGATGGAGGTAATTTTAAATTAACCTGCATTTTGTGTAGTTGCTCAACTATTATTATTACAATTATTATCATGTATTGAATCATAATATTTGTTTCGAAGCCTTGAAGTTTTTTTTTTTTTTTTTTTTTTTGGCACCGCTGCTGTCATTTGAAAATGTAACCTGAACCCTTATAACCCTCTTTTTCTTAATGTTTCTTGTGGTTTGCACTTTCTTGAACTTATGCGAAGTTTACTTTGTGCCAGTTTTATATTGTTTTTTATCTGTAGTTTTTGGTTTGTGAAAAACTAAAAATCAGATTTTAAAATGAGTGTTTTCTTGTTTTTAATTTCTCATTTTGAGTTTCAAATTAGAATAAAAACAAGAAACGATAAGTTAGAAAAAATTGTTTTTGAAATGTTGTTTTTAGTTTTAAACGCTAAAAGCTGTGAATAGAAAATGATACGAAATAGATCTTTTATTTTTCTTTGGTAAGTGCATGGTGATTGGGATTTTTTTTTCTCAGAAAACCCACAAAATAGAAAGCAAAACAAAAATTGAAAGAAAATGAGGCAGGGCATTTAGCCCTAAGTATATGTTTGCATTTAACAGATATAAGAATATCAATTATTTTACTAGGAATTAGTAAAATATTTGAATTATTGTAAATCGTGTATCGTTAGGGATAAAAGATAATGAACTCGATGGTTATTTATACCATTAGGTCCTTGTACGTATTGTATTAGTTTAGTCTTTTTATATTTAATTAGGTTAGTTTTTAACTGAATTGTAACAATATATTAATCCTAAAGTGAGCCGTTTCCAAGTATCTCATCCATATGAAAAGCAGGTAGGTCTTGTTTGGTTGTCAAATGAATTAAATTCTTGAGGAAAGTTGTATATTTATAAATTTAATTCTTGTGTTAACTTTTCAGAAAGTACGTAAAAAATATTTGGTTGACAGAATGTGAAACAGAGCTTTCTTGGTGAGGTTATTTCCTACATTTTAAAGGAATTGAAAATTATTTAGTAATTTTTAATTTTTGCGTTCTGTTTATTTTATGCTAATTAAATAAGAGCTAAAATTCGTACTTTTTATGAATTTTTATTTTCTGCATACCAAACAATTCTTTAATATTGGGCTTGAAATTCAAATGTGATGAACAATAACTTGTATGTCGGGCATGGAATGTCAAAAGTATAAGACTTCCTATAACTTCCATAAAACGTCCAGGCTTGACCCTCCCAACCAACTAATAGCAACCTCCATTTACTGCCTATTTCAATTTCTATTTCCCAAAATGTCCTTTTATTCCTACCTCGTAAGCTGAGCTGAGTTCGAACTTATCCTTATATTTGATACCTGACTTGTCAATACTTTGCTCCATCTAAAGCTCGTTGAGTCTTATACTGGACTTGCTATAAGCTCGAGCCTAGCTCTATTTGGTTCAGGCTGAAACTCGACTCTTTGATGTTTGAGTTGAATCTATCTTATCTAGGTTTCAATTCAGATTACTCTGCTTGAATTTAGCATTGTTAGACAATAGCATGACTTGACTATTGTTCAGGCTCTTGTAACGATCATTTTGTAAAGTTAGGCGACACGAAGGTCAGCCCTTTATAGTTTGTTTTTGACCATGGTGCATATCCAAAAGCTTCCGGGATTTATTTGTTCTTACATTTATCGTTGTTCTATCTTTTATATCTTTGAGAATCACTCCTATTCTATTTAACTTTACCTCATTTTTCAAAAAATGAGTTGAGCAAGCTTGTCATAAAGTTTAAAAAGCTTGGTTCGTTTAACTTATCGAGTTAAGTCTGAGCTCGTAGGCTCGTGAGCCTAAACGAGTATTATCTTAATATAGTTTATTAGTTCATATATATCAAATCGGGTCAAGTTTAAGTCTAAATAATCAAAGCTCAAACCCAAGATGAAATAAGTTTAGATTGAGCTTGAATAAGTCGTAACTTGAATGTTTAGTTTAGAGCTCACAAAACTCAGTTCAAACTCAACCAAATCGAACATGATTGAGCTAGACAGGCTCAGCTCGATTCAAATACACCCCGTTCAAAACCAGTCAAAATTTTGAAAAAATAGAAGAATCAACTCAGCACATTCATTACACCCCAAAACAAAAATCCAAGGGCAGAACGGTAATTTCACAACCCAAAACCCCCCAATTATTCTCTCTCTCTCTCTCTTCATAAACCCCCCATCCCCCGCTCCCCATCATTCTCTCTCCTCCATGGCTTCCACTTTCTCTCTCTACCCACTCTCTCTCCTCCTCCTCCTCCTCCTCGCCGGCGCAGCCGGTTCCCCGTCAGATCTAGTACGTTCATCCTGCGCCCACGCCACCTTCCCCACCCTCTGCTTCAACACCCTCTCTCACTACCCCGGCCCGGCCCACACCCCCACTGACCTAGCCCAAGCCGCCGTCCACGTCAGCCTGGGCCGGGCCAAGAATCTCTCGGCCCATTTAGCCCATATCAAGGCCCAGTTCAAGAGCAAGAGAGAGAAGGCTGCGTTAAGGGACTGCATTGAACAGCTGGCGGACTCTGTGGATGAGCTGGCAGACACGCTGGAGGAGCTGCGGAGGCTCAAAACGGGGTCGTTTCGGTGGCGGATGAGTAATGCGGAGACATGGGTCAGCGCGGCGTTGACTGATATGGACACGTGTACGGATGGGATTGGTGGGAAGAAGGGGAAGGTGAGGAAGAAGATAAGGAGTGTAGCGAAGGTGACGAGTAATGCTTTGTATTTGGTTAATCGTCTTGATGGAACTCGTGGTAAACCCTAGTTAATCGGATTTTTTTGTATTTTGTATTTTGTATTTATACGTGTATTTGGTATTCGCTGCATGTAGGAATACTAAATACGTAGTGTTTTTATTCTGTTTGATTCCGGGAGGGGCTCACAAACGTGTCTTGTAATGTCGTGTTTGTGTTATTCGTGGGTTTTGGAAAGGGATTAATTTAAACCTGACTAGTTTGTTAAAAGACATTAATGTCATGTTCGTTGTTGGACTAAAAATAAGTGTGTAAAGTATTGATAATTGTTAAAGTTAATTATGTAATTATATATGATTAAACGAAGTTTAAATTATCTCATACTGATATAGTATGTATATGTATATGGCTATAGTTTACAACTTAAGTAACTTAGTATAACTATATAAATAAGTTAAACATGATGCGTACATAAAAAACTTAGCACGATTCTAAAATTGGATTGAACTTTTGCTATTTTCGCGCCGTTATCATGTGGTGTTAGATTTTGCCATTTTTGATCCCGAGTTCTAATTTATATATCTTAATTATTAACTTGATACGGTTAGGTTGAGCTGAAAACCAAACTATAAAATTTAATGAATAGGAGACACTAAAAAAAGGACATTTGTGAACTGGGTCATGGGGTAGGTGTGAAATTATAGCAAGTGCTTAGGGGATTGCCCTTAAATAAAACAAAAAAAAAAAAAGCAATAAATAAATGGGGTTGCTGTATGCATATAATAATACAATAACAATAACAACCGACCCAATCCTTCAAAGGGCCCCTTGTGTGAAAAGTCCGGGGGAAAGGAACGTACGCAGCTTTACCTCTTCAAGGTGTTATCCTTAAAGGAAGACTATGTACGACGGGGGGAGGGAGGGGGTACATAGCCTTGCTCCTTCATGATGTTACCATTAAAAGAAGGTTATGTCCCACGACCCCCAACCTGAGTGTATGCATATAATAATGTAAGACTAAAATATCAAATATGTGTTATTTAGCTTTGAAAATGGAGAGTGACACCAACAAAATGGGGACACTATCGAAATAAAGAAAGTTGACATTTCTATATCATATGATATCATCCATTCACACTATAAAAGCAACGTGCCCCAAGAGCTCCCATCTAAGCAGGTCAGGGGAGGAGCGGATCTACGCAGTCTTCCCCATTCAAGGTATTATCCTTAAAGAGAGGCTGTTTCCAAGTGCCCCCAACCTGAGGATGACGACTTCCCAAGAGGTCACCCATCCTGGTATTATTCTTGCCCAAAAACCCTTAACTTTAAAGTTCTAATGCAATCCATTCACACTATGGCATCCATATATCTGGCAAAGATGATAATAACCATATATGATTTAGAACCTGTTTGGTCAAGACATTTAAAAAAATTATTCTTTTTAGAATTTTTTTTTTTTTACTTCTATTTTAAAGGTGAATTATTTTTTTAGTTTTGTAAATACAGCTTATGTTTTTATATGAAAATATTTTCTTTATAAACTAAACGCCCTTAGATCTTGAGGAAAATGTTTTATCATAGAAAAACACTTATTTTCTAGAAGAAAAAAAAAAGGGCCAAACAAATCCTTAACCTTATTAAATTTTGAGTCAAAATAAAGTCATATTATATCATACTTAGTGCTTTTAAAGGAAATTGTTATTATCAGAATAAAAATTATTATTATAATAGTAATAATATGACTAATAAATAATAAAAGACACAAAATTACTTTAAAAACTGCAATTATACTTTGATAATAATAATTATTTCTCGATAATAACATTACTATAAAATATTTCTATATTATCTTTAAGTTGTACTATTGTATTTTTATGACAAGAGAGGGGGGGGGGGGGGGGGGGGTCCAATTGATTCAATGAGATTTGACTGTCGTCCAGTAGTATTTAAAGAGAATAGCCATTTGAAATTTTTGTGAACTAAGACTGCTTGCAACCGCACTTTATATTTAAAGCCCTATTTTTAAAAAATGAAACTTTTTCTCTCTAATCGTGCTTTATTTTTAAAGTCTTATTTTTTTATATATTTTAATAATTAATATTATTTATACTATTTTAATTAATTCAAGACAAAAAATAAAAATATAGTAAAAACAAATACAATTAAAAAATAACTAATTATATTAAGAGAATGAATTAAAATTATAAAAATTAAAATTTATATTAATAAAATATAACTTAACATGAATAATTAAATTAAAAAATTGCTCAAATTTAATATATAAAAATTTATTAATGTTTAAAATATATTTTAAAATAAATTTTAATATATTTTATTAATTAAAAATAAATAAAAAATAAAAAATAATAATAAAAAATATTAAAAAATAAAAATGGGACTTCAGAATGGAGGCCAGATAAATGGGGCTCCAATGAAAAATTTTTAGTGCCCCAAGATTTTGGGACACGGTTGGGAGCAACCTAATTTCAAACGAGTTGGTGCCCGGTTTGTCCCAATAATTGGGTGACAGTTGGCCGATCCCGAGATGTGGGTTAGAATCCGACATCCCCTCCCCAGGCATTATCAATGTAAAAGAACAAACTGATTTGAAATGCGGTTTCCAGGGTTGGTGAGAGCCGTGGGATTCATCTATGTGACATTTCTTACTATTCGAACTTCCAATCTTTTGTCTTACAGCTTCAACCTTGCTAAAACGAGCCAAACATATGGAATTCACCCGTGCATTATTCATGCTTCGAGATAAGCATTCACGGTAGTGGTCATACTACAATATAAAGTAGTCCATGAACATTCATTCATCAACTTAAACTTTTGCAATAGCTAAGTTCTTGACAGTTACAAAAAGAAAACCGAAAAGCAACAATAAAATTCTTGTAACTCTTCACCAAAATTCAACTATCGCATTGTCATCTAAATGCAGAAAAACAATAAATTCAACTACAAACCTTTTAAAATCTTGTTACATTTTTTGGATCAAACAACAAGCTCCTTAATGGTAAATTTGAACCCGCCAAGCCCGAATTACTAGGCATTATAATCCATAAAAACAAGCAAGATTGTCACTTCCATGTCCCAACTTTGGCTCCAACCCCATCTTATGTTCTGGGCTTTTTAAATTAAGGCTGTGATTATGCTGCGACTCGGGCTTTGGTTCTCGTGTTCTCGTTCATTGTATAACATAAAAAGTCCAGATTTCACTGCTGGTTTACGATTTGATCACCCAACTGCAACCTGCATTATCATTCAAATTTACTAGCTACATGTAGCAGCATATGCGAGCTGGGTCGGGCTGAGCTTTAATCGAGTTTTTGAACCATTGTTTGAACTCAATTCAATAAGATATTAGGGTGTTCAGCTCGTTAACCTAATCGAGTCAAGTCAAGCTTGTAATCAAGCCGAGTCGAGCGAGTTCAAGAACTCGCAACCAAGCCGAAATATTTGAGTTAGTATTTAGCCATTAGCGACATAAAACGTTCTTTTATTGAGGAGAAGTAAATATCTTCTCGACGGAGAAAGACATTTTTTGTACTTCTAGTTATTGCTAATGATAGGTCAAAAAATAATAGAACTGAGACAGAAAAGCCTGTGGATTAACTCTGTTAAAGCATCATTAATACAGTTTAAAATTTGCAGATAAAACGTTAGTCAAAAAACACTGTCAACATTAAGACCCTCGGATAGAAGATTTTAGGTTAAAAAACTCCCAAACCCGCTCACCAAAACATTAAATTCAACGGAGAGAAGCGACAAACCTGGTAAGCTCGACATCGTTATTAGAACGAGGATGAAGCAGAAGGAAGAGGATCTAATGGTAAGGTGCGAAAATGATAGATGAGTTATGACCCCCGAATCCAAAGGAATTTGACAACGCTGCCTTCACTTTCAGTCGCTCTTTCTTTGGACCCACCAGCATACTCGTATCCTGAAGAGTTTATTAAACAGGTTAGGAACTCTCAACTTTTACCCAACCCAATTAATAAATGCAGATTACCCGTTTAATTATATAGATGATCTTTTTTCGTTACGTGCTAGTTCATCAACTTACAAAAATGTTAATAATGCACCTTACTGGTGACACTAGCAATAAATACGTAACATATTTAAAATCATTGAATAAATTATCGCATTAACATTAATAAATATGTTTCAAATTATCTTATGCAACATAGATTACAAACATATATACATATAATAGCAAAGTAGCGAACCACTCAAGTAACAGGTTGGCCCAACCTAAACTTCAATTCAACGCAATTCCAAAATCCCCAACCCAAGCCCCGCTATTGTTCGTTCGTGTTTGTACCGTGTTATGGTATTATGTCAAATTTTACCAGTTCTAACAGAAATTACATAATCGGAACAAGAAATGATTAAAACACCATAAACAAAAATCAAAAAAGGGACATACCACGCCTTCGTCTGGGTGTTCAAGATTGATATTAGGATGAATCCAGCCCGTTCTTATTGCCTACCATTTAAGATAGATACATCCTATGTCAAAGTACATCGCGCAACGGATCCACAAAAATAAAAGAAAATATAATCTCACTGATACACGTCTAAACCATGGAATCAAATCGTTATTCACACGGTCATAGTTGGTAAATAACAACAACAATAACAACAAAAACAACAATCTCGGTGCTCCAATGGCTCCCGCTAGAAGGCTGAAAATAAGTAGATTCACTTGCAGTGGAGTTTCTTATTGCGGATACAATTCTTATAGATTAAGCGCTTGTTTGGTTAAACTTCTGTTTGGGAAAGTTTTGGTTAATCGAAAAATCACTCTTTTAGATTTTAAGGGTGTTTGGCCAAAGAAAAGTGCTTTTAAATAAACTCAGAAGCAAAAAAGTAATATTTCTCTTTGAAAGCAAAAGCAGAAGCAAAAACTAAAAATTCTTTAGACCAAAAAACCTATTCGCATCATGTTTTACAAAAGTGTTTCTCTAAAAATGTACTAAATTCACACGATACTCAAAGTACAAAGACTAATAGCATAAATAACCCTAAATTATATCATGTTCGTGTCAAAATCAAGCTGCGTCATATTCTATTTGTTTCCCTCAGTGACTTCATGTCATGTTAGAATTCATCATGTAGTTTAATTAGGCAAACCTGTATAGTAGCAACAGCTTCCACAGCACCTGCTGCTCCAATAAGATGACCAATCATCGATTTCGAAGAGTTTATTCTCAACTGTACCAAAGAAAAGAATCTGATTAAGAATCTTATCCTAAAAAAACACGAAAGGACAACAAACGTAAATTTGGGGTTACCTCGGGATTTTGACCAAAACAATGAATGAGAGCTTGATACTCTTTAAGGTCACCGGTAGGCGTCGAAGTTGCATGAGCGTTTATGTAATTAATGTCTTCCTTCGCCACCCCAGCATCCTCTAATGCTTTCTCTATGCAGATTTTCACGCCCAACCCTTTATTTGGAGACACATAAGGAAAAATCGATGTTAGGAATTACAAGTTTTGTGGGTATTTATTTTTGGGTTTTCACCTAACAGTTTAAACTTTTAGGATAGTGGGTTCTTTGACAAGTTATCATAGCTTTGTTGACCCAGAATGTCTTGATTCGAATCTTAATGGTCCCGACTCTTAATATCAAGATAGGTTCAATAAGGTATGAAATGGGTTTGTACATTATTTATACTTTACTAAGGTAATAATCATTCGTGTGAGGGGAAAACGTCAGACTATAAAACCAATTCTGAGCTTTTATCAAAGAGATATAACTTTTGGAATAGTTGAACCCGGACACCTTTTCTCTCAAACATCAAGCAAAAAAAAAAAAAAAAAATTATCTCCAATGGAAATGATGCAAGCTTTTCCGATTAAAAATGTTTTCGCGTCCATTAAGCATGATGTTTTCCCTTTATTTGAAGGGAAGTCAGTTTCCCCTAAATGGAGAAAAATATTCTCCGAATTTATAGTTGTTGCTATGAAATTATACAAAGAAACAATGGAACTAAGATAGAAAACATTTTTCGTCAAAACAAATGGAGCCTAAGAGAAATTCGATGATTTACCTTCAGGGTGAGGTTCAGTCATGTGATAGGCATCACAAGTTGAACTTCCTCCCAAAAGTTCAGCATATATAGTTGCACCTCTTCTCTACATCATTATATAAAAAAAAATATGTCATAATCATGTAAATTGCTTGTCATGATGAATTATTGTTCAAAAAAATAAGAAATAATATGAGCATTATTATTACCAATGCATGCTCTAGTTCTTCTAATAGCAAAACCCCAGCTCCTTCTCCCATCACAAACCCGTCGCGGTTCTGACAGGTAACAAAATCAAATGAATGTGTCACATAAACTTCAAATCCGAGAATTTTCTGAAATAACTACATGACTTTTTTAATGTAGGACGAGTAATTGAGGAGTTTACGGAGTAGTTGAATTGTGTTTAAAACCCGAACGGTCAGGTTGAAAGCATTAATGCACAGTTGTGATTTAAAGAGGGCAAAAACAAAGCTCTCAGACGAACTATGCAAAGTTAACAGCGAAGGTATTTTGTCCAAATTAGGCCTCGAAGATTTGTTTTGAGCCACCGTCATGTTTTACGACTAGTTGAGGGGCATTTTCAAAATTTTGCATTTT
Organism: Simmondsia chinensis; assembly: GCA_018398585.1. NCBI lineage: Eukaryota > Viridiplantae > Streptophyta > Magnoliopsida > Caryophyllales > Simmondsiaceae > Simmondsia > Simmondsia chinensis. The sequence goes on from JAGTTD010000010.1 coordinate 36,909,503, forward strand.
AGAGTTTTATTGTTGGTTATAAATACACTGTCTGGTTGTCATTTTGATCCTTGTTTAAGATCTAATGAAATACACACCCCAAGTGCGGTAGAATCCAAATCCCCTTTCAATTTTGACGTGTTCAAATTACATTCTACGCTTTCGTTCCGCATTACTTTTCACGGGTTAAACTAAATGGTTATTTTGCCAAATTTGTCAATTTCGTCGCTGTACTTTCAATTTTTAGAATTAATGTTATACAAATATTCACTGCAATGATGTTAAAAGATCAGATCGCTGTCAATTTAGTCTTGGACTTTGTCCAACCGTGGCACGTGCTTTGAGGTGACACGAAACCCATGTGAGAAAAGGCATTGGTTTTCATGTTAGCTCATTGACAACAATGAAAATTTGAACGACATTGCAACACTTGTAATAGTACAAGGATTAAATTAACACAAACTAAATTCTTTTAGAAACACACAGAAAAACGAAAAGAAAAGGAGAAGTTGCTTTCAACGTGAAATTATAGATACAGGGGGAATAAAGCTTACGGCATCCCAGGGGCGAGAAGCCTTTGTAGGATCACTGTTTCTCTGGGAAAGTGCCCTGCAAGCCACAAATCCTCCCAACCCTATACACCAGAAGAATTAATTTGAAGCGGAAAAAGATATCTTAAAGGGGCATGTTATATTTCTAGCCGAGTGGTCGTGATCGCCGGGTGCCGACGAGGTGACCCGGGATCGAATCCCACTAAGCTCAAAGTGGTGTCCTCTTTAATGAGGACTTTAAGGGGTTTATCCCCTCCCCCCTCCCCATGGCTTTACCATTATAAAAAAAAAATAATAATAATAATAATAATAAATAAATAAATAAAATTAAAGAACAAGAAGCGCATAATTTTTACTTTGAATGAAAGTAAGGCAATATGTTTTTGATAAAGAACCAGATCAACATGTTTAGGAAAATGCTTCTGGGGAGGGAATTTGAAGGCTGTAAAGGAATGCTCGATTCACAGACCAATGTACACCAGTGAATTTCTTACGGAAAAAGACGGTCTTTTTTGGAGCTCTTCGAATAAAGAGTTTTGGGTGCTTCACTAACATAGCCTTCGCTGATTTGCATAGAGGTTAAAGGGCTCTATACTAAAAGCTCTTCGTTTTTTTGCTCTGTGGTTGTATTTAAGGTCATCTTATCTTTAGCTCTTTATATATTCTCTCTCTTAATTTGTTTAAAAATATATGTTTCAGGATTAGTCCTTTTTCCCTTAACATGTAGCTGCTCTTGTTCCTTTTTTCCAAACATATTGGCTTTTAAAGTATGTTTTCCATGTAACACATACCTATGGGAATGATAGGCGCATCCGAGCCACCACAAAGCATAATATCCTACATTGTTTGAATCAAGTATAGACAAAAATCAACGAGAGGATGAAATAACAAGTACCTTACGCTTTAAATTAAGGGCTTTCATCATTCGAACTCTCCCTTTGTCCCCTATATTTAAATCCTAATACTGTTAGGCTTACGAGTGGAGCCCGGTTTTATTACAATTCAGGCCCATATACGGCCTGGTTTTCTGTGGGTTGTGGGCTATGAATAGAACTTCTAGTAAAATACGCGTACATTATACAAATAAAACATGTATCTGTATTTTTCCGTTTAAAAAGGGTGCCTATGTATCATTGTCAATAACACAATAAAATACGCATATTCTTGATGTTAATTGTATATACACGTCTTATAAAACAATATCCATATTCTTCTGGTTCAAAAATCAAATAATCGATAGAAAATAATCATATTCATACCTGAATCAAGTATCCACATTCTATACCTGCTAAATTCATCATTTCAACTCCCAAACTATTGACCGAATTTTTCTTGTGTAGAGCCGAGTAATACAACCACGTAGTAAATCCCGTTTAATACCCATACCTTATTTAACTACCTTATGACAAATACACATTGGCTTTGAACAAGCAGTTATATTCTAAGCTACTCTTGAACTATTCTACTAGAAATAATAAAAATCACTACAACTCCATATTCGTAAGAAGAATGGCCAAACCACGTATATCTTTGCGTCTTTCTTTAGTTTCTCACTGACCGTCTTCTATTTTAGCGTTTCCATAACAAGTACAAGGGGAGGGCCGCGAGGCAAAGAATTCGAGAGTTACTTACAGCTTCACCTCGAATAATGTGATTTGCTGCGTTCAGGATACAGAAGTTGCTCGTAGCACAAGCGGTTGAGATCGAATAGTTAGGGCCCATCCACCCCTGCAGTTGGATTAGTGACAAAAATAAGAGCCTCAAGATTATGTATTCTATAATTATTGCTCTGTTTGGCTGGACAAAAGACATTTTCCTTCCAAAAATTATTTTTTCCACAAAATGTTTAACTAAAACTCCTTGCTTATACGGAAGCCCTAGAGGCACTAGGTTTTTTGTTGTTGTTGTTGTTCTTTAACTAAAACCAATTTTTTTTACAAAATTTTTCTTTTGGGTTCTGAGAATTCACATCATTATATAGATTTGTATGATGTCCATGTTCGACCCATTTGAGGTTAAGGTGAGATTAACGCTTCGTCTGGTTCAATGAAAAATATTTTCCTTATGTAAAATTTTTCTTTGCAAAGTATTTTCAATTATAAATGTTTTTTCTTTTTATTTTTTGTCTTTTAAGCTAAACAATGGTTTCATTCTATGATTTGTACGAAGTTTTAACTCGGCTATATTGAGGTCAAAGTGAAGCATATGACATGAGATTATGCCGGAAAATGTTTCCCCCTCTAGTGAAGGAAATAGTTTCCCTTTTTGATGAGAAGTCAATTTCCCCTCAATGGAGGAAGATATTTTTCATATTTATGGTTACTAAAATAAAGTTATGCAAAGAAATAATATAATTAATAAAGAAAAGATTTTCCATCAAAACTAACGGAGCTCAAGGATGAAAGATTAGGATAAGTTTTTTTCTCTCTTGTAAAGAAAAATGCTTTTTACTCGTTCTGAGAGATCAACTTCTCCCCATGGAGGACAAGATTCCCCTCAGTTATCGTTGCAGATTATTCATGTAAGAAAATTATAGAAATGGAACGAAATATTACTTCTATCAAACCAAACTGAGCCGATATTTTAGATGAAAATAGGAAAAAATGACTAACCAAATCCATTGCAAGCATGGCGGAACCCATGTTCGTTGTGGCAAACGGCACACAAAAGGGATTCATCTTCTTGTATGAGATGCGAAGAGCTTCTATGGCATCATTGAAAACCTGTTTAATTTCAAAACACAAGCCAAATGAAATAAATTAGTACTTTAGCGTTTTTTTTTTTTTTTTTTGTGATCTATGATTTAAGGGCTATTTGACCAAGGTGTGAAAAAATTATTTTTTCAAAAGCATTTTTATGAAAAGCGTTGTCTATAGCAGTATATTTGTCTGAAAAATTTTTAGTTTTTGCTTTTATTTCTACTTTAAAGGAGAAATTACTACATTTTGTTTCTGTTTAAAAGTATATAGCTTCTTTTATTTAAAAGTATTTTTCTTTCCAAGCTGACCATCCTAAAAATCTGAAAAAATTAAAAGAAGCTTGGACAAACAAGTCCTTGCAGTAGTGAAAATGGCAAAATATCTATTTTCTTGTAAAACTGGTAGATCATATAGTTTCCACTTAGGGAGCCAAAATAATTTTAAGCAAAAATGTACATAGAGGATGGATGTGGTTTTGCTATAAACAGCAAACTCGAAGCGAAAATGGGAAGAAACTACCGTCCACGATAGAGGTACAACAGGACATGAGCATGGGAGTAAATGAGCCAACTTATAAAACTCAAAAAGCTCAATTCCTTTAATGCTCAAGCTAAACGACCAAGCTTCAGCAAAATAAAGCATAAGCTTGGAGACTTTTGAGTCTCAATGAGCTTATCTCAATGCAAATTGTAAGCCTAACCAAGCTAAATTTGAAACCAAATGAACCAAGCTTGAGCCCACAAAGAACACAGATCAAGTTTAAATGAGCCTAAACAAACAAAACTTAGCTCGGAGCTCACCAAGCTGAGTTCTAGCTCAACGGAGCCAAAGTCCCAGGGCTCAGTGACCATCAAGTTGAGCTAAATGTGGGCAAGCGAAGACTCAAGCCTAACAAGCTTGTGCTCAGCTCTGCTTTGCTCATCAAGAAACAGAAGCAAAAAAGTAACAGAAAATAAAAATAAAAATAAAAATACCTTCATACCACCCATGGCAGAACCAATAAGAACTCCACATCTTGCTTTATCTAACTCATTCATCATGTCTTCAGTAACACCGCCATCGGCCAGAGCTTTCTTACCAGCAATAAGCATATACAGCATGAACTTGTCCATTCTCTTTGCTAGTTTTGGTGCTACCCACCCTTCTGTTGAGAATGACTTTATCTCTCCAGCAATTCTCTGAAAAAAATACCAAAATGAAACTAATAATCGACATTAAAATCTAACTCGCAACCGAACCTAAATGCATGGAACAAAAATCGCAGTTCCGTGCTGCAGTGTCGCAGAGATTATGTCTCAGGTCACGGCAACCGCATTGGGTTTTGTTGGAATCATAAGTTTCTTTCTTCAATTGAAAAAAGAAATAATCGTTAAGAGAGAAAGAATGAAGAAAGAGTAAAAGACAAGATGTCCTCAAAAATACAACCATGCGACATCAAATGATCAAGAACTAGTAACATAGAGTCCTTCAATCCCTCTACATATCAGCTAAAAACTATATAAGTGAAACCTCCAAAGCTCTTAGTTCAAAGAGCTCATGAGAAGATCACCTTTTCGCATGATAAATTAACTAGTGCACATTGGTCTTTAAAAATCCTTACATTCCCAGTTCTTCTCACATTTTGTTAGCGAAGTTTGAATAAAAAAGCTATATAATCAAATAATATTCATACCCCTTTAATAGTTTCGAACAACAAAACACACTACTATATTTAAACAGGTAAAATACAATATATATGCATCATATAGGTCATCACCAAATACAGACAAGCTCAAAACCTGTTATGTAACGGGTTTTATCTAATTCTATGCCTAAATGCCAATGGATGGTTGTGAGCATGACATACCGTAGGGAAACTGGCACATTCAAAAGCCTCGATCTCACTGATGCCGCTGACACCATCAAGCAAATTCTCGTAAAAGACGTCTAGTTCATGACCTAATGGGGTCACAACACCCATTCCTGTAACAACTACTCGCCTCTGCTTTGTAAAAGGTTTATGCTTGCTTGTAGGTTCCATCGTTGGCTCAACTGCTATCGCCATGGCATTCCCTACATGTTACAGTAGGTTAGCAAGAGATATATAGAAAATCGGAGCTTTTAATTCAAGAGACTGTTACAATAATCTGCTATATTCAATGAATAAAACCTAAAGTATAAGGTGTGTTGACTTTGCAAAAATTTCCTAGTTTTACAAGAACTTTCCGAACTCCCAAGTTTTCTAATAATGCATTCAGAAAGACCAACAGGCAAACTTTCCCGTTTTCTCCCTTTTGCACAATAAATCAAAAAACACGGTTTCCTCACTTTCCAAGTTTTCCTTATAGTGAAGGGGATAATTTCCTGTGCTCTCCAATTTCTCATTTTCCATAGAAAACATTTCGAAAATAAAGACATGACATGAACTATACATGCCCTTAATAGTAGAAGTCAATACCAATGTAGGAAAACATTGGGGGTTAGTATGGTGTCAAGAAAACACAATCCTCAAAGCTTAAACTGATGAATAAAAGCTCAAGAATTATTTTATACATTAAGATGCCCTCTCACGTGAATGTCAATTGTGCTTGAAGCATTGAGAGTACCTTATTTAATATTGAGAATGGAGGATGCTGGGATTCAAACTCGTGACCTCTCTGTTAACAAGGTTCTGATACTATGTTAAGGAACCAACTATCCTAAAAGCTTAAGCTAATAGATGAAGATCCATAAATAGTTTTCTATAGTAAGACATGGCAAACTCAGAAAGGACTCGATGGACCAAACAAGAAAGACAACAGAACAAACCCAATAATTGGGGGACAAAAATCCATAAAGCTCACTGGGCTTGGCACATTTGTTTAGTAAGTAAGAGAGTTGGCACTTGTACATCGTTTACACAACGCAACAACTAGATGTCAGTAGCAGAAACACGGGGTGCAACGGAAATATTTTAAGCTTTCCTAGTAGCTTAAAACATATTTCTCTCTTCTGATTCTCCCATAGCATAAAACTTGTTTCTGTGGACCACATACGAGAGTTGCTTTCTTTCTGATGAAGAAAGCAAATAACAAGTGGGTGCGTTTCCATGTACAAGCGGTACACTTTGAAGCCTATGGGATGCCAATGAAGCAGCAGTCTAGTGGTAAAAGCAGTGCCAAGCTTGAGGCTCTATTACAAAAGATCATAAGTTCAAATCCCTTAACTCGGCTTAATTACCCCAAAAAAGAAAAGAATTGCAGCCTATGAGATGCAGAAGTATTAGTGACAAGGGTAAATAGCATTTGTAAACGCTAAAGTTTTTAACTTTCTGCTAGGAAAATTCAAAAACAGACTCCTCAAGTTCACGGGCACTTTATGATTGATGAAATGTATCCATCATAAAGTACTGAAAGTAAACTTATGAGTCCTGTAAGATTTTGATCGCAGCTGGCCACAAAGAAGAGTTAAAACCAAAAAATGGATCCCACCTACATCCTTGAAACTAGAAAAACCATAAACAAATTCAGTGAGAGAGAAAGGGAAAGAGAAGATCCACAAGCATGGTACAGATGGGAAATTAGCACGTGAGATCCACATATAAGTCCAAATGGGGTTCCCAGTTGGCACTAGGTGAACTAGCCCACTAGATTTACATGTAGCTCTCTTCTTTCTCAGAACTCTGATAGGGGATCGTTTCTAGACTTACTAGTGGATTCCTTAACAAAAAGCAAGGTCGCATTCAACCACGTGTTTCAAGTGTTACAAAAACAACCCAATGCTTCAAAGAGACTTCCGCCAAGGTAGCGTCTAGGAGGGCAGGTGTTTCAATTGTTACAAAAAAAAAAAAAACGTACCCAATGCCTGAAAAGGCTCCTGCCAAAGCAGGGTTTGGAAGGGTGAGATGTACGGAGCCTTACCTCTACAAGGTGTTACCCTGAAGAGAGGCTATTTCCAAAGGTCCCCCAACCCCCAAAAAAGTGATTCAAGTGTTATTCAATAAAAAAAGGAGTTCGAGTATCAATTGCATGAAGCCAGAGCTCATATTTAGCACATTAATATTTTCATCAACCTTAAAAAGAGATGGCTTTGGATCATGCATGTGTTACAAAAAGAACAAAACACCGCTTCATTCAAATTGCATGAATCAATTTACAATGTACGGATCAAAGCCACACTCTTCTAGCAGAAAATAATTCAAAATTTAGTCTTCATCTTTTCCACAAAATAGACAATGCACCCTAAACTCAACAATCATCAACGTCATTAAATCATAATCTGACAATTTTGAACCGCAACTTAAGCAGAAATTAGACCATATTCAAGCCAATTCAAGCTCTGTATAAAGCAAGATGGACAGTAAACTAAATCTCTCAAATGCCCATTAATGTCACATCAATTTTATTGTGAAAATATGAGATCCCCGTATAAGCTTTAAGTAAAGTTTCACCCAAAAACCAATTGGCATTAGGTGTAACAACTCACTGCGCTTATATATTAATCTATTTTCTCATACAACTCCGGTGCAAAACAATTTAACTACACTCATACGTAAAGTTCGCCGCCCAGAAAAAAAATGCACATGAATGCTTCAAACTAAGCAAAACCCATCAAACATACCAGAATTTACAGCCCGATTAATACCCTTTTGCTTGCGGCTCACATGACCCAATTTGGATCTGAATAGACTCAAAGAAGAGAACCCTTCATTATTTGCACTATTGCAAAACCCTTCATCAAAGCCCAAGGATCCATAAAACGATGAAATCAACCCGTTTGAAACCCGGGTATTCTTACATTTTGACTCCAAATTCCTTCTCTTTTTTACCCATCTGTTTCTCTTAATAGGGAAGAAAGAGAAACTGTTCTTCTCCGTCGTACACTCCGCCGACATGCACGCCGCCACAAGCCACGTGCACAGTGGTGTCGCCACCGTGTACGCCGCCGCCATTTAACTTAGAATCAAAAATCAAACAACAACCCAGATTAAAATCGACCACGAGGAGACAAGCCCAGATGCTAAAAACCCCAGAAAAGGTCAAAAATCGACGGAATTCCCGAGAATGAACGAAGAAATCTCATGGGCATTGCATTCGATGGAAAAGACAAGAGAGAGAGAATCAATGTTGACTCACAAAATACACAGAAATTGGTGTCGATCTGTGTTAGAGGCCAAGTTAAATTAGGGAAATCTGAGTGACGGCAATCATCTGAGCCAAAGAGAAATAAATTGGGGGTGTAGAAAATATTAATTTGGGCGTACTAAAAGATTATGAAATGATCTGCGACCAGAAATATTTACGAGATTTTACGTATGAAATATGAAAATAGGGGGCTTTTAATTTAATTTCAGGAGTGTAGTACTACCGAATTTAATTTTGTCAATCAGCTCCAAAAAAAAATTTATTATTATTATTTTTGTCAAGTGTTTGAATTTCTTTGATTTTTTGCAGTAGGATGTTACAAGTGGACTCGTTAGAAAAATGCAATTTATTTATAACCAAGGTTTATATGTGTGTATATATATATTGAATTATATCTTAAATAATTTTTGGTATAGAGGCTAGTTCAGCGCCAGCAGCCTTGCCTGTAACTGCGGAAGCCTTTGCTATTTAGGGAGCATTTTTTGGCTATTTCAATTGGTTGGAATCACGTGATTATCGAGTTTGGCTGCTTGGTTACTATCTCGACGCTTCAAGATCGATCCTCCTCTCCCCTGTGGGAGATCCAGGCTATTGTAAGAGATAATTAGAGTACTCAGTTTTTTTCTGGATCTATTTTATTATCTTGGGTTCCTTGATTATGTAATAGGGATGCCCATTTTGTAACTAGGAGTCATTCATCTGAATCTTATAATTGTCAATGGTGGTTAGGGCTGCAAATGAGCAAAGCCGGCTTGCGAGCTGGTTTGACTCTGTTAGTTAAGGGCTCGCTCGGGTTCGTCTAAGCTGACTTGAGAGCCAGCTTGGCTCGTTTAAATAAATGAGCCAACTCAAACCGAGGCCGACTCAGCTCGAAAGGCTCACGAGCCGGCTCGGCTATTGGCCTGCATGTCTAGATTGCGGAATTGAATAACATATAGGTTTTTTTTATTTTTAATTTCCACGCGTGATTTATTTTATTACCCTTTTCTGGTAATCTAAGTAACAATAATTATAAATGAGTCTTACGAGTCTAATAAATAAGCTTAACAAGCCCAATAATGAGTCTAATGAACTAACAAAGCTTAACGAGCCAGCTTGCCAAATAATCAATCATAAATGATACCGAGACCGAGTCGGTCTCATTTAGTTAACAAGCCGGTCTCATTTAGTAAATGCGCCAAGCCGAGCACAGATATGTGACTTGATTAAATAAATGATACAGATATCGAGCCGGTCTCATTTAGTTAATGCGCCAAGCTGAGCAAGCTGTGGCTCGGCTCGACTCGACTCATTTGCTGCCCTAATGGTGGTTATGTCCGTCCAATGAACTTTTGGATGTACTCTTGTATGATTCAGTTTCTTTTTAGTGTTTTTGGCTGTGTGTCATTTCTTTGATTAAAAAAACTATTTTATAGTAAAAGAAAAATAATATATCATTATTTATAATACAATATGAATATATATGTGCATTTATATATGTAAAGATTTAACATATTAGCCAATAATATAATATAAATTAAATAACTCAAAGTGCATTAAGTTAAATTGGATATTTTCGTACTAGAAAAGATTAATCAAAACTTGTTTTGGCCCTCTAAAATTTAGAGTTTGATTCTATATCATTTAAATATATAGTAAGTACATGGTGGTATAGTATATTGAAGAAAATTAGAGTAATACTAAATATAAAATAAATATTTAGGATACAATAATAACAACAAACTCAGTGCCTCAAAGGGCTCCCGTATAAGCAGGGTTTGGGGGGGTAGATGTATGCAGCCTTCCCCCTTCAGGGGACTACCCTGAAGAGAGGCTGTTTCCGAGGACCCCCAACTTGAGAAGATGGTCCGCAGCAATGAGCAAAAGACCTGGCAGCAGGAGAGCATCAAAGCACGAGTGGCGCAAAACACACGGCGAGCAAAACAACAAATCAAAACAAGCCACATCAGGTACAAATCAACAGATAAGATAAAGATAATGATAGAGATAAAGATAGAGATAGAGATAAAGATAAGTAGGCAAGTAGCAAGTATCAACTCATGAGAGCCAGAACACAGCCTACGTATGCCAAGAGGACCTAGCACTAGTAAGCTGGACTACCTTACTCCAACCAGAGCATCTAATATCCCTATGTTAGCCCTCCACTGGGCCCTATCTAAAGCCATCTCCTCCCGAAGGTTTCGGTGGGTGAGGTCTTGTCGGATCGTCTCAAGCAATCTCTTCTTTGGCCTGCCTCTGCTTCTTCTGTCTAGTGCAGTAAGGGGTTGTTCGCATCTCCTTACTGGAGCGTTGTCTGGCCTCCTTCTAACATGCCCGAACCACCTCAGACGTTGCTCTCTCAATTTATCTTCAATGGAGGCTACGCCCAATTTGCCTCTTATGATGTCGCTTCTGATCCTATCCTTCCTTGTGTGTCGGCACATCCACCTTAGCATTCGCATCTCCGCCACCTTCATCTTCTGTGTGTGCTATTGTTTCATCGCCCTGCACTCCGCCCCATACATCATGGCTGGCCTCACAACCGTCTTATGGTATCTTCCCTTTAGCTTCAAAGGGAACTTTCTATCACAAAGTACCGCGGAGCCCATCCTCCACTTATGCCATCCCACTTTAATCCGGTTCCTGACATCCTCATCCACTTCGCCGTTGTGTTGTATCATGAACCCCAAGTACCTGAATCTCTCCTTCTTCGATATGGCCTCAGATCCAATCTTGACTTCTTCCCAACTAGGCGTGGTAGAGGGATCGAACTTGAGTTCCATGTGCTCGGTCTTGGCTCTGCATAGTCATAAACCCTTTGACTCTAGAACCCCTCTCCACAGTTCCAGCTTCTCATTTATCTCTTCCCGCGACTCCCCACCAGTACTATGTCATTTGCAAAAAGTATGCACCAAGGTACACATCCCTAGATATGCCTGGTAAGCTTGTCCATAACCAGAGTGAGCAGATAGGGGCTCAAAGCAGACCCTTGGTGTCCCCCTACTGTTATCGGGAAAGCGTTTGTCTCCCCATCCACTGTACACGCCATAGTCTGTGCCTCCTCATACATGTCTCTAATGGCTCGGATGTATGGTATGGGGATGTCTTTCTTGTCCAAAACTCTCCAAAGGACCTCCCTTGGCACTCTATCATATGCCTTCTCTAAATTAATGAAAACCATATGAAGGTCCTTTTATCTCTCCCTATATTGCTCTATCATCCGCCGTAGGATGTGGATGGTTTCTATTGTTGATCTCCCAAGCATAAATCCAAACTGGTTCTCGGACACCTCTGTCTGTTGCCTTAACCTCCTCTCTATGACCAGTTCCCATAACTTCAGAGTGTGTCACATTAGTTTGATACCCCGATAGTTGGTGCAACTCTGAATGTCGCCTTTGTTCTTATATATCGGAATCAATGTGCTCTTCCTCCATTCCTCAGGCATCTTGTCCCCCAGAAGGATTTGGTTAAATAGTTTAGTCAACCAACTGAAGTCCTTCTGTCCAAGGCATTTCCATACTTTTATGGGTATGCCATCTGGGCCAACTGCTTTACCCCTTCTCATGGATCTCAGGGCTTCCTTGACTTCCTCGGGGCTAATTTGCCTACAGTCATAGTGGTTTTGATGCTCCTTAGATGTTTGAAGATCACCTAAGGATATCTCTGTCCCTCCTTGTTCGTTGAACAGCTCGTGGAAGTACGTTTTTCACATAGCCTTAATTAGACGCCTGTCCACGAGTACTTGTCCATCTTCCCCTCTTATGCATTGTACTCTATCCAAGTCCCTAATCTTCCTTTCTCTAGCTTTGGCGATTCTATATAAGTCCCTCGCACCCTCCTTGGTCTCCATCCTTTTGTAGAAATCTTCATAAGCTCTTGATTGTGCTTCTTTGACTGCTCGCTTCGTTTATCTCCTGGCTTGAAGATACCGCTGTCGCTTATCCTCATCTCTACTATGATCCCACTCTTTGAAACAAACTCGTTTTGCCTTAATCTCCTCTTGGACCTCCTCGCCCCACCACTAGGACTCTCTGTTGCTTGGTACCCTTCCCTTTGACGTGTTGAGAACTTCCTATGCCACTCCTCTCATCTTTTGGGCCAGTTGGTTCCACATCTTGTTTGTATCTCCCTCAAAGTCCTCCCCGAGCTCGGCCTCCACTCTTTCCTTGTATACCTTATACTTCTCCCCCTTCAACTCCCTCCAACAGGTATATGTATGCGCGGGTTTGCAAATTCTTTTGGCTCTCTTCTTGGCCTTTATATCCGCCCACAGCACCCTATGTTGTGTAAACAGGTCTTCTCCTGGGGTAGCCTTGCAATCCCTGTAGTCTCTTTGCAGCCTTTTCCTTAATAGTATGCAGTCAATCTGTGTTCTTGTCCCACCGCTTTGATACGTGATGAATGTGTTGCTCACGCTTTCTGAAGAATGTGTTGGCCACCGTTAGGTCGTATGTAACCGTGAAGTCTAGTAGGGCTTTGTCCTTTGCATTCTTGGTTCCAAAATCGAATCCTCCGTGGTGAGAAGCGTAACCGTCCTCCGTCGCACCAACGTGCCCATTGAAATCCCCGCCAATCATCACTTGTTCGGTTTGGGGTATGCCTTGCATCATTGTGTCTAAGTCCTCCTAGAATGTTGCCTTCTCATGCTCAGTTAGTCCAGTTTGAGGTGCGTAGGCACTAATTACGTTCAATACTTCTCCATCTAGGACCATCTTGATACTTATGATCCTATCACCAGCTCTTGATACTCCGACTACTTTATCCTTGAGGCTGCTTCCCACAATGATCCCAACTTCATTCCCGCCTCTGACCTTGCCCGCATACTAGAGCTTATACCCCAGCACCTCCCTGGCTTTCGGGCCAAACCATTTAGTCTCTTGCAAACAAAGGATGTTGATGTTTCTCTTCATCATCATTTGGGCCACCTCGAAACTCTTCTTCGTTAGTGTCCCGATATTTAGTGTCCCTAGTCTCAAGTTCCCTGTCCCCTTTTGCCTCGCCCTCCCCCTCCCCAACCTCTTTGAAGATGGCCTCAATGTCTGAGTTCCATAACTGGTCGCGCTCATCAACTAGCTGTGACTAACACGGGTAAGTGATCAACATAGACAAGAAGCTTAATAAGCATATACGCACAAGATTACCGCCACAATCAATAAGATCACACAATTCAAAATAATGAACGGAGAAAGAACCAAGTAAACCAAGTGAAAAATACTCAACAATGGTAAATTAAAACACTACCATGCTGTAATAAAGGATAGATCAAACCTGGGGCTGGTGCGTTGTTGATACTCTGACCCGGCTAATACTTACCTGGGCCCGCTCTTGATTGTCGGTTGCGGGCTACTGGCTTTGGAGTGTTGGCGGCGATGAGGGGCTGGTGGTGGTGGTGAGGCGAGTGAGGTGTGGTGTGGTGGTGGTGATGGGGCGTGGTGGGGTGCGGTGCGGTGGGCTGGGCTGGGTTGGGGTGGGGTGTGGGTAGCGGTGGTGCCGGTGCCGGTGCCGGTGCAGGTGCAGGTGTCTAGTCGGGGGTGGTGATGGGTAGGTGGTTGTGTGGTGGGCGCGGTGGAGAGTGCGTGGGTGAGGCAAGATGGCGGTGGTGTTCGAGATTTGCGTGGGTGAGACGAGGTGGTGGTGGGGTTCGAGGTCGGTGAGGTGAGGTGGTGGTGGGGTTCGATGTCGGAGGTGGTGTAGATGGTGGTGGTGGGGTTCGATGGCAGGTGGTGTGAATGGGTGGGTGTGGTGCGACGCGTGACCGGCATTGGGTCTTCGCCGTCTAGGTGGCGTCGCTGGTGATGGAGGTGTCCCGATGGGGTGGGTCAGCGAGGTTGCCGACGAGGGGGGTGGTGTCAGCGAGAGAGGGGGGGTGGGGGTGTCAGCGAAGGTTGAGAGTGGCAGAAAACGTTAGAGAGAGAGAGAGAGAAAATAAATATTTAGGATAACAAAAGTAAATAAATACTTTATTGTATCGTTTGTCTTTCTATGGTCTTCCATGTGATGATATTGATATTATATGATCAAATCAAAATCTTTCGGAACGTAATTTACTTCATAGTATCTTTATCAAACTCAAGCTCAAGCTCCTCAGCGTCGATGCTTGACCCTCCAATACTTTGCCCATCTCGCTAAATTTGTACAAGCTTGAGCTAAGTTTCGTATGAGCTCAATTTTGGCTTAGCATGGCTCACTTTTGTTAAAATTCACAAGGGTGTTAGCCTGTTTGATCAAATTGTAAAAAAGTTATTTTCTTAGAAGTATTTTTGTAAAAGGTGTTTTCATTAGGGGTATTTTTATCTAAAAAATTTTATTTTTTACTTTTTATGCTTTAAAGAAAAAAGATTATTCTGTTTTTACTTAAATGCGTAAAAAATAGCTCGCTTTTCTATTTAAACACTTTTGTTTTGTTACTAAATAAGTTAAAATATTAACAAAAATGCTTTTCCTTTTAAAACTATTTTTTTAAGAAAATAAGTTTTTCTAAGCAGATCATAATCAATTATCAATAATCAGTAAACTTATATGTGAACTTCTTTTGTCTTAATTCCTCGTGTAGAACATCTTAACTGCTCTCGTATATATAGTCTTATTAATATTGTCTACCATAAAATCCCATGTTACCCATTTGGACACCTGAATGTACTGTTTTTACATCTCTTTTTAGATTAAAAATTAATAATAAGGGTCAGTTTCACCAAAATATGAAAAATTTGTTTTTGATTATCATTTTTTATAAAAATACTTTTGCAAAAATATTTTTAACAGGGGTATTTTTACCTAAAAAGTGCTTAGTTTTTGCTTATCAAAAGCAGTAGTTTTCCTATTTTTGTTTAAAAATAGAAATAAATGTTTGAATCTACTTAATATCTTTTTTTTTTTCTACCAAACATTCTTAAAAATCTAAAAAACAATGTTTTTCAGGGAAAAAAAAAACTATTATTTCATAGAAAATAAGCTTTTTAATCAACGAACAAAATCAAAATATTTTACTTCAATACATAATGGCCAAGATGGATTAGGAAGAAACACCTGAATGTACAAAAACGAAAAAGAGATTCACTCATTATGTTATATGTGTATACTATTACGATTCATAATCGAATGAATCCAATTTGATATCAATTGAAACTTGTATATAATAAACTATATTAGATAATAAAGAAAGGGAAGAAATACATAGAAGAAGCGGGGAGAAACATCGAAGACTTTAGAACAGAGAAAGAGAACACATCACACAGTAATCTCAACATACTTACTACTCTACTCTAACCCTTATTTATACTAATTAATTAGGGTTAGTATTGATGATGTAGCAATATGTGATGATGTAGCACTGCTGATGTGACGTTGCTGATGTGGCACGAGTAAGGTGGCAATCGGGATAGCTCAAGACTAATTCGGGCACGACCCTCGATAATATTATTCGTATCATATACATACACGATTTGTTTATCTCACTCTTTTCTGACAAATCAATTATATATATGCGCGCTGATAAAAAAAATTATATATATGCGCACTTAGTTTGTTTATCTTACTATTTTTGACAGATTAATTATAAAGTACGTAACGTCATTCAAGATATTGTATAAACATATATGTATATATATATCTATCTATATAAATAACCACTTAAATTGGAAATAAATACTTTTCGTGCATTAAATTAATAGGACACCTTATGAAATGTTGGTAGAGAAATCAATTAAGATGAAGGTTAGCTTGCTATAATGGGAATGTCGGCTAGCCTCATAGCTATCACACTGAAATTTGGTGTATTAATCTTTTAATTTATAAATTTTATAAAATAATATTTTTATTTAAAAAGTTACATATATTTAATAAAACTGTTCAAATAATAGCGTGTAAGGGCATAAAATAAGCCTTTCATCTAAATTTTTTACATTATTAGTGTCACGACATTTGCTTCATGCTGTCTTTATGCTTTACTTATGTTGTTTGCTCGCTCTATGCCGTGTTTTGCCCCTATGCTTGTATGTTATTATGCTTCTCAAGTTGGGAGTCCTCGGAAACAACCTCTCTTTGGGGTATCACCTTGAAGTGGTAAGGCTGCGTACATCCCTCGTGGGCACTGGGTCAGTTGTTGTTTTTGTTGTTGTATTAGTGTCACGATATTTATAGGATGAGTGTAGTAGCGAGGGGATGGTGACTTTAACAATAAATAACGACAAGTTTTACACCATTTTATTTTGTCATTTGGACTATTTTATTACATAAATGTAAAACTTTTGAACTAAAAAATTATTTTATAAAGTTTGTGGACTAAAAAATTAATACATTAAATTTCAAGGTACTAATATGTAATTTATTCTATTAATAATATACATTTCTTTTTGGATAATATTATTATTATGAGATAACAACAATAACAACAAACCTAGTGCCTGAAGGGCTCCCGCTCGCGCAGGGTCTGGGAGGGGAAGGATGTATGCAGTCTTACCCCATCAAGGTGAGACCCTAACGAGAGACTGTTTACGAGATCTCCCAACCTTTTGGCTCTCATTGTTTTGTAAATCATATAATTACTCTGATAATAATAATTTTTACTTTAACAATAACAACTTCTTTATATTTAGGGTGTTAATTATTAATTCTAATTTTGAGGTCCTATCTTGATAATATGTATCAATTAAGGGTAATCATATTTAATTTAAATCGGACCGAAACTATTGGGAGTCGGTTCCCAAAATAATGCTGAAAAATAAAAAACTAAAAAAAATAATGCTAAAAAATAAATATTTACCAATTTACTGTTGAACCGCATTTTATAAACGCGGTTATATTAAACCGCGTTCAAAAAATGAGGTTATATGTAAACATAACCGCATCAAGAACAAATATTTATATATAAAATAAACCGCGTTTATAAAACGCGGTTTACTATAATATGAACCGCGTTTAGTAAAAGCGGTTATGAAGGTTTATGAGTAAAATAATATAAATAACAAACTAATAGATATATATAAATAACGAACTACTATATAAAAAATAATATAAATAAAACATAAATAAATGTTCAAAAAAATGAAACATAAATAAATATTACCGTCATATATTTCACTGCTACTAGCTGCTAACCGAGCCTCGTGCTGCTTTTTCATCTTGCGTGTCAATACATTATGACATTTTCTCTTACAGAACACACACGCCAATACATTATGACATTTTCTCTTACAGAACACACGTGTGACCCTTCGTGTATAGTCATTTCATCCATTTTATTTTGAATTCGTTTCGAGCGTGGGCGTCCTTGACTTCAAGAATTGGGCTTTACAAATACATGAACCGCGTCTTAAAGACGCGTTTTAATCCAATATGAACCGCTTCTTAAAGACGCGGTTTATCTTCAAATGAACCGCAAACGCGGTTTATGTTCAAAATATTTTTCCATTAATTCTGTTATTTTTGGAGTGAACCTCGTTTTCTAAACGGAGTTCAACAGTAGATTGGTAATTATTTATTTTTTGGCATTATTTTTTGTATTTTTTTTTATTTTTTCGCATTATTTTGGGAACCGACTCAACTATTGGTGGCTATTTATTTCAAATTTTGAGTTGGATATTTTGCTTCCGGTTTGGCATATAAGGGCGGTTATATATATATATTTTAATGATGGTAAAGCCATGGGGAGGGGGATGGGATAAACCCCTTAAATCCTCAATAAAGAGGAGACTACTTTTGAGCTTTGTGGGATTTGATCCCGGGTCACCTCGTTGGCAACCGGCGATCACGACCACTCGGCTATGTCCCTAAGGGGCGGTTTATATATATATATATATATATATATATATATAGGAACTTATCATTTAATGCTTCTTAAATATTTTGAAAGTTTAATATATAATAAAAGATATTTAACGGTCTCAAAATTTTATCATTATGCAGAAATGGTGAACTATTGCTAGAATCCATTCAATTTTTATCGAAATATACTGACGTGATAGACCATATGATAGTTTACACGAGTTATATAAGTGTTTTCAGTAAAAAAAACGAGGACTTGCAAAAGATTCACCAATGAATTCTAATGAAAGATATCTATGTATTGCACAAATCACTGATCATATTAGCAATTTACTGGAAAAATTTCTTAGGTTTTGATAGAAGTTAAATGAAGATCTAGTGAGTTTCAACGGGTCCGATAAACTTTAAAACTTTAGTAAATCTCATTATATATAACAAAATGTAAAAAAAAATTAGGTGATAAATGCTTAAACTTCAGGATAATAAAATCACTGTAAATAATTTTCTTTAAAATAGGGGGCAAATATATTTACATTAAAAAAAATAAAAAGGAATATTAAGAAAAAAAAGGTTATGAAACATAGGTATCCTTAGAGCCACAACATGTCTTGTTAAATTAAATGGGAGTAGGTGAAGCAGTTCTGAAAATGTAACGAACATTTATTGGAAGATATTATGTGTTATTGTTTGGTTGACACATGAATTAAATTCTTATGGGAAGTTATATTTTTAGAATTTAATTTATGGGTTAACTTTTCACAAAAGATGCTGTAGGCGAAGCGGGATTGATAGAAATTCGTGAAAAATATGTTTTCAGGGAGCAGTGCGAAGAAACTGACTAAACCGTCGGCGAAACCAAAAATGGGGAAGTTGGTAAGGAAGGATGACAATGTCAAGGATGTTGGTAAGTTTTCTGATGCGAAGTGTAGGTGGGAGTTAGGAAAAATGCTCGGTTTGGCATATAATGGCGATGAATTGGATGTGATTGAACTTTTTGAAATGATGAAGTAGGGCTTTATTTTAGCTAGTCCCTCAGTCAATCTCTCTCTAGCTTTGTCACGGTTTGATTTCTTCCCTACCCCGAGCCCGTCTCACTCAGTACTGATATAGCTATGTAGTGCCTGTTTTGTGCCTTTTTGCATGTTTGTTGTTTTTGCCCTACTTTCCTGTTTTGTGTTTCTATTTCCCGATTTGATTCGAGTTCTCTTAGGCCTTGCTTGTTCGAGTCGCCTGTTTTGTATTGTGACCTTGTCGCTAATTATCGAAAAAAATGTGTTAACATTCCAAAAAGTAGGTACAAAGTGTTTGGTTGCTATGATAGAAAATAGAACTACATTGAGGGGTTTAGGTAAAATCAAAGGAATCAGAACTGCCAATTTTCTGGTAACCGAATAAGGAGGAAAATGCTCACTTCCCGTAAATTATGATTTCTTGCACTTACTTAGTGGTAAGCAAACAAGACTTATATATTATCTATACTATAACAACAACAACAATAGACCCAGTGCCTGAAGAGCTCCCGTCTAAGTGGAATCTAGGATGGTAGATGTACGCAGCTTTATTCCTTTAGGGTGTAACTCTGCAGAGAGGCTGTTTACCTATACTGTGTTAATAAAAAAAATAGTTTAATTAACAAGTAGGTTACTATAAGTTAGCGACTTTTACATGTATATTATGTATATTTGATGTAAAACTAATGGTAGAGTATAGCTTGACAAATCAATTTCTACAAGCAACATATACTTAAAAATCACGTAATTCATATAATATAAAATTGTTAGTTCACAAAAACACTGACCAATTTAGGCTCTGTTTATTTAGGAAAAAAATTATATTATAGGAATTGGTTTTTTTCCTTTTGCATCGTTTGGTGCATCTTTTGCTTATGGAAATGACTTCTTTTTCAAAATGGGAAAGTCATGATTCTAAGTGGCTTAAAAATCTTTGTGGTAATCATCATTTAAATTTAAATCGAATCGAAATAAACCAGACTGGATTGTAAACATTTAACGTCACAATATCGGACAAGAATTAGATCAGATAATTAAAAGCAGCTTGGATGTTATCTTGTTATAGTTGCAACATAATAATTTTAATCTAGTTGAATTGTTATATATTATTATACAAAAAAATTATCTAGGTGTCCTAATATTTTAATATTTATTACATAGGTACTATGATATTTTAGTAATATACAATGATATACCCTGAAGTTTAAAAATTTTCTCATAAATCAGGTATCTTTTGTCAAAATTTAGTAAATTTCAAATGAAAACAACAATCTATATGTATCCTCTATCAAAATGCAATAATTTTTTTTTGTCCGAAAATGCTAACATGACACTTATTTAATAATATATAAGTAATTTTTGTTAGAATGTAGACAACCTTTTGATAATATGATCATATCTTATACCACGTCAGTTTTTTGGCAGAAATTAGCCAAATTTTAATAAAAATTTACCATATTTTAACATAATATATACATAAGTGTTAAAATTTCTTATATCTCAAGGCACCTCATTGTATATATTAGAATAACAGATTATTTAGATGATAAATGGTTAAATTTTAAAATACTTAAGAAACAGTTTTTCTAATTTATACACCTTTGATAGTTATCTTTTGTATGATCTGTTCTCTGATTGACTATCTGTTTACTACCTATTTCTTTGCTTTATTTGCCTAATTTTGCCCTGCTTATATACTTACTTACTCTCTTGATGCCATGCTGCAAGGCGCCATTGCTTCTGACAAGTGTATCAGGTTGGGGGTCCTCGGAAACAGCCTCCCTTCAGGGCAGCCCTGGAAGGGGAAAGGCTGCGTACATCTACCCCCAGACCCTGCTGATGCGGGAGCCCTTTAAGACACTGGGTGGTTGTTGTTGTTGTTGTCGATAGTTAACTTTGTTTTGTTACTTCATATATGCTATATTGTTACTTATTTGTCCTATAACAAAATATATAATGATTGGTAAAAAATATATTTTTTTAAATTATACAAGAAGGTAGTATAATGGAGAATAAAGTTTTCCCTTGAATAAATAAAGGAAAATCTCACACAAAATTTATATTTTCTTAAAAAACCTTTTTTTAATTTCTAAATTTTACTTTTTTATTAAAATAAACGGAGTCTTAATAATAAATAATTGAGACTCTAAGATGGTGAAAAGCAGAGAGGAATTAAATTTGGAATAATGATATAAAACACCATAAAAAAATTAATATATATTATATTGTACATAACTAATGTAATATTTATTCATGAATAAGAAATATGAAAGATATATAATTAAATTATAATATTTATTTTTACTTTATGTTTAAATTATTTTAATATTAAAAGTGAAAATTTTTGAGATTTGAACTCGTGAGCTATAGGTTATTAAGGCTTTGATACCATATCAAAGAACTATCTTTTTTAAAAGTTTAAGTTAATGAGTAAAGATTCATGAATAAATTTATACTCTAACAGCGAAGTAAATTAATATATATATAATTTTTTAAATATATAATTATTCATAAATCAGCGTTGTCTTTTTTTTTTTTTTTTAACACAAAATTAGTGTTGTCAGAAAAAGTGGGAAATAAGAAAATATAAATATAATTATGATGTCAGATAGTGATAGTCTTTTTAAAAGTTAACGCACAAGGGGGAGCACGTGACCTTGATAGAACATGTTGACTGATTGCATGACCGAAGTGTTAACGTGATAAAAATTATTATTGTCAGAATAATAACATATGTCATATAAATTATAAAAGCTATATAATTATTTCAAAATTACGATTGTACTCTAATATATTATTTATGGCTTTCTTTTTCCATTAAATCTGACATTATTATTATTTGCAGGATAAATATTACAAGGACTCCTGATATATTGATAAAAAATAAAATAATTTTGTGAACTTTTAATTTTATTAAAGATAATTTTAAACTTTTGATTAAAATTAATATGAACTACACTTTTAATTTTAAAAGGGAAGGTAGCAGATTTGGGTCAACAATAATTTGCAAAAATTCTACAACTCACAGAGAGAGAGCATCAGCAGTTGCGCTTAGCCAGCTGAACCAACCAACCATTGTGATATTTCTCACCCACCCCTTCATAATTGCAGACAACTGACATAGGAAAAAGCACAATCTTCAACAAACCACCATTCGTTTTTTCTGCTTTTTGGTTCAAGCCTCGTTCCAGCAAGTGTGCCTGTTTTTGTTCAGCGGTTTATGTCGATAAGTATAGAAAGAAAAAAAAACAAACCAGCATGGAATTTAACCAAACGCTCCTAACTAGCTCAGAAATTCTGCTGGGTCTAGGCCCAGATAAGATTCTGGACTGAAATTGCTTATATTTTGATTTCTTCTTCTGTGTTAGATCTATGTTTAAGAATTGTTTGCATAGGTTCCCAAAAAAAGGCATGATCGTCCCATTTAAGGGTCTGTTTGTTTGGATGAAAACGTTTTTTCATCACATTTCTATAGTTTTATTGTACTAATAAGTAGCAATACTTGTTTTAACATAAAATGTTTTCCTCGACAGAGAGGATTGAGGAAATTACCTTCCTTTCAAGAAGAAGAATGACATTTTCCTTTACGGAACGCAACACATTTCCCCATTGTAATTCATATATTATAGTACTTCAATCTTAACTTGATAAAGCATAAATTCCATACAAACATAGATAGTGAAATTATTTTCCTTAACCAAATAGACAAAAAGTTTTAACAAAGAATATTCATCACTGAAAATATTTAGAAAAGAAAAATTTTCTAAGAGAAAAATATTGTTCTTCAAACCAAATAGACCCTAATTATATTCTTCCCGAAAATATAGGCCCCCAAACCCTAGGGATCAACACATAAACCTAAATGACTCACCAACTGAAAACCAATTGACAATACGTGGAGGCGCATATTACTTATATG
Source organism: Simmondsia chinensis (assembly GCA_018398585.1). Lineage (NCBI taxonomy): Eukaryota > Viridiplantae > Streptophyta > Magnoliopsida > Caryophyllales > Simmondsiaceae > Simmondsia > Simmondsia chinensis. Next base: position 36,932,504 of record JAGTTD010000010.1, read on the forward strand.
TTGATCTTAGATCTCTCATGTGAGACGTTTTAATTGAACACACATAGAGTCCCAACATTATTCAAGTAAATCGGATTTACAGAATCAATGTTAATCACAAACACTACAACACAGGGAACATCTAAATGAATTTATAAGAGCTTTGAGTACCAACAAACTGAGCATTTACAAGCACTCTAAAGATTGTAAAAATCACTTCAACAACTTACACAACTTTTCGATACGGATAGGCTGCATCAATGTCAGTATGAATGTCCAACGACGATCGCTTGTGATGGGATAGAATAGCCGAAAGTGAACCACTTCTCGCATTGATAAAGACGTACGATGGTCACAAAAGAATTATTTCGATATTATGATTTTGAGATATTATTATCCTGCATCAGATAAATGACATGTTAATTATGGCTCACACTTTCAAGTTTGAACCAACTAAAAGCTGAAGGTGGGATCAATAGATCTTAAAATCATTCCCAAAACCTGAAATTTAGGACAGAAAATTTAAGCACTGTTTAGGAACATAGAACAATTTTCAATTTCTATTTCTTAGTTTTCCTTTTCCTTTTCCATTTTCTCTCTATCTTTCTCCTTTACTCAATCTCTATGTGTAACCCGTATGATTATATGACATTTTAATCCATATAAACCCGAATGGAAAACAAAAAAAGAAAACTGGAAAGACGGTAATGCATAGGAATAAAATTTGGAAACGCGACAAGTATGTAATCATAGGAATTAAAATGGTAAAACATTCTACTACACTTTTCCGATTCTGCACATTATTTTACAATTTTCAGTATGGTCAGTATTTCTCATGAATCTTTCAACGGTAAAATAAGGAATTAAATTTGAAAATGCGAACAAGTATTTTCTGAAGATTTCTTTGATAAGAAACAATGTAAGGCACATCTTCTGTGTTACCTCAATCTGCATGTTCTGAAGGTTGAGAATGTTGCTCCTCAATTATACTCTCAATTCTCTGAAATCAACACCAAAATATACGATCCGTAAATGAAACTAAAATATTACAAAATAGCTTTTTGTTTCCAGATGACTAAAAGTATACTATGTCTCTACCTTGATGGATGTCCCAACTTCCTCTAACTTCTGAAGAAGTATTAGCTCCCCAGAATGGGCCAAAGAATCATGTTTGAAAGATTTTGAAGGAGACACCTGCCACCAATTGAAAATATTGGAGGTTGTTAGACAAATACCCAAGGACTGAATTCGCAACAGAAAAGAAGGTCCATACTAAGGAGGGGCTTCGCCCCTTGCACCCTCCAATAGAGTTAGTAGTGGGCTATGATACTGGTCCCTATGCTACCACCACCGACCTCGTAATCTAGACATAAATTTAGAAAAGTTTTCACATGACAATAAGAAAGATGCTCTAAGAAGATATGAATGAGCTCCCTGCCATGCTCACGGTGGGCAAACAATGGCTAGTCTATCCGTCTAAGAAAAGCATGTCATATTTCAAACTTGCTTGGAAAAAGATTCTGAGATATAAATTTCCAAAACAAAAGTCGAAAGAAAAACCTTCATTTCTTTTATTTAGTTTGAATGCTTACTCATTTAAAAGTTTACTTTGCCAAGAATAACAACCTTAGACAGGTAGAAATTAGTAAGGGATATTCAGATAATTGTAAATACTTCATCAGTTTGCATACCAAAGAAGCTTGCAAAGGAGCACTCCTCAAACTCGGGATATCTTCAGCTGCAGAGATTTGTCTGGAAAAGGACTCGGTCCTCATATTCGCTAGGTGAGTTAGAACAGCCTGAAACGTAAATTGCAATAAAAAAAAAAAATATCAATATCTGAACATTAAGATAAGTTGGATAAAGTTTTCAAGAAGGAAAAGGATCACCTTTCTAAAGGCAACTGGATTTGCAACTCCTTGAATTTGGACATCGTCACTAGGTGGCCTTCTCACACCATCGTTCTCTATTCTGATGGAATACACGCCAAAAAGAGACTGCATATATCCTGGCAGAAACCAATAGCAGAAAATCAGAAAGAAGTAGATATATGCTGAACAAACTATGATTGGGAGATAGAACACAACTAGCATCATCATCAAACAGTAAGGAAATGGAGAACTTGCTCTGGCAACCATAACATTCAATAGAAAATGCTCCGTGTAGGTAGATGAAATGTACATCACATTGCTTGTGTCCTCATTGCTTTATCATTTCACATTTTTAATGACTGGTCAGTGGAAACGCTATTGCTGCCCAGAAACAACGTAGCACTGCAGTAATTAACAACTTTTCTCCATGAAATTTCTTTTATGAGTTGTAGTTCTTCAAGACATAGTCTTGCTACAATCCTCTATTTTCCTCCATCCTTGAAACGGCTGGAATTTTCTCATTGTTCACCCAAGGTTTAAGCTCCAAGAAGAAGGATGAGATAGAATGTTATTGTGGCTCATACTGAAGATAAAATGCGCAGGACACACCTTAGGCAGATGGGCCATGTGACGAGGAGACCACTAATGGTTCCAACGAAGAGATTCAGAAAAAAGGAGAAAGGGGTTGGTGGATGAAGATCTGCAAAAAGATTACAGATACTGGTCTTTTTTTTTTTTAAACTATTTGCCTTCTTACTATGTTTTCTTTTGCTTGTTGGGTGTGTTTATTAACTCTTTTAGTTGCCTTACTATTTGTTCACTTTCGTTGGGTTGATATTAGTAATGTTCCTTAATACCAATTCTTCAAACTCTTTACAGAAGGGATGCATTAACAAGACCAGTCAAGCGTGATTGCAGGACATCACCACACCAGCGCTCTACACAAAATCTTCTTGATCTACTCCCAGAAGGATAATGAAAACAAAGTAGTTAATATGGCACTACCATCGCAAGAGAAACACCCTAGTGCCATCCAAATGAATAAATTTGAATGCAATACCCGAGGTAACTTCACTTCACCAAACTGGAATTCCTCACTACTAAGTTCCCTTCCAATTTCAAAATAAATTGTGGAGGAAAATAATCCAAAACTCCAACCTTGAGGAAATCCATTGCTAAACCTAAATATAATTTTGTGGATGAAAATAATACTCAACCCTAATTGGAAACCATTCAACTACTTGTAGGACATTGGAAACGATTTCGTAGATGGCCGAACCTCCTCAGGCCTAGCATAAGCAGCCAGCCTATAAGAAGGTTCCATGGACTACCAACTCACTATCAAGCATCCTTCAATTGAGTTTGCTCTTACTCAGATCGAATGACCTCAAACTCAAAAAAAAGAACTTCCAAGCAGAATTTTTGAAAGGAGAGAATCAAAATCAAACTCAACTGAGCACATTTTATATAGAATCTAGTAAATGCATGGCTCTGTACTTATTAAAGCTTGACCCTGCATATGAAAAACATAAAATCATGTAGTCCATTCTATTCACGACCAAAATCACCATTCTCTAGCCCACATCCCAAGATTTAATGAAGATAGTTTCACAGGCAAACGAGCACATTTAACTCCAAAAGGCCATATAAACAGGGGCAACCCAAATTGCATTGCAACAAGCTACCCACTCAACTGCAATGGATGGTAATGATCAACAGCCCTTCATGAGATTGAAAAGAGATACACCTTATGCACAGATAAATCCCTTGCACAGTTTTGACCAAGATTTAACAGGGTTATTTTGACGTAGAGGTCAAATTGCCAATTAAATGCTTTTACCTTGCTCGATCACAACATCTGCTACTGAAGGCAACAAAACATGTTTCTCCTTCTTCAATACCCCAAAACAAGGGAATGGAACTGGCCTTGTGACCTACACTAAAAGAGAAAATTATATCAACGTGGAGTTGAAAACAAAGCATCAATAAAAAGCATAGAGTACAATATAAACCTACTCTTAGCACAAGCACAACACAATCAAAGGCTGAGATTATGCAACTACCTAACTCAAACCATGTATTATATTGCCCCTCTGGTCTAGTTTTGTTATGCTCAGTGAGCTTGATAGCAATTCAAAAGGAGAATGGTTTTCTAAGGGTACTAGGAGTTCCCAACACCTTAAAAGCTACGCAGACTCAACTTAGTGAAGCAAGCCACGGAATTAGGAATATATGATTGTCTAGAACCCAAAAGAAGGTATTCGTAGAGCAAGATTTTACTCGAATATAACAAATCTCTCAATCTAAAGAGAAAAAATTGCATATGAAAAGATGGGAAGAGTAGGAGCCAGGCGATTTTCCAAGATGGCTAATTATTTGTACAAACAAAGTGCAATTCCTTTAAGGATGACTATTGGCATTCCTACTCATACATTGTTTTCTTTCTATTGTAAGTAAAACTCCTAGTAGTCTAATTTGCCATCAATTCTGAGACCCAAGAATTCGTATATTTTCAAAACTAAAACTGGAAATTGTTTCATCTTAACAAAGTCGCATTGGGATGCCTTGAACACATAAAAGAATTCAAAAAAAATTAAAACAAGAAGAAGAAACGAATCCTAGTCCGTTTTTGTTTGATTGCATTAACTTCATTTTCAATTCAAATCACTTTGTAAGGCCAGAGCATAACATACACTGAGCTGCTTGATTCCTCTAATGCAACAAGCTTCAAAAACAATTCTTGGCATTTCAACAAAGGAAACCCACAAGTTCATCAATCTAAATCGCAAATGACATATCATTTTCCGAAACTTATGTCATTAACAGAAACATGACCATGGAACTTAACACTCTATGGATGCTGCCCGGTGTCACAACTCCCAAGCTGCATTAATAACGAACTGGGCATGCCAATGAGGACTTGATCTAATGTTTACATGACAACTAATGTTGAGCCCTAAGACAAAGGGTTAGAGATTCTAATCCTTACATTCCCACTCACGTACCAAAAACCAACAAACTGTGCATTCACCAGTCATGTAACATCTTAAGAAAATGCAAAAAAGACCCTAAGGTTGTGTTTGGTTCAATGGAAAACAATTCATAACGGAAAATTTTGCTTCACAAAATATTTTCAATTAAAGATATTTTTAAAGAAAAATCAACATTTTAGCTAAAGAAAATGACTTTAATCTATAAATTTGTATATAGTTCATGCTTGGCCAAGTTGAGGTTAAAGTAAAGCGTATGACATGAGACTATGACTGAAAACATTCTCCTCTTCACGAAAGAAAATATGTTCCCCACGTCAATGTCCCTTCAATGGAAGAAAACAAGTTCTGTATTTGATATTGTTACTATGAAGTTATGCAAAGAATAATAGAATTGAAATGGAAAATATTTTCAGTCAAAGCGGAAACCTCAATAAACAAAGGTTAACTAGTTGCTAATAACAACTAGGTCAATCTTAACTTACTTTATACACAATAGCATTGGAGGTGACGTAGAGCTTCCTCGACCGAATGTCCCTCCTGAGCACATATCTTCTAACAGGCAAATACAGCAACATGAACACCCCAATTCCCCAAGCCAATATCAACAGCAACGAATACAGCACCCATTGAACCGTCTGGTACTTGACGAAATTCTCCTCCATCTCCTCAAATGACGCAGTATACAGCACCCTCTCATCCTCGCCTCCTTCACCTTCATCTCTGGCACCATTTCCTGATAACAATCCCCTCTCCAGGCTCTCAATCTCCACTACTGCATCTCTCGACCTCATCTATGAACAAATTATCAATAATCACTCTCAAGGAACCAACTATCTCAAAAGCTTAAATTGATAGGTGAAGGCCCGAGATTGGTTTTATAATCTAACATGCACCCTCGTGCGAATGCCCGTTGGGTTTGGAGTGTGGATATTACATAGGCTTGCCTCATACCTTGAGCCTAAATTATGTTAATTATTGAAAGGGAGATGTTGGGATTCAAAATCGTGACTTTTTTGGTTAACAAGGCCCTGATACCATGTCAATGAGCTAGTTGTCACTATCCCAAAAGATTAAGCTAACAAACGAAGGTCCAAGATTGGTACTCTAACAATCACAATGACTATAGGGTGGGTCTTGACATTTCCGGGGCCCTAAGCGAACGTTTCAGTGGTTCCTTTCATATATAATAAAATCTCTCTTAACAACATAATATTAATACAACAATAACAACAAACCCAGGCTCCTGCAAAGGCAAAGTCATAATAGTAATACAACAAATTACAAAAATTTTAATCATAAAAATTATAAATATTAACGATTAAGACCTTAAAAACGCAATCGCTGAATTTGGAAACTCTAAAATTTGGGGGTCCAAGCAACTTGCTTAGACTGCTTGGGTTATGTCCGGCCTGAATGAATAAACCCTAATCGCAATGCTTTGATATAAACAGAATCTAACATCATAAATTTTCGAAAAACTTACCGAGAATCAGCGATTTAGACGGAGTTGCACTCTTGTACGATAATCAATGACTATTACACAACGGCAAGGATAATCATATTAGGGTTTTGATTGAAATTATGAGAAGTGCGATTTGAACATTGACGAGAAAGAATTTCAAGAAAAAGGCGATAAAGGAGTTCGAAATGCAAATTGGTCGGTGCACCATGAGAGAGAGAGAGAGAGAGAGACCCTCACAAGCTTACGCACTTCTCTTCAAACTGTGAGAACGGTAGGTGGTTGAGTCCGAAACGTTTCAACATAATAAAGGTTTCGTTTAGTATGAAAGAAGTAAACTCCAGAAGTCCGAAATTATGGAAAGTATGAATTTTAACTCTTATTTGATTGACAGAAAGTAGGCATAATGCATAAAGTAAAAATTGCTGAGCGATTTTCAATTCTTTAGAACACTGGAAATAACTTATTTAACCTTCAAGGTAAGTTCTAATTTCTTTATTTTTAACTTGCCTCCTGAAAGAAGTTCTATTTCCCATCCTGGCAATCAAACATGTATTAGCTATTTCTTGAGAAGTTGATACAGGAATTAAATTCCGGAAAAATACACTCCTCGCGTGAATTCAATTCATGCTGCAACCAAACGAGGCCAAAGTGTTTAGTTTGTTTTATTTCAACTTATTTGTTTTAATAAGATCTGTACATGTAATATCTATATCTTTTTGATAGAATAGAGTATTTTGATATAAGTTTAAAAGAAACCCTATGCATCGACAAATCATTGGCAGGAGAGAAAAATCATTTGTTGGCTTCGATAAAGTAATGACAAAAAGAAAACCCTATGCATCGACAAATCATTGGAGCGAATATAGTCTACAATTGACTTGTTTTCCCGGTTGCTAAGAAGCCACTCTAGAAAGACTTAATTACAACTTCATGATCTTTTTCCCCTACAATATCCTCAACACTTAATCCGAGGGATAGGTGGATAGCAACCACATCAGTTATAACCTATGGCGCCAAAGTGGGCTCATTACCCAAGTTTTTTGGATCTTGCCAATAGCGGACAACAGTTAACAGTTTGAGTAGCTGTTGTGTATAGTAGTTTGAGGAGCTGCTGAAATATATATCTAGTACTAAAGCTAATCAAAATGCTACCCAAAAAGCTACCACCTTTACCCTATATGTGCAATATATCTCGTGTGTAAATATTTTCTCCGACTTACATAATCGGTTAATCACCTTGTTGTGATATTGTTTTTTTTCCTTCATATATGCACACACGACATCATTAGTCCTAACATTATCGATAGTGATAGTATTATATGCAATATATCATTATCAATAGTTATGGTATTTCTTTTTTGATCACAACTATAATAATGACTCATTAATACGAGGATCTTGATCATCACTAGCGTTTTACGCATTAGTTCTTGAGTCCTAATGTCTTTTGCTACATTCAAATGAGTCGAAGATTGAATCATACGCATTAGTCTTATCGGTATCATCACCAATTTCTGATTTATATGCTTCAAAATGATCCCAAGCAGTTGACCTTTGTCACTTCCGCTTCATCCGATTTTCGTTATGTTAGGCAAATACCTAGGAGTTTGAGTTTTATTTAGATGCAAAGGAAAAAAAAATCTAAACAAAATTAGGAATGTAAGAGAGAAAGTGAAAATAAAATCACGCAAATTTATATAAAAACTCTCTAATTGCAGGAAAAACCATGGGAAGGGGAGAAAACAGTTCACCAAGGAATTCAGAGGAGAAGATAATATCACGCAGATTTTCGTAAACAGTCCGTGAACGATGGCAAGTCAAATATCGCTCTATCCAAACTGGGCATCATAAGTTATTGAGACTCCATTTGACCAAGAACGAGGCCTAATCAATTTTGAAAACAAGTAATTCATCGAACCCTTAGTTGGGTGATATCCGTAATCAAAACCAAACCAAGGATTAATACTTTAATGTTTCTAATATGTCCATCATTTCCAATTTTAAGGCCCAAATGAAACACTACAGATTGGGCCAAGCTTTGGGCTCGGCCCTCTTTCATCAAACAGAAACGACTACTGTAAAAGAGGAAGGCCGCCGTTTAGGCATAACGAAGAGCCCGTTTGGTATCGTTTTTTATTATTTTGATAACTAATAGTGTTTTCCGTTTCTCTTTTTTTTGGGTTTTCTGCTGTCGGTTTTACCTAAACTAAAGGGAAAAAAATAAAAATTAGAAACTAGAAACCTGTGTTGGAACGGGGTGTGAATTTGGCTTCAGAGTGAGTAGTGAATCGCCCCCTGTAAGACTTATTTCGTTTCTTATGAAATATTATTGAGGATACAATGAAAACAATGTCTGTATCGTATCGTAGATCACTGAGTGTATGTAGGGAGGAGGATTTTTGAATGTGAATGTCTTGAGAATGACAAGTGCGTATTTATGGGCACTTAATGTGTCTCTTTAAACAAACAGACACTTTAGCAGTGAAGATGCCTTTTATGAACAAACATCTTAGTAGTTAACACGTCCTTTCGGCACAAACACCGTGTTAGTTCACGTGTCCTTTCATAGCATATACTTTGGTAGTTAAGGCATTCTTCCTAAACAAACACTTTTAGAATTCCTTTTATCCTCTCACATGTTCCAAAACGAACACCCACTTATATGAGACGAATAACACTGAACTTAACTTAGAATTTTGAAAATACATTAACAAATAATAAGGAACCAACTATCCCAAAAATTTAGACCGGTGGATGAAGACCCAATATTGGGTTTGTACTCTAATATACCCCCTCACGCAAATGCTCACTGGGTTCAAAAGCATCAATATTGCCAATGTCCATCCCGTATTTTGTACTTAAATTTGTTAACAATGAAAGGGGGCTGTTAACATTTGAACTTGTCATTTTTTTGGTCAACAAGATTCTAATGCCATATCAAAGAACCAAATGAGTAAAGACCCAGTATTGATTTTATACTCTAACAACAAACCTTGTTTCCGAAATACAGATTTTAGTTTATAAAACCAAAAAACTGCAAACAGAAAACGATGCCGAACAGGCTAGAAGAAAGCAAGGTAATGAAATATTTTCATAGACTTTAAATGGGACAACTTTGATTGATAATGCAAGATGGAAGGTCATAAGCATAAGATGACAAACAATGGGGGCATGTGACATGTTGCATGATTTGTTCATGGAAATGATGAACCCTCTTCCTCGTTGTTTTCTTGCATTCTCGACTTCTCTCTCCCTTTACTTCTCTATCATACTCTAAAAAGGAGCCACCCGAACGACTTTCTCGGTTTTGTTAAGGACTTCACATGCTTTTTAGCGTTGAGGACCATTCGGAAACAACCTCCTTGTAGGAGTAAGACTGCGTACATCTTACTTCTACCAAACCTGCCTTAATAGGAGCCTTTTTCAAACACTAGGTTTGTTGTTGTTGTTGTTGTTGTTGTTAAGGACCTCACGCGTAAGGTTAGTTGAAAAGTAACGTACACAGGATTTAGGGAATTCATCATTTTGATATTCTGGTAGCAAATACTAAAAATTTTTCAGATAAAAATAGCCTTACTGAAAGTACTTGTTATAAAAGTGCTTTTCAAAAAATAGGTTTTCATAATTTGGTTCAATAGACCACCAATACCGTAGATCCAAGAAGAAGGAAGTCGTTTTTCTATGACATATATTTAGCATCCAGGTGTAGTAGACATAAATGGGACTCAAGTTTGAGGCAAGTTTTAGGACTCGACATATGATTATAGTAAAAAATCCCATGTAAGAGTTGTGAGAGAAGAGAAATCAATATATAAGCGTAATGGGTCTATGTGTGGACCTCGAATATGCCAACTCCATGAGTTGGGCCCAAGTCCCGGTTAAATTCAACAACAAGTACTAAGGACTCTAAATCGAAGACGCTAAAGATATCTTACAAGGGTTCATTTACCAGACACTAATGCACCAGATTCCATTAGAAATCCGAAGTTAAGCGTGCTTGGGCAAGAGTAGTACCAGAATGGGTGGCCACCTGGGAAGTCCTCGTGTTGCCAACCCTATAAGGCTGGGGGTCCACGGAAATAATCTTTCGGTAGGGTTATACCTTGAAGGGGTAAGGTTGCGTACATCCACCCCCCAGACCCTGCTTAGACGGGAGCCCTTGAGGCACTAGGTCTGCTATTGTAGTCGTTGTTGTTGTTGTTAAAGAAATCTCACACATGAGGTTTAATAGATAATTGATTGCAAATCTATAAACCCAATAGATATTCGACCCGACACCAATCTGTTACGTGATAAGTCTTAGGTTTACGCGCTGATGTTACATGCCTACTATTTGGTTTATAAATAATTGAAACACTTATAATGCTGTAGAATATGATAAAGCAAGGTAGTCAAATGATTGTGATGCATCCAAATTTGGTTTCTGCCGACGGGTAGCACCAAATGTTATTACTGCTCTTGACTGTGACTTCACATAATCATTAAAGTGAATCAAATGAACTGGTTAAGGAAAAAAAAAAAAAAAGAGGAAAAAAATTAGTCATTAAAGTTTGGTTTGTTATTTCACTATCAATATTTTTGTTACAAGGTATTCATATAATAGCATTTTACAAAAATGGGTCGGGGAGCGGAGAAGCGTAGGTAGAAAGAACAGTCCAGAAGAGATCTTCACGAGTTTTTAAAGGATATGAGCACCTGGAGGGATCATGATAAGGCCTGCGAGAGGGCTGCTACGGATTGGCATAATGAAGGGGCGGTTCTGTTTGCTGAACGAGTGTAGGCGTTCGGCAAGAAGCTTGAAGTACGTTTTGCAGGGGATGACTCGATCTTAGTCAAGCATATTGCAAAGTTAGAGAAGGGTAATGAGTATAACACCAGGATCTTGTTGAGTTGTTGCAAGTGTGCTAAGAAGGTTGACATTGAAACTCGACAGTGGTGGTCGACTGGTGCTTCGGCAATTAAATATGATTAAATTTTGTAACAACTTGTCAAATCTAACAGAGTGGAAATGGATATAATCCTTTCAATTTTACTTTTGTATGATGCGATTACCTATAATAATGGTAACAAAAAGCATAATATATCTTTAGAAAAAGGTAAAAGTCAATAATTTAACATTTGAAGCGGCAAATTTAGCAAAATATAAAATATAGATATTTAATTTTGATATAAGTATGATTAATTCCATTCATCATTTATTTTTATTATGAAAGAATATGAATACGTGTTATAAAATATGTATCATACAATCAACATACAAAAACGTGCATTGCCTCGTTTTATTAATAATGATATATAAGCTCCTTTTTTAACCAAAAATACAAATACGTATTTAACATATCAATTATAAGCATATTTTGCCAATAATGATTGTGATTACAATACCTACTTTGCGGATTGGCTCGAGCCTCGCTTTTGCGAATCCGCCTTATTTGTATCGAAACAAAAAAATTGATGGTGATTGCGATGTGACTCAAGCGTGTGCAACGGCCTGCAAATTTAGGTTTGCCACAACACGTGTGGCTTACCTTTTGGGGTATTGATTTTATCTGTTAACTTTCACCGGACCTCTAGACCCGATCTACGGGGTTAGCATGTATGAAAGTTTACATATAAGTTTAAGTGGAGTTTCATCATAAAGTTAATTGCTATTAAATGGGGTAGCTCACTAGAAATATAAATTGATCTCTTCTTTTTCACGACTCCGAGAGGTGGATACAGCTAGACTCACATATGCAATCTGTAGCATGCCCAAGAGTTAAACTAAGAATAATTTAGATATATACTTGCACATAATCATTTGGGAGAAGGCAACCCATACAGATCATTAAGAGAAACGATATGAACTCATGCAGCAGCTCAATACAGTATCTCGAGCTCTCAACTCACAAAGAGTTTGGAGATTCTAACTATAGAGATGACTCTGTATCTTGGGCGTTTCTTAACCCTTGTTCTGATGATAGGGTTTGATGTTAAAGTTTGTACAAAATCTCTTATTTGTGGTGGTTGCATCCTCTTTTCAACAATAATGAAAAACTATATAATTGTAGTAATAGTATCGACTTTATGTGAACAAAATGTAAACAATGAACCTCATAATACATGATTAGTTGATACTTTCAATTGCGTACTGAAAATGACAAGCCCTATAAACAGTTAACAAAGATCACAATTCATAATGTTTGAACAGGTGCATGAACTTGAAATAACACGACGTGATTTACTGGTACTTTCCAATGTCGCTTTCTATATTCCTATGCCATATTTTGGTGGCAAATACAATTGGGATTGGAACACAAAGCTAATGTAAAAAATAGACTAGCCAACATTTCGATTGTTTCCTTTTTTTTTGGATAATTAGAAGTACACGATGAACAGGGCTCTTGGGGAGAAAATAGTTATGTTCTTTTGCTATATGGAGGCTCTCGGACATCAAAAATGAACTAACTTTGATACCATTTCAGAGGATATTAAGTCTAGCTATATATTAGCTGATATATGCCGGCATATCTAAACAATTTGAGACATTTAACAGGAATTGATAAAAAATTTTAAGGGCTTATTTGGTATCATTTTCCGCTAGTAGTTTTTTTATTTTTGAAAGCGTTATTCTAACTTTTGGTTTTAGTTTTCAATTTTCACTTAAACTGAGAAAAAACTGAAAATAAGAAACCAAAAATTACAAAAACTATTTTCAAAAAGTTTCAAAATTAAAAAAAAAAAAAAATAGAAATCAAAAACTGTTAAATTTCACCAGACCTTTAGACCCATGATCCGACCCACGGAGTTGGCACGCATGAGATCCACATTTAAGCCCAAGTGAGGTTTCATCCTAAAATTAATTGACATTAGGTGAAATAACCCACTAAACTCATATGTTGATCTGTTTTTTCTTATAACTCTAATATAAAATTTAACTAGATTTATATATAAAGTTTTTAATAAAAACGATATCAAACAGACCGTAAATATTCCGATGGAGTAATCTAAAAGACATGAGGGGCAACGCATGCGTTGACGGGGAAAAGACCACAAGATCAATGATATGGCCTGGATGGTACCACGTCAGGGTGCACATTATTGGACCTCTTGGCCCAGCCCATCAGCCCCACTTTTGTATTAATTTTTTTGATGAGCTTGGCAATGTGGGCCCATCCAATTTTACATCACTTTGGCCCACCTCATCAATAAGGAACCAACTATCCAAAAGTTTAAACTATCAAATAAAAAATATATAAATTTTTATTTATATATTTTTTATCTGATATAATAAAAGACATAGAGATAATGTAGATAAAACTTTTTTTATTATTGTTTAAGAAAAATTGTCAAATAGAAGTAAGAGTTTAACGCATTACATGTACAGCTCTTTATTCTCATTATCCACTTGCCAAACAAGGAATAACAGGTTTTGCGCAAGTAGTAAGACAGACTAACCTACAGCTATAGTACCTTATGAAACTCTTAGCAGATATTTCTGTTTAATTTATGATTCTATTTTACTAATTGTATATTGTATTTGTTTAATCTATCTTTAGCTTTCTTAATTTGACTATTTTGCCGAAGCTACTTGACTGGTCACACGTGAAACTTATGAGTCAACCGAGACGTGCATTAGTTGGCCCAAACAAATTGGATGCAAAAAAAAGTAGTTTTTTTTTTTAATAATTGGAGTACAAGTCCTAAAGGCACAAAAGTACAGAATGTAGGATCCGAAGCAAACAACAAACAAAAATGAAAGAAAACCACCACCAACACGAAGCAAGACCACCCAGTTCGAAAAAGACCAACCAAAAACACACCAAAACAAGGGCAAAACACTAATGCACAACAAAGCAAACAACCACATTCCAAATACCAAAACAAAACGCCTAATCAAGGGCTACGACCACTCTACCACCTTCGCCATTGCTAACAATCATCTTCAAAATTCCAGACTTCATATGCCTCCCTCGACAACAGCAAGAAAATCACAAAACCTTGGTCACCAATGAAAAGCAAAGACACTCCCAAAACATCAATATTAACATGAAAATAAAAAAAACAAAAAAATTTGTTACGATTGAGAAAGGTACAACAACACAACAACACACAATCCCTGTGCCTCAAGGGCTCCCGCTTGTGCAGGGTCCGAAAAGGGTAGGATGTACGCAGCCTTACCTCTTCAGGGTAAGACCTTGACGAGAGACTGTTCCCAAGGACCCCCAATCTGATAGTTTATAGTTATGATCGAGAGAGGTGAAAGAATAAAATAAAAAACAAGATAATGGCAAACAAGAATATACTAGATCACTAAGATAGAATATTAATGAGTTTTAGGTAAACTTAATCTAAATTAATGTATTTATTTTATTATACTATAATCTTTATGCATGGAATATACCATAGTCTTCAAGTTTTTCTTATTACCCTTTATTTATTTATTTTTGGGTCTTTCAAATATTTTTATTTTACTTTGATACGATTTGATTTTATGTTGTTTCAAAATTCAATATGTTAATAATTTTCATTTTTTTTTATTTACTCTATAATACTTGAAAAGCTATACTTTTTTTTAAACAGATTCAAACGACAAGAAATTCAAATTTAGAATCTGATTTGTAAATTCTTGGTATCAGTAGTATTATTTTACTGGTAGGTCAACGCTTAATGTCTTGGCCAAGCAATAACGCATATTGATCAAATTATTAAAGACAAAAAACAATTCAAAAGTCAATATCTTGACTAAATTTAATATGAAAATTGCTTTGTTTAGAGAGATAAATCACCCACAAACTAATAAAAAACCCGATAATGAAAAACGAGTATAATAATAATCACTAATGTTAATAAAAAAGATACATGTTTTTGTTGGATACATACTGTATAAAAAACTATGGTCGATAGACATGGAGATGAATCATTTCAAGAAAGAAGTAAACGTTCATGCGGTAATTAATACTAGAATTTACCGAGTAGTAGCGACGAATTATAATCCAAGTAGTTATAAAACCATTATTGACCTTCACCCATCAGCTTAAACTTTTGAGAAGTTGTTTCTTGACATAGTATTAGAGCCTACTTCAAGGAACCAATTTTTTTGTTAAATTTCACTGGGACTTTTGGCCTGACTAACAGAGTTAACATACATGAGGGTCCACATGTAAGCTCAAGTGGGGTTCTATCATAAAATCAATTGACAGCAAGTGAAATAACCCATTATACTTATATATTGATCTCTTCTCTCTCACAGCTCTTGTGTGGGGTTGATTCAGCTAGACTGACATGTGAAATTTTTAACATGTTACAAGAGTTTAGACTGATAAGTGAAGGTTCAAGAATGATTTTAAACTGTAATAGTAAGAACAAAGTGTGTAACAAAATGAAACTTAGGGGAGACACAAAGCATGTAGTGATTATAAGAATGATTAGGAATGTCTAATTTGATGTTAACAATCCATAATTATCATAAGGATTATCATTTTAATCTCATTTTTTTGATGCAACTCTAATGATAATGACTTATATAACGGGCGACAGCTATGTTTACAATTACAAAATTTTAATAATTATTCCTATCTCATTTTTTCTTTATTATTTTTTAAATGAATTATTGGGGAATAAAAATGACTAATTATTTTAAGAATTTATTTTTTTAGTGGGATATTTATTTGAGACTCAAGAGGTACGTACGGATATGAAAAATATATTTTTAATATAAATATTTCAAGCCAAAAAAAAAAAAAAAAACCAATTATAATATGGAGAATAATCTATTACTTAGGTATTTAGAGTTTTTTTTTTTTTTTTTTTTACATCAAGAAGCCCGAGGACCAAAACTACATTTATGAAATATCCGATAATACAAGCGATAAAACAGGTGGAGGAACTCTATCCCAATAGTCATGAGTACAAGCCAAATTGAAATGCCTCAAATATAACATGAGCAATTCTATTACAACACCTAGAACACCATACACAATGTGAAGAAGAAAAATGAGAAGAGAGTGAGCAAATATCATCCACAATGGCTTGGATCTCCCCCTGTGTCGGCCCCTTTTCCAAAATCGAATTGATGAGAATCTTGTTGCCCGCTGCGAAGATGATTGATCGATAGTTATGGCTCTGAGCCCAAGAACAACCGGCTCTGAGAGCAAAAACTTCAGCAATCAGTATTTAGAAATTTGGTCTTTATTGTTTGGATAATATAATATTTTAATATATACAATAAAATATTTTGAGATTTAAAATACTTATTAGTTAAATATCTTAATATATGTCTAAAAAACTTTATTAACCATGTAATTTTTGTGTACTCAACAAGTTTTGTTGGAATATGTAGACGTGAAACATAATAAGAAAATGTATAGATATTTTCGATCAAAATTTGTTAATTGTTTGCCAAAAGATATAATATAACATATGATTTTAATAATATATAAGTATTATGAGAAGAAAATTTTATCATATAAATCATTGGAGTTGAAATATGAATAATATGACATTCTTAGGAACGTAAGAATTACGCCGAAAGGAAAAAACTGAGCTTTGAACCTAATCACATCGGAACGAAGTAAGTTAGTTATTATCAGACGAATACATTAGCTCAAAGAAGGGGATATCATGATTTTTTTTTTGTTAATTGGTGACTAAGTTGTAATACAAAACAAACATCTCGTATAAACAAGATCTAAGTCAACCCATATAAAAACGGGGATCAAAATAGAAGGGGATATCATGATGAAAACAAATATCATGCTTATGGAAAGAATATCAATCCCTACATCATGAATGGATCTTCAATTCCTCATGCTAACAATAAGAGCCCACATTTTTTAATAAGTAATTTATCATTTTCATATATCATAATATTTGATTATTTATCATTTAAGTATATTAACATTTTAATATATACAATAAGAAACTCGAACGTTTCAAAGTTCATCATCCAGTTACCATCGAACTTAATCAGGTAAATTTCTGTTAAAATAGAGTTTATTTTACATAAGAATTACTTTGACTACATATATAATTCGACAATGACAATATCTTAAAAATTTTATCTAAAGATATATTTTTCCCTAATTAAGTCGCCCACCAGTTATATTTTTCACCAACATCAATCATATTATCAACACATTTTCCAAAAAAAAAAAAAGAAAAAGAAAAAAAACAAGATTTTGAGTTCTCCCCATGAAACCTAAAAATACTTCATATATATTTAAATTCCGACACATAATAAATACACAAGGTATGTATATTATTATTAGCGTATAAAACTTATCATGGGTCTTCATCTATGAGCTTAAACTACTGGAAGAATTAATTTCTTGACATGGTATCAGAGCACTGTTTTTCCAGAGTTCACGAGCTTTAATCCCAACAACTTCATTTAACATTAACGTAATATAAACACACGGTATGAGTAGGTATATTCGAGTATAAAAATCAATCTCGAACATTTAGCTATCAGCTTTAACTTTTGAAAAAGTTAGGTCGTTGGCATATATACGGAATCGAAATAGTTGTTATTATACATTAAAGATAGTTGAAAAGAAAATATAAAATTGATATGAATTTGGGAGGTGATACATATGTAACGTCATTGGCACAATTATGAAGAGATGTGCATGTGGGCCTCAATAAATGCAAATATTCATAAATCTATAAAATAAATTTTTAAGCTTACATTTATTTGGAACTACACTTGCTCAATTATTTTGTTGTCGGTTTCCAATCATATTATTATTATTATTATTTGATACAGCGCGTGAAATGAGAAATAGTGATACGAGAAGGTTTAACGGTTTTTTCTTTGAATTTTATTAATTTAATAAAAATTAAGAGGGAAAAGAATATACTCGATTTCTTACAACCCGAGAAAATGAGAAACAATATAACATTTTAAAATTATAGAAAATAATCTCCCTAAACCTAGTGTAGTCATCCCCCTTATATAGAGGAGCTGTTCCAATTCAAAATTCAAATTTAAATTCAAATTTACATCAAACTAGGAAAGGAGTAACTGAAAAGAGAGGAGATTTGATTTGGCCCAAAAATCTCGCTGCCAATCTGCCCTAATCTTGGCTGAGTTGTGAACCGCTTGCGTTAGACCCCCAACGTCCCGCCAAGCTTTGTCCTTTGCGTCCTATCTTCGTCAAGCTATGCGCCAATCACGGACGCGGGGCTGCCTTTTCTCATCTAATCTTGGTGTCCTCTTCACACCTATTATCGCTTCAAGGTCTTGCTCATCATGATCCGCAAAGGAGTATTTGGCCTCTGCATCATTATTATTATTGGGCCGACTTTTCATGTAGAAGTATCTAATATAGGGCTAATTTCAAAATTCTTGGACTTAAAATAAGTTTAATTAATGGACTTCTTTTAATAACAGGCAATGTCAGGTGTGAATAATCAACTTTATATTATAATAACAACTCATATGTCAGTAAATTATAATATAACAAAGGTGTAAATGAAACACCTCTACAATTTGCAAGAAACCAATAAAGGTTTCATAATGGCATTGTAGAGTTTTTACGATATTCGGATTTCACCTTGAATAGGTCAATTCTCCGTGACCTCCCACCGTTCACGACATCCCTTGATTCTCGCTGCGAACGGCTCCTCTGTGGAAGAGTAAGTTGATAGCAATCACGCTATCCCGTTCTACTTGGATTTGTTAGGAAACAAAACAAAAGAATGATAAAAAACTCAATGAGAAAAAAGAAAACAATATACAAGGTTTACATGATTTAGCCAATTGAGTTTACATCCACGTCCGTAATTAAACTAGGATTTTTCACTATCTTATTGAAACAATAATTTAATAGAATTATTCTTCTCTCACGTGAGACTTTGCACACCTTAGACGGGACGGGACTAGCCACACAAAACCTTAATGAGTCTGAAAATACCCTCGATTCGGAGCTGAACCCAAAACAAGCCTGATCATCTACTCTATGAACAAAACCCTTATAGAATAATTAACCAAACTTCACACTAAACACCTTTGATTCCATTTCAATACTCTTAGAACTTTCACAGTTAAGACTAAGATATATAAACTTCAATATTTCTTGTTTCAATACAAAAACGATGCTATTTTATTAACTTTATTAGAGATTTTGAGTTCAAAACTCATAATTTTTTTTTCTCGAAGAAGTTGCAAACATGCATATTATATCATTGACTGCCCAAAAGGGAAGCGTGTGGAGGTTACGTTGGCGTAGGGGACGTAGCCAGCCCTATTATTCTAAAATATTATACAAATATCTTATTTAATTCAATTATTAATATATAAAATAAAAATTACTCATATTCTTTTTGATAAATTATAGAAAATCCCCTTGTATTTTACTTTAAAACAGAAAATTCTCCTTACAATTAAAAGCACTCACAAAACCTCCTCACTTTTAAAAATTTATCACTTAACCCCATATTACTTTGTTTTAACCATTTTGTCCCTCGAAAGTGAGGAAGTTAAATATTTAATTATGTTTTTAAAATGGAATTTTATGTTATTAGGCAAAAATTAGAAAAAATTTATGCTTTTCGTAATAGAATTAAGGGAATTTTCAATATTTATAAAAAAATATAATATTTTAATTAATTATAGTAATGATATTATAGGTTAGAAGATAAATAATATTTTCTAAATTTTATAAAAAATATTATTAAATAAAATATAATATTTTTGTTGATATTATAATATCACTTTCAAATAATTAATTAAAATAATAATTTTTATAAATATAGAAAATCCTTTTTCTAAAAATATAAAAAAATTCTTATTTTTCTTCAAAACATAAAATCTTACTCAAAAATAAAATCAAATACTTAACCATTTTATTTTGAGGGGCAAAATAGTTAAAAAGAAGTTATTTTGGGACAAAGTAATAAATTTTTAAAAGTGGGGGAGTTTTTCTGTTATTGAAGCAAAATTTATGAGAGTTTTCTGTAATTTATCCTATTCTTTTATAGTTTATTATTTATTTTATATATAATATGTATTCATATAAATTGTTTTTAAAAACTAAAGGTTCACCCTTTGCTGTTAATGGGTAACTGCTACTAGTTTGTCGACTCTTAAGGTCAGGTTTATATTATTGATGAATTACCTTAAACTAGTCTTATAATTCGAAACAGCCTCTCGTTAGGGTAGCACCTTAAAGAGGAAAGGCTGCGTACGTCCAACCGTCCTAGACTCTGCTTTTGCGGGAGCCTTCACGGCACTGGGACTGTTGTTGTTATTATTGTTGTTGTTGTTAGTCTTATAATTCGGAACAAGTGACCTCCTTTGCCATATAATCCGTTGTTTAATTCGTTTCTTTAGAAACATAGCACACTAAAATTTCCCTACAGTTATAGAACATTTAATGAATACGTGTATCGTGCTTCTTGTCTTAGATCATATAAGATTATTCTAAAAGGCGATAATGATTAAGGTTATTAAGGGCTTGTATGTGACTCCTATTGATATTTTGACTAGGGGTGTTCACAAAAAACCAAAACTGAAACCGAAAAAACCAAACCAAAACTAAGAAAACCAACTGAAAATTTCGGTTATTGATTTAGAAAGTCCGGTTTGGGCGGTTTCCGTTCATAGGTTTGACTTAAACATTTAACCAAAATAATGGAATTATATATTTTTATACTACTATAGATGGACATGTCCAAATATAGCCCAGTGGTCAGGCGTCTATCCCTTGGCCCAAGAGGCCGGGGTTCGACTCTTCTCCTTTTATAAATTTCTATTATTTTTTAACTTTTTGTATTTTTATTTTGTTTACAATTATAAGCTAACACTACCCTATATATTAGTATAGCGGATCAAACCGAAACTATTGTATCATATTCAATAGATTAGTATCTAGTTTTCTTTTTTATTTTAAAAAAGTTTAGATAAAAGGATTTTATTATCATCTCAAACAAACGCCACCTATATTTGAAAGTCTCAATGTAGAAAAATGATGGGTACATCGATGAACTTCTAAACAAGTAAATGATATTTCTAACTAGGAAAAAAATTAGGTTAAAGACGATAAAAAAAAACTTAAATTTCTTTTCCAATAAGTGGTTACCAGCTAATCGAACCGAATTAATCGAAACCAAAATTCCGCTTAACCAAAATTTAAATGGGTGGTAATGGTTATTGAATTTGCACTAATTTCTTAAATGGTTACCGAACCGATAAGCTAAACAATATGGTTAACCGATAATGAACACCCCTAATTTTGGATATCGTGGCAATATTCATATTATTAGTCAACAGTGTATTCAGGTATATCTCAATCTCTGATCTCGAGAAGTCAACAAATCAACTGATTGGCTAGCAAAATTGGAATTTGGGGTCTAACCTTTCAGTGTAACAATTTCTGTTAGACAAAACTCTATCTTTTCTCATCAAAAGAGATAATGTTACTGATTTAACACGTATCTTTTACCTCGTGCCTTAATGCTTAATTACCATTAAATTATGACCACAATATAAATATATTCATATAAATTCCACAATTTTTTGTTTTACAATGGAGTCCCACATAAATAAAATAAAAATAAAATAATAAAAAGTGAAAAGGGAGGGCAATAAATAAATAAAAATAAAAGGTACAGTGGAGGAAGGTTTCCCTGACCCCTACTTCAAGCCGTGAATCTCGCTTTGTTGCTTCACCTTTTTGCTCTTTTATTACATTATTAATTTCCTCGTAATACAGTTGCTAGTTTTTTCTCGTGCGATGCATATGTTAAAGTAACATATTTAGTACCTAATGAGTTTCCGTCTAAGCAGAGTCTGGGGACAGATGTACGCAGCCTTTTTGGAGTATTATCCCTGAAGAGAGGCTGTTTCCCAGTGCCTCCAACCTGCGGGTGAGGAATTTTCATGAGGTCACCCATCCTGATACTGCTCTCGCCCAAGCACGCTTAGCTTTGGAGTTCTAATGCGATGCACGTGTTATTTTTATTATATAAAGGTAACATGATAAATAGGTCATGAGTAGTTAAATTCTTATTTCAACCTGACTCTACCAACCCACTTTCCGACCAAGGATCCACTAGGACCAATATCTGACCCATTGGCTCTTTATACTCAACTTGGTTCAACTCATTATACAGTGGGTCTGACTTGATCTAAACTATCCAAGCCGCTTTATTATGACGTTTTTAAATTACGGCATTTTCTTCTTCTTTTTTTACGGGAGATTTATGATTTTTGACTTATTCTTGCCCTTTTTTTTCGTGAAGATTAAAGACGACATGTAAAATTCTATCAAAACAACGCCCCAAAGGGGCTATAACAAAAGTTTCTCCCTCTCTACACAGGAGATTACATCAGAGAGAGGAAAACCATCCCTAAAGTGATTACAAGTACCGTACAAATGACTTCTTGCAACTAGATGGGCAGCCGAGTTACAAATCCTCGGAACCAGGAAAATCTAATACAATCAAAGTCCGCTAGCACCTTCCTAACATCTAATACAATGGCATGCACGCCAATATCACAGTCCCAGACATGATTGACAAAAATATCATTGATATTTTTACAATCCGATTAAATAATTACATCTCCACTTGACACTCCCGCTCTAATTGCATGACCTTCCACCCGCATCAATCCACACCATCCTGCCACGAAGTTGCCCTCATCATCTCGAGCTACAACACAGGAGGAACTTATACAATATGTAGAGAGATGGGTATGATTTAATTTGTACTCATTTTATTTAATTATTTTTATAGTAAAAACATATTCATATATTTAAGTTATGTTTAATTTTACTGTAGGATCTCAAGTAAAATTAGGCTAGTTAAAAATTCATCTAGCCTAATTAATTTGATCCTAATGTAAATTTACGTCAAGGTGGTGAATTTTTTTTTGACAATACGAATTTAATTAAGCTAAAGGATATGTTTGCATTTCGTCGTAAATCTATCATGATCAAGTGAGTATAAAGTTTGTTATTTACTTGTACAATGGCTAAATTAATACAATTAAAAGTAAAAGAACTAAATTAACACATCGGGGCAAAGAACAAGAATATTTTACGTAAATTATTCTGATTTTTTTTTTGAATAGAAAATTATCCTGATTTAAATACACAACATATAACATAATATGAACTTGGATTAAAAATAAATAAATTATATTATATATATGTCTATATATATATCATGTTAAATTTGTCCCCCTAAATCAAATACAATTTTAAAATAATTTATATTCAATACTTTTCTTTTACGATTAAAGAATGAAATATAAAAAAATTCAGGCCTCGTTTGGCTTGCTAGAAGTAGATACGCGAAATTTCAATTCATTGAAAGTGTCGTTTTGAACTCCTGTTTGGTATGCGGGAAGCAGGAAGAATGCAAGAAGTTAGAATCGTTAAGCAATTTTCAATTGCTTCAAAATGGAGGAAGTAACTTACCTAGCCCCCCGGAAAAGTTCTACTTCTTTGATGACTTGTAATCCATATGACAGTTATATTTTTTATATGGGTAACAAAATACTTTTATACTACTTTATAAGAAGTTAACAAGGAAAGTAAATTTTTAAAAAGTATAACTTTTTGTAAAAATTTAATTCATTCAATAACCAAACGGGGCCTTGATATTGTATTCAGTTAATATAATGAGAAAACGGCGACGCTTTATAAACATGTGAGGGTAAAGTACCTTTTCTTTCTTCCCCCATTTTCAAATGGCACGCTTGCTAAAATGCTCTAAGGGACCCACTTTTTTTGGTTATTTATATAAAAAGTCACCGTACTTTATTTATTGTATCAATTTAGTCCTTGTACCTTTAATTATGTCAATTTAGTTCTTAGAGAATAAATTATGTTAAGTTTTTAATAAAATTTTTAATTGTTCGGCAACGAATTGGGTTAAATTGAGTAAATAGATGAATTTATAATAAGTTACTTGTATCTAACATAATTTTACCGTTTAAAATTACGTCACTAACATAAATTGACACATTCTGAATTATTCAGGGACTAAATTGACACAATTAAAAGTATAAGGACTAAATTGACATAATGAAAAAAGTACAAGAACCTTTGACGTAAATAAATATTTTTTTTAATACATTAATAAATCTTTTTTTTTTGTGAGAAAAAAAATGGCATCATATGTGCTCTCCTTTTTATAGCCAATCTGTTTTTTTTTTTTAAATAAAATAATTTATTTTTTAATATATTTATTTCTAAAATACTATATTTTATGTATTATTTGTATCTAGGGTTATACTAAGTTTAACAAAACTGTCATCTTTTTTAAGGTTTAGAATATAAAAAAAATTATTTCCTCTGGTTATGATTAGCTATATTAATTCCGATTGTTATTTTATTGTATTAAGAGTTCAAATATGTTGTAACCTTTTTCAAAATAAATGTACATTTCTCGTTTCTGTTGAATATTTTCTATCTGTTCACATGTTCACACTACTTGGTACCTATTGTTTCCAATGATCTTAAGGAAATATTTTTCTACATCTTTTCTTTTACAAGGATAAGGAAAGGCGTTAAAACGGTTTTGTTGAAAAAGAGCAACCGAAGGCATTTACATTAACTACGTAGAAGATGATGAGGGTTCAAACTCGTGCTACTTACGAGTTGGGACGAAGTAGTTACCAATAAACCAATTACTAGCCAGGTACTCGAGAATCTCAACAAAACAATTATTCTAAAAGTTTAAGCTGTTGAACGAAAGCTCATGCCTTGTTTTATACTATGCGCTATCACGGGAAGGACTTCGAGTTTGAGACATGACCGATACACAATACCACCTCACATTTTATGCTTTAATTATATTAATATTAAAAGTAGGGTTATTAAGACCCGAACTTGTAACATATCGGTCAACAAATCTCTGATATCACATTAAAAGGCTGACTTTCTAAAACGTTTAAACTGGTTGGTGAATACTCAAGAATAATTTTAAACACTCACAAAAAATGTAAAAGCAAAAGCAACATTCCCAGTACTCCAAATGCTCCCGCCTGAGCAAGGTCTGGAGGGGGTGGATGTACGCAACCTTCCCCCTTCAGGGTGCTCCCCTGAGAGGAGGCTGTTTTCGAGAACCTCCAACTCAAGGGGTGCAACACGAGGACTTCCCAGGAGTACCCATCTTGCTACTACTCTCGCCTAAGTACCCTTAACTTCGGAGTTCTAATGGAATCAGGGGCCTGCATGTTGGTACCCTCTTAGATAGAAAATGTGTTGTATATAATCACTCTGAAGAAAGTATAAGTGGTTAGATTTCAATGGGAAGATGAAATGTCGTGTTAGAAACACTATATGTATTGGTTGTAAAAATTATTACTTGACTACATCGGGAAATAAATTAAGTGTGTTTCATATTTTAAAAGGACTTATAATTTTTTTTTGAAACAAGTAGGACTTATAATTAAAATCATATATATATATATACACACACACACACCCCAAAGGGGCACCAACACGCCGTCACCTGATCCCATTAAAACTCCGAAGTTAAGCGTGCTTGGACGAGAGTAGTACCAGGATGGATGGCCTCCTAGGAAGTCCTTACCCTCAGGTTGGAGCGTTGGGAAACAACCTCTCTTCACGTTAATACCTTGAAGGGGGAAGGCTGCGTACATCCGCCCCCCAGACCCTGCGTAGGCAGGAGCCCTTGAGGCATTGGGTATATTCCTTTTTTATATATATGTATATATATATATATTTTCCTTTCTTTTTCTTGAAAATGGAAATTAGAAATAATATGTCACTTGTTATTATTATTACAACTAATGTTATTACTATTATATATATAAATTATTTATGAGTCTTTATGTAACAGCTTGAGCTGTATTTAGTATTATTTATGTTGACACTTTAAATCTATATATAAACTAAAAATTATTAGAGTTCAAAAATGAATTTGTTTCTGGTTTTTATTTCTCTTTATAGGTTTTAGATGATTTTAGAAATACTAAAACCTAGAAATCAAATCGAAAAATAATTTATTTCTAAATCTCTATTCAATTTCTCAAAACTGAAAACCGTGACATAATAACAAGAAGGAAAATGCTTCACACCACGAGGGGTGAGGCACGAATTTCACACAAAAAGGAAAAAAAATCACATAAAGTTGCAAAATCTGCAACTTTTGTGATTTTTCTTTTTTTTATTTCGTGTGAAATTCATGCCTCACCCTCTCGTGGGGTGTAGCACTGTTCTAACAAGAAATGAGCCCTTAACCTTTTAGATAATTGCCATTGAAATATATTTATCAACTATATTTCTAATATTCTCATTGCCAACACTTCGACACTGATTTGATACAAATACATAAATTTATCCATGTTTCAGAGGATGACATTTAGTGTATAAAACTATTTACGAGCCATCATACGATTGCTTAGTATGTTGAAGTAGTCAAATAGTTATCATATACTATATTGTAAACGATATTTTAAAATGGCGGCAACTCATATGACATAAGTGAGAAAAAAATTCAAAATGAAAAAAAAAAAATATCAAATCGAAGAATACACTAATCTTTTCATGAAGGAACCAAGTTGGAGCAAAGCATATAAGAATTGATTGATTCAACCCCACCTTCATAATGGTGCACGTTAAATATGCCCCCCTGATAAAAATTAGGACCCACGATATTGTTTTACGAAGGTAATGAAAACACTAAATGTACTATCGGTGTACAACCCATCTCAGTGTATTAGTTGTTGTAATTATATTAAAATTCTTAGACAAACTATCTTCAATGATGCCCGTATGCGAAAAGAAATGATCTGATGTATTATTTAATCTACTGCCTGATTGCACTCTCAAAAAACTTGCCAACTTGAATTGCCCAACAATGATTTAATTGCGAACCGATGTTCACAATATTGGGTACTACCCATGGCAAGACACCGATGGGCACGATCTCCAGCCATAACTACTTTTACAGCCATACTGAAGTATTTCTCAAACTCCAGAAGCTAGAATAAGAAACTATAAAATATTTAAAAAAATTTAGAAATAAGAAAAACCCACATTATTAATACAAAGAAAAACTAAAAAATTTAAAAAATAATATTCATAATTTCAATTTTTTTCAATAATTAACATTAAAGTCCCAATACAAAACCAAAGTAGAAGTCTAGCCTAAAATTTCAGATAAAAATACTCTTATTCAGCACTTTTTATGAAAGTGTTTCTATAAAAAAAATATATATATATTTCTGAAAAAAAATCGTATATCTTAACTTAATCTGTAACAGATCCTTAGAAGTTGTATTTCTTTTTTGTGATTGAAGAAAAGTTGATCTTTTCAATAAACTATCTATAAAATATCATTTTTAATTATTATTTAAAATTAAAAAGTTTTAAATTTAACTTTTTTTTATAAAAAAAAAACATGAACACTCCCAATACGTTTCAATTCTCTGAAGTGGAGAAGAAATGATTCTATGAGACCCCTCAAGATATGGTTGAATCACCTGTGATTGTGACATTTTGTCTTTGAATATATGCCTTTTTTTCTATTTTTTTTTAATTATCTATCTTTACGAATTTATCTGCTAATGTTTATCTAACTTTCAGTAATTTCTATCGATATGAATCGAATATGCATATCATATCCCTTTTCACATTATATGTCACACATCTGCTTATACTTTTAGCCCATCGATACATCTGCTGATTATAGCTAGAGATAAATATAATCTATGTTATTATTGAATGACTGAATGGTTCATAAAGTGCGCGTAAAGTCCAGAAAGATTCTTGCTCGATCAATGAATAATCAAAAAAATGTCGAATGAAATATTAGCAAGGAAGGAAACTTTATAATAGGCATAAACTTATGGGAGGCAACCATGAGACGTGCATATACAATAAGCATAGGTGTCCATTAGATTTGTTAGTGCTTGTCAACCATGTGACAAGAATAGATTGACACCCATTTTGTGTATTCTTCGTTTTTCTAGCTTAAGGAATCCACGTAACTGAATTCTTTGTCGTATGTCTTTTCATAGATGGGTGGGATTTGCGAAGATGGGATTTGAATATAAGACTGTTTTTATTGTTTTAATTTTAGTAGTGTTCTTACCGTTGGATTGAGACCTCATTAACCATCATACGCTTTTAATTGAAAATAGGGTCGACCCTAGTCTAGTTTTGCAAAGTTATGAAGTGGGCATCTTATATTTTCTATTTTTCTATTTGTTTTTGTTTCCACAATTTTCTCGTCGCCATTTTTGAAAGGATATTATATTTAAGAATGAGAAAATGAAAGAGTATATAGACAACCATGTTTTGTAAATTAACTTTATATAAATAAATAAAAGGAAATATTTTACCATTTTAAAAATTTTATGACAAGGTAATAAGTTGGAATTCAATGAATTCTTGTTTGAATCAGCGAGATTTTCACAAAAAATGCTGATGTAATATATAAGTACAATAACATATAAAAGTTATGTTAGCATTTTAAACTAAAAAATCATTGGATTCTAGTTGAAGCTACCTAAATATTGTCAAAATCGCTGTCATATCCAAACTCTATTTACAAAAGTGTTTCTGCAAGAAATTTTTTTTAAAAAAAGTACATATTTTTCTTTCGCGACTTGATCAAACATACTCTAACTATCCCCCTGTTTCTCGGTTAAAATAGCTCGTACCATTGAATGTATCAGGAGTTGTAACAGGCCATAAAAGGCGCTTACAATTTTTGCCGCTCGCTGTTCAGTTTCCATAAGTCTCTCGAGGCCAGTCACCTCTTCAGTGCACCATCTTTTACGTTGCGAGTTTTCCTCGGTATTAAAAAGAGAGAGAATTGACCAAAAGGTGGATGACAAAGGCCTCAAAGCATGTCCCTTTAAGAGAACACAAAGGGTCCACACTCACATGGGAGGGTTTAATTACAAGTCACTCACTAATCCCTAAATAATTACATTAAATATGAAATAATAATAATAATAATATCAGAGAGACATAATTTGGGAATCTTAATTAACTTACTCTTTGTTGGGTATTATCCCATGATTAGCTTGACTTTGACGTTAATTTTTTCAAGTTAAATAAAGATTTAAGTAATTAATGTGAGTGCTTAGTTGTTTCACCTGTGTTTCCATATAGGCTTACCTTGAATCCTCTTGAGAGTCCCATTTGCTTGCCTTACTTGGTATCATTTTGTTGCCTTGTCTACTTGTTCTTTTATTTTACTATTGCAATTTATCCTCTTTGTCTCTTCGTAATGTTTCGTGTACCTAATTTCAATATTTATATTAATACCTAGTATTACAGGATCTGATACAAGAAAAAAATATTGGTTTAAAAAGTTGAATCCCACGTTGGGTTTTTTTTGGGCAAAGGTTTGGTAGTCGTGCTTGACAAACCACCTGTAATGGGCCCAAATTATGAAAGAGTTATCTGGAGTAGAGTGGAGCTGTCTACAGGAGAAAACGACTACCTACTCAGAGTGAAGTCTTTGAGGAACGACGATTGTGGAGCGTGGTGGTCTGATATAGGTAATAATATTGGGCTAAAAGGTTGAATCGCACATCGGTGGGGAGGCATAAGAAATACTAATTTGTATACCTAGGGAGCTATACGCTGCCTATTGCCAATTTGTTTTGAGACGGAACCTCTATTGGTATGTAACATAACCAACTACGCCAAAAGTTTTCATACCATGTCAAGATGATAGTTTTCATACACAGAAACATTATGTTAATACTCAAAGCGGGGGTGTGGGAATTGAACTTCTTTTGACCTATCGGCCAACAAGGCCCTGATACCATGTCAAGATAACAGTTTTCATACCCAGAAACATGATTCCTTCATAATTGATTGTACATGTTGAGATAATGGCTTCTTAGTGGCTTTCCGCATGTTTTCACTAGCAATATATATACCGATCATATATATAAACACTTGTTTTCAGCTTCTCGTATTTCTTGAAAGCACCAAGGATTTCTTTTTCCACACCCATCAACTCGGCCTAATCAACGTCAGCTTTTCCTTTTGACAACGTTCTCTTGGGGACAAAATATCTTAATCTGTCACTCCTTTAGACCATTTTGACAGAAGATATCTCAATCATAGATTCTATGATAAAATTGTATCGCTCACTTAGCTAGCTATAATACATCGTCAAACGATATGATATAATAATTGTATGTGAAATCCATAGTGAATATGTCTTGTAGTTGTAATAGTCAAAATGAAATGACAAAAGTGAAGATGCCAAATTTAGCTAACTATTTCACTGCCCTTCCTCTAAGGGGATTTGTGTGTTTCCCCATCATTACCTTCTAATTATACCTTCATTATACCACTACTTTTTTTATATTATATACGCTTTTTTTTTATGGTCTTATCGCTCTTTTTCATACTCGGTTTTGTTAATATAGTTAAGTTTTAAAAAAGACCCCTAAAAAATCGGGGACTCTGAGTAATTGCTCGAGACAAGTACAATATCTATAGATTATAAAAAGAAAAAGGAAAAGGGTATTTATTTCATGCTATATGTGACGCATAAACGAAAGAATAATATGGGGAATTATTATTTAGGAAGCATGAGTTTTGACCATTTATCACTTAGGTACCGTGATGTTTCAATATATATATTAAAGTGTCATGAAGTTTGATTACTTTATTACTTAGGTATCTTATGTCAGAATTTGATAAATTTTTGTGAGAATGAGATCAATTTTATACACAAAAATGCTAATGAGTGCATGATACAATAATATATATATATATATATATATATAAGATTTGTCAATGTTTTCAGCAAAAATTTAATGAATTACGATAAAGAATTGATCGAGTTTTGATAAACTATTGTCGAAACCATGTGTCATATTAGTATTTTTTGCTAAAAAAATATCAAATTCTGGTGAATGTACTTATATATTATCGAAATCATGTTTTAATTTAGCATTTTTTAACAAAAATCTATCAAATTATGGAAAAAGAATACCTAATTAATAAAATTTTGAAACTTTAATGAACCTAAGTGATAAAATTTTTAAACCTCTAAATAACCCATAAGATATTTAAAATATTAAGATAACTAAATAATAAATGATCAAATCTCATGTTACTTAAGTAATAAGTTCTCAAATAATATAATAAACATGAAACTTAAAAGTAAAAATAATAATAATAATGAAAGAATAAATGGGGAGGCAAAAGCCCACATGAGACGGTGGAGAGCCTTCTTGGCTATTGACCCGCCATGTGATTTTTCTCTCCAAGACCGCCTCCTACTCCGACCACCGTCTGCAACTACTTATTCTTTTCTTTTCTTTTATTCTATACCGAAACTACTATTTAAATACTCTGAGATTTGATCATCTATCACTTAGGTTATCTTATATTTTGGTAATATAATGAGGTACCGTGAAGTTTAAGTATTTTGTTACCAGGTAAACTGGAGTCTTAAAATCTTGTCAATAAGGTACCATTTTAGCAAAATTTAATAGATTTTCATTAGAAGAAGTTAAAATGGAATGTAATTCGGACAATATATTGGTATCTTCATTACAATTCGGTATATGTAGTTTACATTGACATTTAGTGGATTTTTTTATCATAATTTGCTAAATTTTTGCTGAAAGTATTGGTATGACTTATAGTTGTTATCGTAATTATGTATAATATTAATATTTTATGTATAAAATTGGTCAAATTCTTACCAAAAATTATTCAATTCAAACATAAGATATCAAGGAGATAAAATATTCAAAACTCTAACTACCTCGTTTTATATGTTAAAATGTCAAGTAATTTAGTTAATAAATAGTCAAATCTTAGAGTACCTAAAAATAAATTTAATTGTCTATATTCTTAGTAAATTAAAATAATATTACATAGTAAAACCAAATTGGGTTTTTTATTTAATTATGGTATTATATATTAAAAATAAATAAAAATAATAAAGTGAAAATGTGAAATATAAAAAAAAGGGGGAGCCCACAGACAGCAAAGAGGCCACCCTTTGGCCTTTCATATCTGACGTGTCCCCTTGTACGGACCCCGGTGACTCTTGCTCCTCCCACTATTTACTTCCGGCTATTTATTTTGCGTAAATTAGCATAATTTTTTAAAAATATTTAGCAAAATGATACAGCTTGCTATTTATTTATTGTTGCAAGTTGTTTCAAACGTCTTACAATAACTTACCAACTGTTGCATGCCGTTTCAAACAGTGAACGTCGTTGTACGATCACTATCGCCAATTTCTTTTTTTATTTCTACTATATAAGTAATTATATATATGTAATAAATTATTATTTTTATATAAATTTAACTTTGTTATGACCTTGAAGCCTCAACTTTCCTATTATAATGCGATGCACGGTCTATTCATATTTTTGAGTTTATGTGCGGTTTAAATATATGATTTATATATAAATTAGTTGTTTTTTGTATGATGTATGGAAAATACTTACATTTAAAAAATAATATAAATTATAACTTTTTATTTGAACCGAATTTATGATGATTAGACTTTTATAGTTTTGTATTACGTGTTTATTTTGATGTAATTATAATATAATATAAATATAGTAAATAAATGGTTCAAGTCCTTATTTCGTTACTTATTTAAGAAACAGTTATCAAATTACATTTAAGATATGAAAGATTTCCTGGTTCTAATTTTGATATTACTCAAAATATATTCCATATTTTTTTTTATTAAGTCGTAGTTCTAAGAGTTTTAGGCTCCGAACTAAATATTTTGAAACAATACCCTTAATATATGTATATATTTTTTAGCAATATAAATATTAATAAACTAAATTATAAAATAGAAATTTAATAGAGCCTAGTTATTTATCATTAATTTGTTTTACTCTGTCATATTTTGAGAAACATGGTCAAATTTGACTAGTAAACGTTGTAAAGCTAATGTGATACACACATACACATCTAATTTCCGATCATTTATAGTGTATGAAAACTCAATGTTCCATTTTTTTGATAATTATCGAGGATACTCGCAATATAAAAAAGGACACACCCGTAAAAACGGTTCCAATAGAAGCACTCCCTCTCTCTTAAACTCAATATCCATATAGACTTTCCCATGTAATAAGCAAATAATTAAATAGTCATTAGTCGCTACTTCTCCTATCAATTCAAGAAACTAATTACCCTAAAATATTAATTAATTGTTAAATTAAAGTCCAAATATAATTTTATACTTTAAGCCACCAAAAACTCTCGTGATCAAGAAAGGACCGGCAAATTAAAAACTTACTTTAAATCTCTAAAACGTCATAAATGACTCAAATAACTACATTTACTTTTATGTTCTTTATTATTATGTAAAACATTATTGTGAAACAGTAAGAATATTTGTAAAATAATTATTTGGTAACAGAAGCTGCTTCTTCAATAAAAAGGCACTTTATTAACCTTTTTTCGGGTACCTGAATAACATATAAATAGCTTTTTAAGAACAATATAATCTATTTTTCTATATTTCGACGACGTAAAATCATAAGTACATAAATAAAAATTTATGTGTAATATCCTTCTTTGTGATAGTGCCTTTTCAAAAAATGATAACGAAAAAAATTAATTATTTTATAGCATTACAAAAGGGTCCTTAATTTTTTTTTGGTAATTAGCGACCAAGTCGCGAACAAAATAGGCGCTCGAACAAACGAGCCCTGAGAGAACCCGCACAATAACGGGCCTCAGAAAAGAAAACAACAGCAAAACAAACAGGGCTACAAACAAGACAAAACAGGGCAAACCGAAACAAAGGACTCACAACGCAAAACTCGGACTCCGGGCCAACCAAACAGGACAAAGGGGCGGTTAGGTCACCCTCTTTCAAGCATAGCGCTCACCATAGACGGATCAAAGCAGTCAAAGTTGAACCTACCCTTCTTCCCATTGCAATTACTCGTTCAGCTTTCAGGATCTTATCGATCTCTTGAGTGCGGCCACCCCGCTTCGCCTTATTCCCCTTTTTTTGCTTGCCTAAGGCCTTGGTCGTTTTCTGCGTACTATTCCTGGGTGACATATCTTACAGAAACTCCTGAAGCTCCCGCTTTTTATTCTCCTTCTTCTTGCGCTTTGACGCTTTCCTCTCCTTTTTTGTCATCACCCCTTTTCCATTTCTCATCCCATTCATTCTGATTATCTATTAGCTAGAAAATAATATATACGTAAGAGTTTAAATTGTGATGTGCTTTGAGTATTATGATTTGAAAACTATTTCTCCAAGAATAATCCATTTTCATAAAATAAG
This sequence comes from Simmondsia chinensis, assembly GCA_018398585.1. Classification (NCBI taxonomy): domain Eukaryota; kingdom Viridiplantae; phylum Streptophyta; class Magnoliopsida; order Caryophyllales; family Simmondsiaceae; genus Simmondsia; species Simmondsia chinensis. The sequence continues at coordinate 36,967,027 of JAGTTD010000010.1, forward strand.
TTTTTCATGTTCCTATTTAAATTGTGAAAAACAGATGTAAAACGATCTTTTCTATTAACAAAACTTATAGTCAAGTAGAGCTTTTCCACCGCTCTAAACTGTTAAAAAGCAAAACCAACTACAACTTTCATGCCAGTTGGTCCAACCTTCGATAATGTGTTTGAACTTCGAATTATACAAATTATTTATTTATACTTTTCATAATATAAACATAATTAAATACTTAAAGTAAGAATATAAAAAGAATAATATAAATATGACAAGGTGACAAGCCGATAATTACACATGTTAGAGTGCTAATAAATAAGGTTGTTTCAAATAAGTGACATTGAATCATACTTGCCTGACTAAAAATAAAAATTATAATTAAAAAATAATAATAATAATAATAAAGGGGGTCCAGGTTCAATTGAAAGCATCCCCGTAATAACTGCATTTAATTTGTAATACTATTATTAATTTCTCTATTTTTTTAATCTATCTTTTACTTTTATTAATGTAGGGTCGGTTTGACGCATGAAATTAGAATTGAATTGTGAAATTGTAATTTTAGGCCTAATTTTAATGCAACTGAGATTAGGATGTAACTAAAATTTTATTATTGGGCTAACTAAAGAATTAGAAGTTGTAATTGTAATTTTATAACTAGCCGTCTCAAGTTTTGAGTCAATTGAGTTAGATCACTTTGAATTTTGGGTCAATTTCGGTAGGGTTTCAATTAGATTGGATCATTTCGGATTCGAGTCATTTCGAGTTTCACGTCAACTCTAATATGTTTTTAGTTCCATTGAATCAAAAATTGTATCGAATCTCGGGTTTTTCAGATGAGTTCATTGTAGGTTTTTGAATAGCACGGGTCGGGTTTGAGTTGGGTAGTGTAATTAGGGTTCAAGCTATCTTGGTTTCAATTCAATCATGGTGTGTTGTTTCTAGTTCTAGGTTACCAAGGATGAGTCAATTAGGTTGGTCATATAGGGTTTTCGATAAGCTCGGTTGGGTCTTGCTCAAGTCAGACCCTAGTTAGGTATGGTCATTTCATGCTTGAGCCACCTTGGATTTTGAGTCTATCGGTTTCCATATTTCCAACTTTGAGTTAATCAGCTTAGGACAAGATTGATTCAAATCAATTTGAGTCCAAGTCATTCGAGTATTAGGCCGTTTTGAGTTTTAAGTCAAATTTAGGTTGGGTCAGGTGTTTCATTTTCAAATCATCTTGGATTTTGGACTCATTGAGTTGAATCATTTTGAGTTTCCAGTCAGTAGAGTTAATATGTCGTTACAATTTTCTCTCCCCCACCTCAAGGAATTGAAATATATGATTTTCATTCAAAACTCAATTCCTAGCCGTGACTTGTGATTTCAATTTCAATAGGTAAAACAGCCAACATATAATTGGAATTCAGGACCTAATTTTTGTTCTTCGCCCCAATTCCAGGCTGCAATTCCATGTGCCATACGGAACTTTAAAGAAAATTTGGTTAAGGTAAGCAAGACCTAATTTTCATCTAGCAAGTGCATAATAGAAGAAAAATATTTTCATACAAAACATAAAAAATTAAAAATAGCAATAATGGTATAATTTGTACAATACATATAATTTAAGAATAATATACATGATATTTATATTATCATTTTCTAAAAATGTAATATTTTTACATAAATATAGCATATATATAATTAAATGTTAAAATTATGTACCAAAAATATTTAATGCAAAATTAATATTGAACGGTCTTCCAGTTTTCCCATTCTAGATCTGACCATACTATTATATGGTTAGTCCGGTCCGACCTTAACTGAAATGGCCTGTCCTGACCGGTTTATGTTTACCCCTAATGGCGGCCGACGTTGATGGGTTACCGACAATGACGGTGGCAATGCCACCGCTGACTTTGAGGGTGGAGAAGAGGAAGGAATAATACACGGGTATTTTATAATTTAGTTAAGAAAATAAAATTATTTTTGTTTTTAGCTTAAATATATATTTTTGAACGTCACATTATAGAAACTATAAGTGAATTATTAACCAAGTTATGTAAATAGTATCTATTCTCGCTGCTTATCAAAAAAAATGCAAATAGTATCTATAAAAGTACTAATACTTAGAGTAGTGTTAAAATATTTTAAACTCTAATGACTATACTAAAAATATATCACTAAATCATAGAATATCGAAGTCGAAAATTTTCATTTAATTATTCATAATTTAAATACTCAATCTATTATGCATATAATAAAAGGTTCTTAAGAGGAATTAGTAATAATAATTCTACTATACATATTATATTATTAAAATTTTTAAAAATTAAATATATGAAAAACTTTTCATATGAAAATATGCGCTGAGAAGCATTATTTATTTCATATAGAAAGCAAAGAAAGCAACGTTTTTAGTGTCACGAAAGCTCCCGTCTAAGCAGGGTGTGGGAAGGTGGATGTACGCAACCTTTCCCCTTCAGGGTAACTTAAAAAGAGGCTGTTTTTTAGAATCTCTAACCTGAGGAGTGTAATATGAGGACTTCCCAAAAGGTCACCCATCCTAGTACTACTCTCGCTCAAGCACACTTAATCTCTAATGTGAACACAAAAAATAAAATTTAATAAATAAAAAAAAGATTTAATAGATTAATGTGAATAAGTTCTACATCTCCGGCTTTTGCGGCTAGTGACCAACTTCGTCGCGTCATCCCTTTTGCTTTTTCCTTTCCGCATTTTTTTTCTCTAAAATAATTCACGTAATATTTTTTCACAATAAAATTATAATTTTTTTAAACAGTTTTATGACTTTTATTATTTATTAGTTATATTATTACTTTAATAACAGTAATAACAGTTCCAATGTATCTAAAGCTCCCACGTGAGCAGGGTTTGGGAGAGACAGGATTACGCAACCTTATTTCATTAAGGTGAGCCACTAACGAGAAGCTGTTTCTAATAACCCTCAATCTGATAATATGAAAAGTAAAGTGGTGCTATCGGTGGGAGATCCACGTATTGCTTTTTGCGTGATGTTGCCACTACTAAACTTTTCAAGTACCGTTTGAACCAAAAGAAAAGGGGGGGAAAAAAAAAAAGTTTTGTAATATTCTCATTTTTCATAAAAAAAATAGTTTTCACATGTCAGTCAAATTTTAGAAAAGTTAGTTTTTTAACATCGTATGTATTCTTGACTGAGAAGTCGTAAGTTCAAACCTTAACAATCTCCACTTCAAATATTAATATATTTCAAGTACAAGGTGTGGATGTGCATTTACGTGAGTGAACATTGTTAGAGTATAAAATTATTTCCGAATCTTCACACATCAATTTAAACTATTGAGAGAATTAGTTTCTCGACATAAATAACTTTGAAATGAGAATATGGCATCAAACCATAGATTCGCACTAATAAGTTTAGGTGAAATCTCCGAAAAATTCACCGAGACACCTCTTTCTGTGTACTAAAATACATAAAATAAGAGTTTATTTTTATATTTTCATATAATCGTATATAACCCAAAAAAATATAAATAAAAAATACAATAAAAAAGGGAAAAAATAAAAAAATATATTTTTATATTGTCCATTACCGAGGACAGAGTAAAAGTATATGGAAGCTTCAGTGACATTTGACTACATGGGTTAATTAATTAGGATTAGTGGCAATTTATTCTCTAACATATAATTAGTGGAAATTTATTTCTTTAGTAAATAATTAGAGGCAATTTATTTCTTTAATAAATAATCAGAGGCAATTTATTTTTCTAATAAATAATTAGTGGTAATTTCTGTAATGAACTCTTTATGATGATGAGTGCCCATTGGTAAATGGAGTGAGAGATCAATGGAAAAGTGGGTGGACAATTATCATTGCTTTTCATAAGTTTTGTTGCTATTAACACCTTCCTTTTTTATAATGTTTGTTGTTTATTATGTAATTTTTATTAAAAATATTATATTGGGTAATACAACTGAATAAAGATGAAAAAAGTAAATATACGCACTTGATACATGTTAATACAGAGTATTCATGAGATTCTGTGTGAGATGAAATAAGAAAGAAAGAGATTCTTATGATGTATTCTTGGGCTTCTTGCCCTTAATACCAGATAGATCATCAGTGTGAGAAGTTATCTGGCTGTATGCGGGAACCAAGCTCCTTGCTATTATGCATCTCGTGCTTTAATACCAAATTCCTTATTTTGAGCCATAGATATCTAAATGGCCTTGGAAAACCGAGCATCCAGCATCACACCCCTAGCACATGGCATTAGCCTTATGCCCCCACTTATCTTACCAAAAAGGATAATCGGAAAATGCCTTAGGAATCCAAAATCCTATGCTTTCGCTCCATATTAAGGTTTGAGGTCAATTCTCTTTACCAAAATTAAGTAATAACATGTATCTTTACTTTTTCATTTTTGAATATTAGCCCGAACCTTAATTTTGAGTTCATCAGGGTCAGAGATCCAAAGCTCCATTACTCTCCATCAGCATCTCAATCCTCTTCCTTTGTCCCGTAGTAGTATCATGGGCAAAATTTTATTCCCAACTGCAACCATTATACACAAGACTTCTATTCTAAAACCACATTAAATACAGTTTCTTTTAACCTCAATAGATTCCCTAATCAAATCTGTTATAAAGAAATAATAGCTTTTGTGGACTCACTTGAGCAAAAGACGTATTTTCTTTACTTTGCAGTTCAATAACACTACCTTAGCACATACACGAGTTTCCAATAGTAATATAACTAATTGATCAATAAATATACACGTTCAATACATCCGTATCTAATAAGAGAAAACGAAATCGAAGTAAATTTTATTGCCAATAAAGGGAGTCGTCATCGTGAGGGCAAAAATTATTTCGACAAAGCAATAATATGGCTTACAAACAACAAGAGCTATAAACCTGCCTTGAAAACTATAATCTTGCTCCAATAATAATAATTTTGTCCTGATAATAACATTACTGTATAAAAATGAAGAAATTAGTGGGGAGGGACCAAGGCCACAATTTTAGGTTCACATTAAGACATGAAAACAAGATTATTGTGCACTTTATAAATGAGCATGGGTGTTCGGTTTAATAAAGCTAGTCAATATTTACCAAATATTTCCAAAATTATCTTAATTTTATATACCAAAATTGTACACCCAAAATTAAATAATCCCTAAAATACATTTTTCCATTTTTGTATGTCTAATTCAATAGCTAACTCATTAGCCCTACTTTGCCAAATCCTTGAATTAAAACCCTGATGGAACTAGGACTTATTAGCCTTATTTGGTAGCCACATGAGTTGAATTTTTAAGGAAAGTTGTATTTCTTAGAAATTTAATTCTTGTATCAACTTCTTAGGAAATAAGTATAATATGTTTGGTTGTCAGGATGGGAAATAAAACGTCTTTCGGGAGGTTGGTTAAAAACTAAGAAATTAGAACTTTTATAGGGAGGCTTAAGTAAATTACTTCCTGCTGCCTATTTTTTTCCAACCAAACAAGAGCCAAAATCTATACTTTTTATAAATTTCTACTTCCTGCATATCAAACAAGGCCCCGTGTCTTGATTTATTTTGTTTGAAGCATTGGTACCTTATTTTTCGGGTCTGGTCAGTATATATTGGGTCGGGTTAATATATCCAATATTAATAGGGTTCCCTTGAGTTTCTCTCTCTCTCTATATTCTTGCACGGGTCTTACCCAGTGTAATAGAAGGAGTGTGAGAGTTGCTTATAAAGCTTTTATTTTAGACATAGTGAAGCATTCATTCTTCTGTCTGTAGTTTTTTTCTTATTTGAAGGTTTCCGTTAAAATCTTAGTGTTTTTGTTTTTCATTTTTCATTTTCTTCTCATGTTTAAGTTTAGATCTTGATTTGATGTCTAAATCAAACCTAATTTTTGGGATATTTGGCCTATCTGTCACTAACACTTGTAATTTTATTTAATTTATCATATTCTTCTGTTTAAGATAATCTTTTATTCTTTATTATATGTTAAAATTGATCCTCCTTTTAATTTTACCTCTGCATCGGTCACTAGATGGGAATAAATTTAGTTATATAATAAAATCTAAGCTCTAATTTTTAACAAAAAACAATGAATAAATTTGAACTAACTTAACGTACTCGGGACAAACCACGTAAGCAATTCCTAGAGACACTTTTTTTATTATTGTTATTACTTGACTTAATAAAATTCAGTCCTTTATTTTCAGATAATGTCATTTATACTTAACACAATATGCAAATAGAACTTATTTTGAAAATTATTTTTATTAATATTAGAACAATAATTTAAGTAGTTGAAAAAATAATATAAGATTAATAAAACAGCTATGAAAATAATGGTTGTCCCAAAAATATAATAAATAAATCATATTTATTGAAAAAGTCCTATACCACCAAACCTAGTAACCCAATAATGCTATTAATAAATCCCAATGTGTAACAACTTGCCATTTTTATGATAGTTGTTACTGTTAAGATAAAAATTGCTAAGATTATTTATATAAAAAATCTTTATACTTTATTTATTATATTAATTCAATTTTTATACTTTTAATTATTTCAATTTAGTCTCTCTATTATTTATATTGTGTCAATTTGGTCTCTAGAGAAAAGTTTATGTTAAGTTATTGATAAAATTTTTAATGAATTTGATTTATATAGATTACTTGAATCTAATATGATTATATTGTTAAAAACTATACCATTAACTTAATTTGAATTTGATAATTGGACCAAATTGACATAATTAAAAGTACAAGGATTAAATTGACACAATGAGCAACGTACAGGGACCTTTGGTGTAAATAATCCAGATTGTAATTTTTAGAGTAATAATATGACTTACAACTAATAAGAGCCTTAAAATTGTCATAAAAACTATGATCTTGCTCTTGTGATAACAATTTTGTTCTGACAATAATATTACTTTTTTTATAAACTAATTATTTTCTTTATCATTTCATATAAACTATATTAGTTTAAGCTTATTTTAATTTTTCTAAATTTAATTCTATTTCACATTGAATTATTTTAATAAGAAAAACAAAAAATGAGCTTTATTTGGGCCTATTTGCCCATTTATGAAAATAATTTGCTTCTACTTTTACTCAAGCCCTATTTTCAACTTTTGTTTGATTTTAACAATAGGGTTAATTTACCGGGCACTAAAACATCGGATCCTATTATAACTTAGAAGTTAAGCGTGATTGGATAAGAGTAGTATTAGTATGGGTGACCTCCTGAAAAATTCTGGTGTTGCCAATCCTATAAGGCTGGGGGTCCTGGAAAACAGCAGCTCAGCAGGGTTACACACTGACGTGGTAAGGCTACGTGAATCCACCTCTCCCAGACCTCGCTTATGTGAGAGCCCTTGAGGCACTGAATCTATTATTGCTATTGTTTGATTCTAAAAATGCTTTTATATTTTGGTTAAATATATATATCTTAAAAACCCGAAAATATTTTTTAAGTTATGACTGTTCTTTTTTTACTGCAAACAAACTTGGCCATATAGATACAAACTTGTACCACTTATCTAAATAGATGACTAATAATATATCATCATCTCAATCTGTATATATAAACAAGTCTCATTGATATATTATTAAATATTATAATTAAGATTATGATCCGACTTATAGTAAAATTAGTTATAAAGTGTTACTAAGGGGTGTTCACTTTTCCTAAATAGGACCACTGACTTTGACGTGAAGTGAAAGGATGAGATTCAAATTAAAGACATCACGTTTTTAAGTGAATAACGTCACCACTACTTCAAATTCGTTGATCCAACATAAGTCCAGTCAATTTTCTCAACTTAAATGCTACATTGTTCGGGAAACTATTACCCCTGCTTAGCAATAGGCGTCTCTCTTTACACAATTATATCTATATTATGTCTATATTTTAATTATTACTTTCTATACCCTCACGCATATATCCAATTGTCAGCCAAGTTAAATCATTTACCGTTCTTTTTAGTCTTACCCCACTTCATTTAATATATTCAAATAAGAATAGAATAATCTTTTACTTTCTTATTTAGTTGCCAAATAAAATATTAGCGTATATATATAAAGAAAGAGTTGTTATTATCAAGGTAAAATTTGTTATTTCTAGAGTAATGACGTGATTTAGAAACAATGAGAACTGCAAATAAAAATCATAAATTTGTTCTAATAATAGTAATTTTGTCTTGATAATAATATTATTATATATATTTATAAATATTTAAAAAAAGAGAAATATAGGGAAAAGAAGGGGGGGTGTACTATTGGGCAATGTCCGCGGAGGGCGAAGCACGCCTCTGTAAGAAAATCAAATTAAAAAAATATAATAAATTATGTAAGTTGTTATTATTAAAATAAAAATTATCATTATTAAAATAATAAAATAACTTATAAAAAATAATGTTTATAAATTTTTATTTAAATAATAATATTACTCTAATAATAATAATTTTGATATAATAATATTGTTATCTTAAAATAAATAAGAAGAGAGAGAGAAAGAGAGGGACCTGCTCCAGTCTGTTTCATGTCGGCTTCCTTCTCCCTCCTTGAAAAAGCTGTTCTCCCCCCTTTGCCTACCTCTCTCTCTACTCTCTCTCTCTCTCTCTCTCTCTCTCTCTCTTCCACCTTTCGGGCGACCCTTTACGGCGGCGCATCGCCGATTTCCTCCCCCAAATCCCTCCAATTTTGATCCAACATTTCCCAAATTTTAGCCTCGAGATACTTGTTTGAGATTTTGTACTGTTGATTCTGTTAGGTTTAGGTTGCTTTTTTTGCAGAAATTGAGGTGTAATTAATGATGAACAAGAAATTGTGAGATTTGTATGTGGTTATGAGTATAAAAATTTTGATTTTTCTGCAATGGAAGGGGAAGTTTCATTGATGGTGTAGATGGGTGACTAGTAGTATAGTGTAGTTTTTGGTATTGGAGAGAGGGGGGAGGTGCAAGCTAGGGTTTGAAAGTTGAAGTTTTGATTGGGTTTGAGCAGGGGAAGTTGAAGATATGAAGGCTCCATCAAATGGATTTATTGCAAACCCAGGAGAAGGTGTTGTGTTTTTTTGTTTCAAAATTGTTCATTTGCATTTGTTTTGCATCCCTTTTTTTGGGTAAATCATGTTGTTTTTGATGTCGAGGAGTTCATATGCGAGTCTAGTTGAATCTTACATTGATGCTGTGAGGGAGAAGAGATTAATATATAAGCTCAGTGCCCATTTGGGCTTTGATGTGGATCTCACGTGTATTAACTCTGTCGCTTTGGCGTAAGGCCAGAAATTTGATATTTGTATTGTTCTTGTTTATTTGTTCATCTTGGGTTTGGTTGTTTATGGGTGGTATTTTGGGTCTTTCTTAGATTATTGTGAGATTTCAAGCTAATTTTATGGGTCTTTGTGATTGTTATAGATTTGTATTGTGGTAGGCGTTGGTGAAAAGCAATGATTGATTTCTAGAAATGTTTGCCTTGACTTCTTGAGCTGTTGGCTTGCTGATTTCAACTATTTTTGCTTAGTAAGTTTTGGGTTAGGTGAGACATTTTGTTTCCAGAGTCTTCAGCATTTACTGACACTTTTAAGACTTTGGGATGCTGATTGTATGTTTTCTATTTTCAAGTAACCAGAGATAGTTTGAGCTGTAATTTTCCTGACAGTGATTTCAGTAGTGCTTTGATGCCCATGTTTGTTTGATAAGTGATCTTTAAGTTGTAAGCAAGTGCTTGACGCCCATTCTTGATGTTATATCTCTGAATAACAAGATAACAACTATTATAGTTGTATTTCTTTTTTTTATCTTTCAGACCCCCTATGTTATTTGGACTCCTCATTTCACCTCAGAGTATCCAAGTCTACATCTCTTTGGACTCTGAAATAGACTGATTATCCATGAAAATCCCTAAAAATAGCCAGATTTGACCATCGGAAGGAACCCAAAAAGGTTCTTCTCCTCGAGTCTGAGCCACGTGGTTTGGCTTTTTTTTTTTTATCGCCAAGAAAAAATTTGTATTGGGTAGTCCTTAGGCTTGGACTACCTTCCTTTATTTCTTATTCAGCTATTGGTTTGTATATATCTTATTTTCATTCCCCATTATATGCTGATAATACGAGTCTCCTGTATGAGAACAGAAGGGAAGGTTATCCATTCAGAGTTATGGCACGCCTGTGCTGGACCGTTGGTTTCTTTGCCACCTGTGGGAAGCCTTGTCGTGTATTTTCCGCAAGGACATAGTGAACAAGTATGATATTCTTTCTTTACTCAATGCTTATAAATTGTAAGTTCTTCCTTGAGATTGGAATTCAAGCGCCAATGTTAACCCTCAGGTAGCAGCAACAATGCAAAAGGAGACAGATAGCATCCCGAGTTATCCCAATCTTCCTTCCAAGTTGATTTGTATGCTTCATAATGTCACACTACATGTATGTAGCTGCTTTCCACTTACTCATACTGTGATGATACGGTTTCTCAAATGAGATTTTTTATCCTACATCTCGATATGGTATTTTATTAATTATAGCCTTTGCCTGCACTTCCAATCTCTGGTTGCCTGGAATTCGTGGCAGTTCTTTGTTTCCTCTTTTTCTTTATGTTTTTTCAATTTCAAAGAAGTTATGAAATCATGTTTGAATCCTGCTGGGTATAAACCATGAATCTTGGTGTAATTCAGACTTAATCCCTGGGAACCTTTGTTGACCATTTTTCTGTTGTCTTTTGTGATTTTGGATACTTCTTGTATGTCAATTTCTGGTTGGTTTGTTTTCTATTTTACTAGTTCGTTCATCTAATACGTTGTGTATATCGCTCATGTTATGCCAGGCTGATCCAGAAACTGATGAGGTCTATGCACAGATGACCCTCCAACCAGTTAACAAGGTAAGCAAGCCCTTTATTCCTGGATTTATTTTGACATCGAACTCTACACATTGTTCTTGCCTTTAGTAATCCTTCCAATGTCTAAGCTATCTCTATTGTAGTATGACAGGGAAGCTTTGCTAGCGTCTGAGATTGCACTCAAGCAAAGTAGGCAGCCTGCAGAATTTTTCTGCAAAACTTTGACTGCTAGTGACACGAGCACTCATGGTGGATTTTCTGTACCTCGTCGAGCAGCTGAGAAAATCTTTCCTCCTCTAGTGAGTACAAATATCAACAGTTTTCTCTCTTGTTACGTCTTCTGCTGCCCTTGTTTCTTTATCCTTGTTCTTACCTGAATGTGATTTGATAGGATTTTTCAATGCAACCTCCCGCCCAAGAGTTAGTTGCTAAAGATATACATGGCCAGGCCTGGACTTTCAGACATATCTATCGAGGTATGTTAACTGTCTGATCTGTTTGTATGATGTATTATATAATATATTGACATTTTTGTATGTCATAGCCTCTTTACAATTATTGTTTCTTAATTCTTCTATTTCTAATTATTTTTCTTTTCTTGTTTTCCACTTACCAAAATAATTGGTTCGCTGAAACCATAACAAACAATAAACAGTAGCAGTTGGCTCTTGTATTGAAAAAGAAAAGAGAGCTCTGTTAATAAGATTTCTAGGTTCTGTTGGCTTTTGTTAGTGGTCGTTAACATATTTGCTTCTCTGGTTCAAAATACTGGACGCCATAACTAAGTTGGAGTTAAGCTTTCTTCTGTTCATATTTGAATCAGATGCTTTACCCACTTGCTTATCTGTGGTTGCCTTTGATAAAGCTCCTTGATATCCAGATCTCCTAAGCCAGCAAGGGATGTGCACGGTAGCAAAAAACCATCATAAAACTGTCGGTCTTCTCATCGTGGATTTCCCTCGCCGGTGGAACAAATGATAGTTTGTTTTGGTCAATTTTTGAGTCAAGTGTTGTAGGCATTATATAAATGGATATCATTATGTGTAGTCATATAATAAGTTTAAGCTGTAGTTATTTTTTGTTTTGATTTCAGGTCAACCAAAAAGGCACTTGTTGACTACTGGTTGGAGCGTCTTTGTAAGCTCTAAAAGGCTGTTTGCTGGTGATTCCGTCCTCTTCATACGGTATGGGTACTAATACTGTATGATGAAGCTTTGCTGGAGATCTAATCAATTTGGCAGTTAGCTGATTTTTCTTGGTTATTGCTTGTAGAGATGAAAAATCGCAGCTTCTCTTGGGCATAAGGCGTGCAAATAGACAGCAGCCCGCCCTTGCATCGTCAGTTATATCAAGTGATAGCATGCATATTGGAATTCTAGCTGCTGCTGCTCATGCTGCAGCTAACAATAGCCCTTTCACAATATTTTATAACCCAAGGTATATCTCACTGGCTTCTTTCTCTGGCTAAGATGTTGCCAACATTCACTGAGCTGTATTTGGATGTTGCAATGCTCTTGCGATTTTAACAGGGCTAGTCCATCAGAGTTTGTGGTTCCCTTTGCTAAGTACAACAAAGCGATGTACACCCAAGTCTCTCCGGGAATGCGATTTAGAATGATGTTTGAAACCGAGGAGTGTGGGGTACGTAGATATATGGGTACTGTAACGGGCATCAGTGACCTAGATCCAGTGCGATGGAAGAACTCCCAGTGGCGTAATCTCCAGGTAATCCTCTGCCGCTAATATCATTGTGAATTTTCTCCCTTTTCCTTTCTGAAGCTTAGATTGGATATTCTTCAACATTGACCCTTTCTCAAGCTGACTTACAATTGATGGTTTATAATATGTTCTGATAATTTCTGTTTCTGATACGTAAATATATGGCTTCCTTAAAATATCATTACACTGAACATGGGTAAACCTGTTCTTAACCAAGTTTATCCCTTGTGAACAGCGAAGTTTTGTATACATGTGTTTTTTGGTTGAATGTATGTTCACTGATCGTGTTCGTGATTCATACGTCTTTCCTTGCTAAGTTTTTATAGTTTCAGTTCCTCCGCTTGACCCCTTCAGTCTTATTTATAGGTTGGTTGGGATGAATCCACAGCTGGAGAACGTCCAGGTCGTGTCTCGGTTTGGGAAGTTGAACCTGTTGTAACCCCTTTCTACATATGTCCTCCCCCATTTTTCAGGCCCAAGTTTCCAAGGCAGCCAGGGTTACCCGGTACGTTGAGCCCGTGTAAATATTTCCAAACTATGAAAATTTGCTTTTCTAGAAGTGCTTTTTATTGAAGCCTATTGTAAAAAGTGCTTTTAATACGGTATTTTTGTCCCAAAAATTTTTAGCTTTTATTTCTGCTTATACATTAAAGAAGAAAACTATTTTTTTGTTTCTGCCTAAAAGGAAAAAAAAATAGATTCTATTTCTATTTAAAAACATTTTGTTTAGGCCAAACACCTTTAAATCTTAGAAAAAGTGCTATTTTTTGAAAAAAATGAACATTTTTTTTTTCAAGAAAAGAAGCTTGACCAAGCATAGCCTAAAGCTTTGTTTGAGGAGACAAATTGTGCCGTTCTATGTTTGTGACACGCTACTTTATGAGTTACTTGAGTGATGTGAATCCTATTTGCAGATGATGAATCGGACATGGATAACATCTTTAAGCGAGGCATGCCCTGGCTAGGAGATGAGTTTGGCATGAAGGACGCCACCGGCTCTCTCTTTCCTGGCTTGAGTCTAGTTCAGTGGATGAGCATGCAACAGAATAATCAGTTGTCAGGTGTCCAATCAGGCTTTTTCCCGTCCATGGTTTCGCCTTCTGCCTTAAACAGTAACCTTGGCGCTGATGATCCCTCCAAGTTACTTAACTTTCAATCCCCATCATTGTCCATGCCGAGCCTTCAGTTCAACAAACCGAGCCAACATAATTCATTACGACCGATACAGCAACCTCAGGCCTGGTCCCAACAGCAACAGCTTCAGCAACTTCTACAGCACCCTATAAACCCGCAACAGCAAATGCAGCCACAGTCACAACCTCAGCGATTAGAGCAGCTGCAAAAACAACAGCAGCAGCAACAACAGCAACAGCAACCACAAAAGCAGCAAATACCACAATCGAGTACTGTAACTAGCAGTCTTATGACTTCTACCCAGATGGTAACTCAGAATTTACAGCAGCTTCCCATTTACTCCCCGCTTCAGCAGCAGCAAATGCTTTCGGGAAATAGCCAGACCCCACAGAGTCATTCACCCGTTAACAAGGACTCTCTTCAGTTAACATCTTTGCCACCCGATTTGCAGTTTCAGCAACAAATGGAACAGCAAGCTGCTGTTCTACATCGACATCAGCAGCAGCAGACGCCAACACAGTTGCAGCAGTCACCACAACAGATGTTGCAAGAAAGCCTGCCACAGAGGTCACCTATACTACAGAACCTCTCGGAACATCAGCTTCAAATGCAGCTGATGCAGAAGATGCAGCAGCAGCAGCAACCTCGACAACAAACTCAGCAACATCAGCCGAAGCAGCAGCAGCAACAAAATCAACCGCAACAGCACGTGCTATCTCCTGTCAGCTCACATTCACAACCTCAAATAACACCACCACAACCAACTTCCCAACAGAACCAGTTACTACAGCAGCGTCCTGTGTCTCAGTATCAGCCGCAACAAGTGGTCGTTAGCAACATTCCAACGTCGTCTATTATGCATTTGCCTCAGATTCTACCTAACCAACCCCAGGGATCGCAGAAACCGACTCCAGCTATCAGAGCCCAATCGGGTCCTACCGAGGGTGATGCTCCATCATGTTCTACCTCACCCTCTTCTAATAATTGTCAAGTACTTCCTTCGAGCTTTCTCAACAGGAGCCAGCAATTGCGGAACATGGTAGTTGGGGACTCAATGGTTGATCCGGGAAACAATTTGGTTCAAGATCTTCAAAACAAATCTGATGTTAGGATTAAGCATGAAATCCCCGGTTCAAAGCTAGTAGACCAACCAAAATTTAATGGTGCTATTGCAGATCCGCTGGAAGCGTCCTCTTCTGTGACATCCTATTGCTTGGATACTGGTGGCTTTCAGCAGAATCTCGGAGCGCTTCCCAATTTTGGCTTGGATGGAGATGTTCAGTCTCATCCGCGGACCAATCTTCCCCTCGCAACTGGTATAGATGGTTTTACTCCTGATACTTTGCTGTCTAGGGGTTTCGACTCTGGAAAAGATCTCCACAATTTGCTTGCAAATTACAATGGAACTCCTAGAGATCTTGAGACAGAAATATCAGCTACTGCGATCGATTCTCAGTCATTTGGAGTACCAAACATGCCTTTTAAATCTGGGTGCTCAACAGATGTTATGATCAATGACGCTGGGGTTTTAAATGGTGGAATGTGGCCTAACCAAACCCAGCGTATGAGGACGTACACAAAGGTATACAACTCCATTTCATCTCTTTGTTAAATTTCACTGGACTTTTAGGCCTGATCTATGAAGTTTGACATGGACAAGATCCACATATAAGCCCAACCAAGGCTTCATCCTGAAACAAATTGGCATTAGGTTGGGTAACCCAGTAGGCTTATATGTTTATCTCTTCTTTATTACAACATCTATGTGAGATCTTTTTAGATTCACATGTGGAGTCTTTAACACCTTTTTTTATGAATCATATATATGGAATGCATGGTTTTGAGTTAATCTTTGTTATTTTGGATGAGAATCCCTTTGGGACCTGAGCAACTGGGGTAATCACCAGACTCCAAAAATTCCTTAAGATAGTTTGCTGAACTGTTGTAGGTTCACAAGCGCGGCTCAGTTGGGAGATCTATCGACGTGACTCGTTACAGTGGGTATGAAGAACTGAGGCATGATCTTGCCCGCATGTTTGGCATTGAAGGACAACTGGAAGACCCATACAGGACAGAGTGGAAGCTTGTCTATGTGGATCACGAAAATGACATTCTTCTTGTCGGAGATGATCCTTGGGAGTAAGTGAAAAAGCCAATCCAATTATGTTCATTCTTTCGTTCTCCGCCGTAGTTCTGTTTAATCTACTATATCTTAAAGTTCTCGTGAGAATACTTAAACGTTAATATTGATACTTGGACCCGTCGAATATACCAAAATTGTAGAAAAATCTTAGAAAATAGTCGAATCTAGACATATTATCTCTAACTAACTCTTATACCCTTGGTTGGGTAACAAAGTTCCCTGTTTCTCCATTCTTGTGAAACTTCATCTAATCTTAGACCCGGCTCATAGGAATGGTATATATGAGGTCTACTTAGAAGTAAAGCGGGGTTCCATTAAATACTAGTTGGCATTAGATGGAGTAGTTTCCGGGCTTATATGTTAATCTCTTTTCTCTCACAACCCTAATATGAGATTTCTCACTAGACTTGCACACGGAGTTTTTAAGACAGCACTTTTATATAATTTTGCAGGGAGTTTGTGAGCTGTGTACAAAGCATAAAGATACTATCATCTGCTGAAGTACAGCAGATGAGCTTGGATGGAGATTTGGGTCCGGGGCCGATCCCTAACCAAGCCTGCAGTGGCACTGACAGCGGCAATGCATGGAGAGCCCACCATGATGACCACTCTGCTGTCTCATTCAACCGATGTTGATAAAGAACGGACAAACAAAACCTAGGAAACCCAACTTGCCATAACCAGATTCTCCAGAATCTTGGCATTGGGTCCGTCAAATTTGGGCACGACCCGTCAGAGATTTAGAGCTGAATTCGCAATCTATGGACCAACAGCTGGAGCTTTCACTTTGCAGAGTCCAAATGGGTAAAACTCTTATCATATTCTAATTGTTTTGTATTAAAAAGATGTGTCAGTAAGTGAAGTTGAAGGGCTTGATCTGATGGGTGTCAGAAATCGGCATCCATGGCATAAGGGGGAATGTAAAGAAGGTAGGTTCTTAGAGTTGTAGGAGCCGACTCTTAAAAAGACAGAGCCGGTGCTTCATCTTATTACCACTTGTATGAATATGATAATTTGTAATGTAAAGGCTACCACCAGAGTTCAATAGATGTCTTATGTTGTAGTTGTTTTAAGTCCTCCTTGAAGCCTGTAGCTCCCTTTGGTTTGACGACAAACATTTTTTCTGAGAATTTCTTTTAGAAAATGTTCTTTATGAAAAGTCTCTCTTTTTTTTTAGATACATTTTTATCTTTCTAGCTAAGAAAATGGTTCACTATGAATTTATATAGGATTCATGTTTGACCATATCTAGATTGAATTGATACATATAACATGAGATTAATTCGGAAAACATTTTCCTTTAGTGAAGGAAAACATTTTATCCTTTAGAGCGGGAGCATGAGCACTGCTGTTAAAATAATTTTGTTTTACATTAATGCGTCCATTGGAACAAACTGGGGACCGGGTATTGGTATCAAAATAATAGAACTTCCACTTTCCTTTGTTTCTCTGCGAAGAGCCACAACTCTTTTGTTTCTTTGTGTAGCAGCTTTCTTCCACCTTTATTTTAGCTCTGCAAGCCCACCAGAAAAAAGCAAATATAAAAACAAGAAAGAAAAAGGAGCAAAATACCAAATAAAATTGCATTGCAGTTGTGCCTAGGGATGACAAATTAAGAATCCAACATAACCATAACATCGGATGCCGTCAAAACTATGTTACCAGAACCATCCTGAACGAGATTAGTTGGTGTAGCGATTAAGGTCCGAGCTCACCTTTTCTTATTTCTATCTACTGGAAGTTCTATTATTAAGAATCCAACATACTTCCTGCATATTTGGAGTACAAGCCTTTTCTTGCTCTTGTGATTCATAGTGGATTGGTTTTGCCTGGACCCTGGTTCCTAGTTATCAGCTTAAGCCCAACAAAAATGCCTTAGAATTTGGCATATGAACAAGAAGGGCTTTGTCTTGTGTGAATACATGAAAAAAAGACATGTTTTGATAATGGAGTATGAGAGCAGCCTCCTCTATTGCTGCCTATGGATACAGTCGGAATACTCCTCTTAGTGGTTGAAGCTAGGCCTCAGACCCTGCTTCGTGCGGAAGCCCCTGTGGCACTGGGGCTGTTGTTGTTGTAGTGGTTGTGCCAATTTCTAGGTAGAAAGCACAAAAGGCTAAAGGGGATTTCGTTCATTGGTCTAGTTCTTTGTACTGAGGGATGCCCAAATTCTGTCTTCATTTTCTGTGGTCTACTTCAATCTTTAACAAGAGCATTAGGAAAAATAAGTACATTCGAATACTCATTGTTCTGCTTTTGTTTTCTTTCTTATTATTTCTGTCGTGGCTTATCTTGGTGAATCAACCATAACCCACTGAATCATGCGGGTCTTTGTGAAACTATTTCACAAGTCCAATAGGATGAAAAGCAATGAGACCATAGCAAAATATAAAATTATTTTTAGGTCTATCCCTATTAGCTTAAATTTTTAAGATAGTTGTTTTCTTAACATGGTATCAGAGACTTATTGATTAAAAGATCATAGTTCTGAATCCTAATAGTTCCAACGTTGAAAATTAATATAATTTAAGCACAAGTTACAACAGCTAGAAAAAACCTAAGGGTATTAAAAAACCATGCAAAAAAAAAAAAAAAATCCGAAATAAACCAAATCGATAGAAGAATGGAGAAAATGAGGTAAGAAGAGAATAAAAATGTCTCTGCTTCGCTCCCCGAAAAACCCTAGAAAACGTACGCACCACCGATTCTTTTCTTTTTTTGTCCAGTGTCTAGCTATCGAGCATTGGGTGAAGGGTAAAATGGTCAATCTGAATCAGAACGAAAATACCCCCATAACTTACCATAATTAAAAGTGATGCTATTCATCAAGCCTATTGATCACATATAATAAATATAGTAAAAGGCTTGATTGAATTCATCATTTAGGCTTGTAATGGGAGCAAATGAGATCATGATAACTGATTTTCTTTTTTTTTTTTTTTATCATTATATGGCGCGCATTCATTAATGAAAAAAATTTTCGAATAGAAAAGTTTTTCATCTAATGGGAATGCGGCTTCCTTTATAACATAAAAGAAGTCATTATTGCAAGTGTTTCAAAAAGATTCTGGATATCCCCAGTCCAAATATAAAGAATGATTGGTGAAACATGTTTTTTTAAACTAAACAAGGGAACAACCCACCAAATTTTCTGTTGAAACAGATGACAAAAATCTCAAGTTGATTTTATTTTTCCCTTGAAAATATTTTCTTTTTCTGAAAGAAAACATTTTCCAAAGGAAGAAGACTTCCTCTCTATCGAATGCAGCGTTAATAAATTTTAGCCTAATATCCGAGATCATACTTCAACACGAATTATGAACAAAAGATAAAGAAAGTTGAAAATTAGTTGATGAAGAAGAATCTCAACGGTAAAGGATTTTATCCATCCAATTTGGCTATTGCATGCCCACTAAATCACCTCACTTATCTTTCATCATAAATATCATATATTAATTATAATATATGATAATATGTATGGACTCCCATCATTGGGTCCCTGTGTCCCCTTATATTATATGAACCCAATTCATCACGTGCGCTAATTCTCTCCATTTTCTTTTTTTTTTTATTTTACAACAGAATATTTATTCAAAATTTTAAAATAGAAAGACCCTATTTAGTTAAATCACAATTTAAATGCTTATAATTATTTATTCTATTAGAATCTTTAAATGTATCTAACAGATTTTATTTATTAAAAAAAAATAAAACACGTCATTATTTTCAAATTTAAATTGTCTTATTCAATGTGTGAGTCCCACAAATATAAGAGCAAAAATGAAAAGTACAATAGTGTCAATTTTGGAAATTATAAGTATATTGTTGTTTTCTGGGAATAACTTTAATAGCTAAAATATCGAGATCGGAGTTTATTTTCTTAATACTATATAAAACGGTAGAAAATACTATGTACTGTATAAAATTGAGTTGTGTTATCAAGAAGAAGCGTTGCCTGATCTCGTGTTTTAGCAACGAGGCATTAGCGTTTGAAAAGCCAATTGAGTTGTGATTTTCCATTGAGACGTCTATATCACTATGAAGAAGTTAGTCAAGACGAATAAGATGAGTAGAAGTCAGTTATGTATCTCGATCCCTTGCAGGGAGGTATTATATTGAAGTGTCTAAGGCTTCTGATCTGGTTTGACGTTTGTAAATCATTATTGTCCTGATGTGGTCTACCTTGGGTGTTTTATGGCCAGGTCGTTTTGTTTGTCACGGGGGTAGGTCTTCTAGAATGTGTAATATTGAATTAGCTCCTTCCTGCTGTCCTTTGGTGTTCAATCATGGTGTCATTAGCGTTAGACTTGCCATTTATTAGATGCCTTTTATTTTGGAGTCTTAGTTGTTTGCGGCCTACAGTCTTGGGTGTTTTTTATTATTTGCCTTCAAGCCGAGCCCTACACTTTTGTGGTTTCTAGAATTTATATCCATATTATTGAAAAAAATTAATATATAATGGGATTCGGTGCTTGCGTGTTAGTACCCTCTTAGGCCAGGAATTAAACTTAAACCAAAAAAGATAATATATAATGGAGCAGAGACCCCACAAAAAAAATTATCCATTATCCTTTACAAAAATATAACAAAAATCCTCTTCTCTCACACTCTTTAACTTCAATAGTTAAAGAAAGGAGACAAAAAAAAAAAAAAAAAAAAAAAAAAAAGGAAACAGAGAAGAACAAACTATTTAATTATGATTATCAGAGTACGTAAAATCTGAGAGGAATTCCAGGAAATTAAAAATAATCCAGAATTTCTTCCCCAAAATTGACATTTTCTCTACATAATTAATTAATTTCATCTTTAATTTTTTATTATTTAATCCTTTTTTTTCAAAAAGTCCAGAGATATGTGTCTTGATAAATTGTCCCATATTCACAATTATCTTCTCCATAATCATAATTCAGCGGCTGCGGCGGCGCGTAGAATTCACCTGAAATTTCGTCGAATCCCGCAGCCGAATACAACCCAAAATCCGCCGCAAAATTCCCAGATCCCAACGCATCTGTCGTTAACGTTAGCTGCTCCATAAAAGATCCTTCTAGTGCCAGGTCACTCTCCAGCTGTACTGTCCCATCCGACACCGTGGACGGTGGCGAATTATATGACGCAGTTGACTCCTCCGCCATGGATGTCTCCGACAACCTGGGAATGTCGGCCGTGTTGGCAAATCGGGCAGCGGTGGCTTGGATTTCAGCCGGGGTCATGGGCTGGGCGGTGGGTATGTTGGGTAAGTTGTGGGGGAAGTTCAGGTTTGCGGTGGGACCACGTAGGCAGATTTGTGCTGCATCGAATGCACGTGCGGCCTTCTCGGGTGTGTCATAGGATCCAAGCCAGATTCTTTCCCGGCTGTGGGGTAGCCGAATCTCGGACACCCACTTGCCCCACTTTCGCTTCCTCACCCCTTTATACTTCAACTCGCTACCGCCACTCCCACTACCGCTACCGCTACCACTTCTAGAAGTGGTGGGGATCGGGTCTGATTTCACCATCTTATCCGATATATCAGTAGTAGTAGTAGTAGTATTAGCTGTATCCAGCTTGAATTAATTAATCCAATCAGATGAAAAATCCTCTAATTCGATCTGCCAAAAAAAAGAAGAAGTGTTTGATGTGGGGGAGAATGAGTGTGGGAAGTGGGGGCGGGAGCGTGGGAATATATAAATGAGGGGAGAGAGGTCAACGGAAGAGAAGCGTGTTGGTCAAGGGGGAGGAACACGTGGCGGGAGATGGAAGGGGGTGACGTGGATAAACGCGGTTGAAATTGGAGCGAAGACATAGAAGCACGTGGGAGAGTACAACAGAAGAGACTCGTGCGAAAATAAGACAGTCTCTTGGAAAGCCGCAAAAGTCTACCTGTCGTTTGTGGGTCCCACTTCGCTTACACTCTCACTCTGTTTGTGTGCTTCCGCGGCGTTTTAATTTACCTATCGGGAAATCCTACCCCAACGGTAGTTAAGAGAGTGTAATATTTACGCTTTCTTTGTTGACTCTGGTTCACGGGTCGGATCGATACGCAACTCAATTAGATCCAATCCATTGAATGAATCGATTCAACCTAACCCGTTAAGGTATACATATACGCACATAGATTTTTATTTGAAAATGTTTAGCATGTTTTAAATTTTTTTTTTATTTGCTTAATTTAGACAAAAATAGGGTCGATTGGGCCGGACTTGTGTCAAAATAAACCAAACCTGTTTTGACTCGCATAGTACGGTCTGATCCATGATCCGGTCAACCCGACCCATCCTAGACTCCTGTTGCGAACCAAAGCGGGTTAGGGATTTTTTCCCCCTAACCTAGCCCAACCCGTGACAATCCGTCCATACACCTCTAACTTGCAGGTCGGGTCATGGGTTGAAAATTTTGGCCACCTCTAACTTGTAGAAAAGGGTAAAGATGGATAAAAAGAAAAGAAGATTGTGTCAAATATGATTATGATAATGCTATATTCAATGTAATATTCTCTTGGTGCATTCGGAGCGAAAGAAAAAAAAAAATGAAAATTATTCTATTTTTATTTTGATAAATTTAGTAAGCAAGGGAGAAAGATTCCCTCAAAGCTTAAGAGAAGATACCATAAGACGGTAGTGAGATCGGCCATAACCTATGGGGCGAAGTGCAGGGCGATGAAACAACATCATACACAGAAGATGAAGGCGGCAGAGATGAGGATGCTGCGGTGGATGTGCGGACGCACAAGGGAGGATAGGATCAGGAATAACGTCATACGAGGTGAAGTGGACGTGGCCTCTATCGAGGATAAGTTAAGGGAGCAACATTTGAGGTGGTTCGGACATGCTAGGAGGAGACCGAGCACCGCTCCAGTCAGGAGATGTGAGCAGCCTCATATTACGCTAGGCAGGAGAGGGAGAGGCAGGCCAAAGAAGAGATGGTTGGAGACGATCAAACAAGACCTCACCCACCTAACCCTTCGGGAGGAGATGGCCTTAGATAGAGCCCATTGGAGGGCTAGCATAGGAGTAGCAGAGGTAGCCAAGTAGAGGAGGGTAGTCCAACTTTTGTGCTATCTATAGTGTTCTAGGCCTGTAGGGTAGCCCAGAGCTGGCGCGCTTATGTGCTATCGGAGCTCTTGATTGACTAGTTGTTCATTGACATATTGCGATCTGCTATGTCTTTGCCTTTATTTGATTATCTTTGCCCTGCTTTATGCTTATATGCTTATTGGCTCTCATGCTGCCAGGTTACCAGGCTACAATTACTGCGGATAAGCGGATAAGATTTTAAGGTTGGGGGTCCTCGTAAACAGCCTCCCTTCTAGGAAACCCCCAGAAGGGGAAGGCTGGGTACATCTACCCACCCTAGACCCCACTTTTGCGGGAGCACTTGAGGCACTGGGTGGTGGTGGTTGTTGTTGTTGTTGTAGTAAGCAAGGGGTAAAAGATTATCCTATAAGGCTTTTCAAGTATCTCCATTCATCATTGTATAGAGAATCCGCGCAATTTAGTTTCAATAGGCTTCCTTTTGAATGGCCAATGGGCTTGTACTAATTATAATATAAAGTTTTGAAAATAAATAAATAAATAAATGAGAAAATAAAATAAATATATATGTTGTGCGGCTGCGGCTGTACTATCTGTACCTACCATCCTAGGACAAAATATATGACAAAAAAATATTTAAATTTATATATAATTAAACATGATTATATATGTATAAATATATATAGTCATATTAAATTAATGTCTCTTTTATGGTTCATGAAATGTATTCAAAGGTGGGTTAGTTGACCTTAAGTTCCCAGAAGCAACATGAATTGACTCTCACTTTGCAAGCAGTTATTTACTTCTAAGAATCCTAAGAATAAAGGTCCACTCATCACGTGAGATGTGTTCTTATTATTAATCAATTTGTTCGAATGTCTCCGTTACTGATGCGGAGCGCGATATTAAAAACGTTAAAAATTCGTAAGCATTAATTATTGACATAATTGGCTTATATGGTGTGTGAATTGTTGCATGGGGCGGGGTTTACCAGGTAATGGGGTTCCTCCTTAGCAAAAATTTGGAAGAGTTCTGAAATTCGAAGAAGGTTTAGAGGAGGTTGAATTAGGGCAAAAAGAGCGAGACAGAGGTAAAAGCCTATAGCTTTGAATAACTTGACTTGAGAGCTTTATTTTTGATATATTATGAGCACTGTAACTCCTTATTACGTGAAAGTTACTGTTGTTTTAAGAAGCAATTGTCGGTCAATGTTTCTGGCCTATCTGTTTGAGTTTCTGGTGGTAAAATTATTTTATGAACTATTTGGTTATTCAAGCATTCATTTACTTCATGAAATTAACCCCTAAATTATTTCAATTTGTGTGCATTTAGTTCAAGGAGATATATAACACTTCGGTCTATGTCGTTTGAGGAAAAAAATTCTTACACCTTATTCTTGTAAAGTTCATTAACAAATTCTTGTAAAATTCTTACATAAGAAAATATATTATTCCATTCAAGGAAAGGAAAAAACTTGTAGAATTAAACTATAATATAGAACGAGGAATAGAGGAGTTCGTGATACACTTGAACAAAACCATAATGATTACATATAGTTGACTACATACCTAAGATTTGACTACCCACAAAAACTTCAAAAAAAAAAAAAAGAAATAAAAAAGTATATGAAAAATAAGAAAAGTAAAAGAAAAGGTGAATCATAGAATAGATTTTGAAGTCTAACGAAGGGGACACACGCTTAATAAAACACGATTACTTAGACTTTTCATTTATAGAATAAATAAATCCTCTTTTAAATTTCTAGAAATCACTAAAAAATAAAATTAATAAAAAGGAGATATGAAAAGGACTTTAAATAAATAAATAACCTACGGGACCTTATTTCAGTAATAGGAAATAAGTGAATAGAATATTATTTTAGGTCAAAATATCTCAGGTTTAATTCTCCCTTAAACCTCTTTTTGAGGAATTTCTGACTTAAATGACTCCTATGACATATGAGTCGCTATATGAGCTGGAGATTACCAGATAAACGGGTTTTTCGTTGCCGGAAAAAACAAAAAATAAAGAAAAGGACTTAAAATAGTAGTGAAGAGCAGCCGCCAGCATGAAAAATACTAGAGAACAGAAGCAGGGGGCATATGTCCCACGTGTGTATATGTCTGCCACGTCATCTACCAGTCCTCCAATACGTGTGACCACTGACCCACACTCTTTAACTTGTCATCTTCTTCCACGTGGGATGTTGACTTTTTTTTTTTTTTGCAAAAAATATGGTAATATTAACTCGGCTTATTATAGCTTGGAAAGTCAAAAGAATACACACTTGCATAATTGGTTAGATCCCCAAAAAATTTTGGGCTACTAGCCATTCGACTTCATGTATGAGTTTAACAAAAAATTTTACACGTGCATCGGGTTTAAAACTCAGTGAAATTTCATATGGTATCATAACTAATGGTTGACCTTGGGCTCTTATTTGATGTACCAAGTTGTCAAGTGGTACGATAGAAGAAGACTCGCCCATGAGATAGAAAATGACAGATAAGTTACTATATAAATTTTATAAATGCTAACTTTATGGTTAACCTCAGGGCCCTGTGAAATTTTACAATATCGTTTGGATAGCAATAGTATAGTAAGAAATTTGTTCTCCCTCTGATGAGATAAAAACTGACCCTTGATGTAAGCACAATTGCAAAACAAAACGCTCCCTGAATTGGATGTATGAATATTATCCTCTCTTATATATACATAATTTCGCCTTGTTTATAATTGCTTACTTAGATGAAACATTGTAATCGAAAATAAGATGGAAAAATATGCAAACAATAATAATAAAACGAGA
Source organism: Simmondsia chinensis (assembly GCA_018398585.1). Lineage (NCBI taxonomy): Eukaryota > Viridiplantae > Streptophyta > Magnoliopsida > Caryophyllales > Simmondsiaceae > Simmondsia > Simmondsia chinensis. Next base: position 36,992,664 of record JAGTTD010000010.1, read on the forward strand.
TGGAGTATATTGATTTGTAACTAACAACAAAAGAAGCTCTCGATTCAACAAATTATTAAGCAGAAAGCCATTGTCATTTCTATGAACACTAAAGAAATATAAACATGATTCTTCCTTTAAAAAAAAAAAAAAAAAATAGAGAAAGCAAAACATAAAATAATATAATGGAAAATTTTTCTAGAAAACTGAAAAAAATATTTAGCAAGCAAACTCCACGACTAGTCTCTTGCTCTTGTCGCCACAATTTGTAGAGCCAAAGATCTTATCATTAGCCTCCAATGAACAAGTCTCTTTGCCAAGACAAGCCTGTCCCCCCCAAAAAAAAAAAAAAAAAAAATAGTTATAAAAAAATTATTATTTTATTTTATTTATATTTTTCGATGGTATTAAACTAAGAGCGTGTTTCGTATCATTTTTTACTTGTTGTTTTCTACCATATTTTGGAACTTATATTTGTTAGTTTCATGTTCTTATTTTCAATTTTCTCCTAATTTGTTTGAAGCAAGAAACCGAAACTAGGGTCCGGTTTTTTTTTCTATTTGCATTGCACAAACTACAAATGGGTTAAAGATGTAATAAAGACAGAGCAGAGTCGGATTTCACTATCTCCGATTAGAGACAGTCAAATCCATCTCTAGTTCGTCCTCAAATTAGAGACAGACATGGTGTCGCAAATAGATTTTTGAGACGGCCTTTTCCATCTCTAGTTAAAGATAGAAATGAACTCCCAACGACAAGAAATTGCTAGCGAGTAGGTTCTAGAAAAAGAAAAAAGTGACGAGAAATGCAAAGTAAAAAAATGTACCTGATTGAGAATGTTAAGGGCATCTTTGTCACCATGACAAGTGCCTTTACCAAATGACCCAAAAACACCTTGTGGGTCTCCATAACTTGCAAACTTTATCTTTGAAATTGACCTCCCTTCACATCTCAACTCCATTTTCTTACCCTCATATGCACTCCCACTACCACCACCGACTACCACTGTTTGGAAGTTAACCCGAGTTGGGTTACCTCCAAACTCTTCAAAAAGAACCAGCGTGTTCAACCCATCCCTTAGATAAGACCTCGGGACGTGGTACCTAGTAAAGAAGAAAGAGCAGAATCATTAGTGAAGTATTCGTGATTGTGGTTATTGATTAAACAAACAAGGTGAGGTTTTGTGGGTTTCGTTACCAAGTTTGGGAGGGTTGGCCACAGTTGGTGACGCACTTGTTGTTGTCGTATTTACCACGGTAGTCACAAGGGTCGAGCGAGCAACCTTTGTCATCAGCAAGGAAGCTTGACCAGTATCTTCCGATGTTCTGGCCGTTCACCCAAGCGAACCCTTTCCCCATGCCGCTCAAATCAACCACCACTGGGTCTTTTCCTAGAGGTGGCTTAAACGTGGTCTGATAACATAACATGTAACAGGTTTTTTAGTATTCAAAAATAAGAAAAAACCCAGAAAAATATTTAAAAAAGATAGCTAAATGTATAAAACACTTGTATATACCTTGTACCATGTCATCATCTTATTTGTGGGAAGGCTGTCGGCTCTCCATTGGGTAGCGTTGGAGTTATTGCTGAATAATTGTTCTTGGTCTATACCGTTTAGACCAACCTTATATGTCCACTTATGAGAAGACAAGTCCTTTGTCACCGTCTCATCTCCTTTGGTACCAACTATCGCCACTGGACCAGTAACTCCAGTCGGTTTGTTATCATAAAACGCACCATAGTTCTACAATCAAAATTTCATGTCAAACGAAAGTTGAAAGAAAACTCGAAAATTGATCGTAATAGTTGAGGTTATAAAAAATAAAGTACCGGGAGTCCAACAGTGACACTAAGCAAAGCGATCTTGTTCTTGCCAACATTCAATGAGACATTCCTTTCCAAGTTAACTTCGTACTTTCCATGTGTGGCATATTCATGTCCTATATCAAAATTTCGTTAACAAAACTTATTTAGTTTATATAAGCAAAACAATCGACTTTCTATCGAAGTATTTAGGAAACCAAACATACCGAGATACTGTCCATTAACGTAAACGTGAAGGACATGGCTGCTAGACTTAACGCGAAGTTTCATGTCGTTGCTCCAAATAGGATCGTTCTTGGCAAGGTAGAAACTGTTAGATTTTACCCGAAAGTTAATCAATACCCATCCGTCTTAAAATAATTGTCACATTTTGATACGAGGTTGGATAATTTTCTTATAATATAATAGTTACCTGTTAAGGTACCAGACGTAGTCAGAGGAGTCATTGGAAACTTGTTTTTGATCAAGAAGCCCATCAGCAGAGAAATGGGCCTGCTCATTTTGGATAATGGACTTTATATGCTCACCCCTCCAGGCCCAGTTTAGTGATTGAGGCTCATCTTCTGCTTGGTTTGCTCTTTTCACCATTACTGAAGTTTGGGTGTTAACCTAGCCAATGTGGACCAACATTATATTATATAAAAATAAAAAATAAAAACTTTGGCTTATAAAGGAACATAAAATAAAAACCGGGTTTTGAAAAGAAATTTCGGGTATGATATAAATTTACCTTGGCAGTGTTGTAAACTTCAGTCTTGCAGTCAGGGAGAACACTGACAGACCAGGCAGGGACAGAGTACTTGTGTCCCTGGTATGTGACTGTTGCATCAGTTGTAGTGTTCGTGTTGCTAATGAAGCAGCTAGATGCTTCCTTGGTTGCGTACTTGGTCACCTAACAAATATTAATTTGGATTTCAAACAGTCAAATCACGATTTAACCACATGTGATTACAGTTAAACAATTGATGGGTCGATCTCTCTATAGCTGAGATGACATAAAGATTACTAATACCAATATCGACAAGATCGTTTATCACTTACTGTAACAGAGTTGCCCATGTCGGTTTCGGAAACATTGCCCTGAGTAAGAGTCTTCTCCATGGAGTGAAGGGCAGCATGAAGTTCCTTCAAGTGACCCCATTTCGGTTGGTTCAAGTTTCCTATCATAATCATATTCATAAATATTTTAACCCACTTTTTGACATTTATAAATACGCATATAAATAAACAAAAGAAAAGATTTTTTTTTTTTTTTTAATTAAATATAAGTACCATATTCATCAAGGGGAGCATCATAATCATAAGTAGCAGAGATGTATGGACCACCAGCTGTCCTTCCAAAGTTAGTTCCACCATGATACTATATATAAAAATAATATCAAACCATGTATTATAAAGTTAGGAACATTCTAAAATCAAAAAAATAAAAATAAAAACTATAATAAGTTGCATTAAAATAAATCACCATGTAGTAATTCTGAAGAGTGCCACCAGTTTGGAAGAACCGAGCCACGGAGTAAGCCAAATCCTCTGCAGTCCTGTGTGGGTCTTTCCCACCCCAGTTCTTAAACCTACAAATTTTAATCAAAATAACATTAAATCATTATAAAGCGTGCTTTTTCTAGGCTAATAACATGAAAAGCATATAATATAACGTGACATCACGTCAATACTAACCATCCGGTCCAGTTTTCGGTCCACATCTTGGGGCTGTTAGGGTTGTTTGGGGTGAAACTATCACAGTACCATCCGTTGCATGTGTTAATCTGATCGACATTCCAAACACCATAAAGTAAATTTATTAATTTTCAAGTTAATTCTTTCTTTTTTCATGATATTAATAAGAAAAAAAAAGGGAAATAATAAAAAATATACATATATATAAAAAAAGTACCATGGGCTGAGGAGCATCAGGTTGCTGACACATGATCCAAGGGACACCAATGTCTTGGGAAACAGCCATGCTGGAACACCAGTTAATATATGCTTTTCCAGCATCCCCATATTCTGATATTACATTCCCATATTCATTTTCTATCTGTTTCCCATCATATATTATAATTATATTAGTTAAATATAATCATAAGTTCCGTCAAAAAATAAACATAACAGAGATATTATAAGTACATAATAAAATGAGTAAAACACGAGAAATATATAACAAAATATTCCAGCTAATCTTATGTTTTTTTGTGTATTTACAGACATTGTTATATTCATTCTCTATATGAGAAGATGCTGCAACATTATTAAATAATTAAAATCGTAATACTAAATTTAAGTTAAAGATTTAATTTTGAATCTTTGTTTTTGAGATAATTTATTTATGTTTTTAGGGTTTGTAGGGAGAAGAATACGAACCTGGGAAAGAATAATAGGGCCGCCTTGTGTGGCGAAAAGCTTTTCCTTTTTCATCATATCCACTATCAATGTTGTGAAATTTTGCATCTCTCTCTGTAATATTAAATATTAATTTATATATTAAAAAATCAAACAGAAAAAAAAATTTGGAAAAAATATATATATATATATATATAATATGTTACCATGAATATAGTGTTTGCAGTTCGAAGCTCAATCCCGGGGATGTTGTGGAGCCACACAGGCAAACCACTATGCAAATAACAATATAAATTAGATTTATATCATCAAATAACATAAGATTATAATAATATTTAAAATAACTTGAAAATAAATTTAATTTAAAAGAGTTATTTCTCTAATTATTAAAAAAAATTGAGAACGTTAAATTAAATACGTACCCATAATTCCATTCGGCACAAACATATGGTCCAATGCGAAGAATAGCGTAAAGTCCGCTATCTTGAACGGTTTTAATAAACCTAACAAGGTCGTTATTTCCAGTGAAATCGTATTGACGTCGAACTGGCTCATGAGCATTCCAGAATACGTAAGTCTCAATGGCATCTAGCCCGCCCTCCTTTGACTTCTTTATCAAGTCTGGCCACATCTAAACAATAAAATAACCCATAGTCGATCAATCGTAAGTTACAGCAAAATTTCAACAATAAAATAGTTAAAGAACAACACATATAAATCTAATAAAAATTCACATTGGTATGAGAGAAAAATCGATATATAAGACTTAAAAAATACCACATAAGAATTCACATTCACGGATAAGATTATAAACAAATAAAATAAATCAAAACAAAAATTAGGGTTTAGTTGTACCTCAGGGGTGCTACGAGGGTAGTGAATAGAACCAGCAAGTATGATCTTACGTTCACCGTTGATGGTGAGGGCGCGACCATCGTGAGAAACTAGGGTTGCGCTTGACAAAGCCAGACTTAAGCTAATTGCAATAAGAAAAATAGCCAAAAATTTGGAGTAAGCCATGAATTTTTTTTATTTTAAGTAAAGGAGAAAAGTAGAGAAAACAATGATAATAATTTGAAAGAACGAAGGATGGAGTGGGTATTTATAGATTCAGATAGATATTTTTTTGGATTTTATATTTAGTTTGGATTAGGATTCTGATTATATCTTATTTGTTTTGAGTTCAGATTTTTTTTTTTTTTTTTGGATAATTGTAATTTATAATCTGCTTATTTTTTGCCTATTGACCGGATTTAGTTGTACGTATTGTTTTATCCAATTATATCTCTCATACAACAGACTCTTAATTAATGATTTTTTTAAAAAAGAGCAATTTCTTTTTAAAAGAAACATAAAAATAAAAATTATATGGAATTTTAAGTATGTATACAAACATATAAAATTGTTATGATATATTTTTGGATTTTCGTTTTGGTTTGAATATGAATTCAGAATTTTTTTTTTTTTTTTTTGTTTGTTTGTTTTAAGTTGAGATCCTTTTGGATGATTGCAATTCATAATATGTTTATCTTTTACAGTTTGACTTGGTATAAAAGCGGTTATTATCGCTTATGAATACAATTATTATTATTATATTTCGTAAACATTGTGATCCTCAAGAAATGAACAATATAAAAGCGGTTATTATCGCTTATAAATACAATTATTATTATTATATTTCGTAAACATTATGATCCTCAAGAAATGAACTATATGATTCTAATGCATAAACTATAGCTAAATCTAATATTTAATACACAAATACATGATTATTATGATATGTGTTTGGATTTTGTATTTAGTCTGAATTAGGAATTCAAATTATATTTTTATTATCCGTTTAGATAATTTGGATAATTATAATTCATTATTTTTTGTAATTTGATTTGTTTCGGTTATTAATAATACTTTTGAGTACTGTATAGTTTTATCCCAATGTATTTTATAGACAATAGAACTTTTAATTAGTGGATTTAAAAAAAACAAAAAAAAAAAACAATGATATAGATACATATAATTGAGATGTCTACACCATACCCTGACGTGGACTTCCTCTTATCGAGGTCTACACCATAATCAGAATCTACATGCCCAACCAAACAACACTTACTTTTCCCATATTCCAAACACAAATCAGAGGTTCCACGAAGATACCTGAGAATCCACTTTATTGCATGCCAATGTTCTTTGCCCGGATTCGCCATGTACCTACTAACTCTGCTCACTGCAAAAGCAATATCTGGACGCGTGCAAACCGTCGCATATATAATATTGCCCACTGCACTAGAATAGGGAATCTGAGACATGTACCTGACATCCTCCTTAGTCTGAGGCGAATCTAATGCCGAGAGTCTGAAGTGAGCTGCTAAGGGCATGCTAACCGGGTTAGCATCCTTCATATAAAACATGTCTAACACCTTCTCAATATACTTCTCCTGAGACAAGTATAATTTTTCGGCTTCTCGATCTCTACGAATTTCCATGCCTAATATCTTTTTAGCTGCTCCAAGATCCTTCATATCAAATTCACTCTTCAACATAGATTTCAAGTCATCAACATCTTTCATGTCTCGTGTTGCAATCAACATATCATCAACATACAAAAGCAAATAAATGAAGCCTAAATCAGTCTTTCTGAAGTACACACAACTGTCGTACTTACTCCTGATGTACCCATTACCTGTCATGAACTGATCAAATCTCCTATACCACTGCCTAGGAGATTGCTTCAAGCCATATAAAGACCTTTTAAGCAAACACACATGATCTTCTTTTCCTTCTATAACAAAACCCTCGGGCTGATGCATAAAGATACTTTCTTCTAGTTCACCATGCAAAAATGCAGTCTTTACATCTAGCTGCTCAAGCTCAAAATCATGCATAGCAAGCAAAGACAACAATGCACGAATCGAAGTATGTCTAACTACAGGTGAGAATATATCATGAAAATCAACACCTTGTACCTGTCTGTAGCCTTTAGCTACCAAACGTGCCTTGTACCTTGCATCTTCAACTCCAGGAATGCCCTCTTTTCTTTTGAAGACCCATTTGCATCCAACTAGTCTTTTCCCTATGGGAGGCTTCACCAGTTCCCAAGTCTGACTCTTATGAAGAGACTGCATCTCTTCATTCATAGCAATGAGCCACTTATCAGCATTTGATCTCGATACAGCCTCTGAATAAGAAGTTGGCTCACTGTCATCTAACGACTCAGCAGAAGTGAGGGCATAAGCAATCATCTCCTCATACCTATATCTCTCAGGAGGCTTGATCTGTCGCCTCGGTCTACCACCAGCTATAGTATTATTCTCCACCTGCTGACCTGTTTCTGCATTATCAGTAACAACATCAGAAACTCGTACCTGAGGTGATGGAATACTCTCTAGCTGAACAATCTGCTGATCTGACTGTATCTCTGTAACATCAGGTGTCTCAACCTGAATTGTATCTCTGTCAATGGAGGGTGTGCGTGGCAGATTAAGTAGAGCAGACTTATCAAAAGTAACATCTCTACTAGTCAGAAACTTCTGAGCACATGGATCCCCCTTCACACCTAACGAATAACCAAGAAAGATGCACTTCTTGGCCCTAGGCTCCAGCTTTCCATCATTAACATATGCATATGCAGGACAACCAAAAAATTTAATCTGAGAATAATCAGAAGTTGAACCAGACCATACCTCCTCAGGAGTCTTCATCTGTAATGAAAAATGCGGTGTCTTGTTCACAAGATAGCAAGCCATGCTAACTGCTTTTGCCCACCATTCTCTCTTTAAACCTGCATTTGAAAGCATACATCGAGCCTTCTCAAGTAACGTCATGTTTAACCTTTCAGCCACTCCATTTTGCTGAGGTCGACCTGTACATGTCCTGTGTCTGACTATACCCTGATTTTCACAAAATCTAGTGAAGTCACCTTCGACAAACTCAAGACCATTATCAGTCCTCAACCTCTTGATCGGCTTCCCTGTCTGTTTTTCAAGCAGAATTTTCCACTTCTTGAAGATATCATACACTTCATTTTTCTGCTTCAGAAAATAGACCCAAACTTTACGTGAGTAATCATTAGTAAACGTTAGAAGATACCTGGACCCACCTTTAGAAGCCATTCTGGAAGGTCCCCACAGATCAGAATGTATGTAATCTAACGTTCCTTGGTCTGATGCACTGCTGACTTTAAGCTGACTCTCTTCTGCTTCCCATAAATACAGTGCTCACAGAATTCCATCAGTTCTGTTGACTGACCATAAAGCAGTCCCCTCTTACTCAGCTCAGACAATGCCTTATTACCACTATGACCCATTCTCATGTGCCACAGTCTTGTGATCTGCATCTGTCATAGCAGATGTGGAAACAGCAACTGAACCTATCACGGTTGTACCTGCAAGCTCATACAAAGTACCAACCCTATTTCCTTTCATCACAATTAAAGCACCCTTACTGACCCGCATGACTCCACCTTCCGCAATGTACTTGTACCCACTAGACTCAAGAGTACCTAGAGAAATCAAGTTCTTTTTCAACTCCGGGACATGACTTACATCACTCAAGGTTCCAATAGCCCCATCAAACATTCTCACACGGACTGTCCCAATCCCCAATACCTTACAAGCAGCATCGTTACCCATCAAGACAACCCCACCTTGTATAGGCTTATATGTGGAGAACCAGTCTCTGTTTGGAGTAACGTGAAATGAACAACCCGAATCCATGACCCACTTATCTGTGGACCTAAACTGAGAATCAGCAACTAATAGAAACTCCCCTTCACTATCCTCCTCTACAACACTAGCCTCAGCGGACTTGTCTTTGCCCTGGTCACCCCTGTTACCCTGATCTTTCGATTTATTCTTATATGTATAACAGTCTTTCTTTATGTGTCCTTTCTTGTGACAATAATGACACGACAAGTTCTTATGTCTAGATTTGGACCTAGACTTATTCCCACCATTGGATCCCCTATGTTCTGGTCTACCTCTCACACGCAAACCACTACCTGAGTCATTCACCGAGTCAGATAATTCCCTATCTACCCGTTCTTTACTCACAAGGTTTCTTTTTACCTCATCAACAATAATGGTTGGCCTACCCCCGTATATCGTGCTTCCTACGAAGCCCTTATACGAATTAGAATTTTATTTTTTTTTTGATAAGTCAGTATGTATATATCAAAAAAGCCGCACCGATGTATGTTCATACATGAGTACAAGGGGCATACCCCAAGTTGGCCGAAGCCTACAAATGCAGTCAAAAAGAAAGCACAACATGTAAGAGCAACAAAGAGGAAATACAAAGGAACATCAATGGATGGAAACTCCTAAGTACAAGCCTCTAAACAAAGGAAAAACAATTGCGTAAAAAACAACAATGAAGATCCTTAAACCCGAAAAAACAAGAGTGCACTCAAGCCGAGTCTCGAAAGAGAAATGAGATGTTGAAACTGCTTCTTCGAAACCATTCATGTGTTACCATACTCAACAAAGGACTGTCAAACCCATGACAACTCGCAACAAGCCCTCGAATCGGCCATGTGGCCAAAGTCGCAAACAAGCAAAGAAAAGAAGGGACATGGATGGTACTTGTGGTCCATTCCGTGGCTCAGCAGGTGAAAAGCAGTCCAAGTGGAAATAGACAGAGTCAGCCCGCTTCCAAAAGCCATCTCCATCATCAGCCCGACGATTGGTCCACAGTTCAACCTTAACGTGACCCAGTATAAACCAAACTTCCCTCAACATATTCAACACACCCACACGAACCAAAACAGCAAAGTCCAAGCGGGGAAAGTGGACCCCTCCTAGCCAAAGAGAACTTGGGCTGGGGGGGAGGGGGGGGGAGGGGGGTGGTGTTGGGTTGGTGTGAGAGGCTTGTGTGGGCCTGAGGATAACAGGCCCAACACGGCCCCAAAACAGGTAGCAGGCCCTTCAGCAAGAAAACAGCCAGTATGGGCCTGAGGGGATCAGGCCCAACACGGGCAGGAACATCCCGTGTGGGCCTGATTTGGTCAGGCCCAACACGGGCAAGCAAAACAAACTGGGCCTTTGGGCCCGGTTCATAAATTTTTTTTTTTTTTTTTTTGTGAATTTTTGAGGACCCCCAACAGCATGGACGTAGAAAGAGTGGGTCGTGGCTCGATTTGGCCCATTCCGCGGCCTAGCTGGTGAAGAGCAGTCCAAGTGGAAATAGATGGGGTCAGCCCGGCTCAAGGCCATCCCTATCTTCAGCCCGACGATTGTCCCACACCCCAACCTTGCTTAGCCCAGTTTGAGTCCATCACTACCTTCAACCCAACCACCACGAGGCGGGCCTTAGTGGCTAGCCCAGTATCATGTAAAGCACTTGCATCCAATCCTGAACCCGAAGGCCCACTCCCACCGGGCTCTGATGCCCCACAACGTGGTCCCATCAACAAGCCCGATACAACACAAACCCTAGCACTCCCATGAAACCCTAGCACCTCAGCCGCACCGCCCAACGCCACCCCTTCAACCACCCTGACCCGGCGCCGTCACCACCACGACAGGAAGGAAAGAGAAACCAAGGGAGAAAGAGACCTCCAAAACATGACACCAACAACCCCCAAAGCTGCCGGAACAGCCATGGGAACCGGGCAATCAAGGTATGTACGATAATACAATACCAACAACCCTCGGGATACAGCGACCATCATCATCAACAAACACGAGCATGTTCGGAGAAGCGAAGCATACAATCCCAAAGAAACACCATACAAAAACAAGTAAAAGCAACAACCCATTGGAGAAAAGTGAGGAGAGAGAAACATATTTCCCACCCCCATAATCAACAAACAATGGCAAAACAACCCCATTTTTTCAGAACGAGAAGCACCCATGCATGGCACTCACGAGACGACGAAAACGAGGTAAAAAATTCAAAAAATCTGAATCATCACAGGAAACCACCATACCAGACACCCTGGACCACCATGCAAGCCACCTCCCTCTAGTAGACGTTCGAAAAAATTCGAATAAAGCACCAAATATGGACATAGCGTGATTCTAGGGATCGAATCCACCAAAAACGCACCTTCCAAACTTGAACAAATCAGAGGAGAATCATTTGGATACTTACCAAAAGTAGAGATGGAAACCCTAGCTGCCAAGTTGGAGAAGAGAGAGAAAGGGATAGCCGCAACACCACCCAAAGCCAAAACGGATGAGAGGTTGATCAAAGAAGCAAGAAGACAGACGAAGGGGCACGTCAATGGAGTTTTCGTCCTGAAAATACCGGAAAATCGCGTCCTACGGAGCACCATAACAACGACCCACACCACCCTCGCTCACTTGTGTTTCACCCTCAAACCAGTGATGGATTTGGACAAATGACCATACCTCGTGAAAGATCACGAGACGACGAGCCCAAAATTGCAAAGAGTGCCTCCGTACGACACCGAACGCGCCGCCACGCGCCGGTTGAAAAACAGCCTGTGACCCACACGCGCACCAAGCGCCGCCTGTGCGTAGCTGCCGGAAATCGCTTTTTGAGAGCTTCTCTCTCTTGTTTCTCTCTCTAGAAGTTTGCAAATGAATCTTTATACGAATTAGAGAGCGAACACAGTAATATCATAGCTTGATCCTCGTTCTTAGGGACATCATCCAAAGCCTTTAATTCTTGTATAATTGAGGTAAACTCGCTAAGATGGTTTTTAAGAGATGTACCTTCTGTCATATAGAAAGTGAATAACCAACGCTTCACTGCGAGTTTGTTGGAGACTGACTTGTGGCAAAACATGTCTAACAATTTCTCCCATAACTCCTTTGCGGTTTTCATCTCCAAGACCTCTAACAGAACATTATCAGCCAAACACATCTGTATCGCTGTGAGAGCCTTATCATCCAACTCTTCCCATTGTGCCTCGCTCATAGTCTCGGGTTTCTTCTCTTTCCCCTCCAGTGCTTTCTTCAAGCCGTTCTGAGTCAAGAGTCCTTTCACACGGACTTGCCATAAGCTAAAGCTTCCCTGACTATTGAATTTCTAAACCTCGGTCTTAATACCCGATGCCATTGTATTAATTCGAAGAACCTATGCTCTGATACCAATTTGTGCGGAAATAAACAATTCACTCAGATCACAATCGAATCAAATATCACGACAATAACGAGAAATAAACGGACTAAAAGAGAAACGAAACGATCGACACAATGATTTACGTGAAAACCCCTTTACAATTGAAAGGGGAGAAAACCACGGGCGAAGATCGGAGCTTTTATTATTGAATCAAAAGAAAAAGAATTACAATATTCTCTCTCACTCTCTTTTTGTAGTGCAGCGCTGCTGGGAATACCTCACACAATAATTTTTTGGATATATAATGACGTACCCTACGTCTCTATTTATAGATGCGCGGAAAACCTGTGTTAAATTTTCGAAGATTTGGCTCTTGAACCTTAACCTTGGTTGGGATAGAGAGAGTATGAGATGAGAAAAGAATATAAAATTTAGAAGAGAAAGAAGGGAAAGGAGATGAGAAGTAGAGAGAAATATCAAAAGATATCAATTCATTCATCAAAGTTATTGATTACAAGCTAGGACCTCCTATTTATACTACTTACATGATATGAGCTAATACATTGAATCTAGCCACACAAGGTGTCACGGACCGCCTAACTTAGTAGGATTTTTACTTAAGTAGGCCTTGTACTTAGGAATATTCTAGAAGGGCCTAGGACGTGCTAGTGCCTTCAAGAATATTCATAGCTTATGTTTTGAGGTTGAGTTCATGTATGTATGAAGAGTCATGTCCCTTAGTGCAAAGGACGTGTCCCATGGGGCCTTGACAAGGTCCATGCACACGGGCCTTTGGGAATGGACATGGCCCTTCTTTGATGGATGAGTGTATGTGGGGGGAGACGTGTCCCTTGGCATGAAGAGACGCGTCCCTTGAGTCCTTGACATGGTCCAAGTGCGCGGGTCTCATGAAGGGGTCACGTCCCATCCATGGAGGCATGTCCTTGACAAGTAGAGAGGTGTCCAATGAACCTTGACTTGGTACATTGTACACGGCTCTTTAGGAGAAGGACATGTCCCTTCCATATAAAAGTAGGATGCTTGTAAATGTATGCACATGGACACGGTTTGCATATAGAGACACGTCCCTAAGGGAAGAGGCGCGTCCCTAGCATGGCACACGGTTCATGTGAGTGCATGTACTAAGATGCATTTATTCAATGTACCTAGAATAAGATACATGCACATGGTTTATACATGGGGAGTATCCCAACCGTGTGCATGCATGCACATAGGTAGAGTTATGTCTTTTGGTGAAGAGATGTATTCCTTTAATTGTAAATATGCTTGAGTATAAATAAAGATGGCATGGCATTGCCAAGGGGAGACGATGATCAACCCAATTAATCCAATCTCTCTCTCTATTGTTCCATATACTTAAACGTGTGAATCATACTTGTGTCACTAATATTTTCCCTTGCCTTCTAAACGCTTTCCTTGTGTTAAATACTTCCGCATTATATTATTTCCGCATAAACATAACCTCCGGGTTATCGAGAAGCCTGACTTAGCGAGGTACTTTCGGAGTGAAGTTAAGTGGCGCACGGGCTTGACAAGGGTGTCAAAAACCGTCCCGTGACAGTTGGTATCAGAGCAGTTACGAGAATGGCAGGAAGCGTTGCTGTAGAAGATGGGAACGTTAGTACGTCACAAGTTGTGGAGGAACAACCAAGAGAATGGCTTGAGACACGTGGAGGAGTGTCAAGCAAGGGTAAGGACCCGCATGTGAGGCGGAGTGCGCTTACGAGTCTTGACATACGTGATGCCAGGATGGAGTTGGAATCGGGTGTAGTCCAAGAGGTCCATAAAACCGTGGATACTTTGTGTGGAAGTGCTACGGGATTTGGGGGCAAGCGAGTTAGACGTCGCAACTGTTTCTTGTGTGGAGAAAACCACTACGCACGTGACTGTCCAAAAAGGGTGGCATTAGAGGCGCGGGTGGCTGCACTTGAACAAGGGACAGAACCGGTAAACAAGGAAGCTTGCACAGGACCATTTGTGGGCAACACGCAGGTTGGGGCAGACTTGCGTGGTGTTGGGCAGGGTGATGCCCAGGACCGTGCCCAGACACAACGGACAGTGTCGGGTGCACGGGTCCTAGGAGTCCCTGATGAGACACGGGCTGCGTTGGTTCAGACGCAGGCCCATGTCAGGACGCAGGAGAGTACCCAAGTGCAACGGACCGCACAGGGTGCACAGGTCCCAGGAATTCCAGAACTTGACACGGACAGGGCACAGCACGTTGTGCATGTCCGGACACAGACGCAGGGTGCTGCACATGTCCAGGCGCAGGCCCCAGGTGCTGCGCGTGACAGGGTGCAGGCCCAGATCGTAGGGACACGAAGTCAGGGTGCTGGGCATGTCCAGACACGGGTCCAGACCCTAGGGAGCAGTACGGACAGTGAACCTGTCCAGTGGGCCAAGGCGCATGGAGGCGTGGAGGTCCGAGAGAGTACACATGAGTTTCCCTTGGGTGCGCGCGTTGCGCAGGCCTTGGGGGCTCATGGGGCTGAAACACTTGAGAGTGTGGAGGTCCAAACGTATACCTGTGATGAGGAGCGTGGGTCAGCCGCGGGTGTGCATGGGGCACAAGCCAAGGGGGTCCACCAGACTAAGGTACAAGGGTGTGCCGAGGTCCAACAGGGAGCGTGTTGGAGTGTGCTTGGGTCAGCCAAGGGTGCGCACATTGCGCAGGCCAAGGGGATCCAAATGACCAAAGCGAGCGGGTTCGTGGAGGTCAAGCAGGATGCACGATATAGTGCACGAAGGACAACCGTGGTACGGGAACGTACCCAAGATCAGGGGCATGCGTGCATTACGCAGGCCCAAGGTGCTGACAGAACCAAAGCAATGGAGCATGCAGGGGTTCAGACTTGTGTTACTAGAACCGAAGCACAGGTGGTGCACGGAGCTTCCGAGAGTGAGGCCTACGTTGGGCATGGTGGGCACAGGGCTGCACATGTCAGGGCGCAGGTCCTAGACCAGGCACAACCTAAGGCACTGGATTCGGAAGGCACTAGTGACAACAGAAGCAAGGCACGGGTTGCTGCGCAGGTTCAGGCGCAGTCCCATGTCATGACACAGGCGCAGGGCGCTGCGCTGGTTCAGACGCAGGCCCGGGGTGCTGCGTTGGTTCATACGCAGGCCCAGGTTACGCAGGAGCAGGCCCAGGGTGCTGTGTGTGCCGAGGCACAGGCCCAGGACCATGGAACTGAGGTGCGGACAAGCACTAAGGTTCAGGATGTGGTGACAGCGACTTTGGCGCAAGGGTGCGCTAGGGTCCAGGAAGGTGCGTACTTAGGTGTGCATGATTCTTCAACAGTAGGACACTCAACATGGGGACAAAGGGTTGTCAACACAAGGGTGTATGCTGCTGAGACCGAGGCACTTTGTGACATGAGTGCCAAACACAACTCCGGTTCAGAACAAGAAGCGGAGGGGCTCGGGTTGGGCCTTGACAAGAGGGTGGGGTGGATGAAGATGGGGTCTCTTTCATCCAGGCTCATCTATGATAGGGGTAGTGCAGTGCCATCTCTTATGGGGGGTTGGCATAGCACATCGGGTTTGACAGCGGTCTTCGAAGATGGTTTCAAGACGGCGTTGGGGATGAACTCCTTTAATGCTCTAAAGCCACTTTCACTTCCAATGGATGATGTTATGGAGATGACTCAGACTAAGGAGGCGCAAAGTGAACTTGAAGCTCTCAAGGACAAAGAACCACCAGACAAACCGAGGCAATCACCTTTGAAGACAGAGGTGGAACCCAGGATCGTGGACCAAGCCAAGAGCATACATGTGCTGCATTGGGCCGTGCTGAGGTTGCCCAAGGTAGTGCATGGGGTGCGCATGGATGCGCATGTCCTAGGCATGAGAGGGCATGACTTAGGAGTGGGAGCGCAAAGCTTGGGACTCGGATCGCTAGACTTGACATTGGGTGCACATGGAGGGCGCACCGATGCATTTGGGTTGCGCATTGAGGCGCAATGCTTAAAATGGGATGGGCATGAGATGCACATCTTGACCCGAGACACTTCTTCCATAAAATTGTTGAAGTCTGATGCAGTGGAGGACAAAGCCAAAGAACTTGACATTGTCAGGACCTATACGCAAAAGGCATGGCAAAAGAAGAAGTGGGACGAGCTTAAACCTCCGTGGGAGGAAGTTGACAACAACACCGATTTGGGGCCTGGGACAGGGTCTCCAGCCACGGTGAAGTTCAGCCAGGACAAGGCCATGACAGCACAGGTTTGGCGCTGGGCCGCGCCTGGGCTGACAGGGGACGCGCACTGGGTGCGCAAGACCGGACATGGGATGCGCTGGGCTGCGCATCACTTGCATTTGGATGCGCATGACTTGGGACTTGATGCGCATGACTTCTACTTGGGTGCGCACGACCTAGGCATGGGTGCGCATGACTTGCATTGGAGTGCACATGGGTTGCACACTTGTTTGCACGGGATGCGTATGGCTGTGCATCACTTTGCAACATGGGAGCTGTTCAAGGTTGCACCGAAAAAGGAGATGCTGAGGCTTAGGACAAGGACATTGCCAAAGAATGCTTGTCATGGGCTATGGACGCTAGAACCTCTACAAGACCGGGGCAAGCTGAACTTGAGGCACTTGATGCGTGCCAACACCGATGACCTTGCTGAACAAGACATGGGACGCAGGGGAAGGACTAAGTACATGGAGTACTTGGTTCGTTGGAAGGGCCTTCCAAACATTGAAGCTTCGGGAGGCATTTGAGGCATTCAAAGCCACTTGGCATTGACGAGGGCGTCAATGGCTTGGGTGGGGGAGAGTGTCACGGACCGCCTAACTTAGTAGGATTTTTACTTAAGTAGGCCTTGTACTTAGGAATATTCTAGAAGGGCCTAGGACGTGCTAGTGCCTTCAAGAATATTCATAGCTTATGTTTTGAGGTTGAGTTCATGTATGTATGAAGAGTCATGTCCCTTAGTGCAAAGGACGTGTCCCATGGGGCCTTGACAAGGTCCATGCACACGGGCCTTTGGGAATGGACATGGCCCTTCTTTGATGGATGAGTGTATGTGGGGGGAGACGTGTCCCTTGGCATGAAGAGACGCGTCCCTTGAGTCCTTGACATGGTCCAAGTGCGCGGGTCTCATGAAGGGGTCACGTCCCATCCATGGAGGCATGTCCTTGACAAGTAGAGAGGTGTCCAATGAACCTTGACTTGGTACATTGTACACGGCTCTTTAGGAGAAGGACATGTCCCTTCCATATAAAAGTAGGATGCTTGTAAATGTATGCACATGGACACGGTTTGCATATAGAGACACGTCCCTAAGGGAAGAGGCGCGTCCCTAGCATGGCACACGGTTCATGTGAGTGCATGTACTAAGATGCATTTATTCAATGTACCTAGAATAAGATACATGCACACGGTTTATACATGGGGAGTATCCCAACCGTGTGCATGCATGCACATAGGTAGAGTTATGTCTTTTGGTGAAGAGATGTATTCCTTTAATTGTAAATAGGCTTGAGTATAAATAAAGATGGCATGGCATTGCCAAGGGGAGACGATGATCAACCCAATTAATCCAATCTCTCTCTCTATTGTTCCATATACTTAAACGTGTGAATCATACTTGTGTCACTAATATTTTCCCTTGCCTTCTAAACGCTTTCCTTGTGTTAAATACTTCCGCATTATATTATTTCCGCATAAACATAACCTCCGGGTTATCGAGAAGCCTGACTTAGCGAGGTACTTTCGGAGTGAAGTTAAGTGGCGCACGGGCTTGACAAGGGTGTCAAAAACCGTCCCGTGACACAAGGACTAACCATCTTAGGAAACATCTAGAAATATCTAGAACTAAAGCTTAACTAACATTTGAATCCTATTTGGCTCCAAAACACCACTCCTAACAGCACTCATGCCTGAACTGTCACCAACCGACACATGCTACTGCAGTGACTTACATAGCTTGAACTAACAGCTTGTTACAATGCAATGCAACAACCAATATAGCTACTAAACACATGCATTATTGACTAACTAATCAAACTAACCAACAATTAACAGCAGCTACAACTTATCAGCAGCAGCCCACTGGTAGCAGCCAACCGAACACACAATATGTAGCAGCTCAACATAACAGCGGCTAAACAGCAGCCCAAACATCAACAGCCCATGCCTCGGATTCTCAGTTCATAACAACCTGTTTCCCGATCGATCGGGGGGTCCCAATCGATCGGCCTACTCACCGGAGGAGTCCTTCTTTTTACATAACTTCCCGATCGATCGAGCTCCACCTCGATCAATCGAGCTCCACCTCGATCAATCGAACTCCTCATGGCCCTTCTCCTTAATATGCCAAGTAATTTTGAGACATTTTCCAAACAAGTTTGAATTATAAATTTATAAATCCATATTATATCTTAAGTTTTCTGAAGTTTAGAGTTCTCAGATAAATTATAATTTATAGTTTGTTTATTTTTTTTGCTTAATCATTGTTCGTTAGTTATGAGTAAAATCCAGAGTTTTATCACATGCAAAATTATTTATACTTTTAGTCAAAAACCCCAAAGTAATTCAGATTAATCAATTACGTAGAAAAATCATTATTCTTCTCTAATATGGACATAAGATTTTTCATATTGTACAAGATTTGTATTCAAGTCTTAAAACAGGTATAATTAAGGCGAGCTGGCTTGCAAGGCTGATACCAAGCTTGAAAAGTTTGAATTATTTTGACCTTGAGCTTAGCCAAGTTGGATCATTTAACTTATCAACTCAAGCCCATGTATGATAAAACTTGAACTTGTAAACGCGTGAGCTTTAATGAGTCTCTAATATGTCAACCAAGCCAAATTTGAGAATAGTCCAAGCGTAAACAAGCCATGTTGAGCTCAGAAAAGGCCCGCTAAGCTCGAACGTGAAACTTTCAAACTTGGCAATCTTCAAGCTGAGTTAAATGTAAAAGAGCCTTGAGCTCGAGCTCAACATGGCTCAAATGCACCCCTAATCTTACTTACTCAAAAATAAAGAAACTAAAAATTAGGCAACACTTGATTTTGTGTTACAACTAATATAATAATAAATTTTAATAACGAATTTATAAACAAAAAAATATTTATAATTTTCTTAGAAAATTTTAAAATATGCTCTAGGAGTGATATTAAATGATCCAATAATCAACGAATTCTCATGGAAACATATATGGGCCTGCCCACACTGAATAACCATGGGCCATCTGGCCCAATGTCGTAGCACATATAATACTGATAGCCGAGCGCTGCTTTTGATTTTTTATTTATTTGTGTGACAAATTAAATATAAGTTCTAAATTTTACTTTTCTTATTTTCGATTTATGTTTTCAATTTTCACACAAATTAGGAATAAAATGAAAGTAAAAATCAAAAGTCATAAATGCTTAAAATAAGCCCAAGTGGGGTTTCGTCATCGAACTAATGGGTAATAGATAAGTAACCCACTATACTTATAAATTGATTTCTTTACTCTTACAACTCTAATGTGGGATTCTTATACTAGATTCACATGTCGAGACGTGTTTTATGTCAAGATGACTAATAACGATTACTACTATGAATTTGTTTAAAATATCAAAACTAATGTTTAATCATTAATAATTGAAAAGGAAATGTTATTGTGAGTATATAACAATATCCACCAATAAAAAAAAGAATAGTTAAATGATCAACTTTTTGCTTGTGTTTGGAAGAAAGAACAAACAAAAGTTAACAAGTGTGGTTTAGAATTAGAGGATCTCCCATAAACTTAAAAATAAAAAATAAATAAAAATAAAAAAGTTCCACTAACTATGAAAATGTGCACACCTTACATCATGAACCCTAAAGTAGATACAACACCTTTTGATACCATTAAAAACCCCTTTTTCCTTTGGTTTACCCTTTACTTTTAGAGCCCGTTGTTGAGACTTTACATGTGAGTCTAGTAAAAATTTCATATAATAGTTGTGAAAAATATAATATCAATATACGACGCCAATTGAAAGCTAACACTTGTTTCGCCAAGTTTTGAAAAATTTTCATAAGTACATTGTTTGCAAAAACTGCTTTTAATAGCGATATTTTTCTTTGAATAAATTAGTTTTTCCTTCTACTTCTTCTTTGAAGAAGAAATATTATTTTTTGCTTCTATCTAAAAGCTGAAAAATATCTTTTATTTCTACTAAAAATCACTTCTTTATAGGCCAGTCACCCAAAGATCCTCGAAATTTTTTTTTCTTGAAAAAATATTTTTTTGTTCTTCGGTTTATATCCTAATTATTAAAAGAACCTGTTCTTTCTAGGATTGGTGACAATTATTGAAGTTACAGTAATGCATAGAAGGCAAAAAAAATATATATATATTATTCCTTCTTGCTTGTGATTGGGTTTTAGCTTGAAACTCTGGTGTAGAATAAGTGCATAAATGACATACTCAAAGTATATTTTATTGTAGTTTTATTACTTAAAAATCAGGTTAACTTGGATGAAACTTGTACTGACATATTTAAACTACCTATTTAATGACCTATAATATTTATCGTTTTGACTTGGCAAAATGGCATACATACTACACAAATTGATTATGTTGAATTCCGTCGTGCCTTTAGATCTCACATGCGGAATTGATATATATGAGATTCACATATAAAGGCTTGTATATTGATTTATTTTCTCTCACAACACTTGCGTAATTTTTTTACTTTTAATCAAAAATCTAAGGTAGAACGATAGCATCATACATAAAAGAATAATACAATAAATATTGAATTACAAAATAGAAAATGAGCATTTCACTCAACAATATTATATCAATAAATAAACAAATAAATGCTTAGTAGCCCAAACTTGACTATACAGGAAAAAAAAAAAATTTTAGGAGATTTTTTATTTAAATTTTTTTTTTTATAAAGGTAACGACAGACAGCGTTAAATCGTCCACAACGGATTAAGAATCTCAAGGCATCAACTCTGAATCTTGATGAGAAAGGAGAGGGCTCTGTACGGTAGACACTATCACGCTGAAAGCTATATCCCCTAAGACCTAAATTTGAGAATCAATCTGCTAGTCTATTTGCTCGTGTTGAGACAATGATTAAACGTGAACGGGATATTTATTGAAATAATGGTAGGAACAAAGTAGGTATCTAAGAGGAACAAAAAAGAAGGCAAGTTGGCAATGAAAGCTACCCCAATACGGGATTCTCCGTGTTCTCCCCTCTATTTTCGAATATTTCTACTTATATACTTTACTTTATATATAGTTTCCATATTATATAAAATTATTAAATTCTTTACATATATTTATTTAAATTATTTTTTTGTAATCTATTTTATTTATTACGTGTTGTGCTATCGGGTTGGGTACTTGAAATGTTAACGATATTTTTCCGAAATTAATATAAAAGAGATTAGTCATTCATAATCTATACAAATGGTAATTATTTTAACGTATAATACTTATATACTGATGGGAGAATTATCATATAATATTACATTACAACTAATTTGCGTGAAGCAGCAAGTATACCATTATAAACAAGCAAAAGAAAACATATCATACTTATACTATAAGCAAAACTGCATATCATATGATCATATGAGATTGTTTTTTATCATTTTTTTTTTTTTTTAAATATTTGCAGTACGTAGTATTAATTCAAGCAATAGTGTTTTGGTCTAGTTGCAAAGATACTATTTGGATCAAGACATTACGACAAAGAAGTGTTAAATTTTTCTTCTTTTTTTTAAATGGTCAGACAGAAAGCTTTAGGATCGTTAACAATGAATGTGGTATCCTAAAGAATCCCCATAGATGAGAGGTAAAAGGGCTTCGTTTGGTGGACAATCCTATACTACCAGTCTAGAGCCCCAATATCCTGATACAATCAATTAGGATTGTATCTAGAACTGATGAAGAATTGCTGAGAAGGAGATTAGAGAGAGAATTAGGGAAGAGAGAGAGAGAGAGAGAGAATAGGGTTAGGGATTTGGAAAAGAAAGAGAGCCGAGAGAGAGAGAGAAAAGAAGAGAGAGAAATTGTTTTTGGGCGAAAAAATTCAACTCCCAGTATGCAATCCGAATCAAATACCACAACAATACTAGAAGTAAATAGACTAAACGAGAAAAGAAACAAATGACACAAGGATTTACGTGGAAACCCCTCTACAATTGAGAGGGAAGAAAACCCCGGGCGAAGATTGGAGCTTTTATTATTGAATCGAATAGAAGAATTACAATCACTCCTTTTCTCTCTCTCTCTCACTCTTTTGGTGCGGCGCCACTTGGAAACACTCAAAGAAAGGGATTAGATATCAACCGGACGAACCCTACATCACTATATATACACGCGTGAAAACGCGGCTCTCGATCGATCGGGATCTCAATCGATCAGCTCCCAGCGGATCGATCAACGCTGCTAAGGCTTCAGATCCTTAATTCTGCTTATCTGCCCGATCGATCGGTACTTTCCCCGATCGATCGGCACCCTCACGGTCTCCTCACTTATTTTCCAAGGAATTTTGAGACATTTTCCTAACAGCTTTGTTTGTTGATACCTAATTACAAAAGTTAATACAAGTATTTATACTAATTAATTATTAACCCCTAATACTTATTCAACTCTAATACATGTATCGTATCCCAAGTTTGCGAACCAATAAGCAGGTTTGTTGGCTTCCCGAAAGCAATGACTGAACTTTACCTATGCAAAGCTGACTAATAGGATAAACGTCTTCCACAATCATGAGGATGTCCACTGGAGTCACATACATATCCAAATTAGCTTTAACGACCACTTCATTATCACCTTTTAAGATCATCATGAGCTCTAAGCCATGTTGCATGATATAAAGCATCAATGGCTGCTACAACTTCTGCTACTAGGATAAAAGCATCACCTAACTATTTCAAGCCCGCAAGCAACAATTTACCATGATCATGATAATAAAAATTGCAAACGAAATATCACTGTCAACCCATTTTGCCCAAAAGCTTAAGCTAATAGGTGAAGATCCAAAATTGGTTTTATATTCTAATATGCTCCCTCACGCAAATGCCTGTTTAGGCTTGAAGCATGGATACTGCAAAGAGTCCACCTCATATCTTGTGCTTACATTATATTAATAATAAAAGTGAGTGTTGTTGAGATTCGAACTTGTAACTTCTTGGTCAATAAGGCTCTGATACCATGAACCATCTTTTCCAAAAGCTTAAGCAAATGGTTGAAGGTTCGAAAATAATTTTATACTCTAATAATCACCTTGTTTCTCGAACAATCAAAATTCACCTTGAGCCGGCCAATAGGTGGAGGCTTCCATGAAATCCAGTGGCTGGAGGTCAGCTTTTTTTGGCCTTGACAATGAATCCGCACACATACCATAAAAAATAAAAATAAATAAATAAATTATATATATATATATATATATATATATATATATATATATAATGACATTTTTATGAGAGTATGACAGGGGCGAATTCCAGCCCTCCATCATAATGGACTACCAAGATATGTTGAACATTAAAAAACATAATAATTTACAGTCCATACCCTTTTATGGAGCAGAAAAATAGAAAGTGTAAGGGAGGTAAATTATTATTTTTTTTCAATACTCAACAAATCTTGGTCATCCAGTACAATGGAGGGCCAGGATTCGCCCCTCTCACGCTCTCACCCTCTTATAAGAAAGCTACATATATTGAAAGGGAACTTAACAAATCTAATATGCTAAGATACCAATTTGTGGAAGAAAACTTAATGCGGAAGCGTAAACCCTGGTAATAAGATTCGATTCAAATAATATGATTCACGCAAAACAAGAAGTAAACAAATATGGAGAAAGAAAGAACAAAACAAGAACACACAATATTTACGTGAAAACCCCTCTACAATCGAGAGGGGAGAAAACCACGGGCGGAGATGGAGATTTTTTATTAACTGAACGGAAGAATTACAACGACACTTCACAGACCGAGATATATGGAAGAATTACAATCACTCCCTCCAAACTCTCGTAGCACTCAAATATCTTGGAGGAATTACGAAATCACCTCGTTTTCTTAATGGCGGCTCACACGCTCTTTGATTGGATACATATGGGAGAAACCTCTCACCAAATACCGAAACCCTAAACCCTTATTTATAGAAAATAATTAGGACCGCCGGAAAACGACTCCCGATCCGTCGGGAGGGACCCGATCGATCGGCCCCTTTACTGCCAAAATTCCGAATCCTTTCCTTAAATCACCCGATCGATCGGCTTTCCCTCCCGATCGATCGGTGACCACACGGCAGCCCCATAAAAAATAAAACAGGTAATTTAAGACATAACCTAACAAATCTCCACCTTGGCTCAAATTACATACATAAAAGAATTTCCTCCACCTTCTCCACAAAACCCCCAAACACGGGGTTAACACAACGAAGTACGAAACCTAACCATGCGAAGCTTGAACTTCCTGTTAGGTAGAAGCTGAGTGAACATATTTGAGAGGTTATCAGCAATGCCAATTTTCTTCTCTGAATTAGCTCTTGACACATCAATTGAAACAGCCACCTCCTGCTGAACTGTGTTACTGAACTGAACTCCCTCTGGCTTACTCACCTGACCTGAATCACAAACAGCTGATGACATCTTCTGTGGAGATAACAATAATAAAGACTCACAAAACGTGACACGTCTCGTAAGGAATTGTTTGAAGAGAAAACCTTTCTGCTTCACATAAAGCCCTTATTCACATACCAGCAGTCCTCTGGACTGACCACACAAAGAGCCCCTTACACTATGCTCAGACAGACACCGATCACCTGAACGATCCAATCTCAAACATCCTAAATTTGTGAACTCTGGTTCTGTCAACAACAAGGATGATGAAGATACTACAATAGATCTAACAAATGTGGAACCGACAAGTTCATACAATGTACCTGACCTTCTGCCCTTCATAACTGTCAATGCACCCTTAACGACCTTCAAAACTCCACCTTCAGCTATGTACCTGTACCCTTTAGATTCAAGAGTACCCAAAGAGATGAGATTTTTATTTAAATCAGGAACATCACGAACATCGCCCAAAACCCTGATAGTGCTATCGAACATCGTAAAACGAATTGTTCCTATACCCAGAACTTTGCATGGATTATCATTACCCATCAAAGCAACCCCACCTCGAACGGACTCATATGTGGAAAACCAATCCCGGTTGGGACAGACATGATAGGAGCAACACGAATCCAAAAACCAACTATCTTTCAAGTTGAACTGAGGTTCAGACACGGACAAAAGAAAATCTTCATTCTCAACACTAGCTGCTATGGATCTCTGGTCAGACCTGTTATCTGCTTCTAATTTTCTCTTAAGCTTATAAGAGTCTTTCTTAATGTGCCCTTTCTTATGACAGTAGTTACAGGTTAGGTCTTGATTCCTAGACTTAGACTTGTTTCCACTATAATCATACTCGGTTCTCCCCCTCACAAATAAACCACTACCTGAGTTATACACAGAGTCAGATAATTCCCTATCTACTCGTTCTTTACTCAGTAGGTTTCTCTTAACTTCATAAACAGATATGGTTTGTCTACCCCCATAAATCATGCTTTCGACAAAACCCTTATCTGAAGTAGAGAGAGAACATAACAACAACATTGTCTGATCTTCATCCTTAGGAACATCATCCAATTCTTTCAAATCTTGAATAATTGAATTAAATTCATTGACGTGGTTCTTAAGTAACATATCTTCTGACATACGAAACGTGAATAACCGGCGCTGAACTGCGAGTTTGTTGGAGACAGACGTGAAACAGAACATATCCTGCGATTTCTCCCACAACTCCTTAGCGGTCTTCACTTCCAGAACTTCTGTCAAAACGTCATCGGTAAGACACATCTGAATTGCTATGAGTGCCTTCTCATCCAACTCCTCCCATTGTGCTTCTGTAAGATTCTCTGATTTCTTTTCTTTCCCATCTAAAGCTTCCTTCAAGCCATTCTGAGTCAAGAGACCCTTAACGCGAACCTGCCATAAACTGAAGCTCCCTTGACCACCAAACTTCTCAATTTCGGATCTAATTACGGACGTTATATTATCAAATCGAAATAAACAGGGCTTTGATACCAATTTGAAAGGGAAATTAACAAATCTAGTATGCTAAGATACCAATTTGTGGAAGAAAACTTAATGCGGAAGCATAAACCCTGGTAACAAGATTCGATTCAAATAATGACTCACGCAAAACGAGAAGTAAACAAATATGGAGAAAGAAAGAACAAAACAAGAACACACAATATTTACGTGGAAACCCCTCTACAATTGAAAAGGGGAGAAAACCACAGGCGGAGATAGAGATTCTTTATTAACTGAACGGAAGAATTACAACGACACTTTCCAGACTGAGTTATATGGAAGAATTACAATCACTCCCTCTGAACTCTCGTAGCACTCAAATATCTTGGAGGAATTAAGAAATCACCTTGTTTTCTTAATGGCGGCTCACACGCTCTTTGATTGGATACGTATGGGAGAAACCTCTCACCAAATAACGAGACCCTAAACCCTTATTTATAGAAAATAATTAGGGCCGGCGGAAAACGACTCCCGATCGGTCAGGAAGCCAAAATTCCGAATCATTTCCTTAAATCACCCGATCGATCGGCTTTCCCTTCCGATTGATCGGCGACCACACGGCAGCCCCATAAAAAATAAAAAAAGTAATTTGAGACATATCCTAACATATATATATATATAAAAATTTAAAGATTATCTATGTCATAATATAATTTTTAATGTATTTTATATGTTTTAGTTTTTCTTAGAGTGAAATTCATCTAGGCGGATGACTACGTTTCTAAGGAACAGTGTCAACTGCATATAATATTATCATACATCACAAACAATTTAGAAATCTCTCAAACTGAAAAATCTTTAGTTTGAAGCTTATTTCTTTTATTTATATTCTATATAATTCTTACTCATTTTTATAAAAGAGGTTAAATTTTATATTTGTATCTTGAGTTGTGATATACTGATTTTTCATTATTATAAACTTTCTTATTTTTTTATATCCCAAAAGTTAAAAGTATTTAATAAAATAGTCTAAACAACTGTGAAAGAATGTAACATTTACCATTATTTATCACCATAACCTTATTATTCCCTTCATCTTACACACAAACCGTGATATTGTGAAATTAATGCTAGTAAAGAAGAGCTGGACAGGGGGTCTAATCCTGATGCACCACGATTTAGATTGTTTTGTTGTATACATATAACTTTTGAACTAACGAATTACTTAATAAACTCTATAAATAAAAAAATTAATACACCAAATATCATAATACTAATATATACTCTACCAAAAAAGGAAAAATTATATATTAGTACATTGAGGTTGGTGTAGTATTTTTAATCCACAAAATTTGTTAAATAATTTTTTAATCCAAATAATTGTATCTGTTTAATAAAATAATTCATATAGCAATATATAATGGTACAAATATTCCAACTCTTCTTCATATAGTAGTATATAACAACAAGTTTTATATATTTTTTACCCCGTTACATAAACTATTTTATTAAACATACGTGGGTTTTGAACTAAAAAATTATTTATAAATTTATAAATTAATACATTAAATTTTAAAATACAAATATATAACTGACCTAAAAGAATCATTATCTAGACAGGTCAGAGATAGTCACATAGATAGCAGAAATAAACCGGCAGTCGAGCCCCTCTCCCCCACACACAAAAGGTCCCTTTCATGGAAACTGGGCCCACTTACTCAGTGGGCTTTGGCCCACTTTTGTTTGCCGTCACCGTGTAAGCCCACCCACTCTTTTTATGACACGTAACCCCTAACGCCGTTAAAATAATTCTAAACGGTATCTCCCTATCTTTTTTAAATACTAAATAATTTTATGTCGATGTCAGATTTTAGTATGGTGGGCCCGATTCCTCCTTAATGGGCCCCAATCATTGATGGAAGACATTTTGTAATTTTGCTCCTTGTCAAGTCACATATTATATGATATTATATTATATTATAATAATAATAATAATATAATTATAAGTGTCATTGTTTCAAATCATCACTATTTTTATTTGCAATTAAGCTATTCTAAAATTTGATTATTTATTATCTAAATATTTTTACATTTTAATATATTACAATAAAATTCATTTCAAAAATTTTAACAATATATAATTTATATTTAAATTCAATTAACTTTAATGTAATCACTACTTTTTTTGCTAAAGGCATTGATATTGCTTATACATGTTATTATAATCCTATACTACATTAGTTTTTAGTCTAAAATAGTCCAATTCTTACAAACTCATCAAATTTCTCATGCGATACTTAATTGGTAAAATATTCAAATATTATGATACCTTATTATATATATTAAAATATAAGTATACTTCGAAGATAAATAATTAAATCGTAACTGATAATCTTTTTAAGTAACAAAAACTACTGATCCAGTGTTTTAAAGGCTCCCGCATATGCAAGCTTTGGGGAATGTATGCAACCTTAAATCTTTAAAGTACTATCCTAAATGAAGGCTGTGTATGCAGCCTTAACTAATAATCTTTTTAAGTAACATGGAAATAAATCGTTGCCATAGAATGAGTCATTTTTAACGGACATTTTTTAATTTGGTCAAGAAATGAAGGAAGATTATTGTAATCACTCTAATTATAAAAGTTCAATAATGAGTTCTTTCAATTATTTAAAAATAAATAGTGTATCACATACTTAACCATAGCTGGAGACTTGCTTCATAATCTAGTGTGACATTTAATTTAGATATATGTGATGTCACCTTACGTGTAGAGGCAACTATGATTGGTCGAGACTTCAAGTAATGGATGTAGTTATTTGATACTCCTTATTCGTCTAGACCCTCTTTTCAAATTAGTTATATCATCAGTTTATTTTTATCAAATATTGCCATTTATCATTATGAAAATAACAACTTATGTATGATATAGTATAAATAATATATAAGAGGCCCATAATATTAGTTAATATCACAAAGTACATTATCCAAGGTGTAATTCAGCCGGTCAAGCCACCTCTGTCAACAAAAAAGGACTTACCAATTAAACTTGATTTAAGCCCCTAAAATTTCAATATTGACATTGGAGGTGATAAACATGTGGATTTAGAACAACCCGTGAGTCAATTCATGCCATGGATTGTTGGCTCAAACCCAATAAGAGGCACTTGAAACAAGTAAATTATAGTGCACAGAAAATCCATAACTCGGTTCTATCCCAGGAAACATATCCTAGCCGAGTTCCAATCTACCCGTCGGTCACCTCTACTTGTATAAAAAAGACCTTTTACTAAATGATATATATAACTTTTGAACTGACACAATTACATCTAAATTACTCTTGATATACTGACAGTATAAGAAGAATGAAAAGCCTTTTAAGGTTAAGAATTCACCTCAAATGTCCTAAAATGATTACTAGAATATAATAAAATAAAATAAAAACCAATAAATAAATTAAATTAAATTAAATTTAAAAAAAAAAAAAAAAAAAGCAAAGTGGGAAAAGTCCAACCACTCAATCATGCATAAATGGACAACCCACTCCAATTCCTCCATTTTTGAGAGACCCTTCTGCCCCGGGCCACTCCCCCCGCGCTCCCCCCCCCCCCCCCCGCTCTCCTCTCTCTCTCAACCATGCTCGGCAAAAGATCCCGTCCCGTCATCGGAAAACTCGCCGGAACCCTCCGCTCCGGCGCCGCCGGCGACTCCGCTGTAAGCCCACGTAGCCCTTTAGATTTCAAACCCACCCACTCCCCAAAGAGCTTCTTCTCCGATCATGGCGGTGTGGGGTTAGGCATCATCGTTTCCCTTGATAAATCCGCCAAAAAGGGTGGTCAAATTTTGCCCAAGTACTCAGTTTCCGGTAGATCAAAACCGATCGCCGTAATTTCACGCGCTGCCGCCGGCGGCGGCGGCAGTGGTTGTGGGGGAGAGGGGAGTTTGGAGGATTATACGTATGTGACGTGTCGGGGACCGGGTAATAAGGCGGTGACGAGAGTGTATTTCGATGCGGGTGGTGATCGGAAAATGAATTTGTGTGCTGGAGATGAGAAAACCGTCGCCGGAGTTTTCAGGATATCGCCGGCGAGATCGGTGGAGGTTGGGTGCCCTTCTGATTTTCTTAGCTCTTGTCATCTTTGCAGGAAAGCCCTCCATGGCAAAGACATTTACATGTACAGGTACTCAATAAAAACCGACTATTTCAAAAGTTTAAACTAATAGATGAAACTGGAAAACCATGAATGATTTTATACTGTAATATATCCCTGCATGCGAATACCCATAGGAAGCATGGACTGTGTTAGTAAGATCCTGCGTAGGAGTTGCGAAAAGAAAAGATCAAATATAGGACCAGCGGGTTACTGCACTTAATGTTAATTAGTTTTAGATGAAATTCCACCCGGTCTTATACGTAGATCTTATATATGCCAACTTTACGGGTCCAGCAAAACCCCGGTTTAACTCAACTGATAGCACAAACCTACCTTATATATTATGATGAAATTGAATTAATGCGAAAAACCCATGAATAAGTTTATAATCATCGACCTCCACTTTCATGATTTATTTGAACTCATCAAACATTATTAATACGAATTTCTATTACTTTACTTAATACCAACTGATCTTACAGTTACATAAATTATATAGACGTAAGTTTATATGAAAATTAATTTGTGGGTATGATGTGGGCAGGGGAGAGAAGGCGTTTTGTAGTGTAGAGTGCAGGCAAAAGCAGATGGTGATGGACGAGCGGAAAGAGCTGTGCAGATCCGAAGCTTCTAGAACCTCCGGCGAGGTCCCGTACAGCACTAGTAGTGCTACCAGCAGCGGCGGTGGCCTGGTGTTCTCAACTGGGATCATCGCTATTTGACCATATAACATATGGTAGACAAATATACGAGCCTACCCATAAATAATTTTTATTTTATTTTATTTTTTTGGGTTATTGAGGGGGATTTAGATACAGGCTAAATGAGTTGAGGATACATAATATAGTCATAAATTTTGACGCCAAGAAGGCAAAAGATCTCACTCATTTTTGTATCAAAAAGCAAGAATTTGAGAAATACTAATATCAATAATTTTTCTTTGAGTTGTGCTCTCTGTATTCGAGAGTCAGTATCCTTTTTTATCTTGATTAGTTATCTGACTTGTGACTTTAATTATCAAAAAACACCATATCAATAACTTTGTCCAACAATTTCTCGTGCCGATAGCTTTATTTTCATGTCTATAGATGCCAATTGTAATTAAAGAGATCGAATTTCTAGAACTGGTTCACCTGCAATGACATTAAATTCCGGTCAATTGTTAAGTTGAATAATCCACTGGCTTGGCTGTATACTATTCTTTACCTGAGTTTATATATCATATCGATCATCTTAAAATATTGTTTGAACGTAGCGCTCAAAATTTTTGAATCTTTTAAATCCTTGCAAATTTTGATGAATAAAAGTTAAGAAATAGCAGGTGATATGTATAACATGTCATGTGAGTTCCTCACTTGACATAGCTCAAAGAAAATATGAAGAAGAAACGGGTATCATGCTACATCTGTACCAGAAAGTGAAATGCAAAAATACATAACAACGAGTCTACGAAGCATCAACTTTTCAACCTTTTTTTAAAAAAAATCTATGAAGAATTAATTCAAAAATAAATGTAAACTTACTAGTTAAATATCCTAATATTTAAACATTTATTACTTAAATACTATAATATCATAAAGTTGAAAAATTTTATCACTCAACTAAAAGTTCAAAAATCTTATCAACTAAGTACCATTTGCTAAAGACTGGATTTTTTTATTAAAAATGACTCATAATTCTATATCCTCTATTAGAGATTATCGGTTCTTTTATCAAAAAATGTTGATATGACATTGACATCCCCTTAATTTTCATTAGAACATTGATATAGCTTATGAAAATTGCTATATACAATGGAAAAACAAGACACGAAAAAGGCACAAGCCAGAATCGAACCACGTTTTGCTATGCAAAGTTATTACAATATGAGCTGCAGCCGCCTTATGCTTTGCTCGGATGAATTAAAATATTCAATCCTACTTGTAATGGCGTCACTCGTGCCCTTTTTGTGTACCTTGTTTCGTTGTATATAGCATGGCTCATGACTTATATGCAGCTTCATAATTGTGTAAAATATAAACATTTTCAAATTGTACTCCAATTTCAAGGCAACCAAAAAAGGAATAAACCAAACGCGGATGTAACTTCTGACACAAAAGTGAATAAACATTATACATGCACACATAACATCAAAATGTCACTCAAAAATAAATTTAAAAAGAAAAAAACTCATAAACCCATACCCAGAAAACGAAAACTAAACCCCAGAAATTATAGAAGGGACTATCAAACAAAATAAGAAATAAAACCTAATAATACATAAGCTGCTGCTGGGATGACCCCACACTGTGAAACCCGCCGTCATAAATGGCCTGACTAGCTCCGGCAGCGTCCATGCCCATGGCTGCTGCCTTCATCATGTGGTGTCCCTGTGGGTGCATGAGCGCGGCCGCTGCTCCCCCCATTTTGGCCAGAGCCAGCTGCCGTTCATAGAGTGCCACGTCAGCAACTGAGAGACCGCTAGGCGTGTGGGCGGTGGCTGGAGGTGGGAGGGGCGTCGAACCGGTTCCTGCTGGGGTGGGCTTGCTGCCCCATGAGCACTGCAAAAGCCACAAGAATAGGAAATTAACCATGACTTTCAAACCTAAACTTGAGCTGGCTTGTATAACTAAACGAGATGTCCTAAGGTTTGTAAAGATCAAGCGTGGTCGCTCAGAGCCTAAATGAGCCAATATCAAAGCTAAATTATGAGTTTAAATGCGGCTAACCAAGCCACATGAGGTGAGGTCAAGCTTAGATGAGCCACTTCCAAGTCCAATTGAGCAAAATTCAAGCCTAAGAACCAATCTCAAGTTAAACTATGATCCAAAACGTACCAAACTGAGCAAATTCAACTCTCGATGAGCCTAAAGTTTGCAAAGTTGAATCCCAGCTCGAACACGTCCGGCTGAGCTCAAGCTCC
Organism: Simmondsia chinensis; assembly: GCA_018398585.1. Taxonomy (NCBI): domain Eukaryota; kingdom Viridiplantae; phylum Streptophyta; class Magnoliopsida; order Caryophyllales; family Simmondsiaceae; genus Simmondsia; species Simmondsia chinensis. The sequence goes on from JAGTTD010000010.1 coordinate 37,025,955, forward strand.
TAATCTCTAGACAGAAGAATCTTCACTACGAACGGAACATTCATGAACTGAGCCTCGAGCCTGAAGAGCTTGGGGCTTATACCCCTAATGAGACCCCACTTAGAATGTGAAAGTAAAGGAAGAATAAAAGATCACCTTTATTGGTTTGCCAAAAAGATAACGCGAATTCCCAAGTTGAATAGCTCGAGCAGCTTCAGCATGAGTGCTGTATCTCACAAAGCCAAACCCCTTGTCTCGTTGTACCCGGACATCTTCAATGGCACCAGCACCAAGAGCGTGAAAATGCCGGTGAAGATCAACGGAAGTGACCTTTATATTTGCATGAAATTCATTCGTCAGTTGCGTGACATGGTGAAGAAATGATTTAGATAATCAGCTTTCCATTAAGAAAAGATTTGACAAACTTAAGCTCCTTTCTAGTAAGGAGGGAAGCATTTTCTGGAAAATATTTATTCTCCAATATACCTTTAACTATTTTTTTCAAATGTTTTATGCTTGAATTATGAAATTAGTTTCATTACATAACTTTATATGGGATGAAGGCCTACAACATCTGAGGTCAAGCTGAGATATGAATGAGTACGAGGTTTGGACGGATTTAAAAGTGGTATAAAGGAAAATGATTTAGTCTCGTAAAGTACAGATCAAGGCCACTTCAATACGGAAAATTGTTCAATCTGGGTGAACAATTGCAAGTACATCTTATCATGTCGCGTCATAACACCTATTTGCACAGATCACGGCCACTTCGATACAGACAAAAACAGTGACACATAAAAAGGAGGGTCATTAGTTCCTTACCTCAGGAGCGAGATTTCCGACATAAACTGTAGTATACTGTGGATTATTCTCTGGAGCATCATCATTAGACTTCTCTTGGCCTTCTTCTGAACGACAACAGATACCAACTTTTTTAACAACAGATACTTAGATCATGATAAAACAAGCATACGCAGATATTTTTTCAAGTATCAAAGTTAATGGTTAAGGTAGCCTTAAAGAAATGATACTCTCTTCATTCAGTTTGGCTCTAGTAGGCTAAGAACATAAATTCTATATGGACAAAAAATACTAGTCAATTAGCATCTCTACTCTTCGACTATTAAGCATGGTATCACGTATCTCCCGTCATTACCTACAAGAATTTCATGGCCGAACCAACCTCAACCTCAACAAATAAAGCTCGTTGAGTATTAGCCATACTCTAGAGATATGCATTGGTATTATCCACCAGAAAAACAAACGCTTTGGAGTAAAAAATATGCTAAATGGTATTTTTTTTCAGTAAATAGCATATTCATGAAATAATCCAACAGGTTCATGTCCTGAAAGTTGAAATAATGCACATTCTGAGATATATTCTAACTCATTAATAATCATTTCAGCACTCAACAAAAGCATTAATTCTCTAGAAGTAGAAATAAGAACATAAATACTAAATGTCTGATCATTAAACACAATTTTTCTTATTACAATGGTAAGGAGATACAACATTTGGGAAGGGAAAAGATAAGCTTTGAATCCAAGACCTCACGCTCAGGGGGTGGATAGCCTAACCACTATATCAAACCTAATAGCTTGATACACACATACGCTTCTCTCAAGCACTGCAGTATGCCGTAGAAAAAGGGAAGCCTAGTGCCAGTCCACGGACCACAGCATATCCAAGCAAGAAGTTAGATGCGTTCCACAAACTTACCAGATGTTCCATTTGTCAATTCCACTACATTCTTATCATCATTGGAAGCAGCACCCTTAGTCCCCCAATTGCAACGGATCTGCCTGCTTCCCAGCCACTTACCTGTTGTACATATTGAGACAAGGAGATTATGATAAAAATTTACGATCACAAAAACGATATGTTGATGTTATTAGATATATCCCCAGAATGGTCGTATCAGCATGCAGAAACAAGTTTCATATACATTTTAGTTTCTTCCTTCTCTTCCCCGGACCCATCTACATAACTTTTTATCCACAGAGAAAAAACTATTTCCAATCGCACATAAGTAAGATTAACAATCAGCGGAATTTCTTTTCATCCGTTTTGCAAACCATTTAATGAAGATGAACTGCAGGAACCACAAAATTACAGGAACTTATCAACAACAGCAACCCCATCTCCAGGATCCTACATATTTTCAAAACCAACATGCAAACAGGAACCTAAACAGAATAAACACAAGTGAATAATCTGAAAATGGCATGATCCATACCATTTAGGTAATTTATTGCGCATTGTGCATCCTGACAAGAAGCAATGACAACCACAGAATTAATTAGATCAAACACAGTTAAGGAGCTTCAAAGTCGTAGAAAAAATGAAGCAAAAAGTATGCACCTGTTGACTCCGGAAGGACACAAACCCAAAGCCCCTGGATCTCCCTGTCTTCTGGTCCCACATCACCCTAGAATCGCTGCAAGCAGATGGTCAAATGAGACACTGTATATAGTGTGACCAAACTATGGAATTTACGTGCATATTTGACAAGCATCTTTCCAGAAACCGATAAATACATTCAACTGGGAGAAAAACAACATAGGCAAATAAAGATCAGAAGATTTGAAGAGAAAAACACTTACGAGCAGCTGGGGTAGACAGAGAAGCATTGGAACAATGTAGCATCAGTGACCTCTGGGCTAAGATCACCAACAAATATATTGAAATGATCTGCAAGCCATGGTGGAAAACAATAATCACACATCAAATTGATTGTTCAAAAAATGCATGGAATAGATATATAAGAATTTCAAAAAGATTGGTGTATATCCACAAACTTGATGTGTCCTCCCTCTGGCTGCTCGCGTATGCCCAATTAACCTTGATAGGCTGCCCGAACCTGCCACAACGTTTAAGTCATTAGCTGGACCATGCAAAAGTCAACAGAACAACAGTTGGAAGTTATAGTTACAGGTAGTAAAAAAAAGTTATACTCACAGGTGGCGCCCGTTTAAGGTCACAATGGAAAGAGAAGCAGATCTTCGGTCAAAATAGTCCACAAAGCCATACGATGACTATAAAATGCAGGTAAACAAGGAGCATGCAGTGATATAAGAACAAAATAGACAAGCACTAGCAGCTCATACATAGAAAGCAATACATCAACAAAAATGACGCAGATCAACAACAAAAAGGAGTCCTCGGAAACAGCCTCCTTTCCACTCGGAAGGGGTAAGGCTGCGTACATCCACCCCTCCCAGACCCTGCTTATTGCGGGAGCCGCGAGGCACTGGGACTGTTGTTGTTGTTGTTGTATCAACACCAAAAAGGAAGAAACAACCGACCTTCTCCTTATGAATCAACTTGCATCCCTCAATTGGACCAGTGCTTGAGAAAACTTCTTGAAGAAGCGGTTCGGTGACCCCAGGGTGGATGTTGCCCACATACCTGCAATTGTGCCTATCTGATTATTAAAAGATTACTTGGGGCCAATGGACCAAAGACGCAAGTCACTGCATAAAGATGTTCTTTGGTTCAGATCCTAGACACAACAAGCAGTAAATTTACACTCATAAAAATAAGACGTGAGCTTCAAGAGTCCAGACCATCAAACGTGCACAACTAATAAGAAGGCACACCTTCCTGGCTAAATTGCAAAGGGGGCAGTGGCACCTCAAAGAGAGTTGATTCGAATCCAAGTCCAAAAGAACTATCTATCATAGTCTAACAACCAACAAATAAAGATAAAATAAAAAGGAGAAAGAAAAGCATCTATAAGACACTCACACACTGCGGCATGCACTTGAATCAAACCCTGGTGGCAGATTTCCACTCAAAATAGGCTCGATCTGCAAAATAAAAATGTAAAAAACAGAAGAAAAAAGAAAATGCCGACCTACGGGTAGACATCTCCACTAAAACTCTAACCATCCTTGGACAAGCAATGATAACTGCCAAACAAAGAGCTGGCGAAACACGTATCACATTCAGCTCAATGAACAATGTTATGGACTTTACTTCTCTCTCCGGAGAAACCCATATCACACTCAGCCCAATGAACAGTTATGAACTTAACTTCACTTTCTGCAGCAAAAAGGTTATACAAAGGCTTTAATGAACTTCAGCATTCACTTCTGTTTCTTTGGTAGGTAACTAGGATGGGAAGATTTGAACCTAAAACCTCTTGTACTAGGGCCTTCTTATTCACTTTCATCTATCATTTCTATCTCATAATTGAATCAAGTTAGAAACAGCACCACAAGATGTCCGAAGGGAGTAAAAGCTGATGACAAATCTTGTGGTGTTAGCTAAAGTTGCAATTTAGGACCTTCATCAAGTTGACATATTCATGAACCTCTCCAACATAAATCCCGAAAAAGCTTCAGCAGACAATATCAGTATGCCAACAGTGGTTCAGAACCACAGTGCAAAGGAAACTATGAAGACACTCTATCCAAAATGAAGTTATACCCAAAACAAATACCCAGGATCAATAAGTAACTAGGTTTAGGAGATAGACATCTTCTAAAAGCTTATGTACCTCTGATTTCTTGTTAAATTTTATGGAGATTGTCAGCCTAGCCAAGATCCTTGTCAAGTAACCAACTATACGAAAAGCTTAAGTTGATGGGCGCATGCTATAAATGCTTTTATGCTATAATCCCTTTCACGCAGATACACCGTTGCGCTTGAGGTGTGGATATTACAAAGGCATGTTTCATACCCTACGCTGAAATCATATTAATATTAAGAATGGGGCCTCATTGAGTTTCGTACTTGTGACCTCTCAGTTAATAACACTCTGATATCATGTCAAAAAACCAACAATCAAAAGTTTAAGCTAATAGGTCATAGTCACGAATGGCTTTGTACTAAAGCAACCCACCCAAGTAGCTGAAGCACTCCACAAAAATCTCAACCAATTTCCGAAATGCTGATATAATATAATTACCAGTTCATTCAATCAAATGAAAACATTCCAAATACTAATCAAGAACCCAAAAGGATTAAGAAAAATACTAATTCCCCTTCTCTCATGTCAAAGAATCAAACGAAGCATCCATCAAAAGCACCTCCCTCAGTGGCCAAAAGGGCATACGCGATTAAAAATTGTGAAACTTTCACCGGGTCTTAGACCCAACCCATTGAGTTGGCACATAAAAGGTCCACATGTAAGCCCGAGTAATGTTTTATCCCAAAACGAATTGGCATTTGGTGGAATACCCCACCAACCTTATTTGGTATCCTCTCTCACACAACCCCGGTGTGTAACAATTTAACTACATTCACATTCTTGACAAAAATAGTAATAAATCTCAACAAACATGTTAAATAACGAGCTCAAGATCATACACTTTGCTGATACCACGTTAAATTTCACCGGGCCTTTAGACCCAACCCACAAAGTTGAGCATACATGAAATGGATGCATAAGCGCAAGTGTGGTTCCATCCTAAAACCAATTGGCAATAGGTGGAGTAACCCACTAGTTTTATATTGGTTCTCTTCTTTCCTACAATTCCTCCGTGGGATTTACATTTGACTCACACATGTAGTTCTTAACAAAACATTGAAAAGGGGAAGAATTGTCCTTATAGGTCCACGTATAAGTCCAAGTGATATTCCATCCCAAAATGAATTGGCCAAGGCAGGTCCTAACATTTTCGAGGTCCCAAGCTAAAATTGTTATTAATATTAAAAATTGATACTTTTAAAACCACGACTCTTAAAATTTGGATGGCCCAAGTGATTGCTTGGGGTTATGTCTGGCCCAGTAATTCGCATTAGATAGAGTAACCCATTAGCATCTTGTTTTGATATTTCTCTCTCACAATCCAACGTGTACAATTTAACTATACTCACATGTAAAATTATCGACAAAACTAGTAAAAAGTAAAAAGGAGAAGAAACCTGAGGAGGGGCAAGAACACCAGGGTGGTAAAGAGACTGCTGCTGCTGCTGCTGAATCATCATCGCTTGTTGTTGCTTCATCCTCTGCTGCTGTTCCATTTTCCCCCCTCCTTAATTTATTTTTCACTTCGAAATTTCAAATTAGGGTTCGAAGAAACTAAAATTACAAAGAGAAATTGAACGCGGGAATGACAAGAACAAAATTCAAAAATGAAATCGAAAAGAAAACAAGAAAATAAATAGAAACGAAAATAAAGAAGAGAATAAATAATAATAATAAAAGCCCTCGAAAGCGAGGGTCGAAAATGAAAAATACAGAGAGAAGAAACGGGGGTTGATGAAGATGATGATGAAAGTCTAAGGATATTAGATTTTATATATGTGGTTAGGTTTTTATCTATTTTTATTTTTTTGAGCAGAATAAAGCCCGAGGGCTAGAAGCCACTAAATCATTAATAAGAATTTAATACAAATCCGTTGGGTATTTATTTAGTACTTTTGGGAATACAGTAGAGTTTGTGGGATTACTCATCATAAAGTTATGAGTTTTTGTCTTAAAAAGCTAATAATAATTTGATGCATGTCTTTGCTAATATGTCGATATTTTTTTGTCATAGTTCAGTAAGTTATATAATAATAATATACTCAGTGCCTCAAGAGTTCTCGCATAAACGGGGTTTGGGAGGGGTGGATGCACGTAGTCTTCTGTTTTCGAGAACCCTCAACCTTATAGGGTTAGCAACACAAGGACTTCCCAGGAGGTCACCCATCCTGACACTATTCTCTCTCAAACACGCTTAACTTTAGAGTTCTAATGGGATCCAGTACCTTAGTGACTGATAAATAAACCCCATAGTTCAGTCAGTTATATATATATTTATATTCCATCAAGAGAACTCGTTGAACCTCACTACTGAATTGAGGAAGAGGCAAGAAAATTGTTGGCATGGGGTTTCGGCAATTGAAATGGATCCAACTCCCCGTTTCGTGGCCTCCTTCCTTAGTAAGAGAGGGCGCCAACGACCCACTAGGATTAACATATCTACAACTACATCCCTGAGCGGCAGTCAAACGAGGGCGTGAATGCAAGATGCCTGTTGCGATCATATTCCATTAATTGTTGACTAACGGAATTTTGGGCATTCTCTGTTAGCTGCTTTTTCCAAGGTTCGAATACTATGGAATCATCAGATTGGTCGAGGTACCAATCTATTCTCCTCGGCAATTACTACGAATATCTTACATGCGCAAACCTCATATACCTCCCGGTATGTTACGGTTAAAGAACAGACCAGCATATATATATATATATATATATATATTGTTGGACTTATGTATTATATCAACATTTATAATAGAAAGTAAATCAGATTTTAACAAATTTTTAATAAAATTTTAATACAGAGCACCTAAATAATAAAAATTTAAAATTTTATAAAATTTTATTATATATATCTTAAGTTCTTAACCCCCTGTTTGGCAACGGGGTAAAGGGGGGTAAAGGGAGGTAAATTTCTACCCCTGTTTGACAAAGTTGTTCGAGGGGTCAAGGGGGGTAATGAGGGGTAATTTTTTACCCCCCATTACCCCTCTTTACCCCCAATTTCTTTAACCCCCAAATTGGGGGGTAAGGGTAATTTTTTTAAAAATTTGACATTTTTACCCTTATTTTAACTATAACTCTCTTGACCCTTACCCCTTTACCCAATTGCCAAACAAGGGTAACTTATTTACCCCTCTTTACCCTTACCCCACTTAATTTGACATATCTAAATAAGGATAGAATATTACCTTACCTTCCCCCCTTTACCCCTCTTTACCCTTACCCTCATTTACCCCTCTTTACCCTCCTTTACTATGTTGCCAAACAAAGCATAAGTGACTGTGGGTCAAATTCTGTTCCTTTCCTTCTTGTTTTTATTATGGCCGTTCATGCATCCCAATACAATTTTCAGCAAAACTCGGGTTCTAAAATTATAATGTTTGTTGATATGGTTTTATATTTTATTACTCTGATATCTTGAAATTTTTGAATTTATTATTAAGATATTTTAATGCCTTAATATATAGTAAGATATTTTAATGTCTTAATATATAGTAAGATATTTTTATTTATAAATAGATCTAAGATTTGGCGAATATCCCTACAATAGGGACGATGAGGACTCATAAGTAGGTGATTTAAAGGTTAAAAGCAGGTGATGCTGATTGGAGATGAGGAAGCCCCCTCGAATAAGTAAGTCAAATACTTGTAATATACAGGACAAATAAGTTGAAGATAATAACTAATAAATAAATATCATCCCTAAGTTCGAACAACTTCAAGGGGAGCTGGACGAGTAAGACGAACAAGGAAGGAAAATCCGAGTATGATATGTCTTGTGCTCCTACACACTTTTCCAAAGGAATGGTGGGCTATGAATTGTGAAGATTTCCCTTTAAGAGGACACACGAAACGAACTAGGCAAAAAAAGTCTCCAATAAGAGAAACGAAAGCAGGATGATGACTCTGTCATATATATTAATTAGAGTTTAAGTTTGGCTCATCTTATATCAAAATCCATCAAAAACGACCCTGTTATTTAAATCTTTTGTTATTTAAATATCAATAAAATAAATATATTGAGATGGATAGAAAGGTAAAAATAAAATAGGGATGGTGATTTTGTGAAGGAATGGGCTTATTGGGCCAATATGACATCATAGAAGAAACCATGACAATGTTATTTCATGTGTTCACGTGGGCTGTTAACTTATGCCCTCACTTTATTCCCCTTGTGTCACTATGCACGTAAATGATCTAGCCTCGGATTCGATAAGTTAAACGATCTGGCTTGACTCATTTACATGTTTTAAGTGTATTACTTCTTTATATAGCTTAACAGTAGCAATTATAAATATAAAAAATGTTTTCCTTCGTTTATAGGAATTTGACTTCCTTTCAATAAAAGCAGTGAACATTTTCTTTTATACAGAATATTACTAGAATGAACTGTTTAATTAGAAAGATAGGAACTTTTCGCATGAAATTTATACAGATGTAAATTTTGTTAAATTCTATTAACCCTTTGGCAACTTAACATACATGAAATCTACATATAAACCTAAGTGGAATTCTATTATGAAACCAATTGACATTATATAAAGTAATCTACTAGTCATATATTATAGGCTCCATTTGTTTAGGGGGAAAACCACATTCTAGGAAGTGGTTTTCCCCTTTTCCGTTATTTGGCGCAAGATTGGTGACGCAAAGGAAAACCTTTTCCTTCAAATGGAGGAAAATGACTTTCCTTTTAAAAGAGGGGAAGTCATCATTCCGAGTGATCTAGAAACATAATTCTGACAACATATAAATATTCTCATTAGATTTTTCTTAAAAAATGCTAACACGGCATATGATTTCGGCCATATTTAGGTAGTTTTTACATCAATATACGACGAACTTTTTATCGTAATTTGTTAAAAATATTGTCATAACTTGTAAATATTATCGTAATTATATATTATATTAGCACTTTTATATTTGGTCAGATTCTTACAAAAATTCGTCAAATTTTGATGTATGGTACCTGAGTGATAAAATATTCAACTTTAGGGTACGTCATTATATACATTTAAATATCAAGATATGTAATAAATGTTCAAATCTCAGGGTATCTTAGTAACAACTTTACAACCCCATATAGTCTAAATAATTTTAAATATATTGTATTGCTATTTATATTATTCTATAACTAGGAATAAAATAATTGGTACAAGATGATTCCTTTAAAACAAGCAAGGAATATCGAAATGTGAAAACATATTTTCCGTTAAAACAAACAAGGAAAAACCTCAACGAAAATAACATTTTCTATGGAAAATATTTTCCAAAGAAAAATATTTTTTATAAAAAAAATACTTTCGTTAAAACAAACGGAGCCTTAATCTCCTCTCTCCTAATTCTAAATGAGATTTAACTAGACTTAACAACATAAATTTTGCAAATTTAACAGCACGAAACATCATATAATAACTCATGGGCACACTCCTCAACAATAATTAAAAATTAATCTTTATAAATGTGTAGTAATGGAACTCATTTTTTATAATACATTAACTTGTCAAACAATTTTATATAAAATAAAATCATCATTTATTATTAATATTAAAAAGAGGTAAGGACAAAACTCCGTAACGGTCACTCATTGGCTTATCCCCACTGCTATTCCCCTCGCTCCTCTTCCAACACTTAGACGCAAAATCCACCATGGCCTCTTCTTCCTCTACTCTCTCTCTCCTCCTTCTCCTTGCCGCCGCAGTAAACGCCGTGTCCGCTGTCTCTGCCACCGCCTGCGGCATCGACCTCATCCGTCAAACCTGCAAAAACTCCTCCTCCGGCGACCAAAACATCCACTATCCCTTCTGCGTCTACGCCTTGCAATCCGCCCCTGCCAGCCGCTGCGCCACACTCAACCGCCTCGGCCTCATCACGATCAACCTCGTCCGATCCAACGCCACCGACACGCGCTGCCTGATCGCTCAATTTTTCCAGCCCAAGACGTTTTCTGGCTGGCGCCGCGCCAGATCGGCGCTAAAAGATTGTCAGGAGTTGTACTCCGACGCTGTGCCGACGCTGCGTGAGGCGGCGAGAGATTATCGAGCGAAGAGATTTGACGATGCGAATGTGAAGGTAGGATCGGTGCTTGATGCGGCGGGCACTTGTGAAGATGGATTTGGAGAAGTAGGGGTGAAATCGCCATTAACGAAGCAGAATAATCACAGCTTTCAGTTGTCTGCCATTGCTCTTTCCATTATGAATATGGTGTCCTCTTCCACTACTCCTCAGTTTTAATTGCTTTGTTTATAGTATGCTTAATGCTTGGATTTGGAGAAGAGTTTGCCATTTAGATTTAATTATTTATAGTGCTTGAAAAATAAAAAAAAATAACATGTTATATATACGTATATGATTTCTTTTGGTATATGTTGGCTGTGTTTAGAGACGACATTTCCTTATATATACAACAATAATAACAAATCCAGTGTCTCCAGGGCTCCCGTATATGCAGGGTTTGGGGGTAGATGTGCGCGGCCTTCCCCCTTCAGAGGGCTATCCTGAAAAGAGGCTGTTTCTGAGGACGCAGGCTATTTCCTTATATATATATATATATATATATATATATATATATATATATATATATATATTATATATATATGTATATGAATTTGATTCTCAAAATGTATCTGGAATTTCTATTGTGTGTCCAAATAGCTATTTATAAGCTGAGGTATAGTTGTTTCCATGTTTGTTTTTTTGATATGGCCGGTTCTGACATTCTCGGGGCTTCAAACAAAATTTTTAAATGGAGTTCTTCATATTTAATAATGTTTCTCTTAAAACTCATTAATATTAACAATTGTTACTTTAAAAATAATGACTTCTAAAATTTGGGCCTCTAAAATTCGGGGGACCCAAATGAGTATTTAGATAGTTTGGGGTTATGTCCGGCCCTATTTGATCACAAGAGCCAAACTCTGAGCTCTTGAAAAAGGAGAGGAAACCATGGTTGGAGTGTTTTTGACGTATGGGCTGTAAAAGGTTAACAATATTTGGAGCTTTAGTTTAGAATTTATAGGGACAGGAAAAGGGGTGAGGTGGCTCTAAGAAGACCTAGAATCTTTATCTATTTGACACATGTATGAGTACTGTTGAAAAAAAGATACAAGAACATAGGACATAAAAACAATAATAGTAAATGAATAGTAAGTAAACACTCCCATATCCCACATTGACAAATTAAGAGAGGGTATTTGGGTTTATATATGGTTACGTGAGAGGTGCCCTTTGACTCAATTCATGGATGAAAGTATGGACACCACACGCGCGCACGCCGCCCGCCCACTGTGCTGTGCTCGGGCGAGGGCGTGGGTTACAAACAATTATTTTTCGGAAAAAACAGTCTTTTACTGTTTCGTAGTTGACGTTCATACTCGGAAGCGGTTGCCGAATTTTTTGCTCACGTTCAAAGTGGTGGCCGAGTCTTTTGCTATGCTAACTGCCAACGTCCCACTTCACCCTGGTTTTAGGACTTCGGTTGAAGCTCCAGTCCATTGTTTTAGGGATCGGTTGGTACTTTTTTATACTATAAATACAACCCTTCTTCTTCCATTTTAATCATCAAAAAAACGCAGACAAGTATAACTCTTCTCTTCACCTTTCCTCTCGGTTCTTTCTATTTCTTCAAATATTCGGCAAAGTTCTGAAGCGTCTCCTACCCGGTGGCTGTCGAGTGCACGGCGTGATCGAATTGTGTTAATCCTGGAGGACGGCCGCCAAATCAGCTGTTTGCACCGAAGCAGTGATGAAATCGTCTTTTAGGACAGTGGTACTTCCCACGGCACGGTATCTTCGGTATTACATTCAATTTCTTAATTCTCTCGTGTTATTTGTTTGTCACGTTTATATATTTTAATCAGGTTTAATCGCTTTTATTTAATGCTGGAAAAATACATTCGTTTTTTCTGCGACTACTAGTTATTTATTCTAACAGGTATGAGCAGTCGTCAAGTAACACTTAGGGTCCCTCATGGTAACTTGTATATTTTATTCGGGGTTTAAAGAACAAGTTTGGTACTCGGACTCACTTGACCTAGCTTAACGATTAAGGGGAGATGTGAGCGGATTGACAATGAGGGAACAAGTTGACAAGAACTTGCCAGAGGTAACTGACACCACTCTTGAATTAATCCTTGCTCACCCGTAAGTCCCCGCCTACTGCTACTCCTCAAAGCTGATACTAAATCGGATATCAATCAAATAATATTTTTATTAACAGCAGCTAATCAAGTAGTTAACGATTGTCGGTTCACAACCAATAATTAATGTAAAACATACCTACTGTGGAAGGCGTGGTTTATTTCGAGATCTCTGTGTTGTGGCCAGGAAGCTGCGTGGCTTCTAATTTGAGGTTGATGTATATTGTGGGTCCTTAATTTTATGAAAAATTTTATAATATAAAGTGCTGTAATGCTTCTTTGCTTGATATATGATATTAATAACTATGATCTGTTTAATATATCATATCAGTATAAGATTAGTCTATAGTTCGAAATTTGCTAATTCAAATAATTTTTTGAGGGCTACCCATTTTACCATTTTATTGAAATCTCCAAATTTAAATATATGTGCAACTTACTGATTAGCTAAGATACACGAAAAATGGGTCATCCAGATAACTCGATTATGAGAAAATATATTCTTGTATAGATAAAGTAGTAAATATACTAAATGATCAATCCAAAAGTTCGGGATAAAAGAATTCTAATTATCCTTACCCATGAAAACTAATTTAATAAAAATGAATATATTCATTGCTTAAATACCTTATGAATATATTCTTTTTGTTTTCTTTGGACATAAACTCTGGCATATGATTCACATTAATGTCTAGTCAAGGCAAGTATACTTAATTTCTTTTTATAATCTAGGTAAGTGTATACGTGTTTGCTTTATAATTATTGGCGTATCGTGTTTGGGAGTGGATAACCTAATCAATACACCAAATCAAATAATTAATCACATCACATCACCTCACCTTCTCGTGTGTTAATCACGTAATTGTAATGATAATGAATGTCAATACGTATACCATTTGGTTGATAAAGACGACTACTAGTAAACTCTCTTTCTCGTCTAAGCGCTCTCTCTATATCTAACCATGAATTTTGGTATCGGGTGCACCCGATTTAACCTAATATGTCCAATCTTTCACGCCATGGACATACACCGTTAGTCCAATAGACTAAACTCGAACAAAGTATAAAATAGTATGATATAAATATCTAGTTTTATACTTTTAGGCAAATATTAATTTGGGACTATTGAATAACTTACAACGGCAGATAGATATGGGCCTTGGCACGCTAATTAACCCTTTTGCGGGCTCGTACTCATTGTTGGCCCAATTACATAATTACGGATCAATATTTGGGGCCCAATCTCAAATAAAATATAATAAAAATAGGCCCCCTTTTTTTTTTTCTTGCTATGCATGTACTTGAAATTTTCATTATTAATGTTTGCTAATTATATTAGCTCAAATATCGTAATATAATATATTTTTATATTGTTATTTATGTAAAACTATGTAAAAATTGATCAATATTACTTAACTATCATAACACTTCATATAATAAATAAAAGAAGGGAATCAAATCTAAAAAGAATAATAAAATTAGGGCTAGAACTATGTAATAAAGATCGTATCTCTTATTGGAAAAACGTACATATATAGAAATCATCTCAAAACTTTACCAAGCATCCAATTAACTTTAGACCGACCAAATGATGGGTCACAAAAATTAACTTTAAATAAAGTCTTAAGTGTAAAAGTACATCTTATTAAAATTATATTAATATTAAAAATAAAGCTATTGAAATTTAAATTTGTAACTTTTCGAAAAGTTAAGGTTTTGATACTATATTAAAGAACTAATTATTTAAAAAATAATCAAAGAATTATATTTTTCAAAAGTTTAAGCTGATGAGTGAAGGCCCACGATTGGTTTTATATTCTAACATGCCCCCTCATGTACACGCCCATTTGGGCATGAAGTATGGATAGTGCAAAAGCTTACCTCATACCTTGTGCTTAAATTATTTCTAATATAGAAAATGAGAGTTTTTGAGATTCGAACCCATGACTTTTTAGTCAACAAAGTTCTTAAAAGTTTAAACTGATGGGTGAATGTTTACAATTGATCTTATATTATACCAAAAATATTAATTACTAAATAAATATAAACTAGTCTTATAATTTATGTTGTAGTGACTTTTCGATGGTGGAGAAGACCGGGGCCCCCCAAGGGTAAAAGAAAAGTAAAGAAAAATAATGTATAATATTTATATTTATATTTATATTTATATGTACGGACAAGCGGCAACCGCCCTTTTGTAATATTAATTAATATCAACATTATTAAATTCATGAGATATAGTACAAAGTACATTTTTTTAATTAAATTCATAAGATGATATTGTGCAAAGTTAGGACCATATAATAATTATTATTATTATTAGCAAGCCAAACATATTATTCCATACGTGTACAACGTGTCATTATTCAAATCTAAAAAATATTTATATCCCAAGAATCAAATGGCCTTTTTTATTGACCGTATGTAAACAATATGATATGAGTATATACATATATATCAATTATATTATTTAAACATGTAACATATTTGATAAAAATTATAATATATTTAGGAATATCTCTTATTATTTATGTTGTATATGAAGGATTATTTAAATTAATTAGAAAATTTATTACTTAGTGTTTTACAATTTTGAGATATATATATATATATATCATGAGTTACTTTAAGATTCAAAACTTCTTCAAAATATGTGAGTTTTTCATTTAAGTATATTGATATGAAACATGATTTTGATTAGACATATACGTGCATTTATAATAATTTCTTACCAAAAATTTAATCATGACACATAATATTAGTAATATATAGTGCCTCACCGTAATTCGTTGCATTTTAATCTCAATCAAGTGAATTTCTGCTAGGAACACAAATCAACATGCTCATACATATTATTATATTCAAGATTGAAAGTTTTTAACCTTAAAGTAACTGAATGTCTATATTCAAGATTAAAGTTTTTAATCTCAATCATATGTTCATAGTGTTTTTTGTATAAATATGCTATATTTAAGACTATAAGTTTTTGACCTTAAAGTAATTGAATGTTTATATCGAGTCAACTACTGAATTTCTTATATAATAAATGCTCAAATTTTAATGTATTTAAATATAATATATTTTTAATAATAAAATACGAATTATTATTATTATTAGTTTTTCATTTAGAATCGAAAAAGTGGGATGTGGTTGAACATGAGACAGACGCAATTACCTAACGTTGTCTTTACCAACTAGGTGTGTCTCAACCTATCATTTATCAAAGTTAAAATGCTCTCCATCTTGTTTTCTATTATTTTTTCAAAAAGATACGGACAAAGAGTCTTAAAATCGTCTATAACAGTCAAGGAACCTAAAGCATCAGCTCTGATAAGAGAAGAAAAGAGGGAGCTCTGTCCGACATATTTTGCCACACAGAAAGACTAGATCTCTAAGATCCAACTTTGTTAACCAATTTTGTTCTCTATTTTCCCGACTTTTTGTTATCTTACTTGAAATACCCTTGGTATATTTTTTGTTTTATATTTTTCCATTGAGTAGTGTGCACTAACAAAAGAAACCAACTCAGAATTCGATGTTTTGTTGTAGTGAATTGACTTAAGTATATTCTGTTTAAAAGATTTATATTTATACACTACTATATTCTTACTGTAATTTCTCCTTTATTGACGATTGCAAGTTCGTTCTAAATTATGCATCACTTGATTCACTTTATTTGGTATCGATTTTTATATCAACATTATCATCAAATTTAAGCAATTGAATTAATATTCACTCAACTGTCCAATTTAAATCATCCATACTTTTTAAAAGTAGGACGTTGTAATAATTCACACATACAAAATAATATATTTTATATTTTATTTCATAATAATCAGCTCATTCTCATACACATATCATATGATATAAAATAAATATTTTTAGAAGAGTATTTTAATAGAAAAAAATTTAAAAGAAAGAGTTGACACTTGACATCCCACTACAGAGTTATCTTTCTAATTAATTAGTCAAAAGATGCTCTCAATTTTCCTACTAAATTTTATTTCTAATATTTTAATTATTATATATTATATCATCACGTGTTTAAATATAATAATGTCAAATTTATAAAGGGATTTTAAAATCTTTTCCATTTTAATAGTGGGGAGCACAAAGTATTTTACTATTATATTAATACAAAACTTTGAATTGTAAGTGAAAATTATATTAACATTAAATAACTAAAAAAAGTTAAAAATTAAATAAGTAGATAAGAATAATGGACCTAACATTTGGTAGTGGGACCATAAATTAAATGAAAATGAACGTGATTAAAAACATCTCTTTTTCATTGAAAGCTAAAGCAAATTGTTCAATTTCAAGGGCCTATAACCAAGAAAAAATTATAATATTCAAAGGCTTATGGCGTATACTGCAGATTAACTGAGTTAACTGGTATTTTGCTCCACTTGGGACTCAAAATTCAGACTTATGATCTCGGAAACTTTGAGTTGTAGGTCAGTAAGTTAGCTCAAATCGAGCTCCACAACCTTGGAATCAAACTCAGCTCATTCAAGCTCAATTCAAACTGTTTTGGACTTGAATATGAACAACTTTGCAAGCTCACTCAACCAAATCTTTCTGATTTACTAAGCTCCAACTATCTCAAGAGTATGAAATACATAAGCAATATTGTCCAACCAAAGAGATATCAAACTATATAATAATATAAAAAATAACATAATCAAGCTAAAAAATTAATTACAAATGCTAAGCAATTGCAATAGAATACTTGCATGTTCAAATATGTTAGCCCTAAACAAGAAAGGCCTCAAAACCAGAGATTTTTTTAAGCTTTGCAAAAAGGCCTCCCAAAATAACACGACTAGGCTAATCTTATCTTACTCATCATCTACTAGTGCTACTATTACTATTACGCTACGAAGCGATCTGATTCATATCAGAACTGCTGACCGAATTGAAAGGAGGGCGTCGCAGCCAACCCGAGCCAGGACTTGTTGTCTATGGGCTTCGACGAACCAGCGTTCGTGTTCTCTGCGCTGTACGGGCACTTCGAGACCAGCCTGTCATAGCATAATAAAAGAACGAGTTAGTTAGAAATTTCATTGGCCTACCAGGCTTATATGTTATCTCTTTTAACCCGATCACGTTCATATTTGATGTCAAATGAACCAGATAATCACTTACAAAATCATAAATTTGGGTCAGGGAGCTTCTTACCTGTCCTTTCTCTTCTCTAAGAAGCGATGCAGAGAAGCCTTCCTAGCAATAGGGAAATCTGAAATTGAACAAGAACAAAATGCATAAGCAACTATCATCAAACAAAAGATACCAGGTCTCCGATTGATACAAGGGTAATCAGTATCTAAGATTTTTCAAAGGAAAAACTTCTCCATCCAATGACTTCTCTTGTAAAACAAGGGAACTCTCGCTCCAAGTGTCTAAAAAGCATGGAGGTATTTCTCGGTCCAGATCTAGATCAATACCGAAATGAACTAGACGAAATCATAGTTCATTAAAGGTAATGGCATCGAACATAGACTGGAGCAAAGAATGACAGATTTTTATAGATTGGTGGAAAATATTCTCCAAAGGACAGAGGACTTTCCTATATCAAACGGAGCCTAAGATTCAATCTCTCTTCTTCGAATCAAAAAACATTGTGTTAAAGATGAATGCTTACTGTTAGCATTTGGAACACCAGGTCGCTGCATCCCTTTGTTATTGAAACTAGGGACGGCACTTGGGTTAGCCTGAGGACCCAAATGACTCGGAGTGGGTTCAGACCCACCATTCTTTGGCTTGGGCCCAAAGGTGCTAGCCAGGTTCATCACTTCCCTTGCCTTCTCAGCTGACAAGTCATTGAAGACGATGACCTGCCCATTGTAGAAGATTGTCATCTGAGCAGATTTCTGCTCACTGACGCCCCCAACACTACCACCAGCAGGCTTGCTCACACTGATAAACCAAAACCCAACAAAAAAGTTACAAATTAGAAGGTCACAAACATGGTATTAAACATAATTATAAGCCCAAAACCAGAGATTCGGGACAGGGTAATAGTAAAGAGGGGTATCTTGATTACCCTTATTTCACAATTGGATAAAGGTACAAGGATAATAAGAGTGACAGTTAAACATGAACAAAATTGTCAAAAAATTTTCCGAACTTCATCCTATTACGCTTCATTTGGGTTGTCAAGAATACAGGGGTACCCTAAACTAAAATTATCAAATAGGCAACGGTCATGATTTATAAGAGCCCATATCATGTCTCTCGGTTTGGGTTTTGGACGTGCAAGACTCTAATAAGTTATATAAGTCCCCACACCATGTCTTCCAATTGGATGGGCCTAAAATTGTACAGAAAGAACTGATCAACATATAAGTCTAGTAAGCTCCTGTTCCGAATCTCAGTTGATTCTATTATAAAACCAGCTGACATTAATTACAGTAACCAACTAGCCTTACACGTACATCTCTGACATGCAGAGTCCTTAACACACGACACTTTTGACACAAGAATTTAAGCTTACCCAGGATTAGGCTTGAAAGGGGGAGTATTCTCCACGGAAGCATATGAAGAAAACCCAGATTGCTGAGGAAACAAACTCATAGAATCCATGCTCCCCACTTTCGAATTGTACGGAAAAAGTTCCATTGTTGTTGTTTGATTACGAATTGCCTCAT
Source organism: Simmondsia chinensis (assembly GCA_018398585.1). Classification (NCBI taxonomy): domain Eukaryota; kingdom Viridiplantae; phylum Streptophyta; class Magnoliopsida; order Caryophyllales; family Simmondsiaceae; genus Simmondsia; species Simmondsia chinensis. The sequence goes on from JAGTTD010000010.1 coordinate 37,045,197, forward strand.
TCAAATTCAGACCTGTAAAACGCAACATCAGATTTCTTGTCTTCATTTTTCTCTCTTTTTTCTTTTCAAATCCCCACAAGAATCTAAAAAGAACACACTGATACCCCCAACTTAAAGTACACTTACATTACATACCGAAATTTTTTTTCCCTTTTTTTTTTTAATTTGGGATTGATTTGTTACCGATAAGATCTCTATAACAGAACTGAGTGATATGCTCAACAGAAAGCAAGAGATGAATTTCAATTTTGCAGTGAAAATAGATAAATTTTTTTTTTTTACCAAGTTACATTTTTTCCACGTGGGGCAGAAAATTAAGGACACAATCTATGACTTTATGGGTCAAAAATCTTAACCCATTTTATCGTTTGAAGATCTGAATCTTACAATAACATAAAAATGGGAACTCGAACTCAATTTGCTTATAAATGACAGACCTAAACCCACCAGTTTATTGACATTTTTTGTGATTCTTAAAATAAAATTCTAAGCATAAGATGATTAAACAAAAGAATTAGAGCACAGAAACATAAATTATTGCGTCCCCAATCAGCTCTCTTAATTGGTGAAGACTCAAGATTTATTTTATAGTCTAACACATCTCCTCACATTTGCTTGAGGATCGAATATTAGACAGACCCATCTCATACAAGATGGGTTTTTGGGATTCATACCCATGAAGTCTTAGTCAACGAGACAACTATCCCAAAAGTTTAAACGGACCAATAGACGCAAGATTAGTTCTTTATTATAACATAGAGAGAGAGATTTACCGTTGAACTCAGGAATGGACCTCTTCTCCTTCAAGAACTTGCCAAGGAGGCTGCAAGTCTGCAAGAACGCCGACTTCTGGTGGTCGGACCTCCCTGAATCACCCACCTCCGACGACCCAGCCATACTTTCCGGCGTATAAATTAAATTAAAGATATAAAATGCCCAGAATTCGAATTGAAAAACCCTCCAAATCTTTTGCTTTCTGGTTGAGAATCAAAGGTGATTCGCAAAAATCAAAGTTTCTCTCTCAGCTCGGTGCTCTGGAGAAAATCTTGTGGAAATGTTTTTATAGTATGCTTTGTTCAAGCACGAGGAATATATGAGTCCGCCCTCCCTTCTCGTTTGCTTTCAACTTTTTTTTTTTATTAATTTATTGCTGTCAATTTTTTTATTTTTTTTTTAAAGTTATTTGGGTCATGTGATGTGACTCTATATACTATAAAACACATAAATTTATTTATTTATTATTTCTTTCGTTTTTATTACATCAATTTGATTCAAATCATTTCAAATATAAATATCTATCTTTTTCAAACACATATAAATAACTGCCTAATTAGAAATATCAGGATATACATTAATAAGAAATTCATAACAATATATCTTCAAATAAAATTATTATAGATATTATTATGTTTATAGTTAATTGTTGGCTATTAGTTATTAGTTATTGACTAATAATTATTACTGCTAGCTATTATTTTGTAGCTCCTAATTATTGATAGTCGTCTAATAGATGATAATTGATAGTATTTTGTTAGCGAATATACTCTAAAGACATAAATGTAAATATTCTTGACTAACGAAATATTTTTAGTTTCAAGCTAATATATTAAAATTATTAAATATGTTTATAAAGTAAAAAAATTAAAATTAAAAAAATAAGCCCATGTCTTATTGAGTATTTATTTTTCTCATTAACTAAATATTTAAACACTAATTTGTTAAAACTAAAATTTAAAATTAAAACACATACTTAACTTGTGTGTGTATATATATATGTATAAACAATTATTAGAGTGAGGTATGGTTATATTTCCCATTAGCTTATTTTGGAAACGAAAAGCTAATTTCATAAATTTTCAAACGCCAACTTTTTACTGAACAATGTTGCATTTAGAAGTTAAAAGCCTGTGAAAGCCCTAACATATAAAAATCATTACCAAACGCAATATTTAGTATTTCAATTGTACAAACAGTTAAATGCTAATAAAAAAATTACCACGAGACTGTAACTACTTGATTATTTAAATATTAAAAAGCACATAAAAAACTAACAAAAAACTTCTTTCAAATAATCAACTTAACAATAATATAGCTGAAAAGCAAAATATTTTTATTATTTAGAGGCTAAATTTATGTCTTATCATTTAGGTTAAGCTATTTTAAGACTAATATTTAATACTATTCTAAAAATAAAAAGTAAACACGATATAAATAATTTATTAGTTCTATTAATTAATTTATTACATGCCTACGTTTTCCTGGTCCATATATTTAATGCAAATTTGAGAAATTCTTTTTTTTAAATCATTTTTTGGAAAATCCAAAATTAAAAAGGGTAGAAGTGGGAAACTGGTTATAATTATTTATTTTGGCAATTCAAACACGTGTTGTTTACCTTAAAATAAAATAAAAGAAAATAAATTTAATAGGAGGTGGGCCCCACCACACTTCCCCATAATATCCCCGTCGCTTCCTCGAGGAGTAGGTGGTGGGCCCATGTTTTACGCCGTTACATCACTCCGTTTACCTGTCTCTTTCACGCCGTTTATTTATTTATTTTTTTTCTTTTTCGAATTTTGTTTACATTATTCAGGTTTCGTTTATTTCGAGGGAAGTAGCTTTTCCGCGGAATATATTTTCCTTAAGACTAGATTTTCCAAAAAAAATCAAATTTCGATTAACATTTTTTCTTGTTTGTTTCGGAGGAAAACATGCTCCCGCCATATAATATTACTTATTTATTATAAAAAATAATCTTATATCAATCATACTATACATTGTTATAAGATAACATAAAGTAGCGAATAAGTTATATAGACTTCTTTTAATTGTGAAGAAGTTATTTTTAATAGAAAAATACAGGAAATTTATCACTTAGAGACCTAAGGTTTGACCATTTATACCCAGATAACCTACATATTTCGAAATATATAATGGGGCCCCTTGATGTTTCAAAATTTTATCATCTAGATACCGAGTTTGGTGAATTTTTATCAAAATCTAATTAATTTTCATCATAGAGCGTTGATGTGGTACATAATTACAATAATATATATAATTATATTAATATTTTAAACAAAACTTTAGAAATGACAAAAAAAATTCACTAAATCATGATGGAATATATCTACATATTAATGAAATAATATGTCATATTACGCTGACGTATGCCCCAAAACTTTTTAAAACACTTGGAATATTAACTTCCCTTCTTTTACAAAGGAAAATATTTTTCTCATTTGTGAGGAAAAGCTTTTCCTTAGAAAAACGTTTTCCGTCAAAAACTTGGTGCCAAACAACGAAAAGTAGGAAAATTATTTTCAAGAATCTCTTTTTCATTCAAAACAAACGGCGCCTCAATGTAAAACATAAGTTAAATTTAGGGAATTTCACTGAAAATTCACCTTTTAAAATAGTTATTTTATACCTTGTTATGATATATCTTTATTTTTTTTGGCAAGTCATGTTAAGAAATTTAAATGCTTTCAATGAACCATTATTGTTAGTTTTCTATTTGAATTATACATGTAATTTTGACAGGTATAAAATCGGGTAAAATACAACTTACATTGATTTTAACTCTGTTGGTTATAAAAAATTAGACTTTTAAAGTGACTCTATGTGCAATTTTGAATATCTGTACATAAAAGCATGTCAGGATTCAAACATGCACTGCGTGTCTTTATTTTTCTTTTTTTGTAAAAAAAAAAAGTGGAATTACACATGTATTCTTCACGGAAAACTAATGGTATTAATGTAAGTAGTTGATTGAAAGAATTTAAACTTTAAAAGGTTTTATGAAAAATTAAAAAGTTGTGGTGGTTAAGTGAAAAATGACTATTTTTAAAAGAGATTTTCGCCCTTTAAATTTATATATAGTCCTTGGATTTTATTTAGTAGATCATTAGTTACGCTATACATTTTCAAGTATGAGTTATTGGATTCAAGTCTCTCTCCCTAGTTACAGTAGGAAATTTTTTAACTCTTTACTATTAGAATAACAATAGCAACAAACCCAGTGCCACAAAGGGCTCCCGCATAAGCAGTGTTTGAGGAAGTAGATGTACCCAGCCTTCCCCCTTCCGAGAGCTACCCTGAAGGGAGGCTGTTTCCGATGACCCCCGACCTAAAACGCTAGTTTGCATCATCGAAGCATGGCAGCCTGGCATCAAGAGAGCAGGAAACATGTGAGTCGGCCAAAGCAAGAGGCAGACATAACGAGCAAACTCAATGCAAGCAAGCTAGGCAAATAATAGGCAGAGAAATAACATTTGCAGTTGCAGTTTGCAAATAAGCCGATAAGCAGATAGTAAAGAGATAGTAGATAGTAAATCAAGAGATCAAATGTGCACATAAGTGCACCAAAGAGGAAGTAAAAGGCATAGAAACACTGATGATATTATTAATAACTAGACTACCCTACTCTACGCCGCTATATCTGCTACCCTATGCTAGTCCAAATGTTATTTATGAATTTTAATAAAAGTTCGTTCATCGAGGACCCTTGAATATTGAAGTCCAGGTGATACGTAACTAGGTTTTCTAACGCAAATTTGTTTACGTAACTAGTTTTGTAACATTTTAATATCAGTTAGCAACATGTGTAGAACCCTTATGTGATTCAAGTAAATTAATGTTGCGTTTTTTATTCCAAAGATTCTTATATTTTATTCATTAAATTAATTTAATTTTTATATTTTTAATTGTATTAATTTAGTTATATGAACAAATTGATGTTAAGTTAGTAATGTAATTTTTGTCAAAATATAGTGAATTATGAAATTTTTATGTAAAGCATTTACATTTTGAAAAAAATTCACTATATTTTGGTATAAGATTCCTAAGTGATCTATATTTTTAAACTCCAAGATACCTCATTATTTGTAAAATGTTAGGACATTTATAAGAAAATTACTTAAATCCCGGACATTTAAGTGAAGATTTTCTAATAAAATAAAATTATAAATGTTAGATGATGAATTTTTTTCGATAATTAGCAACACGATGGCATCACAAAACGACAACGAGGCCACAATCAACCTGCATAAAAGCAAGAATCAAAGAACAAATACAAAAGTAGCTAAAATAAAACAAAAAAATATGATAAAAAGAAAAAACAAACAGTTAGGAAAGAATCCAACTGTCACTATCAACATATTTAACTGTAGATGACAAAGTATAATTGAAATTTAATGATCAAGTTGGAAGTTGTCTCCTAATTATCATGCTTAACTTTTTTCCATAATTAGCGTCACAGTCACAATACAAAATGGCAACTCGTAAAAACGAGGCCAAAGTCAACTTGCATAAAAGTGGGGATTAAGAAACAAGTACATAAAAATTTATACAAAACGAAAGAATAGAACAAAAATAGAACATAAATACAGAGACTTTTTTAGCATATTATCACAATTTAAAAAAAATTTAGCAAAATATCATATATTTAAAAATATTTAGCAAACTATCATATTTTACTATAGCCAACTGTTGCACAACGTCCCGTGCGTCGTGCAACATCGGCACTGTTGCACGGTGTCTCGTACTTTGTGCAACAGTGCCTAAAAATATATTTTTTTTAGTTTTACATCTTTAAAATTTTAAAAAAGAATTAATAAATTTTTTTTATTTAAATTATTTTTATTTTTAATTTTATAATTTGAATCACTAAAAATATATATATATTTTAAATTAAAAAGTATATGTATATTATTATTTGAACTATTAATAAGGAAGATATAAATGAGGGACACATTTAAATGAAGAGATGATGATATGTATATTATTATTTAAACTATCTTATATAGAAACTATGGTATTATAATACTACTAATAAGGAGGATATAAATGAGGGACACATTTAAATGAAGAGATGTTGATGTTTCCAATAAAAAATCACGAGTTTACGCATTTGTACATTATTATTTGAACTATTTTATTAGATATATGTAACTCAAAAACTAAAAAATTATTTCATATAGTTTATAAAATATATTTTAAATATTCATATATAATTTGAACTATATGAAATAATTTTTTTGTTTTTGATCATATATATAATAAAATAGTTCAAAGAATAATTTACAAATGCGTAAACTCGTGATTTTTTGTTGGAAATATCGACATCTCTTCATTTAAATGTGTCCCTTATTTATATCTTCCTTATTAATAGTATTATAATATCATAGTTCCTGTATGAGATAGTTTAAATAATAATATACATATCATCATTTCTTTATTTAAATGTGTCTCTTATTTATATCTTCCTTATTAATAGTTCAAATAATAATATACATATACCTTTTAATTTAAAATGTATATGTATTTAGTTATTCAAATTATAAAATTAAAAATAAAAATAATTCAAATTAAAAAAAAATATATTAATTTTTTTTTTAATTTTAAAGATGTAAAACTAAAAAAAAAAATAAAAATTATGGGCACTGTTGCACGACGTACGGGACGATGTGCAATAGTGCAAATGTTGCACGCCACATGGGATGTCGTGCAACAGTGAGTGCATGCCTTCCCGTACGTCGTGCACCCAGTGTGCTGCAGTAAAATGTGATAGTTTGCTAAATATTTTCAAAGATATGATATTTTGCTAAATTTTTTTTTAAATTATGATAATATGCTAAAAAACTCTAAATACAGACAGGTGGCTATCTTGTTTAACTATAATGCTTCTTCTAATCAAAGATTATTAACAAAGCAAACACATCACATCAACTAAAAATTCTACCAACATGCATGACATCGACTATTTAAACTATGTTTTAGACAATCTGAATCCTCAAATTTTTCAAAACAATTGGATTAAATTTCACTGATTGTGAAAAAAAGTACAATTTATTATATATATAATAGTTGTATAAGAAAATTACTAACACGATTAATCTCGTGAAAAAGACAGAAGGTCAAGTCAAACTATCCTCACTCTATTTTTATAGTTCCTCTTGGTACAATTATATTTATAAACTTACTGCGGCAGTTAAGCGTGCTTAGCAGGGAGCCTTTGAGGCACTGAAAATGTTGCTTTTGCTGCTGTAGCAGTTGGATTCATAACTAGGAATTATGTTCGAAAATTATGGTAGTTTTTTTAGCAATTAAAATTGTTGTGGTTGGGACAAACAAATGTGGTTCTAAGGACGGATCAGATGTACAATTGATTCAATAAGGACGGATCTCGAGACAAAAATTTTCCGATGTGGCGTGAACCATGACTTAATTATAATTTTTACTAAAAATCACCTAAACTTTAACGCGGTTTAATAAAATCGCTTAATTTTTAAAAAATTTTAAAGTTACACCTAAACTTTCTAAAAATTTTTAGTGTCACACCTTAATATTAACAGCCTTAATATCCATTAGTTTTTGCTGTTGTAGCATTTTAAAAAATATTTTTAAACATAAAAATTATTTTTAAAAAAATTTAAGATACATGAAATATTTTTAAAATATTTAAATTTTTTATAATAATTTTTTTTTTAGAAGCCGATAAGCAAAAGCTAACGGATATTAATGACATTGAAATTAAGGTGCGATATTAAAATTTTTAAAATTAATTTTTAAAAAATTAAATAATTTTTTTAAATTGCAACTTAATTTAAATGATTTTTAATTAAAAAACCCTTTTTTTTATATAGTGGACAACAATAAAATGATTTTAGAGTTATTAATACAAAATGTTTATGTACTTTGGGTAAAGTGTTAATTTAGTCCCTATATATTTAATTGTGTCAATTTAGTTCATGTACTATTTATTTTGTACCAATTTAGTCTCTAAAATAAAATTAGCGTCAAGTTGTTAAGAAAATTAATAATGCTCAGCGGACTAATGAGCTTATAATGACTTCATAAATAGGTTTATATTGGGTCATTTGTATTTCATATAATCAAATCGTTAAAAATTATATCGTTAACTTAATTTTAATTTCAACTGTAGGACTAAATTGACATAATTTAAATTGTATAAAATTTAAATTAATATAATTAAAAATATATAAACTAAATTAACACTTTAAGTAAACGTTAATAATCCGTGATTTTATGTAGTAAATTAAAATACATCATTGTTTTAGGAAGGCCCCCACCAACGGCGTACGGTTCCGTTACGGTCAGTCATCTCGGGCAGAGATAACCCGTTCCCTTCGTGGAATCAAAAACGGCAAATGTAAGTCGCGTTGTCCAATGAAAATTGGACACGCGGCAGGCTCGGATTGGGTTATGTTCTCCGCGTGAAGAATGAGGGGCAAAACCGGAAACACGGGTTGGTGGGTGCGCACATGCAAAGCCAGGGAGTATACGTGGAACAATCTTATAGGATGGCTCGTCAGCGTGTATAAGGGGGTCTGAAATTGTGAATCTCGTTCGGTACACGTGGTTACACGGTGGGGCCCCCCGATCGAATAGCCAATTTCAACGTTTCTATTACACAGGCCATCTTATATTGTATTCTTTAATTATATCAAGTTTAAATATAAGAACTCTTGATATTTAAACTCGTAATTTTTTGATCACAAAGGGTCTGATATAATGTCAAACAATCAGCTTTTTTAAAAGTTTTAGCCAATAGAAGAAAGTCTATAATTAGTTTTATAATGTAACATCCGTGTAAGGAATAAACATTTTTTTTTTAAAATGGTTAGGAGTACACTAGACTATCTAGACATGTATGAAAGCCTAAGGGTTCATGTGGATAATCGGGTTAAGTTGTTGTCAAGTACCTTTTCGATAGACCTTATTACTTTGCTAGATCAAGCCCAAAGTAGCTACCGTATATGCAGCCTCATTCGCTTCACAAATGATATGAGAGGCTTGATGTTTCCTAAAATGCTAGAGCACATATAAAATATCTTTCAGTTATGGTTCTGATTTGTTATGAATATTTGTAACTCCTGCTTAAGAATTCTAATTTAGTATGTGAACACCCATATTAAGTCCACTTTGATAGCTCCCCTTGCGGGCCATGCCTCTGCTAGCATAATTGAAACATTTTTCCACCCTTCGGAACTCATGGATAAGGACTCTTACACCGCCATCACGAAAAATAAAATCATAAGTTGATTACTCTAATCTATTGGAACCATTAAAATTAACTTTGAACCGACCCATATTCGTTGGAATCCACTTGGTTAGATTTTTAGATCTTCTATTGCGATTAGAATTGGTGTGCAAGTTAGGAGTCGGGGGCAATATGCTCCTTGTTCGCAATTTTGCAAATATTTCATCAGTTTGAATTATTATTCATATAAGGAATAATTTATTTGTATTTTTATTTAAAATTATATGTTAATTTTTATTTAAATAGTCATTTATATTTCAAGATTATTCATATTAATCTTTTATTATTATTATTTTTTTCAAACTAAAGAAATTATTTTTTAAAAAAAGTAAATAAATAAAAAATACAAGGGAGCAAGAGTGTGAAAATTTGAAAAAAAAAAGAGATAAAGAAGAGAGTACTAGTACCAGGTTAAGGAAAAGGAGGACAGAGAGAGAGGGGGAGTGGGGTCACGCGGTGCGACGATGTAACGTGATTGAAGAGACTTCTTCTCCTCACGTGCTTTCCGTGTTCTACTTGCTTCCACCTGCTCCCTCCTGCTATTATTATTACTATTATTATTCGCAAAGAGATGTGCTATATTTTTTATATTATACTTTATAATTTATATTATATTTAAATGGAGGATGGTCTTTACAGTATTCTATAATAGAAAACTTCCACTAAAACTAAAGAAAAAATACTATAAGATGGTAGTGAGACCGGTTATATCTTATGAGGCAAAATACTGGCCAATGAAACGGCATCATACATCAAAGACGAAGGTAGCAGAGATGAGAATGCAGCGATGGGTGTGCGGACATACAAGGAAGAATAGGATCATGAACGACGTCATAAGAGGCAAATTGGGCGTGGTCTCGATTGAGAATAAATTAAGGGAACAACATTTGAGGTGGTTCGGTTATATTAGGAGGAGACCGCCTACTGCCCCGGTCAGAAGATGTGAACAACCACATACTACGCTAAGGAAGAGAGGGAGAGGCAGGCAAGAGAAGAGATAGTTGGAGACAATTCAACAGGACCTCACCCACCTAAAACTACATACAGGAGGAGATGGACTTTTTTTGCAAATTGGCCCAATTTCCAAAAAAATTTAGAAAAGTGGCCTACATCAAAAAATATTTAAAAAAATGGCCCTATTTACTGTAGCAAGATGGGTGCACGAAGTACGGAACGTCATGCAACACACGATACGGCGTGCAACGGTACCCAGCTTTTTTTTTTTTAGAGTTTTACCACTTTAAAATTAAAAAAAATAATAAAATTTCTTTTTAATTTAAATTATTTTAATTTTTAAAATAAAAATATCCCGGGGGCACTTATCTGCTGGTTTATTTGTTTAGGTTTAATCACATACTATTGACCTTGTACTATTTGCCTATTATGTGCTTTGTACTATTTGATGTGTCCGTGCTTATTCTTTGTGCTTTTGCTTATGCTTTCAAGATGCCTGCTCCCATAACGACACGATATTCAGGGTGGAGGTCCTTGGAAACAGCCTCTGTTCCACCCAGAAGGGGGAAAGCTGCATACATCCACCCTCCCCAAACCCCGCTTTCTCGGGAGCCTTTGTCACTGGGACTGTTGTTGTTGTTAAATTATTTTAATTCTTAATTTTATAATTTAAATTACTAAATACGTATAAATTTTAAATTAAAAGTGTATGTATATTATTATTTGAACTATTAATAAGGAAGATATAAATGAGGGACACATTTAAATGAGGAGATGGTGATATGTATATTATTATTTAAATTATCTCATAAAAAAAACTATGGTATTATAATACTATTAATAAGGAGGATATAGATGAGGGACATATTAAAATGAAGGACACAATCATTAAGTCTAACTTAACAGTTTTTTGTACGCAGCCTTCCCCCTTCCGGGTGGAAGAGAGGTTGTTTCCGAGGACCCCCACCTTGAATATAGTGTCGTTATGGGAGCAGGTATCCTGAAAGTATAAGCAAAAGCACAAAGAATAAGCACGGGCACATCAAATAGTACAAGGCACATAATAGGCAAATAGTACAACGTCAATAGTATGTAATTAAACCTAAGCAAATAAACCAGCCGATAAGTGCTTCCGGGATATTTTTATTTTAAAAATTAAAATAATTTAACTTAAAAATATATATATTTTTTTAAAATTTTAAAGAGTTTGGGTACCGTTGCACGCCATTCCGCACGTCGTGCAACCACCTTGCTACAGTAAATAAGGCCATTTTTCTAAATATTTTTCAAAGGAGGCCACTTTTCTAAAATTTTTTGAAAATTGGGCCAATTTGCAAAAAAAGTCGAGGAGATGGCCTTAGACAGAGCTTGTTGGAGAGCGAGCATAAGGGTAGCCGATGTAGCGGTTTAGAGTAGTGCATCTTATTATTTCTTGCACTGGTACCTCTAGGTGTATTGATTTTGTCTTTGGCACACGTATTAGCGCACTTATATGCCTATCAGTGTGCTTGAGCACTTGCGTACCTGTTTACTATTTGACTGCAGCTACCATCTATTGAGTTGTGCTTTGTAGTGCTTGGCTTGTGCTATTAACTGCTCTAATTATGTTGACCTTATGCTTTCAAGATATTACGCTTCCATGATGACGCACTTCCCATGTTGGGGGTCATCAGAAACTGCCTCCCTTCAGGATAGTACCCTAAAGGGGGAAGACTGCCTACATCCACCCCCCAGTGCCTGCGTATGCGGGAGCTCTTGTGGTACTGAGACTATTATTATTGTTGTTGTATAATTTATATTGTGTTAATTTATATTGTTGTTGTATAATCAAATCTCTCCATCTGCGTTCCTAGATAGAACAACCTTATCTTGTTTACGGAAGATCAATATTGTCGAAAATATTTTGTTGGAAATATTTTATAATAATAATCAAAGAATACACCAACAACATGAAAATATATATTCCGATCTATATCAATCTAGAACTAGTAAGTACATCAATGGTTATAATGACCAAAAATACAATGTATAACATTATTACGATATCATCAAATCAGGAATCGTCAATTCCGATACAAACAATAACAAATATATGAACAACAATTTAAATAGAGAAAAGATTTTAGTAAGCACATGCACATATACAAGTCAACTTTTTCAAGCTGCGTAAAAGTCAATTGCTCCATCCAACGAAGGAAAATAAACTATGCTCTGCTCTGACATTGTCAACAAATTAAAAAAATTAATATAATGGGATAAATTTTCAGCGGACTTTTGAGAGAAGCAAATTTTGACCAATATTAACTTATTTTAGCATCTCGATCAATATTATTAGAAAAATTATATATATATATATATATATATATATATATATATATATTACCTTTTGCAAAATGTCATTTAAAAATGGAACTTCCATCATGGAGTCGGTTTGGTCAATGCATATACAATCCTCAACATGGGCTAAAATATCCAGTGTAATCATAGCAGAGAAAGAAGAAAGAAAAATTTATTTAAGTTTTAATTTCTTAAAAATTAAAAATAATAAATAAATTTGACACCAAAATGGACCTAAATTGTCTTTTCGATGAACCAATAATAAAATAAAAAGAATATTGATATCATGAACTGAATTAGAATGATGAACCAATTAACTGCAAACAAATGCACAAGTTTCGTAACTTAGTAACAAATCATGTCTTTGGGTATGTTTTCTAACTATAGCATTAACGACCCCCTGACATGTGCCAATCACGCCTCATCTTATCCCACAATTTCGCAGGAGGACCCTTTGTAAAAAAAATACACTGCTTTATACGGTAACTCTTGAGGCACTGGAATTGTTGTTGTTGTGGTACCTTTTGTAAAAAATGCTAAGCATCTTGTTAACATGACCAAAAAAAAAAAAAAAAAAAGGGGATCCCATAGCTAAATAACATGAAAAGAGGGGCTTGAAACATGACAAAAGCCTACAAATGTGACAAGATTCAAGCGTTGCGCATGTTATGCAGGTTCTATATTGTGACTTTGTCGTAGAATTATTGGAAAAAATAGATTCAAGCATTGCCCATGTTATGACTTATTCATCATATTGCTTATTCATGCAAAAGCTATGTAAAAAATTTAAACCCAATACCTCTTTCTTAGAACTTCAATATTTACTATTGGGTTAATATTTTTGTCATGAAACTATCATGCCCCCTTATCAATCTCCAATGGCCTGGAACGTAAATAACATCATTTAGACCCAATTCATATCTTATATTTATAACTATATTGCTGTTACAAATGGGGATTGTTGGAATTAGAACTCGTGATAACCAAGCTTTGATAACATGACAAAAAATAAACTATACTCTAACAATCTCATCGACAACAGAGAAATGATTATCGAATTCTTTCAACAACTTAAAGGTGGAGCAAGTTTTACGTATACATAAACCGCACATCTGCACTATGTACACATCTCTAATACAAAGCCCAGACTTTTTAAATGAAAAACGGTACAAAAACACATCAACCCACTTCAAGCTTTCATCTTCCCAAATCTGATGAAGCTGCAGAAATTTCCTCATTTTCGGATCTATCTTTAATCTCTCAAAAATCATAGTCAATGTCAGTCATGTTCTGGGAGGCAGACCGCTTGACGAGCCGTCCTTGCTCATCATACAAGTCGAGGTTCTCGCAAGGAGCAGGGAAAATGGACCCGATCACACGCCCCTGCACGAAAGCGCATTGAAAAATGTGTTTCTTTTTGTAGGTGATCCCAACCGACATATCCCGGAACGTTACATTCGTCACCGGGATATCCTCGCTCCCATGGATCCGAACTGGGACCCGGACGCCCTGGCCATGGACAGAAGTAAAGCTTATGTCTTTGATTTCTGGGAGGGCTTTAGGATCAAATCCTTCATCTGGGTGTTCATTGTAATCTGTTTTTATGACAATCCCGACGCGGACGTTGTCGAATGTTAGGTTTCGGTAGGTTATCTGGCGTACGTATCCGCCCCTACCGGGTGCAGTCTTGATGCGCATAGCGCGTCTAGAGTTCCATACAAGTACGTTCTCCACGGTCACACTTGAGATGCCACCCGACATCTCACTCCCTATTGACACTCCTGCGCTGTTCACAAGTTCATTCAAGGGAAAATATCAAAAACCTCAAACTCGGAAAATGAACAAATGCACTAGTTTGTCATTGGAAGGGTGGTTTGTGCTGGTGGTCCATCATTTTAAGTTTGTTTAATTCGCGCTACCTGGCATGGTAACTGACATCTCATAGGTTCGATGATGCGGGTAACCTAATGATAGACTACCATTTCAAACAAAAGAAAAGATAAAGGACCAATTTGAAAAAATTTATAAATATGATGGTGATTTTTGTTAGGGAATCAAATAATTTAATTGTAACAACTGGATTGTAACGTAGCGATCTTCATTTTCATTGCCTTTTCTTAGGGGCAAGAATATTGCATGTTTTGGCGAGAATTGCACCAAATACGAACATGGAGTTTCAGGACAAAGGTTTGAAATTTCCTTCAGGGGATTATTCAGGAAGCCTTTGATGCATAACACAGTGATATGAATTAAATTGACTGAGAAAATATTTCACCTGACATTAGATCGAACAACGAGGTTGCGGATAAGAATATTCACTGAAGGCCGTGCATAAGCAATACCGTACTGATCCCAACCGCTCTTTATTGCTATTCCATCATCCCCAACGCTGATGTAACAGTCCTCAATCACCACATCTTCACATGAATCTGTTCACAACATTACATTTTCAGAAAGATTAGACTTGCGCACAGGACAAAAGAAAAGGCGGCATTTCCTAGATGGTACTGTTAGACAGGTATTGTGGTGGTCTCTATTTTCTAACGGGACACCGTCGACGACGTAGATGCGTGACGAGGTTTACCAGCATCTGGAAAGTGATTCGACAATGGTTTGGACTCTAAACCATGGATCTCTAGCTTGACTGATGAAAAGATGAGTTGAGCTAAGTCCTAGCTCCTCAAGCTAGAGGTCTCGCTTGCCAACATGTGTTTTGCTTGGACTCGGCTTGAAGCTTTCCAAGCATGAAGACTTTGAGCTCGAGTTTGGCTAAGCTTGGTTGATCTCAAAGCTAGCTTTCTGAGCTCCGAGCTAAGCTTGCCTCCTTCAAACCCATTTAAGCTTGATTTTAGACATATTCAGGCATAATCAAGCTTCGATTTGGATCATTATTGGGCTTGATGGTGCACATAGTCCCATCATTTACATCGAGATAGGCTAATTTGACATCATTTAGACCCACAAGCCTCCAAATTCAAGTTTTACTAGGCTCGAGCTAGGCTCATTCAACTAACTGAGTTGGCTTCGGTTCGCTCAAAGCTTGAGACAACAAAGCATCTCAAGTTTTGTGACGAGCCCGCTCATGACCTGGCTGAGCTTTACAACCCTAGTTTGACCCTGGAGCTGTAATTGCGTCCATCCTTTCTCCTCGAGTCTGAGCAACCCAGTTCTTATAGGCTAATGAAGATAGGAAGGTCTTAATTGGAAGCTCAAAAGCGTAATTAAAAATACTCCATTTCCTAGCACAGTGAAGTCTCTGATCTCCCATTCAAAAGATGAGAAAATCTCATTTACCAGGATCTATCCCATCAGTGTTGGGAGCTTCATATGTGGGTGCCAAAATTGTAACATTGCGGACTGTCACATTTTTGCAGTCATAAGGATGAAGGGTCCAGAAAGGCGAATTGCGTAAAGTTATGTTAGTAATGACAATGTCGCTTGACCACATAATCTGCACAAGAGGACCCCTGGTGTGGTTCAACTTCCTCTGACGATACTTTTTCCACCATGTTTGACCCTGCCCATCTATTGTGCCGTTGTGCCCTGCAATCATGAGCATTTGAAGGGATATGAGTCCACATTTCTTCCCCTCTCTCTCTCTCTCGTTTCTACTTCTTTCTTTTTCTTGATAAGAAACGAAGGTATATTAAGAGAGAAAGGATGTACGATATGTTAATGACAACACCTCCTCAAAGATGAAGAAGAAATTATAAAAGTAAACTGATAAGGAAAACCCTCTTGTCTCTTTGCAAGTTAATCAATATAGTATCAAAAAATCCTCCAGAACTTTTCACTCAAAGAGAGCGTAGAAAGACCACCTTATCCCGTAAAATTCACTAGCATATTAGTCCTTGAATATCATGACGTTCCTTTCCAATCAAATACACCAAAGAAATGCTTCCTAACTATAGAGAATACCAATTTAACGTTCTTCCAACCTTTGAACTGAGTCAAATGAGTACTTTCCATAAACAGAAAGAATGGGTATGCAAGATAACATTTTAATACTTAGACACCGGACTCATAGCCCCCACATGGAGTCTCAAAGGCATGACATCCAACATAACTATGCCTTCTGCTGCACGTGGAACTCTAATGCTCTAGAGGGAAGAATCTATGATAAGAATCACCCTAACCCAGTATACAATAAACCAGTATACAAGTTCAGTAGAGAGGCAATCGGGTTATACTTGTCGCAGAAGTGGTTGTCGACCCAACTTGAATGATACGTGGCTTTAGACACGTCAAAATAATTGGTCGTTTGTACTTGTCACTTAATGATGGATTAAATGCTGAATAGAACACGCGAAACTGCTTCTACCGGTGATTGTTCGTTCTAGATCGATCAGTTTCGGGTCAAATAGGAAAACTAGTGGCCACTCACTTTTTTGCATCAGCTTTGTGAAGTAAAATAAGCATCAGTTTCATCATCTCAACGCCCTTCATAGTGCAGACCACGTAAAAAGTTGATTTTTTGACTCAGTAACTACATTGGACACGGATATCTTGGAAATACTTTTCACTTTGTTTCAGGTATAAATTAGGAGACCATGAGTGGCAACATCTTGTACTTCATTTCAGTGTTTTCAGTTGACTATTTGAAGTAGCACAACTTGCTAATAAAAAACACAACTCAATTTTTATTCATCAAAATTTGAAACTAATGAATTATAAAATTAACAGAAAAAGCTAAATGCTATAGGATAACTAAGGAGATAAATAATAAAAAGAAAATCATTCTACTAATTTAAACAAGACTAAAACATCTTATTAACTTAAAAGATATATTCAAAGCTAATCCTATCAATTACTCTATCCAAATCTAATAAAATATTAAATCTCCTATAATCAGTAATCATCTTCTTTCGTTTTGTTCACTATCCGAAAAGACAGTATAAGAGAGACTCAAAAACATCGGAAAATATGTTTTACGGCAATGATATTCAATAGAAGTTAAATCACTTGAAGTGGAAAAGACCAGGAAACTTCCGTATAAGATGGGCAACTTTATATAAGCTGAGGCTGGAGAGTGTATCATACCTGTTATTACGACATCTCGGAGATTCTGACCATGAATTAAACTTCCATATCGAGGTCCAGGATGCTCCCTACCATAACCATAGGATGGCAATGGAGGCATCAGCGGCCATTTTTTCTCATCCTGTATTCCCAAGAGCACGGTTTTATAAATTTGCAGAAAGCGAGTACCATGGAAGTCAATGCTTAAACGAATAGAGGCAACTTTAAACTGTAATATGTAATTTTTATCTGTTCAAGGTCTAAAACTATACATCAATATGCATGCATGTTCACACATCTAGTAGAATCGAAAAAGCGACTTGGGAAAGATAGATAACCCCACCATTAAGGCTCCTCTGTTTTGGCGGGAAAACTTTTCTATTTCAATTTGCTTAACTTCATATTAGTAACTACAAATACGGAACATGTTCTCCTTCATTGAGCGGAAATTGACTTCTCCTTGACAAAAGCGGAAAACCTTTTCCTTCATTTTGGGGGAGGGATGTTTTCTATCATAATCTCACTAGATATTTCTTCACTTCCACCTCAACTTGCCCAAGAGTAAAACTCATATGAATTTATAGAATGAAATAACATTCTTTAGCTTAAAAGCCAAAACCTTTTAAGAAATATACATTTTAAATGGAAACATTTTGTGATGAAAAATTTTATATGAGGAAAATATTTTCCGTTGAAGCAAACGGAGCCTAAAATATGCAGGACTACTATCATCCTTTTTGGAGGTAAAGGAAAGGAATGCAGGGTATAGAAATTGGATTATGATGATTTGCAAGAAAAATGCCTAGAAAATGGAAAGTCTGAAAATACAATTGTGATGTGTTATTGTTGAGCAACGCCCAAACTGTCAGATTGAGTTCCTAATCTTCTTCTTTACCAATCACTAACATAAAATTTAGTTTTAGACTCTTCCACAAATCACTTCACAAGTACTAAAAAATGACATCAAAAGGAAAAAAAAAAGATAAAATTACCAAATAAAATTAATTTGATTCAGTTGCTAAGCCCTTTTTCAGTAAATACGATAAGAATAAAGCAAGAAACTTGGTAAAGGCCTTCACAATGAATCCGTGGAAATATATTTCCAGCATTTCCGCTCAGTGCATCAGTTTGTTTGCCAAGTTGCCAGATAGTTGGTGGCCACTAGTGACATCCACACCTCCGAAGTGCAGTACTGAGGGGTAAAACTAAGCTACGTCTAGCCAACCATTAAGTCGCTTAGTATTTGTGGTCAACAATCCCAAAAACTGCAGTGACCGAGACTATCCAGAAATCATTCTTCACAAAATGAGCTTGGACAATGCTCTAAGGGGCCAGACATCGAGCCCGAATAGCTTGGTTTTTTTTAACTTAACAGCTACCATTAGTATACTGCTAACCTGCAGATTATCCAACTGAACTAGTTAGGATTATGGGTTAAGAACAGCTTTATGGGGGAATCTCGGATAAGAATTGTAGTAATCCCACGCTCCTAAACAAGGAATGTGTACGAAAAATTTTGAGGCCACCAAACAGGAAGTAAAGCCGCGTCATTCTCCAATTTCTTGCATCTTAGACCACATATCAATCCACTATTATTTATTGCCAGTTAATTGCTTGTCAGAGCATACTGGAATCTCACCATCTCGTATAGGTTTCTCGTACTTCCAAGGGAAATTAAGAAGAAAATAATTCGTGTTTGCAGAAACAAGAAATTTGGCTCCGCATACTCAGACAAGGTCATTCAATCTGTGATTCAAAAAGTGGCAACAAGGTGCATCTGGATCGTGGCACTTGGTGGCACAAGAAACTGAATATCAAGTTATAGTTATATCAGATATAGTCCTTAGAGATGCTCCCTATAAATAAACCTCAACAAGGAAAATGAGATTACATGTTTACAATGGTCAGACCCATGGATGAAGTTGCTGTTCTAATCATTCAAATATATGGTTGATGTACATAAAACAAGAATAAAATTGGAAACTCCAACACTTTTGCGTCAAAGGTAAGCTGATCTAAACCTCTCGGAAGAAAAAACCCAGCCAATTTAGCGCTCCCATAACTTCTGTCCATATTGACACCCTCACAAACACAATCCTTCCAGTGACCCAAACCTTTCCAATAGAGAAACTCAAGTCGTTCCCTCTGAAGTCTCCTTACAAAGATTCATGTCCAGTAGAATTCCTCAAAAGTCTATTAGCTTCAGAGAGTGATCGATTAAACCAAATCACCCAGTTTCTCAGTACCATCGCTTCCAAATTTTAAAGAAATAAGAACAAAATCCATTCTGGTTGCAAAATCTCACTTAATTGAAACTGCAGCAGATAATCATGAGAAACTAGTTCTGCTGCGATTTTTCAGGTATGTTGACGGGGTTTGGATTAGAACCTAGGAACTATCGTCCAACGGTCTCAATCTTAATAGTATTTTACTACTAGATCAAGACCCCATAGGCATGGTCATTGATGCATTCACTTAGCACATTCAATCAAAATATCAATTGGAGATGAAGACATGTAGCTCGCATTGCGTGCAATGAAGAGAAATCAAACTGGTAACAACCACAGAAGAACAAAAAAAAACAAATGAGTTCTGCCGCCCTTCTCCACTCACATAGATTCCCCCGCGGGGGGGGGGAGAGATCTTACTGTTCCATTCCTCAAAGCTACTAACTGCAGAGCCTAAAATCCAAATTTAGCAAAATGGCTAAAAGTAGGGGAAGTGAAAAAGAAACAAACTTAGCAGGGCCACAAATCGGAGTCAATATCAACACCTGAAAAAAAAAGCCTATTGTTGTCGAATAAACTTATATGTTGATATAGTGAAAGAAAAGCACCTATAGGAAACCCACTATTGTTTAAGTGTAACTCACACCCCATCCGTGAAATTTCAGCAAGCCTTAGCCCCGATCTACATATTTGATATATACGAGGTTCATTTCAAAACCAATTGATATTAAATAAAGTAGTCGAATAAACTTATATGTTAATCTCTTATCTTTCACAATTACAACAATATGAAAAGCTTATGGGAATCAGTGAAATAAATGCATTATAGAGAAGGGTAATATTATTACCAGAGCAAGATTACTATTTCCGAGATAACTTTGTGGCTCTCATTTCGCAGGTCACATTATTACTCTAACACTACGCTGACAATCACAACTCAAGCAAATAAGTAACAGGAAAGAGAGAATGAACAGAACTCACATCAACCCCAAGAATGACAGCATCCTCAGCAAGGAACAATGTCATGTGACTAGTCAAATTGAACGGACAAGTAAGCCAAACCCCAGGCGGCACATTCAGCTGCGCCCCACCTCTTTTCCCCAGCTTCGCCAGCGCTGCCACCGCCTTTTCAAACGCTGCCGTGTTATCCGTAACCCCATCTCCCACACCCCCGAAATCCGTCAAGTTAAACGCCACCGGCCTCATCCGCGGCATCGGCCTCGTCGGATAACCTCGCCGTAGCATAAAAAGCCCATCAACGATGCTCCTCTGCCACACAAACACCGACGCAAACCCTACGATCCATAGAACGGTAAAAAGGGTTTTATGATTTGACAAAAACGCAGGTACCCACCTTCTCAAATCTAGTCTTTGTTGGTGGAACATCTCTACAGTGAAGATTGAGCTAAGATTATGAAGAATTACGAGCAAATTAGGAAGAGGAGATTGTGGGAATTGGGCATTGTGATTCAGAGGAGAATGTGAGCAATCAAGATCAGGTGGGTTAGGGTTTGGATTTGGGTTTGTGGGAAGGAAAGAAATTTGAAAGGAGTGGGTTGAAAGGGAGGGGGGAGAGAGAGAGAAGTAGGGAAGTGGTGGAGTTGAGTTGTTGCGGGAAGATGCTTCTTCAATAGGAGGTTGGTTTTGGAAGTCTTCAGCCAAATGATATGATGCATGGTTTGGTAGCCTAAACTTTATCATAATAATACTTTACGTTATTACTTACCTGATTCAAATATAAATCATATAATACAGGATTATATGCTAAATAATATAGTGATTACAAATAATTGTTACGGTGACTATATGTAGTTATTATAGCAATTACATGTAACTTTTACAGTAATTATAGGTAACTATGTATTATGGTAATTACATGTAATTCCTACGAAAATCACATTTAATTTTTAAGGTTATCATAGGTACCTTTCATGGTAATCACAAGTAATTATTGTAATTAGGGGCATATTTGAGCCAAGTTGAACTTAAGCTCGTCATATTTAAAGCTTGACTCGGGCTAGGCTCAATGTTTGTCAAGCTTGGAAACCTTTAAACTCAAGCTCACATTCGCTCGGATTAGTTGAGCTCAAACTTGGCTCAGCAATATCAAAATTAAGCTTATTATTTTTAGGCTCAAAACTAATATCAAAATTATAACTTTATTGTTTAAATTTTTTGGATAATTGAATATAAGCTCAACCAAATCGGTGCAATATTATTTTTTTCCTTTATTTTTGATAATCTTACTATTTAATACCATCTAATAGGCAAGATTTGTACAATTGGAATGAATTGTGTATATTTATTTATTAGATAAAAAAAAAATTGTGTATATTTATTGTGAATACAAAAATAATTGTTTGTGTAACATACACACACACTCATCATGGTCCATGGAGACGGCAAGTGAGTAACACGTCGCAGTCGCTGCACAATGAAGGAAGGTATCCCGTTTTACAAATGGAGTTGGTGTACCGTTGGTCAGTCCCCATCATTTCAGCCCATTTAATTTCCAGGCCCAACTCAGATAGCCCATTAAAGCCCACTCACTCACTCCCACGTCACCATGTATCTGGCCACGTGTCCATGTTTGCTTTGCTGCTCTCTTTTATCTAGACGCACTAAACAGAGAAAATTTTTTGGTAACCACGTACTGACGTGGTGACCCAATTAATAAAATATTAAATTAAATGAAAAGTTACTTTCTTGGAAAGTTAAATTAAATGGAAAGCTACTTCCTTAGGGACATAGCCGAGTGATCGTGATCGCCCGCTGCCAATAAGGTGACCCAGGATCGAATCCTACAAAGCTCAAAGTGGTGTCCTCTTTAATGAGGACTTTAAGCGGTTTATCCCCTCTCCCCTTTCCATAGCTTTACCATCATAAAAAAAAAAAAAAAAAAATTAAATGGAAAGTTACTCTCTCCCATGTTAATCCCAGTTTTTTTTTTTTTGGTTGGAATATCAGTTGAATTTAAGAATTTTTATTTATTATATACACAATTTATTGACTTATTCTTTGATTTGATCTAAATTGACTTGTATTAATATTATAAAGTTTTTTATATTTAACAGAATTTGTGTAAATCATGATCAGAAGGAGCAAAAGAGAAAGACGGTACTTTTTATATTTTTATAGATACAAATTTTAATATATAATGTCAAATTATAAAAAATAAAAATAAAAATAATATATTTTAAATTCAACATCGTAAATAGCTGGGATTTTAATATATAGTGTCAAATTATAAAAAGAAAAATAACATATTTTTAATTCAATATTGAAAAATGGGAGGGAGTAACTTTTCATTTAATTTAATATATTATTAATTGAGAAAAAGGGGGTTACCACGTCAGCATGTCTGACATGGTGATCCCTGGTCACCAAAAAATTTCTGCACTAAACAACACACAAAAATGTCATCCATGTAACTCGAGTATAGGGCCATTGGGCCATGTCCATACAGCTGATGGCCTAATCCTCCACTCCACGGATTGGCCGGTGCTCGTGGATGTATTTTTGGGCATAATTAGGTCCAGACTCGATTGAGGATAACTTTAAATGTATTCGAATTTGTGTGATTATAGGGTTTGCGAGGTGTTATATGATAATAGAAAAAAACTCTCTTATACTCTTTTTAAATAACTAAAAAAAAATATTTACAGCTTTGTAAACATAGGTATAATTGGTCTGATCACGTAAATGTTATGTCTTGCACTTTTTATCTCATTGAATTTTTAGTCATTCCTTTGTTTCGTTACCCTAACTCGATCTTGACTAGGAGCAAACTACAAATTGGTTATGGGTGAAATATAAACTTGACCTTAATAAACTAAGAGCCTCGTACATAAGCAAACAGTTGTTAGATTTGGTGTCATGATTACGGTACTCATTTTTATACCATAAGATATTAAGTTTGAAATATATTTTTCCCCTCATTGGATGTTTGTAGTCCTTATTGGAGTATTATTATACCTCTTTGTCTTCTAAATAAATAGGTATTTCTTTCATGAACTATATACTGTTTTCGTTTATTATTCTTTGGTAAAGAGAGCTGGACTCAAGATCTAGATAAATGAAACGGGACCAAGGGTTTGGAGTGCTTTGGGCAAGTAATGTGAGACGAAGAGAAAAGCTTCCCTCCAACTTGAACTCTGGGCCGGTATTTATAAAGGGAGAGAATGGAGATAAGGCCCTAGAGACACTTAGCTTTATCATTTACTTGACTCGTGTACTTACCACTTGGCACGAACAATGGACAACTAAGGTTTTGGTCACTCGAGGCCCGTCTTGAGGGATTGTGCATTCAGAGCTAGAATATGAATTTAGTATTAGGCCCCAGGTGGGCGAGTAAGTCTTAGGCACGGCAAGGTTTGTAATAACCCCTCCTCTTATTCCTCGGATTACTCGTTTGTGCTAGGGCATGGCCGGGAGTACGCTACTTACCCACAATAGTGGTCAATGGTTAATTCCGACCCCAAGTAGGAGCAACAAGAAGAAGGGAGGCAAATAGGCTAGGAGAATGTGGGCTGGCAAGTAACTCACAACCAGGTAATTGTATGCATAATCTGCTCAGTTTTACCACATCTTTTTAAACCTTACGCAAGACGGTCTTCTATTCATCCTTGGTTATTTAATAATCTTACATCATATATTCACATATATTTCATATTTAGATCAATAATAAAAGACTGTTGTTATTAACAAAGCAATAAATATCATCCCCAACTTAAAATAAATAACGAACACAAATTTTTATAAAATTACTCTAACATTAACAATTCTTTCTAAACAATAATATTACCCAATACCATCATAAACATTTGGGCGCTATATATTGCATAGAGAACTTGCCTACATTGCGTAGACACATAAGTAGAGGTGCGAAATTCATTCTCAATCGCTCTATATTCTCTCAATTTCAGCGCTGCAAATGAACATCCGCCATTGATAATCTCTCTTGCTATTCTTAGCAAACACCATATTTTGCTAGCTAAGCGCGCAGACACACAAACCTCCCACAACAGCAACAAACAACAATGGCATTCACATCACCATTCCATTTTCATTCCCTTCGTCACATTCTTCCTCTTCTTCTTCTTCTTGGATCTTTCCCTGCGCCGCTGGCCTCCTTTTTCTCTCTCCTTCTCCGCCATCTCCTCCACCGCCTTCCTGGTGGTTCCCATGTCCGCCGTGCGCTTTCTTCTCCTCCTTCTCTGCCTCTCTTTGTCATCTTCCTCTTGTCTCTCAGCTGTGTCTGACGCGCTCCTATCCTTCAAGAAGTCTCTCACCGTGCCGCCCTCTGCGCTTGCGGCGTGGGCGCCCGGGTCTGACCCCTGTAAGGACCGCTGGCAAGGGGTCTTCTGCAACAAGGCTAACACCCACATCAAGCGCATTCATCTTCAGAACATGGGTCTCTCTGGAAAGATTGATGTTGATTCATTGAGTCAGATCCCTGGATTGATCTCTCTCAGTTTGGAGAATAACAAATTCTCCGGCGCTGTGCCCTTATTTAACAGACTGCGCGCGTTACGAGCGTTGTATCTGCAGGGGAACGGCTTTTCTGGGGAAATTTCGGGCGATTATTTCTCTGGGTTGCCTAGATTGAGAAAAATTTGGCTGTCAAACAATCAGTTTACGGGTAAAATCCCTGAATCGCTAGGCAAATTGGGGAGTTTAACACAGCTGCATTTGGAGAAGAACAAGTTTTCGGGTCAGATCCCAGAGATTTCCCAGAAATCTTTGAAGCAACTGGACATGTCGAACAATAAATTGGAGGGTGAAATCCCAGAGAGTATGTCAAGATTCGGGGCTGCTGCGTTTAAGGGAAATCCTGGGGTTTGTGGGAAACTTATGGGTAGTGATTGTAAATCACACGCCGCGCTACCAGCTGAAGCGGCAAACTCCGGCGATGAAGAAGCAACACTTTCAAAACTGAACGCCAATGGCGACGGCGCTGGGGCTGATAACACCAAGACTACAGTGGGTATAATGGCAGGCATCGTTGCGGTCATGGTGGTGGTGCTGCTTCTGACTACCGCGCTCAAGTCCCGCCACAACGAGAATGAGTTTAGCGTGCTTGGGAAAGAGCCCGTGGAGGACGTTGTTGAGGTCCGGGTACATGGGAAAAGCGTATCGGGCGGCAACAGATCCTCCTCCGGAGCTGGCGCTGGCACCGGAGGAGGCAGCACTGGGGGCGGTGGGTCTCGGAAAGTGGCGGATTCATCCACCAAGAAGGGGGGAGATAACAGCAGCAGAAAAGGGTCACAGAATGGGAAAAGTGGGATAGGAGATTTGGTGATGGTGAACAATGAGAAGGGGGCGTTTGGGTTGGCGGATTTGATGAAGGCGGCGGCAGAGGTGCTAGGGAACGGCGGTTTAGGGTCGGCTTACAAGGCGGTGATGGGGAACGGGGTGGCGGTGGTGGTGAAGAGGATAAAGGATATGAATAAGCTCAAGAAAGAGGAGTTTGATGAGGAGATGAGGAAGTTAGGGAAGGTGAAACACAAGAATATTTTGACACCTTTGGCTTATCATTATCGCAAGGAGGAGAAGCTCATTGTGTCTGAGTATGTCCCTAAGGGAAGCTTGTTGTATGTCTTGCATGGTATGAACCTTCTCTTTCCCTTTTTTCATTTCACCCTTCCCTCGCTTTGATACGAGTAACGGCTCATGGTTACATAATGGTTAAGTTGCGATGTTATAGAAAAAGATGTCACGATATTGTTTAATGGGTTGCAAAGACTGTGTTGTGTTGAGTTCTGATAAGAAAATATAGGTTGTTTTTAATCCTTTTGCTTTCGGAAATCTATGTAGGTAGTCGTACATTGTTTTGGTTTTATAACAATTTAATAACTTTAATGTATAATAGTTGTGTGTATGTTTTAATGAAACAAAAAACACATAGAGAGACATAGGGTGTAAATAAGCTCAACCTGCTTGT
This sequence comes from Simmondsia chinensis, assembly GCA_018398585.1. Lineage (NCBI taxonomy): Eukaryota > Viridiplantae > Streptophyta > Magnoliopsida > Caryophyllales > Simmondsiaceae > Simmondsia > Simmondsia chinensis. The sequence goes on from JAGTTD010000010.1 coordinate 37,071,739, forward strand.
CATAAAGCTTAAAAGGTTGCTCGTTTCAAGTTCGATTTTGTAGGTTCACGAGTCAAAATGAGCTAATCTTAATACAATTCGTTAGTCTGAATACGCGTAATCTGACTAAGTTTGAGTTTAAACGAGCTCAAATGATGAGAGCTTAGCTTGAAACTCATCGAGTTGGGTTTGAGGTCGAGCTGAAAGTTTCCAGCTCAACCAATATTTTGCCAAGCCCAATCGTACTAAATGCTGCTGAGCCGAGAGCTTAGTCTTGGCTCGGGTCACGTGCACTCTAATAGAGCCCATTACAAAGTACCAATATGTGACAATCAATTGCACAATTGGTAGGTCAAAATTTGTCATGTGATGACTATTACGTGACTCTATGATGTAATTTATAAGTCTTGGTTGTGACAAGGAGCTTACGATTTGTAGTTCTAGAAACAAACTCTACTTGTAAGTAGGACTAAGGTTGCATATATATAGCCTTTCACTTAGTTTCTTAACTTGATCTTCATAGAATAATCTGGCATATTTAACCAAATTTTAGTGTCCTGGAAATTATAGATAATGTTAGCTAGTTGTAGCATTAATGGAGTGACTAGGGATTAAGAAGTTTTTAACATGAGCTCGCAAACTAATATATATTTATTTGATAGTTTGTATTAGATGAAGAATATAAGGCCTCGAGGTGTTGGAGATGGTATAACGATTAGGTTATCCGCTTCCAGAGTAGAGGTCTTAGTCTTGTACTTATTCTTCATTTTCTAATAGTTGGTTGTCCTTATTGTTGTATCTTTTTTACCATTGTAGAAAGAAATGTAAGCAGCTCCACAACAGTGGTGAGGGTGAAGTTGCTTGCATTCGATCCTTACCGAATCCAAGTCTAATATGATCTTTATGCGCTAATATGTCCTTTTCTATGTTATTTCTAGTACTTGGCAGCTTTGTTATTTTTTGACAGTTCGTTACGCTATGGTTCTTTTGTGTTGAAGGTGACCGTGGGATTTACCATGCGGAGCTAAACTGGTCCACACGTCTAAGGATAATCAAGGGTATTACGAGAGGGCTCAGCTATCTGCACTCGGAGTTCTCCTCTGAGTTGCTGCCTCATGGGAACCTCAAATCTAGCAACGTCTTTCTCACGGAAACCTATGAACCTCTCCTCTCTGATTACGGCTTCATCGGTCTAGCCACGACTGACCAAGCAACTCAAGCCATGTTCGCATTCAAGGCACCCGAGGCTTTAGCCAACCCTCAAAATGTGACTCCCAAGTGCGATGTCTATTGCCTAGGCATGGTCATCCTCGAGATCCTCACTGGTAAGTTCCCGTCCCAGTACCTGAGCGCAGGCAAGGGTGGAACTAACGTGGTTCAATGGGTTCAAACTGCGGTCCAGGAGGAGAAAGAGAAGGAGTTTCTAGACCCAGAAATCGTAGGATCGGATCCAGAATCAGTGGATGACATGGTACAGCTCCTCCATATAGGGGTGGCATGTATAGAGAGTAATCCGGAGCAACGGCCCTCCATGGAGGAAGCTGTAAAGAGGATAGAGGAGATTCAGGGTTAAGAGGCCAATGCTAGCATCATTTGCCATTTTTTATGGTTTGACATCATAACATTGGAGGTGGGGGGTTGCACTGTCAGAAACTCAGAGCAGAACTCCTAGTTGTTGTTTAAAGAAATTTATTTGATGTTAAAAAAACGGCGGGAAATTTTGGTACCAATAGCAACAACCCAAATGAGAGCTCTCATCCATGGCATTTGCAAATTTTCAGGGAAAAAAAGGAAAAAAAAAACAGAAAAAAAGGGGTTGTAAAAGTGTATGGGAAGATTATAGACATTGTATATGAATTCTTTGATTACTTGCAGAATTGTGAGGCATTGCAGTTTTGGGATACATATTTGTACTCATTGTCCCTCTGCTTCTCTCCTTTTCTGATTCACTTCAGCTGGAATGAGATTTTGTTTTCAAACTTTAAGTCAACTTATATGTTAATCTTTTGTCTATAACTCTAATGTAAGACTTTATTACAACACTTACGAGTAGTCACCAGCATTTTTCTTGTGCCTTTTTTAATAATATTGCTCATTTTTTTCAATCTAACCGATCTTTGGTTATTAAATTGAATTCATCATCAACTAGAGGCTTTCGAGTATTTAGTGTTCTGAAAATGCCTTTTAAATATTTAATTATTTGCATAACAATTTTTTTTTTTTTTGGTTTTTTAAGTACTAATTTGAGATTTTAGCAGGATTTTAGAATTTTATCTTGACAATCAATCTAGCAGTTAGGTCCGTTAGATTAGGTTAGATAAGAGTTACTTATCCCTCATGTTGATGTTAATTATTTGTACTATACTCAATTATCAAACAATCTCTTTTCAGGTAGCACCTTATAAATGTAAGGTTACATACATAAGTCCTGTCTTGATAGGAATATTTTAAGCACTGAATTTGTTATGATTTATAATCAATTATTGGGTATAAAAAACAACACAAAAAAAAAAAGCCCAAAAGGATAGTGGCCCATACTTGCATTTCAATACTAGTGCACAACATCATATCCTATTCACTTCACCTACCATTTCTGAATTTTTCTGCAAATGCGAGCTCTACATTTTGCAACAATTTGGGAAGCCAAAAAAACAAAAGGAAAAGAAAATGTTGGGTGCATCAGAAATAGTGCAGAAATTGAACCTGAAGGCACATCCAGATGGTGGATTTTACATTGAAACACTTAGAGATGATTCAATCTTCCTCTCCAAATCTCTGCTCCCTCCTCACTGTAATTTCTTCTCCTTTTCTTTTTTGTTATTCTTTTGATTTTATGTTTATTTTTCCGATATAAGTTGGTAATTGTGGATCTTCTCTTTGATTAATCAACTGGGTGTTTTTTATTTTTTATTTTCTATGGATTTGGGTAGCTGGGTCATTAGGGTTTTGTTATATCAATCTCGTTTGGTTGATGTTCGTTGTTGTCAAGGAAGCAATTATCCAATTGATTAAGCTGATGGATGAAGATCTAAGATTGGTTTGATACTTTGATAGTTTTAGACTAACCTGATTCATAAGAGTTTCAGTAGTGGAGCTGGATAATTGTGTGCTTGCTCTTGAAGTTTAATCAAGTAGGTCGTGCTAATTGCATTTCATTCTAGAATTTGGTGGATACTGCGGTAGATTTCATCACCATTGTTGTGTTTGTTCCGTAAAAGGATCATATGTTTGGCTGGGCTTGTTTTGGGCCTATGCCCATCTGAAGATATTTTTCAGGCATATCAAGGTTTTATGTGGCTCTGTAAATTCTTGTATAAGTGTGATGTGAGAGAAGAGGAATTCTCTCTCTTACTCTTTCTAAATAATAGTGAAAAATCCTTGCAGGATTACAACTCCCTGGACATTCGCGCAATTGGTGCAACCGCCTACATCTTATGTTTGCTCTTTTTTTTTTTTTTTCTTCGTCGAATTTTTTGTTGTTGTCCTTTAGGGCAATATTTGCCATTTCCTTTGTATCTTTTGTTAACTGGCGTTGAATCGACTTGAGTGCATGTTGATTAATTCTCAGGTTCCATACATAATCTGTTTGAAAATTTCTCTACGTATAATAAGGTAAGTTGGGACCCTTAGATTTACTGGATGACCCTAAGGAATTGTTTTGCCTCAACGGCATGATTCGGACTCTAGATTTAACACTTCACAAGGCATGAGGTTAAGTACCCTAAATTCTTTGACAGGATAAAACATAAATGCCCTAAGATTTGTGTTCTTCAATTTTTGTCTCGGTGTTATTGGGTTGGAGTAATACAAGAGTGAAGCATTTTAGTGAAAGGATAATATGGCACCAAAATTAAAAGGTTGTACAATTTCCGTTCAAAATGTATGTTTTGAATTAGAATCCCTTTTAGAAACAAGCTTAGTTTAGACATTGAAAGGATTGGACATTCCAATTGCTTTCATGGTTGCATCGTGATCATGCTCGTGGTATTGCAAAAGTGGGTTTTCACTTATGTTACATAGCACATCTCAACGATCATATAGTATAATGTTATACCTTTTATGGTGCTTAACGATCTTTATTTAATTCCATCAAACCATCTAGATAGTTAACTTTGCAAATATGTTGCAAAGTTGCACTCAATTGGTAGTAAAACTCTAAAAAGGAACATACCCAGTGCCTCAAGGGCTCCCTCCTATGCAGGGTCTGGGGGGGCCGATGTACGCAGCCTTCCCCCTTCAGGGTGTTAACCTGAAGAGAGGCTGTTTCCCAGTGCCCCCAACCTGAGGGTGAGGACTTTCCAGGAGGTCACTCATCCCGGTACTACTCTAATTCATGTTTTGCTCGATATTTATGTTAGTAGCTTCTTTGTGTTCTCGATTTGTTTTATCCGGTTTGTCAATTTCATACTCATTCATATCTAACTTTAGTTTTGAAATGGTCTTGTGCTATATTTGATCTCCGAATAGCTCTGTTTCCTTCGTATGGCCCGATGATTAAACAGTTATGCTAGGCCTGGGGAGAAATATAGAAAATATTAAAGCTGTCAACCTATCATATATGTATATATAAAATAAACAAATAAAATACATGATATGATAAAATAAACTCCAAGCTCGAATTCCAATGAGAGTTTATATCTGCTAATAGCAAGTTTATGATTTAAATGATGAACCCATTGAATGATTAGTCAAGTTGCACATAAGTTTATATCCGCTAATAATTCACTTGTTGACAGACAAGGTCGATCGCGCTGTGAGCACAGCCATTTACTTCTTGCTGCCTTCTGGGAGCGTGGCTCATCTCCATCATATTCCTTGTGCTGAAACCTTTCACTACTATATGGGAGAGCCAATTACGGTAAAGAGTTTTGCTGAATTTTTGAGATTCTGGATTCTGTTCTCATGTGCTTTGATAGCTCTAGGACCCTTGATTCTGTTAGAAAGCCGTTATATACATCACAGTTTTGCAACGTAAACATGATTTAAGTTAGCTGTCACATGACGATGGATATCAAATGATACTTCTATGATGTTTCCATCCTGCATTTAAGCTTTTCATAGGCTTTTTTTTTTTTTTTTTTTTGGGTGTATGTTTTGGAACGAAATTGCGGTTCACAGTCACATGGTGGTTTTGAGGCACCGGGAATGTTGTTGTTGTTGTTGTAGTCACATGGTGGTTTTGGTCCCTGTGTTCTGTGAACAAGATATCATGGATGTAACATGACTGGTGGTAGTGGTCATAACAATCTTTTAAGGAAGTGTATATTGCTTTGAATTGTATGGTTGTAAGAAAAAAAAAAGAATGTAATGCGTCGTAACTTTTAGCATGTAAAACATTTACAAGTACGTTCTAAGAAAGAAAATGCACCATCGGTGCTGATTGATGTTATTGCGGAAGCACTATTATGTAACTAGGTCAGACTCTGTTATATAATGAATTCCATGCTCCTTGCGTGGCGTTCGTATCCTACGTTATCCAGTCTGTTGCGGAACAAAAGCACAAAACGCGACTTGAACATGTCAAAATTGACAAAAGGAACTTGGAATCCACTGAAATTGAGAACAATTATCTAGTTCATTCAAAGTCTATAATAATTAGTAAATGGCTGCTAATAGAGCATTCATAGCTATTTGGAACACCCTAAAAATGCGACATTAAGCAAGTGTCCAAAACTAGTTGCAAAACATAGAAGGGGCCCATAACACATGTTATTGGCTGAGTTTAGGGAAAATAGGTGGGGACATCAAAGAAGTGGCTGGCTTTGCACAGCTCATCTCGAGAGCTTTGTTTAATATCTTATGGCCTCCTGTAACTCCTCCCAAATTAAGTCATTCCCATTTTAAGTTGCAACTTTGGTACAATACTTCCAGCTTGGTCGTTTGGACTTTTGACTGTCCAATTGGTCCATGAAATCCTCAGCTACTTGTCCTACATCTCTATTTCTTGTGATTTGACAAAAAAATTTCTGTTGTAGGTAATGGAGCTGGATGAAAAAACCGGGCAGGTCAAGTTAACTTGCGTTGGACCCAACTTGCTCGAGAATCAGCAGCCGCAGTACACAGTGCCTCCTTACATGTGGTTCGGTTCGTTCCCAACAAACGATGTAAGCATCTCTACTGATGGTTCAGAAATCCAAGTCGCTGCCAGGGATGCCGAGAGCCACTACTCGCTTGTAGGAGTCACATGCGCACCCGCTTTCCATTATGAAGACTCGGAGCTCGCTCGACGAAGTGAGCTTATCTCACGGTTTCCCAAGTACGCGCCTCTCATCTCTCTCCTCACCGCCCCTTACCCATCCTAACGCCACGTGGATTTTTGCCTGTTTATGGTTTCTAGAACTTCATGCTATACCAAATTGAGAAGTCTATTGTGATAAGCAACATGTTAGAATTATGATGCCGGTGGTACGTTAGCATTTTCTGTTCATAGTTTTTGATGGTTTAGATGATCTATGTTATACTTCACGTGATTTATTGTGTCAAATTCCTCTTCAATATTGTTCAGCTATAGCTCTGTACTAACTTGATCACTGTGGTTGTGTTTGGTTTAGCTTTTTAACAACTTAAAATTGTAAAAAGTGCTATGATTTGCTGATACACTTGTGGCACGACATGGGTGTAGTAGGGTATTATCCTCGTTTCTAATTAATTATCATTATGTATCTAGGAGCGAACAATCTATGTTTGCATAGAAGCAACTGCATGGTACATTTGTTTTAACAGATGTACAGGATCCTTATCCAAGAGGCAAATAGAATGGTCGATGAACAGGGAGAAGAATCGTTTCGAGATGTGACTTTTGATTGTTTGTTTTCTTTGCAGTCATCAGTTTGCTGTTAGCCACCACCAGTTCTGCATCCCCAGCAAAGCCTCCTCAGGCTATTGAAACAAACTACATTTTTAATCGGTAATTAAAGGGTATTGAGTAAATTATGCTTCACCAAGAGTACAAAATTAACTAAAAAAACAAAAGAAAAGGAAAAAAAAAAAAAAAAAAAAAAAAAAAAACGTAAGATACATGAAGGGAGAGATACCAAGGAGTTGCCTCACCAAGATTTTGAAATACATCGGAGAATGTTTAAAAAGGACAATATTTTGTTAATTAAAAAGCTTTATTTCTACAGGCTAGATTTTGGCCTTACCATTCATATGATAGATAAGTTTGATTCAACAATCTAAGCGCTTTGAATCAAACAGTTTGTTGAGGAGGATGAATCAGGAACAAACTATATTGCAAAAAAAGTTCGAATTGGACTTAAGGAAATGGCTAAGAAAGCTTCATCTAAATTCCTAAGCACATTCCGGGCGGCTGCTGATTTCAGTTGCTATTTTCCACAAGGTTATCTATGGCATTACTCATCCACACACGTTTCCATTTGTATGGCCCTTGTGGGTGTCATTGTCATCCATGCCATGTCATTTTTACACACCCCTAGTTTTTGACTATTTATCTTCCCACATCCATTCACTTGTTTCTTTGTTTGTGGAAATAAACTCCAAAAATATATGATTAGTGTACGCACCCTAACTATTCATTTTGACCACTCAACTCATATGCCCTTCTGGAAGAAGGAAAAAGGAAAAAAGGCATTGAACGAATTTACACTTACAAACGTAATTATATTTTATACGTTGTTTGATAATTGGTGAGAAAACTTCTAACATAAAAACCAGTACACCTATCGAAACGTAGTCCAAAAAAGCCCAAAAGAATGGGAAAAAAGAGGAACACAACACAACAAAAAAGGAGTAGCTTTCAAATCCAGAAGTACAATATCCCAAAAATATGAACGCCTGTGAGATTGGCCAAAATCTGCACCAACTCTTGAAACACTGAAAATTTCGTGTAATTTCAACGTTGACCCGGACACCAATTGTCAATTTAACATTTCAAATGAAAGCACTCCCATTCGACTCCTCACTATCGAACATTATATTACTACTTGTAGTCCCATAAGACCCAGAAAAGCAAAGTGGAAACATAGAATAGTATGGGCAGCATGCGTGCAGAGCATGTAAACATGTCTTGGATGCAGCCGTAGAAGGTGGAAAGTTGCAGGCATGGCGGCTGGTCAAAACTACACAGTAAACAGAACACCATACTAACCATGGAGAGCCTTTAGATTAATGTTATACAATTTCATCGAACCCTCCTTTTTCTTTTATTATTATTCGAAATTGTATACTAGATGGATTCAATTCAAATTACTCTTTTTTTTTTTTTCCCTATCATGATAGCGTCTCAGTTGGTGGTGTCTCTTACCCATGCGGTCATTACCCAGGGGTCAGAAGTTTGATTCTCGCTGAGGATATACTCATGACTTATTTGCTCACGAGGATTGTAGGCTTTCTCATGGGTCGGGGTTAGCTGGGGCTACCTAGTCCCTCGTTACCCAAAAAAAAAAAACAAACTTCATCTTTTTTTATAATTACAAGAAAGAGATTCTCATAAGTGAATATGAATAAGTTCTTCACGCCCATTAGGGAATTGGCATAGTGGTTTGCATCGCCGGCACCCATTCAGGAGGTCTCGGGTTCAATTTCCATTTGCCTTGCTTGTGGTTCTCTTAATTGAGGAATTTATGGGGTTTTCTCCCCCCCACCTCCCGTCCCCAGTGGACTTTTATTTTAAAACCAATTGATATTAGGTGGAATAATTTTGTTAGACTTATTTATTAATATTTTTTTCTTTCAAAATTACAACAAGAGATCTATATATTAGACTCATATGGAGAGTTCTTAATAATAACTAGGATCAGTCTTAATATTTTCGAATATGCAAGCAAAAACTTCAAATAGAGCTCCTCATATAACAAATTATAAATAATTGTAATCACAAAACTTATTAATGTTAACGATTGATATGCTTAAGCCGCTTTGGGTAATATCGGGCCAGCAATAACACGTGTAAGTGGACAATTGATGGAAGTCTCATGTCCGTGGTTGGCTGTTGAATTCCGCGAAACACAGTGCGAAACGGATGCATGCCACGTAGTTGGAATCCTTTTGACCCGCTACTCATCATCGTTCATTCATGCTACCAGCTGCCTCTTTTTTTATTCCAATAAAGAGCGATGTAAAAACTTATATCTCACCAAAAAATTCAAGAAGTGCAAATATAATACAAAAAATACTCGTATCTAAATGACACAATACACCTACTTTTATATGATGTCGGGTTCTGTATTCTAATTCTTTTACTAATTATACAAAATTAATATTAATATATTAACTTTTTATACTTTAATTTTTCAAATATTGCAAAGTGTGGGAAAGGAAAAATAAAGACCGGTATACCTTTGAAGTAGCCATACCCAACACCCATTGTATTGTAATTTTTAAGCCGGTTATCGAAAAAATATTTTTGAATATTCAAACTCAACCCAAACTAACTTGTTTATTTCCACTTTAGGGAGCGGTTGTGTAAGACCCTTGACATTGGGATGCTGCGTGTAGGGTGATGCCTGGCATTAGGTGCATCATGCTCCGATTAGTGCGCTGACATAGTTACTTGGTGTGCAAAACTTTTGGGCTTGGTTCGATGTTAGCGCCCAGGTTTTGGCAATGATGACATGGGACATAACGGATCTTGACCCAAGTATGACTTAGGTAGGGCATGCGTGCTTAAAGCAGCGCATTGACATAGTAAAGGACCATTAGTCAAGCGCATGATCATGCTCAAATGGGCGCAAGTTAGTAGCGCCGCACTAGTTGAAGACGGACCCTTGACTAAGTGCTATGCACGCATTGTGCCGATATGAGACAGACATCAATCAGGCACAAGTATATACGCAGTGCGCATCCTTTGTATGGATGAACTGGGCCTAGTGGAAATGAGCCTGAGCATGGCATCGACGGACGCGCTTGTTGCAAAGCGCTGACCTAATGTGCACAGGTTAGGTCATCATGTGCACAAGCAAGGACAAGGCATGAAATGCCAAGTCCAAGCACACAGGATTGGATGCGTTGTGCTAGCGTGACAACGGACCTTCACCTAGACGCGATATGGCACTACTCAAGATGAACCCTTGAGGGTGCCAGGGCATTGACGTTAATTTAGAGTGGGAAAACGAACACTCTTATATTAAGACCTTGACCAACGGATGAGTCTAAGGTTGGCGCAGATAATGCGCGGCACCAACATGTAGTGCGCAGACACTGGGCACAAGCGCACACACTAGGTGACAGGCACTGAGATTGCTGGATGTCAAGGTACGCGGCACAGGTGAGCAACTGAGCCTGTGGAGGTGCAGGGCTTGAGCATTGCGCACCTCAGTGTGTCTGCAGTGTACTCGAAGCAACCAGTGCCGGGAGCTGGCAACGTGCGGGTGCGGGTGCGGTGCTGGGTGCGCGCAGCGTGTGTGGCCCTGGGGTGACATGTGCAGGCCTTGACTGGGCACGGTGCTGGGTGAATGTTGCAGCGCATGTCTGTTCCAGGTCATATGAACACTCGGAGAGCCTTGCACATACGGAAAGATGCTTGACACGTGCGGGTCACGTGACTTGACGATTATTGAGCTTGGGACGTGGAATCTTTGAAGGAAGACCCTTGACCAGAAATATGGTTGAAGGACTTGACTAGACTTTGACCTGGTAACTATCGCACATCCGAAGGGAAACTTGAACTGGCGTCTAGGCACACCTTTGACTGGTAACTGCTCCTTTAGGCGGGAAAAGCAGCAAGGGGCATGTGTTGACTAGGATTTGACCCAGTAATCACCCCCTTGAAGAGGCCCCCCTAAAGGGAAGTGGAGACCTGGGTTTCATGAGGTGCTACCAACTGTCTAGGGGCAATTACCTCACTACAGAACATGGAAAGATTGCTGGAAACAGCTGGAAGCCTCTATAAATAAGGTTGTTTGGCCAGATTTGTGGCATTCGGTACTTATGTAAAATAGAGAGCCTTGTAACGTTTTTGAGAGAGAATTGAGGGTTTTCCATTGTAATTCAAAGAGTGCTCAAGTAATAAAAGTAATCCCTCGTGTCTTGTCTTCAATTACTTGTGTTGATGCTTGTTTATATTTAATTCTGCTATGCTTGTGCATGCTTTTGTGTGTCTGGGCTAAGTGAGGCGTAACCTCACTGCCATCATAGGTAGTCAAAAATATATCTGTGACAGGTGGTATAGTAAAAATATAGAAAGATGTTACATTGCCTACTTTATATTATTAATATATATATGTTAAAAAATTATTAATTATAAATAAAGTTTGATAATTATATATTTTATAGACTAGGAGATAAAACTGTTTAAGAAGAAATATAAGAGCAGTCAAAGTCACGTGGTCCATATCAAGGGTGTTGAGTAGTGTTGCGTGCCGACCGGTTTCATTTCTCCCTTGTCATATCAAACTCTTTATTGACTATCTAAGCTATGCCTCACTCTCTATTCTTTTATCAAAATAAAAAAATAATAATAGCATAACACATAATAACGTGTAACTCTTGAGAATTTTGTCCACTTTTTACACTGTTGAGTTTCCATTTTAGGTTGTGCCTAGCTTTGGAGTATGATTCGAGGCTCAGGGAGCTTCATATTGGTACATAAATGGACGCGATATTTAGGAGTTAGGATTAGCTGTGACCAAACTTTTTTTTTCAATAATTCACAAGCGAGACTTGCAGATATAAAGTAGGGTACATCCATTGGCACTGGACCCAAAAAAAGTAAAATTACGGTGAAGATCAATCTATGAGGGAGACCCAACGTCTCATTCAATCAGTATCAGGTTGCTACATCTCTACATTTACCATGGGTGCGCAACATCCCAAATAAAATCATTGTAGTTTATGCCTTTGAAAGACTTTATTGTAATATATGATTATTATTTTGGACTAGCTAAGTGCAGGAGTCTCTGTGACTTAATAGAATTTGTTCTTGTTTTTGTCTTACTATATAACAATTCTAACGATGTGCATGCATATATAGCTCTCGTCTTCTTCATGGACTGGAACTTGCTACGAAACTCCTTCCTATAAAATTTCATAGAATTTTCAGCTTCCAGAATTGAGTCCAAGGAAAAATATTTCTCCTATTTTTCTGTGTTCAGATATAATGAAAAAGTTGGGAAAAAAATTATCAAGTGATCATAATAAAGTAACTGTTGGTGGTATGTTGTTTCAGAGACGGTGTGGTTTTTTTTTTTTTTTTTTGATAATTAGCGAGTGAACTCGTAGTACAAAAATCGAAGTCCCTACAAGAGACCTAAAGAAACACACACATAGTACAAAAAGGGGAAATAACAAAAGCTACCAAGTAGAGAATTGAAAGTACCCTACATTACAAAATGAAAGCAACACCTATTGGTACATCGTGACACATATACGTATATAAAACTAGAAAGATAAAAAAAAAAAACACCAATTTAATCAAGGCACCATAACCCAAAAGTCTCCAAGCCTAAGCACTGTACACAAAGACTTTTGCCCCATTACAAAAGGTACACCTGTTAGAGGGTTAGGAGTGTTGTGACTTGAAATGTTAAATTGGCATTTGGTGTCTAGTTCAAATCGTCATATGACTTAACTCCGTACAAACAAAAATTTCTATAAACATTGAGTGCTTCAAGAGTTGGTGCAGGTGTAAGTGCTTATATTTTTGGGGTGTTATTTGCTTTTAGGTTTGGAAGCTATTCCTTTTTTTGTTGTGCTGTGTTTATTTTTACGCCACTTTTTGGACTTCTCCGATTCAGCGGGTGAGCTAATTTTTGTATCGAGAATTTTCTCTTTGATTATCAAAATAATAATAAAGTGATTTTCGTCTTAAAAAAAACAAAAGGGGGAATTTTTTAATGAAAAAGTTAGATCCATGAGCAAAAGTTATATCTTCTTGTGTTGAATCCCTTGACTCTTTGTCATTTCCATTAGATTTATTTTCTTTTTAATAAGTGGGAGGAGAAAATTGTCGTTGGGTATACTAAAAGCATTTTACCTTTTTATAGCTTAGATTAATAGAAATTCCTCGAAAGCAAATAAAAACTTAGGCTACTAGAAATCATAATTGCAACCTTATAACAAGAATCAGCTGAAAAAATACCCTTAAGATCATGCTATACTGACTTTTGTATCATATCTATGGGGGTCGTTAGCTTGTGGGCTCTGTCTTTGTGTTTTGAACTTTTCGATTTTTTGCTATTGTTTCGCTTGTCTGCTGTTCGAGTGGTTTCGAGTTTCATTCTTTTGAAAGGTTCTGTATTGTGATTCGTCGCTATCTATTAAAAAAAAAAATCATGCAATACCGATAATAGTGCAAAGTTAAGAATATTAATTTAATTTATTAATCAGTATCTTGTTTCTCATATTATTGTTAAAAAAAAAAAAAAAAATCTATTCTCGTACTATTGTATTATTTTGAAAATGTAGTAGGTTCAAATAGGCAAATACTACCTTAATTTGTTTTCCCTGTCATGACACCTAAGACTATATGATACGTGGATAACTTTTTACCTATTTTATAGAATTTCAAACCCATATGCCTCAAGAAAATATTAAATGTACTCATTTTAATATCAAATTTGTGTACTAAATAGTAAAACAAAAACTAAATAGAGTACAAAAATAACAGTAAATTAGTTAATTTTAGTTTGTATGTGTTAATAATTTATATAATATATATATATTTAATTTATAATTAGATTTGTTTTTCTTTTTTGATATTTAGAAAGAAGACTCTCAATGTAAAATTTAACGCACTTATTACGGCAGAGTTTGAGAAAGCTTACAGAAACCAAATAGATATATTTTCCAGTACGTATAATAGTGATCCTTCCAAAAGACGACAATGGTAGGCCACTGTCAACATCTTTTCTAGTGTTGGAAAACATATTGAAAGGGAAACATGATCACATTATGCATGCATTTCATCACTTCCTTTTCATTGTAATGACAATGTTAGTTTTTATGTCTTATTCGAGAGCGTTAAAAGTTAAAATATTGGAAATACTGAGTATATTATATGACGATTTTCTAAATTTTAATAACTCTAGCCATATATAGCTTATATAGTTGCTTGTTTATGCAAACGAGTTGTATTTTCCTAGTGTGCATTTCCGACAGAACAATCCATCCCTTTATCTCATCAGCTAACGAGAGCCTTCGCATTGGACCTTTCTTTAGTCTAAAAAGTATCGCCCTCATTTTTCCATTAAACTAAACAAATTTCATACATTTACACTAGATATACCATATTACTATAGAAATCAAATAAATAACAAAAAAGGCAAAAAAAAAAAATAAAAAAATAACACAGATACCTTTTTTTCACCTAATTTGAATTTACATGGGTAATTCCCTTTTTTTTTTTTTTGATAGATAAAGAGTAGACTCTAAAATACACACGGTGCCCCCCAAAAAGGGACCCGAAGAACAAAACAGAACAGGACAAAGAAAGAAAGAAAAAAGAGAAGCTCACAACACGCAACAAAACAAAAACACCTAAACTAGACGCCCCAACACCCACAGCAACCAAAAAGCCCCAACACCCAAGCCAGCCAAAAGCACCACCCACCAAGAAAGCCCCACGCCTTCAGCAAAACTAGACGAAGGACGCCAGAAACAAAAGCACACCCAAAAAGCACGCACCGGCCCCCGAAACTGACAAGAAAGAGCCACACACACTCCACCACCCAAAAGCGCAACCAAAGGACACTCAGGGCCACCAACAAGAAGAAGAAGAAACTGAGCCTACTTGGGATCGCCTCAGAGAAACAGAAAACAACTCAAAAGCAGCACCACGAGACCCAAACAGAGACCCAAAGCAACCGAACCAAGACCAGACACCAACCAACACCCTCGCAACGTGAAAACTGCGACCAAGCTTCGAAAAGGAGAACAACACAAAAAGCAGTCGCGACCCCCCGAACAGCACTCGAAACTCCCAAAAGGCCAACAAGCTCAACCAGCGGAAAACCAAAAGAATAAAAAAGGACACTGCAAAGCAAAAGACAATGAGGAAACAACGGCATACCGAAAGGCAAAAGATCACTTCCGAGCTAACAGACGCAAGGACAAACACCCAAGAGCAAACAACCGAAGCTAAACCCAAGAAACCAAGCAATTTAAGCCATCAATCGCGTTGACATCCTCCCAAGAGGGATGGGTATCTGATGCTTCTTCTTCTTTCTAGGATTAACTGTGGGATCATACTGGTCAACCCCGCAAATTAGTCTAGCCACTTCATCCTCCGTTCCTTGGAATCTCAGGCCCAGTCTTTCTCCCATTTTCCAAGCTTTTTTTGCTCTCTCCATGTTCATTTTGGTGTCTATTTTTTTGCAGTGTTGGGAGGGTGTAGTAGTTTTTCGAGCTTGGTTGGAATCACCCGGACTACGAGCGGAACAAGAAATAGGGCTCAAATCAACAAAGCATTCAATATGGGGCTGACCCATATATGGGCTAAGGAGTTTATCAGTCGGTTCTTGTCCTGTGTTCTCACTCTGACTGTCAACTGTTGCGTCATTTTCCAAAGTGCCGAGGGATTGAGTATGGACTTGGTTGGGAGAGATCGGAACCTCGGTTGTCATGTCATCGATAACTCCAAAGTACCAACCCCCTTCACTTGTAATATCTGGATCATTTGTAGTTTCTAGATTCTCCTCTTGACCGGCCAAGGAGAGGTCATTATCCAAGGGTCCTACCCACCCTTCAACAGCTTCGTTGACCGGAGCTTCCTCAACAATGGATACATCTTCAAAAATACCTACCTGACCAGGCGTTGAGATGGATACGGGCACCATGGCTAGCGGTTGTGGGACGACTAACTGAGAGCAGTCCATAGCATTCGGTGATTGACCTGTGGTTGACTGCAGCACAAATGGTGTATCATCTTCCGTCGGCATCTCATCCAACTCCTTAACTAAAATGTTGAAGTTCTTATCATCAATTTGGAAGCACATCCACTCTCTGATTGGGCTCATTTGTGTAGTATCAATAAGCACCTTTCCCACTTCAAAGGATTCACTAACTTCCACTTTTTCATCCACACATACTACAACTCCCCAACAACTACCAATACACGCAAAGTTCCCCTTTGACCACCCATGTAATGGCATACCGTACACCTCAATCATCACTCTTCGGGTTTGACAGCACTCTTCCTCACTCCAGACCTTTGATGCCTCGCACCATAATCTAAGCCACCCCTCTTCTTCTTCTATGAATTTGTTGCGGGGTAAAGGATTGATGAATGTTAGTAAGAATTTATATTTTCCAATATCTCTCACTTTTCGAATTGCACTCTGGTTAGAACACAAGGACACCGGTATGTCGTTGCATGCCATTGGTTTGGTTGTACAACAGATAATACTGCATTTAAGTTCCTCCATTAGAGCCAACTCTGTATTACCCCGAGCAACTTTTGGACGACGCTGATCAGGCTGGTTATACCTAGAGCCATAGCCTTGGGTATCGGGTTGACTGTGATCCCAATGCTGGGGAGGAGGACCTTGTTCTGTGTCAAGTCCATTGTCATTGAACCCACCTCTGTACGACCTTGGCCTTCATTGCCTGCGAGCATATCTAGCTCGGCTAACCAAAAGTGTATCCCCTCTTAGCGTTGTGCCATGTAACCCTGCTATCACCTCATCGGCTTCGGTCTGGTATCTGAACCGAACAAAGCCAAAGAGACGTCTTTTGTTTTGACGGCGTTTGTGAGATACAAAAGTGTCCACTATGCGTCCATACCTCTGGAAGAGACGACGGAGACTCACAGGGCTGAAGTACACTGGTAGGTTATAGACAAAGAGGGAGACGATGTCACAATGTAAACCTCCCTCCGGTCTGGCATCTTCTTGGCCGATCATCCTCAGTCAGCGCACAGTGACCGTGACCCGCGCTGGTATAGGTGATTTGGTTGGATGTGCTTGAGCAAACGAATGTTAGCACCAGCTTGTAGATCGGGGACCGGAGATTCGGAATCCTCAAACAGCAGCCGTGGAGCTGTCGTCACGCTCAGTCAGTAGTTGAGCCGGGAATCGTGGTGGTGAAATCGCCATGGCTTCTCTCACTCGCTCTCCTTTTGTTCTGAATGGAAAAACGCACCTAAGTATGTGGCTTGGTGACGGAGGAGAAGCAGCTGTAGCAGCGCCGGCTGTATCGGAGATGACATGCTTCCTCACGCGCCGCCAATGCTCCAGGGTAGAAAGAGCCCAGATCTGAAAAAAGGCCATTGGGATGATCTCGAAGGAGGATGAAAGTTGTACGGTTGTGGAGAGGGAGGGGCGGCGACCTAGGAATAGGAACGCCGGCACGAGACGTTTAGTCACGCGCCCTCACACGCCTCCACCAAGAAGAGGGAAGGGAAGGTGTTTATCTCGTGTTTTGATTATTTTTTTATCTTTACATGGGTAATTCCCTTAATTTTATCCTCTACAGGTGCTACATTTACTTATACTTTATGGATGTATTTCCTTATAATTTTGTCCTTTTTCAACTTGCATATCTATCATAATTTTTTCAATAAGTAGCGTACAACAATGCAATACAAAACGTACGCTCCCAAAACATATGCCAGGGCTAGCAAAAAGACATTGCATGTATATATGTATGTATGTATGTATTGTATAGTTGGATGGTAGATATAACAAGTTTGAATTGGACTAAATGGTGGAAGTACATGCAAAAAAGGAACAAAGAAACGAGACATTGAATGACGAAGAAGCATATGACTATGCATTTTAATTTCTTTTTTCTTTTTTGGTAATTGAATTTTAATTTCTCTAATCACCATTCCAGTAACTTTGATTTCAAAAGCGTATGTTACACTACAAAGTTTAATTTTCATCCCAATTTAATTGACTCTATAATATATTCTAATATTCCACAACTATATATATATATATATATATATATATAGAGTTCAATATGCATGGATGGTTTCCTTGTATTTTCTCCTACTCTTCCATGTATTTTTTTGACTTAAAAACTACGCATGTATATTAATTATGTTTTGACCTTTTCTGTTCAATATTTTTCCATTCATTTTTCTTGAAATTTTGAATATAATCTTTCTTTTCTAGCTTCCCCAAAAGGAAAGCTACACATGCATTCCCTTTTGCTCATTATCAAAATTAAATAAATAAATAACTAACCATCTCTTTTTGTATGTCTACAATTCAATTTTTTTTTTTTCAATAAGAAGCGAAGATATTGTTATATAAAAAGTTGGCATCCAATGAGGTAAGACCCAAAATACCACTCTAAATGGCAACAACACAAGAGAAAGAGAGCAAAAAATTACCGAACACATGAAACAAGATAAACCAATATAGTAGCAAAAGCAAGCGTAAAACATGAAGGACCCGTGATGGAGTTCTAGAGAATATTGTAAGAAACATTGAATGCATAGAAATTGAAGTACACTGTAGCCGTCGGTATAGGAGAGTTTCTCTTAGTTATCCATTTTCATTCTAGTTTTGGATACTAGGGTTGTCTTGCATTTTGTTTTCCTTTTCTTGCATTTTGTTTTCCTTTTCCTGTTCTTCCTTTCCAATGGGCCTACCATTGTTGAAATGTGCCCTATTTTATATTGCAATTTTATCCAAAAAAAAAAAAAAGATCCGAAAAAGAATAATATATCTTAAGGCGAGCTTTATTATATCAAGTGTATACTTCATTAGTTCCTCAAATTTTTTCCCGATAAGAAGCGTATAAGATGCAAAACAGTAGCATGAAAACCATACAAAGCAAGACTTGAACCAACACACCAAATTGTGAACGCAAAGCGGAAAAGAGAAAAGGAGAAAATAACCAAAAATAACCGATAACATCAACTATCCACCAAAAATTAAACAATAAACACAAACTATCCACCACGGGGACCCTGGCACTAGGAAGACAATAAACAAGCACGCATGACCCAAGCAGCTGTAAAAAGTCACAGGCTAGACCACTCCCTCAAGTTAATGTTCCTGGCAATTTCATCCTGAGTATACGGAAGATATTCACCTCAACCCTAACACAAAATCTAGCCCTCATTCTCAATGTTCCTATTGCTTGATACTTTACTGTTGCTTTATTATTTCTTTTGCTTCTTGAATTTTGCTCTTGCTTTTTAGAGTTGGGGGCACTCGAACACAGCTTCTCTTTAAGGCTACACTCTGAAGGGATAAGGTTGCGTACATCTCACCCTCCTAAATCTTGCTTTGGTAGGAGCCTTTGCAGTGCCGGAGTCATTGTTATTGTTCTTGTTGTACCTAACAATTTAAACTTTTAAAAGCCACCGGTAGTAGTGTGAAACATAAATATTTAATCCCACCCAGGAATATAAAATAATAAGTCATAGCATTAGTAATGGACAAAACTAGTAGAACTTAATTTTAGAGTCCTTTAATCAGGATACTTTTATGTCATTGATTAGCAAAATGCATCATGATACTATAAATTAATTATAACATATTATTATAAGTTTATAACCACATAAAGAAGTAATTTACTAAAATCCTAATTTCTAAATTCCAAAATTAAATTTCTTACTAGAACTTGACTTGAAGATTCTTCGAAGTTCAACAACCTTTTAATTTCCCAAAGCAAAATGCAAAATGTACATAATTTAATTATATAATTTTGTGAAGAATATTGAATTATAAAGCACATATTGAATAATTAAATTTTGTGTATTAAACAATTAAGTCTCTGTTGCTACTTTTGTTTTGCCTGGGCGTAATATGCTTCTACTGCTGGTGTTATTTGTTCATGCAAGAAGGTTTTTGGAAGGGTAATCTCTTTGTAGTATTTGACTATATTACTTGTTTGTTTAACGTTTTAGATCTTTGCTTCTCAGATAATTTTAGCGAGTGTGTTAATGTTATTTTTTTCTTTTTTTCACACTGTGTGTGTGTCTTTAGGGTCTGCTTTTGTGAGATGCCAATTTTGTATCGCGAATTCTCGCGCTACTTATCAAAAAGAATGTGTATGGTATAATTTTCTTAGGTACATATAGTATTGAAAAACAGGCCTAGAAGTGCAGGAAATTTCATGACTTGAATGAAAATTGCTAATCAGCCAAGACAAACCATACAAATAATATAAGTTCTCACTGTGAAAATGTTTGAATTCCAAACTCATCACGTGACCAACGACGTGACTAGTCTCTTCTCAATCTTCTATAAATATGAACCCTAGTTTACAACCCTACCATCCACCCCCATTGAAAGTTTAACCTATTAGAATCATCCTCGAGCTCAAGCTTGGTACAGCTTTAAAACGGCCTTATAATGGCGAATTTCACTAAAATTATAATAATTGGTGCTGGAATAAGCGGAATAGCAGCGGCAAAACAGCTTGCCAAGCATGAGCCTAGGGTTTTCGAGGCGACGAATTCGATTGGTGGGGTTTGGAGGCATGCCTCTTTTAACTCCACAAAACTTCAAACCCCACGTTGTGATTATGAATTCTCTGATTTTCCGTGGTCAGATAGGGACAACGCAACTTTTCCTTCAAATATTCAAATACTAGAATACCTAGAGGCCTATGCTAGACATTTCGATGTATTAAAATTAGTGAAGTTTAATTCAAAGGTGGTTGAGCTTCGTTTTATTGGTGATAATCAGTGCATCCACTACCATAAAGAAGCTGAGTACGGGAGGTTGTTGGGTGGCAAACCGGCTTGGGAGGTGGCGGTCCAAAGAGATGGGTCGGGAACTATTGAGGTAAGCCCCTTGCTCTAAAACTCAATTACCTGTTTTTAAAATAACTAAAAGATTACTGATATAAGTTGTTATATTACTTTAATTTTCCATGAACATTTCCTAGGGTTTTCCGCAATCCTTGAAAATTAATTAGGGCATCATCAAAATAAAAAAGAGGAGAACTTCGTCACAGTTTCAAGATTAAAGACTCATTGAGACCAAGTTTCCCCCTGATTTGGGAGAGTTTGATTGGGAAAGAAAAGTATTTTTGGATGGAATAAGTAGTTATTTTCCCGCTTTTAAGAAGAAGCGGAAACATAGTGTTTCTCTTTTAACAAAAGCAAAACAAAAATTGCTCCAAGAAAAATAATATCTTTTATGGTTTGGGTAGACAAGCCTTAAGAAGTTATGTTCATAAGATATAGAAGAAAACAATCAAAACAACAACCAATAAACAAATGGTCTGGCTGCATGATGATCAAATTAAGTTAAGCTGCTAATATGTCTAGCCTTGTTATATCTAGTTCTGAAAAATAATTCGCTACAAGGTGGATGAAATTAATAGTTTCAAAGTCAATTGCAAAATATTTTTGGTTTAGTTCATCCCTTTTTCGAGCACGGTTCTCAACATTCATATAACTTCAGCTCAACATCTAAAGTAGACTTATACGCAATTCATATCTACGCTTCAAACCCAACAATATAATTGCACGATATTTGATTCCATGACAAGTGCGACGGCATAATTAATGTTGTTAAATTGCAGTGGTATGCATGTGAGTTGCTGGTGATGTGCATAGGGAAATATGGAGACATACCAAAAATGCCGACATTTCCACAAAACAAAGGCCCTGAGATATACAATGGCAAAGTTCTGCATACCTTAGACTACTGCAAACTCAACAAACAAGAAGCTCAAGCCCTCCTTAGAGGCAAGAAAGTGGCCATCGTTGGCTACAAGAAATCCGCCATTGATCTTGCTGTCGAATGCGCTCTCGCCAACCACGGTTAGTTAGTGGGTTTTTTTTTTTTTTTTTTTTTCCTGGTGTGCTAGTTTTGGCTGCTTTAAGTAAATATGAGGTTGCGGTTCTATTTTGTAGGGTATTTTGCCTTAATTTTGTGTTGTTATTGTTTTGACTAGAGGGGTGTGGTAGTGGGTGTTGGATATATACTCAGTCTGATTCTTGTGGATATTTTTGTTGTTTTTCCTTTTGCATACTTTGTGTGTGCCATTTGGATTTTCCTTGGAGATGACGGCCATTTTTGTCGCGCATCTTTCCTTGCTAATTTCCAAAACCCTAAGCATGCACCATGGCTAAAAGCAGGCCAGCCAGGGTGAGTTTTGTTCCACGTAATTGTTATCACTTGTATACATTTTTTTTATAAAAAGATTTATATTTCACCGGGCCTTTCGGCCCGACTTATGGAGTTGGCAGGCATACATAAGATTTACATATAATTTTAAGTGGTATTCTATTCTAAAATCAATTGACATTAGGTAAAATAACCCACTAAGCTTATATATTGGTCTTTTCACTCTCACAACTTCAACGCGGGAGTTAAATTAGACTCATATGCGAAGTTCTTAACAAAATAATGTAGAGAAATATCATTCTTTTAGTCTCCTTGTATTCAATTATTATGTGAAAAAACGGATGTTAAAATTATAGAAAATGATATGATGTTGCTGATTAGATGTTGTCTACAATATTGGAGTATCTAATCTGAACAAAATACAACAACAACAACACAACAGTCCCAATGTCACAACAGTCCCGCTTACGCAGGGTCTGGCGGGTAGGATGTACGCAGCCTTACCCCATCAGGGTGAGACCTTAATGAGAGACTGTTTCCAATGACCACCAACTTGATATTTGATATTGATAGTTATGAATAACCTGTATGAAGAGCATGTAAAGTATAGTATAGAGATTCTGCTAAGCAAGTATACATGCAAGCATATAAGCAAGTAGACAAATAAACAAGTACACAAGTAAGCACATACGCATGGAATCATATCAGCCAGAGCAAAAGGTAGAAGGTAAAAGATAAAAGGTAAAAGCAAAGAAGCATGTAGAGAGGGTAGGGAGATTAGAGCGTCTAAAGCGTATAGCGAGAGGGGAAGAGAGAGAAAGAATCCTAGGAGCTTTAGGCAACCAACATACACCAGTGCTACATAGAACTAGCTTAGAGGTGCTCGATGCTCCTATACTACCCTGCTAAATTGGTTATTCTTGTACTACTTCTATACTAATTCTCGATTGAGCTCTATGTAAGACCACCTCTTTATTTAGGTTGAGGTAGACAAGGTCCTGTTCAATTGTCTTCTTCCAACTTTTCTCTGGCCAGCCTCGTCCTCTCTTCCCATCTGTATTATGGATGTTCACATCTCCTTACAGGGGCAATGATGGGTCTCCTTCCATCTCTTCTTTGGCCGGCTTTTTCCTCTCTTCACATCTGTCGAATTTTGTCCATCCAACCTTAGGAGCACTAAGTGACTAACAGACGCCAGAATTGCGTCTCATCCAGGCATATAAGTATCCTCTAGATATTTGAGCGAGCTTACGAGTGGTCAATGCTCCTATACCGCTATGTCGGTTACACCTATACTAATATTCCATTGAGCTCTATCTAGGGTCATTTCTTCGTTTAGGTTGACATAGGCGAGGTCCTGTCGGATCATCTCCACCCAACTCTTCTTTGGCAGTCCTCTCCCTCGCTTCCCATATGTAATATAGAGTTGTTCGTATCTCCTGATAGGGGCCGCGATGAATCTCCTCCTAACATGCCTGAATCACCGTAGACGTTGCTACCTCAACTTATTCTCTATCGGAGCGACGCTTAATTTACTTCTTAGAACATCATTTCTGATTCTGTACTTCCTTGTGTGCCCACACATCCATTTCAACATCATTATCTCAGCCACCTTTAGCTTCTGTGTGTGATGGCACTTAACTGGCCAGCACTCTGCCTCGTAGGACATAACTGGTCTTACTACTGTCTTATAATATTTACCCTTTAACTTTAACGGAAACTTCCTATCGTACAGTATCGCAGATGCCATCCTCCATTTATGCCACCTCACTTTGATTCTGTTGTTGACGTCTGAGTCCACTTCGTCGTCTTGTTGGACCATGGAACCCAAGTATTTAATGCATGCTTTCTGTGGTATGCACTCCGATCCAATCCTGACAACTTCTGTGCTCGGCGTGGTGGAGGTGCAGAACTTGAGTTCCATGTACTCGGTCTTAGACCTACTATCCTTCACAGTTCAAGTTTCTCATTCACCTCCTCCCTAGATTCTCCCACAAGGACTATATCGTCCGCAAAGAGCGTGCACCAAGGTACGTCCTCTTGGATGTGCCTGTGAGCTCATCCATAGCCAAAATGAATAAAAAGGGACTCAAGGCTGATCCATGGTGCACCCCAATTATAATGGGGAAAGTGTTTGTATCTCCTTCCATTGTATGCACATTAATTTGGGCGTCTTCATATATGTCTATACTATCAAGTTAATAAATACTATATTTATTATCTGGCCATTGTATAGTGGAAATCCACATTATATATGCCACATGTACAATACGAGTCCTAAATATTCTCTTAAAATGGTAATAACCCCATGCAAATTTCATCTTCTCTATTTTTAATAAGGTTGCTTTTATTTTTACTGACATATTACATCTTTTTTTATAATTACTAATACAACAACAACAACAATCCCAGTGCCTCAAGGACTCTCGCAAAAGCGGGGTCCGAGGGGGTGATGTACGCAGCCTTCCCCTTCAGGGTGTCAACCTGAAGAGAGGCTGTTTCCGAGGACCCCCAACCTAAGAGATATGTCTTCATCGCATCATGGTGACCTGTGAGCAATAGGGCATGAAAGCAAAGGAGTAAGCCATAGCATAAAATAAGCAATACAAAGCATAACGCCCTAGAGGAGATTACTAGTAGACAGATAGTCATATAGGTAGATAGGAGCAGCCTAATAGGCCTATATGCCTATGAACCCATATATAGCAAAACAAGTAGCGGTGTGAGGCTGCTACATCTGCAACCGCTATACTAGTCCTCCCTCGAGCTCTAGCTCTATCTAGCTAATAATACATCTTATTGGAAAGCTAATATTACTTTAACGCAGGATCAAGGCCGGGCATAATCCCAAGCGACCCAAGTAATTGCTTGGGGCTCCCAAATTTTAAGGACTCCAAATTCTTAGAGTTATGGTTTTTAAAGTATTAATTGTTAACATTAACAAATTTTATAATTAAAATTTTTGTAATATGTTGTATATGAAGGATCTCCTTTAAAATTTTTGCTTGGAATTCAAAAAATGTCAGGACTAGCCCTGTACAAGAAAGTAATACATTGATTATTATCTAGCTAGACTTGTTTAAAGGGAAGAACTAGATAATTTTCAATTCAAGCTTTTGAATTTGACAGACTGGCTAATTTACAAAGCTAGCTAGACCCAAAAACTGATTTTAAAGGGGAAAATAACCTAACATAAAATTATTAAATTATAAAAAATTATTAAATTAGTTATTTTCTATAAGTTAATAATATTTAATACAACTAATCTAATAAAAGCTGATGTTGTAGAGTGTAGACTACTTATTTATGTTGACTCTGCATTTTTTTTTTTTTTTGACAGAAATGTTGACTCTACATTGACTCAATATATAATTAGGAAAATTTTATTCATATCAAATATATATATATATATATATATATGTGTAATCTAATTATATATCTAATGTAAAATAATTATTAGATTATAAAAATAATATTAAATTAATTTTTAAAGCTAATAATATTATACTATATTTAAATGCAAATATTTGGTAACCCTTGGTCCGTGGGCTATGTTCTGTTTAAAAATATATATATATATATATATGAACACACAGAGAATGTATGTTTGACCTGTTGACCTTCTGCCATGTTGTCAAAGCATTTCAATAAACATGGTCAACTTTTTGCTCCTCCTTCTTTTTTTGGGTTGAGAAAAAGTCAGAAACGAACGAACAAATTCTCTCTGCTTTTTTTGGGCCCTACACATAGGAGCGCCCTTCTTTGTATTGAGAGTTTTTGTTATGTCTATCGGAAAAAAAAGGAACAAATTCTAATATCACATACAACTGCTTGGATCTCCCAGTTAGCAACTGATTTGCATGAAATTGCTTCAATTAAGATTTTCTTTTCATACCCAAAACTGACACTTGCTCAACCTGTTGAGCGAGTGAAGAAACATGCCACTCTCACCGCAGAAGCTTCCATTTCGAGTGTGGAATTCACATGCATCAACCCGCACGATCCCCCCACTATCAACCATGCCGGACTCCAGGCCACGTATAGCCACTCGAACAGCTTTCTATTCTCCTTTTTGTTTAGATTTAATTTTGACATTTAAAATAAACTAATTTCTTGGGATATTTTTTTACCGTATATTTGAATTATAATATATTACAAGATTTTTTTGTTAGGAAATAAGGAAATTCGTAATACAATATAAGACACATTTACAGACAAGTAAGATCCTAAAGAACAACACAAGAAGAAAAAATGAGGGGAACAAGATAGAAAAAAGGATCCAGCCGTGACAAAATTGAAAAAAACCAAACAAAGACTAAAAACCGAAGACACACCAATCACGAAAATGCCGGTTGTGTCGGACTCTTAATACATTCAATATTTCATGCGATCTCCTTGGGTAAGTACGAAAGTTCATCATACTACTCCTTAATCCAAAAGCCCATCCACATCTTAATGCTCCAAAAAGATATCCAGTTCAACTCATCGCAATTCTTGAATCATATGCAGGGGAAGAAGGGAAGGCATGCACGATGGTGATAAGGACTTTACATTGGACAGTACCACATTACTCAATATGGGGACTCCCCTTCTACCTCTTCTACTCCACTCGTTCTTCTCAGTTCTTCCATGAAAGACCTCATCAATCCTTCCTTAGGAACCTCTCCTGCCTCCTCTTATTACCCATGGCAAGTTTCCCCGTGTTTTTTCATTACATTTTTTTTCAAAACTTGATCAAACAGACTCTAAGTGTACGTATTCCCCGAATGCATGCAGAAACAGGTAGTGTCGAAGGTGATAGAGATGTACTTAACGTGGAGGCTGCCACTGGACAAGTACGGGTTGAAGCCGGACTACCCTTTTCACGAGGACTATGCGAGTTGCCAAATGGCTATCTTGCCTGAGAATTTCTTCAGGGAGGCTGATGAAGGGAGGATTCTATTCAAGAAACTTGATGATGGGTGTGATTGTGAATGGTGGTTCTACGAGCAGGGGCTCGAGTTTGGGGATGGGTCAGTCCTAGAAGCCGATGTGGTAATACTATGTACAGGTTACGATGGCATGATGAAGCTTCAAGCTCTTCTTCCGCACCCTTTTTCCAGTTTCTTGGATTTTGATGGTCTCATTCCTTTATACAGGTATTCTTTTTTGCTTTTTGTTTTTTCAGGATCTAGAGGGATAAAAGGAGACTAATTATTTCAAAAGTTTAAGCTAATAAGTGAAAATTTAAGAAAGATATTGATGCAACAATTAGGGTTGCACCTAAGAATTAGGGTTAGGGTTTGAGTAATTTGAAGCAATAGAGTATAGATGAGAGAAAGAAAGAGATTAGAAGGAGAAGAGAGAAGAGAAAGAGAGATAAAAGGGAATAGTTTGTTATGTCTTTCTTGACTTCCTTAACAACCCTAATACACTATTTATACTAACATTTACCTAATACAAGTATTCTTATAGTGTTATTATACTTATCCCCTTTTACTTGTATCATTATTCCCCCCCAAAACACCCTTGTCCTCAAGGGTGAAAAGAAAAGGAAAAAATACATTGAATTTCACAAATTTTCTACTGCTATAAAGCTTTCTAAAGTAAACAACATGCTATCCTCGCACAACATTAATTATTTTTCCATTTGTTGCATCAACTCCTTAAAAAGCTGCTCCACCACCAGGATCAAACGGGAAGGTTTGATAAGGAAGCTTGTATTGTAACTCAATTCTCGACATGGTGATGAAATCTAGTGCACCAACAGAATCAAAAAATAGATGAGGCTTACAAATATTGGTGCTTGCTTTCCCGACAAAAAAATATGATGTATGGAGCCTTTTGCTTGAACTGAAATGTGTTATGGAGTTTGGGCAACAATTCACCATCAACGAGCAAAATGTTTAGCTTAATACCACCCAAATTGTCGAGTTCCTAGGATGACTTGCCAATCAAGACATGTAGTTGCTGAACTCTATTTTCAACCATTATTATTGGAATCTTGAATTCGATTTCAGTGGAGGCAACTGACCCTCATTAAGTATCACTTGTTCATTTCCAACTTCACCTTCCACCAAAGGTATTGATGTTTTTGCTAGTGTGCCTCCAATATGATGTTGTATGTTGTGCACCTGGGACTCAATATCATCTTTAACATGATAGCTAGGAATTTCTTCAACTTTAGGAGAATCGATACTCAAATTTTTTACTTCATTAAGATTTAGTGCTCCAAAAAGTGTCCCAACTGATGCAATACCAAGCTCTGGTGCCAAAGTTGGAATTTGAGTTTTCTTTTCTTCCTTAACCGCCTCATAATAAGGATTGAAAAAATTGATGTCTAGCATACAACACTTGTCATATACATTCCTGCCATGCAAATTGGCATAGGCTGAAGCCGCATTTTGTCTTGCAGAAAATGTAATATATGCTTTAACCTCAACGATTGATGACGAGATGACTTCAATTTTTTCAAAGTGACCATAACGAGAGAATACCTGATGAAGAACATCTTCGGTTATAGGACAAAAGACCTTTGCGACTTTGATCAAGAGGGTAGCATCATCTGAAGGTCGGCCGATGATGCCATCACTTGGTCGATGTTGACTCTGAATATCACGCAAAATCTCCATAATCTTGCTTTGTTCTTGCTTAATCGAAGAAAGATCCAATTGAAGAGCTTGGAACCTCTCATTCATAGGCCCTCGGTATATCATCCAACCAGGCTTCCAAACAACGCAAATCCGAAACACTGCGAGTACCATCAGCCATAACTACCAATTACGCAGCATGAACCTAGGCTTTGATACCAATTGATGCAACAATTAGGGTTGCATCTAAGAATTAGGGTTAAGGTTTGGGTAATTTGAAGAAATAGAGTATAGATAAGAGAAAGAAAGAGATTAGAAGGAGATGAGAGAAAGAGATGAGAGAGAATAGTTTGTTATGTCTTTCTTTACTTCCTTAACAATTCTAATACACTATTTATACTAACATTTACCTAATACAAGTTTTATTATAGTATTATTATACTTATCCCCTTTTACTTGTATCAGATTTTATCCTTTTCCATTCCATCACGCAAATGTCCATTAATATAGTGCCCATATACACTTCATATATCTTGCTTCTAGAATGTATTAATACGGAAATAAAGGATGTTTGGGACTTGAATTAGAGACAAGGCTTTGATACCATATAAAAGCACCAGTTATCTCAACATTAACCTAATGATTAAAGATTCAAAATTAGTTTATACTTTAACATAAAGAACAAGTTGAATGTTAAACAAGACTAAAGAAATATCAAGACACATTGACCGACTTGTACAAGGTTTATGTTTAAGTAATCTTGCATAGTTTTTGGTAATTAAAACATAGTGAACCAAATAAGCTCCACTTCATCTATTATTGGCCATGTACTATTTGCTTTATTATGTGCCTTGTAGTTGTCTTCTGTGGGGTATATTTTATACTGCTAGTTTAACGCGGTGTCCTAAATTGATGCTTAGCGGCTTCCATGGTTTCCAGGATACCATGTTCTCATGACGACTCGATCTTCAGGATGGGGGTCCTCGGAAACAACCTCTCTTCCATCCGGAAGGGGGAAGGCTGCTTACATCCACCCCCCCCCCCCCGACCTTGCTTCGTGCGGGAGCCCCTGTGGCATTGGGACTGTTGTTGTTTGTTTGTTTTTTGTACATATTGAGACCTGTTTTAACTCTTGGCTTAAAAATAACACAGGAGCACAATAAATCCACTGATACCAAACATGGCGTTTGTGGGCTACGTTGAGACAGTGTCAAACCTACAAGCCGCGGAGCTACGATGCAAATGGCTAGCCCACCTGGTGGACGACGGGTTCAAGCTCCCCACAGTGGGCAACATGATTGACCACATTGCAAAGGAAATAGGGGTGATGAAGAGGACTTCTAGGTTTTACAAGAGGGCTTGCATTTCAACATATAGTATTAACCACAACGATGATATTTGTGAGGACATGGGTTGGCGTTCTTGGCGCAAGTCTTCCTGGTTCTCTGAGGCTTTTAGCCCTTACACTAGCCAAGATTATAATTAACCACTATTAGTTTGTTATCTTATATATAGATATAGAATGAGGAAAAAATAAGGGTTTAAGTTAACTGTTATGCACGAATAATTCCGAAAGATAGTTCTAAAGTTAAAGCCGTATATGTACTGTATTCTATTTATTTAAATGTCATAATGAAGAGTATGGATGGAATGAAATGAGGGTCTTTCTTTAATGTCCTGTTTTTTGTGTCAAGTTTTTTCTTTTTCGGATAATTAGCTAATAAGTTGCATACAAAAACTAGCGTCTCACCGAAGCAGGATATGAGAGTTACATCCGAGTAGAAGTATAAATAACCATCCAAAATAAACCGAAAACAGAACGCTCCACAGATTAAACACCAAGATAAGCCAAAACAAAAACTCTAACTATGGTAATTCCCAACCCAATCCGCATCAGAACAAAAGCTAAGGAAATGCAGATAAGGTACGATGAAGTACTTGCAGAGGATCACAGATACACAGCTACCAAAAACGACGCAAGGAGACACAACCTCGGTCACGCCATGATGCTTTTGTTTTAGTTTTGTGT
Organism: Simmondsia chinensis; assembly: GCA_018398585.1. Taxonomy (NCBI): domain Eukaryota; kingdom Viridiplantae; phylum Streptophyta; class Magnoliopsida; order Caryophyllales; family Simmondsiaceae; genus Simmondsia; species Simmondsia chinensis. The sequence goes on from JAGTTD010000010.1 coordinate 37,102,251, forward strand.
TTCTTACAAGTCATTGTTGTCATGTTGTGGTCTGCCTTGGGTGTTTTGACTTATCGTGTTAAATATTAGTATTTGTTTATATATTTTTATGTATTATTTTGTATTCCTTCTTGTACATAGGTAGGATAGAATACTCTTTAGCATTTTACAATTATTGCTCTAGCATTGAAGACATGGTATTCAAGTCATTCTTCTACCTTTTTTGGCTCCCATAACCGGCCCTTAATGGCCATTACCATCCAATTTACTAGTTTTTTTTGGATAAATGAAGAGCGAAAGCTCAATACAAGAGCGGCGTTCCAACAATCGGGGACCTGAGAGAAACAAGAACAAAGACATCCAATTTCCTCAGAAAAGTAGGGTATTTTATCACGCCAAGTCTTAATCTAGAAGCCAGTTCTTAGTTTTATATCCCAGAAGATATCATCCTCAGCCCACTACCCATCCTCAAAAATTATCTTATTTCTAGTCTTCCAAGCAACCATGTAGAGTAAAGTGATCCACACCTTTTTCTAGAATCTGCCCCCCAACATTGCATGAGTGCCATTGTTTTCACAAAAACTACATTGAAAAGTTGTTATTTTTTACTTAATCATTACAACTTCCAAAATTCTGAATATTTTCAATAATTGGCAATTACCTGCTAGTGACATTTATATAGACTAAGGGTGAACATTATTAAACATGACTTAAAGTACCTAACCTAGCAAAGCATTTTCCAGTCCCTTCCCAACTAAGGTTTGAATCTCACTTCTTTTAAACCTCCTTGGGATTAAACCCAGGTGTAAGAAGGAGCATGTGAAAGCATTAATTATCAACTTGACTAACCTCAACTCCAGCTTAATGTGCACTCAAAAAATGTAAAAGGGAAGCTAAAATCCACATAAGAGCCACGTAATAATTAATGGATAGTTAAACATGATTTAAAGTGGTTAATTAAAAAAATTTAGAATTTGAAGGTAATTTTCAGTGATTAAGTTAAAAATGATAATTTTTCAAGGTAATTTTCTGTTAAAAAAGTCCCAAATTAAAAATATTAATTTATTTTCCTAACGCTAAATATAAATCTATGTATTTTACCGGCCATATAAGATGAGAGCAGATAAAGAAGTTATTAGATAATTCGAAGTGACTAGACATTGTATGTATTTCAGTCTCATTTCCATTATAAATTCTATGGGTAACCTAATAATCTCTGGGGCATTATGGAAGTACAGATTCATATGCTTGTCAATGTCATCCACGTCAAACTGATATGGGCGTGAGCATAAAAATAAAAGGTTATCATCCACGTCAGAGTGGGAACAACAACAATGAATTGCTATAATCTAATTCACACATTTGGATTTTAGGGGTCCCATATGCAGCTAGCTCTCTACCTCCATCAAAATTGACTCATTCTACCAAATTACCCCAACTCTCCAATCATGCATTCAACTCTCACATGCTCTGTCTCTTTTTCACTTTGTATGATATTATAAAGCATCGACCTTTTCGATCCGTAGCAAAAAATGGGTCATCCCTACGGAAAGGGTCAATAAAAAAGGCCCACAGAAGACATGGGTATGAGAGGAACCGAGCTCTGACGGTATCATTGACAGCGTGAGGGAGGGTTGAGGTGGTTGTTTACCGCCATTAATCAAAAGATGATGATATAAATGAAAAATCGAAAACTAAACAAAGAAGTGAATTGAAAAGGAAAAAACAAAGAAAAGAGAACATAATTTTAATACCGTTTTGACACCATATGAAATACAAATCAAAGTATTTGACGGATTGGCTTTATACGGAGAGAGAGAGTCAAGGGCGCTTATGATTATTACAAATATAACCCTGACATTATTATACATTTGGGGAAAGCAAAAAGCTAAACGCCTGTAACCTTAAAACCTTACAAAAGAATTACAGTGCCAATTTATTCCTCACATTACTCTATATGTCTTTATGTACCATTTTCGCATAGATAGGACGAAGTTGTTAGTATGTGAACTATACAAGATCGAGCTATTTTCTTGACTGAAAATTGACGTATAATTTAGTCCCCACCATTTGTGATAGGGATGACAATTGAATCCGATTTAAATCGTGTATACAAATAGTGGGGCAAGTGGCACAAAAAGTGTATGGAGGGGGGTTAAGGGTGGAGGGGCCCAGCTCGCAAGCCCAAACGGGATCTCCTGGCCCAGCTGCGGTGTCCCACGTGGCCTAGTCTTTGTTGGAGCCTTCCTTGTCTTATTATTTTCCCAGCTACTTGCTTCGGTCCACTTTATTTTTGCTCTTAGACTACCAGTTAAGCTTGAATATAAATGTATATAAAAAAAAGTTCTCTCGTCATCAATTATTGTATAAGTTTTAAATTTTGATTTAAAAAAAAAATTGTAAAAGTTTAAAATATTTGGCAAAACTTGATGAAAAGTTACATATTTCAATATACCCCTCATGCAAATAGTAATAAGAGTTCAAATATAGACAATGTACTTGTCTATCATGGTACTACCCTAAGCTTGAATGATTCATAATACGTACCCCTTGAGGCTATTGGGATTAGGATACAAACTCGTAGAAGTTTAGACTATGAAACTGCAAGTATGTGCTTTTATTCGTACACAATTTTATATGTTTCATATATATAAAATAAAATGTTATAAAATATATAGATATTATTTTTATTAAAATATGAAATATAAAATAAAAAAAGGAAACAATATGGTTTAGGGAAAGAAAGCTTGGGGAAGGGGAAAGAGAGCATGTTTTTGCATCCAACACAAATGCGCAAAGCACGCTTGTCAGCTTCTCCACCCCCACCCCCCACCACTTTTTTTTTTTTTTTTGTATTTTTTTGTATACCTCATAACTCACTTATTTACATTTTTTTTTTAATTAACAATTGATTTTAACATTATAATAAGATGAAAAATGTAACTAGAATTAATAAACTCCACTACACTCAAAATTTGTATTAAAAAGATTTAAACAATATGTATATATACACACAAATATTTTTAAAGAGATTAAAGAATATAAAAACTAGCTTTACGAGGCTGAACATCAAGACAATTGAAGCGTGAACTCGAACCATCTTATTTCTCTAAACTAGGAGCTTTGTCATTTACATGCCAGACAATGTTGCTTTAGACTCATAACCCTGACAGTGCTCCACGACCCCAACACTTGATCCTTTTGTTTTTAAATAATTTTAAAATATAACAACTAAATCAGCAAAAGAATGTCAGCCACCAATAGGAGCATAGTTTTTCATCTTTATAGGGTGGCAAAAAAAATTGGCAGCCTGGATGCGCGTTACAGATATTTTGCTTTTGCACAACATATTTCATTTCATGTCTTTCACTCCCACTTAAAAGCATATAATATACAAATTAATACAAAACATAAAGTCTTGCTATAAAGTTGGCACCATATATTATTATTATTATTATTATTATTATTATAGTAAACAAATAAGTTATGGAAAACAACAATTGTTGGGGCGTGGGGCTTTCTTGCTTGGTGGTGCTTTTGGCTGGCTTGGGTGTTGGGGCGTTTTGGTTGCCGTGGGTGTTGGGGCGTCTGGTTTAGGTGTTTTTGTGTGTTTTTGTTTTGCTGCGTGTTGTTGGCTTTTCTTTTTTCTTTTTTGTTTGTCCTGTTTTATTTTTTCTTCGGGTCCATTTTTGGGGCGCCGTATGTATTTCTAGAGCTCTGCTGTTTATCTATAAAAAAAAAATAAAAAATGGAAAACAACAATTGTTTTAGAGCGTGTGTATTGTGAAAGCCCCAAAAGCCAATATTAATCTAACCACTCTAATCATTTGCTTACTTAAATTATGCTTAAAACTTTTGTTCTTACTTTTAATTAAATGTACTTCTTTGAATTTGAGCATTGACATTTGGCTTCTCTGCTTATTAAGCTGTTCATTTTCCCTTTATCTATTATATTTTTGGGATAAGTTAATTTGGAACCAAAACAACTTTATTCTAGTGTCAAAAAAAAACAACTTTATTCTAAGTTCTTTGTACTTACGTAATTTGTGGATTATAGAGCCAATTTATGAGAAGATTTAGGAAGAAAAATACAACTATATACAAAGAGTGCATGCAAATTGGTTATTTTTTTTAATAATTAGTTACAAAAGCCATGATACAAAGTAGGTGCACTCGTAAGAGGAAGGATTGAGTGCACATGCAGCAAAGCGTGCAGTGCAAAAAACTAATATAAGAATATCAGAAAAGATATTGAAAACAAGAGCAAAAATCAAAAAATATTAGAAGATCTCACCAACACTGGATAAGACACAAAAACAGAAGAAAAAGGCCCAAGACGCCAATACTAGGACAGAGTGAAGCAAAGGAAGCAAACCTAAACTCCGAATTCTGAACCCCCATGGAAAGGAAAAGGAACACTCACTAATTATTTTTCTTGTCAATATCATAAACCTTTACAAGAGATGTATTAAATAAGAACAAGTTTTACAATAGTCTTTTTATTGTATACTTTCTATTACCTATTACATTTAAAATATCATATACTTCTACAATGTCCGCTAAGAATTCCATTTATGGTCTAATATGTGAATATAGTAAGAATCATACATTTAAGTTGTGAGAAAGAAGAGATTAATAATATAAGCTTAATTCATCTAATATTAATTGGTTTTATAATGAAACCTTACTTGGGTTTTGTATATGCCAATTTTGTAAATATTTGACACAATATAAATTATCTTGGTTGCATAATCTCTACGCCCCTCAGGTTACTAGAAATATAAGAGCCAATATTAAAAACATACTTAAGTTGGAACACACGAATTCCACATATAAGCTCAAGTAAAATTCTATCCTGAAACCGATTGTCATTAGGTGAATAACCCATTATACTTATATTTTGATATTTATTTTTTTACAACTACAATGTGAGATTTTTATTAAACTTACATGTTTAGTCATTAACAATGTTATCATGCATATAATATGATCTCAACCTTAAAGTTTATCACTTAACAAAGTGTTTGCAAAATCTTATAAAAACCCTGCATAGGCATAAATAAACTCATTTTATATATTAAAATGTCATAATATTTAAGTAATAAATATTTAAAATTTACGGTACTTAAATGATAATTTCTCTATTAGAGTATAATATACTAGAATGACTGGCTTAGAAAATAACGAGTTAAACAGAAGGAGTATTATCGTTTTACTTACATTATCTAAAGGAATTAGACAATAAGATCAACAACATACAATAACAAGCTCAACATAGAGAAAATATAGACAGTAGTAGAAAATGAAAATAGAAACAAGGTTAAATAAAAGGTAATAATAATAATAATAATAATAATAATAATAATAATAATAATAGACAATTGCACTAAATTACAATGCGAAATGATCAGAATTCATCCCCATTTAATTACCCCCCCCCCCCCCCCCCCCCCCCCGCCAAAAAAAAAAAAAAAAAAAAATCTCTGCAGGATGATTATCTCCTTAATTAGATATCAAAACCATCCTTTTTAAACATCAAATTCAATTCAAATTAATCAATCAATTAAACCCCTCCCCTCAATTTACACCGCCTCAATTTTACGGGCAACTATTACGAAAAAATTTAAAAAATAATTAATTTTTTACGGTATTCTTTTTTAAAAACTTTTATTTTTTCGTAATATTTCGAGACAGACTCTCAACAAGCATAGAAATCAACAAGGTCATCCAAGGAGTCAGGGTGTGGGTCCGCGTTCTCTAACATCCACAGCATGTGCTCGAACAGCACCACCTCGCACCCCACCGCTATTTCATCGGCTCCCGAGGAGGCAGACCGCTCCACCAGTTCTCGGAAGAGGGGTTGGTGGATGAGGTCGGAGCTTACGAGGTAGCGCCGCCGAGACTTGCCCACGTAGACTGGGTGGAGATCGGCGGAGGAGGCGGCAGCGACGGAGGAGGTAGCGCGGTGGTGGTTGTGGGAGTTGTGGATTCCGATGGATTGCATTTTCTTTAGGATTTTGGTGAGTTTCCCTCCTTTCACCATTTTTGTTTGGGGGGGGGGGGGGGGGGGGAGAGATTTGAAGCTTGAGGGGAGTTTGGAAAATGGGGAGGAAGGTTCCTGTTTATATAAGTAGAGGGTGAGAGAGTGAAGAACATGAAAAACAAAAAAAAAACAATTTAGGAAATATATTATATGTATTTAATTTTAAAGATATTATTTAGGATATTTACTTAAAAAGTCTATGTATTTATATTAATTTTAATTATGTTAATTTGGTCTTTGTATTTATATCAATTTTAATTGTATTAATTTGATCTTTTTATAATTAATATTGTATTAATTTGATCCTTAAAGTAAAATTTATACTAAGTTATTAATAAAATTTTTAATGATTCAGCCACAGATTAGAATATATTGAGTCAATAAATGAATTTGTATTGGATTACTTAAATCTAATATGTCCGTGTTGTTAAAAATGCTTTTTTATGTGCTGAATCAATATGTCAATGAACCAAATTAACTTCACTGAGTATATAAGTATATGTGTTGTTATAACTAAAAAACAATTAACCCTTTTGTTTATAGGCTCACATGTACTTAGTTTATATATTTAATTGTATACCAAATTTAAAGTGTTATTATTTTCAGAGCAAAAATAATTATTCACAAACTAATAATATAATTTATAGTAAATAATAACTATAAAATTACTCTAATATTAATAATGTTGCTATCTAAATTTACATAAAACTAATTATTAATGTATGAAAATAATTATTTAATATAAATTATATTATATAGTTTGTATTTTATTAGCGAAAAAGCTGATGAAACAGGAACAGCAGCGGAGCAAGGAGGATAGTGAGCGTGCACCCTTTGATTGGGAGAATACCAGCAGCGCCCTTTGTACGTTTTCTTGGAACTCCCATGCCCCACCACCACCCTTGTAATCTTTATATAATTTAATAAATTATGAATAATATTACTATACTAAGGCTTCGTTTGTTTTAGGAAAAAATTATATTTTATGAAGTAGTTTTCTTCTTTTCCTTTGTTTGGTGCGCCATTAGCTCACGGAAAAGGTTCTCTGACGGAAAATCTTTTCCCTTAAATGAGGGAAAATGACTTCCCTTTTAAAATGGGGGAAGTCGTGATTCTAAGTGACTCAAAAACTTTCACGGTTATCATTATGCAAATCGAGATCAAATCAAAATAAACCAGACTGCACTGTAAACATTTAATGTCAACATCGGACAAAAATTAGACTAAATAATTAAAAGCAGCTTCAATATTACTTTGTTATTGTTGCAACAGAACAACTTTAATCAAGTTAAATTGTTATATAATATTATAGAAGAAAATTATTTAGGTAATATTTTAGCATTTATTACATAGATTATGTGATATTTCAGTAATATACAGTAATATATCCTAAAATTCAAAATTTTTTTTATAAATCAGGTATCTTTTACTAAAATTTAGTATGTTTTAAATGAAAACAGTAATCTATATGTATCCTATATCATAATGTAATAATTTTTTTTGTCGAAAATGGTAATATGACACATTTTTGATAATATGTAAGTAGTTTTTGTTAGAACGTGGACAATTTTTTGATAATATGATATTTATACTACAACAATTTTTTGGCAGAAATTACCTGAATTTTAATAAAAATTCACTATATTTTGACACAGTATATACACAAGTGATAAAATTTTTTATCTCATAATATCTCATTGTATATAATAAAATAACAGAGTATTTACATGATAAATTCTTGAATTTTAGAATACCGAAGAAATAATTTTTCTAATTTATACAGCTTTGATAGTTAACTTTTTATTTTGTTACTTCATATATGTTATATTATTACTTATGTTGTCCTATAAAAAGATATAAAATGATTGGTGAAAAATATTTTTTTAAAAGATACACAAAGACATCACAATGGGGAATTAAGTTTTTCTTTGAAACAAACAGCGGAAAACCCCACTCGGAATTTATATTTCCTTGGAAAACCTTTTCCGAAGAAAAATCAATTCCTAGATTCTACTTTTCCGTCAAAACAAACGGAGCCTAAAATTATTACTTTACAAATAAGATCCTGAATTTTATGATAATCTTAAGACTTTTATAGATTATAAGTTATATTATTACTCTGACAACTGAGGATGTCACCAAGATGGCATAAGTGGATGATGGCCTCCGCGGTATTTTGTGATAGAAAGTTCCCCTTGAAGCTAAAGGGAAGATACCATAAGACGGTTGTAAGGCCAGCCATGACGTATGGGGCGGAGTGTAGGGTGATGAAACAACAACACACACAGAAGATGAAGGTGGCGGAGATGCGAATGCTTAGGTGGATGTGCGGACGCATAAGGAAGGATAGGATCGGGAACGACGTCATCAGAGGCAAATTGGGCATAGCCTCCATTGAAGATAAATTGAGGGAGCAACGTTTGAGGTTGTTCGGACATGTTAGAAGGAGACTGGACAACGCTCCAGTAAGGGGATGCGAACAGCCCCTTACTACACTAGGCAGAAGAGGAAGAGGCATAAGAGAAAGAGATGGCTGGAGACGATCTGACAAGACCTCACCTACCTAAACCTTCGGGAAGAGATGGCTTTAGATAGGACCCAATGGAGGGCTAGCACAGGGGTAATAGATGCTTCAGTTGGAGTATGGTAGTCAAACTTACTAGGGTTAGGCTTTGACATCCTCTTGGTGCACGTAGGTTGTGTACATACTCTCATGAGCTGCTACTTGCCTACTTATTTTTATCTCTATCCTTATCTTTATCTTATCTTTTGATTTCTGCCTGATGTGGCTTGCTTTGAGTTTGCTCTGAGTTTGTTGTTTTGCTCGTCGTGTGTTTTACCCTACTCATGCTTTGATGCTCTCCTGCTGCCAGGTCACATGCTCTATGCTGCGGACCAACTTCTCAGGTTGGGGGTCCTCGGAAACAACCTCTTTTCAGGATAGCCCCCTGAAGGGGGAATGCTACGTACATCTACCCCCCCAGACTCTGCTTATGCGGGAGCCCTTGGAGGCACTGGGTTTGTTGTTGTTGTTGTATTATTACTCTAACAACTTCTTAAATTATTTAGCTGAAGTGAAATTTTTTTTATTTTTTCTGTTCAAATAAAAAATACTTTTTCTATACAAATTTTGTATGGGTCATGTTTACTTATATTAAAGTTTAAATGACAATAAAATATAACATTATTATAAAAAATATTTTACAAGGTAGAAAATATGTTGCTAATTATTGTTATTCATTTATAGATTGGAATAAGATGGAAGAAAAATTCATTCTATTTGAAAATAAACAAACCCAACACAGTTAAAAGACGTGTGGATGGGTTATTAAGCTACATGCTAATCTCCAGCATACGAGATGTGTGGCCTAACACGAGGCATGGTGCACAAAAACAAAAGCATGACACCAAATTGGCTCATTTTTGGCCAACTGATCACTCTTTAAATATTAAACTGGTAATATTAAGCTAATAAAATTAAAAAATCTTCATACCTCCACAACTCATGCTTAACTACACTAATAATCCTCGTACCTCTTTACAAGAAACATACAGGAAACGACACACAAAAAATCCGATTTCACTCTTGTTAAGTTCAACTCATGACCTTGCCCAAAATCCCACCTAAAAATACCTTCAAATAAATAAGCCTAACACTAATCAATTTTACATTTTTTAGAGAGATGTGATTATCAAGACAATATAATATGATTTTAAGAATAATACTATAATTGCAATAAATAACAGCTATAAAATTATATAAACTTTACTAACTCATTACTGTTTATTATCCAATAATTCTCCTACTATAGGTTTATCTTTTTCCACCCTTAAATAAAAACAAAAACTTGTATTAAAAGAACCGAAATTGAGGTCTTGAAGATTCGAATTCACATGGCCCATTTCTCTTCTGTTTTTTTTTTTTTTTTTTTGGGAAACTACAATTGTCATTTTATTATATGCTTTTCATGTTTGCAAATATTGCTCCGGCTGAAAGCGACAGGCATGTGCAAGAAAAATTCCAGCGCCTACCAAACTATACAATATACATATTTATTAAATTTAGGTCATTTTTATTGTTAAGAAAAAAATTTAGATCAATTTTAAATGCATGGATATTCACACTTTATATTATTTACATTAATAATTCAAACGAGAAAAATGTAATTTCCTCAAGGGCCAAAATACAAACACTTCATAATTAAATATGTGCGTTGTCTTATTTTTCTTCAGCTGAGTTACAGCCAGGTGGTCTTTTGGGGGGCTCTGCTTCAGCTTCTTCCGTTGTCCTGTCTTTTTTGTTTTTTTGTCCCATTCTCCTGTTTTGGTGGTCGTGGTTTATTCTGTTTTTTGGTTTGGTTGCACCTGTTTCTTGTTGTTGTTTCCCTTTTTTCTCTTTTGGGTCTATTCTGTATGTCTCCTGGTTTCGGGATTTCCAGGGGCTTGTTTTGCAGAGCTCCCTGTTTTGTTGCGCAATTTTACCGCTAATTATCAACAAAAAAAAAAAAAACAAACACTTCATAATTAAATATGTGCGTATATTTTGCTCAACAAATGGAACAATTTGTTCAAACCAACACTATATTTTAAATCATATATAGAAGTAGTTACTAATTTTATTTTTTTTTAAACTAATTTGTCCAATAGTTAATATTGGACCTCTTGCTAGTCAATGGTTAAAAATGGTTTTTGTTTGTGTTTTGTGTTATAGATGAGCATGACGTAATTTTAGTAATTTAAAGCATATTTCTATTGGTGGACCCTTTTTTTTTCCCTAATGAAAGTGTGCTAGCTAGTTCAAATGTATTTTGAATAATTTAGTTTATATTATAATATTAACTAATATATGAGTCATAAATGTTTATACATATACGTGTACATTCAAAGTGAATTATACATAGGTTGCTATTTTATTCAATTATTTAGTTGAAGCAATTATAACAAAAGAGTCCCTTAACATATTCGGGGCTTAAGCTACTACTTGAGATCTTGACCGATCCTGATAGAAGGGTCGACTCGATTACTTTTTGAATATTCTATATCACGCGGATATGCTGAATATACTTTAGTAAAATAGTTTTAATGGTAAATTAAATTAGACCCAATTATATCCTCATAAATGGTATGAGAGTTATCCCCCAGCATTGATTTTGGTGTGCTTCCGGCCGATCACAACCATTTTCTTGGTGTACTTACTGTGGGACTTGTGATATATATATATATATATATATATATATTGTTGAGAAAAGAGGGCACCAACATGCCGTCACCGGATCTCATGAGAACTCCGAAGTTAAGCGTGCTTGGGCGAAAGTAGTACCAGGATGGATGACCTCCTGGAAAGTCCTCACCCTCAGGTTGGGAGCATTGGAAAACAGCCTCTCTTCAGATTAACACCCTGAAGGGGGAAGGCTGCGTACATCTATCCTCTAGACCCTGCGTACGCGGGAGCCCTTGGGACACTGGGTTTGTTTTATATATTGTTGAGACTCCACATATGAGCCTAATAATTAGAATTTTACATAAAAGCTGTGAAAGTGAAGAGATAAATTTATAAGTCTAGTGGATTATTCCACCTAATGCCAATTAGTTTTAGAATAAAATCCCACCTAGACTTATAAGTGTATCTTATGTGTGACAACTCCATAGGTCCGGTCTAACGGCCCGATAAAATTTAACATATTGTAGTATTATACTTGTTTTCTTGGAATGCCGATTATCGGTCCTTCTATATAAATATTAAAAAAAAAAAAGAAAAAAAGGCTGTAAGTGAAAAAAGCCAGTGGGTGGGGGCATGGTTTTGAAGGAGGCGGGACTTAAACGTGAGATGACATGTAGTAAAGGAAGCTAGCTAGCTAAGCTTACAGCAGTCAAGTCATATGTTTATTGCGGCTATGATCATTCATTCATTCATGGGATATTTGTTTAATGTTTGAGGGTAAGGAGAGCACCAGCAATTTCCTGTTGTCGTAAAGTAATTGATGCAAAAATTATTTTTTTAGTAATGCTATAGTAAAATAACAAAAGTACTCTTTAATACCCTTATTTTGACTTTATAATCACGAAATTCAACAACTCAAACGTGGTTCGGCCAAATTGTGCCTACGTCCATGATGTTGCTAAATTTTTTTCTATTTTTGTGAAGTGTATAAATTTTTTTTTTCTCGTTTAGGGTTTTTCCTCAAACACTAAGCATGATTTTGTAGTCACACAAAAAAAAAAAAAAAAGGAAAATGAAGGAATAATCTTCATCAATTTCTATTAGACTATCAATGCAATTCAAATCAGTTATTTCTTAATATATAATTGTTACTATTGTGTCCAATTCCTTTCATTGGGAAGGCTCTATATGCGAACCTCAAAATATGACTAATCCATTTAGGTCAACCACCATTGTCTCATTTGGGCCTTATGGGCTTCTTTTAGCCCACATGCCCATTTCCCAACCCTAGGCCCAGATAACCGAAACAAGGCCCAAGCGGGGTCCACGAATCCACGTGGAAATCTCACAGAGAACGAGGAGTTCGTTGTAGCCATTGTGGACCGTTGGTGCATGATGGGATTGCGGGATGCAGTCACAGCCGTACACTTCAACGAACGGTCGTCCTCTTCTTCTTCCCCCGCCCGCCGTTTCTGTAACTTTCCTACTCTCTCTAGAACCTTTCGCGCTTTTCCCCCTTTCCCTCTCTAAAAATGATCACTCTGTAACCCTAGCTCCACCAACTGTATCTCTGATTTTCGAATTTTCAATACCCTTATGTCTTTGAATTCTGCTACTTCTCCATCTCTCTCTTCTCTCTCTCCATGGCGTTTACGTTACAACCTCGTCTTCCCTCACAGAACACCCCGGAACCGGGAGTTCCGCGGTTGGAGGCGACGCCGGTTGAAGCAGAGGTCGAAACTCGTCGTTTTAAACGAACTTGATCCGCCATCGCCATCGCCGTTTGATGAGTTTCTCTCTCTTCTACCTCTTAATTTCATTTCCCCGGCCGCGCTAGGTTTTGCGTCTGGCCTTGGCCTCTCCCTCTCCCTCTTCTCGAAACACCGTAATGGCAATCGAAAAGATTTGAATTTGAACTCTAGGGTTTTAGACCTGGGAGAGTGGATCCTGTTCACCAGTCCGACTCCATTTAATCGGTTCGTGCTGTTGCGGTGCCCTTCAATATCATTCAAGGACAGTGAATTCCTTGAAGATGTGAATGACAAGTTAGTAAAGGAAGATAGGCATTATGTGAGATTAGATAGTGGGAGGATCCAGATACTGAATTCTGGCGGTGATGATGAAGGTGAGATCGAAAGTGAGAGGGGGAGGCTGGAGTACCAGAGGGTATGTGTGGGGGCTGAAGATGGAGGGGTGATTTCATTGGATTGGCCGGCGAATTTGGATATGAATCAGGAGCAAGGTCTGGACACTACTTTTGTGATTGTCCCGGGTACCGCGGAAGGGAGCATGGATGAGAACGTCAAGGGGTTTGTGTGCGAGTGCTTGAGGAGAGGGGTTTTTCCGGTAGTTATGAACCCCAGAGGATGTGCTGGTTCACCGCTGACAACCGCTAGGTGAGTACTTTATCATATTCTAATGAATTATTGACGATGGGTTCGAATGCCATGGATGAAGAAGTATCTTTCTAGAATTGGGAATTTGTTAATGCCAAATGATGTGAGATATTGTTGTAAGCATTAGAGTATACTTGCAAGTAGAGTTATAGTGGTGGTTGAGTTGTAGAATTGTTTTAGACTAGATCACTAATCATTCAGCAGGATAACTGCAAACGGTGGCTTTATTTTTGTTGTCAGCACTTTATGTTCCTGTGATTTTATCTTCATAATTTGATTGCATTGGCACTGTTAGAGTGTCTTTTGGGCTATTATGGTTATTACTGTGTATGTCGCTACAATTTGGTTTTTGCATCCTCACTGATGCCTGTTTAATCTTTATAAAGCTAGGATATAATGGAGCAGTTCAACTTGTCAATCCAGTCATATGAACTTTAATTTTGCTGAAATCAGATGTTAGGAGTATTGTTGTGCCCATGCACTATATTCGTTGGCGTCAATGTGGCCTGTGGATATGTACTTGTATGATCATTGAGATCCGAACTTTTGACTTTCTGCAAATGGTTAAGCTGAATGTTTGGAAACTGTTAAAAATGGTGATTTATCTGCAAGGATAAATAGATTTGGTGATATGGTTTCCCTGTATGGTATCCTTCCTCCCGCGTATGTTCGTTTTGGTGAACTAGCCCATATTCAGTATGGCTTTCCTTGAAATCAAACATACATTTTTCTTATGTTATATTTGGTTCTTTTTTTGTACACATTTTTTTCAGACCGAAATGCCAAGAAAAAAAAATCCTTAAACATCATGCAGAAGAGTTGTAGCAAAACTATAATATATTAAATTGTCATATCGGTGACAGAAATTAATTAGAGAGCAAAGGCAGGTGACAAGATTATGCTTACGGGCTTTTCTCCAGTGTTGTGTTGTTGACACTGGAGATCTTGCCTGAGTAACTTTCCCTTTCTATTAGCCTTTCTTGAGTTTCTTACTCTGCATAAACTGGTAGAGCATTGTCATGACAACTTCATTTATCTAGGTTATTCACAGCTGCGGACAGTGATGATATTTGCTCGGCTATACAGTACATCAGCAGAGCGAGGCCATGGTCCACATTGATGGGCATTGGCTGGGGATATGGTGCAAACATGCTGACAAAATACCTTGCTGAAGTTGGGGAGAAGACACCTCTTACTGCTGCCACATGCATTGACAATCCTTTTGACTTGGATGAAGCCACTAGGACTTCTCCTTTGCATACCAATTTTTATGAGACGCTTACTAAAGGATTAGTAAATATCCTTGAAGCTAACAAGGTATGGGTTTGCTCCTACCTGCTTGCTGGTACAACGTTACTGCTTCTTTGACAAGCTTGGGAAAGCTAGTTGTATTCTGTTTTGACTGACAGATGATAAGATGTACTCTCCCTTGTTTGATTTAAGATTCTTAGTGGTTAAAAAGATTGCAGCCTGTTTAGCGATGTCTCTTTTCCAGGAACTGTTTCAAGGCAGGAGCAAAGGTTTCAATGTGGAAAAGGCTATATCTGCTGGATCTGTTCGTGAGTTTGAAAAGGCTATATCCATGGTTTCCTATGGTTTTGACACAATAGAAGACTTCTACTCGAAGACCAGCACGAGATCTGTGGTTGGTAATCTAAAGATTCCTGTACTATTTATACAGGTCCGTAATCTTGATCTTCTTTTCCACTATTGTAATGGTCCATTTATATATATATATATTAATTCAGTGTAAATGTTACTTCTTAGGGGAAGTGTTTTATGCAACAACATAATCCTTATACCCTAATGAGTTAAGAAGATAGATTTCCAAAAACTAGTTATAGAATCCTCTAGCCTCACAAGCCAATCAGACCTCACGTACGTCCATCAAGGAAGAGCTCCTATTGACATGTCTCTCTATGTCCTATAAGGTGTCTAATCTCTTTCAAATTTTGATGTGGGAATATTTCGTCGCGAACCAATCTTGGATCCATAGCAGGCATTGGGAGCTTGTTGACCTGATTACAATCTATATCAAACTCCTCTACAGATAATACAAACTCACAATCACAGGAAACTACTCCTCCAAGGGTCCATAGCCACAACTGTAATACGCTATTACTTGTTGAAATCATGAGAATGATTAGAACCCATATGAGGCTTAGCGTGGGCTTCGTACTTCAACAAAAGCTTTTCCGTTTCCACCCTAGTGACTGCAAAGGATCCGAAAGGCTTGATTAGCTTGTGGTGAGTTCTTGTGGGCCTGGGAGTGTTGTCATAGTACCAACTCTGGCCAGAGACTGTGGTGAGACTCACAGAATGTTTGTTATGGATGCTCCGAGGAGGATTTTGATACAATTATGACTGATACTCCTTAGCGAGAGGTTTGATATCAAATGCAAAGTTCCTAGCTGCCAATGATGATGAGAGTTGTGGTCTTTTAGTGGGGAAGATCATAGTACCTCTTCCCTGTGTTGGGATTTGGAATGAGACTAACCCGCTTTTGGTAGGCCAACTATGTCTACAAGAGTTCTTCCTTCTCAGGCCTAACTGTCTGAGAGAGTAAAAGAAAAACTGATTGGCTTGTGGGGCTTGGCTTGGGGCTTTATAGACATAAAATTGGCAGTTCGAGCTTCATTGCTCTCTGCTATGTTGCGAATACTCAACAAACTGCGCCGCCCCCCCCCCCCCCCCCCCCCAAAAAAGGCGGATATTATCAAAATTATTGGTGATTGGCTCTTCTTATATTCTACGATGCACAAATAGTTTCTTGATTTTGTGTATATGATGAAATCTTGTCTTTTAATAAATAGAAGAAAACAGATTCATATTGGTGTAGTATGTTCCACTACCCAAAAAAAAATACTGAACCCAATCGATTTGCCGCCTTTGTTCTCTGATTATAGCCTCTTCAGGGTAGCCCCTAAAGGGGGAAGGCTGCGTACATCTACCCCCCTAGACCCTGCTCTTGCGGGAGCCCTTGCAGGCACTGGGTTTGTTGTTGTTGTTGTTGTTCTCCTCTGAGTATAGCATATGTGCGCCTGGACTTTTATTTCTTCCTAAATTAGCAATTGTCAAGTGACTCAAAGCCTTTTAGTTCTTGATGATCAAGTTGGCAGATGCCAACCTTTGTTTGGAATTTAATTGTAGCAGCTCTTGTGCGCATAAGTTCTATTTTAAGCATGCTAGAAACTTGTTTAGGTAGCATATCTGGCTTTCAGTTACTGTTAACATGAAAATACTCATACTCAGTCATTCCATATACCAGAAAGATGATGGCAACGTGCCACTGTTTTCTATTCCTCGTGGGCTGATTGCTGAAAATCCATTTACGAGCCTGCTATTGTGTTCTTGCTCGCCCTCCACTGCTAAAACAAGTGATAGCTTTGTGATATCATGGTGTCAGCAAGTAATAATTGAGGTATGAAATGCTGGTTTTTGTGTTAAATTTCTTATGTGGCTCCTTGATGGTCATACATCAGTTTTGCAGGTTCTCTTAAAAAGAGGGTAGCTATATTATGTCATTGTTCAGTATTTGTCTTCCCTTGGTGCAATTAGAGCACACTTGAACATTATCTTATTAACTTGTATGCATGTGTGCCTGAGAAAGTGCTCAAGGACCGCTTAAATGCTTGGGTTAACTGGAGTGCTCTCACAATTGATTGAAAGCCCCATTTGGGATTTTACTACTAGCAGACCAAAATGCTCTCACTTTTTATTTTAGTGAATTCCTAAAAGACGTCCACTTTCCTTAAGCAGAGTTACCGTAGTTCACCCGTTCATTTCGTATGAGGTCAATTAGGTTAAACATGCATGTTCTAGTGAACTTATAGTTTACTGGAGGCATCTTTGTTTTATTACTTTCCAAGGATAAGTAGGGTGAAAGAATTAATAATACTAAGAATTTTCCACGAGTAGATTAACTAAACTCACATATTCCTGATGCATGCGCCTCATCATTCATGTTCAGCTGTGGCTTGTGAAGACTCTTTAAATTTTAACCTGCAAGCTTGACCAAGCATACAATGTGCAGTGGCTCGCAGCAGTGGAACTTGGACTTCTAAAGGGTCGTCATCCTCTTTTACAAGATGTTGATATTACCATCAACCCCTCAACAGGTTTAGCTCTTGTGGAAGGCAGAATGTCTGATAGAAAAGACAGATTCGAC
Source organism: Simmondsia chinensis (assembly GCA_018398585.1). Taxonomy (NCBI): domain Eukaryota; kingdom Viridiplantae; phylum Streptophyta; class Magnoliopsida; order Caryophyllales; family Simmondsiaceae; genus Simmondsia; species Simmondsia chinensis. The sequence continues at coordinate 37,119,998 of JAGTTD010000010.1, forward strand.
AGTGTTCTGAATCTTGCCGAGTCAGATAGTTCAAATGAATATTCATATCCCTTGGAGGACAAGTATAGAGAAGGTGATGATATTTCTTGTGCCCCGTTAAAATTAAGATGGGGTTCGAACCGGACGTGGCAGGTCAAGGATAAGGAAATGAGAAAAGTCAATGGTGCATTTCAGCAAACTAGCTCTATAAATACCGAATCATTGCCACAATCTAGCTTTGTCAATGGAGAATCGTTGCAGCAAACTAGTGCTGTCAATGCACAATCAGAGCAAACCAATGAAGCCGACCCCGTGAACGTTGACAGAGGCCAAGTGCTGCAGACAGCAGAAGTTGTTATGAATATGCTTAATGTGACCATGCCTGGCACCTTGAAAGAAGAAGAGAAGAGGAAGGTAGTGGTTTAAGATTAAACGCATTGCGTTGTGTTTCAGCATTGCGAATGCCAAGAATCTAGTCTTGGTTTATAATAGTGACATATTATGCATGATATTGTCAACTTTTAGGTCCTAACGGCTGTTGGTCAAGGAGAGACGCTTCTCAAAGCTCTTCAAGATGCTGTGCCTGAGGATGTCCGAGGAAAACTTACCACTTCGGTTTCTGAGATTTTGCAAGTACGTGGAACGAATTTGAACCTGGATGGGCTGCTGAACGTTAGTCAGGTAGGTAATGTCTCATCAGGGTTGAAGTCAAAAGTTGAGGAAAAAATCAGGAAGCGCTCTGATCCCAAAAATGGAGAGAATGCCAATGCCCTGGGTAACAGCCAAGGTAACAGTCCAGTTGGCGTGGATGAGCCTCTTGAAAAAGATGATGTGGGAGTTCAGCCTCAAGAAAAATCACAGAAATCTTTGGATCTGAGTGAATCTGAATCAGACAAGCATAATGGAGATGATTGTGCCACGAGGGGTTCAAATCAATCCCAAGATAGTCGTGATACTAATGTATCTGCAAAGGACAAAGATGTCCAAGTTTCTGGTGTCGATGAAAGTGGGTCTGAGTCTCTTACCAAGACAAATTCTTCTGGCTTCAATCATGATAATAATGGATACTCTGAAGAGAAAGTTGCCCAGCTTTCTCAAGTTAATGGAAGTGGGTCTGAGTCTCTTAACGAGAGGGATTCTTGTAGCTATAATGAAAAGCCTGGTAGTTCTGAGGGAGTAAACACTGAACAGGAAAATAGAAGTGCTGATGACAAAATAAATGAGCCAGACAATGGAGAGGATAATTATACGTCTGGACAGGAAGGAAAACCCCAGGATTCGTCAAAAGTTCAAAGAAAAACAAGCTCATTGGCTTCTAGCAGCGAAGCACTGGCACATTCAAGTCCAGACAGTCAACTGTCAGAAAAAGGAGATAATGTTGAGAAAAACAAGGATGATAAACTTATGCAACCTGTTGCAGATGACAACAAGGCTACTACCTCTGATTCCAAAGCTCCCACATTCAGTGTTTCTCAAGCATTTGATACCTTGACAGGGTTGGATGATTCAACCCAAATGGCTGTAAACAGTGTGTTTGGTGTTATTGAAGATATGATTACTCAGCTGGAAGAGAGGAGAGAAAATGGAGGTACAGTCCAAAAAGTTAATGGCGATGAGGCTGAAATCAATGATACAGTTGATGGGAATAATGCTACCAGTGATGAAAGTCTGCTAGGAAAGCAAGATGGTAAGCCCCAAATCATTGCAAGTTCTGATATGGCACATGATCATACCATACATGAATGCTCTAGTGATCCTACTGGTACGCAGGTTAATGCAGGAAATGATCAGGCGGATGTAAGACCGCTTAATATTGATTCGGTTGATGGGAAAATTGGTGACGGTAGGGTTGGTAGTGATAGTGATCCTGGTGAAGGAGTAAACCATATGAGCAACAATCTGGCAGTTAACAATATTGTGATAAAGAATGATGGTAGACATGTGAACTCCAGAAGTTTTCCCCTCTACATGGACACGAATTCATACCGTCAAAGTTATATTCTCTCAAAGGTGAAGAAAGCAAAATCTTTTGACTTTGATGCAACCACTGCTCCATCTCTGGATTATATTCCAGAAGAGGAATGCTGGAAGCTACTTGAGCAGTCTGAAAGACCTGTTCATTCAATCAGTCAACACACAGATTATAATAGCCTGGCTAGGAAGAATTACACCAGTCCAACTGCTGATGATATTATTGAGCCATCATATGTGATCTTAGATTCAGAAAGACAGCAGGAATCAGTGGAAGATCTTGAAATGGAGAACTTAGGTCAGGAAGCTATGGTTAATGATGATGGATTGGATGAGTCAGTATGTTTTGTGAAGAACATTGTATTGGATTCTCTGAAGGTTGAGGCTAGTCGCAGGCTTAGTACAACTGATATGAAAGATATGGAAGCCAGTCTTGCAGAAGACATGGAAGAACTGGCACATGCTGTCGCTTTAGCTGTTCTACATGATAAAGAGCCTGCTTGGCATCTCATGAGCTCTGATGTTGATAACTGTGTGCTCAATGGGAAACATGTTACAGAGGCAGTTTCTCTGGCTATTCAGAAAACCAGCTACTTGAGAAGGGTATTGCCTGTTGGTGTTATTGTAGGTTCTACTTTAGCTTCTTTGAGAAAGTACTGCAATGTAGCTGTTGTGTATGATAATAGTCAGACTGAAGCTTTGTTTCACGAACAAGACTGTGTTGATGGGTTGAAACTGAATTCTCCATTGCTTGAGAAGGATCTTGGTCAGGCTCCTAGTCGTACGAGGGAACAAAGATCAGTTCTCAGAGAGCGATCATCCAGTGATAATGCGAACACTGAAGTACAAACGGCTCATGAAGCACAATTATCTAGAGACAGGGAATGCACTATAGTGAAGAGGGATGAAGGGGAAGCCGCCCAATCAGATCATTTGGAAACTGAGGCTATCATGGTCGGTGCTGTTACAGCAGCATTGGGGGCTTCTGCTTTATTATCAAGTCAGCAGGTAATTTTTGAGTGGCTTCAAAACTTCCCTTGTTGCATGCTTCTCTCTTTCAAGCCTTCAGTGTCAAACTAGAGTTTATGCCATAACATACATTGCTTTTGACTAATCTGACGGATAGTGAAGTTACTGAAGTACTTTAGACCAAGTTTCTTATTCTCAAGTTTTGTTAATAAAAAGTTCACCCTATATTCAGATGATTTTAATACATACCATTATAACTGAAAAGGAAAAATAATTAATATGTTATAACACAAACATTTTTATGTGGATCAAACTGTTGGGTAGCAATGAAACTATGTACTGATGTAATTAATGCACAGTGAATGAAAATTCCAAGGGCTTAGAGGCACCCTGTGATATTTTATTGTGAATGAACAAAATGCCAAACTTAGGAGTTCTGCCAATGAACAGAAGAATTAAAGAGGGACAATTAAGATGGTTTGGGCATTATTAACAGAGCCCTTCGGTGTGTCATTGATAAATATTAATCTCATCGAGGAAAGGATGATAACAAACCCATGACTGGAATGTCATGTTTCTGGCGGACAAATTCCTCCAGAAAGCATGTTGTAAATAGCAAGTTTGATAATGGGCATTAGTTATTAGTTACTAAAATAAAGATAAATGACTCAAATGCGGTATATGGAGGACCTGATGGGCATAAAGAGTGTTTGATGCTAAGCAATGTATGTATATTGAATACTCAACCCTAAAGTTGCTTTAGACGTTGATTAACTGGCATGTTGAAGCGAAGAACAATCCTTTTTTCTGTGATAGTAGTTATTTGGATGCAATATATGAAGTCTTTTATCTTAAATTTTCTTTTCCTTATTTTACTTCTTTTGGTTACTTAAAGGATGCATACAAGGACAGTGAAAGAAATGAAAATTCTGCACAGTCCATAGGGAAAAGAGATATTCTAAGAAAGGATCCTGTCAAGTTAGAAGAGGCAATGGCTGATAATCAACAAAGTAGCATAGTTACAAGCTTGACAGAGAAAGCTATGTCAGTGGCTGCTCCAGTGGTGCCTGTAAAGGAAGGTGGAGAAGTGGATCATGAAAGGTTTGATCACCTTCTCATGCAAATTTCTTTTACATATTTACATGATCTAATATTTGAGTTGCATTTATTATTTTATTTCTTGGACAGACTGGTTGCCATGCTGGCAGAACTGGGACAGAGAGGTGGGATACTAAAGCTGGTTGGGAAAATAGCCTTGTTATGGGGTGGCCTACGTGGTGCTATGAGCTTAACTGATCGACTCATCTCATTTTTCCGCATTGCTGAACGGCCTTTGCTTCAGAGGTGAGTTATGGTGCAAGTTTCTCCTACAATGAATGAATAAGCATTCTTTGTTTAGGAGGACTATTTTGCAGGAACAGAGGAAAAGGAGTTGAAGCTAGCATTGACTGTGGCCAGAACTGACAAGTCATGCAATTTAGGAAAATCACAAATTCTTTGGACGGCAAGTAAAAATTTAGAGAAAGAAATGGGATGTGAGGGTGAGGAATAATAAATAGAGAAGGTACAACATGTCTGCAGGTTGGTCAAACTTTGGGGGGCTTGTTGGAGGGGGTGTATCATGAGTCTGAATTCCAATCTAGAATCAAGGGTTCGAGAGACAATCATGTTTCAGTTTTATAAAGGAACATAAGTATGCTTTTAGCTATTTGTAAAAATTTGGATGAATAGTTATCCAATGATTAATAATTATATCCCTTTGATGGTTTTTCACTTGTAAGTACAATTATAGATAATTATATATGCATTGGGGAGGCTGTTACGAAAGTACAGTTATGTGATGGCCATTTGTGTAACGGCTAGTTCAAACCCTCTTATATAATGCATAGTATTCTAGTTGATGAGACGTGGATGCGAGTAATATGCATCACCAATTGGGGAACTTGCAAAAGGAAATAATCCTATACATACAAGACTTCTGGTATTCTTGAGCTTGACATGATCCGTTATTTTATTTTGGCGTTGAACTTTCGTTTGTTATCTGATTAGTGGCTAAATTCCAACTTGTAGTTCATTCCTCTCTTTTTTTTTTTTTTGTAACTTTATACACCTCCTTATAAAACTAGATACCACGTGATGAGTAATTCTCATTTTCTCTCTTCCACAGGGTACTGGGTTTTGCCTGCATGGTATTAGTTTTATGGTCTCCCGTGTTGGTACCGCTGCTGCCAACACTTGTTCACAGTTGGAGCACTCACAACTCTTCCAGGGTAGCTGAACTGGCATGCGTTTTAGGCCTTTATGCTGCTGTTACAATACTCATTGTGCTATGGGGCAAAAGGATAAGAGGTCATGAAATTCCACTGAAGCAGTATGGACTGGATATGATGTCATCACAGAAGGTATTACTTCAGCAATCTATCTGAAAAATGATGTGGCCGATCGAATTATTTCTTCATGGTATTTTTAGATAGCAGTTGAGGAGTTTGATTGATTTAAGGAAGAATATGCCAACATATGTATGTTTTGAAATGTGTTCATTAGTAGTATCATGGTTTGGAAGTTCTGAACCCATGATTCTACTGGAATGTTGGAGGGGAGTTACATAGGTTGGAGATAAATGAACAGATGAATCACCGCTGCTAATCTTATAAAGCATATGTTTGCTCCACATTTGCATACTGGTGTCACATGGTCACTGTTTGCGTTTATGTTTTTCAATGGATCTGATGAACTTAACTTTCTATCCTTCACAGATTCAGGACTTCCTTATAGGGTTGAGTGGGGGAGTGATGCTTGTTTTGTCAATCCAATCTGTAAATGCATTCGTTGGCCTTGTCAAGCTTTCTTGGCCATCAAGTCTCTTTGACGTGAGTACAAGGCTCAAGACATCTATGCAACTACTTATTATAGCTGGTCAAGGGATTGTGACTGCAAGTTGTGTTGCATTTGTGGAAGAGTTGTTTTTCAGATCGTGGTTGCCTGAAGAAATTGCCACTGAACTCGGATATCACTGGGGAATTATCATATCAGGACTTGCATTTTCTCTATCTCAGAGGTATACATTTCTACTTCCAACTTCATGTTGAAACATGAGATTCTGTTTGCCTGTCCTAGACGGGCCTACACTTTGTTCTCCAGAATTAAATTTCATTTGCACTTGCGGCGTTGCTTCCCCTGCTTTCCTTTTTCTGGGTTGGTTTGGGAGGGGAAAACATAACCTTGTTCAAGATTTGGTCTGGGTATATCTAGGAGGATTGTTTTTTCTCTTAACTATTTTTGGTGTGTTGGCATCGAATCAAATTATCAGCCGTGGTTGCTTTCAATAAATAATAGAATATGTAATTTATCACAAAAGCCGTGGCAGAAGTGTCATCACGTCACAGTCATTGCAACTGCTAGCTGAAAATCTACTACTTTATGTCCTTTGCACTGTATAATGGCTTTGGAAAGTTGGGGGAAAGAGCATCAAACTTGGGTAATGACCATGGAATTAGAAGATAGTGTGCATTGCGTTGTCTCTTCATGCCCCATCTTTGTCTTGTTGAAATCTTGTTTTTAACATATATTTTATAGTAGATGGATTTACCACCTGCGAGTCGCTTGTGAATCTTCGTAGTTTGTACCTAGCAACACAATTGCGTAATTTCTCACAATGGTATTACAGGTCGTTGTTGGCCATACCTGGTCTATGGCTACTATCCTTTTCCCTGGCAGGAGTTCGACAGAGAAAGCAAGGCAGCCTCTTTCTTCCAATTGGATTACGTTCAGGGATTATGTTTGCAAGTTTCCTGTTACAAAGGGGTGGCTTTTTGATTTATCAGCTCAGATCTCCACATTGGCTGGCTTTAGTACATCCTTTCCAGCCATTTAGTGGAGTAGTTGGCCTTATTTTCTCTCTTCTGTTAGCACTGCCCCTCTATCCAAGAGATCCTTTTCCCAAGAAGAAAATCCATAGGACCATCCGAGGGTGAAGATGTGCTCTACTTTCCATTAATCAAAAGCAAAGGAAATCACAAAGGAATCATTCCGAGATTGCGAGGTTCATTTGCCACAGAACCTCGTTTTAGCTATTGTTGACTTGTTCTTCTGTCGTGAAATGGGCAGAAAGAACGAGAGTCTGAACATTGACATCAGAAACCTCAAAGGTTGACAAATGGGAACTCAGAAACAGCTTGATGCAGCTACGTACAGTGTCAGTATACACCAAGGTGAAGGGAATGGCAGTGTACAGTTTGTCAGTTATAGGAAAACCTTTTTGTTAGAGTACGACAAGTATATATCTTTTTTCGTTTTTGCATTTGGAGCTTGTTTATTCTTGTTTGTGTTTGTGATATCAAGGGCGAGTATATTCTGTGTATAGTTGAGCTGTATCAGGTTGCAACATGTATATAAACTGAAGCCAAGTTCATTTATCCGTGTTTTTTCTTCTCCTACTATACACTCAGTAACAAAAGTACATGAACCACGACTACTATATACAATTTGCTCTCAAACTTGTTATAGCTCTGCCCTACCACGGAAGAAGGGAAACCCTGTGGTCAGCAACCAATCATTGGAACCTCGCAGAAAGGCACCCACAGTAAACCTCCTCTCTATATCCTTGCTACAGTTATTCGTATATCCTAGCCATCTGACCCTGTGTCTCGTATCTGAACCAGGTCCAAAGTTCAAGTACTCGACGTACTCAACTGTGTCAAGGGTGCTGTACTTGTTCCACTGGCACCATCCCTGGGGGTGGATCATGTCCCCCAGGTAGCTCCTCATGATCACCGTCCTCGAGTGGTTTCTCCATGGCCGGCCAAGGTAAGTCCCGAACACCTTCCTGTCTGCTTCTGTAAACTCGGGTGCTGCATCAATAGTACAATTATGCATGGCGATGCCAGTGTTCTGGTTGGGGTCCTCCCTCCCTTGTGCAGTGATCACGTTGCTCTGGCCAGGAATCGGTTTCCGAGCGAGGATGAGGCAGTTCTGGAAGATGGCAGCAGCGTTTCCGAAGATGAAATCGATGGTTCCCTGGATGACACAGTCGCGGTAGAACTGGCGGAGAGAGTGGGCGTAGAGGGTGTCCTGGTAGGAGGTAAAGTTGCAGCGGTAGAAAGCAGAGTTGGAGGTGACCCTTGCTGCCACTGCCTGGTGTTTTTCTGGAGGTGATGTGTTTACGATGGTGAGGTCCCTTGCCATGAATTTATCCCCCTCCACTGCTGCATGATATAATTTCCATGAGTGCAAGACAAGGAGGTACAACACTATCCTAAGAAATGCCACCAACATCTTTGGGGAGAGGGACATAAGTTTCTAACCCAAGGCCTCATGCTTAAGGGATGAGTAGTCTGACTATTATATCAAACATTCAAACCTAACTGCTGCATGGCATTCCTCAAGTATAATTCATAGCAGATTCAGATCCTGAAATAGCCATGGCATCGGAAGAAATAGTCCTACTTCCTGTGCTCAAAAATTTTGAAGTATTTTGTATATAAATAGAAAGAGCAATATTGTAGGATTGTTCTTTTATAATCTGATATTATATTACATGCATCATGTATATTATATACATATATATTGTATTACTTTTTAAATAAGAGCAATTTTTTGTTTGATTTTGTTATAGCAGCCAATGTATAATTTTACCCAACTCTTTTCATCCATACAGTTGTAAATATATTGAAATTGGTTAACTTGATATTTTTTTGATAATGATCATTCTTTACAAAGTTGCCCCTTTTTTTTAGTGGGTAAGAGAGAAATTATATCAACTGAAAGCCGTATGATCACTACAAATTTTTTGTTTGTAGAGAAGACTGATTGAAGTGCAATAACACCTTGTTCAAAAAAAAAAACAGAAGTGCAATAATACAATCGCAACCCCTTCAATCTTAGCTCAAGCGTGAAATTGATTTAGGGTTAGACTACTGGTCAAACTTAGAAGTATTCTGTTTTTTCCCTTTTTTTATTTTTTTTTTCTAACGAGGAACCTGGTTACATGTAAACCCTGATCCATGTGGCAATCTACACACCATTGGAGTCAATTAAATCAAGGATTTTTAGGAAGAGATTTAAAAGAGGAATCAAACTTAGAAGTATTCTTATCCCATGACTTTTTTTTTGGTGATATTATCAAATACAAGTTGACTTTATACTCTAAAGTACCTTTTTTTTTTTTTTTTTTTTTTTTGAGCACAACTCTGGAGTACCTTTAATCCTTATCCATTTTGTGTTTTGTCATTCTTTAGATATGCATAGTTACAGATTTAAATGTATAACTTTTTCTGGAATCTCTATTTGTGTAGCTTTTTCCAATTAAATTAGGCCCATTGACCACGTCAAAAAAAAAAAAAATTTAACTAATATTATCTTTTCATAATAAAATAACTACTTTTTCATACATATATATACATATATATGGCTATTTTATAATAAAATTAAATGCATGATGTAGTTTTTGAGAATGAAAATGGTAAAAAGAGAGAGAAGAAAAGAGAGAATACTCAAGGTGGCAGAGGTGAAGGTAGAGAAGCCATCAACATAGTTCCTTGACCCAGAAATCACTGTGGAATTCATGCCTTCTCCCACCAGCATTACATTCTCTTTCTCCCTTGCAATCTCTACATTCTCCCTATACACCCCAGCCTTTACCTTTATCACGTACCTTTTTGTACTCATATTTGGCGCCATCCTAACCGCCTCCCCAACTGTCCTGCAATCCCCACTTCCATCTCCCGCCACCACCACATCCGCCCTCCTCCGCCCCCGAAACCACCACCTCCTCCTCCTCTGCCTCCCCATCTCCACCGTCCTCCGTCCCTCCTTCATCCTCACCGCCGGGACCCACCTTTTCCTTTTCATCAACGGCTTTGGATTGTCCTGCTCTACATTCTCCATGTACTTGATTACAGCCAGGGAGTTACTTATCATGTGAAGTATGGGTTTCAAGTTCGTCTCCAGATGAACCCTAAAACCCTTTGAGTCATCCGACCCAGACCCAAACCCAGACCTGTATTGTTCCAAATCGGAGAACCCATCAATGCAGGTGTTCTCATTGGTCATGGCGGCACTCAAAAGGGTCTTCAAATCAGCGTAGGAATAGGGGAAAGATTGAAGCTCTTGGATGGATTGACGGAGTTCGTAGACGGTGAGGTGCAGCAGATTGATGCAGTCCAAGAAAGCGTTGGATTCTTGGAAGGAGAGATTGACGTGGGAGAAGGAACGGGTAAGGTTGGATTGGGAGAGGGAGGCCAAGATGAGGGTGCGGTTGATGGAGACCTCGAGGAGGTGGCGGAGGGTGGTTGTGGTGGTGGCCAAGGAGGCAGCGGTGGACAGGCAGAGAGAAGGGTAGAGGGTGGTGGCGCAGGCAGATTTGATGAGTGGGTGATGGTGGGGAGAGGGTGGAGATATGAGAAAGGAAAAGAGAGGGAAAAGGAAGATTAGGGTGAGAGAGACTACGAGGGTAATCAGTATAAAGTGGTGGTGGGGGGTGGTTCTTGATGGGTTCTTGCTGTTGGTTTCTGCGGTGGCGTTCTTTGTTGTTACGGTGGTAGTTGTCTCCATTTTTGGTTTGCTCCACTTAAGCTGACAGAGCAAAAAGCAGAGAGAACTGAAGTACTGAAAAGAACACGATAGAATTGGGCTAGATTTGAATTGCAAAATTCTTAAATAACGTTACAATGTAGCATAAGATAGTATCACCATTTATCCACTTTGTTTTCTACCCTGTTCTGGCTCTCCTACTCTGTTTTATTCTGCTATTTTCTTTTTCGGGGCTGTGGTTCGAATGTTATTGCTCTCAATATAAGGCACAACTCGTCATGTTACCCCATAGCTTCATATGCAAAGCAATTCGTGATAGCATCAAATTTTTTCAAGCAGTTCGATTAATGATTTAACATTTATGGACGATGATAAGGTCCTGTCATTTACGTTTACCTACATCTAAAATTGACGTAGCCTTAAAGTTAAAGGCGAGGTTCAAACAAGGAAAGGCATATAGTGTCCTCAAGATGGAGCGCAGGCCATGGTAAGAAGACGGTGATGGGTCATGGTCAGGGGTGAAACAATGATAATAGCTAGTTGTGGGAGCAGAGGGTGGTGAACATGAAAGTTATGGTGAAAAGAGTGATAACAGAAGTGAAAACGGATCTTGATGGTGAAGATTTAAATCTAACAAAGTTTCTCTAAAATAATTTTTGAATAAGCTGTGAAAAATTTTCAATTTTAAATGTTTTCTACTTAGTTCTAAAATATTTTTTTCATTTTCCTACTTAACTATAAAAAAAAAAAAAAGACATTTTGTGAATTAAATACAAGTTTGCAATCAATTAAGAACTTTTTATAATTTTAAATTATTAAAAACCTGAATCAAACGTATCGAAAGACTACAAGCACCCAACGCAGTTTACAAAGCGTGCCAGACAAAGAGTTCCGCAATACCAACTCGAGGCTAGTGCCTAGCTGTAGACTGCAAGAGAATAAGCAAAAGAGACAAGCAGTCAGGGTATATAGGCATCGTTTCGTTATATAAGAATTGAATTTTCCCGTAAAGTTATATTTTTTAGAAATTTAATTTTTTTTGTTAACTTTTTAAAAAGTAAAATAATTTTAGTTGTCAAAATGAAAAATAAAACTTTTTTTTAAAAGATTAGTTAAAAATAAATGAATTAAAACTTATCTAGAAAGAGTTAGGTAAGTTACTTCCTATATTTTAAAGAAATTATAATTTCCACTCCCTATATTCTGCCTGTTTCCTACTAATCAAACAAGGACCACAATTTGTAAAGTTGATGGGTTTAGACCGATAAAAGCAAGTAACTCAGTCGATGAGATGCTCTGAGCAAACAACTTGTATACTTTGTGATGATATGCAGTGTGATCCCATTGCTCAAAAAGTAGAAAATCCCACAAACTGAAAGTGACGATATTGATAGAACACATAAATTCTCACTAGACAGACTGTCAGAATAAAATAGACAACTCATAGTAATTGGGGGATGAAATTGCATCACATTTCATCTTCATTATGATTTTTGGAACATCAAAAGTTCCCTCCACATTCACAAAAACAACACACAGACACCGCCTCTCTATCACCACCCAATACCCACCAAAACCTGAAACCGAAACCCGAAACCCGAAAAAGAAAAAAGAAAAAAGAAAAAAGAAAAAAAAAAAAGAAGAGAAAAGAAAAGAGACAACATGGAATCGAAAGGACTCTTACACTCTTCTCATTACAATCTCAAAGAATTGAGTTTATTTCATACAATCACAGCGCTGCCGCGACCACCACTGCAACTGCAGCTTCATTCTTAGTAAATTTAGTCCTCAACGGTCAAAGGAACAGCTTCCGCCTGTAACATAGCAATTATGTCACTTCATTATTGTCACAACGCAAACTTAGGATCGACCACAAAGCTACCAATTGACATTACGTGAATTAGCTCACTTATATGTTGATCCCTTTTCTTTCACAACTCAAACACGAAATTTCTTATCAGGCTCATATGAATTCTTAATGCGTTGTGAGCTAGAGAGATGAAAGAAGATGAAGATTATCATATTTAAACAAATATGACTACTTTATATGTATGTTTGCTATGTTATATTACGTTAACGCGAAATTGATACGGCAGAATACGTTTGCGGTCTACTCATTCAGATAAATGACTCATTATAAATAGTGGAAGAAAGGGCTCAAAGTAATTAAGCACTCACCAGCTTGCGGTATTTGAGGGCATAGAACATTTCAAGGTAACGGCGGGCCTCACGGCGATCAAGGTTCGAGACGTACTTCCAGAAACCGTAGACACCTGCCAGCGTCAACAGCCTCTCCGAGTATATTTGCCATGTGTACCTGCAAATCCAATACAAATTATACTCGTAAATCCCATCACCCGTATTCATGACGAAGTATACAAAGTGATTATCCAACATAACAAGGCGCAAGCATTTCACGAGATCTAGGAACCATGTCTATTGGATACAAGCGTCAAAGTGCTAACTATTTGAAAAGCTTAAACTGAATTGGTGAATGCCCATAAATAGTCTTATACCCTAACATATGCCCCTCACCCAAATGCCCTTGCACTTGAACCATGGATAGTATACAGATCTACCTCATACATTATGTTGAAACTATTTCAATATTGAAAGTGGAGGGGTGCTAGGGTTTGAACCTACAACCTCTCAATTCTCAAGACTCTGATAGCATGTTAGAGAACCAACTATCTCAAAACCTTAAACAAATAGGTGAGGTCCAAAAAATAGATTTATACTCTTAACGGCTAGGATGGATACTTAAATTGTGCATATAAAACAACTCGGATCGTCAAAATGTATGTCAGAAATATGAGAAGTCAACTTACTTCTCTTCAATTCTCTTCAATCCACCCTTGGAGATAGTCTCCCAGTGAGTGGGATCAGCCTTACACTTGTCAAAGAAATCAACAAGGAGCTCAGCAGCCTTGTCCCCATGGTATGGATCAATGTGGAACCCTGATTTCCCATGTACAATGATCTCTGCCGGACCACCATGGCACGTCGCAAACGTGGGCAACCCACATGTCATGGCCTCGACCACTGTCAAGCCGAACGCCTCGTAATAAGCAGGCTGAACAAACGCTCCCCTCGTGTCTGCAATGTACCGGTACAGCTCCCCGTTCCTGACCCGGTTCATCTGAGCTGAGATCCATCGCAATTGTCCATTCAACTTGTAAGTTTCAATTAGACCGTACATCTTTTTCATCTCTTCCTTTTCTTCTATGTCTTTGGACTCCTTCCTACGGTCTCCAGCAACTACCACTAGGTTCACCAGCTCCCTGAGCCGCTCATTCTTACCGTACCACTCCACCAGCCCAGTTATGTTCTTTACACGGTCCAGCCTCGCCATTGAGAATATGATTGGCTTGTTTCGGTCTTTAAGCACACATCTGTTTCGACACCATAATAACAGTTCAATCAGTAATAACATCAAAAAGAAAATCAATTTTAATCTATATATTAGGGCCAGTCTCGAGATTTCAAGGACCCTAGGCAAGTTTCATATGCAGGCTCTTTTTGGTAACCGAGTTGTACAAGCTTGCTTAAGCATACCTTGAATAATCCACTTCAATTTATAATACCAGCTGATATGTTATTTTTTATTATGCAGGTAAATGTGCAATTTATATTGTACTCGAGTATGTTCATGCTAGTCGTATAAACATAAGGAACATTGCTACCGGAACTTACATGTGTTCCTTGTTCTCAACGTCGCTAAAGAGAAGCTCTTCGATTTCAGAGTGGAAGGAAGTGAGTCTCTGCTTCTCCTCGGTGTAAGGAAAGTAGATGGACATATCAGCCCCAGGTGAAACAATGTTGAATTTAGGATCAAAGACGTCGATTCCATGAACGACACGGTATAGCCCTGGAAGTGTGAAAGCCGTGTGACTCTCATACTGTCCTACAGTGTCCTTGCTGAAATCAAAACCAAGCATAAAAACAGTTAGCGTCTTCATAGGATGGGGTGTTAACTATATGCCAGAAGCTTAAGTTACTAGGTTAAAACCCAAAAATAGTTTTATACGCTAATAATGAAGGAGGGTTCTTACTTTCCGGCAATTTCTTGGAATGTACTGGTGATGATGAAGTCAGTGTGATTCATGGCGATCAGATCAGCTGTAAATTGGCAAGAGAAGTGGTATTTCTCCTCGAATTTCTTCCAGTAAATATCAGAGTTTGGATACTTGGTCTTCTCTAACGCGTGAGCAATAGTACACTGCAAAGTTCGTTCGCAACACACCAAAAAGTTAGCCCGATTTTGCACTCTGTCAAGGCACAAAAAAGGTCTTATACGCTAACATGTCTCTCTAAATGAGAGTTCATTGAGCTTGAAGCATGGTAATACACACGCTCACATAATATTAAGAGTGGGCTTTTGAGGATTCGAACTCGAAACCTCTTAATCAACGAGGCTCTAATACCATATCATGAAGCCAGGGTAATGAATAAGTTGATACTCTTTAACACATATGGACTATATGTCAGAAGAAAATAGTTTTTAAGACGGTGAAAATTTGATCAAGTGTAAAGACCTGTGTCACTCCGAGTT
Organism: Simmondsia chinensis; assembly: GCA_018398585.1. Taxonomy (NCBI): domain Eukaryota; kingdom Viridiplantae; phylum Streptophyta; class Magnoliopsida; order Caryophyllales; family Simmondsiaceae; genus Simmondsia; species Simmondsia chinensis. The sequence continues at coordinate 37,134,999 of JAGTTD010000010.1, forward strand.
TGTGCGCCAAGAGGGAGGCAACGATGTTTCCATCACTATAGTTTCCAATGATCAAGTCAGGCTTGGCCTGCAACTCTCCAGCAATTTCATTGGCGACATCCTAGAGAAAACCACAAGTCATTATTTCCGAGATGGCAAGTAATACTGAAAAATGAGACGCTAAATTCAATGTAGATTGGAACATTCAGTATCACCTCAGTGTAAGTCTCGAGGTATGGCCACACTTCGAACCTAGAGATCCATCTACGAACAATTCCCTTCTCAGTTCTAAATGGCACACGAAGAATGTGACAGTGCTCAGTACCAAAAACTTTCTCCAAACGCTGCCCACAGGTGGTTCCCACAGCATCAGGGAGCAGCCTTGTCACGATGAGAATCCGGGGGATGATGTCGAGTCCTTGCTGTTTGATGCGTTGAAGCATCTCGTGCTCCATTGCACGGACTTGATCCAAGATGTACACGACCTTTACCACAAAATAAACTCAAATGAGGTTTCATTTTCAAAACAAACTAACACTAGGTAGAGTAATCCATTAGTCTCAAATGTTGATTTGTTCTTTGTCAAACTCTAACGCGAAGTCTTCAATAAAGTAAAGGAATCAAAAGGACAGGAGCATTATATATACCTGACCGCCAGTGTCGGGGTAACCCAAAACATTAGCCTGAGCAAAGTAACCATGAGGAGAGAGAATGACGACGTTGAAAACCATGGGGATTCGGCCAAGGAATTTCTCGAGAGTGCAAGAGTCGGGGGCCTCGAGAAGGTCAAGGAGTAGCTGAATCATGTCCAGCACTCTCTCGGCATTGTCACCCCATCCTCTTTCCAAACCAATCTCCTGGAACTTGTGCTCGAATTCAGCATATGGTGTCTCAGGAGGAAGTGTGGAGAGAAATTCCTCCGCCTTCCTGAGGACAAACTGGAGGGAATCGAGGTTCTGGATTCTGTCGTTCAGCATCATGGTCTGTACAAGGAGAATCAAATATAACGGTTATTGTGGAAAGAACGCTTACAACATCATATGCTTTACTACATCAACAGTAAGGAAGTACAACACTGTCCTCAATAGGGCCACCACTACTAAGGGAGAGGACCAAACCTCATGCTTAAGGGGTGAGTAGTATATCCACAATACCAGATCCAACAATTTCTAATGAAAGATTGTGAACTCAAATTTATGTAAATGTCAATAGCATGACACTGACTTTGGAACCATTCATCCAAAGGCTCAAGCCTTTGAGATACTAGCATATCAACTATAGCAAGATCTCTAATTTGGCGCAATATTGACAAACGCAGATAGTGAACAACCATCAAAGACTCTCTATCCTTTTTGTTCATATAATTCTATTACTCCGCATGTTCACCTCATAGAAATTGAAATTAGAGTTGATCAGGTAGGCCTAAAGATTGTACCTTGCCCTTGTAGTGGTGAGCTCGGAGGAAATCAAGAAGGGGACGCATGCTCTCCTTGTCGTGGAACATTTTGGCAGAGAGGTGTCGGTTGAGGAACTCCACACCATTGCCAATCGACTTTGAGAGGGTTGGGCGAGGGAACGATGCAGTGAAGGGCTCAAAGTCGAGCTCTAGTACAAAGTTGCCATTCAAGCTGCAAGACAATCAGCAAACAACCAAATTTTACCCGTCTGCCTGAAGTTGAAACTATTAGATAAATGTTCAAGGAATAATTTTACCCTCTAACACTAAAATAACAACCAAATTTAAACACAAAACAAATCAAGAAGGGGAATAGAATCCAATGGCTTACGTTCCGTCAACCAGTTCTTCCTTCATGTGCAAGAACTCAGCCGCAGTCAGTTCCTCCACAATCAGTGCATGTGCATTGACACGGATGTACTCCCACACACCAGGCCTTGGTCGAACAGAAAGGGCAATCCATGGAGACAGAACAATTGTTTCCTGGTGTTGGGGAATTAGGGAAAAAGAATGTCAAATATTCATTAACATAACCTTGTTTGAAGATTCAGCAAATGCAAAATTTCAAGACCCATGGAATTGATATATGAGGTTCATATATATAATAAGCTCAAGTGGAGTTCCACGCCGAAATCAGTTGTCATTAGGTGAAGTAGCCCACTAAATTTTCGTATGTTAGTCTCTTCTCTCTCACAACTTTAATATAACTAATGTTCTCAACACTAAACAAAGAGAAGAGATTATACCTGGGTGCACCTCAAAACTTCAGCAAAAGGCCCCTCAGAGAGCTTCTGCTTCTGGCCTTGAGAAATGGCCTCAAAATCCTCCAGCAGCTGGTGGGGTTGCAATATGCATTTCCCATGTCCCTCAATTCTAATACCCACAAAACCCCACCAACAAATTAGATACAATCCAAGTCAATTATAAATTAAGAAACAAGACTGATTCAAAATATGCAGTCCATTATAATAATATTGTGGAATTTTGCAATGGATTTCTCTTATTCAACCAGATCTTTATTCCATCTCTACACAGTAAGTCAAATTTTAGATGAGATCAAAGGAAAACCAGAAACCCACAATGGAAAACCCATCAAAAATAGATGATCTATGAGCTAATAGTAAAAGCATACTAAATGCCCAGATCGTCCTTGTCTATTCGGAGGGAAAAACTATGTTGTTCGGAAGTATTCACCGCTCAGCTTAAATAAACTTCTGGCATAATACATGGTTTCCTAACGTATAACAGAGAAACAAAAGCTAAGAGGGGGATGAAATACCTGGAAAGGAAGGAGAGGATCTCATTGCGGTGAGCAGTAAGGGTCTCATCCAACCGTTCTCTAAGGCTTGGAACTCGGGTCAACCTTGCTGCCATCTTCTTTGCTTCTGATTCTCAGACAACCTTAAACTGCAAGACACATCAACAGTTCAAATTTAACCAAAAAAAAAAAAAAAACCAAAGAAGAATCGAGTAGTTGCAACAGCAGATTATGCTGGAATTACCCACAAAATTAAATAGTATTACAAGTCAAACACACACACATGATTCAGAGCATCTTCATCATTTTTATTCTTTTTTTCCCTTATTTTTTTGTAAAACCTTTTAACCCTCAACCGACATGCATTTCACTAAGGTCACAATTTTCAACAGTTGATCAAGTTTCTGGTAATACCGACAAAGAAGAGTTCAATCTAGATCTAAAAAAAAGTAAAAACCCAGAAACAGAAACGCCCCAAAATTTCAAAAGTTTACCAATTTCCGCAAATGAGCTAAAAACGTGAAGTGGGTTTTGAACTACAAGCTAAGAATGTGATCCATGAAATGACTTTCTCAATTACTATTAAGAAAACTCAGATTCCTAAGCTTCCCATTTGAATGAAGAAAACATTAAAGAAGGTAAAGAAAAGCAGAGAGCAGTGAAACGTAGCGAAGTTTCAAATTTCCAACGCAGTTTCTGTTTCAGTGTGTTGATTTTTCTATTATGTTTTGTGATTTCTCTATGCAGAAATATGAGTATCATTAGGAAGAAAAACAGCAAATTTTGTCTGATGAGCCCATTTGGTCAATGATCATGGAGTTTCAGGAGTAATATGAGCAAAAAATTCAACAATCCTGAGCATAGCCTGGTGCCGGATAAAGCCACCCGAGTTCGATCTCGATCAGAGACATGCTGCTCCTCGTTTACAAGGATTCCTCCGTACTTTACCAATGTAAACAAATAAAAAAAGCAAAAAAAAAAAAAATGCAAGAAGAAGGTGGCTAAAAATGGGAAATAGAGCTAAAGAAACAAGGGAAAGAAAGATAAGACTAAAAGTAGAGAAACAATAGAATACACGCTCACCACAATGTACAGATCAAATTGGGGAGAGAAAGAATGTCTTTGAGAGAATGGGTTTCTCCCAATTTATAGAAGGGTGGCCATGGAGGTCGCTTTTTTTACAAGCAAAAAAAAAATAAAAATAAAATGATAAAGAAATGATATTTTTTTCAAATAAAAATGAATACGTTTTTCAAGTAGAGATGTAGAATTAGAATTGTCAACAATTCTACAGGCACGTAGTTGGAAACTTGGAAGCAGGTTAGACAATTTGTCTGACAAAATTAAACCAGTGAATGATCTTTCAATTTTCACCCAAAGTTTTATAACTTAAATTTTTAATTTACAAATTTTATAAAATTATATATATTTAATAAAATAACTAAAATAATTATATAAAAAATAAAAATAAGGTCTATTTTATGCACTTACAATAATAACAATAAACTCAGCTCCCACATATACAGGACTTGGGAGGGATGGAATCTTTATTACTTAAAGTATTTTATCAAATGCACTTAAAATTTAGACTAAAATATTATTTTATAAACCTTGTGAATTAAAATTTTTTTGGTTGATGAATACAATTTATAATTTTAACTATATAATTTATACTTTTTTTCACAATTAATACGTTCAATTTCAAAATATTAATATTCTAATATTTAATTGATTAAATATAAAAATAACAATAATAAATTTTATATTTAATAAATAAATAAAAATATAATTAATACATATACATGTTAGAAAATCTAATATAAAATTTATACATTTGTTTATAAATTTTCAATGCACGTGAATCTCGCAGAGCTACAGTTTCAATTTTCCACTTTTTAGTTGGATTGGATATTGTGGATAATTATTTGTTGGTTCTTTATTTTGGTGGATGTCATTAATTAAGTGCACATACTGGTGTATGTTCATATAGTATAGTTTAATTTCTATTAGAGAATGATCAATATACACAATTGAGACGTTTGAATGGAAAACTTTTAATTTTATAATTTTATCATTAAAACAGAATTTATTTTATATATATTATGGAGTATTGTCTACTAAAATGGCAAAAGATTTGCCACCTAAAATGGTAACTGGCATTAAATTTTAAAAAATCTCTTGAGATTTTCGTCATTAATTGAATTATCAAAGTAGCATCTAAGGCCCCATTGGAAACCATGACCTCTTGCCCAAAAAGAAAAAAAGGTAAAATAAAAGAATATTCTACCAACTCAAAAGTCATTGATTTTCAATTGATAATTTCATTTGCTACTGGAGATGTAAATATATATTTTTGACCAAAATAAATGGTCTCCCAAAAATACACAACTTTATGAAAGCAAAATGCAGTTGATCTCTTAACAACAATGCTTCGTTTCGTTCACGTCGTAAATTCTTGTTGAAAATTACACTTCAACAATTTATTTTGGTATGGACTTTAAGAAATTTAGATTTATATATTTTATTATTTTTTGAAAAACTTAAAAATCCAATTGCTTGAAAATTATTATTTTATTTATAAAATAATAATTTTCAAGAAATTGGGTTTTTAAGTTCCCATTTTTCAAATATTTATCTGCTCATTACTTTTATTAATTTTTTTTTTATTTTAAGCAACTACACAACAACAACAACAATCCAATATTTCCGAAAATGCGACCTAATACACATTGTCAAACAAGAGAAAAAGACAGAGCATTAAAATAGGCAATTACTTACCTCGAAGAAAAACCAAAAATCAAAATGCACGGCAAAATGGAGAAGAGCAAAATCAAGGAAAATGAAACAAATAAACAAAATGAACGAACGGATGAACTTCAAGTAGAAAAGCAAATGAAGGTTTGATGAGCAAAGTGAATCCATGGGGACCCCTTTTATAGCAAATTTCAATGATACAAAGAAAATTAAAAACATATTTAAAAAGTACATGGATGAGTGCCTCGGCTTTTGCATAAATTATAAAATCTCATCACGATATTAGCCCGAATATTGTAGTTAAGCAGGGCCGATCCCAATATTTTTAGAGCTTCACATAAAAATTTTAAATGCGACCTTTTATATGTGATAGATTATGAAAATTTTAATTATAAAACTGATTAATACTAAAAATTCATACTTTAAGAAGCACAATCTCAATAATAGGAGGGCCTTTAAAATTTGGTATCGCTTGGGTTACGTCCAACGCTGTAGTTAAGTGATGTTCTATAGCAAGACCAATTAGTTTTTATTAGAGTAGTTACGAGATTTATATGTTGATATTTTTTTCTATTATAACTTTAACATACAACATTTTAATTATACTCATGTGTAAAATTAACGGTGTAAATAACTTGCAATTATGAAATAGAGCCCAACTTGCATTGGGCAATGGCAAAATTAGGAGTTACAGTGTTGTTGTCTAGAAACCACTTTTACCAACCCCCACCACCATTTTCACGGGTTTTCCTTCATCTCTCCAAAAAACAACGGCCCCACTTCATTTTTTTTTTTAATTATTATCCTTTGAATTTCCTTACTCTTTTTTTTTTTTTTTTTTTGTACTTTTCATTATTATTTTACTCTCGTTTAAAGTATTGTTATTGCTGCATTACCCCCTCGATCCCAGGGTCCCTTTGCAAAATTCTCAACTTTTTCACTTTCTGTACAAGTTTCCTGTCCAAACTTGGGCATTTAATTTAGTATTACTTTCTAAAAATTCAATAATTTTACGTTGTATAAAGAATATTGTTATTGTCTGAATATTTTTCTTTTTTGGTCAAGGTTAAGGTAATTTGAACTTAATAAAATACTGAAATATTTGGTATTACCTTGACAATAACAATAGTTTATTGGTATCTTAATTAAGAGGATGCACTAAAAAGTTTGTATCCTTATTATTGGATTGATTAGTGAAGGTTTAAATGATTGATAGAAATATATGTCTTCTAAATAAATAATAGCTTTAACTCTTGTGCATTTGAAAAGGCAGCACATCTCTACTATAAAATGTGATATGGGGCTATCCATTGCACCTTATTTCACAATGCAAATTTTTATTGAATAAGTATTTATATTACATCAATTAGATTACCAATACTAGATAAGAAGGGAATACCGATCCTTGGTGCAATTATAAAAAGCATGATTAATGCCCCTGGGCAAATTATCTCCATTTTCTTGAGAATCTTAAACTTTCTAGTCCACTTCTCACACAGGTTTAAGTTCTACTCTTCTAATTTAGGAAACGCTTCTACGAATAGAAATATAAAGAGAGGAGTGACCCGTATCATGCAGATCACAGTAATCCCATAAAAAAAAAAAAAAAAGCAAAAAGAAGAAATGAAATGAAATGGAGATGGGAGTTGACTAGAGAAGCAGTGGGCAGGCCTCGTTATATTTTTCCCAATTATTTTGTTCCTCTTGGTGGGTGCCGCTGCTGAATCACTTGATAACGCTGCCAATTATTTTATACATAAATTATTGGTTCTTTCGTCATTACTCATGCTGCTCAGCTTTCTCTTTTTTTTTTTCAAAGTTGTTTTTCAACGGGCAATATTTTTTAAAAATGATAAGTGGATGGTTTTTTAAGTAGAGGATGAGGGGCGTGAATAACGCAAGGGGCAGGGGGGAAGCAGCGGCACCGGCCAGGAAGAGAGAGAGAGAGAGAAAAGAGGGGGTCACATGGCGTCCCTCCCCTTTTGCCCACTCCTCCTTTATCTCCCTTGCCTCCCCCGTGATGCTTTTTTACACCTCCATTTTTTTTAATTACCTCTCTGTTCATGTCTGCAACTGCAATATCATTTTGTTCTTTTTTTTTTAACACTGTTCTAATTTTAATGTAGTGTATTTTCTCGCTTTTTTTTTTTTTTTTATTCCATTTCAAATGTCTAAATATTTTCATCCATTAACTTATGATTTAAGGCAAAGTCTAGTTGCATATTCGGGCTCATCGTGTCAATTTGATTGTCCTAGTTAGATTTAGTATTTTTTTATTAGTCATCCCTTATATATATATATATGTGTGTGTGTGTATATTTTTAGAATAATTGATCTCCATCAAATATACTCAATTTATTTATTTAATTTATATATTACTAATACGCAAGCATCGTATTCCATTAAAACTGCAAAATGGGTGACCTCCTGAAAAGTTTTCGTGTTGCACTCCTCGGGTTGAAGTTACTCGGAAACAGCCTCCGTTCAAGATATCCTGAAGGAGAAATGCTGCGTACACCCACCCTCTCCGATCCTGCTTAAACTAGAAAAGTTGCTTAGGAAGACAATAACAAAATTTAAGTTGTAAAAGATAATATATAGAGTAGAAGTATAATTACATGTTTGTTGTGATGTTTATTTAGAGCTTTATGTAATGAGTGATGCATCGCATATAACGAAACCCAGCGCCAGCCTCAGGCATTGAATGGTCTCGACAACATGGACCATCCATGGCTTGGCACGTGCGCCTGTTCTTACTTCACCCTCCACATAATACTCCTGTTTTTCTTTGATTGTTTTTTATTTTTTATTTTATTATTTTTTTTTTTTGATTCTAGAACCTTGTAACATGTACATTTTCAATTTCATATTTATTCTTTGTATAAAATTTGGTTTCTTTTAAATTAATTTGGGCTCCACAGGAAAATATAATGGCTTCTAGAACCATTTTTTTCCTATTTAGATATTATTTAAAAACAAGTTTGTTATTACATATAAAGATAAATCGACTACATTTTTTTATCAATAAACATTTTAGATGTATTAGATCTTAGGTATTATTTGATAGCTAGAAGGTAGAAGCGCGATATGTGAATTAATGAAAACTGACAATTTGGCCTTTTATTTGGTTGTTGGGGACTAGGCAGAAAATGAGAAGTGATAATTCCTTTAAAAACATAGGAAGTACATTACTTAGTCCGTAGGTAAAATTTAATTCCTTTGTTTTTAACTAACCTCTTCAAAGATGTTATATTTTCTGTCTTGGCAACCGAAAACTTTGACGTTCTTCTTAAGAAGTTGATATAAAGATTAAATTCTTAAAAAGAAAAATTTTTCATAGAAATTGCATTAATGTGATAAAACATTAAAATCTAAGGGGATCCAATCCAAGTCATGTAATTGAACTCTTGAGGAGGCTGATTAAATTTGAATACAACATTAAGAAATTTGACTAAAATAAAATCCAAAAGTAAGGAAGGCTGAGGCTTATCCAATTGAAAGAAGTTAGGAAAAAAAAGAGGGAGACTTTGGATTCGAGAAGGTTAGAAAAATCATAGGGGCATAGCTGTCATTCCATTCCCTGGTTCTGCATGCTCTACGATTACGATGCGTTCCAAAATAATTTTAAGCTCCTATCTAATTCTATAATATAATTGTGGAGTTATCTCTCCCTAAAAAGCCTTCAAATTCTGAATTTTTTTTTTTATATTTTTTCTTTTTTCTTAAATACTCCCTAACTCCAATCCTTTTTTTTATTACATATTCCCTTTTTCTTATTTTATTTTTTTGGTATTTATTTATCGATTAAACAATAATAATTAATCTAAAAATAGCACAACTATATCTCAACGTATCAAAAGGATGACAATGGAACGGGTATGATTATCTATACTTATTTTCTTTTATAACATTGATAAATAATTGGGATTAATAAATTTAAATACGTATTTTTTAATTTGAAGGTTAACTACATAAAAAATAAAGCGCGGTGGGTATAGAGCGGGCCAGGTCGGGTCCCCACTTATACCCATACCTGCCCCAAACGGGGTGGCTACTCACAAGCGTCATACCATGCGCCATACTGAACTACAAATTTGGTATCTTTTAAAATCAAATTTTTAGAGCTTCATTATTTTTGTGTACAAAAGTTGTAGTTGGGTTATTTTGATGAAAATCCTAGCGCACTATGCCAAATGTATATTCCTGCATAAAGCAATAAATTTTTAATTTAAGACTTCTCTTATGTAATCCAAGAACAGGCCGCGAGTTAGACCTCCAAGAACCAAAAAAAAAAATTTAAATCTAAGACTTTCGTATTTAGTCCACGAAATGCGGCATTTCGCGTGGCTACTGTAATGAAGGATTTATTTTCAACCGGTGATATGTGTGAAGTTTGACTTTGGTTTATAAGATCTACGCATTAGAGAACAAAACTAAGATACAACAAAACTTAATTCATTAAAGTTTCAAAAATTAAAAAAGAAAACAAATTTTCAATTTAAGACTTTTCATATTTAATCTATAAAAAAATAAAAAAGGTTCTTGCTACGGGTACGGAGTGCATACCCATACCCTCCCGGCAGATACAGACCCGTATCCCTACCCGCCTCATTGCCCGGGAGTATTCATTACCCGGCCCTTACCTCCTTAATATGCACACAAAACGATTATATATACCCGCTCTTATTAGTTATTTAATACTTTTTTTAAAAAAATTAGTTATTTTATAACATTGATAAATAATTGGGATTATTAAATTTAAACACGTATTTTTCACTTTCAAGGTTAACTATATACAAAATAAAGCTCGGCGGATATGGAGCGGGCCGGGACAGTACCCACTTATACCCATACCCATCCCAAACGGGGTGGCTACCCCCGAGTAGCGGGTTTCACCTGTCCCATTGCCATCTCAATATCTTTTAATCAAAAAATTATCCAGCTCTAACTTTTCTAAAAGAAGGTTATAGCTATATAGTTTAATGAAAACCCTATCCTACTATGCCAAGCATATAGTCTTTGTGAAGACAATGCAAAAAAAAAAATTAAACAAAAATTGTAAAAAAAAAAAGAGAAATGAATTCGAGAGAAAAAAAAATAAGTAAAAAAAAAAAACCAATTGAGAACTAGTACTTTAGACCGGAAAGAAAAAATTAAAGAGAAGAGAGAAGAGGAAAGTATCTTTGAGAGGCTCTTGATACCATGTGGAGACAATGCAATTGATGATATAAGTAAAATAAAGAGTACATGCTCTATATATAGAGCTACAAGGCATGACAAAATACTAAAGTGCCCTTACCTCCTTACATATGGGGGGAGGGTAAGGGAGTCATTATACTAAACCCTAGAAGTGCTAAATCCTAGAAATACTATACTCTAATAGTCTTGCATGAAGCAATAAATTTCTAATTTTAGACTTCTCTTATGTAATCTAAGAATGGGCCGCGGGTTAGGCCTCCAAGAACCAAAAAGGAAAAATAAAATTTATGTTCAAGACTTAAAATACGAAATACTTTTTGTCATATTTTTTTAAAACTTTCTTATATTTTTCTTTTTTTTCTTATTTTTATTTTTTCAATTCTACTCTTATATACCCTTTTTATCTCCCCTTTTTTTTTTCTTATTTTTGGTTTTCGAAGAAAAATTAATAAAATAATTTTGTCATCCAATTATTTTGTATATTTTTTTAGTAAATAACATGAACTAAAAATAAATTAAATAAATAAATTTTTATTTTAAGACTTTCTATATTTAATCCAAACAGGAAAAAAATCCACAAAAGAAAAAAGGAAAAATAAATTTCCTATTAACGACTTAAAATAGAAAATACATTAGTCATATTTTTTATTTAAAACTTTTACGGTATACTAATAGTTTTCTCTCTTAAATTGACTCAATACTATTTAAGTTCACCATATAAAGATATATATCATTTTCTTGATATTTATAACCAAGCAAATGTTCAAAATTCTACACATGCATCATACTTAGCAAACAAATGTTTGGGTCATCTAGGAAGCAATTGACAAAAATATTTTCATCCTGAACCCACTTCCTTTTCTATGGAGCAAATCTCAATTAATTGCAATTATATTGGTACGTTAATATTTTTTTTTTTTAAGTTTATAACATCTTTGATTAAATTAAAAATGAAGCGAGTTAGAGTGATTTTCACTAATAGTTTAGAGCCACTAAGGATAAAATTATGAGTTCGGGGCCACGTTGATTTTGATTAATGGTATAATTCGAGAGGCTTTTATAGTATTTGTTCTATAACAAAATTAACCTATTATGACTTTGCTTGGTGTACTCAAGATATCAAGTTAAATATTAAAGTATGGAGAGATTCACATGTAATTGTAGTTGGCGAACATTGAAGATATATGAGATACCAGAGGCATCATGGGCAATTTAAAAAGTTTTTGAATCTTAGGTTAGGAAAAGGCCTCTAGAAAAGTCTAAAATATGGTTTACTTTATATTGTTCAATCAAAAATTATATTGTATATTTTTTAATACTTTCTTATATTTTTCCTTTTTTCTTATTTTTTTTTTCAATTCTACTCTTAAATACCGTTTTTATCTCCCTTTTTTTTCTTATTTTTGGTTTTTGAAGAAAAATTAATAAAATAATTTCGTCGACTATTATTTTGTATAATTTTTTATAAAATAACACGAACTAAAAATAAATAAAATAAATAAATTTTTTATTTAAGACTTTCTGTATTTAATCCATAAAGAAAAATAATTCACAAAAGAAAAAAAGGAAAATAAATTTCCTATTGAAAACTTAAAATAGGAAATACATTAGTCATATTTTTTATTTAAGACTTTTACGGTATACTAATAGTTTTCTCACTTAAATTGACTCAATACCCTTTAAGTTCACCATATAAAGATATACATCAATTTTTTGCTATTTATAAGCAAGCAAATGTTCAAAATTCTACACATGCATCATACTTCTCAAACAAATGTTTGGGTCATCAAGGAAGCAATTGACAAAAATATTTTCATCATGAACCCACATCCTTTTCCATTGAGCAAATCTCAATTAATTGCAATTATATTGGTACGTTAATATTTTTCTTTAAAAGTTTATAGCATCTTTGATCAAATTAAAAATGATGCGAGTTAGAGTGCTTTTCACTAATAGTTTAGAGGCATTAAGGATGAAATTATGAGTTCGGGGCCACTTTAATTTTGATTAATGGTATAATTCGAGCGGTCTTTATGGTATTAGTAATATAACAAAATTAATCTATTACGACTTTGTTTGGTGTACTCAAAATATCAAGTTAAATGTTAAAATATGGAGAGATTCACATGTAATTGTGCCTGGTGAACATTCAAGATATATAAGATACTGGAGGCATCGTGGGCAATTTAGAATGTTTTTGAATCTTAAGTTAGGAAAAGGCCTTTAGAAGAGTCTAAAATATGGTTTACTTTATATTTTTCAATCAAAAATTATATTTATTTTAGTATTTGATTTGTTTGTGTCATAAAGGGGGAAATTAATGTTTAAAAAAAAAATATATCAAGGGAGCAATTGACAAAAATCTTTTCATCCTGAATCAACATCCTTTTCCACAGAGCAAATCTGAATTCATTGCAATTATATAGGTACATTAATATTTTTCTTAAATATTTTGTATCATCTTTGATTAAATTAAAAATTAGGGCAATAAAATTCATTTTCACTAATAGTCTAGAGGTATTAGGGATGAAATTATAATTTCGGGGCCACTTATACCCGTACCCGCCTCAAACACAGCTGTAACTTTTCTATAAAAAAATTATTCAACTTCATTTCCTAACCGAAAAAATACCAAATTTCAACTTTTCAATAAAAATAAACCGGAGTGTCATATCATGCCTCCACACTTAATCACCAATTCAGTAGATTAAATAAAGTCGGGTTATTTTTTGGTTATTAAATCAAGTTGGATAATTTCTCATCTTTACTCCATAGAAAGACAAAAAAAATTATACCTCCAAGAACCAAAATAAAAAAAAAAAAATTTATTTAAGACTTTCTGTATTTAATCTATAAAAGAAAACATTCATAAAAGAAAAAAGAAAAAATAAATTTCGTGTGAAATACTTAAAATAGGCAATATATTTTGTCATATTTTTTTATTGAAACCTTTTTATGGTTACTACTATAAATATTATGTAAACTTAACAAAATTGTGGACAACTGATCAAACAAGATATTAGTTCAATGCAAAAATTCACGGCTATAAAATACAGTAATTAATAAATATCAACCGTGCATCGCACGGGAACAAAACTAGTATTCTCTAATTTTGGTGTGAGTCCCCCGCTATTTTATTATGGGCAAATTATAGTGAGACCTCTTGAACTTTGTAATTAATCAAAAAACACTCCTTACTTTTTTAATTTTGAAAAATAGTCCCCTAAGCTTTGCAATTAAGTACGACACACCCCCTACACTTTTAGTTTCAAAAAATAGCCCCCTTAACTTTGCAAAGTGTTACATATACTTAGTATATAATAGAATGTACTTAGTCTTGGATTAAATGTGCGGAAGTATAAATAGGGGTGTAATTGTGCCAATTGAGGTTAATCAAAAAATAAACACTTCTCATCTCTCTCTTCTAACTTCTCATTCCCTTCTTTCTATTTCTCTCTCTCATCTCATTCTAACTCCTAAACCCTAATCCTAATTCAAGTTACACCAAATCAGTGTAACAATTGGTATCAGATTCAGGCCACGAGCTGCATTTTTGCTTCAATTTTGCTTCCATGGATGACGGCACCAGGGGCGCATAAGATCTGCGCCGACTTGAGGCACGGTTCTAAGAATTCGAGTCCAGAAACAAGGCTCGATTTCAGGCGATGCAAGGGGAGATCGCGCAGGTGATGTCGATTTTGCAAGAAATTCAACAGTATCAACGCCAAGGCAATGGCCTGCTGGTGCGACCGTCGGATAATTCATCACATCCAGTAACCGATTCGGTACCGGACTCTAGTATTGCGTCTTCTACTTCATCTACATATCAATTTCATACTAGATTGTCAAAGATTGATTTCCCTTGCTTTGGAGGTAGTCTTGATGTCAAAAATTGGGTGTGGAAGGTGGATCAATTCTTTACAAATTGATCAAACACCTCCCTCGGCACAAGTTAAACTCGCCTCTATGCATCTTGAGGGCGATGCACTTGAATGGCATCATACATTCCTCAAAACATTAAACCGACCGATTGAGGATGTGTTGTGGTCGGAGTACTCGACATTGATGATACAAAGTTTGGCCTTAGTCATGAAGATCCTATGTCCGATTTAATGAAATTGCGTCAAAACCCTAGTGTCTCAGCTTATCAAGCCCAATTTGAACGCCTAGTGCCGCGGCTAACCTTGTCCAAGGATTATCTAATTCGTGTTTTATCACGGGACTTAAAGATTCGATTCGTTACCCGGTCTTGATGCTTCAGCCGCATTCTTTGCACCAGGCCATGAAATTAGCCCGATTGCAAGAAGATCACTTGTTAACCGGATACCGTCCTTCGTTTTCGGGTTCGACAAAACCGCCATCTTCTCGAGTGACAGCCTCTTCGCCGGCTCAACCGGTGGGGTTAGTAGCTCGTTCTTCGTCGGACTTTAACTTTGGTATTCGTTCCCAAAAGAGGGAGGGCCACACTATCACTGCGGCTGAAATTGAAGATAGGCATGAACAGGGTCTCTGTTTCTTTTGTAGTGAACCATTTATACCCGGACATATGAAAGTATGTAAAGTCAAGAACCCACAGTTACGTATGATCTTCGGTGATTCGGATGAACCACCCGATATGTTTACTGAGGAACCTTCTCTTGATTTGGTTGAGACCGATCCCGAGGATGCTCCCCGGATTTCATGTCATGCCTTAGCCGGTTTGGCCGCTTATAATACGATGCGTGTGACGGGTGTTCACAACCGCAAACCTCTACATATTCTTGTTGACAGTGGAAGCACGCATAACTTTCTCGATTTCGGGAAAGCTCGTTGGCTAGGGTGTGTTCTTACACCTATTTCTACAACATCAATTGTTGTGGCTGATGGCACCCATATTTCTTGTCGTGCTATGTGTCGGGATTTCAAATGGAATGTGCAAGGGACCGAATTTCTGTGTGACGTTCTCCTCATTGATCTGGGTGGATGTGACATGGTCCTTGGCGTTCAGTGGCTCGCTACCCTCGGATCCATTGTTTGGAATTTCGAGAAATTGCTTATGTCGTTTGAATGGCAAGGGAAGACGTGCGTGCTGCACGGTCACCAACCATCGGTCTCTATTGTGGGTAAGCGCGATCCTTTTCGTTCTTCAGTACATGCTATACTTGTTCCTTTCTGTGTTATGTCTATGTCGGGAATAGAGGGCTCCTCCTCTCTTGTGTCGGACGAGCATTGGGTTCAACTCAATGCTTTACTTATGGAGTTTTCAGTGGTGTTTGATACAACACGTGAACTTCCTCTACCTCGGCCCGGTTTTGATCACCGGATTTTGCTTAAACCGGACGCTCCTCCCATGAACATGAGACCGTATCGCTATCCCTTAGTTCAGAAAGATGCCATTGAATCCATGATTCAAGAAATGCTTGACACTGGGGTCATTCGTCATAGCAATAGTTCGTTTGCCTCCCCGGTTATCTTGGTGAAGAAAAAAGATGGGTCGTGGCGCACGTGTGTTGATTATCGAGAGTTGAATCGACATACCGTTAAGGACAAATTTTCGGTTCCGATCGTGGAAGAGTTATTAGATGAGTTGTATGGCTCGGTTGTGTTCTCCAATTTGGACCTCCGGAGTGGTTACCATCAAGTACGTATGTGTGATACCGATGTGTATAAGACCGCCTTTTGCACTCATCAAGGGCATTACGAGTTCCGTGTAATGCCTTTTGGGTTAACAAATGCTCCGGCCACATTCCAAAGCCTTATGAATTCGATCTTCAAGCCCTTCTTGCGGAAGTTTGTGCTTGTCTTTTTTGACGACATTTTGGTATATGGTCCGGATATAGTGTCCCATTTATCTCACCTTCGTTTGGTCTTCCAAGTAATGCAGGCCAACTATTTGTTCGCCAAAGGTTTTAAGTGTGGGTTTCTCCTCGAGGAGATCAATTATCTCGGGCATCGTATCTCCGCCCATGGGGTATTTACGGACCCCGCCAAGATCAAAGCGGTGCGTGATTGGCCAGTACCGAAAACCCTCAAGCAATTGCGGGGTTTCCTTGGGTTAGCCGGTTATTACCGTAGATTCATCCGGGACTACGGTACTATTAGTAAACCCCTCACTGATTTATTAAAACGGGATGCCTTTCATTGGTCCGAAGCCCCAAACGTAGCTTTCCTCGCGCTTAAACAGGCCCTTATTCAGGCTCCGGTACTTGCTTGACCGGACTTTACACGTCCCTTTGTGGTCGAGACCGACGCTTCTAGAATTGGGCTCGGAGCCGTATTGATGCAAGACAATCACCCAATTGCTTATCTTAGCAAACCTCTCGCTCCGTCTCATCTCGGGTTATCAGTCTACGAGCGAGAATTGATGGCCGTGGTACTCGCCGTTCGCAAGTGGGAACATTACCTAGCTCACCGCCACTTCATTCTTCGTATCGATCAACAGAGTTTGAAGTTTTTACTTGATCAGAAGGTCAACATTCCCTTACAACGGGCATGGTTGTCCAAACTCATGGGATTTTCGTACACTATTGAGTACAAAAAGGGAACCGAAAATAAAGCCGCCGATGCTTTATCTCGATTACCGACTTCCGGTGTTGAGTTGCACGCTTTGATTGTTAATCTGGACTCGCCTTTGTTGACAACAATTCGAGAGTCTTGGTCTCGGGATCCTTCAATGCAACGGTTTATTTCTGAGCTGCAAGCCAACCCCAAATCGCACCCGACCTTCTCTTGGTCTAATACCGAACTGCGCAGGTTCGGCCGCCTAGTGGTTGGTCCAGATTCTTCGCTGCGACACCGCATTTTTGACTTATATCATGCTTCGGTTATTGGGGGCCACTCGGGTATGGATGTCACATTTCGAAAACTGAGCGCTTTCTTTTATTGGAAGGGTATGCGTCGTGATGTATATACTTTCATTTCCGAATGCTCCGTTTGTCAACGTTGTAAGGCTGACAACGCCGCTTCCCCTGGGCTGTTACAGCCCTTACCGATTCCGCTCACCGTGGAGCTCCATTTCCATGGACTTTATTGACGGGCTTCCCCGGTCTCACGGCAAGGACTCGATCTTTGTGGTAGTTGACCGATTGAGTAAATAGGCTCATTTTATGCCGCTCACTCATCCTTACACAGCCCAAACCGTGGCCTGGGTATTTCTTGATTCCGTGTTCCGTCTCCACGGTCTCCCGGCTTCTATTGTTTCCGATCGGGACTCAGTATTTCTCAGTTTATTTTGGAAGGAACTGTTCCGTGTCTTGGGTGTTGATTTACATATGTCTTCGGGATACCACCCCCAAACGGATGGGAAAACGGAGGTGGTGAATCGGAGTTTGGAGACATATGTACGTTGTTTTTGTTGTGACTTGCCTTTCGAGTGGGCCACATTTATTCCCATGGTGGAATGGTGGTACAACACTTCTTTTCATTCAGCCATTCAATCAACCGCTTACGAGGTCTTGTATGGTCAAGCACCACCTTTACACATTATTTGCCCGGGGAAACTGAGGCTGCTACGGTTGACCGTACACTCATGGCTCGGGAGGAGGCGGTACAGTTGTTAAAGCATCACCTCAGCCGTGCACAGCAGTGTATGAAACAGATAGCCGATGCACGTCGTTCGGAGTGCGAATTTGAGGTTGGTGATTGGGTCTATTTGCGTTTATAGCCGTACCGTCAGACTTCGGTTGCTCGGCGTTCAAATTTGAAGATCGCGGCTAAGTTTTACGGCCCTTATCGTGTGCTCACACGCGTTGGTGCTGTTGCTTATACTCTTGATTTTCCAGATTCCATTAAGATTCACCCTACTTTTCATGTTTCGTAGCTGCGTCGCCATGTGGGACCAGTGACAGCAGGACATCCGAGTACGCTACCTCATCTTCCCGGTCAGCAATGGGAACCCGAGGCTATTTTGGACCGTCGTCTTGTTAAGTGTCGCAATGCTGTGGCTACTTAGTTACTTGTGAAGTGGACGAGGTCGAAGAGGCGACGTGGGAGGACGCCTTTGAGCTCCGCTTACGTTTTCCGAGTTTTCTTCCTTGAGGACAAGGAAGTGCTCGAGCGGGGGGTATTGTTACATATACTTAGTATATAATAAAATGTACTTAGTCTTGGATTAAATGTGAGGAAGTATAAATAGGGGTGTAATTGTGCCAATTGAGGTTAATCAAAAAATAAACACTTCTCATCCCCTTCTTTCTATTTCTCTCTCTCATCTCATTCTGACTCCTAAACCCTAACCCTAATTCAAGTTATACCAAATCGGTGTAACACAAAGTAACACAACACACCCCCTGCCCTTTCAATTCAATAAAATAGCCACCTAAACTTCGTTATTAGCCACAACTCACCCCCCCCCAAACTTTGGTACTAAACATAACACACCACTTAGACATTTATAAATTTTCACTAGGTCTTTGAATCGTCGCATTGAGTTGGCTCATATGAGAACAAGTAGGCTTCCGTTCTAATATCAATTAGCTTTAAGTGATATTTTTTTTCTCCTGCAACCCTAGCTAATTTGAGATATTTTAACTACATACTTATATTTAAAGTTTTCAATAGACATTTAGCTATTCAAGATAAAATATAATAATATTGTTGACAATGATTTGACGAGCCAAGTTACTTAGGTTTGGAGTCGTTCAAGTTAAACTAGTACTAATGTGCTCAAGCTTTTGTTTGTCATATTATTTAAAGGGATTACAATTGGGGAAAGAAATGTAAATTGATATATAGCTAACAAATATGGGTGGAAATTGGGTTGGCTTTAACTTTAAAGGGGTTTTCACCAAACAAGTACAAAACTCACAATAATAGAGATGGCAACATATATAATTAGGATCCACCTAACTCTCCCAAAATTGGTACCGAACTGTGTGTCTTAAGCTAAGGCAAATTAGCAATTGCAACGGATTAGGTGAGAAAGCTTGTAATTTCCCTTTATTCCTGTTTTTTTGAGTTGTAATGTTATTTTGTTTTATCTTTTTGTGTTGCATACTTTTATGCGGATTGACGCAAGTTTTACTCTCACTCTTTCAAGTGTGTCTAGTTTGACAACATAAATAATTAGTGTCATGGTACCATACTACGTGACAACATTATAAGAAGTAATTTGTAAAGAAAATTATGATGAGAATCACATTATATATTTTCCTTTTACTTTTCTTTATTATTTATTATTTTTAATTTTTAAATAAGTAGTAATTCCAAGTGGGAGGAAAAAAAATTCAATTAAAGGGGTGATTTAAATCATTAATTTAGATATTTGTCAAAACCTTTATTTATGAAAAGCATGCAAACTACCACCGTTAAAAAAAAATAAAAAAAGCATGGATTATGACAGGCGTAGAACCCTACCAACGTTAATTATTGACGGCTCATATTTGAACACGCGTGAAATTGTTGGGCAAAGTGGGTGATCTTATGCCAAAAATAAAGGTAACCCTTGTTGTAAGGATAAAATTATTATTATTTATAATTAATAATAGTAATAAAATTATTTTAAAATTATAATTTTATTCTAATAATAATAATAATATTTTTATAAAAATAATATTTTTCAAAATAAATATTAGTATTAAAAAAAAAATTCATTTTGTTCTGTTATTTAAGTAAAATATCTTGCAAAAAAGTTGTACAAAAAAATAAATTAATATAAACCTAATGATTTACCGTGTCTAATATTAATTGGTTTAAATAACTTTACCTGTCTACTCTCCCAGTGGGGGAACCCGTTTGATCTTTGTTAAAGAAGGAAGCTCTGTATTGATACCAAACTACTCTCCCAACGTTGTGTCCAGAGCCACATCTGCTAGATTGGCGAGGGAGCAAGCCTATTTCACATCACATCCCCCCCAAGGAAACGAATGCACGACCGTGATAAGGCATTCCTCACAGGTTCAACCTTCTCCGCATCTGGTATCTGAACGCTCAATTATTAGTGAGGAGAGTAGAATTCCTGCCCCGCGGTTGGCAAATGAAGGGACGGAAGTTACTTGGCAGCCGTCTAAACAGGTTTCCCTCCACCGCAACTGCCAAATCATTGGAAGATGGGCCCTGCAGCCATTGATTATACATGCCAGGCCTTACGCTTCACAGCAGGTGGCACATCCTCCTCTTCTATTGCCATGGGTTGAGAATGGTGAAGATCCAGCTATTCAACATCATGCACATATAATCGCACCTGATTCCGATACTCGGGGAAGTAACAGTGATAATGAGTCAACAACATATGGGCCTGAGTTCCCTCCAAGATCGAGCCCATTGAAGTAATGGGTAACTTCCAAGCTGAGGATAGTATGCCGTGGAGTCAGCAAAAATCAGCTCCATCCATGGGAGGGCCTAGCTCGGGCTATAGAATAAAGGAAAAATTACACACAACAAGAAGACAGAGAAAAGCGATCAAGCGCAAGATGAAGGATAGAGAGAAGCGGGAGCTGCAAGACTTCCTCAAGGATATGTCTCCTACCAGTAATATTGAAAAATCATCTAAGTCAACTGGAAAGAGGAAAAAACGAAATAGAGGTAATCGAATCCAGAAAATTACGGAAGAAGAATATGATGAGAGGATCCTGAGTGCGGAGCGGGTTATAGAGATAGGTGGAAAGGTGGGCATCAACTTTGATGGTTTCGACCCGGTTAGGGTGGCAGACATTCTTGCTCATTGATATGGTTTGAGTGTTAGGTTGGATCTTCAGGTTCATTCTTGGTTCTTGTGCCGGCCTTCTGTCTCCTCTTCAGCTTTGTTCCCTGTTTGTGATGTTTCTGCGCGCGCTGTTGTTTCTTGTCCCCGTTTCTTTTCTGGTCCTGTTTTCGCCGTCTGCTGTGTCGTGTCTTGTGACTACTTTCTTGTTTTGTGTTGGCTTTTTTTGGTCCCCGTGCTGTTGCAGTCGGACTTTGGCCTCCCCTAGCGAGTGACCGGCTTGTTTTGCGATTTTGTCGCAATTTATCAAAAAAAAAAAAATTTACCTGTAATGCAAGAAATAGTCGTCTTAATTACCACTCTTTCTTTTTTTTTTTTGGGTTTTAATATAAGTTATTGGACTTATAAGGTTTTTTTTTTCCTTTACATTGAAAATTAAAACTTGATGCATGCGAAGTGATGTTCTAATTTTTAAGTGACCATATTCTTTGTTAGTAATATACCTGATTTGACAAATATTATTGAAAAAGAGTCTAATAAGGACAATATTCATAGGTTAAATTTACGAAAATAGCTAGAAAAAGATGGCATCTTTTTATAATAATAAAAAAAAAGAAATGAAGAAGTAATTACTCTCACTGGTATGGATAAGTTAGGACCAGCCAATCCACCTAATTAGTTGGAATTTATGGTGGGCTCATTACGTGCGTTTCAAGCAAATCAAATTATATAGGCACCCCTCACCTCTCATTGAAGTATTTTAAACATTTATATATTAGTATAAAATGAAATATCTTATAAAAGTATATATATAAACAAATATCTTATAAATAGTATAAAATGAAATATGGTTAAGATTTAAGTTAATATATGTAAATGTGATGGCCAAGTAAAGCAATAAGAGTAGATAAAACTGTTATTTATTCAGTAAGCAGCAGTACTCCCAACATACTCGCATAATATTTTAACAATTTTTCTAGAAATTAGAGTGCATTGACCCCTCCTAAGATTAGTGCATTAATTAATATATCGAAAAAGGCAAAACAGTGGGCTTTGATGGTAATTCTTGTGCCTGTCACCCTTTTCATTGTCTCTGCTTTTCCCCCCTAATTCCCTTTTTGAATATTCTTTTAACTTGGAAATAGAGAATTCGATTATCGAATAAATTGTGATTTATGCAATGATTTATTTCATATAGGAATTAGTTAAATTATAAATTCCTTAAGGAAAGAATCGAACTCTAAATCTTTTGACTTAAAATAATATTCTCTTTCCTCACTTATCTTCTATCGCTAAGATAAGGTCCTAATGGATAAATATTTTCTTTTAACTTGATAAAGAAATTGCAACAAATTATGTTGGATAGGGCTGAACTGAGTTGCCCCCGGGGGGGGGGGGGGGGGTGTTTAGGAAATTGACATTCTTTGTTTGGAAAATTAAACAAGTTTGCAGCATTAATTAATAATTCAATTCAATTGCTTAATAATATTAGGTGGGGTGGTTAACAATTTTGTCTTCCTTAATATGTATTTATTAATTATCTTCTCTGTTCTAAAATTTTTTTTTCAAATTTTTGAAATTTAAGTCAACATTGGAAACAGAAAATTCCAGTGTAGAAAAATTTATTTTCAAATTTTTATTTTGTAAAAATTATAAAAAGAAAATGGTACCAAACATGGCTTCATAAAATTTTAATCAATATAAAAATAAAACCAGATAGATACTATTATTTTAAAAGTATATCTTATTTAGACTCTCAGTGGAATTAACTATGGATTTGATGCGTTGAGTGGCTCTTTATTGAGTGTTTGATGTCAAAAGCTCAATCTCAAAATCCAAATTCACACAAGAGAGAAGAGAAGTTGAGGGGGAACAAAATAGAAAGATAAGAGAGAAGAAGAATTGTATTGATGTTGGATAAACCCTAATTCCTTACATCCTTAAGCTGATATACTTCATCAAAAGAAAATATTAATTATCAGGAAATTAAGTAAAAATTAAGTAAACTTGATAAATATTACAAATATTGATTAAAAATTGCAAAAATAACTGCCGCTCGCGTGCCTCTAAACTGCCATACCACATGCCAAACACATGCCAATTCCCGCCAAAAACAATTTTAACTAACTTATAAATTCTTCTTTTCTATTTTTGCTTATATCAGGGTTGGATCCGATTGGACGTATCTTCCAATTCGGCCAAAGAAGGTGAGGCTGTGAGGGGAATGTTAAGGACTTCATATGTGAGCTGAATAAGAATCATAGTATAAGAGTTCGAAAGAAAAGAGATTTAACATATAAATTGATGAAGTTATTCAACCTAATGTCAAGTGCTTTTAAGATGATACTTAGACTTATATATTAATATCATATATGATAACTTTTTAAGTTATGCCTAGAGTCCAATGAAATTAAACAAAAAAAATGTCACTAGATATTAGAAAAAAATCGCAAAAAAATATTTTAAAAAATTATCCAAAGGGAAAATCATTTATATATATATATATATATATATATAAGGAGGGAATGCCACATTAATTTCATATCCGATGATGTTTCATGCTTTGTGCACCTCAAGTCAAGGCAAGTAACCTAACAGTCATATGGTTCGACCCAAAAAAATCTCACTTCTTCCACCAACTGCTAAACTTAATTTTTAAGATATGTCGATAATTATCCCTACATCATTTATAATTTCTAGCCAAATGAGTGCATATATAGTTAGATAATAAATTTTTGATAGTATTATTATCAGAGCATTTTTGTTAATGTGAGTGTAGTTTCGACATAATGAAATTCTAAATGTCTTTGTTATTATCGTGATATTAATAAAAGATATTCTAACAATACCACTATCCTAAATTTAGCACAAATTAAATGGGGTTTAGCCAAGGGGTGCTGGCACCCCTTAAGAAGCATTTATAGGAGCTAATTGGATGATTTTTAGGTGGTTTAATTGCTTTATAATTTTTATATGCTAATGAGTTATTTACATCGTTGATCCCTCTTGTTTATAGTTTTGTTAAAATTGGTCCCTTATTTTTTTATTTTATTCAATTTGGTGCCTTATTTTTTTAAATTTGTTGAAGTTAGTCCCCTATCTTTTGTTCTATTTAAAATGGTCCATCGTGTTTTATTTAATAACAAAATTGGTCCGTCATCTTTTTAATTTTTATCTAAATTTGGTCACAATATGGGGGACTAATTTTATCCTAAAACAAAATACGATAGTCCATTTTGAACAAAAAGAAAAGATAAGGGACTAAGTTGATCAAACTTAAAAAGTTGGTGGACCAATTTGAACAGAATTGTAAAGGTGAGAGACCAACCAATTTTATCCAAAAAAATATGAGAAACTAATTTGAAGAAACTTAACAAGATAAGTGACTAATGTTGTAATAACTCTATGCTAACTATTTTCTAATGGACAAGAATATACTCGATTAAATAATTTTTTTAATACAAGGAATGGTGCTTGGCAAGAGACTTTTTGGAACTGCGTCCCTTACCGCTAAAAAAACAGAGTCTATAACTGTAATGTTTCATAGCAAGTGTCATGGTGGCACGATAAATTGCACTGAAAATAACCATCTTGCTTTGACAATTACAATTTTGACTTGACAATAACATTATTCAATACATCACTTGATTGAACTGAAAATCGCCACGTGCATAAGTTTACATTCTTTTTTTTTTTTTTTTCCTAGGTGCACAAAACGGTTCTGTCTTAATCCTCTAATTTCTTACAATTAATGTATTAAAGATGAGTATGGGAATCTTTTGCAGTTTTTTATCCCTTTTAGTACAATCCCTTACTATGAACAATCTTTCTTACAATTTCTTATCCCTATTTTGGGAGCACAAAAAGGACTTGAACAATTGACTTGTACAAAAAACACACATACATATATATATATATAAGCATTTAAATATGGTGCGATATAAGAGCTTAAATCTCGGTCATTGAATTCAAAATAAATGGCTGAGATTGCACATATAAAAATGCCCTAAAAACTCTCTTTCTCTCTTTTTCCTCTTCTTTATATGTGTATTTTCAGCCTTTCATTTTGAATTCAATGGCTAATATTTAAGCTCTTATATCTCACCATAGTCAAATGCTCTCATTTGATATTCACCCTTATATATATATATATATATGATCCTGCTCACGCGGAAGCCCTTATGGCACTGGGCCTGTTGTTGTTGTTGTCTTCACATGGTGCCTTTGCAGTGTAATTGGAAAAGGCGGAATAGTGTACGGTTTAATTAATTTGTAAAACCATTCAGCTGAAAATTGGTCATATGTAGAATTTTAAACTTGATATTAATACATACAAATGTTATCCCGTGCGATGTATGAAGATGTTTGCATTTGTTAATTTGCTATATTATCACATTACAATTGTATTATGCATAAACATTAGTCCATACAATATAAATTACAACAGATCTTAAATTTTATGATTTTCGCACATTAAGATTAAATACATACCTTAATTAATAGCAATTCTTGATTGATTGTTGAGTATGGACACCGAAAAAATCTGCTTTCTTCCTCTTAACCACTTCTTAATTATCTTTTATGTTGTGGTAGATAGAGAATAAGAATCTAATTTATAGAGAAGAAGGGAGGTGATTCCATCAAAACACCAATGGTTGTGTCATTTCATTTAATAAACATATCTCTTCAGTAAAAAACGTGTTTCTTTACTAAAAAAATACATCAAAGAAACATATCTCTTTATTAAAAGACATGCATTTTTATCAAGATATATATCTTTATCTTGGTGGGTGTTTTATTTTCTGGAAAAGGTCACTTTGTAATAAAGTGGCTTATAATTGTAGATTTTTAGCGTAAAGAATTTTAGGAGAAAGTTACTTTGTGATAAAATGGCTTAGAATTATAGAATTTTTAGAATAGAGAATTTTTAGGAGGTTTATAGGGAGTAAGAGTTTTGTAATAATATAATAGATAGATTCCTGAAGCCGATTAAGCCTGTGATTAAGGGTAACATAAAGTGGTCCGTAACAGCTACTAAAGAGAAGTTGGGCCTGCGGTTGGGTCAGTGTTGGGCCTTATCTCATGTCTACAATCACTTACCACGAAGCCCACTAGCAGGGGCAAGAAGGTCATTTGACTCCACCGTCGTCCTCCTTAGGCCCTCTCACAAACCCTAACTCTGCCAATTTCTTCCTCAATCCTCTCTCTTCAA
Source organism: Simmondsia chinensis (assembly GCA_018398585.1). Classification (NCBI taxonomy): domain Eukaryota; kingdom Viridiplantae; phylum Streptophyta; class Magnoliopsida; order Caryophyllales; family Simmondsiaceae; genus Simmondsia; species Simmondsia chinensis. The sequence continues at coordinate 37,161,475 of JAGTTD010000010.1, forward strand.
ACCCACAGAATTCTCGGATGGGGGAGAAGGAGCAACAACCCACAGTGGAGGAGCTGGTAGCTCTGAACCCTTACAACCCTGACATTCTCCCTGAGCTCGAAAATTATGTCAACCACCAGGTCTCTCTCTTTTGCTTTTGTCGATTATATTGCTTGTAATTGTTTGTTTCCTTTGAATTTCTGTTTCCATGGTGTCCTTGAATTGTGTTTTGAGGCTTACGAGTTTTGGTACATTGATATCTGTTGGGCTTTTTGTGTGGAATCTGGTTTTATACTGTTATACGTTAAGTCCATGGAGCCGAAGATCAGGCTTATTTTGGTGATTTATTCTGGGGTTATTAAGGTTTCTTTTGCGTTCGCCTATATAAACACTACTTAGATTTGAAAAAGTGTGGTAAAATTAGAAAAACTTTCTGTAAAACATCAAAGCAATAAATGATACAAACCAAATATAAATCTAACTTATATCAATGGAACCCAAGCTAATATATATTATATTGATAGAAATACCTCTAAATAGAGGATTTACATAAGGAAAAGGGGGGAGAAGTAGAGAAGAACAAGGAGGGAGAGAGAGACTTGAGCATAAAGCTCTTTACATTATATTTGGCATGCTCCTATGAGGGGAGGAGCTCCTTATTTATAGTTGAGGAAGGGGGTAGCTTAGGGCTGAGGTGGCAGGAGAGTGCCCCAATACACGGGTATGGATCCCAGTTGGCGGGTCGGGTTGGGTTTGGCGGGTGGGCCAAGGGCCTAACCGTAACAACACCGCTCCCTTGAAAAGATCCTCGTCTTCGAGGATCAAGAAAGGGGTCGCCGTCAAATATATGTCTGCTTGAGGTGAGCTTGGCCGTTGGCTATATGGTATCCCGAGTACTTGGCGGCAGCAGCCTAGGTGAGCGGGGGGCTAGTGAGATGGTGACCCTCTGTTCGCCTAATCCCATTCTGGCTCGTATCAATAAAGTGTCCTTGTAACAAATTTTGCGTGATTATTTTCGTTTTCTCGTTGCATCTTTCGTTGTGCTTTAGTTATTGTGTTTTCAAACAATCTCTTCAATATATGTGAATTTATGGTTGAAGGATCCAGGAATCTCGTGTGAAATTGTGCTTTATTAGGTGATGTGGCTGGCATATTTATGGAAATAATCTAATAATGAGAGACCTATGCACATAAAATGTTCTAAATCTCAGGTTTTCCTGTTATGAAAACACTTTTAGAGGCCCGTACATTTTGTCCAAAATTGTTTCAACTGGGAGGAAAAAGTTAAAAATAGAGCCTCTTTATCTTTCAAATACTAATTTAGATCTCAATTCAAAATATATTTTGCTGTTGTTACTTGTGCGCCGATAATGATTCTAGCTGAGCTTCTTCTTTAACTTTTTTCCTGGAAAAAATGCAGGTTATGAATGGATCATATAGTCTTGATGCAAATCTGTGTCTTTTGCGGCACTACCAGGTAATCTAGTGGAGAATGGGCCTAACCAGTTTCAATGATAGATAATATTATGGAGGGTTTTGTTGACTACTATGGTGTTTTTGTTTGTGAGCATTGCTGACTTATGCTTTTATGCAGTTTGAGCCAGAAAGAATGAGCACTCAAATTGTTTTTCGTATTTTGATCAAGGTCTACTTCCTGTCCTAAATTTGTCTTCAAATACATTAATCACTTGTATAATGAGGATTTAACCCTTTCAATAAAAACTGGGTCATTTCTGTTTTACACAGGCTCTCATGGCAATGCCAGCTCCCGACTTTAGTCTTTGCCTCTTCTTGATCCCAGAAAGAGTGGTATACTTTGCGTTCATCCTTTATCTAATATTCAACTTTATGCAATTGTCACTATATGCATGCTGTGTGCCCTCATAGTTACATCTATGTTTTCCTGAATAATAGTACTGTGTTATATTATGGTGATGCACCACTTTCCTTGTCTCTACTGTAAATTAGTTTTATCTTTATTGATACTTCGTATGACACGAGTTAGTTCTTCCTTTTCATCACTGCACTATAGAGCAATTATCCTTGAATTCTTGAGCAATTCTGGACCAATATATGCTGTTCATTTTTTTGGTTCTCTTGTAATAAATATCAACTCTTTTTTTCCGAGTTGGCTGTTCATGGCATTCAATTAGTCTCTCTGTTTTGGATATTGACTAAACTTGTGCTTCTTGGATATCATGATCAGCAAATGGAGGAACAGTTCAAGATGTTGGTTGTTCTCTCGCACTATTTGGAGGTATGATACTCCATGCTTTAGTGCTTGGGCTACTGACAGTTATGCAATGTGTTGAGACCTCAGTGCTTTCTTCCCCCTTTGCAGACAGCAAGGTTTCACCAATTCTGGGATGAGGCAGGAAAGAGTCGCCATATACTAGAAGTTGTTCCAGGTAAATAATGGCCGAAAACATGCTACCATCTTGGTTCTCCTAGTAGTAGATTATGAGAAGAAAATTACCTTGAAATAGTCAGTCTATATGCGAGTGAGAGAGCAAATTAAGCTGTGGTTCATAACTCAGATCAACTCCTTTGTTAGCGCAACCACCAATTTCTAGTATATATTCTCTCTTTTTCCTTCACTGTGTTTTATGTTCTGTTGGTCTTAGTGCTTGATCTTTGAGTGATTTCTTGTGGGGTATTGTGTTTGTACGCCCCCACAGAGGGTACTCCTGTCATGGAGGTGTCAACATTGCTGGTGCAAGTCCTTTTGTGGGCAATCACTATAGTTATTGAACAAGAACTGTGCAGCCACTTGTGATATTTTAAGTCTGGGAAATAATTATTATTTCAGGATTGTGCCTTTTGTTAGCCCTTATTGTAAGCTGCCTTCATGTTGATCTCAGTATACTAACACTTGAAATGCTAAGAATTTTAGTAGTAATATTCAGTCTTGCTGGTAGTTTTTCTCGTATGTCTGCCCCTTTGCTGTCAGCATATTCTTGGTTTTTCCTGCTGCAGTGTTATTGACTTAAGACAGATGGCAGGTTTTGAGCAAGCAATCCAATCCTATGCAATCCATGTCCTATCTCTCACTTACCAGAAGGTTCCAAGAGCTGTACTTGCCGAGGTATGCACCATTGGTGTGGCACCGACAAAAATTATTCCTGGTTTTGGAACGTATCCCACATTTTGTTTCCAAATGCATTATTGTGTTAATATTTATTTTTGATTTACGGATAATGAGGACTTAATTAGTGTAAATTATAAACAATCTACGCAATGGAACAAGAACTTGTTTTGTTGTAATGGCTAAATGTGAATGCTGCTCCTCTTTCCCTCTCATTCCCCCATGCCTGTGGGATGTTAGCTTGGAAGGAGGGGGGAAAGTGGAGCCTAAAACTCCAAAACATGCACCATAATTGCCTTCTTTGGAGAACTATGCAAATGGTTTCTGTCAGTGTTACATGAAGTATTGTGGAAGTCTACTAATAAAAGGGAAAATATCCAGATTCCTGTCTGACGAAGAAAGAGGATGATGGAGGAAAAGGAGGGAGAAAACAATTAAAGGAGTGATGGGGAGATGAAGAGTATAATCGAGGCAGCTTGTATTCTCTAAATGTGCGCAAGTCTTGGTACAATCAGTATCTTGCTCTGTTGTCACCTGGAGGTTATAGGTGCATGTCTCTGAATAGTTTCTGTAAGACAGTATATTTGACTCTCCCATTGGAAGAAACAGCTTGGTGTACAGGGTTGCCTGTTTTTGTTATTCTTTGAACATCTATAAGTGAGCATTTTGATATAATCTATTTTACTCATTTCAAATTGTGATGGATGGATGATGGTGCAGGCGATCAACATGGAAGGGCTTTCCCTTGACAAATTCATAGACCAGCAGGTTGAAGAATCTGGATGGGTTATCGAGAGGGTACCGGGCAAAGGTCAATTCTTAACACTGCCACGTAATGAATTTAACCACCCGGAGTTGAAGAAGAATGCGGCTGATAGCATACCATTGGAGCACGTGACTCGCATTTTCCCCATTCTCGGTTGACCCATGAATGGTTTTTGGCGTTCCTCCCCCTTGATTGTTATTTTAGAATTTTGGATAAGCTTTTCAGCGTTACCCTTGTTCTCTTAGGTGATGATACTTTGGGTTGTGGAGTGCTTGATCTTTTGTTTTAAATTTGCATCTCTATCAGTGAAATTGTTCAGCCGTTAAGTTACATCTTCTGTTGAGGGGTTGTCTCGTTATAATTTTTCAGGTGTTGCTATTTGTTGTAAAATTATATCTTATTGGGTCGAGTTTGAGTAAGTTTGATAAGTTTAACGGCCTAAACTAAAATAGGGGACGCTTAATTCATTAACGTTAATAAACAGTTTGATAAGGGATTGTTAACGTTTATTAAGTGTCGGTATTTGTTAGAAAATGGCTTGACACTGGTTTGGTGGTAACTGAAGTATGGTAGCAATCTCGATTCAATAGTGATCTGGGCTTGATTATAAGCTTCGCTCGATTTGATAACAAGCTAAACTTGGCTAACCAGCCAGTCGAGTTCGATTGAGTACAAAAAAGAGTTTGAAAGCTCAATAAAAACTTAACTCAAACTCGAGCTTGATAAGTCTTATTGATCTCAAGTCTAAATAAGGGAATCTTGACTTGACTCTATTTGCTTACACCTATATGCACCTCTTTTTTCACAATGGTGAAGGGTATAACATTACTCTTAGTAGGGCCGCTGATATTTTGGGGATGAGAAATAAGATTCGAACTCAAGAAGTCATACGTAGGGAATGAGTAGTCTAACTGTTAACCTACAATCATCCCTATATCCGCATGTAAAAAAAATAAAAAGAACTTCTACGCGACGTGATTACCATGTGCCACGATTATTCGTACCGTTAGTGGGCCGCGGGCCCAATTCACTAAACGGGCTAAGAAGTCCAGTAATGAGAGAGGGTGGGGGGGAGCACGATGCGATCCAACTGACGAGACGTAGAAGAAAATCAAAATCAGGGGGGGGAGGAAAACTGAAGGGTGAGGGAAACACAAAGTTAATTTATCTTCTCAAATCGCAAACCCTAATATCATCTCCCACCTGCCCAATCCACCGTAGGAGTTTCCACGGAAGTATATCATCTGTTCTTTCGCTTCAATTTTCTCTATGTGATTCTCTTCCAGCCGAATTCCACGCTCGACGCCCTCATCCGTCCATTTAGGTATTTGCTTTTTTTCTTCTTGCCTTTGTTCTGGTCTCTTTGTTGATTTCTTGTTCATAATTCCAGTAAACTAATCAGCATGTATTTTGCAATTGAGCATTTGTTGTGAACTTAAAATCCAATTTGTTGGTGGGGTCGTGATACACTTAAAATCGGAAATAGTGAGTTATTGATAATAGAAATTGAGGGGGAGAGAAGAGAATATCAAGGAGACTGAGAATTCAGCTTTTAACATTAATTTCAGTGCCTATTGTGCTCAATTAGAGATTGGGGAAGGGGGATCAATAACCAAAATCTTCGTTACGTATTGAAAATAGAAAATTACCGGAATTATCCCTCAAATAAAACTACCTACTTGAGTCATGTATCTTACAGGTGAGTAATTTACTTTTTCTGCAACAGATTGAACTCTTGATCTTAAATTGTGTGGTTCTTACTGCAATTGTTGTAGAGTGGTGCTTCATTTTTGTTATAGTGTTGCTTGGAATTTTGACAATGATAGAATCAGCGGATAAGCGAGACCAACTGTGCAAGGCCAATTTTAATAGTTTGAAATTATGGGAAGTTTTGAAGTTTGATGCTTTGGTAATTATGCTGCAGTTAGTTTGCTTTCCCTCAATTTCTTTGTGCACACTATTGTCCTTTATCCAGTGAGAACATCATTGTGCGAATTGCAGTCATTCACCATAATTTTTTACCTGGAAACGTGCCATCTTTGAGTGAAGTGGTATTAGATTACAGTTTAAACATGTAATGCCAGAAACAAGTAAAAGAGTAAACTTGTATATGGTTGTCCATGAAAGGACATGTCAACACATGAATGGACAACAACACCGTTGAAGATGGTGGTACATTTATTTGCTTGCTGAAAAGAGAGCTGCAAGTAGTTGAGTAAATGACAGCGGTCCATTTGTGGCTTACGACTCAAAAGTAGTTTTTTTGTTTTATTTTCTCTCTTTTTTATGTTGGGGTCTGTGGACACAACCTCTCTTCAGATAGCACCTTGAAGGAGTAAGGTTGTGTGTACATCTTATACCCCCAAACCCTGCTCAAGCGGAAGCCCTTGAGGCACTAGGTTTGTTGTTGTTGTTTCTATCTTTTCTATGTTCCCATTCTTTTTTATTTCATTGCTCTCCCTGCCAGAATATTGCTCTAACAACTAGACCATGAAGCTGAGAGACAGCAGTAGTTACTTTGTGGCCAGTAAAATAACTATGATGTTCCAGATCTAGCTTATGTGTTATGAAATCTGATGGCAAGATCCTTCTGTGATGCAGCGTTCAGAACAGCTGGTTCACTGATTGACCTTATGCGGAGCAGTTGATGGCTGCACCTGCGGAAAGAGTTTCATATGCTTCACTTTCCAATGTAGGGAAGGGGCATGGGAATTATCAGTATGATGGTGGCGAGTATGTTGATTCTGCATTGGCGGTGCCAAAAGAAAATGACAGAACTTCAGGCGCATCATCTTTTAAACGGGATTATTATCAATATCCTGTAGAAACTGAGGATTATATTGATGGTGGATATGATTCAAGTGAGGATCTTAGTCCTTATACACAACATAATAAGCCCCCGGAAGTGAACTTGAAAAATGTGCTCAATGGGATAGTTGCTATTTTAACTGGACGGAATAAAGTTGGAACTGAAGGTCAACAACAGTTTCCCAGCTCAAATGTTTCCTTCTTTGGGTCTGGGAAGAATGGGGATGCTATTTTACACCCCTCAGTTTACATACCTAGTGCCCCTCCACTTATTGAGACTGACAGGTTCAATATTAGTGCCTTCAAAGATGTTTTAGAAGCTGAACCCCCTGAGTGGCTTCCGGACAGTTCTACTACAGTTTGCATGCAGTGCAGTGCTCCATTTACGGCCCTTACACGTGGCAGACATCATTGTCGATTTTGTGGAGGGGTTTTTTGTAGAGCATGCTCAAAGGGAAGATGTTTGCTTCCTGTTAAGTTTAGGGAGAGAAATCCACAAAGGGTCTGTGATACCTGCTATGATCGGCTTGATCCATTGCAGGGCGTACTTATTAATACCATCAGCAACGCAGTACAGGTTGCAAAGCATGATGTCATGGACTGGACATGTGCTAGAGGGTGGTTGAATCTACCCCTTGGTTTGTCAATGGAGCATGAGATATACAAGGCATCTGTTGCTCTTAGGAGTTACAGTCAGGTAGGAACATATTTCTTCGGTAATTTGGTTCCCCTAAGTGGTTGCTCTAGATTTTTCTTCTGTTTGTGGGGTCCTCTGTATGATTGCAGCTACTTTAAATGTTCGAGGCAGGTGTCTGAGACCCTGTAGTGCATTCACTATTAGTTGCTGTGTCTTGGTGATTGCACACAGTAATCTTGTTTACTATAATCACTATTAGTCTTTGTATCTTATAATCATGTCCAAATTGGTAGGTTGCTGGGTTGAACTCTGAGCGATCAATACCTTCAGCAGTTCTGAAAGGAGCCAAAGGCTTGGCAATACTAACCGTTGCAAAAGTGGGGATGGTAGTTGCATACAAGCTTGGTACTGGTTTAGTTGTAGCTCAAAGATCAGATGGAACATGGTCAGCACCATCTGCCATTGCATCTGTTGGATTGGGATGGGGTGCTCAGGTAACATTCTATCTGCTTGTGCTATATCTCATTCCATGAGAGTTCTACTACTACCTGGTAGAAGAATTGGTGGGCTATATAACTAGCAGCATAAGGCCAGCTTTAAGGTCTGTATTGATAAATCACGAACTAAACCTTGTCCACGAGGTAAGATTGACTACTTCGATCCTCCAAGAACCATTCATTGTGAGAAATCTGGACAATTTTTTCTCTACTAACTACGTAAGACATTCCTTCCTGAAATGATTGGTAAATCTGGAAGTTAGGGATCATTAATCGAAGCAAACCGTAGACAAGAGAAGTGAGTAAAAACCAACATAGTAATGAAACAACGGGTGATGTACTCCTCTGTTGTAGCATGAAAGTAGGTAAGGTCATGCTTCATAGTCTCCTTTCAACTCTTTCTCAGCTTATTCCTTTTCCATTTGTTGCTCCCATATGCTTGCAACTTCTAAAACTGGATGGTCGGTGGCTTGTACCTCATTTGCCCCCCACCACCAATGGCTTAAAGCATGGTAGGTATGACGGTTGTCGTCTTGTTATTCCCTTTTAAGTTAATTGATATATTTCAATCACTAAGTTAATTGATACCTAAAACACAGATTTGTTGACCTCTTTTTCCATCTCCCCGTGAATTTTATGGCCAAAATTTTTTTATTAGGATAAGGCAAATATACAAACTGAGCTGTGTGGCAGATCTCTTGTTTCAAATCTTGTGTGTTTTGACTAAGATAAGCTGATAATGAATTGGATATCTTTGAAATGAAATGTTGGTGAGGGAGAGCATCCACTCTGTTTGTGCAAGATGTCTATTGGTAGCCTATATTAATGAACAGCACAATCAGTTGTTTTAGTATGAGTCTACTTGTGAAATTTGCTACGCTGGATCAGATATTTGGTTATGATTCCTGGGTTTAGTTCCTATACTCTGTCGTTAGAAATCATGACTATGATATTCCATTCTTGTCAGGTTGGGGGTGAGCTTACAGACTTCATAATTGTGCTCCGTGATTTTAAGGCTGTGAAAACATTCTGTAGTAGAATGCATTTTTCTCTTGGGGCCGGTTGTAGTGCTGCAGCTGGCCCAGTTGGCAGGGCAGTAGAAGCAGATGTTCGGGCTGGTGATAGAGGATCTGGCATGTGCTATTCTTATAGTTGTAGCAAAGGTAAACTTTTCTGCAGAATTTTTACTGCCTTCCATATTTATATCTTGTATGAATTAAGGCCTTGTTTGATCAACACAAGATATAAATTACTATTGGAAGTTGTATTTTTCGAAAATTTAATTCCTGTGTTATGTTAAAATTCACTGCTGATATTGATTGCCAAATATTCTGCTGAGGATGGGCACTCACACCATCATGGCTTCCCATTTGGAGCTCCAAAAGTAGTGGTTTTTGATGTGGAAAATGCTTCATTAAATTGAGAGTTGCTGCATTTTATAGTTGATGTCGTAGCTCACTCGTTTCTGACTGTTTCAGGTGCATTCGTGGGCGTGTCGCTGGAAGGCAACATGGTTACCACAAGGATCGACACAAATTTGCGCTTTTATGGCGACCCATATGTCACGGCAGCAGACATTTTACTAGGAATGGTAGAAAGCCCAAAGGCTGCAGAGCCCTTGTATGCTGCTCTTGAAGACCTCTTTTCTAAGATTGAGGGTTAGCCCCCATGTTCATAATTGGTTACCATCACATTATAAAAGTTTGTTTGTTGTAAATTGTACATAAAACTGTTTAATATTATCATCAGAAACAGTTAACCTTCTGTACATGAACTACAAATGGTTGTATTTTAACTTGTGATGCAGCTTGTTTCTCTTGTTTCTACTCTTGTTGGGGTGTATATCTGAAATCTTGGTGGCTGTGCAAGGAAAAAAATGGACAATAAATAGAGGAAAGGAAAGATGTGGTTCGGGATAGTTGCATGCATATGAGCCAAGCCCAATTTCGTTTTGTTCAAGGCTTGGCTCATTTCCATTTAATTCCACTCCGGTTCGATTCAAAGCTCAAGCTTGAGTTTGACTTGTCTTAGGCTTAGGCTTGGCTCAAACCCAATTTGGCGAGTTTCAAACTGAGCTTGCAACATAGTCTTATTTATGCTTGAGATTTGAACATTTATTACGTAAATACCCCGACATTCTAATACATATAATGAGGAACTTGGATGTTTTGATATTTTATTACCTTGTTATCCTAAATTGGAATTCGATGAATTCTCATAAAAATCTGGCTTACCTTTAATAGAAAAATGTTAATTTAGTACATAATTTTTGAAAATATGTATAAGTTAATTTTTTAGCAAAAGTCAACAATTTATGATAAAAATTTAGCAAATTTTGATTCTAGTTACCTATATATTTTCATGCTCATATGTCCTGCTAATATTCTTTTAGCAAAAAATTATTAAATTCTAATAAGAAATACTTATATATTATTAAAATTATATTTTATTTTATTATTTTCTAATGAAAATATATCAAATGTAGGTAAAGGATACCGATTAATAAATTTTTTATATTTCAAAATTCTTGAGTCATAAATTTTTAAACTTAAAGGTACCTTATTCATATATTAAAAAATTAGAGTATCTAAATAATAATTATTCAAATTTTATGGTACTAAAAAAAAATATTCAAATTTTATAATATTTAAACAATAAATATTTTTTATATTTATAATTATTAAAATAATATTATTAAATATAATTCAAATTATCTTTAATTCACACATATATATATATATATATATATATATATAAAATAACTTGGCCTTCGGGCTTTTTGATGTTAAAAAAAAAAAAAAAGGTCTCTATAATAACTGCTGCTTCTCTCTCTCTCCCCGCTCTCCTCTTCCCCGTCTCTCTCTACTTGCTGGCTTGGGTTTCGCATCTGGTCGGATTTGCTTGCTGGGGTTTCTTTCTCTCCCCGCACTCTCGCATCTTCATTCTCCGATTTCGCTAGGGTTTGCAGGCTTCGGGTTTCAATTCCCTCTCTTTACAGTGTTTTCTTTGGAAAATTACATTCTAGAATCTTGTTTTTCTTCAATTCCAAAACCCTAGGGGAGACACAGAGAGTTTTCTCTGTTTGCGTTCTCTGAATCAGGTAATCTCTCGTAACCCTAGAATTTTGAGAAGGGTTCGGCAAAAAAAAAAGGGGTCAAGATGAGGATTATGATTAAGGGAGGTGTGTGGAAGAACACAGAAGATGAGATATTGAAGGCGGCTGTTATGAAGTATGGGAAGAACCAGTGGGCCCGTATATCTTCCCTCCTTGTCCGCAAATCGGCTAAGCAGTGCAAAGCTCGCTGGTACGAGTGGCTTGATCCTTCCATAAAGAAGGTACTTTCTCTTTTCCCTGTTGTAATTTATGTTCTAGTTTCAGTTCGTTTGATTATTGTGGCGTTATTTGATTTCTCTCAGCGATGTTAATGTGTATTTGGTTGGGAAGTAAGGTGTTTCAGTGAATTTATATATTGGGTTAATTTCCCTAATTGAAGGGTTTCTCATCTTGGTTGGATTGTTCTTGTTTGGGTTGGGTCAATGGATCGGGGGAGTTGTTGATTTTACTGAGGAAATAAGATGAGAAGAAAATAACGGAGAGAGAAAAGACGGTTTTGGGAGAACAAAGTTCTCGATTTTTCTATGAGTCAGTGAAAAAGATGTACACAAGACGAGAAGAGCCCTTATATAGGCAATGAAGCTACAGATAACAGTTTTTTTTTTTTTGGTTCTTTTGGGCGGGGGGGGGGGGGGGGGGGGGGGGGGGGGGGGCGGGGGGCGCGGGCGGGCGCAGGTTTACAATAGGTGCCTAGAATCTTATACCAAATGAAAATTCATTAAGGTTGGAGCCTAGTCTAAGAAATTGTCGTGTGAGATTCATATATAAGTTCTTATGAGCTCTATCCCAAATTCAATTAGCATTTGATGGAATAATGTGCTAGGCTTATATGTTTTTCTTTTCTTTGATAATAACTCCGATGTTGGGCTTTTTAACTGTACGGTTAGCAAATCCTGAAGGAAATGGGAGTAGGTTTCCAGATTACATTTTTGGAACACTGATGTTGATTGCATATGATGACCATGAGTTCAAGTGTATTGTATGCATTGTTATCTTTTTCCCAACTTGCCTAAGAAAAATCCAATTTTATTCTTGTGTTTTATTTCTCCGGCCTACTTTTTATATTGTTCTTCCTCCAGTTATCGTGATTGGAAGTGTGTTTTTCTAAAGTTTACTGTTTCCTGGCACTGTGTAATCTATTGACTCTTTGATTATTGATACTTTCCTATAGTTTAGCCTTTTTGTCATCTGTATAAAGAAGAGTTCTTTGGATGCTGATTATTGATCTCAATTTTTTTGTAGACTGAGTGGACAAGGGAAGAGGATGAGAAACTACTCCATCTTGCTAAACTCATGCCTACCCAGTGGAGAACTATTGCTCCTATTGTGGGTCGTACGCCATCTCAATGCCTTGAACGTTATGAGAAGCTTCTTGATGCTGCATGTGCCAGGGACGAGAACTATGAACCTGGTGATGATCCACGGAAGTTGCGCCCAGGAGAAATTGACCCAAATCCTGAGTCAAAGCCAGCTCGCCCAGACCCTGTTGACATGGATGAAGACGAGAAAGAGATGCTCTCAGAAGCAAGAGCTCGGTTAGCAAACACAAGGGGTAAAAAGGCTAAAAGAAAAGCCAGAGAGAAGCAGCTTGAGGAGGCTAGGAGGCTTGCTTCCTTGCAGAAAAGGAGGGAACTCAAGGCTGCTGGTATTGAAGTTAGGCATAGGAAGAGGAAGAGGAGGGGAATTGATTATAATGCAGAGATCCCTTTTGAAAAGAGGCCTCCACCAGGGTTTTATGATGTAGGAGATGAAGATAGACCTATTGAACAACCTAAATTTCCTACCACCATCGAAGAACTTGAAGGAGAAAGAAGGGCCGACAGGGAAGCTCGATTGAGGAAGCAGGATATTGCAAAGAATAAGATAGCACAAAGGCAGGATGCCCCTGCTGCTATAATGCAAGCCAACAAGCTGAATGATCCGGAAGCAGTGAGGAAGAGGTCAAAACTGATGCTTCCTCCTCCCCAAATTTCAGACCATGAATTGGAGGAAATTTCAAAGATGGGATATGCTAGTGATCTTTTAGCTGGGAGTGAAGAGCTTGCAGAAGGCAGTGGTGCAACACGTGCTCTTCTTGCAAATTATTCTCAGACACCGCGGCAGGGAATGACACCCATGAGGACACCACAGAGAACACCGGCTGGTAAGGGTGATGCTATTATGATGGAGGCAGAAAATCTGGCTAGGTTGAGGGAATCTCAAACACCATTATTGGGTGGACATAACCCAGAGTTACATCCCTCAGACTTTTCTGGTGTCACTCCCAAGAAAAGGGAGATTCAGACCCCGAACCCGATGCTTACCCCTTCAGCTACTCCTGGAGGGCCAGGTCTTACCCCAAGGATTGGTATGACGCCATCTACGGATGGTTCTGCCTTTGGTTTGACGCCGAAAGGAACTCCTATTAGGGACGACCTTCATATAAATGAAGAGATGGATATACATGATAGCGCAAAGCTTGAGCTCCGGAGACAGGCTGAACTAAAGAGGAATTTGCGTTCTGGGTTAAGCAGCCTTCCGCAGCCCAAGAACGAATACCAGATAGTTATCCAGCCAGCTACAGAAGATGCTGAAGAACCTGAAGAGAAGATTGAAGAAGACATGTCTGATAGGATAGCTCGAGAAAGGGCTGAGGAAGAAGCTAGGCAACAGGCACTACTGAGAAAGAGATCAAAAGTGTTGCAAAGGGAGCTTCCTAGGCCTCCGGCTGCTTCAGTGGAACTAATTAAAAATTCCTTGATAAGAGCTGACGAAGATAAGAGTTCATTTGTCCCTCCTACTGCAATTGAGCAGGCTGATGAAATGATAAGGAAAGAGTTGTTGAGCTTGCTAGAGCATGATAATGCAAAGTATCCTCTCAATGAGAAGGCTGAGAAGGAGAAAAAGAAAGGGATTAAGCGTGCTGCTAGTGGGAAACCTGTTTCTTCAGTTCCTGAGATAGAAGATATTGAAGAAGGTGAACTAAATGAGGTATGTCTTTGTCTCATCTCCTCGTCTTTCTGATTATCTGTTTATCGATATCAAATAATTCTTGTTTAATTGCACTTGTTGATTGCTAACATAATGGGATTCAGGAATGCATATTCATGACTTGTGATTATGTATATGATGGTTTGTTGCATGTTTCTCTGGGTCGAGGTTTAATATTGGAAGTTAAGCAGTTAAACAACTATTTTTCCTCTTCTGTTCGTATATTACCTGATTTAATTTGGTTGGAATGTAAAATTCAATTTAATGCTCTAATCATTGTTATGGGTTTAAGGGCATCTATGAATCATGACAACACATTTGACTGTCTGCTCCCAGAAATGTCTATGGTGTTGTATCCTTATTTAAAGAAAGGTTAGCATTAGGGGTGTTCATGGTTTAGTTAAAATAACCAAAAAGTATTTCATTTAGGCTAATTGTGTCTGAAATACTCAAAAAATCGAACCATAACTGTCACTCGGAGGACCAGTTGGCTGCTTCTCGGTAAATTGGTAATATCTTCATCTGATAGCGTCATGGATCATGTCCAGTTATTTGGTGCTGTGGAAGCATTAGCTTCCATCTTCAAGGTTTGTTTCCTTTTTGTGGTAAATTATATCTGCATGGCCTTTCCAGTTCAGGCCGTCGTCGTCTTGTATATCCTAAGGTATCATGGCTGTACAAGATTTAATGATTTCTTGTGGAGTAAAGTGTTTCATACAGTTGTCCACCACATACTACTGTTTCTGTGCAATTAATATCACTGATCACTCTTATTCCTCAGTCTTTTCAGTTTAAACAAATCACAGTTAAGCTGTGTCATTGCATGTCTTAGCCTCTTAGCCGTTGCTGTATGGGGGGCCACATTTCCGCGACTAGCATTCAGTGTCAATGAAGTATAATTTCGAGTCCAGAAAGCATTGTAAAAAGTTTTCTGTTAGATTTGAATGGTGGTTAAACATGTTTGATTGTTATACTTTTAGAGACCATCACTATATAATGTCAAGTCCAGAAAGCATTCAGTGGCAATGGAGCATAACGTCAAGTCCAGAAAGCATCATGAAAAATTTTCTGTTAGATTTGATGATGGTCAAACTTGTTTGATTGTCATACTTTTGAAAACATCACTACATCATCTTCTACGAAACTTTTGGTAGTGCAAGTCAACTACTACTGTGAGTAGCGGTAGAACTCTGGCTTGCTGGCAAGTTGCTGCATATGACTAACATCTTTTTCTCAGAAAGAAATTTACGACTTCTGTGCAATTTACGTGTAGTCAAGAACGGTATACAACTGAGCTCAATTTGGCAATTCTTTCAAATAACTAATCTTATGCCTTAAAAGTTGGGTTCAAGTTCGGCTTTTGCACTGCTGCTAGTGACAAAGTTAGGTTGCATGGCGCTAGTAATTAACTTGTATTTTCCTGCAAGTGCAGCCTGATTTGGGCTGCTGAGTTTGCGCTTCATCAAATAAACAACCATGTCATTTTCAAGCAATAAACGTCATTCTTCTTCCCCTCTCATAAAGAGGTATATTTACGTCTATAGTCTAGAGAGGGCACAATCTCTTGTGCAGATGATATACTCAAAAGCAGCAAGTGGACTAAACAAATTGATCGATCAAAATGGTGTGCTTTAAATACTAGAGCACATAAATTAAAGCTCAGTGCACCCAAGAAGGGATTTGGGAACAGTTGAAGTTTGCAGTGCTGAGAGCAACGAGTGTTTATGCTGCTTAGCCAGTTGCAAATGCCTACCTAATAGTACACCAATGAGGAGAGTTCTTTTGGAGAGATTGGAGGTAATGGGAGACGGAGGTGGGTTCTTGAAATGACTTAGATGGATGTAAGAAGGATTTTATGGATTCTGAAATTTGAGGATATCATCTCATATGGAGCTGACGTGGGTGTAAATAAGCTGAGCCGGCTCGCAATAAAAAGCTCGTATAGCTCGGCTCGTCACGAGCTTGAGCCGACCCGAGCTGGCTCGTTAAGATAACCGAGCTGAGCCCGAGCCTGATAAAGCTCGAGCTCGTGAGCTCGCAAACCTAAATGAGCCTAAATATAAAATAATAATATAATTTTAATTTTAATTATAATAATCATATTTTATATTTTAAATTCCCCCATACATCTCTCTCTGACATTTTATATTTTAAATCCCCCCCGAAACATCTCTATCTCTCTCTCTCTGCACTCTAACCCCACCCTCATCGACGTCACCCAGCGCCGAGACACCCGCTGGCGACGCGACCAAGACGGCGCCACCTAGCGCCGGACGCTGCACCGCCTCCCAACACCCCTAACGCTCACACCCTAACCCTAACGCTTTCTCTCTACCCCCTCCTTCGAACCCCCCCAACCCTACGAACCACCCCCACCACCTGGAGCACCACCACCACCACCTACACAGACCACCCCCCGTACCACCAACCCCCCCGACCACCCCACCCCACCCCACCAGCACTCCCAGCTCCCCCCTCCCCTGCTACCCCATCGGTCTCCCCTCCCAAGCTCGAGCCAGTGGCGTGGCGAGCCGAGCCTGAGCCTATGATGAGCCGAGCTCGAGCCCAAACTCTTCAAGCTCGGCGAGCTTCGAGCCGAGCCTCGAGCCTGACGAGCTCGGGCTCGGCTTGGCTCATTTACACCCCTAGGACTAGGATTTATTGAGATGACATATTACTGTAATATATAGCCTTGTCGTATGTATTGAGTTTCCTAGAGCTTTTGCTCAACTGATAATTTGTACCGGGGGAATAATTCATCGGCCTTCTTGTCCTCAGCATAACTTGATCCACATCATTAGTGTAGTTGCTGCTCTTAGAGGTTTTAGTATCTGTTGAAATTATGAGTCTTATTCTTGTTTATTCTTCAAGACCAGTCTTAAATGTCTCCTTATGCACTATTGCTTGAGCTGTGTTTATGGGATTGAATAGAGGCCTCTCTCTCTCTCTCTCTCTCTATCTATCTATCTAGATCAATCGGTGGAGAGATAATATTTGCTTTTAGGTGCTCCAAATTGGAATGCAACTGAAGAAAATTGAGTGCACGGTTGATAGAATTCTAAATCTCCTTTTGTTATTCTGGAATAGAAAGGAACGATATTAGTTTTAATGCTTCCATGAACTTAAAATGTTTGCTTGTTCTTTTTTTTTTTTTTAAGGGTTGGGGCCCCGCAAACACAGCCTTCCTTTAACAGCAGCATCCTGAAGGGGTAAAGTTGACTACATCTCGTCCCCCTCGGACCCTGCTTAGGCGGGAGCCCTTTGTGGCACTGGCTTTGTTGTTGTTGTTGGTTCAGTTACGCCTATTAACCCGTAACTGAATAAAACACGCATATAAATAGTAAATAACTTCTAAACGGTACATGAAAAAATAGTTGATGATTTTTCATATCAATAAAAAATTACTCTTAATTTTAACTAATTACTTACACTCAATAATTTTTGATAAATAAATAAGTTTTTATCCAAAATTAACAACACAATTCCATAAAGAACATTATACATCGAGAATATGAGATAATTTTTAAGCCTGTGACTTTGAGTAACGAATTGGAGGACGTGGCTTTTCAAATTTGTTTGGCATGCTAGCTGTTTCATATGGTGTAGTTTATTAGCCACAAGTAGGCCCAGGCTTCTGTGCTTCTATGATGGCACGTTCCTCAGGTTGGGGGTCCTCGGAAACAGCCTCCCTTCAGGTTAGCACCTAAAGGGGGAAGGCTGCTTCATCCCCTCCCCCCCCCGACCTTGGGTATGCGGGAGCCCTTGTGACACTGGGGTTGTTCTTGTTGCTTGAAAATTCTTAATTTATTTAAATAAAATAACTTAATGGTTACTATTAGCTAGGGAAAAAGTGAGATCTAAGGGGATCAAATCTTAAAATACGGTAAATAGGAAAATTTGAATTAACCATGAAATCAACTTAACATTGATGCATTATTTGTACAAGAAAACATATATGTAGTATTTTAGTAATTCGGTTAACCGAAATGAACAAAATCATGAAGGTTAACCATCCGAAAATACTGCAAATTTTATCGGTTTGGTCAACCGTACCAGAATTTCAGATCGGTGAACCACATTTTCTGTTTGGTATTTCAGTTTTTTAGAACCTAGTAAGGATTACATTGGGGATGCCACCACTAGGCATGGGTGGTGTATCTACCACGGTCACCCCCCATGACCTCATCTAGACTTTTGTATACTACGTTGTTGTAGCTTTCCCCTTAAAATATACTTTTGTCTCCCAGCATCAGCAGAATGATGATCCGAAGTTACAGTAGCATTATGATTTGTATTTTAGAGCCCATTGCTTACTCATCTATTTTCTATGTTGCTTTGTTCTCCTTTTGTCTTCCTTGCATGGCCTTTCTTGTGATGTATGTATGCTTGTAAATGGCGAGAATGCAATTGGTTCCTGTAGATGTTTTTGACTTCAGAATTTAGACTACCAATTTTGGGGGGGGAGGAATTCACTTGTTCTTCCTGGAGGACAATTCTCCAAGTCCTTCAAGGGACAACACCCCACCCCCCCCCCCCCCCCCCCCTCCCTCTTCCTCCTTTTCTCCTCTCTCTTTCAGAAAAGAAAAGGGAAAACAACCCTAACCGAAAACGTAATTGCTTATTCGTGTAACTTGCTACTGCTTTGCAGGCTGATGCTTTGATCAAGGAGGAGGCTCAATATCTTCGTGTAGCAATGGGACATGAGGAGGAATCTCTCGATGAATTTGTCGAGGCACATAGGACATGTTTGAACGACCTGATGTATTTCCCTACTCGTAATGCTTACGGCCTTTCAAGTGTTGCCGGAACCATGGAGAAGCTTGCAGCACTACAGAATGATTTTGAAAACGTGAAGAGGAGGATGGTTGATGACAGAAACAAGGCGGAAAAACTTGAGCAGAAAATTAAAGTACTTACTCATGGTTACCAGGTGGGTAGTAATTTTTATTCGTGTTGATTAATAATTTCTCATACTGTTGTTAGTCACTTGACAACTACTGGTTTCGCCTTTAGCTTTTATGGTAATTTTTTGCTTACTTTTGCTTATCTAATATTAAATTGTTTGTACTTCGCTTCAGATTGTATAGTGGGAAAATGAGGCATGGCTGATGTGATAATTCAATAAGTAACTTTGTGTGGGAACATTTGTCACTACCTCTCTTGTAATCCGAGGGGTTTTGTTGACTTTGTTTTTTCATCTAACATGTAACATGTCCACTTAATATCTCAGCTGGGAGTCAGAATCCAGTTCTTTTTTTTCTTTGGGGTTCTTGGTTGGGGGTTATTCCGTTGAGGATGATAGGACTTTTTGTGGTTGTAGAGAGCTATATAATGTTTATACCATGAGTTTATGGATGAATCCTTGGACAAATACTAACCATTGCCCTAAATGGATTGCCAAGACCTGCCTCCATAGTCCGTTCTCTTTGCCAAGATGAATAGTGCATTCATTGTTGCATGTGTATGCACGTTCACAGTGGTAATTTTTGAATACTAGCATTTTATGTTCATAAGAAGATGCAATACTTTCGACTGAAGTATATTGCAAATAATACTATGTGCACTATATCTTGAAGACTACCCCAAGGGCAATGATTAGCAAGACCCAGTAACATTTAGTGAGTGACAAGGGAGAGGTGACTCTTGGAACGTCTATCAAATTTTACAGAAGTAAATCATGAAAAATCCTCTTGTTATTGTCATACATGTTTATCTTTTTAGCCTTTCCTCTTACTATTTGTGGTGGCATGCTTTGTTTTCTGCTATCCTAATGTGTAAACCATTTGGAATTTGCAGATGCGGGCTGGGAAGCTGTGGTCACAGATCGAAGCTACATTCAAGCAGATGGACACTGCCGCCACTGAATTGGATTGCTTCATAGCTTTGCAGCAGCAGGAAAAACTGGCAGCATCATTCAGGATTAATGGCCTCCGGGAAGAGGTCCAAAAGCAGAAAGAACTTGAGAGAACTCTTCAAAAGCGTTATGGAGATCTTGCAGAAGAGCTGAGTAAGGCCCAACATCTCATGGACATGTACAGGGAACAAGCTCGAAGGCAAGCAGAAATGGAAGCAGCTAAACATGCTCATAAGCTGGCTGAGGCGAATCAGGCTGCTGCTGCAAACCCCATAGCAGTTGAAAATGGAAGCACCATGGAAGTGGATGTGTCTTCATCTCGTGATGAAACCCCTGTCGACACTGCCAAAGCACTGGATAATTCGAGTCCTAAACAAGATATGGTTGCTGACGTGGAGGAAACAGTGGCCGTGGGTACCCTTCCCGTGACTTGTACGTCTGATTCTTCTGTTCAAGAACCTTCCAAAGATGAGCCGAATGGAAGAGATGGTGGTAATACAGCAAATATGGACATTCATAAGGAGGTGAATGTGGAGGGTGCCATGGATGCTAATGGGTTGACAACTGTGGAAAAGGGGGAAGATGCCGTTGATGCCAAGGAAGCGTAAATGTTGGAATAGGGGCCTTGGCCATCCAGGCTGAAATTGATACGGATACAGTACATACAGCAAAAGCCAGATACTCGGCAGGATAGGAATTGTGTTTTGAGCTGCTTTCTGCTGTCGTATTGTTGCAGAACGAACATTTTTGTCTGTTGAACGAGTTTTGTAGTCCTAGTTTCAAAGTGGGCTCTCTGATGGTCAAGCTGTACGAACAGACAGTATGAAATTTTCATATTTAAACTTTTGCTTTTTTGGGATTTTCGTAACGAATTGAGAAGGGCACTCAGTTAACTACATTTCTTCCATTTAGCATTAAGATAGCATTCTAACACGTCGGTCAAATATTCCACTTGTGATGTATACATAAAGTAACTCAGAAAGTTATATCAGTGACCATCAGTCCTATTATTATACAGTATACTTTTACTTTACAACTAGTATTTTGTTGATAAGTATAACAAAGAAAATCTGAAAGCAAAGAATTCATGATTTTAGCTCAATATTTGAGATCTTTTTTAAGCTTATGACTGCGGTTAACCAACATGTTAACTAGTCGATTACAATAAATTGGATCGGATTTTGCAGTTTTTTCTTCTGCAATATCTCGACGTGACATGAGCGTGAACGGGTTATAGAGACTATTTTATGTTCAGAGAATGAATGATAAGTGATGGAGATCAAGAATAAGAATTAAGATTTAAATTTCAAGACAGTTTTTGAGAATTTAAATAATTATAAATTCTATTTTTTATGATATATTATTAGTTAAGATTGCTTAGGATTATAAGTTGTCTTTTAGTAGCTTTGTTTGTATATCATATCATTCTTTATAGGAAAGAAACTAAAATTTAAGGGAAAATAAATTTCTAAATTGATATTAAAAAAATCTTAATGTGATGTAACCGATAAAGTTACTAAAAGACAAATTTTAAACCTAAAGTTCTTCCTAACTATGTTCAAAAAAAGTTATCTTAACTAATAATATATCCTAAAATATAAGATTTATAATAATTTAGATTTTTAGTAACTATCAAAAATTTAAATCTTGACTTTTTTATCCTAGATCTTCATTAACAAATTATTGTGTATGATTTTTGATAAATAAGATGATTAACATGCAAGTTGAATAATACTAAAACTTGGTATCAGAATTGAGCTTAACTAAGTAAAATAAAGTACTAAATTAGGGCTTTAGAGATATCTTCATAGCTAAGTTTTCAAACAAAGTAATTAGAAATGGAAAGACAAAAAGGCATATAATTGAGATAATATGAAAAATAAAAGCCTAAAGATTATTCGTTCCCATATCTTATACTTGACACAGATCAAAAGTAGCCACAAACCAAAAAAAAAAAAAAAAAAAAAGAAAAGGCGAAAAAGGAGGCTGTTTTGGTGGTTGAATCATATTCAAAATTTCACAATATCGTAGGATCGTATCGTGTCTGTGTAAACCAAAACCCTTCTCTCTTTCCATAATCATATTCATCAAACCACTCAGAGGTCTCTCTACTCGCTTGGACGAATTCTCATGGCGGCCAATCACGAGGTACCCCTTTTGAATTTTGTACAATTAGATGATCCCCTCCCATCCCATGAAACTTTTTCCCACACCCAGAATGCTGTCATTATCGAATTGATCGACGATGGTGATGATTGTGTTTCTTCCAAAGATAAGAGAATCATAAACAAGAAAGATAAGAGAATTTCAACCCCGATTTCTAGTAGAGGAAGCAACAACAAGGATGCGATTTCTGTGGAGGATTACGCTGAGCAGAGAGACTTGAATTTTGCTATTTTTGCTTCCTTAAACCCTAATTCTTTCATCGACCTCTCTTTTTATGATTCCGTGCAATGTGTTGACGATTATGATGATCATGATGACGTTAGGGTTTTACCCTTTACACCCTCTTCTTTGAAAGGAAAGCCGCCCTTTAGAGGCACTTCTGTGACTGAAGTAGGGGAATCATCTACCATGAGGTCCCTAGACTTTTCTGAGCAAGAATCAAACCCTTTGGCAAGAATGTTCATTTGTGAGATTTGTGCAGATAATAAGCCCCAGTACGAATCATTTAAGATCAAGGGTTGCTCCCATTCTTATTGTTCAGATTGTATGAAGAACTATGTTGCATCTAAACTTGAAGATGGTGCTTCTCAAATTAACTGCCCTGTGCCGAATTGTCAAGGATTGCTAGAGCCTGAATATTGTAGGGAAATCCTCCCCTTTGAGGTGTTTTCTAGGTGGGGAAATCTGTTGTGTGAGTCTGTGATACTCGCGTCACAAAAGTTCTATTGCCCGTATAAGGATTGCTCGGCATTGTTGATTGATGATGGGGGAGAGGACGTGGCAATGGCAGAGTGCCCGAATTGTCATAGGATGTTTTGCGCCAAGTGTAAGGTGGGTGGGTGGCACGACGGGGTTGCTTGTGATGAGTATCAGAAGCTGCATAAGGATGAGAGAGAGAAGGAGGATATCATGTTGAGGAATCTTGCTAAGAGTAAGAACTGGCAGAGGTGTCCCAAGTGCAAGTTTTATGTGGAAAGGTCTGAGGGTTGCTTGTACATGAAATGCAGGTAAATTCCCCGTTATGTTTTATATGTTTATAGGCTCACGTTTGTTTGATGGTCAATCTTTTCCGTTTTGATTCTATTGTTTCTTTGCATAATTTTATAGCAACAATAAAAAGATACGGAAAATGTTTTCTTCTATCGGAGGAAATTGATTTCCCCTCAATGAAAGAGAAAAATATTTTCTATGGTAATCCGCGTCTTTTGATTCACTTCAACCTCAACTTGGCCTAGTGTAAATGTATACAAGTTTATAGAATAAAATCATTTTCATTAGTTAGATAAACAGAAACTTTTGAGAAAGAAATATTTATGATTGAAAATATTTTTTGTTGGAAATTTTTTTTTAAGGAAAATGTTTTCTGTTCTGCCAAACGTAGCCATAGTTTTAGATTGAGTTCCTTGGTTGTTTCCCATTTGTATTGTAGATCTCTTTATGATTGATTGTGCATGGTTAAGTTTGCTCCTCACTAAAATCAGCATATCGCTCGCTGCCCCCTCCACCTCATGCCTCATGGGATTAAATTAAGGTTATCATGTGATGAACTTTGAACTAGTTGGTACATGATGGTACTTTGATAATGTACATGATGGTACTTTGATAATGTCCTCTGTAGTACATTTATATTGTATTTCATTTGCCAAATTATACCTGTAGATATGCTTACATATTGAAACAGGAAAAAGGGGTATTGAATTTGATAAATATATGACCTTTCATTTTAATTTTTGTTAACATATGGCTTAAAATCAAACGTTGCTCCTTAAAAATCCAACAAGATCAACAGCTCTCGTTGCATAATGTTGCTATGTTAGTGACATTGCAAGAGCAACTGCAACGTGACAGCAGATCATGGACCATTGCATAACGTCTATAATATATCTCGTTTTTATGATTCACTCACATTTTCTTACCTCTTGGGGATCGCAGGTGTGGAACTGCCTTCTGTTACCACTGTGGCGCTGTCCATACTGACCATGTTTACCACCGATGTCCAAAATGCATGCGTTAGTTCCTAATTTTGCTGCATTGAGTACCGCTTGTGGCAATTGAAAGCTGTAAATTTTTAAAGGTAGATGATAGCACTGTTCAGAAACTGTGCTTATTTATGAAGTGACAGTCGCATCCGATGTGCGAGTTTTGTGAGGACAAACAGAAAGGTGCATTTGTATTTATGCTTTTGGATTATCTCTGGCGATGCATCTAAATGTTAATCCCCCTTCCCTGCTTGATCGAGTTTACTTTTTTGGCATTTTCTATTTTGGGCTAGATGCACAATTCAGAGAAAAATGGTCCCAGGTGTTTTTGTGATAGTAGTTTCTATCATTCTTGATCCTTCCTAAGGTACTTGTGTCCCATAATGATATGTGGGCATTGACATTTATGACACTTAGCACTTTAATTATAACATAAACATGGGAAAATGACAGAAAGTAGCGCTGGAGAAGCATCCAAGGACAAGTAATATGGTGTATAATACCTTGTGCGGATCTTGTTGATTACCTGCTTACTTGTGTCTGCCATCCCCTTTTGTATAGCCATGGGAGTAGAATTGTTGATCAACCATTTGTTTCTATTTCCCCTTTCTTTTGTGTTTCTTATTGATGTTTGAGCTTACTAAACCGAGCTGATTGTCTGTTGATGTTCTTTTTACTGGATTTGAGCTAATTGTTTGTTGATGTCTAACAACATACTTTGATATGCTAATCACGTAGATTTCTGACATTTTCATTTCTGGTTTATAATTTTCACTATGATCGTTGAATTTCATAGTTGTGCGAATTCATTTAGCATCAAAAGCAATTTTGAGGACTAACATATTAATTATTCAGTTGATTAACCTAAAAATGATTAATGGCATGAGACAACGCCAAACCAGTAAAGCTACAGAATCCAACATAATATTCATATAGATTTCCTCTAGTTCCAGGTTGCTTGTCATAGTGAATTGGCTTACTACTGCTAGCAATGGATGTATTTAAAATTAAGTACCTTAAAAAGACCCCCTCAACTATTATTTGAATAAAATACGATCGACTATTAATTCTATGAAACATTCACTAAACTATTAATTAGTACTTAATAGGAGGTACTCGTTTATCATGTTATTTCACATCATTTGGTAAATTAGACTCATATCATATCACATGATTTGCCTCCAGCTTAAATTGCCAGCGGTTAAAAAATTGTTTGTGCTAATAAATTTTGAAGTTAAGGGAGGGGGGTCAATTAAAAGGACAAGGGCATATACACTTAAAGGGATGTACAAACTCTTTTATTGGCTATTTAAGTTGATTATATGGATTGATATTAGTAAATTGATATATCAAACGTTTGAACTTAGTAGAACTGAAGTATATTAGGTTGCCTTTTTCGTTGGGCCAAAATAGAATCTACATTGCTTAAAAACATATCTACACAACACGTTGGTGCACCCTTTTCCAGTCAACGCAGGAGAAAAAGACGGCTAAATTGTGAGGAAAACTTGTATCAATTATACAATGACCAAAAGAACTAAGAACTTGTCCACAAAGGCTCAATCTTTGACGTCAGTAACACCTTCCAAATTAATCTGAAATCTAGCTTCTGCCTCAGCCAAACATGGCGAACTTATCACTTTGCATATCCGCTCTTCTCCTCTTCCTTTTCGTAATGCAAGCCTGTTTACAAGAGATTGTGGAACAAGGTGTTAACTATACCCATTCTTCCTTACTTAAATGAAGGACAACAAAAGGGCAAGGGAAAGTAAAAAGAACCTGGTGGTAGAAGCATGGGCCATGATGTTACCGCCAATAGGCTTGATTTGGGGACCAGCAAAGAGTGCTGAACCATCCACTTGGGCAACCACTTGATTGGTTATCACAACTGCAACGCCAAACTACACAGCAGCAAACGCAAAATAAGACGCATTCATCTCAGTTTTGTTGAACTAAGGATGACATGTTGATGCAATGCAATCCTCACCTCATCAGCTAACTTTTGGAGGCTTCTTAGGAACTTGGCAAGATGCATTTGTCTGGCTGATAACTCTCCCCTTCCAGAGAAATCAGTTCGGTAGAGTGCTGTGGCACTGTCCACTATCATTAGAGCAAACCTGTTAAACCAAAACGACTTCCATCCTTAGTTTAAGAACTTGAGCAGAATCTGCATTGCTAATTTGATCTTAAGACGTGGTTTCACAACAACAACAAAAAACCAATGCCACGAGGGCTTCCTCTAATTTAAGTTTTATGTTCGATCAGCAAAGTCGAGTCTTGGAAATTTAAGTGCATGATCATTTAGTTTAGTGCTTCAGATCATTGGTCCCCAAGCTTCCAACTAACAAATATAACGTTCCAGGAGAAACTAATTGAGTGGAAATTGATAAAAGAAGCTTACTAGGAGATACACTGATGACCCTAAAAATTCAGAAGCCCCTATACACCAAATTAAGCAGCGTAAAAGTGATACTTGTCTGCAACCTTTTACAGTCAAGCAGTGGAATTGAATCACAGTCTGCAATGTTATGAATGTCACGTTTTAGGTCACGTAGTTGGTGTTAAGTCTCTTTTAGGGAAGATAGGTTGCTTTTAAGCCCTAAATTTGCAAATGTAGAATGAAATGCCATACAATTAATAATGTTATTTCCCCTTTAATAGCTTTTAACACACAAATACATTACAAGTATGTTTTTACTTATAAAATATAATACATATGCAATACCTTGTCTCCACCATCATTGATGCTGCTTCAAGCAAAAGCCTGGACTGATGATCAGTATTATATGCTCTTGCATATGCAACGTTTTCTAATACATCAGCACCATTCAGCCCGAACCTGGAAGCAAAGGATGTTAATCCACATAAAAGCGCCAAAAAACAAATTACATTCAGGTAAGGCAAATCTAAAAAACCTCTCTGCTATTTGTAGGAGCCTCTGCGGTCTAAATGTCCCCTCAGCGTCTATGTACATTGCTTTTCCCTCACCACCTCCTTGATCCAGTGGAAGCTAAGATATCAAAATTACAATAACTTACTAGACCAATAAGCAATAGCATGTCATCAAGAGAGTTAACTTCATCAGTTGGAAGAGGAAAATGATTGACCAACTTCGCCAAAAGCAGCTTCATTAGCCTATTAAACATGGACCAAGGACCAACTATAGAGACAAAAGACAGGCCATGGAATGTGCAAGAGTTTTTCCCTCCATTTGATGATTCAATTTCCACTGTGTGCATGCACAATCACTTACGTGGAAGGTTCATTCTACATCATTCAACAGCTAACACTTTTACCATATTAGAGTACACAAGAATCTTAAGAATAATAGACAGATTTGTTCTCACTTGGCAAGTGACACAGAGTGTATGGCATAGCTGTGTCTTTCCAGAGCGGAACTCTCCATATATTTCTGTTATAGATCCAGTTTCAATGCCTCCTGTTATATAACAAATACAGAACAGTAAAACAGATAAGCATCACCATGCAATTTTATCAGTGGGTTTATAATGAGTACAAAATATTTGGAATATCAGTCAAAAAGTTTAACCTTCTAAGATCTTGTCCAGCTCTCTAGAACCAGACGTTATCTGGATAATTTCAAGTCTCTGCGCATGAAGTTGGCTAGCACTAGTAAAGCCTAAAGGCACCAATTTTGAAGCTACCAAAAAATAAGACAGAGATATCACTTTAGCGTGTCACCCTGGAATAAAAGAAATCATTGAGATTACAAGTACAAGGTATTTTGTGTTCTTACCTGCTTCGATTATTTTGTCAACCTTGGCATCGCTAATTCCTTTGATTTGGAGAAGATCTTTTCTTGGAGAATATGCAACAGATTCAACTGTGCAAAGACCAGCATCTTTGAGCTTCTTAACATCCATGGCAGCAATTCCAGATGCCTACATTGGCAAAACATCATTGAGGCATTCATGTAGCATAAACATTTTGTGGTTGCTTCTCCAAACCAAAAACTAACTACGTATAAATCAGCCCAGCCGGCTCTCGAGCCCTTACAAGCTGGCTCGTTATAGAGCTCAATAGGGCTAGCTTGCTTTGAGGTCTAGCTGAGCCAAGCCGACTCGTTTAGCTAAAGGAGCAAAGTATAACCATAGTAAAGCTTGAGATTGTAGTTCGCGAGCCTAAACAATCCTAAAATAGCCACTTCAGATGTTAAAGACATGTTATCTACTTATGTACATTTTTTGTATGTTTTCGTCATTTTTTTATTTAGCATGCGCGACATGGATGGTGTGCTTACACATATAGGGAATTGGCACGGATGGTGTGCATAGGCATATGGGGAATTGTCAGTAGGGTGCACATGGGTTGGGTAATACCCAAGACCTACCCCACCCATATCAATTGGGTTGAGTTGGGTTGGGTTAGGTCAATTTTCTTTGGTGGGTCTCATGGGTCCGATTGCTTTGTACCCATGGGTATCGGGTATGGGTCTGGATTACCCATGGCTAGGCATTGATTATATAGGAACATGTTCAAACATGCCTAAATCAAGTTTAAATGAGCCTTAAAAAAGCGAGCTAATCTTGAAACTCGTCGAGCTAGGTACCCCGAGATTTGACTATTTATGACCTAGGTATGGATCCTAATAGTTCAATATATACAACAGGGAACCTTAAGCTTTAAAAATTTTATCCCTTAGCTATCGTGATGTTTTAAAATTTTATTCATTTAGGTACTTTTTCCTAAAATTCGATAAATTTTCTTTGGAAAGTGTTGAAGTGGAACATGATGCTGATGATATATAAGTATCATCATTGAAATCTGATTTTGCCAAAAAGTGTTGCACCACACTTGATTTTGGTAATATGTAAGTAGTCTACATCAAAACCAGGTGAAATTTTTATTATAATTCGTCAATTTTTTTCCAAAAATATTAAAATGGCTTTTATATATCATTGTAATCATGCACTATATCACCATATTCTTTATAGAATTTGTCAGATTCTTAGAAAATTTCATCAAATTCCAACATACACACACGCACGCACGCGCGCACACACACATATATATACAATAAGGTACCTTGAAGTTTAAACATTTTATTACTTATATACCATAAAATTTTAAAATTTTATCAATCAGGTACCCTTTGTCGAAATTTGATAGATTTTTATTTGAAAATGCTAAAATTGAACATGATATTAACATTATATTTCATTAAAATTTGATGATTTTACCAAAAATACTAACATTATACATGATTTCGACAATATTTAGATAGTTTACATCAACATTCAGTGAATTTTTTATCGTAATGTATTGAATGTTTGCTGAAAACATTGATGTGACATATATATTATCATAATTATGTATAATATCAATATTTTACGTATAAAATTGGTCAAATTCTTATAAAAATTCATCAAATTTCAACATGAGGTAACTAATGTGATAAAATATTCAAGCCTTACGGTATCTTATTGTATATATTAAAATGTCAAGATACCTATATGATAAATGGTCAAACCTCAGGGTACTTAAGTTAAAATTTTCCAAATTTAAATGAATATTTATTTATATGTTCACCCAACATGACTTGACCCACCCAACTCAACCCAACCTGACCCAACCCAAAACCGTTATCTTACCATTTTGCGGGTCTGGGGTGGGTATGGGTCAAATATTGGATGGGTTGCAATGGTTCTAGACCCAACCCACCCAAACCCAACCCACTGTCAGACATGCAGTAGGCCAAGTAAATGCTGCACTGCGTGATCATTGTACAAATTATACTCATTCTGAATGAAAGCTAATATACTCTCTCCCTCTTTGCAGAAACTCTATAAATCAAAGCTACTCCTTTTGCTTTAGCAAAAAAACCTGAGATCATTCGATTATTACAACACAAAAAAAAAAAAAAAAACCCCAGTGCCTCAAAGGCTCTCGCCTGAGCAGGGTCTAGGGGGGTGAGATGTACGCAGCCTTACCCCTTCAGGGTGCTACCCTAAAGAGAGGTTGTGTCCGCGGGCCCTAACCCTAGAAACATAAGGTAAAAGCAATTAAGAGTCTGACATCATTCGGTTGTATTGTATTATTATGGTAGAAAAGCAGATATGTGCTTAACCAAGTAAAGTTTCAGCCTAAATGAGATGTGTTCAAGCTTAATCAAGCCTAGATTGAGTTTAAATGAGCTTAAACAAGATGAATTTAGCTTGAACGCTTCAAGCTAAATTTTAGTTCAACCAAGTCAAGCCGAGCCTAAGCCTGTGACGAGCCAAGCTCAATCAGCTGAAGGTTTTCCAGCTCGGCAAGATTCAAGTCAAGCAAAATATTATTGGGTTGAAGATTTAGGACAAAAGGCTGTAGGTTCAAACTCCCAACCCCATTCAGCAGGAAAAAAAAAAAAAAAAAAAAAAAAAAAAGAGCTAAGAATGGCTAGAAAGTTAGCACAACTGCTAGATTATTGGGTTGCAAACTTGCATGACTCTGCTTCCCTTACCCATGGACACTACTGGCCTACCTCTTGAGAAATAACTAATTGTTAGACTTTTCCTCATTTCCATTGCTAGGAAATGGACAGAGGCCTAATACAGATGCTCCTTACACAACCTGAAATGTCCTTCAACATCTTGTCCAGATGGTGCTGGTATTACAGTATGTATGAAGTTGTGAGAGTGGCAGCCGACTCAGGAACCAACATAGAAATGCCAATACTATAGCGAGTGAAAAGAACAGATCTGACACAGAAAATTCTGTAAAATCAAGTATACATTCAATAAACTTGCATGACTCTGCTTCCCCTACCCATGGACACTACTGGCCTACCTCTTGAGAAATAACTAATTGTTCGACTTTTCCTCATTTCCATTGCTAGGAAATGGACAGAGGCCTAATACAGATGCTCCTTAACACAACCTGAAATGTCCTTCAACATCTTGTCCAGATGGTGCTGGTATTACAGTATGTATGAAGTTGTGAGAGTGGCGGCCGACTCAGGAACCAACATAGAAATGCCAATACTATAGCGAGTGAAAAGAACAGATCTGACACAGAAAATTCTGTAAAATCAAGTATACATTCAATAAACTTGCATGACTCTGCTTCCCCTACCCATGGACACTACTGGCCTACCTCTTGAGAAATAACTAATTGTTCGACTTTTCCTCATTTCCATTGCTAGGAAATGGACAGAGGCCTAATACAGATGCTCCTTACACAACCTGAAATGTCCTTCAACATCTTGTCCAGATGGTGCTGGTATTACAGTATGTATGAAGTTGTGAGAGTGGCGGCCGACTCAGGAACCAACATAGAAATGCCAATACTATAGCGAGTGAAAAGAACAGATCTGACACAGAAAATTCTGTAAAATCAAGTATACATTCAATAAACTTGCATGACTCTGCTTCCCCTACCCATGGACACTACTGGCCTACCTCTTGAGAAATAACTAATTGTTCGACTTTTCCTCATTTCCATTGCTAGGAAATGGACAGAGGCCTAATACAGATGCCCCTTACACAACCTGAAATGTCCTTCAACATCTTGTCCAGATGGTGCTGGTATTACAGTATGTATGAAGTTGTGAGAGTGGCGGCCGACTCAGGAACCAACATAGAAATGCCAATACTATAGCGAGTGAAAAGAACAGATCTGACACAGAAAATTCTGTAAAATCAAGTATACATTCAATAAACCCTAATCCTGTGATATAGAAATGTCTTCTTTTTATGGTGTTAAGGAGTACAATATTTGCCCTAAGTAGGGCAACTAACACATGGGATGAAAAAGGTAAGCTCGAACCCAACATCTCATACTTGGGGTTGGGAAGCCATAATGCAACATCAACCAATCTCAGTCTTTGTTCAAAAAACCCAATCTCAGTCGATCAAGAATGTCTTATTAGTTCTTGAGACTCTGACTCAAATAAGAAAGGAATTTATTGCCAAATTGATATGTAAATGGGCAAGAATAAACGAATATCGCATCATAGGAATGTATGGACAAAAAACCTAACCCTAAACACCAACGCCAAAAATCAAACTTATGAAAATTTCTTTACCGTCTAGTCAGCATTGCCACATTACTCCAGATAACTGCGTCACCAGCAAAACAAGTCTAGAAAAGTAAAGAAGCATAATCCAAACGGATTTAAAGACCATTTTAAGCCACCAAAAGAAACCCGCTTGCATTATCACCGAGATTCGCAAACCCATTAAACATAAAACCCTAATAATCCGAAAAATAAGGAATTAAAAGAAATTAATGAATGAATCTAAAGAGGACCCAGATGCATATATTCCAAAAAAGAAAGTAGACCTGAAGTTGTTCAACAGGGAAGGGGCCGTGTTGGATGTCATCCATCTCTTCGGCCTCCTGCACCATTCCTTTCTGGTTGCGCTGCTGCTGCTGCTGCTCCATTGCCGTCCTCTTGGCGGACCCCAGATTAAGATAACCTCAAATATGAAGGAGGAGAAAGACTGGTATTTGAAGGGAGATAATGGGGGGTGTTCAAATGGGTTTCGCAGGCGCCAATTTCGCTGGGGACGACTTCATTTTATCGTGCAGTGTAAGCTTCGTCGCGAGTCTCTTACTGGGCTGCTGCTTTGGGCCCTTGTAAACACCATCCTGGGCTCAAGTTTCGAATAAAGGTGAGTACTTTAACTGTTACATCAAACCTAAACCATTCATTGATTTTGCCACATCACATGCATTTGCATAGGCAATTACCTGCATAAATCTAGTGCATTGATTTAGTTTTTAAAAAAAAAAGTTGCATACTTAGTACATAAATCTAAGCATAATTTAGTCTATTATAATAATGTTTCCATCAAAACGGGGAAATAGTATACCCCTCAATTGAAATTTAAATCTTACATGACTGTCTGTGTGATTTAAAGTTACAAAATAGTTGATGAATTCTTTCTAGTATATACTATTCCTAGAGTTGAAGATGGATTGGACTTCAAAAGAAAACCATGTATAAAAAGAAGCACAACAATTTTCGCTTTATTATTATACATAAGGATTCTCCAACATCTTACATCCATGGTTTACATTATTTTATCGTGTTAAATACCAGCTCTAAAAGCAACCCCAGTTGAAGTAATCCAAGATGTTCCTGCGATAAAACTTGCAACTGTAAATTTCGTAGCATCCTTTGCTTTGATGACATGAAACCCGGGCCACCTAACCCTATCGGAAGTACAACTCCCTTTCCCAGAGTTAGCGAATTCCGCAAAATACAAGGTTCCAAGCACCGATCTTTTCATCCCAGGCCACTCAACCCAACCCTTTGGTTGGATCAAATCATCAACCAACGATCTCATCACCACTGACCTTGAGTACTCCTTCCAGGGTCTTCCAAGATATGACTTATATAGATGACGCACCGGGTAGAGCTCCGAGCTAGCTTTAACTGTACATCTCTGGACCACAAATCCTGTGTTTTGGGCTGGGTCAGTCCTCCCATGGGCCAATATCACGTTCTCAGCACGTGGACGCCGTAGCAACAAGTGACATTTTTGAAAGATGGCAGCGGCATATCCAAAGATGAAATCCACCGTACCATATATGTGGCACTCCCGATAAAATTGGCGGAATGCCACGGCAAATAAGGTGTCTTGGTGGCCAACAATGCTACACCTGTAGAGTATCGCCTGATCTGAAGCTATGGCCAAGGCAATGGCTTGTTCTCCTTCTAGGCCGGCAGAGTTTACAAATCCGATATCTCTTGCCATGAATCTATTTCCACTAATTGCTATTCAAAATATGACATGAATGAGTAAGGAGAAATGGCACCATTAGTTCACATGGCCTAGAGATCTATTTTTCAAAAGTATTGGTATAAACTAAACAACCTAAATAAACCTAAGATGTTCTTTTATATGGTTAACTTTTCATCAATGGCAATGATAACTCTTGCGACTATATTGGATTAAGAAAATATCGGAAAATAAGAGTGATACTATTTATTGCGTGATGACTGAAAGGTAGAACAAAAAGAGAACCCAAAAGAGCATTCACAGATAATTTTTGGTCGTAAGCACGTCACCAGAAAGGAATCGAACCCCTAATATTATATTCAAGATACCAAATTAGCTAATACCAGATTGATCTTAAAAATCCCGATAACTCCAAGTCACACTAGACACGTGACTTTAGGAAACGAAAAAACACAACCAAAATCCCCAGACTCTCTAGTCGTGCTCTTTCTTAAAAATTGAAGTTTGACTCTAATAAACCAAATAACCAAACTAAAAACAGTCAACACAAAATGCTACTGAAAATTGACCATAGAGAAGGAAAATGGAGAAATATACTTACAAACAGTGGGAGTGGAAATCAAAGAAACACCTCTACGAACACTGTCATGGCCAACAATAACAGAAGCATACTTTCCATCTCCAATCAAGATTAGACCCTCCTTGCTGGTATTGATCTTCTCCTTGTACACTCCCTTCTTCACATGTATCACATAGCTTCTTCCTCTTGGCGCCGCTTCTATAGCTCCTGAAATCCTCTTATGATGTCCTGTTCCATCTTGAGCTACAGTGACATCCGCTAATTCTATGCTATATTTTTCCAGCACTTTTCTATCTTTGGCCGATACCCACTTCGGAAACATAGGAGTTTCTTCTTCTTCTTCTTCTTGTCCATGGGATGAAAAAACGCGTCGTTTTGTTTTGCTTTTATTCATTTTATTGACTAGAGCTAAGGGGTTGCTCACAAGGTGGGCCAAGTAGTCAATATGAGTAGAAATGGGTTTCTTGTAAGGGTGTGACTGAGATTGTATTATGTCCTTGCAGACTTGTTGGAATGATAATGCTGCACTTAACCAGGTTTGAATGTCTTCCTTGTTTAATTTCTGGACAGGTGCTTTTAAGGCTTCCATTGCTTGATTCAGTTGCTTGACTGCCATGCCCAAGAGTTTCTCACATTGCTCTGTTAGAAAAATAGTAATAAGTAAATCAAAACTTATGTATAAATGAGCATTGGTGAAAGGGGTATATAAACTTCACATGTGAGACAAAGCTCCCCATACAGCATAGAAACAACCCAAGAAAGATTGGAGCATTTTAACACTCCATGCTCATAAGAAAAGTAAAAAAAAAAAAAATAGTTAAGAATAATTTGAGTGGAATCGTTCATATGGACCACAGAACAATAGTATACGTATGGAAAAAAATGAAATCGTAAAAAGAATTTATAAAGGCAATGAGAAGACTTAAGAAAAGGGTGTTGATGTGACCACATAGCGTTATTAGTAGACGACATACCAAAGAAAAGATCATTCCAAACTTAAAGAGCTGAAATATTCAGACATTGTTAAAGGTCTAAACACTAGATTGCCAGTCAGATTGATCGCTACTCTACTACATTCTTGCATTGAATGAATACATCCAATTGTTCATTCTTTTCAAATGTAGATTGAATTAAACCAGAACAAAGATGACTAAAAAAAAAAAAACAACAACGATTTTAATCTAGTGTAAGTCTTTTGTAAAAACCAATAATAGTCATAAAAGATTTTAATCTAATGTAAGTCTTTTGTAAAAACCAATAACAGTCATACCATTAGGTAGTATATTGAACTTAAAACTACATCAGCAAAATTACCTGTAATTTCAATGAAAGGAAGAACGTTGATGTCACCAAATTGATCCATGGACTTGGCAAAATGCTTTGAATGGAGGATCTTGCTCTCTTGTATAGTCTTGTTAACAAGGATTAAGATAATATCAAGTTGGCCTTGGCCTGCCCCTGCTTCTTTGAGTGCATCTACACATAGGTTTGGGAACCTCGTAAAGCCGCATTCTATGTGAATAAGATCATTGTCACCATTCATAGTGGTAACACATCTTATTAAAGCGTTTCGTAGTACAAAACCAACAAACAATATAATTGTAATATTTAAAGTTCTCATTTTAATAAGCAACTAATTAAATTGAGGATGTCGTTGTACATTTAAATACAGGCATATATAGGAGTAGGTGGTTGATGGTAATGTTGCTGATTTGCCATGTCCATTTCTTAACCCAAATCTTTGTTTTGTGGACCATGATTGTAACATGCATTTTGATTTTGATGTAATTTTTTAATGCAAAGTATCAATTGGTTTTCTTTTGAAACTTCATTGTATGGTCTTTATGCCCAATTGTGAAAAAGAAATAAAAGAATGGTCGAGAGGCCGGGCCTTTTCTTTTAATGAAGGTAAGAATTATACCTCGTGAAATGGAAAATGATACTTAAATCATTGATTACAGCCAAAAGGAGTCGGGTCAATGTGGGAAGCTAAGAATGCATTGATATTTGATGAATTGTCTTCTGATTGGCCCCACATATTGGAAGCCTACAAATTTAGAGTTGTCTCCTGGTTCCAAATTTTATTAGAGTTGTACAACATTGCCTTGAAAACCTCTTCAGATCGTCCTAGTTCTAGATATTGGCTTGCTCAGCAAAACTTGATTGTTGAATCAAACTCGTCTCTTGTAATATCTTGGGTGTTAAAGCCAGCTTCAAGCTTGTAGAAGTGAAACTTTTTGATAAACAAAATCTCACCATTAGTTTGTTGTTTTAGAAACATCCAATTTGTTTATTAGCGGAGAGGATCCGATTTCTGAGCAAATCATTTTGCAAAGTAAGAGGTCTCAAGAACTAATTTTTTCATTGTTTGGCTTTGACATTGATGCACCATATTTTTTGTTCCTTTCCTATTTCTGTCTTCTTTTTTTCTTTTGTGTACCCTCATAGTTAAGCAAACTTGACTTACACCAATTTTGAATTATCAAAAAAGGAAAACATATCCAATTTTTTTCCAACAACTGTCAAGGTGAGGCGAATGGACACAATCATAATTTGAATTTTGATAAATAAGAAACAACACCAAACCCATTCCACTCAAACATGGATAGCTACATATTCAACCTCAACATCAAAGTAACCAATACTTCCCCACTCGCTTCCTCGCCTATAACTTTATTTGCACGTGTGTCTTTGACTTTACAAGCATTTTTTTTTTAAAGTCACTTTAATTCTAGAAAATTTTAAAATAAACAAAAGCATAAACTCCGAACAAATGCTCATATCATGTTGCAGTTGTACAATAATCAATTAATTTCTCTTCTTTGGGTTTGATATCAATGACAATTTCTTCATCCTTTCCCCAAAATCCTTCTATATTTATAATCAAAATTCCTCAATCAATCACAACCATTCAGAGATGTACTCTCACACATGTCCATATTCTCTCAAACAAACAATCACACATGTCCCTCGAATGGGCCTTCACTTGTAAAGCCCATATTGTACTGGAATTGGAATACCAACAGTCTTGATCCAACTCCCTTGCAGAAACGGCATAATTGTGTAGTTTTGGGCCTCTTGTTTGGTAATGGAATTCTTGTACCCGGCCCAATTAACCCTTTTAGAGGTATCAGCCCCTGGGCCTCGATTATCATACTCTGCATAATACAATGTCTTGAGAGCAAAGTCCCCCGCCCATGGGAGCCACCCGTCCGGTTGGATCAAGTCTCCTATTTGGGCCTCCATTACAATGGTCCTTGAATACTCCTTCCAGGGCCGACCCAAATAAGTCTTAATCCTCTGTTTCTCGGGCTCCAAGCCCATGGCAGCCTCTATCTTACTATTATGGATGATTATTCCGGTGGTCTCACGCTTATCGGACCTACCCTGAGCTATCACAACATTTTGTTGGTTATCCATGGGCTTCCTTGCTACAATGGTGCAGTTTTGGAAAATGGCAGCAGCGTCACCAAAGATGAAGTCGACAGTACCAACGATGTAGCAGCTACGGTAGAATTGTCTGTGGGCTTGTGCATAGAGGGTGTCCTGGTAGCCTTCCATCCGACAACTGAGGAAGATGGATCGATCGGACTGGACTCGGAGGGCCACTGCTTGGTGCTTTTCTGGGCCCGCTGTGTTCCTAAATCCCATTGCTACGGCAATGAACCTTTCTCCCATGGCCGCTGAAAAATGTCGTGGAAAGGAAAATGTCATGGAGATTAGTAAAACATAAATCACGAAATGGTCTCCTCGAACTTGGTTTCTAGAAAGGAGGGATGTACGTACCAAAAGTGGCTGTGAGGTAGGTGGGAACTCCATCGACAAAACTTTTATTACCGGTAATGATGGTCTTGTTGGAGCCATCCCCGTACATGGTTATATTTACCATATGTTTTGTAATATTCACATATTCCTCATACACTCCTTCCTTGATGTATATATAAAACCTACATGTGTCGACGGAAACATGAAACTGAAAGCAACTGCTAAAAATAATGTAAGAGAAATGAGCCAACATATATATATAAGAAATAATGTATTAAATGCATAAAAGAAAAAGGAATAAATTACCAAACTGGCACACTTTCGAAAAAAATTTACCAAAATGGCACAGTTTCAAAAATATTTACCAAATTGGCACACTTTACTGTAGCATTATCAACGTACGCCGTTTAAAACGGCGTACGTTGATAAAAAAATTTTTTTTTTTTTTCAAATAGGGGTACGCCGTTTCAAACATTTAACGTACTCAAATTCAGCACCAATATAAGAATACCTAAAAGAATTTTGAGTACTTAGGTAGTGATTTTAAGTACATTGGTGGTGAATTTGAGTACGTTAAATATGTGCCGACACACACCATAAAGATATACGAATACCTAAAAGAATTTTAAGTATTTAGGTAGTGATTTTAAATATATTGGTGGTGAATTTAAGTAAGTAAAATGTGTGTCAACACGCATAATTTATATGTCGACACACACTATAAAGAAAATAAGAGTAAAAAAAAAAAACTTGAGTAGTTGGGTAGTGATTTTGAGTATTTGTGGTAATTTTGAGTACGTTAAGTGTGTGTCGACACACATTATTTATGTGTCGACACACACCATAAAGAAGTAAGAGTACCTAAAAGAATTTTGAGTACTTAAGTAGTAATTTTGAGTACGTTAAGTGTGTGTCGACATACATAATTTATGTGTTGACATACATTATAAAGAAGTAAAAGTACCTAAAAAAATTTTGAGTACCCATATCTAACTCATTTTTAAAAAATAAAAATATTAATAATATTAAAATAAAATAAAATAAAAAAATTGGATGGGGGGACGCCGTTCCCCATTTGAAAAAAAAAAAAAATTTTATCAACGTACGCCATTTTAAACGAAGTACGTTGATACTGCTACAGTAAAATGTACCAATTTGGTAAATATTTTTGAAAGTATGACATTTTGGTAAATTTTTTTTGAAAGTGTGCCAGTTTGGTAAAAAATTCAAGAAAAAGGCACCTTTGTTTCCTATCCAGGGGAAGAGCTTTGAGGGCATCGTTAATGGTAGTAAATTTGGCGCTGCCATCTTTGGCCACTACCATATCCGGCTTTACGGTGGCGGTGGCTTTGGCCATCAGCTTCCTTATTTCCTCCCTCCCCACCCATCCCGGCATCCCATCCTCATCCTCCGCCCCCAGCAGCCGTCGCCCGGAGCCCTGTCCTGCCCCCGCCCATTGCTCCATTTTCGAGAAATACGTCGAAATTTGAGACACAACAGCCATGGAATTGCTGACATAGGCCTCTGAACTGTTCATTGCAGCCTTGATCTTCTTCTTCATGTCTGATCCCTCTTCAAATGCGTCGATGCATGTCTCATGGTATGACATTACAGCACTTAGCCACGTCATCAGATCCGAAATCTTAGATTGCAGATGTTTGACTTCTTTCTCTGTAAGTGAGATGGAGTCCTCCAACTCTTCCTTGGCATCCTCCAACTGTTTCTTACACACCTCATAGGCAGCTTGCTCCTCGGGCTTCTCGAACTTGAACCCAGCTACCTATTATTATGAATTTCGTGTGTGAGTCCTTAATAAATCTCGAATCAAAGAATTGCCACGGGGTCAAATGGTAGCGGACTTGCAAATTCAGAAAAAAAGCATAGGGATAGTTTTCTATATATATTTTTATTGAGAATTAAACACGCTATATTGTAGTATATGGTCATGTTTAATTATAATATTGGTTCTATATACCCTTTTTATATTGTTGTAAATGCATGATGCAATAATTACTTGGTACATGCATCCTCTACGCATAATGTAGATCTGATATTGGCTTGCAAGCCCCAAAAAACAACAGGGCAATGTAGGCTCAACTCAAAGATTAGTCGAGATATAAATAGCAAGCAAACATATATATATATATATAAAAGCTACTAGACTCTTCATGTCAATTGGTTATGGATGGAAATTCACACTACCTGTTTAGTGACCTTGGCCACCTCCTCGGCAGCGTCCCCAAGTGCGGCCTTGATAACCGATTTAGGGTGGATGCTGCCACCGGACCTGATGGAAATCTTGGAGAGAGTAGCCTTGCACTTGTCCTTATAGTCAGCGGTGGAGCACAACCCCTCCAAAGTCTTGCTAGACGCCTCCTTGTCATCCGCGACATTGGAGGTGCCTTCTTCCCCGGAGCTGCGCTTGAAGTGGAGGTAGGCAAAGAAACCGGCAATGCAAGCGAGGAGGAAGAAGATAGCGACGACGCCGATGATGACGCGTTTACGAAACTTCTCAGCGCGTTCAGCACGGCGGCGCTTGGAGAGTTGGCCAAATTCCTCAAAAGCC
This sequence comes from Simmondsia chinensis, assembly GCA_018398585.1. Lineage (NCBI taxonomy): Eukaryota > Viridiplantae > Streptophyta > Magnoliopsida > Caryophyllales > Simmondsiaceae > Simmondsia > Simmondsia chinensis. The sequence continues at coordinate 37,201,931 of JAGTTD010000010.1, forward strand.
ATGGCCGGTTGGGGGGGAAGGGGCTCCGCCGGAGATTTAGCCTTACTGCAAGGCTAAAAGGCAGGGTTTGTTCATCTATAATTTGCCTCTTTGTATTTTTTTTTATTTTTTTTTTTATGTTTTGACTGCGTAAGTTTGGTTTTTATTTTGGGCTTTGTTTTTGAATATGTGATGTTATTTTTAGGGGAAGTTGGGTTTTTCCTATAAATTTTGTGTGTTAGAGGGGAGTGGGGAATGAAGGGGTTGGATTGGAGTTGTTTTAGGAATTAGTACTCTATATACGAAAGTGGCTATTAATTCAAAAGTTAGTTAATAAGTGGAAGAAAAATGAACGATACAGAGCTCCTCTTCCAATCGCTTTTCATGCAGAGTTCCTCTCTTCCTTCATTCTATTTCTACATGCATTATTAGTCAATCAACATTCTCTACCTTTCAATTTTACCGTTTCTAAAAGAACACATAATTGGTACAACCCTACACTTTTTGACATTTTTAGAGAATGTACATGTATAAACTCTTCCTATAGTACAAGCCTCATTAACTAAATTATTTGAATGTAAATAGGAGCATATATTCCCTAAATTTGACTCATTAAGCCATCAAACTAAGCATGAATCAAATAAAGCTCGAGCTGAGCGATTTTTGGGCACAGATAAACCTGAGTACTAAATGAATTTGGATCGGTTTTGTGAACCCAAATATGTGTAAGTGAACCAAATTTGAACCTTGGTTAAGCTAACTTCAAACCCGAATTAGCCAATAGAAAGCATCTAAGCTTCAAGATCATCAAGCTGGGTTTGAGCTCATCAGCTGAAATAAGTTGTACTAATTGAGTAGAAGAGCATAACAATATTTCTTCAAAGAAAAGAAAGAAAGACATAAAGCGACATCACCAAATCAAGCGACTCAACCTAGCATCAAGGATTAAGAGTTTATGTAATTGAAAAGCACCCGTCTTTATTTAGCCTGTGCACACTCCATGGGGCATATGTTAAGTTATCATTAACCAAAGCCTTTGCTCTCTTGATTTTTACAGTCATTCATATCATTACTATTTTTTTTTTTAATTTGAACACCATATCATTACTAATTAATGGTTACAAAATATAACGGTATATTCCTTTTGACATTTATTGTAAACACGTCTTTTGGAAATTGATATTAGCAAATTATAAAATCTGTACATAAGAAAGATTAATAACTTACTGAAATCAGAAATGGTAATTCCATCCATGCGTTATGGAAAGGCCCATTTGAAAGCGAGGCCCATGACCTAAGTTCCTCCCTCACAAAACCCTAGAACGTGTCCCCCTCCCCCTTTTTCTTCCTCTCTATTCATATCACTTCTCCAGCCGCAGCTTCTTCATTCACTCTCTTTCTCTCTCAGGTACCCTCTTCTTTTCCTTATTTCTATGCAATTATCTTGAGTTTCAATTCTCATCCATTGCCTGCGTAGCTTGTTGATTCTATAACGCATGCCTTTTTTCTTTATTTTTTCCATCGCTGTTTGTGTTCTTTGATTCATAGAATTTTGTGACGATTATGTTTTTGAGTTTCTGTATTTTTATTTTTATCGTATTCATGAGTTTTCTTGGCGTGGAGACTTATCAGAACCAGAAATCAAACACATTATTATCAAATTAATTGTCGAAATACTGTATTTTGCTTTCTAATTTTATCAAGAATCGTCAATCCAATGGAAAATCAGATTACGATCAACTAACAGAATTATTTCACCATGAGAGACTGTATCTTGAGCACTCACATCTGCACTCGCTCAGATTCTGTTTTTATTTAATTTAAATTCATTTGGTGCTAAATTGTTTGGGAAACCCGTCTCTTCTTACCCTTCCTGATGGAAGTAAGGCAAGATTTGATCTTGCTTCAATTCAGTTCGTGAGGTGTTCTGTTTCTGACACACGCTCAATTTAGTTCGCCTAGTTACTGTGTTTAGATGTTGAAGCTGTTGTTTAATATGCTGCCTTGCTAGCGATAAGTCGGGCATTAATCTGTCTCATCCCATTGACGTTTGCTCATATGCTGACTTTCATATGGCTGGCAACACAGTAAGATCTGATCTAATCGCTGCCATGGCTGTCACATTCTACAACCTCAACTCTGATGCTGGCCTCAAAAAGCTCGATGAGTATCTCCTGACACGGAGTTACATTACTGGGTGAGTGCTCTTATATTGGGTGTAAAAATTTCACGTTTCTCTAGGGTTTGGCATGAGAATACAGTAAAGTTTCTGACTTCTAATTGTATGGTTCACTTATGCGTATTACCTATTCTTTGTGCTCACTTGCTGTTTTAGGTACCAAGCATCAAAAGATGACGTGGTAGTGTATTCTGCCATTCCCAAATCTCCATCGCCTGACTACGTTAATGTTTCACGATGGTACAACCACATTGATGCTCTGTTGAGGATTTCGTAAGTCCTTATTTCTTGATTTGTAATCTGACTACTGCAAATTTCAAGATTATGTATCTTGTCTTTGTACTTTGAGGTTTCACCTTGACCCCCTCCTTATTTATTCTTTTATTTAATTTTGTGCTACGGAAGTGGTGTGTCTGGAGAAGGCTCTGGTGTTGCTGTGGAGGGCACTGCTCCTGTTCCTGATCAGGTTGCTACACCTCCAGTGGCTGACACTAAGGTGATATTTTTCATATATATATTCATTGGATATGCAACTTTACTTTTTCATTACTACCATTCTAGTCAAGGTTTCTTAGTGTTGCGGGATTAATTTTTCCTGCCTTTGCCAATTGACAGTTTTGCTTGAAATACTGCACTCCACAGTCTCTTTTTTTGGTTACGTTATACTTACACACCAAGTGAACGTTGGATTTCAGGCTTCAGCTGCTGACGACGACGACGATATTGATCTCTTTGGAGAAGAGACCGAGGAGGAGAAAAAGGCTGCTGAAGAGCTCGCAGCTGCCAAGAAGGCAGCTGGGAAAAAGAAAGAATGTGAGTGCCCTTTCTGACTTATACTGGAAGTGGAGTTATACTGTCAAGTATCCCCATCTTAGTGCCTAATTTGCTGTTGTGAATTGTGAACTTGATAAATATTTGGTCAGATTATGGGAATATTGGATATACAGACTGAGTGTTTAATGAACTCTGTATTCAAGTATCTGCTAACTATAATTGCTTTTTGCTTTGATGGTGTTATATCAGCTGGCAAGTCGTCTGTCTTGTTGGATGTGAAGCCATGGGATGATGAAACTGACATGCAGAAACTCGAGGAGGCAGTGAGGAGTGTTCAGATGGAGGGTTTGCTCTGGGGAGCATGTGAGTGATATCCAACCTTTTATTTGATGCGCTCAAATGCACAGTAATGCCTATTAAGTGATGAGTTTAATCAAAACTGAATTTTGTGCAACAGCAAAGCTGGCACCAGTTGGATATGGCATCAAGAAATTGCAGATCATGATGACCATAGTGGACGACTTGGTGTCTGTGGATGATCTTGTTGAGAACTACCTCACTGTTGAGCCAGTGAATGAGTATGTTCAGAGTTGTGATATTGTGGCTTTCAACAAAATATGTAAGTTTTTACCCACTCTTTTGCTTATGCTCAATAATTGTATCCAACAGTTTTCTTTCACTTTGTTTGGTATTCCAACTTACATATTGAAAATGTTCTTCATTGCAGAATCTATAATTTATGGGTGTGGCTTCGTTGGGTTGCTGCGAAGGTTATCTCATTGGGTCATTTGCCATTTTTGATGCCTTTATGTTGGGACTTTTTTTTAAAAAATCTATTTCTATAATTATTCCGTGTTTGCCATGAAACATAATGGTGTTGGTAAAGGATGATGTTCTGGAGAAGTTATGGTTGTATCTTGTTATGGTTTGTTTTGTGACTCTGATTATTGTCTTTACCTGTTGGCGTGTTTTTGCAAAATTCTGGCACCCGTACAAATGGTAAAAGGTTTTTCTCCAGGACATTATTTGACTTAAATGCATTTATTATGAGAATTGTTAGGTTTGATGTAGTGGTTAGACTGTTTATTACCAAGTACAAGTTCTAGGGTTCGAAGTTTATATTTTCCGTCTCTAAAATGTTGGTGATTCTACTTGGGGGTAATATTGTACGATGAACAATGCTCTTGTGCTGGGGATCTTAGCCATGTAAGTTTTTCCTTTCTGTATTGCAGTAACCATAGTAAAAATTAATAGATCATATAATCAAGAATCGAAAAAGGGACTAAAATTGGGGAACGAGGTTAGAGATATGTTACCTATGTGACTAATGTTAATACGCAGGACAAAATTTTTGTACAGTCAAAACAAACTGAACTTTAATGTTATATTGGTAGCTTGAGTCTAAATTACTCTTGTCAACCTACCAAGTTGGAATGCTCAAGGAACAATTGAGGTAGCTGGGGTTATTAAACTCTAAAGAACAATTTCTGAAACTGGACATTTCATTATTATAATTTTAATCAAGAGTACGTAAGCTCTGCAGCTCGATTTTATGAACTAATGTTTCTTTCATCAGACGACACGTGGTGCTGCGAGTTCAATGAGTAACTCCAACCTTTTGTCAAAAGAATAATAGTTTAAGATGCTGGAGATCATAGCTAGATCTAAGGCTGATTCAAATGGACTGGTTTCCTGAGAGGCTAAAGCCTAATAAATGACGAGCACATGCCTTGGCAGATGTGGCACATGAACATGATGTTGACGACTCAATTATCTACCATTTTTTTCCAACCACCAGCTGCATAAATCCCATATCATTTCAACTTTTCATAAAAATATCTTAAATATATTAATTAGTTTAATTTTATAAATGTGGAGAATAGTGTCAAAATTTTAAAAAATACAAACAAATTTTTATCATGCGTGTTCAGTTTCGTTAAAAACATTTTTGGTTTTTCTTTTTTTTTTTTTTTTCTTTTTGGTTTTTGTTAAAAACTAAAGTAGGTAGAAAACAAGTGGCTCCTTTGTAGAATATAAAATTTAATATGCGAAAAATGAGCGTTGACTGATCAAAATATTGAAAAGTCATTAAAGTGACACATGTTAATATAAGCGGCGGATCACTCCTCCTAAGATTTAGATTGAGTAGTGGACTATCACTCCTCTCCACTTGGTTAAATTTTCTTAATTTTAGTTTCATCTTATAAATACACGACACAACTGCTCTTCTGCTTTCTTTCATGCTAAGAAATAATGGCAAACGAGAAGTGTCACATCTGCTGCGAAATTCTGCTGGCCATCCTGCTTCCTCCCCTTGGTGTCTGCCTTCGACACGGATGCTGCAGCGTAAGTCGAATCTAAGCCTGTTGGATTTGAGATTTGGTTGTGTTTAAGTTGAAGCTCTCTCCGTATTCAGACTTTGAGACCGACCATGGTTGTAATTTGAGCTCGAGCCTGACTCAGATCTGAGCTTTAAATTTGTTTAAGATCCTTTAAAGTAAAGTTGGGTTTGCTTTCTCTCATTTGGGTTCTAGCTTGACTTGCTAAGATTTTAAGTTTTAACACAATTTATGCTTAGTTTATAGCCATCGAGTTGAAATTTTATATGGATTAAGCTCTTAGTTCAGTTAGAGCAAGAGAATTAGATTACTTATGGCATATATAAAAGCTTTTTATGAAAAGTAATTATTTCAGTATTTTTATTTTGTGGCTCCAAATAACTAATTGGGGGAATTTGTGTGTTGTGGTTGTAGTGTGAGTTCTTGATATGCTTGTTGCTGACCATATTGGGCTACATACCGGGGATCATCTATGCCGTATATGCAATAGTGGTCTCCAATCGTCATCAGCAGCATCGTCATCATGTGGAGGGCGATTACTACCAACCTGCGCCCCCAGCCCCACCTGCTGTTTAGATCAATCCATATTTTACATCAGTCTTTGTTATATTTAATTTAAGGTTGTACTTCATTTAACTATTAAAACAAGAGACCAATTGGTTTGTGATGGTGTTGTAATAACGGGTTGTTGTAAATTGTGTTGCTCTTTCTATATTTTTCCTTTTTTTGATTTTGGCTCCTTATTCCTTTCTTGGAATTTCTAGATATGCTAATGAAATGTTAGTGTTTTGGATTGGTGGTGTTTGATATATGAACTTGCAAAACAAGCTAAAAGTAAAAGAACATAAAATGGAGCAAGGCCCAATTTGAAGTGGATTTCTATGTAATAACCCAAAATGAGAGGAGGCCCAACTCATGATGATGCTGGGACTTGACGCACCGCGTTTTTCATCTCCATAAGAAACCAAGCCTATTCTTATTCTTCTCTACATTGATTGGACGCTCCCATCTCTCTCTCTCTCTCTCTCTCTCTCTCTCAAATGGCGACCAGGTGCGAAATCTTCTCAGAGATACTTCTAGCCATCTTGATTCCTCCTCTCGGCGTTTTCTTCCGGCACGGCTGCTGCAGCGTAATCCCCCTTTCCCCCTCAAATCTTTTAATTTCTAATTTGTAGTTTCTAGATCTGATTTTTCTTAATTTCCACGCTACAGATGGAGTTCTGTATATGCTTGCTGTTGACAATATTAGGGTACATCCCTGGAATCATCTACGCCGTCTACGCTATCGTGGTGGTAGATCGGGACCGATACTACGAGGACGCCTACTACCGCCCTGTTGCTTAGCCCTATCCCATTTTCAAGCACCGCCTCTTCATTCCTCTCTCTCTCTCTCTCTCTCCCTGTTGTCAAACGCGATTCCAGATTTGTAATGAACGTGTTGATTTGATGTGATTATTTATAATATTATTGGGGATTTTACGTGGGGTGTCCAGTTTTCACATTCTGGGGTTAGTTGCTCCACCTTATCTGTTTATTTGGTTGTTTGCACTGCTCATGGAAATGCTTAACAATTAAGATAATGATGGATAAGGATAGCTGACTTTTTATACTTTGTACGTGAAAAGTTATACAGGTGGTGTAACTTGTAGTTGGAAAGTAATAATATCATAAACTTTAGCACAAACAGGAATCCCCACAAGAACACTTATCTTAAACAATTCAGTCATATTTATATCGTAAGATAAATAAATATATTGCAGTTTCAATTTTATAAACAATCATGGATATAAAAATGTGGAATTAAAGTCCTTCTCCAGATGGGGAAATTGGTAAATCAAATTGGGTTGGAGAACTAGCAAAACTAATGGTTTTAACTCGGGTTTTTAAACTTTTTGATAAATCTCTCCCGTGTTGTTTTGTTGCAAATGAATCAAGCTAATTATCCTTAAGCAATTCTATGATTTCAAAAACTTAGACCAAAAAACACACAAGTTTAAATAAAAGAGAAACAAAAATTAGAAAATCATTGCATTATAATTTAAACTTAGCTCTATCTATTGTGTTAGGGCCACTTACGAATTTACCGACCCTTAAAACAAAATAGCAAATGCGGAATTAAACGGGAATGGGGGAAAAATGTTAGACACCGGAATTTACATGGTCCAATCGAAGCCTACATCCACGGAGGGGGGAGCAAAATATTTACTATTATAATCGAGGATTACAATTTTTATTCTCTTTTCCTCAATTGTGTTTTTGCTCTCAATTTTACACCAGCCAAGATCGCCTATAAATAGGCCTCTTACAATCGAAACCGCTGGAAAACTAAAAGTTATGCCATTAACTCGAGCCTCTAATAAATCCGGCTATGATTAATGACGGTTACGGGAAACGAACAGTCTCCACATTTAACAATCTCCCACTTGGAGACTGTACAGTAATCCTCCATGCTTCCCCCTCACCACGCAATCATCATGTGTGAACTATCTGATGCCCGCCCCTGCTTCAGTATATCAGGCGGTACACTCTTCTTTAGCATAACTGTTGGATTCATGCTCCCACTGGTCTTCTTGTACCGGGAATTCGTCTCACCTCCCACTTAACACATGTACTCGACCTCACATCAGAACGACCCTTCTAACTAATCTTTTTACCCATCGGCTTTATGGACTGACATGATATCTCAGGAAGTGGCTTCCAACTGACACACTTTGACCTCCGCAAAGCTGAGTTTCTTGCAGTAAACTCACCATCAGCTGACTTCGGCATTGAAAATAGTGTGTCCGACTTCATACCACGAGCCATCACTAACGCCCCTTTCGAGACATCCCACTTTCCTCCCGAGAACCTGACAAAATACCCACTTTCATCGAGCTGTCCTACCGATATCAAATTATTCTTCAACTCGGGCATAAATCTCACACCATGTAAAGTCCACCTCGACCCATGCGATGATGAAATATTGACATCACCCATACCGATAACTTCTAACGGCTGTCCACTCGCCAAATACACTTTACCGTAATTCCCAGCCACAAAATTCTGAATCACGTCCCTACACGATATAGCGTGAAACGAAGCCTCTGAATCTAAAATCCAGTCATCCATTGGTGAATGTACGGTAAGAGCCGGAGCATCATGTATTATCTCTTCAGTCACAACATTGGCTGTATTTGAGTATGACCTCTTCAAGACTCTACACTCTCTCTTCATGTGTCCCAGTTTTCCGTAGTGCTAACACGGCCCTCTCTGGCCTGTCCTACTGCTGCTTCTGCCCCTACGTGATCTTTCAAAACCCCTACCTCGGGATTCCATGCTCAAGGTGTGATTCTCACCGAAATCTCATCGGCGCACCTCCTTGGCTAATACTAAGTCACGTATGTCATCGTATTTTAATTTCTCTTTTCCTGCATAATTATTGACTGCCATCCTTATGGCCTCCTAACTATTGGGCAGAGACGCTAACAGTACCAGTGCTCGGATTTCGTCACTAAAATTAAGTTCCACCGACATCAACTGATTTATGATTGTATTAAATGCGTTCAAATGTTGGGCAACAGAACTACCTTCCGTCATCTTCAGATTGAACAACTTCTTCATCTGGTGCACCTTGTTGTTTGCCGATGGTTTCTCATACATGCCCGACAAAGCTGCCATCAAAACCGTCGTTGTCTTCTCGTTGACAACATTATGTGCTACAGTCCAGGACAAGGTAAGTCGAATAATACCCAAAACTTGTCGGTCCAATAAGTTCCACTCCTCGTCTTGCATATCCTTGGGTTTCTTCCCTAATAGGGTTAACTGCAACTTTTTCGCATGCAGAAAATCCTTAATCTGCATCCGCCAATATGCAAAATCAGTCCCATCAAATTTTTTAATACTGAAAATTTTTACTTCGTCGGTCGCCATTGATGAACGCTTCTTATTTTAATCACCTCGAGCACTGAATTTTTTTTTTTTTAAATTAACACTGATTTTTTTTTAATTTTCACTTTGGTCAACTTTAATACTTGACCAAAACCCAAAAAAAAAATCAGTCTCCTGTGCTTTCTCTCTCCTCGCGCCTCTCTGTCTCCCTCTTCGAGGCTTTCTCTCTCTCTCTCTTTGTGAAGCACAACCCCCGACGTCGCCGGAGCAGCACCACGGGCCACCACCGACCATCGTCTCTGGCTCAGACCACCACCGGAACTCTGGCTGTGGACCGCCAAAGCTTCGGACGCCCCACGGCACACCACCAATACCCTCGAAGCCACCACCGCTCCGTTGCTTGTCAAGCCACCAAACGGACCACCTTCACTCACCGCTGCCTCAGTCTAACGCCGGTCTGCATACAACCACCGGGTCTCGAAGCACCACCGCTTCGGATTTCGACTAGAGTCTCGAAGCTCCACAGCTCCACCGTCGGATTGGCTCACTGACGCCTCTCCGTTCACCGATTCGCTCGGGAACCACCAGATCTGTAACCCAGGTAACCCGATCTAGTCTTTTATCACCTCCGTTCACCACCACGCGCGGCCTAGCAGCGCCACGAGCCACCACATGCGTCGCCGGTCGTTTTCTCAGGCGTGTCAAAACCACGCGCCACCCTAAACTTCGACGTGTGCTTTGTCGGAACAGAACACCAACCACCGGTCCTCTCCTCCCACTCAAACAGCTATTTCTCCGATTTAGGTTTCACTTACGAATTTACCGAACCTTAAAACGAAATAGCAAATGCGGAATTAAACGGGAATGGAGAAAAATATTAGATACCAGAATTTACGTGATTCAGCCGAAGCCTACATCCATGAAGGGGGAGCAAAATATTTATTATTATAACCGAGGATTGCAATCTTTATTCTCTCTTCCTCAATTGTGTTTTTGCTCTCAATTTTACACCAGCCAAGAGCGCCTATAAATAGGCCTCTTACAATCTAAACCACTGGAAAATTAAAAGTCATGCCATTAACTCGAAACCTTAATAAATCCGGCTATGATTAATGACGGTTACGAAAAACGAACAGTCTCCACACTTAACCTATCGAAGAAAATAGGTTTAAAAGATATGTTTGGTTTTGAAATGATTTTAATTAATGAAAATTTAAACATGATATTTAGTAAAAAAGTTCAAGACTTTTTGTTTTTTTTTTTCTACATACAAAGAAGAAGATGGTGGTGTATGGATTACTATCAAAATTTATTATTATCAAAATATAAAATTAATAATATCATTATCCAAGAGTGGCATCCCTATCCTAACAACAATAATGGCGGTGATTGTAATAACAAATTTTTATTTTTCTAAAGCAAGGAGAAAGGCAGAAAAAAGGAAGATAGGGGACGTGTCAAAGGGTAGGTTGGTAATCCCCGCTGATATGACGAGGACACAACGCAACAATTACAGTACTATACGATCCTGGAACTGGAAGGGCGCTCTCGCTTCACATCTAAAATCAAAACCAGAACACCATCGCTAATTCTAATCCCAATTCAAACAGAACAGAAAAGAAATGGAACAAGGAGAAGGCGAGTGGGCAGACTTGACGAGGGAGTGTCTGCTCAACATCCTGGTGCGACTCCCTATCCAGGATCTCTGGAAGGGTGCCATGCTTGTTTGCAAGCCTTGGTTTGCTGCCTCCAAAGACCCTTCCCTCTACACCCTTTTCGATCTTGACCCCCTCTTCGGCTCCTTCTCTTCCTCCGACTCCGCTCCATGGTGGTCTCCTGACTTCCAGCGCAAGATCGACTCCATGCTCCGATTAGTACTCCAATGGAGCGATGGCTCTTTAACCCACATCCGGGTCCGCCACGTTTCTGATTCCGCTCTCATCTTCGCTGCTCAAAGGTCTGCTCCAAATTTTTTCCCCGTTCATTTTCTTTTTTGTTCCCCCCCCCTTTGGGCCCTAGATTGATAATATACTGGATTGTCGTATGTGTGGTTTTCCTGTTTGTTCAACTAGTTTCATCAAGTCTTCTGCGCTGATTGTTGCTGCTGTCTGTTTCTTTAGGTATGGTTTAGATTCTTTATTTGAATGTCTGTCATTCTGCTCAAATGGTTGAGGGTCCTAACGATTGTGCTTTATATTGAAAGTTTTGAGGGAGCTATCCGTTTGCTTTATAGGAGTGGGTTTGATACTAAAATTCATACGTTTGCTTTATAGGAGTGGGTTTGATACTAAAATTCATACATGAACTTGCCATGCACCGAAGAGATAGAATGAGTCGGATATTAGTGTGAAGTACGTGATTGCTGCTGTTCTACAGGAGAAAGATCACAATTGTAGAAAATTTCTCCTTTTTATTCTTTAGCAGAATGAAGCAAGCTAGAGGATGCATTTGGAATCGTGTACTGTGCTGCAATATGCCTCGATTTAAGTGGAAATGTATTCATGGCTGCAGTGACCTTATTTCTATAGTTCTTGCCATATCTAGTTTCCCAACGGGTCCACAATATGGGTTCTGTATGTTGGGTGTTACTTGCGAACTGGATGATAAAAAAACTTACCACCGCGATGATTGGTACTTTGTGAATTGTGTGCTGCCTTAGTTCGGTTACTTCTCGTGTCTTTGCCTCATTTGTGAATTGTCCTATTTCTGAATCAAACTTCATTTCATGATGATTGATGTTGCTGCTTGGGATATTGGGTTGGGTGTTCTTTCTTATGTCACCATTGTTTCTATCGTGCTCAAGGCGTTTACTAGACCACCGCATTCAACTTGGTTGTGCCTCATGGTTCAAGTGGTTTGGGTTGAGAGGCATATTGGCCATGATTTCCCGTACATTTGCGGTTGATGTAAATGCTCGCTGCCGACAAGATACTCTTGTCGGATTTGTTAACTTCTGGGTTAAGGGTGTGTTGGCTGTGATTTCATTTGGATTGGGTAGGCAAGGTAGATCTCATTCATCGAATGTTATAAGATTCAGCCAATATGGTCTTGGGGTAGTGCAAAAACAGATCTTGATGCCTAGGATGAGAAGTCCAGGGTTCAAATCTTCCCAATCCCATTTACCTACTATTTTACTTTATACAAAAATTGGGAGTGCCAATTTTTTATTTCTAAACGAAAGACTCACCTGTATGACCTGCATATCGTGGAGCTTTCCTTATTCAAAAGCAGTTTCAAAACTTTTTACAAAAGCATATCAGAGTCTATCAACATCTTTTGAATCTTCTCTATCTTGAACTGACACTTAACATTTGGTATGTTGATCGCTGCACAAATCTGAAGTGACCTAGCTCGATGTGTTGTAGTTGCTAGGTTAGTTCTCGTTTTTGGCTAACCATTAAAATTGTGCTTCTGCTTGTCTTAGGTGCCCGAAACTCGAGGTTCTCTCGATAAAAAGCAGCCAGAGCGTGACTGATGCAGCTATGGCTGAGGTGGCCTTCAGGTGTCCAATGCTTAAAGAACTCGATATAAGCTACTGCTATGAAATATCTCATGAAACCCTTGCATTAATTGGAAGAAACTGCCCAAACCTAAAGGTGCTTAAGCGCAACCTAATGAACTGGTTGGATCCTTCAGAGCATAGGGGCATTGTCCCAGATGAGTATCTAAATGCTTTGCCTCAAGATGGTGATTCAGAAGCTGTTGCAATTGGGAAAACCATGCCTCATCTCGTGCATCTTGAGCTTCGGTTCTCTAAACTGGCAGCTAAAGGACTCACATCCATCTCTGAGGGCTGCCCAGAGTTGGGGTACTTAGATCTATCTGGCTGTGTAAACCTGAAGAATTACGACATCATTAACGCGTCTGAGAATCTGAAGAACTTGAAGACATTCAAGAAGCCAAACTTCTACATACCAAGGTCTGTGTTGCACACAGAGAGGTATGGCCATTGGAGGCTATACGATGAACGTTTTCAGACGGATGTTTTTAGGATTTGATTTGGTCATTAAGTGAGAAGAAGCAAGATATTATTTTTATGATTCACCAATGTTCTCCAGTATGGTATGTAAGTATTTGAACTGCTTTTAGCACTGCTGTAATGTTTTATATTCTGCAGAACTGATATGTTGGTGCTTTTGCACTAATGATTGCATTTAGGGATGCGTCTGGACGTTAAGCACATGTTACAACTTCTGCGAAATTATTGCTTTGCTTATGAAATAGGCGTGGTTGTCTGGATTTTGACAAAAAAAATATAATGTTCACCGGATTGTAGTTGAAAATATGTAGAAATTTGGCTTATATTGTTAGTGATGCTGTAGGTAAATCTTTTCATCAGAGAAGCACCTAAGGTCTATATCTTATTGTTGTAAAAATGGCATACATCAATGGACAAATTCTGACAACCGCAAAAGGAAGTAACAAGAATGACTTGGCCAAACCCAATCTATACGAAAAATAAATTGACATGGAGAATACATAAACGAAAGAACAAGGCAAATGTTAGCCCGATCTTGAAAAATGTTTTTATCTAATAAAAATGTGGATTTGTCGTTTCAATGAAAGACTAGAGGGATGTTGATAAAGCATTAATCCATTTCTACATTTATATTTAACCCTGACATTAGTAATACAAAATCTCTTTCACCAATAACACCCCCAAAAATTAATCCTAAAGTAGAGCTCAAAAGCTTCATGTAATCCATAGAGATTGATCTACAAATTGGCAAGGGTTAAATTAGAAACAAGAAAGCTTCACGCAAGCAAAAAGAATACAGCAATAGATTAACCTATTTGAAAAATTACATTCATATATCAAACAATAGATTCTATTTGCATGAGTGGTCCGCAATGTTTATCGTACCCAAACATATAACCTAACATAGGACCAAAACTCTGTCCCAGTGGACGTACAACCATCGCCAAGCCCCCTACAACCACCACCAGCACCCATACCTCTGCAGCCACCGCTGTCTCTATTGCGGCAAATGCCCTCAGGTAAGGGTGCATTACGTCAACAACACTTTTGTCTCTTTTTTTTTTTTTTTTCTAGTTAAAGGGGCATTAAAAGTTTGAAGTGGAATTAGAATCCAGATCTCAAATACAAAGTCCCAATATTCCTCCCACTATCATCCCCGGGGGGACGAAATGGGTGGAAATGGCTTTAAAAATTGTAACTTGGGTGCCTAGGATTCATTTTGCATTATTTTTTTTTATGTAGTGGAACTAAGCCTCCTTAAAAATAGCTTGTCCATTTGTATTAGATTTGGCCCAAGATAAGATATCAATTGCCTTATTATGCTGCTCCCAATGTACACCGTTCAACATGACAGCTAAGAAAAGCAACTCGTGGTTAAAAAGTGTCATGTTATTCTTAGTTCAAAACTCAAATTTAAAACTTGATAAACTGCCCGATGTGCAAGAAAAGAGAGATGGCAAATGGCAATCTCAGGAGAAGGAAAATTTATACAAAAACGAAAAACAAAGGATGCACCAGCCGGGAATCGAACCCGGGTCTGTACCGTGGCAGGGTACTATTCTACCACTAGACCACTGGTGCTGCAGTGTTAAACGATTCCTAGAAGCATATTATAAACTGTATCACAACTATTCATCAGCGTGAGAGCACGCACCACAAATTGCGTTGGAAGCGAAAGCGGGAAGGGCGTCCATGTCGAAGCTCTCCTCTGTCACCTCCATATGATGGGGTTTGGTGGGGTTTTGCAGGAAAGGACAACCAGTTCTAATTAGGATTAGAGTCATATTTTAGGCATAATTATTACTTTGCCTTTCTAATTGCTTATAAATTATCTAGCTTCCTTCCACTTCCATATTTTAAGGGGGAAAAAATAAAAAAAGGAATGATATCTTTTAGTTAATTTTAGATAATTTAATTTATTTTTATTGTGTTTAAATCAGGAGGAATAAGATATAAGATATATCCAACAATAAAAAAAATAAATATTAAAATCGTAAACTATTCTTTCAAAATTGTGCGATATTATATCCTAAACA
The DNA here is from genome assembly GCA_018398585.1 of Simmondsia chinensis. Classification (NCBI taxonomy): domain Eukaryota; kingdom Viridiplantae; phylum Streptophyta; class Magnoliopsida; order Caryophyllales; family Simmondsiaceae; genus Simmondsia; species Simmondsia chinensis. Next base: position 37,217,084 of record JAGTTD010000010.1, read on the forward strand.
CTTACATACAAAGGGTCTCTCAAAAGAAAAAGTAACATATCTTGATGATTAGTGCCATTTCCTATCCCTTCTCTATTTCCTCTATAGTTTCAATATTTTTTCACTTTTAATTAGTTTCAATATGTTTCCAATTTTAAATCATAACAATAATGTACTCACAATTTTTCTCATTTCAGTTGCTTTTGCCTTCAATTACATCCACACGAAGTTCTAATCTTTTGAAAATACCCCACATGCCTAAGAATTTTGAAGAACAGGTACATTTTTGCTCCAAGAGTTGGCAGATAGATGACTTGCAATCATGTGGAATAATTCATTACACAGAGAAACCAAATAGTAAAAAGAATAAGTAAGCTTCTTGTACATTAACTAAAAAGGTTAACAAATCAATTCAAAAGTATACATATTTAACAAATTAATTATTCATTGCATAGTAAGACATTCAAAATTAACACGGTTCAAATATTCATAAGAGTCATGACAGCCTTACTTTACATTCCTTTCTACAACCTCTTTAGAAGTAGGGGTATATTGAAAAACTTACAATGGAGGAGAACACTAGGACAGAAAAGAACAACAAAAGTAGAGCTGAGCCCCAAAAACAAACACAAAGGAAGACCATGCAACTCCAAGTAGAAACGAAAGAGGTTCATCACCATAACCATTTAATCAACCTCTTCAATCTTAGGCCCCATGCGGCCACCGGTGTCGTCAGCAGTGCAGCCGCCGCCACCGCCACCACCCATGTCCCCAGCATCATCACCAAAACCACCACCAGCACCACCCTGATACATCCTGGAAATAATAGGATTACAAACATCCTCAAGCTCCTTCAACTTGTACTCAAACTCATCCACCTCTGCCAGTTGGTTCCCCTCCACCCACTCCACTGCTTCATTCACTGCCTTCTCAATCCTCTCCCTATCTTCCCCTTGAACTTCTCATCCCTCACGGTGTTTCTCATGTTGTATGCATAGTTCTCTAGTGCATTTTTCGCCTCCACCTTCTTCTTCACTGCCTCATCCTCTGCCTTGTACCGCTCTGCTTCTTGTACCTGCAACACTCCTTATTATTAACCTCACCAGTACTTTCAGTTTCACACATAATTGCATCCACATTTACTATTTCATAATAAAAGCATTTAAAGTTATTTGTATAGTCCTTGATCAGTTTCTAAAATAAACTCAGAAAAATAGCAACCATTTATACCATCCTGTCAATGTCATCCCTGCTGAGCCTGCCCTTGTCGTTGGTGATGGTGATTTTGTTCTTCACCCCCGCTGTTTTATCCTCGGCGCTAACATTCAAAATGCCATTGGCGTCAATGTCGAAGACCACGTTGATCTGGGGGACACCCCTTGGGGCCGGTGGTATCCCCGTCAATTCAAATTTCCCCAGCAAATTATTGTCCCTCGTCCTCGCCCTCTCCCCTTCATACACCTGCATTTATCCACACAAACATAGAAGATAGATGAACATAATCTAGACTTCATTGGTAAGGGTTGCAATGGGATTGTTCATACCTGGATGAGCACACCAGGTTGATTATCAGAGTAGGTGCTAAAAATCTGCTCCTTCTTGGTGGGGATAGTGGTGTTACGGGGGATGAGCACAGTCATGACACCACCAGCTGTCTCGAGACCGAGGCTAAGAGGAGTGACATCCAGCAACAGCAAGTCCTGCACCTTCTCGTGGCCCTCTCCTGCTAGGATCGCAGCCTGCACAGCAGCACCGTATGCCACTGCCTCGTCAGTGTTGATGCTCTTGCACAGCTCCTTGCCGTTGAAGAAATCTTGCAACAGCTGCTGGATTTTGGGGATCCGAGTCGACCCTCCAACCAGCACCACCTCATCGATCTGCGCCTTATCTATCTTGGCATCCCTTATGCACTTTTCCACCGGTTCCATGCACTTCCTGAAGAGGTCCATATTGAGCTCCTCAAAGCGCGCCCGAGTGATGGGGGCATAGAAATCGATCCCCTCATAAAGGGAGTCCATTTCTATGGTTGTCTGTGCTGTAGACGACAGCGTCCGTTTAGCACGCTCACAAGCGGTCCTGAGGCGCCGTAGTGCCCGTGCGTTTCCAGAGATGTCCTTCTTGTGCTTCCTCCGAAACTCCGCCGCAAAATGATTAACCATGTGGTTATCAAAGTCCTCGCCCCCGAGGTGGGTGTCCCCAGCTGTCGCCTTCACCTCGAAGATCCCCTCCTCTATCGTCAGTATGGACACGTCGAAAGTCCCTCCGCCCAAGTCGAATATGAGCACGTTCTTCTCCCCTGTCCTGCCTGCCTTCTTGTCCAGCCCGTAGGCAATTGCCGCTGCAGTGGGCTCGTTGATGATCCTCATCACGTTCAGCCCAGCAATGGCGCCTGCATCCTTGGTGGCTTGCCTTTGGGAATCGTTGAAGTATGCCGGCACTGTAATGACGGCGTTTTTGATCTCTTGGCCCAGGTACACCCCGGCAATCTCCTTCATCTTGGTGAGGACCATGGAGGAAATTTCTTCAGGAGAGAACTGCTTCTCCTCGCCCTTGTATTGGACCAGGATAACGGGCTTGTCGTTGGGGCCGGGTATGACACGGAAAGGCCAGAGCTTCATGTCGGACTGCACAGAGGGGTCGGAGAAGCGGCGGCCAATCAGGCGCTTGGCGTCAAAGACAGTGTTCGGGGGGTTCATGGCCACCTGATTCTTAGCGGCGTCCCCTATAAGCCGCTCTGTGTCGGTAAATGCCACGTAGGAAGGGGTGGTCCGGTTGCCCTGGTCGTTGGCGATGATCTCTACGTGGTCGTTTTGCCATACCCCCACGCAGCTGTACGTGGTTCCCAAATCAATCCCTATTGCTTTTCCTTCACTAGTTCCCGCCAATTTTTTTGGTTCCTCTGTATCTCTTAACCGATTGAGAAATCTAAAAGTGCAGGGAGCTATGTTATGGAAGTATGAAAGTGTGGGTTTTGAGTGATGCAGAGAGAGGGAGAGTGAATTTTATACAATACGGACAGTGTCTGTGTGCGGAAGTCTGGAGAAATTTGATGGACAGGAAGAAGAGAGTAAAGGGTCATATTAGATAGCGGTGTAGAGGATAAATATGGGGCGTTAAAACTTTGGTGGTTTACTACCCGCTATCATTTAGTAAAAGACATGGAATTGAGGCGGTGTTTGCTTGAAGAATAAGGTAAGCCTCCTTTTGTGTATGCAAAGATGAAGCTTGCGTGGCAGTATTATGCCGTAGAGAGAAATGAGGTGTCCTTTCAAGCAGGGGTTTTATTGCACCAGTGGCTTGCTAGATGGAATAAGGGCAAATTAGTTTTGCCGCTCACAAGTAACATAACACCCAAGCTGGGGCCCTTGCCTTGCACTGCAGTGTATATTCACAATCCTGCTTAAATCTTTTGTGCCGCAGTATCAAAATTGTTAAAGATTTCACATACGGATCTACTAGTAAATTCCGGAGTCATATAGGAGAAAATATCAACAAATAAGCCTAATGAGCTATTCAATCTAATGTCACATCCTAGTTGAATTTTTTTTGTGAACCCTACATATACCAACTCCGTAGATCAAACCTAAGGCCTGGTGAAATTTTATAGCCAGTTTATCCCGCTTTTGTTGACATAAGAATTTATTTGCTTAAGTTTGTTGTGGTTGAACTAAAATCAGGAATGGAGAATCGGCATTCCAGGCCAGCCAAAGATATTCTGATGGTTCTGCAATTGGACACCAAGATTGGGATCCCCAGCAAAGAGAAAGGATAGTCAGAGAGGAAACAGGGGGGAGATAAAATTTGGGAAGGAAAATCCAGAGAATCAGCAGGAAGAAAAGGGGCATCGTATTATTAATATGTCAATCCAATGAGAAATTGTATTACGAGGCCTCATAATTGGTACCTCCAAAGCCTAACTGCCTGCCATTTAAATTCATTCCCGCCCTTACCACTTTAACGGCTATCCCACCTAATGTAATGAAGAGTGAAGACAGCTTAAACGCAATGATTAAAGGGCGTTGATATACAAAACACTGTGTTTCAGCACTCACACTAAAAAGCCTTGTATCAGAGTTCCACATACAGTTTTGTTGGATATTGTTACCTCAAATTTAAATATTGTCAAGATCCGAGTGATATTTGATTAGAATTTAATTTGGTTGAAATTTTGATAAGATCATAGTTACCTAATTGGATTGAAATTTAATTTAATTTAGATTAAGTAACTTGATTATAAAAAAGGGTTATGATGGCTTAGTACAGAGAAGAAAGAGAAAGGAAAGAGAGGAAAGATGTGAGACATTTGTGGGCTTTGTGAAGGACTGATCAGAGGGCACCCACGTAAGGGTAGAGAGAGTTTTGCTTGTGAGTTCTTTGATTGAGAGTTATAAGAAAGTATGTAGCTTCCTCTGTCTAAAATTACGTTGAGAAAGGCTAGTGGCTCACCGTGTAAAAGTTACGTTGAGGATGGTTGGTAGCTCATCTTGCAGTAGCTACATGGAAGAAGGTTGGTGGCTCACTATGCAGTAGCTACATTGAAGAGGGGTAGTGACTTACTGTGCAACAATCACACTTGGGATGGTGGAATTGTATATGTGATTTTGGAGTCACGATTAGAGATTATAATTCCTAAATTTTATAGTTAATAAGGCACCCGATTTGGGTCTTGTGGTCTTTTCCCTCTAGAAGAGAGGATTTCCACGTAAATTTTGGGTGCCATTTTTGTTGATGTTTCGCTTTGGTCGTGCTCGATTGAGTGATTATTCCCAACAAGTTTCGAGGGAAAAAAAAAAAAGTTTCCCATATAGCCCTAAATAACTGAGGAAAATTTCCTTCATATGTGCAAGGCAAACAACAATGGTCTTGCCGTTAACCCCTTGAGCATCACTTACAAATCAAGCAGAAAGATGAGGTGGAACGGAAAGAATATTAGTTCCAAGTATCACTGACAGACCAGATATCATAGAAACAAGATACCAAAATACACGCACTTTGAGTGGACTCTTTTTGTATGTATGTCTCCTCACCTGGTGCAAAACTCTCTGCATGCCTTAGGGTCAGGAAAACGCAATGACATGATATGTTGTAGAACATACCTTAGTCCGATTAGAAACAGAAGAATTACCAATAATCCTGACAGGAACACAAGCCATCCTTAAATTGGTGGAATCTGTTGGCATCTCTAACAATAATGACTCGTTCTGTGACCTTGGACACAAATTTAGTCCAATTATGACAGTCTGAACAAACCCTGAGGTTCTTGATGATTGTGATATCAGTCCCTGGCTCTGTAGATATTAGCCCAAAGGCGATGGCCAACTTTTCACTATGAACATTGACCATGAGCTCCTTCTCCTCTTCCTCAACATCATGCAAAGCTGTTCCAGTTTCAGCCTGATAACCAGCCGCCTTCATTTTGGCCATCAACTTTTCTAGCAGTTCATATATTGCAGCTGATTGTGAATGGGACCGGTCTCCAGATGTAAAGACATGTGCGGTGTCCCCTGCCTCTATGAGAGTGCACCCAGGAGCCTTTGCCAGCCTTCTCCTTTTAGCCACCTGCCGCACTGAAGCGGCTTTCCAATAGTTGCGATCGGATGAGTATATGTTAGATAGTAAGACATAGTAACCCACATTTTCAGGGTCTAACTCAAGCAACTTATTAGATGCTATGCGTGCCAAGTTTGTGTCCTTGTAAATCATGCACGCACCCAGCAATGCACCCCACACAACTGGACCAGGTTCAGTTGGCATACTCTTGATAAATTTCAAAGCCTCGTCTAACTGCCCTGCACGACCAAAGAGATCCACCATGCACGCGTGGTGCTCGGGTAAAGGCTCAAAGCCATGATCATGCACCATGGAGTGAAAAATTGCTCTTCCTTCAGTCACCAAGCCAGCATGGCTGCAAGCGTACAAGACACAAAGGAAAGTGACCCCACTTGGACGAGTTTCAGAATGTAGCATCTGACTGAAAAGTCCTAGCGCTTCATATCCATGTCCATGGAGTCCATAACCGGAAATCATGGCATTCCAAGAAACCACATTTTTCTCTGGCATCATGTCAAACAGTTGCCGAGCCTTGACTACATCCCCGCACTTTGCATACATGTCAATCAGAGCCGTTGATACGTATATGTTTGATTCAAATTTCTCCTTTTTAATTAATTCATGAACCCATCTTCCCAGACTATGTGCTCCAAGCTGCGCACATGCTGACAGGATACTTGTGACTGTAACAGGATTAGGATGCACATTACACTTTTGCATTTCCTGGAATAGTGAAACCGCCATTTCCGTCAATCCGTTCTGTGCGTATCCGGATATCATGGCATTCCAAGAAGCCAAGCTTTTATCTGGAGAATCGTCAAAGAGCTTTCGTGCAAATTCAATTTCATTTAGCCTACTATAAACAGTAGTTAATGCAGTTGACACAGATGAAATTTTTACCATCCCAGTTTTGACACAAAAACAGTGGATGGAAGAAACCAAATCTAGGAAACTGAAAGGATACCCAACTGGAATCAATCCCACAATCGTGCTAGAATTCACCTTTACCCCAGAACTCAACAATTCTTTGAACAATCTTACCGAGGACTCAGTCTCATTGTTACCAGTATGGGCAGAAATCATAGCATTGTAACATATCAAATCTGGTCTCCCGATCTGCTCAAACAACCTCCTCGCACTGACTATTTCACCACATTTTGAATACAGTGAAACCAACCCCGTAAGTACATAAGCGTGAGAATGAGCACCCAATTTTAAAGCTAACGATTGAATCCCCATCCCCACTTGCAACTCCTGCAACTCTGCGGCCGCAGGCAGAACTGCAGCCAAAGTGGTGGAGTCAAATTGCGTACCACTGGCGACCATATCCCTAAACACTCGAATCGAGTCCCTATAACAGCAATTCTTCACCAATCCAGATACCATTGTGTTCCACAAAACCGTATCCTGGTGAGGAATTTCATCGAACACCTTACATGCCAACCCCAAATTGGAAAAGTTAAGATACATGTCGATAACGGCAGACCCAACAAACAGATCGTACCCAAACCCATCAACAACCGAGTGCCCATGAAGCAACATCCCGACTCTCTCATTACTGAGTGATGCGGACGCCGAAATCACGAAAGCATAAGTGAAATTATCAGGCTTGAGATTCGGGCTTCGGCGAAGTTGGGCATAAACCTTGATAGAAGAGGAAGATAAATTGTTCTGAGCGAACCCTCGAACAAGGACATTGTATAGAAAAAGGTCAGGATTTGGCGTCTTCGAAACGAGAAGATTAGCATATTCCATAGCTCCAATGTCAGAGAGCCTTTGTGTGAGCTTGGTGATCGTTATAATGTCGGTATTGAGACGGTTGAGAATGACTTGGGCGTGGATTTGTTTAAGGTCAAAGAGAGTTGTGGATTTGGAGATGAGGTTAAGCACGAATTTTCGGTCAGATGCTGCTGCTGCTGCTGCTGCGTAAGCTAAACCTCCGCTAATCATGGGGTAATGCAGATCGAATAGCGGTGACACTGGGCAAACGAGGTTGATTGTTGTAGATGTTTATATAGTCTCCGGTTGGCGGGACATGCGTCATTCGAGCCAAATACTCATTTTCATTTTCATTGGTTTTTTTTTTCACAAAGGCAAATATTCATTTGAAATAAATTTTCATTAATATAAAGCTGTAACATATTCATAACTATTAGGTTATGCCTCAAATTTTATGTAATTTAGTTATAAGTCTCACCATGAGCAAGCCGATCGATCAGGGTGCAACGCTAGAGCAGAGGAACTGCAGAGACTCCGCCGATCGATCTGGAGGTGCCTTTGTAATTCTTCTATTGTTTCTCATTTAATAAAGAATCTCCATCTCCGCCCGTGGTTTTTCCCTTCTCGATTGAAGAGGGGTTTTCCACGTAAATCACTGTGTTCTTTATTTGTTCTCTTTTACCTTTTGTTTACTTCTCTTGTGTGTTATAGTATTTGAATCAGATTCAGTATTGGGTGTTAAGTTCCGCATTAGAAAGGTATTACTTCCCTTACAAATTAGTATCATAGCATATCAGATTTGTCCAGATTCCGAACAAATTGATATCAGAGCATATCAAATTTGTTCAAGTTTTCTTACAGTAACCTAATTTGATGTTTTCATATTTACAAGAAGACTATTTGTTTGATGCTTCTAAAGTGTTTGAAAAAAAATTTAGTGCTTCTAATCATTCATTGAAATAATTTGTCCAAGTAGTTTTACCAAAACAATCAAAAATATAAGGCACCCTTTAGATATTATCCACTTTATATGTTAGATGGTCCAACAAAGTTGCTTGACTGAAACCAAATCAAAGAATCACAAGAAACACCTATAATTTCTCAACAAAGGGAGGCTGAAACCTATAGCTATATCCAATATGATATATTTCCTTTTCTCTAGTTTTCTTCTTCTTTTTTTTTTTTCCAATGATACAAAAAATTACATCGTGAGATAACATAGCAGATATAACTGCTGAAAATGACCCCCCCCCCCACATAGAATAGGGAAAGGGTGGAGAAAAAGAGAGAGATTGGATAATTTACACTAACAACTGGGAGAGGGCATTGATTTTGATGAAAATATGGAAGTGGAAAACTGTTGGTGCAGAATCCAAATATTAAGGATCAAGTTGGCCATAATGCCTGACTTGTTCTCCTTAAATCTTGCTGTAACTGTATCAACTTTGTCTTGAGGCTCTCTTCCTTCACCTGTTTAGCAGCATTTCAATTAGGTTCATATACCAACATCCGTAGGAACCCATAAAGATGCAAGAAGGTGTGAGCTTTAACAATATATTTGTAAGTTGTATATCATTTACCAAGAAATTTCCTTATTAGGAAGTTGTCCTCTGGACAAGGCTAATGAACCACTCATCCCAAAGAAAGCCACATTCAGTTGTATATCATTTTTTCAATAATTAGGATTACAAGTTTAAAAATACACAATAGTACAAGGCATGGCTCAAAGGCACATTTCAATTGTATATCATTACTTAATGTCCTTAAGCCTAATTCAATCAAGTCTATACTTGACAACCTTGACTAAAAATAACTCAAATAATATCATACTTAACAAGATTAAGATGTAGTGAATCCTTGATAAAAGAAAACAAAAAACAAACAAAACAAAAAAAAAAAAATAATAATAATAATAATTCAGGTATGGCGGATCAATTTGGAACACAATCTAAGATTAACTCATTCGAACTCTTGGATTGGCAATCTAGGCAACTGCCTTGAATTGGATTACCGATTTAACAGCAACATTATAAATAATTACCCTGAGTTGGAGTGTCCGGCCTTCTAACTGCGTCTCTGCCTTGAATTATTTCCATTTCATTCGTTAATATAGAGGGGCATCATTCCGCGTTTTGCGGGGGTAAGCATGGAGGTCGGGACAAGCAATAAATGTCCACATACAGCCGGGCCTCATCACGTGACTACAGCCCACGGGCTTGCTTGTGGTGTTATGGTGTAGCACGAAGATTACGAGGCCCATTTTCGAACCCAGCACACGGAGGCCCCTTACCGGTGGACATGAACAGTCACCCACCCAGGCCCATAGCTCTTACTTTCTGTATAAAGCTGCTGAGACCAATCGGCTAATCTACTAGTGGCCAACATTGGAAGAGTCATTTTCACTGCCCATATTTCCCAAAACCCAAAAAGAGACATGTTAGGTTTATGTCTCAAATTACCTTTTTCTATTTTTATGGGGTTGCCGTAGGGTCACCGATCGATCGGGAGTAAAGCCCGATCGATTGAGCCCTCCCTGACCTGCGCCTATAAATTAGGTCGTAGAGTTTCGTCATCTGTATCCAATCTAAGAGTGAGGTGCCGCCAGAGGTGATTTCGTAGTTCCTCTAATTCAGATTTTGAGTGCTACGAGAGTTTAGAGAAAGTGATTGTAATTCTTTCATATATCTCGTTCAGAGGAAGTGTCGTTGTAATTCTTCCGTTTAGTATCAGTAAAGAATCTCTATCTCCGCCCGTGGTTTTCTCCCCTCTCGATTGAAGAGGGTTTTCCACGTAAATATTGTGCGTTCGTTTTTTTGTTCTTTCTTTCTCCATATTTGATTACTTCTCGTTTTGCATGAGTCATATTATTTGAATTGAATCAAGCTACAGGGTTTCACGCTTCCGCACTAAGTTTTCCCTAACAAGACAAAAAGAAAACAACATATAAAATGATACAGTGTGTAGATGAAAAATTAAAAAATGGAAGGTTTATGGCCTTCTTTTAAACTTTTATTGCCAAAACAATTAAAAAGCTAAGGAGAATAATAGTTTAACTTAATTCTTACACCCCAATAATAGAGATAAAACACATAAAAAGAGAAAAACGTCTAATAACATATGAATATTTTCTAGGTTTTCCTTTTCTTAAATAGAGGAGCTATTTTAATTATAATAAAAGACTAAAAGCTAAAAAGATAAATACTAGATAATTCAAACTAAGCTTTCTAATTATCATAAACAAATAAAAGTCAGCTAAACTAAATAACTAAACTCCCAATTATGTTAAAACTCTATATCGTATCATCTTCAACCGCGCGTCTAATAATGCCGCCTTCTAGCCCTTTACGCCAACCCGTACCCACTAAGAATCCCGCCATCTCTGAAGGCGAGGCTACATCATAAAACATGTGCTCCATTCTCCCGGCTTTATTCACAAGAGCGTAGTTAAAAAAAATCTCATATTAGAATTGTAAGAGATAAAAAATCAACATATAAATCGAATACTCTATTGGATGCTAATTAGTTCTAGACAAAACATCTTTTGAGCTTTATATATGAGCCTCTTATACGAAAATTCTATAGGTAACAGATACTGTTATTTTTAGCCAATGTATATTAGTGGATTTAAGCTTAATTAACACATGTTTTAGTTAAATAAAAGGCGCACAAATTAGTAACCAATTATACAACAACAATAAAAAGAAACAATATTCTAACAAGTTGCAATATTATTTTTTTTTTTCCTTTTTCTAGACAAAGAAAGCCTGCAGGCTCAACTAACCATTACAATCATAAACAAGAGCGTACAAAATAGACAAGAAAGGGCATACAACCCAGTTATGATTACATTTCCTTGAACTATGACGCTTAGCCATCTTATACGAAACCGAGTTAGTTGATTTGTACAGCCACCTAAAAGACACAGAAGCAAAATTACCAGTAAAAAATTTAATATCCCATCAATCTCCCAAGGAGGCTTAGTATTATACTTGACAATAGCATAAATTTCCTTCTGACATTAAGGCGCGGTTTGTTTCGAGGGAAGTAGTTTTCCCCCGGAATACATTTTCCTTAGGAATAGGTTTTCCAAGGAAAATCAAATTCCGATTAACATTTTCTCTTGTTTGTTTCGACGGAAAACATGCTCTCGCCTTATAACATTGCTTATTTATTATAAAAAATAATCTTCTATCAATCATACTATACATTGTTATAAGATAATATAAAATAGGGAATAAGTTATATAAGCTTCTTTTGATTATAAAGAAATTATTTTTAATGAAAAAATATAGAAAATTTCTCACTTAGGGACTCAGGTTTGACCATTTATCACCCAGATAACCTACATATTTCGAAATATACAATGGAGCCCCTTGATGTTTCAAAATTTTATCATTCAGATGCCAAGCTTGGTGTGAATTTTTATCAAAATCTAATTAATTTTCATCATAGAGCGTTGATGTGGTACATAATTACTATAATATATATAATTATATCAATGTCTATAACAAAAATTCAGCAAATTACAAAAAATTTTACTGAATCATGATGGAATATATCTACATATTAGTTAAATAATGTGTCATATTACGACTGACGTATACCCAAAACTTTTTAAAACACTCGGAAGGTTAACTTCCCTTTTTTTATAAAGGAAAACATTTTCCTCATTTGAGAGGAAAAGCTTTTCCTTAGAAAAACGTTTTCCGTCAAAATTCTAGGCACCAAACAATGGAAAATAAGAAAACTATTTCCGAGAATCTCTTTTTCCTTCGAAACAAACAGAGCCTAAGACTTAAAAATAACAAAATTCTATCCATTAGAAACAGTAAATATGGCAAGCGGCTCTGATAACTTGAGCTATATAATGTACGTCCTCCATGTTGATTTTCACTTTATCCTTATTTAAATATTTATAAAGCATAGTATGCTATTTTGCCCTTAATTTGAATTTTAATACTTGAATGTGAAACTCCGCCAATTTTTTAATTGGGCATTAAAAAGTGCCTCCAATTAGAAGCAGCAGACACATGCATGTTCGTTAGTGTGGGCTTCTGAGAGCGCTTTTTTGTGTATGTCTTTTGGCATTTTGTGAGCGAGGCCAAGGCATCTCGATCGGATTCACGGAAATTGTGTCGCTTTTTCTATGACCACAACCACCCCTTTAATCCCTTTTACTCCAACCACCTCCCACTCTTCTTTACTAACCTTACTCACATATCCCATTTGAACCCATAAAACAAATAAATAAAATACAATAATAAATATCATCAACTTTCTGTCTTCATTTTAGATTATTAATAAGGCAACCTAAGCTAAAGCTCTTTACTTGTTTGTTTATAGTGTAGGCAAGTGGGGGAAATGTAAGGGAGTAAATATTATAGGACTCCTATCATGTTGAGAGAGTCGTGGAGGTTTTCAATCCACATGTTTCCCTCTTCAGGTAGTCTATTTCTCCAACATTGTACTTCCCTCTCTCACATTTTAGAATTTTCTTGAATTAGATAAATAAATAAAATACTAAAAATCAACAAATTCAGATTTTAGACCAGTGAGATATTTTTGTATCTGATCGAATTTAATGCGCAGGAGTGTGAGTATCGTAGAATTAACAAAATTATAGATGGCTGTGCATTGAGGCTTGAAGTGTAACAGGAATTCCGAGTCTATTGCTGCTTATTGTCCTTTTCTCCCTTGTTTGTTTCCCGCAGAATCCCCCACTCTCATTTCATTTCATTTACCCTCCAAAGCACCTCTCTCCCCCCAAAAACTTTTGATTTGTCCATTTACTTGTATACTTTTTACTCTAATTCGTTCTCCCATCTGTTGCGAACATTCTTACGAAATGAATGTTTTCAAGTTTACTGATACAGATAGCATCCCAAATCGATACTCCTTTGGCCACATAGATCTTCTACTCCGTCCTCTGATTCAATTGTATTTTTCCCAGGTGGGTTAACTAAATGCGTCTTCCTTAGCCCATCACTCTGAATTCATGTCCCATTTCAGTAAGTCAATCCCCTTCGAGGATGCTGAGTACCTTTCTTGATTGTTTTCCATCTTCCTCTTTTTCTTTTTTCTTTTTTTTTTAAATTTTGGCAAGTGTTTATCTTCCTCGACATGTAATGAATTGAACCCGTTTCACTGACAGTCATGAAGTCTTCTAATCTATGGGCAGTCCTCATATTAATGGCTGTCTACCAACTCGCATTTTCAAGAACACTTTTGCCGCCAGGTAATAATGCTGTGGTAGAGGAGTCACTACCAGCGCCACCGTCACCGTTTCAAGCGCCGCCACCTCTTAAGCAACCTCCGCCTTTGCAGAAGACAAGCTACTCACCCTTCCGGCCGAGTATAGCCGTGCTGGTGGGCGTGCTCACCACGATTTTCTCCATGACATTCCTACTACTGCTCTACGCCAAGCACTGTCGTCAAGGACACGACGTTGTTGGATACTTGGGGGAAGCTGCTTATCCAAGTGGCATCACACCGGTCTCCGCGAGGAAGAACTCCGGCATAGATCCCCTGGTGATTGAGTCACTTCCGGTTTTCCGGTTCGGTTCGTTGACAGGTCAGAAAGAGGGTCTCGAGTGTGCGGTGTGCCTGAACCGGTTCGAGCCAGTGGAGGTGCTGAGGTTACTGCCCAAATGCAAGCACGCTTTCCACGTTGAGTGTGTCGACACTTGGCTGGACGCTCACTCCACCTGCCCGCTCTGCCGCTACCAGGTCGACCCGGAAGATGTGCTCTTGGTCGACCGGAATGATCCGCTGCGCATTGGAGCAGAAGGGAACGCGTCGCAGCACGCCGGATCGTGCGAGCCTCGCCGGAAGTCTTATACCTACACCGACTCCACTCGGAGAATATCAGGCCGTCATTCTTCTGCCGGTGAAAAAGGCAGTGGATGTGGGACCACAACGCCGCCGTGTAGAAGGTCTTCTGATGGGTTCTTTACTGCAACCGTTGGATGCTTCGACCGTCCCCGCAAAGATGAGCTGCTAGTGACCGCGGATCAACCGAGTTACGAGCGCAGGTTGGAGCACCGCATCATAATCTCCAGAAAGCCCCAAGCGAAGGGGCTTGCCCGAAAAAGATGGAGCGACGTACAGCCGTGCGACCTGCTCTATCTACGGTCGGAGATGCTGATGACCCGCCACCGTCGATCATCCTCGTCGAAAATGAAGCAGCACTGGAATCATCGCAAGGCGAGGATGCAGCAGAACAGGGGTGAGAGTAGCGTTGATGAAGAGGGTGGCAGAAGCATAATAAATGGGAGAAGCGTGTCGGAAATCACGGGCTTGAGCAGGTTTGCTAGTAATGAGAGGGAAACAGGCATCTCATAATGGGATTGCCAGATTTCTACAGAGATACCCAGTTGCTAAATGCCATTCGACTTGCCGCTGCCGGATAGAATCATACTAATAGATTGTAGAAAAACGTTCAACTGAAATATTTGATGAATTCTTTGTAGGGCACTCTTACCATTTCACTCGTGCTTTGTCCATCGTTTTTATTTATTTATGTAAGTTTCTAATTATTATGCTAAAAATTTTTGTATTTTATTTATTATATTAACTTAATCTTTATACTTTTAATTATATCAATTTAATTTTTATACAATTCAAAATATATTAATATAGTCCTTAGAAAAAATTTTATGCTAAATTTTTAATAAGATTTTTAATAATTCGGACATAAATTAAATTAAATTGAGTAAACGAATAAATTTATAATAAGTTACTTGTATCTAACATAAATTTGCTATTCGAAATTACAACATCAACTCAACTTAAATTTAACTAAATAGATACATTTTGAATTATTCAGGGACTAAATTGACTCAATTAAAAATATAAGGATTAAATTGATAAAATAAACAAAGTATAGAAATCTTTAGCATAAATAATCCTAAATTAATTTATATATAATGAAAATTATTTTAATTAAGATTAATATTAAAACTAACGCCAAATAAAATTGTATTTTGAGGAATAATTTACCAAACTGGCACCTTTGGCAAAAAATTTTACCCAAATGGCACGGTTGTAAAAATATTTATAAAAATGGCACACTTTACTGTAGTGTTACCAGCAAACGTCATTTCGAAAGGTGTCCGAAGAAGAAGAAAATTCCGTACGCCGTTTGTCACCCCCCACGTGAACCCTATAACCCTCCGGTCATATGGCAGCCCTAACACTAATTCAATTGACAACAAAATAATAAAGTGAAGTGTCAAAAAAAATTTAGTGAAGTCACATTATTTAATGTATAGAGTAATAAAGAAAGAAAAAGTGCATTGTAATAATAAATTACAAAAAAATAAGTAACGTAAATTATGGTACAAAACGTGACGTCGACCTACGACTAGGTTCACCACGATGCTGTAAGGGTGAAAACTCCGTCTGAACCGAAAAACTATGTCGCGGACGTTCACGTCTACTTCCTTCTGCAGTACCAAATGAACGATAGTCAAACTCTTCTTCTTGCACAGCCTGATCAAATTGATGTCCCTCACCGACAACATCTATTGCGCTACTGCAAGTAGTTAGCCATTCTATGGAGACAGACTCTACAGTGTGGCCAACAGTGTTACGTAGCCTCTGAACTGCCTCTTTAGCATGCTTTTTAAGAATGTCGACCTAGCAAATAGTACATTCAAATGTTAACGAAACATATTGTGGAATAAGTAAAGAGACAAATGTTTTCAAAGTACTTACTACTCGTTGAATTTGGTTGCCACTTGGCTCATAATGAAGCCGGGATCGACGCGGAATATGCACTTCATGCCGTACTATAAGAAGCCTAGTGATAGAGGAGTGACATCACATGTAATCTGTAGGCGACGTAGGAGGATGACGTACGTTGGCGATATAATCCATCCATGTGTTCCATACCGCAATCCAATTCGAATGATAGATCTCCCAGTTCTCGTCAGACCAGCCCGAACGAGATGTATTGTGCAAGGAGTCGAGAGTGTCGATATGATCCGGGATATGCTGCTTTAATCCAAACTGACGCAACACTCTGTCAGGGCAATGCAGCTTTACAATGTCAAAGCATATCATTGTTCTCTGATATTGCCAGATATGACGACCCTCGACACAAATTGCGGGCAAGGTGCTTAACCGAGATTGCCTATAAGGTGTCCATTGAACCTCAGCACAGATAAAATAACTTAGTTATTACATTAAATATTAACGATACAAAATTGTATCTATTTTTATGTATATACCTGATGTGACTCTTGGACATCAAGTTGGTCCCTTAGAAGGACTGGCATTGCCTTGGATTCTCGCAAAATGTCAGGGCGGCGACCCCGCTGATCAAGTACGAATTAAATTATTTAAATACATATATAATATTACATATACATTAAATCAAGATGTACAAAGTATTTTCTCTTACTGAGATCCTAAAAGCGGCAACAGATCATTGACTGTAGGTGCAAGTGGACGGGGTGTGGATATAAACGGCCGACCAATGTGTAAATGCTCCCATGATCACAACTACACATGTAATGGCGCGTAGGAATTAGGGTTTTATACATTACAGAATTAAACATGAATATAATTGGCCATCCATACCTGGAGCAATAAAACACGCCCGCCGATTTGGGTGCGACCCGCCATGCAATACTGGCACATTTGTCTGTATAGATTGGCAAGAACAGCTGACCCCCAGCTGTACTCACTACACCCCTACATCTTTTCAAGCAACGGAAGATAGACCATCGATGTCCAACTACCAGTGTTGTTGGTGAACAACAGGGAGCCGAACATATGAAGGATGTAGCATCTAGCGTGTTGTAACAACACTTGCTCATCAGCGTGCGCTGGGGGGGCTTATGCACGCGGTTTCCCCAACCACGTACTTCTTAATAGGTTGCCCTTTATTGCTCGTGGTGGGGGGACTGCACCCCATAAAGAATAACAGAGGTTCTGCCAATTGTGGATAGTGCTAAAAGTGACTGCTCGACCATCTATGGGTAGACCCAGTAAGACGGCAACATCCTCCAGTGTTGGTGTCATCTCACCAACACGTAGGTGGAATTTATGGGTCTCCCGCCTCCACCTCTCTAACAAAGCACCAATCAATGCATTATCAATCTGGATGTGACCTACTTGGGTCACTCCATTGAGTCCAGCCTGTACGACATAAGGTCGTATTGGTGGGTGAAGGTTTGACAGTTGGTGAATCCTCACCCTGATCTCATCATTGCCCTGTAACGCAAAGACATTAAATATATTAATCAACTATTTGAATAATTAGAACTCAAAATTATAGGATAAATATTGATTACTAGCATATCTTTTCATTCCAAACATCCTCCGACTGATGTCGCTCCTGAAGACGCAACACAGATCTGTCATCTGGAACCAAATTCTGCTCACCATACCGAGCAGTCGAAGTCGAAGTTTGTCCTCCCTAGTGTTCTTACCATCTCTCTAGAAAAATTAAAAATAGTAACCAATATCCAAGAGCTAATAATAAAATTACACATATTACAGCATTCTTATCGAGCACAACACAAAAATAAAATTACATTTATTATTATTATGTAACTACAGTAAATAATGAATGAAATGCAGGTATGAACCTAAGTATAATATTATTGTTGTCTATTAGGACATATTTTTTTATTGTGCCCCCTTTCACTGCATATGCTACATTTATTTTTGGACGAGCCCTCCCTTGCATCAATTTTGTTATGTAGCATTGAGCGTGGCCGTCCTCTACCATGCCTCCACCTTGTGTGATCTGCAACCACTATAGGTCCAATGTACTCCGGCCATAGAGACTGATCGGGAAGGGGGCGAAACAATGGAGCATTCGCACTTGCGTAGATGGTAAGGCTTAAAAATGGATCACCATACTGTCCGTACTCGAGCCAATATGCGGTACAACATGCCATCACATGTGAGCACGGACGATGAAACAGTTTCCATGTATCACAAGTGCAACTCCATTCGTTCAGCATTACAGTATGATGAGTCTTCCTTCTGTATCTTGATTCAGTCTGCCTACTCGGAGTTGTTACCTGGAACTCCATAGTGTTTTGATCAAAAAACGTCACTGCATGTGTCCTTGATTTCAAGGTGGCAAGTTCTATTTCAACAAAGACTTTCGGTGCCATAAAAGACCCTGCGAAAAAGATGTCCCGGCTACATCCCTGCGATCGAGAAAATATTGATTGCATCGATAAAACGCCATCTCCACAAGGGCAGTTACTAGGAGGGCTCGTCCCACTTTCAAAACGCTGTTGAACACTTCCGATATATTAGTCTTCATGTTGTCATACCGATAACTACTATCATACGAAAGTGCCCAACGTTCGTTGGGCTCCCGTTCAATCCACTGTCTGATCTCATCATTGGCGTGTATGAAATAGTAATACAAAGTATCGAACTGCCTCCTAGAAGTTTCCCTCGCCATCTCACTCAACCTCTTTTTCAGTGTAGCATTTTTTAATCTGTGATTGAAGTTATTAACAAGGTGGCGAGTGCAGTAATGATGATGCCCTTCAGGCTCAGGCCAAATGATTAACATCCCATTCTTGATGCCAGCATGTTGATCAGATATAATATATATCGGTTGGCGATAGCCTATCACATATGTACGTAGACAAAACAGGAACCAACCCCAAATTCATGCGCCCTCTTGTTCCACAAGAGCAAAACACAATGGGTATATACAATTGTTAGCTTCAAATGCGACAGCTACTAGTAGCTTCCCCATATATTTCCCATATAAATGGGTACCATCAATACTGATTAGTGGACGGCAATATTTGAATCCCTCAATAGATGTACCAAATGCCCAAAAAACTCCGCGAAAGATTGCCTCGTCTCCTACCGGGCTTTTATATTGCCAGTTGACAACAATGCCTGGATTTGACTGTTGCAATGCAGTGAGAGCAGCTTAGGTAGTATCGGAAATGCATCCTCATGGGAGCCAAACAACCGCTCAATCACTTCCTGTTTTGCTATCAATGCCTTTCGATACGAAATATTGTACCCATGTTGTTGTTATACTGCTGCTCGAATTGCTACAATATTTATTTTAAGATCAGTAGTCACAATAGGTGACACTATAGTAGCAACAAAATTTGATGTCAAGGCACGGTGGTCTTCCGCCAATACAGTGGTAGAACATGTATGTGGCCCCCTCAAAAAAGAAATCTCAAACGCCCCTAGTCTTTGTTTAAGCGCCCCATGCAGATACCACTTGCATTGTGGTGCTTGCACACAACTTAGGGCTAAGTAATGAGGCTTCGACATGTGCACTATATATTCCAGCTTATTTTTTATGTGCCACACCTTAACTGCATTGACTAATTCTTCCTTCGTTTGGAACACTTGTCCCTCCTCCAAGACAGTTCATGTTGACCGAATTCTTCTACTTTCCTCTCAGTCAGAATATACTGCCTCGTCTGCCCATGAGACGTCTTCAAATTCAGGAACAGGAGCTTGGGCAAATGAAGGCCCGGCACCATCATCATCAACATCTAATTCATCCTCCTCCTCGTCAAACCCCACATCTGCATCTTCATCAGATGCCTTAGAATCATTGTTGGCATAAGCCCTATCAAACATAGTTGTGCTCTCGTTCGCAACCATTCCAGCAACCAGTGAAACGCCCATCATTGGACCTCTAGACGGACCTGATGCCTCAACTACACTATGCGATACACGATGTTGGGCTCTTCCCGCAACATTCACAGTAGTTACATACAATTCTATGTATGTCGTCCTATTTTCTAAAGCGATTTCGAACATAGACCTGAATGCCATTGGACAAACGATCTCAATAGGTGTGTATCGCATAGGATTCTGGGATAACAACATTCTCAATGTTCTGGGATAACAGCCAGTAAATTCATGCATCGTTTCCTCCAACTCCGGAAGAGAAATTCCAGACTGCACCCTGAGTATAAACTGCCTTCCACTCGTGTAATCAACATCATCAACAGTTTGCATCGTATCTCCATCATAATGGCACAACAATGTGACTACGTTGCACGCCATAATTTATAAACTGAATCTCGGGTAAACATACAATGTAATATTAATGACATCACAGAGTATCTAACAATATTATATCAAACTAAGAAATGCAACATATTAACTAACTATTTATTATTCATATAATATACAATTTTCATACTATAAATATAATTCCTAATATCTTATCAATTCAAATAACTTAAATATTTAAAAAATTGGTAAGTCCAATTTTAACAATTATAATAGAACAATGAATATTAATTGTGTTACACAGTGGTGGATGCACGTTGGAGGCACCGGGGTGCGTATTTGAGCCTAATGTTTAAAAGGTACGTGTTCTAGTTTGAGCCTCATAAAAGCTTGTTTATGTCCCTTATTTTTTCATCAAAATTACCCTTTTCTAATTATTTTTAAATCTACTTATATCATTCTATTCTGATATATTTTTTCATAATAACAAACAAATTATTTTAGCAACCTTTTATTCAATATTATATTAACAAAGAAATTTTATAATATATTATTATATATATTGTAATTATTGTATTAATATTACTAAACAAACCTAATAAAATATATTATATAACCATGTAACATAATATTTTTTTCTAACAATTCTTAATGTCTTACAAATCCGAATCACATTAAAATAATCGTAATATATATAAAAAATAAAATTACATCTCTAAATTGTTCAAAATATCAAATTTAAATGTCTAAAAAATTCATAAGTCAGATTTTAACAATTATAATATGTCTAAAAAATATTTTAAATACATAAAGGTATTATAAACATTTAAAAGATAAGATTACATTTCAAAATGTAGCTTTCTAATAATCATATAATCAATAATAAATGAATATTAATTGTGTTATATTACAGTGCAACACTGAAAAATTATTTAAACTGCCAAAATAATGAATACATTGAAATAAAATATAAATTTTATAATATACCATTATATATAATTTTTTTTCTAGCAACCTCTTATTCTTATATTAACAAATAAATTATATAATATACCATTATATATATCGTAATTATTATATTAATATTACTAAACAAATCTAATAAAATATATTCTATAACCATGTAACATAATATTTTTTCTAACAATTCTTAATGTCTTACAAATCCGAATCACTTTAAAAAAATCGTAATATATATAAAAAATAAAATTACATCTCTAAATTATTCAAAATATCAAATTTAAATATTTAAACAAATCGTAAGTCAGATTTCAATAATTATAATATGTCTACAAAATATTTTAAATACACAAAAATATTATAAACATTTAAAAGATAAGTTTACATTTCAAATTATAGTTTTTCAAAATACCATATAATAAAAAATAAATGAATATTAATGGTGTTACACTAAAGTTTAACACTGAAAAATCATATAAGCTACAAAAATCATAAATATATTGAAATATAACATAAAACATGTAGCTAATAATTCCTTCAGCATCATATTATTCAATATTATATTAACAAACAAATTTTTTAACATGCTATTATATATATTATAATTATTATATTAATTTTACTAAATCAACCTAATAACATTACTATAGTAACAAATTCCTATAAAATAATATGACATTACAATATAAAAGTTTTACAAAATTTAAAAATGACAATAATAACAACTTACATAACTGTGAAAATGAAGGGGAGATTGAAAGTTTTGTTTGAGAGGATAATAGGTTGAAAGATATATTTAAGTAATTGAGTGTTGTGAAAAATTCTAAGACCCTGCTCACGCGGGAGCCCTTGGGGCACTGGTCCTGTTGTTGTTGTTGTTGTTGAATGTTGTGAAAAATATAGAAAAAATTGGCAGTATTTATAAAAATAAAAGTGAAAGAAAATGAAGATGAAGATGAAAATGGAGGGGAAAGATGGGGGTCACGGGTGGGTGTAGGGGTTAGGGGGTATAGGGGTTCACGAGCACCGGCGGGGTGTCTGGCGTTCGTACGCCGTTTCTAGCGGCGTACCAAATTTTCTTCTTCTTCGGACGCCTTTCGAAACGGCGCTTGCTAATACACTATAGTAAAGTGTGCCTATTTCGTAAATATTTTTACAACTGTGCTATTTTGGTAATTTTTTTTTCCAAAGGTGCCAGTTTGGTAAATTATTCGATTTTGAATGAATAATGATTTATAATTCTCCATCACAATATACATAGACACGCATATACTTAGCGTTAAGTTCATTCTCTAATTAAATCTACGAATAACAATTTTCCAAACTTTTTGGCAATTGTAAATTTTAGGCCTATGACCTTGGATTTCTACAGCCTTGGAAGATTCTTGAGGCCCTAAAATACTAAAGAGGGCTGACAGCGGGTCCAAAAAGGTATGGAACAAGCAAGTAGAGAACAATAGTCTTTCGAGAGACATCCGACAAATGCATGTCACTGGACTAGATGTTACACTACTGTAGAGCCCTTCAATCCTTACAAATGCAGCCCAAACTAAACAATTAAAAAAAATATACAATTAGATGCTACACAAGACACCCTCTCTTGTTGCTAGGCTGCCTCCAATATCATATATAAAGAAGGGCAAAACAGAGAGGTGAACATAACAACATTGCAAGCTCACAACAAAACTGGATCATAAAGAGTATCACGCAACTAAACAACATAAGGAATAAAATTAGGCAAAACACCACCACTTTGGGAAAAAACGTAGAGAAATTTCTTCGCAAATAGCTGGCCAGATCAAGAAAACAAAGCTTCCTAGTAGGCACCAACTCTCAAAAAGTGGTGTCGGTGAACTACAGTTGCCTCTGGAAATTTGCTAGTTAGCCTTCCCGCATCAGCTGCATCAGCATCCAGCACAAAAAAAAAAAAAAAAAAAAGAAACCAAAATCTGCATGGACAATCAAAATAACTGCATGGCCATTTTTAACTTATTCTGTTTCCACTTGGGCAGCTTATAGAAAGCATAATTTGTCATCCCAAATTTTTTCTTGAACTCTGCTGCAGAAAGTTATGTTTGCACAAAATGGATGCCATTCCAAGATTTTTGTGTCGACATCATGCTCATAACACATAATGACTATTAACGCAGGACACTAGTGGACGCAATTTATGTGAGCAAATCATGCAACGCAGCATTGATGGGATATGGAAGGCAGCAAGAGGTGCAGCAGGAGGGCAGCAATGGGCAAA
Source organism: Simmondsia chinensis (assembly GCA_018398585.1). Taxonomy (NCBI): domain Eukaryota; kingdom Viridiplantae; phylum Streptophyta; class Magnoliopsida; order Caryophyllales; family Simmondsiaceae; genus Simmondsia; species Simmondsia chinensis. The sequence goes on from JAGTTD010000010.1 coordinate 37,240,515, forward strand.
CCTCTCGCTTGCCGATATCGATTTCTGTAACGCAATCAATGGATGTTGTTTTAAGGTGCTCATACGGGCATATCCACAGTCCGTCGTCATCTTTGGGCACACCTTCTTCAGAGTCCTCCTCTATGCTGCTCATTGCATTTTGCTTGGAATTTGGCACTGCTGTTTTAGGAACCTCTGAACTCCTTAATAATGAAAAAGGGAAGCTCTCATAAATGATAAATTCCAAGTGGAATGAAAGAATTTTCGGGTTCCAAAAGAAAAAAGGATGGATACCTTCAATAGGACTCTTACCAGATCCTGACATATTAAGATTATGTATCAAATTATTTGTTTTAAGTTTATGGGTTGTCAATGGATCACCGATCGATCAGGTGATTTAAGTGATTTTCCGGATTTTGGGCCGCAAGAGGGCCGATCGACCGGGATCCTCCTTATACCCGTGCCTATAAATACGAACGCTAGGGTTCGGTTTTGAGTATCCAAATAAAGTGCGAGGCTGCCGTCATCATCTAGAGAGAAACCCTACAAGAGTTAAGAGAAAGTGATTTGTAATTCTTTCATAGATCTCGTCAAGAGGAAGTGTCGTTGTAATTCTTCCGTTCAAGTATCAATAAAGAATCTCCATCTCTCCCCGTGGTTTTCTCCCCTCTCGATTGTAGAGGGGTTTCCACGTAAATCCGTTTGTGTTCGTGTTTGTTCTTTCTTTCTCATATATTTGTTTACTTCTCGTTTGTGTGGGTCATATTATTTGAATCGAATCAAGTGATTAGGGTTTACACTTTGATACATGTAAAAGAGGTATGTAATAGATATTAGTATGGTTGTTAGGATTAGTAAGGTTGTTAGAACTAATTAGTAATTAGTAGTAAAGTAGTTAGACTTAGTTAGTTACTGTTACTATAAATAATGGTGTAATTGATCATTTGAAGAAAAAAAAGGATCAAACAATCTTCTATGCTCTCTCTCTCTCTTCTTTCTCGTCTAACTCTAATCTCTCTCTCTTCTCCTACTAGTCTCCTTCTTTCTCTCATTTAACTCTACTTCTTCAATTTACCCTAATCCTAACCCTAATTCTTGGATGCAACCCTAATAGTTGCATCATTTGGTATCAGATTTTAGGTTCGTGCTGCGTTTTCTTGCTCAATCATGGTGGATGGCACAACAAGTGTTACTGATTTGTGCCGGGTTAAGGCTCGATTGGACAATACTAAGGCTCGTTTACATTGTTCCATAGATGAGACGTTCCAAGCAATTAAATCGGATCTCACTTCAATTAAGCAAGGACAAGGCAAGATTATGGATCTTTTGCAAGAATTTTGTCGAAGGAGACTGGCATCTAGTGAAGCTATACTTGCGGTAAGGATTACTTGTGTTCTCTATCCTGTACATAAGGATATCCTTTACCAAGTATTCTCTCCATTTGGCCCACTTGAAGAAATCAAAATAATCTCATCATCAATTTTGGAGGTTAAAGCATAAGTCCGTTTTTCCTCAAGAGCTAATACAACTTCTGCATTTTCCTTACATGGAAGAGCTATATATGATGGTTGTTGTTATATGGATATTCAAATTCTCAATCTTGAGCCTCAAGTATATAAGATGCAACAACCTATTGGAGATGTATATGTTGCCTCATCAAATTGCTATAAACAACATGTAGTTCATGAAGTGAACGCACTTCATGTCAAGAGTGTTTTTTGTACTAAAAATGGTGGTAAAATTTCAACAAAGGAAGTTGAAAATAATGTTCTAGTCTCTTGTATTGAAGTTCTTGAGCCTAAACCTCCCAGTGAAGTTGTTGGTACCACGTGGCTGAAGAAACATGACATGGCCACTATCGACAAGGATTCGAGCATTCAGAGGAAACTTGATGAGTTTGCCGACTTAGAAATAAATGAAATATTTGAAGTTCTAGTAAAGATGAGAGGGTACAGGAGTTCAATTTTGGAAAAATGGAAGCTACTCCTCAACTAGAGGCTTCTGTTGTTGTTTGCGACTCATTGATCAATAAAAGAGCTAAGTTCTTTGAGTTGGATCTACCATTTGAATGTGAAGGGGGGGATTACTTTCCTACAGTCACCTATGTTGTGATAGAAAATGAGAATAACGGAGTTGTTTGTCATCCATTTTGTGCTAATTTTGGGCTTACGGGTGATCCTTCATCAAAGGCTGCAATAGAATTTCATGAAGAGTTGTCACAACTTCAACACTTTGTCAACCACATATTTGTATTTGATCCTGGTGGTGGAGAAGCTTTTAATGGGCTAATGCAGCAAATAGAAAAATAATCAAATATTATGCTAGGACAGCATATTGTTTACTTTAGAGAGCATTATAACATTAGAAAATCCGTAAAATTCGGTGTATTTTTTTCCTTTTCTTTTCACCCTTGAGGACACGAGTGTTTTGGCGGGGGAGTAATGATACATGTAAAAGAGGTATGTAATAAATATTAGTATAGTTGTAAGGATTAGTAAGGTTGTTAGAACTAATTAGTAATTAGTAGTAAAGTAGTTAGACTTAGTTAGTTACTATTACTCTAAATAATGGTGTAATTGATCATTTGAAGAAAAAAAAGAATCAAACAATCTTCTATGCTCTCTCTCCCTCTCTCTTCTTTCTCGTCTAACTCTAATCTCTCTCTCATCTCCTTTTAGTCTCTTTCTTTCTCTCATCTAACTCTAACTCACAACCCTAACCCTAATCTAAGTTACACCCTATATTGGTGCAACACACTTCCGCATCAAGATTTTCCTAACAAATTGGTATCAGAGTATATCAGTTTGTTCCAGATTTATACGCACATGGCATAATAAGTTTTTAATTGTTAGATGTGAGATATTAAAAAATGTAAAAAATATTACAAATAAATTTAAATTAGAATAATTTTTTAGAATAATTATTTATTATTAAATAATTTTAGAATTATTTGAAAATTTTTATTTTCAATTTTTAACTGTTAGATGTGAGATATTATACATTTTTCATACAAGTAAAAAATATTACAAATAAATTTAAACCACAATCGATGCATAAATATAAAAATATAAATATAATATATATAATCTAAGTTATAGAGTTGAAAAGGTCAAAAAGAAATTTGAAGTCATTTATTTACAAACAAATTTTTTTTATAATAGATATCAGTAATTTATATATACTTCAATAAAACAAGTGAGACTATAACATATAACAAAATTATTTATTTTTATTTTTTTCTAACATAAACAATATTTAGTATTGTATACAAAATAAGCTCAACAAAAAATTAAAAATATAATTAATTGTACGTATGTATAGTGACAATTCTCGTCCAAAAAAATTTATAGTGACAATTCTATTTGTTAAAAAAAATTAATAAATGTGGCCTCAAGAGGATTCGAAACTGCATTCTATATCTATCACATTACACCTTAGTAACCACTAGGCTAAAGGTGCAAGAGTAAACTTCATACGTTAATAATATTATTTATTAAATTCAGGCCACCCAGCTGCATGACATCTGGGATGCCATGCAACGGTGTTATACGACATTCGAGACGTCGTGTAACGTTGTATGATCTTTCAGAAGTCGTGCACCGGGTGGCCCGTTATTATAATCATTTTCGAATGACGTGCAAGGGTTAGTAAACAATAAAGTGTCATTTACTAAATATTTTTAAAAATGGTGCTAAAATACAATAATAACAACAACAGTCCCAGTGCCTTGCGGCTCCCGCAGAACGCAGGGTCTTGGGGGGGGGGGGGGGGTGATGTACCCAACCTTACCCCTTCCGACAGGAAAGGAGACTGTTTTCGGGGACCCCCAACCTGAAGTAGCTGAGTGCCTGCAGATAAACCACCAATCAATAACATGTATATAGAGGCAAAAGTAGAAGAAGGAGAGAAAAGGGAGGAGAGGAAGAAGAAGAAGAAGAAGGAGAAGGAGAATGGGCATGATTAGGGACTGAGCTAGCCTAAAAGTGCTACATTAGAGGTTATGCTTGCCTAAGAATCTTAGACAACCAGCCACTCCCCGCACTACTCTACTCTTGCCATCTCCGCTACCCTAATGCTAGCCCTCCAACGTGTCCTATCTGAGGCCATCTCCTCTCTTAGGTTTAGGTGGGTTAGGTCTTGACGAATCGTCTCAAGCCAACTCTTCTTTGGTCTGCCCCTCCCTCTTCTGCTTATCGCTGTGTTGAGCTGTTCACACCTCTTGACTGGGGCTGAGGTCGGTCTTCTGCTGACATGTCCAAACCATCTTAGGCGGTGCTCCCTCAATTTATCCTCGATCGAAGCTACACCCAGTTTACCTCGTATCACATCATTCCTAATCCTATCCTTTCTTGTGTGGCCACACATCCATCGTAACATCCTCATCTTTGCCACCTTCATCCTCTGTGTCTGATTTTGTTTCATTGGTCGACACTCTGCTCCATATAGCATAGCCGATCTTACTACCATCTTATAGTATTTTCCCTTTAACTTTAGCGGGAACTTTCTATCACACAGCACCCCGGATGCCATCCTCCACTTCTGCCAGCCTACTTTAATCCTGTTGCTGACATCCTCATCTCTTTAAAAATGGTGCTAAAATATTAAATATTTTTTAAACTTGGACCATTTTGTTAAAAAAGTCATTTTTTTTGGAGTTTTTTAGCTAAATGACACTTTTTCAAAAAAAAATTTAGAAAAATAGCATCATTTAAAAAATATTCAGCAAAATAGCACTATTTACTGTTCATTAACGTTGCACGCCTTCCAGGAAGTTGTGCAACCAACGTTGCACGACATCCGAATAGTCGCGCAACAAAAGCCCGTAACAAATAAATTTTTTTATATAAAATTAAAATTTTAAATATAATTTTAATAAGAAGTAATGACAACTAAATAAGAATAGTAGTTATAATAGTTAGTAGTCTAAACTTTAAAACAGAGGTCCTAGGTTTAAGTCCCACCTCAAGCAAGCCATTTTTTTGTATATTTGTATAACAATATTAAAATTTAGATATTTTATTAAATGAGAATATTTTTTTTATAAAGTAATTTTTTTAACATTTAAAGTAAATTTTTACGCATAAAATAAATTAAAATAATTATAAAATAATTAGGTGAAGTAAATTTAAGGAAAAATAGTTTTATAAAATTACACATAATTATAAAAATTTACACAAAAATATTTGAAGAAAATATCCTTATTTATAATTTTTAAAAAATAACTATAAAATTTATGTGTAAATATTTTTGACCTTTAAAGTAATTTAAAATAATTTACAGTAATTGGCATGTAAAAATATATTTACATCCCAATCAAAATTAAAATTTTATATAAAACAAAAGGTAAATTGGATAAGAATTAGCAAGATTAAGATAGAGCTTTCAAGTAATTAGATCAAGTGTTTTTTAAAAATATTTACATCCCAATCAAAATAATTTTATATAAAATATTCACAATTGATATCAGAGCTTTGATTTAGCTGCCAAATATTTTTTACATGCCAATTACTTCAAATTATTTTAAATTACCTTAAAGGTCAAAAAAAGTACACATAAATTTTATAATTATTTTTTAAAAATTATAAATGAGAATATTTTCTTAAAATATTTTTGTGTAAATTTTTATAATTATGTGTAAATTTTATAAAAATATTTTTCCTTAAATTTACTTTAGATTACTTTAAATGTTAAAAAAATTACTTAAAAAAAAAAATTTCTCATTTGATAAAATATTTAAATTTAAATATTGTTATACAAAAATACAAAAAATAACTTGCTTAAGGTGAGACTTGAACCTAGGATCTTTTTTCAAAGTTTAGACTACTAACTATTAAAACAACCATTCTTATTTAGTTATTTTAACTTCTTATTAAAATTATATTTAAAATTTTAATTTTATATAAAAAGAATTACCTCTGTTGCACGATTTCTCGGAAGTCGTGCAATGGGCTTTTGGTGCACAACTATTCGGATGTCGTGCAACATTGGTTGGACGACTTTCCGAAAGACGTGCAAAATTAATAAACAGTAAATAATATTATTTTGTTAAATATTTTTAAAATTTTTTTTAAAACAGTGTCATTTAGCTAAAAAAAAAGTCCTTTTTTTGATCGCGAAAAATACTGAAAAGTTGCTTAATTTAAATACACTTGCTTGCTGGCGTTCAGAAAAAGTACACATGCTTTGCTTGTTCTTTTTGTCATTGTTTTCTTGAGCCCAACGCGCATTGATGACCTGCACTATTGTCCTTCCCTGCGGCTGCTACAGCGCCAACGGTCACCATTTCTCGGACTAATTTACTATACTATCACAATTTAAAAAAAAATTTATCAAAATATTTAACAAATTATCATATTTTACTTTAATAAAATAGGTGCACACCTTTCCGTACGACGTGCAACAGTGAATAAATTTTTTTTAGTTTCACATTTTTAAAATTTAAAAAAAAATTAATAAATCTTTTTTATTTAAATTATTTTTATTTTTAATTTTATAATTTGAATCACTAAATACATATATTTTTATTTTTAATTACGGGTTTGGGAAGTCCTCACCTTCAGGTGGGGGGCATTGGGAAACAGCATCTCTTCAAGTTAACACCCTGAAGGGGGAAGGCTGCATACACCCGTCCCCCCAGACCCTGCGTAAATAATCATTTTATATAGTTCAAATTATATATGAATTTTTAAAATATATTTTATAAACTATATGAAATAATTTTTTAGTTTTTGAGTTACATATATCTAGTAAATAGTTCAAATAATAATGTACAAATACGTAAACTCATAATTTTTTATTGAAAATATCAACATCTCTTCATTTAAATGTGTCCCTCATATAGTTTATAAAATATATTTTAAAAATTCATATATAATTTAAACTACATAAAATGATTGTTTACGCAGGGTCTGGGGGGATGGATGTACGCAGCCTCCCCCTTTAGGGTGTTAACCTGAAGAGAGACTGTTTCCCAGTGCCCCCAACCTGAGGGTGAGGATTTTCAAGACCCGTAATTAAAAATAAAATATATGTATTTAATGATTCAAATTATAAAATTAAAAAAAAATAATTTAAATGAAAAAAAAGATTTATTAAATTTTTTTTAAACTTTAAAGATGTGAAACTAAAAAACAAAAAAAAATTGTTCACTGTTGCATCCCGTACGAAAAAGCGTGCACCCACTTTGCTACAGTAAAATATGATAGTTTATTAAATATTTTAAAAATTATATTATTTTGCTAATTTTTTTTTTAAATTGTAATAATATGCTAAAACAGTCCATTTCTCGCGTCCCCTCCTTTTTCATGCTGAAAAGAACTTACTTGTTTGGGCGTGTCTTTGGTGTAGAAAAATTATAAGGTGGGCGTACACACATATCTTATAATTTTGTACATAATTAAACTAAATTTTGTATCATATAAAAAAGTATATTTTTTCTGTTAAAAAAAAAAGTACCTTTTTTGTACGGTAAATAAAGCGTACTTGTTAAGCTTTTTCTTGGTCAACACTGCAAGGCCATAATAACTTGCTTAAACTTCAAAAACTTCCAATACTAGACAAATAGATGCGTCTTCCCTCTACGCACAAAGGCTCTCAGATGGTGTCTATCTCTATTATCTATACTAGCTTAGATTTACTTCAATGTTTTTCCCCGAAATTGCTTCGCTTGCATGTAAAATGTGTAGTGGAGGAAATTAATAAACCCATTTTCCAAGGTGACTTCATATTCCATTGAAGAAGAAATCTAATACATACAGATCATTTTAGCCTGGTTAAGAGCATCTAAGGTTAATGAGCAACTACTATTTGGTAAAGAACTCTCCTCCAAGTTCTTGTTTATCCCCCCAACTCTCTGTGTGGTAGAATATCATTAAATACATGATGATAGGCATATATCCTTGAATATTATTCTCATTATGGCTTTATCATCTCGTAATACTCCTTACTAGAAGCCAATAGATAGGAATCTAGAAATTATAAAATGTTTTTAATTATGAGGATTTATTTTTTTTATCTTTTATGCAATATCTATCAGGCTTTAGAAGAATATATCTTAATACATCAAGATATGAACTCTAGGGATAATTAGATTTCTTTCCCTCATTTGTATAACTTTCTAGAAATTTTCAATGGACTTTGCAGTATTTTGGTGGTTTATTTGAACAAGTGGTAGAAGAAGTTGAATAATTTGGAAGCTGCATATTGATTTTTGTTTGAGCTTAAAATGATATGAAGTCATGTCTAAATACTGATTTGAAAACTGAATATCCGCGTGAATTGGTTATAAACAAAAACAACTACAGCCCATTGCCCACCAAGACAGGGTTTAGGAAGAGCAGCTTTACCTCAACATAATGCTATCAGAAGAGAAGTAATTCCTTAAGGGCCGTAACTCCATTTTAAAATTCATCAAATATGACATCACCTTACCGAACAAGGTGACTGCCCTTCACCTGAAGTATCATCGACTCACAAAGCATGCTCACATCCATCATGCGTGAAGATTATACATAACGTCAACTTGACACTTATTGGTGTTATCATATAGTATATATTGGTTGTGCATTTATTTTGTCCTTTCATTTCATTAAAGCACTCTGATTGCACTCAAGACTTCCATTTTAATTGATGCCATTACATCTACAGATTATTGTTGTGATCCTTTCTCATGGAAGTAACTATTGCTGGAAGATGACGTAAGATCTAGTTAAACTCAGGTGCGTCTTTTTGTTTGAAACACTATGTTGATGTTGCTATATTTTGATGTCGAAATTTGTTTTATGGAGAACATTATCATATTATAGCGTTTAGGACACTAGTAATTCCATGTGTGCCTAATTGTAGTAATAAACTATGCTACAAAAGGGCACTAATGATAAACATGCTATTATTTCATTTTATAATTATCACTTAAAGGGATCCATCTATCTTGGTTCTGAATTTCAATTTTCAGATGCTTTAAGGCGTTCCCTAATCCTCCCAGACAGAATAGTTGCTTATTATGAATCATGCAAAAAGGAAAAAAAAAGTCATCATTAACTTAACTGAAAGTGGGATGAAGTTATATTTTTAAATCAAAAGATAAAGTTACAATACCTGTGTTACATGGATTACTGTTCTCCACTCCTCAATAGGTAAGAGACTGGCCATAATTGTCCCAACCTACAATTAGTAGATGATTAAGTGGAAGCTACATAGAAACTATGCCGCAAGTGGCTCCAAGATCGGTCAATAGTGCCCTGCTAATGAAATTTCAGGGCACAAGGAAGATGTAAGACGTTTTAACACTATTCTCCTCAGACCAGGTTGTGATTCTTCCATGTGTGTGGTTAGAAAAGAATGCTAGAATTTTTAAGGATTAATATATACTAGTTAATTTCTTGCAGGAAAATGTTTTTTAGGAGCTTTGTGGACCAAAAGCTTCTAGGGTTCTACTGATATAGCCTTAACTACTTCACATGGGGATTGGAAGACTTTGTATTATTAGTTCAATTTTCATTTGTTCCTTGGTTGTGTTTTGATGATATATTGTCCTTAACTCTTTATATATGCTTTCCCTCTTAATAATATTTCTTTTTTTGATTAAAATAATTACTCAAAAGAGCAAATCACTTACTAAAAACCACCACTTAATACTCAACTACTCAAAATCACCATTTATTTACTCAAGAACACCTACTTACTCAAAATGACTACCCATTTACTCAAACTCACCACTCAATTACTCTAAACCACCATACACTTATTCAAATCACCTATTTACTCAAAATCACCGCACATTCACTCAAAACCAACACTCACTTTCACAAATCAGTTACTCAAAATCATCATCCAAATACTCAAAAACACCATTGAATTTTTCAAAATAACCTAAATATTTTTGAATAATCATGCATTTACTCCCAAATCACCATCCACTTACTCAAAATCACCTTAGTTCTAAAAATCAGCACTCACTCAAAACTACCACTCAATTATTCAAAATCATCTTCCACTTACTCAAAATCAGCTCTCAATTGCTCAAAATCCCCATCCACTTATTTAGAATTAACCCACTTAAAATCACTACTTAATTGCTCAAGATCACCCATTTAACCAAAGTCACTGCATACTTGGCATAAATCAACACCTAATAACAACAACAAACTCAGTGCCTCATTGGGCTCCTTCCAAGGCAAATTTGGGAGGGTAAAATATATGCAGCCTTACCCCTACATAATGCAATCCAGAAAGGACGTTTCTTCTTACAATAAATGTAATACCCGCTTACTAAAAATCGTTACTTAATTACACAAAGTCTCCAACTTACTTGAGCTTACCATTCAATTATTCAAAATCAATACTTAATTAATCAAAATCGCTATCCACTCACTCAAGATCACCCATTTACTCACAATCACTGCTCAATTATTCAAAATCACCTTTCACGTACTCAAAATCGCCATCTAATCTCAAAATCATTACTCAACAACTCGAAGTCATCATCCAGTTACTCAAAATAACCTCTCACTAACTAAAAATTACAATGTAATTACTCAAAGTTACTCAATTACTCAAAACTCAACCAACACATTCAAAATAACACGCAATTATTCAAAAGAACGATCCACTAACTCAAAATCATCCACTTACTCAAATCACCACTCATTACTCAAAATCTCCATCTACTTACTCACATCCTTCCAGTTACTCAAAATCAACATTCCCTTACTCAAAATTACCCCTCAGTTACTAAAAATCATCTAGTTAATCAAACTAACCAACCACATACTCAATTTCACCGCTTAATCACTCAAAATCACCCACTCACTCAAAATCAACACTCAATTAATCAAAATAACCACTCAATTACTCAAAATGACTACTCATTTACTCAAAATCGCCACTCAATTACTCAAAATTACCATCCACTTACTCTAAATCGCCATTGAATTACTCAAAATCACATAATTATTCCAAATTAGCACAAACTCAAAATAAACACCCCCTTACTCAAATTCAAAACTCAATTACTCAAGATCACCACTCAATTATTTGAATCACCAAATTACTCAAAATAAATATATACTTGCTCAAAATCAACACTCAGTTACTCAAAATCACCACTCAATTAATCAAAATCACATACTTACTAAAAATCAGCACTTAATTACTCAAATCATCATTCACTTACTCAAAATCACCACTCATTTACTCAAAGTCACCCCTCAATTACTCAAAATTACCCAATTACTAAAAATGACCATCTACTTACAATCACCAATTTACTCAAAATCACCACACGCTTACTCAAAATCACCATCCACTTACTCAAAATCACGCATTTTTGATTATCCACTCAATACTCAAAATCTCTTAAGTACGCCAAATCATCACCCATTTGCTCAAAATCATCATCATCAAGCTAAAAGTTGCTCACATACTGAAAATCACCACTGAATCATCCAAAATCACCGAATTACTCAAAATAACCATCCACTTACTTAAAGTCACCCACTCACTCAAAATCAACAATAATTTACCAAACTTACCAATATTTTACTCAAAATGAAATATCATTGTTGATCAAAAATATCGTTCACTCAAAAGTCACCAAGCAATCACTTGAGTTTTCAAAAACAGCACCCACAAATTACAAATCACCACCCAATTACAGAAAATGGGGCATGTTAGGAGATAACCAACCACTGCCCCTGTCAAGAGATGCGAACAATTCCATGCTACGCTTGGAAGGAGAGAGAGAGGTAGGCAAAAGAAGAGATGGATAGAGACGATCCCACACAACCTCACCCACCTAAATCTACAGGAGGATATGGCATTAGGTAAGGCTCAGTGGAGGGCTAGTATATGGGTAGCTGATGTAGCGGTGTAGAATTTTGGCTAGCACTAGTGCCCCTAGACTTATATGTCTTCCCGTTAGGCTTACTTGATATGTCTGGGAGCTATGTATCACCTATCGCTGCTTCATGATTCATACTGTCTTTATGCTATTTGCTTGTTATGTCTCGTTGTTTTGCCCCTACGCTTGTATGCTTCTATGCTTCTCAGGTTGGAGGTCCTCGGAAACACGGAAACAGCCTCCCTTTAGGTATCACCCTGAAGAGGTTGCGTACAATCCCCCTACCCCCCTCTGAGGCATTGGGTCGATTGTTGTTGTTGTGACCCAATTACAAAAAATCAACATCTGATTACACAAAATCACCCCCTTTCTAAAAATCGACTCAAAATCACTCAAAATCACACATTTACTCAAAATTATTACACTTAAAATCAACACCAATTTATGTAGATTGAAAACTTAATTATTTACAAATTACCTTTTTACTCAATATCACCATTCAGTTGTTTAAAATGACGACCCACTTATTCAAAATCTACTCAATTACTGAAAGTCACCAACTACTTGCTCAGAGTCATCACTTGACTACTCAAATTCGTCTAATTACTCAAAATAACCATCCATTGACCCAAATCACTACACTTGCTCGAAATCACCACTCAGTTACTCAAAATCATCCACTCAATTACTCAAACTAACCCATTTACTCAAAATCACCATCTTCTTGCTTGAAATCACCACCTCAATTACTTAAAATCAACTAATCACTCAAAATAACAATGCACTTACTCAAAATCACCATCCGCTTACTAAAAGTTACCACCCACTTACTCAAAATCACCATTCAATTACTCAAAATTACCCACTTACTCAGACTCAACATCCAGCTACTTAAAATCACCACTAAATTACACAAAATGAATTAGTACTCAAAATAAACATCCACTTAAACAAGATTACCATACACATAGTCAAAATAATCATCTAATTATCAAATTCACTTACTCATAATCACTCAATTACTCAATGTCACCACTTAGTTACTGAAAGTCACCTAACTACCAGTAATAACCCCCCACTTAACATCACTACTCAATTACTCCAAAGCAGCATCCACTTACTCAAAATCACTACTCAACTACTCAGAATCTCCTAATTGCAAACAATAACCATCCACATATGCGAAATTACCCATTTACTCGGAATCATGACTCAATGACTCAAAATAACCATCCACTTACACAAATCAAAACTCAACTACTGAAAATCACCTAATTATTGAAAACATTGATCCACTTACTCAAAATCACCATTTGTTCAAAATAATAATCCACTTACTCATAATTACTATATTAAATTACTAAAAATAGCCTAAATAGTCAAAATTAGCACTCACTCACTCAAAATAAACACCCACTTACTCAAAATCAAAGTTTAATTACTCAAAATCACCTAAACTCAAAATAACCATCCAGTTACTCAAAATTACCCATTTACTCAAAGCGACCACACACTAAAAATTATGCACTTACTCGATCATCACTCAATTACTCAAAATCACCCACTTACTCAAAACACCACTTAATTACTCAAAATCACCTAGGTACACAAAATCTCCACCCACTTATTCGAAACCACTATCCACTTAATCAAAATAAGCCATTAACTCAAAATCACAATAAAGTTACTAAACTCACCAGATTAATCAAAATAACCATCCAATTACTCAAGCTCGTCACTTAATTACTCAAAGTCACCCATTTACTCAAAATCACTCACTTACTCAGATCACCACTCAATCACTCAAAATTACCTAAAATCACCCACTAATTCAAAATCACCACTCAAAATCACCACCTATTTACTCAAAATCATCCACTTTCACAAATCACCTAATTACACAAAATTCCCACCCATCTACACAAAATCACCATCTATTTACTCAAAATCACCTAAGTATTCAAAATCACTAGCCACTTGCTCAAAATCATGACTCTTTGTAACTCAAAATCATCATCCGCTTACTTAAAATCGCCCACATTCAAAATCACCGCTCAATTACTCAACGCTGATTTACTTGAAATTTCCATCCACCTACTGAAAATACATGTAATCAACCATTTGAAATAAATTTTGCATAATCTGTGAAGGATCTGAGGACTTTTCTCCTTTAGCATTTACTAACCAAATCTGTTTGGCTTCCAAAAGGACATGGTTCTGTTGACTACAAAAAGTAACCTCATTTATTTGATTCTCAATACTAGTTGAAACATGTAGAGTTGAGGCTAATAGTTCATTTCGTATAACCTATAGCACTCACCCAGTATTAAGAACGCATAAATTGTCATCATTATTGTTCAAGCATCGTTATCAAAGTCAGCAATAACTATGCTTGTTTTCCAAGTCATCAATAAATTCATACAATTTTACATCGAATCCCACTAAAATCATATTTGATTTACCTGTCAAAACCAAATCTAAATAAAAATGAGAAAAGAAGTGAAACATAGCATGAAGATTTTTTCATAATACTCAAGATTTCATTACATCGTGAAAAAGAAGAACCCTTGCGCAAAACAGGGTATATTGGTCCATCCTTATGAATAAGGTCTCGGTCCTTCCGTGGAGACACATCGCAGGGAGATCAATTTCTGTTGTAGGAGAAATAAATTACTCGTGTGGTTAATAATATTTTATTAGGTAATTTTATTTCAATACTAACAGTGGGGGTGGTTAAGTCAGTAGTAGTGGGTGGTTATATCAGTACTGATCCCTTTTGTTCTTGTATAAAAGCGACACTAGGGTTGTATGGCTAGTATGAAAAAGAACGTAAGTTAATCTCTCTCTCTCTATACTTCTTTCTTCTCCCTTTCTGTATTTGTTCTCTCTTTCCCCTCAATTTCTATTATAAACACTAGTTATGTTTTGAAGAGGAGCATCTAGTCAATCTTCCTTGTTTTAACCGCATCAATTTCCTCACCTAAAATTTTCAACATCAATGAAAACTTGAAGGCACAACATACTCAGGGATTTCAGAAAGTTTACTATGACAAATCTGAAAACAACCTCTGCATAAAAAAGCTTACTATGACATACCTTGGTCTCTGCAATTAAACACCGTAGAACAAGGGGCTGAAATTGGATTCATTGTATTAATAGTTGAAAATCAAATTCTAGAGGAATTTATGATAAAGCGGCATCACCGTCGATTAAAAAAAAAAAAAAAGCGGCCTCCCCTCAAATTCATTTTCAACAACGAACGCAAACAATCATCGGGTCTCTCTGCCTCGAGCCCTGTGCCTGCAACCCCACGATAAAAGTCCTGTAATGCACCAACTTGCGCCCGTAATTCCATGTAAATCAATCGACAAATTCCAAAATCTGCTGCGAAATAATACGTACCCAAGGAATCGGAGGTTTCCTGGACATGATCGACAAAGATTTTGAAGGTGGACTGTATCACTGCCGTAATCGACCGCGGATAGAGATCGGGGGGCAAATAGGCGATGACTTTGCTTGTTAAGGAGAATCTGGGCCCGGGGCTTTGGAGTGATAGAGATGAGATGATTGGATGACTGAGGGGAAGAGAGTGGTCGGAGGGAAAATGAAGAGGACTGGGAGGAAGGTACTGTCTCTTGCGGCGGGGGTTTTGGACCATGGAGCGAAACTGGGGGGAAGAGAGAAAATCGAAATCACAATTACGTGGGCCTGATAGTTGGGTTGGGCTGTAATAGTTTGTTACCCTTACGAGACCGGTCCAATTGAGAGGAAGAGAAAGAAAATAGAAATCAAATGTGGGCCTCGGTAGTTCGGTTGGGCTAAAATAGGTTGCTATGCGCACAAGCCCGGTCCAAATTGAGTGTCTTCTATCCCTCATCCCTCATTTTTCAGAATAATTTGGGGGTTAGGGGTTAGGTTTTAGGAGTTTAGGGGTTAGGGTTTTCACCACCGGAAAAAATCCCGGCAGTGAAAGAAGGTGGCGGGAGGTCGGGAGCCGGCTGGAGGGCCTGGAGATGGGCCAATGCAAACCAATAGGGTGGCGATTCTGGGCCAGATTTAGGGCCCACGTTGGTGGAGCCGTTGGGCCTCCTAATGTTGGGCCTAGGGTTGGGCTGAATGGAGGAGACGGTGGTGTTCACATTGGACCTGATGCCGGGCCTCTGGATGGAGCTGAATGTTGGGTGTGTTGAGGGTAGTATTGGCCCTCGAACTGGGCCTGGCGTTGTTGGGGTGCAGATTGGTTGTACGATTAGGGGTGAATATTGAGTGGATTGGGTTTGGGTAATAATTAAAGAGACTCATTAAATATCCAACGGAAGAATCGATGCTTTACTATCAATCAGATGCTTTACTATCAATCACAAGTTTCGTGTTGGACGCGGTACTCATACTGAAATTTATGGTGAAGGATTACTATATTATATAAATCCCCATCTACTTCCGGGATTCCTCCTGAAACATTTTTAAAATATAAAATTTCAGTATCTTCCCACGAATTAGTGAATTCTCTAAAATTTCATCATAAACGTGAAATACAAATATGTGATTTAGAAGGTTGTGGATTTGTTTTAAATACAAATATGTGATTTAGATCCGAATATCTTTAATTGAAATATTTAGCGTATTATATTTATTTTCATATGAATTTGATTTAAATATGATTTGTTTTATGATTCTATTAGCAAAACAAACTTGGCTTGTAATAATTGGATTCCCTGTGGTATGAAAATTTATTATTTATGTATCCTGACATTTCAATATATACCCTTGGGGTCCAAGGGGTTGGGATTTTAGGGCTTAGGGAAAACACATACAAACTGGACACGTTCTCTACGGTTGGGGGAGTGGGGTGATTTCTGGGCGATTTTTTGCCAAGGGCTAGGGCGGGCGTGTGGCGGGCCGTGAGTGCAAGTATGAGGTCGGGTTCGGTGGCTGTGTGTTCGCCAGCTCCTCCACTTCCTGGTGGTGGTGCCCGCTGGTATTACCGGCAGCCGTAAGAGGGTGCTAGGGGTTTAGGGGTTTTAGGTTTTGGGGTTTTAGGGTTTGGGGTTTATGGTTTAGGGTTTTTTAGGGTTTAGTGTTTTTTAGGGTTTAGGGTTTAGGGTTTTAGGTGTTAGGGGTTTGGGGTTTAGGGGTTAGGGGTTTGGGGTTTGGGGTTTAGGGGTTAGGGGTTTGGGGTTTGGGGGTTTGGGGTTTAGGGGTTTAGGGTTTAGGGTTTAGGGGTTGGGGGCAATTTTTCGCCTGTGACTAGGGCACGGGCGTGCAGGCGCGTGGCTCGGTGCACGGGGTCGGGGTCGGTGGTCGAGTGTTCGTCGGCATCTCCACTTCCTGGTGGTGGTGCCCGCTGGTGGTTTCCAGTGGCCGTCGAGGGTGAAAATAGTGAGAGAGGGTGACAGGGTTGCGTTTTTCGCTGGTGTTCGACGTAGGACGTTCTGGGCTTCCATTCCGGCAGCCCATCACCGGCGACCCCACCCAGTCGACTCGCCTCTCCCTGCTCGACCATTTGGCGGTGGTCCGGTGCTCATTGGTGGCGCGGCGGCAGCGGCGTACGGACCATCTTCTCTCTCCTGGCGATTTTGGTCGCCCGACTTCTCTCTCCTCTGATTTGGAGGCTTCACCTGTAAGTTTCCTTCGTCTTCTCCTCCCTGGTGTTTCGCTGGTGTCTGGTGGTCTTCTTGGTCGGGTCGATGCCGGTGGTGGTGTGGGTGGCGGCGCGCGGTGGCCGCCCAAAGCCAAACCCTAATTTGGGGTGTTTTTTATGAAGGTTTAAAGTTGGGATTTCTTCCCCTAATTTTCGACCCTTTCCTCTCTTTTGCATCAATTTGATTTTTTCGATTTTTGCCGGTGGACTTAGGTTGCTCTTTGGGTGGTTCGTTGGTGGTTTCCAGCGAAGTTCTAAGAAATTACTGTTTTTACCCTCTTTTGTGCTCGGGTCTATTTGCCATGGCACAAAATAGGGGTCCGGTGATGTCTCGGGTTGGGATGGAGGCTGTTAGCCCCTCTAATGGTGTTTCGGGTGGTTCGGGTCACTTATCTTGGGCCGACACCGTCCGTGCACCTCCCCGGGAAGGTGCTTTGCATTTTACTTAACCCTCGCTTATTAATGGTGAAATTGTTACCAAGATAACCGATGAGGATGTTGCTCCCGGGGGTGAAAAATGGGGTCGATGTTTAGTTGGCCGTATCAATTGTGGTAGGGTAGCTTACTCTCGGTGTGTCACTATTGCTAACATGCTATGGGGTTCTAAGGGTTTAGAGTGTGTTATCTCCGATGGGGACGTTTATTACTTTCGATTCAAATCTTTGGCAGCGTCCGAGCATGTTCTTCGTGGTGGCCCTTGGTACATCAAGGGTCATTTCCTCTCTCTTGACCGTTAGAGTGATAATGTTGTTCCTTTGCAAAATATGACTAAACTTCCTATATGGGTTCAACTACATGGCGTTCCGGTGACCATTGGAAGGAAAGGGCGCTTAGTAACATCGCTAGTGGGGCCGGGCGGCCCCTCTACATGGACAAAGCCACCCTTGATGGGACCATGATGAAATACGCTAGGGTCTGTGTTGAAATCGAACCTAAAGTTGAGCCGGCCAAGAAATTGGTAGTTGAATATAATGGTTCTAGATTTCCGGTTAATGTTAAGTATGAGGGTATGCCTAAAGTGTGTTGAAAATGCGGGGTTTCTGGCCATACATGTCCTACCTCAAAAATTGTGGCTCCCCCCCCCCGCCCCCCCCCCCCCCCCCCCCCCCGGCCCCGCGGCACAACCTACTGAAAAATGGGTTCCGGTGGTCGGAAAAAAGAAAAAGAAAAAGAAAAGCAAGAAAACCGGTGGTGGTGGGGTGGCTGGCGGTAGGGGTGATGGTGGCGCTGACAGTGGGCCGGGGGTTACTGTTGAGGCGGTGGGAGAAGCCCAGCTCGTGGGTGCTGATGCTGCTGATTTGGTGAGGCCCATTGGGCCTGGTTCAATTGAAGAGGCCCGTTGTGGGCCGGTTCCTATTGAAGCCCAAACTGCTGCTGCTGTTGATGAGGGTCGTGATGGGCCTGTTACTGTGGAGGCCCGTATTGGGCCCACTGCTTGGGAGGCCCACGCGGGCGTGGATGTGGAGGCCCGCTTTGGGCCTGGGGAAGAGCCGGGCCATTTGGGCCCGGGAATGGTAGCGGCCCAGCGTCACCTTGACGTTGGGCTTCCCGATTTGGGCTCTGATTCGGGGGCTTCTCTGCCCCCTGGTCGGCCTGATTTGGGCTCCGGATCCGTTTTGGGTTCGGGCCAGGGAGGCGAGGGAGATTTTTCGAGTCTTGTTGCGGGTTCGGGCTCTCCTTCTCTTAGCGGGTCCTCACCTACATCTCGGGTGAGGGCGGTTGTGACCCCTCGGGATTCGGCCATAGAGAGTGGGGGAGGGGCTGTGCGAGGCCCTTCCAAAACGGTGGCCCCAACTGGGTCACGACGCTCCTCAGTCGCCCTCTCTGGTTCTTCGCCTACCCATGTCGTTCGTTCTGGATCACTTCCATCTCATGTTGGGGATAGCTTTGGTCTCTCTGATCTTTGTTCTTTAGCCGATTCGTCTCCTCAGGATTCTGAGGATTTGAGCCATGCTATTGTTCCTGAGGCGTTTCTTGAGGTCCCGTATGTTTCGTCTTTTGAGCCCATGCTCTGTACCTTGAATGGGGAGGCAAGTGTGCCCAGCTTCGTTTCGCCGAACCGTTTTGAGAGTTTGTCTTCAGATCGCGACGATGCTGGTCGTCAACCTCTAGCGGAGCGTCATGAGACTCGAGCCAGCTCTCGGGCTCGTGGTGGTCGTAGGTAGACATTTTCTCTCTCATTATTTTTTATGATGATTGGTTCTTGGAATGTTCGGGGTTTTAACAACCCCAACTCCATTCGTGCTGTTCGTGAGTGGATTCGCTCCCACTCTCTTAGTTTGGTTGGCCTCGTTGAGACGAAGACTAACCCTACTGATGTTGAGTCCGCTGTCTCTAGCTGTATGGATGGTTGGTGCTCTCTTTTTGCTGGCGTTAGGCGGTCTTGGTGTCGTCTTATTGTTTGTTGGGACCCGAGGATTTATTCTGTTTCTCTTGTTCGAGGGGGAGACCAGTTTATTACCTATCGAGTTCAGGATGTTCGTGGGGATTGTAGCTTCGTTGTCACCTTTGTCTACAGTTTTAACGAATTGGGACCTCGTCGTGAGCTCTGGAGTTATATCAGGAGTGCTTGTGTTAGTCTCCAAGGGACCCCATGGCTTCTCCTTGGAGATTTTAACACGTTTCTTTGTCCAAGTGATAGTTCGGGTGGGTTCTCTTCCTGGCCGGGCCATATGGATGACTTTCAGGATTGTCTTTCTGAGTCAGGGCTTTCCCCGCTTGCTTTTACTGGCCTTCGTTATACTTGGGCCCGAGGAGGTGAGGGTGATGATCTGCTCCTTAGACGTCTTGACTGGTGTTTAGCGAGTGAGGATTGGCTTCGATCTTTTCCTGTTTCTCTTATGGAGGCTCTTCCCCGCACTGATATTTCCGATCATAGCGCTTTGGTGGTTAGCAGGGCTTGGGGATCGCCGCTCTAGGCGCATCCCTTTTAAGTTCTTGAACTTTTGGGCCGACCATGAGGACTTTTTGCCGACTGTTCGCCGTGTTTGGGATACGCGTGTTGATGGCTCTCCCATGTTCCAGTTAACCCAGAAGCTTAAAAAGCTGAAGGGTGAACTTCGAGCTCTCAACACCAGGCACTTCAGTCATATCTCTACCTGGGTAGAGGCAGCTAGAGATGCTTGGGTGGCAGGTCAGAGGGCTCTTGATATCGACCCTAGTAGTACTCATCTGAGGACTGAGGAGCGCCGGCTTTCGAGGGAGTATTCCAGGCTTTGTCGTGATGAGGAGGCTTTCTAACCATTAGAAGTCTCGTATTCAGTGGCTCTCTTTGGGTGACCAGTGCATCTGTTTTTTCCACAGATCGGTTCTCCACAGGCAGTCGAGGAACCGAATTGTTTCTATTGAGGGTGCTGATGGGTCTCGGACCTTCGATGAGGATGAGATTTCTCGAGCTGGAGTTTCTTATTTTCGGGAGCTTCTTTCTGAGCCTAGTGGCCCCCTTCAGGAGGATGTCTCTGACTTATTCGAAGGTAGTTTGGATGAGGATCAGGCTCGCTCTCTTGTCCTTTACCGATTTTCGATGCCAAGATTAAGGATGCTATGTTTTCTACCGGTGATGATCGTGCTCCTGGTCCGGATGGCTACTCCTCCTTCTTCTTTAAGAGGGCTTGGGAGATTGTTGGTACTGATGTGGTGCGAGCAGTTCGCTCTTTTTTCGTCTCAGGGCGCATGCTAGGTGCCTTGAACACGACTCGCATTAGTTTGGTTCCTAAGGTGGAGAGCCCCTCTACTTTTGCTGACTTCCGTCCCATCTCCTGTTGTAATGTGGTCTATAAGTGCATCACGAAGATCATTGCTAACAGGCTGCAGGGCTTCCTTTTTGGGCTGGTTCATAGTACTCAGACTGCTTTTGTCCCTGGTCGATGTATTTCTGATAGTATTATGATGACGCAGGAGCTTATGAGAGATTATCACTGTCGTGTCACCTCCAGGTGTGCACTGAAGGTCGATATTCGTAAGGCGTTTGATACTGTCAGGTGGGACTTTATCTTGGCTAGTATGAGTTGCATGGGTTTTCCTGAGGTCATGGTGGGCTGGGTTCGTGAGTGCCTTTCCACCGCTCGGTTCTCGGTCGCCATCAATGGCGAGCTTTAGGGTTTTTTTTGGCTCCAGCCCGGGTATTCGTCAGGGGGATCCTCTCTTCCCTTATCTGTTTGTCATAGCCATGGAGGGTCTTCGAGGTATTCTTCGTCAGGCGGCTACTGACTATCGTTTCCGTTTCCACCCGGGATGTCGTCGGACCCATCTCACTCACCTTTGTTTTGCTGATGATCTCATGATTTTCTGTCGGGGTGATATTGATAGTGTGACTGTGGTTCGGGAGTCTTTGGATCGCTTTGCCGCTGCTTCGGGCCTTGTCTCGAACTCAGCTAAGAGCACGGTTTTTCTTGCTGGGGTTGACCCTAATATGGAACGCTCCATTGTGGACACGCTGGGTTTCAAGATTGACCATTGCCCGGTCAGATATCTTGGGGTGCCGCTCATCACGTCCCTGCTTCGGTATATTGACTGCAAGCTGCTTATTGATCGCATCCTCTCTCGTATTCGACTCTGGACTTCTCGTTCTCTTTCTTATGCTGGCCGTTTACAGCTTATCAGGTCCGTGCTCTTCTCTATCCAGGTTTATTGGTCCTCAGTCTTCATGCTTCCGAAGGCTATTATGAGTCGGATAGAGTCTATCTTAGCTGCCTTTCTCTGGAGGGGCACCTCGCTCGGCCGTGGTGGAGTGAAGGTCACCTGGCGGCATTTGTGCTACCCTCGCAAGGGGGGAGGTCTTGGGATTCGGCGTCTCGAGGAGTGGAATCAGGCTTCGATCATGAAGCACGTCTGGGTTCTTCTCACCGACCCTTCTTCGTTGTGGCCGCGCTGGGTTCAGGTGAACCGGCTTCGGGATCGTAGCTTCCGGAATATTCACATTCCGAAGTCGGCTTCTTGGTGTTGGCGTCACATTCTCTAGCTCCATGGGATCTCCTCGGGTGCTTTTCATCATGTCATAGGTGATGGCCTTGATACGGCTTTATGGACGGACTTCTGGCTTCCATGCGGTCGGCTCTCTTAGAGGTTCTCTGCTCGTGTTCTAACATCTCCTGGTCTTCCCTGGCGCGCTAGAGTTGCTGATATTATTGAGGGAGGTCGATGGCAGTTCCCGCAGAGCCGCTCAGAGCTCCTTCCTATCTGGGATCTGGTGGACTTCAGTCCTCGAGTTGGTGTTGCGGATTTTGTTCGATGGTTGGGCCACCGTTCGGGGACATTCACCACCAAGTCTGCATGGGAGATGATTCGGAGTCGGCGAGCTGAGGATTCAGTCCATCACTTGCTCTGGTTCCCGTTGCATGTTCCGAGGAACTCCTTTGTGCTTTGGTTGGCTGCTTGTGAGAGATTGTGGACTCGGGATCGGATGGTTCGACATAGAGTTCGCGGTGCTGATTTATCGGTCTGTGTTCTTTGTGGTGGCGAGGATGAGTCCCACAACCACCTTTTCTTTACCTGCTCCTTCTCGGCTTCGGTCTGGGGAAGAGTCGCTGCCGGTACTTTAATTGCCTGGCCCGTTCTCCCGTGGAATGAGCTCCATACCTGGGCCTCTAGTCATCTCCGGGGACGGGGTGTTGATCACTCTATTGCCCACCTCTGCTTTTCAGCGACTGTCTACATCCTTTGGTATGAGCGGAGCCTGAGAATCCAGAGGTGTCAGTCTAGGCCATCCGCTGCTGTGATTGAGGAGATTACTAGTATTGTTCGGAGTAGTCTGCTTGCTGCCTCCTCCCTTCGCGATGCTCATCGCCATGCTGATCTTCTGCGAGAGTGGGGGATTAATGTTTAGTGTACTCTTGTTTCTTGTGTTGGCTTTTGCTCTGTTTGCTCTTTTGCTTTTTTGGTTCCTTTTTGGTTTGCTTTGTAGGCTTCGACCGTGTCTTGGGATATGCCCCTCGTATTCCTGTATATATCTTTTGTTGATATATAAAATTTTCTCGCCGATTTATTAAAAAAAAAAAAGTTTAGGGTTTAGGGTTTAGGGGTTAGGGTTTAGGGTTTAGGAGGGACGCGCCGCCACTGTAGCAGCGGCGATTTGAGGGGCGATTGTGGGCGATTTTTTTCCTGTGAGTAGGGCATGCGCGTGCCGGCGCGTGGCTCGGTGCACAGGGTTGGGGTCGGAGGTTGAGTGTTCGCCGGCATCTCCACTTCCTGGTGGTGGTGCCCGCTGGTGGTTTACGGTGGCCGTCGAGGGTGAAAATAGTGAGAGAGGGTGACAAGGTTGCATTTTTCGCTGGTGTTCGACGTAGGACATTCTCGGCTTCCATTCCAGCAGCCCATCACCGGCGACCCCACCCAGTCGACTCGCCTCTCCCTGCTCGACCTTTTGGCTGTGGTCCGGTGCTCATTGGTGGCGCGGCGGCGGCATACGGACCATCTTCTCTCTCTTGGCGATTTTGGTCGCCCGACTTCTCTCTCCTCTGATTTGGAGGCTTCATCTGTAAGTTTCCTTCGTCTTCTCCTCGCTGGTGTTTCGCCGGTGTCTCGTGGTCGTCTTGGCCGGGTCGGTGCCGGTGGTAGTGTGGGTGGCGGCGGGTGCGGCGGCCGCCCAAACCTTAACCCTAATTTGGGGTGTTTTTTAGGAAGGTTTAAAATTGGGATTTCTTCCCCTAATTTTCGACCCTTTCCTTTCTTTTGCTTGGATTTGATTTTTTCGATTTTTGCCGGTGGACTTGTTCGGGATGGTTGTTAATGATAATCTGGGTGCGGAGGTTTCGGGCTTGGATGTTCCGGGACCTGCAGAGAGTTCCCTCTTCTTTGTTCCCCCCTCCGTTGTTGATGGTGAGGTTGTTGCGTCTATCTCCGGCGGAGGACATTGCTCCGGGCCTTGTTAAATGGCTTCGTTCTCTTGTAGGACGCGTGGTTGGGGGCCGGGTTGCATACTCTCGTTGTGTAGCCATAACAAAATCACTTTGGGGATCGAAAGGGCTTGAGTGTGTTATCTCTAATGGGGACGTATACTACTTTCGATTCAAAACTTTTGAAGACTCCGAGAATATCCTTCGTAGTGGCCCCTTGGTACCTCAAAGGGTATTCTCTCTCTCTTTAACGTTGGTCTCAAGACCTTGTTCCTATGCATGACTTTCCTACAATCCCGATTTGGATTCAACTTCATGGTTTTTTCGGCTCCTTTTTGGACAAGGAGGACACTTAGTGCCATTGCTAGTGATGTGGGTCGTCCTCTCAACATGGATAAACCTACTTGCGAAGGGACTATGGTTGGTTATGCAAGGGTCTGTGTGGAGATTGATGCAAAAAATGACCCGATCAAGCAATTGTTCGTTGTTTACAATGGTGGTCGTCTCCCGGTCACGGTCAAGTATGAAGGGACTAACCGAAAATTTGCCGTAAATGTCACATTTTTGGCCACTCTTGTCATGCTTCCGTTAACAACCCCCTCTCCTGCCGCAAATCTGGTCATGGCGACCGGAAAAGCAGCTCGCCGGCTACGCTGCAAGAAGGCAGGAGGGGGAGGGGGGGCGGGGGGGCGCTAGTGCAAATGGGGTGGTGAACCCTACTGGGCCGCTTGGGCCCACGCAAGGGGGAGAGAAGGATGTTGGGTCAAGCCTTGGGCTTGATGTGGGTGAGAGGGTTGTTGAGGATGGGGCTTCTGTGGTTGTAAGTGGGCCTACGTGTGTTCTTGGCCCATCACAAATTGGGGAGGAGGATGGCACACGGGTTGGGTCAGGGCCCACGGCTGAGGAAGGGGTCTTGAGCCCTTGTATGGATGTGATTTGGGATGGGCTTGGGTGTGATGTTGATGCTGGGCCTCAGGAGGGTAATGTTATGGGCCCAAGTGCTGTTTTGGGTTCTGTTCTTGATGCTGGGCCTAGCAGTGGGCCTCCTTTGGTTCTTTCTGGGCCCAATTGTGGCTTAGACGTTGGTTTTGGCATTGATGAGGTTGGGCCTTTTTTCCCCCTCATCTTGGCC